>OY992861.1:9791375-14591375 GCA_963921415.1 Pyrausta despicata | reverse complement strand
GTTTAACAGTTTATTATTAATCAAATTCTCAACATACTCAATATTGAATGGCACACTTAAAATCTCCACTTTTTTATTTTCACTATAATCTGGGTCCGCTATACAAAAGAAACAATTTTTCTTTCCTGTTAAATACATTTGAAGCTGCATTTGGGCATAATATTTTTCTGCAGCTTTCCCATTTTGTATATAATTTTTAAATGTGTTGGCATTAATAGGACATTTAATCTCGATTATGCTATCTTCAAATATTCCATCTGGGGAACCAGCAATCATTGGATACTTGGAATTTAATATCAGGCCACACTTATTTATCTTTTTCTTCAGTTTTTTTTCCACTGTTTTTCTTACCTCATCTTCTAGAAGACGGCCACGTTTCATAGAAGTAGTGTCTGGAATTTTACCACCTAATATGAGCGATAAAAGTGTGCCATCAGTAGTTTTACATCTGCTAACTTCAAAGGCTTTTGAAGCCGTAATTCGACCATACCTTAGTTCAAACCATAGGCTGCTCTTAGATTGTTCTCTTGTTTTTTTTTCCACTCTATGTATTAATGAAGGTGATATATGAACTTTTTTTAAAAACACATCAACACATTTCTCTTTAAAATTACATATAAGTTGATGCATGGAGAGGGCTTGTTCTTCGTTTTGACAATAAGTGGTTTGATATTTTAAAAGTTCACAGTTACCAATTTTTCTCTTATGTCCCTCTTCCAAAAACTTTATCAAAACAGATGAATTTGCTGGCAACATGAGCCTGCCCTCGGACAAGTCTTTTGCTGTCATATATTTTAGGCTACTACCAACTCTAGACAGTTTTGATTTTCTCCAATAACATTCAACCGAAGTGCATGATGGTTCCTCACTTCTGCGATGAACCCACATAAGAAATGCTATTGCGTGTTTACATCCTCCCTGTGAAGCTACGCAGTCTTGACATTGAACGGAGTTTATAATATCATCTTCTTCATCAACAACCAGTGTGCATCCATATAATTTTGCGTGAACTTTGTGTTCAGGACATATTTTGCACTTTACAGTACAAATTTTTCCGTCACGCTTAAGCTGGACATAACTTATGGCGTCATCTCCATATGAAGCTCGTGAAGACCTGAAATTATACAAGCTTGTTACTATTTTGCATTTTTTCATACTTCGTAAATCTAACCTCAAAATCAGTAAGTATCAATTATCTTGCAAAATGTACGTCAAAACATTAAGTTCTTGTGTACCGAACTGAAATGTCACATAGCATTTAAGCTTATAATAAATATTTTATACTTACAAGGAAGTTTTAACATTGCGAAATTCAGATGAGCAAAAGTCACTGTTCGACGCGAAAAAATTTCCAAGCATAACAGCATCGATTCTGGGCAAATTATTACTGTCTGCTTTGCTGAATCCAGATTCCATGGTTAATTCTTTCAAATCATAATTAGCAAAAACTGTATCAACTTGATATTAGTTGTTAAAAATCATAATTTTATCAAGAACCGGTAGTGATACTCGAAACGTCAAAGACACGATTGGAGTTTCGCACGGCGTGACGTAACGCTTTCTGATTGGTGTTCACTGTCACGTGACTAAAGGTATCATTTTACGAAATTTATTTTCTAAAAATATTATTAATCAGTAACGCTTTTAATAATTAAAATTGTTTGTTATTTTCTCCATAATATAATTAATCATTATAAACCCCTATCCATTATATTTATTCTTAATGGACACAAGCCTATTGTTAGAGTAAAATGAAATGAGTGTTCAAAGTGAAATAATATGTTTGTCTAAAAAATAATGTGTTTTTAATGTTAAATGTTTCAATTCGTTTTATTTAACTTAATTTAAACGATGTGAAAATTGCCATATATATATTATACCCTGTCTTTAAAACTACTAAAGTGGTAGTTTTCTTTATAGGCAAATATTCACAAAATGGCGGCGTCAGCATCTTACTGTTATGTATAACTATTTAAGCTGTTGAATAACTCCGCTCTGTGTATGTATATATTCGGTTTGTAATATTCAGTTGTCTTGTGTGTTGTCAATTAAATACGGCACAGCACGCCTCGAAAACCAAGACGAAGATAATATTCGCTTCAACTTTAAAAACCTGGTTTTTATGTTGATAAATTCACTGCCTACATTTTATCATTGTAAAAAATTGTCTTTCATTTATGCTATTTATTTTTGGAATATGTGTACGTGGTTCGATTAATATTTATTGTTTTCTTCAGTTAACTTACGAAACGTTTTGTTTATCAAGGTTTTCAAGTTAGAAGCGAAGAAAATTATCCTTGCTTAGTACTCTATAAACAAACGTAGATAATTAACAAGTACTTACTCTAAGTTTAAGTGAAATTTACATCAGTTTGTATAGATTGTTTCAAAATATGGTATAATATTTGTTTATTAATGGCATCTGAATTATTATAAATACTACTATGGAAACTTATTTAATGTAAGGTTAAAATTGAAAAACTACTGAGCCATTTTAATTTTAAGTTCTAAAAAAGTACCTACAGCAACTTGCTTGTAGTCACTAAACACTCAACAATTCTAAAGTAAAATACGATTAAAGTGAATTTCTCAAATTATTTAGGTTTTAAGCATAAACAAATTATAATCAAATTGTAAAATATTATACACTACACTTAGGTATTCTTTTTCGAATAACCGCCTTTATAATCCTAATATAATTAACTAGTGTAATATTAAAATTATTAGTCGTGATCGGGATTGTGGTAGGAAATTTTTAGTGTAATTGTTAGTAGTATTCGCATTTTATTGGCTGGCAATATTTGCGTAGAGAAATGTTGCCATGTCGAACGGTGGATTAAGTTTTTTCTTGTGTTGCCAGCCATGTGACATTTGCTTGTAGCATCCATGTTTATTCTCATTTATGAAAATATCAATATTATTATTAATTGTTTGTGCCGTTTACAAAATATTCTTTACATATCCTCAAAATATTTCTTATGATGTATGATGATAAAGAAATATATCGCGTGGGTAGTACAAATATAATGGTTAAATATTACCTGTAGCTTTACATGAAATATAGTGAGATCATATTTTCCAAATTGCCATTTTGGTTGATTATGGGTTTTGTTAAATCATGACAAATTCAACAAAACAACCGTAAAATCATTATAATTTGCAGCGTCATATTTATACACGTAAAGTGGAACGTAATTTAAAGGATACCTATGTGATATGAAAATCAAAAGGATTTTAAAAATAACTGTTCTGCTGCGTCTACATTGGAAAATATCAACTTTAAAAATAATCCATTAAATAATTATAACGTTGAAACTATTCTAGTAACAAGCATGTATGGGCGGGCCATAGTGAGATCTCTTTCTACGTGTTTTTCATATATTTCCAGACTCTGTTTTGTTTGTTATATATAAAAAATATTAAACCTATTTTTTTATTCATTAAGTTTATATTTTATGATTTGAGACCGCACGAATTCTATTATTTTAATGCATCCTATTATAATATAGTACTTACTTTCCTAAGTTATTTGTACATAAATGTATTTCTTTTAACATAATAGTTTAATTCTTATAGAGGTTATAGAATACTATCAGCTATTTAAGGTGCCCGTTATATGACAAAAATATATAATTAAAACAAAAAGTTCAGTATTATCATGGAATGATTTTATTGGTGCCATAACGCATCTCCAAACTCAAATTTATCGCAATTTATTATTATAGAAATCTTACTCCATTTATTGGGAAAAATACCTTTGTTCGGTGGATATATTCAAATTAACAGTAAGCAAAAGACAGTTCTTTGCCAAACTTAGTGGTAAAACATTACATAATGTTTAAAAAATAAAACTATCTCAAATAAAAATAAAATTCATTTATTTCAGACAGGGTCCATAATGGCAAAAATATTAACATTGAAAATTAAATCTTACAGTCATAATTTTGTCAAATTTTGGTTAGTCTATCAAATAATAATAATCAATGGTAACAATAATATTAAATGTCAGAATACATAAAAATTAAAATTAAAATCAAAGGATTAAATACAATTTGAATACAATTTAAAAATATAAAATTTGATACAAATAATTTAAAATACTGTACATAGAATTCGTCATAAATTTCAAAATAATAAAATAAATAAATCATTCGCATAAAACATTCACGTAACAAATGAAATCAAACAACTAATTTAGGTACCTGCTTCCCACAGACTGCCGGGCACATGAACGTGCGTGCGTGTCCAGTGCGTGAATAGGGGGCAGTCAGGCTTGTCGCTCAGGACAAGAGATCAAAGATCGACTCAAAAATTTAACTGTGTTTACCGATAATAGTTATTATCCTAATAAATTGAGTTGATTGTGTATAAATTTGCATTCATTATATACATCCACTATTAAATAATATAAAATATCATCAATGGCGTTATTTTAGTCGTTATAACAAGAACATGTTATAGTTGTAAGATTTTTTATTGGCATGTTACTACAGTGATGTTCGTAGCTTACAAATGATTTTATACAATGTGATTGTTTTATTATGTATATAAATAAATATTTATGCTTTATTATACTACGCATAACACTTGCAAGAATTTTGTGGTATGTCCGAGTCAAATGAGGCTCCTAGGATTAGTTAAACAGCTTAGATATAAGTAAAGGGATTCTCAAATTAGCTAATGATTGGATGAAGAGAAAAGGTTTCTTGCAAGTGTCTGCTACTGTTTTAAAAAAAGTTATTTAATAATGAATTATGCTGCGCCGCGAAATGAGAAAGGTTTCCAAGACAGGTCACACATACGGAGTGATATGAAAAATCGTGTGACCAAAGATAGTTGATTTGTTAAGGCTGATATGTACACTGTTGCAGAAAATAATCTAGTTTGATATGCTATGAGTATACAGGGTGTAAAAAAAACCTTAACGAAGCCGTCAACCACGCGTTCAGTACATCAAACCAAATCGTATGAAAAAGAAATTTTGGCTGGGAAATAACTTTTATTTTTTGACATCAAAAAAAATAATTTAATTCTAACCCGCAATGTACAGCGCGCACGCAGAAAAGTCACCGCGGGGCATGTTGCTTTACGCCGCCGCGACGCGGTTCGGTTCGAGTGTCCGCTGTTCATTGCGGAGTGTGCCATTTAGAGGCTTTTTATGAAAGAACTAGTGAAAATTTGTATCATGTTTCTTTGGAAATAAGTTCAGTTATAACGGACAGAAGTCACTTCTGTAAAAATCATCAATTTTTTTTTCAAACTTTAACCATCAATATCGGTTACTGAAACCGTTAACTTCCCAGGTATGGTGTAAAGGAAAAAAATGATCGTAACAATTGGTAGAATATGTGGTATTCGGCTTCGTTAAGGTTTTTTTTACACCCTGTATGTGTGATACTTAATTGGAAATGGTACAAACAGTTCAGAAATGAAATTAAAAGAAATTTACTAGCATTATATTAACAGCTGCATCTGCATTAGGAAACGTAGACTGCACTAAGTCACTGTAAATACACGCCTTGACAAATCTTCAATGATTTCGTTTGGTACGCAGCACGAATCCCAAATAAATCAATTTTTTAAAACTTATACATGCCAACCGTTGGTGACAAGTACTTAGTACCTATAGTTGATGGAATCAGGCGTTACTTTGCGGAAATCCATGACTAAAGCTGAAAAAGAGAATCATTTCGTAATCTGTCGAAGCGCCAACATCTCTTGAGGATGCCACGTGTAGTGGCGAAACGCGTCGAGTGTTTTGTTGGTGTCAGTGTTGTGTTTCCAGGTGCATCTTCTGTGTCACGTTGTGAGTTGTATTGTAAGTTCTGCGACTTCCAGCTCCAGTTTTTTTCAATTGGATACGGTTTGATGTATTTGGGTTCCTGCGCTGGCGTCGTTTAGTGGAATTTTGAAGCAGAATAATTCTCTTTTTCAACTTAGTACCTAGTTAATATAACTGTTTATTTTAATAATGCTTCTATTTAACTATTAATATCATATCGATCGTGTTATATGCTTGGCAAAATTGTATTCGTTTATGTATAATGTGCAATAAATTATGTATTGTTGTTGCAATTTTATATGCAATGTTTTGAATGTGAAATATCGATGCTTAGCCGTCTCTATAGAATAACATTAAAGATCTAATCGTTTAATGATTTTATGGGTTTTTAATTTGTAAGAAGAAAATTTTGATGGTTATTGTTTATTGAAACGTGTACGCGCTGTGTTTGGTCAATTCTATATACTTTTCCTTGTAATTTAATCGTCGTTAAGAAGGTCTCAGTAAAAATAGTGTTTGGTAACATTTACTCCTTGTGAAAATAACTTTTAGTGTCACGATATGTATTAAGACATTCCATTCAGTAGTGTAGTGTCATCCACCCGCGCCGTACGCCTAGTATGCGATAGTTAATATTAGAATGTTGATCACAGTTGTTTGTGTGGACTAAATTCAGTATATTGTATAGGTTTTGCTTTAATAATTAAAATATATTGTAATCTTTCTGGTTGTTTTTTTATGTCTAATTATGCCGTAAACACTGGACAATTATGACCGCAACTCAAATAATAATACACACATCAAAAGTGTCTAGGGATCAATTTTTGCAATAACTTTTCTCCTGATTGATATTAATTAAAATTTTCTTTAAGGATTCATCAAATAAAGTGTTTTTGTTTGTCTACAGTAACGATAAACCAAGTCACCTTTGCATTAATAAAGAAATTTGCCATTTTCCTAATAAAGGGATTTTTGACATTTGAACCACTAACATTAAAGTTCGAAAAAAAGACTGAAATAACAGTTTTCTTTAAAATTTTATGGGGTAACTTAAACAATTAATAATCCGTGTTTCTACCGCGAACACTAACAACACAAGAACATCGGTTTGGCATACTCAAAATGAGTTCATCCAAATCACGCTGTGGAATGGCCGCCCATGTTCGTTGCAACAACAAAAAAAGGTCTTCTTGCGGCTGGATACCCTCCATATTCGGCAGAGCTCTTCTCTGTAGTAGCGCCAGACGGACCAGTAGGACAGTATCGCTGCACCACACGGAGACAAGACCGATACATTCAAATCACAACTCTAAGAGCTCCAACAATAACCGCCATGATGTTAGCCGTGAGGCTTCATCACTTATCAGGGAACTTAATTAGCGACCAAACAGTCAGAAACCGCTTGCATGAAGTGAATCTTCATTCCCGAAGACCGCTAAGGTGCATTGCTATAGGTGGTACACCTATAGCAATGCACAATCGTAGTATTCGATATCAATGGGCTCTTGAACACAGAAATTGGGCAGAAGAACAATGGCGTTTCGTGTGATTTTTTGATGAGTCTCGTTTTGGTATGAGACCGGATACAAGACGTATACGACACTGGAGAACCCCTGGACGCCAACAGCGATTAAAATCCTGCCAGGAAGTCCATCCTTATAGTGGTGGAACCATCATGGTATGGGCGGGTATTTGGATCGGCGGAAGAACTGAGTTGATTTGGATCAGAGGCAACCTCAACGCTCAAATTTATGCTGAGACGATTGTATCAGACGTCATCGTTCCTCTACAAGTGCAAATCGGTCCCTTATTTCAGTTAATGCATGATAATGCACGACCGCACACCGCAAGAGTTGTAAGACAGACTCTCGCCGCAGCTAACATCACTGTCATGCCCTGGCCTGCTCAGTCGCCAGACTTGAACCCGATTGAGCATGCATGGGATATGCTACAGAGAAGAGCTCTGCCGAATATGGAGGGTATCCAGTCGCAAGAAGACCTTTTTTTGTTGTTGCAACGAACATGGGCGGCCATTCCACAGCGTGATTTGGATGAACTCATTTTGAGTATGCCAAACCGATGTTCTTGTGTTGTTAGTGTTCGCGGTAGAAACACGGATTATTAATTGTTTAAGTTACCCAATAAAATTTTAAAGAAAACTGTTATTTCAGTCTTTTTTTCGAACTTTAATGTTAGTGGTTCAAATGTCAAAAATCCCTTTATTAGGAAAATGGCAAATTTCTTTATTAATGCAAAGGTGACTTGGTTTATCGTTACTGTAGACAAACAAAAACACTTTATTTGATGAATCCTTAAAGAAAATTTTAATTCATATCAATCAGGAGAAAAGTTATTGCAAAAATATATGTTGATCCCTAGACACATTGTGTAATAATAATAAGACGTTTATTTCAGACCAAATCAAAGATCCATAGCTAGTTGTTAGTAACATAAAACTAAAAATGATTGTTAGTAGCTACTCCTTAAAAATAAGATAATAAAAACTAACACATGAAAAATTAAACTACAAAGTGCTCAGTCAAAAACCCGGTTCCTGGATCCCTGCACATGTATTTGTATCCAGTGCCTAAACATGGAACATGATGGCCTATCCCTGGTAACCATCAGAATGCTGTTAGGGCTCCGCCGTATCCTAGCAAGCATCGACGACGTCCGCTAATCGCGGTAGTTCTTAGCCATGGTTCTTAGTCAAAATCCGTCCAGCCATTAAGGTTTACCAGCTGTTTCCTGACTCACGTCGTTTTGTGGATAGAGCGGAACCCTTCTTGCATCCTTCTTGCGAGTTCCTCTCGCACTTGTTTTTTTAGGGTTCCGTACTTCAAAAGAAAACAACGGAACCCTTATAAAATCACTTTGTTGTCCGTCCGTCCGTCCGTCCGTCTGTCAAGACCGTTTTTCTCAGGAACGCGTGGAGGTATCAAACTGAAATTTCTATATGATACTTAGGTCTACTGTCCCTGGAAGCGGTAGAAAAATCAACCTTCTAAGCCTACGCAATCAAAAGATACAGCCATTTAGGCCGCAAATTTTCGAAACTCGCATGGGAATCAAAACCTACAAGGTACTTTCCGTACACTTAGAATCTTGAAATTTGGTACGAAGTCACGTCTTATAGTACAGATATAGGAAAAATTACGAAAACCGTAAATTTTCAGTTTCATCATATAAAAAAAATTGACAATTTTGAAAATCTCAAAGTTACTACTCCTTATCTACAGGTTTGCACGGAACCCTCGGTGCGCGAGTCCAACTCGCACTTGACCGGTTTTTTTTTAATCTAGACCATACTCATGGCCAATACTTCACAGTCTGAGCATGTATGTAGTATGAATAGCTTGAACAAACACCGAGCGTCGCTAACTGGCTGGTCACGACGCGCTAAATGCGTTCGCTCATGCGCTATCATTACAAGAGACGTAGGTACTTATTGGAAATTGTGCGATAAAAAAATCGTGTCGGATTTTTTTAACATCTTCGCTAGGACAGGCTTAAACAGATTTGGGTAACTGGACATCCCCAAAAGAAGTATTTGGATAAATATACACCAACGGATATTTTTATTTAACTTTTTTAATTAACTGTGATTTGTTTTTAATTTCTTAAAAAAAATTGAACGCAAAGTTTTTCTAAAATAAACGATTTTTTTTTTCGAACAAGCGTAATAGGTTATTAATTGTACATTGTCATCCCAAATTAGCGCACATACAAAATTTCGGCTCAATCAAACACTGTTATGTAGGTGAAATGTAGCTTAGCGTAGAAAGATTTGTTTACAAGCGAACAAGCAAACTGATAAACACCGGGTCAGTGAAACTTAATTAAACGCTTGTAAAAATCGGACGTCATATTATTTCATTGTGCTCAAATCGCGTCCCAAAAAGATTTCTTATCACCGCCAAAGTACAAGTGTATTTGCCACCACGCTGAGCTAATCGTTTGCACATCTTATCTGTAATCTTTAGTTATCAGTGAAGGTCCTCGGTCGGTTAATACGATAATTCGTTGTTCCGTCATTAAAGTTAAGTATAGTTGCAACGGCTATCGCTAACATTAATGTTTCCTTCCCAGACTGCCAGGATTCATGTTACGTCTGATTCGTAATTTAAAGTACTTGGCCTACTTAATATTGTCCTAGTTTTTTCTTGAGTAACGAAAATACAAATGCTTGGATAGGAACGCAAGTTTTGGATGGACGGGATATTTATCGATCAACTGTCACCTACTGTCCCGCAGTAGGTGACAGTTGATCGATAAATATTCAAAATAAAAAATAGTTTAAAAAACGAAAAAAAACACGCTTTTATTGCTATTATTAATAATTTCTGAGTACACGAAATTTATATTATAGTAGACTAAAAAGCGTGGGGTGCATTTTATGACGTTTTCATACTTCTCTTTTTATTGTTGCCAATAATAGTATGGTTTTCACATACTACTATACCAAGCACCCCACGCTTTTTACTCTACTGTAATATAAATTCCGTGTACTCAGAAATTATTTTCTCTTTTTTATAATTAGCAATAAAAGCGTGTTTTTTTAGTTTTTCAAACTATTTTTTATTTTTATTTTTTTAGTTAACAAGGATAATGGAAAACTCTTATCACATTATTGCTTGTCATCGGTACTTAATACGTGTGCAAAGTTTCAAATTAATCCGATTTCTGGAAGTTGGTGAAAATTGAGCTCAAAAATTCCGTTACATTCATTCATACATACATACACCCCGATCTAATAAAAGCGTGTTAAAAATATTCGAGGGTATGTTTAGATAAAAGTTACGTTATGTCAGTTAAATTAGTAACAACTACTAGCTAGTCGTAATGTTCGTAAATTTTTAAATTACATAGGTAAGTAATTTGCAAGGTAGAATATCAAAAGAAGTTATTTCAGGTCTGAGCTGAAATAATAAAGTTTTAACGTCACATAAAAAATGTTATACGGTTTCGCTTTCTTCTACAGATAAAATCAAATGGAAATCAGAATGTTAGTTGGCATTTTGAGACGGCACCGAGTCATGGCAAATATTTTATTTATTTTTGTATTTGAATATTTACTAATTAAGTGCTGGTTTCCAGATTCAATTGTTTTCAACATAATGTGTTGAAACAAGGCGAGAAAATGATATCACCGTAAAAAAGTAAACTGGACTCTCCCGATGTATCTACGCACAAAATGCCATCTCATATCCAAAAAGAGCCAAATGAAAAAGTTTTTTCAGAATACCTACGATCTTACTTCGTATCAATAAAAATGTTATTATTCAATAAATGAATACTTTGACGATTAACAAGAAATTCTGTTTGCTCTATACTTTTAGCAAAGACTATTCTTACATTAGCTTTTAATAATATTTGATCTTATTTTGACGTGACAACGTCTTATAAATTGGTTTGCCGGGTGACACTTCAAGAAACTGCGTTACGCTCCGCTCACGTTATGCGCTCACAATGAGAGCGAGTGAGAGGCACGCGTCCCTTCGACTCGGGCATGGTTAGCCCGCCTAAGAGCGAGTGAGACAGACATAAAAAGTGAAAGGCACGCGTCCCTTCCACTCGAGCACAGTTAGCCCGCCTAAGAGCGAGAGAGACAGAGCGAGAGAGAGAGAGTGAGAGAGATAGGCATACACACCGGTTCATGTTATACGAATGAATATTCACATTAAAATTATTTTACCACTCAAAGTCGTTGTCACGTAAAACTTTCGCCCGTATACCGACTTTACAGGCTACCGTTTTTTTTTTAAATGTAAACCTATTTAACCTGGCCTCAAACTTGCCACACCTTCTTGGGTAACTAGGTGTTAATAAGTTTTTTAGCATTATATCTAACATCTTTATAATGTAAATACACCTAGTATGCAAATGTGAATAAATAAAATAAATGCTTCGTATTTTATTTTTGTACTTACAAGGTCACATTAAATGTACTTACCCCAAGTATGTGCTTCTCGGATACAACGAATGAATGTCGTATGAGTTTAACAGTCTCCTTCTCAACACCTTCTGTTATTTCTGCAAAATGAAAAGCTTAACGCAAAAGTGACAGTTGAATGAATCGAACCTACCTGCTAGGGAAAGAGTCTGCGATTTTCTAGTCACTATTGTTCTACCTACACTATATCCTATTTTATTTCTTTTTTTAACCGACAAATAGGATGGTTGTTATAAATTTGACTCTCCGTATGTTTGTGTGTACTTATTTATGTTTAAGTGTTTTTGTGTGTTTATGTCTGTGGCCCTCCACCAATCCGCACTGAGCCCGCGTGGTGGAGTATGGCTCGCACCACCTCTTAATTGAGGTGAGGCCTGTGCCCAGTGGAACGTATATAGGCTGACGACACATGTCTGTGGCATCGTAGCTCCCTAACGAATGGACCGATTTCAAAGCGGATTTTCTTATTCGAAAGATAATTTAATTATGGTGGTTCTTAGCTTTGGCTGGTCTAAATACGTCCAGTTATTGATACTTACCAGCTGTTGCCCTGGCTAATTCGTATTTCTTTATTGGAAATGGTAATGAATGAACTTACAAATCATGTATACTATAACGGTATATTTCTTGCCTGTTATATATTATAAATGTTACTAGCTGACCCGGTAACCGTTGTTTTGCCATTTAATTTTTTTTATCACTTAGAGGTATGAAAAATAGATGTTGGCCTATTCTCAGACCTACTCAATATGCTCACAAAATTTCATGAGAATCGGTCAAGCCGTTTCGGAGGAGTATGGCAACGAAAACTGTGACACGAGAATTTTATATATTAGATGTATATTGGCGTCATACTTAACCGCAGGAAAACACTTGTAAGAAATTCTTAATGACGTCACACGACGAAGATGTCTATACTTATAAACGGAAAGTGTATAAAATGTCATGTGAAAAGTTGAATGGTAACACGTAAGGTTACACTCTAATTGTAAAAATAAAAAAATAAAGCTATTTCCATGTGTTTTCATCTTGGAATATTTTGTGTTGACTGTACAGGCGACAACACGTCAAGGTACACACTGCGGTGTTTTATGCCCTTGTGATACGGGCTATATTACAACAAAAATGTGTAGCCTGATGTGCAAGTCACCGTACATCGGATCGCTAGTTCCGTGTCAAAAATTGAGCTCTACTATGTTTCAAATAAAGACAAGAGTCATGAATCACAATATTTCTTTTCGGGGTAGGTGTCCGCACTGACTGTACATCAAGTTAATCAATTCGGTATCTTACGCTTACGTAATACGGGTGCTTTTGCAACGATAATGAGAAGCTTGATGTGGAGCCGTGTGTACCTACACTAAGGTTTGGTCGGAAACGGCCGCAGTTGGAGTAAACCGCGGTAAATGGGCAGAGCCGCGCGCGACCTGCGCCCGCGCATAGTGACTTGACACGTGACAGTGCCGGCTCGCTTGGATGTACAGGTATTTTGAGTTTTTTCATAATAATCTCTGTATATATAAAATTCTCGTGTCACAATGTTTGTTCCCATACTCTTCCGAAACGGCTTGACCGATTCTCATGAAATTTGTGAGCATATTGAGTAGGTCTGAGAATCGGCCAACATCTATTTTTCATACCCCTTAGTGATAAGGGTTGTCCACCTTAAACATTTATATGGCAAAACAACGTTTGCCGGGACAGCTAGTATATATTATATATCAAATTCTCGTGTCACAATGTTCGTTCCCGTATTCCTCCGAAACAGCTTAATTGATTCTTATGAAATTTTGTGAGCATGTTGAGTAGGTCTGAAAATCGGCCAACATTTATTTTTCATACCCCTTAGTGATTAGAAAAATAATTTATAAAACAACGTTTGCCGGGTTAGCTAGTAATCTCTATATTATTCTTGTTAGAGCAATTCTTTCCCGCCAGCCTTTGCCGTGATGCTATAGCGGCTATAGTATAGCCTAAAAATATGATTGCGAATTAAAGATATCAGCGAGTATACAGAGCAAACATTTGTTCCAACTTTTATGCGGACGAAGTCGCGGGCGACCACAAGTAATCATTTATTTGTTTAAAACATTGTTTAAACAGTTCTTTATTACATTTTGAGACACATGTCAAGCTACTAGAACCAGCATACAAATATTAAAAAGATAAACACAATAATAGTTTATTTAAATTTCAAAATGTCTCTTTAAATTATTAACAAAATGGATACAGAGTTATATCAAAAACGTACTATTTAAATGGAAGCGATGTCAAATAACGAAAACATAAATAAACTCACCCTTTCCACCCAAGAAAATCCTTAACAATGTAGAAAATGACTTATTTTTTATGTACTTATTCTCTGTTACGTTTTGATTTTTAATATTATGCATGATTTCTTTACTGTCCCAGTTATTAAAGCGGTAAGTCTCCCTCAAAGCTAAATATGTCATATAGAGTCTGTTTATATATAAAAATAATAGGAAGGTATTATGTGTATGTACTGGGTATCAAATCTCTTGATGACAAAGATGACGGTTTCAACGACGTAACGAAAAAAAAAATCTCTAAGTTTTTATTTCAAAAGGTTACAATGTTCTAATGGGATAGTTATTATTTTTTAGTAAAGTTTTAAGTAGGTCAAATATGTATCCCATACTTACCTATAGTAACTACCTATACAAACATATTTTTAAACATTTCCCAATGTTGAAGCATTGCAATGACATATAAATAAAGGTTTATAGTCAAACACTCGGTAATTTGAGTGTACTTACTCGTAACTACAGTTGAAACTAACTAAAAGTTTAAGTTACAAACACTTCTTAACCATTGTGAGGTAAAAATAATATTTTCAGAGAAAATTTCATCGATAAAAATATCCTTTCCGTAATTTATTGAAGGTGCTTGAAAAATAGCTCGTTTAATGTCATAAAAGTCATATGAAACTAGAAAATAGGGGGCTCTCATACACGTCAAGTGCCGAGAAGAAGTTTTTTGTTCTGTCGAAATATTTACTTATTTTTGGAAGTGATGATTTCTAAACATCTCTTGTAACTTATGCAGGAAGTTTCATGTTCCATTATTGAACAACAACCTTTTTTTCAAGTCAAGTAGACATTTCATTGACAGTCTTCAGTTAAATCACACAGATTAAAGTATGATACTGTTTTCAGTATGATAATTTTTTTTTATCCCCATAATCCTTTCATCTGTCGTATTTTTGTATTATTTTGCGTCTCAATCACGGAAAACATTCAATTATACGAGTAGACCATTCATTTTATTATTTTATAGATACAAAACAGGTTACAATCAGGTTAGGTTATAAAATATGATGAGACAAGTAAACGTATGCGCTAGATTACAACCCAAAATATGTATTAGCGTTTAATGTTAGATCATATTTTATGTTTAACAATGAAAGTATTATTGAAACCATTTTTTTTTAAATAAAAGTCCTTAAGTTTACATGAACATGTTTCAATTTTCAATTTTCAATTTAGATATCTAGAAAATAATCAAGCACTTTCGCACTGAAAGTGTCTAGCTCTCAGAAGAAAAAGACAAAATTGCGAAGGACCCAAACTATTGATTCTGGATGAAAACCTTTAGATTTAATTTCCGTTCAAGATCTTTCCGAGTGACGACCGCTTGGTGCAGTGGTTCACGTGGACTTTTAAAACCAAGCGTCGCGGGTTCGATCCCCGCACAGTACAAGCATAAGTATGCATAAACATGTGTGTTTGTACTGGTCTGGGTGTTTTCTATGTATAATATGTATTTATTTACAAAAAAAGTATTTAAGTATGTTTATCCGTTGTCTACTACCCAAAACACTAGCCTCGTAGCTTAATTTATAGACTAGAGAATTGGTGTGATGGTTGTGAAATATTTATTTATGTATTATTATTTATAATTCTCAAGCGTTTTACAGTAGTTATGTTACCCACACACAAGGGGTACCTATTGTTCTTCCAATGCATTTACTATGCACAAGATCAGCTGATCTGATACGCGCGCTAATCCACGGCACATTTGCATGCGCAGTCGCCGGTGAATTGATAATTAGATTCAACTGTTTTACTGTATTTTATTATTCGTACGTATGGACACGCGTGATGCTGCTTGACTAAGTACCTAGTTCTAAAATATCAAATGACTAGCTGGGCCCTGCGGTCTCACCCGAGTAGAATCCATTATCTACGTGTTTGACCGAATCCGTGTAGTTTTATAGGATAAAAAGTCCAAACCAAATCGCTCCAGTAGTTTGGGTGTGAAAAAGTAACAACTATTATTACATACAAACTTTTGCATCTAAAATATTTATTAGGATATAATTAATGATATCAATGAAACTGTTTTCATGCCTTGAATATTTTATATAGCCTTGAGAGACACGTTAGTTGTAGTTTTTTCTTAAATCGGTGATTTTAAAGAATTTCACCTATACCTCTACATGACCCTTTAGTCTAAGCGAAATAAGCATTAGCGTCCCGGAATCAACTAATATTTTTACTCAATATTAAAACTTTACAACAACTTAACAACAACCCACAACCTCTGTATGTACCTATGTTTATGAAGGAATAAATGATTATGATTATTATTATGAGAGTATGGTTTCAAATGAAATCGGATTGAAAATGCAACAATAACAAATGCTACAAATGTTAAGTAACAATTTTACTTAAAAATACACCTTGTAAATAGTATGAAAGATCTTAATCCCCTTGTTATATATAGTATATTGTTACATATTATATTCATCACGTGAACCACGTCTTTGGAGTAATCAACTAACATTTACTTATCAATAATCATTGACATTCTTGAACATTATTATCTAGGTAGAGTCGTTCATATCGACAAACGGTGCGGTAATGACGGTAGTTGAACAAATCGCTCGCCATACCGTCTAAGCGCCTTTTCAGCATCGCACTTACGAGTAATGTTAGCAACTTCGTCATTTGTCCGACAATCGTAAGAACTACAAGCTATTGACAGTAGCATCTTACCTATATGTATTTTTTTTAAATTCCTTTATTTAGGAAAACCAACAGCTGTGTTATAGCATATACAACTCATCAAATAAAGCGTCGTTCTTTAGCCAATCATTTTTCACAAGCAGTTATTCAACTATGATGTTGACGTAGATCATGAGCGCGCTTACAAATTTAAATTTCCTAAATGTAAATATCGGCTGACTGTTAAGTCGGTTTACTGACGATAGTTGAACGTGACAACGTCTTTGTCACGTTGCCTCTTTGTCGCTCGTTCCGCGCTCTCGCTTGCACTTCAATCCTTGAATGGAACGCCTCAGAGCGAGGTAACGCCGCATGCGTCATGTTTTTTTGTGCGTGCAGCCGGCTACATCGAATTATAAGACATTGTCGCGTCAAAAAGAAAGTAAGTATTTTTGATCTAGACAAAATAAAATGTCTACAATAATGGACTAGGACACATCTACATCAGGTGGCCTCTCTTTTTAGCAAGCAGCAAAAGCGGTTCAATTTCTTATGAAATATATCGATGTGATTATACGAAGTGTTGTATTTTCTACAAGATATTTTAATAAAACTATTGCTTCTGTCATTTGTGACATTGGTTGTGATAGAGGAAATTTTAACCCTCCAACGAAAAAGAGAGTGTTATAAGTTTGACTGCCTCGTTGGTGTAGTGGCAAAGTTTCTGCCTTACATCCAAGAGGTCCAGGGTTCGAATCCCAGGTCGAGCCAAAATTGTTTCTGAGATTTTCTGTCATGAATTTCTCAAAAACAGCTTGGAGTCGGGAAGTTGGCGGTGTTACACCCCCGTGCCTCGGAAAGCACGTTAAGCCGTTGGTCCTGCGCCTGATCTCTCTCCGGTCATGTCGGATTGCCGTCTCACCGAACTTTGAGAGTGATGGAACAGTGAGTGCACCTGTGTATTGCGCTCACACTTGTGCGATATATCTCCTGCGTAGTTGGCTGATCTCTGTTGAGATTGGCCGCCGTGATCGAAATCGGCCAGGAGGACTATTATTATAAGTTTGACCCCAATGTCTGTTGTGTGTGTGTCTGTCTATGGTATCGGCTTCCGAACGAATGGATCGATTTCGCATCGCTTTTTTTATTCGAAAGATAATTTAATGGCTGTGGTTCTTACAGCTAAGAACCACAGCGATTAAATTATCTTTGCTGGCCAAAATCTGTCTTACCATTGAAACTCACCAGGTTTTTAACTGGAATCTTAGTTACTTTAATTTGCTTTTATTGTTAAGTATTTTTTTTCTATTTTGAGCGTTTACAACTCTTTTTTTTTTATTTCGAAAAGACAACACTAAAAAATTCTTTTGGGCTCCGGTCATCGGGGAGGAATCGAACCCCCGACCTTTGGAAGTCCGGTCCAATGCTCTGACCACTGAACTACCGAGAACCTTAATGGAGTCATAGTTAATGGAATCAGGCGTTACTTTGCGGAAATCCATGACTAAAGCTGAAAAAGATGATTATTTTGCTTTAAATTTCCAGTTCTACCTTTTCAGGTGGTTACAGTTGGATGTATTTTGGTTCCTGCGGTGGCGTCGTTTCGTGGAAATTTAAAGCAAAATAATAATCTTTTTCAGCTTAATGGAGTCGTTGAATTTTGTAAGTGCTTTTTAACGCTTTGAGCCAGCGTTTATAATTTGCTTTTGTTATAAAAAGGCTAGTCTGATGGCCTTAAGAACTGACCATGCGTGCTATAAGTACCTACATAAGTCTTAAAACAGTAGTAAAAAAAAACAGCATTTATACATATTATGACATGCAGTGTTTAGCTAGTGTTTTATACTAACATAAGGATCAATAATATACTGAAACTTAGGTAAGATTTCCATTATTATTGACTTACTAGCTGACTCGGCGAACTTTGTACCGCCTTAGCGTTGCAATGATTGAACAATGTCATCGAATGACATTGACATTAGTTACGCTCGTTTTTTAAAATATGCAAAATTAAATGTATATTTTTCAATATTTCTGAGAGATTTTCTTAATATTTTTTTCTGTGAGAACCTTCTCCTAATAATAACAAATACAACAAAAAAAGAATTAGTGAAATCGGTCCAGCCATTCACGCGTGATGCCGTGACCAAGGAAAACGGGTTTAATTTATATATATATATATATATATATATAGATTCGCCTCTAATACAAAATAAATAGGCACTAGTAATTCTCTGTTAAAATAATATCCAAAAATATAAGCGTATACCTTCGCTAGGTTATACTATTTGCGCTGTCGTTCAGAATTGGCCGGCCTATATTTTAAAGATGGATAAATCGCTGCCTTTTTCTTATTTATATCTAATAATACACGTTTTATTTATCTACCTCAAAAAGCAAAGTTTCTTCTCATACGGTGGCCAGCACGTGACGATAAACACAACTGTATCTTATTTACTTGTAATACGGGCGATTTTGCAACAAAAACGGTTAGCCTGAGCTACTGCACATACAACACAATAGCTCATAACTATGAAGGGGAATGTTTCCCTACTTGTATCAGCAATCCTTCCTCATCCCTTATTTATGATTATTGTGATTCAAGTAAATTCATTTTGATTAGATAAATAATGAATAAATATTTCACAACAATCACACCAATTCTCTAGTCTCAAATTAAGCTACGGGGCTTGTGTTATGGGTACTAGATAACGGATAAACATACTTAAATACTTTTTTTTGTAAATAAATGCATATTATACATAGAAAACCTCCAGACCAGTACAAACACACATGTTCATGCACACATATGCTTGTACTGAGCGAGAATCGAATCCGCGACCCTTGGTTTTAGAAGTCCGACTTGAAGACCACTGCACCAAGCGGTCGTCAAATAATCGGATAGAATAGTAATCCTAGAAATGTGTGAGTTCGCAAACATAATAGAGATATTATTTCATCAGAACAGAAAATAGGTACCTAGATAATATACTAACCACAAGTACATTTTTTACACGACATAATGTTTGAACGCAAATTGAGTCTCATAATCGAATCGTATATTTAGCAGCAAGGAGGAAGGAAACAAATTAAATTATCGGTTACTACTAGTAGAGAAGCAGGTTCCGTAAGTTTAAACCTACTTTTAAAATTATGTGTACTGATATTGAAAACGAACACACACACACACACGCGCACGCACACACACACACACACACACACACACACACACACACACACACACACACACACACAAACACTCACACACACACACACTCACATACACACACACATAGGAGTTATGCAGTGTGATTTTCAACTTATTGTTAAAGCCCTCATTACCAAACCCCTTAGAGGAGTGGGTGCGGCTGTAAATCAGCGCTGTCATTATGTCAGCAATAGCTGAGCCGCATCCAATTGCTTCCATGTTTCATTTTTATTGTAATTATTATTAAGTGCTGCATCATTTATTTGTTGGAAGTAATGAACTCAATTTTTATATATTTCAACATAATTTATTAGACCAAGAGGACGCGGGTTCGATCCCGCACTGTACAAACATTTGTGTGCATGAACACGTCTGTTTGTACTGGTCTGGGTGTTATATGTATTTATTTAAGTTTATTTGTAATACCACTGTTGATTCTGGTATCTGTAACACAAGTGATTAAGCTACTTACCACGGAGTCAGATCAACGTATGTGATGTTGTTGTATATTTATATTTGTTTAAAAAAAAAGTATTAAAATTGTTACAATATTCTTACCGACGGTAATTAATATTGCGGTCAACTTGACTTCTTGCAGGTAAAAGTGCGGGATTATATACTGTTTACTGGCTTTTATTATTTAGTAATTTTAATTACTCTTAATAAAAATAGATATTTTATTTAGGGCTAATTCTTCAATCCATACTAATATTATAAATGCGAAACTACTGTATGTCTGTCTGTTACTCAATCACGCCTAAACTACTGAACCAATTTGCATGAAATTTGGTATGAAGATATTTTTATATCCAAGAAAGGACATAGGCTACTTTTTACCGCGGGAATGTGACGCATTCCGATGGGAACATTCAAGTGGGCCGATCGCTTTTACGCCTAAACTACTGAACAGATGAAAATGAAATTTGGTAAGGAGATACTTTGTGATTTAAGACAGGGAATAGGTTATTTATGACCCCGGGAAAACAATGCAGTCCCATGGGAAAAATTACTTTCTGGGAAATTTGATCGCTTTGGTATTACGGGAAATCATAGTAAAGTAGGTTGGGTATAATTCACAGGTCTATAACTATTTATCTAAATTTGTAGAAAAATTTGCCGTTAATAAACATACTTTATTGATGGTGATAATATTTTCTGTTTTGTATTTCCGTTTGGGGCGCTTTTCAAGTTTTCTACATGGCCTCTTTCTGATTTAGAGGACTTATAATAAATATTATAGATACTTAGCGTAATTGGTGCTAATTTCAAATTACTAACTCTACCTCGTACCTGCGCTTTACATAAACACTTATTTCATATGATTATTTCAAGTGTAACTAAACACTTGAAATAATCATATGAAATAAGTGTTAAAATTATAGTTGAAGTGGGAGATATATTGAAGATGTACACAAAAACATGGTAGTTAAGAGGGCACACCTTAACGAACCTTATTTGAATGAAATGAAATTTGATTGAATTTAATTTTAAAATACCTTTGTTAAACTAACATTAACAGAAAAAACACTGCTACAAAGTTATTTTAACATCAAGGAGACAACGCTGATACAGACTTATGACGCCTTTTTAAATGTATAAATTTTTTATCTGTTAGTTGTGGTATAATATTATTTTACTTAGATCTATTCAAATCTGCGTGAATGCGAGATGAAATGCGTGATTGTGCGTAAAACCACTGCAATGTTATAAATAAGAGCTCGTTGCAATTAATTAACGTTACAATACTTGCATATAATTAACGTTACAAAAATAATGCAAAGAGTAAATTTATATTTTTTTAATAATTTAAGTTTTTAAATGTTAAATAAGCTAGGAAAAAAGACGTTTACAATAACTTAACTTCGCTACACTTTAGATAAATTTACTTTTTAGTTGTTTCTTTTCAACTATCTCCAAATTGTACAAAATTAAGCCCATAATTAGGAATAACTACGTAAATATAATTGTGTGAAAATATTTTTATAATTTAAAACTCTAACAAAAATTATATCAATCTTCTTTTTGCATTATTTTTTGGGGTTGCACTTTATCCAGGGACACCTGTATATTCAATTGTTGAAAGAATAATTCATATTTACTTTTAGTAAATTCTGAAGTGTTTCATGAACTGCAAACAGAACCCTAAAATCGTCAGTAATGACTAATTTAACGCCAAGCCTACAAAACTACAATTACCATTTGTGTTTTAGTTCAAAACTATTTGTCGCGAACGAGACACGTTGACTACTAAAACCCGCAGTTTTGCTTGTGATTTTGTGAA
This sequence comes from Pyrausta despicata, assembly GCA_963921415.1. Classification (NCBI taxonomy): domain Eukaryota; kingdom Metazoa; phylum Arthropoda; class Insecta; order Lepidoptera; family Crambidae; genus Pyrausta; species Pyrausta despicata. The sequence goes on along the minus strand of OY992861.1, from coordinate 14,569,184 downwards.
CATTATAATTAGTGTATATTGGCTTATAGAATATGTTTACCAACGACACTAAACAGATACATTTATACGAAAGAATACGCAAATAATTTAGATTAATATAATATTAATTTATTTGCTAATACACTAAGATTTACTGTGCAAACATACGAATCGTAAAATGTAGCCACAAAACGTTATATTTTCATCATACTGAAAATACTTTCGGGGTAAAGAGTTAGGGATTCTATAAATCCGTAAGGCTAAGTCTTCATTAGTGTATTAAATGTCACAGAGTTTTGAAGTGCATTGAATGCTGTGCAATCATTTAGCGTGACTGTATCTCTATTAAACTTACAAGCGATTTTATTTACCATTTAAATATCATTGATGTAGAATCGTCAGATTTTTTGTAACTGTTCGATTTTGAAAAAAGCTTATTTTTTTAAAAAAGTTAAAGAATAGGAAGATAGAGATTTTAATTTTAAGAGGTAAGATTTTAAATTATTGTTTGTTAGTGTTAACTAATAATCAACAATAGAGAGGAAACTATTTATGTTTATACAATACACTACACTCTACCTCAAACGTGATTCATGTTTCCAAATCACGTGGGTCTGATATCAGTCGGAAATTATCACCAATTAAGAAATTATCACCTGATTAAAAAACTCGCAAATTAGTTAACAATTCGCTAAGTAGCTCCGTGATCATACATCGTCATATAGAGGATTTATATTGGTTCTGAAAAGCGTGAGACCCTCAAGCATTACATTTATGAAAATGTTCCATTTTGAAATTGCAAAAAGCATTTAGCGACAGCACCCAGCTTTTATAGACAGTTCTTAACTTAAAAGTAGTCTTAAACTTGGTATTAAATCGTACTATGAATAACTGAACACTAAAAACTCAGCAAAATAATCTGAACAGGAAAAGTGACCTCGACAACATAAAACCATTGATTACATTTAAATAACATTGTCATGGTGTTATTTATAACAATCTAGTTTGTTCTGAAGTGCAAACAGCGTTAAGTGTGTGTCAATCCGATTTAAAATCATGGATTAGTGTGATTACGTCTTTTTCTACACTTCATCTCGCACGACTAGTCATTGGCTTGCCATAAACAATTGTTTAACTAGCTAAGAACGGTTTAAATGTAATTACCTCGTTCTAAAATTAAAATGGCTCGGGACTCGGAGAAGTGAAATAATTTATTAAACCTATATTACAGTGGGGTGAGCACGAACATTTTCGTAACGTATTTGTGTCTTCCAAACGTCAGAAACTGTCAGTTTCCCCTTAAAAATTGACAAGGTAACGCTATATATAGGTAAACGCTACGAATACTACTAGTAGTTCGTGCTTACCCCACAGGTTATTTCAATAGTGCGTTTGAAACATCTGACGATTTTAAAAGTGTGTTAACTAAGTTTCGTGTTAAAAACTATAGCCATTTAAAAACTAAGTGACGTCTCAAGCGTTCGGTCGGATTTAACGGTTTCTCGCTTAGTGTTTTAAAATACAAACGTTCGCTTCCTTGGAAGTACGTTGATTCTACAACCAAATCGGGTATCTACTCGTATCATGAATGTAAAATCCTTCACAAAACCCAATATCTCTTCAATCGAGTTGTTCGTAACTTAAGCTAGGCCTCGAAACTCGAGTAGTTTTAGTTAAAATGAAGTGGGACTGTGCCGAATGTGCGAGCGAGAACGTGCGATGTTTCTGGCTGGTGTTCCACCTGGATTACCTGATATACGCGCTGCTGGTGCTGCTACTGCTCGGCCTGTTCGTCTACTTCATAGTGTGGGGCTGAGCCGTCAGGTACATTGTGTTTCTATATGATTTTAAACTTTTGCTTTGCATTTTAACACTAACTACTGGTTATCGCGTCTAAACGCGATTTATTTTAATGAGTATTAGGTACTCACTGCTCGACGTTTTAACTGGATTGCACACAGCCGTCTCTCTGAGGCCTGGAGTCCCACAAAACCCCCAGCTGCCCCTGCAGTTGGTGGGTATGCGTTATGAGCATTTTCCTGATGATAAAAACTGGATTTCCACCTCAGATATTCAGATCTTCAAAATAAATGTTTTTGACAGATTGGTCGACGTTTCATTTAAGTCCGTTTAGCCATTTTTAGAAAATGCGCGTACAAATACACAGACAACCAGAGATACAAACAAACAGAAAAAAATTCTAAAAAGTAGTTGAATGTGTTCTGTAGTGCGTCCACCATGTTCGCAGAGGCGCATACAGATAGCTTCGCGGCTATTTTCAGAAAGAAGCAAGCATCCCTGATGTTCAGGGTGCGCAACAGCTCCAACGGAATCCTGGTATTGTTTACCCTACTTGGATCTTTTGTTGTCCGAATAAATAAACAAATTATTATTATTATCTTAATCTGCAGTCGATTCTAAGTCTAGACAATTTTTTTTCAATATCTCTCAAGTACAGTTTTTTGATGTATAGATGTCGCAGTAAGATAGATAAAGCCGTAATATAGTTATATCCCTATAATTATATACCGTAACATAGTTATACGAAAGCGATTCATTACTATCTCACTAGGAATATAGTTATAAAACGGTCCCAGTCTAGTGATATACTTATATTACTAGATTTAGTTTAGTGTTATAAATATATTACTTGATTAAGCTTAGTTAATAGAAATCTACCATATATAATTTAAAAAAAAAACAATATTTTACAAGTTTTATCTTTATTAAAAAATCAACTTTATGTATCCTGCAGTCAGTTACAATACTTTTTGACATTAACGCGTATTGAAGTGATTTCAATTATAATCAAAACGATCATATTTTTTGTAATTTAAAAATTAACAATGCAATTAACACTTTCCAAAAATTTAAAATCTTTTAATGCTAATCAACAGTTTTGTGATATCTATGTTTCTTATCAACTAAGTTGAGATCTTAGTTTATTTGAAAGTATTTTTTAATTTTTGTTCAGACAAGGAGAGGAATCATGACATCTAGTACTACATAGCACTGAATGCTTCTTACAGGCACACCTTTTAGAAGAACACTGTATATTTGATTTTTATACGAACATTTGAAATAACCTCCAAAGCGCGACAATTTTTGAAATATTTCTCTCAGTGACAATTTTTTATTTGGTATAGGATCATCCAATGTAATGTTTGAAAGCGTATTGCATTTCTGGGTAACCCATCTTTTGCGCCGCACACTCCGAAAGCTATTTCACTAAACTTAATCTAGTAATATAAGTAAGTATATCACTAAACTGGGACCGTTTTATAACTATATTCCTAGTGAGATAGTAATGAATCGCTTTCGTGTAACTATGTTACGGTATATAATTATATCACTATGGATATAACTACATTACGGCTTTATCTATCTTACTGCGACATAGATATAAATTAATTTTGTGGGATGAAGCTTATCTTGCAGAGGTCGACTAGCCTCTTTCCATTAGATTCATACCTACATTATGTAGAAATTAAAGCGTCATAATGTCTTAAGATGATGCATGGCAACATCCATTTGAATAGCTTCAGGCCCACCTGCATCAATTTGCCTTAACTTGAGTCAAAGTGATTAACTGACGCATCTCCTTAATCTCGAGACAAACTGATTGACATCTGTTAATTTCCGCTTCTTGTTTGAGGTAACCGCTCAGTAAATACCTTTGGTAGATACAAGGCTAGAGATTATCTCTTATTCTCTTAAAACATGGGCCTTAATATCCACCACAAATACGTTTGATATGTGACGTTATTCAATTACATAGGTAAGCATAAGCTAACGCACAAAAATGCAAAGAACAATAGCGGTTAATCTCCTGTAATAATCTGTGCACAAACATTATGCCATTGTTGGCCTGGACTCGCCTGTGTGTGCACAGAACCTTAAGACTGAGATATTCACCGCTCTATGATGATTTTTTACAAGAAATGAGATCTCTAGAGATTTGATTATATTCTTACTGAGGCGTTTTATTTATTAAGCTAACTTTCACCTTTAAATTCAACAAATAAGCTCGAGTTTTGAAAATTAAGAATTACGTAAATAACCGTTTTCAAAATAACTGTGAACAAAGAATAACAAACCATTTTGCCTCACAAAATATCTACATGGAAAATTCACTTAAGCCTTGTTGTTCGAGATGTTGTTCAGAGAGATGGACATTTCAATTCATATAGGGTGTTACGGAAAGGTGTACATACATTGATGATAAATTATGTATCAAACAAATATCCACGTTTTTAGTCTATCTCCTAAAAGAAGTGCACAAAAAATTTCATCAAAAAAATTGATGAAAAATAGTACCTAATAAAGGTACTTTTTTGGTACCCCTAAATGAGGAGAATGTAATCATTCAAGTCCAAACACGATAAAACGTTTTTCATTTCTACAGCTCATGAAGCATAGTTCATAAAAAATGGTTATAACACAATAATAAGCAAAGTTTTATTTCATTTTAAGTCTCAGTAAGGCTAGATCTAAAAATAAAAAATTAAGAAAATCTATTCTGAAAAAGAAAATGCAATAAAATAACTTTTTTGTAATTTTTATTTTCATTAAATTCCGGTGGACCTATTTATTCTGTATGAACAGTGGGGTTAGCACGAACTTTGTCGTAACGTATTCGTATAGTCCAAACGTCAGAAACTGACAGTTTCCCCATACAAATTGACAAGTTAACGATAGGTAAACGCTACGAATACGTTACGACAGTTGTTCGTGCTCACCCCTGTCATTCGCCACGAATGTTGAATTAATTGACGTAACTAACTCTTTAGTCAAAACCTAAATAAGTAAAAAGTACTTACTAATTAATAAAACGATAATTATTATGTTTTCTTTTGGTCATAGATAGGCATATTTATTAAGTGGTCACTCTGTTCCTTTTATTCTTTCTTTTATGACGTATTCCCACTTCTTTAATGCAGTTTGACAGAAAATAAATTTCTATGGCAGGATATCTCTGCCCTGGCTGCACAAAACGAAATTATGTTATGCACAAATGTATTTTGGCAGAAGTTCGGATTAGTTTCAAGACAAAATAATATGAAGGTATACGATTACTCAAACGTATTCCTCTCAATAAAACTTATATCATGAATGTTTAATGTGTCAAAGTTTGTAAACCGCTGATTGATTGCGCTATTCAAGCGAAACTTTTAAATAAATATTTTTAACTAAGAGAACAATGTAACTATTTAGGTTTGTCATAAATCACACCTCCACATAAATGGGAGACACTAATCGAGCGCACGTCATACTAATGACAAGGAACCACACTCTACTTCTTGCACTCCTATAAATTACAGCTAAACAGCCGCATTAAAGAAATCTGTCTCTTTTCAGACTATAATGAAATAGGAGATGGAAAACGCAAACCACAATGACCCCTTCAAAGACGTCGCAAAAGGTCTCAACTCGCCCGAACTCAGATCGAATAAAAACATTCCGTTTGTTGATGACTTCGTAGAACTAGATCAGATCAAAGACGAACCAATTCGACCACATAGACTGAGAGATGTCGAGAAGGGTCCAGAAAGGAGAGATGGCAGAGTTCATGCTTCAGATTTGGGTGCAATACATTCTCCAAACAGCGATACGATAGTAGTAGATACTCCTGAAGGAACCCTGTACATAACTCTTGATCCTGAATCAGCTAAGTCTAGTAGAACAAGTCCGACCAGTCCTAGTACTCAGTCTACGGATTTGACATTCAGTGTTCCTAGTCCAAGTACGTCTAAACAAGTTGGAGACGAATCCAAAGATCTTATAGAAAACGAGGTGGATGCTGAGCAAAGAAGAGCAAATTTAAGAAGGAATTCTATCTCGATGCCAACGCTTCAAAATCTTGAACAAGAGGTTTTCAGACAACAGTATCTACAGAATCCGCAGGATGAGGTAAGATTTGTTGATAATCTTGTTATAGCCTCTTTACTGACTAGTGTTTAACATAATACGTCTAATTGGGCTCTGGCCTTGCCTTGATTTAACGACGGTTGCATTTCAATAAGACACTTGTATTATTAATTTCAATCATTGAATAACTAAGTATTATCCACCATCAACCTTACATCCTGGTAACACAAACAAACGATTAACAAATACTCAATTTAAAAATTTGGATCCTATCTTACTCAACACATTTCTTTTCTGTACGATAAAAGAGTAACTACAAAGTGGGAATAAATTTAAAATAAGCCTCTAGAACGGCAGAAATCTAAGCGCTTTAATCATAACAAACACGCAATAATGATCTTATTGTCGCTTATCTATAAACCATTAGACTTTTAAGTTTATCTACTTATAATTAGCGGCATCTTTCAAGAGCTTGCATCGTATGATTAAAATGAATTACCTATTCAGTCCCTTGCCCTAATTATTTAATACTTGAAAGCACTTGGTTTCTACAATTTAGCACACTTCGAGTCACTTATCTCTAGATAACCCAAGACAAGGATTTGATGGAGATTTGCTATCGACGTCACATGAATTTTATCATTTAAAAAAGTGATAAAATGCCGGAAAGAAATTACTTTAGTTTAATTTATGCTATTGTTGTCAATACTTGTGCACAGAAAGTGAAAGTCACGTGGTCGTGTGATAAAATTGTTTACTTATAAAACGTTTAATAAATTATTGTCTCATCGTAGCAACTGATTCCTTTTAAAGCAGTTCACGGAAACTGTTGTTGCTAGTGTGGTGAATAACGTACTAATTTGAATAGATAGTGGTTATCTAGGTCTTTAAATATGTAGACTGCTCTGTGTCCATATTTGAGGATTGAGGAAATCGTGAGCCGTGTTTTTGGTGGTGACCTTTGTGAATGTGATATTTGAAAACTAAAACAAAATGAGAGAAAGAAAGAAGCCAGATGTTAGTTTGAGGATTCGGATCCCCTCACACCCACATGACTACGTGGATATGCCTCCAGAGACGCGGCGGTTGATACTTGAGGCCAATCGTTCTCCTAACGACATAAGATTTATAGACGATGATGACCCTAGTCCTACAGATTTGAATAATTCTAGAAGCATACAATTTGGAGCGATCGATCAACGACCTGCGACGCCTGTAATAAAAATCATCGGTCCCGATGACATGACGTTGAATTCAGATGAAAGAACTGAAAGTAAAGTAAAAGTGAATGGGTCAAGTGATGCAGATAAACCACCCCTAAAAAGGTCGTCGATTTCTCTACCAGATGGTCTGAATGAGTATGAATTAGATGCCTTAAGGAGAAAACATTTGAAGAATGTCAGGGTGAGTCATTTAATTATTGAAATAAGAGGATTTTCATAATCTTTTAGAACACAACTAGTTAGTTCAGTTGTTTATAAAAGGTATTAATGTCAATCAACCTTCTTTTTTTTCGCTTACAAGCTAAGCCATCCCATTATTAGAAGTACGGTGGCTATCACGTCACGGTATCTTATGCGCTTGTGATACGGGTGATTTTGCAACAAAAATGGGTAGCCTGATGTGCTTGCCACTGTACCTATACATATAAGTAGTATAATGTTATGTGCTACCTTATGTTATGTATGTTTGTCTTGATAAATCGTAATTTATCTTTAGTAAGAGAGGTTATCAGCTCTTGGTCATATTACTTATATTGATGGATTAGTTCATTCCTATCCTACATCTTCTCTTTGACTTATCATGTTAGTTACTTATAATTATATATAAATTAATTATAATTTATCATTCTCTGTACACCGACGTACTTTCAGTCAAAACTTTTATTTGATTCCCCAACATTTAGCAGTGTGTGTGACAGGGACGGCTGCAAGTCAATACTACAAGTAGAGTCCTCTGCTGCTATGTGTTCCACATTTTGTTATTATTGTTAATTATTATTTAATCAACAAACTCAATAACGAGACGATAATAATGAGTAAACACAACAAGTTTCTTTAATTGCTATTGTTGATTAGCTAAACGGTTCGATATTGGGTCAAGTTCACACGAGTGGGGGGGGGGGGGGTCTGGCGACATTGGAAGGTCCGCGCCGCCATCTAAATTGTATAAAGACATCCTGCAGAGGTAATCAACATTTTCGATACTCTGATTTATTGTTGATAATAAAAATATTTTTTTCACATTCTTGTCAATTTCGCAAAAATATGTTACAAGACGTTGGCAACCGCAAACATTTATTTACTTTCTGTAGTTAATCCGTAGTCTTTGTGTCATGTTGAGAAAATAGTCGTTAAAAACAGTTGTACATTCTTTAGACTCATCCAAGACATTTTCGATACTCTGATTTATTGTTGAAAATAAAAATATTTTTTTTTACATTCTTGTCAATTTCTCAAAAATAGCAGCACATAATTATCACGACGCTGGCAACCAAAAGCAATCCATTTTTAACCTCCGAAGAAAAAGAGTGGTGTTAAGAGTTTGGCCTTTTTTCTGATAGTGTGTGTTTATGTGTATGCGTGACTTTGGCATCGTAGCTGCCGAACGGATGGACCGATTTCAGCGTGGTTTTTCTTATTCGAAAGATTATTTAATCATGGTGGTTCTTATCTATAGCTTATCAAAATCCGTCTAGCCGTTGAAGTTCACCAGCTGTTTTCCTGGCTCATGCCCATGTCGGGGATTTTTATAATTCTTAATTTTGGTTTTATGAAATAAAAAATACTTATTGATTGATTTGATGTCATGAAATGATACTTTGGTATGATTGTTACAGTAATTTGTCTTTTGGATTGTAGCTTCAGTGTGATCTAAACGCATTGTATGTAAAACAACTCTAAAATTACAAATGGCTTCCGTCTTCATCTGAGATTAACGTTTGGATAAACCGTTCTCATTTTCTTTAATGTAGTCACTCGTTATTCAGATAACATGAACTACAAATGTTGCTTGTTTATTGATGATTTTGATCTTTGTATCAATTATAGTAGTTTTCTTATTTTTCGTGCTAAGCCTGAAATCTTTACAACAGCATTTTCCGGATTGGCCCGCGTTCATCAATAATCATCATGTTTCTTAAACCCTTAAAATTACACAACAGACTGTAATATTATTTATACAATAATATAAAAAACATAAAATTGAGTAAGAGAATAATTTGACCCGTTTAATATTTATCGATGTCGTGGTTGGCCACCCCACCGCTATACTATTTGCCTACATCCAATCAGTTTACCGTGCCCGTGATCTTACATCTAGACTGGTCCGTTAAAATATAACTCAAACTCTTTACACGCTGATTGTGATTCTTTCCAAACAATTGACGAGCATCAACTACAAAATTGGGAAGGCTCAGACCACCAGAAATCAGCCAAACGACAAAGAACCATCAAGTTCTAAAAGTTTGATCATAAAGTCGAACACTGCACACTGTTAATAACTGACAAGTCGTCAAGAGAAAGAAAAGTGCAAAAGTACAAAGAAAAAGTTGAGCATCGAATCCATTCTAACCGAGGCAGTGATGGACAAGGAATCTCGGTTCAGCTCGTTCGCCAAGTTCAAGTACCGGTCTCCGCTCTGGGTCGAGTCAGAGTCAGGAAGCAGCAGCAGCCGCGGCGGCAGCAGCGGCTGCAGGAGCTCGTCCAGCAGTGAGGGCAGCATCAACAACTTCTTGGATGACAAGGTCAACTTGACTCATGCATGTCTCTCTAAACTCTAAAGGCTATAATAATAATAGTCCTCCTGACCGATTTCGACCACGGCGGCCAATCTCAACAGAGATATCAGCCAACTCAGGAGATATTATAGTGCACAAGTGTGAGCGCAATACACAGGTGCACTCACTGTTCTAACACTCTCAAATTTCGGTGAGACGGCAATCCGACATGGCCGGAGATAGAGCAGGCGCAGGACTAACAGCTTAGCGTGCTTTCCGAGGCACGGGGGTGTAACACCGCCAACTTCCCGACTCCGAGCTGTTTTTGAGAAATTCATGACAGAAAACTTAGAAATAATTTTGTCTATAGGGGTGGTTCCATTGATCTAACCGCTGTTGTGTTATATGCTTGTTACTGAACGACACAGTGGCTGTACCATGATGCAATCAGGTCGCTTCTTCCAATACCAAAGGGCAAAGGACATTTAACATATGCATGTATTTATGTGATGGTGTCGAAGTAGCACCAAGGGTCGCCGTCGTGCTATAAGCTACTTATAGTGGCTGCATACTATAGTCGATCGTAATGAAAGCAGCATCATCAAGGAGACATTAGGTAGGCAAGGACAGTAACAGCAGCGGCTGCAGGAGTTCGTCTAGCAGTGAGGGCAGCGTCAACAACTTTTTGGATGATAAGGTCAATGGATGTGGATCAATGGATTTCTGACTCTTACATGTATCTGTTGAATACAGTTGAAGTGTTATTAAGTTATAGTAACTGAAAGTGGCTGCGCCATTCTTGGACGAGAATTTTAACGGACTTTTGTTGTATGTTGTATAATTTTTAGGGCTTACGATGTGGCACCAATGGCCGCCATAGTGATAAACGACTTTATGTAGCTGCACAATCAAAGTTTGAAAAAATAACAGCAGCACCATCAAGGAGCCTTTAGGTAACGGTAGCTCATCGAGCATCAACTTCTTGGATGAGAAGTTAAATGGTTTTTTTTAATGCATATGTATGCATGCTTTTGTGGGGCTGTCGAAGTTACGCCTATTATAACGCTACGATAGTTTGCAATCAACTGACTTTATTTTTTTTTAGTTACAATAGGTACAACACATACAGCCTAATGTGCTAACCGAGACTGACATTAGATGGCGCTACTAGTCATAAACAAGACAGTTATTTTGTTATAACTATTTAACAACGCCTCTGTCTAAACCGCCGTCCTGCTAAAAACTAGACATAACTGTAGTTTGGCAGTCAGATGGCTGCTACCAAATTAGTTGTGGCATGTGGCTCTAGCAGCAAAGCCAGCATTAACAGCTATAACGGTTTACGAGATACAACCAGGTGAAAATTTAAACGGACTGACGATTTGCATGTATTATTGTACGGCTGTCGAAGTGACACCACTGGCTGAACCGCCGTCGTGCTAGGATTTTGCTAGTAGATACAACATCAGGCAGTCAGATGGCTGCTACCAAATTAGTTATGGCATTTGAGATCGAACAGCGAAGCGAGCATCAACAGCTATCACGGTCCATTAGTTAAAGCCGGGTGAAAATGGAACGGATGGTTAGCAGGTTATTCCAGTAGGTTCGTGTTTTGATCGAAAGTATGAACAGTAATCAGAAGAAAGCAGAAGAACCTACTGCGAGAAACGAAATCCGTCAATACGATAATTTGTACAGACAGCACATCACGGTCAGAATTTGCCACAGATTTTACCATGTTGTGTCATGTAAACTAGTGTCATAAAACGATAAATCGGTAATTGTTTTAAGGGTTTCGTTTTTCGTAGTAATTCGCTAAAAACCTTTCCCACGCATCGTGTTGTTTTTTTGAAGTCTACACACACTGCACAACTTTGACCGGCAAATGAGTGACGTTGGGGATGTTTTATAAACAATACCATGTTATTACTGATAACTGGATATAAATAGTAGAAAAATATTTTGTAAATACACTCCAGCACAGACTCCAACTATCATTATTATATCTAATTTCGTTAAACTATCGCATTGGGTGTTATGATTATCTTGTAATGATAGGTATAAGTTTGGAAAAACAAATCCCTAAGGCCTAACTTCACAAACTCTACACCTTAGTCAAAATATGTGGCTTGGCCGTTCGTTACTACAAGAACTATTGTATAACACAAAAGTAATGAACAGTGAATTGATTTTTCACCTTGCGCCGATGTGAATGTAGCGAAATGGCCAAGCCACATATTTTGACTAACGTGTAGAGTTTGTGAAGTTAGGTCTTGTAGAGTTAGGGCGTGTAGTGTTAGAAGCTTGGCTCTACATGAGATCTGATAACTTTTTGACAGTGCGAGTCATATGGGCTCGTCTTGGCAACATTTTACATGAAAATGTTTTTGGTGGGATTTCATTTCTTTTTGTAAGTTGTTTGTTATAAAAATTTTTTTTAATTTTTTCTTCTTTTTTGGGCTGTATTTCTTGCACATCAGAGACGCCTTTTTTATGGCCCACTCTCTATCTTTGCCTTTTTTGTTTTTAAATTGATACTTTGTCTCAGCCCCCTGGTCTCATACAAACTCCCATCCCCTAGTTTAAGGGGTTGGGGGATGAAAGTTACAAGTTTTATAATTTTTTTGTTGTTTGTGTGCTAATACTAGCTTACATACAAAATTTCAGCTTTCTAGGACATTAGGAAATACCTTAATAATTTTGATGATCATCAGTGAGTCAGTGACGAAATCAGCGTTTTTTAGATATAAATAAAATCTGAAGTATAAAAACTAATGTAATTAAAACTTAATATGTTCAATAAGTCCGCTATTGACAATATATCCCGAAAATTTTGTTGATGTAGCATAATCCAAACCCAAGTTATGAGGGTTCAAAAAAACGACGAAGCGCTTCGAGAAAAGGTAGGTAGTGCCCGTGCGCTTCGCTTGGCTCGTCTTGGCGGGGGCACTACCGTGCCCCCAGATGCAACGACGCTTTTCTTATAAATTAGTAGAATATAAACGTCGGTGTTGGCAAATCAAAAGCTTATATTTCCGCATTAGCATTTTGCTGGAAAACAGTATAGATTTGAGACCCAGCGGCCCAGATTGACTTGTTGTTTTCAACAATTCGAAAGAATACAATATTCTTGTAATGGTAAAAGGGTTGATAGTTCCCAGTTTTTCGTTATTCCCAGTTTCAAGGCCGTAAGGTAATTTTTTTCACTGACTGTTTGTTTCTAAAAATAAAATAATAATAATAGTCCTACTAGCTGATTTCGACCACGGCGGCCAATCTCAACAGAGATCAGCCAACTACGCAGGATATAATATAGTGCACGTGTGAGCGCAATACACAGATGCGCTCACTATTCCATCACTTTCAAAGTTCGGTGAGACGGCAATTCGACATGACCGGAGAGAGATCAGGGGCAAGATCATCTCAATCAATCAAACCAGGAAAATCTCAGACACAATTTTGGCTTGATCTGGGATTCGAACCCAGGACCTCTCTGATGTATGGCAGAAACTTTGCCACTACACAAACGAGGCAGTAATAAAAGACGTAGAGTCATTACAAACGGCATTGCAGAGGCATGGCATGGTTAGATGCTTAGCTACCTAAATATATTTTTGGTAGCGGAAAGCATCTGTCTTGTCTTGAGAACTATTACAATTTTTGAACCCCGACGAAAAGAGTGTTATAGGTTTGACTTCCATGTCTGTTTGTGTGTACGTGCGTGTTTTTTTTTGTGTGTGTCTGTTTGTGGCATCGTAGCTCCTGAACGGATAGATCGAATTCAAAGCGGTTTTCTTATTCGAAAGATAGTTAAATCATGGTTGTTCTTAGCTATGGGTGGTCAAAATAAATCCAGCCGTTGAAGGTCACCAGCTGTTTTCATGGCTCATGTCGGGGATTTTTAACACTTTTATTTTTTTATACGCCTACCAGCCCTACCGCAGACGGCTGGCAGACATAGCGTGATAGGCCCTCAATTCATTAATTAACTAATTGTCTTAATTAACGCCGCTGCATGTGCAGTACGTGCAGTAACAAAAGATGCGCACCGGCAAACGCAAGAGTGACTGCATTCCTTTGACTCAGGTTAGTTCGGGCAAAATCAGAAAATACATTTTTTCATAACCTTATTAGATAATCATGGATACTTATCAATTAACACTTATTTAACTCATCTAAACTCCCTCCCTATGCGGTGTTTATCGAGTCCGATTCTGCGACCTTTGCATGTTTGTATGTTCGTCTGCCGAACGAAACCAGAGAACAAAGCTATTTAGACTTTACTGCTCAAAAGTTTTTCGTATTATGACACTCCCTGCCTCATTGCCTTTAAGCTTATCTTGTGACTCTATAATAGTCCTGGCCGATTTCGACTACGGCGGCCAATCTCAACAGAGATCTGCGTAGGAGATTTGTAGTGCACAAGTGTGAGCGCAATACACAGGTGAATTCACTGTTCAATCACTCTCAAAGTTCGGTGAGTCGGCAATCCGACATGACCGGAGAGAGATCAGGCGAAGAACCAACGGCTTAACATGCTTTAAGACACGGGAGTGTAACACCGTCAACTTCCCGACTCCGAGCTGTTTTTGAGAAATTCATGACAGAATATCAGAAACAATTTTGGCTCGACCTGGGATTCGAACCCAGGACCTCTCGGCTCGGCTGTAAGGCAGAAACTTTGCTACTAAACTCTTTGTGACTCTACACCTAAGTATGAATTGGTGAAAACTAATCAAAACCGAGTCAGTAGGTACGAATTAGTTTTCCTTTAGGTGATTTCGCTAATAAATTGTAAGTAATAGATATTTAACTTACGTAAGGCTGTGGGTAGGAGGACATATAGGCATGTTTTTTATGCGGGCTTACAATTGTTATCAAGAAACTACCTACAATCATAGAATAACTTATTTTCAAATGTGTATTACTTAGTTTTCCTTTTGGTGATTTGCGGCTATTAGTTTTTTATATTGGATAATGTTTATTAATTTGCATGCTGTTTGACACGGCTAAATATGTTTAAGCACTATTGTAAGATGACCAACAAATCAAATTTTAATCGTACCCTATTTACGCAAATAAATATTTCTATTTGACGACTACTTTGGTGTAACGGTCAAGTAGTTGAATTGACCAAGAGGTCGCGAATTCGATCCCCGCACTGTACAAATATTTGTGTGCATGAGCATTGTCTGTTTGAACCGGTTTTTTGTGTTATGAGTATTGTTTAAGTTGGTTTGTAATACCACTGTTGATTCGGATATCTGTAACTCAAGTGCTTAAGCTACCACGGAGTCAGATGGATGTATGTGATGTTGTTGTATATTTATTTACTAGCTGTGCCCGCGACTTCGTCCGCGTGGAATATTTATTTTGGGCATCATTTTCTTTTTGCAAATTAATTTTTTTGTTATTATTTTAGACAATTTATTTTTGAAGTTTTTAATAGAACATAATTAGCTTAAAGTACTTTTGCGTTAATTATTTTTCTAATTTCATTTTCTTGTGTCAGAAGAACATATCAGTTTTGTCCGCAACGCGTTTGTAGGTCTGATCTTGACAACGCGACATAATGTGTGAAAAGCAGTCATGACGTTAATTAATTCCTATGTGTTTAAATGTTTGCCTCTGTGATTTATTAATTGTAGATAGCATAAAAGGAAATAGAATTCTTTTAAAATTAAAAGGTAAATAATTTGGAATCATTGAGGTGCGAGGTATAAGCACTGTTTGACCAACTGCTAAACCAGTCTAAACTATTGCAACCATCACGTTACATATTGCGAAGAAATTAGATTTGAAGTCGGGTCCCGGTGGTTTAAGATTTCTAAGTAAAATTATTGGTGCACCTATTTTTAACTTGAGGGAATAATGGGGGAAGGCCACTTGTGTTCTAATAATTATTTTTTAATTTCGTCTACGCTACAGTTTCTCACTCCCAATATTGCACTTTGACACATCCATTGATGATCTTTTTTTTACTATTTTGCATATTTTAGGGTGAACTCTCGATATAAAGTCCTTAATGTTACTCACTCTTAATCCTTTATCTCGGTCAATTGCAATTTTATTTTCAAAGTGAGGCACTTTCCCGTCTCCTATTAAAAGTAACTTTGAAGGAAAAGTTATACAACCTCCCTACCACTGCCTCGTTGGTGTAGTGGCAAAGTTTCTGCCTAACATCCAAGAGGTCCTGGGTTCGAATCCCAGGTCGAGCCAAAATTGTTTCTGAGATTTTCTGTCTCAAAAACAGCTCGGAGTCGAGAAGTTGGCGGTGTTACACCCCCGTGCCTCGGTTCGCACGTTAGGCCGTTGGTCATGCGCCTGATCTCTCTCCGGTCATGTCGGATTGCCGTCTCACCGAACTTTGAGAGTGATTGAACAGTGCAGTTTGCGAGTGCACTTATGTATTGTGCTCACACTTGTGCACTATAATATCTCCTGCGTAGTTGGCTGATTTCTGTTGAGATTGGCCGCCGTGGTATATAATCGGCCTGGAGGATTATTTCTACCTCCCCCCAAATGTGCTCTCATATTTGAGCTCTATGGACCATGGAACATTCGTCCCAGATTATTAAACGCGGTCACCTGGTCATTCATCGTATCAGCCTGTTATAGTCCACTGCTGGACATAGGCCTTCCCCAAGGACCGCCACAGCGCCCGATCTCCCGCTCTTTGCATCCAGTCACTACCAGCTGCCTTCTTCAGGTCGTCTGTCCATCTAGCCGGGGGGCGTCCCACACTACGTTTACCTAAGAGTGGTCTCCATTCAAGAACCTTCCTGCTCCACCTCTCGTCGGTTCTGCGACAGACATGCCAGCGCACTGCCACTTTAGCTTGCTGCATTTTTGGACAACATATGTTACCTTAGTCTTATGTCGTATGATCTCGTTCCGGATTTTATCCCTTAATGAGATCCCCAACCTAGACCATTCCATAGCACGCTGAGTGACGTGTAGTCGGTGAGCCAGCTTGGCTGTCATGTTCCACGTTTCAGCTCCGTGGGTTAAGACAGTTAAGACGCATTGGTTAAACAACCGGCTTTTTAGGCACTGCGGCAGGGTTGACGTCAAGATATGACGCACCTGGTCATTAATTAAATCTAATTTTGGTTCATCATGGTACCTCGTAGAGCTACACCCCCCTCTCCGCGTCGCTCGCAAGTAACGCCTCTCTTCCTTGCAGCGTCATGTTTTGCATATCATGCGGCGCGGGTGAATTTTATATTGGTGTTATTTCAAAGTTGTAATATCTTCTAAGATATTCATTGAAATTAAGTGATGTCAAGGACAATTTTGTTCACAATTAAATACTCTTAATCAACAACACATTTATTTGGATAAAGATTAATATTATTACGTTGATACAACTCTTAACAATAATGCATTAATTTTGGCCAAATTTGATTACCATAAAAACGGTTCTAGTGACTTGATCTTAAAAGATAGACATATACTGTCGCAGACATTTTTTTAGATCATTTTAAAAGGAATAATTCTTTCATACAAATATTTTTGGTATCTTGACCCGTTTTCGCAGCGTTCGCAACGGAAGCCCTCAAGGATGAATAATTTTCCCCGTTTTTTCCACATTTTCCATGATTTCTTCGCTCCTAATAGTTGCAGCGTGATGTTATATAGCCTATAGCCTTCCTCGATAAATGGTCTATTCAACACAAAAAGAATTTTTCAATTCGAACCAGCAGTTCCTGAGATTAGCGCGTTCAAACAAATAAACAAACAAACAAACAAACTCTTCCGCTTTATAATATTAGTGTAGAAGTGTAGATTTAGTTCTATTTCTAGGAATACAAATAGTTAGGGAGGCGAGGTAGCTAAATGGCGTAATTCAACGGCGCGGTCGAGACCTATCAAAATCGAAAGATGAAATAATTTCGAAAAGAAAAGCTCCTATGGCAAAAACCATTTTAGCGGTGGGTTTGGCGTGTACGGTTTTTCAAAAATGTTAAAAAAAACACTTACTTGGGCATTCTCGAGCGCGTCAGATATTCATACTACGTATGCCCCGAGTGCCTCTGATAACAACGGTATACTAATCTGCCGGTTTGCGTGGTGGGGGTAGGCATATAAAGTAGTCAAAAATGCAAAAAAAAAAAATTTACTCGAGCGCGTCAGATTTTCGGAAGGGGTGTTAAGTAGGCCCCAAGGAAGCTCCCTTTAAAAAAACTGACGATTTCGGCGTGACGATAAGTTACGATGAATTTTTGAAAATGCAAAAAAAAAAGTTTTTTTGAAATACTCGAGCGCGTCAGATTTTTATAGGGGAGGTTCATCTCGGTATCCTGAAAGCATATTTTTTTAATCTGACAAAAATGTTGGTGGGTTCTCTTAATCTGACCGAAAAAAGTTTTTTGGTTTCTTTTTTTTCCTTTCTTTCTCCTTGATAAAATGGGGAATTTAAGAATGACAATAAAGCGATAGATACAACCAACGTAAATGCAGATGAAATGTAGTACGAAGTGGATTATTTATTGTATGAAAAAATGAAATGATATAAAAATTTTCGCTCAATAAAATTAATCGTCTTCTTCCTCTTCACTGGAACTGTCGTATTGCGGCATTGGTATAGCATTATTATATATATAGTGGTATAGCATTGCGCATGGTATGCTGCATCTCCCGATGCATCATCGGGAAGTTTCAGATTGTCACACGTGTGCCGGATGCCGGCTGACTGAGGAATGGCCGAGGAACAAGATAGATACAGCGAGTGCGGGGCGGGGCTACAGGGGAGAAAGTTTCCAGCACATTCGAGAAATATACCGTCGGGTCTTTTCTCTCTCTTCAATCGGCGTCATACTGAGGGCACATAGGCCTACGTTAGGGGACCATAAATATATATTTATATATATATATATATTGTACCGAAAATTAATTCCCTCCTACCGCTTCTTTCCCCACCATCAATGTTGCGAAATAAAGGAAAAATACTGGTAAGACGGCATATTTCCGCGAAGCGCTCAGTCTGTATTACATGTTTATGGCAAATTCCTCTTTTTTGCTTCAATTCTTGACTTCGTTTTGCTTACGGTACGTGCAAAAAACAATTTGAGGATCAACAGGCTATTGAATAATATAAATATATGAAACTGTACATGTTAATAATACTTTTGTATACAGATACGCGTAACTTTTTCCGAGTACACGAAAATTGTCGAGAAGCTTTAGAAAAAAAAAAATTTTTTGAGATATAATAAAAGTCACATAATTGAATCATCGTTATTTCACATAATTTTTTTTAACACGCTCAGTTTTCGAGATATACTCAAAAAACCGGGGGTTTGAGTTTTTATGATGCTTCAAGTCAAAAAGTTTTAACTTTGGACAAAAATATGAAGAGACCTTTTTTGTGTAAAATAAAATTACCATTTTTGTTTATTTAAACTTTTTTTTTGTAAAATGTATCGTTCGCGACTTATATGCCGTAACGCGTTCTTAGGAAGACGAAGTGGCTCCTCCACACTTCCGGTCATGCGGAAACCGGCAGATTTTGTATTTATGGGAGTTTTAGATTATATTCTTCAAAATAAAAAATAAAAAAATCGCGCTCGAGAATGCCGGATTAACGATTTTTTTTTTCAAGTTCGCGACCCTATAACTCGGCGGCGTTAAGGACTTATCGTCAGATTAGTTAAATTTAGTCTTTAAACACTAAAATCAACCCCCAATATCTTAATCTGACGCGCTCGAGTATTTCAGACTATCCATTTTTTTTTACTAATCTGATCGTCTATCCTAGGCGCGCGTCACTACATATAGAGCTAAATACTTTACAAGGTTGTTCTATTACGTCTAAGGTATCTCTCATATCTTAAACTGCCACGCTCGAGTATTGCCGAAAATTCCCCTATTCGCCTCCCTAACTAAAAAGTAAGAACTAATCAAAACCAATCATAGAATAATTAATTAGGTTATTTAAGCACTACACACACACTCACAAATAAGAACACTTTCTAGGGCTGATGATAACTTTAGTGAGTAGGTAAGGAAGAGACAGCTTATTTACGTTTAAGGAAAAATCCGGTCTGTCGCGCGAGTTACATCAGTACAGCGCCATCTCTGATCAAACAACGGTACTAAACTTACATATAATTGTTATTAAAATATATATTAAATTACTAATTAAACATAGGTAAATTACAGTGGCTTGCTCATCGGGCTACCCATTTTTGTTACAACACCCTTATTAGAAGCGCATAAGATACCGCAGTGTTTACCGAGACGTGTTAGTCACCTTACAATTCCTAGACTGCCTCGATGGTGTAGTGGCAAAGTTTCTGCCTTACATCCGAGAGGTCTTGGGTTCGAATCCCAGGTCGAGCCAAAAAATGTTTCTGAGATTTTCTGTCATGAATTTCTCAAAAACAGCTCGGAGTCGGGAAGTTGGCGGTGTTACACCCCCGTGCCTCGGAAAGCCGTTGGTTCTGCGCCTGATCTCTCTCCGGTCATGTCGGATTGCCGTCTCACCGAACTTTGAGAGTTATGGAACAGTACCTAAGTGCACCTGTGTATTGCGCTCACACGTGTGCACTATAATATCTCCTGCGCAGTTGGATGATCTCTGTTGAGATTGGCCGCCGTGGTCGAAATCGGCCAAGAGGACTATTACTATTACAATTCCTACATAACCTCTCTAGGTAAAAAATAATGTGCAATGCGTTTCTTTCGTATATTTCTGACTAGCCAGTTGGTTCGCTCGCATGCTCAAGCTCTTGGCTGCACCCGAAACTGCGGATATCGGCTCAGACAGTAGCGGTTGCTATCTAATAGGCTAGACGACCCCACCAATCGTTGACATACTTTTTATTATCTGTCAAAACGGTCTGCCTCCATAGATTTTGTATGGGAATACATGAACGTGACGTCACGGTCATGTGTCAGAAATCGGAGTCAATTGACCGAATATTTATTAAGTTTTGTGTGTTCAAAAATTGGTTTTTACAGCTTTTTGGAAATATATTGGTTGTAACTTAATAGGGGCTATGTTTTTTAAACGCCATGGTCTTGAAAATATTTTAGATAGGTGTCATCATGCCTATTTCGTATTTTTCTGCCCCGCTATATTATTACCTTGTTTTTTCAGTATCACATCACGAGATAATGTCACTCAGATCAGCAAACAAACGTAGCGCTTTATCTACTTACCTAATGTATTACTGTGTGACGCATTGTGAACCCAGAACCAAACCATTGGAACTCAGTCAAATGAGCAAATAAAATTATGTCTGTTTATATTGTTAACATTTTTTTATGAAATTTGTTTATTATGCAACCGAAGTTACGTTATCAATAATGTGTAAGATAGATAAGGCAAGGCATATCTTTATTACATGCAAAGTCGTCATTATGGTAGCCCATTATAAAACTTAAGAATGACTGATTTGGTATGGAGATATTTTGATACCTGGAAAAGGACATAGGCTACGTTTTACCGCGGGAAAATGACGCATTCTGAAAGGAAAATTCAAGTGGGCCGATCGCTTTTACGCCTTAACTACTGAACAGGTTTAAATTACATTTGGTAAGGAGATAGTTTGAGCGAAAACAACGCATTCCCATGGGAATAATTACTTTTCAGGGAATCTGTTCGCTTTCGCTCCTTAATTAGCAAAGATTCGAATTATACGACGAAGACGCGGGTAAAAGCTTGTAATAATTAAGAAAGTTCAATGCAATTTTGAATTTCGTCATTTAGTTAGTACGTTAAACGCGATACTTAGGTACTAACGTTAAATATTTATTATAGTCACATTTCGGTCATTCATATTTTGTTTTATGTTCTCATCACACACATCCTTTTGTTTGTACATCTCATTATTATATTGCAGATAACATTTTAGTGTGACGAGTAATGTTGGACTCAACAAATGTGTTTCCGGGCCTACAGTTTTCCCTACATTTTTCTCAAGTGCGGTGTGGAAAACGACGTAAATAATATTAAACATAGTGTTTTGACATAATAATGTGAATAACTTGATCTTTATCAAAGCTATTATGAATCTAAATACGTTGAAGATAATTCGTGCGGTTGGTTTTGTTTTATCTTCGTTTGAGCTAATAAGTCGTGACCTCCATGGATTAGGGCTTATGCAAACTCTTATAACACTGTAGTATAGTTCAACTATAGTACTTACCTACCTAGATTAGCGATCATCGTAAGTACTTAAGTGTCTTTATGAAGTGATCGAACTGCTGGAAATCGGAATGCCGTCTGGTGTGATATCAAAAACTTTGCAAATAACCTTTGATAATTTTGAAATCTTTGCTTTAATCCCATAATGCTTTTGCTGCCACTCCCGTTTAGCCAGCGTATCTTGAAATAGTCTCGATTTCTACCCCATATTACACATATTACTAATATTAATTTTAAATATACAGGGTGTAAAAAAAACCTTAACGAAGCCGTCAACCACGCGTTCAGTACATCAAACCAAATCGTATAAAAAAGAAATTTTGGCTGGGAAACAACTTTTATTTTTTCACATCAAAAAAAATAATTTAATTCTAACCCGCAATGTACAGCGCGCACGCGGAAAAGTCACCGCGGGGCGTGTTGCTTTACGCCGCCGCGACGCGGTTCGGTTTGAGTGTGCGCTGTTCATTGCGGAGTGTGCCATTTAGAGGCTTTTTATGAAAGAACAAGTAAAAATTTGAATCATGTTTCTTTGGAAAAAGGTCAGTTTTAACGAACAGAAGTCATTTTTGTAAAAATCATCAATTTTTTTTTCAAACTTTAACCATCAATATCTCAGTAACCGTTAACTTCCCAGGTATGGTGTAAAGGAAAAAAAATGATCGTAACAATTGGTAGAATATGTGGTATTCGGCTTCGTTAAGGTTTTTTTTACACCCTGTATATACAAAAACATCAAATACATTGATCTGACTCTGTGGTAAGTAGCTGAAGCACTTGTGTACAGATATCAGAATCAACAGTGGTATTCCAAATAAAATTTCAATAAATACATATAACACCCAGACCAGTAGGAACAGACATGTTCATGCACACGAATGTTTGTACAGTGCGGGGATCGAACCCGCGACCTCTTGGTTAATAGTCAACTTCTCGACCATTACACCAAAGTGGTCGTCAAAATATATTCGAGAGGTGTTTAGATAGGTTTTCCCATATTCATGACTTGATCACACGCGCCGATGATCGGCAATACAGTGCACTCGGCTGAGTGCTAGCTTCGTGAGAACGGATTGGCGAGTGCTGTCTACATTATAAATACTGTCTCGGCCGAAAATATTTTTTCTGTCTTGACCATCTACTTGACACGTGTGATCAAGGCATCAGTCGTTTGATCTCCGTGGCTTAAAGGCATGCGCACCAGTTTTTTGAGATGTCGCTTTGGCGCAACTGATTTAGATTTAGGAAGCTAAAGGGAAGCGCTTCCTACCGACCGGGTGTTATGATCGGGGACCAAGGTCCGATAGACATCATCTTGATTTGTCTATCTATATTATTCTGGATCTAAATCTTATATACCGCGGTTCATGTGCGGTACTAGGCCGGTACTAGGCTAACAGCACCATCTAGCCTATGGAGCCGTATCAGCGCTCGCTGTCGTGCTTGCCACCGGTAGGCATGCGCTTGTGATGGCGAACGGTAGAGGTCGCCACACCGCTATCTGTCGTCTCGCTTTCAATTTCTGGATTGAAGTAATGTAGAAAAACAAAATTTTCTGTGTTGCGATAGGTTTGGTCGGTTGGTTGGTTTTGGTATTAATGGTACTACCTACCGTCGTTGTTTCTGATTTCCATAACACACGAAGCTTAAGCTAGTTACTTTGGGATCAGATGTCCAATTTTTGTAAGATGTACTAAGAGCTAAGTTAATATATTCATGTTCATTTATTTATTGCATTCATGAGTATATAATAGGTGACAAATACAGTTTAAGTAGGTACATCATGAAGCCCATTTGGGCATGGCAAATTAAATAAGGCAATATAATTCAATGTCAATAATAAAAAAATCAACAACAATAAGACTATTAAAATATAATCAATTATTCTAATCCAATTAAATACATTTAAAATTCAAATAAAACATGTCAAAATTAAAAATTAAAATCAAATAAATTACATTAAATTGATAGATATAGATAGTTCTATCTTTTTAAGGAAGAGCAGTAACTCCTGGCACAGGCTTTATCAAGCTTAAAAGAAGATACTGGCCACATCTTGTAAGGCTTATCTTTGTAAAAGAAAAATAAATATTTTGTATTTGTTGTATTTTTGTATCAACATTAGATTTCATTGAATGGAAAGTATTTTAACTGCGGCTAGTACTAATACTGTACCAATTTGTATCCCAAACTATTTCTTGTGAGATAAATGATAAGATAATGATTGTAATAATAGGTTTTATATTTGTATTTGAAATAATGAATAAGGAATCTGAAAGTGCAGTTTAGTTATGCCAAAGTGCAATATAATAAATTACATTTTTATTACAAAATTTCTCCATCTTAAATCCTGTAATAATATCATGAAATTGTTCTATGTGCATGTCTCTTACGTTTGACTTAAATTCGAGAAGATTGAGTTCTATTGGTGCTTGGGGCTCTTGTTGAATTATTATGTAGAAATATTTTATAATAGATCTGTGTTATTAACTGACACGACCTTCATCTTCCAGATTCCGGAGCACCACCAGAGCACAGCATCGGGGTTCAGCGATGTCGACCCGGCTTCTGGTGACAACAGTGAGATCCTCTCCGATGACAACACCACCAAGTAAGTGTACAACTGTTTGTATAACTTAATAGTTAACCCAAATAAAGAGGTAGAAACTTGATAAAATTAAATTATAGGTAATAACACGAGATATTACTAAATGCTTGTAAAACTGTTTAAATCGGCACGATACAAATACATAAAAGTAAGTACAAGTACTTAGTTACTTTTGACCGCGGGAAAACAACGCAGTCCCTTTGAAAAAAATACTTTCCCGGTAACTTGATCGCTTTGACTCCTAAATTACCAAAGATTTGAATTATGTTTAGAAAAAATTGGTATTACTGAAAAACAACTCATTCCAAAAAACTACCTAACGCGGACAAAGTCGCGGGTAAAAGCTATTGTTCATATTTTTCGTTTCATATCTGGATTGCAGCTTACATTTCTTTTTAAGATAGATGCTTTTATATTATTTATATTTCTAGATGCTTTTAAATATTTTTCTTTTCTTGTGCGTTAAAATAATAATAATAACGCTCGCGAATGTAACAAAAATCTCAACATACCACAATCGAGTTAGCAGTTTCTTTGCCCTGATTCGCCGGTCAAAGGTCTGCGCCTGCGCCTGCGCGGTGGGACCTACTCCCGTCAGGCGCAGACTAATAAGGAAGCGAGGGCAACGACCGGTTGCATTGCGAAATGCGCTGATGAAATGCACAATCTGCACTAGGGCTAGCGAACCACAGAAGATTTTCTATCGTGGAGTATCTTTACACTACGGCTTACGCGTTAGGAAAGCAAATAAATAACTATACATCAACATCACCTATAATGATCTGACTCCATGGTAAGAAGATTAAGCACTTGTGTTACAGATATCAGAATCAACGGTACTACAAATAAAATTAAATAAATACATATAACATCCAGACCAGTATAAACAGACAACAAGTGTTCATGCATGGTTGTACAGTGCGGGGATCGAATCCGCGATCTCTTGAATAATAGTCAACTTTTTGACCATTACACCAAAGTGGTCGTCATCAAGTAGTAGCAAAATTCAACAGACTGCAATGTCTGTGTGGCCGAGTGGTTTAGGCACACGGGCCGGATTCACATGGACGAGGGTTGGATCCTCGGCTTAGACAGTTGATTTTTCTATTGCAAAAATAATATCTTTAGTTTGCAACGTGAATTCTTAAAGCGATAAATCATCAAACTATGTTAAAAGTTCAGTTTAACTAAACATAAAAGAGTTCAACTTCACATTTATTTGCGACCGCATTCTCGTTGATTTGACTTTCAAAGCACGGATTAGTGCAGCAATTACATTTTGCTATTTAAATAGGTGGAGAAAAATTTCATATGTAAGTCCATCCTTATTATTTAAACGTTAAAAATGTATGTGTATGAATTTTTTTTTATTTTTTTTTATTTTGTGTAAGTAATTATTTTATATGTTATTTTTTTATATTATTTTATTACCTCTTAGTACGTAATAACTTGAGTTACATTGTTTGTTTTTCCTTTTTATTTTATGTTTACCGCCTGAATTTTCTCTTCTTGGACCTATGGTTGACTGGCAGGAAGCCTTAGCCATTAAGTCCACCATTTTACACATGTTTGTGCAGAACTTAATTAATAAAAAAGTATGCATTTTAACTGATTTTGTGATCGCCGTCGATTTATCGATCCAAACTTAGCTTTGATATTATGACCTTTTGATGTTCTTGCCTTGTCTTAAATATAAAAGAAAAGAGAGTTTCTTGTATACTTACATGGCAATTTTTAATTTACAACGACTCAACATCTCAGATGAGAAGGGTGAACACAAGAACGGTGGTAGCTTTATCCTCCAAGGGAGCGTCACCCTGCATCCTTCTCCTTCTTAGCGTGTCGATGGTGAAGCGCCTTATATTTCTTGAGTCCAAAATTGTGCAACTCGGATCGCCTTGTCGTTGGCACACATGATGTCTTCTAGAGAGCAGGAGAACCCTGCATTACCTGAGTGACAGTGCCATGAGTATAGACAGCGCCTTCCGTAATCCCGCCGTTGACTGTCCGTCTTACATAGCATGCCCTGTTATCTTTCGTCCAAGCCCAGCTGTGTCACTGCTACTACTCCTTAAGGCTTCATCTGTACTTTTTAATCTCCGACGAACAACAGGGTGTTATAAGTTTGTCCCCTATGTCTGTTTGTGTGTGTATACGAGTATGTGTTTGTGTTTTTTATGTGTGTCTGCCTGTGACATCGAAGCTTCAGAACGGGTGGACCGATTTCAATGCGTGTTTTTAAATCGAGAGATAATTGAATGTAGTTCGGTGGTTCTTAGCTATAACTGGTCAAAATTCGTCGAGACGTTGAAGTTCACCAGCTCTTTTCCTGGCTCATGTTGGGGCTCATTAACTAGAAAGTTAAAACTGGAAGACTTACTCCTCATCTATGGGTATGGCTAAAAACCAGCGCTGTTTGGGGTCATATCCCAAGTCAGCACAAGCCGCACAAGCTGAGCCACTTCCAATTGGCTAGACGACACCACCAATCGTTGACATACTTTTTATTATCTGTCAAAACGGTCTGTCTCCATAGATTTCGTATGGTAATAAATGATTGTGACGTCACGGTCATGTGTCAGAAATCGGAGTCAATAGACCGAATATTTATTGCGTTTTGTGTGTTTAAAAATTGGTTACTTCAGCTTTTTTGAAATATATTGGTTATATTAACTTCATAGGGGCTATGTTTTTGAAGCACCATGTTCTTGACAATATTTAAGATAGGTGTCATCATCCCAATTGCTTTGCTGTCTTTATGTTTCATTGTTTGTTAGTTCTTAAGATGTATGCAATAAAAAAATACATATATTTTTTTTTAAATTTTGACATTTAACTTACGCGCACGATCGAGCTTGTCAGTGATTGACAGATATGGCTGCTTAAAAAACTACAGACGCCGCATCGGCTGACTGAAAACGGACTGCGCTAAATGAACTTCAAAAGAGAACACTCAATAAAATCTTATTAACATTCTACTTGAAAGCTTAACTTTGAAATTTCTGAAGTGTTTTAAACGTTCCAGCTGACAACCCTTAAATAGTCTCATTGGACCAGCTCGGAGGCACATATCCCACGCTTCATTATGATTTGATTTATTGACTCTATTCTCAAAGAAGATTTGTAAACGCCTTTTCCACGGTTTTTATACGGGGCTCTCTTACTGTAAATTGAAGTACTGAAACTGTTCCAGCTTACATAGGCATAGAAAATGATATCAATTTGACGACCACTTTGGTGTAATGTTCAAGAAATTGACTATTAACAAAGAGGTGGCGAGTTCGATCACCGCACTGTACAAACCTTTGTGTGCATGAACATGTCTGTTTGTATTGGTCTGGGTGTTATTTGTATTTAAATTTATTTGTTATACCACTGTTGATTCTGATATCTGTAACACAAGTGCTTAAGCTACTTACCACGGAGTCAGATCAATGTATGTGATATTGCTGTATATTTATTTATTTATTTAATATTCACAGTTATAATTTGCACAGGTTGCGGCAGCATAAACTGTTTAAGCCAAAGACAAACCGCATACCCCAGAAGAATGATATTTTGTGACGTCATAATTTGCATAGGGTGCCATTTGTACACTTGCAATAAATAACCAATTGACATACATTGCACCCATTAGGGTGTCACCGAGAAAGATCATAAATTATGATTCATTGACCATTGAGGGGGACTGGCACATTCTATTGAATAATCCGAATTTCAAGATGTCTGAATATAGGTCAAATTCAGACGTTACACAGAATTTAGTACCTTTACCTTTGAAAATAGCTGGTTGATGTACCTGTTAAAATAAACGCCTGATTAAAATAAAAGAGCAATGTCAGATCATAGAAATTGCTAAGGTATTACGGTAAGGCGATCATTCAATTTAGAATAGTGGCAAAGTGATACAATTACTAGCGGACTCGGCAGACGTCATCTTGTCCGCTGTTTTCGCAACTTTTTATATTTTACTTACCGTTTAAACCTTCTCTGAACTTCCACAATTAATTCAAAATCAAAATTAGCACAACCGGTTCAGCCGTTCTCTAGTTTTACCGAGACTAACAAACAGCAATTTATTTTTATATATAAGATTATTAATAGTATTAATTATTAGTTTTTTTTTTCACAAAACGTCTCAGAAATAACGATCAACAAGCATTACGTAAACTTATTATTTTAATTCTGCAAATGCGAAGTAAAGTAATATAATTAAATAACAGTTATACCCAAAAGCATACGAAACATTACATAAAAAAACAAATGCCCTGTCAATAACGATTTCCGCACAATTGAGATCGAAAACAATTAATAAATCAATAATTCCTTCCTTCTTATTGCATACCGATCTCTTTGAAAAACAATAGGCATGATAATAGAGAATAATGATGTAAGTACATATCTACCTACCCATTTCAAAAGTCTTAGTAAGTGATTAGAATATTACGTAACATAAGTAACGGTAAGTATCTTTATATTTACTTACAATTACTAATATACATCCAACTCATTTTTTTGGTATGAAAGGATAGTCAAATCAATTCAATAAGTCGTAGGCTTAAAATGTAATCAAAACGTCTAGTTTATCGAAGTTAAAAAAAAACAACCTCTAGGTACTTAACACACTCCAGACAAACATTCACTTATGTTACGTCGTTTAAGTGAATCACTCATTCTTTAAACATTAATAAATTATTTATCAATCAAGTTCCAATGACTCCACGTGCTGAGTAGTGTAGGATATGTACTGTTATATATAGCTGTATTTTTAATATTTATTTAAATTAATTCATTACGTAAGGAGCTTACACACACATGTATATTTTAAGCCTCTTATAGCAAAGCAAGCTACTAGAAATCTCGCGAAGAAAGGTAGGATGTTTGACTAAAGAGGGTGCAACGTTTTTTAAATTTTTTTTTTTTGCATTTTGTACTAACAAGCTTCTCATGATTTAAAGAGAGGTTCTGAAAATCTTTAAAAACCAATAAATTGTAAATTAAAGCCGGCGTTATTAATTATCCTCCTTTTTGTATAAAGTAAGTATGTTAGTACTTACAATGTGCAGGTGAATTTTGTACAAAAAATTCCGTAGTAATAAACTTCCAACACTTTTTAGTTCGTATTTTTTTTGTTTTCATAACTCTCGTTAATAATGTAGCAATTCTATTATCTCTGTATATTATTTGTGTCAGAGCATTCCTTTCCCACCAGCATGTGTCGCGGTGCGAGGGCCTAAAAATATGATAAGGTACCGTTTTAAAAATCTCGGCGAGTAGACTGGCCCAAAACTCTAACATTTGTTCGAAATTCAACGCGGACGAAATCGCGGGCAGCAACTAGTCATGATAATGATGCAAATATTTCCACTCTATTCAATTAAGTACCGATATAAAAAATGGAGTGTTTTATAACGTTTTATAAACACCCAACCTCTGGTATTCAATAAACATCACGTCAAGGGTCGCCCAGCAACAAAAACAAAAAGCACGCACGATAATGTCGCGAACGCTCACGTAGACGCGCGCGCTGGCCAGTCGCACCGCGCACGCGAACCGATAACGGCGCTTTCCACTTTCCTACATCGCGGTTTACACATTTCCAGTGATAGTGTCGGTGTGAGATTATACAAATAAGAATATTATTAGTGGGGTTGCTTGGTTTTGTTTTGGAGATTCAGTTTGGTGAGTTACTGGTGTTGTGTTGTGTCGGGAAATACCGCATGAAGGGAGTTTTAAGTGTTGGAAATATGTTCACTTGGATTGTATTAAATGAAGTGATTTTTAGAACGTTACTAAGTAGATTATACAAACAATAGTTTATGAATAATGATGTAGGTTTCAATGAGCAACTTATTCAGTCTCATACATAATTATTTAAAGAATTAAATTAAAATGGGTAGGGGGTTGTAATTAGTTACCCCTACATTTGATAGATGTAGTTGTAAGATGTAATTGATGTAAGTAGGTAAGTTGTATCTAAGTCACGGGATGTGGTAAGTAAAAACTTTGTCCGATTTCGTAGAGAGCGATTATTACACTGAATTGATTACATATAATACTGCGAGTAAATACATGTGTTAACGATTTTCCGCGGTGTCATTAAAATATCGAGCGTGTTTGTATGCTGACAAATTTACAATTGACAATACAGTTCCTAGAACAAATTTTTAATCCATTACTAATATTATAAATGCGAAAGTAGCTCTGTCTGTCTGTCTGTTACTCAATCACGCCTAAACTACCAAACAAATTTGCATGAAAGAAAGGACATAGGCTACTTTTTACCGCAGGAAAATGACGCGTTCTCATGGGAAAATTGAAGTGGACCGATCGCTTTTCCGCCTAAACTACAGAATAGATTTAAATAAAATTTAGTTTGAAGATAGTTTGAGACTTAGGGAAGGACATGAGTTACTTTTGACTGCGAGAAAACAACGCATTCCCATGGGAAATATTACTTTCCGGGGAATCTGTTCCCTTTCACTCCTAAATTACCAGATTTGAATTATATTTCGTTAAAATTGATATTACGTGGAACAACGCAATCCAAAAAAACTACCTAATGTGGACATAGTCCCGGGTAAAAGCTAGTATTGAATAATTATAATATGCAAAGATAAAACTATTTACATGAATTAAACTAAGCAAAATATAATTTTTAGGTATGTTCCATTGAGCTCTGCGGTTTAATCCAGTCCCGTAACAAATTTAATATTTATTGTGTCTCGGTCAAACGGTCTAGATAAAAAATAATCTTACAACTTTTCGTATACCATACCCTTGTTTGTTTTTAAGGAAATGTTTTTTGAACTTAACAGACATCAACAAGTTCAAGAGTGTAAATTTTGTGCTACAAAATGTGCACTTCACTCGTTTTGCCGCTTCCTCATTAACACTGCGTAGAACAATGTACCTTCTTGTAGTAATTTGAACTTACATGTGTTCTAAATAAGGGTCAGCTAGTGTCCAGTTTCCGGGCAAGATTGCGACCTGTGTTATCTTGAGGTCGCAGAAGTTAAAGTATTTTCGTGCGATTTACAAAATTACATACAGCGAAGACCAACAACTTTTTTAGTGCCTTGAGTTGAGAGGTATCTGAAACACCTCTAGTATGTTTTTCGTAGTTTTTAATTAATTAAAGTTTTTTTCAAAATTGACGTTTGAAAATCTTCCGAAAAAATGAATTTTGCTTGCAGCTAAATCTCACTGAACTGTTCATTTATGCTAAAAATAACCAAACTCTCGTAACGTTGATGAAAGTTACTACAAAATTAACATAAACTTGAGCATTTATTATGAATGAGTAATCATTTTCAAATTAAAAAAAAATAAGTGGGCGTCCCTGTGAATTGAAGTTGTTTTGGTCAGTCCTCAAATATGTTCAGAAAGTCAAAACACATTAGTAACATAAGTTTAGATTTTACTTGCTCATATTTTACGAGCATCAAGATAATAATTATTAGGGCCGGTGGTTGAATAGAGGGATAGAGCTAACAGTCCGATAAAATTCCAAGTTGGCAGATTTGAAATGTCAAATTTGATCATGCAGAAGGTCGAAACGAATGTCATCTTAAATTCGGTCAACTTACTGTCAGATGTTATTAAGCCGCCCGAGGGCCTCCGACCAGGCTTAACGACTAATATCTATTGATATTAACCGGGACCAAAAGCTTAACGTGCCTTCCGAAGCACGGAGATGCTTGTAAATAGACGTCACTTTTATGGTCAGAATGGTGACCCATCCCAAACATGACCGTGCCTTAGGTTGCTTAACTTTTGGTATCACTACCAAAGCGATGCAACCACTGCGCCACAAGCACCTCGTCCACCACCACCAACATATTTAAGAGTCCGATAGCTAAAATATAGTGAAAATTCGCCCTATGTCAATGACATCATTGCCCTATGTTCAATAACATATCGATAAAAATGTTGTTCTTGTTTTGTTGACTGTTTTTTTACGATCAACGGCGTAGGTATTACTAAACAGGTTGGTTTATTATAGGTATTAAGGCCGAAATTTACCCGTTCTTGAAAAAATCGGACTAAGTAAGATCTGATCTTATCTGTTAAATCGTGTGATAAGTTACATTGCAGAAATAATTGAGGTAGCTTATGGAAAATCGTGTGAAGGTACACATGTAACGCAAATAAACAATTGAATTCGAATTTGAATTTGGTACTCGTGGAGAGTGTAATAAGTATTTAAAGTTACCTTGGATGAACCGTGATCTGAATATGAGCTTGAAATGAGCTCCAGAATTGTCCTAACACGATATAGTTGTACATAGGAATCACTGTTCATCGTTAATACAAAACACTTTTTAAATAGCTACTTTTTTATAATTTAGAACGAACAGGGGTATTACAATAATGAATTACTATAAGTTTATTAATATCAGAACGAAAGAATTCAATGAAATACTAGAAGGTAGTTTTCATTTAATAGTCCTCCTGGCCGATTTCGACCACGGCAGCCAATCTCAACAGAAATCAGCCAACTGCGCAGGAGATACTATCGTGCACAAGTGTGGTCGCAATGCACAGGTGCACTTACTGTTCCATCACTCTCAAAATTCGGTGAGACGGCAATCCGACATGACCGGAAAGAGATCAGGCGCAGGACGAACGGCTTAACGTGCTTTCCGAGGCACGGGGGTGTAACACCGCCAACTTCCCGACTACGAGCTGTTTTTGAAAAATTCATGACAGAAAATCTCAGAAACAATTTTGGCTCGACTTGGGATTCGAACCCAGGACTTCTCGGATATAAGGCAGAAACTTTGCCACTACACCAACGAGGCAGTCAATTAGGTATCATTTAAAGCACTGCTGACTAGTAAATTGCAACTTCAAAAGAATCAAAGGGGCAATTCGCTGAACTTATGACTCAGTGGTCTGCACTGAGCGACAAATTGCTCTATCCAGTATATTCCATGCAAGTTCCGGTGCCGTCTGTGTAGGATTCAGGAATTGCGGAAAGTGCTCTCATACTTACAGCATGATTCACAATAACGCACTTCCCCAAATCTTAAAAACGTCGAGCTCTTGATTGTGGTTTATCTATGTGGAATTAGTTGAATAGTATTTGCGCAAGTATTTGACCATGTATTTTAAGTAGGCTTCCATTGATACAATGATGCAACAGCTCTTTGTTTTAGAACTCTAAGAACTTTAAACGTCTTGGTTGTAGAACTATGATCGTCTTGGTGGCTGATAGGTTAGATTGTCACCGGTATACAGTCTACAGAGGATTTATGTCATAGGCACGATAAAGCGTAATAGCGTTCGAGCGTAAAGGATAAAAATACAAAATTTGGTACCATTTTTATTTTCCAATAAGTATCGAAATAATCTCAATATTGCTTATTATATTGTAGTCGCCATTAACCGATCTAAGTAAAATTTAAAAACCATAGCACTCAATTAAACCGACAAACCTGAGTCCCGTTTTACTTTGTCTGCCTTGTCAGGTTCTTTCAAATCACAAACTTATTTTGTCAACAAGTTTTTTAAAACTTTTTTACAGAGCTCCCTTCCGTTCCCCCCGCCGCACGCCGCGCAGGCTTAGATCCGAATTCAGCATGGATGACGAGGACTACTCACCCAGCAACTCCGTAACATCCGTCAATTCGCTCGCCAGCCTGCTTCGGGAAAAACTACAGGTTAGTATCACACCGCAGCAGTGGGCAAGTGTGATCAGCTGGCTCTAATCACACCTACGGCTGTATTTTCTGACAACCTAGCAAATTAGTTGGATATTCTTGCAACACACTCGAGTCACCTACGGCGAAGACTAATAGCCGGGGATCCTAACACGTCCATTAACTCGCTGAGAAGCTGCAGGTCAGTTACATTAGAAATCTAGTCACTCTTAAGACGAAAGTACTCGTAAGTACCCACCTAAGACTAGGACCACTTGTCAAGCATTTCTGTCACTTCCTTACTGGCCAGCCTGCTCTGTTTTGAATCAGCAAGTCTTTGGTCAGGGTACTTCTAGTTTTCAAGGTGCCTGTTTTCAGTATATTTTTCAATTATTGCCGGTTAGAATTTTCCTATTTCTCAAACGACGACGAGGCAAGCAAGTTCCGCCCGATTTTTACCTTTCGGAAGCCTGTTAAATTATTTAAGGCTGCTGATCTTATTATGGTTTTTTATTTTTTATTTTTATTTAAGTTCTGCACAAACATGTGTACAATGGTGGACTTAATGCCGAAGGCATTCTCTACCAGTCAACCATAGGGCCAAGCAGAGAAAATTCAGGCGGTGCACATAAAGTAAAAAGTAAAGTAAAAAGTTAACTAAAGTTATTTAAGTACAAAATAAAATTATACACATAAACATACATACTAATTACTTACATAAAATGAAATAAAAATACATAAAAAATCATAGACATACATTGTTACGTATACATAATAAGGATGGTACACACGGTAAGAACACAGTGTCACTGAGACAGGAGAGACAGTTCATTCCTGTAGTGGGACTGCAGTGACTTTTTAAATGATAATTTCGACGTCGACCGCTGGATTTCCTTAGGGAGTCCGTTCCAAAGTCGAGTAGCAGTGAGAGTGAAAGAATTAGACATAAAGCCAGAAGTGTGACGGGGGATGGAGAGTTGAAGGGTGTTACTGGAGCGAAGGGACCTATCATGAGAAGTATGGAGGTATGAAAATTTTTCTTTAAGATACGAAGGAGTGTTAGGATCGAAAAGGATGGAAAATAATTGGCCTAAAGTACGAACATTTCGACGCTGCCGGATTGGAAGCCAGCCGAGCTGGTTACGAAACTGGGAGACGTGGTCATATTTGCGGAGACCGAAAACAAATCGAAGGCAGTTGTTAAGAAGCCGATCCAACTTGTTGAGAAGATCTTGGGAGATATTTGAGCAGCACACATCGCCGTAATCGATTATCGGTAAAACCAGAGACTGCACAAGCAAAATCTTAGTGCTGGGAGGTAGAAAATGTTTAAAACGATAAAGTGCACGCAAGGTGCCTGATACCCGTCTGCTAATTTCCATAACATGTTTACCCCAACTCAAAGTGCCATCCATGTAGAGGCCAAGGTTTTTGACGAAAGGGGAATAGTCTACCACCACATCGTCAAAGACAATAGGCGGCAAGGATGTCAAATCAAGCTTATTCAATTGCCTTTGGCTGCCCATGATGATAGCTTGACACTTACTGGGATTCACTCTAACACCGAATCTATTTGACCAATTCGCTTATACCACGAAGATCGTTATTGAGTTATGGTTACTTCGAGAAATTTGAACAAAGAACTAAATTAAGTCCAGCTTGATCAAATTTTACTTGGATGAAACAGGGTCAAAACAAAAAAAAACCTTCTCAATTCCAGAGCATCCCCCAAAAGATCCGCAAGAAGCCAACCGACTACAAGCTGAGAGCGTTCGTAGGCCTGATGTTCCTCGCCGTGGCCTTCTTCGTTGGGTTTGCCTACGTGCTGTACCACCAGCAGGCCCTCACCAAGGCCTACTTCAACAGCGTGCAGTTCAACGAACCGAAGAGGCTGGTCAGGATCTTTAATAGTGACGAGGTGGAGATATTGAAGGCAAGGCTGGGTAAGTGAAAAAACATGGAGACAAATATTCCCCCCACTTACTCTTTCTACTTATTCATTCACGCTTTGAATGTTTCATAATATTGGGTTCCTCTTGGAGCTACTCTTGGTGTGTTTATCAGGTCTTTTGAAGAAGAAGAAAAGATTTTCCCCTTTACACCGATTTAATTAAATAGCGATTAAAAGCGTATGAATAAAAAAATATTTAAATTAAACAACAACGAACTTAACTTTTTACAGACTTCAAAAATTACATATCAAATTTTACATGGCAAACATTACTACGTTAACAGTCTAAAACAAAAAGAACGAAAATAATCAACGCCAATTATTTTTGGAGTTCTGTGTTTGGTACAAATAAATCTTGATAGCGAAAAAACATCGACTCCCTTCAATGTTTTGAGAGAGGCAATAAGAAATTCATCCGAGTTGACCAGGATTTTAGTAACATTTGAGATTATGATTATCCTGAAAAAAGTGTGCGATGTAAGATTTTATCTTTTGCTAAGTATTAAAACAGACCAAAGTAAGAAAACTTTGAAGCAATCATAATAGTACTATCTACTATGGATAGAAACAAACTTCACTTAGAATGCTTAGAAAATCACTTTTTGATCCACACTTTTTTCAATAAATAGTGATTTTGGTAGATATTATTGCACTCTCCCATAATATTAGAACTCTCATATATCACTATCAGAACTGAAAATACACAAGACACTGGAATGCCCCAAAGACTACTTTTTTAAAGTAAGTTAAATCCTTTCAGTCAGAGTTGCGAACGAGAAGAGCACCATATAGTATAAAGCAAACGCTTCCCGCGTCTGTCCCCATGTCTGTATGTATATATACTTAAATCTTCAAAACTACTCAAGGGATTTTGAGACAATTTTCAATAGATGGAGCGGTTTAAGGGAATGATTTAAATTAAGTTCAAGAATATTAAAATTTTTCAAACAGTGTGCGAGACAGCTTTTGCAGCGAGTCCACTAGTATTCGATTTTTTTTCTTCATCGCCGATATTGTCCTATTGTTCTTTCAAAGCATTGTCTTCTAATAAATTGCTTTCTTTCCAGCTGTCAGTATCCCCGGCAAGGGCGAAGTGTACCCTTGCCTCCCGGAGCACCGGCTCTCGGATGGCTCAGTCTGCCTAGAGTGGCTGAGACACTTACGACTCTACCTGAGGAACCTACCTCGTGACCCTGCAGTAGATAACACCACCTGCTACAACGTATATTGGAAGTCTTTGAACCATGGTAAGAACTAAGTTTCCTCATAGGTATTGATGAGGTGAAGCACGGTCAGCAACGTAATAAACGGAGTATTTTAGAACCATGTCAAATGAATAAACACAACGGCTTTGATGTGTAAAAATGATGGAAATTACGAGCTGAATATCATTGTGAATTACCTTAGGTTTGTTATTTCAAGTGATATAGTTATTTCATTATAACATCACCTGTAACCCTGGCCCTAACCCTGCTTTTTATACATGGGAGTTTACATCAGGTATGAATGATAGATAAGAAGTTCCAGGTAATAACCATAGTCTCTAAACTAATTTTAACACATAGAGTCGTCAGTCAATCAATCAATAACTCGACTCAACCATTATTTTAATTTAGTCATAATTTAATTTTAATTTGTAGATACAGCACCCAACGACTGCTTCGACTGGAGTGACACGAAAGTGCACTGGTACGGCGGAGGCCAGTCCATTAACGTGACGTGGCCCCTGAACACTGGCTCCATCGACTACACGCCTTTCGTCACAGGAAACATCCACAAGACACAGTGGGGTAACGTCCTCACCAGGTACTTAATAAACTCCAAAGGAGCAGCCATCATCATTGATGAAGAAACACCGCTGTACATCTCTGTCAATGGAAAAAGCAAAGAGATCTGTCTTAAAGCACAATATGATGAGTTCGCTTATGCAAACAGGTTTACCGAATATGCTGAAATGAAGTACAACATCTGTATATCGAAAGATATGAAGTCACTCCACTCATCGATCCATAGCCATAGAAGTGCTCCTCTTTGGGATGGATTAAAGCCAGCTGATATGCAAACTCTAGAATCTCTTATCTCTGAACCAGTCTGGCATATCGCACCTCGGTTCAAGCACGAACTTGAAGCCGCAACAATCTCCAAATATACAGAGGATGTTATCAACTTGGGATTTCTAAAACAAGGGCATGTGCTCATCAACGAATTTTGGCAAAACGAAATCGGAGACCTATCCGTAGATTCGAGTAGATTTGAAACTTTGAACACAACGGTAGACAAACTGCACAGACGAGGCTTTAAAGTTGCATTTACAGTGCAGCCATTTATAAGCACGGAGAGTGTGAATTTTGCTGAATGTGTTCAAAAAAGGTTGTTGATTAGTGAAAGAAACAGTGATAGAAGAATACCAGCTCTAACCAGGTTCAAGTCTTTGGCTAGCGCTGCAGTTTTAGACATAACTAACGAAAGATCTGTACCGTGGATTTTGAATAAGCTGCAAGCTGTGATCGATAAATATCATATAGATTCATTTTACTTCGATCTCGGGTTAGCTTACGATCTACCTCATTACTACCAGTGCGAGAAGAAGTTAATAAATCCTGACCAATACAAAACCCATTTTACGAAGACGTTTGAGAAGACTTTAAATG
Organism: Pyrausta despicata; assembly: GCA_963921415.1. Classification (NCBI taxonomy): domain Eukaryota; kingdom Metazoa; phylum Arthropoda; class Insecta; order Lepidoptera; family Crambidae; genus Pyrausta; species Pyrausta despicata. The sequence continues at coordinate 14,530,611 of OY992861.1, read as the reverse complement.
TAATTGGTGTTTCCTCGGCGGTGTCATTACCAAGGCCGCCGATTTTCGTGTCTTTGCCTCCATTTGAGTCTACGTGGGAGGCGTTGAGATTAGTCATTCCTACAATGCTTACGTATGGGATCAACGGCTTCCCCTTCATAATGCCAGGTGCAGTAGGTGGTGATATTTACTGGCCTGGTAGCCAGCAGTTCTTGCCATCTTCAAAAGGGTCTATAGATGTAAATGCTACCAACACAACCCAAGACAATGGAATAGCTCTTCCATCGAGGGAGCTGTACATGAGGTGGTTGCAGATGGCAACTTTCTTGCCAGTGATGAAGTTCACTCACCTGCCCAGCAAGTACAACGACGAAAGAGTGTTGGAAATGGCTAAGAACTTGACGATGTTGAGGCAGAAGTTGGTGAGTTTAAGATTTCTTTTTTTGAAAAGTTTACATTTATTAAACGGTTTTATTTAGCTCACCCCGTTTGTTTTATTTATTCTTGGGTCAAATTTAGTAATTCAAATTTTACCCTCTTCCTGTCAACCGATTAATCTGAAATTTTGTATACACTTTGGATTTTGGTGACAATACAATTATGTTTATTCATTATCATTATAATTTCAAGATGGCCGCCGCTACAAAATGGCGGATAATTTATGTTTTATTAATCCCATCAATATGGGTATCAAATGAAAGGGCTCAACAAGTAGAATACAATATACTATAAAAAATTGAAATCCAAGATGGCGGCCGCTACAAAATGGCGGATAACTTAGGTTTTATCAATCCCATCAATATGGGTATCAAATGAAAGTGCTCAACCAATATAATACAATGTACTATATAAAATTAAAATCCAAGATGGCGGCCTCTACAAAATAGCGGATAACTTAGGTTTTATCAATCCCATCAACATGGGTATCAAATGAAAGGGCTCAACAAGCAGAATACAATATACTATAAAAATTGAAATACAAGATGGCGGCCGCTATAAAATGGCGGATAACGTAGGTTTTATCAATCCCATCAATATGGATATCAAATGAAAGTGCTCAACCAATATAATACAATGTACTATATAAAATTAAAATCCAAGATGGCGGCCTCTACAAAATGGCGGATAACGTAGGTTTTATCAATCCCATCAATATGGGTATCAAATGAAAGGGCTCAACAAGCAGAATACAATATACCTACTATAAAATATTGAAATACAAGATGGCGGCCGCTACAAAATGGCGGATAACGTAGGTTTTATCAATCCCATCAATATGGGTATCAAATGGAAGTGCTCAACCAATATAATACAATGTACTATATAAAATTAAAATCCAAGATGGCGGCCTCTACAAAATGGCGGATAACTTAGGTTTTATCAATCCCATCAACATGGGTATCAAATGAAAGGGCTCAACAAGCAGAATACAATATACTATAAAAAATTGAAATACAAGATGGCGGCCGCTACAAAATGGCGGATAACGTAGGTTTTATCAATCTCATCAATATGGGTATCAAATGGAAGTGCTCAACCAATATAATACAATGTACTATATAAAATTAAAATCCAAGATGGCGGCCTCTACAAAATGGCGGATAACTTAGGTTTTATCAATCCCATCAACATGGGTATCAAATGAAAGGGCTCAACAAGCAGAATACAATATACTATAAAAAATTGAAATACAAGATGGCGGCCGCTACAAAATGGCGGATAACTTAGGTTTTATCAATCCCATCAACATGGGTATCAAATGAAAGGGCTCAACAAGCAGAATACAATATACTATAAAAAATTGAAATACAAGATGGCGGCCACTACAAAATGGCGGATAACGTAGGTTTTATCAATCCCATCAATATGGGTATCAAATGAAAGTGCTCAACCAATATAATACAATGTAGTATATAAAATTAAAATCCAAGATGGCGGCCTCTACAAAATGGCGGATAACTTAGGTTTTATCAATCCCACCAACATGGGTATCAAATGAAAGGGCTCAACAAGCAGAATACAATATACTATAAAAAATTTAAATACAAGAGATGGCGGCCGCTACAAAATGGCGGATAACGTAGGTTTTATCAATCCCATCAATATGGGTATCAAATGAAAGTGCTCAACCAATATAATACAATGTACTATATAAAATTAAAATCCAAGATGGCGGCCTCTACAAAATGGCGGATAACGTAGGTTTTATCAATCTCATCAATATGGGTATCAAATGGAAGTGCTCAACCAATATTATACAATGTACTATATAAAATTAAAATCCAAGATGGCGGCCTCTACAAAATGGCGGATAACTTAGGTTTTATCAATCCCATCAACATGGGTATCAAATGAAAGGGCTCATCAAGCAGAATACAATATACTATAAAAAATTGAAATACAAGATGGCGGCCGCTACAAAATGGCGGATAACTTAGGTTTTATCAATCCCATCAACATGGGTATCAAATGAAAGGGCTCAACAAGCAGAATACAATATACTATAAAAAATTGAAATACAAGATGGCGGCCACTACAAAATGGCGGATAACGTAGGTTTTATCAATCCCATCAATATGGGTATCAAATGAAAGTGCTCAACCAATATAATACAATGTAGTATATAAAATTAAAATCCAAGATGGCGGCCTCTACAAAATGGCGGATAACTTAGGTTTTATCAATCCCATCAACATGGGTATCAAATGAAAGGGCTCAACAAGCAGAATACAATATACTATAAAAAATTTAAATACAAGATGGCGGCCGCTACAAAATGGCGGATAACGTAGGTTTTATCAATCCCATCAATATGGGTATCAAATGAAAGTGCTCAACCAATATAATACAATGTACTATATAAAATTAAAATCCAAGATGGCGGCCTCTACAAAATGGCGGATAACGTAGGTTTTATCAATCCCATCAATATGGGTATCAAATGAAAGGGCTCAACAAGCAGAATACAATATACTATAAAAAATTAAATACAAGATGGCAGCCTCTACAAAATGGCGGATAACTTAGGTTTTATCAATCCCATCAACATGGGTATCAAATGAAAGGGCTCAACAAGTAGAATACAATTTACTATGAAAAATTGAAATCTAAGATGGCCGCCGCTACCAAATGGCTGATAACAATTTTTTATCAATCGTATACTTAGGTGCGAAACTGTTTGAAGAAGGTCAAGCCTACGTGGCTCTTAGTAGAGTAAGATCTTTGCAGGGACTATGTATAGAGGAGTTGGACTGCAATAAACTAACGGGCAAGAAACCTTGCAATAATGAAGCACTAAATGAATTAAATAGAATGCGAAATAAAAACTAAAAACTAGAAAATAAAAATAGGTAAAAAAACTTTTTAAGTTAAACGGTTTTATGTTTAACATACATTGCAATGTTTAAGATAAATGTACTAAAAACCAAAAAATAATAAAATAGATACAGTCGTGGGAATTATAAACATATGCATAGACTAGACTAAAATAAAACCGTGGGGCACGTCAATTGTCTACAATCGTTGATTAAAATGTTTGTTTTGTAATGTTACGTTCGTACATTCGATTGTAGACAATTGACGTGCCCCACGGTTTTATTTTAGTCTAGTCTATGCATATGTTTATAATTCCCACGACTGTATCTATTTTATTATTTTTTGGTTTTTAGTACATTTATCTTAAACATTGCAATGTATGTTAAACATAAAACCGTTTAACTTAAAAAGTTTTTTTACCTATTTTTATTTTATAAACATTGTAAGGCCCGATCAATATCGATAGATATTAACAGTTGTATGTAATGATCAGAGGCCCTCAGGCGGGTTGGTAACATCTAACAGTATGGATGGTCACTAACCATAGTTGAGGTGAGGCCTGTGTCCAGCCGTAGGAATGGGATGAGATGAATAATAATAAAAATTTTGAAATTAAAATAGACTTTAAGAAATCGACTACCCCAGTGTATTTAAGTGTGTTTTAATTTCACATTGTACATTAATTTGCATTGTCAATACTAAAAAATAAAGTAACGTAATAAAAATGATTTAGTAATAGTTTATGACCTTGTTGCAACAGACAGTTAAGTTATTAGATGCCGTTCGCAATGTGCACTATAGATATAATAGTCCTCCTGGCCGATTGCGACCACGGCGGCCATTCTCAACAGAGATCAGCCAACTACGCAGGAGATATTATAGTGCACAAGTGTGAGCGCAATACATACTCGTAGGTGCACTTACTGTTCCATTACTCTCAAAGTTCGGTGAGACGATAGACATATAAAATGACTCGTTGAACTCTCAAAAATAATATTTGTTTTCGATAGAGTAACAGTTTCGTTGCAAAAATTAATGGTTGGGATAGTAATAACAATACACGGGCTTTATGCTACTTTTTTATGAAGGTTTTTTTACGGTATTTACCATCCCGATGTTTCGATTCGGTTGCACGAATCATGGCTGCGGGCTGACTGGTATATACCGGTTAATATAATAAATAAATATAGAACAACATCACATACATTCATCTGACTCCGTGGTAAGTAGCTTAAGCACTAGTGTTACGGATATCAGAATCAACAGTGGTATTACAAATAAACTTAAGTAAATACATATAACACCCAGACCAGTACAAACAGACATGTTCATGCACACAAATATTTGTACAGTGCGGGGATCGACCCCGCGACCTCTTGGTTAATAGTCAACTTCTTGACCGTTACACCAAAGTTAATATGAGTAGTACGCCTCCAGGGGCATGACAGGGGGAAATGACATGCCATTTTTAGCAGATCCTTAACCCTCCAACGTTCTACTTTTACAGGTGACCCCACTTCTCCTCAAGTATAAGCGGGAAGCCTTAGAAGAAGGTCTACCCCTGATCCGTCCTTTATGGCTGGTGGCAGGGGGTGATGCAGCCCTACTTGTCCAAGACGAGTTCGCGATTGGTGACGAGATTGTCGTCGCACCGGTGCTGCACCAGGGAGAGACCACTAGAGAAGGTTAATAACTGTCATATTTACCTAATGTCACTCTGTAATGCTTTATCTGCTGTGCACTTACCGTTCGCTTAAAAACGGGTATACTAGCGCGTATAACAGAGAAAGCTGTATTCCAAACTTCTTTGGATCTTTTTAGCGGGTTCAGTTTTATTGGAATTTTTTGACAAGAAGACTGTTTTGATTGATACCCCCTAAACCGGCTACGGTTGAATGCTGATTTCAAATAAGGCGGCGACAAATTCTATGAAATATAATTATTTAACTTCGAATCCTATCGGATATTTTCTAAATTAATCATATTATCAAGCTAAATAAAGCAAACATTTTTCAACCAATGTAAAACTTAAATCTTTTACTCACGCCTTTCTGAAGTTTTGAAGTTTATTATTCGATCGGTTCATATTTCTGTAAGCTTCATGTATTAATTATGGACTACTCCATTTCGAAATACGTTTACAATTCATCGAATGCTAAAAGATATTCGATGAAATGAACCATAGATGTAACGTCTTTCGGGTATATAACACATCGTTCAAACAAATAATCGACTTGTTGTCATCGATAAATTGAAATTCGACGATACGTATTACGAAATGGAGTAGTGAACCCGTAAATTATGTTTACAATTAAGTAGTTTTTCCGAGCCTTCGGCTATTAAAAAAATGTGACTCATTCATAAAGAGCTGAAAAAGAGAATTATTTTGCTTCAAATTTCCACTAAACGACGCCAGCCGATGTGTAGTTGCGAAATGCGTCAAATGTTTTGTTGGTGTCAGCGTTGTGATTCCAGGTGCATCTTCTGTGTCACGTTGTGAGTTGCAGGTATTGTAAGTCCTGCGACTTCCAGCTCTAGCTTTTTCAGGCGATTACAGTTGGATGTATTTTGGTTCCTGCGCTGGCGTCGTTTAGTGGAAATTTAAAGCAAAATAATCTTCTTTTTCAGCTTTAGTCATGGATTTTCGCAAAGTAACGCCTGAACCATCAACTATGACTCATTCATCATCATCATCAATAACTTGATACTTAAACTACCGCATGGACGACGAAGGCTTACCACTACATTTAGGGCGCTTAATACTGCTTCGTGATGTGGCTTTCAAATTCTGCAATTAAAGAGTTTCTCTCATCTATGATCATGGTTTCAGTATACCTACCAGCTGGGCTATGGCAGGACGGCATCGACGGGTCCTTGCGCAAGGGCAACCGCTGGATGCACGAGTATCGAGTTCCCATCGACCGAGTCGCGTATTTTATAAGAAAACCTGATGACATGAGATTTAGGTAGTGAACCATCATTTCGAACTGTCACTGGTAGTTTTTTTGAGAATGACTGGAGATGACCGCTATGAGTTACAAGTAAAATAAGTCCTTGACAAGGTTTTTACAAGTTTGATACTGTGATATGGCCTTTACCAAATCTTGTTTTGAAAATTAATTGCTAAAAGACTTGCTCGAAAGGTAGTTTCTTCTCACTTCAAGTGTAAGATTTGTCGTCTAATATGGCTACATTGTTGACAAATGATCAAGCAATTTTTTATACTTTAAATCTACCTATATTATGAGTTACTATACAGGTTCAAGGAAGCCCCTCTAACATGTTGATAATTTCAGTCAAGTCCTACCAGTGCCATTGGATGTGTATTTAGTGCATTAAATTTGTAATGACTAAAGACATATAAGAATTAAGTAAAAATAAATAACAACTGAAGGATAGAAGATAGATGATATAAGAAGATAGAGAGAAGAATGATACATTTCACATTTTTCGCAATTACGGAGATGTGTTCAAAAACTACACAATCTAGTCTTTGTAGTAACACATTTTTGTTTATGATTATGTTCAATATTTCTGTCGAAATATACCTAAGTAGGTAGTCAATGTTGATGTCTGTTGTTGACTGTTGCTTTATAGTTCGTAATATTATAAACTTAGCATAAATAAACAAATAATTGGTCAAAGAGACATTCCCTCTAAGCCTCAAAGGCTTATCCAAGAATAAACTAACTCCTTATCAAAATAATCGAAACACGTCCGTTTATGTTTTTTTAACCTTTTAGTACGACCAAGAAATCTTTTATTAAGTAACTTTATTTTTTAGCATTTACAATGCAAATTTCTTTACAATGTATTAAAACACTCTTGAAGAAAAATGGCTGGCTGCAGCCTAAGGAACACTTAAAGAATTTCGGACCACTTAAAAAGAACTTACCACCACTTAGAAAGTGTCATGGTAGCTCAATTGGGATAGCAATGGCCCGGCTTGCGAGAGGTGCGGGTTCGAGTCCTGCCTGTGGCGGACCATTATTCTTTAAGTGTGTTTTAGTTTCACATTGTAAAGAAATCTTTCATTTCATGAAGAAAAAAAGATTGGTCAAACAAGAAACATAAACGGACGTGTTTAGATTTTTTTGATGAAGAGTAGGTATATTAAGTAACTTATTTTATCTATCTGTAGATTATATTTTAATGATATTGTAATTATACTTTATGTAATATAATTTTATACAAATATTTAATTAGTATTCATACTAATACATATCCAAAATAATACCAAACGAGTGCTGTATCCGTAGAAATACATTTTTGAGATTACTTTTTCATTCCATATGTAGATAGGTAATACATTTATTTTATGCTTAGTTCATTATGTGCATTTATATAAATTTTATTTTAAGGACCAAAATGAAGCTTAAAGACGTAATCTAAGCTAAATTTTATTCCCTATAAAAGATAATAAACAATAAGTCACAAATATATTTCCCATAAAAGTTACGTTACGCTGTGGATGAGAATCATTTACATACGTTAGTATTATAGAGTCACCACCACTAAAATAAGTATAGCTGTTTTTACAGTCAAATGTGATATATTATAATAATTTACGATTCAATGTGATAGATTAGTAAATTTCTTGTATTATTGTTGTAGCATGGCGAAAGCAATATTTAACTTGTGCGTGTTTGTGGATAAAATTAGGGTAAGAAGTCATAATAAAGTGTTCCGTTCTGTTATGCACTTGGGTTGTTTTTTTTCTCTAATTTAAATTTCAATATTATTACTTTTCCTTATGGAAAATTCACTGGTTTACCTACCAAGTACCTACCATTGGATGTTATTTTGTAAGTTATTAACAACAAGATATTAACAGAGAAAATAAGGACTTATTTAAAAAAAATATAGAAAGTCTAACTTTTTCTGACATTTTGACTTCTGATGACCCTAATATGGCTTATAACGCATTCATTGATATTTTTAAGTGTTTGTACGATCTTTGTTTTCCATACAAAATATTTAAAAAAACAACGCAAAAAAAAACAAAAGTGGCTGACGCGAGCATTAAAGACTTGCTGTCAAAAAAGAGGGAGTACCTTTGGCGTACTAGATTAACTAACGATAATGAAAGTAAAATTAAACTAAAGGGATATTCTACTAGACTTAAAAAGATTATAAGACTTACTCAAAAAGCCCAAAACGCTAAATTTATTAGTACATCGAAAAATAAATCAAGAGCAACATGGTCCGTAATAAATAAAGTAAAATGTGAAATGCCAAAAGAACCAATATTAAAAATAAAAATTAATGATGAATATGTAACTAATCCTATAAATATTGCCAATTTATTTAATTTTTTTTTTATTGATAGCAGCTCATCAAATAATAATGATTCAAGAAATACCAATATTAACATAGAGAGTAATAACTGTAGGTCTCTATTCCTAAGCCCCACTACACCAGATGAAATATTCAATACGATAAAGTCATTACGAAATACACGCACTGTTGGCTATGATGGTATAAGTACAGAGGTAATTAAGCATATTGGTATGTCAATTGCATTACCATTAAATCATATTATTATTCTTTGTTTTACTACAGGTTTTTATCCAGACAGGTTGAAAACAGCCGTAGTTAAACCTTTATTCAAAAAAGGAGATAAAAATATCCTAAATAATTATAGGCCAATAGCTTTGCTGCCAGTGTTTTCAAAGGTTTTTGAAAGGGCTATATATAACAGACTATATAACTTTTTGGAAAAGCATTCTATTCTGAAAAAAGAACAAAAAGGATTTCGCAAGAACACATCAATAAATACTGCAATCTATGACCTAGTAAAAAGGGTGATACAAAGTCTAGATAGGAGGGTTCCATCTTGTGCAGTATACATGGATATGACGAAGGCATTTGATCATGTAGACCATGAGGTATTATTGTTTAAATTAAATAGGTATGGTGTTTGTGGTAATGCCCTTAACCTTATTATATCATATCTTCAAAATAGAAAACAGTGCACTGAATTAACTCAAATTTGTATGTCCTCAAAATCTGAAGAAAAATATGCATCAAAACAGAGAGTGGTGAAGTCTGGTGTGCCGCAGGGAAGTGTTTTGGGCCCTTTATTATTTATTATATATATTAATGATATTGTTAAATCTAGTCTGCATCCAATGATTCTCTTCGCTGATGATAGTACTGTTTTTATTGAATGTAATAGTAGGGAAAATTATGAACAAGATATCAACATTACTCTAAATAACATAATCAAATGGTTGACGTCTAACAATTTAAAAGTAAATTTGGAAAAAACTTTAATTATGCAATTCTCTCAGAGGATGACAAACCCGGTGCTATCAATAAATTACGAAAATGATAAAATCAATGAAACAAATGTTACTAAGTTCCTAGGTATTTATATTGATAGCAGTATGGCGTGGAAGTGTCATTCCATGGAGGTGTGTAAGAAGTTGTACAGATTTTCTTATGCTTTATATAAATTATCAAAAGTAGCAGACCGAAGCACAGTTTTAACGGCATATCATGGATTTGTATCATCTACTTTGCGTTACGGCATAGTGTTTTGGGGAAATTCAACACATAAAGGAACTTTATTTGTCGCCCAGAAACAGTGTATTCGATCAATTTGCAATTTGAATCGCATAGAAAGTTGTGAGCCATATTTTAGAACCTTAAAATTGCTTACCTTGCCATGTCTGTACATACTGGAATGTTGCGCTTTTGTTAAGTGTAATCCGGACTTGTTTCCATTAGTTGAAGCACCTAACCGACCCCTTCGCCCAAGGAGACCCTTGATTCGTAATAACTTATGTAAAACCGCTCTCATGAAAAACAGTGTACTTGAAATGGCACCTAAAATATACAATAAAGTACCACAAACAATAAAAAATAGCACATTTAGACATTTCAAAATTAAGTTAAACGAGTTTGTCATTGAAAAATGTTATTATACCGTTAATGAATACCTGCTGGACCCAGAAATAAATAATTAAATTTGTATAATTTCTTAAGAGTTAGTATATGTTAATAGTAATAAAATAATGAATGATTAAAATTATAGTTTATTAAAAAATTAAGTTAGTTTAGTTTATTAAATGTATATAATTAATCAATGGAAAAATAATGTTCTTCTTTTATTAAAATGCAAAAATACTATTGTTAAAATGTAAATTCTCATATACATATATATACTTACATACATACATATGCCTATGTACATATAATTTCAACTATAAAATATTATCCTACTATTATTATTATGCTAAATACTATTGTTAAAATTGTAAAAGGATGGGACCGTGATCAAATAATAGACGTGTTATTTCAGTTATAGGTTCCAATATAATGCGTCAAATAACGCTTACAACTAACTTATATTATATATAGATACAATAGGGGTGAAGTGAGCTTCACACTACACCTCCCTTGTTTTTTTTTTAGAAAAAAATACATGTTTTTTTTTTTCTTATATTGATGATGAATAAATGCAGTTAAGTGTTTAAGTATGGTGATTTAAGTTACAAATGTTAAATGAAAAAAAAAGATACCAAATTTAGAAAATACAACACAATCTTTTAAAAGATGATTAAAAAACAAGATGTACAATTTATAAATGCCAACACTCCAATTATCGTACTTCAATCATAACATATCATCTTACATGGATTCCGATAAGCAAAGATAACAAATACTTTCGTTACAATTGCAAAACAATACTTTATATTAAAAATCTTCTTAATTTTCCTTTTAGCACTTAAAATATTTTCATACACTTAAAACTAAGTAATAATTTTTTCATAAACAGAAGAAGCAACAAGTCAAATCACATACTAACAGTAACGCCAATAACGAATAAAATACATTGTATTTAATTATTAATAATAATTAAGTATAAGTGTACAGGTACCCAACAGCCATAAAAAGTACAAAGCGAAACTTTGATATAATAAACATTTCTTTATCTATGTTCGATACATAATCAAAAAAAAATTGTCAATAACATAATATCATTACTTATTACATCACATTATTCATAAAATACAATTTGTAGTTCTTTGACTCTACTAATAAAACACATTTCTTTTAATTGTATACTCTTCTTTACATAACAAATAGGTAGGCATCTTTTTCACAACTCTACATAACAGCTTTACATTGGTACAAATTTACCTTATTTGGTAATAAACACACAATCATTGGGTACTTATAATATCGTGGGCCGGTCCCATTTTTATTATAACATTTTTTTATTTTATAAAGGTACAGTTATTTATTATTTTTTTTGTAGTCGACTTATTTAATATTTATTTATATAGAGACACGATTTAAGGCCTTTTGACCTCCAACTATTTCCACGAAGAGAAGCTCGTCTATACCATGACCAAATGAAGGATACGTGCCCTATTCTGTACCTTGTACCCTTTTTGTACCATTGAACGGGTCCTCTTTTAAGATCACACGAATCTCCAACGGTTTACACAGAGAAATCTCGTTTACACCATGTTCGAACAGAAGGATTCGACACCGTTACTTAATTACCTCATATGCTAGGTATACCTTTACCTTTTACCTAACTATAAACTTTCTTTCCTAACTCATTATGACAACAATCAAAATGATTTCGCTTGCTTTTGGGTGATCAGTCCAATCGCTTGACGAAACATCTCTACTAACGTATTCCATGCGTCATGATTCTTTGAAAAATCTTCCTGCTGACATTGATAACTTCGTAATAACTTTCCTAATAAAATAACATATTAAGTAAGAACATTTCATTGCCTCCTTACAAATTTTAAGATAAACTTACGGAAAGTAACAAATGCACTCTATGGTACAAAATATAGGCAAATACTATTTAATACATTTCCTAGTTTAACAACACTTTATAGCCAATCGTTTACATATTTAATTTGAATAACTTTGTGCAATGGCTTGTTAGATACCTGTGTAACCCAAATGTAGAAAATGGAATTTCAATACCTATCATCAAAGTTCTGTTTAAAAGTGTCTTATGTTCAAATGCAAAACAAATATTATATTACGATAGCAATCATTTGTAGTGCGGCACCATAATAAGATTCGACTCATATTTCTTTCCAAGACATGATTCGTCGGAACACCGGTAACCAAATAAGCTGATGCAATAATGACACGTGTGGACAGAAAATTACTTGCAAATTTTGGACAATGATTTTTACAAATCTATTTCGTTATTTAGAAACATCTTTCTGAAAATGATAAAATGAACTTTCTCTAATGTTATCGGATTAGAGTCTTGATACTTTACATTTGAAAAAAATAAAATTTATATTTAAGCGTAATGCGCAAATAAATCAATCGTTCAAATCAATATTTAAAAAAAGGGTTACGGAATGACTGAAGTGACTAAAAAAAATGTATCTGACCAATACCTTTAGTCTATTAATTTCGAATTATATAAAGTAATGAGTATTTGCGTACATAAGTTTACTACAACTGCATGTCAAGTAACTTCGCAATTACATAACATAAGAACATTACATAATGATCACGGTTCCTACTTTACAAATAGGTAAGTAGGTAATTAACAATTTTAGTGTCATCATCCCTGTTATAAACTGTTTAAAATTACTTTATCATTAATAAAAAAAAAGATATGTAATGTCAAGAAATAACCAAAATTAAGTAATCGTTCATAACAATATTTTAAAATAAAATCAAGATATTTAATTTGCTAAGCATAAAATGTCTTTTCGTTAGATGGTTAAAATTGTTATGTGAATAGTAATTAGTTAAGGTACTTACAACGTAAAATACTGGAGACTACAAATTACCTATGAACTATAAATAAAGAATTTTAAAATTGCTGATACTCTCCTCGTGACTTGTGAACCTTCGGACCATGTTTATTTTGATAACTGATTTAAAAGGAATTGAATACAAGGTTTTTAAGTTATTAATAATATAATGCAACTAATCACTTGCATAAAACTTCTGCTTTTGTTGTTGAATAAAAATAGTGACTTGACTTGTCTTCGTTATTACCTAAATTATATAATAATATAGTGCAATACAGTGCGATACAAAACAATACAGTGGCTACATGAATCTAAATAAAATGATTACTGTTTGTTAATGAAGTAACATAATAGATAATAAAGATTACATTACGTAAGGATAAATAGGAATAAAAAAAACTTATGGTTGTCGCGTAGCCCCATGCTCTCAGATGGAAACTTACTTCTCCCGGCGCCTCATAATCCGGCTAAACCATCGCGACACCAACTTCTCCCGGCGCCCAGCTATCGCCAACCTCAATCATCGGACGGCAACATCTCCCAGCGCCCAGCTATAGACACCTCCATCTGGCGCCATCAACGCCCAGCAGCCAGCATTTTCTCCAAATTACACACTTTTCTCGAAGATTTTTAATGCACTCATTGTCCAATATTAAAAGTTTAAAATACGTTTTTCAATATCACTTTGTTTAACCAAACAAAATAATTACCACTTGAATTTAATTACTGTGGTGCACAGCGCTGCCGAAAGGCAGCAACTGGCAGGGTCGCCATGTAAAAGGATGGGACCGTGATCAAATAATAGACGTGTTATTTCAGTTATAGGTTCCAATATAATGCGTCAAATAACGCTTACAACTAACTTATATTATATATAGATACAATAGGGGTGAAGTGAGCTTCACACTACAAAATGTAAATACTTCATATACCTGAAAAGGTGAAACATAGAGCTCGCATTTAAACAACCCACAACCTCTGTATGTACCTATGTTTATGAATGAATAAATGATTATGATTATTATTATTATTATTACCGTTGGTCTTAGCTTCATGATCGTTTGACATCCTGATAAATGCTTGGCTCATCGTCGCAGAGTCACCTGCTTGTCGATCTTTTACAGGCTTCACTACGGCGAGTGTGTTCATGTACTACACCACCTTATTCCAGCCCCCTTTTACCGTCGGACCACTAGACTTACCGCGGGATACCATCCGTTTCGTGACGATGTTCCACTGATAAGAGCGAAGCGGCTGAAATCAAGCGTTTCTCATCTACATTCGCACTTCAAAAGAGTGGAACGCACTACCTGCGTCAGGGTTTCCCTGCAATTACAACCTAGGAATTTTCGAAGCTAGAGTGAATAGGCATCTTCTAGGGGAGCTCGCTCGATCGTTGGACTTAGTCTTGGGTCAAGAGCAAACCTATCCCAAATAAATTAAAAAGTAGGCACTTCGATACATTATTTGTGCTCATTGTGTGCACAGCATCTGCTCCCTACGCCCTAAGTCGTTTTCCGCAGTTTCGGATGTAGCCATCCCTGTCACTCTTACAAGCTTCACCGTGCGAGTGAACGAGCTGGCTTGATCCGAGAATACGGACGGAACGTTACGGAGTAGCAACGGCCTCTGGAGGTACGCACGGTCACATAGCAAGTTAATCACTGCGGTACCTTATTCTTAGGTAATACATGTGATTTCCGATGAAAATGAGTAGTTTGATACGTGTGCCTTAGTTCCTTCTTTAGCTATAACTATTCTAATATCTACTCATTATTTAAGTAACAAATGATTGAGGACATCCAAAATAATAGAACGATAACGTTTTCCATATTTTTTATTACTTTTAATGATTCATACATTTTCATCAAACACGCTGAATGGAGAATAGCGACATGACTGATACAATGATTGTTTTACTTTAAATTTTACATAATACAATAATTATTACAAATACCTAAGTCCATTTAAAGGTCTGTATCATTATTTAAATTATTAAACATTTCGATTGTGTTCAGATAAACCAGAATTAAAAAAAACAATTGAACTTGTCGCCATAGAACGTTTTTTTAGCCCTAACGACAATTAATTAAAGTTATAAATCAATTAAAAGCCATCGATCAGTCTTCCTTACCATTAAGCGTGTGTCATATTTTCCGAATAAATAATGACGGTTTCTTGTTAAGTAATTTGTTCCCAAATCATTCGATATTGGAACTCATCGATATTTATTACGGAAAATAGAATACGATCATTATAATTTACTTGCCTAGCACATCGGTTGTTAGCACCACATAAGCTTAAACTGCATCACACCTACCTACCGACATCTTCAAATCCCAATATAAATCCATCATAGTACGCAAAATTAACTGAAGAAACAATAATTTAATCAAAGTAAGTTTTGAATACATTTTTAACACTATCTATGTGTTTGTTTGGTTAGGTCCAAACTTTTAACCATTACATATCTGTTCTGTTTTTGTATTACTATATTTCTGGTTACATATTTCGTCTATACGAGTAGACAATATTCGACAGTGATAAGATACACACGTCATTTTTAAAAATATAATTGTTTGAATGTATATTTTTGTAAGGGAAGTGTTCGATTTTGTTCATGTTTATAAAGTTCAGGTCTAAAACTATTTATTCATAAGTTAGCACTGGATATAATAAATCAATCGAAATCAATCATTACAAAATTAATTCTAATCAAAAGATTCGTTAACGCTCACAGCCGGAAGAATACAACATTTAATAATTTCAATAATGATTTATTTCTCAGAGCTATTGATGTTCACTAAGCTGATACAATTCTTAATTTTAATAACATTTTAATATTCCTAATAATATGCATTAATTAGAGTTCTAGCTATAAAATACATTAGTAAACTTTTGGGTCAGGCTTCAGAGCCAGCCAAGAGGATGCTGGCTGAAATAAATAGAAAGCCTATTTTAAAAATCATTCAATATATTTATCGAAGCTTATGTCACAACCAATGCATCTTTCCCTGATGAAGTCTAAAGGATGTTGGTAAAGCTGGAAGTGTCTGAATGAAAATATCGAGCCCGAAAACCAAGTCAGAATGTTTCAAGTTTTGAATTAAGCTGAAACACTAATTAGCGACCTAAGGCGATTAACTGAAATGCTGAAAATAATTTTGGCGATGTAATAATGCTTCAAATCAAGCAAGATAGGCGTCGAAAGCTACATTGGTTTTGACTCCATTTTGGATCCAAGATTCATCTCCCTGTTTAGTCCCATCCACAATCATCTAAAGCATGAACTCACGATATCGAAACATAATTATTTATTGTGCTCACATCAAACAACACACAATTAAACACATACTATATCATATCAACTATAAAATAAATTCTCATTCGTACTTTTACAAAGTATTACATAAAAATAAATATATTGAATACCATATTTTTATGTTTTTGTTAACATTTTTAGTTTATATTTTATGTTAAAACATTGTGCTGGTGCTCTCAGATAGTTCGAAATGTATTCGCTATTTTAGCTATAGTTAGAAGGATGTTGGCAAAGAAAGCGATGACTGACAGTGATTATACCGGCTTAATTCTATGGATGACTTAAAATTAATTGACTCAAACCATCATTCAGTTTTGGCAATAGCTAAATTAAGAAATAAACGTTTCACCTCGAGGAAAGCCCGGATCAGTACCTTACGCGCTAGATGGTAAATTAATTATGATGAATCATTATTATCACATTCGCTCACATCATTCGAACATAACGATTAAATTGTAAAACAATTTCTAATGGAGTACCGTTATCTATAATTACATGAGGATTGAGGTTCAATTGGAAAGTACTAGAAAACGCTAGAACTCAATTCAATTAGGAACGAATAATTATGACTACAACGTCTTCATAAGTATTTGGGTCTTTTCGACTAGAAACAACAAAAAAAAACAATGTTAAAACGGACAAAATTATAACTGCCAAAAATTTGGATAAACAAACGTAGAGATTCAATAATCACTAAGGATTCTTAATTTTTCAAATGAGTAAAATTTATAACATGTATTAGAACTATGTTTTAGTAACTTCTGACGCAACAAGCAAATCTCAACTTAAACAAAGGTAAATAGAGAGTTCAATTTGTAATAATAGTTCTACTAAAACATTTATTTTAAATGGGTTAAGCTCTCTATCGTTTTAGGCTCATTGGTAATCTAGAAAAACAAAGATCACTTCGTGTGACAGAACTGATGGAACTTCGTGTGTTAACTTTCCATTTATAAATCTTAAATATTTCTTACAATCATCAAAGTTTTTTTAAGTTGCAGGAGTTTTAAAATACTTTGAAAATTGTATCAAATTTTTAATTTATATCATTCACATTTTTATTTCAATCTTAACGTTCCATCGAATTCTTGTCTATATTGCCTGGAGGTAAGGTCTTGTCAAAACCAAAAATGAATCTATCTTCGCGGATCATAATCGTAACATACTTAGAATTACTCTGTAGATTACTCCCAACTTTAAAGTGAAAGGAGAAGTCATCTTTGTTGTTCTAGAGTTGTAACAACAGTAGTAAGAGTCACTCCTGACAACACTGTTACCAGCGCACGCGGCACCAGCTCGCAGGGCGACTTCATAATCTATAAGGGCGTCTTTTGAAGACATTGTCAAATATACTGTAACATTTAAACTTTGATCATATAAAAGTACATCAGGTATTTTCTATAAACACTCGTCATAGATTTCATCGACTTCTCGTCTACTGGAACAGTTTTTAACACGTCCTTTATTACAAAGCGCTTCGCTAAAATAAACATGGCCGTGGTCGCAAAATGTTTGTACAATTTTTTTCTATTTAAAATTTTACAATACAATTGCAAAATAACTTTTCTCCAAAATTTATATTTTCGCTTAAGCGGTGTTTTGGCTAAACAAAATGGACTGGTCACGCTAAATATTGTGTATAAAAGCACTACAGATTGTATAAGACCAAATTTCTTTAAAACATCATCAGAAATATATTTTAAATGGCAATGTTCTATTTTATTAATGAAAGCTACTAGAAAACAGTTTTAGAAAAAAATGGACGTTTCTGTTATTAGGTCGAGATTGTGGTTATTGACTTTTAAACTGGATGCGGTTAGGACTTGTCAGTTGGGGTCGGCGTTGGGCTACGCCGTACACTTCTCACCAGCACTTCGATCTGTTCGTATAACTCCCGTTTCATAGTAACCTCCTAATAAACTACGTTTTTATCAAACCCATTAGCAGTCTGTAAATTGCATTCAAATATCACAAAGTCTTTATGTCTTCCTATTTGCAAACTATCTCATGCGGAGTAGTGCGCTCGAAGTCAGCTAAGATGCTTTCGGATGCTTCCTTCTTTATCTCAGCCTTCCTATTTATTTCCTACAACAAATTAACAATTTCTTCGTTCCTTTTTCTTCCTACATTCAGAAGCATCTGTCACTGAGTGAGCGGTTCACTTCTTCGATGAGAAGGCTACAAATAGACCCGACACCTAGAACTCGAGTCTGTAGGCCGCACACGACGTCTCGTGATCCTGGAGGTTGATGGTGCACCGGGAAGCTGACGGCGATAGGTCGATTTTATATTTCTCCAGGGCTTCTTCGTTCTCGGTCACCCAGTAGCCAAGTACGTCCGTATCGTACGTGGGGATGATGGTCACTTCTGTAAAGGAAATAAAAGTTAATGTTTAGTTAGTTTAGTTGTTCACCTTGTTTAATGACAATTTACTATAAAGCAAAACAAGTAGCACCAAGTCAAAAGCGAGTCACTTGAACCACTCTTACCAATAATGTACTTCCTAAAGCTGTTACACAATAGACAATAAGTAGACGTAAAATCATTGGAAATAAAGACAAAAATGTTTTCATTTACCCGTAAAAAATAATTTGATTGGAGGCAAAGAAATAAAATACATACCCAAATCTTTATCTTCCCAAGTCTTCTTGGCGTCAAGAAGGGCATTATAGATTTCCTTCGATGGTTCGGTTCCGGAGAACACGTAGTAACGCGCCCGGACACGCTTAAAGAACTCCACAGCCGAATAGTATGAGTTTCCATGATGGGGGACGTAAGTCAGCTCCATATACACGGGTGCAGGTGATTTCTTCTTGCTAGGAGACTCAGAAGCCCGGTTCTTAGCTTCTTTACTTTTTTCTTGGTTGATTTTATTCTTGTTCAATACATTCGAATTAGGATTTGTCTTTTTAGGAGTACTCTTGCCATCAGTTGGGGCCCCAATAGGGCTAGGCAAGCCCAGAGGCTTACCCCAAGATTCAATTGGATCTCCAGTCTTGGTTATTGTAGTAAATTCTGAACGTTCTTTAGATTCTGTTTTGCTACTTGACAAAGAAGAGCTTGACTCTGTCACCTTTTTTGACTCTGTTTTTAGGTCTTTGAGCGTAATAGTACTTTCTTCCGTGATATACTTCTTTTGACTCGTGCTCGATTGACTATGTTCGTCTAAGTCATATTTTGCAGTTATGTTAGAAATGACTTCAGAACCACTCACTTTTTTGTGTTCCTCGATAGCTTTGTCAAAGTGTTCGTCGGCCTCCTTTAAGAAAGTGGCATCGGAAATCTTACTGGTACGTTGTACGTACTCAGATTTTTGTTTCTCTTGAGCTAGGAATTCTTCGGTCATTTTAGAAAGTGGTAGTTCAATTACGCGAATTTCAGTCTTCACTTCAGAATGGGTTGACGATGTGCATGAGTCATCTTCGGGGAGCTGCCCATAGATAGATGTCGACATAGGATCTTTATGTAGGGCTTCGAAATCCTTTTCAAACATCATTTCCTGGCTGGATTTTCGCTGCTGTTTAGAATCTAGTTCAAAACTCAAATTAGATCTAGGCGAGTGTGCTACTTGTGACTTTGTACTGCTTGGACTTCCTTGCCCATCATCATCACTGTAATACATACCGCTGCTTTCTGTACCCCAAACGTGTGTTGCAGCCCTTGAGCCCCTGGAACTGACATCCGATGGGGGTGAAGATATGCCAGGGTGATCTAAATCGTCACTTGCAGCCGAGGAGCTGCGCATATCACCTGTTTTCGAAGATTGCTTTGAGGATGACTTTTCACTCTCGCCCGTATCTATAGTTTCTTCAAACTCCTCTTTGAACTCAGAAATCGTCGTCTTTGTTGATTTGGTTGTCTTCGTTACACCGTCACTGCCTTTGCTCACCGTAGTTGTCTCGACTGTCACCTTTAGTTTTTCCGGGCTGATCACTTCTTTGGTGGTCACAATTGTTATTGTTTGAGTGATCTCATTGTCACCTTCCTTGATGACTTTGGTAAAGGTGTCGGTGTCTGTAGTTATGTCTCCAACAGGTGATCGTTGCTTTTTACCCTTTTTTTCCTGAGGTTTTTCTCTCTGTTCTAGAGGAAGCTCATCAAGTTTTGGTTTTTCTTCTTGTACAGGTTGCTTCTCAATTTCTTCGAGTTCTTCAGGTGTCCAATCGTCTAGCCCAGTTCCAATAGGCAAGTATGTTATTTGTGTGCGTACATCCTTTGTCGTTTCGATTGAGCCATCTGCTTTAGTATTTTCTGTCACAGTTTCTGTAACAGTTTTGACCGCTATTTCATTACTTTCGTTGTTTTTCAGTTCTTCTTTGGTGACATAGGTCGTGATGGTCTGAGTAATTTTTTCACCATGTAAAGTTACAATGTTGGTTTTCGTATCAACAGATGTTTTGACTTTTCCTGTCGAAGACAGGCCCAGCAGAGCCGCTTGCAGATTGCTATCTGATGTTTTCTGGAACTCGGAGATCGTTATTTTCACATCTTTGGTAGTTTCCGTCGAGCCGTCAGGATATTCATCTACAGTAGTGGTTTCCACTGTTGTTCTTACACGCTTAACATTCCTATCTTCGCTTGCCAAAGTTTCTTTTTTCGTTTTCGTCGTGACTGTGCGCTTTATTTGAATGGATCCATTCTGGATAATTTCATTCTTGACATCAGATTCTTCAGTGGTGTCTTCAACTATCTCTGTGTCTACGTATGTTTCTGGAGCTGTTGTATCATCCTCAACTTTTGGAGGTGTCCTGAGGAATACGTCAGCGATGGACACTTTTTCGCTAGTTTTTGTTATCACAGTGCCATCAGGATGCTCATCTTCAATGACTGTCCTCACAGTAGTCTTGATTTTCTTTGATGAAGTGGAGGCGTTCTCAAATTCCTGTCTTGTGGTTGTAACGGTTGTTTTTCTTATAATTGTCACACCATTTTCAGTGATAGTTTGTGAATCCGAGCTAGTCTTTTGATCTGGCTCGCCTACAAGACAATACCCCTCTAAATTATCATCAAATACTTCAGCCCCATAGTCTGCTACTGATACTTTTACATCTTTGGTGATTTCTGTGCTTCCATTAGGTAACAGCGTTTCACGTACCGTCTCGGTGGTGGTTCTTATTTTTTTCTTAGAACTTACAGCTGATGATAGTATCTCCCTTGTGGTGGTCGTAGTAATAATTTGTCTTACACTCTTTCCTTCAACTAAGACGGTCTTTTCTTGGGTATCTACATCGATTGTTTTGTCTTCAAGCTTAGTAAATTCCTGTAGTTCTTGGGATCGCACATGATCTTCTACTTCTACGTCGCTTATCTTAGTGCTCGTATCCACTGTGGTCCTGGCAGAACCATCAGGATATTTATCTGTAGTTGTGACGATGGTGACAGTTTTGAGCTTTTTCAAAAGGCCACGACCATCGCAGTATTTTGTGTTGATTATTTTTGTTACAATAGTTCTATTAATAAACAGGTCTTTTTCTTTGATTTGCTCTGTCACACTTGTTTCAGTTTCTTCTGGTTCTTCAGCGGTTAATTCTTTTAATACTGATTCTACTTCTGTGCTTTCAGGTTCAGAGGAAATTTCTTCTTCTTTACGACTAGACAGTGATGATTTTGACTCATGCACTTGATGTGATTCTTCCATTACTTCATCATTTAGGGTGACCTTCTCACTTGTTTTTGTGGCGATAGAACCGTCTGGATATTCATCTTCCGTAACCATTTTGACAGTAGTTTTTATTCTTCTTGTTCTCTTTGACGTATTTTGGAAAACATGTTTGGTAGTAATTGTGGTAATTTTTCTCTTGATGACAATGCCACCCTCTTTGACAGATTCAGTCTGTACCTGAACATCTTCTTCAGGTTTCTCTGCTTCTTCAAACCCTTCATCGATGCTTTCTTCTACAATATCAGTACCGTAATCTGAAACAGATACTTTGACGTCCTTCACCACTTCAGTGATTCCATCAGGACGTTTTGTTTCGGTTACTGTTTCAACAGTTGTCTTTAACTTTTTCTTACTTTTATCTTGGGACGTTAGGATTTCTTTTGTTGTTGTAGTTGTTATAATTTGGAGTACAATTTTACCTTCGATGATGTTGCTTTTCTCCTGCTTCTCAATTTGAACTGATTTGTCTTCGACGATAGTGAATTCAGACAATTCCGTAGTATCTTTTACAGTGTCAACATCGATATCAGTTAAGGTTATACTACTATCAACCTTCGACCGCGATGAGCCATCGGGATAGTTGTCGGTCGTAGTTACGGTTGTTGCGGTCTTTAATTTTTTAGGAGTACCGCTACTGTCGGCAAACGTTGTCTTTACGATTTTTGTCGTAACTACCCGTTTTATGATGTAGTTTTCTTGTTTGAGTTCTTCCATTTTTGTTAAAACAGTCTCTTCGGGTTCACCGTATTCTTTGAATTCACTAAGGATACTGTCCAAATTGCTGCTAGAATCTATTTCCACTTCTTCACAGTTGACTTGAACGTTTTTCCCGACTGCTACGGTTCCATCAGGGAATTCTTTTGATGTAATTCGTTCGGTTGTAGTTTTTATCACTTTTAATGTATCGCTCACTTTAACCGTTTCTTTTTTGGTAATGACAGTAACAGTTTCCATAACATCAATACCGTTTTCACGGTACACTCGCTTAGTGACGTCAGTATCAATAACCGTGTCTTCAACGTTATCGTCATCTGCGTCTTCAATTTCATCAGCACCATATAATGATTTGGACATAGTTTCTGACAGGAATTCTCCAAGCTCCTTTTCATCTCCTATTTTTATTTCTTCCTCAGATCCATGCTCGGAAAATATATCCTGGCCATCTGACTTAGCTGAAGCAGTTTCCATTTTATCGACATCTTGAAGATCCAATTGGTCCAGTGTCGAGCCACTTGGTGTGCTACGTACTTTCTCTAAAGATATCTCTAGACCATCCTTGCTATATGAATCTAATTGCGATGTGGATCTGAGACTGGATGAACATTCGGAGAGCAATGTTTTAGTGTCTTTTGTTGTAGTTGTGGAACCATCCGAACCTTTGCTTAGCGTTGTGGTTTCAATTGTCGTCTTAATATTTTGAGGTGTACCGTCTTCTCTTGATAATACTTCTTTAGTAGTTACCGTTGTGATAGTTTGTGTGACGACATTTTCTCCTTCTTTGATTATTTTTGTGACCGTATCAGTTTCAGTTTTGAGTTTTCCCATATTTTGCATTAGGGTCAGCAATTCAGGATCGCTTTCACCGTCAATCGTGTACGATTTCTCAGACTTAGGCACTTTTTCTGTGGATGTCGATATTTTTTGAGTAAGTACATCTTCACCGACGTGTACAACTTTAGTGATAGTTTCTTCACTGCCATCTGACTTATCGTAAGTTACTGCGCTTTGAACTGCCTCGCCAACTTTGACGTCCTGGAAACCACTTGGAGTTTTCGGTAAGGGACTGACTGGCACGGTTGGTGGTGTTGACACTCTGTCAAATTCAGAACGAACGACCAGCGTTTCTAGATCCTCGGTTTTAATACCTTGTTGTACAGCTTCGTCATCAAACGCTTTATGTATTGACTGCATCAAAAATACAGCGCTATCCGTTAAAGTTTTTGCTGTTGTCGTTTCTTCGGATCGCGTTTCGCTGGTTTCAATAATACTGTGAGCACCAGAGTCGACCTCTTTTACGGTGTCCACTTCAAACTTCATCGACTTTAGCAAGTCCTTGCCTTTGTCTTTATGAGTATGGT
Organism: Pyrausta despicata; assembly: GCA_963921415.1. Lineage (NCBI taxonomy): Eukaryota > Metazoa > Arthropoda > Insecta > Lepidoptera > Crambidae > Pyrausta > Pyrausta despicata. Next base: position 14,506,500 of record OY992861.1, on the reverse strand, counting down.
ATGCTGTCTTCTTTTCGCCTTTCTCAGTACTCTCAAAGCTGTACTTCTCTTCCAAGCTTACTTCTTTAGAGACATCTTCTGAGCTACTGTGTAGTACTGTTTGAATACTCTCTCGGTCAATGCCACTGTCAGTAGTTGAAACTATTGACATTTTGTCTGCAGAGTCGTGACTCAATTCCTTCTCGATAACAGATCTTTTGCTAATCTTGTGTGTTTTGTCGACAGTTTCAGATAAGCTGGATTCAAGTTTTGAGACGTGCAACCTTTCATGTTTTAGCATTTCTTCTGTTTCTTTGGATAACTGTTTAATAGGATATTTATCTTGAATTTCTTTGGCCGGTGAGTGATCTTCACTTGTGGAGTGGCCGTTATCATAAATATGGCCATTGGTTTGTTCGATAATATGAGTGCTTTCCTTTTCTTCATGTGATGTGCTAGTCTTCTCAGCGATCAGAGACTCTTTTTTATCTAAAATTGATTGATACGTGGATGAGCTCGTCATTTGTTCTGAAACATGTTCCTTCTCGGTCTCAGTGTCTGTTTTACTTGTCTTCTTTATATTTATACCTGTAATTTTCTCAGAGACTTCTTTAATCTCCTTTTGCTTATCGCCAGTATTTAATTGTTGCACTTGCTGTCCCTTTTCTAGACTAAGTTTTCTGTCATGCGCATCTGATGTTTCTTTTTCTGGTGTTGACTTATCATCAAAAGTTTCTAAAGATATACGTTCCTTGTCTGGTGTATGAACTAGCTCCTTTGGTTTTTCAGCGACGGGTGACTTGTCATCGTGAGCTGTGTCGTCTGAAGTCGAGTCTTTTTTAGGAGTCATCTTTTTGAATATTTCAGCTTTAGCAGCCTCAGATGTTTCTAGCACCGAGACAGACATCATTTCTAGACTTTCCACGGTTGATTGCTTTAAAGATGTCAAGGACTTTTCTGAGTCGATGGATGTGACTTCGTGGCTCTCACTTTCTTTTACGTCATTCGATGTTTTGACAGGACTGGGTTCCATATCCAGTGGAGATTTGGGTACTTTCTTGACTGGGCTTGGCTCTTTGTCTAGTGGTGATTTAGGTGCTTCCTTGGGTTCCTTATCCAGTGGTGTTTTGGGTACTTCCTTGGCCAGACTTGGCTCTTTGTCCTGTAGTGAATAAGGGACTTCCTTAGCTGGGCTTGGCTCCTTATCTTGTAATGATTTAGGGGCTTCTTTAACTTCCAGTGGTGACTTGGTTGCTTCTTTAACTGGTCTTGGCACCTTCTCCAACGGTGACTTAGGGACTTCTTTAACGTCAAGTGGTGACTGAGGTACGTCCTTAGCTGCGCTTGGCTCTTTTTCTAGTGGTGATTTAGGGGCTTCTTCAACGTCCAGTGGTGACTTAGGTGCTTCCTTAGCTGGACTTAACTTTTCGCCTAGCGGTGATTTAAAGGCTTCTTTACCGTCCGGTGGGATCTTTGGGGTTTCTTTTGCGTCCAGTGGTGACTGAGGTACATCCTCAGCTGGGCTTGGTTCCTTAACAAGCAGTAACTTGGGGGCTTCTTTGACGTCCAGTGGTAACTTAGGTTCTTCCTCAGCTTGGCTCGATTCCTTGTCTAGTGGTGATTTAGGGGCTTCTTTTACGTCCAGTGGTGACTTAGGTGCTTCCTTAGCTGGACTTGGCTCCCTGTCCAGTGGTGACTTTGGGGCTTCATTTACGTCCAGTGGTGACTTAGGTGCTTCCTTAGCTGGACTTGGCTCCCTGTCCAGTGGTGACTTTAGGGCTTCTTTTACGTCCAGTGGTGACGTAGGTGCTTCCTGAGCTGGGCTTGGCTCCTTGTCTAGTGATGATTTAGTTGCTTCCTTGGCCGAGCTTGGCTCCTTGTCAAGTGTAGACACCGGCGCTTCCACAGCCGGGCTTGGCTCCTTGTCCAGAGGTGACTTAGGTGCTTTCTTAGCTGGGCTTGGCTCCTTGCCTAGTAGTGATTTAGTTGCTTCCTTAGCTTGGCTTGGCTCCTTGTCTAGTGGTGGTTTAGTTGCTTCCTTGGCCGGGCTTGGCTCCTTGTCAAGTGTAGACACCGGCGCTTCCAGAGCCGGGCTTGGCTCCTTGTGTAATGGTGATTTAGGTGCTTCCTTAGCCGGCCTTGGCTCCTTGTCAAGTGGTGACTTAGGGGTTTCCTTAGCCAGGCTTGGCTCCTTATCCAGTGGAGATATAAGTGCTTCCTTAGCCAGGCTTGGCTCCTTGTCCAGTGGAGATATAAGTGTTTCCTTAGCTGGGCTTGGCTCCTTGTCCAATGGTGACTTCGGTGCTTCCTGAGCTGGGCTTGGCTCCTTGTCCAGTGTAGACACTGGCGCTTCCTTAGCCGGGCTTGGCTCCTTGTCAAGAGCAGACAACGGCGCTTCCTTAGCCGGGCTTGGCTCCTTATCAAAAGTAGACACCGGCGCTTCCTTAGCAGGGCTTGGCACCTTGTCAAGAGTAGAAACCGGCGCTTCTTTGGCCGGGCCTGGTTCTCTGTCCAGTGGTGATTTAGGTGCTTCCTTAGCCGGGCTTGGCTCCTTGTCTAGTGGTGATTGAGGGGCTTCTTTCAAGTCCAGGGGTGACTGAAGTACTTCCTTAGCTGGGCTTGGCTCTTTGTCTAATGGTGATTTAGATGCTTCCTTAGCCGGGCTTGGCTCCTTGTCCAGTATAGACACTGGCGCTTCCTTAGCCGGGCTTGGCTCCTTGTCAAGAGCAGACAACGGCGCTTCCTTAGCCGGGCTTGGCTCCTTATCAAAAGTAGACACCGGCGCATCCTTAGCCGGGCTTGGCACCTTGTCAAGAGTAGAAACCGGCGCTTCTTTGGCCGGGCTTGGTTCTCCGTCCAGTGGTGATTTAGGTGCTTCCTTAGCAGGGCTTGGCTCCTTGTCTAGTGGTGAGTGAGGGGCTTCTTTCAAGTCCAGGGGTGACTGAAGTACTTCCTTAGCTGGGCTTGACTCTTTGTCTAATGGTGATTTAGATGCTTCCTTAGCCGGGCTTGGCTCCTTGTCCAGTGTAGACACTGGCGCTTCCTTAGCCGGGCTTGGCTCCTTATCAAAAGTAGACACCAGCGCTTCCTTAGCCGGGCTTGGCACCTTGTCAAGAGTAGAAACCGGCGCTTCCTTAGCCGGGCTTGGCTTTTTGTCTAGTGGCGATTTAGGTGCTTCCTTAGCCGGGCTTGGTTCCTTGTCCAGTGGTGATTTAAGTGCTTCCTTAGCCGGGCTTGGCTCTTTGTCTAGTGGTGATTTAGGGGCTTTTTTCAAGTCTAGAGGTGACTGAGGTACTTCCTTAGCCGGGCTTGGCTCCTTGTCTAGTGGCGATTTAGGTCCTTCCTTAGCCGGGCTTGGCTCCTTATCAAAAGTAGACACCGGCGCTTCCATAGCCGGGCTTGGCTCCTTGTCTAGTGGCAATTTAGGTGCTTCCTTAGCCGGGCTTGGCTCCTTGTCTATTGGCGATTGGGGTGCATCCTTAGCCGGGCTTGGCTCCTTGTCTAGTGGCGATTGGGGTGCTTCCTTAGCCGGGCTTGACTCCTCGTCAAGAGTAGATATCGGCGCTTCCTTAGCCGGGCTTGGCTCCTTGTCAAGAGTAGACACTGGCGCTTCCTTAGCCGGGCTTGGCTCCTTGTCAAAAGAAGACACTGGCGCTTCCTTAGCCGGGCTTGGCTCCTTGTCAAGAGTAGACACCGGCGCTTCCTTAGCCGGGCTTGGCTCCTTGTCTAATGGCGATTTAGGTGCTTCCTTAGCCGGGCTTGGCTCCTTGTCCAGTGGTGATTTAGGTGCTTCCTTAGCCGGGCTTGGCTCCTTGTCTAGTGGTGATTTAGGTGCTTCCTTAGCCGGGCTTGGCTCCTTGTCTAGTGGCGATTGGGGTGCTTCCTTAGCCGGGCTTGACTCCTCGTCAAGAGTAGACACCGGCGCTTCCTTAGCCGGGCTTGGCTCCTTGTCAAGAGTAGACACTGGCGCTTCCTTAGCCGGGCTTGGCTCCTTTTCAAGTGAAGACACTGGCGCTTCCTTAGCCGGGCTTGGCTCCTTGTCAAGAGGAGACACCGGCGCTTCCTTAGCTTGGCTTGGCTCCTTGTCCAGTGGTGATTTAAGTGCTTCCTTAGCCGGGCTTGGCTCTTTGTCTAGTGGTGATTTAGGGGCTTCTTTCAAGTCTAGAGGTGACTGAGGTACTTCCTTAGCCGGGCTAGGCTCCTTGTCTAGTGGCGATTTAGGTCCTTCCTTAGCCGGGCTTGGCTCCTTATCAAGAGTAGACACCGGCGCTTCCATAGCCGGGCTTAGCTCCTTATCTAGTGGTGATTTAGGTGCTTCCTCAGCCGGGCTTGGCTCCTTGCCTAGTGGCAATTTAGGTGCTTCCTTAGCTGGGCTTGGCTCCTTGTCTAGTGGCGATTGGGGTGCTTCCTTAGCCGGGCTTGACTCCTCGTCAAGAGTAGATATCGGCGCTTCCTTAGCCGGGCTTGGCTCCTTGTCAAGAGTAGACACTGGCGCTTCCTTAGCCGGGCTTGGCTCCTTGTCAAAAGAAGACACTGGCGCTTCCTTAGCCGGGCTTGGCTCCTTGTCAAGAGTAGACACCGGCGCTTCCTTAGCCGGGCTTGGCTCCTTGTCTAATGGCGATTTAGGTGCTTCCTTAGCCGGGCTTGGCTCCTTGTCCAGTGGTGATTTAGGTGCTTCCGTAGCCGGGCTTGGCTCCTTGTCTAGTGGTGATTTAGGTGCTTCCTTAGCCGGGCTTGGCTCCTTGTCTAGTGGCGATTGGGGTGCTTCCTTAGCCGGGCTTGACTCCCCGTCAAGAGTAGACACCGGCGCTTCCTTAGACGGGCTTGGCTCCTTGTCAAGAGTAGACAACGGCGCTTCCTTAGCCGGGCTTGGCTCCTTTTCAAGAGAACACAGTGGCGCTTCCTTAGCCGGGCTTGGCTCCTTGTCAAGAGTAGACACCGGCGCTTCCTTAGCCGGGCTTGGCTCCTTGTCTAATGGCGATTTAGGTGCTTCCTTAGCCGGGCTTGGCTCCTTGTCCAGTGGTGATGTAGGTGCTTCCTTAGCCGGGCTTGACTCCTTGTCTAGTGGCGATTTAGGTGCTTCCTTAGCCGGGCTTGGCTCCTTGTCTAGTGGCGATTGGGGTGCTTCCTTAGCCGGGCTTGACTCCTCGTCAAGAGTAGACACCGGCGCTTCCTTAGCCGGGCTTCGCACCTTGTCAAGAGTAGACACTGGCGCTTCCTTAGCCAGGCTTGGCTCCTTGTCTAATGGTGATTTAGGTGCTTCCTTAGCCAGGCTTGGCTCCTTGTCCAGTGGTGATTTAGGTGCTTCCTTAGCCAGGCTTGGCTCCTTGTCCAGTGGTGATTTAGGTGCTTCCTTAGCCGGGCTTGGCTCCTTGTCTAGTGGCGATTTAGGTGCTTCCTTAGCCGGGCTTGGCTCCTTGTCTAGTTGCGATTGGGGTGCTTCCTTAGCCGGGCTTGACTCCTCGTCAAGAGCAGACACCGGTGCTTCCTTAGCCGGGCTTGGCTCCTTGTCCAGTGGAGATTTAGGCGCTTCCTTAGCCGGGCTTGGCTCCTTTTCAAGAGAAGACACTGGCGCTTCCTTAGCCGGGCTTGGCTCCTTGTCAAGAGTAGACACTGGCGCTTCCTTAGCCGGGCTTGGCTCCTTGTCTAATGGCGATTTAGGTGCTTCCTTAGCCGGGCTTGGCTCCTTGTCCAGTGGTGATTTAGGTGCTTCCTTAGCCGGGCTTGGCTCCTTGTCTAGTGGTGATTTAGGTGCTTCCTTAGCCGGGCTTGGCTCCTTGTCTAGTGGCGATTGGGGTGCTTCCTTAGCCGGGCTTGACTCCCCGTCAAGAGTAGACACCGGCGCTTCCTTAGCCGGGCTTGGCTCCTTGTCAAGAGTAGACAACGGCGCTTCCTTAGCCGGGCTTGGCTCCTTTTCAAGAGAAGACACTGGCGCTTCCTTAGCCGGGCTTGGCTCCTTGTCAAGAGTAGACACCGGCGCTTCCTTAGCCGGGCTTCGCTCATTGTCTAATGGCGATTTAGGTGCTTCCTTAGCCGGGCTTGGCTCCTTGTCCAGTGGTGATATAGGTGCTTCCTTAGCCTGGCTTGGCTCCTTGTCTAGTGGCGATTTAGGTGCTTCCTTAGCCGGGCTTGGCTCCTTGTCTAGTGGCGATTGGGGTGCTTCCTTAGCCGGGCTTGACTCCTCGTCAAGAGTAGACACCGGCGCTTCCTTAGCCGGGCTTCGCACCTTGTCAAGAGTAGACACTGGCGCTTCCTTAGCCTGGCTTGGCTCCTTGTCAAGTGTAGACACCGGCGCTTCCCTAGCCGGGCTTGGCTCCTTGTCAAGAGTAGAGACCGGCGCTTCCCTAGCCGGGCTTGGCTCCTTATCAAGAGTAGACACTGGCGCTTCCTTAGCCGGGCTTGGCTCCTTGTCAAGAGTAGACACTGGCGCTTCCTTAGCCGGGCTTTGCTCCTTGTCAAGAGTAGACACCGGCGCTTCCTTAGCCGGGCTTGGCTCCTTGTCAAGAGTAGACACTGGCGCTTCCTTAGCTGGGCTTGGCTCCTTGTCAAGAGTAGACACTGGCGCTTTCTTAGCCGGGCTTGGCTCCTTGTCAAGAGTAGACACTGGCGCTTCCTTTGCCGGGCTTGGTTTTTTGTCCAGTGGTGACTTTGGTGCTTCCTTAGCCGGACTAGGCTCCTTTTCAATTGGTGACTGAGGGGTTTTTTCAGCTAGGCTTGGCTCTTTGTCGAGTGGTGACTTAGGGGCTTCCTTAGCTGGGCTTGGCTCCTTCTCAAGTGGTGTCTTTGGGGTTTCATCATCTGGGCTTGGTTCTTTGTCTAGTGGCGATTTAGGAGTTTCCTTAGCCGGGCTTGGCTTCTTCTCAAGTGGTGTCTTAGGGGTTCCCTCAGCTGGGCTTGGCTCTTTCTCAAGTGGTGACTTAGGGGTTTCCTCAGCTGGGCTTTGCTCTTTGTCTAGTTCTTTATCTAAGGATTGCTTATTGTCGTCTTTGACTGGGCTTGGTTCCTTATCTGAGGGTGGCTTAGCCTCGTCTTTTACTGGGCTTGGATCCTTATATGAGGATGGCTCAACATCTTCCTTGACTGGGCTCCGTTCAATATTAAAAGATGGCGTAGTTTCATCTTTAAGAGAGCTTTGTTCTAGCAAGTTAGCAGCCTCTTTGACTGGAGTCAGTTCTTTGTCTGGGCTTGGTTCTTTAGTTAGTGGTTCAGTTTTTGTTTTTGAGTGATCGGATGTCTTTGCACTATCTTTGACTGGAGTTAGCTCCTTGACCGGGCTTGCTTCTTTATCGAAAGATGGCTTGTGGTCTTCCGGAAGAGGGCTAGGTTCTTTATCCAAAGGTTTGTCAATATCTTTAGTTAAGCTAGACTTTTCATCAGGAAAAGCTGCCGTCAGCTTAGCTTCTTCCGTCACAAAACTGTATTCTACTTGTAACGGTAATGTGAAATCTTTCTTAATGAAACTTGTGTCGTCCTGAGAAAGAGTTTCTACAATCTTTTCAGTTACAATGATTGACTCTTTGTCTAAAGGTAGCTGAGAGTCATCCTTGACAAGACTTGCTTGTTTATTCAGAGTTTCGTTTGCGGGGCTTGGCTCTTTGTCAAGAGATGGTTTGCGGTCTGTTGCTGGACTAGGTTCTTTTTCATGTAGGACGGGGCTGGGCGCCTTATCAATGGATGGTTTGCGATCCACCGCTGGACTAGGTTCTTTCTCATGTGGAACGGGGCTAGGCGCCTTGTCCATAGATGTCTTGCGATCCACCACTGAACTAAGTTCCTTCTCATGTGGGATGGGGCTGGGCGCCTTGTCAATAGATGGTTTGCGATCCACCGCTGGACTAGGTTCTTTCTCATGTAGAACGGGGCTTGAAGCTTTGTCAATAGATGGTTTGCGATCAGCCGCTGGACTAGGTTCTTTCTCATGTGGAACGGGGCTGGACGCCTTATCAGTAGATGATTTGCGATCAGCCACTGGACTTGGTTCCTTCTCTAGCAATACAGGGCTTGGAGCTTTGTCAATAGATGGTTTGCGATCGACCGCTGGACTAGGTTCTCCTTCATGTGGAACGGGGCTGGGCGCCTTATCAGAAGATAATTTGCGATCTACTGCTGGACTAAGTTCCTTCTTATGTGGGATGGGGCTGGGCGCCTTATCAATGGATGGTTTGCAATCCACCGCTGGGCTAGGTTCCTTCTCATGTGGGGTTGGGCTGAGCGACTTTTCAATGGATGGTTTGCGATCCACCGCTGGACTAGGTTCTTTCTCATGTGGGATGGGGCTGGGCGCCTTGTCAATGGATGTTTTGCGATCCACCGCTTGACTAGGTTCCTTCTCATGTGGGATGGGGCTGGGTGCCTTGTCAATAGATGGTTTGCGATCCACCGCTGGACTAAGTTCCTTCTCATGTGGGATGGGGCTGGGCGCCTTGTCAATAGATGGTTTGCGATCCACCGCTGGACTAGATTCTTTCTCATGTGGGATGGGGCTGGGCGCCTTGTCAATGGATGTTTTGCGATCCACCACTGAACTAAGTTCCTTCTCATGTGGGATGGGGCTGGGAGCCTTGTCAATAGATGGTTTGCGATCCGCCGCTGGACTAGGTTCTTTCTCATGTGGAACGGGGCTTGGAGCTTTGTCAATAGATGGTTTGCGATCAGCCGCTGGACTAGGTTCTTTCTCATGTGGTACGGGGCTGGGCGCCTTATCAATAGATGATTTGCGATCTACAACTGGACTTGGTTCCTTCTCTAGCGATACAAGGCTTGGAGTTTTGTCAATAGATGGTTTGCGATCGGCCGCTGGACTAGATTCCTTCTCATGTGGGATGGGGCTGGGCGCCTTGTCAATAGATGGTTTGCGATCCACCGCTGGACTAAGTTCCTTCTTATGTGGGATGGGGCTGGGCGCCTCGTCAATAGATGGTTTGCGATCCACCGCTGGACTAAGTTCCTTCTTATGTGGGATGGGGCTGGGCGCCTTGTCAATGGATGGTTTGCAATCCACCGCTGGGCTAGGTTCCTTCTCATGTGGGGTTGGGCTGAGCGACTTGTCAATGGATGGTTTGCGATCCACCGCTGGACTTGGTTCTTTCTCATGTGGAACGGGGCTGGGCGCCTTGTCCATAGATGTCTTGCGATCCACCACTGAACTAAGTTCCTTCTCATGTGGGATGGGGCTGGGTGCCTTGTCAATAGATGGTTTGCGATCCACCACTGGACTAGGTTCTTTCTCATGTAGAACGGGGCTTGGAGCTTTGTCAATAGATGGTTTGCGATCAGCCGCTGGACTAGGTTCTTTCTCATGTGGTACGGGGCTGGGCGCCTTATCAATAGATGATTTGCGATTTACAACTGGACTTGGTTCCTTCTCTAGCGATACAGGGCTTGGAGTTTTGTCAATAGATGGTTTGCGATCGTCCGCTGGACTATATTCCTTCTCATGTGGGATGGGGCTGGGCGCCTTGTCAATAGATGGTTTGCGATCCACCGCTGGGCTAGGTTTCTTCTCATGCGGGACGGGACTGGGCGCCTTGTCAATGGATGGTTTGCGATCCAGCGCTGGACTAGGTTCCTTTTCATGCGGGATGGGGCTGGGTGCCTTGTCCATGGATGGTTTACGATCCACCGCCGGACTAGGTTCCTTCTCATGCGGGACGGGACTGGGCGCCTTGTCAATAGATGGTTTGCGATCCACCGCTGGACTAAGTTCCTTCTCATGTGGGATGGGGCTGGGCGCCTTGTCAATAGATGGTTTGCGATCCACCGCTTGACTAGGTTCCTTCTCATGTGCGATGGGGCTGGGTGCCTTGTCAATGGATGGTTTGCGATCAGCCGCTGGACTAGGTTCTTTCTCATGTGGAACGGGGCTGGACGCCTTATCAGTAGATGATTTGCGATCAGCCACTGGACTTGGTTCCTTCTCTAGCAATACAGGGCTTGGAGCTTTGTCAATAGATGGTTTGCGATCGACCGCTGGACTAGGTTCTCCTTCATGTGGAACGGGGCTGGGCGCCTTATCAGAAGATAATTTGCGATCTACTGCTGGACTAAGTTCCTTCTTATGTGGGATGGGGCTTGGAGCTTTGTCAATAGATGGTTTGCGATCAGCCGCTGGACTAGGTTCTTTCTCATGTGGTACGGGGCTGGGCGCCTTATCAATAGATGATTTGCGATCTACAACTGGACTTGGTTCCTTCTCTAGCGATACAGGGCTTGGAGTTTTGTCAATAGATGGTTTGCGATCGGCCGCTGGACTATATTCCTTCTCATGTGGGATGGGGCTGGGCGCCTTGTCAATAGATGGTTTGCGATCCACCGCTGGGCTAGGTTTCTTCTCATGCGGGACGGGACTGGGCGCCTTGTCAATGGATGGTTTGCGATCCAGCGCTGGACTAGGTTCCTTTTCATGCGGGATGGGGCTGGGTGCCTTGTCCATGGATGGTTTACGATCCACCGCCGGACTAGGTTCCTTCTCATGCGGGACGGGACTGGGCGCCTTGTCAATAGATGGTTTGCGATCCACCGCTGGACTAAGTTCCTTCTCATGTGGGATGGGGCTGGGCGCCTTGTCAATGGATGTTTTGCGATCCACCGCTTGACTAGGTTCCTTCTCATGTGCGATGGGGCTGGGTGCCTTGTCAATGGATAGTTTGCGATCAGCCGCTGGACTTGGTTCCTTCTCTAGCGATACAGTGCTTGGAGCTTTGTCAATAGATGGTTTGTGATCGGCCGCTGGACTAGTTTCTTTCTCGTGTGGAACGGGGCTGGGCACCTTATCAGTGGATGATTTGCGATCAGCCACTGGACTTGGTTCGTTCTCTAGCGATACAGGGCTTGGAGCTTTATTAATAGAGGGTTTGCGATCGGCCGCTGGACTAGGTTCTTTTTCATGTAGAACGGGGCTAGGAGCCTTATCAGTAGATGATTTGCGACCCACCGCTGGACTAGGTTCCTTCTCATGTGGGATGGGGCTGGGTGCCTTGTCAATAGATGGTTTGCGATCCACCACTGGACTAGGTTCTTTCTCATGTAGAACGGGGCTTGGAGCTTTGTCAATAGATGGTTTGCGATCAGCCGCTGGACTAGGTTCTTTCTCATGTGGTACGGGGCTGGGCGCCTTATCAATAGATGATTTGCGATCTACAACTGGACTTGGTTCCTTCTCTAGCGATACAGGGCTTGGAGTTTTGTCAATAGATGGTTTGCGATCGGCCGCTGGACTATATTCCTTCTCATGTGGGATGGGGCTGGGCGCCTTGTCAATGGATGGTTTACGATCCACAGCTGGACTACGTTCCTTCTCATCCGGGACGGGACTGGGCGCCTTGTCAATGGATGGTTTGCGATCCACCGCTGGACTAAGTTCCTTCTCATGTGGGATGGGGCTGGGCGCCTTGTCAATGGATGGTTTGCGATCCACCGCTGTACTAGGTTCCATTTCATGAGGGACGGGGCTGGACGCCTTGTCAATGGATAGTTTACGATCTACCGCTGGACTAGGTTCCTTCTCATACGGGATTGGACTGGGTGCCTTATCAAACGATGGTTTGCAATCTGTCGCTGGACTCTTTTCTAGCGGAATATGACTGAGCGCCTTATCCAAAGATGAGATCTCAAGGATTGCAGCTCCTTCTTTGACTGGGCCGGGCTCCGTCTCGAGTGGAGATTTCGTCTCTTCCTTAGTTGGGCTTGGCTCTTTGTCTAAAGATGGTTTAACTTCATCCTGCATATGGCTTGACTCTTTGTCTAGAGATAACTTAGCGTCTTCCTTGATTAAGATTGGTTCCTTGCCAAGAGGTGACTTCTTTTCTTCCTCAACCGGGGTTGGTTCCTTCACTAAAGATAGTTTAGCATCGTCCATGATTTGACTTGGTTCTTTGTCAAGAGATGGTTTAGTCTCCTCCTTGACAAAGCTTGGCTCTTTCTCTGGTGATGATTTCACCTCCTGGATTGGGCTAGATTCCTGTTCTACGGAGGTTCGGCTTGGCGCCTTATCAGGTGATGCTTTTCGGTCTGCAACTGAGCTTGGATCCTTATCAAGCGATAATTTGCGTTCAGCCACTGGGCTTGGAGCCTTATCAAGCGACGGTTTGTGGTCAGCCACTGGGCTTGGAGCCTTATCAAGCGACGGTTTGTGGTCAGCCACTCGGCTTGGAGCCTCATCAAGCGACGGTTTGCGGTCTGCTACTGGGCTCCGCACTTTATTAAGTGATGGTTTGCGGTCAGCTACTGGGCTTGGGGCCTTATCAAGAGACGGCTTTCGGTCTATGGCATGGCTTGGTCCCTTATCAAGTGATGGCTTGCGATCAGCCACAGGGCTGGGAGCCTTATCAAGCGATGGTTTGCGGTCTGTTACTGGGCTCAGCGCCTTTTCAGTTGATGATTTGCAGTCAGCCACTGGGCTTGACGCCTTATCAAGTGATGACTTGCGATCAGCTACTGATTCATCAAGCGCGGGTTTCTGGTCTTGAACTCGGAAAGGTTCTTGTTCCAAAGAGTCTAGACTTGGTGCCGACGGCTCATCTTCTGATGACTTCCCGTCTTCCTTGACAGGGCTTGGCTCTTTATCTAAGGGTGACATCACGTCTTCCTTGACAGGGATTGGCTCTTTATCCAGAGGTGATTTCATGTCTTCCTTGATAGGGCTTTGTTCTTTCTCTAGAGACGGTTTAGTTTCCTCCTTGATGGGGCTCGGTGCTTTGTCAAATTTTTCAAGTTTCTCTTTCTTCTTCGTATCCACTAATTCTTCTGTGACTGGACTTGGTTCTTCTAAAGGTGGACTCAAGAAGTCATCAGTTTCTGGTTCATCTTCCCCAGGTATTTCTAAAGTAAGTTCCTTGATTGAGCTTTCAATTTTATCAATTGTTTCGAGCGTAGTTTCCTTTATCGACATGAAGCCTTTCTCCAATGATGTTAGAATTCCTCCCCCGGTTCGACTCGGTTCCTTATCCAGTGAACCAGGACTTGATACCTTGTCCAGTGTAACTGGGCTTGGAGCTCTATCCAACGAAGGTTTGTGGTCTTCGGCTTGGCGTGGTGCCTTATCTAGTGATTCTTTGTGATCTGACACTGGGCTAGGTTCTTTATTTCTACACACGGGGCTTGGCGCCTTATCTAAGAATAGTTGACTTTCTTCAACAGGGCTAGGAACCTTGTCTAAAGATGGCTTACGATCTGTTACTGTACTAGGTTCCTTATCATGTGAGACAGAGCTTGGTGCCTTATCAAGGGATTCTTTACGATCTGCGACTGGAATTATTACCTTTTCGACTAAATCAGGGCTTGGTGCCTTGTCCAAAGATGGCTTGCGATCTGCAGCTGGACTTGGCGCCTTGTCCAAAGATGGCTTGCGATCTGCAACTGGACTTGGCGCCTTGTCCAAAGATAGCTTGCGATCTGCAACTGGGCTTGGCTCTTTGTCTAATGAAGGCTTGCTGTCTTCTGGTAATAGGCTAGGAGCCTTTTCTAATGATAGTTCGGCTTCTTCCTTGATCGGGCTTGGCTCTCCCTCTAGTGATGGCTTTCTGTCTTCTGGCAGTGGGCTGGGGGCCTGCTCTTCTGAAGGTTTCGCTTCCTCCTTCAGAGGGCTAGACTCTTTATCTAGAGATGGTTTCTTGTCTTCTGGCAGTGGGCTAGGAGCCTTGTCTAATAAAGGTTCGGATTCCTCTTTGATCGGACTTGGCTCCTTTTCTAAAGGTGATTTTTTGTCTTCTGGCAGTAGACTAGGGTCGTTGTCAAAAGATGGTTTTGCTTCCTCCTTAAGACGGCTTGGCTCTTTACCTAGAGATGGTTTACTGTCATCCGGTTGTGGGAGAGAGATCTGTTCCAAAGACGGTTTGGCATCTTCTTTGACCGGGCTTGGCTCTTTTTCAAGAGATGGCTTTCTATCTTCTGGCAGTGAGCTGGGGGCCTGCTCTTCTAAAGGTTTCGCTTCCTCCTTCAGAGGGCTAGATTCTTTATCAAGAGATGGTTTTTTGTCTTCTGGCAGTGGGCTAGGAGCCTTGTCCAATAAAGGTTCGGATTCCTCTTTTCCTGGACTTGGCTCCTTTTCTAAAGATGATTTTTGGTCTTCTGGCAGTGGACTAGGGACCCTGTCAAGAGAAGGTTTCGTTTCCTCCTTTAGACGGCTTGGCTCTTTGTCTAGAGATGGTTTACTGTCTTTTACTAAAGAAGGCTTTCTTTCTTGTGGCAGTGGGCTAGTAGCTTTTTTTAATGATAGTCCGGCTTCATCTTTGACCGGGCTTGGCTCTTTATCTAGAGATGGTTTACTGTCATCTGGTTGTGGGGTAGGGATCTGTTCCAAAGAAGGTTTGGCATCTTCTTTTACCGAGCTTGACTCCTTTTCTAGAGACGTTTTGCTGTCTTCTAGTAGTAGGCTAAGAGCCTTGTCCACCGATGGCTTGTTGTCATCAACCGGACTCGGAGCCTTGTCAAGAGATGGTTTGCAATCTGCAACCGAGGTAGGTTCTTTTTCCGGTAAAACTGGGCTTGGCGCCTTGTCTAATGATGGCTTTCGTTCCTTAACAAGAGTTAGAGCCTCGTGTGCTTCTGGGCTTGGCTCTATCTCTAATAAGGTGGCGCTTAGCACTTTGTCATCTGAAACAAGACTAACTTCCTTTTCTTGTGAGGCTGGGCTTGCACCCTCGTCTAAAGATCGTTGCCTGTCTGCAACTGGGCTGGGTTCCTTTTCCGACGGAACTGGACTGGCAGCCTTATCAAGAGATGGTTTTCGATCTGCAACTGGACTTGGAGCTTTGTCAAGTGAAGGTTTCACTTCTTCCTTCAGAGGACTTGGCTCTTTATCTAGAGATGGTTTACTGTCTTGTGGTAGTGGGCTAAGAGCCTCGTATTGTGATGGTTTGGTTTCCTCTTTTACAGGGCTGGGTTCCGTGACGCTGGAAGCCACATCTAAAGATGAATTCGGGTCTGCAACTGGGCTGGGTTCCTTTTCTGTCGTAACTAGATTGACAGCCTTATCCAGAGATGGTTTCCGATCTGAATCTGGACTTGAAGCTTTGTTCAGAGATGGTTTTCGGTCTGCCACTAGACTAGGTTCTTTTTCTAGTGCGATTGGGCTAAACGCCTTGTCTACTGAAGGCTTGAGTTCTTCATCTGGACTTGGTGCCATTTCCAGAGACGATTTGCTATCTTCGACTGGGCTAGACACTTTTTCTGATGGAACTGAACTAAGTGCTTTTTCTGATGGTACTAAGCTAGGCGCTTTTTCTGATGGCACGGGACTAAGGGACTTTTCTGAAGGAATTGGGCTAATTGCCTTTTCTGATGGAACTGGGCTGGGTGCCTTTTCTGATGGCACTGAGCTATGCAACTTTTCTGACGACACTGGGCTGAGCGCTTTCTCTGATGGTACTGGGCTAGGTGCCTTTTCTGACCTTACTGGGCTGGGAGTCTTTTCCGATGAGGCTGTGCTAAGTGCCTTTTCTGACGGTACTGGGCTAAAGGCCTTTTCTGTTGAGACTGGGCTTAGTGTTTTTTCTGATAGCACGGGGCTAAGCGCCTTTTCTGACGGCACTGGGCTGGGTGTCTTTTCAGATGGCACTGAGCTATGCGTCTTTTCTGACGGCACTGGGCTAGGCGCTTTCTTTGATAGCACGGGGCTAAGCGTTTTTTCTGTCTTAAGTGCCTCTTCTGAAGGTACTGGGCTTACTACCTTTTCTGATGGAACAGGGCTGGGTGCTTTTTCAGATGGCACTGGGCTAAGCGCTTTTTCTGACAGTACTGGGCTAAGCGCCATTTCTGACGGGACTGGGCTAGGTGCCTTTTCTGATGGTATTGGGCTTAGGGCCTTTTCTGATGGCACTGGGCTAGGCGCCTTTTCTGAAATCACTGGACTTATTACCTTTTCTGATGGAACTGGGCTGGGTGCCTTTTCAGATGGCACTGAGCTATGCGCTTTTACTGACGGCACTGGGCTTGGCGCTTTTTCTGATAACACAGGGCTAAGCGCCTTTTCTGACGGTACTGGGCTAAGCGCCTTTTCTGAGGGGAATGGGCTAGGTGCTTTTTCTGATGGCACCGGGCTTATTACCTTCTCTGATGGAACTGGGCTGGGTGCCTTTTCAGATGGCACTGAGCTATGCGCCTTTTCTGACGGTACTGGGCTAAGCGCCTTTTCTGACGGGACTGGGCTAGGGGCCTTTTCTGATGGTATTGGGCTTAGTGCCTTTTCTGATGGCACAGGGCTAGGCACCTTTTCTAAAGGCACTGGACTTACTGCCTTTTCTGATGGAACTGGGCTTGGTGCCTTTTCAGATGGCACTGAGCTATGCGCTTTTACTGACGGCACTGGGCTAGGCGCTTTTTCTGATAACACGGGGCTAAGCGCCTTTTCTGACGGTACTGGGCTAAGCGCCTTTTCTGACGGGACTGGGCTAGGTGCCTTTTCTGATGGTACTGGGCTTAGTGCCTTTTCTGATGACACAGGGCTAGGCACCTTTTCTAAAGGCACTGGACTTACTGCCTTTTCTGATGGAACTGGGCTTGGTGCCTTTTCAGATGGCACTGAGCTATGCGCTTTTACTGACGGCACTGGGCTAGGCGCTTTTTCTGATAACACGGGGCTAAGCGCCTTTTCTGACGGTACTGGGCTAAGCGCCTTTTCTGACGGGACTGGGCTAAGTGCCTTTTCTGATGGCACTGGGCTAGGCGCCTTTTCTGAAGGCACTGGGCTTATTACTTTTTCTGATAACACGGGGCTAAGCGCCTTTTCTGACGGTACTGGGCTAAGCGCCTTTTCTGACGGGACTGGGCTAGGTGCCTTTTCTGATGGTATTGGGCTTAGTGCCTTTTCTGATGGCACTGGGCTAGGCGCTTTCTCTGATAGCACGGGGCTAAGCGTTTTTTCTGAAGGCACTGGGCTCATTACCTTTTCTGATGGAACTGGGCTTAGTGCCTTTTCTGATGGCACTGGGCTAGGCGCCTTATCTGACGGCACTGGGCTAAGTGCCTTATCTGATGGGGCTGGGCTAGGGGACTTTTCTGATAGCACCGGACTAGGCACCTTGTCTAGTGACGGCTTGCAGTCGTCAGTTGGTTTTACCTCTTCTTTGTCAGGGCTTGGTTCTTTCTCAAGGCTTGGTTTTACCTGTTCTTTGAGAGGGATTGGTTCTTTCTCGAAACTTGGTTTTGCCTGTTCTTTGAGAGGGATTGGTTCTTTCTCGAAACTTGGTTTCGCCTCTTCCTTGTCAGGGCTTGATTCCTTTTCAAAGCTTGGTTTCACCACTTCTTTGTCAGGGCTTGGTTTTTTCGCAAAGCTTGGTTTTGCCTGTTCTTTGAGATTGCTTGGTTCCTTCTCAAGGCTTGGTTTCGCCTCTTCATTGTGAGGGCTCGGCTCTTTAACAACAGGTGACTTTGGTTCTTCTAGGAGTGGGCTTGGCTCTTTCTCAAGAGACGGCTTACGTTTTTCTGGCAGTGAGCTTGGTAGCTTATCTAATGCAGGCTTTACTTCATCCTCAACAGGGCTTGGCTCTTTCTCTATCGATAGTTTCCTCTCTTCTGCAGGTTTAACTTTCTCTGTTAGGGGAGTTAGCTCTTTGTCCACAGATGACTTATGATCTTCCAGCAATTGGTTAGGTGCCTTGTCTAATGATGGTTTTGCTACCTCCTTTAGAGGGCTTGGTTCCTTCTCAGTGATAGGCTTTGTGTCGTCCTTAACAGGGCTTAGATCCTTCTCTAGTCTTGGCTTTGCCTCTTCCTTGGTAAGACTTGGCTCTTTATCTAGCGATACTTTTCTATCTCCGTGCAGTGGGCTAGACACCTTTTCCAAAAATGGTTTTTCATCTTCTTCCAACGGGCTTGGCTCTTTCTCTAGTGACAGCTTACGTTCTTCCGGCAGTGGGCTAGGTACCATATCGAATGATGGCTTTATTTCATCCTGGACAGAGCTTGCGTCTTTGTCTAGCGATAGTTCTACTGAAGGTTCAACCTCATCCTTGACGAGGCTTGGCTCTTTTTCTGGTAATGGGCTGGCGGCCTTAGTAAGTTTTTGTTCTTCTTTTACTGCACTTCTCTTGTCTGTAGAAGCCACTTCATCTATTTCTTTAGCGGGACTTATACCATCATCTAGAATAGGCGAAGCCTTATTTTTGATGGATTTCTCAGATATTTGTCTCGCTTCGTCTAACTCTGCAGAGAGAGACAATGGACTTGGTGTCTTTTCTTTAGTTTCTTGTTTCATTTTCTCAGAGTCCAAGTCTTTGGGAGAAGTAGGTTTTTTATCAACAGTATCTTTGGTCAAGTCTAATTCTTCATCTTCAGATGGGCTTGGCTCTTGCTCTGTGGAAGGCTCCGTTTTTATAATCTGGGGCATTTCCTTTGGTTTTACATCTTTTTCTTCTACAACCTCTTTCACTGAAGTTGGTTCAATAACTTGATGCTCTACTATTGATACTGTCTCCTTATCAGGCGTCGTTTCTCTTTCGATAGCTTTTTCAATGATGGGGCTTGGAACTTTTCCAAGTACTGAATCGATTTCTTTCAGGACTACCTCTTTTACCAAAGTGTGGTCGCTTTCAATAGTCAAATCAAGTTTTTCAACAATCTCTTTGGTTTTTCTGAGTTCTTCGCTCAAGGTTAGTTTTTCTTCAGACTTTTCATCTTCGAGGTCTTCCGAAATCGTTTCTTTAGATGGGGTTGACTCCTTACTGATTTTATCTTTGACCTCTTTTTCTGAGCTTAATGATTTTGAAGATGGTGCTGTCACGTGTGACTCAATTTTTTCTTCGGTAGGCGAAGGTTCTTTTTGTAGTTCTATTGGTTTGAGTAAAGGTTTATCTTTGATTTCTTCATCTTTGGTTGGGCTCACATCTTGTTCAACTTTCGGTGTTTCTTTTTCTGGACTAGCTTTTAAGTCTTTGATTACTTTAAGCTCTTCCCGTTTCTCCGAAATTACTTCTTTTGAAGTTGAAGACTTGTCAAAGATAGATTTGATTCCCTCAAACTTCTTTGAAAGGAACGAGGTGGTTTTTTCTTTTATTTCCCCGAATTTGTCTTGCTTTTCTTTAACTACAGGCGCAATTTTAGATTCTTCAACTTCTGCTTTTTTAATAATGTCTTCTGTCATTTTCTTCTCAGCTTCATCTAACTTAGCTGATGTTAAAGTTACTTCTTGTTCAACCGCTTTGATAGAAATTGCGGAAGTTTCCTTTATTTCATCGCTAACTTTATCTAAAGTTGTCTCTATTGTTTTCTGTAAGGTTTTTGCTTCATCCAACTTTTCAGACACGGGACTTATTTTTTCAATGATCGATAGTTTTTCACCATCTTCCGTCGAAAAAGATTCCTTTTCACTCTCAGGAGTGTGTTCCTTTTCATCTGGTTTTTTAATGCTAACCTGAGCTGAGCTGATTTTTTGCTTCATTTCATCAAGCTTCTGAGTGATAGATTCAACTTCTTTGGCAACACTTGCTAGTTTATCTGTCTTCTGAACTGATGACACAGTGGTTTCAGTCAATGTTTCGTCACCATCGATTTTGTCAAGTATTTTATCATCTATAATTTTAGTAACATCATTTTCTAAACTTACTTGCATTTTATCAAGTTTGCTAGAAACTTTACTCGCAATCTCTGTCACCTCGTGTTCTACGTGCTCTTTGGTTTTGGTAATTAGATCTTTTATTTCAGTAGACTCAAACACTTCTGTTTGAGTACTTATTTTGTCTTTGTCAGTTTGTTGCGTTTTTACAACTTGCGATGTAGAAATCTCGTTAATTTTATCAACTGTGCTTTCTTCATCGCTGTCTTTTTCTGAAATCAGTTGCTTGGCGCCTTCTTTTACAGAAAGCGGAACTAAATCCTTTTCAAAGCCTAGATCTTCAGGCGAATATTTATCTTCAATCGTTGCATGATCTACTTCGTCTTTTTGTACATGCTCGGATATGCCAGGGATAGGGGCTTGCTGAATTATAGCCCCCTTTTCATGACTTATTAACATTCCACTTTGTGCGATATGTGATTTTGTTGTTGTGGAAACTGTTTTCATTGATTCTTTTACTTGATCCTCTATCTCTGGTTTAGGTTCTTTTGACAGAACGGTACTGAGAAGAGAATCAGGTGTTTCCCCTTGGCTTGATCTTTTATCGATGGTGATAACTACTATATCGACTGACGGTTTTTCAACTTTTTCTGATGTTTCAGTAATTTCATGTTTTACAATTTGTGAGTCTTGCCTTAAAGTTTCAATCTCTTTTTTGACTTTGTCAATTTCCGTAACAAAAGTTGAGGTAGTAGTAGTACTAGTAGAACTTTGCGAAAGTTCTTCTTTTCGCTTTAAGTCAGCTATCTTTTCTTCTAGCTTTTCTAAAGTTTTCGCTGATTCGAGAGTAACACTTAGTTTCTTTTCAGGTACATATTCGGTTGTTATTGTAGTTGAAGCTAATTCCTCAGATTCTACAAGCTCTTTTTCTTTATCTCCTTTTTCAAGCACTTCTTCATCAGATCCTTCCTTTTCTTCAATATCTTTGGCAAGCTTCTTATTATCTTCTTTTGATATTGATTCTTTAATATCCCTTTTCGTCCTCTTTCCTTCACTAAGGACAGTTTTGTCTGAAATTTCACTTACATCTTCCGATGTTATGGAACGAGCGGGTGACACTTCCTTGTGAATGTCAATTGTGTCTTGCTCTGGTTTTTCATCAAGTAAAAGTTTCTTTTCCGTGATTTCTTTGAGACTTGACGTTTCAGTTTCACCAACTAAAAGCTTTTTGGTAGCTTCGATTGCACTTGCAATCGTTTCCTCGGATCGGACGGCTGATTCCGGTGACTTTTTGAGATGGACAGGCGATTTTTCGGCCATGATTTCTTCAAGACTCTTTGCTGATTTTAGCACCTCAGCGACATCAGCTACAATCTTTTCCACTTCTTTGGGACTCAAAGGTGGCTTGTCACAAATATCCAGCTTTCTTTCTTCTTCAATTTCCTTTTCAATGTCTTCAGGAATCGAGGGTATTTTGTCAGAAATGCACGGTTCTTCGACAATGATGATGTCGTCCTTGATCGGTGAGTCGAGGGTCGTGATGTGAGTTTCCCTTAACTTTTCTGTATATTGACCGTAATTGTAGTCGACACCGTCGTATTCTTTAACAGGTTCTAATTCTTTCCCTGCTAGTGTGTGTGACATTTTCAAATGTTCATGGTATATTGGGGACTCAGGTGCTGATCCTGGCGTTACAGTTACTAGCTCAGCATGTGAAGCCCTTTGGACTGTTTTCAGTACGACGTCATCTTCAATAGTTTTAACCCCTTTGTAAGATGTTGTTGCGTCTTGGTCAGGAAGTGGTAAATCTTTAGGCACTTTGATTTCGGGGACGAAACCAACAACTGGTTTCCTTTTGAAGATGTCGTCTTCAACGGGCGTTATCTTTTCTTCGTATGTTCTGTAGTCTACTTCTTCGTGTAGGGGTAGGTCAGCGACTTCATCTGGAGTCTTAACGATTTCTCGTATAGGCGCTGGTAAAGTTTCTAACTTTGGACTCTTTTCCAAAGACGTCATCTTTTGAATATCGATCGTTTGAGGCGGGACGACTTCTTTTGTTTCTTCCTGCACGTGTTTCTCCTCTATTTGTTGATCCTCTTTAATTTCGTCTAGAGTGATTCGTTCATCTTCAGGTAATGTCGGTGCAGTTGTAGCGCCAGACTCGATAGTAGTAGATATTTTCTCGTCCGGTTGTGACTCTTGCACGATGTTAAGTTCAAGAGAGTCTTTGGGTTTGGGAGCACCGCTTTTGCTGTCTGATGTCTTCTTTTCACTGCTGATATCTTGCTTCTCTTCAACACTTACTGAATGCTCTTTGGATTCGATTTGTTTAAGTTCAGTTTCTATTTCAGGTTCAGTAACTTGTTTTTGTTCCTGTGTTTCTTCTGTAACTTTAGCTGGCTCGTCCTTTTTCTTTTCTGATTCTTCCTTATCTTTAATATGTTTTTGGAGTTCATCGCCCTGCTCGTGTCCGATCTCGTGGTCAACAATTGAATCTTCCGTGTACTGGTCTACTTCTTCTTTTTCTATGATTAAATATTCTTCTTCAAATTCAGCGTCGGCAGTCGTCTCGGTCTTGGCGTCATCCAGCATGTAGGTGATCTTCTCGATATCAGAGCGACCTACATATTCTACTTTTTCTTCAGCTTCACTATCTCTGTTAAACACAGCTTCGATTTCTCTTACTATTTCTTGTTCCTCTCTATCATCTAGTTCCTGTTGTTTTATGTCATCTAGTGATTTAGATGTGTCTTCATCAGATTTTTTTGCGTCCTTTAGGATATCTTCATAGTTTACTCTTTGCAAGCCTTTTAGCTTTGACGTATCAGCTTTGATTGCTTTGACTGACTTCACTGGACTCTTCATAGCTTTTAATCCCTTGACTGGGGAAGCTAATGGCCGCGGTCGTCGTGAGATTGGTTCCCTTTTCTTTGGTTCCTTTCGTTCAGGCGCCTTTGTGGCCAAGTCTCGTTTGGGCGATGCCTGTTTATATTTTGACTCGGCAACTCGTCGGTTGCTCGCTTCCTTAGCACTCTTAGCGGGAGTGCTTCCTGGACTCAATTTACGTGTCTTCGCCTTCACTCGTTCTTTGGCGGCGGACTGAATAGTGGAAGTGGTCATTTTTGACTCAACTATCTTTTTGGGAGTCGATGGTGGCGATTTTTTGTCGTCTGAAATAGTTTTCTTCTCAATTGTGCTCGTTGTAGATTTCTTGTCTGCTTTTTGTGAAGTCCTATGAGTTATTTTACTTCTAGTCATCGGAGTCACCGATTCCGCTTTCATCCTGCTATCAACTCGTTTCTTCGTTTCTGTTTTCATCTTCTCCATCTCAGCCTTTTTGGTTTCAGTGGTTTTAGTTACGGAGTCTTTAGTATCTTCAGTCTTATCAACGCGTTTCGTTTTCTTTTCGGTAACTTTTTTCTTGACTTCCTTCTTTTTGGGTAAGCCGTCTAATACTGTGCTCTCGTATTGAGCAGTTTTATCGTCTAGTTTAGTTTCTATTTGCGCTGTGATGGCGTCTTGTAACACTGATTCGAGTTTCTTCTCCTCCCCTTCAACTAGTTCACTGAGCAATTTATTGTCTATGATATTTTTTGAGTCTGTTTCGTCTTTGATTATGTCTTTTGGTGGTGGTTCGGGTTCCACGATTTTTTCTTCTTTCGCCTTTTCCGCGAGAATGCTTCGCTCCTTGCTCGGTTTTGAGACAGCATGTTTGGTAATTCTGGTGGATGTGACGGTTGTGGAGGTAGTGGTGGCGATGGCGGTGGCGCGCGCGGTGGTGGCCATCTGTCGCCCCGTGCACGTTGGGTGTTGGAGGAACTCAAGATGTTTCAGTTTCTCGAGTCCTTCGAATATCTTGTGCTGTGGCGTAGATCCAGGGAACATGATCCTTGTGATCGTCTCATCAGGGTTGGCTGGACGCCACACGAGAAGAGCACAAATAGACACTAGGTTGGGTATTGGGAAATTGAACTGTCCAGATACACTGGCACCCTCGAATAGTTTCTGTTCACTGTTATGCCACCTCTTTAAGAATTCACGAACGTGTTTCGAGTCCTTGGACGGATTCAGTACGTACATGTCGAGTGTTCCTGAAACAAAAATAAAGAAAGGATCAAAATCAGCTCATCTAGTTAAAAATGTTAATTGTGTTAAGCCATTGACAAATAAGGATTGGACGCTTTTTGTCGCAAAGGGATACATTATTAGAGTAGCAAAAAATAATTTAATTGCACAATATTACGTAATAGCCCTTGAAGGAAGGCAAAGCAGTGCAAACGAGGTTGTGTCCACTATCGCGGAACCAATTGGTTGTGGACAAGTATCAATGGATAGGTAAGTTATGCCTTAAAATAGTTAATTATTATTATAATTTATTAAGATTCAAATAAAATAGATGATTTTCACTTATTCAAACTACTGCAGTAATAATCTATTTCCTTAAATTTAAATCCACCTGTTTCAATGAAAAAAAGTGAAAATGTTTAGTAATACCAGTGTTGCGAACATCACTACAAGTTACCTAACGATAAAAGAACGAACGAGGCATTTTCAGACTTACATTTTATACTTAAAATAAAAAAGATTTGCTTTTAAAATGACCACAATCAGTTCGTGTGACCGTATTATGAGCAAACGAGTTCGTTCTTTAATATCTCTCTCACCATGTCCAACTTTGTGATATAGGTTGATCGGCTCTGGGCCTCGGTAGCAGTGCAGCGGACTCAAGTTGGTCCTAATAGTAATAATCCTCTTGGCCGATTACGACCACGGCGGCCAATCTTAACATAAGTTATAGTCATAGTCATAGTGTCATAGTCCGAATCTCTCAAGAAACGGTTGATGACGACATTCGTGATGTAGTGGCGTAAGTACCGGTTGCAAGATGCCACTATCTGTGTGATCTCGTGTTCGATCCCTGGACGAAGACAATGTTGGAAACTAATGTTATCCCTGGGTGTTTGTGGTACCTACCTTCGTTGATTTTGAGTCCCATAATACAAGTGCTTAAGCTACTTACTTTAGGAGCATATCAATGAGACATCAAATCTCCCTTACCATGTCCAACTTTGTGATATAGGTTGATCGGCTCCGGGCCGCGGTAGCAGTGCTGCGGCTTTAGATTGATGTGGCTCAGGTCCGCCATCATGTCGGCGCCCTCCTGCAGGAGCGACACGAGCAGCGGGTCCGAGTCTGTAACTTGTCGCCATTCGGAACTTGTCATAGTCCGAATCTCTCAAGAAACGATTGAAGACGACCTTCGTGATGTAGTGGCGTCAGTACCGGTTTCAAGATGCCACTATCTGTGAGATCTCGTGTTCGATCCCTAGACGAAGACAATGTTAGAAACTAATGTTATGCCTGGGTGTTTGTGGTACCTACCTTCGTTGATTTTGAGTCCCATAATACAAGTGCTTAAGCTACTTACTTTGGGATCAGAGCACTAAGACATAAAAATATCTCCCTTACCATGTCCGACTTTGTGATACAAGTTGATCGGCTCCGGGCCGCGGTAGCAGTGCTGCGGCTTTAGGTTGATGTGGCGCAGGTCCGCCATCATGTCGGCGCCCTCCTGCAGGAGCGACACGAGCAGCGGGTCCGCGTCCTTGTCGCCGTCCGGGCTGGCCAGCGCGCGGCGTTCCTGGAAGATGTAGTAAGTAATGATTTAGAAATATACAGGTAGGTAGGTCCAAGAGGCAGACCTCAAAAAGGATCGGACCGAGAGTGGAGAAATACTGGTATTATTGAGTTTCTAATCAAATCAAATAGTTTATTTCAGAAAACCAGTTCCATATTGTTGTTAGTAAACATTGGATACTTATATTCTAGAGTTAGTATGGAGAAACAAAAAAAAAGAAAGAAAAGCGACAAGATTATCTGACGTGGAGCATCAGCCAGTGTCGCAGCAAAGGTGTGTCCCATCGATCTTTGAACACACTCAGGAGACTGTTGTTGTTAATGTGATGTCGTGTAAAATTAAATTTATTTTCGCTAACATTGCAAACGCAGGGTGAACCGTGAACCCTACGAGATTTATCATATTAATGTACTAATTATTTGTACACATTGAATAAATCTACAGAAAACTCCGCGATGGTATATATCTATCTCTTATGGATATCCCACGATAACATTTTTTGTCATTTACTTTTTACGACAAATAATAGCTGATTAACGAAGCGATTTTAACCAATACAGCATGAATCCTTATCCAATTAAATAGCTTAAATAAATTGTTTCGAGCTGCAAATTGTGACCGATCTAGACTTTCATAAAGACTGGCACGACCTGATCATTGATAGGGACGACTGGAAACACTTGTGGGTGGCCTTTGCCTAGCAATAGGACAATTAGTGCTAATTTAAGAAAAATGGACAGGCGAAAGCTCCGTGGTTCCCTAGAAGGTGAACCGACGATCTCCGCGGTCGCGGGAAGACGCTGGGTGCTGCTGCGCAGGGCCGACTGCGGTGGAAATACGCAAGGAATATTAAATAACAGCTAACTACAACTAACAGCTATCCGCTCGGTTTTTGTCATAAACTGTGTTAAAGTGAATAAAATCAATTTGCGCATTAGTTCATATCAAAAGATGGCAGTGGATAATGTGGGGAGCAGAACATTATTGTAAGTCGTCTGAAATCCACCAACACAATCCGTTGCATTGAAACTATTACCAGCATTCAAAATTAATTAAATTTACCTACACATCCTTTGTTTTACTTTTACATTGTGCTGTTGTATAAATCGAAGACCTTTTTTAACGGAGCTAGAATCGGGTCCGCGACCAAATACCACTGGTGGGTTTGTTACTACCCGGAACTTGCCACCATCCGGAACTTGCCACCATCCGGAACTTGTCGCTATTTGGAACTGGTCACCGTCCGCAACTCTCAAGAAGCATATAATCAATAATGTCCTTACCATGTCCTACTTTGAGATACATACATAAAGAACTTAAGCTAAACAGCATGTCTTGCCGTCAAACTAAATTTACGCATCACAAATATGTTTAAAAAAATACTTACGGCTACATGTCACTGGTTATCACAATAAATCCTTGTACTCAAAAACAACAACTTCGGTCTAGGGCTTCCGTCAGTAAGTAAGGCTCGGCACGTTTACCTAGCGTTAGGGCAAGCCCTTCTCTGCGCCTACGCATGAACGTGGAAATCGATATGGCATGCTCGAATGGGCAAGTCCATGCGATGGTGATGTGCTAATCTTAAGAATGATAAAATCAGAATAATATAGTTTACTATGTGTTGTTAATTGATAGATTTGGTAACTTCAATGTATAGTGGGGTCCGAGGGTGTAGCCTGGTAACCAGTAGCACAGGTTTCTTTCCGAAGCTTATTTCAGGCGCCAGCCCTCACTGTCTTGGCTACATCTTGCATCATGTTTTTTTATTTTATGTTTTCACATTAGATAGTATGTGTCCATTTTGTTAAGGGACAATAAATATTTATTATTATATACCATGAAGTTTTTATTACCTAAACGTGATAATGGACGAAAAACCTTCAAAGGATGACGTGTGTAACAATTTTTATGGTTCAGTTAGTCAGTGATCTTAATTCTAATAATGATGTGAACCTGCACTGGAGCCCACTAATCATTTCTGCTTAGCCCAAAGGTATGACTGGTAGAGAATGCCCTACGGCGTTAACTCCACCTTTTGTACAAAGTATTGTTGTGCAATAAAGCTTAAATAAATAATAAATAAATAAAGCTATGCGTATTTCTTTTGTTATACTGCCCATAAGCAGTCACCCATGATTTTAAATTTAACAGAATAGGACATTCTAATATTTTTAGCAGGATAAGAACTTAAATGAAATGCGGAGTCTGATTTTTCCAAGTGTCATATTAGCACTAGGTAATCAGTATGAGGCTTTCCAAACACAGTGTTGTGTGCATTCAGAAGATATTTTTTTACGTGTTTCCATAATTTTATTATTCAAGACAATATTTTAACACATTGTGCGCCATGGTGGTCAACGGTGACCCCCAAACAATATTATTTCTCGGTCTAGTTACTCGGCAGTTAAAGGCTTAATAATCGGGACATTTATTCCATACTAGTATGAAGGAACATCATTAAATAAAAGCCTGCTCATTTGCGTAGATCACACAGTAAGCAGAGTCACCCGAGCGCGCCGGGTAGAGTTACAACCTCCGACCTTCAATGCCGACGCCACGGCGCCAATTTTTATAAAAGGCTGTTAGGTGGAAATATTTTCCTAAGTAAGTCCACAAACCCACTTACGACGTAAAGCATTTTTTGATTTCCGGCGTATCTTTACATAGTATAAAGTGAAGTCGCTTTCCGCTTCTATCCCTATGTAGATAAATAAATATAATAAATATTTCACGACAACTACACCAATTCTCTAGTCCCAAATTAAGCTACGAGGCTTGTGGTATGGGTAGGTACTAGACAACGGATAAACATACTTAAATACTTTTTTTTTGTAAATAAATACATATTATACATAGAAAACACCCAGACCAGTACAAACACACATGTTCATGCACACTTAATATGCTTGTACTGTGCGGGGATCGAACCCGCGACCCTTGGTTTTTTACAAGTCCGACCTGTGGACCACTGCACCAAGCGGTCGTCGAAGATGTATGTATGCTTAGATTTTTTTATTTAATTAGCAATTTATATGTATAACAATATAAAAAAATGCGATAACAGCAGATAGGACAGCGTCTGCCGGGTCTAATAGTTGATTTTAAAATATATAGCTGATATAAAACTAGTGTAATATCCGCATAACTTTAGTTTTATGCCTTGTTCTATCCCGTGTATGAAACTAGGTACTCATAAATTTTCTTCACCTCCTCCTAGTAACTTGATTATTACGGTATCCAAGAAAGTTCAACTTTCTTCCAACCTAACTTCCGGGCTAACCAAGCCTTTACAAGTTGGCCAAGCCAAGCCATAGATTTTGTTGTTTTGTTGCTGTACTGGGATGGTAACAGTTTTACAGAATAATCAATACGCGCTATCAATACTAAAGACGCTTTTATTAGTGACTCGGATAAAATCTATTGCATTTAGATAGGGTTGTAACGGTCGATTTAAAATATTAAGGAAGGCTTTTTACAGTCTCTGGGCGCTTTCACATATAACGTCAAATCGTGTTAACATACAAGTTGTGACATTGTTTTGTCCTTAAAAACTTAACTACCGCCAAGGTATTGTGTAAAATGCCAATTAATAACATTTTTTTTGCTAGTTTGAAATAATACAGAGAAGTAAAAATACTACATGAATAGAAATAATACAGAGAAGTAAAAATACTACATGAATAGATCTGGCTTTGTTCAAAGTAGGTTTAAGTATTTAAGAGTAAGTTACGTCTGGATAACTTAAAAGGTCTACACATTTGGTGTCAAGTATTCGTTAAGAGTATAATTAACTTTCGGAAGTAAGGTGAATTTTTTAGAGTTTTCGAATATGATTTAAAATTTGTTTCATTTATAAAGTGCAAAGAAAGTTTATTAAATATGTTAACTGCCATAAAGTAAGAACAGGTATTAAACATATTAGTTCTTGATTGCCTATTTTTATGTCTGGTGTTCATGTTGTGTTTCCGTTTCACAGGATCCGTTTTAAGGGATCCGTCGCTACTGGAGATAGTATTCACACACCATTCACAGGATTCGTTTTAACGGATCCATCACTAACCAGTAAAAGAGACGATATAACTATATATTTTTACTGGAACTGGAATACTTTTAAAGTAAACTGATCCTATATACTAGATGGTATATGTGAACACGGTCATACAACTACATACGCTAATTATAAACACGTTTTAACGGACCGGTGAAACGAACGATATATGTAAACGCGCCCTTAGTTGATGATACTTACTTCATAAGGTTGTAAAAGAAGTGTCCAATCTGACACACACGTAGACACACGTTGGTTTCAGCTTTCCTTCTTGGCACGGAGTTGTTCAATCACGTGAACAGCGTGGTTCCTTCTTAGCAAAGTGAATCTGATACTTACTTCAAGATTGCAGTAGAAGTATCCAATCTGAGAGTACACGTTAGCCTCGGCTTTCCTTCTCAGCTCGGAGGACATTGCAGACACGTAGCAGTTGTTCATCCGCGTGAACAACACGGCATCCAGGTGGTTGCTTCAAAATAGTGGAAATCTGGCGATACTTACTTCAAGGTTACAGAAGAAGTGTCCAATCTGAGGATAAACGTTGGCCTCAGCTTTCCTCCTTAGCACGGAGGACATTCCCGATACGGAGCAGTTGTTCAGCCGCGTGAACAGCACCGCGTCCAGACGGTCCAAATGGCGGGCGAAGTCCCACCAGCAGGCCTTACGGGAGAAGCCACCGTCAACTGGAATGTACATTTGAGCTACATTAGTATAATGTTACATTTTGCATGCGTAAACTAGGTGATGTAATCAGGGGCATTATGACGATCTTGCTTTCATCTCACTGTTAGCGTTGTTATTCCAAATATTTAGTACAAAATTATGTCAAAATTATTAGTTATTATCTGTTGAGCATTTAACAAAGTCGTAATAGGGCTCCCGTGCCTCGGTGCGCACTTTAAGCCGTTGGTCCTGCGCATGATCTCTCTCAGGTCATGTCGGATTGAGGGTGATGAAGTGAGTGCACCTGTGTATTGCGCTCACACTTGTGCACTATAATATCTCCTGCGCAGTTGGCTGATCTCTGTTGAGATTGGCCGCCGTGGTCGAAATTGGCTAGGAGGACTATTATTATTAATAGGGCTCTACTCTAAATAAATTCTGATTAAAAAAACAAAAGTTAAATTAATTGGACGAGGGATTTTAAAACCATTCATTATACTCGTAGAGTATCTGTAAAATCATATTATGCCAGAATCGCATTACGAAAATTAGATATTTACTAGTATGTTACTTTGCTTGATAACAATTACATCGGAGAATAGAAATTAGAATTTTTGATTAAGTATTTAATAATGATAAAGATGGAACTAGGTTTTTTTACAAGTTAAATATTTACGGTGACTCATGAATGCATAATAATACGAACAGTAATCTGTAATGTGCCAAACAAGCTTGGCATGATAAACCAGTGGCAGGGAAACCACAATGTTTCCCCAACGATTCGCAAAATTGAATGTGCAACGAATTGCGTCGAATTATTTCAACCACATCCCGTCTGCTTTGCATAATTAAAACTCCTAGTGCAAGGTTAAAATAGTTTTTATATTTCAAGCCAAAAAAATAATTGAATAGTACTTATAAAGCACTTTGGCGTAATGGTCGAGAAGTTGACAATTAACCATGAGGTCGCGGGTTCGATCCCCGCAATGTAAAAACATTTGTGTGTATAAACATGTCTGTTTGTACTGGTCTGGGTGTTATATGTATTTATTTAAGTTTATTTGTAATACCACCGTTGATTCTGATATCTTTAACACAAGTGTTTAAGCTACTTACCACGGAGTCAGATCAATGTATGTGTGGTTGTTGTTTAATTATTTATTACAAATGTCCGCAACTGTTAAATAAATTTCACTTATAAAAGTGAATCCAGGCTTAGCCCTGAATGGGACATGAAAAATAAAAGATCAATCATCAAAATACACAACCAACTCTTTCTATATTCGAGCACAATCTAAACAAAATGGGATCGAATCGAAAACAAACACTCAATAAAAGATTACACTTGATTGAAAAATAAATTGAAGTGTACACAGTCACATGTTGAAAAATAACAACCCTCACGCTTCATTTTCGTTAATCCTTCCCTCTTAAAAATTACGAAGCAAACTTAATGTTGATGTTCAGATAACAGCCGTGCACATTTTTTTTGCACGACCGCTTGGTGCGTCGGATTTCTAAACCAAGGGTCGCGGGTTCGATCCCCGCACAGTACAAGCATATGTGTGCATGAACATGTGTGTTTGTACTGGTCTGGGTGTTTTCTATGTATAATATGTATTTATTTACAAAAAAACGTATTTAAGTATGTTTATCCGTTGTCTAGTACCCATAACACAAGCCTCGTAGCTTAATTTCGGACTAGAGAATTGGTGTGATTGTTGTTATTTATTTACATTTGTGACTCAGCCCTTCAACTTTATTAAGTTTGATATTTCTCGTGTTCGTTTAAACAGAATATATGGCAAATGAACACACGAATTTGATATCTTTAAGCAAACATTAGTTAGAAGCCTATATCACACATTAAGAATCATGATTGTTTTGTAGACGCGTTAAGTTCATGAAACATTATACTATTCATATATACTTTTATACCAACTTGATGTAATGTGACATGCAATAAATGATTTAAATTTGAACATTGCACAAATGCAAGAGCTGTGAACAATCTGGAGCTAGCCAATTGGATACATAACGATGTGTTCGTCCAATTTCATGTGTGCTGTTTCTCCGTGGACACTAAAAAGAATGCTCGCTCGTCCATTTGCTCCAGAGCAAATCTTGCTAATCTGTGTTCGTTTACACGAGGGCTTTACTATAGGGTTTACTTCAGACTTAAAATAGCAGTTTTTCTAGAGTAAATAGTGTTTTAACGATAACTTGGGGTTTAACTTATTCAAACTTTTCCTAATGTTTTTATACGAGTAATACGTCCACCGACAAGATGGACAGGCGACCTTGTAAAGATCGCAGGATCACACTGGATGCAGACCGCTTGTGATCGGTCGATGTGAAAAACTGTGGGGAAGGTGATGTTCAGCAGTGGACGTCCTTTGGCTGATAATGATGATGATGATGATGAGGAACTGTGTGAGGTATCAAATACTTATCGTATTTGATTACTCGAGCGATATATTTTTGATTGTCCGAATGTTTATCAAACATCAAACTTAGTCAACATTTAGTTAATACAACAAAGTTTCAACCGTTATACGAGTATCATTGGAAATTTGTTAGTTAGAATTGTGTACAACAAAAATACAGGATGCCTGTATTTTTCACAGTTTTTAAATTCCGAATTTAATATACCACACCTGCCTCTCTTAGCCGTTGTCCTGAGTTTTAGATGTAGCCATCCCTGTAACTCTTACAAATTTGACCGTGCAAGAGAAGGAACCAGTAAACATGAACGTATTTTATGGTTAAACATTAGGGTTAAATTGTAGGAGTAGAGCCGCTGAATGTAATCAACAATAATAATAGTCCACCTGACCGATTTCGATCACGGCGGCGGTCAGCCAACTACGCAGGAGATATTATAGTGCACAAGTGTGAGCGCAATACACAGGTGCACTTACTGTTCCATTACTCTCAAAGTTCGGTGAGACAGTAATCCAGCGTGACCGGAGAGAGATCAGGCGCAGGACCAACGGCTTAACGTGCTTTCCGAGGCACGGGGGTGTAACTCCGCCAAGTTCCCGACTCCGAGCTGTTTTTGAGGAATTCATGACAGAAAATCTCAGAAACAATTTTGGCTCTCGGATGTAAGGCAGAAACTTTGCCACTACAACAACGAGGCGGTCAACCAACAATATATTCTATGCGGAACACAGCTGCAACACGTATTCCATTTAAAGTGTAACATCACGTTATTTGCAGCGAACTGAGAGTCCGGCAAACTGCGTGTCACGTACTTCCTACGTTTACTCCCTAACGTTTCGTTTGTATTTTCGAATCTATCCAGCGCGTTCGCTCGCACGGTGACGCTTGTGAGAGTGACAGAGATGGGTACATCCGAAACTAAGGACAATGGGTTAGAGGGTAGGGGGTTAAACAACATGGCAAATAGGAGCGGCTACCGATAGATTGGTTTCTGAGCTCCACCTCTATAAGGGTTGGGTGGTAGGTCTAGGCAAAATCGACATAGGTCTAGGTACAATCAATCAATCATCAATCCCATTGAACCATATATAACAAAAGCTTTGTTATCGCTCACTTTATAGCGTTTTGAAAAATTTACCAACATTTAGGGAAAGAATACTTAAGAAGGACTTTAAATAGTTAAGTGTTAAGTCATTTTTTGGATGTACAATACATTTTAGATATATTGATATTTCCTTGCTTTTTATTCTGCCTGTACTTGATTTGAAATGTTTGAAAGTACAAAAAAAAAAAACTTAATAAATTGTTTACCTACACCACTCTTATGATCACACACTGTTAAGATTGAATCGCGTTCAATGATCAGCTCATAAATATTTTGTACTGCAAAAGCTTTTACATCTTCTTAAACTTGAGTATGAATGCGTTTTTTTTTTAATTTTCTGACAATTAATGTCAACTCTAAAAAATGCAAACCGTCAAGTGATTATTCTCAAAACCGATTGCGTAAACTACATTTAAATAACACAAAGGTGTATTTCTAGCACGAGCTCGGAGGGCTGATCGTGATGTCTGTGGCAGGGGATTAGTGTCGCTTTGTTTCAGATTGCGCCAGCCCTGCGACCAGGGCTGTCCAATAAAGCCGTCCAATTAGCTCTGTCAACATCACGCTTAATGCTCCGTTGTACAGCGAATTGTTTTACAAGTATAGATATTCAGGAATGGCAGGACCGGTAATGCAAAAGTTTCTTTGATTTGCTGAATCGCATTGTACGAATGCTGGTTGTATATTAGCAGAAATTAATCAAGGCATTCGAGAATTCTATGCTTGCGGTTTTCACAGAAACTTAATAATTAAATTGTATTATATTTATAAAAAAATCAACTCTCTGATATAATAATAATAATGCTGTAATACTGGGTGTAAAAAAAACCTTAACGAAGCCGAATACCACATATTCTACCAATTGTTACGATCATTTTTTTCCTTCACACCATACCTGGGAAGTTAACGGTTACTGAGATATTGATGGTTAAAGTTTGAAAAAAAAATTGATGATTTTTACAGAAATGAATTCTGTCCGTTATAACTGAACTTTTTTTCCAAAGAAACATGATACAAATTTTTACTAGTTCTTTCATAAAAAGCCTCTAAATGGCACACTCCGCAATGAACAGCGCACACTCGAACCGAACTCCGTCGCGGCGGCGTAAAACAACACGCCCCGCGGTGACTTTTCTGCGTGCGCGCTGTACATTGCGGGTTAGACGAAAATTGTTTTTTTTTTATGTCAAAAAATAAAAGTTGTTTCCCAGCCCAAATTTCTTTTTCATACGATTTGGTTTGATGTACTGAACCTGTGGTTGACGGCTTCGTTAAGGTTTTTTTTACACCCTGTATAATGATAATAATGTTATGCTTGGTTAATACCCGCATAACAGATGTAATACCTATCTGAAAAGATAGAGAAAAATATAAAAAGACATAAAAATAATAATAATAATAATAATAAATCATTTATTTCAAGAATCCACTCATAGAAACATACACAAACACGATATGCTCTTCGATAATATTACATTACTACTAGCTGACCCGGCAAACGGTGATTTGCTATATAAATTATTTCTCTCATCACTAAGGGGTATGAAAAATAGATGTTGGCTAATTCTCAGACCTACTCAATATGCATACCAAATTATATAAGAATCGGTCAGACCGTTTCGGAGAAGTACGGAACCAACATTGTGACACGAGAATTTTTTATATATATAGAGATTTAAACATGCCAAACGTACAAAAAAAGTTTTGCTAAACATATTTGAAAACGAGAATTAATTCAATTTAAGCGGTCCTCGGAACAGGCTTTACCTATAATAGTTACTTGTATCAATTTGTTAATTGATCAAGAAAACAGTTTACAATTTAATACAATGTTGCTGCTATCCTAATTACTTCTCAGTTCGCGATGGGTATCACTTATCGGGGTGTCTGCAACAACTCACTTGACACTAAACTTTGTACTTAGCTGCTTAGCATCACAAAAATTCGATACCCACTTATCAGGGGGTAGTCGAGGGGCTTTTAGCTGGAGAAATCCAATATCTCGCTGGCACAATACCAAACACTTCATCGAAGGCCGGGCTGTGACGAGACCTTCAAGTTTTATTTGTGAAAAAAGTATTTCTACCCGCCTGCCATTCAGCTAACTAGATCCTTAACCTCTTTCTATTTCTACAGAGGTGAGCACATAATGGCATTGTTGGCCAGTGTTCTTTAAATAGTTCAATAAGCTTGGAAGTTCTTTATTGGATTTATCAGATATCTTCATCCATTTTCGATTGGAAAATCTTTCGCCTTTTGTAGGTAAGATGAAAGGTACACCGGTCGTTGCCTTTAAGCTTATGTCATAGGTATTACTTGTGCAGTATGCAGACGAGATCGGAATGACGATTGTCTTTGTTATAGTTTAAGGAAGGAATTAATGAACTTCAGATCGTCGACGACCGCTTGGTACTCGTACATTGGTCCACATGTCGGACTTCTAAAACCAAGGGTCGCGGGTTCGATCCCCGCACAGTACAAGAATAAGTGTGCATGAACATGTTTGTACTGGTCTGGGTGGTTTCTATGTATATTATATATTTATTTACAAAAAAAAAGTATTTAAGTATGTTTATCCGTTGTCTAGTACCCATAACACAAGCCTCGTAGCTTAATTTAGGCCTAGAGATTTGGTGTGATGTTTGTGAAATATTTATTTATTTAACATTTTATTGAATCGAATTCAAAATTTTTGATTTTATTCAGAAATCGATCCATTTTTTCAGGTTAAGACACAGACATGCTATTTATGAACATCACAAATTACAATTGAATTCTGCCTTGAACAGGTTAGCACATGTCTCCTTTTGCATTTGGGCCCTATCAATGCTGCGAGAATAAATTTGAAATGACTTTTCCAATCTCCCAAAAGCCAATTCTACATATGAGAAACTACTCTTATCGGACATAATAAATCACGTCCCCCAAAATCTTGGATAATCATAACCTAATTCACTAGCGGGAGAGATGATATTTCATTTTCCGAAACCACTTGTCAAATGTAATTTTTGTGAGAAACACGGTATTTGGCCAGAGAATTGGCTCCGATCCAACAAGCCGCAATACGGGAACATCGGCAAAAATTGTGCCCCAGGCGACTAGAGACTAACTTACGAGATTGGGCTACGGTTCCTACTGTGAGGGCTGAGCACAGCTGAGCACGAACATTATCGTAACGTATTCGTGTCGTCCAAACGTCAAAAACTGACATTTTCCCCATACAAATTGACAAGTTAACGATAGGTAAACGCTACGAAAACGTTACAATAGTTGTTGGCTCACCCCCTGGTGTCTAACATCTCCGATCAACCTTTTTTTTTCTAAAACGGGATAGCACCTAGCCCTAATCATGATGATGTTGGGTGGTGATGAAAATGAAGATGATAGCGTACAACTAGCAGAATCTGCAAACATTGAGGAACTGGCTATCTCATCTCCAACTTCTTAACCACAGTAACTGTAAAAAGCATATTTTAACGTCAGACTTTCGTATGATGTTATCCAAACCGACCAAGTCCAAACAAACCACCAACGAAACTAAAATCAATATTTACCTCCACTGAGAGTCGAACTTGACTTTTAAATGGAGGCAGTTATGCCCAGAGCTAACTTTGTCACATCTACCAGTATCACAGTGTGATAGAATGTAGTGTGTGTCAAAAATGTAGAATGTAGGTATAGACACGAAAATTCGAATAGCGTAGTAGGAACCAAACAATCTCAGGCCAAAGATGAGTTTGCGCTTATTACATCGGCAATACTAGAGGCCTTAAGGCTGTACGGTTATTGCGCTCCAAAGTTTTTCGACACAAGGCTCTTGAAGTCTGACCAATTCACGTAGTTGAGTAATACTTCTTTGTCTACTACGGTTCAAGGCGTCCGTATTAAATAAACGTTGAGGCATTTTGCTTGAGTCTTTTTAACATACACATACGATAAGGGAAGTGTGAAAAAAGTAGGACAATGTCTTATTTTTTAACGGTAAACTCTGATTCCAACCATATAGGTTGGAGCCATTGATTTAACGGCTTTTTTCCTGTCATGAAAAATAAGAAGCATCCTAGATGAGTAACTAAGGCTCCATGTCAGTAACACTTAGCTCACTTTTGTCAGTTAAAATAAGTTAAGTAAGAGTATATTCGTTTATTAGTTTGTGGATTTCAATTATACTTTTAACTATGATATCTGTCTAGTTATAATAAATGGAATCGACACGTAATGGGATACGCAACAGTCGACGCGTTGCTGCGCTTCTGCGGTTTTGCTAGAAACTAAGTGATCGAAATAATATTTGTAAATAATGAATGGATAATTTTAGTTTGATAGCAAATTATGTTTCTCATATAACATCATTGTCTTTCTGTTTGAGAAATATACTGTTGTCCTAAACCTTGAGGTTGACTAGCAGAAAATGCTTTTAGCATTAAGTCCACCCTTTGTACATTTCTTGTGCAATAAAGTTTTAAATAAATAAAATTAATTATGCACTGTTTTTATTGTAATATCCATATACTATGTTCTTATGCAAATAATGTATATTCTCTGCTTGGATCTGTGGTCGACTGAAAGAAAATGCCTCCGGCATTAAGTCCGCCACTGTGCACAAGTTCGTGCAGAAGTTTTTTAAATAAATAATTATGAATTAAACCATAAACTAAAAGTACTCACCAAGCATATTAAATCCATTAATCCCGAACAGAGCAGCGTCTCCTTGCCCGCCCGGGAACACGTAAAGCGTTGGGTGGCTGAAGCGGATGTTGCCCACCACATCACTGGCTACCAGCAGTTGGTCCAGGCTGGCCGGCACGATGTACGGGTCCAGGTATGCTGGGGAAGAGATGGGTTAATTAGTGATAAGCTTTAGAAAAGGGTACGCCGCTTATCAAAAACGTGACTTAGACATTTTCTGGCCTAGCCCAAATGTCAAATCTCAAATCCCTTCTCAGCAATTTGTAGAGTGAATATCTGGCCATTATCTATCTGGTTTTTTTATTGGTTCTTATAAAGAAAGCACTGTTTTTTTATATATACTAACAATTTAATGTAGCTGCCTATTATTTGCACCAATGTAAAGTTATTTAAAAAAAAACTAAATTTTATTAAACACGCTAGGAGCACTTTTAGGATAACAATCTAGTTTAAACTTAGTTCATAATATTGTGATGTTCTAAGGGTTGTGCTCTGTCTGTATTCTTTGAATTAATAAAGTAACATTTTAAAAAAAAACCGATTGAGCGAGGAAGACAGCAAGTGAGTTTCAACGGCCGGGCGGATGTTAACCAGATGTAACTAAGAATCACCGTGATTACATTATCTTTCTTTGAAAATAAACCGCTTTGACATCGGTCCATCCGTTCGGAAGCTACGAGGCCACATACAAACACGTATACACAAACAGATCATCATTTCATATCAGCCTGTTGTAATCCACTGCTGGACATAAGTCTCCCCTAAGGAGCGCCACAGCGCAAAATCTCCCGCCCTTTGCATCCAGTCACTACCAGCTGCCTTCTTCAGGTCGTCTGTCCATCTAGCCAGGGGCCGTCCGACACTACGTTTGCCTAAGCGTGGTCTCCATTCAAGAACCTTCCTGCTCCACCTCTCGTCGGTTCTGCGACAGACATGGCCAGCCCACTGCCACTTCAGCTTGCTACATTTTTGGACAACATCAGTTACCTTAGTCTTATGTCGTGTGACCTCGTTCCAGATCTTATCCTTTAATGAGATCCCCAACATAGACCTTTCCATAGCACGCTGAGTGAGGTGTAGTCGGTGAGCCAGCTTGACTGTCATGTTCCACGTTTTTAAGACTGGTAAGACGCATTGGTTAAACACCCGGCTTTTTAGGCACTGTGGCAGGGTCAACGTGAAGATATGACGCAATTTCCCAAATGCTAATACACAAACAGATGTAGGAGTTAAACATATATATCAACCCTCTTTTTCGTCGGGAGTTAAAAACACAGGCTAAAGTTTCAGGTTTTGCAGGAAATGATTCGTGTATGCACAATGTGGAGTTCAAATCATCAGTCATGTGGTACCTACTCATTAGTTGCGGTGAGAAGGCGGAAATCGTTTACCGTATTCAGAGAGAGAGAGAGAGAGAGATCAAACAACGTTCACTCCGGTAGACACCATTTGGGAATCCTTTTTTACAATCTTTCGGGCCTTAGTCTTTTGCCATCTCACTCGATGTGTAAAGACAGAAAGTGCAACCACTAAATACTTATAACAAGTGTTCGTAGTTAAAACAAAAAAATGGGGCGCTGCCGCGCTGCAATCTAAACTTACTGAGTTTTTCTGAAACCTCTGAATGTAGAACCAAATCGTGCGTATCAAGACGTAATAGGACATAATTCTAATGTAAACCCACAAACGAAATTGCTGCCATAAAATTATTTCCCAAAGTACCTATCGACTGTTCTCTTTACTAATTTTCCCAGCCACTCAGGCCAAAGTGCCATTACCATACAAATCGAGAACATTTACAATTTAGATATCGCCAATGGTGTTTGACTTTGGCGGCATAGCATAAATATTCTCCATGCTTAATTGATAGCCGAATCTGCAGATGGAATCTTTACTTTGTTTCGTAAGGAAGTGAAGTGATTTGACCTAAATGTTTGATCTAATGTCTTGTAGCTACAATTTCAATTCAATTTCATTTATTTGCTTGCTAAGTGTAAAATTCACAAGCAGGTCTTATGCTAAATACATTTTTGATCTTGTAAAACTGCTTCTGAACTGATCTGCTTAAAAACAGGCTGAACAAAAGGCGCCGCATAAACTTATTCTAATCCATTAAGTTTCTATATTTTTAGCATTAATAATGCAAATTTATTTACAATGTGAAATTAAAATACCATCAATCGCCCGGCTTGCGAGAGGTGCGGGTTCGTGTCCCGCCTGTGGCAGTCGGTTTTCTAAGGTGTGTTTTAATTTCCCATTATTCTAATCTGCCGGACCTTCGTTCCATGATCGTTGATCATTACACATATGTATTCTTGTGTATTTGAATATTGTCAACTATGTGGGTACTCGAATAATAAATCAGTTATGCTTTGACTTGAGTTGATGTTGTATCTTTTATGTATCTTTGCGTCATTTTGGTTTGCAGGATTGGGTACAAGATATTAGGATGCTGACTCACTCGTGATTACATGATATGTGCGTTTGTATATACAGATACTAAGAGTTATGAACGTTTGGCGGATATCACGTATTATACGGGTAAAATCATAGCCTTTTTTTAGTTACTGTACCCTACTTATATATTAGCCATTCTATGAAGTCATAACCAAAGTTAGCAATTTATTTAGTCTAGCTTAAAGCGCCCGAGTTAAGTAGAGTTCTCATATCGTCAGATTTCTCCAATTTCTTCGAAGCTATCAAATCTAAGTCAAGTATCAAACAGTAACTATCTGTGTTGTACCTCTACACATAGACGAGAGCGAATTGGCTCAAACTCGAAGCGAGCGGAGGCGCGGGGATCGGGTTCGTTTGATGGATGATAGTGCAAAGTTTGCGAGAAAAACTTGCTAGTTGGCTACTAGGTACTTGGCCCGGGATCTTCGAGTGTGATGGAAGTACAGGATAGTTAATTTTAGTTGGTTATTAACATTTTCAGTCCAATATGACGAAACACTTCACAAACTTCAAAAGACTCCTGATTAACGAGTATTTCAATTCTTCTAAAGTGCCAAAAGTAGCATAAAATGTAAAATATATCAACGTTTATGTTCCCTTAAT
The DNA here is from genome assembly GCA_963921415.1 of Pyrausta despicata. NCBI lineage: Eukaryota > Metazoa > Arthropoda > Insecta > Lepidoptera > Crambidae > Pyrausta > Pyrausta despicata. Next base: position 14,465,381 of record OY992861.1, on the reverse strand, counting down.
TGGAGTCCGTAGCAAATGCATTACACGTGACACTCCCTGACACCTACGGGTGAAAAGTAAGGCGCGTTAGGTATATAATATTCAAGCTGCAATAGTGATATATATAGATATTGACGTAAAGCTTCTTGTTACAAGATATTTAAATATATTAAATGGAAGGTAAAAAAACTGAGGCAATGGAAATGCACAATAATCGTACGAGTTGAATAAACTGCCTACATTACCATCGATTGCCATCGCGCAACGTGAGTAAGCCAAACAATACCATGCCACAAATGTAAGTCGTGCACGGAACCATAGGAATTTCCAATAAAGCACAATAGCCAGCAACATTATCCATGGCATTTTGCGGCACAAAGCAGATGGATCATTGTTTGAGCTTCAAACTTGGCACAGGGAAACGCTCTTTCATTTTTATCTAGTTCATTAAAAGTGTAATGGAAGCGCTTGACTGAAACAGTCATTCCCTTTTCAGAGCAGTTTTATAAAGCAGATACTCTGGAAAAGTAAAGAAAGAACTGTATTTTATTGGATACTTAATTTTGATGGTCTGGATGAAAAGAAGAGTTTTATTGTATTGAAGTTACAGTTCTAAATACAAGTAGTAATAACACAAGGAATAGGTACGAAAATAAATCAAACTTATATTATAAATGCGAAAGTTACACTGTTTGTCTGTATGTAACGCTTTGAAGCCTTATGTACTGAACCGAAATAGATAAAATTAATAAAACGAACGAGAACGAGAAACGAAGGAGAAGGCCTAGAAAGAGATGGTGCGACGACATGGCAAAGTATGTAACGGACTTGAAAACTCTGGCCGTAGACAGGGATCGGTGGAGAGGCTTGGGGGAGGCCTTTGCCCAGCAGTGGGATGATGTAGGCTAACAAAAAAAAAGTGTACTTGAGAGACCTCTATAATACGGACTTAAGACAGGTTTTATACCGGAATTTTACAACATGAATTCCAAGCGGGAAAAGTGGGAAAAGTTAGTTAGTTCAAAAGATATTTAAGACTGTAAATAAGCAAATACAGTCAGCATTGTAAAATCTCCACGTGCAAAAGTGTGCACTTTCGTTATTTAATGTCAGTTCCAGACTCTATAGTTATTGTTTGTGTTATATATAAATCTAGTAGCACTCAAAAAAACTCATTACCCGTGCTTAGGTTGACTAATTAAAAGCTAACTAATAAACATTCAATTAAAACTCAACTCTAATCCGAGCCAGTAATGTTAGGTTTCACTCAAAGGTCGCACGAAGGTAGTGGTGCAGAAATATTGCAAGTTCGCAGGTCATTGATTAGGTCGCGGCAGGCTTTCTGATAAATCTAGGTTAGGGGGAAATGGGGATGCTTCCTAATAGGAAATGATGTTAACGTTAATAGAGGGAGAGCAATGCTTAGATATTAGTATTCTGCCTGTTGTCCTGTTCTTTTTACTTATTTTCTCTAATTTGAAAAAAAAAAACAGCTGTTTATATTTATATGTTTATATAAATAAAAATGAATCTCCGAAATATTTTTACGGGCAGCTTCACACCGACTGCTTCAATTAGATGATTATTTTTCTATGTGTTCGCCAGGAAAAGGTTTTCGTATTAAATAAAATATTTTTTTTATATATATTGAGGAAAAAAGGGTAGAAAATACAGGGAAGTTTTAAATGATGAGAAAATATGGCAAAACTGCGTAAGCAGCGGGCAGGTCAGCGTTTGCCAAAGCGACTAGTAAGACTTATAAAATATAACAATAAGCCTAGATATCTAGCCCTTTACTAAGCAATATTAACCTATAGATTGTGTTTGAAAAAAATATCGTATCGGAAGTATTTAGGGATTTATATAATTACTAAGTATATTGCAGTTTTTCATGTTTTAGTACAGTTTACGCATAAGCACAATAAAAGGGCGTTGCAGCTTTTTTAATTTGTTAGGTACCCAAGTTAGGTACTGATTACGTATAGTTTAAAACACTATCCAAATGTTTTACATAACTGATTTATATTCAACGAATGAAAGCACCTACGCAACATTTAAATTTTAGTAACAGCTAACACAAAGCTCCTTTCACCCGCTCGAATACCTGATGCTTATTCAAATCCAATCATGCAAAGTAAGCTTAGGATAAAACCCCTAACAAAATGATAGAAAATTCATATTGCGTCCGAGAGAAACTAGCTTCATACAAGGTATTTTCTAGTTTATAAATGCTTTATATGCAGGTAATATGTAAACTGCATGATAATAAGCTCACATGAATACCGAGAGAGAACGTGCATAGTTGTTAGCATAAGGAATTGTGATTAGAATTTATTTCTGTAATTTTGAATCGTGTCGAATGCTTGTTTTGGAACTTACGAGTAGGGTGGATTGGGAGAATTGCAATAACGGTGTGAATGTAATAACATTCTGCATCTAACTTCGTTGTTTTCCAAACGGTATTGCCATCTGTGATATGAAACAAGTATTAATTAAACTATTAACTGGTCATATTTCAATACTGTTTTACTAACCGACAAGTGCAAGCAAGCCTTCACGAAACGTGGTACTAAAATTTGTAACCAAACTTTTCATCGAGTTTCATTTAGATTCAAATGTAAGTTTTAGTTCGTTTAATGTTTATATCTTGTGCTTTTAAGCGATTTGCCAAAGCTTACATGTTACACGTGCTTTTACATTTGCCCCCGAATTCTGTCGATTTGGGGTTACAAAACTATTTTGTTCTATGAGTAAAATAAGATTTTTTCCATTACACATTACATCACATACTTTTCAAAAATTAAATTGCTAGATTATGTGTTAATTAACACGGTATTTTGGAGTTTATCTGACGCCTATCTAAAACTGTCATACGATGAATCCTCGCCATGGCACATGCATCGTTCCATTATCAAAGGCGTTAGCCAGATTGCTTATTACATATTCTTTTGCAATATCCACAAATAATTGAGTAGTTTGCAATGGTTTAGCGGTACCCAAGCTCTGCAAACTAAACGATGTATGGGACTAAAGTTGCAAAAGCAATTTCGAGTTGAGTGAACAACATTAAATTTGCAACCGTTGTAGTATTGGAAACATCTTGTACCTACCTACTACCTGAGGCATGATTTAAAATGCGATAGCGACTAGAGACGAAAGGTCAGTATACTTGAAGTTGAAATTAAAATGCTACGCTGAGAATAAGTTTATCTTTATTTGAAAATTATTATGTGGTAGGTACCTTTTAAAAGTCAAATTTATTATTTTCAGTACAACAATTTGCTCATATCCTACTTTTTACGCGCATTGTGTGTGAGAGGTATCCTTAAATAATAACAAACTATTATGAAAAAATGTTCTAAACCATTATTGCTTTAAAATGTTTTAGCTCTCCTTTTTAATAATTTTTTTTCGTTTATTATTTTTGTATTGCTTTGTAAGAGAGAGAGAGAGAGAGAGAGAGAGAGATAAATTCTAATTGTAATGTTATTTCCCCATACTCCGAAATTCAATTTATCTTATACTTGTACAAACAAAGAGAGGATTAGCTGTATTGTTGTATGATATACATAATGCCAAATTTTAAGCCTCCGGCACAACATTTGGAAGCTCTTGAAGCTCTCAGAAAACAATAGAAATAAACTTCAGGAGACTCGAGTCTTTGATAATATGTTTATGTACTATAAGGAAAAGGGAAAGAGAAAAATACACTTTACACGAAGGTTTTGTTAATAAGGAGGTAAACAGATTGTTACTAAAAATTGTAAACTTCCATTACCTACAAAAAATACTAGCCGAGCTATATACTCCAAGAATGTATGTAGCAAAAGCGGCTAATTTTTCAATCTTCTTTATACATTTCTGATATTTATTAATTAAATTCAATAACAGAGGCTGGATTCCCAGACGTATTAAGTTCTTTGAAGAAAGCTGTCTTTAAAACAAAATATTTGCTAAGATCTAGTCATATTTCATGATTATCAACGACACAGCAACTATTTACTCGCTTCAGTTTCTAAACTGAACGCATTTCGGATCTCGGAACAAGCGCTTAACTTTTGCTTGTACAACGCCGTCAAACTAGCCGCATGGTAATTTGTTTGCGTTTTCCAACGAGCCTGTTAGTGGCTTGTTCAGCGACAACTAACCATGGAGAAACTGGGACCTTGTTTTTAATATTTTTACTGTTCACATAAGTTTAATAGACTTAGGATTTTATGCGACAAACGCGACGACGCGACGGGACACGAAAACATTAAACAGTAGGGTGAGCACGAACATTATCGTAACGTATTCGTGTCGTCCAAGCGTCAAGAACTGTCAGTTTCCCCATACAAATTGGTAAGTTAACGATAGGTAAACGCTACGAATACGTTACGATAGTTGTTCGTGCTCACCCCACAGTCGTCTTTATAGTGTTGTGCTACGTGACGATATGCGACTAACATTGACACAAGGCGTTTGAACAATTTGTGGCATAATGCGACCAATTACGTCGCATCGCGTCACGTCACACTTGTCGAGTTGCATCGCTCACCTAGGCCAACGCCTTAGACAAGACAATCCTAAAGTCTTATCCTATAGTGCTCTATGAAATATGTTTATATCGTTTCAAATCAAACCAAACACAAATTTACTATCTGATTGTGATGTTTCTTTGTTGGGTGTTACCACAAAACAGACGTTTAAGCCAAAATAATATTATAACTTGTTTATTACAAATAATTGTTTTTAAGTCTTTCTATTTACACATAATTATCAAAAAAATTATCTTGATTCATATACAGGGTGGCGACTACAATACAAAAATTGAATTTCTGTCCGATACGCTCTCACGCCTAAACTACTCAACATTCTGTATGTGTATTAAATTTCATCTAAATCTGCCCAGTAGTTTAGGCGTGAGAGCGTAACAGACAGAAATTCAATTGTCGTACTGTAGTCGCCACCCTGTATGTATATCTCTCATCTCATCAGCATGTAGTCAACTAAATCGCTACAACAATATTCTCTATGCTACGAATAACCGTAGCCAACTCAACTCCAACAATTTCCTCTGCGCTACAAACAATCGTAGCGAACCGCGCGAATGCCTGCTACGAAATTCAGGAGCTACGCCGTAGCACAAGTGGGATCGTTAGCTACTACGAAACTTGCTTGGCTCAATTAGGGTCTGCTACGAGGGATTAGGTTCTATTCTGTAAGCAGAAGTCTGCGTTTTCGACTCTGTTATCTCGCGTACTCCTACTATCTGAAGGGAATGAGTGACAGGGATGGCTAGAAGCTTAATTTCGTATAATATTATAGAGTAAGGCATGTTCTACGTTCTGTTGCTACACGAACATAGCGTGTGGTTGATTTGAATTTGAAAAGATGTTCGCTTGTTAGTTTTTAGTGTTTTTGCATGGAAAGAACGCAAACTTTGAATCACCAAGGTTAAGCAAATATTTGAACCTCGTTGTAAAAAAATTTACATCACAGCAGTATTAGGGCCAATTTTGCAATCGACAAATAGCGCTAACCGTTCTATAAAATTATTTGATCCCTGATTTGAAATTTTAAACTTTATTATGCAAAATATCAAACTGAATGTCCCCTTAATTTATTGTCAGTTTAGGACCGAAAAGTCAATAAGACTGTATGAAGATCGCTTTTTTAGCAGCGATCAATAGGTAGGAGAGTACTTAACTGCTTTGTCATAAATATGTCTTCATAGTATAAATATTGTCTGGTGATTCATAATAGCTTCCCGTATAATTCAATTCCTATAAGAACATTGAAGTCTGAAATAACTTTTCGTGTGCTCCAAATTACATTTCCATATTGATTTCTCAATTCTAGCTCGAGTGTCGTAAGTTAAGTTACCGTCTTCCCGACCTACATTCCCTTCTAAGGTACCTACCTTCTTAGACGTCCTATTATCGTTTGCTGTCCTTTTCACACATATTGAAAAGTCCGTTCGAGCGAGGGAGAGAGACATAATTGAAAATAGCTCCATGAATCAGAGTAGAACCCCCTGAATTAAATATGCCAGCGATTAGAACGTGCGTAGAGGACAATCCAATATCGCGCCAGACGCTTTGAATTTATTATGTATACAGTTGGAACTTTGACTGTGAGACACTCAAGTTTCGTTGTTACATAAGTCTGTTTTAAGTAATGAACTAGACTGCGTAGGAAGGAAGGAAAATTTGGTGAAACTTATACGAGTAGCTTTTTGAGTTCAACAACAATAAAACGTATTATTTTCTCCACGGGGCTATGTTAAGAGAACAAATTAAAAATGTAGAATCAATTTGCCTTAAATTTTGTATCGGATCAAATGAAAATCTGTCTCATCAGCCTATATACGTACCACTGCTGGGCACAGGTCTCACCTCAACTATGAGGTGGTCCGAGCCACACTCCACCACGCGCGCTCAGTGCGGATTGGTGGAGGGGTGTTTGTAAGGTAAGTGACCAACCTTACTGTCCGCCCGAGGGCCTCTTTCCAGGCTTAACGACTAATATCTGTCGATATTAACCGGGACCAACAGCTTAACGTGCCTTCCGAAGCACGGAGATGCTTGTAAATAGACGTCACTTAAATAGTCAGAATGGTCCCCATCCCAAACATGACCGGGGCTTAGGTTGCTTAACTTTGGGTATCACTACCAAAGCGCTGCAACCACTGTGCCACAAGCACCTCTATGAAAAACTGTAAATCATTAGAATTTCGTGACTAGTTCAAGTCGTTATCAGTTTTCTGTTTTTAAGCGCTACTAACCCCTAACAAGATCTGATGGTTGTCTTGGTCTGACTTTATTCTTTTGTTAACTTAAACCAACCAACCAGTACAAATTTTTATAGTATATCTTTATCTACTTGCATACGTGTATCCTACTCGCACACATGTCTACTGCTTCACATGATGATGATGTCCTCCCAGATGTTTCCATCAACGGCGTCACTAGACTCTGGAGCTCTTGACTGCAAAGGTGCGTCCGTGACTGGCAAAAACAAACTTGGTTTGGAAAGCAGGGTGGAACTCACCGATAAAGTCCTTGATGGCTTGCGAGCCGGAGTCGAGTATATCCGTCGGGTTTACCCGGATCTTGCAGTGCTTGACGAAGGGCATGGTGGGCAACTTGGCCCACTCGCCGCCGCCGCCCGTCGAGCAGTGTATGTCGATTGAGATCGAGTTCTCGTATGCGCGGATTACGCGCTGCACTTCGTTCTCTTGGTATGCGTCAGTGAAGTCAGCCAGGGAAAAGGTCCCGTCCTAAAACAAAGAGATGTTTATTTAGTGAGTGCATTATAATGTGTCAATAAGTGTTTCTAAAAGCAGAAGGAGAGATCAGTCATTTTTTATTTACTCGGCTCAAATCGGTACAGGACTACCTTAACTACTACTTGCTAACTTTTTTCTTAGAGGCCTATCCACTCCTAAATATCAGCACGAAAAATAATTGGCAAGTATCGACTTAATAATAATAATAATAGTCCGCCTGGCCTATTTCGACCACGGCGGCCAATCTCAACAGAGATCAGCCAACAACGCAGGAGATATTATATTGTACAAGTGTGTGCGCAATACACAGGTGCACTCACTGTTCCATCACTTTCAAAGTTCGGTGAGACGGCAATCCGACGTGACCGGAGAGAGATCAGGCGCAAGACCAACGGCTTAACGTGCTTTCCGAGGCACGGGTTGTAACACCGCCAACTTCCCGACTCCGAGCTGTTTTTGAGAAATTCATGACAGGGAATCTCAGAAACAATTTTGACTCGACCTGGGATTTGAACCCAGGACTTCTTAATGTAAGGCAAAAACTTTGCCACTACACCAACGAGGCAGAATAGACTTATCAATTGCATGAACCAAGAATAATATTTAAACTAAGACTCGTTCAAAATGTGTAAAAATTACATTAGATAATACATTAACATTACATTAGCTTTAATGCATAAACTTAACATTCATTGCCACCATTAATGCGACAAAACGTGTTAAAACTCGCGCCTACCCTACGTAAGCATGGCAAGCCGGCAGAAGTTAGTAGGTCAGGCAGTTTTTATTGCTTCCTAAAGGAACTTCCGCAGTGTGGAAATACCACATTACATAGACGACTTTTTTATCGCAAATTCTTTCGTGGTGAGGGATCGAGTTGAGTTTTCTTCGAATCTTTTTCCCAAGGTAAAAAATAAAAGAAAATTCCAGTGATTCGGTGGCATTTTCTTTAAAGGGCAGTGTCATCATCTTTGTTTTTAGATGTCCTTTTTACCTTTAAGATACACTCTGGTTGAGTACTTGTGTAATCTTTAAAGCCATATAGAAGAATACGGTAGTTGACACCACCAATCGTTGACGTACTTTTTATCAACTGTCAAAACGCTTTTCTTCATAGAGCTTGTATGGGAATAACACACTTTGACGTCACCGCGTGCAATGCCGACTGAGTGACTAATTATCATTTGAATTCCAATTAAAAATCAAATAATACGAACTGCAGAAAAATATTAGTGTAAAGGCATCTGAAATTATGAATTATTTTAGAGAAAATCAGTTTTTGAATATTTCTTTCATAGTGGAAACAAGCCTATTGACATTATTAATAACTAGATAAAAATAGTTGAACTAAGGCAATTTATTACAACTCATATTTCATTTATTTATGAAGGTACAGTGGCTAGCACATCAGGTTAGCCATTTTTGTTGCTCAATCACCCGTATATGCAGCGTTTACCGTGACGCGCTGTGGGGTGAGCATGAACATTAACGTAACGTATTCGTGTCGTCCAAACGTCAGAAACTGTCAGTTTCTCCATACAAATTGACAAGTTAACAATAGGTAAACGCTATGGATACGTAACGATAACGAATAACATTAAAATGTATAACTTTTAAACCTGAGTATACAATAACCAAAACTTTTCATCAGCAGCAAAAAGCTGTATCTTAATGAACTTCCGAGCTGCTGAACAAATATTTCCCGAGTTATATCAATACGCAATTGTGAATTCAATTTTAATTTATTATCCTGAGCTTCGAAGCATTTAACGAGCTTGATTTATGAAACTGCTTTTAGTGCTTGCGCTGAAATTCATGAAGCTTTAAAAGTTTCGTTGCTCAAGCTGGAATTTAAAGTGCAAAAACGAAATGCGCTCTCTGTACAGTCGTTATCAGGTTTGAACCCGCACAGATTGGAACAACAGATCATAACGGTTGGTCTCAATATTTTTACCACTTTGGTGTAATGGTCAAAAGGTTGTCTATTAACCACGAGGTCGCGGGTTCGATCCCCGCACTTTACAAACATTTGTGTGCATGAACATGTCTGTTTGTACTAGTCTGGGTGTTATATGTATTTATTTAAGTTTATTTTTAATACCGCTGTTGATTCTGATATCTGTAACACAAGTGCTTAAGCTACTTATAACGGAGTCAGATCAATGTATGTGATGTTGTTGTATATTTATTATTGTTATTTATTTATTTATCATTGAAAGATTTGACTGAAAGATAGATAACTGTCAGACTGTTAGCGCAGGAAGCTGTAAGTATGAATATATAGTTAAATAATAATAGTTATCTAAGTTTTAGTCAAAGAGAGATATAATATTGAAACCGGCAAGACAACATTAGCTCTTTTTTACACGATAGCTAACTAAAAATGCAATGTAATTTTTCACCTTGTTCTACATGTCAACTAGAACTTTTTTTAACTTTCTAAATCCCTAGGTCAGAAGCAGTGGGTATTAGCCACAAATAGCATTTCAGTGTCTAGTAAGACACAAATTTTGCAGCCTGTTTCATAGAATTATCAAGTGCATTTAATCGTATTCACAGAAAATATAGGTACGAAACTTATTAAAGGAAAGCTTCTTTCAACAAACTAAGGAATTAAACAGACAGTGACCGTCACAAGTAGTACTTAGGAAAATTAACAATCACTTAAGATGGATGTGTTTCACAGTACCTAAAACTCGTTTCACTAATACACTCGCAAGGATATTTTTTTACTTTTTATTTGAAAACTTTGAGGTTTTAAACTAAACGTAACGTAAAGTATTTGCCAATTAAACTCCTGTCGGTCATGTCATATTATCTACTTAATATAATAAATGAAAAAGTCAGTTCGTTTGTTTATCCTTCATTCACGACGCAAAGCACGGAGCAATGTTATGATTTCATTTTTGTGTGGTAGTTAGGTAGGAAGCTGGAGAGTGACATAGGCTACTTTTTTCCACGAAAAAACATCTCAATCCCATGTAAGAATTGTTGGTTAAGTTAAGAGGGCTATGCGCAGTTAATTCACATTTACTACGCGAGCAAATGATTGTGTATGATAAAGTGTTTCCACGCGGACGAAGTAGCGGGCAGCCACTAGTTTCCTATATGCAGGACCTTATGTGCGCTGTTTAGTTTTCTGTTAAGGTACTTACAAGATGAAAGCTTCCTTGTACCTTTAAGATTTGAGATATCTTCTTATTTGTAGTTGTTGGATTTTAGGTATAACGATGTTAACACCATTTATTCCACGGAATACCTGATATACCGAAATGCACCAATGTAGATCTGGATTAATGTCAAGTTCCTCCACACATATTGTAATTTCCTGTTATTGCCATATCCTCTTGCACGTATGTTCTTGTTACCATGTCACATAAAAATGTTCCTTCTGGTGCACAGATGGTACAGACTTATAAAAACTAAGATTCATGTGCGCGTCGCAATAACAAACGGCCCATGTAATATGAACAGGCTTATTCTAAAGCCTATATTTTTTTCTGTAGGAACACCATTCGTCAGTTATCTAAGGACAATAAAAAATTTGGTTGGTGGTATGTATGTACTGACTACACACATGATGTTTCTTCGTATCCAAAACGTTTGAAATCGGTAGCTACAACACATGCTTATCTCTATTATATATAAAAGAAAGTGGTGTTAGTTCCGCTATTTATATCTCAAGAACGGATGAACCGATTTGGCTGAAAATTGGTGGGGAGGTAGCTTAGAACCAGAAAACGGACATAGGATTCCTCGAGGACGAAGTCGCGGGGGGCCACTAGTATGTAAATAGTTAAAAACCTAATAGTTTCATTGCCGAAAGGAAATCTTAAGGATAGGAAAATCGGTGAACTTGACGAGAAACCGGCTATTATTTAAAAAAAACATTATACTGATAAAGTATCTCATATCCCTGTTTCAACTTCATAACATGGCCACCTAAATATTCTCAGGAACACTTGAAAAATGTCAGCCGTAATCTTATTACCAGCGCCTGCGTCTAGAATATTTCTATTTTCGCGTGAGCCTAAGTGTTTTTCTGTTCGTTCCCATTTATTTTCTGTAAGGATTTTCACTCAACTTTTTATGCGCAAATTTCACGTTTGTTTTTTAGGAGTTTCGCTTATGTTATTGCGGCAAAAGTTTGTGTGTTGACTTTCATACAGCTTTGATAATTATGCGCGACTTGGAACCTAAAAGATTAACTTATTTCGGATTGTATAATTTGGGGTATTAAGTTTGCGGGCGTCAGGTGGCCAAGTTTGGTGTTATGCGAAACTTTTAGTAAGATTTATTAACAATTTATATATTTTGTGAATTTAGCACGGCATTATAAACACACTTAATAGTTTTGTTAATCAATAAAGCTGATTCACATAGCAGAGGTTGTGTACTCAATTTGTTTAGCAAAATCCTCAATAACAAATATATAATAAAAACGTATTTAAATAGTCTTTTCTTGGGTCTTACATGTATTAAACATAAATTCAGAATTTGCAGATTTCTTCACCGACCATGGGTTTTCCCATTCATAAAGCCTATTCTTTCCTGGCCATGTAAAGCAAGGTCGTTTGTTAGGGCAGCTCTCTTGATTTATACAGGGTGTAAAAAAAACCTTAACGAAACCGTCAACCACGCGTTCAGTACATCAAACCAAATCGTATGAAAAAGAAATTTTGGCTGGGAAACAACTTTTATTTTTTGTCATCAAAAAAAAATTATTTTTATTCTAACCCGCAATGTACAGCGCGCACGCGGAAAAGTCACCGCGGGGCGTGTTGCAATACGCCGCCGCGACGCGGTTCGGTTCGAGTGTGCGCTGTTCATTGCGGAGTGTGCCATTTAGAGGCTTTTTATGAAAGAACTAGTGAAAATTTGTATCATGTTTCTTTGGAAAAAAGTTCAGTTATAACGGACAGAAGTCATTTCTGTAAAAATCATCAATTTTTTTTTTCAAACTTTGACCATTAATATCTCAGTAACCGTTAACTTCCCAGGCATAGTGTATAGGAAAAAAATTTTGGTAACAATTGGTAGAATATGTGGTATTCGGCTTCGTTAAGGTTTTTTTACACCCTGTATAATTAACACATTCAGTGATGCAGAGGGCAAACTATTTTAATACTTATAGGTACTAAAACGACCGTTTGGTGCAGTGGTCTACATGTCCGACTTCTATAACCAAGAGTCGCGGGTTCGATCCCCACACAGTACAAGCAATTATGTGTGTATGAATATATGTGTTTGTACTGGTCTGGGTGTTTTCTATGTATAATATGTATTTATTTACAAAAAATATATTTAAGTATGTTTATCCGTTGTCTAGTACCCACAACACAAGCCTCGTAGCTTAATTTGGGACTAGAGAATTGGTGTGATTGTTGTAAATTATTTATTCATTTAAACGAAGCATCAACGATGCGTTAGTGTCATGTAACGGATGTTAAAACTTTCGCCCAGGGGCGCCGGCGTCGGGATGCGAGGGTGAAATACGCAACGATATTTATTAGACTTCGCATTAAAAGGGTTGAAATGTTTTTAAAGAAGTTTAAATGGACTATTATCTAGTGTCACAAAAATAAAATAAAATAAATATTTCACAACAATCACACCGATTCTCTAGTCCCAAATTAAGCTATGAGGCTTGTGCTATGGGTACTAGACAACGGATAAACATACTTAAATACTTTTTTTTGTAAATAAATACATATTATACATAGAAAACACCCAGACCAGTAAAACACACATGTTCATGCACACATATGCTTGTACTGAGCGGGGATCGAACCCGCGACCCTTGGTTTTAGAACCACTGTGTGGACCACACACCAAGCGGTCGTCACAGTTCTATGATAAATGTTTTTATAAAAAAGGCTTTATCAAACCTACTTTCATTTAGCACAGTTTTCTTTAGATAGGTATGTCAATGGACTCAATGTAAGTAAGAGACGTAATGATAGTGCTGAAAAACTGAAACTGATGTAATCAACAACTATTATACGATGTTATATGATACAGTAGAATCCCGATTATCCGAACCACCACAGGTTTTAATTGATTCAAATAATCGAAAATCCGGATAATCGATTTCGTAGTCAAATCAAACAATATTTGTTTAAATGTTATATTATGTATTGAGTTTGACATAATGTTATGTACATATTCCTTAGTTATATATTCGTCGTTTAGATAAAACGATATAAAAACAATTATATATGTAGTTCAAATATAATGAATGACATTGTAATATGTTGATAAGTTGCGTGTTATAAAATTTCAAGCAGCAGCTACAGCCCTGACGCGAGTCCGGATAATCGGAATTCTGCTGCTGTTTCGTGTCTATACCACCCATGTGAAAAGTATTTGACAAATTTGCATTTCTGTTTGTTATGGTACCAACAAAAACTCCGATTTCAGACGATCATCACCGTGCAGTACAGCTGCACCGCTTTGCTCAGGCCAATTTAGTAAGTTAATGGGTAATTTCCGGGGTGTCCGGGTAGCTAGGAAATGTCCCCGTAGCGACTACTCACTCACCTCTCGATGTGCAGAGCGAAGAGGAAAATAGGATGCTACTGTGGGCTTATAGTTACAACTATCTTATTGACGGCCTCGTTGGTGTTGTGGCAAAGTTTCTGCCTTACATTCGATAGGTCCTGGGTTCGAATCCCAGGTCGAGCCAAAATTGTTTCTGAGATTTTCTGTAGGTAATGAATCTCTCAAAAACAGCGTGCAGTCGGGAAAGTTGGCGGCGTTACACCCCCGTGCCTCGGAAAGCACATTAAGCCGTTGATCCTGCGCCTGATCTCTCTCCGGTCATGTCGGATTGCCGTCTCACGGAACTTTGAGAGTGATAGAACAGTGAGTGCACCTGTGTATTGCGCTCACACTTGTTCAATATAATATCTCCTGCGCAGTTGGCTGATCGCTGTTGAGATTGTCCGCCGTGGTCGATATCGGCTAGGAAGGCTATTTTAACTTTATTTTAGTCAGTACTTGTACCCTAGCCTAACTCCGTGTAATACATTACGTCTTTAGCTCTAGATTAAACTAGTTTAAGGTGTTCACGCTCTAACTAAGGATTTGTACGTTAGTAAAACGTTAATTTTGCAGTAAACCATTTTCTGTACCTACCTACTCGTACCTACTGTATCTGCTATTACCCTACATATAGAATCTAACGTGCAATGCAAACACTAGTACTACCTACAAAGAGCGTCAGAAAAATTTACAAAAGTCCACTCTTTGTACATTTCTTGTGCAATAAAGTTTTAAATTAAAAAACATGCTTGCATTACCATCACACCCCACATTCTTGATTGAGTAAATAATTATGTAAGTACACAAAAGTATGTGCTAAGTAGTTTTATTCAAATATCAGCTGACCCACCTCAAAGCAATTTTCATTGTCCATGTACGAGCGTGGAGCACATCAGCTGGGAATTTTTTAATTAACAGTTTACGTTACAGGCAAACGTATCAAATTAAATTAGCACCCTCTAAAAGTAGGTTTCATTAACGTCTCGCCCGTCACTACAAAATGTAATTACACATTTTAAATTAAATGGCAAATGAGCATCCGATCTCGTTACTCTGAGAAGAGCGTTCAGACGAATTTAATGCCTGTAGTACACCTCCATGCGAAGATATGCGTTACTCCAGTTACGTACCATTTCAACTAGGTTTGGAACAAATATTTTCGTTCTAACTACGTTCGAAAAACCTACCGTCTTACTTGCCTAAAGGACGGTACACGTATTTTTGTTTCAACTAATGGACCAAATTACTAATGGACGATTCACCTACGGTATTTCACCTATTATTAACTTACCTACGGTTGACTCGCCTACTGGTTCATTTGACTATGATTAATAAAATACGGTTGATTAAACTATCGGACGATTCACCTACGGTTTACACACCTACTGGTTTATTCAACTAAAATAAATAAACCTAAGGTCGATTGTTCTAATGGCTAATATTTAAGGAACACGAGCACAAATCACTTCATCAAAAATAACTGTCAAGTTATTTCCTTTTAAAAAAATGGTAACAGTTGCCAAGCAGAAAAAAAGTGTCGTAAAAGCCATTCCAAACTTATTTTTTGTAGTAAAAACCATGCTATCTCGGGAACTAATAAATGTACGATATTTTGAGTTTTTATTTAGTAAAGGGCTCTTAAACTCTATAGTGGTTCATTTTAGGTTGAGTTTAACAAAAGTTAAATACGAAAATAACTTTTCCGTTTCTGTTTTTGTGTAGACTTTTGACATTTACGACGTTCAATCTCAAAGGGGTCGATATACTCGTACAAATCTATGATTGTGGTATTTTATGGTACTGGTGATATACTTCAATCGGAAACAACTGGATATTATCGTTTCATTTAAGTTAATATTACAACGTATAGTTTCGCTCGGCGGTGAGCTACAGGTGTCAATATTATTTTGCGCGGCGTGTCAAAATATCTGCCATTTTGGCATCCTTGGTAAATATTTCAGAGCCCTGCCCTGGTTAGGAGGCAAGGGAATAAAATATATACAGCTAGTGACGGCCCAAGGGGTAAATAATTTGCATCGCATATTTGACCCCGTCAAAATGTGGCAGTCAGTCGAAATTAAACTGTGGTTATTTTACCATGCGACAATTCTAATGCTACAAAAAGTGTTTCTACACTTGCGTCACGGGTTCATGTTCCACTTTTTGATAAACTATTTTTTATTTAATTTATTGCCAGACATATTTGCATAAAGATTTCTAAGCGCGACCAAAAAATGTGACAAGCGATAAGTTTTGCTCAGCACTGAACTAAAAAAATATGATAGTGTAGCTCTATCATAATTCAACCATACATTTATTTAATGCAAAACTAAGAGACTCTTAGCTTCAATTTCCGTATCTATCATTAAGGAATAGAGGAATAGGAATTATTCTATTATTTAAACGAGATACGAAGATCAATCCCAAACCTAGTGGCTCCTATTACTGATTCAAGGATTTTTGTATCCACAAAGAAAGGGCAAAGGATGTTGCCATCTGACACTGATGGATGGTGGGCTGTTTGCCTGTCAAAAGAGAACTACTAAACATGGCCTGATTGATAATGTTGGAAAGTGAATAGGGTCTAGAAGAATTGGAGATCACGCAGTCGCTTGAAAAATCAAAAAGTCATGTCTAAGAACAGTTGTAGCTGTGTAACCTTTTTGATTTATTGAAATAGGTTCTGTCAGTGATATTCTTGAATTCACAGGTTATAGAGATATTCTGGAAAAGAATAGATTACTTGGCAATAACAAAAATTGTGACGAAGATCTTGATGTAATAGGACAATTATTATTTTTACTTAAGCATTACAAATCAACCTGCTTAGATAGTACACAACGATGTGAAATTAAAACACACTTAAGCAAATTTTGAGGTGCTTGTGGCGCAGTGGTTGCAGCGCTTTGGTAGTGATACCAAAAGTTAAGCAACCTAAGGCGCGGTTATGTTTGGGATGGGTGATCATTCTGACCATTTAAGTGACGTCTATTCACAAGCATCTCCGTGCTTCGGAAGGCACGTTAAGCTGTTGGTCCCGGTTAATATCGATAGATATTGGTCGTAAAGCCTAGTCAGAGGCCCTCGGTCGGTTTAATAACATCTGACAGTAAGGTTGGTCACTTACCTTACAAACACCCCTCCACTAATCCGCACTGAGCCCGCGTGGTGGAGAATGGCTCGGACCACCTCATAGTTGAGGTGAGGCCTGTGCCCAGCAGTGGGACGTATATAGGCTGATGAGATGAGATGAGAAGCAAATTTTACAATGTAAAGAAATTTGTATCGTTAATTCTAAAAATATTGTATTTTACTACAAAATGGTCAATTTGTTTCAACACATGCGCTTAATCCTTTCCCTACATAGGTATTAAGTCGTTAATAAGTCTAAGACTAAGTTCACCTTGAGTTTCATTAACAATAAAGTCTATACAGTGTTCAGAATGGAAGAGTTCTAATGGAAATTAATGAACGAACTTTCAGGTTGCCTCTTTTTATCACAACAGTTGAAGAAAATATATCTAGACAGGATGGGCACGAACCGTTCATTAAGAAAAACACGAGGAAGATTTTTTTTTAGGTCAAATTAACAATAAAGGTGTAAAGTTTTGGAGCCTTGTACTCGTATATAAGGATATTGTGTAAAGTTGCCTTATGCAATTTTGAAGAAGTCCTAAGTGAATAACGCTGTTGGCTTCGTTTTAATATTACGTCCAAAGTTATACTAAAAGTGGAGTGTTTATTTGTTTTAAGCAATGTGAGATCAGATTTCGAGCGGGCACGAAATATAAAGATACTAGAGTTTGCGGTTGGTAATTGCAATTTGATCTTTAAGTCAATCAATCGAACGGACAGGCGACTTTTGACTTAATTCAATGTTTTTCTGTTAGTCTACGAATCTTCGCGTTTTTCAGTGATTAAGCTTTTCGTAACGAATCCATCGTATTGCTTTTTCTATTAAACTTTAGCAAATATCTGATTAGTCGGCCTTACACCAAATGATTCAATACGCTCTAAAGGATCCTCGTAGCTTTCGCTAGTCCCATATACCCACTAGATTAGAAATCCTGTAGTTTAGGTCCACAGTGCGAGCCTAGCGCGGTGGCGACGGCAGCAGCGGAAATATCAAACATAGTATACTGAAGTGACTAAGTGCTTGTTCACATAGACTCGCGTCACATAGACACCCAGCGTTCACATACGTAACGACCGTGCGGTCTCAGTAGCGAGCTCGCACCCGCGCCCACGTGTTCCTGTGTGAGCTAGCACTAAAGCGGGATCCTAATGCCATACAATTTGACGCGCCCGCTCGCCACCATCACCACCGCACTAGGACTTTCAGTATGGACCTACACGTAAAGTGTACTTAATCCCAGCGTGTTGGAGCGCGTTGGCTCATTTGTAAGGGCCCAGCTAGGAGACTACTGTATCACATGTGGTAATTGAACCTGCCTCGTTGGCGTAGTGGCAAAGTTTCTGCCTTACATCCGAGAGGTCCTGGGTTTGAATTCCAGGTCGAGCCAAAATTGTTTCTGATTTCTCAAAAACAGCTCGGAGTCGGGATGTTGGCGGTGTTAAGCAGCACGTTAAGCCGTTGGTCTTGCGCTTGATTTATCTCTTCGGTCAAGTCGGATTGCCGTCTCACCGAACTTTGAGAGTAATGGAACAGTGTGTGCACATGTGTATTGCGCTCACACTTGTGCACCATAATATCTCCTGCGTAGTTGGCTGATCTCTGTTGGGATTAGTCGCTGTGGCCGAAATCGGCCAGGAGGACTATTAATTGGACCACATGTGGACCATGGTCCACGTACCTGCATGATCCAGGAGCCGTTCCCCGCGAAGGTGTACCCAGCGTGCACCAAGTGCCGGTGCCGTGTGAAGGAGCTGAGCAGGTTGCGCATGCACTGCATCAGCGTGTTCATTTGTGGGTGGATGAGGATCTCCGTCACCAGGTTCTCTGATGCGAACTGGATGAGTCGCTCTCCTGTGGACAAATAGTAATAATTTTAGTAAATTATTTTTGTTACTCTTTGTGTTCGATCACATAGGACTCGCGGACGCGGGCGTATGCGTGGGCGCGAAATTTCAAACATATGAAGTGACGTAGGTACAAACGAAACGCACTTCCGGTTTTAGTAGCGAGCTTGCGTCTGCGCCCGCGTGGTTCTGTATTAACTTGATGCACTTTAAAGCCAAAACAATAGGACCGAGTTGGCTAAAATTGGAACACATAGATTATATCTTGGAATAACACATAGGATACTTTTTATCCCGTAAAACTTCACGGTTCTTATGGAAAACGTCGAAAACGGGTTCTACGCGGATGAAACCGCAAGGCACAGCTAGTACTAATATACAGCAAAACGCATGCAAAAAAGTAGAAGAGATATTTTTTTTTGGACACTATTGTATCGTCAAAGAGATTTTGTATGACCTGGGAGCTTATAACCTTCTTGCCTTTGGCTTAACAGAAGCGCTGCCAATGATGTGTTTTTTTTCTGTTGAGCCAAATGTTTCCTGACAATTATAACAATAAAAAAGGAAATTAAAAGTCGCATGCCTCACATTCAAGATAAGTATTGTAGATAAACCTTGTACTCAGACTATATTGAGTATTTCATAAGTATATTAGAACGTCGCTGCGATATCAAATTGGAATGTACACTTCCTTTCACTTTAAATACCACATCTTTGTGTTGGATGTATATACATCCAACACATAACAGTGCAGTGACAGTGCTCAAAATTAAATAGTTGGTACATACCAATACCAGTCTCTCCCAGTACCGTGTTTCTTAATGTTAATAAATATTAGTTAAACAGTAACACCATAAACTTCACAATGCTTTCTCCATTTAATACAGTAAAGGGCACAAAATCCCCATTATACCTTGTTCACTCAGCACATGTGCTATTGTTCTCGTAACAAGCAACCTTGCGTCACAATGCTAATGACGAGCTGGTAAGAAGGTAAGCTTCATTTTGGGAATGGCGGGTGAGTGGGTCTATACATTGTGGCAACAGTCATGTGTAGGCTCTTAGGGGGAATTCGAGAACTTTTGTTTGCCTTCAAGAAAGTTAGAAACAAAAAGATAGAGACTTTATAAGCTTTGTGCAAACGCTAACACATCAGAGCAAGGTGTTGTCCTAAATTTAAAGTCATTGCCTTTAGGTACATTTAAAACAGTTGTAAGTGATGAATTAATGTCGAAAGGATATTATGAAATTGATTATTATATTATTAGATGATTATATAAATGACAAAGATATATGGATATGTATGAATGTAAACAATTACAATTATTGTAAATTATAAGAGGCAATGACAATAGTGATGAGTTTCTTGTGCCGAGTCTTCTCAGCACTGGCCCAAATTGTCTTGAAGCGGTAATTGCGTTAATTTATATGTTGGGACGTGTAAAAGTGGACGTTTAAAATACAACACGCCAAGTGACGACCACTTTGGTGTAATGGTCAAGAAGTTGACTATTAACCATGAGGTCGCGGGTTTGATCCCGGCACTGTACAAACATTTGTGTGCATGAACATGTCTGTTTGTACTGGTCTGGGTGTTATATGTATTAATTTAAGTATATTTGTAATACCACTGTTGATTCTGATTTCTGTAACACAAGTGCTTAAGCTATTTACCACGGAGTCAGATCAATGTATGTGATGTCGTTATATATTTACTTATTAAAAAGGGGGGATATAAATAGTATAATGCACCAGACTAGGTATACTTTGCAAAACATTGGTACATATGATAATGTATAACACAGGTTATTTGATGTACTATTGTACCAATGTATGTATTTTGAATTTAGTTTGTTCCATCAATGAAATTGAAGATACGTGCTCGATAACTTGAGTTGTAAGTTTGTAAGACTTTCAGTAAAATTTGTGCCAGTACCGAAATATTCTCAAAACACATATACATATTACAATGGAGAGTAAAAATTAAACCCTCCACCGCCTGCGTAGAACACGAAATCAGTTATCCGCAATGCGCTATTTTCCAGGCAGATAGTGCGACTGCCTATATCTTTACGAGGCTTGCAGAAGTATCGCAAGTCCTGAAGAAATGGAAACACAAAACAGTCTGCTTATCTTCTTACTTACATAAAATGTTGACAAAGAGAGACGAGTTGAAAATTTGCTATCAAAGTCACAGAATTTACTTAAACAGCACAAAACGCAAGTCAAGTTAGTCACTCACTTACTCACTCGACAATACCGTTGATTTTATTTGAATCCGAGTAAAAAACTATTGTGCTTAGAAGTATATAATATGGGAAATACTGCAATACTGCAATGGGAAATTTAGTCGTTTAAGCGCAGTGGCTTATCTGGAAGTATTGGAAAGATAGATCTCAAATTTAAACAGTCACATACCCAAAAAGGGGAAACGCAAATCAACGAACAAAGAAAAGTGTTTTCTGCAAGTGTGCCCAAAGTCTTGAGCTTTTATTCGGCAGCCCTTCTATTATCCTCGTCGGTTTATCAGTTCTCAGTCGGCGCCATTTCACCGCCCGACTCCGGCCAATCTCGCCCTAATGCCGAAGATAGCTTTTATTTATATGAACGATTGCGAGAGAAGGGAAATTTTCCTGAGGTTTCAACGATCTAACACCGCTTATTGCGCTTTAAATTTGTCGTTATTTGACGTAAGGTAGTGCATCTGAACAGTTGATGTAATAGACACGTCTGCAGTTAATACTTAAAGATAAACATTACTTAAAGGAATGAAAAAATTGCGCGCTTACTTAGCAAACAAAAAAAAAACATTTAGTAAGAAAAAAATTACTGAAAGCTTTTTTGATATAGTTGATGGAATCATGCGTTACTTTGCGGAAATCCGTGACTAAAGCTGGCGTCGTTTAGAGAAAATTTAAAGCAAAAAAAACTCTTTTTCAGCTTTGGCTTTTTGATCAAATCTTTTACAATCTCTATCTGTGTCAAAATTTTCTAATAGATTATCATTCAAAATATTAGCGCACCATAAATCAAACTCGTTGATAAATGTACACAATATTATAAAATTAATATCAATCTTTATTTTGTTGCCGTGAATACGGACTATTTGTGGTTGAATTCCTCCGGTTTATGAGTCGTTAAAAAATCGTAAACTGGTTGATTTAGTACCGCGATGGTTCGGTAAGGAATAAGGTTTCATGGCAGGGCGTAATTATTGTTCGTGAAGCCTAAAACCTATCACAATATGTAGAAGCCTACTTAACTTTTAGGGCTTATTAGCGTACTTACTTTGTTAAAGTATGCAACAAGTTTTTTTTTTTTCAATTTTAACCATACAAGTTTACTTTTAATTGCTTGCCTTTCATGGTTGACTTTTTGTGAAACAGAAACAAGAAGTGAAGTTTATTATAACAATATCAAAACCCATTTAAATAACGAACAACCAACATTTTTGTTCTCCCGTATTTAAAATAATACTTTATGCTTTATTATGGTTGAATGAGTTGACACGTTTTATTAAAATGCCGATAAATATTAAAAAGGTTTAAACGGCCATCGGGGCGGACCATTTTTATAACTGTTCAATATTTTAGCCGAACAATGGAGCAAGTGACCGTTAAAACATCGAGTGATATTAATCACCGGGTATTTTGTTCGAAAAGCTACTTTCTGAGTATCATCAAATATTGCGCTCGCTAAATGATTTTTTCAACGCCCACAGCTTCAAAACGTTTAAAAGAATAGGGAGCAAAATTGGGAGGCAAACATGGAATGTTGTATGATATAAACCACAGTATAGTAGGTACATGCAGTAGGTCACACTCATCACTTATATGAAATTCAAAGTGTACTTGTTTCAAAATATAAATAAAAAGAGAAACAAACTATACGCTTACAACGATAACTACTCAGTTTGCTCATGGTTTGCTCTCAAAGAAACAATGACTGATCGTACAACATTGGATAAAGTTTATTCAATTTCAGGTTCAATAACCGCACCTTATTCGTAAGAAATTAACCCGCTAGTGTCCGTCCGCGTACAAACCCTTTATCCTCACAATTCTTTATATTTTGTAGCCAATGTGTTGTTCTGATGTACAAGCTATATTCTGATAAAATTTCATTAAAATCCGTACATTCGATTTTGCGTGACAGAGTACCAAACATCTATATATACAAACTTGACGCGGGTGAATAAGTTTTCACTGTTGTAGTATCTACGTACTGGCTCCTGGGCAGCAACGAATAACAGAATATACGCAAAATTCCACATGAACCAAAAAGTTGGGCATGTCTGGATGTCTGGCACGACCTACTCGTATTGTTGCGAATTTTGGTCGAAACTCTGTTTGAGCTTCCATTAAAACAGGACTTTTTGATGAAGGTCAAATAGCAGGTTGTTAGAAAATATAAACCTTTAGCTAGTGTATCACAAAATTCGTATCTGTCTGGGCTAATTCGGATTCATATCCAATCTGACTCGCGAAATTTGTCTTTTTGATAGAAAGTAATCGTGCTGGCATGTAAATATTCCATGAGTAAGATCTTTTTTAAGTAACACAACTAACCTCATTTGTTCCATTGGAATGCTCACACTAGCTTAAGCTTTAAATAGCTTAACAATTTACCAACCGGAATCGATAAGTTATAAATAATATACTAGCTTTGGTGTGCTTAAAATACTCAGCGAATATAAGAAAAATCGTTTGCCAAATAGGTCGCCATACAAAGCTGTATAAGTATTTAGAAAAAGCATTAAAATTGTGATATTTTGCACCAACCTTAATCTCCAAAAAATACTGCAAAATCGTTACAATTTTTTTCTATTAAATAAAAGAACCGGTCAAGTGCGAGTTGGACTCGCGCACCGAGGGTTCCGTACAAACCTGTAGGTATATAAGTAAAAGTTCACCCATTACGGGTATTATAGACTAAAGTATCTAATATAAATTAATTTAATATCTGAACGCGTTCATGAGATAAGGAGTAGTAACTTTAAAATTGTCAAAAATATTTTTCCAAAATATTTTTTTTGTATGATGAAACTGAAAATTTACGGTTTTCGTAATTTTTCCTATATCTGTACTATAAGACGTGACTTCGTACTGAATTTCAAGATTCTAAGTTTACGGGAAGTACCCTGTAGGTTTTTTCCCTTTAGGATTCCCGTGCGAGTTTCGAAAATTTGCGGAAATTTGTAGCCTAAATGGCTGTATCTTTTGATTGCGTTGGCTTAAAAGGTTGCATGATTTTTCTACAGCTTCCAGGGACAGTAGACCTAAGTATCATATAGAAATTTCAGTTTGATACCTCCACGCGTTCCTGAGAAAAACGGTCTTGACAGACGGACGGACGGACGGACAACAAAGTGATCTTTCAAGGGTTCCGTTTTTTTCTTTTGAGGTACGGAACCCTAAAAATATCTAATCACAAGTCTTCTACTAGTAAATGATTGCTAAGAACAAGCATTAATTTTCATAATTCAGGTATTCGAAAACACTATTCATATTTTTATAAAATGCCCTCGCTATTCTTGCGTGTCAATCCAACAATAATATTGCCAAAGAAATACCAGTGTTTTGGGAACAAGAGACGCTTATTTTGCTTTCGATACACTTTTAGTCAAAGAACGTGGAATACACAGAGATGGCACAAAGCGTTCTAAAAGAGCACTTCCTTTTGCAGAAATACAATATTTATAAACCGAGACAAATCCAGAATTACGACTTTCTAAATCTTCAAGTTCCATTGTTATTCTAAAGCTCTTTGTAAAATAATATGACGTTTTGCGTTTAGTCTGAAATATTTCATGATAATGTTGCATTATAAAGATAAGGTATTGTTTACGAAATAAATAAAGAATGGTCGAATGGTAGGTAAAGATGGAGACAGATATGGTAAAGGTAGGTACAGTAAGCTACTTACTGTGGCATCTTATGCTTTTGTAATTAGGGTTGTTGCCATGAAAATAAATAGCTTGATGTAGTGTCATCTGTAAGTACCTACTGTCAGAACAACAGGTTTGCCAAAATTATGGTAATTTAACCAAAACTACAACAGACATATGCAGAAACTACCTACCATACCAAACATATTTTTGGCGAGTTTTTCTTTAATTCTTTATTTTTATTTTCTTAAAGTAGTGGATACCTAGTGCCATAAATTATTTACTGGGAGGGTATTATGCTCATCAGCTAGGAAAAATAGTCTGAGGCGGGAATGGAACCCGCGTCCATGGGAATCTAGCCAGTGTGCCTATACCGCTCGGCAAACCAGACATTGGCATTGTTGAAATTTGCTACTTATTCTCCAATGCATAGGCCACGTTGACTTCATCACAGTTTTAGAATTACATCGTAAACCCGCGACACAAATATACATATATTGCAAATACTTAATTGCCAACAAAGACGAAACTTGCCATTCAATTAGTTTTATAATTTTTCGTGATAAGCTGGTCACGTTGCAAACTAAAGATAATATATTTGCAGTATAAGCAGTATCATCAAGTTCATCACTAGTTCAATCAATTCCCAGCAGTTATAACTTGCAAAAATAAAAACTAAACAAACTTAGTTCATTTTCAAAGCCATATCTTTCGCCATTGACGCACCAGGCACCGCAGAGACTATTCAGTTTGGAAAACAAAACGCCCAGTCCGTTAAACCGCATTCAGTCGCCTTCCATTTTACCTCAACAGTAGATCTATGCTTTCAATGTGGTAATCTTGATTTACCAAGATACAATGCTGAAAGGGTACACTTTTTTCGGTTTATTTCGCAATTCATTCACATTTTATTTTAATCTGACGTTTCGGACCCTTTTCAGCGTCCGTGGTCACAGGTAGACTACAATGTTTACTGTTCACGTTAACAGAAGAAACAAATATAGATTCAATGTTGCTATTTAATATTTTAAGAGGAGCTTTTTCTACAGCTGAAACAAAAAATGATTTTTTTTCACTTCGTCAAGTAATTTCAAAGGACCACGACAGTTTTTGGTCCCACCTACCAACAGAAGTGAAATGGTATTTAAATTGTAGATCTCAACAAATCGATAGGGTTTTCATGATAAACAATGTTTTATGCAGCTATACACTGCTATATTAAATACTAGTGGCCGCCCGCGACTTCGTCCGCGTGGAAAGCCTTTATCTTAAAAATTCTTTATGAATTGTAGCCTATATGTTATTCTGATGTATAAGCTATATTGTGGTAAAGTTTCATTCAAATCCATTCAGTAGTTTTTACGTGAAAGAGTAACAAACATCCATACATCCATACATCCATACATCCATACTTACAAACTTTCGCCTTTATAATAGTAGTAGGATGAAAGACTAGTGGACCGGGCAGTTGCTGTTCTGCCCTCTGTTTTCGCAATTCACCCAAATTTTGTCATCGTTTATACCTTTTCTGGATTTCCACTTTCGGTTTAGCTGGTCTCGAGTTTTAGAGAGACTAACAAACAGCAATTCAATTTTTTATATATATAAGATATTCAGTTTGGAAGTCCGTTCAGACCGCAGTAAGTCGCCTTCCATTTTAACTCAGCACTTGACTTGAATAGATTCCGGATTATCTGGAAAAACCAATTGCAGAACGGATTCTTTGCTTTCAATGTGGTAAACTGAATGAAATAAGATTCAGTGCTGCCATTTCACATTTTGAGAGGACCTTTTTATAGCTGTCACAAAAGGAAAGTTTTTTTTCCCACTTCATCAAACAATTTTAAATTCAAAATGTTGTACATTGTTAATGTAATAAATATACTTTTAAGTAACATATGTAGGTGTATAAAAATAGGACATTTAACAGTATCTGACAATTTGTAATGAAAAAAAAGTTATAAAAGTTCAACGATATTCATACAGCATGAATAAGTAAGTTTACCTATCGTTAACTTGTCAATTTATCATTGGAACTATACGAATACGTTACGATAAAGTTCATGCTCACCCCACTCAAGACAAACTAGGTTCTCTCAATTTACTTTGTATTAAATGCAAGTTTTCATATGCAACTTCAAAACTTCTCGTCACATCAGAGATAAAAGTTACAGCGTTTCTTCATTGAATGGCAGACGCTGGGAAGCCAACGTCAGAATTTTCAGTGTGTGAAAACAGGGATTGGATTCGGCCATTGTAACCCAATCTTTTCACGGCTTACGTTGAATGCGCTTTTCAGAGTTCAAAATTAAGTCCGGATCATTTCATTTTCCTTAATGTTGTAGGGCAGAGATTTTCTGCATAATCTCTATGATCGGTTTTATATAATGAAATACTTGTTCGATGTTAAATGGTGATTTACCGACGCGAAGTTTAACTCATACTATGTATAAATTAAAAATGTGTTTAGATAAGATTTCATTAATGTTACGAAGTATACTTATTTGTGCTTTTCTTTATCTGTTGAATCACCTTTCAGATATTCGAGCTAGTGACTTATAAATGAGGTTGAATTGTTGTCTAGAGTATTCATTTACCTTTTATTGAGGCTATTCGATGCAATATTGATGATACAATTGATTTTAAATGTGAATTACTATATAATAAGCAAAGTACTTTTGGTAACATAAAATGTATGGTGGAGTCCACGGGAGTTACACACATTTCTGTGATGCGCATGCACACGACTTTACAAACCCTTATCGGCCATGACAGTTACAAAAGCTACTCGCGAGCACAGCACTATACCGGCGCGTATCGAAGAAAAATGAACCAAATTGATTTCACGTGGAGTCCGTGAGACCTACTCTACAAATAAATAAATAAATAAACAACAACGTCACATACATTGATCTGACTCGGTAGTAAGTAGCTTAAGCACTTGTTTTACAGATATCAGAATCAACAGTAGTATTACAAATAAACTGAAATAAATACATATAACACCCAGACCAGTACAAACAGACATGTTCATGCACACAAATGTTTGTACAGTTCGGGGATCGACCTCTTGGTCAATAGTCAACTTCTTGACCATTACACCAAAGTGGTCGTCATACAAATAGTAGGTTAACCTCCATACCACTGAACTGAATGATTGTTTCCATTTTCAAAATATTACATTACGCTGTTTAGGACTTAAATAATCCTTCCCACATACGAGTTAACTCAGTAATACCCAGAAACTCTTATTACTCCGTATTAAAATGAACATACAATGTTTTGATGATTAAAATAATGAGCAAGCAAAGGATACTTCGAGATAAATCGGCTTAGGGTCCGATAATGGAAAGCCTGGCCGCCACGTTTGATAACAAATTGTTCTTGCGAGATTTAGGGAGGCAGAAAACCGATTGTCATCAATTGAGAAGAGCGATTCAGCTTTTTGCATCAACGCTGCGGTAAGCCGCTGATCAATCTGATTTCAATATAGGAATGATGAAAAAGTCATTTCTTTTTAGGAGTCATCATTACACGGCACCATACTATTTTTTTAGAATGTGAAATTAAAAACCAATCCATATATTTTAATTTGTTATGGGTCGAAAGAGAGTTATGTAATTTAAATAGTAAACAAGTCAGTGGTAGTACATAGTGAAACGTATAAAATAAATCACGCACTTTGTAGTAAATGAATAAATTTGTAATTAAATTAGTTAAAATAAATGTATAATTAAAATTACAACACACTTAAATAAAAATGGACTGCCACAGGCAGGAATCGAACCCGCACCTCTCGCAAGCCGGGCGACTGCTCTCCCGAAGAGCTACAGCGACATTTACTCACAGGTCCGAATTTCCATAAGTGCTTCTTAGTGAAATTCTAAATTTTCAAATAAATAAACTTGTTTTTTTGTCATCGTCTAGAACGGCCAGTAACTTATTTGATAAAAAAGTTTATATGCAGCTTGCAGCAAAGATACAAAGTCTACTTAAATAGTATTCAATATTTGAATTGTTTCTACGAGACACTAGCAATGGACTTGGTTTCACTTGACTTATGGAAAATTTTTCAATAGGCAGATAAATAGCTATCAGACTGTTAAATACGCTGACCGAATTGGGATGATGACACCTATCGTAAATATTGTCAAGAACATGGTGTTTAAAAAACATAGCCCCTATGAAGTTAATACAACCAATATATTTCAAAAAAGCTGTAAAAACCAATTTTTAATCACACAAAACGCAATAAATACTCGGTCAATTGACTCCGATTTCTGACACATGACCGTGACGTCACAATCATTTATTACCATACGAAATCTATGGAGACAGACCGTTTTGACAGATAATAAAAAGTATGTCAACGATTGGTGGTGACGTCTAGCCAATTATAATGACATTCGATTTGACCTTTTGCATGATCAAGTTTGACATATCAAATCGACCATCTTAGAATTTATCGGACTGATAGCGCTATCTGTCTATTGAACAACCGGCCCTTAACTGCATAGGTTATTCGAGTACTAAGTTGTTTAAGGCTTAGTGCATGAGGTCAAAATAACCTTATAGAACTATGAGTAAGATACATGGCCGTGTACTTAGCTCTGTGAAGATCAATCTCCGTAGTCACGGCGTATAAAATCCCGAATTTGGACAAGCCAAAAATTGATAAATAAATGACAACGCTTTCCCCAGCACCATATAACCACCCGTACCCGCTCAGAGGATAGCTCGCTCGTTAGTCGGACGCATCCAAGTGAAAACTGTGATAATTCCGCGCTGGTTTCCAGCGATGTAGGTCATTCGAAAACTCGTTAGAGGTTTAGGCTGTGCGCTCGGTGGCGGGAGAGGCGTGTGAAATGATGAGACTATGCTACAAATTGTCAGATTGTGTCGAATAAGGGATGTCAAGGATTATTTAGTGGGAACATCTTTAGAGCCAATCACAAAATTTTTGTCAGCTTAGCAGTTTTTTGCCGAAAACTTGGATTTAAAAGATTAAAACGAAAATCGGAGGCCGCTAGGAAGTAGGAATTTCATAATTATTTATTTAAAAAACGTCTACACAAACTTGTGTACATTGGCGGACTTAATACCGGAGGTGTTCTCTACCAGTCCACTACAGGTCCAAGCAGATAACATACAGGTGGTGCACATACAGAGAAAAAAGAAAATTAAAGCAAAATGAAATAATAATTACCTCTAGATAGATATCAAGTAATCTATGGCGTAAAAACATTTTCTATGTTCACATCGATGCACTAAACTGAACTTTCTTTTCAGCCCATTCATTAACCTTCAAAATTTTGTGATATGACCCTTTAGGAAAAGGTACATTTGAGGCGCCTCAGGCCAAGTAGCATTGACCTAGGAAAAATTAAGTCGGTTCTGAAGAAGGGCGTAAGTGTTTCAGATAGAAGTCTACCTCAATAAAATCTAGGGCTTTATGATTTAGACCTCAAAATCCTGGTTTTCCAATAGTAGTGGCTACTAGTATTGTATAATTAAACAATAAACCAACAAGTACTCGTTATATTTCACGGTGTTTTCTGAAGGTTTATACATGGTAGCGTGTTACGAAGCTCGCATGCGGGGTTAGCCGATAAATATTGTAGCGCCACCCGTTCTCCTTAACCGTCCACTTGGCGATGTTAAGGTAGCATTCCGATCATTGCGACCGGTTCGCGCGACCCACTGCTTAGTATGTATTTACGTGTAAACACCGACCAATTCCCGCTACCGCCTCACGTAATAAGTGTTTACAAAACTAACTTTACTGTTCAAAAACCCCTGAACGAGCCAGGAAAACACCCGGTGAGATTTATCGGCCGGACGGATTTTAACCACCTATAGCTAAGAACCACCGTGATTAAATTATCTTTCGAATGAAAAAATTGGTTGCCTGTAAAGTCGGTATACGGGCGAAAGTTTTACGTGACAACGACTTTGAGTGGTAAAATAATTTTAATGTGAATATTCATTCGTATAACATGAACCGGTGTGTATGCCTATCTCTCTCACTCTCTCTCTCTCGCTCTGTCTCTCTCGCTCTTAGGCGGGTTAACTGTGCTCGAGTGGAAGGGACGCGTGCCTTTCACTTTTAATGTCTGTCTCACTCGCTCTTAGGCGGGCTAACCATGCCCGAGTCGAAGGGACGCGTGCCTCTCACTCGCTCTCATTGTGAGCGCGGAACGTGAGCGGAGCAGCGTAACGCAGTTTCTTGAAGTGTCACCCGGCAAACCAATTTATAAGACGTTGTCACGTCAAAACCGCACTGATATCGATCCACCCCTTCGACTCTGATACCACAGGCAGACACACACAAACATATACACAGACATAGGGGTCAAACTTATAACTTATATCCTGTTAATTAAATGTTCTTTTAAGCGAAGGTTGTCTGGAAGAGATCGCAACAAGCAATAAGACCGCCTAAATTGTATAATTTTTCTTTGTTAAACTTGTCTGTAATTTATGTTTTGTGTTTTACAATAAAGTGTTAATTTATCTATCTTAGACGACCGCTTGGTGCAGTGGTCCACAGGTCGGACTTCTAAACCAAGGGTCGCGGGTTCGATCCCCGCACAGTACAAGCATAAGTGTGCATGAACATGTGTGTTTGTACTGGTCTGGGTGTTTTCTTTGTATAATATGTATTTATTTACAAAAAAAGTATTTAAGTATGTTTATCCGTTGTCTAGTACCCATAACACAAGCCTCGTAGCTTAATTTGGGACTAGAGAATTGGTGTGATTGTTGTAAAATATTTATTTATTTATTTATCTATCTATCTAACACCCCTCTTTTTCATCGGGGGTTAAAGCGCAGGTCGCATGATGTCGCGGTCTCGCGTCGCGGTCGCGCCGGTCGCTCGGAACTGAATGCCACCTTAACTATAACGCTAACTTTTCGCTCAGTTCCTTTGCAAGTTTAATTCTTCGCCGAGGCCGCCTTTAGAATTGACTTCTTTTACAAAAAAGATTAATCGTGGCCTTTTCATAAGTTCGCAGAGTTATTTTAAAGTCAATGAGATAGACAGAATTATAAGGTAACCCTTTTATTGCGTTCATAAAAACTTATCCTTGAAATCTTAAAATACTCTTTATATAATAATAGTGCTTTTCAGCGGGGTTTCAGGAAAATGAAAACATAAATTTATCAAACATCGTACATAAGATTTTGAAATTATGCGGAAAAACATAGGGTCACAAGTTTTTACTATCAAAATGGCATGTAAAAATTAACAACAAAGCGTAGCCTATCGATAATCTCTATGAAATAACATTTAGTTCGTTAGACCACAATTTGTACCTGAAATTTTGTAATAGAACCAACCAAAGTTCGATCTGCTTCAGATGGTAGGAAGTTTGAAATAAACAAAACCGCATACTAAACACAGTAGTTCTCTTTTGGAAATTGAAAATGTCGATCAGAGCCTGATTAACTAATCATTATTATGACATCCTAGAATTTCCGTTGCACTCGGTAATATTATTATTGTCTGTAGTAAGATGGAACAACGAGCAAACAGAAGCAAACAATTTAAAGTTTGCAAGAAGCTTTAACAAGTTCAACAGATGTGTAATTAGGAAAATTAAAAATTAAAAAAAATTGTACACGTTTGTAGTAAAGTATTTTTCATCCGAACTCTGCTACGCTATTTCCCTCTATCATGCAACTCCAACAACTCTGTTTATCACCAACTTAACATCACAACATTGTAAAGAACTAGCAAACAGAAGCTCAACCCATCCAATCGTATCTAGCCTCATTTTGTAGATATATTACCGATGGGTGGGTCCGCGGTATTTTTCCCCACTTTCTGTCTAGCTAGGCAATCTAGGCGCGTCTGAACTTTGACCTGACAAGGCCCATCCCATTTGGACTATATTGATTAGGACTAGTATGAACTTATAGGGTTACAGAAATATCTACAACACTGTTGACATTTTACAAATCTGCATTATATTTCATGGAAAACTTACAAATTTATCATTTTTATATGACAGAAAAACATAGCCACAAGGCTTTTATGTAGTAAAACATTTGATTCCGGACTAAATGATAATAATAATAATAAATACCTTTACAACAACATCACATACATTTAGCTGACTCCGTAGTAAAAAGGGAAAGCACTTGTGTTTCAGATATCAGAATCAACAATTGTATTACAAATAAACATAAAAAAATACATATAACACCCAGACCAGTACAAACAGACATGTTCATGCACACAAATGTTTGTACAGTGCGGGGATCGAACCCGCGACCTCTTGGTTAATAGTCAACTTCTTAACCATTACACCAAAGTGGTCGTAAATGATGATGATAGATACAGAAAACAAATGCATGTGTTCCTAGATACCAGCCTTAAAGCCAGCAAAGTGTTCTAACATTGCTTCTATATCCACTCTCTTCTTAACCCTTCTTAACCCACATTTAACCCATTCACAGGTACATCCTTTCATCCCTGAAACATTGTTCCACGTCCTCGCCTAAGTCCAGGATTGATTGGTACATTACTAACCCTGAAACCTGGACGCGCGCCAAACTATGCATCAGGGGATGCACCCGCAACTGGGATTTACGTAAAAAGCGTTGTAGCGGATGCGAGAAAAATAGCTTGAAAAATAGATTGGATTGCATTTTGCAAATTATTTTCCTAGTAATATTTTGCATGAAGCGGTGATTTTCAATTTTTTTTTAATTACATTTAAACCAGCGCTGATGGAATGACATTAATTCCAATTTTATCAGATTACACTAGTGGACACGCCAGACACTCTCCTGCCCGTTGTTTTCGCAGTTTATCCATTTTTTTCTCATCGTATACACCTTCCCTGGACTTCCATGAGTATTTCAAGGCTAAAATTATTGTAATCGGTTCAGCCGTTCTCCACGTTTAGTGAGACTAACGAACAGCAATTCATTTTTATATATATAAAAATCCATCGGCCCACCTGAATTATCCCGTGATAATGCGTCATTTTCTTGCGGTAAAAATTAGCCTATGTCCTTTCTCGGGTATTAAAATAACTCCACTCCATACCAAATTTCATGTAAATTAGTTCAGTAGTTTAGGCGTGTTTGAGTAACAGACAGACAGACAGAGTTACTTTCGCATTTATAATATTACGTATAAGATTTACAAGAAAATTGTATACAAAGATTTAAGCGAAGTAAATATTCACGTTACGATAGTGAGAAGCAGATGGTGACATTTTAATATTATAGCTACGTTTATCGAACACTGACATTCATCACAGCGCCATCTGGTGAGACAAAAGAGGCATTTGATGAGGCATTACACTATCGACCAAAATATATATTCAATAGGTTTTTCTGTTGGTTTACTGTAAAACTAACATTCAAACTACTAATAGATTACTGTTGAAAGAATACTTATTACAGCTCAAATTACATTCGCACAAAATTAAAACACAAATCTTTACTTTGTCGGTTATGGGATGAAGATAGCAAATTGGCTTTTAGCTCTCTGGTAAGCCCTTAATGGGCTAGTTGACACCAATCGTTGACATAATTTTTATTATCTGTCAAAACGGTCTGCCTCCATAGATTTTGTATGGGAATACAAAAACGTGACGTTACGGTAGTGTATCAGAAAGTGGAGTCAATTGACCGAATATTTATTGAATTTTGTGTGTTTAAAAATTGATTTCTACAGCATTTTGGAAATATACTGGTTGTATTAACTTCATAGGGGCTTTGTTTGTTAAACGCCATGGTCTTAAAATATTTAAGATAGGTGTCGAAAACTTATCGATACATATTTATATTTTCCCATTCCTAGCACTGGAGTGATGGATCAGTGTGTCACCTGATCGGCTCGATTCCAATTTGCGGATTAATAACACTGGTAACATGTGACGTAGTCAGGTGACGGGTTATCAATCAACAGCCCCACACTATTATTGAATATTGATTTTGCAAGCAATAATTCGATTCGGAAATATTATATTTCTTATTTAATCGGAATCGGAATTATATCTTCGGAATTATTATAATATATTATGTTATATATTTCGGAAATAAAGGATTTACTATCTACGGGATAAGGGGGCTACTTGATTTTTTATAAAGCAACTGATTTTGAAAAACATTCTTCATCTTTTGATTTCACAGTGCCATGAAAAATGCGTCTATTTTTATTTTATAAACTGGTCGTTCTGCTAAATTTGCTGAGCTGAGAAAAAGCAAGCACAAAATAAATGGAAATGATATTGA
Organism: Pyrausta despicata; assembly: GCA_963921415.1. Lineage (NCBI taxonomy): Eukaryota > Metazoa > Arthropoda > Insecta > Lepidoptera > Crambidae > Pyrausta > Pyrausta despicata. The sequence goes on along the minus strand of OY992861.1, from coordinate 14,430,468 downwards.
ACAAACTTTCTGAAATCGTTATAACCGAATCATTTACTAACTTCCAAAACATAAATCAATTTATGATTTAGCCAATCTTTCAACTTTGCTCAGCGGGCTTAAGTTTATAACAGGATTTAGTCGAGTGAAGGATAATAATCTTTGAGAGTACATCATACAAATGTCGTAAAGTAAAGATTTCAACGCGTATCTAGCAAAATACCGGCCAAGTACGAATAGGTTTCACGCACGAAGGTTTCGTACCCTATTATGAGTATTATGTACTCGTAGTATAACATCACATACATTGATCTGACTCCGTGGTAAGTAGGTTAAGCACTTGTATTACAGAAATTAGAATCAACAGTGGTATTACAAATAAACCTAAATATCTACATATAACACCCAGACCAGTACAAACAGACATGTTCATGCACACAAATGTTTGTACAGTGCGGGGATCGAACCCACGACCTCTTAGTTAATAGTCAACTTCTTGACCATTACACCAAAGTGGTCGTCGAGTTATCAAACAAAATGTAGTCTAAAGTCCCGGTTTTAATAAGTACGTTTACACAAATTGAGGCCTACATTTTTAAATAATTTTATTCTGTTTTTGGTATTTGGTACACATGAGTATGGCTCGCACCACCTCATAGTTGAGGTGAGTCCTGTGCTCAGCTGTAGGACGTATAAAGGCTGATGATGATGATGATGGTACACAAACATATCACTGTGAGAATTTCAACTAATAATATATATTTCAATAATATTTCACAATCAACAATCACACCAATTCTTTAGCCCCAAATTAAGCTACGAGGCTTGTGTTATAGGTACTAGACTACGGATAAGCATACTTAAATACTTTTAAGTATGCTTATCCGTAGTACTACTTTTGTAAATAAATACATATTATACATAGAAAACAACCAGACCAGTACAAAACACATGTTCATGCACACTTTTGCTTGTACTGTGCGGGGATCGAACCCGCGACCCTTGGTTTTAGAAGTCCGACCTGTGGACCACTGCACCAAGCGGTCGTCAAACTGTCTAGCATTAACGATTTATGACAACTAGCGTAGTGACAGGCAGACAGACAGACAGATGATCAGCCAAGCCTCAGTGCTAGGGTTCATATTCATATAATCACTTCCATTAAATAACAGCAATTCACAATACAGGTACAAAAGATGTTCATTTTGTTACAATACGACCTTCTAAGGCATTTATGATTTTTAGATAAAATAATAAAATTTAATCAATACATTTTTAACACTATCAATAAAAATTATATCCATTAATTTTAATCAAACAATTGTTCCGATTTTCATCCTTTATGTACGAAACCCTAAAAGGCGAATGATGAAAATGAGCTACGATTTAGCGCCGCAAGGGAAAGTCTCGTAAATTCATTACGTAATGTGAAATATGCCGATAAATATGTCAAGCTTACGCCTTACAACTTATCTGATGATTTCCGAGAGGAAATTTTAGCATGAAACTTGTAAAAATATACTTATCATTATTTTAAAAAAGTACTCATGTAAGTGTAATGTAATGTAAACACTCATGTAATTTTTTTTTTTGAGAATACATTTTCTACAATTCTTTAACCCTAAAAACATGAAACTTTTATCTGTTATCTTTTTCGATTTCAATCGCTTGTTATTGAGACTCCATGCACCGTGCGAGTTGATAAGAAAGAATATTAAACTATTAATATTAAATTATCTAAAAAGAAGTCTGTTAACTGTGCAATAGAAGTGGTAATCTTTCAAAGTTTAACATCCTTGCAATTATATTATTTTTAATTTCTATAAGCTCGAACTATGATTCGAACTACGTGCTGTAAGAATCTAACTTAAGCACTATCTTTATTAATCTGTTGTAGATTAATATACGATAAGATTAATACCCGAAAACTAGTCCTAAATTAACTAAACTATAACTACCTATTACGTAAAAGAAGAGCGGGGACTCCTGCCACAGTTTCTACATTTACTTACTAAGTAGTCCCCAGATTCCAGACTTTATGTATCTAATTTATATGTTTGTTGAAGAAATAAAAAACTATTTTTATTATTTAAACTAAGTTCAATCTATTTTATGCATTATTCGTTTGTTCTCATACAAAGGCAGCAAAACCTCGATCCACTCTAAAAATAGGCGAATCTGAACTGACAAAGGAGAATTTCACCTAGTTATTCTAACGTAATCGCGTGACTTACACTAAAATTGTCCTAGATTTATTTGATGGCCTTGACATGACACAGTATTAACATTAGTCCTTGGAAAAAACTTTGGTGCTTTACTGTTGAATCTTTCTAACGTTCTATTTTGTCTTAAAATGGGGTATTTTGAGATAGAAGAAACATATTTTATTCGACAAATTCAGTCCTTTGTATGTGTGTTCCGATTTACTTGACATTAGGCCTCCAGCACACCAACGCAATAGCTAGCAAATCCGAAACAACGAGAAATCTGTCTGTTGAATGACAGCGTTTCGCATATACTTAGTCTAACTCTAAAAATTAATTTCAGTCTGTAATTTTCTTTGAGAGTGCAATAAAGCTTTGCCAATATTCTATGTTCTTTCTAGCATTTTCATCCCTAGCGGTACTAGCCCAAATCTTAAATACTATAAAAAAACTCAAAGGTAAGTTTAAAGGTGACTAACTGACTGACTGATCATACAATGAGTGTGATCTATCAACGCACAGCCTAAAATACTGGACGGATTAGGCTGACACATGGCATGCAGGTAGATTATAACGTAGACATCCGCGAGCAAAGAATTATAATAAATTTTACCCTCAAGGGCATAAAATAGGGGATGAAAGTTTGAAACTCGGTGGCAAAAAACTAATTTCCGCGCAGACGAAATCGCAGGCGGTCGCTAGTATAAACTTATGACTCACCATTTCTGGCCTCCTCCCCCTCGGGAGCCTGCGCCGCGAGGGTGGCCAGCTCCTTCTCCAGGTCGACCTGGTGCTCGCCGGAGTCCCATGACAGCAGCCCTGGAACAAGATAACAGTTGTTAGGATATGGATGAAGAAATCAGCAGCCTGTCTTAACATAGTCACATCTTAAATTGACGGAGTGTTTTTTTGTTTCTGTAGGTACAGTTTGAATGAAAAGTTATTTGTTTTTTGCATAAAGACACACACAGGGCACGTACAATTCAATTAACCCTAAGTAAGTAAAACCGTTAAACAACTTCGAGAACATTTAGGCTGATGCTGTGTAGAATCTGCTCAAGAAACTCAGTCATCCATCGTTACACATGTAGGTTTTGACACACAAGCACCTACCAAAATTAGTCCGTGTAATTTAAACGACAAAATGGTAGTTGCGTAAAGACAAAACATAAAAAACGTCTTTGTCACGTTGCCTTGCCACATAAAGTAAGTAACAGTACTAGTATTTCATTTTATTCGATAATTTTTATCATTTAAAATCTAAATATATGAGCAAAAAATAAAAAAATAACGCCTTATGTTTTGCACGGTTTACACCGCACAAAGTATGTCACCGCGTCAGCGGTTTTATATTTCATACGTCTAGCGTTGGTAATTTTAACTTAGTCGTGTATTACCCACTCAATTGTGAACTCTTTTAACAAGAAATAAACAAGTTATATGAGGATATAACTTGATCTAAAGGATCTCTAATTTTTTTGAAGTTGAGTGGCAGCAACAACGTGCCGCCCAACATGTTTTAAACATTGTCATAATTACGCATAAAAATATATTAGTTCCATGCGAAGAAAAGGAAAGTAGATTTATTCACGGGCTTACTACAAACAGTAAGTATAGATAACACAGATTTAACACAAACTTAGAGTATCAAAGATCTTTCTTGAATTCCCAAAAGAAATATCGTTTATTTATTCTATCATATCAATCCGATACATTCAAGAGAAGTTTGTGCGAATACACACCTTCCAGCCAATCTTATGATTACGAAGATCAACGAATACATAAGTAAATAGAAATATACACATATAAATGTGAGGTGTGCGAGGTGAGTCCCCTTGGGAAGACGATTCACTCTTCGTCTTACTAGGCTTTATTATTTGTGTGTACCGCCAAAAAAATGTGTTTACGTGCTGCGTGTCGTCTAGGCTTATATGAGTAGTCTATTTTTTATGACTAAGTCAAAAATGTAAACAAACATGGCGGCTTACTTTTACGGGCTTACATTAAAGTGCAAAACTATTTAAATACACATGATTATTGTTTTGATATTGTGAAGCAGTTTATGATGATGGTGTTCTAATGACTCAATATGGATTTCATAATCGTGCGTCCCGTAAATCTTCAATTGTTCGTGGAGGTTATGTTTACATTTTGAACTTCGTGGTAAATAAGAATCTTTGTACCCTGTACGTGTATATCGGATTAAAATCGAATCTTTATTTACATAAGGTGTATTTATATACGTTTTTACATAGGTCATGTAGGTACTCAATACTTTATTTCCGCCGTAGTATTGCAAATATGTACTCAATACTTTGTTACAACCGTGGTATAGCAAATATTGCAGAAATATTAGAATGTGACTTTAAAGTGAAACTGAACATTGATTTATTTTAATGTAGTAGAGAGTTAATTGAACTTGGGAGATAATCTGAAATCAGTTCATATTAAAGTTAAGGATAAAAAAACACTTGACTAAAGTAGTGTTTATTTTTTAAATGTCAAAATTCATTAGGATACTACTACTGCTTAAAATGAAATTTTGTGTTTTTAATCTTTCATACTATTTAAGAACACAAAGCTCAACTACCCGGCGGCCTTTGATTAATAATAATAATTTAATAATAATTTTTTATTTCATTTTTAACTTATACCTAATTACATGGTTGATTGAGGTCTCCATTTAAGCAAGTTATGCCTGTGTTTGGAGACCTCGCTCTTCCTTATCTACATACACGTAACAACAATATAAACCCAAATTTAACTAAAAAAACAAAACAAAATCAGCCTTAAATCTACATAATACATTTCTTTGTTTGTGTGTGTGTGTGTGTGTGTGTGTGTGTGTGTGTGTGTGTGTGTGTGTGTGTGTGTGTGTGTGTGTGTGTGTCAGTGAAAATGTGCGTGTATGTGAAGCTAAGTTATGTGATGCGATACAACAGGAATTCAGTTTCATCATAGGTTTTAGTTCTTAGCCATTCATGAATAAGTTTTTTACATTCAGAATATGTTTTTCCATATATGTATATTTCTCTATTTATTTTGCAATAGAGAAACACTGAGCGAGAACTGAATTGCCTACCAGCAAACACTGTTCTGGTGCCAGAAGACACAGCCAGAACATCATTACGCCGCCTTTTTGAGATGTTTGGATCAAACGGTATTAATTTGTGTGCTTTAAGAGTAGTCATGATGATGTACAACTTCCTAACACTAAACAGTCCACTAATGTAATATAGATTTTCGGTAGGAAAACGTCTTTTTTTAAAATACATTATTTTAAGGAGGGTTCGTTGAGCTTTTTCCAGGTTTAGAAACTCGGTCTTTGCAGCGCCTCCCCAGATCGGAATGCAGTACGTAATGATTGACTGTGCAAGAGAGATGTATATTTGGTTTAGAAGATATCTAGGGGAGTTGGATTGGTCTGTACTATCAGCTATTACATGTCTTAGTGTTTTGAACATCCAGCACAATTTTCTGATCCTACTAATGACATGTTCTATGTGTGGGTACCAAGATAACCTTTGATCCACGATGACGCCCAGGTATTTTGTATGGGAGACTTTTTCAATTGATGGACAGTTACAAGGTTTAATGCAGGCATCCTTATTACACGTATGTATTTTGAGGCAGAAGTCAGAATGAGGCTGCAAGTTGTTGGTAATGCTGAAGCAAACATAATTTGTCTTAGCCGTATTTAAAGTGAGGAGATTTTGTTGCAACCACAAAGCGACTTGAGCTAGACCACTTTCAGCACTAGTCTTGACGGATTCCCAAGATTCACCAGCAAAGACCACAGCCGTATCATCAGCGTACGAGAGAATTTTAGCATTTGGTATGTTCATATTGCACAGGTCGTTGATATAAATCAAAAATAAGGTTGGCCCTAATACGCTACCCTGCGGCACGCCGTATGATGACACCACCGCGTCCCCACCGACGAATCCAGAAAGCTTGACTTTTTGTTTTCTTCCGGATAAGTAGCTCTTGAAGAGAGCGAGTGGAGTCCCCCTTATGCCAATATTTTCAAGCTTGTGCACAAGGATAGGGGCAGACACAGTATCAAAGGCTTTCTTCAGATCAAGGAATACCGACAAGCATTTATTACTTTGATCAAGTTGTTTCGTTACAAATGTGCTTAATTCAATAACTGCATCCTCTGTCGATCTTCCCCGTCTGAAGCCAAACTGTGTAGATGCTAGTATATTGTATTTATTTAAGTAATTTAGTAATCTAGTATTAAGTAGCTTTTCCAGAACCTTAGAAATTGCTGGTAGAACAGAGATTGGTCTGTAATTACCGATGTCTTCTCTGTCCCCACCCTTGTACACAGGCGTAATAATAGACTGCTTCAGTGGTGCAGGGAATATCCCTGTATCGAAACATAGATTTGCCAAATGGGTGATGACAGGAGCCAATTCATTGACTGACAATTTCATGAATTCGTTCGTGATATTATCCCAGCCCGGAGCACTGCTTTGTTTTAAGTTTAATATTATGTTTCCCACTTCATGAATATCCGTATGTAGTAAAGCAAAGGAATGTAGTTGCACTTTATTGTTAGCCAAAGGTGTGTTCAGAGTCTTATTATCGTTCTGGATTTTATTAGCAAGCTGAGTTCCAATATTTATGAAATAATTATTGATGAAGTTTGCAGATTCGGTTGGCGATGATTTTAGATTGAGAAGTTCAGTGTTGTCATTATGTGTTTTATTTGTGTAAGTAATATTTCTAATGCTTTCCCAAAGTAATTTATTGTTATTAAGTGATTTTATTATGTTAGCCCTATCATATTGTCTTTTTATTCTTTTTATTAAATTATTACAGTAATTTCTATATCTTCTATATGTAATGCGAAGGATATCATTATCTGGATCCATTCGCAGATTTTTTTGGAGTTTGTTCCTATTTCGTATACAACGTAAGAGTCCTGCAGACATCCATGGTTGTATTATTCTTTTACTGCATGGAATAGTCGATACCGATGTATTTTGTTCAAGACTTTCAATTATTTTATCTAATAGGTTATTAGTCACATCTAGAGGATTATTGCAAAATAATAGATCGGATAAGTTTTTACTTTGTAGATATTTTAAAGCATTTTCATAATTTATCGTCTTTTTAGTTTTGTAATTTTTTTGTTGTTTTTTAAAATTAGAAATTGAGAGAAGCGTAGTAGAATGGTCCGAGGTGGTGGTTTGCATAATTGCAATCGATGCTTTATATTTAGATTTGTTTAGTTTTAGCATAAAATGATCTAAGCAATTAAGTTGTCTTGTAGGTAAAGTATGACCTGGTAATATGCCATAGTTTGCAAGCATATCTAAGTAGTGCATTCTGTTTCTATATTCTAACGGTCGCTCCGATTCGCGAGGTCTAATGTTTATATTAATATCACCTGCTATTATAATATTACTAGGTGAATTTAATGATTCCAGGTGAGAGTCTAATGAATTTACAAAGTTTTCTGCACAAGGATACGATGGAGAGCGGTATATACACAATACAGTGTTATTCAGAATATCTACCTGCAGGCATGTTGCCTGGTGCAGAGTTATTTCTTGAACTTTATGTTTTAGACATTTTTTTATGTAGACAACCACACCATCGTTTTGGTTTTGTTGACGAGTAGTAAAGTAGACTTGGTAATTATTAAGTTGCGGGAGTTGTTTGTTTGGGCTTAGCCTACATTCTGTGAGAGTAATAATATCTGATTCAAATGGTAATGTTGATAAAGTTAGCATAAAATCGTAAAAGTTTTTGTAAATACTGACAATGTTTTGTGATATAATTGTAAAATCATCTTTATTGATACTTAAGCCGTTAAGATCAGTTCCCTCGCATTCCACAGCATGTGCTATCTCAATTTTGTCTAGTTCCTGTGAAGATCGTAAAGAGTCACCCATATTTCATGAAATATAACTGCAAGCCAGACATAGTGATATACAAGTCAACACAGTTGTCGAAAAAGTCAATTAACTGTGTAAAAATTCTTAAATGGTTTTCTTTTGGGTATGACTGGCCTATTAACAATTTTAGTTCCTGTGTATAGTCGTATAATAAATGATTATGAAACAGTTCGTGTATAGGTAGGTGAACGAGTGTGTTGTGTGTGTATTTTTGTGAGCGTAAATGTACAGTATGTACATGTGTAGAGTGTACGTATGTGTGTATAAGTGACATTTGTATAAGGTACATTTGTTTAGTCGTATTTAGAGTTTTAATATTTATAATTTTTAGGGCTATCTTGGTTTTGAGGAACATAAACAATCCATTCCATATGGTAGAGTTAGGACACAAAACAAATATAAGGTGCAAAAACCCATTGCAAAAGGCAAGACAAAGCATGATTAGTATAAAGAACATAAATTGAAATAGTCAGATTTGTTCTAGAAGTAACTTTTGTACCTGCTGCTCCGAATTGATCATCACGACGGGGGACTGCTCAGTCTTGCGCACATAGATTCTGCCGTAGGAAGTCCACACAAATTTGTACCCTTTGGATTTAGCTAGATCACGAGCCAAGAAGTAGAGACGGGAGGCCTTTTGCGTTAGATTCTCCGAAAGAAAGATCGGTGTGTCAGCATTCGACTTAATACCTACGTGCTTTACACATAGTTTCGTTTTGTTTCTGATATTAAACGATTTGGCCATTTTTAAGATATCAGTCTTTAGCAAAACAGAGCCAGTCTCCACTACAATGGGTGTATTCCTATGTTCAGGCTTCTTACTCCTCACTCTGTAAATGTCTTTAATATCCGACTTATTGATTTTACAGTCAATAGTTTCACAAAGCGTTGTGACCATTTCCAAAAGGTCTTGTTTTGTTTCAGACGCCCCTTTGGGCACACCTTTAATTTCAAAGTTGGACTTACGTGACGCAAGCTGCAGGTCATCTAACTTATCCTCTAGGAATAATATGTATTCCCTGTCTTGCCTAGTTCTTTCCTCCATAATGTTTATTTTTTGTTTTAGCTCTTCGTTTTGCGAAGTTACATATGACAGCGACTCTTCAATATTTTTATTAGTGTCCTGAATCTGTTTCATAGTTAAGTTGAGTTGTTTCATCTCTTCTCTTTGCGAAGTTACAAAAGAAGTTATAAGTTGTCTCATCTCCATCTTAAAATCTTCATACTGAGGAGGCGATGCCGGGGCAGGCCTGCGCAGGCGCTGGTGATTACCTATATCATTCTTCATTGTGAGTTCCTATGATGATAATACGAGTAGATAAGGACATGTGGATGTCATATCTAAGTTTAAATCTTTTCAACTTATGACGTTCCTGAGCTTGTTTGGTTTATTCATAATAGGATGATAGCGCACTATACCATATCCATTTCACGGAACAGCTCTCATCAAACACAGGCTCGAGGCTATGAGATATTTATAGGTCTCCCTCAGGACTCCGGAAGCAATGAAGGAAGCCGTCTGCTAGTGTTAATATTAACGGCTGCTATTTCTGTTGCAATATTGAGTTGCAGCTATAAGTTGGCTCGAATTTTACGAACGATGGCACGTTTTTGCAGAGCTGTACTTTTGAAACACTTTTGAATCTAAACACTTAGTAATTGTTATTTTACGTGACTCAAGACGCGTCAGTATTCTCTCATTATTGGTACTTACCTGCTTACGGACAATTAAACTAAATGTTTTACTTTCACTGTTTTACTTCAAGCAGTTCGCCCCTCTCCAAATTTTTATTTAATTATTATTATACTTCTCATTATCTTATTATAAAGTTCTCATGTAAGTGAAATGTTATTATCGAACTCGTTACTATTGAGAATTAATATTATTTTACCTCCAGTATGTTTAAGGTGCGTGCTAACTGCTAGGGGTTAGTCTTATTAACAACAACGTAAATATTTCTGAAAAAATTAAAGAGAAGGAGGAGAAATTAGGTCCACAGCAATATTTTAAAAGCAATCTATATCATTGATTTGTAATCTATGCAGAATAATAAAGAAATTTGAGCCTTGTTGTTATATAGAAAAATATCTTGAACAAAGGAGGCTTATTCCAGTCTAAAATAGTCGGAGTTGGTTTTCAAAATGGCTGCCTGAACTTTGCCCTTCTCATTATAACTAACGACGAAAATAAACGCTAACGCAAATACTTGATATATAATTCAGGATAAATTATTATGTGCTTTTCTTTTAGGCCTCCGAAATAGGATACCCTGTAGTATTTTTTTGCTGACATATTATCACATTCGGAAAACTGATTGTTGTATGTAAACGTCGTTACACAATGAAGATCATGACCGAAAATATATGAGACATCAAATTGATATCGATGTGATTGTCAGTATCCCATTACTAGACTAGAATTTTTTTTTATTTCAAAAAATCGATGGGGTAATTCAGAAAACTCCAAAAGTTTTTTTTTCTATACAAAATTAGTTCCAGTGCTCACGATTCAAACATTTATCACGAGTATTTTTTTTTCAATAGTAGATTATGCATCAAAAAAATTTAAACCGGATTTGGCATACGTTTGAGCAAACGTAGTGAGTGAGTCAGTACATTTTATAGAAAAAAATGTCTGAACATAACATTAAATATCATGGAAATCCTATAGATTTGCTCGTAGTCGCCATACTATAAAATGATTTAATCGCTGCGATCTACAATTTAAATACCATCTCACTTCTGTTGGTGGGTGGGGACGAAAGCGGTCATGGTCCTTTGTGTTCAGATTGTTGATTTATTATTGTACAATTGACGTTTATTTGCCCAGTTGGAGCTAGTAGACTTGGAACACGCTGTTTCAGAAAAGACAGTGACAATGGACTATCCGGACGCTGCGAGTGATGTCAATGTTTATAATTATTTCCATACCGAAAATTACGAGTTTGTTACATAATCCGAAAATAGTTAAAACAATGGTGGGAAGAAAAGATAAAACGCTTTGCAACCAGGTAAGTTTCATGGTCATATTTAACAGTAGCTTAATATACAGCTCTGAATGATAAAAACTACGGATTACAGACATTGGTTGTGGACGGAGTTTAAAGCATTTTATTCAGCTGTGGCCTGGGTATACAAAACCCATCAAAATTCACTTTACGATAAATTTAGAAACGACATTGGTAAGTACGAAAGCAAACATAATGGAAAAGCATAGACAACAAACTTTTGAAAAGTTATATCTATCTCGAAAAGTGTGAATAAAAGAAGCGAAAAAAAAGTTTGCTTTACTCGCAAAAATACCCCGAATAATTAAAAAAGGAGATAAGGAGGCCCGTTGTCGCACTAAGCAATATTAATTTCGCTTTCAGAGCTGGCTTTTATGCTATCAATCTTGATTATTCCCTTCGCTATGGAGAAAAAGGGACGAAAATTGGCGAATATTGTCACCGTGGTGCCTGCTATTTTAAGTTGGATCATACTCGTATGTTTCCAGCCTGGGAATTTCGCCTGTCTCATCATCAGTGTTCTGCGTAACATATCACTGGGCGGAGCTGTTACTGTCAGTAATGTGATAATATCTGAATTTTACGGTCCAAAATATACGAGTATGACGACATTTTTCTTTACAGGCACAGCCATGATATCCCTTGGCGCGTTATTATGTCACGTCTGTGTCGTATATTTTTGTTCAAGGGTGATACCGCTATTGGGTGTAGAGTGTACATCTTATAGGTTGGTTGTGACTAAATTTTGTCTCGAGAGTCCATAACTTATAATCATAATAGTCCCCCTGGCCGATTTCGACCACGGCGGCCAATCTCAACAGAGATCAGCTAACTACGCAGGAGATATTTTAGTGCACAATTGTGAGCGCAATACACAGGTACACTCACTGTTCCATCACTCTCAAAGTTCGGTGAGACGGCAATCCGACATGACCGGAGAGAGATCAGGCGAAGGACCAACGGTTTAACGTGCCTTCGGAGGCTCGGGGGTGTAACACCGCCAACTTCCCGACTCCGAGCTGTTTTTTTAAGAAATTCATGACAGAAAATCTCAGAAACAATTTTGGCTCGACCTGGGATTCGAACCCAGGACCTCTTGGATGTAAGGCAGAATTTTGCCACTACACCAACGAGGCAGTCAATGCTGGCTAGTGGCCATACTGGTTAGTGAACAAAGGATTTGGACGAAGGAGTATATGCATTTTATAGATTAAGAGACCACACCACACAAGCGTTGAATGAATAGAACAGTTTACTCCAACACAAATTGAAAGTACGTTTGAAATCTTTGAAACTGATAAAAGGTGTAAGATTAACAAATAAGATAACAGTGTATTGCGATACACTTACACAATCTTTCTTGAAAAGAGATTTTCTCAAGCCGATCTCAATAGTTCTAGTGATTTTACGTCTTGTCGGTGTGGAAATTCTTTTACTGGTTGTTCATTGGAAAATATTTTCATGTTGAATGAAAAATATATTGGAACAGTTGTTGTTATATGTTGGATGCTTAAGCATTGATTTGTTCTTTGACAGCTTTATGTTATTGTTAAAATAGTCGATAGAAGTCTTTTGTTCTTATTTATTTTGTCTTTTTCAATTTTTACCTTTGGTTTCTCATATAAATTATTGTTTTTACAATCAATAGAGTGGTCATCAAGACAGTTTTTATGGTACTTGCTATGGTACTTGGGACGGTTGTGTTACTTTTTTAGGTTTTGAGTAAAATATTCCCATTTTCTCTTTATCTATCTATTTAGGGTATCTTTGACTTGGACATATTTATGGGCGTTTTGTAACAGTTTATTGAGATTTACACCTTCATTAATTGCCGTGGTCATCTTCTGATTAATAATCGTTTCATTTTTGTTAATAAGTATTTTATTATTAAAGATGATACCCAATTACTTTTGTACATGGAAAAACTAGTGAAATTACAAAAAAAAAATAAACACTGTGTAAAGTTAAGCAAAAGTTGCCAATCGCAATAACATTAATTGACGTCTAAATGTTTCTGAGTATTAAACGAATGAACCATAAGAGCCAGCGTACATATACGGCAAACTGTGGCCACAATTCTACTAATTGTGTTGCATCTTATCGCCGCGGTCTAAGTCGCTGACAGTCGCGAGTTGCGGCAACAGTACAAGTATGACGCTTATGGCCACTGGCTTTTAATAATATTGTTTGTGATACCATGCTATTTATAAAATAATAATAATAAATAAATAAATAGTTTCAACGAACACACCGATTACCTTGCCCTAAACTAAGCGTTAGCTTGTGCTATGGTGGCTAGAAAAACGGTAAGTACCTAATATTTAAATACATTTATAAACATCCATGACTCAGGTACAAATGCTCATGTTAATCACACAAACATTTCAGCAGGATTCGAACCCGCGATAGCCGGTTTTGTAGTCTGGACCTCAGACCATTAGACCAAAGCTATCGTCAAAATGTTATTAAGGTTTTCGTTTAACACTCTGAATGGTTTAACGAATCAAATATCCATTAAGAGAATTAGCTATCTAGTAGTTGCGCCAAAGGCGAATTTCGGGAACGGTTTCTATCACCGGAAAGCCAATTTGGTTTAAGCTGCATTTGCGATATTGTAACTAAATTCTAGTCGGAACGATTTGATTCGGTTCAATGCCGCAACCGATTTGATGAGCCAGTACAAATAAAATGTGGGTAATACAAGTTTTTTATTGACGTGACAACGTCTTATAATTCGATGGAGCCGGCTGCACGCACCAAAAAACATGACGCATGCGGCGTTACCTCGCTCTAAGGCGTTCCATTCAAGGATTGAAGTGCAAGCGAGAGCGCGGAACGAATGACAAAGAGGCAGCGTGACAAAGACGTTGTCATGTTCAACTATCCTCAGTAAACCGAATTTACAGACATTTTTTTTAAATACTTCCATTTATTCAATTTTACTGTAACATTTTTGAGCTGAGTTTGAATGGTTAACAGTCGGTTTTAATACTATATCTACATTTGACTAAAAAAAGATTTATTTATTTATTTATTCTGTATATCTATAACTAAAACGAAAAGGCTGTTATCTCAGATAGCTTTTAGTTTAAGCCAACTACGCTGGAGATATTATAGTGCACAAGTGTGAGCGCAATACACAGGTGCACTCACTGTTCCATCACTCTCAAAGTTCGGTGAGACGGCAATCCGACATGACCGGAGAGAGATCAGGCGCAGGACAAACGGCTTGACGTGCTTTCCGAGGAACGGGGGTGTAACACCGCCAACTTCCGACTCCGAGCTGATTTTGAGAAATTCATGATAGAAAATCTCAGAGACAATTTTGGCTCGACCTAGGATTCGATCCCAGGACCTCTCCGATGTAAGGCAGAAAATTTGCTACTACACCAACGAGGCAAGCAGTTTAGTATGTAACTGTTATCTAATTTTCGGTTTTATAAAAATCCATACAACAAAATGTTAATTTATGAATTTGAATGAGCTTACTGTTCTCTCTCGGCTGTACCCAAACTCATTACCGGTTGAACAGTTTGCGTTCGACTGAAATACGTGTATTATTGTATGCGGCACCGTCATTTGAATCCGATGCCTGTTTCAGTTCTGTTCATGTCAAACGCCAAACTATTATCCGGCGCTTTGACGCATTTCTCATTTGAGGTTACGCGACCGGGGAGATCATTTGATTTTGTCGATCTCGAAGTGGAACTCAGTTTAAACCAAATGGGTTTTGAATTAATTTTTATTTAATTATTTATGGCAGAAAATAAAAAATGCGTTGATTAGACGACGAACTGTCGACCTACGAGTAATTTAAGATGACTTTGTACTTGAGAGTCGTGACTTTTTATCAGTTATCTTGAAATAATATGTCAAATCGTGACTCGCGTCAGAATGAGTCAAACAAATACCGCTACCGAATATCTGACAGCCGCGAATTACGGAGACAGTACGCCGCAGGCGTGCCCTAAATGTTATAAAAAAATTGGTTGCCTGTAAAGTCGGTATACGCGCGAAAGTTTTACGTGACAACGACTCTGAGTGGTAAAATAATTTTAATGTGAATTCATTCGTATAACATGAACCGGTGTGTATGCCTATCTCTCTCTCTCTCTCTCGCTCTGTCTCTCTCGCGCGAAACGTGAGCGGAGCAGCGTAACGCAGTTTCTTGAGGTGTCACCCGGCAAACCAATTTATAAGACGTTGTCACGTCAAAAACAATTTTTTTGCACAAGATGTGACAAGTTTCTATGCTTAACCAATTTTTTTTTTCTTATTTCAACGAAACTATTCAAAATTAACGCATTAAAATATTGTGGATTGATTACAAGTGAAGCACTAACGTATCAGTTAGCTTTAAAAAGGTTCTTGAATATCATCTAACAAACTTCAAGCTCTAGCTTTTTCAGGTGATTACAATTGGATGTATTTTGGTTCCTGCGCTGGCGTCGTTTAGTGGGTATTTAAAGCAAAATAATCCTCTTTTTCAGCTCTTGAATATCATCTAACAAAGGCTTAGTACGTATATCTATCCATTTGAATATTAATCAAATTCTATCGGCGACCACTTGTGAATTTTAATAGGATCGAAGCATAATAATTACGTGGCTGAGTGTACCTGCATCAAAGGACAGTTGACAGGTCGAGCAGACCGGAAGTGGGCTAATTGGCTAGGGCTTGACTTGTTGCTGAGTGTACCAGAGTACCTACTTGTTGAATATGGTAACTGTAACTAGTTTGAACTAGTTTAGGAAACTGTAACGAATGTGAGAGATGGTGTTTATGTTCTTTGTAGTGAAATGAAGGCTTGAGTTTTATGTACAAATCGTTTGGTTAAAAATTGGGCGTCCATCTCCACTTACATGAGGGTTTCAATAAAGACTTCAGATTCATTCTACTTCCAAGTGCAAAAATTTAAACTGGTGCTAAAAAAGGCAAAACCCATTATTCTTTGTTTTTCTTTTTGTATTAATAATACAAAAGCAATCACTTAAAAACTTTTATGTCTAAAATGAGTTTTTACATCAGTCGTCTTAATACCTATTTCCTACGTATATTTATCAAAACTTATATGACTCACTTAATAATATTCTCACATAAGATAAGAACATAATTCGCGTTTAGCGTCCCGTTTCGCCAATCGCTCAAAACTTTATTTTAAATTAGGCATGTAATTATATTTCAATTATAATACTTCAATTGTTTCTATTTTGTTGTGTGTGTATTGTCTCGGCGGTCAATTTAAATTAGATTTCTATAGATAATAATATTTTTTATTTTGTCTTTTGACGTGGCATTTTTTTTTATCGTGTCGTCTTGTGTTTGTGCTTACGTGCCGCTGTCCGTCTGTTGCCACGACTTATACTGTGGGGTAAGCACGAACAACTTTCGTAACGTGTTCGTAGCGTTTACCTATCGTTATCTTGTCAATTTGTATGGGGAAACTGTCAGTTTCTGATGTTTGGACGGCACGAATACTTTACAAAACTTTGTGTTCGTGCTCACCCCACTAAGCGAGTATCATTTTGGCACACAAATACTTCTATCAATGTTTATTTTTGTCTAATTTTAAGAATGAATTTTATGTCATGTATCTTAATTGTGTCGAATTAATAATTTCTATTCTATTCTCTAATATAAACATAAACAAACCACAAATAGATAAGCAACACTGAAATGGCTTCCCGAACTACATAATCCACAATGGCCAGCCCTTGCCTATATGGTACAGGTACGTATAGTCATTTGGTTGACTCCAGTAAAGCCACATAGGCACATAATACGTATCCACAACAATCTCTAGTGGAATGGACTTGGCCTACATTCCCAGACGGATACCAATAATGTCAGAGATCGAGTACCTATACCGCCATTTGGTCAATAATCTATACTTTTCCATACTAAAGTAACTCTGTCTGTCTGTGTGTCACGCCTAAACTACTGAAACGATTTGCATGAAATTTGGTATGGAGATTGTTTGATACCCAAGAAAGGACATAGGCTACTTTTTACCGCGGGAAAATGACGCATTCCCATGAGAAAATTCAAGTAGGCCGATTGCTTTATGCCTAAACTACTGAACAGTTTTAAATGAAATTTGTTAAAGAGATAGTTTGAGATTTAAGAAAGGACATGACTTCTTACCGCGGGAGCAAAACGCATTGCCATGGAAATAATTACTTTCCGGGGAATCTGTTCGCTTTCACTCCTAAATTATGGATTTTTGGATGAAATTGGTATTACGGGAAAACAACGCATTAAAAAAACTATCTAATGCGGACGAAGTCGCGGGTAAAAGCTTATAGAGAATATACGTTTCATTGATTACTGGTCAGACTATTTCCGGTAAGGGAAAGTTTTGCAAGATTTAATTTAGTATCATATAGTATATCCCATCCCAATGTCAGAGAGATTTGTTTAGTGTTCGTTTCGTTTGGATGACGAAGCACAATTATTTGAGTATAGAAGATTATTCAATAATTTTGTTTGTTTGCAACTAATTTCATATGATTTCTGTCGCTCTAGGGTGGATCAGAATGAACTATGTCTTCGGGTGCTTTTTTAAACACTGAATTAGGTTTTAAAAATTTCCTTATGATGTTACCAACATAGATGACATCTTATTCGATATTTAAAGCATGAGGTGAAAGTAACAAACAAGAATCAAACAAACTACTTTTGTAGGAATGTTACGCAGAACCTTTTAAAAGAAAAAAATTTAAGCTTCTGATACTTTCATAATTTTCACTTACTACGTTTTCACTAACGAACCATTTCAGCGTGCCGATAAGAAAACACACTGACTAGCCTAAATCCAATTATATTAATCGGCTGAAAAAGCGCGAGTTACTTCAATAAACAGGATTTCCCAGTAGAGGTATTTGCATAAGCATGTTACATAAAATGTTCGTAATAACTATTATTTTATAGCAGCACAGTTCATGAGTTGCGTGCGGACACGGAGGGTTTAGCAAAAAGCCAGGAATTTTGGTGGGCGCAAGTCATGGAAGTAAGCGACCATAGAGTTTCTGCTGAAGTGAAACATAGACGGAACACAAAGTCTGCAGTGTGTGAACATGCATTAGATACACCCAACCACTTCATACGCTTTGACCAACCGAAAGTCCTCGCAAGAGAACGTCGTTTTCTTCCTCGTACGCTCCGTGAGGCTATTGAAATTAGAAGACACCCTAATTTTAATGGAGAAGATGGTTGGAAAATTCCACTAGCTTGGGATCCTGTTTTAGGCAAGACTCAAGCTCGACCCCGCACTGCAAGACCTAAAGATATTGTCAGCTCATTTTGTGTGGATAGGAACGTAACTTAATATTTTTGAGTGATGGAAGCAATGACAACTAACACTTTAGTATACCTGTGTCCAACGGACGCTGAAAAGGGTCCGAAACGTCAGGTTAAAATAAAATGTAAATAAATCGCAAATAATCCGTAAAAAAGTGTCTCATCTCAAAGAAGTCTGGTGGTTACATGACTCATGTGACTATGAAAACTCTTATCATAGAGTGGCACTATTGAGTAACAAACTAAACTGTTTTATGGACACAGCACAGCTTCAGTTGTTTGAAGGCGAGATGCAAGCAATCGTAATCCAAGGAAAGCGTAGGTTCGTACAACAGGCGATTTCCATTTGTGCTTTAAAGAAGCCGATCTGATCTTTGAGGCGCTAGATTCCTGAACCTACTTTTATTGGTACTCATTTGCAAAATGCAACTTTAAAAAAAGAACTTGTTTTTTAAAGGTTTGTTATCGCCGAGACGACACGCTTTTCAATTGCACCGCTAAAATTGACTCATTTGTTCTGCTCATTATGATATCAAGCGGTGTCTTCAAGAGAAATAGGAGCAATTTGTGAATATTTGTGACGGTTACGGAACTTAAGTTATAATAAGTTACAACAAAGGTTAACTACTGATTTCAATTCAGGATTATTCAGAGAGCTGTATTATTTTAATAAGCCAATAACAAGTGCAGTGAAACAAAACTAACTTTCCAATTATATAACTCACAAATGAGGCAGGAAAACAACTGGTGACCTTCCACGGCTAGATGGATTTAGATCAACTTTAGTTAAGAATCACCGTTAGTGAATTATCTTTCGAATAAAAAAAATCGCATTGAAATCAGTTTATCCTTTCGGATGCTATAGATGCCATAAGACAGACGCACACAAAAACACATACACATATACACACAAAAGACATAGGGGCTAAACTTCTAACATCCCTTTTCCGTTGGGAGTTAAAATAACCACCAGCACACATACAGGGTGTAAAAAGAAATTTATACAATAATAATAGAATACCACATATTCTTTTCCTGTTACGATCATTTTTTTCCTTTACACCATACCTGGGAAGTTAACGGTTACTGAGATATTGATGGTTAAATTAAAAAAAAAATTGATGATTTTTACAGAAATTTCTTCTGTCTGTTATAACTTAACTTTTTCCACAGAAACATGATACAAATTTTCACTAGTTCTTTCATAATAAGCTAAATGGCACACTCCGCAATGAACAGCGCACACTCGAACCAAACTGCGTCGCGGCGGCTGTACATTGCGGGTTACAATTAAATTGTTTTTTTTTTTATGTCAAAAAATAAAAGTGGTTTCCCAGCCAAAATTTATTTTTCATACGATTTGGTTGGATGTACTGACCGCGTTATTGAGTAGCTTCAGTGTGGCTAGTGGCTTGCTTCAGTAAGGTTTTTTTACACCCTGTATGTGGCATACTGTCGCCGCGACTCGCGTCTTCTAAAAGAGCGTGAGAATAGGCTAGATGACACCACCAATCGTTGACATACTTTTTATTATACGTCAAAACGGTCTGCCTCCATAGATTTTGTATGGGAATACATGAACGTGACGTCTCGTTAATGTATCAGAAATCGGAATCAATTGACCGAATATTTATTGAGTTTTGTGTGTTAAAAAATTGGTTTCTACATCATTTTGGAAATATACTGATTGTTTTAACTTCATAGTGTCTATGTTTTTTCAACGCCATGGTCTTGAAAATATTTAAGATAGTTGTCATTATGCCTATTAGCCAGACTAATTCACTGACAGCAAATAACCCGTTCAACAACAGTCTGATAACACGATCGAATTCTAAATTGCAATTAATGATCAGAGCTGTATTCCATGAATGCGCTCGCGCCGATATTTGAGTGATGGCTGTGTTCCGCGAACATGTTTGCGTGAACTAATTGTTTGATCTACCAGTTTGTTGGTTTTGCTGGGTGATTTCATTTTCTATTGCTCGATAACGTTGGCCATGTTGACAAATGCTTTTTAATGTTGTTTGGTGCAGTCTAAATCGAATAATGTTGCATTTGTAGCTGATGAAGAATAAATGTCCTAAAAGGTTACTAGTGTTACTGAATGATGTTTTGGCACATCTTTGTAAACTTTATTATAGGCAAGACACATTGTGTAATAGAGGTAATTAGTAGAGATAATAGAAGTAATTATGTAATATATTTTTTTCTGGCAAAGGTTATGCGGAGTGTAAGATGCTTCGTGTGGCAAACCAAGTTTATTATTACGTAGAACATACAGATAGTAATCTTGGCGACCCGGAGATAGAGGTATATGCTTTAGTGTTACCGAGATGAAAAGCAATCTAAAAAGGCTATGATATGACGTTTGAAAATTAACGATTCCAAAAGTTGTCTACGGTAAGATGGCTTGCAACAAACAAACGAACAACTGCAGCAAAAACATCAGCACTGAATACAAAACAAATGAAGTCAGGTTATGTCACGTCAGGTGTTAAACTGATGATAAACCCGCTAATTGTGCAATGGAAATAGATGCAGAAGACTTTATACAATCCACGCACATAAGCACATCAGGCTACCCATGTTTGTTGCAAAGTCGTCCTTATTATAAGCTAATAAGATGCAGCATTGTTCAACTTGACGTGCTGTCATGTTTATCAAGTGCGTTCAGACTAAGGATTTGAAGAAAATGCATTAATAATAAATTCATCAAATACATAAATTACTTCTTAACTCAAATCTTAAAATTTTCTCTTTGGCCTCAACTTACTAAGGCAAATAGAATTTTCTTCAAAACGCTTAGTTTGAGGCTAGGTAATTGGTGTGTTCATTGAAACAATTTATAAATTATAATATATAAAAGTTTTTAAAGAGTTAAAAAATATTTTAAGAACATAATTTTATTCCTAAAATATTTGCAAAAAAAAGAAATACAGAAAGGTTCATGTATGCTTACGTTCTCAATGTATTTTCAAAAGGATGGGTGTCCTTTTTGTCCTCCTTGGTTAGAGGTCGCGTTAAGTTAAGAGGTTATAAGCAAGCAAGCGAACACAACCCGCTTTCCGCGCGGTATTCACATCTGCTTGTATGCAGCTCTACCACGACAGCTTTCAACGACCACTTTGGTGTAATGGTTAAAAAGTTTACTATTAACCAAGAGGTCGCGGGTTTGATCCCCGCTGCACTGTACAAACATTTGTGTGCATGAACATGTCTGTTTGTACTGGTCTGAGTGTTATATGTATTTATTTAAGTTTACATGTAATACCGCTGTTGATTCTGATTTCTATAACACAAGTGCTTAAGCTACGTACCACAGAGTCAGATCAATTTATGTGATGTTGTTGTATATAACAATAATACTAACCTAAGCATTTTGAAGTGACTCTCTCATCAGCCTTTATACGTCCCACTGTTGGGCACAGGCCTCACCACAACTATGAGGTGGTCCGAGCCATTCTCCACCAAGCGGGCTCAGTGCGGATTGGTGGAGGGGTGTTTGTAACGTAAGTGACCAACCTTACTGTCAGATGTTATTAAGCCGCCCGAGGGCCTCCGACCAGGCTTAACGACTAATATCTATCGATATTAACCGGGACCAACAGCTTAACGTGCCTTCCGAAGCACGGAGATGCTTGTAAATAGACGTCACTTTAATGGATAGAATGGTTACCCATCCCAAACATGACCGTGCCTTAGGTTGCTTAACTTTAGGTATCACTGCGCTGCAACCATTGCGCCACAAGCACCTCTTCCACAAGCACCTCTTTGGAAGTGACTCTACTGCATATTATTTAATTATACATTACGTTCAATATTCATGTACTTAACTGATTGCCGTTCATGCCTGTTCGCGATTAGCAACACGAAACGAAACTGAAACGGACCGTTAAATTGTCAATATTTTATAACACCGCAGTGCTGGGTGTAATAAAAACCCATATTTTGTATAAAACGAGGGCTTGCTGAAACCGCTGAAGTAGTAAAAAAATGAAAAACATATACCCTGTCGTATTTTAAAAGATTTGAATCTGGTGATCCTGAAAATTCAAATTCCTTTTCACAAAAAAAAAATGATTTTTACTTGTCGTCAAGCATCAAAAGTATTAGAACCACCAGTTTTTTGGTGTACTAAACATTGTAAAAATGAACATTTTATTGTTTGTTTCAAGCCAAAAGAATTTCTTCCATTTAACAAGTTATCGGACTAACAACATATCTGGCTTTAAAACCTTATACAAACATAGGCATTACATGCGACACTTCAGTTATTAAAATCGGTCGTAGCACTAAAGCCCCAGCGATTAGGTAAAGAAGCCTCTGGAAAATTGGTATCTACAGGTCATCAACCTCTGCCTGTATTCGGTTGACCTAGTCAAAGGTCAACCACACCCGTTCTCCGGCCTCTATCCGCGAATATAACTGAATTAATGAATTCGCAAATCGCCATATTTTAATTGGATCCTCCTATCGGCCGAGTTTTGTTCGTCGTCTGTTTTCAAATTGAAATACAAGACTAATCCATTAGCCTGACCATCCCCTTTCGAATCGTCTATAAAAGCAAAAAATGGTTAGCCAGACATCTTTAGCAGCTCTTTAGAGATATAAGAACAAAGGATAAAAGTAGCTTTAGTCCATTCGTGCTTACTGAAAATATCTACGTAAGCTCATTGTTGTTGTATTTAAAAGAACGTATTTGACATCATCATTTAGGATTGATAACAAAAGATTTATTTATAGTTGATAGAATCAGGTGTTACTTTGCGGAAATCCATGACTAAAGCTGGAATAGAGAGTTAATTATTTTGCTTTAAATTTCTACTAAACGACGCCAGCGCAAGAACCCAAATACATCCAACTGTAACCACTTGAAAAAACTAGAACTGGGCTGTTGTCTCTTCGACAGTCGTTCGTAGTCTAACAAAGAGACCACATCTCCTGAGGATGCCACGTGTAGTGACGAAACGCCTCGGGGGTTTTATTGATGTCAGTGTTGTATTTCCAATGCATTCTCTGTGTCAGGTTGTGAGTTGTATTGCAAGTCCTGTGACTTCCACCTTTAGTTTTCACGTGTGATTGTAAGGAAGGACGTACCGTATCTGTCCCTGTTTGGCTTAACCTAAGCCCTCAAAGTATGATTCAAAACTTTTTCTCATTACGTCCACGTAAATTCCATTGGAATAAAACTGCAGTTCATTTCGTGTCCAAAGTCCATTTCTCCGCTGAATTACCTGAAACAAAATACAGAAAGAAATTAAGTTTTATCGCTTTTTAAACTGCAAACGGGTCGGACGCGAGTTCAAGCTTTTTGCAGTCTAAATTAAACAAGCATCAGCCCAAGGACAATGCAGTGATATTGATTTGAGTTTTAAAGCAAATATAATTGCTGGAATATGGTTTGGAAACCATATTAGTTTTGTAACTGTCGGAGGTAAGTACTTATTTTTGAACTTTTTAAATTTTAACATTATATAAGTGACAAAGATACATGAAAATGTTTAAATGTAAACTATACATCATTATCATCATCATCAGCCTATATATATAATATAATATATAATTGTAAACAATTACAATTATTGTAAATCAAATTTGAAACGAGACAATGACAATAGTGACTGAGTTTCTTGCGCCGCTTCTTCTCAGCACTGGCCCAAATTGTCCCTAAGCGGTGGTAGGGTTAATTTATATGTTGAGACGTGTAAAAGTGCTACTTGTTAGCCTACTTACAAAAATAAATTAATTTGATTTGATTTGAACCCCCGACGAAAAAGAGGGGTGTTGAAAAATGTTCACATTCCCAAAAAGTTCGATCAGTGACCACTCTTAATGCAACGTTTATATGGTCCAGACCAGTCGAAGCTTGAAATTCGTATAACTGACGATTTATTTCGTGGCTGTCATGAAACTCACCTGTCAATAGTAATTTGAAGTTGAATAATAAACATTTAGGTTAAGTTAGCTACACATGCATGAGAATATTCCCCTTGTAATGAGACACTTTTTACGGATTATTTCGCGATTTATTTACATTTTGGTTTAACCTGACGTTTCGGACCCTTTTTGGCATTCGTAGTCACAGGTAGCCTGAAGAAACAAATATATCCCCCTTGTAGTGACACATTGTAATTACACTGTTTTTAAATGACGTCAGCGAAACCCTGTTTTGTACTAACACAGTATAATGAATTGTTACACTGTGGTACAACTATCAAAATAGGTACCTATATCAAATAGGTAAGACGGCGGTCTTAGTTATCTCCTCTTGTCCCGTTCCATCAATGGCGCCGATTCTACTGCAATTAGCCCGGGCTCATTTCCAAACGATTTGAATATCTTGTGACATCGCACAAGTCGCGGTAACTTGAGGGTAGTTTCGCAGACGTATCTTAGATTACTGTCGCAACTTCCATTCCTGGCTGGAAGTTGGCTTCGAAGTTGACGAGTGTTTAGTTAATTGGATTGCCAAAAGGATGCGTGAAATTATATTTTGAATATTCATTGTAGGAATATAGACTCTAATTTCGTTAAAATAAATGAAACACGGATACGAACGTTATTATGAAGCATAAGACACGATACAGTAATGAAAGCGCATTTTCTTCGACCACTTTGGTGTAATGGTTGAGAAGTTGACCATTAACCAAGAGGTCGCGCGTTCGACCCCCGCACTGTACAAACATTTGTGTGCATGAACATGTCTGTTTGTACTGGTCTGGGTGTTTTCTATGTATAATATTTATTTATTTACAAAAAAAAAGTATTTAAGTAATGTTTATCCGTTGTCTAGTACTCATAACACAAGCCTCGTAGCTTAATTTTGACTAGAGAATTGGTGTAATTGTTGTAAAATATTTATTTATTATTATTTATTATCATATTTTAGTTTCTGCTTCTAATCCTGTTTTTTTCGCCAGCGCACTACCGTCTTAGCGACTTGCGTCTTGTCAACAGATTGGTTGACGCTGTCAAATCGCTGATATTCGCGATTCGCAGCGAAAATATGCAGCAGGTATGCCCTGAGGCTTAGACAAGGCGCGCCGGTTCCTAAATTGATTCGCATCAATTTCTGATAATGTTAAAAAAAACCATTTCAGTCAAGCAAACATTCGTTTCCCAGTAGGTAGTACCTTTCTTTCTATCTTATTGAAGAACATTCATGTAGGCGTTTAGGTAATACAAAGTAAAAAGTACAGAGAATATATAATTGGTATAATGAACGCGAAATTAAGCGTCGTAATTTGTTGAATATTCATAAGAAGCTTCACATATAAGCTTAAACTTAATAAAAGCCTTCATTTCGTGAAGAGAGCTTTCACAGCTTCCTAAGACGCTCCATACTATACAATTCAATATTCGTAGTATCGAATCTATCTCTGTCACTCGAGCTAGCTGACTGTGCGAGAGAGCGAGATGGTGAGAATCGAAAAAAGACGGAGAGTTAGGAGTACAGGTTCTATTTCGCCTTAAATTGTTGCGTGTTACTGATAGCGAGTTTGATATGTGTTAAGTATGTGATAAAGACAGCGACTCGAACTTAATTAAAAGATTTCATATTGTTGCATATTTTATATCCTCTGATACTAAAGTACTAACAGATATCCTAAATACATTTTTTTTTAAATCCCACATTACTGTTTCCGACCATAAATCAATTCTTTTTTTAAATCCCACATTACTGTTTCCGACCATAAATCTATTCTTTTTTTAAATCCCACATTACTGTTTCCGACCATAAATCCAAAAGTCTTTGATTTGGTAAAATAGTACTTTAGTATTTTGTACTATGTGCTATTAAGCTGTATGATTCCTAGCGCAGCGCAGGTTGTCTACCTATCCGCAAAATGTGCTGACTGCACGTGATGGCTGTACGTGGATAGGTAATCATTAGACACCATGCGACTGACTACGACGAAGATAATATTTTAAAGCTCAGACTAAACCACATCAACTACTGGTTATCGGGTCTAAACGCGATATATTTTAATGAGTATTAGGTACTTACTCACTGTTCGACGTTAGGCTTGTTTCCACTATGAAAGAAATATTCAAAAACTGATTTTCTCTAAAATAATTCATAATTTCAGATGCCTTTACACTAATATTTTTCTGCAGTTCGTATTATTTGATTTTTAATTGGAATTCAAATGATAATTAGTCACTCAGTCGGCATTGCACGCGGTGACGTCAAAGTGTGTTATTCCCATACAAGCTCTATGAAGAAAAGCGTTTTGACAGTTGATAAAAAGTACGTCAACGATTGGTGGTGTCAACTACCGTATTGCACACAGCCGCGGTCACGAGCTGACTGACCAGTAGTTAGTGTTAAAATGCAACGCGAAAGTTTAAAATCATATAAAGAACACTTTAAGGTACACACTGCGACATCTCTTGCCGTCATTGGTGAACTAAGAAACAAAAATGTTTAGCCTGATGTGTCTGTTTGTTAAGATCAGTGGCAAAGTTTCATCTGTCTGATACACTATATCCACCCTGGCTCTAACGAATTTAATTCCATCACACCCCACACGTCAGACATTATGCTAATGTCTGTGCGACTTTTTTTTTTTAAATTAACACGACGGCAAAGGTTTTACATAATTCTGTAAGTAAAAATTGATTTATAAATGAGAAGAGTTGCAAACAAAGCAGCATAAGCATGCTCACACAAATG
Source organism: Pyrausta despicata (assembly GCA_963921415.1). Lineage (NCBI taxonomy): Eukaryota > Metazoa > Arthropoda > Insecta > Lepidoptera > Crambidae > Pyrausta > Pyrausta despicata. Next base: position 14,403,392 of record OY992861.1, on the reverse strand, counting down.
CTAATTCGTCAAAAGATGTGTATTTTTATTCCAAGGGACCATTTTTGGTTGGAATTAGGTTACACGTGATTAAAACACTGACCTGTATATTTTATACCCCTACAATAATAATAGGTATGTGAATGAAATATTATAAAATATAATTATGGTTGTTTTGCTAAGTTTACAGTTATTTGTTCTTCTTTATCTTCTCGCCTAAGAGCTCTTTGTATTTCGGCTCGTTTACAAAAAAATTACAAGTTGTAAAAACCCATAAACACTTCGATTCACATAAGCTCTGTAGCAAAAGTGAAATGCATTATGTGGTTGGTTAACCAATAAATGTTTTCGACTTTACACGTTCGTCTTTTTAAAAGCCTCATCGCTGCATCCCTGATTAGAATATAGGGAGGCTAATAAAAAGAGAGTGAATAGCTTATTTAATATGCTGCCGCAACGGGAATGCCTTGACTTTTCCTGAAGAAAATTTTCTATATTTATTTTCAGTTACATGATTAGTATCATGTGTCGTCGTGCGACCGTTTCTAGCTGTTTAAATTCATGTGTCATATTATTGGTTATTATTATTTTTGTGTTTTCTCTTTTATTTATTTTGTCGCACCGCCGACTAATCATTTCTGCTTAGCCCAAAGGTATGAATGGTAGAGAATGCCCTACGGCGTTAAGTCCACCTTTTGTACAAAGCTTAAATAAATAAATTAGTGAAGACAAGTGTACATATATCTATTATTTAAATCAAAATTCTACTTGTTAGTATTCAAAGTAAGTTTCATTGTGACCGCACTACCGATCTGATAGGTTTTACATATTTCAGGAGTCTACCATTTACAATGGGTCGTAACCGTATAAAAGGGTTTGCCAAATTGAAATTTATTTGAAAACTGGCCGTTTTATTGCTTCGCCGATAAGCTTTTTGTGTTTCATTTGTTTTGTTTGAAGCAAATGTTAGTAGCAAACTAGAGCAATGTTTTGACGTGACAACGTCTTATAAATTGGTTTGCCGGGTGACACCTCAAGAAACTGCGTTACGCTGCTCCGCTCACGTTCCGTGCTCACAATGAGAGCGAGTGAGAGGCACGCGTCCCTTCGACTCGGGCATGGTTAGCCCGCCTAAGAGCGAGTGAGACAGACATAAAAAGTGAAAGGCACGCGTCCCTTCCACTCGAGCACAGTTAACCCGCCTAAGAGCGAGAGAGACAGATCGAGAGAGAGAGAGTGAGAGAGATAGGCATACACACCGGTTCATGTTATACGAATGAATATTCACATTAAAATTATTTTACCACTCAAAGTCGTTGTCACGTAAAACTTTCGCCCGTATACCGACTTTACAGGCAACCAATTTTTGTTAAATAAAATCACACAGATCAAACAAAAGTTATTTATGGCAATTAACTCAATAAAGTGTAGTGTAGTAAAGGACATTTTTTTTATATAAGTGAACCCAATTTAAGCAGCATTACATAAGAAACCGAGAACTCTTAGAATAGAATAGAATAGAATAAATTAGAAATCGTTTATTTGCCAGAATACAAAAAATACAAGAATAGTCTTCTGTATGTTCTTGCATTACGCGTGATATAAACTATTATGAATTACGTAGGTATCTCTCAATCGCATATTTTCCAACCCCTGAGGGTATTACGATATCTCAATTTAGTTCAGAGCCCACAGCCAACATTCTCATCGCGAGGTTACTTACATACCATGCCGTTAGAAATATTTTTATTTGAACGCACCGGCCGGAAATGTTAGGGGTGTGTACATTCTCCAATGTATTTTACTTTATAAATGCGGTAAAGTCAGAAATAGAGGTTACATTTTTGAACAAATGAAATTGCTTTGTTTTACCACTATACCTCTAGTTACAGCAGAGCACGTGATAGGTAGAATAATTTTAATATGTTAAGTGTATCTTATAACACTTACAAATATAAAATTCAAAATAATACTGACGATTTATTTGGTGGAAATGGTTAAGAAGTTGACCATTAGACCAAGAGGTCGCGGGTTCGATCCCCGCACTGTACAAGCATTTCCGTGAATGATCACGTCTGTTTGTACTGGTCTGGGTGTTTAAATGTATTTATTGTAGTATTCTCAGTGTCACAAAATAGCTTAATAATTTCTGCCATGCCATTTCCAAAGAGACAACTTACTTGTTTTGTAAGTACTTAAACTTGCATTCATGTAGGTATACTTAGCGCTCTTCTCTTGCTTTTAACTCAGTCAAACTTTAATCCCTTTCGTTCCGCGTCATAAATCCCACAAGTATATATCTATATGAAACCTATGTATAGATATGTGAGCTACCTCACCACGTACTTCGTGTAAAACTTGGTGGCAGTTTAATTGATTTATTGATCGGCGAACATCGCGGCAACTCATCTTATCTTCGTCTTCAGCAACTTTGTAATTATGATTTGAATCTAGAACTTACTGCCAGGGCACATATGCGACACTCTGTCGCCACGGCTCGCGACTGATAGAGTGTCAACCACAGAACAAAGAATAACCCAGAAACAGCATAATCGCTGATTTGTACGAGACCTGTTGTAAGCAAACTTACACATGTAAAACTAAGTTACATCAAGAATCCTCGATTTTATATTGGCCAATCGTAGCGTTTACAAAACAGCTTATAGCATTAGCCCAATATTGTAAACTTAACCTTATTACTAGCACGTTCGAATCTAAAAGAGTATTAATTTTTTTAATATGTCACAGCTTGTTGCCGTCACAGACTGCCAATATTTCTATACTTTGCTGTCACGCTCTAAACGCACACACGCTAATCAAGTGTGTCTTCGAGAACGCAGTTAGTTATACTCGCGTCCCGCCTTCTATTCTTACATTGTAAGTAGTTTCCGCGTTGTGTGCCTCGGCTTAACCCGGCTTGCCCTGGCAATACGGTAGTTGACACCACCAATCGTTGACATACTTTTTATCAACTGTCAAAACGCTTTTCTTCATAGAGCTTGTAAGGGAATAACACACTTTGACGTCATCGCGTGCAATGCCGACTGAGTGACTAATAATCATTTGAATTCCAATTAAAAATCAAATAATACGAACTGCAGAAAAATATTAGTGTAAAGGCATCTGAAATTATGAATTATTTTAGAGAAAATCAGTTTTTGAATATTTCTTTCATAGTGGAAACAAGCCTATTAAATAAATGATTTTTTCATGCATATTTTATTATTTTGATAGTAGTCGATATGGTTTGACTTTGCTTTGATCAACTTAGCTCCACATTGTAAAGAGTAACTGTAAGGAATTGTTAACATCTAACATATTGGCGGCATATAACAATTTGCTATTGCGTAGTGCGTTCAACGCATCGGTAAGCCGGTTTGGTGTGAACGAACGAGAAGTTAAATCTATAAGGAAAAGCAATAAACTAGGTTACATCCACTCAAAGCGGTCAGTAAGACAGCGGCCGACAATACGTTAGCAAAATAAAAAAAAATCAATTTATTTTTGTAAATAGACAAGGAGCACTTTCACACGTCCCAACATATAAATTACCCTACCACCGCTTCGGGACAATTAGGGCCAGTGCTGAGAAGGAGCGGCGCAAGAAACTTAGTCACTATTTTCATTGCCTCTTTTCAAATTTGACTTACAATAAATGTAATTGTCTACATTTAAACATTTCCATATATCTTTGTCATTTATATAATCATCAATTATTGTATAATTTCCTTTCGATATTATTATATTATAGTATGAACGATACCTTTAAAAAAAACCGTAACTGACTTAGAAGAAAGCTGAAAAGTAACAGGTAATCCGATTTACTTGGTCAGCAAAGCGTTCGTTCGAGTGAAAACGCCATTTTTCTAATACCCTACCTTTCCCGAACTGTCTTTGATCATTTTTACAAAAGACCTTCAAAATATTATTAGCTAGCAAAAAGTGTAACACAAAAATAAGACAAAATGGAGTACCGTGTCTCTGAGCGGTATTTCAGGAACTCGGGCACAGAATATTTAGAAGCAGAACGCAAACTAATAAGAAGTTCGTGAAATGACACACGTACACTGATGTCTCCACAGGGCTCCTACACAAAGTTACATGTCATGAGTCGATGACGAAAATCGTAATCGTGATGCCATGGTTACTTACTAACACAAATATAATTTCCATCCCTACTATCTATTCCATACCTACATCCCCTATTTCTACTAATGCCTACTTTTCCTACTTTGTACCGGAGCAATGTTATGATATGTTTTTGGTGTATGGAAGTAGGTAAGAGGCTGAAGAATGACATACGCTACTTTTTTCTGCGAAAATAAACATCGCAATGCCATGAAAAAATTAAGAAATCAAGTCATTACCGATAGATGGCGCCACTCGGTTAAGTTTTATGAAGACAAAGGGTTTCCACACTGACAAAATCGCGAACGGCCACTAGTACGGTGGCCAGCACGTTACGGCAAACACTGCGTTATCATATGTGCTTGTAATACGGGCGATTTTGCAACAAAAATGTGTAGCTTGATGTGCTGGGCACTGTACATTTATAAAACGACAAGACGTTTACTTATGACGTGTCTTATGACGTGTAACTTTGCCTGGAAGCCCAGATCACCTTCGCGGTTGGTACTCGTAGTTAAAAAGTGAGTACTGCGAGTGTATTTCGGTACCTAATGAGGCGCGCGTCCATATGCGCGTGTGTCATTTGGAGCATTTGTTCTTTGCTCTCTGCTTTAAGTTATATCTTTACTGTGACTCAAGCAAAAAAACAGAATACATTGACGCTTCAGAACTGTCCCAATAAAGAAGTTTCAACTTTAGGGAGTAATGAATAAAAGAACGTCTCGTATATTTTATTCTGTGTACAAAAGGCGGTGCGGCCATAAAGTCTGATGGTGCGGAAGCGGTTTATGGCCGAGCGATATTATCTCGCTGGAACGATGCTGCATTGAGTGAGAATGCTTAAAATGTATCTAGATCATCAATTAGTTATTATTGTCACTTTAACAATAAAATATAATTTTATTGTGCTCCGCTACATGTGTTTTGAGATATTGCGTTGAGAAGTAAATAACCAATTAAAAAAAATTCTTCTCAAATCTTGTGGCCCTACTGCGTAATAGTAGTAAAGTCTTGGAATGTTTTTTGTCTCTTTCCCCTCGAGAGTCGACGGCTAAAAGTGAGATGTTAAAATTACTCCCTACCCGCAAAAATAATATTGTTTATCGCAAACGAAGTCAAGGTGACAACGGGAGGATAAACTTTTGTTATTTGACTGTAACTTTGACGAAGTTGAGTGGAATGGTAACATTCTTCCATAAATAAAGTCTACTTAATTAAAAAAATAACGAAAATGCGTAGATAAGTAGCTGTGACATACTGAAAATTTTTACAAGAAATAGAGTTAGCTATGCCGAAAAGAATGTTGTATCGAATATTATTTTGGTTTTTATATATATATATATGTATAGATATATATATATATATATTACCATATGGTTTTGTCACTGTCAATTATTTCTCCAGCTATGTAGGGTAAAGTTTTGTGGGTTGGTTCGTCAAAAGCCGACGATTCCATGAAACCCATTCCAATTTTATTTTCATTCCAATTAACTTAAGGCAAGTTTTCATTGCTAATTGCATAAATGGCGGTGTACCTAGCGAAAGACTGAAAATACACACAGTCACTTTAAGCATAAAGGTTCGCTTTTATATTGCCAGTGTCATTATAACAATAGCTTCCCTTTGAGATTACAGAACGAATAACGAAATGTATGTACGCGCATATCTTCAGACCAACTGCATCAAATTTTATGATTCTTATTTTTATGTGTTCTTTATGTCAACACAAAGTTTTAATAAAAAATATATGAAAAATACTTATTATTATTATCGACGACCACTTTGGTGTAATGGTCAAGAAGTTGACTATTAACCAAGAGGTCGCGGGTTCGTACCAAACTGTACATACATTTGTGTGCATGAAAATGTCTGTTTGTGCTGGTCTGGGTATTATATGTATTTATTTAAATTTATTTGTACTCCGCTGTTGATTCTGATATCTGTAACACAAGTGCTTATGCTACTTACCACGGAGTCAGATCAATGTATGTGATGTTGTTGTATATTTATTTATTTATTATTATTTCTACATTCATCGGGGAAGACAACATCTGTACCCGGTAGTGATTTATACAGGGAGTATAAAAGACCTTAACGAAGCCGAATACCACATATTCTACCAATTGTTATGATCATTTTTTTTCTTTACACCATACCTGGGAAGTTAACGGTTACTGAGATATTGATGGTTAAAGTTGGATTTTTTTTAATGATTTTTACAGAAATGACTTCTGTTCGTTATAACTTAACTTTTTTCCAAAGAAACATGATACAAATTTTCACTAGTTTTTTCATAAAAAGCCTCTCAATGGCACACTCCGCAATGAACAGCGCACACTCGAACCAAACCGCGTCGCGGGGGCGTAAAGCAACACGCCCCGCGGTGACTTTTCCGCGTGCGCGCTGTACATTGCGGGTTAGAATTAAATTATTTTTTTTGATGTCAATATATAAAAGTTGTTTCCCAGCCAAAATTTATTTTTCATACGATTTGGTTTGATGTACTGAACGCATGGTTGACGGCTTCGTTAAGGTTTTTTTTACACCCTGTATATAAATATATACACAAAACTGTTAAAGTTACGTAGAATATTCAACAATCAAACATGCTTTAATTTTTTATACTTTAAGAAGCAGAAAAGTTACATTCAACACTCTCTAAGGTTCCTAAAACCGTCCTAGGTAGAGTCCAACGTATTTAAATAACTACCTTCACTGACTAGAACTGGCAATTAGACAATTTCTACTACGTCGCTAATTAGTAAAAGTTACTAATAGTCCAAATGAAAGGCTGATGAAGCCGCCTGAAAAAATTCCATGGAATGAATGAAACGAAGAATTATTATGTCAAAGACAAATATTTTCCCGGTCATTTAAAGTAGGTTGGTTAGTTTTTATTTTATTTTATTAAAATACATGTTTTCAAAATTATTATGTTGTCAATTGTCCCCCTGAATCGTCAAGTGTCCCTCAAAAGGATAGCATACTAATCTCCTAGTGTTCAGACATTTCAGTCGGTTTAGAATAATTAAGTCATAATCTTCAGTTAAAAACAATATTTGATATAACTTCAAACTCATTTAACTTAGATACATATTTTGGGTTGTATCCAGCGCATTTGTTTTTTTAATAGATAAATAATTCCGCCGTTTTAACGTTTAAAAAACTAACAGTTAGGCTGTTTACCAAACCGTCGGTTAATATTTTTTTCATGGATCGGTAAAATCTTTCCCTGCTCATAGTAACTTTTTATGGGGTTATGACGTAATCCATCAAAAGGTTACGTGACCTAGTGATAGCCGATCGATGTGGTTATACGCGTGTCTAAATGCGTGTGTGTCATTTTGAGTATTTCTTCCTTGCTTCTCTGCTTTAAGTTGTAACTATACTGTGACTCAAGCAAAAAAACAGAATACATTGACGCTTCAGAACCGTCCCAATAAAGAAGTTTCAACTTTAGGGAGTAATGAATAAAATAACGTCTCGTATATTTTATTCTGTGTACAAAAGGCGGTGCGGCCATAAAGTCTGATGGTGCGGAAGCGGTTTATGGCCGAGCGATATTATCTCGTTGGAACGATGCTGCATTGAGTGAGAATGCTGAATATGAAACGTCAAACGGATTTCTGTTCGGAAAACTCTTGAGGTTATAGCGGCTATAATGGAAAATAGAAGCAATATCGATGCAGTTATTTACATGACACGAAGGATTGTAGGAACTGGTCTGGCAAATCGAGATGGGTTATATTGAGTTTCAATGCCCATACTACTTAAAACTTTAGCCATCGTATTCATTATTTTTAACAATATTGTTTCTTTTTTTGTTAATATTTTGATTTCAATTATAAATGTTTGTTTTGTTTACTTTAATTACTATCTCTCTCACGAGAGTTAAAATGTATCTAGAGCATCAATTAGTTATTATTGTCACTTTAACAATAAAATATAATTTTATTGTGCTCCGCTACATGTGTTTTGAGATATTGCGTTGAGAAGTAAATAACAAATAAAAAAAAATCTTCTCAAATCTTGTGGCCCTACTGCGTAATAGTAGTAAAGTCTTGGAATGTTTTTTGTCTCTTTCCCCTCGAGAGTCGACGGCTAAAAGTAGGATGTTAAAATTACTCCCTACCCGCAAAAATAATATTGTTTATCGCAAACGAAGTCAAGGTGACGACGGGAGGATAAACTTTTGTTATTTGACTGTAACTGTGACGAAGTTGATTGGAATGGTAACATTCTTCCATAAATAAAGTCTACTTAATTAAAAAAATAACGAAAATGCGTAGATAAGTAGCTATGACATACTGAACATTTTTACAAGAAATAGAGTTAACTATGCCGAAAAGCATGTCGTATCGAATATTATTTTGGTTTGACTGATATATATATATATATATATATATATATATATATATATATATATATATATATATATATATATATGGATGGTTGATGCACTTTTCGAAAAAGCTTCACTTCTTAAAAGTATTAAACTTCTGAAAATTATAGTAAATTAGAACACAGGCAAATATCCGACTTTTACCCTATGGTTTTGTCACTGTCAATTATTTCAACAGCTATGTAGGGTAACGTTTTGTAGGTTGGTTCGTCAAAAGCCGACGATTCCACGAAACACATTCCAATTTTGTTTTCATTCCAATTAACTTTAGGCAAGTTTTCATTGCTAATTGCATAAATGGCGGTGTACCTAGCGAAAGGCTGAAATTACACACAGACACTTTCAGCAAAAAGGTTCGCTATTACAAATAAATAAAAATATATTTCAGACTATGAAGCGTCCATATAGTTGTTAGTAACACAAAAAATATATTATGCCAGTGTCATTGAAACAGTAACTTCCCCTTGAGATATAGCAAATATATCAACCTAATGAATAAAACGGAATCGCCGAAATGTATGTATGCGGATAACTTCAGACCGACTGCACCAAATTTAATGATTCTTATTTTTATGTTTTCCTTATTGTCAGGACAAGGTGTTCACAAAAAGATATATAAAAAAGACTTAGTTTTTACATTTATGGGGAAGGACAACGTCTGCCGAGCCCCGGTAGTGATTTATAGAAAAAATATACATATACAAAACTGTTAAAGTTGTGTAGACTATTTACTAGTAAATGCTTTAATTTTTTAAACCCAATTTAACTTTACGAAGCAGAAAAGTTACATTCAACACTTACTAAGGTTCCTAAAACCGTCTAAGGTAGGGTCCAACTTATTTTAATAACTACCTTCACTCACTAGAACTGGCAATTAGAAAAGTTCTACCAGCTCGCTAATTAGTAAAAGTTATTCATAGTACAAATGAAAGGCTGATGAAGTTGCCTGGAAAAATTCCATGGAATGAATGATACGAAGAATTAATATGTCAAAGAGATTTATTATCTCGGTCATTTAAAGTAGGTTCGTTACTTTTTATTTTATTGTTATTAAGAGACGTGTTTTATTTATTTAAGCTTTATTGCACAACAAAACTTTGTACAAGGTGGATTTAACGCCGTAGGGCATTCTCTACCAGTCATTCTCTAAAAGTCAGTGTTATGTTGTCAATTGAGGGGGAGAAGTTTTCTTCAAAAGGATAGCATACCCACTAAGCTCCTAGTGTTCAGACATTTTAGTCGGTTTAGAATAAAACAAAATTTGATAGAACTTCTAACTCATATTTAACTTAGATAGATATTTTGGGTTGTAATTTAGCGCATTTGTTTTGTTATCTCATAATATTTCAATTCTCCCGATTGTTATCTGTTTTGAGTCTATTTCATAATTAATAAATAAATAATTCCGCAGTTTTAACGTTTAAAAAACTAACAGTTAGGCTGTTTACCAAACCGTCGGTTAATATTTTTTTCATGGAACGGTAAAATCTTTCCCTGCTCATAGTAACATTTTATGGGGTTATGACGTAATCCATCAAAAGGTTACGTGACCTAGTGACAGACGATCGATGTGGTTATACGCACGATATTTTTTATTGCAGACACAGTAAAAAATATCTACGCGCTTTTGATATTCTACCAACCGTATGTAGTGATATTTTTTTGTCCTAGAGGGCGTAAAGGGCGTAATGGTTTTCTTCATAAATTAAAAATGAGAAATAAAAACACACTTCAAGAAAAAATCGGACAATCAGGGTGTAATATGATATGGTAAATGCTTTAAATATCATTACAACTTTATTAATATAAAACTTCAGCAGCATAGAAAAGCATTTACAATCGTATATAATGACATGTTGAAACGCTTACGTAATTGAAACAGAAAAAATAAGTTTAATTATTCAGACGATGATTTATCTCAAGCTACTGATAATTATTATTATTGTAATATTGACTCTTGGAAGTAAAAATAAGATTTCTTAGAAATGGGAAAGCACGTAAATAAATTTCCAGAATCAAAATTACACAACGCAATCACACCTGAAAACCAAATCCAATCCGAAAGAACTCTATGGTAGAGTCTCATAACCGTTGAAAGGACAATCATTGGCCAACCCGTATATGACCTCTTTATGGCTTAATACGTGGCTATTTTCCATGCAAATAGGGAAAATGTGCAAATGTCCGGTAAGTTTTCGGGTTGTGAATATTAAATATGGCGTAATAAGAGTGAAATTGTGTCCAATAGGTGGTACACTTAGATATTGGTTGACCAAATTACATTAAAATAGTCATCTACTTCAATATGTCAATTTGCAGTAATATTGAGAGATTTTTTTTAAATATTTAAGCTTAATTGCACAAAAAAACTATGAACAAAAGGTGGACTTAACGCCGTAGGACTTTCTCTACCAGTCATACCGTTGGGCTAAGCGGAAATGATAAGTAGGCGGTGCGACAAAATAAATAAAAGAGAAAACTCAAAAAAGATTGGAATGATGCATCGATTTTTTTTAATATTTGAAATGGTAACTTACAATAATTTATGCGATATGGCTTTCTCAATCCTTTTTTATTCTTAAACCGAACTTGATAGAAATCTCAGTCATTTCAATGGCAATTGTACAACTGAAGTACGGAACGTTTGCAGCTCTGAAAAAGATTCCTGAGGAAGTTTAAAAGCCTTCCGTCGAACATTGGCTCGCATTTAAAATTTAAAACCACTTTAACTTCTATTCAATCTCAGAAAGAACACATTTTTATAGTTTCTAATGCAAGGGGATTTGCTTTGAAGAGTTATTTGTTTATTCATCAACCTAGGGTAATAAGCCGTATAGTGATAAATAAATAAATATACAACAACATCAAACACATTGTTCTGACTCCGTAATAAGTAGCTAAAGCACTTGTGTTACAGATATAAGAATCAACAGTGGTATACAAATACACTTAAATAAATACATATAACACCCAGACCAGTACAAACAGACGTGTTCATGCACACAAATGTTTGTACAGTGCGGGGATCGAACCCGCGACCTCTTGGTTAATAGTTAACTTCTTGACCATTACACCAAAGTGTTCGTCGAATTAATAAACTGTAAGTTTATCATTTTCTCGATTTTAAAAGAGTTTTTTTGGCTGCAATCTCAATGCGATTGCCAGCGATCAGGCCGCGGTGATAGGTTGACACTCTGTCAGGAACGACACACATAACTGCGCTACAAAGCGTCCTACAGGGTCTTTAATTGTTAAGACTCAACAGACGCTTTGCGATAGCGCTGTCAATTGTAATTTAGTTCAAATTTTTTGGAATAAGAACGCTGTCATTAAGCGGAAAGCCAAATCGTACTACGGGCCCAGGTCGGCAGCAAAAGGCTTTGTTTTGCGGCCCCGAAACGTGGTTATGTGCTCCTCCACCCTTCAGTACCGTGTCGCGGCTAGTATGAAATTTTGACCTACTGTTCTCGGAGGTGCTTCATGCGTTAAACTGTAAAAATATTTTAAAAAGGAACAACGCGAGCGCAAGTACTTTCGAATCGATTCGATATCGTTCGGACCACGTATAAATTTTTCACTGCGTCGACTGTATCGGCAGCGATCGGATTGCCGACGCGAGTATCAGCAATCAGCAATCGGATTGCCGATGCCACTTGTCCTCGGATATTAACACGTTTTATAAGATCGGGGTGTATGTATGTATGAATGTATGTAACGGAATTTTTGAGCTCAATTTTCACCAACTTCCAGAAATCGGATTAATTTGAAACTTTGCACACGTATTTAGTACCGATGACAATGCAATAATTTGATAAGAGTTTTCCATTATCCTTATTAACTAAAAAAAATAAAAATAAATAATAGTTAAAAAACTAAAAAAAACACGCTTTTATTGCTAACTAAAAAAGAGAAAATAATTTCTGTGTACACGAAATTAATATTACAGTAGAGTAAAGAGCGTGGGGTGCTTGGTATAGTAGTATGTGAAAATCATCCTATTATTGGCAACTATAAAAAGAGAAGAATGAAAACGTGATAAAGTGCACCCCACGCTTTTTACTCTACTGTAATATAAATTCCGTGTACTCAAAATTATTCTCTCTTTTTAGTTAGCAATAAAAATGTGATTTTTTAGTTTTTTATTTTAGATCGGCATTCCGTATGACGTCATAGGTTCGCATCGCACGTAGGCATTGCCGATGAGCGATCCGTTCGGTGCGGTTATGAGTATTGTATGAGTTTTCGTACAAGGCAAACTAAAATCCAATACGTGCGATGCATGCGATACCGGCTAGTGGACGCTTGCCTTTATATGGAACCAAAAAGCTTGGTTGATTCCACGACCCAACTATCATCATCATCAGCCTTTATACGACCCACTGCTGGGCACAAGCCTCACCTCAACATGAGGTGGTGCGAGCCATACTCCACCACGCGGGCTCAGTGCGGATTGGTGGAGGGGTGTGTGTAAGGTCAGTGGCCAACTTTACTGTCAGATGTTATTAAGCCGCCCGAGGGCCTACGACCAGGCTTAACGACTAATATCTATCGATACTCAACTCTGATTCACACTTAATATACCCGTGCTACATGCATCGATGGCTGAAACCGGCCAGCTCGGCTAAGCCGACAGTATGGCCGCCTCTTGCAAATTGCTCGCATAGACAAGCTAGAATGTTTCGAATGCCGATAGCGGTTTGCTTTTGAGATCGAAGTGATATACGTATCCATACTATTTTATAACTATGGAGATTTTTGCTTGCAAATACATTAACTACGTGTAACTTTGAGTAATTTAAAAACGTAGCTCATATCGTTTACAAGTTATCCTATATAACAAAACCCAAAAACAGTTTGTTAGTCATATATAACGATGAAAAAAGTGCTGCATTACAACCTAGAAATTTTCAAAGCTAGAGTGAACCGGCATCTTCTAGGCGAAATGGCTCCATCGACTCAGTCTTTGCCTCGTTAGGCTTTCTCTTGGGTCAAGAGAAAACCTATCCCAAAAAAAAAACATGTGAACGGAAATTGGTATTTATATTCGGGTACTTTTATATTAAAAGGCAAAATTGTATTGCCTTGACTGAATTCGCAGTATCAAATTAGATCTCAGGCTTTTTCCAATGTTTTTAACAAACCCAGCTTATTAACGTTACTTAGTGTAATTTTTGTTCTATTAATAAAACATGGTCTTATTATTACCAAATGGTCATGAAAAAAATACCGTTTCAAAGTTCGAGGCAAGAATTCAAACTTTTACATTTCAAAATTGTGGCTGAAAGACGTTACAGGTAGGGGGAGAAAAGCCTGTGTTTGCCTGACCTAGATACCTAGATCTGAGGCGTATAAGCCTTTGGAAAGTGCTGGGCACGTGGTTAAAAGATTATATTTTTAGAAGGCAGCCGTGTTTCTTATGAGTGGTTAGTGCCACTTACGTCAGAGTGAAGAAAAGTGACGTCAAATATTTGGCTTACAGAAGATGTGGTAAGAAGAAATAGCTTAGAGAAGAATATACAAAATTTAACTACAATGTTAGCTGTCGGTTATCGGGTCTAAACGCGAACTATTTAATGAGTATTTAGGTACTCACTGCTCGACGTTTCGGCTGGATTGCACACAGCCGTGGTCACGAGCTGACTGGTGGCGCGCGGCGTCGTCTGCTCGGGGCGGCCGCAGTTTCCAGATCCACCCTCACACTTTCATTATTAAAAATGTTAGTACAGTCACCGCGACAAACAGCACTGACGGTATCAATTTGTGTCTTTTTAGGTAAAAATCGCGGTTTGCACTTATTTATCACTGGATTCCACGCTGATGACAATTTAAATCCGTCGTCCCGATTGAAATTTTTGTATTTCTTGATTTCAATCGCTTCACGTACTATCCTAGGATAGTAATAACGATCGGTGGAGAGGATTTTTGGGTCGTGCAGTTCCATCCAATGATTAGCACCTTCCTCCAGTAAATGTTCAGCAACCGCGGATTTATTCACCTGCCGATTTTTTACAGCTGCGATATGTTCTTTCACTCTTTCAGCTATTGTTCGCTTAGTTTGTCCGATGTAAGAACTACCACAACTGCAATCAATCTTGTAGACACCAGGAGTTTGAAAGGGCACGACGTCCTTTGGCGACCGCAGAAATCTTGACACTTTGGATAACGGAGTATATACAGTTTTAATGGAGTAGTTTCTGAGGACTGTTCCAATTTTATCCGTTACTCCTTTAATATAAGGCAAGAACGTTGCAAGGCGACTGACATCAGGTCGTTTTTCCTTTTCCTTCCCTTTCCGCCTTCTTCTTAGTCCTGACGTAGTATATCCGTTACGATTAAGTACCTCCTGAACATGGGTTAACTCTGCCCCCAGGTGCTCAGGGTCACACAGTCTGTGCGCTCTGTTTGTAAGCGAGGCAGATGAAGACACGGATAGTCAGACCTTGATTACCTTCCATAAAGTACATCCCAAAATAAATCTTATCTCGAAATGGAATAAAAACATATCTAGAGTTGGGATGATAGATGGCTCCTGTCTAAAGTGATGAATTGCCAGGAACGTTTTTGCAAAACCGGAGAGACCCTGAATTTATGAGTATTACTTGTTAGGGGGTGTTTTGTGATCTTTGTATACCATTAAGGTATTTAAATAGAATCTTTTGTGATCCTAACATGCTATTTTAATTCAAAAATTCAAAGGTGGTTGTATTTGTCGGCCCACATCTGGACATAAGGACATTTGAGATGATCAAGAAAGTCATTTAATTTTGATATTTTGTTTTCGACGACCAATTTGGTGTAGTGATTAAGAAGTTGACTTTTAACGAAAAGGTCACGGGTTCCCGCAATATACAAACATTTGTGTGCATGAAAATGTCTGTTTGTACTGGTCTGGGTGTTATATGAATTTATTTAAGTTTATTTGTAATACCACTTTTGATTCTGATTTCTGTAATACAAGTGCTCAAGCTACTTACCACGGAGTCAGATCAATGTATGTGATGTGGTTGTATATTTATTTATTTTCTTTATTTATTTAAGAAGAACAAGAAGGTCATTTAATTTCGTTATGCGACATTTTTTATGTTAATATCTGTTTATTTACCTAACATGAGCCTACAATACAATATTATCAAGTCCACTGCCGTTTTTATTTAGCTGCGTCCAGGAGTAACGTATTAGGTGTGACATTTTTACCTCAGAACAGTGAGTGTAAGAGAGATGACAATAGTCGAAGAGAACATCACATTAATTTCAGAGTAGGACTTTTGATAAGATTACACGCGTTATCCCGTAAGTCCCGATAATCTCACGAAGGGATGACGTCCAGGGATTGGCTTTCGGGAAGCCATTGATTGCTATAGGCAATGATCTAGGGTCGATCGTTATTTTGCAGTTGACGTGTTTGTAAGTTCTTAGTTAGCATTTAAATTAAAAGTTGCGGTAATGTCGTATTTTACAACAAATTTTCTTATAGGTTAGAACTGTCCAAGATTAGTATTCTTGTACTATCTTTTGAGCACGCACTTCAGTATACATAATTTTGTGTAGCTTTTAGGTATGGATTACAAAAACCAAATCAATCACTTTTCATGTTTCACGTCGTTCGTAATCACTTTATAGAAATGCATCTAGGTTTTGTTCAGGACTGAAACATCAGAGCAACTACGAAACTGTTGTTATTTGTAATTGTAAGATTACTAGCGGGGGGTGGAGGGCTGATAACCTGAGATACAGGAACCATCCTAGTTCAGGTATCAGCCCATCATAAATTTTTTTTAAACTCATTTATTTTATGTTTTGTATATCTATGTATTTTGGTGAGAAATAAATGAATATTATTATTATTACCTATATACATCCAATGAAACTAAGTGGTTACGTCCAACACGTAAAACGGTATTACATAAAAAACGAAATAGCTGCATACACTTTCAATAAATCTGACATGTCAGATAATGTCTAGTTTTTAATCGATTGGCGTTCGTTAAGTAAATTAAGTCTTGTGTTGGCTGAAACAGCAAAAAACTGAAACTTTCGCTCACTGAAACGCTCGGAACTGTTACACCACGTTTATGAGAGTTAGCGTTAATTAAAATGGTAGAACATGAGGCACACTTTACTTTCAGCTTCGAAACGTGTTTTGAAAATAACGCGTGTATGACGAATGATTTTAAATTTTCTCGTCAACTTTTTCATATAGGGCAAAATTTTCATAAAGCTGAAAAAGATGATTATTTTGTTTTAAATTTCCACGAAACGACGCCAGCGCAGGAACCAAAATACATCCAACTGTAATCACCTGAGAAGGTAGAATATCTACAACTCACAACGTGACACAGAAGATGCACTGGAATCACAACACTGACACCAACAAACACTCGACGCGTTTCGCCACTGCACGTGAAGAAGCGACTAGTCGACACTACGAGCGACTGTCGCTCGTAGTCTGTCGAAGCGAAAACATCTCCTGAGGATGCCACGTGTAGTGGCGAAACGCGTCGAGTGTTTGTTGCTGTCAGTGTTGTGATTCCAGTGCATCTTCTCTGCACGTTGTGAGTGGTAGATATTGTAAGTCCTGCGACTTCCAGTTCTACCTTTTCAGGTGATTACAGTTGGATGTATTTTGGTTCCTGCGCTGGCGTCGTTTCGTGGAAATTTAAAGCAAAATAATCATCTTTTTCAGCTTTAGTCATGGATTTCCGCAAAGTAACGCCTGATTCCATCAACTACAAAACTTTCATGTCAGTCTAGGCCTAGTTGACTTGACAGTTGTAAGGTTTTAAAATAGAAATCTTCATATGATGTTACTTCAGCAATTACTTATGATTTGTAACATTTTTGTTATGGTGATTGCAAAAATAAACCAACGATTTTGTAGGACATCGTCATTTTGACGTCGGTGAAAATTGAAAAGGATTAATTGAATGGCAGGCCATGTGTGTTAAATTGCGAAAGCAATTGATATCTCTTAAATAGACTGAAAAATAAATGTAATGTTCAACTGTTTTTGATAGCGTAGACATTGCTGATTGAAGAAAGCTCATAGTATAAATTTCTTTCCAAAAAAAATCCAAGTGAATAAGTTCTGTAAGCCCTTTAATTTCGTAACCCACAAACCTATTTCTCACTTTAAGCCTTTCAAGCCATTTGTTACACGGACAAAGCTTGCCGTCATCTCAGCGAGAGCAATCGGTATCCTTCGGGGTACGTGTGAAATATTACCAATCCGACTGGTAGAGGTTACAAATGGTCAAGACTCCGCCTAATGACCGGGCGGAGGTTTGCCTTCTGTCGGCCGGGATATGCTGGTCATTTGATTAATTTACACGATGTTTGTTTAGAGTAACACTGATTGATTGGGAGATTTTCTTGAGGGAAATAAAATAAAATGATTATTATTAGTGGTTCCCAAAAAAATAAATAAATAATATACAACAACATCACATACATTGACCCGACTCTGTGGTAAGTAGCTTAAACACTTGTGTCACAGGTATTACAAATAAACTTTAATACACACATATAACACCCAGACCAATAAAAACAGACATGTTCATGCACACAAATGTTTGTACAGTGAGGAAATGGAACCCGCGACCTCTTGGTTAGTAGTCAACTTAATACGAGTATTATTGTAATAATAAATCTGCAATTAGTCATCTCAATTAATACCCTAAAGGGATTTATGAAAATGCGTGAACAAAACTTTGTTTCCAACAGCCAAACAAACACTCTAAACAGTTTCACTGGCATTGAAAAACGAAATTAATCTTCAACAACTCTCCCTTTAGCAGACAAAAGGAAGCTTTGCGGCACATTGTCTAAGTGTCACGGATAAATGGGGACTCGTTTATGGAATGAACGGACGAACGAATGAGCGCCTCCATTCGGCTGACTGCCGGACTGAACAGGGTCAAAGATGACGGAACGATGGTGGATTGCGATAAAAAGATGTTAAGCTACATACAGAATCAAAATTTTAAACGACAACAATCAGTGAAATTATTTTTTATGACAACTTTATTGCTTTCCGCAGTGTTTTTTTTTTTAAACTAATTTGTAGCAAAATTATAATTGACAGCGCAACTGTTAAGCGAAAAACAACATTGCAATAGTGTTCCTGATGGTTGTTGGGATAGAAAAGTTCTAGATGGGAGATCATTCGATAAAATTGCTGATATAGATGTTAAGCACGCCGCTCGCAACGTCTCATACCTTGATCACACTCGCCGAGTGGACAGGCGAGACAGTAAAATAATTTTCGGCCGAGACAGTATTTATAATAAAGACAACACTAGTCAATCTGTTCACACGAAGCGAGCACTCAGCCGAGTGCACTGTCTCGTCCTTCCACTCGGTAAGTGTAATCAAGGCATCACGGCTTATAGCGATGATGGTAATAATGCAGTATACTCTTAAGTTCATCAATTTAGTAAGCAACTATCAGAGGGTTTTTTATTACAAAAAATATCTCCCAAATACCCTTGAACAGACAATAGGAAGCTTTGCTGCACATTGTCTAAGGGTCGCGGATAAATGGGGACTCGTTTGTGGAATGAATGAACGAACGAATGAGCGCCTCCTTTCGGCTGACTGTCGGGCTAAATAAGGTCAATGATGACAGAATGAGGGTGAAATGTGTTAAAATGATATAGGCTCAGACTGACTTACTGTCACTACGACTCGTGACTGTCAGCGTTTGAGGCGAGGTAATCGCTTGACACTAACTTACTTAAAGTTAATTCGAAAGTTACTACTTAAAGTTAGACACTATCTTATATACTATATCTATAACTCTAACGCTTAGATCAATATCAATATCTTTATATCAATAATATATAATGCATTGTAAGACTGTTTTTTGTCCTAAATAAAAAGAAGAAAAAAATCTAAATGCCGGCTTCCACTTTAACCTGTGGAATTGAGTTACGATCAAATCAGTTAAGAGTGTATGATCATTTGATTGGGGTGCACTAGAGAAAGACTGATGTTTTGGCCGATGGTAATGACTATACATAATTATTATGAAATAGCCACTATTAAAAAGAGTTAAATATTTTTGAAGGTTTTACACGCAAGTGTAAAAGCTCTTACGTCAGACATTTCCCACCACCAAAAAGCAGGCTTATTTTGACAAAGCTTTTATACGGAAAAGCGGAAAATACAACGTTCGAATACTAATCTAAGATACCGGTACACAAACGCCACGAAACGGGTACAGACTTGAAAAGGCATAGAGCTGCCACTGTCCAATATACTCCGATTTATTTGATTCACGATTTTCGGGCCGAAGGAATACGTCTTACGGAGAATTTATAGGATTTTCTCTGGAGGATTTTATTGAATAACCGATTGGGTCGCCCCAGGTGGGAGCGACGTGTAGTGTTGTGCCACTAGAATGGGAAATGTATCGATATTCAAGTGACAGTATTATGGTTATATCCAGGTGTACTACTGAACTGATTTACTTTCCTACATCGGAGTTCAGATGTATGGATTCGCTTCTGGGTTAAAAAATTTACAAACTTAATTAAAAATCTGATATTATTTATCCGTCCATCAATACGTGAAAACCTCTGTGTGCCTAAAACCTTCTCTCATGTAAACTTGTTTTCTTTGTTTTTTCAGCATGAAACAATCAGATACGCGATTTACAGACACAATCAGTATACGCGAGCCGGATTCGGCCGAACGGGGCACGAACGAACACTGCCTTAAAACGATCAGAAAATATTTCAGAAAATATTTTTCGAACAAACTGTAAAAAAGAAAAAAGCAAAAGAGAATTATAATAGAAATCACCAACATGCTTCATATATTGATGTCTTATCTTCGTCGTCTTGTGATCGAAAATACCGACAGACACAAAATACGAATCGACAATCTTAATTTCTCGGCGGATTCTCATCACTACCGATGTGGTTAGAATTACATTTTGTTAGTAAAAAAGATTTTGCTATAGCGAGAAATGATTGCGATCGCTTAGTAGGTGGTAAGCCGGGCTACGTGGTTTTCGTCTCGAATTTTGTTGAGGTAAACTCGTGATATTTGTCCTAATATTTGGTACGGTCCAGTTTAGGAAACATCAATGAATATACAACAACATCACTTATTGATCTGACTCCGTGGTAAGTAGCTTAAGCACTTGCGTTAAAGATATCAAAATCAACAGTGGTATTACAAATAAACCTAAATAATACATATAACACGCAGACCAGTACAAACAGACATATTCATGCACACATATGTTTGTACAGTGCAGGGATCGAGCCCGCGACCTCTTGGTTAATAGTCAACTTCTTGACCATTCATGACACCAAAATTGTCGTCAACATGACGACATGTAGTTCATCATGACAAATGTCTGAAACAATCCTACACCTAATGGTATACCACCCCAAATACTCGTCCATACAAATCAACAAGGCTAACCTCATCATTTAACATGTCATTGCTTATGTATTTCTCTTCTGATCTTCCAAAAACAGAAATACACACATACTTCCTTGAGTCCAACTTCATAATAATTCAAAGGCGAAATCGTACACGTAACTTAAACAAGACTTAAGTCCATAAGACAAAAGCCTCGAAAATGCCTCCTGTCCTGAAACTGTCCCACACTTCACAAAGTTATGTAACAGTCACACGACTACTAGTGCGACCGAGTCGGGACCGAACTGTGACAAACTTTGTAACTGCGACAACCGTGAGATATAAACTTGTCACAACTCCGCGCCTATTGTATGTACATAAATGAAGTTACATATCTTTGTTACGGCGTTAGGGCGCGTTCATATATAACGTCTGTGTTACAGGATCCGCCGCTACTGAAGACAGTATTCACACAGTACATTTAAGTACTGATTCGATAAACAGATCAATATATACTGGATCTGATATTCTATTGTTACGTTCTAGGGGTGTGGGATCTAGATTGAAATGCACTTCTAAACCGATGAAGTAGAGTAGGATTTATTGTACACGTTTCAACACTTAGTACACAAACACTTACATCGCACTCCAAAATCTTCCTGTCGCAGTACTCGTCGCTTTCCCAAATTAAACTCAAACTCGGTCGCAATCCCGGGCTCCTTATATACCGGCCGTCAAGGACTCCCGAATATTCGGTAGGTACCTACTACCCAGTACGAGACTGTTCGGGATCCTTCCAAATGCCGTCTTGCCTAGCCTAGACCTTTTTTGAATGTTCGGCATCATAGTGCTATCCTTGTCTTGTTCTGCCTCTGTCACACCTTTCTGGAATGTTCTCAGTATAGCTGCCTCTCTCTAATCGTGCTATCTCTTTCACTCCTACTGAAAATTACGTCATATACTGAAGTGGGCTTCAAAGGCCCATAAGAGGTCCTGAAAACGCCTGAAAACGGGTTTTCAGGTTATGGCGTCATCTGATAGAGGGTGGCCTGAAACGGACTGAAAACATGTTTCAGGCGCCTGAAAACAACGGTAACTTGGGTGAAATTTCGATAAACTAGTATGTGTTAGAGCACTCTCTGAAACGGCCTGAAATGGTATTTCAGCCTGCTGAAAACGCCTCCAAGGCACGGAAAACACGATCAAAGTTTTAGCACTAGCCCACCGGCGTAACACTATATATATAAAATTCTCGTGTCACAATGTTCGTTCCCATACTCCTCCGAAACGGCTTGACCGATTCTCATGAAATTTTGTGAGCATATTGAGTAGGTCTGAGAATCAACCAACATCTATTTTACATACCCCTTAGTGATAAGGGTAGTCCACACTTTACATTTTTTAATCTGCTTTGCTTCCATTCCACCGATTGAGTTTGCATTGAGACATGATATGACTGAATGCTGGCCACACACCATACTTTCTTTTGTCTAATTGGCAGGACACAACCGATTGGATCAGTCAGATCTGATCGTGTGTGAGCGTGGAATTCGCATGACAGTTGCTAATGCATACAGGTGCATCTTTTGTGTCACGTTGTGAGTTGCATTTTAAGTCCTGCGACTTCCAGCTCCATTTTTTTCAGGTGGTTACAGTTGGATGTATTTGGGTTCCAGCTCTGGTGTCGCTTTGTGAAAATTTAAAGCAAAATAACCCTCTTTTTCAGCTTTAGTTGCTAGGAAATATGGTGTGTGGCCAGCATAAAATACTTTTCGTGTTCGTGTCACAGTAATAAATATTGGATTGAAAATAATGGATGCCATGACGACGGTTCGATGCGTAATAAATTTGCGAGATAATCTGTTCTGTCGACAGAAAGAACATTATCTACAGAAAATACATTGAGCACAGTAAACATTAATAATGGTACTTCTATGAAAAAGTACCGAGTCATTATAGTTTTCAATTTGTATTCAATGATATCTTACTTGTCCGAACTTCAAACTATTTATATGAAGGTAAAGATGACCACTGCGGTTTAGCGTTAAGATGTAAGCGTTTCGTCTTGGAAAAGTATGTGATTCTGAGTGATTTTACTTATTTTCATATGTTATATAAACATCATAATTCCAAATCATTATATTCAGGTTTTAAATTAATGATACCTCTATAGAAAATGCTCCCCCTTTTTGCCTTGCTCATTGTTGCTTTTCTCAGTAAAGTATAACTGCCATTTATGCCTACAAATTAAGCTGGAAAAGGAGATTATTTTGCTTTAAATTTCCACTAAACGACGCTAGCGCCGGGATCCAAATACATCCAAGTGAAACCACCTGAAAAAATTAGGGCTGGAAGTCGCAGGACTTACATAACAACTCACAACGAGACACAGAAGATGCACCTGGAAACACAGCACTGGCACCAACAAAACACTCGACGCGTTTCGCCACTACACGTGGCATCCTCAGGAGATGTTGTCGCTTCGACAGACGCAAAGTCGCAAATACTTTGTTTAAAAACCTAATAAGCTAGTTCTAACATACAGAAAACGTTAATTTTAAGCTACCATTAGACATTCCATTTCGTCTCTCCAACATATCCAACAAGAACCTAGAGCAAACTATCGAATGACGTGAAAGCGTACTTCAAATTCTACCAGCATTTTGTTCGAAAGTTTCGCTCTCAAGCAGTCTGGAAAGTCCCGGGTTCGAGTCCCAGTTGAAGGGCCCTCGGGAGTTGCGGGCCCGAGTACCGCTTAACGACCTTGCCTTATTATTTGGTAACTAGCTGTACGCAACCTTGGGTGGGACCTTTTTGTTTAAGTGGTGAAAAGATTTAGTAAATGCCACTTGTTTTTGGTAATACTAGACTAGAATACAGTTAAAAATGTACTAAATATTTGTTTAAGTGCCAAACCTTTATGGATTTTTATCTTAGATCAAACCAAATAGGGAAGATACGATGCGATCTTATAATGAAGTGAACAAGTATTTTAGATGGAATTTGAATAGAGGTAGCTATAATAGAGATGAAACATGAAAATGAAAAAAGTTTATTTAAATACATGTAAAAAACATACAATACATAAAGGTTGGGACCAACCTTTTAAACATATAAATATTTGTGTCAGGAGGTCCCGCTCTCTCTTAGTGGTATAAGTTTTTACATGCTTTTTTTGATATAAAATTAAAACGAGCGGAATAAAGTAGTTTAGTTATTTTATTACACTGTTAAAATTTACTTATATTGTACTTTGTGTGTGTGTCGGCTGTAAAAATTAAATAACAAGAATGTCAATTTTATTTAAGATAAGGACCGTAGTGAAATCTATAAAGTTTTAATGAGTGGCTGTTTGGCTCAACAGATTTCGAGTTAGGAAGCTAATGGGAAGCGCTTCCTACCGACCGTGTGTTATGGTCGGGGACCAAGGTCCGATAGACATCATCTTGATTTGTCTATCTATATTATTCTGGATCGAAATCTTATATACTGCGATTAATGTGCGGTACTAGGCCGGTACAATTTGGCCGGTACTAGGCTAACAGCGCCATCTAGCCTTATGGAGCCGTATCAGCTCTCGCTGTTGTGCTTACCGTTGGGCATACACTTGTGATGGCGAATGGTAGAGGTCGCCACAGCTGTGTTCATGATTCAACCTTACAATCGTCAACTTTTATATAGGCCACTCACGCACTCGCACGCACATGTAAACAACTCGTAGTAGGTACTGAGGACGACTAGGAGCGGAGCAGGTCCATTGGACTTGGTTTATTAGGACCACGCGCGACTAGCTCATACCGTATCTTCCTCATTTTGGTTTGATATAAGCTTTTTATATGCTTTGAAGGATGAACCCTGAAAATTCATCTGTATTGTGCTCTCAGAAATCCGCCGTAACAACAAATTTCAAAATATGTCATTTATGTATGTTGTTGAAAGCTGCAACTTTGCAACAAAATAAACAGATATGTTGTGACCTGTACCTGTACACGTGATGACTTATGGTTGTACGTCAAACGTCGTCAACAGCCAGCTCCCGAGACAATGGGTTCGGTTGTAAATCAACGTACCTGTAACAAAAGAAGATGTCGTTAGCAACAATGTGGACATTTCTCGGTTGTTTACTTTGTTTGCAGGACATTCAGAAAATTCACTGATTTATTTTCAGTAAGTGTGGACTGGCAGAGCGGAATTTGTCTATCTGTATGGTGTTAGTAGTTGTTTTATTGCAGGCCTTTTCCTATAGATCCCATAGGCCTCTTTTAGATAGAGCGGTCTGTACGATTCACCTAATAGATCACTTCACTGATCTGGTTGGATATGACTGCACAAAATCTAAGTTTATTTAATAATCAATTCGTATCTGTATTTAGAACAGTGTAACATCACTGTTGACGTACATTTATTTTGACGTGACAACGTCTTATAAATTGGTTTGCCGGGTGACACTTCAAGAAACTGCGTTACGCTCCGCTCACGTTCCGCGCTCACAATGAGAGCGAGTGAGAGGCACGCGTCCCTTCGACTCGGGCATGGTTAGCCCGCCTAAGAGCGAGTGAGACAGACATAAAAAGTGAAAGGCACGCGTCTCTTCCACTCGAGCACAGTTAACCCGCCTAAGAGCGAGAGAGACAGAGCGAGAGAGAGAGAGTGAGAGAGATAGGCATACACACCGGTTCATGTTATACGAATGAATATTCACATTAAAATTATTTTACCACTCAAAGTCGTTGTCACGTAAAACTTTCGCCCGTATACCGACTTTACAGGCAACCAGGTGTCTAAACTTTTAGATTGAAAATGCCACAAAAAACTTTCACCAAATCCCTATGAAAACTGAAAGAACCTTTTAGACCCGAAATCGACGAAACCCGAAACACGAGTCTTGATTCAAAAACAATTTCGCGCACAATTAAACACGCCAACTCCACATTAATTGAGGGCTGACACTCCGCTACCCTGGAACCGAAATAATTAGTCCGGTGAGAAACGAAACGTCTTAAATTCTGTATTGCTCATCATCACGAAAACGCGCCAGGCATCCGCTAAATTGGTGACAGGATACGAAGAGTTAAGGTTAGGCTGCATGATGTGAGCTGATTCAGAAGCAACTGTCATATGTTTTTAATGTTTTTTTTTTTACATGAAACACCAAATGAACATGAAAAAATTGACAAGGAAAAGAAAAAATCTGTTGCGTTGTTACGTTGCGTTGCTTTAATTGTGAATGAAAGAAATTAAAAAATGGAAAAGAACGTTAATTGTACTTAAAACAAACGTTAATCGCATTTCTCAATATCCTAAAGTAGAGTTTGTGACGCTTGATACAATACTTGTGGCATTTGTGTCATCAAAGCTAACATAAAATGCGTACTTAATCGAAAATGTAATAAATTGATTGAGCAAAATTGGATTAATATGAACATTAATTACATTAATTGCCTCTCTTTCACATTAGCATCGATACATTAATTAGTCAAATAAATACAAATAATCCGCTTCGCCATAATTGCATCATCAGCATGTCAAAAGCTCAGTGGTTTGAATTTATCATTTCGAGCGAGTGTTTTTCTTCTCTACTAAGTAGTTATTTAGGTGTAGAGTGTACACTCTTCACTATTTAACTAAATAAGGACAGTCTACACTGTAGAAGTGTAGACTGTGCCTAAGGCGTAGCAGTGAGACCACTAATGGTGACGTCATTGCGGATAAGTTGCCTTGAACTTACGACCGCAACGCCATTTCGGGCGTGTGTGTCTCGGAGAAAAAAGAAAAAATTACATGTCAATTTTTTTGTCTTTTACTTAACGCATTTGGGCTTGGTATTTTATTCGGCAATGCACAGATCAACAGCAGAATACGAAGAATAAAAATAAGAAGCAATAAACAGAAGCGCTGCTGATCATAATTTTGATCTTTCATCATCTTTTTATATATAAAAATGAATTGCTGTTCGTTAGTAGCAGAGAACGGCTGAACCGATTTTAATAATTTTAGTTTTGAAATATTTGTGCAAGTTTAGGGAAGATTTCAACGATGAGAAAATTAGAAAATGCAAAACAGCGGGCAGAACGATCGGAAAGCAGGAATGCAACAGGACCCCTGAAATATCAAGTATAGAGCTTAGGGACTGAAGTGAAGCAACAGAAGTGTTTTCTTAATACTTTTATACTTTTTTACTACTTTTGATAACGAACGAACAAAGAATATAGAATGAAAACTTTTTAAACAAAAAATAATATTATAATAATAAGTTATTTGGGAATATTGTGATTCGAATTCGGTCACTATCAAGATTCAATACAGACTTTTATTAAAATCACTTTCTTTTGTATCAGAAAATGGTTTCCTGTTCTTTTCCAAACAAAAGCGCAGCAGGACCGAATTATGGAAAACATTTTAAAAGTCTTTTGAAACAAAACGAATAAACGAAATAAACGGTTATTCCTGGGAGGACAAAGAGTGCCAGAGGGCAGATATCCATTGTGAGTTACAGTATTTCAGGTAGCTGGATTATATTCTAACAATATTCAGAATGAATGCTTTTTGGACACTTTATGCTTAACATTTTTTGGGCGTACATTTTAAATGCTTGCCTAGGAATTGCTTTCGGGTTAAGAATGGATTTTAACTGCGGAACATGTTACTTTGTAAAAGTTTTGCAGCTGAAAACGATTTTAAAGAGTATTATTTTCTAAAATATAATTCTAAAATGAAACTTGGAATTCAACTACAACTGAATGTTTTTATGGTATAATAAAAGCTTAAAGGCAAAAATGATATAGTTGGACTGTTTATAAAGGAATAGGGATTTTGCGTTTTTTTTTCAATCGGATCAAATTAAATTTATTTTGCCATTCAAGTCTTTGTACGAATGTCTTGTTTGACTATACTCTCGGATGTATTAATTGGCAAACTGACATTTACAAGCTAAAATTACTTTTATAACGGTATAACCTCACCAGAAGCCAAACCATAACTATTTCTGTAACTAACACGATCAAGCCATACTCCAGTTGCAAGTTAACAAAGCCTGCCTTAACTGGGTGTCGACAACAGCCACAACTCATCTGTGGAGGTTTCGAACTGTCTCTGACGGAACGACTAAAGCCGAGGAAAGCCGGGTGGAGCCTTGTCAGGTGCAAGAAAGTTCTTTGCGATTTAACGGAGTGCGGTCTTATGTCAGAATATAATCAGTTTTGCGATGTTGGTGCGAAGGGGCACTGTCAATAATTAAAGTTCCTATTGTATCTCAATTTATTAAAAAAACTAGCTGACCCGGCGAACATTGTTTTGCCATATAAATTATTGAGGACAACCCTTATCACTCAGGGATATGAAAAATAGATGTAAGCCGATTCTCAGATCTTCTCAATGTGCTCACGAAATTTCACGAGTATCAGTCCAGCCGTTTCGGAGGAGTACGGGAACGAACATTGTGACACGAGAATTTTATACCTATCGAGATTTGATCGCGCGCATATCATTTTCTGCCAGTCAAGTTTGGGTCATGCATCTAGAGTCATGGGGTTGCGTTATTTTAAAATAACTTTATCTAAAGTGGTACGTCGAGTCACTGAAAACAAAGATATTAATAATTTTTGCCGAGATTAAATACTAACAATATATTTTTTTTGACGTGACAACGTCTTATAAATTGGTTTGCCGGGTGACACTTCAAGAAACTGCGTTAAGCTCCGCTCACGTTCCGCGCTCACAATGAGAGCGAGTGAGAGGCACGCGTCCCTTCGACTCGGGCATGGTTAGCCCGCCTAAGAGCGAGTGAGACAGACATAAAAAGTGAAAGGCACGCGTCCCTTCCACTCGAGCACAGTTAACCCGCCTAAGAGCGAGAGAGACAGAGCGAGAGAGAGAGAGAGTGAGAGAGATAGGCATACACACCGGTTCATGTTATACGAATGAATATTCACATTAAAATTATTTTACCACTCAAAGTCGTTGTCACGTAAAACTTTCGCCCGTATACCGACTTTACAGGCAACCAATTTTTTATGAACACATGAAATCACAATGAAAAATATTGACTCAAACAAAAGCGATTTCATTCGACGTTGAAACAATATTTAATCACTAAATCCTCGTCCATATTTTAACCCGGTCCGGGCCAAAACCACATGACGGACAACCGACGTCGGACGTACAATTATTTGTAGCTGTTATTTCTGTTATCCGTTATTTTAATTAACTACACAGAATTAAGAGACACGATCAATCTAATTAAACAGCGATTTACATTCATTATTTGGTGCCAGCCCGGGATTTTGTAGTGAAAACTAATTGTGGTATATTGCTTTAATTTAACTAAGTACATGAGAAGAATCACTGGAATAACTTTCTTTGATCAAATATAAATAACTAGCGAACCCGGCAGACGTTGTCCTGCTTTCTATGATATAAACTCTCCTTTTGAAAAGACAACACTTAAAAAAGTTTCATCAATGATTGTGGGAGACACCCTCAAAGCCGAAAAGAATTTTTTAAGTGTTGTCTTATCAAAATTAAAAAAAAAGCGTTGTGAACGCATAAATAAAAAAATACTTAACAAATTAAATTTTAGCCTGTTTCATCTTAACCGACTGTCAAATATTTGTAAAAATATGTCTCTCGGGTGATTTGAGGGTGTCTCCCACAATCATTGATGAAACATACGCTGGCTTAAAGCGTTAAAAAGCACTTACAAAATTCAACGACCCCATTAAGGTTCTCGGTAGCTCAGTGGTCAGAGCATTAGACCGGACTTCCAAAGGTCGGGGGTTCGAATCCTTCCCGATGACCGGAGCCGAAAAGAATTTTTTAAGTGTTGTCTTTTCAAAATTAAAAAAAAGCGTTGTGAACGCAAAAATAAAAAAATACTTAACAAATGAAATTTTAGCCTGTTTCATCTTAACCGACTGTCAAATATTTGTAAAAATATGTCTCTCGGGTGATTTGAGGGTGTCTCCCACAATCATTGATGAAACATACGCTGGCTTAAAGCGTTAAAAAGCACTTACAAAATTCAACGACTCCATTAAGGTTCTCGGTAGCTCAGTGGTCAGGGCATTGGACCGGACTTCCAAAGGTCGGGGGTTCGAATCCTTCCCGATGACCGGAGCCAAAAAGAATTTTTTAAGTGTTGTCTTTTCAAAATTAAAAAAAAAGCGTTGTGAACGCAAAAATAAAAAAATACTTAACAAATAAAATTTTAGCCTGTTTCATCTTAACCGACTGTCAAATATTTGTAAAAATATGTCTCTCGGGTGATTTGAGAGTGTCTCCCACAATCATTGATGAAACATACGCTGGCTTAAAGCGTTAAAAAGCACTTACAAAATTCAACGACTCCATTAAGGTTCTCGGTAGCTCAGTGGTCAGAGCATTGGACCGAACTTCCAAAGGTCGGGGGTTCGAATCCTTCCCGATGACCGGAACCGAAAAGAATTTTTTAAGTGTTGTCTTTTCAAAATTAAAAAAAAAAGCGTTGTGAACGCAAAAATAAAAAAATACTTAACAAATAAACTTTCCTTTTGAATTGAAATGATACACTTTTTATTTACATTTATTATTTACATTTTGTTTTAACCTGTTTCGGACCCTTTTCAGCGTCCGTGGTCACAGGTAGACTAAGGTGTTAGTTGTTATTACATAGTTTGAAAAACTTTTTAACTACCATCACTCAAAAATATTAAGTTACGTTCCTATCCACACAAAATGAGCTAACAGTATCTTGAGGTCTTGCAGTGTGAGGTCGAGCTTGAGTCTTGGCTAAAACAGGATCCCAAGCTGGTGGAATTTTCCAACCATCTTCTCTATTAAAATTAGGGTGTCTTTTAATTTCAATAGCCTCACGGAGCATACGAGGAAGAAAACGACGTTCTCTTGCGAGGACTTTTGGTTGGTCAAAGCGAATGAAGTGGTTGGGTTTATCTAACGCGTTTTCACACACTGCAGACTTTGTGTTCCGTCTATGTTTAACGTCGGCTATATGTTCTTAAATCCGTACGCTTATACTACGCTTTGTTTTTTTCCTTTTGAATCATTCTATCGGTAAAAAAAACTGCATCAAAATCGGTTGAGTAGTTTTAAAGATACACATAGATACAAAGGTACAGACGCTGGAAGCGATTTCGCTTTATGCTATGTAGGGATGTAAAAAATAAGTTATGTTTAGTAATATTATGATAATTATGTTATATATAAACGTTATAATTGGGATGATGACACCTATCTTAAATATTGTCAAGAACATGGTGTTTAAAAAACATAGCCCCTATGAAGTTAATACAACCAATATATTTCAAAAAAGCTGTAGAAACCAATTTTTAAACACACAAAACGCAATAAATATTCGGTCAATTGACTCCGATTTCTGACACATGACCGTGACGTCACAATCATTTATTACCATACGAAATCTATGGAGGCAGACCGTTTTGGCAGATAATAAAAAGTATGTCAACGATTGGTGGTGTCGTCTAGCCAATTCTGCTTTACATATCTTCTAGAGATTGGGACAGATTTCCAAGTCAGATTGAGCGTGAAAAGAAGCCCCGATTATGTCAACTAGTATTAATATCCTTATTCTCCATCTTCTTTGAGATTGGCGAGCAGATATATCTGATAAGCAAAGCTTCCAACTTTAATTATTGTCAATGCCATATTTCAATTTCATTTGTGCACTTAAACCCGCGCCGTTGGTCAGTATACTGACCAAGAAAAGAGTAGGAAAATGATTAAAGGCGTTAAGTCCGCCTTTTGTAAAAGTTTGTTGTGCATTAAAGCTTAAATAAGTACAGCGCCGAGCCTAAAAATACGTACTTCATGAAGCGATTTACACCATTAACACATAGAGTTCAAGTTCACATATACAGGGTGGCGACCATAAGACGATTCTTTTTTAAATAAGTAAATATTACAACATCACATACATTGATCTTACTCCATGGTAAGTAGCTTAAGCACTTGTGTTACAAAAATCAGAATCAACAGTGATACTGTGATATTACAAATGAACCTAAATTATTACATATAACACCCAGACCAGTACAAACAGACATGTTCATGCACACAAATGTTTGTACAGTGCGGGGATCTAACCCGCAACCTCTTAGTTAATAGTCAACTTCTTGACCATTACATCATAGTGGTCGTCAAACAATTGAATTTTTGTCTGTTACGCTTCCACGCCTAAACTACTGAACAGATTTGGATGAATTTTGGTACACATACAAAGTCGTCACCAATCTGTATGGGTAGAAATTTTCATTGAAATCTGTTCTGTAGTTTAGGCATGAAAGCGTAACAGACAGAAAGTCAATTGGCTAGACAACACCACCAATCGTTAACATACTTTTTATTATCTGTCAAAACGGTCTGCCTCCATAGATTTCGTACGGTAATAAATGATTGTGACGTCACGGTCATGTGTCAGAAATCGGAGTCAATTGACCGAATTTTTATTGCGTTTTGTGTGTTTAAAAATTGGTTTCTACAGCTATTTTGAAATATATTGGTTGTATTAACTTCATAGGGGCTATGTTTTTTAAACACCATGTTCTTGACAATATTTAAGATAGGTGTCATTATCCCAATTGTCGTATTGTGGTCGCCACCCTGTATAGCCCACTTTCGCGGTGAGGGGTTAAGCTGCTAGAAACCCAACTTTTTGTCTAACACTACAACAATATCTCGGTGGCAACTTAAACCGGGTTTAATACATAAAAAGACATGACGCAACTAAAAACCTAATTCTCTTTAAGTATACTTACTTTATAAAGACTTTTGGGCTGCTTAGCAGATTTTTGCAAATCCAACTTGGGAAAGGATGGTAGTGGCAAACTTTCTTGTATAGAGTGGTTGATCGAGTGTCTATAAAAAATAACCTTATTACTTTTTTGTATACGTAAATCATGAAAAAACAACAGTCTTTTTTAATCTTCTCTATATATATAAAATTCTCGTGTCACAATGTTTGTTCCCATACTCCTCCGAAACGGCTTGACCGATTCTCATGAAATTTTGTGAGCATAATGAGTAGGTCTGAGAATGGGCCAACATCTATTTTTTATACCCCTTAGTGATAAGGGTAGTCCACACTTTACATTTATATGGCAAAACAACGTTTGCCGGGTCAGCTAGTATTATATAATATAGCCATGTGCAACGCACACCCTTTAGACTCATGTAAACCACTGATTGTTAAATTGAATTTATTGACACTAACATGCCTATATATTTACGAAGAAGCATTGTTTGTTAAAAAAAATCCTCATTTCTTTACAAAGTTTAAAGACAATCAGTTATACAGTAGACGACATCCTGAAATAATTAAATTTCCGATTATGAAAACGGAATTGTTTAGAAAGAATTGTTACCCTATGGCCATAAGAATTTATAATAATTTACCAACTTTGATAACAGATCTACCTTTAAATCAATTTAAGAAAAAAATGTACCAATGGCTTGTAGATAAATACTTTTATTCAATTAATGAATTTTCATCCCACCATCTCAGAAAGAGTATTTTTGCTCTTCAATATCTGAGTGGAAAAGCCGTTTTTATTCACTAGAGGTGAAAGTAAATTTGAATTTAGAACATCGTGTGCACTAAGTTTGTGAATTAAAAAAATCATTAAACCTATTTATTGCTACCTCTATGGTGCCAAATATATTAGGTCCTTACCTATGAAATTGGCGTTTTGTATGGGAGGAACAAAAAGTCGAAATTTTTTTATATAGCATATTTATTTAATCAAAGTATGAGCCATTGTAATCTATGCACTTTTGCCATCTCATAAGTAGTTCATTGATCCCTTTACTAAAAAAACCATTCGAACGGGAATCAATAAAATCTTTGAAGGCGACTTGGACTGCCCCATCTGAGTTGAACTTTTTCCCTTGCAAGAAGTTATCCAAATTTCGAAAAAAATGGTAATCTGTTGGAGCAAGGTCCGGGGAGTACGGTGGATGCCTTAGAGATTCCAATTGAAGTTCTTCTAATTTGCTAGCCGTCTGTTGTGCAGTGTGTGGTCTAGCGTTGTCGTGAAGCAGCAGTGGCGTAGAGCGATTGACCAGCCTTGGTTGTTTAGCAACTAGCTTTTCCATCATGGTTTGCAATTGCTGACAATAGATATCTGCCGTAATCGTCTGGCCAGATTTGAGAAAACTGTAATGAACGACACCGGCGCTAGTCCACCAAACGCTTACAAGTAACTTTTTATTGGTCAATTTTCGCTTGGAGCAGGCTTTGGCTGGCTTGCCAGGGTCCAGCCATTGCGATGAGCGCTTCCGATTATCGTAGAGAATCCACTTTTCATCACAGGTAATGATTCGATTTAAAATCCCTTCGTTATTGTGCCGGTCAAGTAATGTAACGCAGCAGTTGACGCGCGTTTGCCGGTTTGCTTCACTCAATTCGTGAGGAACCCACCTTTCAAGTTTTTTAATCTTCCCAATTTGCTTCAAGTGGATTAAAACAGTTTTATCACTAACGCCAAAGCCTGCAGCTAACTCGGACGTGGTTTGCGATGGATCCGCTTCCACAATAGCCTTCAATTCTTCATTATCAACTTGGGTCTCCGGCCGTCCACGGGGCTTGTTTTGCAGGTCGAAATTTCCAGAACGAAAACGTTGGAACCAAAAACGCACTGTGTTTTCTTTTGCGACACAACCGCCATACACATCATTAACCCTTCGAGCCGTTTCCGCAGCACTGGTGCCACGGTGGAACTCGTACTCGTAAATAACGCGATATTTCAAATTTTCCATTTTGTAAATTGAGCGATGCAAACAGAAAAAAGATAAGTAAAAAAACAAATGAATGACGGTTTACGAAACACAACTACATGTGGAAATAGCTGTATAAATTTGAATTTCGAATTCCTAACCAAATAGGAAAAATTTGTGATCAAAGTGGCCAGTACGACAAAACGCCAATTTCATATGTAAGGACCTAATATCATACAACATTTTTTTAATTTGTTATAAACTCAAACTCGGAACCTTCTTGGTGTTCTTTTTTCTATTTGCTTTGTAGGCGGTTGTTTACGCGGCATTTTTTCACGTCATTGTTGAATTTTATTTAAAAACAATAAACTTGAAAACAAGTGAAAAAACTAAAATGAGTGATTCTAGCGACGAGGAAGTTTGTTTGACGCCAACAGAATTGACTAAAACTGTTAATAATGCGCAAATGAGCTTTCTCCCTCAACAATCACGCGAGAAGTATTTAAAACAGTACGTTACTTTCAACACGTGGCGACTAGCAAAAGGAGCCAAAACTTTCTCAGAAAACGTTTTGCTGGCATATTTTATGGAATTATCCGAGAACAAGAAAGCAAGCACTCAAAAAACAGTACACAAGTGACTAACACCAATATTACAGTACCCAACAAAAATATTACACTCAATTTAAATAACTGTAGCAACGTTACTTTCAATTTTGATTAATTATACCTAAGTATTATTTTGTTATAATTTAAAGATTAATCTGTAATACTTACCTGTCATAATGTAGTAGTTAGTACCTAAACTGAAATAAAAGTATAGCTATCTTGTGATTGTCAACGGTTTTATTTGCATTTAGTCATTTCCTCGCTGAGGTGGAATGAAAAGTTACGTGTTGCACTCGAGTGCAAAGATTTTTTCACCTCGTGCTCTTTTGATTCCCTCGCTAACGCTCAGGATTCTAATTTTGAATCACTCGCTGCGCTCGTGATTCAATTTTAGAATCCTTCACTTACTCGGTCATCAAAATTGAACACGCGGTTAAAAAGCAACTTTGCACTCTTGTATAACAAATAACTATTGTTAGTTTGTAATATGTTCGACATTATTTTTTAACTACTGAATTTATAATTATTGTAATTAAATTGAGATTGAAATTTTATTGAATTTAATTGAATTTTAAATATAAATTGTAATTTACCGAAAACTTATATAACTGTAAACCACATATATTTGCATGTCTGACAAGACATAACATGCTGAGCTTATGCCTATTTGTGATGTCAATATTGTTACCATGTTTTGTGCAAATAAATATTTCATTCATTCATTCGTTTTGTACAAACTCAACCAATGTAAATAAGGTGAACGTTAAAACAAATCTATATTAATTGCGCTAAAAGACGATTTTTAATAACTATTAAAACAGATCCTTATAAAGAATAACTAAATAACATTGTCGCAAATGATTTTTTATCCCGTTTTAATGATCCTGATTTAAACAGAGACTTTTAGTTAAAACTCCAATGATATTAAAAACATCACAGCGATAAGGCCGTTCTCTTTAATGCGCTGTAGGCTTTTACCCGCACAGTTCTAACTCCAAACTTTTGCGGCTCCATTCAACGCAATACAGCGGTCCCATCGAACGCCTCAAAAGAAACTTCCACGCTCTAATCAACTCTAATGAAATGGAACTTTCGTCGACGATGAAAGGGCGAGTTGAGTTTGCCAAATTGTTTTTGTCAACCGTCGTAAAATATGAACAGATTTAAAGACACTCGCGTTTGGATGAATTTAGGGGATTATGAGAGCATGAAAAGGGCGTGAAGTAAGCGTTTGTTTTGGAAAGATTCACTCGAAAATTTACCACATTTTACCACACTTCACTTTATTATTTAAAATTGTTGGGCTGAGTGTCTACAAATACGAGTAAAGGTAGGAGGTATAAAATGTCATAAAAGACATCTCTGGTATAAAATGTAATAAAAGACAAATTGTCAGCACTGTCAGACAGCAATTTGTCAGGCCGTACTGACAAAAGAGTTCAAGATTAGTTCCTTTACTCGTATGTGTAGACACTCAGCCCAACAGTTTTAAATAATGAAGTGAAGTGTGGTAAAATGTGGTAAATTTTTGAGTGACATTTTATACCAGAGAGGTCGATGTTTTTGTTCCCAGATTATCGATTTGTTTCAAGCTAACGTTCCCGATAGCATTCAAAGATTTTTTCCTGTGATATTTTGTGACACAAAAAAGATGTAACGAACTTCTGAAGCCTTTTCAAATGTTTTCTAAAGGTATCACGAAGTGCCTTTAATGTCTACATTATTCAGGCCTGTGTCAAACATTGATGAAGGTGCCTTTTGACACAAGAGGTAAAATAAAACATTTCAAAATGCTGCCTACGTATACTTTCCGTGAAAAACTTTGCCTTCGAATTAAAAAATAATATTTACAATTTTTTTTCAATTTTTTTTTTGCATTTAATGAAAATTATGTAAATCGTGCTCATTTGTAAAATGTGTGGATTTAAATCATCATTAGCATATATAGGTCCCACTGCTGGGCACAGGCCTCACCTCAACTATGAGGTGGTGCGAGCCTCCACCACGCGGGCTCAGTGCGGATTGGTGGAGGGGTGTGTGTAAGGTAAGTGACCAACCTTACTGTCAGATGCTATTAAGCCGCCCGAGGGTAAATCAACGTCGCTTTTATGGTCAGAATGGTCGCCCATCCCAAACATGACCGCGCCGTAGGTTGCTTAACTTTTGGTATCAAGCAAACCGCTGCGCCACAAGCACCTATAGGATTTAACTAAAATCGTGAAATTAATCGTGAAGTTTCCCAAAAGTTGCAAAGAATGTTACAATGAAATAAATACTAACAAACGATTCTACGACCTTTACTTCACAAAAAAGGTTGCCAATAAAATAGGAACCAAATAACGCTCCGTAACAATTCCGTTAAATCGCGCGATACGCGTTTATAGCGTTACGACGGTAATTAATTCCATCCAATCGGCTGCATTAATCACGATGAGATGGTGTTTAAATTGATTACGGGCCCAACGCCATGCAACAGATTGTAGCCTACATTTGTCAACATGACAACAGCAGTAGAGACATGGTTGAATACCTCTGTTTTGTCTATGCCTACTGACCAAATGAAGCGGTTGACATCGTATAAGCGCATCTTTTATTGTGAGCTAGAGGAGTGTAAGCGAAAACTTGGCGGTCCACTCCTCAGATACAAGGATGTTCTTAAGCGGCACATGAAGAGGTGTAATATTGAGCCACCCAATGGGAGGGTTTGGCAGCACATCGCCCAGAATGGCGCGCGACTGTGAACAGGCGTGTCCGCGAGTTTGAGGAGCAGCGTTATACAAATTGCGTCACATCACCTTGCACCACCAAATGTCTAATTTACGCGAATTGCATTCAAACAGATCCAAATGCGAAATCGCTATTCTACTTTACATCGTTTGAGCGTTCCCATCGATCCGATGCTCTGGGAATACCTACAGCAAAACGTAGCTGACGAGCCACTCCTGGGAGCTGCGGTAATCCAGCGCGATCGATCGCCGAGCCTGCCTGAATACTGAGTTCCTGTTTTGTCACTAGTGTAATGTGTTTTTTGTGCAAACTACTTACAGCAGCGAACAATTTTTAACACTTTAACAGCCGATCACGCAATGAGTACGCTTAAAACGTGCGTGCGGCTTAAAACGCCGACTGTTAAAATGTTAAATAGCTAATGCTTAAAATATATGACAAGAAGAGTAAGTACCTCACTAGGTAGGTACAGCTTGTCTCAATCAGAGGATTGTAAGTGTACTATCCTCTGATTGAGACAAGCTGTAACCCATCTACTACAAGAATACTGCATTCAATTACATCATACATCTATACATATAATAAGATATATCTATTCTTCTATATAATAAGACTGTAAAAGATCGATTTCTGTACATTGAAGATTTTTATGAAAAATTGTTACAGGGGGTCTTAATTACCGTAATAGAAGCCAAAACAACAATTTTTAAAAATTTTGTCTGTCTGTCTGTCTGTCTGTCTGTCTGTCTGTCTGTCTGTCTGTCTGTTTGTCCGGGCTAATCTCAGAATCTACTGGACCGATTTTGACGGGACTTTTTTTATTTGACTCAGTATCACCTGGAGAGTAAACTGGGATATAAATTATCACAAATTATCACGCCGATGAACTTAGGGGGCAGGCAGGAAATTGAATCTCAGAATCTACTAAACCGATTTTAATGGGACTTTTTTTTATTTGACTCAACATTACTTGGAAGGTAAAGAAGGATAGAAATAATCACGCCAATAGACTAAGGGAGTAGGCAGAAAATTGAATCTCGGAAACTACTGGGCCGATTTTAATGGGACTTTTTTTATTTGACTCAGCAAATTGAAAAAATATTTTTGTGTTGAATAGACCATTTATTGAGGAACGTTTAAGGCTAAATAACATCCCGCTACAACTGTTAGGAGCGAAGAAATAATGGGGAAAGTGACAAAAACGGGGAAAATTATTCATTTAAAAAAACGCTTCAAGATACCAACAATAATGTAAAAAAGTATGAAAGAATTATTACTCTTAAAATGATCTAAAAAAATGTCTGCGACAGTATATCCATATGCCCAAATAACTATTCCACGCGGACGAAGTCGCGGGCACAGCTAGTTAACCATAAAAAGGGAACAACTTGACCAGAAGAAGAACAAGCCAACTTGACCATTGGCTTGTTAAAATAAAAGATACCACTAACACCTACAAATCAATGTTAAAGCTATATTTATAAGCAAGTTATATACCTTCGGAGAAATATTATTTCTAAGCCTACACTATCCGAATTTACTGTTACCCCAGTATTAGTGACTAACCAGTCAGAATAGATAGCCCGTCATGATTAAAGTACCATCAAGCCTACCTATATTCGACTACATTGAAGAAAAGATTTCCCTATTTATTTAAAGTATTTGTACGATAATGAAAGAAAATATCCTTCACATAAGGTCACACCATGACATTTAATCAAAGGGCCCCAAATCTATCGAACGTCAATATACGTTAATGGTTTACTGGCTTTACTTTATACAGGGTGTAAAAAGAACCTTACCGAAGCCAAATACTATATTATATTCTACCAATTTTTTACGATTTTTTTTTCCTTTACACCATACCTGGGAAGCAAAGATTACTGAGGTATCGATGTGATTAAAGTATGAAAAATTTATTTTTTATTTTTTCAGAAATGTCTTCTGTTCGTTATAACTTACAACTTAACATTTTTCCAAAGAAACATGATACAAATTATCACTAGTTCTTTCATAAAAAGCCTCTAAATGGCACAATCCGCAATGAACAGCGCACACTCGAACTGAACCGCGTCGCAGCGGCGTATAGCAACACGCCCCGCGGTCACTTCCCCTGTTTCTGTACATTGCAAGTTAGAATTAAATTGTTTTTTTTTTTTGATGTCAAAAAATAAAAGTTGTTTCCCAGCCAAAATTTATTTTTCATACGATTTGGTTTGATGTAATGAACGCGTGGTTGACGGCTTCGGTAAGGTTTTTTTTACACCCTGTATGTCTATAAAGTAAGTTCTATTTTCCCATCATTTATTTCCTCCAGAAACTATGATATTCGTAGGATTTACACGGCTATTGTGTTTTCGTAAAAATTGGCATCGAACTAGCTCCGAACAGCAAACTTAGACCGTTGGCACTGAAGCTGAATTTATAGCCAAGGTTTGCCAAAAACAGGTATTTTCTTTATATGACCCTATTTGGTATGAGGTAATTCTCTAGCAATTGTTGGTAGTAAAAGAAATGGATGTTAACAGACCTCATTCTGATCGACTTACTTACCGTTTTTCTAGAACATTACAGAAGTATGATTCATTGTAAGGAAAAAGGAAATAATGTCATATCCGAGCTTATAATATGCTATTTACTGACATACCTAACGTGTGTATAAAAGTTAAAAGACTGAGAGTGGAACTTGAGACTTATGAATAGGGCTCTGGAAGCTTGCATTTAGTGATGTGATTTAAAAAAAAGTAACTAAAGTATCAATCAAGAATTTTTTTATATATATAAAAATGGATTGCTGTTCGTTAGTCTCGCTAAATTCGCGAACGGCTAAGCCGATTCTAATAATTTTAGCCTTGAAATATTTTTGGAAATCCAGTCAGGTTTACATGATGAAAAATATATAGAATAATTGCGAAAACAGCTGGCAGGACAGCGCCTGCCGGGTCCACTAGTAGATAATAAAATTAGCAATCTTAAACTTTGAAATTTCGTAAGGTACTTAATGAAGCTATTTAAACTACAATTAATAATGAAGATGTCACTTTCTGTATTTCCGTGCTAGTTCCAACTACCTCCGTCCATTCCCTATCCGCCAGTTTCTTTTATCTACCGAGAATTAATAGCTGTAATGGCGGAAACTGCCCGGGGACCAATAAATATTGACGACGCTGAAGAACAAATAAATACTGCTTTGTTTCAGTAAACTGCTGAACAAGTAAGCAGATTTAAAATACAAACTCGCTTGGTGAACAATGTCAGCTGTTTTAATGTTGCAACCACCTATCAAATTACTTATGAATTTATGACTTTGACGGGGTTTATGTGTTATTGCATTTGTGTATCTCCTTGTATTGTGTGTGTTTCTATGAGTGGAATCTTGAAATAAATGATTTATTATTATTATTATTTACTTTAAAACTACAACGATTTATTTCTCTTTTATGTATTCTAATAATACCTTCTAGTTTAGAAAAATTCTGACACGCTTAAAAGTAGCCAGCAGAGCACGCCGACGGTATTATTTCGCCGCGAACGGTCAAATCTTTGTCACGGCGACATTATTTATCCCGCAGGTGGAACCTGGGCCTAAATTTACCAAGGATGTAAATAGCCCAAAGTGGATTAGTGAGCCCCAGTGACAGTGACAATAATAATAGTCCTACTAGCTGATTACAATCTCAACAGAGATCAGCCAACTGCGCAGGAGATATTATAGTGCACAAGTGCGAGCGCAATACACAGGTGCACTCACTGTTCCATCACTCTCAAAGTTCGGTGAGACGGCAATCCGACATGACCGGAGATAGATCAGGTGAAGGACCAACGGCTTAACGTGCTTTCCGAGGCACGGGGGTGTAACACCGCCAAATTTCCTGACTCCGAGCTATTTTTGGGAGATTCATTACAGAAAATCTAAGAAACAATTTTTGGCTCGACCTGGGATTCGAATCCTGGACCTCTCGGATGCAGAAAATTTGTCACTACACCAACGAGGCAGTCACAAAGTGACAGTGAACAGCTAACGACTAATGGCTGCTTGGGTAAAAAAGTTCCAGATTGGGGGAGCTTTTAACAAAAGCACAACATAGGGTGTCAACCGGCAAGATGGAACCTTTAATAACAATGGCAGTAATTCATAGTTTATGGGTCAGGGATGTGTAATGTGTGGAAGTCTTTTGGCTGTTATGGAGGTGTGTGGAAAATATTTCCGAATATGGCTTTGTCAGTAATCTCACAATGTCTTCATCAAAGCTCATAATTTCCAACCATCCACGGCTGCGTGGTGAAATTAGTATCCTTCCCAAGTTTCATTTACGGAACGATCTTAAAGGTCGCACCTCTAATCATGGTCCCAAGAACCAATAAACGTGCGGCTTCCAAGGACGGATTAATATTAATTGCGTCTGCGTCAGCGATTGGCACCGCCACCTCTCCGTGATATATTCCAAGGGAAGTCGTTTGGTGTCTGCGGTCTTGATTGGAAAGTTCTAGTCTAGTGAAATATAAAAATCATTTTTCGGCTCATGCTAATTAATATGAACTTAATCCAATCTTACTTACTTCTACTACTACTTAATACTAATCTTAGATATTTTCAGTTGCTAAGCAAGCATTGAATAAACACGGCATATTCAAAATGACATTAAATTGAAACCGGTAGTTTAAGAATTGTCACTTGTCAAACTTTCTTAATTTTGTCACTCAGTGACAAACTGACCGATCACCAAAATTCCAAGACATTTTCAGCAGACATAGAACCTTCAATTTATCAAGGAAACCTAAACATTTCATAATTTTTGTACACTTCGTCAATAACTTTTTGATCCCATATATTTTGACCAAATCGATCCATTTATTTAAAACGTTACGGATTT
Source organism: Pyrausta despicata (assembly GCA_963921415.1). Lineage (NCBI taxonomy): Eukaryota > Metazoa > Arthropoda > Insecta > Lepidoptera > Crambidae > Pyrausta > Pyrausta despicata. The sequence goes on along the minus strand of OY992861.1, from coordinate 14,360,577 downwards.
TTAATATTGATACGATAGTAACTTACAATAGAAGTTTTTTACAGTATTTTTTTGGTGGTTCATATACTAACCAAACAAGAAAAAGCAAATTCAAATCATCTAAAGCCGTATCATCATTGTTTCAATCCAGCTCATTGGAGTCCATAACGCGCAAATGAACGCATATTTGCTCATTCAATTGAGTTCGTCAAGTTTCACAATTACCCAATTTTCTGGTTCTTTGCAAATGTTCAGACTTGTATTTGTGTACAGACTACGGCACAGCTGAATACAGTACAATACTGAGCAATACAGTACAATACAATACATATTGGATGGTACGACTGAGACTCCACTACATGGGCTCAATGCGGATTGGTGGAGGTGTTTAGCAAGGTAAGTGACTAACTTTACCGTCAGATGTTATGAAGACGCCCAAAGGTCTTCGAGGTTAGCGACTAAATTACTGAAGTTTTATTTGTATTTTACGTATTGTATTTAAAAAAATATGAGATTTCTGTTTCGGTTAAACACAATAAGAAGTAGGAAAAGCGATCGAACATGACAATGAACATTTTAAAACTGACCAACTTACTTACGTACTTGAGCACAGAACTGTTATGTAGGTACTAAAATAACTTCAGGCGGATTACACTCTCGAATTTTATGGACAAAGATCTTCGTGTTTCCAAGTTGTAACATTCATGCTGATCCTATATAGTTGACACCTCGTATTATGGGGTTTTCTTTGTAAGCAGAACAGAGTTAAACTGCTTAACAATGAAGAGTCAACCGGTACCTACCCCCTTATTTATTCTCAATGTAACAAATTAAGCACTGTCAGCGGAATGAGAGATAATGTGCAAATTGACTTAACTTCAAAGAAAATTAAATTTTGAAAATCCTTTACAAGCAAATGGAATAGTATTAAGCATTGGAATAAAGTACCGCACTTTGTAATACTTTGTCAGTATTTTCAACTCGGCTTTCTCGTTTGTTTGCATGGTCAAATGGTTAAGCGTACATGGTTGACAGACTTACTTACAATCAGGTGACACTGTGGCTAAATGTCTTGATAATAAATAAATTACAAAAACAACATCACAGACTTTGTTCTGACTCCGTGGTAATTAGCATAAGCACTTGTGTTACAGATATCACAATCAACAGTGGTATTACAAATAAACTTAAATAAATACATATAACACCCAGACCAATACAAACATACATGTTCATGCACACAAAAGTTTGTACAGTACGGAGATCGAACCCACGACCTCATGGTCGATAGTCAACTTCTTGACCATTACACCAAAGTGGTCGTCTAAGATAGCTACTTATAAAAAAAGACTTTCGAAAAGAAAGAGGTCTTCTTACAGAGTACGAGTATAGCGTATCAGTGAATGCAACACTTTAGCCCGCCCAAATCCTATAAACACACTGAGTGTCTATAGTGTGTACCGCCTTAGACCAAGCCAGGCTAAGTCCATAAACTTTACGAGAAATTTACGTCCTGGCAACATTCACCTGATTACCAAATACCAACTTTATGTTGACGTGTTACGGTGCCATTGACGGTCGTTTGCCGAACGAAGGTTTATGCTTAGATCTAAAAAGTACAAATCGGTTTAGGAATTATTTATAAATTGCTACAAACATTTCGATTTTTTTCTTTTTCATTTGACAGTTAAATTTTTTTTTTACCCGAGTAAAACCAACTTATTCGCCAGCGCACAACTGTGGCATACTGTCCCCGCGACCCGTGACCGACGGTGTGTTAACCAGGTGTGCTCTGAGCCTAAGGTGATTGATATGATAACTATTTGTTCTTAAACCAGAAATAGGTCACATAATACCCAAAAACTCGTCAAAACCTAAACAAAAACTTTAAGTTAGTGTTGCGCATCGTGCATGAGTTTAAAATCAAAACGTCATTCGTTAGATTCATATCAAAATAACATTTAATAATGAACTGAACAAAGTCGGTAGCAAATAACTCAAATCCCCAAAGAACCCGCATCTACTACTGATTAAACTTTCCAACTCAAACAACGAACGGTCCAATTTTACAGCTGATAATTTATCTATTAACAAAAACTTACAATAATGCGTTCAACATTATGACCTTCAAGAAATGTCCATTAAAATCTTCACAGAATGTTTTTGAAGTGAAAACTTCTTTAGCGGCGTTGAGCACTTTTGTGGCATGGGTAGAAACTGTGAAACTCGCGTCAGGTCACGTGATGCTGATCGAAAAACCGTAAGACGGTTATTAAATTTCACTTCTGCCGGCACTCCCGGAGTGCAACCCGTGTTAGTTTTTTTTTTTTTTAAATCTGATAACTTAACAGTCACTTCAGTAATTATTTATTAAATTCGATGCCTATTTGATATCACGTCTGACGATCTTAGATCTTCATTGTAACTGCTCTACTCGTGCTTCTTGAGATTTCAATCCGAAGAGGCTTTATCCGTTACATTCGCTCATCTCCAATCTCCTAAAGCCTTTTAAATTGTCATCCATTCCAACGAAGAGGTTACATTATCCTGAACTTATTGAATTCAGCCAAGGGAAAACCAACTTTTTGATTCAATCAGTTAGAAGTCTGTAAGCTTAGCGAACTTTGATGATCTTTTAATATCGTATCAGTGAAGTTTCGTGGGATTTTTTTTAACTTATCCACCTAAGTATGTAACTTACTTTACCACTGTGTAGTGTTGTGCGCTAAAATAAAATAAATTAAAACTTTTTAATTTTATTTATTTATGATGGTCAGATAACAAAGATCCATATAATTTGTTAATAATAATAAGCCTTAAGCCTAAACTAGACTGCTATAAAACTAAGACATTAGGACATAGGTGAGTTATCAAGATTTAAGACATGAAATTTGACCTAATGCCTCAGGATCGGACAATCTACTCTGACAGCTATAATCTTTAGAATGCTGTTGGCACTACCCCGCACACGCCCGAAGAGAAGCTACTCGGTTCCTTAAAGTTTTAAAGTTAAGGGGAACCGATACACATCGCCACTGTGGAGGTGTCTTTTGATAAGGGTGATCACGGGTCCTTACTCGCCGGCTGATGTCGCATGAAAAGATTGTAAGATTATTTTAAATTTAATTTAATGTAATACTAACCATAGATTTTAAGCTAAATGTTACTAACTCATATGGATTTGATTTTCCGGAATATACGATATTATTATTATTTATTTTTAAAGATTAACTTTTCTCCATCAAAGATGGTCTCCTCTCTAGCGCGGGTCTCAACCAAGCATCAGGGAGTAAAAAGCTGTAGACCCGGAGGACAAAAATTTGCGAGTGATGCGACAATTAAACCAACATATTATTATATACAAATGTAACCAATATTGTTGAGAAATATTTATTATTATTTATTAATATAATTTTAAAATACCAATATCATTTTAATAATGTGCTAGAAAGCTGTGATTTGTCAATAATTGTCTCATGAATTAAATACAGTTAAAACAGTATTTCCTTGTAATAATGAGCAACTATTTCGTTTGAAATCTAAGAAACCCACTGTAATAAAGGAAAATGTTTGCCCTTGGGCCTTCTACTCAATCGTGTTCTGCAAACTCAAATACCATCGTTTTTTCATAACACGTTACATAAATCTCAGGTGTGAATAAGAAGCAATAAATATCATTCGTATTTTCTTTTGAAGGGCTATTTTTATGTCAACATAAATCAGGCTGAATCTTTTGCAATGTTGAAGTATTCTACACGCAACTAAATTGAATGGAAATTAAAGTTTTACATAATGCTATAGCATTGACTATTACATTATTGTAATCATTTGTTGAAAAAATAAAACGGTTGCGTCAAGAATATAATTGCATAATACCTTAACAATACCTAACTGATACTATCCTCAAGCTATTTCTAGCACACAAAGATTTTATCAAATGCTTACTGACCTGGCTTTGTTACTTTTTGACTTCAATTTAGATCAGATACGAGTATCACTATAACTAACTACGAGTATAATTATAAACTATAATAAGAAAAAAGTTTTTTTTTAATTATTTATAGGTAAATCACATTTTTTTAATATTATCATGTAGTTATCGACTACAAGTTTTACTACTTTTTTTTAAATCGCAGGAAAACCCTTTTAAGAGCCATAACTGAGGCCGTGTGTGAAACTGCCAGCGTCATAAAAAGGACGCGGCTCCGCTCCGGGGAAAATCCGGATAGGGGACTACCCACCAAAAACCTGATCCCTTCCCTGTCTAGGAGGTTACATGAATGCTGGCTGATCCAGGCCCCAAGAACCTAAGGCTAAATAAGCAAAGGCAAAATCAAGCTTTTAATATCGCAAAAGCTAATAAACAGTTCAGTGGGCCCGAGTCGTGAAACAACAAATAGTTTAAACAACAACACAACGGTTGTTTGTAGTCAACAAGACTTCGGCTCCGATTAAAGCTGGGAGCTAGGGATTTATTAGACTTGAAATTGACAACTTGACTACTGTTCAACTATTCCGGGTATTTAGGCCTGGTGCTTTGAACTAAACTCCTTAAACTCAAAGGCTTTTATTGGGTCGTAACATTGCGTAACTATTTACGATAAAATGAGTTAAAGAAATACTCGTACTTATTTCGTTTTAAGTGAGCAATCATTATTTTATTGGAGGAACCCTTCATTCTGACAATATAAATAGGGAATGAAAGGGTGATAATGTTGTTTCTTTATTAAGTTAAAGTTGATTAAGTTAAAGGTAGTTTTGACAAGTAAAACCATATCTATTGCATATGGATAACTATAAATACTCCTAATAGTCTTCTAGCCGATTTCGACCATGGCGGCCTATCTCAACAGAGCCAACTAATCAGGAGATACGATAGCGCACAAGTGTGAGCGCAAAAAACAGATGCACTCTCTGTTTCTTCAAGTTCGGTGAGATGGCAATCCGATACCACCGGAGAGAGATCAGGCGCTGGACCAACGACCTAACGTGCTTTCCGAGGCACGGCACGGGTGTGTAAAACCACCAACCTCCCGACTCCATTTTGTTTCTGAGAAATTTATGACAGGCAATCACCGACACCCGGGACCTCTCGGATGTAAGGCAGAAAATTCACCACTAAACCAACGAGGCAATGGACAATTAAGGGACACTAAAAAGGTCTAATTAAAATCCCTAGTACGGCTTCAGGTTAATTCAATAATAAATAATCACCAGCCCAACCATATTGCCTTTGTGTACCGTAACAGAAAAAAAAAATATTTATTTTATTTATTTATTTTATTTAAGTTCTGCACAAACATGTGTACAATGGTGGACTTATTGCCGAAGGCATTCTCTACCAGTCAACTATAGGGCCAAGCAGAGAAAATTCAGGCGGTGCACATAAACTGAAAGGTAAAAAAAAACAACTTAACTGAAGTAATTTAAGTACAAAATAAATGTTTAAACATACAAACTAATTACTTACATAAAATTAAATAAAAATACATAAAAAATCATAGACATACATCATTACGTATACATAATAATAATAAATATAATTCACCTCAGATGCCTCGGACCTTCAGAATACCTTCGGTACATAAAACGAAGGTTATCACCCGTCGTTCTTCTAATAAAAGTATGAAGTATTTTTAATGTCATTGAATATTTCTGTATATGGTTTTATGTCCAGCATAGTAAAGATCTTGTTTTGGGTAAAATGAGTACATTCAGGTACGTCTGTGATGTAGGTAACACACTGGTATTTGTTTTTCAACATAACTAAAATAAAACCATGTCATTTAATTTTCTAAATGTTCCCGAATTGCTATTACACTTCTCGGCGTGCGCTATTGCTTGTTACTTAGGTCTATATGTTTATATTTAGATACTACTAGCGGCTGCCCGCGACTTCGTTCGCCTTACTGCTTGCATTTTTGGCCTCAGTATGGATCCCTCATCACCCCCTGACATTTACTTTGTAGGTATATTTCATGTACAGAATTACCTGTCTACAGATTTATTACAAGTATAGATTAATTTTCAGAAATCTTTGTTTAATTGTATTCGAAACATCTGCGCACATTTTTGAAATAAAAGTTTTACAGTCTGTATTCATATTGCTACTTTAACACCCGTAGAAGTGCTTTTTACATTTTACGTCTGCGTACTATGTGATGTACCCTAGAGATACAAATGAAATATTCAGCGTATGTCTGTGAGTTTGTGATGTCGTAAATACATGAGTATTAGACTGTATGCATTTCCTACAAGAGTTTCCGTTGCTGTAGGTTTTGTGAAACGTACTCGGGTTGTCTAAGAGCTTCTAATAGCCAAGCAGTCTTAAGAGATTTGAATGATAGAGTAGGTATAGTACTTAAGACTCTATCCAGCTTAAGATGGGCTACTTCAAGTGAGGGATGTAGCAATGTTTTATGTTACACTAGCAGATCCTGCAAACGTTGTCCCGTCCGCTCCATTTTTTCAAATTTTCTTATCTTTTAAACAGTTCTTGAACATCCACGAATGTTTCGAGACTCAAATTAGTCAAATCTGTACAGCCGTTCTCGAGTTTTAGCGAAAATAACGGACAGCTATTGTTACGTATGTAGCTTGTTACCTTATGTTTCTGTCTATATACGAGAATGTCTATTCTATTCTATATTTAAATAATGTCGTCAAAAAACAAAATATTCAGACATGACGAGATTATCATATAATCTCCTCTTCATGTTAATTTTGCAGCAAAATAACCACAAATACCTAACGTTGTAATGATGACAACGGTATGCACCGCACATCGTTAAAATACTATTACCACCGAATACAGTAGGCGTATGTATTTGTCATGTTACTACCTAAAATATTTGTCCTCGCACGGACATAATGTTCTTCATAATTCATGCAGAATGCATTTGGCAAAGTAATTATGTTTTTTGCAATAAAATACTGCCAGACTTTAATTTCTTTAAAAACTCGAGAACTACGCGATAAGATTACAAATATATGTATTATTTACAAATATTACAAATACACTTAAATACATACATACGAGTATAACATATATACAGAGACCAGTACAAACAGACATGTTCATGCACACAAATGTCTGTATAGTGCGGGGATCGAACCCGCAACCTCTTGGTTAAAAGTCAACTTCTTGACCATTACACCAAAGTGGTCGTCGAAATTAAACATGGTCATGGTTTTATTTCTGCTTTAAAACGGCTTACCAATATCACGAAACTGCGAACCAATGAAGCAATAAAATCTAATTTGAATATCTACCGATCGGGAATCGAGATTAGTTCATTTATATTCGCGAAAACTCAATTGAAAACAAGCGGTACACACGAGTACCTACATATCCCCATTCTAATCTGGGCCGCACATTCAAAAGTATTCTTGACTATGAAAGCTCAATTTACGGTGGTCTTTTAAATGTTAATGTCTAGAGCCTACAATGAAGTGCGGTTTTTCCATAGAAGAGAATGTTATTATGTCGTTATTGGTACCTAAGCCTTTGTCAAACATGGTTATATCGATTGTAGGTTTTTGGCTTTAATAAAATAAATAATAATAATAAATTAAGCTAAGCGTTAGCTTGTGCTATGGTGACTAGAATAACGGATAGAAATATTTATATTCATAATATTTATACTTATACTTTATACATTTATAAATATCCATGACTCAGGTACAAATGCTCGTGCTCATCACATAAACATTTGCCCCTAGCAGGATTCGAAATGGATATAAAACATTTTGACGTGACAACGTCTTATAAATTGGTTTGCCGGGTGACACTTCAAGAAACTGCGTTACGCTCCGCTCCCGTTCCGAGCTCACAATGAGAGCGAGTGAGAGGCACGCGTCCCTTCGACTCGGGCATGGTTAGCCCGCCTAAGAGCGAGTGAGACAGACATAAAAAGTGAAAGGCACGCGTCCCTTCCACTCGAGCACAGTTAACCCGCCTAAGAGCGAGAGAGACAGAGCGAGCGAGAGAGAGAGAGTGAGAGAGATAGGCATACACACCGGTTCATGTTATACGAATGAATATTCACATTAAAATTATTTTACCACTCAAAGTCGTTGTCACGTAAAACTTTCGCCCGTATACCGACTTTACAGGCAACCAATTTTTTTTCTTATGAAAATCTGTTGGTTTTCTGATAATTTTTCTTAATCTTTGTCTTACGTGAGTATAAACGCGAAAAGGGTGCACCTACAAAGATAGCTCACTGCATACTTAAAAAGTTTAAGCAAATTCTATACAACTCTTTAGTCAAATCACATTTAGAATATTTAATCGAAATTTGGGGTTCAGCAGCAGCAACTAACTTAAAGCCATTGCAGAGGTCACAAAACAAATTGATCAAGACGTTGTTCCACTATCCATTCCTGACACCAACTATTGAATTATATAATAAAAGTAAAATAATGAATTTGCAACAACTATATAAATACAACACATGCCTTTTGATTAAGAAAATAATAACGAATAGTATTAAAACCATCAAAGATATCAAACTAATAACATATACACACACAGCTTACGAAATAAACAAAAAGTTGAAATAATCACGCCTAGAACTAATTACGCTAAAAAAACAATACTATATGAAGGAGCCCAATTATACAACGCATTACCTAATGATATTTAATCATGCAAGGATGGTAAAACTTATCCTCAATTAATTATTAGTTTTTAAGTCTCATTGTAAGTGAAATGTATATTTCTTATGAGATTAAAGAAAGATCTTTAAACCTAAAAGGGAGAAGCGACGCGACGCGTCCGGATCAAGTGTATGCACGTTTATGATCGTGGCCTAAGTGTGGTAGCGCGATGGACATTGACTTAATTATGAGTCGGTTCGCATCGCTTCGCGCCGCATCGCGTTGCTCACGCAGGACAACGCCTTAGTTTATTTCTAGCACAAACGTAACAAGCTAAGCCTACCTTTACACATAAAAGGATACTATTTCCAAGCCATCATCTTATCTAATGCACCTCCTCTATTACGAGCAGATACAGTAGCGAATACTATACACAGCGTGATCCTTAACGCAATGGAAGAGATACCAAAACAGGAGGACAAGAATTGAATATGCTTGTTTGGAATAGATCGCTACAAGCGATAAGACCGCCTAAATTATACATCTTTCGTTGTTAAATTTGTCTGTAATTTTGTTCTGTGTTGTACAATAAAGTTTTTATCTATCTATTAAAGCTAGTTGTACAGTCGACAGCATATCACGGTAATCTTTAAGAATCTTATTCAGCAATAATAATTTTGCTACAAAAAGTATTCCCCGCTATAGTATATCTGCTTACATGTATCAAGTCTACCTAGTGTTAGTAGCCGAGAACAAAATTGGATTCCACAGTCACACACTGACACATCACATGAGATTACTCGTCTGTATAACGTTACGTAAGTATGTCACACACATACGTAACATTAGAAGTACTGATCAGTCTATCTGGACTGATTCTCATATTGATATGGTAAAAGCCTTGCAGGTTGGCAGAGAGCAACAAGCATTGAGCATAGTTGATAGAATCAGGCGATACTTGACTGCAATCCATGACTAAAGCTAGAAAAGAGGATTACTTTGATTTCAATTTCCACTAAACGACGCCAGCGCAGAAACCCAAATACATCCATCTGTAACCACTTGAAAAAACTAGAGCTAGAAGTCACAGGACTTACAATACAACTCACAACGTGACACAGAAGATGCACCTGGAATCACAATACTGACAAAATCAAAACACTCGACGCGTTTCGCCACTACACGCGGCATCCTCAGGAGATGTTGTCGCTCCGACAAAGTATCGTAGTTTAGTGGAAATTTAAAGCAAAATAATCCTTTTTTTTCAGCTTTAAACTTTGAGCATACGCTAAAGATAAGTTAAGCTGGATGCTACGAAATTAATATTCTCTTTTTAGGGTTCCGTACCTCAAAAGAAAAAAACGGAACCCTTATAAGATCACTTTGTTGTCCGTCTGTCCGTCCGTCCGTCCGTCTGTCAAGACCGTTTTTCTCAGGAACGCGTGAAGGTATCAAATTTAAAATTCTATATGATACTTAGGTCTACTGTCCCTGGAAGCTGTAGGAAAATCAACCTTCTAACCCATCGCAATCAAAAGATACAGCCATTTAGGCCGCAAATTTCCGCAAATTTTCGAAACTCGCACGGAAATCAAAACCTACAGGGTACTTCCCGTAAACTTAGAACCTTGAAATTTAGTACGAAGTCACGTCTTATAGTACAGATATAGGAAAAATTACGAAAACCGTAAATTTTCAGTTTCATCATATATAAAAAAAATCTTTTTGAAAAATCTTTTTGACAATTTTGAAAATTTCAAAGTTACTACTCCTTATCTACGGGTTTGTACGGAACCCTCGGTGCGCGAGTCCAACTCGCACTTGACCGGTTTTATTTATGTCTTCACCTAGTACAAACATACATTTTCATGCACACAAATGTTTGTACAGTGCGGAGATCGAACCCGCGACCTCTTGGTCAACGTCTTGACCATTTTACCAAATGGGTAGTCTGATGGGCTATCCTCTGTATCTTGCAGGTGAGCATAACTAACCAAGAATATGGTATAATGTTTTTATGGCAGTAAAAGACTTTAATCTTAATATTCCAAGCTTCGATTTCACAAAAAAAGTAAAGCTATTCTTTTTACTCTTAATCCCGTTAGGTCAACTTCACGCCAAGAAGGATTTATTTTATTTTATTTATTTCAGAAACTAACAGTTTATTACAGTTTTAACATAAGCAAAGTATGTACTCATAAATAACAAATCCAATCACAGGATTCTTAAACTTATAAAGGCATTAGACGCACAGCGATTTCAGTGGTGTATGGTAACACAGGTACAGACGATAGCACGTCCAGGGCAACCATCAAAAAAGTCCAAATGAATCTCTTAAATCTCTTAATTAATCATTTAAGCCTATTTAACGCTTGATTAGCTCGTATCATCACTAATTTAACCATCAAGATACGATCATCCAATTAATATCAAGTCACCACGATTGTTATCTTTCAATACAGTCGTTAAATCAATTAAAATTATTGGAATAATCGCCTTCATGTGTGAAGCGACAAGAGAAAAACTAATATATTCGTGTAAAGTCGTTTATAGAGACGGGGAAAATCTGACCGGGTAAAATTTTTACTAACGAGTAAAAATAAAAATGATAAGTTTTACCAGTTCAAAACCGTATAGTAAACGAATTAAGATATTGTAATTGACCTCAAATAGGAGTAATTTAATTCGATTTTCCTGTCATCAATTTTATCATGAAATGATATCTTAAATAAATTATGATTGAAGTTAAGCTCGCGAATAAATGAGCTGGGTTTTCACCGGCGTTTTTAACACATCTCTATGTGACGCGTGCGCAAGCGAAAAACGGCGCGGCGATGAAAGCGAAAGATAAGTCACGTGATCATAGAACGATTAGCCAAGTGTCACGGAAATTATTTAAAATGTCTTAGTTACGATCGGTTTTATATTGTCTCATGAACATAAAGGTTCTTAAGTGTCTGGAGGAAAGAATGTCACTAAGCCTCTTCGTATACTCGTATAAATAAGGCTTCGAAATTTTTATCCATTTTTGGGTTGTGAGTTTGATTTTTTTCTTACTTACCGACTTAAAATGATACCCGTTTAAATATCGAAGCACTATTTGTAGCTTAAATGCGGAAAAGTTTGTCGCTCCCGGATTGGCTTATTCAGCCATAATAAGAAGTGCCTTGCAGCAGACACTGCTTAAATCGTCTGTAATAGACGAATAAGGCCTATGATGATTTGTAGCTTCAAGAGTTGCACAGACAGTGTCTTCTATTTGTTTGCCTTGTAAATCTTACCGTACAAAGCATGCCATTTAACTCCACAATAACCGAATGAAGTAAGTACATATTACAAATGCAGCAAAAATTCCGTCACAAAAACGTATTACCATGCACGCCGTACTGCACAATAAATTGGAAATCGCCGTGCTTTCACGTGGATGGAAGGAAAATGTGATTTGCATATATTTTCTAGGAAATGAAGGCTGAATTTAACGGCCACGAAGCATGAGGGTTCCCTGATTGAAGGGTGCGATATTGGGTTGTTCAGGTTCGGCAGAATTTTATGGTATATTTCTACATATACAATAACAAAATAAATCAAATTATGTGACTTAATAATATCAATTCATATAATTTGAATTTTTATTGTATATGTATATGATATTTTATCATATACGGTAAATTTCCAACCCATTCGATTAAAGACTTGAATTATTCCAAAGTAATAGGCTTGTGTCCATTAAGAATAAATATAATGGATAGGGGTTTATAATGATTAATTATACTATGGAGAAAATAACAAACAATTTTAATTATTAAAAGCGTTACTGATTAATAATATTTTTAAAAAATAAATTTCGTAAAATGAAACCTTTAGTCACGTGACAGTGAACACCAATCAGAAAGCGTTACGTCACGCCGTGCGAAACTCCAATCGTGTCTTTGACGTTTCGAGTATCACTACCGGTTCTTGATAAAATTATGATTTTTAACAACTAATATCAAGTTGATACAGTTTTTGCTAATTATGATTTGAAAGAATTAACCATGGAATCTGGATTCAGCAAAGCAGACAGTAATAATTTGCCCAGAATCGATGCTGTTATGCTTGGGAATTTTTTCGCGTCGAACAGTGACTTTTGCTCATCTGAATTTCGCAATGTTAAAACTTCCTTGTAAGTATAAAATATTTATTATAAGCTTAAATGCTATGTGACATTTCAGTTCGGTACACAAGAACTTAATGTTTTGACGTACATTTTGCAAGATAAATTGATACTTACTGATTCTGAGGTTAGATTTACGAAGTATGAAAAAATGCAAAATAGTAACAAGCTTGTACTCCATATAATTAATCATATCATTTGGCAACTAGAATAATAAAAAGAGTATGTTTGTAACATTAATTAGAAAACTAAAATAAAACGTTCACTCGTAAAAGTGAAACTACTTAACCTGAACTCATGTATTTATTATTTAGAAAATAGGGATTCTACAAAACACATCTAGTTTGCTCGAATTAAGTAATAGATTGTATTGTGTGAAATACTTACATCAAAATGATCTTCACAAAAATACATTCTTGAACCTGTTGATAAAGTATGAGCATCATCTCTTCTAGCAAGTTTTAGCCACTTTTTCCGTATTTCTCCATTGTTTGGAACATATATAAATAACTTGTTTGGCGTTTTTACAGTCGTGCTATCACACTGGGGCACTATACAGTACTTATAATATGAGAAATTCATTTTTAAACGATAAAAACTAGCTATAACGTACGAAGACACGATCGCTCTTTGGTTTGTTTCGCACGGCGTGACGTCATCAAGACGCCATGACAGTCTTGTGCGTTTTGGAACCAAATTGAAATTGGTTTTTTAAATCGCTAAATTTATAATGTAAACGCTCGATTAAAAATAAATAAACCTTTTTTTTCGATAAAATGCCTAATAAGCTAAAGTATTAAGCAGTTATTGAAATTTTGTCAACTAGCCTATTAAATAGGTTTTGCAACGAATAAAGAAACGAGTTTTTTCAACTTTTTTACTCTTAAAAAAGATGTAAAGTAAATATTTAGCTCAGTAAAGCATAATATTTCAGTTTCAACTACAAGTCTTCTTAACAAATTTAGGATTAAATTGATTCGAAAAGGCATAACTCTATAGAGTACATAAGTAAGATAAGTGCCAAAAGTTTTAAAGATTGTTCCTAGCTATAGTATACTTGTAGTATGAAAATGAAACCAGAGCGAATGGACTCTGCCGTGTTGAAGAGATTCACAAATCTGCATGTAATAAGGCGTGCAGGTTAGTGAATCTATCACATAAGCTAATTTCTACATTCTGTTCTATTCTTTTCATCATCAGTATGTGATACTAACATAGTCTTACAAATTACAATCTAACCAAATGGGCTGTAGGTAATTTTCTGAAAATAAACTTTTTTTTAACACGCTTTTATTAGATCGGGGTGTATGTATGTATGAATATGTAACGGAGTTTTTGAGCTCAATTTTCACCAACTTCCAGAAATCGGATTAATTTGAAACTTGCTTGGTAAGGAAGTATGGGAAAATCATCCCATTTTTGGCAACTATAAAAATAAAAGTATGAAAACGTCATAAAAAGCACCCCACGCTTTTTGCTCTACTGTAATATAAATTCCATGTAATCAGAAATTATTTTCCCCTTTTTAGTCTTTTTTAGTTTTTTAAACTATTTTTTTTTATAGTAAACAAAATAGTTGCTTGTTTACTGTCACATCCCGTAAACGAAACTCCCTAGTTTCACTATCTATGGTAATACATTTTCATATTTTCAATTTTGTGTCCCGCTATTGGATCCACAGTATTGGATTGAAGGCCCGTGATTCTATCTGGGAATAAAAATGATCCATGGAAAATTTCCCGCATCGCGAAGCCAATTCGAAGTTATATTTTGCATAATAACATTTTAGTGAGTCTGAACGAAATGGATTGTAAATAGATTGAATTGAATGTTAACTTTTGGTCTATTTTGTGAAACTTTTTGATAGTGAATATAGGTAAGCTACGGGGCTCTTCCTGAATAGTTCAGTTCCCGTTTATGTAATCATAAAAACGGTGTTTTTTTGTCACTCTTGTCAAGAACACACACATATACACACACACTCACACACAAACACAGTAACATACACTCAGACACTAACACACACACATTCTACTATTAACTAGTTATAAAAGCTATAATCTATGCTATGATAGCCGAAGTCATACCAAACTCAAGTGTCTTAGACAACTTACTGGGTAGTCTGGGTCACATTTTGTAACAATGGTTATAGAAATAAAATGGTTTTTTTTATTATTTTTTTACTCTAGCTTGGTACGCAGCTTTAAGCTTAGAAAAACAGTTTCAAAATCAAACTTGCAATAAGTCAAAGTAAGACAAGGATAACCAACTACGCGGTAAAGCGTCATATTAAACTTCTAAGTAAATCGTAAGTATTTTGTTTAGGCATAGGCATTGACAAAGCACTGCAAAAAACAGGTAGTATAAAAACCAACGTGCTAAACTAAAGAAAAGTTACTGGCTTTAACATATCGGGAGAGGACCTAAAATTTCAGCTTCCAAAACTTCACAATTTACTCAATTTCTCACAAATTTCACCATAAACATCAAAACGCCGATAGATACTCCAAGCATCAACCCGACATTTTCGCGCGCCCTTCGCCTGTGGTCATTGACATTGATCGCCTGCGCGTGCGTTGCTCTCGGCAGAATTAGCGCGACGCATTTAGACCGTCTAAGTTAGTTCGTTTTGTTTCGCTAGCCAGCGCGGCGGGCTGGGTCTCTACTGTGTGAGACGTCGCCTGTGTTTTGACTGTAACCAGAAAACTTACTTCTAAATATTACCATCATCTGATCAGCTGTTCGACGCCCACTGCTGGGCAAAGACCTCAAAGGTTCTCCACTGCGATCGGTCGGTCTGCCGGCTCGGTTGCCCCGCGAGCCGCTCGCTAGCGCTCGCCGTTCGTCCTCTCATTATTGGTACTTACCTATTTACAGACAATTCTGCATGGTTTACATTTACTGTCTTACTTGAAGTAGTTCGCGCCTCTCGAAATTGTTATTTAACTATTTTCTGTTTTTTGTTTTTCAAAATACTTTATTAATAATAATAATAGTAACATAAACACGCCATGCTATACCTCTACAACAAATATAGCATGACACGAACATAAGAAACAATTACCTTTTTAGGTTAAGCACCTCTTAAAGTTAACGAAATTGAAATTATACATTAAGTTCTCATGTAAGTGAAATGTATTTATTTATTTTGAGAATAAATATTATTCTTTAACCCTATCGGTTCTGCGCATCCAGTGGCTTCTCGCAACCTTCACCAGATCTTTGGTACACCTTGTAGGTGGTCTGCCCACGGAACGAAGCCCTGTCGCCATTCGAAAACCTTTCCGCCCCAAAGGCCATCGGTTCGTAGCGCCATCCTTCTAGCAATGTCGGTTCACTGCCTAACTTCTTCCTCTTCTTCAGCCTGGTGGTCACCCATAGTCGGGTATAGGCCTCTTCATAAGCACGCCTAGTGATGCGGTTCCGTGCCAATCGCATCCAGCCTTAGACCTTCACTCCTTAATATTTCGTCCCAATTTTCAGATCTAGCCAGCTCGTCCAGTCGCACATTCAAACTTGTAAGAGTGACAAGGTTGACTATATCCGAAACTACGGAAGGTACGCGGCTTTTCTTTAGTTACCACTTATACACCCAGAAAAAAGCGTTGGCATTAAAGTTGATTGGTGCATTTTCCTTATGACCAATAGCGTTTCTTTTGGATTAACGATTCGGCCAAGGTATGGATCCGGCCTTAGACTAAGGGGTTGCATGTTCGCACTGACAAGAACGAATGGGTGTGACGAAGACGGGTAGAGACGAAAATACGTAGGTTTCATCGATTTACGGAGTTAACCCCCAGAGCGCATTACAATTTATTTATGACAATATTTTATGTGTTAGCTCAATCTAGGTTAAACTTAACTTAAATTAAATTTTAAAATACCTAGGACCAACAAATATTAATAAATAAATCGATAAGATTTTTATTTAGTTTTTTTTTTTAACTTTATTGCACAAGAACTGTACAAAGGGTGGAATTACATTGGTGGATATATTGGTTTTTGATCTTATTCAACATAAATAATGTAATATCTAGGAGGTTAAATACCTGCACCTTTGTTTCGCCACGTACAACTATAACTGTAATCTTTTGTTAACATATTGTCACTAGTTAGAACTATCACGAAATTCAGCAATAACTTAGTGCTAGTTCATTATCTCAATCCATTCAGCTCGAAATCCGCTAGATTCAACACCTAAGCCTTCATTCCTACCCCCGCTCTAATATAACTATCGGTCTCGTAATCCTCTCATCCGAAGCTCAGATACCCTACTTCCTAAGACGTTATCCGTAGTTCCTGATGTAGCCATCTCTGTCACTCTTACCAGCTTGGTCGTATGAGCGAACGAGCTGGCTAGAGCTGAAAATACGGGTGGTAACGTTACGAAGTACGGACCCTTTTTAGCTAATCCCGAAGGCTGCAATCAAGAGAACCCACTTCCACCCTGCACCCTCAACCTTGTCTAAATATAGACTGACTTCAGAATAAAAAACGTTTAACTTACTCCAAAAAGTCTTTAACGAGGGATTTTACTGCCCAAATTATTATAAAGTCGGTGCCACTGTTATACGTCGCTCGTACACGACGTATTGTTAAGATTTCTTAGCTTCATCTGATGGAAGGAGATTCGATCTGATTTGCAATTCTGTTAGTGCGTTAGTGACGACCACTTTGGTGTTATTGTCAAGAAGTTGTCTATTAACCAAGAGGTCGCGGGTTCGATCCACACACTGTACAAACATTTGTGTGCATGAACATGTCTGTTTGTACTGGTCTAGATGTTATATGTATTTATTTAAGTTTATTTGTAATACCACTGTTGATTCCGATATTTGTAACACATGTGCTTAAGCCACTTACCACGGAGTCAGATCAATGTATGTGATGTTGTTGTATATATTTATTTATATTTATATGTACCTATTTAACCTATGGGGCGCAAACTTGGTCACTGACTGAAAGTCAGAAGTCCAAACTCAAGGTCTGTCAAAGAGCAATGGAGCGGAGCATCCTGGGCATCAAAAGGACTGACAGAGTTAGAAATACTGCCATTCGCTCGCAAACCAACGTATCGGATGTAGGCGAGAAGACTGCCAAGTTGAAGTGGGAGTGGGCCGGCCACGTGTGTAGGATGCATCCCGACAGGTGGGCCCGAATCGTTACACAGTGGGTGCCTTCGGACGGCTTTCGCCGAAGGGGAAGGCCTAGAAAGAGATGGTGCGACGATTTGGCAAAATATTTACCGGATTGGCAAACTCTGGCCCTAGACAGGGATCGGTGGACAGGTTTGGGGGAGGCCTTTGCCCAGCAGTGGGATGATGTAGGCTAAGAAAAAAAAATGTACCAACGATAAAACTAATAATTATTCCTTCACATGCCAACTCCACCACTATAAGCGCGTGCAATCACTGTGATGTACTAATTGGTACGCCTAAAAACTACAAATATCACACATGCTAATTTTTTATCATCGTCCATCAAGCACACAAAAACGGCGGTTGCGTTGCAAAAACGCGCAAGTGACAATATTGACATTTTCGAGCAATAGGCTTGTTTCCACTATGAAAGAAATATTCAAAAACTGATTTTCTCTAAAATCTTATAATATATATAAATCTCGTGTCACAATGTTTGTCCTCAATGGACTCCTAAACCACTTAACCGATTATAATAAAATTCGCACACCATGTGCAGTTCGATCCAACTTGAGAGATAGGATAGTTTAAAACTCAAATTATAGTCGCAATTTTAATTTATTGCTAATTATTTGTCTGTTATTGTTTGACAGTCACAATTATCTGTTAACTCCAAATGATTCTAACAGATTAGATGGCGCTGCTATGGTAAATCTACGAACGTGTCATATAAGCTACATTTTAACAGCATAATTACCACGTGTTGTTGACGCTATAAAATTAATTAAATTTATTTTGTAGTGAACGAAATACCATATAATTCAATTATTTCCACTTTTTAAATTTTTGGTGTTAGCATAGCCGGCCACGTGTTACTTAGACTGAAGAGTGAATTGAATTCTAATCAATAGGTGGCGCTGCTATGGTAAATCTACGAACGTGGCATATAAGCTACATTTTAACAGCATAATTACCACTTACTATAATGTAATATAACAAAAACTTTAGTTGACTTATATATTTTGCATATTTTAAAAAACGCGCGTAACTAATGTCAATGTCATTCGATGACATTGTTCAATCATTGCAACGCTAAGGCGGTACGAAGTTCGCCGGGTCAGCTAGTAATTCATAATTTCAGATGCCTTTACACTAATATTTTTCTGCAGTTCGTATTATTTGATTTTTAATTGGAATTCAAATGATAATTAGTCACTCAGTCGGCATTGCACGCGATGACGTCAAAGTGTGTTATTCCCATACAAGCTCTATGAAGAAAAGCGTTTTGACAGTTGATAAAAAGTACGTCAACGATTGGTGGTGTCAACTACCGTATTAATCATGAAGAATTCTTTTAATAAATTCAACATAAATTGGATTTGCTAATCGCAACAAGTGGCAAAATATAACATTTATAATAAAAAGCGCTTAAAATGTTATACGGTTAATTACTTCTTGTACCGCCAGGGAAAATATGGGACTTTCAACAACTCGCAACTGACAGTGTCAACCGATCGCCGCACCGTAATCGGCGACAGTCGCGTGTCGCGACGGGAGTGCGCTACATGTGTGCCCTGACCTTTAGTGTCAAAATATATACTTACACTTCAGATGCTGAATTTGGGCATCTAATGTCGAACGTACCTGAAAAAAACAACAAGATATTTTTGAGTTTCTATCAATAAAATAACTTTTTTTTGTTAATCGGTAGAGCCCGTGTAACGATATTCGCCCTCGTCAATGCATTTCGTAGTCTCAAGTTTGCTCAGATACGATGTGGCCAAACACATCATCTGTTCAAGCCTGACGCCCCCGACCGCGAGGTCTCATAACTGTTTGTGCAAGTGGAGTTCGCATGGAACTTGGAACGCTCTACTATGAAGGTATTCAAATAAAACCTCAATGTGATTATTGTCGTATTCCATCATTTCCTTATAAACAACCTCTTTTTGATAAGTAAGCAATTAAAAGACTATGAGCAAAACCAAACCGATTAAGTGATTTTACAACACATCAATAAATATAGCTTGTAATCAATTTAGTTGCATTGCAATATGCAAATTGCAATTATTGCTAATTGTACACTTTTTCATACGTGTGGCCATCTGATAGGGGGATCGGCCAAGCGTGAGACGCGAACGCATTTGCTAAGGGCATCCGACACGAGGTAAATGAAGTGTGAAATTGTAGGTTTACCAGTTATACAGCTATTTAAACATAAATTATGTTTAAACACGTATTGATGAATGTATAATTGAAGTTAATTTTCTCTGCTTGGACTAATTGTTGACTTATGGAGAATGCCTTCGGCATTAAGTGCACTATTGTAGACATGTTTGTGCAGAATTTTAAATTAATTAATAATGAGTTAGTTACTCAGCTGAACATGATAGCCGATTGGTGCCCGCGAATGGGTATGTAAGGTATTGAAATTAACCTTATTTTAATCTGCCTGACTGCCTCGTTGATGCAAAACAAGATTACGGATTTTCGATTTAATGAGTAATTAGGTTAGTTTTTATACAGTTTATTTATTTTAACTTAAAAAACAAATTTGACAGTCCAAACTATAATCAGTAAGTACAGTCATCATATCAGCCGTTCGACGCCCACTGCTGAGCATAACCTCCCTCAAGGATCTCCATCGTGATTGGTTCTGCGCTTCCCGCATCCAGTGGCTTCCCGCGACCTTCACCAGACGTCGATCCACCTGGTAGGAAACTGCCAACAGAGCATCGCCCATAGGTACAGTGTGATGAGCACGAACTACTATCGGAACGTACCTATCGTTAACTTGTGTATCTGTATAGGGAAACTGACAGTTTCTGACGTTTGCACGAGACGAAGACGTTACGATAATGTCCTTGCTCACCCCACTGTACGCGGTTTCAAACTATTCAGTAACAAGTGACCAATACAAATATTTTGTAAAGTTGTTTTTAAAACCTTCCTACCCCAATTCTGTTAAACATTGAATAATTACATATTGTTAAATATAAACGAGTATTTCAAACTCGATGCTAAAAATAGCATTAAACTGGTTTACAATTACTACTTACTCACTTGGTTACAGTATTGGAAGTGGTCTAATAGCCCAAATGTCAAGCGTAAACGTTTACAACACTAAATTAATTGTTAACTATTAGTACCTATCGTGTATATCTATTATCTCTTATCGTGTATGTATATCGACGAGAGGTGGAGCAGGAAGTTTCTCGAATGGAGACCACGCTTAGGTAAATGTAGTGTGGGACGCCCCCCGGTTAGATGGACAGATGAGCTGAAGAAGGCAGCTGGTAGTGACTGGATGCAAGGGGCGGGAGATCGTGCGCTGTGGCGCTCCTTGGGGTAGGTCTATGTTCAGCAGTGGACTGCAACAGGCTGATATGATGTGTATGTCTATTACATAGGAACAATATACAAAATTGATAGGATCTAAGTATCTTTGATTCAGTTTTACTTCTAAATGCTCGTTGAAGTACTTAGCAGGTCCTGCGCGGGTCCTCTGTCCGGCTTTAATTCCCACCTTCTCATGAGATTATTCAAAGATAAAAATAATAAAATTGTATATTTGATAAGACATGAAACAAAGATTGCACCTGTGCATTTCTCGTTTAGAATCAGCGAACATAATCGGGCATACTCTCACCCCGACGCGTGTGATATGACCAATGGCCAATGACCAATGATCAATGGCGGCGGCTGAAGTCGCTATCAGTCATAGACAATCGCGAGTCACGGCAAAAGTATAGCGCATGTGCATTGGCTCATAACCGTTGTCTGAGGTGAGTTACAAACGCTTCAATCGCGACAAACATGACCATCGCGACGACACGCAACTGACATTGACAAAAGTACGTGTTGGTCGCCCACCTAGTACCACGCATGGCACTATATCTCCTGCGTTCATATCACAAAATGACTACCAAGTACTCATGACTAGACATACAACATTTTCATCTATCTCTGTGCATAGCCAGACAGGTGAAGATTGCCTATCTCAACCGAAACAGTACCTGGTTCATAGCAACACAGTAGCACACTTCGCAGTGCAAAAGCGAACACAGAGCATTGGCAATCTCGCTGGATGCTATCTATCGGGAAAGTTTGCGAGTGACGGACTAACTGACGCTCCAGCTATGAGATGTAGCGGGTCGAAAAGGCAAAAATCTAGCTAAATATTGACATACAACGTTACGAGCACTTTCTGTCCTCAAATCAAAAAATAGTTTTTTAAAAATAAAACTAAAAAAACACGCTTTTATTGCTAACTAAAAAAGAGAACATAATTTCTGAGTACACAGAAAGTGCACTTTATGTCGTTTACACAGTTATTTTTTTGTAGTTGCCAATAATAGAATGATTTTAATATATACTATACCAAGCACCCCACGCTTTTTACTCTACTGTAAAATACTTTTTTTATAGTCAGTAATTATTTTTTCTTAGTTAGCAATAAAACCGTGTTTTTTTAGTTTTTTTAAAACTATTTTTAAAAATTTTAGTAGTAATAAAGAGCAAAATCATCCTTGGATAATGTAATACTTGTTAGGTACTTTGACGATTGTTTCTAGCGTTCCTTCTTAACTTTGTGGGTAAGGTGTACCTTGAACGCAGCCAAGACAAAGTATATCTGTTTTAGTAAAAACATTACAACTCAACCGCCTTCAAACTATGACATAAAAATCCACAAGTGTGATGACCCTTCTAACACTGAATGCTCATGTACTGGTATCGATAAAGTCCCTTATGCTAAATACCTAGGAGTTCTCGTTGATCAGCGTCTGTCTTGGAACCTACACATTGAATTGAACCATGAAAAGAATACGAAAGCTGATATGGACTTTTAAAACTTTACGTTACATTGCGAGTAAAGAATTACTCAAACATATGTTGCACTAGCTCAGTCCATACTGCTATATTGTATATCAGTATGGGGCTCAGCTGCTAAAACGGTTCTACTATGGCTGGAACGAGCCCAAAGACTGCTAATAAAAGTTATGCTTATGAAACCATACAGATACCCTACAGAAAATCTTTATCAGGAAGCTAATCTTTTGTCAGTTAGGAAATTATACATATTTGATATTGTTCTTCGAATGCACAAATCCCTCCCCTTTGATGCTAAATTACTAACCAGGAGAAGGAAAAATAAAGTTGCCTCGGTACCCACCGTAAAATCTGAATTTGCAAGACGGCAGTACTATACGCAGTCTGCCGCAATCTATAATAGAATTAATAAGTACCTTAATATATACCCCCTTAATAAAAATGAATGTAAGAAAACGGTATTGGAATGGTTAAAACAATTAAATTACACGGAGACAGAACTGTTGCTTAAAAACTAACTAAGCATTCTTATCATTTTTCTCTTTTAAACGTACTAAAGGTTTTTACTAATTAAGGTTAATAAATGAACTGAAAGTATGGATTAATAACACAACAACGTGCAACGTAACACACACACATACACACACGCGCGCGCGCGCGCGCTCGCACACACATACACACACACATACACACACACACCACTGTCATACATACACCACACACATTATGAGCAGTAAGAGAAGTAAATTTATTTTAACTATATATTAAATTACTTGCTTGTTTAGTGTTTACTAGTTGTAATTTAGTTTGCTTTGTAACTAATTGTCAAAAGAGCGGTTCTTCCTAACACAGGCAATGTTTTGCCTAAATGGGAGTTCCCACAACGATTATTGTACTAGACTAAGTTACTGAAATAAAATATTTTGTATTTTGTATTTGTATTTTGTAGGTGTGTGACTCACTGTGTGACTAAGACATTCTATTAAATGTCGATTAAGTCACTTACATCCTCCGAAGCATTTCGAACACCCAATTTCGATAAAATATCCTGAAATCATCATTTTGAATTGCGAATATCATTTACGAATATTTATTTACTAAATTAGCATATACACAAGTAAACAAACTCCACATCATTCCGTGGGCAGTCAAATAAAATGGATTCCCGCGCAATTCTCCCCGCCATCTTTGTTTTGCCATAATAGGTGTATTTTTACGCTCGTCTCTCGCGTCTCGCACCCCCCCCGTTCGTATTGTCCGCTGCCGATACTATCGCGACGTTTATTTCCGACGCGGTCAGACACAGAAGACAATGGCGCTGGAATAGCGTCTGTGTGTTCGCGCATTTCGAAAAGGTAATAAATGGCCAGTGTACCACGATGTTCTATACTTGGAAGCAACGGACGGTGCAGCTGTTGTGAGAGAAAACGAATTTGAAAGATCTAGATCTCGGACAAGCGGTTTTGTAAGTCTTTAGATATTGATTTGACTTTGGTAAAAGTTTTCTTTTTACCTGGCCAATTCCGCTAACGAATCGTAACAAAATTGTAACTGACTCGCCTGCTTTTAACAGTTCTTGTAGATAATAGACGAAATGTCTAAAATAAGGCTATTCAATTACCATTTTGTTACCATTGACAAGTGTAATTAGGCCCCTAGGTTACATAATAACCACGATACCAATTTGTCTTAGACCAACCCACTCTCATCACGAACTAAATTAAAAAAATGAATCAAACATTCATTTCATTTCAGGCATAATACGCTTTTTTATGAATTTCTTTTAATAGGTTTTTTTTTAATTATGTCACGTTTTTTTCGTGATGTAATAGACACCTATTTGGCTAGTTATTTCAGATCGAACAAGGAAATGTTATGAAAAATAAAATACATTTTTACATTACTGTTGAAACCGTTTACATAGAGTAGGTACGCAAATACACCTCGTTTGTTTTCCGTGCGTTAGCTCCGATCTAAAACCTTTTAGTCTGAACGAGGGCAGGTAAATATAAAACCTGGAGAATTTAACTAACTTATTAAGCTCTTCGATCACTTAGCAACAAAATCAGGACGGGTCTGGTGACTGGTGAGCTTTATTTACGTACACTGTAAGTAAAGAAAGAAAATAGGACAGTACAGGTTAGATCGTGTCATAAAAAGAATGTTGCAAGCCCCTACGTGGTATGAACTGGATTTTCTCTTTAAATTTTAGCCCTAAAACATGGTAACAATATTTACATAGAACGAACTGCAAAAAAAATCATAAAACTGATTTAATTCATAATTCTTTTTTTTGCATATGGTTGTTACCATAAATACAGTGTACATGTCTTGACAAAACTGTTAAAATAAACAAAAATTAACAATGTCAGTTTTTTATGAATCATTTAGATCTTAAAATACATAAACGTCTACAAACATACAGCAGGTGCCTTCCTTTCAAAGACGAGCAGTCCAAGCAAATCCTTAGTATGCTATAATTATCATCTGCGTGTAATTGTCTCGATTACAGTTAATTAAACGGCACGTTAATAATAGAACTTGGGGCTTAACCATTTTATTAACACTGGTTTATTTTTCTTTGAGTCAAAGTCATTTATTCTTCAGCTAAGAAAAGAACGGTCATGGATTGTTTCTGAGGGGTAAAGCAACATTTCCATCGAATAAACAGCGATGAAACTGTCAGCTTGCAGTATTTCAAAATAGGTATTATACTAAATCGAATTAATTTCATCTTTATCTCTTCTAAGCTCCAGTGAGTCCAGTGAGTGAGTCTTCTAAACTCCATACATAACCTGAATTCCAGTGAATAAGGTTAAACAATCAGCATTCAAGTTCACACTCCCAGATTTCTGCGAGCTGTCAAAACTATCCTCGCAAAGTTAAAATAAATGCGCTTTTTCAGCTCAATGCAAACTTAAATTGCTTTTTAGTCCAGCGTTCGCAGCTCTATTGAATTTCAACGAAATTGACGCCTGCCAGTGTCAACTGTTCTCGCATTTTTCAGTTTTCAAGTAACGCTATTCAGGACTATAATTGATGATGTAAGTACAAATTATTTAATTCGCAACATCCAAAAACTTTATAAAGATTTTATATAATAGCCAATTAATATTGAAAACCAAATAATGTACATGGAGAACGTAAAAAGAACAACTACTTTATTGTAGTTGAAATAGTATAGTTACTTGCTCAGTACTTTTTATTCAAGCTTTGGCTGTGACATTGTGCCAACTTTTTTCACACGAGGTAACTCATTCTCTTATGAGTGCTAAAATATTAACTAACTACCTACTTACATGAGACAGACATGTGTTTGCTATCTTCAGGAGCAAATATTAAAACATGTACTCCAATCTTGAATAATACATCTCAGAGTGGTAATAGCACGAATTTAATTAACAAAGTAAACATCCATGAGCTAGTTGAGAATGAGCCAGTGTACCCACTGCTGGGACACAAGAAAAAAATAACTTAATAATGATTTTGTAAATAAAGTTTTGTATATATATCTGACTATATTTGAATTCTGAAGAGTTGATAGAGGATTTTTTAGGCACAAGGAGATGCTTACGCGACTTATAATGGAACTGCGTGAAAAAAATTAAGAGCTTTGAATTATAAAAGCACCATGATAAATAGCGTTAGGGTTCGATCCCCGCACAGTACAAGCATAAGTGTGCATGAACATGTGTGTTTGTACTGGTCTGGGTGTTTTCTATGTATTATATGTATTTATTTACAAAAAAAAGTATTTAAGTATGTTTATCCATTGTCTAGTACCCATAACACAAGCCTCGTTGCTTAGTTTGGGACTAGAGAATTGGTGTGGTTGTTGTGATATATTTATTTTATTTATTTATTCATCATACTAATATATTTTAATATGATATGTTGTACCGATGTTAGGGCCTTCAATCCTTTTTTAATTTGAAATGAAATTTTTACTGCAATAACTTAGCGGTATTTAAGTTATAAGTAAGAAACTTACTATTTAACATCTTTTATACATTTTGAAAGCAAATTAAGATTTTGATTTCTGATTACTTAAAGAGAAATCTTACAAATCTCAACAAAAATTGTTCAACTTTGCTGCACCTTTTTTCGTTATGATTGAATAAACCAATCAGATCACTTGTTTACCTGAAGGTGTCGCATGTAACAAGTATTCGATCAAATAGATACTTGATTGGTGATTATTAAACAAAATTTAAGCCTGTTTCATACATACTGAATTATTGAATGTATATAGCCTCCCTAGAATATCGTCATCTTGTTGTATCACCCTGCCAGATATTTAACCAACAGCAATCGTGATGTTGTTAAAAAGTAGAATGTATCTCTATATTTACGCTTACACATACATCACATATAAACTCACCACACAAACACTCATCATAAAAGTGCCACATACCCCAGATAATTAAACATAATTGGTATCTCAAGATACAGGCATAGCCTAGTTTGAGAGCCTCTGGTAATTCTGAGATTTTATGGCTTTTTCTTTATGTTATAATTTATATGAAATACATGTATGTTTTTAGTTGTTAATAAATATATTTCTATTTCTATTTCTATTTATGATACATTTCTATTTATATAAGAAAGTTGTGTTAGTCACACTATTCGTATCTCAAGAACGGATGAACGAATTAGGCTGAAAATTAGTAAATATATAGATTGATTAACACTTTATTGTACAACACAACAAAAAAAAATACATACAAGTTTAACAAAGAAATATGTACAATTTAGGCGGTCTTATCGCTTGTAGAGATCTCTTCTAGACAACCTTTGGTTAAAGTAACATTTAATTAACAGACAAAATATTTAAATATATTAAAGAGGTAGTTTAGGACTAACCAGGACAAGGGCTACTTCTTACCGCGGGAAAATGACGCATTCCCATGGGAAAATTAAGGTGGGCCGATCGCTTTTTTAAATATAAAAATTAATCGCTGTAACGAACAGTAATTCATTTTATGTCTCACTAAAACTCGAGAACGGCTGAACTGATTTCAATAATTTTAGCCTTCAAATATTTGTGCAAGACTAAGGAAGGTGTAAACGAAGAGAAAATATTCATCAATTGCGAAAATAGCGGGCAGGATAGCATCTGCCGGGTCCATTAGTAAATAAATAAGTATAACATCACATACATTGGATCTGACTCCGTGGTAAGTAGCTAAAGCACTTGTGTTACATATATCAAAATCAACAATAATTTTAGAAATAAACTTAAATAAATACATATAATACCCAGACCAGTACAAACAGACATGCTCATGCACACAAATGTTTGTACAGTGCGGGGATCGAACCCGCGACCTCTTGGTCTAATAGTCAACTTCTTGACCATTACACCAAAGTGGTCGTCACTAATAGAATTGCAAATCAAACCGAAACGCTGTTAGCTGCTACTATTATCAAAAGCAATCAAACAGAATAACGTTCGCATCATAAGCTGAAACGCACACATGCTCTCACGAGCTGCGAATGCGATTGCGACTATTGAGTTGCGACGACGAGCGACGTCGCCGAATCGCAATGTAGCGAACTGTTGCTGATCTAATTTTAACGCTGACACGGCGGGAGAATTGCCCTAGTTTGTGCTGTGACCATGATTTAAAGTATGTATCAGGACTGAAGGTATGTTTAATCTTATCAGCCTTTATACGTCCCACTGCTGGGCACAGGCCTAACCTCATCTATGGGGTGGTACGAGCCATCCACCACGCGGGCTCAGTATGTTTCCTTAAAGCTATAAAAATATTTTATAGAGATTTGACCTAAAAAAGATATGAAAATATATTTAGTATGTGCTGTTCAAAAAAAGTTACTTTGGATAAAGTAACACATATATATTGACCACTTGGTGGAGTGGTCCACAGGTCGGATTCTAAAACCAAAAGTCGCGGGTTCGATCCCCGCACGGTACAAGCATAGGTGTGCATGGACATGTGTGTTTGTACTGGTCTGGGTGTTTTCTATGTAAAATATGTATTTATTTACAAAAAAAATATTTAAGTATGTTTATCCGTTGTCTAGTACCCATAACACAAGCCTCGTAGCTTAATTTGGGACTAGAGAATTGGTGTGATTGTTGTGAAATATTTATTTATTTATTTATATTTATGTGCTTAGTATCATAAGCGCAGAAGTCGAACACAATACTCATTCTACTCCATAGTAGTGACAGTTTGGTGTGATTTAAGTTTTTTTTTTAAATTATCAAATCTGTACCTAAACGGAGTGAATTAATTCCAAGATAATGTCAAAGGAACAACATAGTAATCTTCTCTTCAATTCACGTTTCCCAAAACCCTCGTTAAACCTAACGACAAATTAGATCGTATCCGAGTACTCACTCCAAAATACGTTACCCGCATCTTGAAATACTGTCGTCCTTTTCACTTATGAAAGCAAGAATATACGAGTGAACGTGATCGATACAGAAAAAAAATACCTACCTACACAATGTCTTGTTGAGTGGGGTCCCAGAATGGTATAATTGATAGATACGGCTATCCAATTTGTCAGGCGTGAGTAACGATGGCTCTTCACGAACATCCAGTCTGAAATCCATCTGGAAAAAATCTTATCTTTTAAAAGAAAAAGTGGGACTTGGCCGAAAAGACTTTCATGTTTTTTGCGATTGGCTAGCGAACGTAACAGATTTCTTTCACCGAGTGACCACTGTAATCGCTGCAGTATATTATGCCTACGTAATAAGGGTGAATTTGCAACTAAACTGAGTGGCTTGATGTGGAGCCGTGTTTACTTGAGCCCATTTTTGTCGAATCGAATTCTTTTTGTTTCTATTTACTGGTACATACGACCACTTAATTTTATGAGACTCAGGCTGCGTTGTTCAATATTTTTTTCATATCTATCACCTATCAAACTTTTATCATTAAACCTTTGCGTTTGTATTTTGTTTGGTTGACCCTGTACTACGGGCTCAGTGCGGTGCGGTGGAGAGGTGTGTGAAAGGCAAGTGTCAGATGATATTAAGCCGCCCGAGGGCCTCTCACCAGGCTTAACGACTAATTAACCGGGACCAACAGCTTAACGTGCCTTCCGAAGCAAATAGACGTCACTTGTATTGTCAGAATGGTCACCACTCCCAAAAATGATCGCGCCTTAGGTTGCTTAACTTTTGGTATCACTACCAAAGCGTTGCCACCACTGCAACAAAGCACTTAAGTAGTAGTACTAAAAGTCCTAAAACATTCAAAACTGTTGGTGTCCCCATTGCCAATAAACGCGTGCTACAGGTCACCAACCACACTGGGTTGTTTCGTCCGCGTGGGGACCTCCAGATAGTGATGTGCAACTGTCGGGAACATCGATAAATAGTTTTAACAAAATATTGAAAACGTTGGTTGTATGTTAGTCTGTAAGGTATTTATAATATGGGCCTGTATTTTTTGAAATCTGTTGCCTGAAATAAAGGAATTATTATTATTATGTTGCATTTCTATATGTTTTCTATATTTTGGCTTTATATACGTGCAGTCTGTGGGTGAACTCAAACAACAACCTTCGGGAGCAATACAACAACACGTCTCGGGTTTTGATGGGGCAACTTCTTCTGTAGCGCCTCTGCTGTGTTCGCAGAGGCGCGCACTAACTGCTTTAAAACTATCATGCGCAAGCGCTGCGCTTCTATGTTACGCCGCTAACGCCGCGCACGCGACAGCCCCAACATGATCCTGAGCGCGTTGATGGACCGCTGGGACTCCCCTGTGCTGGCATGCTAGATTACACTGCATGCTTATACCTAAGTAGGCCAGAGTTGCCAGCCCAGCACTCCCAGAGTTTTGTATTTTTATATTTCTCTCTTTTTGTTACTAACACAAGTTATTAAGTTTAATGTATGCTAAAAAAATGTGGACCTTATCTGAAATAAATGCTATTAATATTATAATTATTGACGTGAAGGAACATAAAATACCTAATGTAAATTATAGTGCTAAATGGCCTCCTAAGTGCATTTGTAGGTTGCAGTGTGTGGGCGCTGACGACATGTTAATTTCTTTTTTAGAAATAACATAAATATAACTGACAAGATGTTTTTCTACTTAAAAGTGCCTAGTTAGTTTCGCTTCGTTACTAGGTACCGTGAGCTAATGCGGACAATCCTGATATTAATCGAATTGCAACACAACATACCGAAAAGGAAAAAAATAGGGAAGGAAAGTTTGTATGAAACTCGGTGGCAAAAAACTAAAGCCCACCGACCGACAGGCGACCGCTAGTTTATATAACTCTAGACCCGTGAACAAGTAATTAGTTGTGACAAGTAGATTTATCGATACACTTTACCGTGTGTAGCCATCACTAATGTAATTTGCAATTTGTGTTCGAGCAAATGGGAAACACCTAACTTGACCGTGTCTCCGCCTACTACGATTTGTGCGCTTTTTTATGACCTCTACAATTGGGTTAATGTTCTCATGACACTCGTAATATGTACAGAGAATCAGGTAGTATACAGATATGCATATGTGATGAATCCTCATGGACGCACAGGTTCGATGCTTGCCTTTGACTATTCATTTTTTCTACTGCAAAAATATTATCTTCACTCTGCAACGCCAATGCTTATCGCTATAAAACATAAAATTGAATGGCAAGCTTCATATTAACTGACAGTAAAATCTTTATCCGATTTTAACAACATCATGGTAAGAATAATTGGACGTACTCGTATCTCCATGGAAAGGATCCGAACCACAAGTTCACTCAAAATGACATAAGTATACCAAAATGTTCATTATGTCATATACTTTCACATCATGAAAACAGCTGTAACATAATGTCAACCTAAAATATCATTTTCGACATAAGTTACCATCCCACTTATATATGACTAGTGGACCCCGCAGACGTTGTTCTGCCCATTGATTTTTTTAAATTTTCTGATCTTTTAAACCTTCCCTGGACTACCACGAATATTTCAAGACTAAAATTATTCAAATCGGTTCAGCCGTTCTCGAGTTTTAGCGAGACTAACGAACAGCAATTCTTTTTTATATACGAGTATAAAGACAATGCTTCCTTTTCATTTGTAAATAACAATCCAAGCTACATGAGTCATTATAAATTAAATGATTATTGTGATAAATAAATAACGTTTCAACAGTTCATTTGATATTTATGGCTACGCGATAATGAGAAATATTTCGTCTCCGAATTATGTAGCGTTTAAAGTTTAAAATAGTACAATTTGAAAATTAACTGAGAAATAGTAATAGAAATCTTTATTTGTGTTTGGTTAAGGTACACTGAAGATGGTCATAGTTATTAATCAGCAATTATACATTCGCTTGATCCACCACTATCAGAATAGCTGAATTTTAATGATAAAACTATCTTGGTATCCAGTGATTCAGTGTCTGAAGACTTTCTATATAGCTCGATTCAGGACAACACGATTTGCGATCCGTCAGAGAGCTATTAATAAGTTTTATGAGAAACTTACTGGTTAATTTAAAGCTGTTGTACAATTATGTTGTACGAATCAGCGAACGGAATTGAATTATTCAATTGAATATAAATTTATTCTTCCTCAAATATGTTTTGCTTTCTATAGAAGCCAGAATGGATAAACAGTCAGCTAAATTCTCAGAAATCGAAATCAAGATAGTCCAACCGAACAGTTTTGATACTTTAAATTTCATATTTTCAAGTTTCCATCTAGACAGCAATTTAAACTTGTACTTGGCTGATAATACTTATTTCTTTTTGTCCAACTTCACAGAACCCTTTGAGAAAACTATCCGTCGTGCAGCGCAAGTGTCGTACAATGGCTTCAAAGTATCCGCGTCGTCTCGGCGACTCAAAGGTGCTTTGTCCCTCTTAATCATAATTTTACACTTGCTTGCTTCTGCGTAGCGACCTCATTTGCCGAGGAATGTGTATGGAAATCGATTTGCTGATAGAATGTCGTAAAGATTGTTTTTTAACTGATCAAAACTGCGCTAGGGCCCTGGGCACACCTGTGACATACTGTCGTCTTGACTCTCGACTGTAAGCGATTTGATTTCGGTGACAGGTTGACACGCTATCAGTCGCTTATCGCCGCGACAGTATGTAAGTGTAGTTCAGTATTTTAGCAACATGTGATATCGATATTAGTACCACTAACATTGAACGCCATAGTGGTCACCGATTACCTCCACACAATAATATTTCTATTGTGTCTATTCTCTCGACAAAAAAAGTCAGACGACAAACAGTTTTGATGCTTTTAATAGAATATTTTACACTTAAGCATAATTTTACACTTGCTTGCTTCTGCGTAGCGACCTCATTTGCCGAGGAATGTGTGTGGAAATCGATTTGCTGATAGAATCTCGTAAAGATGACGATTTTTACGAGACGCTACTACGCTTTAATGGTACAAACTTATTTCTGATCTTTTCGTTTAGGGCTCTGGGCACACCTGTGGCATACTGTCGTCTTGACTCCCGACTGTCAGCGATTTGGTCACAGTGATAGGTTGACACGCTGTGTCAGTCGCTAATCGCCGCGACAATATGCAGCAGGTGTGCGCCGGTTGTAAGTTCAGTAAAAATAATAATAACCCTATTTTAGCAACATCTCTATTATATAAAATTCTCGTGTCACAATGTTCGTTCCCGTACTCCTCAGAAACGACTTGACTGATTCTAATGAAATTTTGTGAGCATATTGAGTAGGTCTGAGAATCGGCCAACATCTATTATTCATATCCCTTAGTCATAAGGGTTGTCCACAATAATTTATATGGCAAAACAACGTTCACCGGGTCAGCTTGTGTGATATAAATATCAAAAAAAAAACTGGATAAGTTATAAACGTGTATGACGTTGCAAACCAAAGATAACATTTTTGCAGTAGAAAAAAAAACAACTGTGTGAGGTGGGAATTGAAGCCACGTCCATGGGAATCTAGCCCGTGTGCCTATACCACTCCGCCACCCAGCATTGGCAAAGCCTGTTTGAGGCCGCGTTCATTTCCTACGCGTTAGGAAAGCAGTAGTTAATCTTTTCTACTGCAAAAATTGGTTGCCTGTAAAGTCGGTATACGGGCGAAAGTTTTACGTGACAACGACTTTGAGTGGTACAATAATTTTAATGTGAATATTCATTCGTATAACATGAACCGGTGTGTATGCCTATCTCTCTCACTCTCTCTCTCTCGCTCTGTCTCTCTCGCTCTTAGGCGGGTTAACTGTGCTCGAGTGGAAGGGACGCGTGCCTTTCACTTTTTATGTCTGTCTCACTCGCTCTTAGGCGGGCTAACCATGCCCGAGTCGAAGGGACGCGTGCCTCTCACTCGCTCTCATTGTGAGCGCGGAACGTGAGCGGAGCGTAACGCAGTTTCTTGAAGTGTCACCCGGCAAACCAATTTATAAGACGTTGTCACGTCAAAAAATATCTTTATGTGATATAGATCTGTGTATCACTAACAATCGAACGCCATGGTGGTCAGCGGTGACCCCCAAATAATAATATTTCTATTGTGTCCAGTCTCCTGGCAGTAAAAGGCTTAATTAAATACAACCCCAACCGATGTGTCACCTAACCAACGTCCGGTTCTAAACTTGGGGTAACACACGTAAGGGTTAAAAATAATTAGGAGCTGTTATGCGTAACAACAGCACGGTAATATTACCGTGACAACAGTTTGGCGGTTTATCATATACTAGTGGCCACCCGCGACTTCGTCCGCGTGGAATCCCTTTGTTTTCTAAATCGCGGTCGAACGGGATAAAAAGTATTCTTTGTCCGTTGTCTGGTTCTCAGGTACCTCTCCACCAATTTTCAGCCAAAGCGGTTCATCCGTTCTTGAGTTATAAATAGTGTAACTAACACCACTTTCTTATATAGATATAGGTATGAAATTTTATTTGCAACTTTTGCTAGACCAATACGAGTTTACATCTCTGAAACGCAAAAAACCACAGCACGAATACATTCAGAAGAAATAGACAATTAGTCTAAAATTAATGTATGCTTAGAGTTTTCATACCAGTTTTATCGTTCCAGATTCGAATCATATTAATCCCTCGGGAAGTTCTAAACGACGCCCCTTTGGTGTAATGGTCAAGAAGTTGACTATTAACCAAGAGGTCGCGGGTTTGAACCCCACAGTGTACAAGCATTTTGTGTGCATGTACATATCTGTTTGTACTGATCTGGGTGTTATATGTATGTAATTATTTAAGTTTATTCGTAATACCACTGTTGATTCTGATATCCGTAACACAAGTGCTTAAGCTACCTACCACTGAGTCAGATCAATCTGATCAGTGATGTTGTTGTATATTTATTTATTAATCTCTGGAATTTATTAACTAAGTAGGTTTATGTGGAATCCTATTAAAATAAGTCTACTATTTTGTAAAATGTCTGCCCGGCCTAAAACCAAGCGCCATAGAAAAAGAAAAGGCAATTTGTCAGTTCATGGTAAAATTAAGTTTGTTACACACGGCGGGAGCTCGTCTTGGTCGAATGGCTCCTTTTAAGGGTATTTATAAGTAATTGTAAATACGCTGAGAACAAGGCCGAATATATAAAGAGAATAACCAAGGGACAGATAGATAGATAGATAGATAGATATATTAACCCTTTATTGGACAACACAAAACAAAAACTACAGACAAGTTTGAAACAGAAAGATGTACAATTTAGGTGGTCTTATCGCTTGTAGCGATCTCTTCCAGACAACCTTCGGTTAAAGGAACATTCAATTAACAGGAAGGACTTTTTGGTAGATTTATATTTATATTTTAAGTTACGAGAAGGCCGTATAGCACATCATTATTAACAGCACATCATTGGATTGTCAACGTAATGTTTATAGAATTAACAGAACACTTATTGTCGTTTTGGTACCGAATATATTGATTACAAGAAACCAAGCTTCGAAAACTGTAGCCAACTGCAAGCGGTGTTTTAAGGTTTTTTTGTCATACTCATAGTTTTCCATATTTATTTGAGTTGTCATATAAAGATCAATGATTGAAAACTTGCCATTAACCAATTTATATGTTTAAGTATTGGTGTAAAGTTGTGTTCTAATTTTGTAGAACTTATTGTTTCTATTTTCTGCCTCCAAGTTATTCCTTCCTAATGTTATTGAAATAAAATCCTGAAATAATTTATTTCATTATTTGTCAATTTTCAGAGTATCTCACAATAGTTTCCAATGGTGTCGCTAGCTTTTTTGCCTACCTTATAATGAATATATGTATACTTGTGCTACAAAAACAAAGTTTTGGATGTAAATTTGAATGTATTTAGTTGTCTATTGGACGGATGTCCAATAGACAACTTATACTGTTAAAACACCACGCATAAGACACAAGAGATAACTATTTTATTGTTATGGATGCCATCATTATCGTCAAACTAATAATCAAGCGGTTAAATTGCATCAAATCAAGGCGTGACTCGTTTGATTTTTCATTTATTAATCAAAAACTCGTTGACTTCGGCCACACCCGACCCCGTTTGGCACCGTATGACGAGTCATATCGTGCGATATCTTTTTGACCTGTGTCGTCACGGGCTTGCCGACCAGTGGGGTGAGCACGAATACATTATATATATAATTTGTCAATTTGTATAGATAAACTGTCAGTTTCTGACGTTTGGACGACACGAATACGTTACGAGAATGTTCGTGCTCACCCCACAGTACGTGAGCCTCACGCGTGGGGTTGAATCGAAAGACTTATGAATCTTATGATATTAAACGGTGGACTGTGCTGACATGATGGTAATGAAATTACATATTTTTTTATGTTCATGACTGAGGCTGCACCTTGGACGTTTACGATTTATAAATACAAACTGCAATGATTTATGGATTGTGGCGTAGCTTAATAAAACAAACATTTCCAGCCAAATAAATACCGCATCTACAGAAGATTAAGATTATACATTCAAGTCATAAGTTCTAAAAGTCTTTTAAATTTGATTGATAATAGATTATTTAAAGATCATAGATAATACATTTTCCAAAGATAATTAATCATTGCTGTAGGAGTTTGACTGTCACTGTCTTCATAACTGTCATTTCCACAATTAAAAAAATGAGGGTATTAATAAAATAGTGTACAAAAACCTTATTTGTATTCTCGTCGAGTAATACCTTAGAAAGGTAACAAGTAACTTGTTTTTGCATTTTTGACTTTATTTAAAAGTGTTAATATAGAATTTAACTGTCTGTAAGAATTTGACTGTTTTATTTAAAAATGGTAAACATTTTCTGATCGCGATCGTACATTCTTCAAAATATTAACAAGTAGATAAACCGATAATTTGGAAACTTTAACCTTCACCACAAACCACAACAGTTCTAAATTAACTATATAGATACCAGTAGGCAATAGTGAGGCACCAAGCAAAACTCATACGCAACACGCTATTGAGAGTCTCCGGAACAAATCCGGTGATCCGGACCAAAGTTATTCAATACTCTATTGGCAGCGGATGCAATTGCAAAAGTTCCAGATTTATTTCGAGCGAATGCGGATTTACGAGCGAGACTTTAGCTCGCTCCGCTCGAGGGCTGAGCGAGCGATTAAGTGTCGCTTAGTTTGGTATCACGGAAAACTAAGCGCTTACTACTTAGTTGCTATGCAAATACCTAAGTTGTCTGGAAGAGATCGCTCTTAGCGATTAGACCGCCTAAATTGTGTATCTTACTTTGTATGTCGATTTTGTATTATTTTTTGTGGTGTGCAATAAAGTGTTCTCTATCTATTTATCTACAGCAAATCTGGTAACAATCATTTGAATGCCTGAAAGTTGTTTTACAGGATCAGAAACAATTCCCTAATGCTAAACAGGTCTGTATGTTTGCTTAGAATGGTTGCGTTTCTAATATAACATAGCCTGAAAATAATATTGCTATCTTATTGTTCTGAAAAACGATCAGGTAAATCGCTGTAATGTGTGCAATGGGGTGAGCACGAACAATTTCGTAACGTATTCGTGTCGTCAAAATGTCAAAAACTGACAGTTTCCCCACCGAATTGACAATTTAACGATAGGTAAACGCTACGAATACGTAACGATAGTTGTTCGTGCTAGCCCCACAGATACGAGTTGTCATCACGAATATTGTGTTAAAACTGTCCATTTTATTAAACTACTGGTGCACGACTTCGTCCGCGAAGAAGACCTTAATTGTCACATTTTTTTTAAATTGTGGGCTATGTGTTATTCAGCTATAGAACTATATTTTTGTAAAGTTTCATTAAAATCTATTCAGTAGTTTTTACGTGAAAGAGTAATAAACATCCATCCATACTTACAAACTTTATAAAGTAAGATGATAACAAACTTTGGGAATAAAATTGACCCGTTTTTAAAAAGTAGGCCCTATTTGTTTGTAAATGCCAATGGAAACGACAGTTTGTAAATCTAGCTCTTTAAGGTCATAAAATTAACACACAAAATACGATCTTTAAGCACTCAGTAGATTCTTATTGTGGCATAGTTGACTGAATTTTAGATTTTTTGATATTTATGACTTTAAAGAACTAGATATGCGAGTTATCAAACCCCCGTTTATGTAGTATATAGAAATGCCTACCACTTTCGTATGAAATACTTAGACCAAACATTTACAATCGCAAATTCCCAGTATTGTTGTTCCAATTTGATACATTTTGACTGTTCAAATAAGACCAAGAATCCAATCGTACATAATTGCTTTTCCACTACGTGTGTCAAGTTATAATTTATTTCGCGCCTCGAATGGAAATTCAGGCCATTATCACAATATTCATAGTCTATTGTGCCGATGTTATAAATGCTTCAACAGTGACGTAATTTTGTCTGATAATATGTTCGTTTTTCGTGTAGGAAAGTAGAGTATTTGTAGTTATGTATACAGTGAAACTGGAAACTGGTACAGAACCTGTGAAGACTGTGTGAAGTGGCTATTAAATAAATAGCTGTGTTTTAATTGTAGTGACAGTTATATAATTGTGTCCTAAATAATATCCTCCCAAAAATGGAACGAAATAAGCTATAGTTTTAAATGTCTAATCTCATACGAATTCCTTCTAAGCAAGTGCTTACCACGGAGTCATATCAATGTATGTGATGTTTTTGTATATTTATCATTATTATTTTTACTTTATTCGCACTACCCAGACGAAACCGACAGCGGTTTCAGACACCTCAATTGGAACAAAAGTCATTAAGACACAATCACACCGTCATTCCAAGTGCTAGCGACAATAAGGTCATCGCGAGACGTGCGTGTGAGTCGACCAGTTAACGTAGAGCTGTCGTGTTCGATAACTGACCGGCTTTTGGTCACGGTATGTTCAAGCTAAGAGGGGCAGGGAGGGGCTGGGTGGGCTGGTCGTTTTTGCCAGCATGAGTCACGGTGTGAGTCAGCTCTGTCTGGGGATACTCTGCAGTTTGGAGGCTCGATCAATAGTAGGGAAGTGAGGGGAATTTAAACGTTGCTAATGTAGTTGAGCAGACTTTTAGGGCCATTATTATCCCATTTTGTGCAATAATTTCGGGGTTTGGTTAGGGGCTACGTGGAGAATACCTTTTCGGTTACCAATGCTATATAGTGACATTGTCTGTGTAAAAAACTCCGATACATTGATATTAATACGATTTTTTTTTCTGATTTGAGTTAGTTACGTTTCGGCTTGAAGGCCTTTTAGCACTCAATATTTTCTTAGACTTGAAGCAATTAATTCAAATCCAATTTTCTTATCATGCTACCTACGCAGGAGCGTGTCAAATCAACTTTGATTTCTGATTGATCAATTAAGTGTTTACCAGTGAATAATGTCGTTATTGTGTTTTAGTTGAGTCACCGCTAAAGACAATCATTATTGAAGAAGCTGAAAACGCGAAATAACTATGCAAAACGGTCCAATCAGTTTCTGAAAGATTTTCCGTAACGATAATGAAGATACTTGTATAATTCAGAAATTTAATATTTACCCGTCGTCCGAAACAATGATCAACTTATTGGATCGAATATTGGTATTGGCCAAAAAGTTATCAGGAAAATCTGTGCCGAGATGGAACTGTATAGGTATGCGAAATTTTAATACTTAGGAGAAGGTAGTTAAGAACGACCTGACGACCACTTTGGTGTAATGGTCAAGAATTGACTATTATTAACCAAGAGGGTCGATCCTCGCACTGTACAAACATTTGTGTGCAAGAATATGTCTGTTTGTACTGGTCTGGTTGTTAGATGTATTTATTTAAGTTTATTTGTAATACCACTGTTGTTTCTGATATCTGTAACACAAGTGCTTAAGCTTCTTACCACGGAGACAGATCAATGTATGTGATGTTGTTGTATATTTAAAAAAAAAGTAGGAATCACAGAAAGACACCACCTGTGGTTATTTTAAATACCCACGTTTTAAATAAAGCTTCGTAGCTCTTTGACACTGATAGAAACAGAATGATTATATCCATCCTGCTAATACAACGTTATAAAATGCTACCTTTTGCTATGAGCGAGCGTGTCAAAAGCGCGTGGCGCTGTCGCCGCCTGTCAAGGCCCAGACACGGCCGTGATATCCCGTCAGCTTGGTGCTTATTTTTATTTACTTTCAAAGGCATTCCAATTTTTTTTACCTATAAGCAGTATTTTGTTGAAAACTTAGTTTTCGAAAATCGAAGGCTGCTACGAATTATTAATTTTGTAAATATATTTTACAATGATTTTACGTAATAGATTACCTAATATGTATGTAATTTAGTTTACACAACAACTCTCTGACTGATCTAACCGTAAGCTGTCTAAATATTTAAACATGATTTTATTTTTGACAGTCACTGTAATAAGAAGTTCCACGATTAAAAACAATTCCATCTTTAATTATTTTTTTTTCACACTTTAAGAAAGAAAAATATTATATTTGCTATAAAATTAGCATTACACAAAGAAGCATTAAGCATCTTGTTTGTTTATGCTAATACGGCGTGGTTCAAGTGTATTATAATTTCAGGCACGTCATACTTTATCAACTTATCCCATTAATATTCCCCTTACCACAATAACGTCACGTCAGTTTTTTACCGTTCCATTTTCGCCGGTACGTTCGATAACTCGATACCACCGCGAGTTTGATGGAACGAATCGAGACTCGAATGAATAATCGCATGTTGAATGCATTCAATTATAAATGGATAACCGACTTTCATATTTGGGACGGATTTAAATAGAATATTGGTTAAAATAATTATGTGAGAATTTTCCGATCATATCATTAGCCTGAATATTTAGGTAGTTCTTTGTTGGCACGTGAAAATCGATGACAAATTGTGTTGATTCCACATACTTATGCTTGTATGGCCTAAATTTAGTTATTTGAAAAATAAAGCAAATAACTCACGGCC
This sequence comes from Pyrausta despicata, assembly GCA_963921415.1. Taxonomy (NCBI): domain Eukaryota; kingdom Metazoa; phylum Arthropoda; class Insecta; order Lepidoptera; family Crambidae; genus Pyrausta; species Pyrausta despicata. The sequence goes on along the minus strand of OY992861.1, from coordinate 14,319,481 downwards.
GTGTTCAAAATCATCCCATAACGCGTACATACCTGAAAAAAGAGAAACAGTTTATTAATAACATAACAAAGCACAAGAACCGCAAGTCTTTACTCATACTCCAAAGTTTACTAGTTTTTCAGTCAGACGACCACTTTGGTGTGATGGTCAAGAAGTTGACTTTTAACCAAGAGGTCGCGCGGGTTCGAACATCACTGTACAAACATTTGTGTACATGAACATGTCTGTTTGTATTGGTCTGAGTATATATATGTATATATTTAAGTTTATTCGTAATACCACTGTTGATTCTGATATCTGTAACACAAGTGCTTAAGCTACTTACCACGGAGTCAGATCAATGTATGTGATGATGCTATTGCATCGTTATTATTGTGTAAAATCGCTTTTTTTCAAATGGCAATCCGATGACCATTAAATAAACAAGTTGCGGTAATTCAGCGTAACAGAAAACACGGACGGATCCGCAGTTTTATTAGCTGTCTACGCAGCACCGGCGCCGCCAAATCGATCGCGTGGATACGAGGAAAGTTCTAGACGCCTACGGTAGCTAGAAGAGATCAGTTTTTCATTTTTTTAATTTTTTTTAAACAATCACACCAATTCTCTAGTCCCAAATTAAGCTACGAGGCTTGTGTTATGGGTACTGGACAACGGATAAACATACTTTATACTTTTTTTTGTAAATAAATACATATTATACATAGAAAACACCCAGACCAGTACAAACACACATGTAAATGCACACTTATGCTTGTACTGTGCGGGGATCGAACCCGCGACCCTTGGTTTTAGAAGTCCGGCCTGTGGACCACTGCACCAAGCGGTCGTCAAGAGATAGTATTCACACATCTCAACACAGTACAGAATCGATTCAGTATACTGGGTCCGATATACTGGAAGATATGTGTGAATTCGCTCATACAACTACATACGCTAACAACATAAACCTTTTAGCGGACCGTATATGTGAACACGCCCTTAATTGGAACTTATAAACGTGTGTAGTAACCATCGTTATGTTTAAAACATTTTAATGTTAGACTTATGTAGAAATTAAGGATGGTATTCTTTTCTTCCAAGTTATTATTTATTTTTACCGAAAAAAACAGAAAATAAACGTACTCGTACACTTGCAACGTCTTACGTCTTTCAATATCGCGCCCACATCCTTCCTTCACTCACTCCGTTCCCTTTCACTCATTCCTCTGCTTTCCGTTCCATGTATCCATCGTCTCAATCCTACACTTATTAAGTTTAATTCATGTTTAAATAACTATATATTAACCATAAAACAATATTACATAAATCTATTCTATGTGATTGCATGTATGTCTTCTTTTCATTCAAGTTATGCAGCGAAAACACGTTTTAGGATTATTTTCTTGTACTGAACTGTTAACTATGTACCCCTTGATTAAGACTGGATGTAACGTGTTGTTTTCTCCAATAAATAAATAAATAAAAAATAAATAAAGTGTGCTGGTGGTTTTACTTTGGCTGTAATCCTAAGACATATTATACAAGCAATCTACACCTCTACACCTAGTCTAGAACACTTCATAGGGAAGGTATCAGTCTGGAAGTTGCGTCATCCATAAGATTAGGTTATATTGCGATTAGGTCTACATAATGAAGGTTAAGTTGATTATTAATTTTATCACCGAATCTATTCTAATAATATAAAAGCAAAAGTTACTCCGCCTGTCTTCCATGATTTAGATACTGAACCGATTTGGATAATATTTTGTACACGTAGAGTGGAACTTGTAAACTTGAGTTTTTTTCTATTTTAATAAATGGCAAGAATTAATAAAGAATTAAGACACTAAATACGATTTTTATGACAAGTACATTTAACATTTGTACGTTAGGTGCTTACGTTCAAGTGAGAAATTACTTTTCAAAAATGAGTCTTATTTAGTAGCTCCTGAAAATATACATCAATGTTTCTGAGTAATTGTAACTAAATGACGCCATTAACGTTTGTTGATTACCCAATCCGGGCATTCCCATCATAAACCCCATATACTACCAACCATCAATGGACTTTATAGTGGTTTCGCTATCTTTCCTTAATGGTTCGTTTAGGGGCCATATTTCTTTACGTTGCACTATAAATGGGGCAAAGTTTGTTGACATAAAGAAAAAAGTATACAAAGCTGTAGATTTCAGCTGTGTTCCATCTGTCACTTGGCTCTCTTTACCAAAGTGAGAGTACCCATGTTTAGCGCTCAAAATAATAAGATACTCAAATGTTTGTTATCTTATGTACTAAATGTATATATGATAAATAAATAAATATACAACAACATTACACACTGATCTAAATCCGTGATAAGTAGCTTAAGCACTTGTGTTACAGATATCAGAATCAACAGTGGTGTTACAAATACATTTAAATAAATACATATAACACTCAGACCAGTACAAACAGACATATTCATGCACATAAATGTTTGTACAGTGCAGGAATCGAATTATATTCTTTATTGTACAGCAAAACGCACGTTCAGTCAATTTAGTAATGGGTATTCATTTAAAAGTGATAAAATTCCATGAAAAATAAGTAAAATGAACAACACCTAGCAAAGAGATCTGATCCATTCAGTTCTCATTACCACCAACGCTGTTATTCAAAGTGCAACCCATTCTTCATTCACTCACCCATTCAGCCATTCAGTGGATAATTCAATAGGCTACAATGTTCGTTATCTTTACCTTTAACAATAATTAATAATTCAACGTCATAATAAGGGCGTTTTGCTTTGATATTTTGCGGGTTTTTATGGGTAATTCAAACTGATTTTACGAACACAATGAGAACTTATTTAAACTTTATGTAAGTTTATACTAAATATGAAATAAAAATCTTGCTGATTACGTACAAGACTCACTTAAGAATGTAGTTTTTTTTTCATTTATCTATAATATAAAAATAAGTCGGGTTTTCCTTCTTGACGCTATAACTACAGAACGGCTGGACCGATTTAAATAATTTTAGTCTCGAAATATTCGTGGAAATCTAGAGAAGGTTTAAAAGATCAGAAAATTTAAAAAGCAATGGGCAGGACAACGTCTGGCGGGCCCACTAGTTTGATATATGAAAAGGTTAACTTTGATTACTAAAACCCCATTTTCTTTACTTTGCCGGCGCGTGGCGAGTGTGCTTCAAATTGTCATTTTCATAAAAAAAACACGTCGAGAAACCATCGTGCCGTGGTCGTGCCATACCACTAGTAAAAAAATATTTAATTTAATGAAAAGTTTATTGTTGATTGTGATATCTGTAACACAAGTGCGTACTTACCACGGAGTCAGGTCAATGTATGTGATGTTGTTGTATATTTATTTATTTATTACAAGCGGACCCCGCAAACGTTGTCCTGCCTGTTGTTTTTCAAAAAAAAATATTCGTAAGAACCATCTTCGTACATTGAGGAATATCTTAAAAAAAGAATTGTACAAATTGGTTTAGGCATTTTCAAGTTATGCGCTTACTAACACATTTTGCGATTCATTTTTATATAATAGATTTAAAAAAAACATGGTCAGGTTTTAGGAACATTAAATGCCGTTTATTTTATCTAAATCAGGATACTGACGCAAAACCTCGGAAAAATGGTGATGTGGCCATCGCAATTCTAGCTAAGTCGTCTAGCCATTTGTCTGGACTCGTAAAATGTGCAAAAATCGCCGCTTGCGTCATTTCACACCGACTGACTTCACTTTTGAGACATGAACAGTCAGCGAACTCATTTTTCCAGCTACTATTTTAGGGTAAAAATAATTAAAAACAGTTTTTTTCTCTTAACTTTTGTTGATTCTATTATTGCCGCTTTTTTAATGCCTATGTAAGTAGAAGAGTAATATGTTTACTACAAATTAACACGGCAATGTTGAACGCTTTTTTAAATATGAGACTGCCAATTCAAAGTGAATAACAGTACAAATGGCATTACGCCATTTGTTACTCACTATGGTCACTATAATAAAATATATATAGTCAGTAAAGGAGACAAACATCAAGTTGGTTATTATTTAAACGAGCGTTCAACACTTTAAAAAGTTTTACGTGACAACGACTTTGAGTGGTAAAATAATTTTAATGTGAATATTCATTCGTATAACATGAACCGGTGTGTATGCCTATCTCTCTCACTCTCTCTCTCGCTCTTAGGCGGGTTAACTGTGCTCGAGTGGAAGGGACGCGTGCCTTTCACTTTTTATGTCTGTCTCACTCGCTCTTAGGCGGGCTAACCATGCCCGAGTCGAAGGGACGCGTGCCTCTCACTCGCTCTCATTGTGAGCGCGGAACGTGAGCGGAGCGTAACGCAGTTTCTTGAAGTTTCACCCGGCAAACCAATTTATAAGACGTTGTCACGTCAAAATAAAATTTAAACGTTTTTTTTTGCCGAAAACTTGAATTTCAAAGGATAAATAAAAATATATAATAGGCCGCTAAACGGAATACTATCTTCGTGTCAATGTCGGTCCGAAAGCAAAATTCAGTTCAGTGCATCGATCTGAACATTTAAAATCTGAACAGTCTTACCTAATTACGATGATTACGTTGATTGAATTTTTAAGTTTTCGCCAAATTTTTTTTTTTTGATGGCTACTTGGTGTAATGGTTAAGAAGGTTAAGAGGTCGCGGGATCGATCCCCGCACTGTACAAACATGTGTGCATGAACATGTCTGTGTGTACTGGTCTGGGTATCATATGTATTTATTTAAGTTTATTTGGTAATACCACTGTTGATTCTGATATCTGTAACACAAGTGCTTAAGCTACTTACCACGGAGTCAGATCAATGTGTGTGATGTTGATGTTTATTTATTATTATTATTTTATTTAATAAAAAGAGGCGTGTGTACGACACTGAAGGCTTTTTTTAATAACACGCTAGTTTTATTCAATTGCACCACAACTCTCCATGAATCACGGCGAATTCGCGCATTTATCTCGCAAGCCAAGGTCATTCGTTAACCAATATTTATTTACAACTATATTGTAGAAACAACACCATAAAATAAGCGTTTGGAATACGAAACGACGTGTGAATGAAAGTGAGGTTGTTTATTTAGACAAATATTAGACTTACAGATTATGACGTGTTTGGATTTGGACCAAGTAATATGGGTAGCTATTTATTAATTACTTAGTACACTGGTATCGTATTTGAAACTTTAGTCAATTTAGAATTCAGAATGTTTACTAAAAGATCATGCTTATTCATGTTGGGATATTAAAAAAAACTTTACGCAAGATACCGTAATTTGCTTTTTCTGTAAACTAAAATAAAAAGTCGGTATTCTATTCATTTATGTGCAAATCAACATGTAAAAATCTGACTATGCTGTTACTATCAGAACAAATTGTTTAAAAAGGTACAAAAGGTGACTTAGTATTAAATTGCAACAAAGAAAATGACCCACTTGGCCGAACAATTAGCTACAAGCTAAAGCCTTGACTCTGTCTGTAAGGAATAATTTCCAAATCGTTTACTCTAGCTGTTCCACTAACTGTCACTGCTATTCTACATGAGTAACAGGGAATGCAAAGTCATATAACCGACGTAAAAAGAATCTGCTGTGTGTGAACATGCATTAGATACACCCAACCACTTTAACCGCTTCGACCAATCGAAAGTCCTCGCAAGAGAACGTCGTTTTCTTCCTCGTATGCTCCGTGAGACTATTGAAATTAGAAGGCACCCTAATTTTAATAGAGAAGATGGTCGAAAAATTCCACCAGCTTAGGATCCTGTTCTAGCCAAGACTCAAACTAGACTCCGTACCTTTTGTGTAGATAGGACTTTAACTTAATATTTTGAGTTTTGGTACCTTACGACTTTCAAAACTATGTAATAACAACTAAAACCTTAGTCTACCTGTGACCACGGACGCTGAAACGGTCTGAAAAGTCAAAATAAAATTTAATTAAATCGCGAAAAAATTCGTAAAAAAGTGTACAGTTTCAGGTCTACTGTTCGCATAAACCAAAGACTCAAATATACAATACATTCGTTGTTTTAAGTATTTAGTAAAATAGCCGGCACGGAATTTTCAGTCATCATCACCCAAGGAGTATTGTGGCATCTTATGAACTTGTAATAGGGTTGAGATTGCAACAAAACGTGTAGTTCGTCGTGTCGGCGTCGGTACAGCGCAAGGTAGAGCCGGTGAATCACTGGCATACATAACCATAAAACATTTATTTGCGTTCGAAACAAAGTACCGAAAATGAAACTGTAAGTTATAACCAAAAAAGTTAGTCAATTTTAAGATTGTCAATCATTTTGCCATAGCACGGGTACCTAGTGATCTTAAAAGCATTTAATCCTTTTTGCCGTGCTCTTAACTATTAAAAAAGACCTCACCAATAAACTGCAACATAACGAAACAAACACCTGTTACAGGGTTTATCAGAATGTATCTATGTATTGTGTGTAATCATCCGACGAGACGGTTCTGCAATCTGCGGTTAGGTCGGAATAACGCTCCGTCAAGCAAGAATACCTTTTGCCAATGGGGAGAGTTAGCAATGATTGCAGATGTCACTATAATAGCATTTGAAAAGAGGCAATGACAACAGTGACAAAGTTTCTTGCGCCGCTTCTGGCCCAAATTGTCCCGAAGCGGTAGTGGTTAATTTATATGTTCGTACGTGTAAAAGTGCTCGTTGTGAATCTATTTACAAAAATAGATTGATTTTATGATTTTATTGATTTTTCCTGTACCTTCTGTACTTTTAGAGTTCTGTGAGCAAATAAAAGAAGAATAAATAGTCTACATTTGGCTACGCCTGGTTGAAATGAAAAGTGAATGAGAAAATACATATTTAAGAATCACAAAATATATACACACGGCTCCACATCAAGCTACTCTTTTTTTGCAAAATCACCCTTATTACATAGGCATAAGATACCGCAGTGATTAGCTTGCCGTGTGTATGTATGTAAACAATAGAAATATACGATATTTATTAAAGCCGACATTGTTTAATCATATCGGATTTAAGGATTCAGAATTAGATAAAAAAAACTGACCTACGCAATAACTACTTTCCCGAGATCAAAAATGACGAAATAGTCTAGTAAGTCTATCTACACATAACAGAACGAGTGCAGGAAATTGTTCTACAAAAATGGGTTTGATTTTGTCCGTGCCTACAATTTCCAGAAATAAAGAATAATAAAGAATTTTAATGAAATATACATACAGTATAATATAGATACACTGTTATAAATAACTTAAACAAACTCAAAATAAGCACATAAACTTTACAGTGTCGCTGGTCTCTACACTAGAATACCCTGTGTCGTGAAGACCAGGAGTAGAGTAGAGTGGGTACTGGGTACGTCACCAAAAATAAGCTTAATGGTACAGGAACTTATGAAATTCCTACAGAGCCCTCTTCACGCGGTCTTGACCACTTTTTTGTTCGCGCGTCGTCTTGACCCAAATCCGCTTGTCACCATAAGCGCGATTCGCAGATGCACAGTAAATGTTTGCGTGCAACGGCCTTCGAACGGCAAACATATGAGATCATGCGCAGACTACTTTTTTGTTTCGAAAATGTCACTGTTTTGGCAGTTTTGTGAGATTTTATCACAGACGTAGCCATGTTTTTTGCAGATTGCAAAATATTGTGGCACTATTTAGCGAATCGTATAGTTCTTCTTTTAATATAATTTATATTTTCTGGAATTTAGCAGGAGACAATCGAAATAAATCTGAGCCTGTTGAGCATTTAGTTTTCAGTACAAGTAGCAGGTAATTTAGGATATTCAGAATCATTTCAACAGTATTACGGTGATTCAAATTTAATTTTACTTTTTCTGTCAGACATATACCTACACTAAAACAGATCCCACAAACACTAGTAAACTTCATTCCTTACTCGGCAATAAAACGTTTGGCGGAACGTCTGTCTGACGAAGCTGGCGAAGAGCCAACATGTTCCGGGTTCGACTCCTGACGAATGTTATTCACGCTTGCGACTGTGCTATTAACTGTTTCTACTTATCTGACTTGGCCATAAATGGGAATTAATTAATAATACCGAAATGCGCTACAAAGCTCAAATAACAGAGTGTATTACGAGCTACATCCATACTAATATTACAAACGCGAAAGTATCTCTGTCTATCTGTCTGATGCTCAATCACGCCTAAACCGATTTGCATGAAATTTGGTATAGAGATATTTTGATACCCAAAAAAGGACATAGGCTACTTTTAACTGCGGAAAAATGACGCATTCCCATGGGAAAATTCATGTAGGGCGATCGCTTTTACGCCTAAACCACTGTTCTGGTAAGGAGATGGATTGGGACTTAAGAAAGGACATGAGCTACTTTTGACCGCGGGAAAACAACACATTCTCATGGGATAGATTACTTTACGGGGAATGTGATCGCTTTCACTTGTTAATTACCAAAGATTTGAATTATATTTGAATAAAAAACAACGCATTTGATATCCAAGAAGTAAACTATGACTAAAAGACTTTTCTTTAACGATGTCTCATCATCATAATATCAGCCTATATCCGTCCACTACTGGACGTAAGCCTCTCCCAGGGTACACCAAACCCCCCCTGTGGGATCTCCACCTTGTCGTGGTGGGGGGGGGCTCAGTAACAGTGCCTTTGCCATCCACGGTGAAGCTAAGCGGGATCCCAGGAGGGGACGCTCCACGTGGGCTTGGGGAGGCCTGCGCAGGATGCGTCCAAGGGTGCGGGTGTGGGAGACGGTTTTGGCTGTCCCTCGCAGTCGGGTGCGGTCGCGGGAGGAGAGACGTCTCGGTGTGTCGTTGCCGTGCGGCCTATCTCCCGCGACCAAACGGGGGCGCACCGTTGGATGGCGCTGCGGTGGGGCCGCAGAGGAAGAGGAGATGCGGTGTGTCGTTGCCGTCCTCCCTATCCTCTGCGGCCAAGAGGTGGCGGAGCCCAACACCTTGCTCCGCCGCCAAGGAGTTTGTGGCCCTCGGGCTATCCGCCGGAGTGCCGTGGTGAATGCTCACGCGACCCTATGGCACCCCCGATAATGGCGGAGTGGTGGAATGCGCTGTGGTTTTAGTGGGTATTACGGCCTTGCACACCAGCCGTTGAGTCCCACATACCTCCCTGCAGATCTGTGGGGGGCATGCGTAAAAGCATTTCCACAGCGAGAAAAAAAAAAGTTATACACCAAACCGTTCGGGACTCTTTCGCATCCAGCTCCGACCAGCGACCTTCACTAGGTCGTCGGACTATCAGTCTGGCCGGGGACGCCCTACACTGCATCTGCCAACACGCGGTCTCCACTCAAGGACCCGTCTGCTCCATTGGCAATCAGTCCTTCGACTCACGTGACCTGCGCAGCGCCACTTCAGCGTGTTGATTCTGCGGCTTATATCGGAACTAAATGATTTAGAACGATTTTGTGTTGTTTTTGTTTAGATTGTTTTTTTTGTTTATCCTTAATGTCTTTTTTCATTAATATAAATAAATATAGAACAGCATCACATACATGGTTCTGACTCCGTGGTAAATAGCTTAAGCACTTGTGTGACAGATATCAGAATCAACAGTAGTATTACAAATAAACTTAAAAAAATACATATAACACCCAGACCAGTACAAACAGACATGTTAATGCACACAAATGTTTGTACAGTGCGGGGATCGAACCCGCTACCTCTTTGGTTAATAGTCAACTTCCTGATCATTACACCAAGTTGTCGTCAAAATATGTTTTTGTTGTGTTTCTGTGAATTTAGTTGCTAAGTTGATTGAACTGTTGTATTCACTCTTATTTTGGTTTCGTGTTTGTGACGTCCCTAACTAATAAAGCTTCTTCTTTCTTTCTTTCTAACGATGTTCCTGTATGAGTGAAAATGTAACAAGTGTTATTGTAAACAAAGATGTGGAACAGAACCTTTCTCTTAGAAACAGCCTGAAATGGGCCAAAGCCCTGGATTGTTGCTTCAGGTGCGAATCGTAAGCTCGTTTTAATAATCCGTTCATTTATTTCGCAAGGCCCTTAATACCGCAAAATTTATTACACGACAGACCGCCAGTGTCGCGCACACTGCGTACGAAAGCTAAGCGAGAAATTATGGGCATAATTTATGTTATGAATAGAGCGTATAGTGGCTATTATTAGAATCTATTATTTTATTACCTGCGACGGACAGATTTAATCAAAAGCTCACTTAATTTTGCTGAACCTGATAAGGAGGATTCAATTTTAAATACCTTAAATTAAATAACTAAAGTTTTGATATGTGATCTCCATATAAGACCCACTCAAATGCAATTACTAAAAAGTAATTAGATAGTTACACTACAGAGCAGTATAAAATGTGAAATTGTAAAAGGGAAGAGAATGTTCTATTCCCTTTTTTAATTTCACATGCTTAAAGCAATACTGCCATCAAAGGAAAAAGGACGCATCTAAAAAAAAATTGTAATTGAGTTGAATACATATCTGAAAGCAGTAAAAAAGACGGTTTTCAATTTTATATTATTTCATAATTGTGGTCCGCTGAAGGTTGTAAGAAAAGACGCATCTGCATCAAAACACAAGGTTTACTAAGAAGAAAAGTCGCATCTGCCCGGGTATATGGTCTTTTCATTTTAGTATTTTATAAAAGTTTTAGGTGCAACCGCCACTTGCGTCTTTTCTACTTAGTATTTTTGTTTGAGAGATAATTAAAAAAGATTTGAATTGAAACAAATTACGTACTTCGAAATACAGCCATTGTTATATTTTAGTTAAATAAATGCGTCCTTTTTTTCTATGATCAGACTTATCATGGAAAAAATAGACGCATCTGCATAGAAACGTGTTTTTTTCGTAGTACAATGAATTAACTTATATTTATTTTACTACGGAGAGAGAGAAAATCACATTTGTTTAATGATAATGAATTAATAAATATAACTTAAATGTGCATAGTTCAATAACTGTATACTAGTACTTTGCATGCAAACATTTATAAAAAAGCACAGCAATTTTTATCGGAAAAAAATTCTAATATATTTGTTCTCGGTTTGAGGGTTGATTTAGATGCGTCCCTTTTTTCCTTTTGACGGCAGAATAGCCATATGGTTTATGCCAGTAATAATTCATAGCTTTAAGTTCAAAAATAATTAAAGTATTTGTAGAAAACAATTGAAATATTTTAAAGGGCAAATTTTTCCGCTTATCACTGTAATATCGCCCGAAACCCAAAACGTATTCCTCCGCTATTATCTTTTACGGTTATTATTGCAATTTGTTTCAGTTTAATGGAAATTAATAGGCACCGCCTGAAATTATCTTAGAACCGGATCTGTAAAAAGTTTGTTGGCAAAACTCTTACCTTCGATTAAAACCAGAGTCTCATTATGAGCCATTAGAGAAAGCCAGAACTTAAGAGATTTATGATAAGATTAAGATTAACGAATTTGTTTTGAAAAACAAAAAAAAACTCGTTTACGTAATTCTTGAATTTTTTTTTGTGTGAATATTTCAGTAAACCAAATAAAAGTGATACTATTAGTTTGGAGGAAAAAATTGTAAAGAGCATAAAATAAATAAGAAATGTGACATAATTATTGTTAATCGGACATGTGACCGATGTTGATGTTTCATCATCATCATCATCATTATCAGCCAAAGGACGTCCACTGCTGAACATAGGCCTTTCCCACAGTTTTCCACATCGACCGATCACAAGCGGTCCGCATCCAGTGTGATCCTGCGATCTTTACAAGGTCGTCTGTCCATCTTGTCGGTGGACGTCCTACTGATGTCCAGTTGATGTTTAGACAACTAAAATTTAAAATCTCTTTATGAGCCAGGACAACAACTGGTGATCTACGACGGCTGGACGAATTTTGACCAGCCATAGCTAAGAAACAGTGTGATTAAGTTTTCTTTCGAATAAAAATAACGCACTTAAATCGGTCCATCCGTTCGGAAGCTACGATGCACCAGACAGACACACACAATCAGAATAGGTGTTAAACTTATAACAACAGCTCTTTTTCGTCGGGGGTTTAAAAGGAAGCTCGAAGGATTGAACTATTAAAATAAAACACGCAATTTCTGGTGATAGATAGATAGAAAGACAGAGAACACTTTATTGCACACCACAAAAACTAATACAAAATCAGACAAATTAGACACATACAAAGATGCACAATCTAGGCGGTCTTATCGCTAAGAGCTATCTCTTCCAACCATCGGGTTAAGGATAAAACAAAAATTTTGATTTCGATATTATCTACAATAAATATTTATCAACATTAAGTAGATCATTTGGTTACCACGTCCAGAGCGTTTTTTGTAATCTCACGGAACTATACACTAGTTTTTTGAACACTACACCTCCAGAACAAATTTCACTCTTACTAAGAAGTCAAAAGTCACGCTCTACCACTCTCAGGGGAATACTTTGTAATCATTTCATTTGTAAGATCGCGTCGTGCGCACGCGCCGATGTTTTTTTTACATGGTTGAGTGGTTGTACCACAGTTTGATAACTATACAGTGTGGTAACTATGCATTTTTCATGTGCGTATCAATTGCGCATGTGTGTAAGCCAAACGCGGGCTCAAGCGACTGACAACTCTGTGATTATCGCTCAGATGGCCCATTCCGAAAAACAAAATCTGTCACAACGATAATTGTTTTTCGTTTTATGAGACAAGTATTATATACTTGATAAATATATATATATATATATATATATATATATATATATATATATATATATATATATATATATGTGTGTATATATATATATATGTTTATTTCGAAGCAGAGTCCATATAGTTTTAGTAACAATGCAAGTTTAAAACTGTGTTAGTACAAATTAATTCAAATTAATAAATATTAAAATTCGATAATTGTTTTTCGTTTTATGACACAAGTATACATGACAGCCCGTCTAGATAAAAATAAAAAATAAAAATACAATATGTTTATTTCGAACCAGAGTCCATATTGTGTTAGTAACAATGCAAACTTAAAACTATGTAAGTACAAATCAATTCAAATTCTCTCATCAGCCTATATACGTCCCAATGCTGGGCACAGGCCTCACCTCAACTATGAGGTGGTCCGAGCCATACTCCACCACGCGGGCTCAGTGCGGATTGGTGGATATTAACCGGGACCAACAGCTTAACGTGCCTTCCGAAGCACGGAGATGCTTGTAAATAGATGTCACTTAATAAATGGTCAGAATGATCAAACATCCCAAACATGACCGCGCCTTAGGTTGCTTAACTTTGGGTATCACTACCAAAGCGCTACCACTGCGCCACAAGCAATAACAATTCAAATTAATAAATATTAAAATTATTATATGTTATTTTAGTGTCTTTGACGAGGGGAACGCGTGTCCAGTGCTGCATAATAGCACTGCCCGCGTCCAGTCTCGCCACGACCGTCTTCTAGAGGCTGTTGGCGCTACCCCGCACTCGCTGCAGCAGGGACGCAACAAAAACTGTGGCATCTTACGCGTTATCGTATTGACAGTTTTCGTTTTTAGGTACAGGCCTTTTGGAGTCCTGTTGAGACCTGAATCTGTGTGTGTGTGTCATTACGTGCATTTGTTCTTTGCTCTCCCAATACTGTGTGTAGTTCTGTACTGTGGCCGTACACAGTGCGATTTGCTCGCCGGCAGTTCCATCAACTATAACTTGTTCATATGTAACTGCAGTCTCTAGAGTTATTAGTGCACTAATTACGGAATTGGGCCATCGGGTAGGATTTTTCAAACTAAACAATTGAATTAAACTTATTTATTTAACTTAATTACAAAATTACTACTGCTATGCTAATTTGATCTCGATTAAACTGGTCTTAACTAACGTCCTGTAGCTTCCACGATTGGAGCTCAAAGGCACCCGAAAACTGTCCTAAAGTTCCAATGTGAACGAAAACTGTTAACCATGCACTTTAGGAAATATTTCCTAATCTTTAGCACCTGCACTTGCACAACATATATACACTGGTGACGCACAGCAGTGACGTAGACGAGAGGTTTTCACTCGTGACAAACTCGTGAGTGCTTCATTTTAGGCTTAATTACTGTCATTCTTAGTTCAGTAAAAACTTCTTCGTTTTTAGGCTCTAGACATAGATGAGAGCACATTAGACTATTCATTTTTGTTGTAAAATGTTCTTTTCACTTCTCATGCTCGAAAAAGTACTACTTTATGCAGGATCTAGGCGACATAAAGTTGAATTTTATGCACTTGTGCATAAAAGTAGCTTTTTAAATGTGTCTACACTAAGGCAGTGACCATTTAGCCCATACAGCCAAAAACAATTAATTGTACATGGATAAAACTTGCCAATTTATAATATTTCCTTCCCTATTTGCATTTTTGATTTATAATAAGATAATACGAAAAAGAAACTAAATATCAAAACGTGTTTACCACAAAAAAAAAACATTATTCCAAAATAATTTAAGAATAGGCTGTATATTTTTTTTCTTTGCCCGAAAATTATGCAGGAAAATTAAAAAAAGTAAAGTAGCGGGAAAGAAGCCGTGAACTTTTCGTATTGAATTTTCTCAAATTATTGTTTTATTTTCTCGCAATCGAAGTGAAAAGCAGAGTTTACAACTCGTGCACAAATCATTTTTATCCTCGACTTCATCATCTGCCCTCGCCCTGCGGGCTCGGGCATATAACGATCTCGGATAAAAATGACTTGCTTTATGCACTCGTTGTAAAATCTACTATTATACAAGTGCAAAAAATACCCTGATGTGTACATTTGTAGTACCGTCTGTACTCTGTAGAAAATGTTAGCTATTGATGTTATGGCAATTTTTATTCATAATGGAAATTTAGTATTTTTGCACACTCATTCTATAAAAAAAACACTTTAATTTTTATTGTTTTATTGTAAACGCTGTATAAACCTCTAATAGACATATGCAAAATAATACTGCTGTTGAACTTATGTACCTAACTAATGTTATCTATATATGTTGTTGGTGTACATACTCGTATCTATAATATAAAAATGAATCGCAAAATGTGTTGGTACGCACATAACTCAAGAACGCCTGGACCAATTTAGCCAATACTTTTTTTTATGATATTCCTTAAAGTACTGGGATGGTTCTTACAAAGAAAAATATAAAAAACAACGGGCAGGACAACTTCTGCGGGGTCCGCTTGTTACAAAAAAAAATAACTAAACCGTTTAGAATGGTTTGGTTAACCTCAATCTTATTTATACATTATTTCTCATCGGCCTATATAAGTCCCACTGCTGGACACAGGCCTCACCTCAACTATGAGGTGGTGCGAGCCATACTCCACCACGCGGGCTCAGTACGGATTGGGGAGGGGTTGTGTGTAAGTTAAGTGACCAACCTTACTGTCAGATGTTATTAAGCCGCCCGAGGGCCTCTGACTAGGCTTAACGACTAATATCTATCGATATTAACCGGGACCAACCGCTTAACGTGCCTTCCGAAGCACGGAGATGCTTGTAAATAGACGTCACTTTAATGGTCAGAATGGTCACCCATCCCAAACATGACCGCGCCTTAGGTTGCTTAACTTTGGTATCACTACCAAAGCTCTGCAACCACTGCGCCACAAGCACCTCTATACATTAAAAAGATGAAAATTTCGGTTTCATCCATGAAACACGACAAACTATCAGAATAATTTCCCCAAACATCAAGACAATTTGACAGTATTAATTAGATTAAAGTAGTCCCGGGGCCACTCAAGTTAACGAATATCATGCTAAGCGTCGTTTTGACAAATGAATCTGAATAATTTCAGTTACCAAGTTAGCTTTTGGAAACGTAGTGGACAAGGGAAACTTTCATTTTTTGTAGCTACTGAAAATGAATTTAATGGACATGATTCTGCCCGAATGTTGTACCTACATTACAAATGTTAAACTTTGACAATTAAAATAAATAGGCAAAAAATACGCTTTCTTATCTTAAATCTTTTTTTTTCAGTACTTAGTTAATATTTTAAAAAATTGAAAAGCACGTGGGTTTTGTCATAATTCAAGGATATTTTTCACATATTTTTTACCTCTGTACCTCGGCAAAATTCGAAAGTGCCCATTAGTTACGTTTAAAATAAATGAAGATAGAAAATAATGTGAAAATAAAACAAAATTTAAGAAAAAACGGACTGCCACAGGTGGGACAGGTGGAACAGCTGAAAAAATTGTTTCTTTCGGATGTTGTAGGTATCTAACCGCAACGGTGATGAGCTGATAAATCATGGCTGGCTGCAGCCTAAGGAGCACTTAAATAAATTCGGACCAATCAGTAAGTATCACGGTAGCTCAATTGGTAGCAATTGCCCGGCTTGCGAGAGGTGCGAGATTCGAGTCCCGCCTGTGGCAGTCTGTTTTTTCTTTTAGTGTGTTCTAATTTCAAATTGTAAACCAATTTTTGTTGTAAATGCTATAAAATAAAGTAAATTGATAGTAAATAAAATAAAATAAATACGTTCATTATGTAACAGCACAATTATTAAACGACTTACTTCGATGAAAATCAATCAATCGATGGCAGTTTAGTCATTAACATGAATAATTAATTAATACGAGTATGAGGTGCTTGTGGCGCAGTGGTGGCAACGCTTTGGTAGTGATACCAAAAGATAAGCAACCTGAGGCGCGGTCATGTTTGGGATGGGTGACCATTCTGACACATTTGAGTGACATCTATTTAAAAGCATCTTCGCACTTCGCAAGGCACGTTGCTGTTGGTCCTGGTTAGAGTTGGTCTCCCTCTCGGAAGGAGAAAATGTGGCCAGATTCCAGGGTCATCGTGTCCTCCCCCTGTCTTCTAACTTCTGACAACCCTAGAATATGCCATCTGATGCTTTTAAGCTCTTCCTCGAGTTCGACCAGGCCTTCATCCAGCCGTAGACTGCGTCCGTTGTACGTTGCCAAGGTCAGAGGTTTCTGGCAGCCGTCCGTAACCCGGGGATTCTTCGCACCCCCAGCCCTACCGTAACTGAGGCCGCTGCCGTGACCCAGAATAGTAGGGCGGCCGGGAACTAGGGGCCGTGGTTTTTGTCCACAATCCATAGGGGGTATATGCCCGTACTCACCACCAATGCGTTTTCTAGCCGCTGTTAAATTTTAACTCCCGACTAAAAAGAAGGTGTTATAAGTGCTTGTGCCGTATGTCTGCTTGTGTATGTGCCCTATGTATGTTTGTTGTGTTTTTGCACATGTCTCTCTGTGGCATCGTAGCTCCGGAACGGATGGACCGATTTTAGTGCGTTTTTTATTATTCGAAAGATAATTTAAACACGATGGCTCTTTGCTGGCTCATTCGGGAATTTTCAACTGGAAAATAAGTTTTGATTTTGATGTTTGTGACGCATTTTTTTCCTCAACTTGATCTGCACCTAATTTTAAGTCTGGCTAGACTTTTGATTATTATCATAGAACATTCTCTATTTAATAAAATCACACAAATTATATTATTTTGCGAAAAAAGCACCTATTGCGACTGTATAAAATGCTATTTCCAGCTGATTTGCTGTTTGTGCTTAGAAACACAACATTGAGACATAAATTGCATAGTTTGTTAGCACTAACATTTAAACTACTTACATACAAGAGCATTTTGCTAGTGTGTGCTTTTATTTAGTTCAGTTACTTTGTAAACATTTGCCAAATGATTCAACAGAGTCACGCGTAAGATAACTTCATCTCAGAATAGAGTATAGGCTAGATGACACCAACAATCGTTGACATACTTTTTATTATCTGTCAAAACGGTCCGCCTCCATAGATTTTGTATGGGAATACAAAAACGTGACGTCACGTCATGTATCAGACATGGGAGTCAATTGACCGAATTGTGGGTTTAAAAATTGGTTTTTACAGCTTTTTGGAAATATACTGGTTGTATAACCTTATAGGGGCTATGTTTTTTAAACGCCATGGTCTTGAAAATATTTAAAATAACACATATTTTAAATATTATAAAGGCGAAAGTTTGTAAGTATGGATGTATGGATGTATGGATGTTTGTTACTCTTTCACGTAAAAACTACTGAATGGATTTGAATGAAACTTTACCACAATATAGCTTATACATCAGAATAACATATAGGCTACAATTCATAAAGAATTTTTAAGATAAAGGCTTTCCACGCGGACGAAGTCGCGGGCGGCCACTAGTTTTAAATATTTTAAAGACCATGACGGCATCATGCCTATTCCCATCAAGTTTTAATTAGGCTTTGCCTTCATACTATGGCTGCAATATCTGTTTCTTCGGGTTACTCGAACAGTAGACATTGAAATGATGCATTTTCTTTTAAAGATTTTTGTCTGTGACCACGGACGCTGAAAAGAGTCCGAAACGTCAGTTAAAATAAAATGTAAATAAATCGCTAAATAATCCGTAAAAAAAAACGTAAAAAAAGTGTCCAATTTCTATGGTTGCTATTCGATGCTATGCGATTTGGCCGCAGTAATTGGTTCACACGCTGTCAGTTGCAAGTCATGGCGACAGTTTGCCTCAGTTGTACGTTGGCGGTTATTCTACATCTTATGGCTCACCATCTGTACTGCAGAACAGAGATCCTCAGATATCGACTTGAAGGATATACTTGACTGAACGGTTTGTTAAATAGTCTCTGATATAAACATTGAAAATCATAATAATTGAATTTAGAATATTTTTTGTTAAATTTTGTTTATTTTACCCTATTGTATTTGCATGCTAACAGTTTTGGCACTGTATTTATTGTAACATCAATATACTATGTTCTTATGGAAATAAAGAATCATGATTTATGTCATTTCTACTACTGTAGACTTCTTTCAGAGCGTGGTGATAAAACTTCATAGAAGCATTGAGTATGTTGACTCTTTTTTTTAGAATAGCGGACCCTGCAGACTTCGTCTTGCCCGCTGTTAAGGTATTTTTTTTAATATCTTCTTATCGTTTAAACCCTCCCTGGACTTCCAAAAATATTTGAAAACTAAAATTATTCAAATCGGTTCAGCCGTTCCCGAGATTTTGGCGAGACTAACGAACAGCAATTTAATTCTATATATAAGACTAGCGGACTAGCAGACGTTTTCCTGCTCGCTGTTTTGGCAATTTTGCCACGTTTTTTAATTGTTCAAACCTTCCCTGGATCCCCGCAAACATTTCAAAACTAAAATTATCAAATCGGTTCAGCCGTTCCCGAGATTCTGGCGAGACTAACGAACAGCAATTCTTTTCTACATATAAAAGATATATAGTTTTACGTGGTTCTGCGACCAGTACAGTGTGACCCGTATTTACATCATAATCTATCGTCCGATTAGACCGAATTCAAGCGAAGCCGTACCGCGGAGGCCGGCTAATTGGATGGAGTTGGATCGCGGATTAATATCTATAAGGGTTATTGTTTGGATTGAGCGATAAATATAAACAACCTCGCATTTTTAAACAGAACAGTATCAACGGAATTGGCATGATGACAGCTATCTTAAATATTTTCAAGACCATGGCGTTTAAAAAACATAGCCCCTATGAAGTAATTATAACCAGTTTATTTCCAAAAAGCTGTCGAAACCATTTTTTAAACACACAAAACTCAATAAATATTCGGTCAATTGACTCCGATTTCTAGTGACGTCACGTTCATTATTCCCATACAAAATCTATGGAGGCAGACCGTTTTGACAGATAATAAAAAGTATGTCAACGATTGGTGGTGGTGTCATCTAGCCAATTAGGGCCCAGAAAAGTAGGCCGATTCTCTCCGAGCTCCTTAGGTACATTTTTAAAGATATTGCAAATAATGTAGGGGGAAATTTTTGAGCTTCAATTCAATCAGTTGATTTACTGTCACCGAGGCATTGACACTGTAACCCCACACACGGGTCACAGTGGATCTTTTGCCACTTTTTTTGAAGTGCCTATAAATTTAATCTTTACAATATTTGCCACCAAAAGCTTTTTAAATAGATAACAAACCTACATTATGATTAGAATACATATAGAGGTAACATTTACTCATAATCTTTCGAGTTTAATCATGTTTGAAAAGTGATCCACTGTGACCACATTATGCGCAACCTCAACAACTGTAATCTCTACCTATTAAAAAACATTTTTGACTGCTTATTTTGTGTTTTGAGACCTATATTCGAACCCACGACCTTGCGCTAATCGACCGAGTGCTGTGACCATTAAGCGCATCCTTACTCTAATCCTAGTATAAGGTTTCAGATTACTTACTATGTATCAGTTACCAATAGTTTTGATACAATATAATGTCTTAAATATAACGAAATGAACATTTCCGAAAAGAAGATAGTTATGTTAAACCATTCTGTGTTAGTTAAATCTTAACAAGGTAGAGTCAGGATTTTTTTCTTTTGATCTTAATAAAAGGTACTTTTGAGTTTAATTACTCAATCAGTTATTTGGTATTTACACTAAAAAAATGTCGTTGGAATTTGGTGGTACTTCAAAAAAATACTTGCTTAAGTCTTATTTCATGCCAAATAGCAATGCCAACTAGGAATCTTCAAAGCTAGAGTGAACAGGCATATTCTAGGTGAGCTCGCTTTATCGTAGACTCAGTCTTTGCCTCGATGGGCTTATTCTTGGGCCAAGAGCAAACCTATCCCAATTTTTTTTTATCCCGACAAATGGGAAAAAATTGTGTTTAAGTTCTTAGTGGGATAAGTAACGTTTAAGTAAAAAAAACTAAACAGATAAATTATGTTTGGGCGTTTTATTGGTATTGACAATTTAGAAAATAATTTTTATCGATAAGAAACAGCCGAACGCGCCCTCCGACGTTCCCAATTCGAACACGTTTATGAAACGTCAAGAGCGCTTACATGGTTGAGACAGCAACGAAAGAGTCTGTCTTCGACAATAGGCTAGATGACACCACCTATTAACATACTTTTTATTATCTGTCAAAACAGTCTGCATCCAGAATTTTTTTATGAATACAAAAACGTGATGTTACGGTCGTTTATCAGAAATCGGAAACATACTGATTTTATCAACTTTATAAGGGCTATGTTTTTTAAACGCCATGCTCTTGAAAATATTTAAGATAGGTGTCGTCATGCCTATTAGCCAATCCCACAGATAAAACTAGTAAGAGTAGTTTCCCTCCTCAGTGGCCAATTTTATTTATTTAGCTTTATTGCACAACAAAACTTAGGCCGTAGGTCATTCTCTACCAGTCATACCTTAAAGCCAATCCTAAATCTACACGTAAAATATAGGTCAATTTTGACACAGCGCAAGCGATCTGCGCATGAGTCACCGCGGCGGAAACACGCGTCCTACCGGGCGGGGGCAACGCCTGACCCGGTGGCTGGTGCGGTAATGGCGCCCGTTAGTCACTCATAGCCAAAGTCAAGGCTAAACCTAGTCGTAAGGATCGTGAAACAATAAAGCTGAAAAAGAGAATTATCGCCAGCAGCTGGCAAAACGCGTCGAGTGTTTTGATGGTGTCAGTGTTGTGATTCCAAGTGCATCTTCTGTGTCACGTTGTGAGTTGTATTGTAAGTCCTGCGACTTCCAGCTCTAGTTGTTTCAGTCGGTTACCGTTGGATGTATTTGGGTTCCAGCGCTGGCGTCGTTTAGCTGAAATTCAATGCAAAAGAATCCTCTTTTTAGCTTTAGTCATGGATTTCCGCAAAGTAACGCCTGATTCCATCAACTATATCATGAAACAATTTTGAATTAGCCACCTACGATTAAAACACGCCTTAAAAACTGTCGTGTTTTTAGTGGTGAGCTGTGGTAAAGTAGTTTATGTCTACTGTTTTAGAGGTCGAGAATAACCAACCATCGGTGTCACTTGTATAATCCTAGGTCAATTTTGAGCCAGTACTAGCGATAAATGCGCTCGAGTCACCGCGGCGGAATTCGGCAGGCTGGTGCGGTACTTCGGCCCGTTATTATGTCACTAGTTTAAAGCGTCACTGGCTTGACTCGTAATAGACAATAATAATTAGAATAAAGCCGCAGGGGCAGCATGTGGCGTGCTGTAGGTGCGTGGCGACATCTCGGACCCCGACTCCCGAGGACCCGGTTTACCTTATTTCGCCCTCGCCTCTTATGCTTGCCTTAACTGGCCGGTCAAGAGTAGAGATTGCAAGAGCGGAACCTATGCTCCAGGTTGGAAGTGTAAAATGTCATAACGCCGGGGGACTGCTGGCCGCCGGCCACCTCCACCCCGCAGACTCACCTCTCGACAACCTTCAGCCGCTTACACTAATGTTGCTGCCTGGCTACCATCTGGTACCTTTTGATAAGCGGCCCATTTAGTAAGCGGCGAGTCACGCGGAGATTATCAAGATGAGACATTTGATGTGGCAGACGTCCCGCTGTCTCATTAATATCATCACACCCATCTCTCCATAGATGTTGGGTGAGAGGTAGGTTTTGAACACACTATAGAACACGTCTAGGCCTAAATTTGAGTACGATGCTATATCTCTGGGACTCGAGGCTTACCCTATCAATGTGTGACAAGTCTTGTACCAGATTTTGATTCCTATAACAAACGAGAACACAGTTTGGCATACTGTGTGTCTGCGGCATAGCGCGAAGCATGTAGAGCCCGTCCGTGGAGATAGCAAAAAGACAATTAACCCGCGCAGCGAAGCTCTATGTGTAGACACAGTTGTAAGTTAATTAAGTAAGTTGTTTACATAGCGATTATATTTTATTTATTTTATTTTACATTTCTGGAAGACTTACCGCTAGAAAGATATTAAATAATAGTTTAAATAAAAAGAAGGCCATTTACATGTGTTTACCGCACATTTAAAAGTAAATCATCATATCAGCCTGTTACAGTCCACTGCTGGACATAGGCCTCCCCAAGGAGCGCCACAGCGCACGATCTCCCGCCCTTTGCATCCAGTCACTACCAGCTGACTTCTTCAGGTCGTCTGTCCATCTAGCTGGGAGGCGTCCCACACTACGTTTACCTAAGCGTGGTCTCCATTCAAGAACCTTCCTGCTCCACCTCTCGTCGGTTCTGCGACAGACATGGCCAGCCCACTGCCGCTTTAGCTTGCTACATTTTTGGACGACATCAGTTACCTTAGTCTTATGTCGTATGACCTCGTTCCGGATCTCATCCCTTAATGAGATCCCCAACATAGACCTTTCCATAGCGCGCTGAGTGACGTGTAGTCGGTGAGCCAGCTTGACTGTCATGTTCCACGTTTCGGCTCCGTAGGTTAAGACTGGTAAGACGCATTGGTTAAACACCCGGCTTTTTAGGGATTGCGGCAGGGTCGACGTGAAGATATGACGCAATTTCCCAAATGCTGCCCAGCCAAGCTGCACTCTTCTGGCAATTTCCCGCTCAAAGTTGTCTCTACCGAGCTGCAGTTCTTGCCCAAGGTAGAAAAGTAAATAAAAGATGGTAATATAAACTCCAGTGTGAACTTAGAAGCGTCACTTTTATAGTTCCTAAAAAATTTAGAAATTATTTGTAAGCTTGTTTTCAGGAATAGATAACTAAGAAGATATAGAATAAAATCAACAATATAGAATAAATTCTGTCCACCAATTTCAACAATATAAATCTAATGACGACCACTTTGGTGTTATGGTCTAGAAGTTGACTATTAACCAAGAGTTCGCGGGTTCGATCCCCGCACTGTGCAAACATTTTTGTGCATGAACATGTCTGTTTGTACTGGTCTCGGTGTTATATGTATTTTTTTAAGTTTATTTGTAATACCACTGTTGATTCTGATATCTGTAACCCAAGAGCGTAAGCTTCTATCCACGGAGTCAAATCAATATTTTTATGCATCTTCTGAATCGAGAATACAGTCTGTGACACGGTATTCTTTTCTAATTACGTATGGAAAAGGGAAAGCACCAAAATCAATAAATATTCACGTAAGTTAATCAGGCATTAAATCTAAAAAGGTAATTTACAGGCTTCACTTAATGAAGCACCAAAGAAAACGCATTAGTTGGAGAGTTGAGTTTATTTACTTGATTACAAGAAAACAGGGATACCTAACGAGTGAATGTATAAAATACTGAGAGATCGGTTCGTTACATTTGAATATGAAGTTCTAAGTCGTACTATCAGCTATTCAAAAAGTGGAAATTATCAATAATGAAAACAGATGTTAATGCCAATCTGAAATAATTTACAAACTCAAGTAAATACCTAAATGATTTAGAGACCAAGCTAAATCTTTATTAGTGAATCTAACAAGAAGAATGTCTGGAAGAGATCGCTCTCAGTCATAAGACGTTTTTCGTTGTGGTGTGCAACAAAGAGCTGTCTTCTATTTATCTACATCTTTATTGATGAATGAAATTTTTAGGTAAAGGTTTGCTCTTCTTCACCCAGAAACTTAGATCAAACCAAACAAAGGAAGATACGGTACGTCTTTACAATCGTCAACCCAAAATCGAGCTGCAGACGCTCACGCATGCCTAGGTGCGGAGCAGGAACATTTTCATACCGTATTCGTGTCGTCCAAACGTCAGAAACTGACAGTTTACCCATACAAATTGACAAGTTAACGATAGGTAAACGATACGAATACGATACGATAGTTGTTCGTGCTCACCCCACAGGTCCTTTGTACTTCGTTTAGTAGAACCATACGTGAGTGGTGCCGTATCTGCCTTTTTTTGGTTTGATCTAAGTCCAGCACTGAGGATCAATATTAGTCATTCCAATTAAGAAGTAAATATTCTTTTATATTTTGTTATTATCACGCACGCGTACCGTAAACGAATTCTCTCATTATTTTTTTGACTTTTCTCTTTTATTTATTTTTTCGCACCGCCAACTAATCATTTCTGCCTAGCCCAAAGGTTCGACTAGTAGAGATGGCCCTACGGCGTTAAATACACATTTTGTACATAGTTTTGTTGTGCAAAAAAGCTTAAATAAATATTTACAGACCACAATTAGCCTAATAATGTACTTGAGCTGAATTTCCCAATCTTCAGGCACTTTGTCAATTACACAAGTCTAGCTTTATTAAGGCCTAACTTAAGACCTTGACCTTTCGACCTTAGCATTCCTATATGCGCTTCGGCCTTACGTGATAGGCCTCTTGTGACCGATAACATCACTTACATATAGGTTGTTCGAGGCCCATAATTTGCGGCTATTGGAAAATAAAGGCTTTATTTTTCTTTCATAACGGAAAGCCAGTCGGAGATAATAATGCGTTTTACTTTGTAATATAGTGCAATAACTCTACATTCCTGATGCGCACTGCAAAAGAGTGGAACTCACTACCTGCGTCAGTGTTTCCCAGCAATTACAACCTAGGAATCGCCAAACCTAGAGTGAACAGGCATCTTCTAGGTGAGCTCGCTCCATCGTTGACTCAGTCTTTGCCTCGTTGGGCTTAGTCTTGGGTCAAGAGCAAACCGATTTACGCTTTGGCTAGGATTTTATTAGAGAATAGTGATGTTCTGCAAATGTACAAAGTACGTGACGTTATTACGTTGTATGTAAGTACTGCATTGCGACATTCTGTTTAGTATCTAGACAAATGTCGCGATATAAACTAGGACAAAGGGAGATAGATACTTAAAATGAATTCGTTCTATTTTCATCTGAAATCAGCATCATTTTTTAATTTAATAATTTATGATAATTATATTTTACTTATATCGTTAAAGAAAACGTAGTTTTTGTATATTTTCTATATAAAAACAAAATAAAGGTTCGTGTTATCATTCCGATTCCAATTCCGTAAAGTAACTGTATTACAAGTGCATACATTCTGTTTTTGATAGTCCATCATATTTTCAAAATAATGAAGCCATAGGCACATAATATAACCTATTGTCACTTAACACATATGTATAAGCATGCATTTAGTTAACAGAGTTCTCCTTCATCCAGATAAAAAAAAACCTTGTT
Organism: Pyrausta despicata; assembly: GCA_963921415.1. Classification (NCBI taxonomy): domain Eukaryota; kingdom Metazoa; phylum Arthropoda; class Insecta; order Lepidoptera; family Crambidae; genus Pyrausta; species Pyrausta despicata. The sequence continues at coordinate 14,293,575 of OY992861.1, read as the reverse complement.
ATTCTAATATTATTGCTTAATTGACGTATTGCAATAGGGAAAGTGTTATTGGCCGGTTTTGTTGCCTCAATCGAAAATTAGCACTTGTTTATTCCAAAAGAATGAGTGCAGCAAGTGTGAAAAAATCTAACAATAGATACGTTCCGTTTTACACAATGCACTCTGATGTCATGCAGAGTAAAAAATAAATCAGTCTGTGTAGCCAGTTTCTTTTGAAATGAAACATCGTTGCGATAATCGACAGTTTTAAAATCGACTCGGTACATAATTATGCTAATTGCTGTCGCTGCGACTCGAAATTACAGCGTGTCATAGCAATGGCCGCAGCTAAATCGCTGACAGCCACTAGTCGCGGCGCTAATTAGGGGATGCAATCCCGATCCCGTGAGATCCTGATCTCGCGAGATCCCGGGTAATTTTTCAGGATAAATCCCGAAGCACAATATGACGGGATCCCGTTTGATTGGCGGGATTGTGTAGCACACAAACTAATACTTTACTTTAAGAGTTATAAAGAAGGAACTCTTCGAGCTTCTAAAAGTCTTTTACACGTGTATCCTCAAGATTAGACAGATAAAAGCCGTAATAAAAAAATATGGATTTAATGGAGTGTGGAGGTACATGGGGGAGATTTTTTCAGTTTGGATAAAATTGCTTGGGTAAGCTGTTGTTGGTGCCCACCAGTAAAAGATGCCGGTTAGAAGATGCTAGTATAAGATGCCGGTTCAAAATTCTGTTTTGTCATCTCTTCGAGCCATACTTACTTTTGTTTTATTCATGTTAATGTCAGAAAAACTGTTACTTATCTAGTTAGTAATATTAATTGTTTTTTTTTATATAAAATTTTGTTTAAAATAACCTTACTATCACAAACAGGTATTTTTCATCGTTATCGTACGGATTTTTTTTCGCGGGATTGATATTTCTAATCCCGAGGGATCCCGTATTTATAATCCCGAGTCAAGATTACATTCCCTAGCGACAATATTCCGCAAGTGTTCCCCGGGTCTAACTTATATTTTTCACTGACTAAAGATATAACACATCCTAAGGAACTTTATAGCTTAACAGAACTATAGACCTCGTGTCCTAAGCATGGTTTTCTCCCCTCTTTTTTTCCTCTTCAAGTAAAAAATGAAATCTTTTCCCTCTTCAAGTAAAAAATGAAATCTTTTCCCTCTTCAAGTAAAAAATGAAATCTTTTTGTCAATTTTTTACTTGACTGCAATGCTCGAATTAATAAAATGCAGCATCGCAGCTGCGATCTCAGTCTCAGACTAACATTTCGGAATAATGCTGTAAATCTTCTTTACGAACTTGAATCAAGACTATTTTAAAAACGATTCATAAAACAACAGTGATTCAATGCTGTCACAATCACAAGCAAAGAAACGACTAACCGAAACCTAATATCCACTGAAATTAAATGTTTGCTTTTCCGAAATCTCAAACGTTGACATTTCAAAAGAAATATGATCGTTTTCAAATCACTTTTTCTTACCACTGTTTTTGAAAAAAACGTTTACATTGAAGAACAACAATGTTTAACTTAATTACGAAGAAATTAAATTTAGATTATGCTCACCCTGGCATGGATGAAAAAAAAAATATCTTTTTCCACGGACTATTTTCTTTGAGGTTATTTTCAAATCTGCTCACTCACATTAATAACTCAAACGTTGCATCATCGTCTCGAAATCGATTATAAGGATTTGATAAGGATAACCGAACACAAAAGTCAAACTCGGCTCCGGATTACGTCCATGGAAGGCACGTTACTCGATAATCTCACATTATTGGGTTACGCTACGGAGCCGACTAACTTCAACTTGCGAGGTTTCCGCCTCTTTGTTGCCTTGGCACCTGTCAAAACGGGGATGTTCGAAATGGTTTCGTTTTTAAATTGATTAGGGCAAAGTAAATTGTAATGTAAGGAATCACTTTTGAACTTTCGCGTTGCAATATTTAAACCTAACCGCGAATCGTGTTCGTTTTCTGTTTTTATTTTTTTATTTTTTAGGTAATTTTGAGGGTTTTAAAAAGATCAGACAGCATAATTGAATGTACTTACATAAATTATGTACTACAGTTTCTGTTAACATGGCATCCAATTTGTTTTTGAAAAATTATATTTTATTTGCAAAATTCGACTAATGTTGGATATTGCGATGTGTGTATGTAACGAAAGTGACACAAGTATAACATTCCATCTCTCGGACATTTCTACCGCCCTAATCACCCTAAGTGATCATTTTTATTACACGCAATATTTGATTTGTAATTGACGAGTATGAATGATGCCATCACAAGTTAGTAGATATTGGCATACAAAATCTATAGTAGACTGACGTTTTGACAGTTCATAAAAAGTACGTCAACGATTGGTGCTGTCAAATACTCAATTGGCTAGATGACACCACCAATCGTTGACATACTTTTTATTATCTGTCAAAACGGTCTGCCTTCATAGATTTTGTATGGGAATACATGATCGTGACGTCACGGTCAGAAATCGGAGTCAATTAACCGAATATTTATTGCGTTTTGTGTGTTTAAAAATTTGTTTCTACAGCTTTTTGGAAATATATTAGTTATATTAACGTCATAGGGGCTATGTTTTTTAAACGCCATGATCTTGAAAATATTTAGGTGTATAGTGTAGGTATAGTAATAGGTGTCATCATCCCAATTAACTAACTACTTCGGTCCGGTAACATAATTTGTTAGTGCCTTAGTTTAGTTATTACCCGAACACCAGCTCGAGGGTTTGAGTTATCCCCTTCGTTATACAGTTTCGAGTGTTCCCAACTCGCTCCATTAAAACTTTCCTTTATTTGGTCTGGTGGAAGTAAGATAATTTAATTTATTTTAATTTGCAAGTTACTACCCGAAGCTTCGCTAATCAAAATGTCTGATTTTTTACGAAGAAATACACAAATTGTAATTGCCAACGAAAGAAAACTCAATGGTGAAACAAAAATGGAAGAGTTTTGTGCATTTTGTTTTCATATTACTTGTGATAATGACACTCGTTGATATACTCTTCATACTATTCATCCGTACACCCGATCGGTGTCCATAGATTTTGTATGGTAAAACAAAGAGGTGACATCATTTTTGGTGTCCAAAATCAGTGTGGACTGATATTAATTGATTTTTCGTCATTTATAATCGGTTTCTACAGCTTTTTGGAAATTATTAAGTACATTAAGATGCTAGATCTTGGAAGTTACGTTTTTAAAACGCCATGGCTGTTATAATATCTGTGGCCTCACCTCACCTCATCAGCCTATATACGTCCCACTGCTAAGCACACGCCTCACCTCAACTATGAGGTGGTACGAGCCATACTCCACCACGCGGGCTCAGTGCGGATTGGTGAAGGGGTGTTTGTAAGGTAAGTGACCAACCTTACTGTCAGATGTTATTAAGCCGCCCGAGGGCATCTGACCAGGCTTAGCGACTAATATCTGTTGATATTAACCGGGACCAACAGCTTAACGTGCCTTCCGAAGCACGGAGATGCTTGTAAATAGACGTCACTTAAATGGTCAGAATGGTCACCCATCCCAAACATGACCGCGCCTTAGGTTGCTTAACTTTGGGTATCACTACCAAAGCGCTGCAACCACTGCGCCACAAGCACCTCTTATATCTGTGGCCATGGTCATAAAAATATTTGCGATAGGTGTCATCAGCATGCCTATTTTTAAAGTGATCATTTCTCAATCAACAACAAAACGCAGTTATTATTGAAGAGTATATTTCAATAAGTACATTTCACCAGTTCATCCGGAACCGAACGAAAGTCAGTCAATTACCGGTGAGACGAAACGAAACGCTTTTCGCGCGCATTCTCACGGACGCACAGCGGACATTGTCTGTGGTGATGCAACTTTTTTTTAAAATCTTATCAACTAGGTTGACGACGGTAATCTTTTTACAGCCGTTAATTGCCTCGTTGTTAAAACAAATAATTCATCCACCAAAGCCTGGAAAAACAGTGAAGTGATAGTTAAGCTGATCAGATGTATTTTGATTCCATTTCCACGACCACGTAAAGGATATGAATAGAATATAACTTCCACTTTCATGGCAAGTACTTATCGAAATTTTGTGTACTGTGATAGATAAGTACCTACTGAAAAAGCCGCTTCTCTCTTTTCTAATTGATCTGAAAGTAAATGCATCGTAAAGAAAACATTGCGTGTTTTATGCTAATCTGCTGATCTTATCTTCGAAATAATCAATTAAAACTGACTTATGCATGCATGCATTATTGTTAATCCAAAATAACGTTTTTATAACATTGTCATCTTTCGTATATTTTAGCTATGTTGAGTGTAAGACTGCGCGAAGCATCCAAAAAACCTTCGAATTATTACATCTGTGACCTTAGTAAATGACAAGAAGTTATAATGACCTCATACGTTTAAAAAATCTTAGTTTAAAGGTTTAAACTGTGATGACAACAGTTTCAGGAATCAACTCAAGTGATCAGCCATGGCGACCTTGCAAAGGTCGCAGGTTCGGACTGGCTAGATACATTTCGTTTGCAGTCTGTAAATCATGAAATCAGATGCTTATGATCAAGGCATTTTGAAGCTGATGTCGGGTGCGTCAGCACTCGATGCCTACCCCCCGCTCCAAAAAGTTACCATCATTTACCTACCCCGGCAAAACGGAAGACGACCCCTCCTCAATTATTTAAATTTTAGCAAAATTGCCTTCTTTATATCACATTACCGAAACGCCACATGAAAGATGACAAGAAGAAATCTTGGTTTTTGTACCATTTGATATCAGCTTTGCAAAAATGTATATTCATGAAAATGCTGAAACTATCCTTAAGTTTTGTTATAACAAATACGCTAAAAGAAGGTAAGTAACATAAATACTTTTTTTGTACCTAAACCCAAAATGTACCTAAGTGTAAATATTTATTATTCCGGTCTGTAAAGTTACGCGCAAATACCAAAATGACATAACTCCAAACTTCAGCAAACTGGCCGCCGGCGCGCCGCGCGACTTTGGGGAATTTAAAATTACGTGTTAATTACACTCGTAATACCCTTATTGCCTGTTATACATCCCACTTTATTTGTTTACTGAAGAACACATTACGTAATCACAATGAAATGTCCATTAGGGCGTGTGTATTCACAAAATTAACGGTCCGCAAGTTTTTTACTGCAAAACCATAAATAATACACTGTGGCAGATTAATAGCTAAATTTTATCCAGATAAGCAACTCTAGTAAGAAAGTAGAACTAATAATGATCTAATCTATCCATCAGATTGGTTGAATACGTTAATAACCAATAAAAATGAAACCGGAAAACTGTTAAAATAGTTAAAAAAACCGCTTAACTTATATTTTAATTACAACTCCCGCAATTATAAACTGATAAATCAGCGCAAAAACTGCCGGCTTCTTGTATGTAAAACGGAATGCTTAATAAGTTTATCACGCTCTCTCCATTGCAGCTATCCATGTATAGAATTTGCCGTTCCATTAGTTTCTTACTTAGCCGGCTTCGAAAAAAACCGTAACATGGATGACGTAACAGGGAATCAGCCGGTCACCGAAAACCTAAATCTTATTACCCTACCGTGTCATTTCCTCAAACGTCCAAGATCCGCCCGCATTATGTTAATCAGTTGAATCACTCTGCGGAAAAACTGCAGTCGTCTCTACACACTTTCTTGCGCGAAAGTCGTCGGCGAAAAAGAACGCACTATTTTCAAATCTGACAGCTGTCACCGCGACGTACCTTTGACAAGCCGCTGCAGGATGATCTCCTTGTGCTCGTGCGTGTGCGGCTCCCCGACGACGGCGAGCAGGTAGCATCCCGTGAGCGGGCTCGGGGGCGGCACGGAGGCCGACACCTCCGTGCCCAGCGACAAGGAGCGATCCTCGTCCATACCGGGCGGCGCGGCCGGCGCGACTGCCGACGGATCGGCCAGGGTACCTCGGAACCGTCCGCTCAGTGCGACTACTGCGCTCGGAATGCCTTCGAACGGCCGAGGCGGCGGGTTTGCGCGCGCACGCCTGATCGACCGCGATGGGTGCGCGGAGCCGCGACGCGCCGGCGTCTACAGTTCTCCGCTGCCCCAACTTAGTTTCCTTGCTTCCACTTCGGAAATGACACATTCGGGGAAAAGAGATGGGAGTTTTTAGGGCGTATACGGCTGAAAGTAGGCAGACAGGCGCACACGTGATCTGCATTGCGTCTAAACAACCGGCAGGTTAACCTCGTCTCAGCTGTTCCACGCCAAGGGTGCCAATCGATAATGATATAATAATAACTAGACGTTCCGCTGGCGACTTTTTGTCCGCTTTTTGCGGAGTCGATGACTTCGGCCTATTGTTAGCTGATACGTGAAGGCTGTCGTTTAGGGTAAAAAATTGTTATTGTAATGCCATTACTAAATGCTTTTGTGAATGAAAAAGGTTACGCCTTATATAGGTATTTTTCGTGAAAATTCAAAAAGTAAATCATCGGGATTATTAAGTTTACAGAAAATCCCCAATTTTCCGATCGTATTGTATATTTATTACTCGTATCTTTAAATAAATAAAATAAATAAATATTTCACAACAATCACACCAATTCTCTAGTCCCAAATTAAGCTACGAGGTTTGTGTTATGTTCATTACTAGACAACGGATAAACATACTTAAATACTTTTTTTTTGTAAATAAATACATATTATACATAGAAAACACCCAGACCAGTACAAACACACATGTTCATGCACACATATGCTTGTACTGTGCGGGGATCGAACCCGCGACCCTTGGTTTTAGAAATCCGACATGTAGACCACTGCACCAAACGGTCGTTGAAACTGTCTATACTGTCAACATTTCATCATTCAATTTGTTTTCCTAATACTTGTGACTTGAGAAACTTCGGGAAACAGCACTTGATGCAACTGTATTCTTATTCAAATGAAATTTCATAAAAATATTTCAGCTGAAACTTTTCACTATTAAATAGAAGAACTTGCTCGTTGACAGTGCTTGAAAAACCTGAAAAATTCAACCCTATAAGGGTGGAAGGGACACTTGAACTAAACTCATTACAACGTTTGCTACTGGATGTCATTACTGCTTCACGTCCTCTGTAATGTTTTTATTAGATAAAACTTGTATTTTTTGCTTGAAGGGGTAAAATGTCAGATGAACTGCAGTTATTCATGATATAATAATAATATAGTTTTTTATTTCGTAACAAAGTTGCCTTAAAACTAGTACATTTGATGATGTTACATGTTATACCTTAGTACATCCGTATCATATTGGTAAACTATTATCGTTTTGTAAGTTAGCATTATTTAGTTCGGGTGTTCACTACATATATATTATCATTTGAGGAGAGTAAGGGCGTGAAATCAAGTTATTTTTTTGAAAAGTTGGGATCACTATTATAGCACTAATACGCCTAGTAGACAAAGCTGGTAATTAAGTTACTTAATTTTTTAGAATTAACACTGAAAATTTCTTTACAATGTGAAATTTAAACACACTTAAAGAAAAATGGACTACCACGGGCGGAAATAAAGTAACTGAATAAATTAGCTGAATCATCTTAACCGATTGTTAAACAGCTGAAAAGATATTTCATTCGGATGTTGTCATTGTATCTTACCGCAACAATAATGAATCATGGCTGGCTGCAGCCTAAGGAGCATTTAAAGAAATTCGGACCGATGAGTAAATGTCACGGTAGCTCAGTTGGTAGAGCAATCGCCCAGCTTGTGAGAGGTGCGGGTTCGTGTCCCGCCTGTGGCAGTCCATTTTTCTTTAAGTGTGTTTAAATTTCACATTGTAACTGGTTAAGGGGAGGTAGTCAAGGGTTATTCTGAGAAATATCACTGTAAGACCTGCCGTCCTTATTTAACCCTTACCAAGATATTTGTACATAAAGAGTGTAAGTGTGTAGCGAGAATGATTTACATAACTTTACTGAAAAAGCCTCCAAGCGAAACAGGATGAACTTAATACTAAAAAGTTGTGGCGATGAAGTTTGATGAACTGTTCACAGAAAAAAATGGCTTTCAAAGAATAAATCATCTTCATTGATTACGAGTAAATAGTCTATTTCAGTTGATTTACAACAACTTTCAGTAAATACAAATTTAAATTATTAAGGGATGGTGATTTGAATCCTGAGTCTGACTGGTTTGTTACATATTCACAACATTTGGCAAGGATATAAACATTTCAAACATGCGATGTATTTTAAAATCAATTCCACCAACGGCTTTTGCCGCGTGAAATTCGGTTCTCTCATGCAAGGGATGTAGGATTGTAATGATAAATAATTTTTTATATCGGACCAGTGGTTTCTGAGCCTATTCAATGCAAACTATTTGCTAGTTTGCATTGAATAGGCTCAGAAACAATCAAGTTTTTTCTCTTTAATAATAATATTAGTGTAGCTGTAAACATATGCCCATTGTAAGTTTTACCATAAATATATCAGAAGAATATATATGTAGAAAAGAATCCGCCCCTAAAGAGCTTTACTTAATTAAAAGTTACATCGTAACATCTAACAGATATTGTAACTTGAAGTTTCTTACTTAGTTTTCAGAGATAGTGCGAACTAGTTACTTAAACAATTAACGTACTAAGTGGAAGTTAAATTGGGGCGTCGTGTTTAAATTAGTTGAATTCTTTTATTTTATTATTATTTATTTTGTACTAGCCTTTACCCGTGACTTCGTCCAGGTAAGGTAGTTTTTTGGAATGCGTTGTTTTCCTGTAATACCAATTTTATCCATGTATAATTCCATTCTTTGGTAATTTTGGGAGTGAAAGCGATCAGATTTCCCCGAGAAATTATTTTTTCCTAAGGGAATGCGTTGTTTTCCCGCTGGCCAAAAGTAACTCATGTCCTTTCTTAAGTCTCAAACTATCTCCTTCCAAATTTTACATGAATCTGTTCAGTTATTTTGGCGTAAAAGTGATCGGCGCACCTGAATTTTTCCATGGGAATGCGTCATTATCCCGCGGTAAAAAGTAGCCTATGTCCTTTCTCATAAATATATCAAAATATCTCCATACGAAATTTTATGCAAATTGGTTCAGTACTGAAATTAGACACTTTTTACGGATTATTTCTCGATTTATTTACATTTTGCTTTAACCTGATGTTTCGGACCCTTTTCAGCATCCGTAGTCACACACAGGCTAAGGTGTTAGTTGTCATTACAAAAATATTAAGACGTTCCTATCCACATAAAATGAACTAACAGTATCTTGAGGTCTTGCAGTGCGGAGTCGAACTTGAGTCTTGGCTAAAACAGGATCCCAAGTTGGTGAAATTTTCCAACCATCGGCTCTATTAAAATTAGGGTGTCTTCCAATTTCAATAGCCTCACGGAACTTACGAGGAAGTAAACGACGTTCTCTTGCGAGGACTTTCGTTTGGTCGAAGCGTATGAAGTGGTTGGGTGTATCTAACGCGTGTTCACACACTGCACACTTTGTGTTCTGTCTATGTTTAACATCGGCTATATGTTCTGTAATCCGTACGCTTATACTACGCTTTGTTTGCCCTATGTAGGAGGGACCGCTGTCACATTCGACCTGTGGTAAGAATTGGTTGATCTTCTTAGGCGGCTTGAAATAAGTAGAAGGAAGCAAGAAAGCTTGCTGATTGCCTCAATTTCCATAGCAACAATCAGCTATCTTTCTTAGATTTATAACGGGCGAATCTGAAAATCTTTATGGGAGATAGGGCATCGACAATCTAAGTCAATGGCTATTTTCAAAAATAAAGATATAGAGCATTATCTTCAATTATAATTTCATATTGAACTTGACGACCGCTTGGTGCAGTGACGACCGCTTTGTGCAGTGGTTCACAGGTGGACTTCTAAACCAAGGGTCGCGGGTTCGATTCCCACACAGTACAAGCATAAGTGTGCATGAACATGTGTGTTTGTACTGGTCTGGGTGTTTTCTATGTATAATATGTATGTATGTATGTATATACATTTATGTAGGTCAGTTTATCGTCACATTGGCTTATGTTTATTTATTTTATGTAAGTATATTTAGTTTATACAAAAATATGTTTATGTAAAATTATTTTATGTATTTTTGTATGCATATTTATTTTATTCTATTTTATATTTGTTGCCAACGTTCATCATATTCTAGTAATATTAATATGACTTTTGCACCAAACTCCCCCTTCCTGTAAATAACAATATTCTCAACCCAAAGGTTGTCTAGTAGAGATCGCACTTAGCGATAGGACCGCCTAAATTGAGCATCCTTCAATTTATGTTGATTTTGTGTTATATTTTGTGATGTAAATAAAAATAAAATAAAATAAAAATTATTTATTTCAGGCATTGCCCATAACGAGTGTTAGTAACAATTAAATCTTATAAAACTACTAGCTGACCCGGCAAACGTTGTTATGCCATATAAATTATTATCACTAAGGTGTATGAAAAATAGATGTTGGCCGATTCTCAGACCTACTCAATATGCTCACAAAATTTCATGAGAATCGGTCAAGCCGTTTCGGAGGAGTATGGCAACGAAAACTGTGACACGAGAATTTTATATAAAGATAAAGATAAAGATAAATTTATTGTATAAAAAAATAGCCTAATTACATAAAAAAAAATTACTGAACCAGATGTAAAATAATAAATAAATGCTTACTACTATGTTAGTGATTGTACCTAAACTAAGCAAATATTTTGCTTGTATTTTAGGTATCTATTCTTATTATGAAGGTTAGTGCTTATATGACAATTTATTAATAACACAAAAACAATTATACATTTTAAAGAAAGTAAAAATACATGCTCGTATTACATTATGTAACTGAAGGGCTTATTATAGATGTATTAAATAGGTAAATTAAAATTATGCTACTACTTTTAAAAGATTTTCTGTGTCATCATATGATTTCCCCATTAGCCATTTTTGTAAACTTATTTTGCATTTAGTTTTATTCATGGGGTAAATACATAGAGACATGTTAATTCTATTGTAAAGAAAACTACCTAGAAAACAAAAGAACTTATGGGTGTGTTCCCTATTAAATAGTTCCGAAGGGCAAACGATATCAGCACGTCTTTTGCCGGCTTGCAGTTCGGGTTTGAAGGGTGTTAGTGAGTGCTTTTTGGTGACTGTTAGTAATATGAACAGCTGACGCACTGACAGAACGTCACATTCAGTCAGGAGCTCTATTGTGGGAAAGCGTGTTGGTCGGAAGGTGCTCACTTTCAGGACAGCTCTTTGAGCTATTTCTAAATTAATGAGTGTTGTTTTATGCGTTCCGCCCCATGATGTTATACAGTAAGCAATTAATGACTGGCATAGTGCAAGATAAACATTTTTAAGAAGAGCGCCGTCAGCAACGTATCTTAGATTTTTGAAAACAAAGATCAGCTTTCTTACCCTTGATGTGAGGGCTTCCACGTGAGCTTTGAAGTTTAAATGTTTATCAATAATGACTCCCAGATATTTTATGTTGTTAGTGCTACTTAGATGTGGGCATGCACATGGCTGTAAGTAACTTGAGCAGGAATGAGATTTAATTGAATGTAAGTTTTGAGGAGGTTGCGAAATGGAATTATAAGAAAATGTTATGAACTTAGTTTTTTCTACATTGAGGGTTAGTAAATTATTATTAAGCCAGCGATTTACTAAATCGAAACCTAGTTGAGCTTGCGTGAATGCATCATTCCAGGTATTCGCACTAAACAGCAAAGCTGTATCGTCGGCGTATGATATAATTCTTCCGTTGTTAGAAAATGGAATGAGACACAGATCATTGATGTACGTGAGGAATAATAATGGCCCGAGTATGCTTCCTTGTGGAACACCATTTTCGATAACTAGTTCCTCACTCATTATATCATCTATCGCAATATATTTGATGTTAGTAAATTGAAAATCAATATTGAAATAAATTAATAATATTATAATAAATTAAAAATTAAAATAGTTTATCCTAGTGGTAGTTTAGGCTAGGTGGTAGCGTGTCCAGTGCTGCATGATGGCACTGTCCACGTCCAGCCTCGCCGCGACACTTTGCAGGAGCACTTAGGAGCTGCCACGTGCCCTGTGGATCAAGGACGCTATGCGGTTTCGCACAATAGCCGCAAAACTATCAACACCTGCTTCCGCCAGCATCCTCGAAGCACTACAATAACGTCGCAGCCCCATCAGCATCCTGAATGCATTATTGTATTGAGTGCGCAGGGCTCTGTACGCTGTTTATGTGCAATAAAGTGTTCTCTATCTATCTGTCTATCTATCGAGCCCGGGCTTGTCCAGCCTACTAAAGCCCGATGGGATTATGGGAGGCCCATGTTCAGCCGTGGACGTCTTGCGGCTACTTAGTGATCATCATCATCATCAAATTTAAGAGCTATGCTCTTGTCGGTGGAGTTTTTTCCATGTTGGTCTATTCAAATATTTATATATTTTGTACGAGCTACGTACATTATTTCATAAATCGCGGCGCATCAGCGCGCCGTCAGCATTTTTCAGGTCAATCATGAAATTTTCCATTCATAATTCGTTTCAATATTTCACCAGTACTCGACGAACTACCAAACCATTCGCGCGTGCTCATCATACCATTTACCACACTTACCATATTAGCGTAGTAGTTTACCAGAATAGAACAATTTATTATCTCGTACCAGTGACTTTCATTCAGCTACCAAACTTTCTTTAGATGTAACCCGTACATCTAAATGGTCCTTCGATTCGTCAAGGAACCATTCGCGAGTGAAAAGTGACTCAAACCATAGTGATAAACTTTGTGCTCGGGAGTGTTCCGGAAAACCAGTACCATTGGATTACCAGTTCCCTCAACCAGGAAACCAGCAGTGAGACAGGCAGGCTCGCACCGGTACCAGCTGCGAGTACGTCCGACCTACACCACCAAAACCAGTAAGATCTTTCCATATTTTTCCGCTTATTTTCTGCATTTTCGTGACCATGGAAGCAATGTTCGAGACGCAAAACCAGTTAATGCAGGGCATGGACAAACTTTTAACCAACTTCAAAAAAGATGGCCACGATCGTAAAACACCAGATATGGTCAAAAGAAAGTTGGAAACATTAGACACTTATTGGAAAGAATTTCATACCAACCATTTATCTTTGTCCACTCAAGAGGATCAGAGCCATGGGTATTTTCTTAATAATGATTATGAAAGAACCAGGGAATTTTATAATCATGCAAGGCAAACTATATCGTCCTATCAACAGGGTGAAACCAGTAGAGCTTCGACACCAGTTTATTTAAAACCAGCAACACCATTATCACAGCCTCCGATTGCATCTGTGCGCAAATCGGAAGGGATGACCAGCAAATTAGACGAGATGCTTCGAAAACAGGCGAGTAACTTTAAGGCATTCTCTCGTACGGTTGCGAACATAGATCTTCAATCTCTCGGGGAGAAATGGGAATTTGAAGATATTTTAAAAACTTTACAATCCAGATGGGCAGTGATCGATTCGCTTCATTGGGAAATCGATAGTGAGTTAGATGGCGAAAATCCGCGATATGAACGTGAATTCTTGCACCACGAAAAAACTTTCAACGAGACCAAGAAAGCTATTAACACCAAAATGTGGTCGGTTTCACATCGTGAGAAGATGACACCTCAAATGGATATACCAATTTTTACCGGAAGCTACCAACAATGGACAGGGTTTAAAGATCTGTTCCAGGAAACCATTCATACCAATAGGTCGTTATCAAATGCTCAAAAACTTCAATTTCTAAAAAGTAAGATCAAAGGAGAAGCCGAAAAGCTTGTGCAGCATTTGAACATAAGTTCGGAAAACTACCAGATTGCATGGGAAATTCTCAACCATCGCTTTAATAACACCAAATTGATATTTACATCGCATCTTAACACTCTGCTTAATTTACCAATTATGCAAAGTCAGTCGTCGTCTCAAATTAAGAGATTGCACGACACAACTAACGAAACGCTTCATGCTATTCAAAAGCTGGGGGTTGATGTATCATCATGGGGTCCACTTTTGGTACACTTACTATCTCAAAAGTTGGATGCCGATTCCCACAATGACTATATCGAGTCCCTTGAAAACCCCAGAGACCTACCAACCATAGAAGACTTTTTGAGCTTTCTAGAATCAAAATTCACAGCTTTAGAAGCTTTTCGTCGCAAACAAGAAGTCACCAAGCCTTCCGCGCAAACGGAACAACGTTTTAAAAAACCAAATTTTCACCAATCGAACCAGAACCATTCGTACAAACCACCATTCAAACCATCATCACCTTTCAAAACTTTCCACGTGGAAGCATCAAAATGTGTATTTTGCAACCAAAACCATCCACTATTTTTTTGTAAAACCTTCCGTGAATCGAGGTCAGATGTCAAACGGAAGACGGTTGCGAAATACAATTTGTGCAAAAATTGTCTATTCGATCACCAAGGCAAAGAATGCACATCGACAAAAACCTGCCGCGATTGCAATGAAAAACACAATACTTTATTGCATGATGCATTATGTAGGTCAAGCGAAATTCCTAATACTACCAGCAGTGTACCAAAAACTGAAAATTTGCAGCGAAAATGCAATGTTTCACAGGATAATATTGCAGAAATCCTTCTCGCCACGGCTTATGTGAACGTCCTTGCTGCTGATGGAACTTACCGTAAACTGCGAGCTCTCATCGACCAGGGGTCTCAAACCTCAATAATAACGGAAAACGCTGCTCAAATGTTGCGTCTACCACGTCAGCGATGCCAAGGAGTCATATTGGGAGTAGGCATAAAAGAAAACACCTGTAAAGGAGTGGCAAACATAACTATTTCATCTCTCCACAACGATTTTACCACATCAACCAACGTTTTCATTATGAACACCCTCATAAATAAATTACCAAACCAATCTTTTCACAAACCTACATGGCCTTATTTAGATAACATCGAACTCGCTGACTCTGAATTCTATGTCAGCCGACCAATAGACTTGCTACTCGGAGCAGATATTTATTCGTCTATAATCTTAAGCGGAATAATTAAACTCGACCCACAATACCCCGTTGCACAGGAAACTCAGTTCGGCTGGATTTTGTGCGGCAATGTTAAGACCACCTTTCATTGCAATGTCGTCATCAACAATACCGAAGATCTACAACGGTTTTGGGAAATTGAAGATATAACTTCAGACTCCAACATCTCAGCTGCAGACGAACAATGCTTACAGTTTTATTCATCAACCACTGAAAGAAATCGAGATGGAAGATACACAGTGAGGCTTCCGTTCAAGTCTAATTTTGAAGATAAATTAGGTGCCTCAAAACCAATGGCAATTGCACAATTTCGTCAGTTAGAGCAAAAATTTGTCAAAAATCAGACCATTGCAAAAGATTACCAAGACTTTATTCACGAATACCGGGAATTAGGTCACATGATTGAATCGCCTCATGTCAGTGACCGTAACAAAACACTTGAATATTATTTACCGCACCACGCCGTTTCCCGGCCCGACTCTATGACTACTAAACTTAGAGTCGTTTTTAACGCGTCCGCTAAAACCACCAGCGGTCATAGTTTAAATGACCTTATGGAAGCAGGACCTAATTTACAACAGGATTTACAAACATTGATCTTAAGATGGAGGCAACACCAATACGCTTTCATTGCGGACATCGAAAAAATGTTCCGTCAAATTTTGATTCATCCGGATGATCAGAAGTATCAAAAGATTATCTGGCGAGATACACCACAACAACTTCTAAAGGAATACCAACTGACTACCGTGACTTACGGAACCAAAGCAGCACCATTCTTAGCAATGATGACTTTAAAGCAACTGGCCATTGATGAAAAACCTAATTACCAAGATAGCAAGGCCTTAACTGCTTTAGATACCTCATTTTATATGGATGACCTACTTTACGGTTGTGATTCAATTCCAGAAGCAAAACAAATACAGTTAGATTTGATAGACATTTTAAAGTCAGGAGGGTTCAACTTGCGGAAATGGTGCTCCAATACACCAGAATTGATACCAGATCAAGACCAATACCAAAACAGCTTTGACTTTAAACAACCACAAACGACCAAAACATTAGGGCTCCGTTGGGATCCTCAGGAAGACGTGTTTACCTTTGAATCAAAAATATCATCTACCAATGCACATCCTACCAAGCGATCTCTTCTATCGGATATATCTAAGGTTTTCGATCCGCTAGGATGGTTGTCGCCGCTTACTACCAAATTAAAGCTTGTTTTTCAAAGAGTGTGGCAGCTTAACATCGAGTGGGACGAGGAATTACCAGAAAACATATGTGCTGAGTGGAGGAAAATCTTAGATACAATCAACCAGATTGACCAGCTACGTTTACCAAGGTGGCTGGGCACGCGACAAAATGAATCGTTAAAATTACATGGCTTCTGTGACGCATCAACCAAAGCATATGCGGCAGTTGTATACTGTGTAATTAATAAAAATGCGTCATCGTCTGTCATTCTAGTAGCAGGAAAGGCGAGACTTGTACCTACAAGCAAAAATATTACATTACCACGCTTAGAACTTTGCGGCGCAGTCCTTTTATCTAAACTCATAGACAAGGTAAGGGAATGCTTACCAAACTACCATATAACAACTTATGGCTGGATTGACTCGATGGTCGTCTTAGGATGGATTCAAGGAGAGCCAAGTCGCTGGAAAACATTTGTTGCGAACAGGATAAGCCAAATTACGGAGGTCATGCCGTCCAGCTGTTGGCAATACATCAAGTCGCAAGACAATCCCGCTGACTGCGCAAGTCGAGGCCTAAGTGCAGATGATTTGAAACAACATCAACTGTGGTGGCACGGACCAAAGTGGCTACCAACATACTCCGAGAACCAAGAACAAAAACCAGTTTTTACCACCGACGAAGAAGTCAAAAAATCAGTGCAAAGCAACGTTGTCACGAGACCAAATGAGATGATACAGCAGATTGTGGATCAACACAGCACATTCACGCGAGCTGTACGTGTTCTTGCGTGGATATTGCGAGTTTCACCACATAATAAAAACAATACCACTTATCTGACATTTCCAGAATTACAGAGGGCGAAGGAAATGATTATAAAAAGTACGCAATCGGAAGAGTTTTCAGATGAAATAAATCAGTTACAAAAAGGCGAATACGTAAATAACAAAAGCAAGATCGGTAACCTTAAACCATACCTAGACAAATCTGGAATTTTGCGAGTAGGAGGGAGGCTCGATAAAGCACACATAGACGAGGAAATGAAACACCCCGCTATCATACCACACAACAGTAAATTAACTGACCTTTTAATTGACCATGCACACAAGTGTACCTACCATGGAGGAGCCAGGGTTACATTGGCCTACCTTAGGCAAAAATATTGGGTTGTGGGCGGCAACCGAGCTACCAAAAAACAGCTTCGCCTATGTGTTAAGTGCAGGCGTACGGATCCTGAAAAACAACAACAGCTGATGGGAGATTTACCAGCTTCCAGAAGTAACCCATCTCGACCTTTTAACAATACAGGGGTTGATTTTACGGGCAGCGTTCTTATCAAAGCCAATAAGGGACGCGGAGTTAAAACCACGAAGGGTTATGTGGCAGTGTTCGTGTGTATGGCGACCAAAGCCGTACATCTTGAACTCGTGTCAGACCTGAGTTCGTCGTCGTTTCTAGCAGCACTTAGACGAATGGCCGCTAGGAGAGGAATACCACACCATATCTACAGCGACAACGGCACGAACTTTGTAGGAGCCAGCCGCATCTTAAACCAAGAATTTGAAGAATTAAAGCACATCTTTTCCGATGAATTCTTATCAGAGATTAATGAATTAGGTATCCAGTGGCACTTTAATGCACCGTCATGGCCTTCGGCGGGAGGATTATGGGAAGCTGCGGTACGCAGTCTTAAACACCATTTAAAACGAGTGATCGGGGAACAAAAACTTACTTACGAGGAGTACACTACCATTTTGACTCAAATAGAGGCTTGTCTCAATTCCCGACCGTTGTGCCCACTCACGGAAGACCCTGAAGATCTTAATTACTTAACACCATCTCATTTTCTCAGCAGCGGACCAGTACTTACCATTTTTGAAACCGAAAGAGACGAGCGAACCAGGTGGCAGCTCACTCAGAAAATATTTGCAGATATTTGGAGACGGTGGCAAGCAGAATATCTTACACAACTAAATACTCGAACCAAATGGCTTGCACCAAAAGATAACATCAAATTTAATGACATCGTCGTAATTCACGAGGATAACTTACCAGCGGGACGATGGGCGTTAGGAAGAGTCATAGAGCTTCACCCGGGGAAAGACGGACACGTCAGAGTGGTGACTTTAAAAACCAAGAACGGAACCATGAAACGACCTATAGTAAAATTATCAATATTACCAGTAAATGTAGAGCGGAGCATTAAAAAACCAGAGGAAACCAGAGACCAAAAACCAATACCAGAACCCAAATCAAACGAAGAAAACAAAACCATCAAACCAAAACGAACGAGATCTTGTAACGTATTATTATACCTACTTACGACTTTACTGTTGCTGTGCACTCCTGCCAGCGGAAGCTATCACATTACCAGTCTAGAAAATAATAACATGTTTTATTTCGACCAAATTTCGACTATGTATCTCGTTCGTGATGAATGGAAACTAATCGTTTACTATAATCTAAAACCATATCGACAAGGAACAACATTATTTAACAAATATTTCGATCACTTGGAGACCACCTGCATAAATTTAAAAATAAAACTGCAATGCGATGTTATCCTATCCCAGTTACGTCACAGCTACGCAGAGTACGAGTACTACAACACAATGATGCTGAATCAGCAGCTCGCTACGTCATCAAGACAGCGTCGCGGGCTTATAAACGGCATTGGCTCCGTTGCCCACACTTTGTTCGGAATTCTGGACGAAGATTTTGCCGAACAATATAAAAAAGATATTGATCTGCTACAGGCCAACGAACAACATCTCGCTACATTGTGGAAAAACCAAACGTCCGTCGTCGAAGCAGAGTTTAATTTACTTAAGAGAACCGAAAGTACCATGGAGAAGCAATACAAGATTTTTAACCAACACCTAAATTGGCTAGAAAGAGCTACCAATAACCTGAAAACCGGCATCGAAAACATTGTTAACAGTAATGAGTTTGCGATGTCATCATTAATTGCTACGAACATTTTGCACAGCTTAAGAAATATACAAGACACTTTATTAGAAACCATTACAAACATCTTTCACGGGAACTTCAATATTCACCTTTTGAAACCAGGACAACTTATCCAAGAGCTTAATATAATTTCTGGCCATCTCAACAAAGATTTGTCATTACCAATAGATGACATACAAAATAATTTGGCGAAGATTTATCACCTACTGAAAATCAAAGCACGAGTGACCAGCGATTACGTCATCTTTGAAATCAAAATACCATTAGTAAGCCGAGACCACTACGATATTTACAAAACCATACCAATTTTCCGAGAAACCAATGGAAGCATGGTCACCCTAGAGCCGATTGCTACTCATGTTGCAATGAACATACAGAAAGACATGTATTTGCCCTTGCCTGATAATGACTTACAAATGTGTATTAGCCTTGATGAGACCATACATCTTTGCTACTTTCACAGTCCCATATACCATATGGATACCGACCAGTCCCTGTGTGTCAAAAGCCCAATCACGCGATCCTGTAAGTCTAATGTCCATCTATGTAAACAATCGTGGATCCAGTTACACAAAGTAAACACTTACCTGTATTCCTGTTGCGGGCAGTGTCCGATAAGAATAATATGCGGAAACATGATCACGAGCGAACGACTCAGCAAGGTCGGGATTATCACTCTTGGCGAAGACTGCGTCATCAAGGGCGACTCGTTTACTATATTGTCACACAAGCAGTTTAGTAATCGTCTCGACGCCTCACCAGACATAATGACGCATGAAATCCCGCCAGTTAATTACATTATAAATGTGTCCATGCCCAATACTTCACTCGAGGAATCAGTGTTGAATGTCGGTGGATTTGGAAGGGATCTTCAGAGCATCGAGAACCAGTTAACTCTGATGAAAAACCAACAAGCTAGCATAAGCAAAGTATCGTATCACGACATTCATCACTATGCAGCTATTTACGTGTGCATCGGTGGAGCCGTGCTAGCTGTCGTCGCGTGGGGATGCTGCCGGGCGCGGAGGCGGCGCGCGGCCGCCGCCGCTCGCAGCGACGTCGGAGCGGTCTACACCTCTAGTGTTCAGTGTGTTAGTGTAAAAAACGACCACAGTGCTTGTGCCAGTGTTAGTGTTAGTGAAGAGCCTAAAGAAAGTGCAAGCAGTGAAAATAAAAATAGTGCGCGAGTTGATAAGGCGACGTCGCCTAAGTTCCGTCACCAATTTATAAACTAATCTTATCCTACCATTTAAGCCAATAATTCCCAATCATCTTGTAATGCACCAAAACTATTGTTTCACCCTTGTAACTCGCCTCATTTCACCTGCACTACTACCATCTTCATCTCATGTTCTCATCTCTCAGTCGGGAATATGTACGAGCTACGTACATTATTTCATAAATCGCGGCGCATCAGCGCGCCGTCAGCATTTTTCAGGTCAATCATGAAATTTTCCATTCATAATTCGTTTCAATATTTCACCAGTACTCGACGAACTACCAAACCATTCGCGCGTGCTCATCATACCATTTACCACACTTACCATATTAGCGTAGTAGTTTACCAGAATAGAACAATTTATTATCTCGTACCAGTGACTTTCATTCAGCTACCAAACTTTCTTTAGATGTAACCCGTACATATTTTCTATTCTATAGTTAGTTTCTATTCTATAGTAATGACGTTTAAAATAAAACAATTATGTTTGAAATAAATATTAATATATTTAACTAGCTGTCCCGGCAAACGTTGTTTTGTCCTATAAATGTAAAGTGTGGACTACCCCTAACATTTAGGGGGATGCAAAATAGATGTTGGCCGATTCTCAGACCTACTCAATATGCTCACAAAATTTCATGAGAATCGGTCAAGCCGTTTCGGAGGAGTATGGCAACGAAAACTGTGACACGAGAATTTTATATATTAGATGTGTCAACCGTTTCCACGATCGCGGCGAAAATATATTTTTCAAAAGGTATGATTCATGAAGTATGCATGACTGCATCATTATGTAAACACAGATACTCGTAGTAAGTACATAATCTGCACCACGACATAATTTCTTGAAACATAACAAGATAAGCGAAATTTTGGCCGATAAACACGATTTTGCTTTTTATAATAACAATCTACAAGCGTATTTCATATGTTTACAAGGTTACATTAATATTATCTCATCGACTCTCAAATTTTACATAATACTCTACATTACCGTCTCAACGAACTTTGAGAGTGATGTAACAGTAAGTGTGCCTATGTATTGCGCTCACACTTGTGCACTATAATATCTCCTGCGTAGTTGGCTGAACTCTGTTGAGATTGGCCGCCGTGGTCGAAATCGGCCAGGAGGACTATTACTTTACATTAAGAATGTTTTTAACTAACAAGTAAGTTTAATTTTTATACTTATCTACCAAGGAAATCAGCCAGGAGGAGTATTATTGGACATAGCGATGTTTCCAGCAATCATTCGGCTGTGGACTTATGGGGCAAATACATACTACTCAGTTAACAGGCTGGCACGCTGCCCGCTGCGATCGCGGTGACGAACCGAAGTCATCTTGTTGGGTTGCTGAGGGCTGTTAGAGCACTTGAGAGCTAGCAGCTCTATCGCCTTACTTGAAAGCTATCGCGATACAGATTTCAATACCATTGCTTCTATAAAAAAAGGCATTAAAAACCTTATTTCGATAGAAAAATAACGCATTTTATGACGTTTTTTGAAGGCATTGCACCCTTGCAGCCCCTCACATTCTGAATCAGGAATCAATTACTAACCTTTATAGTCAACTTGCTGTCGCCCACAACTTCGTCTGCGTGTATTTCCCATTCCCGTAGAAATTTCAGGAAATCCTTTCTTAGAGGATGCTAACATTATAGTAGCTACCTGCGTACCAAATTTCAGACCAATCCGTCCAGTATTTTGGGCTGTTCATTAATAGATCACTATGTCAGTGAAACAGTCAGTTACTCAGCTTTTTTCGTTTTTTTTTTTTGATAGGTTTGCTCTTGACCCAAGACTAAGCCCATCGAGGCTAAGACTGAGTCTACGATGGAGCAAACTCACCTAGAAGATGCCTGTTCACTCTAGCTGCGAACATTTCAAGGTTGTAATTGCAGGGAAACACTGACGCAGGTAGTGAGTTCCACTCTTTTGAAGTGCGCATTAGAAATGTAGATGAGAAGCGCTTGGTTCGTATCAGTGGAACATCAACACGGTACGGATGGTATTTAGATTTTCATTTCTGTGTACAGCCGAAAATGAAATTAAAAATATATTGATCATAGTCACTAGCAGCCGGTTTCAATATTATTTATTAAATATAGCCCTGACTGTAAGTTAGATAAATGACAGTGTCACCGAGACGGTAGAACCCTGGTTTACTTTTACTCGTAGGTCGAAACAGACAGTTATTTTAACAAAACCTACTTACAATAGTAAGGGTTGAAAGAATGAGTCATTCTTCTTATTGCTTCACTGTGTATTCCACGAGCCCAATAACAGTATGAGATCGAAGTCGGACAATCTGAATAAGAACCCCAAGTCGTCCTGTCGGGCACTGATTAAATTTGTAGCAGGTCGGCGGCCACCGCACGCATCCCGCGGGATAACACCAACCCGATTGTTTTAATCGGCCCAGCTATTTCTGACTACCCAGAAACAAAGGATAAACCTGTAACAGTTAATAGGTTTCGTCGAGGCCCTCTAATCTCAAATAATATGGTCAGTAAAAATATCTCGGTTTCAAAGATAAGATAGTTTATGTTATAACATAATTGTAATTATAGTTTGATTTTAAAAGAGTTCAATCTGTATTATTAAATCTAATACCTACATTACTGTAGTAGTGGCAACATTAAGTCTAAAAAATTACTGCAGTAATGGCAATCGGTTTTAACCCCAAAAAAATATTTAACGTTGGTAGTTTTGTAAGATGATTGTGGCGCAGTGGTTGCAGCGCTTTGGTAGTGATACCAGAAGTTAAGCAACCTACGGCGCGGTTATGTTTGGTGAGGTGCTTGTGGCGCAGTGGTTGCAGCGATTTGGTAAAGTTAAGCAACCTACGGCGCGGTCATGTTTGGTGAGGTGCTTGTGGCGCAGTGGTTGCAGCACTTTGGTAGTGATACCAGAAGTTAAGCAACCTACGGCGCGGTCATTTTTGGTGAGGTGCTTGTGGCGCAGTGGTTGCAGCACTTTGGTAGTGATACCAGAAGTTAAGCAACCTACGGCGCGGTCATTTTTGGTGAGGTGCTTGTGGCGCAGTGGTTGCAGCACTTTGGTAGTGATACCAGAAGTTAAGCAACCTACGGCGCGGTCATGTTTGGTGAGGTGCTTGTGGCGCAGTGATTGCAGCGCTTTGGTAGTGATATCAGAAGTTAAGCAACCTACGGCGCGGTCATGTTTGGTGAGGTGCTTGTGGCGCAGTGGTTGCAGCGCTTTGGTAGTGATACTAGAAGTTAAGCAACCTAAGGCATGTTTGGGATGGGTGACCATTCTGACAATAAAAGTGACGTCTATTTACAAGCATCTCCGTGCTTCGGAAGGCACGTTAAGCTGTTGGTCCCGGTTAATATCGATAGATATTAGTAGTTAAGCCTGGTCGGAGGCCCTCGGGCGGCTTAATAACATCTGACACTAAGGTTGGTCACGTACCTTACACACACCTCTCCACCAATCCGCACTGAGCCTTCGTGGTAGAGTATGGCTCGCACCACCTCATAGTTGAGGTGAGGCCTGTGCCCAGCAGTGGGAGTGAAAAAGTTGTCCACTTAGGCCTTCGAAATCATTTTAGGTAGGTATTTGTGTAAATCTATTTTTGACAGATACAAAAATATGGCTATTCTTTTTTCCTAACGATAAAACCGAAACTATTTGTAAAGAAGAAACATCCAATAAATATCGGAGTCCTTTTCAGAATTTTCCTATTATTAGAGCGACTAGTGTGGGTAACTTTTTTGGCAAGATATCATTTTTCATACAAGTAAACGTATCATACATTTATATCTTATATTATTTTTATTTGCTCTGATTTTAAAACCTGATTTCACCAAGGTATTTATTCGAGGATTAGATGAACAAATAGCCGATTAATGACATTTTTGTCAACAAACTGACAAAAAACTACTAATTATATCTTGACCGACCGGCGATTGTAAGTCGGTGAATTTTGGCTTAATCGTGAGAAGCATCACGTTGCAAACTTTAGCTGGTAGATAAGTATTTTGAAAAACGACGTGGTAAAATTCCTCCTCAAGGGAAAGGCAACGGTCAGAGCAATACAGCCTAATCTCTATTGATTAAATAAAACTACTACTTATAAACTAACCTTACCTAAGCTTTAACCTTACTCATTGAAATGCGAGGACGGTTCACATTTAACTGCTCAAGTAAATGGAGTTTTACGCGGGAATATCGATAGGAGCACCTCTATTTCTTACATTTACTCCATTGTTTTCCTTCAGTAATACATTACGATGATAATTCCACCTCATGAAAAATCTATTTAGAAAATTCAGAAACAGAGTCCATCTTACTCCTTTCGTTTCCCACGTTAAACTCCAGTATTGTGAAAATTTTTCATAATTTTTACAATACTGGAGTTTAACGCGGGAATATTACCGTTAATTATGTTTCAATTGTTGTCTTTTCCTCTAATTTTAAATCAAACTCGACACTCATTGATCATTCATAACCAGCTAATTGTTTTTTTTAATTACAAAGCAGAATGCCCGACGCGTGCCAACTCGACCGAGACGCACAGCATTGCTTAGCAGATGAAAACACACTGATTACTGTACAGGCAACAGCACACCAGGTGAACTATTTTTGTTGCAAAAACACCCATAACATAAGGGATTAGGACACTGCAGTGGTTACCCTGAAGTTCTGACATGCGTACGCGATCGTTTAATCTGCGTTATCCGTGCTCAGATTCTAACTGGCCAGCACCACGTGATTATTTGTATCGGCGGGTAGAATTTTTTATTATCTATTTTAAGCTTGTCAAAATGTGTCTTAAGAGAAGAAATATTTAATATGCATGATGAACCCATCTTCAATATTTTCAATAATACGGCGTTTAATAAACATAGCCCCTATGAAGTTAATAAATAATAATAATAAATATTTTACAACAATCACACCAATTCTCTAGTCCCAAAGTAAGCTACGAGGCTTGTTTTATGGGTACTAACTAGATAACGGATAAACATACTTAAATACTTTTTTTTGTAAATAAACACATATTATACATAGAAAACACTGGTCTGCAGTACAAACACACATGTTCATGCACACTTATGCTTGTACTGTGCGGGGATCGAACCCGCGACCCTTGGTTTTAGAAGTCCGACATGTGGACCACTGCACCAAGCGGTCGTCAAATACAACCAGTACATTTCCAAAAAGCTGTAGAAACCAATTTTCAACACACAAAATTCAATAAAAATTTGGTCAATTGACTCCGATTTCTGAAACTCAACCGTGACGTCACGTTTTTGTATTCCCAAACAAAATCTATGGAGGCAGACCGTTTTGACAGATAATAAAGAGTATGTCGACGATTGGTGGTGTTATTTAGCCTATTGCTCGTGAAGATTTGTTTTTTTGTTTTCATTAATCAAACTGCCAGTAATTGTCGCTTATTTGTTTCCGTGTGTGTTATGATGAGTTTTAATGTAAGTAGGTACCTATATAAATTCATTTTTGTGAAATTGTGACGCATTAATTGTAATAAGAAGAAAAATATCACCTCAGAATGTCCAGCAATTAAGTAACAGATTGTTCGAAAATGTGTAGAACGAACGACTGAAAATAGGTAAGATCTCTATAATACACTTTTGATATTGCGCCACAAATCGACCGCGTGAGTCGGGAATTAAACCCGCGACCTTCCTATACAGGGTGACTACCTAATCCACGGCTAGCCAGACGTCGGCTAAGCCGATTAAGTAGGTGTATCGTTTCACTAATTATAGGAGATCATTATACGCACAACGCCTTTTGTCAATAAAAACGAAATTAGGATCGTGCAATTTTTTTTAGTATAATAGGTAGGGAAACCCAAAAACCTTAGCCATAGGCTTACCTAGGCCAGTTCCATACAAAAAAACGGCAGGCTTCTCTACTATTCCTAGGCAGGATTGAAATTGAGAAAATAGATTGTATCCTGAGACTTCTCTTCGTCATTTTTAATTTAAGGACTATGATTTTGAGAACATTTTCATCTGACTTTAATATTGGCTAAGAGCACTTCTAGTTTCTGCTTAGCCAAGTTATGACTGCTACAGAATCCCCTGTTGCGTTTAGTCCACCTTTTGTACCTACTACGTACCTACCTAGGTACGTAGTTTTTGTGTGCAAAACAGCTGAATTAAATAAGCAAGAGCAATTATTTTTCGATAAGATACATATATAGCTTTATATTAAAATGTTCGATATCACTGGTTAACCTAGACCATTAAACTAAGCTTTGTATTTTCAAAGAAATAAAATGCATTCCGCCCTCGCACACCACCCATACAAATGACGATTTAATTGTTAACTGCTTTTTGAACGACTAACAGTGATTTTAATCGTTTGTACGTTTGCTCTATATTTTCATTACTATTTTGTGATAAGTTATACTTCCTAGGACCTAAGTACTTACATTTTTGAAAAACATTTAAGATCGATGCTGTAATTTTACGAATTTTTATGTTTTAACAGAATTAAAGTTACAAAGAAAGCCTTATGCACATAGTGGTAACTAGAAAATAGTAAAATTTATCAAACGGGCGCCAATAAATCAAAAATATCGAACAAGGATCGATACTGTTACACCCACATAAAAGCAAAATTTTCTTTTAAGCGACAACATAATCTGTTCCCGCTTACTTAAACGCCTCGAAAAAAAAAACAAAGTTGCCAAACCGAACTCCTTTGACCTCCATTCCTGTACGTGTCGGCAGGCGTTCGAAATTTAAATTCAGCGTTATAACCCGGCCGATTTGCGTGGTTCCCCGCGGGCTAAGCGGCCGGTCTCGCTGTGCGTGCTTCATCTACGGCCGGTATCGATCCTCGTCGCATTGCGGTGCCACGCGACGACTAACAGCTGATTTTCTAACTCGCTGTTGTTTTATGACATAATTTGAGGTTAAGTCGGCGTGGATTGAGGTGGAGGTAAAAAGATGAAAAAAAATTGTAGATGTTACGTAAAGGCCTCTTTCGACTGTCGGTGTACCGTGACTAAAACAAGGGTCGCGGGTTCGATACCCGCACAGTGCAAGCATAAGTGTGCATGAACATGTGTGTTTGTACTGGTCTGGGTGTTTTCTAAATATAATATGTATTTATTTACAAAAAACGTATTTAAGTATGTTTATCCCGTTGTCTAGTACCCATAACACAAGCCTCGTAGCTTAATTTGGGATTAGAGAATTGGTGTGATTGTTGTGAAATACTTATATTTACAAATAACAGCTGTTAAACCGCGGCTAAATCGCTGACAGTCACAGACGTGAGTCGCCGCAGGTGTGTCCGGGGCCTTAGTGCCCTTTAGGTTAGGTAAAGAACAAAGATATATTTCATAATAGATTATAAACATTACGTCTTTCAGGGTGTCCGGCAACAGAGAATGGCCGGTCAACCGCATATGGCCATTGGAAAAATATCAGATTTCATGGCCCGGAAAAATACAGATTTCCACTTGGAATATTCGCCGGTCGTTTTCAAAGCGTTTGGTTTACGCCATATTGTTATTGTTAGTTTATTTCAGCTGTGAAAATGTTTTGTACCTTTTATCAATATTTGTTTTTCATATAGTAACAACCTTTTATTCGACGGGTGGATGATAAACTCAGCAAATATAACCTTTGGTAGAATTAGTTAATACTTAGCTTGTTAAATGTTGACGATTGACAACACAATTTCGACTTTGTTAACATAATTTTGGTGTACAATAGGTTGCCTTATCACTTCTACTCCTAATAAGCGACTTTTAATCAAAAAAAACCTCTTGAATCAAAAGTTTTGAATCACTTTAGTTTGCTGTAGCGACACCCTTTATTATAGTTATTGCTAAAGATGTTTAACCAAGTTAAAAACAATCTAACAAAAAGGAATTTGTATCTTAGGCGAATAATAAACAACCTAAGCGATAAATAAACGCCCTAAAACTCAATATCAGGATCTCATTAGGCGCGAAACTCGCGATTTCTTCCCGAAAACCTATACCGATCTTTATTTGTCAAGGTGCTACTTCCTTAGCCTTTGAATTTTCGACTACCTAGTCCTATTTTCCCTTGGAGAATAACCGTAAATGACTATGTAAGGTATGTATTACTGAACTCATAGGCTTTGTAACGCTTCTCCTTGTTCGTGATTAACACAGTCGATGGAGTCAGGCGTTACTTTGCGGAAATCCATGACTAAAGCTGAAAAAGAGGATTATTTTGCTTTATATTTCCACTAAACGACGCCAGCGTAGGAAACCAAATACATCAAACTGCAACCACTTGAAAAAACTAGAGCTGGAAGACATTACAACTCACATTACAACTCACAACGTGACACAGAAGATGCATCTGCAATCACACCACTGAAAACACGCGAAGCGTTTCGCCACTACACGTGGCATCCTCAGGAGATGTTGTCGCATCGACAGACTTTGAGCGACTGCTGAAACTACCGACATATATATCGTGCTTACAGACTCCAAAGGCGGAGGTTATTAATTCAATCTGTACGTATGTAATAATATTATTAGAATTAGATAATATTTGAGTACGAAGACTTGTTCAAGTTTCCGACCAAGTGTGCTAAATTTCGAAAGTCTTTTTTAACAGCTGTACTAATTTCACGTAAACTAAGTGTATTAAATGACTCTAGTTCTTTAAATTTAAAACGATGGGTTTCAACAATATTAGTCCAATATTTTTCAGTTATTGGTCTCCAATAAGTATTTTCTGGTTTTAACTTAAGCCATCCCGGATAGCCGTGAAAAGAGTTACTAAGAATAATAGGAAGAAGCATACAAAACTGGGCATGGCGATCTGAGATCGATTAATCGAAGAATCGATTTTTGATCTATATCAAGTACTGAATCTATCCATTGAATTGATATTACACCCTCTAAAAAGATTCGGTTATTTGTGTTTCGATACAAACGTAAAATTACTTAGAATTAGTTAAATGTACAACTCAAAACATGTAAAGCAATGAAAATTGTTTACGTAATTACTTAAAAACTCGCTAGATGGATGTGTACTCAGTCTCTTCTAGTTCGGGTTTGTATTTCTATTAGAAATATAGAATCAATAAGAAAATGGAAAAAAGATAGATTTTTGACAAATCGATTCTTTACAGCTCGATTTTTCGATCGTATCGATTTATTTATCTTTGATTCGAATCGATTAAAAAAACAATCTTTTAGGAAATATCGCAATCCTACAAAACTGTAGAGAGTGGTATCCAGAGTATATATGATTTCAAACTTTCGCGTTGCATTTTAACACTAACTATTGGTTATCGGGTCTAAACGCGAACTATTTTAATGAGTATTTAGGTACTCACTACTCAACGTTTCGGCTGGATTGCACACAGCCGTGGTCACGAGCTGACTGGTGGCGCGCGGCGTCGTCTGCTCGCGGCGCGGCGGCCGCAGTTTCCAGATCCACCCTCACATGTCACCGCGACAAACAACACTGACGGTATTACTTTGTGTCTTTTAAGGTAAAAATCGCGGTTTGCACTTATCAATCACTGGATTCCACGCTGATGACAATTTAAATCCGTCGTCCCGATTGAAATTTTTGTATTTCTTGATTTCAATTGCTTCACATACTATCCTAGGATAGTAATAACGATCGGTGGAGAGGATTTTCGGATCGTGCAGTTCCAGAGTGTACCCTTTAGGCCGTTAATCGAACACTTAGCCGATCGTTCCACTTCTTACGACTGGAACTCGGATAATTGTAAAAGCCATTTGTAGGGTATTTTGAGACTGCCGAATTAGTGCCGAGCTAAATTACGGTTATCAAACGGAAAATCCATCCACCAAACAATATAGGGTGTAAAATAAACCCTCCTTTTCGCCGTTGTTTACTAAAAATGAAAAACAACTACTCGTAGTTCCTCTTGTGGCGACTTCTACCATTCGCCATCACAAGCGCATGCAATCACGGTGGCAAGCACGAGAGAGAGCGCTGATTCCGCTCCAAAGGCTAGATGACGCTGTTAGCCTAGTACCCCCCATGTATCGCGGCATATAAAGATTTAGATTCAAAATAATATAGATAGATAAATCAAGATGATGTCTATCGGGCCTTGGTCCCCGACCACAACACCCGGGCGCTAGGAAGCGCTTCCCTTTACCTTCCTAACCCTAAATCTGTTGCGCCTCTCTACACAATTTTTTATGGGTTATGCGCCTAGATAACACATAAAACAGAACAGATCCTAGATAAAATGAACTCTTATTCAATTGTGTTTGAGAAATACTCGTAACCTCCAAAGTACATTTTCTTCGTTATGTTGAGGAAATAATAATAAGTGGCGTTTACCACCTACTAGCGACCGCACGCGACTTCGTCCGCGTGGACTTTAGTTTTTTGCCACCGAGTTCCATACAAACTTTCATCCCCTATTGTATTACCCTTTTAGGGTAGAATTTATCAAGATCCTTCCTTGGCAGGAACTGTGTAGGTACCTACATCATAACATCTACCTCCATGCCAAATTCAGCCCAGTCCGTCCAGTGATTTGAGCTGTGCGTTGATAGGTCATTATGTCAGTCATCAATATTGCTAAATACTTGAGCAGAACACTATTTTACCTAATACACAGCGTAATAATTAACCGCCATAATTTATTTAATTCTCGGCGACATTTCTCTTTTGCGAATTACCTACCTACGGTGTTGTGGTGGCCCGGTAAAAATAATAAAGCTATTTACAACATTACACTACTGATACGAGTATGTATTGAACCGGTAACAGGTGCTTTTAAGATAGCTTTTATTTTTTCGGGTGATTTCCTCATGCCGTTCTTATCGATGATATGACCCAGATAACAAATTTCGTTTGACCTTCCCGATATCCGTTGCATCCGAGACGTCATTGGCAATGAACCACTGCGTAATTCTACATTTATAGTTGTTTTTTTTTTTTTTTATTTATCATATTAAAGACACTACGAACATATATGAAAATAATGATAGCAACTAAAACCACTAAGGTTTGTATTTGTGCTATCGGAGCTTACAATTTACAAATACAGTACAATAAATTACTCTGAAGCGAAACTACTACTTATCTTTATATTACGTATTCAAACAATAGGTACAATTCAAAACAATACCTAATAATAATAATCATTGGTTTGATGATCAAAACTACCAAGACCACCGAAAACAACACTCGAATTCATTATTCGCGTAAATTCAAACGTTCGCCAGTTATGTATTGAACGGCGAGCAAGATGCATACTAATTTTTATTTCTTGCAGTATACCCTCAAATACATAACAAATACTTTAAAAGTGTTATATCCTGAGTGTCCCGGAGAACCCCGAAGATGACTATTAATTGAGTTCATCAAGTTAATAAAAAGAAATCAGGGTCCTCCGGGACGGTGGCCTCGGGGTTCAGAGTATTCAGGGAATAACCCCAATAAAGTATATCACTAGTTAATTATAGCTTTCTGCCGTTTTATTATTTTGTGGGCTTGAGGCAAACTATCCTGATCATTTTTTTTTATTTTTTATGCCAAATCACAAGAAACTAAGTTACTAACAAACCCCAATGTGATGATTAAATAAATGACGAGGCCTGAAAACTAAATGCATAAGACCTTTGTTTCAATGGTCAGTTAGTAGTTACGCTCGTATAAAATTCCAAGACAGTTATTTGAAAAAGTCACGGTTACATTGCAAAAAAGTCAGAATAAATATTATCTGAAATGCGGAATTCACTTCCTTTTTAACACGCTTTTATTAGCTTGACCTGTATGTAACTATGTATGTAACGGAATCTTTGCACTTCATTTTCACCTACTTCTAGGAGTCTGATTAACATGGAAATTTGCACAGGGGTCAAGGACCGATAACAATGCAATAATTTGATAAGAGTTTTCGATTATCCTTATTAACTAAAAAAATAAAATTAATTTTAATATTGCTGAAATCGCCTTCTTACATTTTCCGCACGGCGCCATCTCTTTCACAAATATTACGAAAGTATCTAGTAGCGTTCGCTTAGCTAGTTAGTTTCGATAGCAATCATTAGATGTCGCTGCTAATGCTATGCAGTTTTAACTGATGCAATTGATTTGCACTAGAAGCTCTGTATTTTGCCAATAGATGTCACTATTAACTAACACATTAAGTGTAGTAACTATTTAGTGATCTGTGATTAAGTACCAATGACAATGCAATAATTTGGAGATTTAACTAAAAAAAAAAAAAAATAATAGTTTAAAAAACTAAAAAAACACGCTTTTATTGCTAACTAAAAAAGAGAAAATAATTTCTGAGTACACGGAATTTATATTACAGTAGAGTAAAAAGCGTGGGGTGCTTCGTATAGTAGTATGTGAAAATCATCCTATTATTGGCACGTATAAAAGTATGAAAACGTCATAAAGTGCACCCCACGCTTTTTACTCTACTGTAATATAAATTCCGTGTACTCAGAAATTATTTTCTCTTTTTTAGTTAGCAATAAAAGCGTGTTTTTTTAGTTTTTTAAACTATTATTTTAGATAGAGTTAGTTACTCTTGACCTTTAGGACTAAGCCCAACGAGGTAGAGACTGAGCCGACACTGGAGCGTGCTTGCCTAAAATAAACTTAACTAACTGACTAATGTTCTATCGCTCCATAGTCTGATGTAGCAAGCAAATAATATTTTCATACAAATACAATACAAACGCGTTTATTTGCGTATTTTGGGTGTTACAATAAAGGTCTTGTAGATAAAGTTATAGTTCACCAAAATTTGCTACATTTTACTCAGCGTGCAAATATGTATATTTATTCATTAATAAATTACAATTATGCCAGTAAAGGAAATCATCGCCACTGGACTAAATATATTTCTTGCGAGCAAAATATTCCACGCTTTTTACTCTACTGTAATATAAATTCCGTGTACTCAGAAATTATTTTCTCTTTTTTAGTTAGCAATAAAAGCGTGTTTTTTTAGTTTTTTAAACTATTATTTTAGATAGAGTTAGTTACTCTTGACCTTTAGGACTAAGCCCAACGAGGTAGAGACTGAGCCGACACTGGAGCGTGCTTGCCTAAAATAAACTTAACTAACTGACTAATGTTCTATCGCTCCATAGTCTGATGTAGCAAGCAAATAATATTTTCATACAAATACAATACAAACGCGTTTATTTGCGTATTTTGGGTGTTACAATAAAGGTCTTGTAGATAAAGTTATAGTTCACCAAAATTTGCTACATTTTACTCAGCGTGCAAATATGTATATTTATTCATTAATAAATTACAATTATGCCAGTAAAGGAAATCATCGCCACTGGACTAAATATATTTCTTGCGAGCAAAATATTCATTAATATTATACAATTTATTCTCAATTAGCCACGAATGTAACTTTGTTTTAAATAAGGACTCCGTCATGTCAGATCTGCAGGAACTACAAGTTGCGGAGTGGCAAGAGGCGGCGCAAGACCGAATCAGATGGCGTTCTCTTGTGTCGGAGGTCAAGACACACATTGGGTCGCTGCGCCAAAGGAGTAAGTAAGGGCCCTGTCAGTATCCTATCAGTCTTGTAGAATTATCAATATTTCTAAGTCAAATCGCTCAAAACTTGGACCGATCTCTCACGCCTGAGGAAAATTTAGCACTCGAGGAGGCTCACTGGTACCGTGGGCAAATGGGATAACATCCCGTTAAATATTCACATAACCGCTTCCAGATAAACCGGGGTATATTCGTAGCTTAGTGTAATTTTCAAGGAAACCCTTATTTTAGGAAAACGGTGTCATCTTTCTTAAAAATAATTTGGTAAAGGGTGCTTACAAAGACCTTTATTCGTGTCACAAACCTTAGACAAGGTTGATAATATTAAATTACTTAAAGTGTGTCCGAGAAAAATAATTTAAGTTTAGACAACGCTAACTGAGTCAATCAAAAGGTCTCTGCGGGCTCACTCCAAAAATGACCTCTTTTATCGCAATGACATGCGTTCTTACATGTGTACCATTTATATTATTAGGTTAATATATATATGTATATATATATTACGAATTTATGTAATTAATCAGTAGATATGTATGTTTATAAATTGTTTTTTTAGTTAGTAGGTAACCATTTGACTTTGATTTTCTTTTTCTCTTTCTGTATGTATATTAAATCCACCATTGTACACTAGTTGACGCAATTTTTTTTTCAAAAACCTATTTTTGTTGTAAAATTATTATACTAAAATAAGAATAATATGACACATAAGATTAAATATACAATATATATATATATATATATATATATATATATATATATATATATATATATATATATAGTATATTTTTTTGTTTTCTCTTTTATTTATTTTGTCGCACCGCCCACTAATCATTTCTGCTTAGCCCAAAGGTATTACTGGTAGAGAATGCCCTACGGCGTTAAGTCCACCTTTTGTACAAAGTATTGTTGTGCAATAAAGCTTAAATAAATAAATAAGCGACGCAACGCGACCAATACTGTAAACGCCAAGGGTCAATGGCAGTTTCGTCACGTAGGACATTATCAAAAGGACGGCTGTTTGATATTTTCGCGTCATGTCGCGGTGCGTTGCGCCTTAATACAACAGGTAATATACCACAGTGTGTAGCCTGACTTAATGCCGTGTGTACTTGTAGGTAGTGCAGTTTGTTTTCGGGCTTTTCATTGTGACTGTCTTATTGTTTTACCCCCTCTAGTCCCTGGCATTCATAGATGTAATATCTGTTTACCACCTAGAGAGTCGGTCCTGGAGAGGTTTGGCTTTATTGCACAACATTTTACAAAAGGTGGATTTAACGCCTCAGGGCATTCTCTACTAGCTTTTATTTTAGGCTACGCAGAAATGAAACGTGGGCGGTGCAACAAAAGCTAACTAACTTACTAGTTACCGTCGTGTTGTCGACCACTTTTGTGTAATTGTTAAGAAGTTAACTATTATTAACCAAGAGGTCGCGGGTTCGATTCCCGCACTGTACAAACATTTCTGTGCATGAACATGTCTGTTAGTACTGGTCTGGGTGTTATATGTTTTTATTTGAGTTTATTATTTTGTAATACCACTGTTGATTCTGATATCTGTAACACAAGTGCATAAGCTACTTACCACGGAGTCAGATCAATGTATGTGATGCTGTTGTATATTAATTATTTATAAAGAAAAACTACACATTTTCTTGTACACTTATTATCTTTCTGCTGAAAAACTAATTTATTTTATTTATTTAAAACTTTATTGCACAAGAAATGTACAAAGGGTGGACTTAATGCTAAAAGCATTTTCTGCCAGTCAACCTCAAGGTCATGCAGAAAGAAGGCAATGGGTGCAGTGAAAATTAAATAAGGAAGGTAGTGTTTAATAACGCAAAAATAAATTAACTTAATATATAGATATAACTAGCTGACCCGGTAAACGTTGTTTTGCCATACAAATGTAAAGTGTGGACTACCCTTATCACTAAGGGGTATGAAAAATAGATGTTAGCCGATTCTCAGACCTACTCAATATGCTCACAAAATTTTATGAGAATTGGTCAAGCCGTTTCGGAGGAGTACGGGAACAGACATTATGACACGAGAATTTTATATATATAGATATCAATACATAAAAGTAAATATTAAATTATATTATAATATACAAAAAATAAATATCAATTAATTAATATGGATAATATATACATATATATTAATTGTATTAATTATTATCAAGAATTCGATATTAAAAAAAGTTTTCCTTCTGTATTTCCGTTGATCGAAACGCTACAATAATTTGAAAAGTTTATGCCATTCACCTTTCTTAATTGAGGAATGTTTTCCATTTTCGCCGTTTGTTTTGAAAGGCGCTGTGACAGGTCTATGAATAGCTTAGCCTCCGTCATTTGTCTGTTAGCTTTTTAACTGTGTGCATGTTCTATGTTTATCTTTGTAAGTTATTAGGCTTTTCTGCTTGGAAATTAATAAGGTAGCAAATAGACCCACTTACAGCACATATTAAGCTCTTAGAAGACCTCCGTGGCGTAGTGGCGTGCGCCACTATATATTTATTTAATTAAAACTTATTGCACAAGAAATGGACAAAGGGTGGACTTAATGCTTTAAGCATTTTCTGTCAGTCAACTTCAGTAAATTATAAAGGTAAATTGTGGTTATTAACGCAAGAATAAATAAACAATATAAAGATATAATATCAATAAATAAAAGTAAATATTAAATAATATTGTAATATAAATTTAGTCTAAATTTAATTCTAGTCTAATTTAGCCTAGCTAACTAATTTTCCATGTTTGCACTTGTCTGGGCGTTTGTGGTAACTTCGTTGGTTTTGATTTTCACAGCACAAGATCTTTCGAATTAGAGATATAAAAAATTATGGTATTTTTTT
This sequence comes from Pyrausta despicata, assembly GCA_963921415.1. NCBI lineage: Eukaryota > Metazoa > Arthropoda > Insecta > Lepidoptera > Crambidae > Pyrausta > Pyrausta despicata. The sequence goes on along the minus strand of OY992861.1, from coordinate 14,256,760 downwards.
TTCTACATCATACATTTCTCCTGTCTGTACCACTCACGCCAAGTCGTTAGCATAACAAGCGCGCAGCCTTTTCGTCTTGCCATCACTTTGCAGCTCCCAAACCATTTTTTTATAATGTTGACTTTTAACATTACTTACCTTGTACCTAAGTATCTCTTCTCTTTGATAAGGACGCTTGAAGAAGAACAAAAGCCCGTATAAGGCCACTTAACACTTTAACTAGAATATGTAATGAAGAGGTGGGCTGCTGTGCTTGATATTTCAGATAGGAAAAGTCTCCTGAATGCGAGTTACATCCATACATATATATATATAATATATAAAATAAAGTTGTGTTAGTTACACTATATATAACTCAAGAACGGATGAACCGATTTGTCTGAAAATTGCTGGAGAGGTAGCTTAGAACCAGGAAACGGACATCGAATACTTTTTAACCCCTTCGACAGCGATTGTGAAAACAAAGGAATCCCTCGCGGACGAAGTCGCGGGGGGCCACTAGTAGGTATTAAAATAAAGCTGAATCTATACATATAATAACTAGCGACCGCCCCGCACATTCGGCTGCGTGGACTTTCCTAGTTTCATACAAAAGTGCAACCCCTATTTTAACCCCTATTTTAACCCCTTTGGGAGTAGAATTTATCAAAATTCTTTCTTAGCGGATGCCTACGTCATAACATCTATCTGTATGCCAAATTTCAGCCCGATCCGACTAGTGGTTTGGTCTGTGCGTTGATAGATCACTATGTCAGTCAGCCAGTCAGTCACTCACTTTAAATATAACTTGAAATAAAATATTTGTAGTAAACAAATATTTTATTTCTGACAATAATTTGTTTGGACTAAGTCACAGCTAGCTACAAAATGCTTTACTTAATATGGGAACACTTATCCTAGTCGCATTATATTAACGCTAAAGTTTGTTAGTATGGATGTTTGTTATTCTTTACGTAAAACTACTGCATGGATTTAAAACTCTAACTCAATTTACCAAAAACACAGTAAATAAAGACAACATTTAATAGTAAGTAGCGCATGTGTTCCGTCTGCTCGGAGACGCGCAAAAATCTAATTACGAAATTACAATACAATATCAGTAACAAAATAACAATACAAATACAATTACGAAATAATAATAATGAGTTTTTTATTTCGTTATAAAGTTGCCTTACAACTAGTACATTGGAGCCCCCATTTAAGCAGAATTTGCCTGTGTTTGGGGGACCGCTCTTCCTTAAATATATTTTATTTTAACAAGGCAGTATGGTGAACATGTTTCTTTCTTTACTTATTTTTATTCTTTTAATGCTCTTACATAAGGTGACTAATTCTATGTGTGTGTCAGTGAGTGTGTGTCTGTTTGTGTATGTGTGTGTGTGTCTTTGTGTGCGTGTGTGTGTTTTGTATGTACGGTTATGCAATGCGCTCTAGTAATTATTCTACCTCATCATGTGTCTTATTTTTTATACAATTTAACAAACTTTCCTTACATATACGATATTTTTTGTCATATATATTTATATATTTATTTATTTTATTATATATACAGAAAAGCAGAACGTGACATAAATCGTCTCCTGGCAAATGTGGTCCTTATATTGGAAGGCTGAGCAACAACATTTCTCCGTCTCTTTCTTAGTTGACTAGAGTCGTATGTTAATGTCTTGTGGGTTTTAGCAATGGTGCAGAATACGAGTACATAAAGCTTCCTGACTGAAAGTAAACCACTGATGCTATAGAGAGTATCTGTGGAGAAGCGTCTCTTTTTAAAGTACATAACTTTAATTAAAGTACGTTGCGCCTTCTCTAGCTCAAAGAATTGAGTTTTTGCTGCGCCACCCCATACAGGAATACAATAGGTCAGTATAGGATTGAGCCAAAGCCGTGTAGATTTGGTTGAGTAAATAATTTGGTGAGTCTTTATTAAAGTGACTTGGCATAATGTGTCTAAGTGTTTTAAACATCTAAATTAGTTTGGCGCAACTGATTTCGAGTTAGGAAGCTAAAGGGAAGCGCTTGCTACCGACCGGGTGTTATGGTCGGGGACCAAGGTCCGATAGACATCATCTTGATTTGTCTATATATATTATTCTGGATCGAAATCTTATATACCGCGGTTCATGTGCGGTACTAGGCCGGTACTAATTGGCCGGTGCTAGGCTAACAGCGCCATCTAGCCTTACCGTACCGTATCAGCTCTCGCTGTTGTGCTTGCCTTTAGGCATGCACTTGTGATGGCGAATGGTAGAGGTCGCCACACCACTCCCCTCCGAATAACCGGAGGTTGGTTGAGCCAGGATGAGCCAGCAGTCTGTGCGTCTTGAGCTTGCAAGTGCCAGTGTTCTCGGGTCCACCACGATGAGCCGGGATGAGTGTGCGTGATGTCCTAGGTGAGTCGGGATGTGCACACAGGATGTCCGCGGCGAGTCGGGATGAGCATGCGTGATGTCCTCAGTGAGTCGGAATGAGCATGCGGAAGTCCACGATGGTCGGGATAAGCGGCCTGTACTCCACGGTGAGTCGGGAAGAGGCCCGCCTGTTGTCCACAGTGAGTCGGGATGAGGCGGTTGCTGCTGACCAGGATGTGTGGGGACGAGTCCAGAGTCCACGGTGAGTCGGGATGACCTGGATGAGGCTGCCGGAGGTACCAGGAAGATCCAGTGCGGGTCTGCGGATGGTCCTCTTGAGGCTGGTGCTGGCTTGCTGGAGACTGCTGGCTGGGTGCTGTTGGCGAAGGAAGGAGAGGGCGACGACGATGATGATGACGGGCGGCTCCAGGGTGTTGGTCACGTCGGGGTCACCAATTTGGCGCAACTGATTTCGAGTTAGGAAGCTAAAGGGAAGCGCTTCCTACCGACCGGGTGTTATGGTCGGGTACCAAGGTCCGATAGACATCATCTTGATTTGTCTATCTATATTATTCTGGATCGAAATCTTATATACCGCGGTTCATGTGCGGTACTAGGCCGGTACTAATTGGCCGGTGCTAGGCTAACAGCGCCATCTAGCCTTATGGAACCGTATCAGCTCTCGCTGTTGTGCTTGCCTTTAGGCATGCACTTGTGATGGCGAATGGTAGAGGTCGCCACATTAGCTTTCTAGTTCTATTGATTACGTATTCTAAGTGAGGGTACCAAGATAATCTATGGTCTACAATAACGCCAAGATATTTTGTTTGGGATACTTTCCGATAGCTGGACAGTTACACACTTTTTTATTTGTATCACCTGTACACTCGTGAATTTTTAGATTAAAATCGGTTTGAGGCTGTGAGCTGTTGTTGATACTGAAACAGATATAACTTGTTTTGTTGTATTTAAAGTGAGGAGGTTCTGTTTTAGCCATACAGCCACACGAGAAAGGCCAGTCTCAGCACCACATTTGACCTCTTCCCAAGAGTCACCAGAAAAAACCACGGCCGTGTCATCAGCGTATGACAAGACTCTAGCGTCCGTAACATAAGTCGTTGATGTAGACAAGAAAGAGCGTAGGTCCCAAGACGCTGCCCTGTGGCACACCACATTTTACGCTCACAGCATCACTAGTGCAATCAGAAAGTTTCACTTTTTGTGTCCGGTCCGATAGATAGCTCTCGAAAAGGGCAAGAAATAGCAAGATATTGATGTCAATTAAATAACATTAGCAGAATTGATACTCGGTATTGTGAATTATATTAAATATTAGTATGTTGTCGCCAATTAGAATATTCATAATAACTATTAAAACATTTGTCCAAAAGCCAGTAGGTCAATCTCCTCTTCAATATTGGCCCTAACTTACTTTAGTGAAATTTTACCAGCACATAGCTATTTTATACATCAGAATAACACATAGGCTACAATTTATAATAATTGTAAATATAAAGGGTTTCCATGCAACCGAAGTTGCGGGTGACCACTAGTTGAGAATAAAGCGGATTGTTAGTGTGGAATCCAGTGCCATGTTGGAATTTAATAGCCATTTTTCCGCTTATTGTCGTGTCTATCGCATATGATTGTCTTTTGTTGGATGCCTGGAATAGCGGACGAAGAGAGGTCTTATTCTGGGGAGGCAATTGTCGACCACTTTAGTGTAATGGTTAAGAAGTTGAATTGAACATCATAAATAACTATAGCCTGACCATTGTCCCACCTGTCGTTACAGAAGAGAGGCTTTTAATAAAACTGCAACAGTTGGATCGATCCTAGGGGGCGGGGCCAGATGGTATCTCGCCTCGTTTTGTGTCATCATGCGCCAAAGCATTGGTCACCCCGCTATGTTGCATATATAATAGATCATTGTGCACAGGTGTATTCCCAACACAGTGGAAAGAAGCTAAAGTGGTACCCGTTTACAAGTCAGGCGCCGAAAATTTGGTAAGCAATTACAGACCCATCTCGATTCTATCTTCTTTCGCAAAGATTTTTGAGGCTCTGGTATATCCTACGCTCCAAAACCACCTTAAGCTTTATGTTAGTGATAGTCAGCATGGCTTTGTTCAATCTAGGTCCACCTGTACAAACTTAACTAGCTTTGTTGAGAACTTGGCCCAAGCTTTCGATAAAAAACAACAGGTCGATGTCTTGTATACGGATTTCAGTAGGGCTTTCGATAAGGTACCGCACAGTATTTTACTATACAAACTATCATGCTATGGGTTTTCTGGTTCTTTCTTAAAATGGCTAACATCATATCTAGAAAATCGAACATTCTATGTAGTGGTCAACGGTTTCCAGTCTGATAGTTTTAATATTACCTCAGGTGTCCCGCAAGGACCACATCTGGGTCCGATTCTTTTCAATTTTTTTGTTAATGACATACCTGATTACTTGGTAAATTCTATAGTTTTTATGTATGCGGATGACTTAAAATTTTTAAGGCCTATTAATTCTGTGGAAGACTCACTATTGTTGCAAAATGACCTGAACAACCTCATTGATTGGTGCAAACTTAACCAAATGTCACTTAACGCAAAGAAATGTCATCATATCAAATTTACCAGAAATCTGGTTGTGGCATTCGACTACAAAATAAATGAGCACAAGATTCAGGAAATCGAGGTTATAAAAGACTTAGGCGTAACTTTTGACAGAAAGTTGACATTTGCACCTCACTACGAGTATATCGTCAAAAGGGCGTCAAGGTTACTTGGGTTTGTCATACGAAACACCAAAGGCTTCAGCATCAAAACAAAAAAAATGCTTTACAATAGTCTGGTTCGTAGCATACTTGAATACTGTTCTGTTGTCTGGCGGCCACACTTCGCGGTTCACAGTCTTCGTATCGAGCGCGTTCAGAAACGGTTCATGTGGCATCTCGCCCGTTTAGTTGGCAAAGCAAGGAGAAGTTTCTCCTACGCTGATAGATTGAAACACTTTCAAATGTCATCTTTGGATAAGCGTAGGGAGGTTATTGATCTTTTGTTTTTGTATAAACTAATTAACAATAAAACTTTTTGTCCTCAGTTGCTGAGCTCGTTTGAGTTTAGTGCTCCTGCTAGATATCCGCGTCATCCGATAGCACCATTGCGGCCGCCATTTCGCAGATCCGTTCTTGGCTCCAACTCTCCAATACCCAGACTGTGTAAACTGTTAAATGTAGCTATTTAACAGTTTACACATGACTGACATAAACTGTGATTCCATTTATACCTTTCGAAAAAAAATTTACAGCAATTTGGCACATATTTGATATCAGATATATTTTTTGAAGCATTTTGTTTTGTATTCTTTTTTTTTCTCATTGTCCGTGTTTTATCTTAGTTACTCTTAATACTAGTTATCATTTGTGCGTTCTGTGTTTACTTGTAAGTGGTCACTACACTTAGTATTATAAACTTTTGTTTCTGTTTATGAGGTTATTGTGTAGATTGTAAGTAAACCAAATAAATAAAATAAAATAAAATAAAAGTTGACTATTAACCAAGAGGTCGCGGGTTCGATCCCCGCACTGTACAAACATTTGTGTGCATAAACATGTCTGTATGTACTAGTCTGGGTGTTATATGTATTTATTTAAGTTTATTTGTAATACCATTGTTGATTCTGATATCTGTAACACAAGTGCTTAAGCTTACTTCCCACTGAGTCAGATCAATGTATGTGATGTTGTTATATATTTATAAATAAATAAATAAATAAACAAAAATAAAAAGTTCACATTCGTATAAAAGATGATCGATATATCGGCCACTCAAACGCAACGTGTGGTGCTTCGTTGAAAAAGTTTGAATTTCGAATATTCATTATCTCTATTTCGACGCCAATGCAGGAACCAAAATACATCCAACTGTAATCACCTGAAACAGGTAGAGCTGGAAGTCCCAGGACTTACAATAACTACAACTCACAACGTGACACTGAAGATGCACCTGGAATCACAACACTAACACCAACAAGCCACTCGATGCGTTTCGCCACTACACGTGGCATCCTTAGGAGATGTTGTCGCTTCGACAGACTACGACTACTGTCGAAGCGACAACTGACTGATACCATCAACTACCTCCTTCTTTACTCGACCCTATGTCTATGACCTACCAGAAACGTTCTGCCGACTGTACAACACTATTATGAAACACTAGAAATAATTTGTAGTCTTTTGTGTTAGTAATTAATTTATCTATATATATATATATATATATATATATACATACCTATGTGAACCATTCGTTTGTTAAGGGATTTAAAGTTATTGCTTTTAATTTAGGATATTTTACTCACACGACCGATTGGTGTAGTGGTCCTCATGTCGGACTTCTAAAACCAGGGTCGCGGATTCGATCCCCGCTCAGTACAAGCATATGTGTGCATGAACATGTGTGTTTGTACTGGTCTGGGGGTTTTCTATGTATAATATGTATTTATTTACAAAAAAAACTATTTATGTATGTTTATCCGTTGTCTAGTACCCATAACACAAGCCTCGCAGCTTATTTTGGGACTAGAGAATTATTTTTTTACATTAATTATAATAAAAGACCCCCTAAAAAAGGTGGTAAGAAGACTGCCTTTAAATCCTAAAGACCGATCAACTTTTAACCAGCAGAGTACGAACTCTGGAATAGTTTGTCTTTAAATTAAATATGGTTAAATATAGACAGACCAGTTGCAGAGGGTTAGAATTTCGCTCATATCTATTGCTTCAAAATACTGTAATCTACGACATACTTTTATAACCTATCTCATTTTACACAATCTTATTTCAGAATCAGAATCAGAATCTTTATTGCAAGTCACATGAGTAAAAGGTGTTACAAATAATGTCAAAGTACAGTGACGCCCGGCGAGCGCACAGCAATCTTAGAAAGGCAAGCATTGCCTATTTACTTAAAACATAGGAAATATTAACATAACATTACAAAATTTTAATAATTATAACAATTAACACAATGGGCACTTTTAAATTGGACAATTTTAAACAAGCTCTGCTTTAAATATTAAACATATACAAGATATATACATACAAGATCTGCTTAAATATTTAACGACCATGAGTTTGGTGTGATGGTAAATAAGTTGACTATTAACCAAGAGGTCGCGGGTTCGATCCCCGCACTGTACAAAAATTTGTGTGTATTATTAACATGTCTGTTTGTGTTGGTCTGGGTGTTGTATGTATTTATTTAAGTTGATTCTGATATCTGTAACACAAGTGCTTAAGCTACTTACCACGGAGTCAGATCAATTAAAGTGATGTTGTTGTTAAAAAAAAATAGGTTCATAGTACAAAAGGTCACGATGTATTAAGTAATTGTTAAAAATCGCTAGAAATGGCTGAGACTAAGTCTTTGCCTTGCGAGTCCAGTATAATAACATCTTCAGGGTCTTGTTGCGGCTTCCGCGTTTCTGCAGCGCATCAAACATGTTTGCGGTCGCTGCTGTAGATGACTTTTTTGCAATCATGCGCAAAAAGACACTCTCCATCGTCTCCAGAGTGATAAAAAGCGGGAACGAGATCCTGAAGATGATAGCAAGTAGGATGGATGCACCTATCTTTAGGAGGCACTCTGAGTTGCAGGTTTTGTGTGTGCGGAAATAGACTCAGAATTTAAAATAAAATATAAATAAATGTACCTTTCATATTTCATTCCATATTCATTACTAACCATAGATATTTAGATAATTGTTACTAATCTTTATGGAACCAAGTTTCTCCGAAATAAATGATTTATATTTTATTTTATTAAGTTCCTTTTCATCCTACTTCTTTTTAAAAAACTTTTACTTTTAAAAAGGTTCAATCGAACTTTAAGGTCATGTAGATAATTAAGTACTCGCACCTACACTCTTACATGATTAATTCTCAAGTTCTTAACAAGGTTATTTCGAAGCTACCTTTATGTAGTAGACATCATGCAAAGGGTCCTCAAAGGGTTGAAGGTCTCTGGAGTCCTGTCTCTAACGGCGTGTGGCATTTATGTGAACTTGAGAGCTATCTTGGAGACGGCGGGGCACGGTAAAATGTGGACCAAGAGAATTTAAAAAATCCTTTTCGGCTCCCGTCGGAGGAATCGAACCCCCGACCTTTGAAAGTCCGGTCCAATGCTCTGACCAACTGAGCTACCGAGAACCTTAATGGAGTCGTTGAATTTTGTTAGTGCTTTTTAACGCTGTAAGCCAGCGTATGTTTATTCTATTATTATTATATTATATTTATTTTTTAAGTGTTATGTCTTTTCGAAATTAAAAATAGCGTTGTGAACGCAAAAAATATTTAACAAATTACAAGAGAATTTACTTTCACCAGATCCAGTTATGGAGGAAGGAGGCAGGTCATAGCAACAACTTGCGATCCGTGGGTACCTTTAAAATTATTTTACCTTTCACCGTTTCCAAACGTTCAAATCCAAATTACCAGTCGTGTCCCATTGTCCATTTTTATGTTTTTTTTTTTCATATTGCTAAAAACCTCTTAAAGAATGTAAATATAGTTATGAATCGAAATAATGAATAGTTTCTTCAGCTCTGTGCAATGTGTGTTCAACATTACGAACATCGCTTACTAACCATAATTGCTTTTAAAAAATGTTCTTGGTAAATGTAACAATTACCGTTTGAAATACATTCATCCCAAATGGTGTCTACAGTTTAGAGAATGCGTGCCCCTAACAGGCATAAAGACCTTGCATTTAGTCTCCACTCAGCGCCCAAGTACGATACAATAAGTAATTTTTGCCACACCTTACTGTCCTGTCGTGATAGTGCTAAAGGCGGATTTGTGTCTCATTAACATTTTCTACTTTTATAGTAGAAAATTGTGGTTAGGGGACTGACCCACCATCTAACGACCTTCATGAAGGTAGACTTCTGGCCGCAGGGAGTCGTTTTTCGCAAGTTCCTAGGGCGGATGCCTGCTGAGACAACGCACTCTACCTTAAATACATAACGCGTGTGTTTTTCGTGTTTCTAAGGCAGTTTTAGAATAGAATAGAATCGTTTATTTGCTCTTGAATACGGTACGGTTTTTGTATGTATTCGGTGATAAAATTGTTATATTGTATGGGTGTTAGTTTTTAAGTTAAGTCTTTTTGAAGTCTGTAGCTGATAATAAAGGGATAATAATAATTATTATTATAAATACATTTTTAATAAGATCAAACTTTCAGCAATACACATACTTTCCAAAAATACCAAGAAAACCTTGGCTCGCCACTACAATTACCTAAACCGAACCTCTTGTAAAGGTCTAGCCATAAATCCAGCAGGAACTACTCCTGAAATATTAGCACTGCGGGGTGTTCCCGGCAAAAACAGGGGACTGCGTTATGACGAATAGGAAACTCCAAGGAATACAGTCAGCTGAGAAAATATGGGTCTAATGCTCAGGTTAAGTGGTACTAATAAAGCGGTTTTACATTCCATTGCCAGTGACTGTCACAGCCAATATTTCAGTAGTCATTTATCTTATTAGATGTACTTATTTTTATATTAATATCTTTTAAAAATTTCGACATTGCTTAGTTTAAGACAGTAGGTAACGTATATATGTTTTTTCATTAATGAATGAAACATTTTTATTTCAGAAACAGTTTCCATACATTCTTAACCTAAAATCAACTAAAGAGAGATAAAATAAAATTAAATAATACATTTAAAAACAATCCGAAACCAAGCAAACAAACCAATTAAATTAAATTAGTACACTCTTTTTTGCACACCAACAAATATTAACAGAGTTTTACATAGAAAGATGTACAATGTAGGAGGTATGTCTTGTTATTTAATAAGTGCGTAATCGAAGCAAAGTTTTTATTATTTTTTTGAATTATAAACAACGAAGTCACGTAGTCAATTGTTTTGAATTATAGGCAATAACTACAATACATGGTGAATTTTGTGCAGGGGACTTTGGTAAGCGTCTGTTTCAGTCAAACGAAAAACTTAACGTCGGCATTAATGTAAGATTTTTTTGAGTTTTTCAGAAGTTGGTAGGTACTCACTGCGGTAACTTATAAATAATAATAACGTAATAAGGGGGATCCTGCAACGAAAATGAATAGCTTGATGTGGAGCCCTGTGTACTCACAGATATAACGGGTATACTTTTACAACAATATTACCGAATCATTAGCAAAAGAGTACATAAAATGATACACCATATACCCTGTAATGTGAGGAACATAAGTAAATAGTTGCATAACTGGCGACTGTCAGGCGCCTCGACGCGGCTCGCTGCCAAGTCGCCACGCCACGGAAAATGAGTAAAGTCTACGACAAATCGGTATTTCTTGCTTTGTATTCACAAAACAATCTTTGTGAAAGGATTTTTTTTTTCGATTCTATAAACAATAAATAAGGTTCATGAAGGCTGTAAAGTGAAATGGGTTATCAAATCAGTGAGTACCGAGTTGCACCATTCTGAATGTTATTCAATAAGACTGAGAAAAATAACCGTTTGGTTCAACCATAGCTCAAATTAATCTCGGTTAGTTTTAAGTAGTTAATGAAAAAAATAACCCAATTGTGCTGTCTGAAAAAGTAATTGAAATATTATTAGTAAATAAAGAATAAATTAGTCCGTCGAATTGACTCCAGAAGCATCTCTCACTATTAACTAAAGATAATATCAAATAGATTACCAAAAGCAATTACAACGTTCAATAAACATTCGTCCCTACTTAAGTATCAATAATGTGTGCTTTTGATTATGTAAGCCAATATTTTAAGTAGCATGATATCTAAAATCAGTATTAAAATCCAGCAACCGGTTGTAACGACCCTAGCTGCCGTCATGCAGACTCAGGCTAACTGTCTGCTAAGCGAGGTTACAGAAACAAATAACGATAAACCACAATTAAATAAGATGCAGTGATTCAGTTGCCACTCATCACTCAAATATGAATACCTTTGTAATGGCAAGATCTTCAATGAAAGACGGTCTAGAATTTAGATTCAGAGGATTCTGAAATAACAAAATAATATTTTGTAGCCCGTCATGCGTAACTCAGATATTAGGAAACCAAGGAACGTTGAACAAAGTTCTTTAAGTTTACGCTGTCTGTCACTTCTACCTGTCGTAAACTTGGCGGTCTTATACCCACCCTATTTAATTTATCTATAAATAATATATAACACCGCAAACTTCCCGACTACGAGCTGTTTTTGAGAAATTCATGACAGAAAATCTCAGAAACAATTTCGGCTCGACCTGGGATTCGAACCCAAGACCTCAGGGATGTAAGGCAGAAACTTTGCCACTACATCAACGAAGCAGTCAATTTGGCGTTGTTACAACCCCGTGCTTCGGAAAGCACGTTAAGCCGTTGGTCTTGCTACTGATCTATCTCCGGTCATGTCGGATTGCCATCTCACCGAACTTTGAGAGTGATGGAACAGTAAATGCACTTGTGTAATGCGCTCATACTTGTGCACTATAATATCTCCTGCGTAGTTGGCTAATCTCTGTTGAGATTGGCCGCCGTGGTCGAAATCGGCTAGGAGCACTATTAATTAATTATTATTAAAATAATATTTAGTCTCAAAGTTTTTGCCTCATCTTTTTCTTTATTTTACCAGTTAAACAATCATCGTGTCCTCCAGGAGAAAACGAAAAGATCTGAATTATAGTCACTATTTTTTAAGTTCAAACAACTTGCCGTATTCACATTAAACTGTGGCTTTGTGTAACAGAACTCATATCCTTTTTTTTACTTGGACAGTTCCTAGCTTCTTACAAGGTGAACAGCTTAAATGCGTTCTTTCTGATATTTATTTACGGGGTTTCTACCATGCTTATTTTCCAACAGTCTTAATATAACTCAAAAGCAAGGTTCTCGTACCTACAAGATACATGGTGAAAATGTAGTAAATAACTATTCTAAAGATTTTCATAGTATTTCTAAGCTAATATGCAAAATTCATAACCTATTCCAATTTCGCTTTGGACATTTCGGAATTGATAGAAAACACGAAGTTACCATTGATTTATGTAGCTTAAGACAATCTTTGGGCAACCACACCTTGGATCGCCAGAACTCTAGTGGTTGGTAACTAATTAATAATCAGAAACCATAGTCCAAAATGTAGGTAAATCGATCTGCACTAAATTAGTTTGTAGGGTGTGTCTACAGTTAAGGGATGTGTTGAGTGCTAACGACTTGAGAGGGAAGTTGTAGTAAGAAACAAACCCGTTGTATGCCGTTCTAACACTGACGGTTGATATCTGTTTTGATTAACATTAATGAACATGTACTTATACTAAAGTTATTGATTGTAAACAAGTAAAGATACGTAGATGTGTGCCGACGGTGCTCGTTGAGGGTCCATCGGCCAGCCGCTGTATGTGGGTCGCTGACGCCGCTCCGATGTTGGGCAATTTACATGTACCTACGTAGCTAGCTCGTACATAGTTCAACCATAAGCTAACACTAATCTTTTACGTAATAGAAATAACGAAACAAGTTTTAAAGTCTAAAAAAAGGTAGAATAGCAAAGACGTTTTAAAAGTTTAATTGTAATTAAAGTCATAAATGTACTTATGAATGCTCTAAGGTGCTAGTAGTGTAAAAAAAATGGTAGAAAAAAACCCATGAGGTATTCAAATTATGTTCTAAATGCTTCCGAGTTGGTTTGGTAATACTATCTTGAAAAATGAATTTCTGTTTGTTTTTCCGGAACCGGATGTTATAATAAGACCTACCTCTCACCCAACATCTATGGAGAGATGGGTGTGGCTGAAAACCATTGTGTTTGCAATCATACTTCAAGTCAGCATAAGCTGAGCCACCTTCAATTTCTTTACTATGCGCTATGTTTTTTTCATTGAATATTAGTTATGTAAGCAATAAAGATGTTATTATTATAATTATGTTACATACTATTAAAAACCAAGAAATCCTACTTATTTCGTTGATAAAGCATAAATGACAGTATGCCATAAGGTTTAAAAAGCGTTTACCATCCCATTTTAGTCGAAAGCAAAATAAGAACAAGTCTTAACGTCCGACGAAAATACTCGTAGTAGGTACTTTTATTTGATGACTTTAAACCTATTCTTTTTTTAATAATCACCACAAAAATCCCACAAAGCGCTTGTTAAAGGTTTAGTGCACAACAACGAACAAAACTTTTAAAAAGTTAATAGTCCTCCTGGCCGATTTCGACCACGGCGGCCAATTTCAACAGAGATCAGCCGACTGCGCAGGAGATATTATAGTGCACAAGTGTGAGTGCAATACACAGGTGCACTCACTGTTCCATCACTCTCTAAATTCGGTGAGACGGCAATCCGACATGACCGGAGAGAGATCTGGCGCAGGACCAACGGCTTAACGTGCTTTCCGAGGCACGGGGGTGTAACACCACCAACTTCCTGACTCCGAGCTGTTTTTGAGAAATTCATGACAGAAAATCTCAGAAACAATTTTGGCTCGACCTGGGATTCGAACCCAGGACCTCTCGGATGTAAGGCAGAAACTTTGCCACTACACCAACGAGGCAGTCAAAGTTAAAAAGTTATCATTATGGTGAAACGTTCAAGCTAGTGTATTCTAAGCCTATGGTTCAAACTAGCTCTAGCTTACAATCCCCGGGGCGCGGTGAAGGTTTCGTGTGAAGCGACAATAAAGGGCATTACTAATTTTACAAACTCGTTTGCTTTGTTATAATATCACGTGATTCATGTGTGAAAACCGAAAAAGAAGGGGCACTAGATTTTAAATTACTGTCTCATCACACTTAGAATATTACTATTAGTATTAAAATTAGTAAGGTGCTCGCAGACAAACATTTATTTATCTAAGCTAGATACATAACATAGGCAATTACTAACTAATTACTAATTTATAACTCTACCAGTCATAAATTTGGGTTAAGCGGAAATTAAAAATTTAAAAGTTTTATTGTGTACCATTAACAATGCAAATTTCTTTACAGTGTGAAATTAAAAAATAAAATATAATGTTCCCTCCTGTGGCAGTCCATTTTTCTTTCAGTGAGAAATTTAGTTGTGTAATGTTTAGATTTCACATTGACATTAATAAATACTGATTTGTCTGCAGACCCCAACTTATCAAGCACGATGACTTGTTTTTTTTTTCATGTCACGCCACCACCAAAAGATACTAACTACGATTTTTATAAAGGTTAACTAAAATCGACCATTAAAGTATTGCGAAGCAAGGAGCTTAATACGTAACTACGTGCTACATTACAACCGCACTACGGCGTAGCAGATACAGTTCGTAACGTCATACTACGGTACGGTACACGCTACCGATTTCTCGTAGCACGGCACATGCTACGAGACGGTGACGTAGAATTTTAAACACACTCGTAGCACTTTACAATGTCATTAATTATATGCAACGATATTACCTAGTTAGTTAACTTTTGTGTTGGACTTCGCGCAATATCGTTAACATTTTCGGTGGCGGCGAACGCCAAGGTCACCCGAGCCTACACGATCGCGCCCGACCAGCTCGCAGCCAAGACGAACATTCGCACACTCGCCTACAAGCACATCGGAAATCCTAATAATAAATATGAAAAAGGAGTACAGACCGCTATTTTTACTTAACCTATCAATAGGACCCTAACATTTGTGTCAATGTTTTTTATTCCGCAGAGTGCATTTTCAAGGTCCCATTTTTATTAACATATAGTAGAAAAATTGGTTCAAAATAAATAAAAAATATAAAATAATAATAAAAAATATAATAAATAATAAAATAATTATAATAATAAGCATTAATAATTTCAAAATAGGTGCATTTTTGAAAAACTGTACCTGAGTAGGTATCAGGCTTTGTCACTTATGTCATATCACAAAATATTTTGTCTTATACCTCCATAGGTTTCAGTATAATTTATATTAACACAAAACGTAAGTAATTTTGCATTTCTTACACACACCAGTGTTTTGCTGACGGCTGCTGGGCCGAGAAAAAGTTTAGCTGGGCACTGTGAGCGTACGTGACTCGAATCGTAAAATATAGACTAAAAATAACTACCTAATGTAAGATACTAGGTTGTTTCTCGATGCCAAACAAAACAAAGTCGATAAATGTTAGGCTTTAGCCATGGCTGAGATTTTTATAAATATAGTAACTATATATGTTATTATATATGTATTTACATACGCCCGGACATTCGACATCATAGACACAAAAACGCGGGTTGGCTGACCTATACTGCCAAGTTACTTTTTAACAATATCAAATTACTTGTGTTGTTTGTTCCTTTTTGTTACTGTTATTCTGTTGTTTTTGTATTTGTGTATTAAAAACTTCTTTCTTCTTTTACACGAATATTTAAAAAAACAACAACAAAATTAATTGACCATATTAGTAGCTTACCTCGAGGTGCTTGTGGCGCAGTGGTTGCAGCGCTTTGGTAGTGATACCAAAAGTTATGCAACCTAAGGCGCGGTCATGTTTGGGATGGGTGACCATTCTGACCATTTAATGACGTCTATTTACAAGCATCTTCGTGCTTCGGAAGGCACGTTAAGCGGTTGGTCCCGGTTAATATCGATAGATATTTAGTCGTTAAGCCTAGTCAGAAGCCCTCGGGCGGCTTGATAACATCTGACAGTAAGGTTGGTCACTTACCGTACACACACCCTTCCACCAATCCGCACTGAGCCCGCGTGGTGGAGTATGGCTCGGACCACCTCATAGTTGAGGTGAGGCCTGTGCCCAGCAGTGGGACTTATATAGGCTGATGAAAGTAGCTTACCTCTGAAAGCAGGTGTTGTCTGAATCAGACGGTCTCCTTTATCAAGTTACCTTCATACTAAAACACGTGACTTGCCCTCACCCTGTTTTGTAGAGGTACAAAAATAATATTTTCTTATTCAGTCCAGTCTTTAAATAGTCAATCTATAGTAACCTCTGTTGTGTACCATGTGAACTATATATTTCGGCGAAGGACAAACCAAAAAGGTCTTCCGGGGCGCAGATCGGTCGCACGTGCTCTGTGTTTAAAGACAAGAAGAATTGGCCACACTAGTGCTTTTTATACGTCAGTGAAGCTTTCCGTAATGTGTTTATTTACTTAGTTCCAGAGCTTTCCCGCCTATTAGAAGGTCTCCAACGGTAAATTAGCTATTACATTTTCTTGGTAATTTTTGCGTCCTTAGCAGATCTCCAAACATAACGTCGTCATTGACACATCAACAGTGTTCATCTGAAATGCAGATCTTTGCTTACCTAATACCAGTTTTCAGATGTATTTATTACAGTTTACTGACGATAGTTGAACGTGACAACGTCTTTGTCACGTTGCCTCTTTGTCGCTCGTTCCGCGCTTTCGCTTGCACGTCAAGCCTTGAATGGAACGCCTCAGAGCGAGGTAACGCCGCATGCGTCATGTTTTTTGGTGCAGGCAGCCGGCTCCATCGAATTATAAGACGTTGTCACGTCAAGAAGAACTACAAAGCACATGCATAAGACCTTTTTAGCTTTTATCGTTTTAGATCGGAGGATGATGAAGTATAATCAATGAAAAATAATAAAGAAAAAAACATGAAAGAAAAATACATCCCGTGTGGCTAAAAATAAATAAATAACTGAACACGTGTTATACTTAAGCGGTGACATCTATATTTTCTCACACAAGAGGGTTAGCTGTTTGGTATATTATTTTGTTTACGTAGATTGAACTCTTTGGGTGTTTTTTTTTCAAACAGTTAAAAAACTAAATGAGATTTAAATGAGCATTTAAAAAATATTTTATGGCTATTATAAAATAATTCTATACAAATGTGAATGCAGCACCAAAACATAACAAATATTCAAAGATCTACTCACGCTTAGTCTTGTGTCAATTTTCAAGTATACGAAGGTAAAAATATTTATTTATATACAAGCCAAATAAACATTTTTAACTTCGTTTTTGCTTAAATCTAAGTAAGTACCTAATTATTTAGCATGAAGAGACTTACAATAAGTTTTCTTAATTGCCCCTACTGAATTATTAATTTATTTCAGAAACAACTACCTTAGCGCATCATATAGGCTATTCCACTAGTGAAGGGGTAAGTCACGTCTCAGAAAATTGCACAAAAATACAAGGTGTTAGAAAAATTACAACTGATCCTATCCATTTAGAAGTCAATAACATTTATGTAATAATAATACATAAATGTTATTGACTTCTAAATGGGTTCATTAATAAAGTTAAGATTTAGAATACTAAATAAACTGGCCTAAATCTTTGCATTGTCAGTATTATGGTTTCAGGTGTAGGTAGATCGTTCTATATATTAAAAACGCGAAAGTTTTCAATTGTACTGATGTATTGATGTTAGTTACTTTTTCACGTAAAACTACTGTATAGATTTAGATGAAATTTTACCAGAATATATCTTATACATCATTATTACAAATAGGCTACAAATTATTAAGAATTGTTAAGATAAAGGGTTTCCAAGCGAACGAAGATGCGAGCGGCTCCTAGATTGATAGATAGATTAACACTTTATTGTACAACTCAAAAATTTAGGCGGTCTTATGGCTTGAAGCGATCTCTTCCAGACAACCTTCGGTTAAAGGAACATTTAATTTCTAGTATGAAATAGTACGGAACATTCTCAAATCTTCAAGGATCTTTTCACACACCGCCTCTCAATCATCACGGTGTAAGGCTTTCACCATAAAATTACAGCACTTCATAACCAAGGTTGCGTTATTCTTGTGTAATATCAAGCAATGACGTGAGGTTATAAAAACTATTGAAACAACCTACTAACGCTACTATGTAATCCTATGTTTTGCAATATATCCATCTCTGTCACTCATGGGGGCTATTCAGTGCGAGCGACTGGGATGGCTAGAGATGAAAGTACGTGAGAAACGTTCAGGGTAAGGTCTTAGTTTGTTAAATTACCACTTTTTTGGGGAACGAGGCCAGAGTTCACGGTGGGCGGGTTTTGGCCCGCCTCGCCGACGGACATCAGACGTGGGCCACGAGATTGGCGGGTGTGACTCAAGAATTTTGTTTCTTCTTTCCAGTAGGTACTTTAGTTTTATTGTAATATCGAGGATGAAGTCTAAGACAAAAGAAAATGAAATAGGATTATTATTTCAAAGTATTTATTTAACTTGAACTTACTCAAAAGTGTAAGCCTCTTCCAAAACACTTCCGTATTTAGCTCTGTACAAGACCTGCCAAAATAGATAGGTAATAGGGATAACTATGCAGACTTTAAGTAACATAACTCTTGTACCGTTTATTAGTGAATGATTAACATGTCATTGTGTTTTCCTGATGTTCTTTTCCACTCAATTAAAACAGTGCTGGTAATCATACTTTATTACAATTTTTCAAATAAAAACTCTACCGTTGAGCGGAAAGCAACAACGTTGTGGAACCCTATAGCAGTTCAATGAGCAGGTAGCGACCCATTGTTATTCTTTACATATTTATTAGATGACGTCAGCGACATGCCGGGAGGCACCTCACAGTTCCCAGCCACGGCAGTCTTCTCGCCCCATTCGCATTTCGCACTAGTTATACGCGTGCGTACTTATTGTAATTCTTTGGCTTTGATACCATTAAAATAGTTTATCATTATTACATCAGTGTATCTTTTATTAACTCTTAATAACAATTTACGAAGGTAAAAGCAGTTTCACCCGTATATGTCTATTCATAGAATCGCAAAATTAACTTATCAATAATTTGATTTCGTCTGTTACAACTACCTCCGTATTACTGGCATCAGTTGTCATAAGCTAAAGCGATTTCTGCCACCTATCTCGGCCGCCGGTTTCGTGGCGCTCAATATCGGTCATATAGGCGGATAGCACGCGAACGTTATAACGCTATATTTGGGTTATTAGGCGTCTCCTCGCAGGTTCGCAATGGTGTAGATTTGTGCCACTATTCATGTTGATACAATGGTTTTATACTCGTAGTAAAAAAAAAGCTGGAAAGGATTATTTAGGTTTAAATTTCCACTAAACGACGCCAGCGCAGGAACCAAAATACATCCAACTGTAATCACCTGAAAAAGCTAAAACTGGAAGTCGCAGGACTTACAATACCTACAAGTCACAACGTGACACAGAATATGTACCTGGAATCACAACACTGATACCAATAATTACATAATATAATATTTAAGGTTTTATAATATTTTAGTTACATCGACTTTATAAAAAACTAGCTGCGCCGTGCGGTTTTACTCACATAGATCCCGTTTTCTCCGGAACCCACAGAAACCGTGTAGTTTATGGTAAAACATGTGTGTATGTGTTATTTCAGGTCATAATTTATCTATGTTCCAAGTTTTAGCCAAATCGGTCCATTAGTTTTGGCGGAAACAGTAAAAAAAATATATAATTACATATCTACTTACAAAACTTTGCATTTATAATATTAATAGGATAGTTGGGTGAACAAACCGTGTGTCCCGAATGTGGCGGTCCATTTTTCTTTAAGTGTGTAATTTCACATTGATGAACCAAATTGTTAACATATTTGACTTTATTGCATAATCTTTTCTTAAATACGTAAATAAGGCACGATTTGATTACCAAGGGCTGATGATTACTTCCAACACCAATTCCGAATACGAATAGCATGAAATTTTCTCATCGAAGAAACTGACTGTCTGTACTGCCACGGTCCATTTTAGTTAGCTTTCAATTATTAATTATTTAATTAGATTTCATAAGCCACATCATCACTTATCATCAGACAAATGTCTGTCTAGTTACTTATTTAAATAAAAGGATCACATCTTGTTTCCTGCGCCATCTTGTCGACCACTTTGGTGTAATGGTCAATAAGTTAACTATTAACCAAGAGGTCGCGGGTTCGATGCCCGCACTGTACAAATATTTGTTTGCTTGAACATGTCTGTTGGTCTGGGTGTTATATCGCACATCTGGTTGCTTAAAATCATAATTGTCAAAAAAATAATTGTGACTTTAAAGAACTAGATTTGCGATATGTATTTATTTTAGCTTATTGTAATACCGCTGTAGATTCTGATATCTGTACTGCCGTCAATAGCATAATTGCAGTAAGTGCGCTCTAAACCGTTTTGAGAAAACGCGGTAAAAGTTTTGGCGCGAAAATCTTCCATAAATCCCTTGTTTGTGATATGATCATGGTGATTGATACCTTAAATACAAAATAAATTCATTATTTTTGTTATACTTAGTACTCCTAAAATTTTCTTAATAGGGAACACTTAGCATAAACACAGCAAGTGTGTTTTTACTGTATTTATGCTAAGTAACCATATACATTTTAATGGTTAAAATTTTTTATTTATCAGGCTGATAAATAATAAAAATCCATCATTAGTTATTGGTTTTATCAATTTACTTTAAAATATTTATATACATGTTTCAGATATTCTATTTTGTAGGTTCTTACTACCAAACTAATGCCAAAAATAAGATTTTAATAAAGTTGGACGAATCATGGTACTGTGTCTGTGTGGTGGGTGGTAGCTTACTGGGCTTGTTACATTTAAAGATAAGTTTTGAGTAGCTTACTTAATATACCATTTGTCTTTTTTTCGTACTCAATGTGTCAAACCTTAGTTTTAAATTGTTTTAACCATTTAGGAAAATAAAACATATAACAAAACTTAATTTTTAAATGAATCAACTCCTACAAAAATAATATAACACACTAATCCTCAAGATCCTTCGAAAGATTTAAGGATGCGTCTGAAAGAACTGGCAAGTCTAACTATAACTGCCTTCGGCTTCTTTTCGTGAAGAAGGGATACCCCTTGGTGAAGATCTCTGTTCAGCACAAGGAATTTATTTGCTTTTGAAAATTTTGGCTTGCAAAAAGTTAAGGGACCTGAATTCCTCATCAGTTTGAGATTTTTTGAAAAACAAATTATACGCTCCACTGAAAACTTTGACCACAGTGAAATTCTTTACGTATTAGTACTGTTCAGACAATGTCATGCACATTTCGACCTAAAATCGCTTCGTCCCATAAGACAGCGTAAAGTAATGTTTCCACTCGATTTACCAATAGGTGCAAAAGTCTCGTTAAATGCAATTATTCATTTAATTTGTAGCTATCTATGCGAGACAGCATTACCATCCTTTGAAGATCTACACATAATGTAAACGGTGTCATCATCTTTATGATCTTCTACGTTTTTTTGTCCAATTTGTACGCTTTCCTAGCAGCTGTCTCTATAGCATTGGCGATATATTAATTCGATTTCATTACTTAACATAAACGAATATCACATGGAATTGTCTATATGGTAAGTAATATAGATCCTACATTTGGGGCGTTACTAAGCATACATGCAGCATCGCCGTATCTTACTGTCAGTATTCTATGTAACCTGAAGGCGATCTTCTTCTTCTTCTTTCGTGTCGGCATGACGGGCTAAATTTTACTTGCCCAGAAAGCGGCTACCGTGGCAGCCCTCTGGTTACAGGCTAGTAGGTCCTCACGCGAGCAGGTGGTCGGGCACGCGGGACAGTTCATGAGGTGGACCATGGTTTGCAGGGGTTCTCCACATTCACAGCTGACGTCTGCGCTGCTTAAGTACCCCCACCGACACAGGTTATCTTTACTTCGACCAACCTGTGTCCTCAGCCTATTTAGACTTCTCCAGGTTGGCCAAGGTTCTTTATAGCCCGGAGGCAGATTTTCATTGGGGGGTACAGTGGATGTGGATACTCACTTGCCCAAAGCCTGCACCACATGTCAGCGGGGATTTCGTCGGTAGGCTGCGTAGATCGTAAGAAGCTTTTGCGGCTTCGCAACCGACCTGGGGCGGGGGAGAGCCCGTAGAGTGGATGTCTCGGGTCGCTTTCCTGTTTTTGTTTTTCAAGCGAACATGTCGCTTCTCTACGGACTCTGGGTGGCCTGAAGGCGATGATTATAATAACATAATAATATACCAATAAAAATAACAGTATCGCAGGATACTGTTTTTAAAACTAGACTACTCATTTAAAACATATGGGAAACTACTTAGTATCAAAACAGTATATCTTCTTAATGTTTATTTGATGGGCTCATATCCAATTTTTATACAGTAAGTGACTTAACATATAAGTGGTATAGATGTCATACTGTAGTTTGGCCGAGAGACTATGAATAAGAACTTTTGCAGTAAGTGTACCCACTGTCATTATGCCTGGTCATGTAAAAAAAGTCCTCGACTTACTGCAAATTTTAAATTGCTAACTTTGGATTAAAAAACGATTCAAACGAATGGGTAAGATTGAAATATAGATCCCGCTTTTGTGATCACGACTATATATCTAACTTAGTTTCGTCAAAAACCCGACTTACTGTAACACAAGTGCTTTAGCTACTTAGCTTACCACGGAGTCAATCTATTATATTACATACTAGCTGTGCCCGCGACTTCGTCCGCGTGGAATTTTAACTGTTACCGCCTTCACCGCGTGGAGGTACTCCCAGCCTATGCTACTGTTTAACATGACCCAAATGCAGGCATACCTGCGACTCTATAACAGGTACACACAATGAGTTCCCTTAGTTAGGTAGGGTGATTAATTCATCCCAAGTTTAGGCCAGTTAACACTTAGTCACTTGGCGTGAGTTATTATATATTTCACTGTCTAGGTAAAACTCAATCAAATTAAAAAATCCCATCAAATTCAGTCCTGGAGTTTCTGATATTCAATTTCCTGCCTACACTCTTAGTCTATTGGCGTGATTATTGCAAGTGATGCTGAGTCAAATAAAAAAAGTCCCATTAAAATCGGCCCAGTAGTTTCCGAGATTCAATTTTCTGCCTACCCCCTTAGTCTATTGGCGTGATTATTTCTATCCTTCTTTACCTTCCAAGTAATGTTGAGTCAAATAAAAAAAAGTCCCATTAAAATCGGTTTAGTAGATTCTGAGATTCAATTTCCTGCCTGCCCCCTAAGTTCATCGGCGTGATTATTTATATCCCAGTTTACTCTCCAGGTGATACTGAGTCAAATAAAAAAAGTCCCGTCAAAATCGGTCCAGTAGATTCTGAGATTAGCCCGGACAAACAGACAGACAGACAAAAATTTTAAAAATTGTTGTTTTGGCTTCTATTACGGTAATTAAGACCCCCTATAACAATTTTTCATAAAAATCTTCAATGTACAGAAATCGATCTTTTACGGTCTTATTATATGTATATAGATATATTTATTATTTATCAATGTATGTGATGTTGTTGTACTTCTATTTATTATTATTATTGTTATCTTACTAATTCAAGAATCCATCTTACTCTCTTAGAAAAGGCTTTCTTACGTTTAGTTATGGGTAAAGTAGCTTTGCTCAACACCATAACCCAGCTTTTATGTCTAATGTAACTTACAACTGCATCTCTTATGCACTAGACACTTGTAATACTACCCCCTACTCTCTAAGCCATTGTCGGTAGTTGCAGATGTAGCCATCCCTCTCACTCTTAAGAGCTTGTCCGTTGGAGCGAACGCGCTAGCTAGATCGGAATATATGGTGAAACGTTACGGAGTACGGACTCTGTATCCAGCTAGTTTATTGGGCAATAAAGAATACTTCCCGGCCTAGTGGGCGGATATCCAGTGGCTGGGCCCAGATGCAATGCAACCGCAGTATGACGCATTACTTACTCTTGAATGATAGAGAGATAGAGATATTGTAACTGATATTTGTTTGTTCAGTTTACGCGAACAGTAGACATTAAAATGATAAACTTTTTTCAGCGTCGTCATAGGTAGACTACGCACGCTGCAAAGGGTCCGAAACGTCAGGTTAAAATAAAATGTAAATAAATCGCGAAATAATCCGTAAAAAAGTTTAGTATTTTGATTTTACCTGAGATTACATGCGATTCAATACCATAGCCTGGAAAATTAGGTACCTACTACTTATGCGTAATTTTTAATTAAACTACCTAGTTAAATTGTACTTTTTTAGAGCAGTAGGTTAGTCCTACTTAGCGCGAAATTAACTGTCATTAACAAACCGGAACATTCATTTGATTTTTCGACGAACACTTCGGTGTCATTACACCAAAGTGTGTCCAAGAAGTTGACTATTAACCAAGAGGTAGCGGGTTCGATTCTCGCACTGTACAAACATTTGTGTGCATGAACATCTGTTTGTACTGGTCTGGGTGTTCAATGTATTTATTAAAGTTTATATGTAATACCACTGTTGACTCTGATATCTGTAACACAAGTGTTTAAGCTATTTACCACGGAGTCAGATCTTTTATATTATAATATATTTATCATTTATTTTATGCTTAATCGGGATAAGCGTTTACGTTGCAAAAATAAAATAAACTCTCTATGTCAGCAATCGAACCTGCGAAGTATTTTATGTACTTTATTTTGGTATTTACCAAAATAAAGTAATTAACTTCTTCAACTAGTGCAACCCTCTGTGCAGAACAAGTTGCATTCTGTTTTTGATGCACTCGTTTTGATCATGAATCTGATCGGTTTGTTTTCACTCACATAATTTCATGACAAGTTGAAAAACGATAAAACGTTAGCTGTCATCGCGCTAAAACATCGCCCAGCTCGTCAGAAATTAATAAATAAAAAAATAATGCGCAGCTTACCGACTCATTTGGTAAATGATCACTTCACAGATATTGGAAAGTCATTTACGTCCAAAACAGCGATCGCGCGCCTTTAATAGGCTGAGAAAATGTTTTATGTCGCACTCAGAGTGCCCTTGAAACATTTTTCAGGGTTCTTTACACAGGGCGAATGTGAAATTGGGTGTAAATAACAAACGCTCAAGGATATCGTTGAGAAAAATGGTAGCAGACTAAAAAAGCGATTTAGCCCACCGTACATTCAATTTGGTAACATGAAAAGTTATACGTGGTATCTCGCTCTTTTTGTCACCTTGAACTTTCGATCATTAGACTTGCATACTACCATTGTTTTTTTTTAACAAAGTAAGTACTACTGGCAGCGCAAACCTGCTGTATGCCATCGTCGCGTTTCGCAACAGACAGTATGTCACCGTGACAGCTAGGGTTACCACCCGTACTTTACAATAAAGTATTGTACGTTATTTCAGGCAATTGTACTCTGTACTTTATGAAAACAATAAAGTACACGAGAATACTTTATTTCGCAAGATTTGGTTTCTTTGAAGTTGAAGTACTAAACTTCAAGTTATAGTAAGTACTAATATAATTATACTTAGGAAGTATAATTATTTGTTGAATGAATATGTTTTAAAATATAATAGTAAAGAAAAATAAATTGTACTTTATTTTGATACTATGTAGGTACTTTATTTTTCGTACCTATAATAACCAATGTACTTTATTTGCAAAAAAATAAGTTGGCAACCCTAGTGACAGCTGATAAGCGCGATCTCTAGGTGCTTAATGCGGACGTATTTTTTTTTAAACAAAACCTCGTAAGTAATACATACTAATATTATGGTGCTAGTAATTCTGTTTATTTAAGTTTTTCTAACCACAATCTTATCACAATCACAATGCGATCACAATGCGATAATTGACTTTCTACTACTACTAAAAATACTGAACAGATTTGGATGAAATTTTATACACTTACAAAATGGTGCCGATTATCTAAGTGTACGAAATTTCATCCAAATCTGTTCATTAGTTGAGGCAAGACAGGTACAGTAATAGACAAAAGTTCGAGTGTCGTATGTGGCCACCCTGTATTGTTTACTCTTTTATAAACGCTATACAGTTCTGTGAAAGAGGAAGGTGTTTTTCGTCTTTAAATAAGTATTCTATACAGTTAGCAGCTTCACTTTCATTTTAGCATCGAAGCAATGTGTTTGAAATATGTAGGTATCATTATGAACCGTTAATGAAGTCTAACTTCCGCCACGATGAAAATTGTTCGCGTACCCTCGACGACTTCACAAGTTATTAGGAACACGAGCCAAAAATTATATAATTAAATACCTACATACTTCAATTTAAGCAGAAACCGAACGAAGTTAATGTCAATTTACTGTCCAATAGCTTGGTTTCAATGACCAGAGTTTAAGTAACTTAATCTTATCCAAAGCTGAAGCGTTTGTTTGTTTGTTTGTTTGGTTGAACGCGCTTATCTCAGGAACTATTTATTTATTTAAGCTTTATTGCACAACAATACTTTGTACAAAAGGTGGACTTAACGCCGTAGAGCATTCTCTACCAGTCATACCTTTGGGCTAAGCAGAAATGATTATTGGGCGGTGCGACAAAATAAATAAAAGAGAAAACAAAAAAAAAATTGAATAATATGACACAAAAGATTAAATGTAAAATATACAATAAATAAATATAAATATTTAAATAAATATTTCACATATGATCACATATTTAAAAATACACATAATATTTACAAATATACACTAAATAAATAAATAAATTTGACGAACTGTTAAAGAAAGATCTGTAATGATCTATAATGACGGTAGCGATAAAGTGAGAAAGTGGGTGCGAATGAGTCTCTTGAATGATAATTTGCTGGGAGCCTGTTTTATATTTTCGGGAAAAGCATTCCAGAGCCTGACTGGTTACTGGTACGATTTGATTTTTTTTTGTGTTCACTCAACCATTTATCTTAACTATGTCTCGTCAAAATCCCTCCAGCCGTTGAAGCTCACCAACTATTTTACAATCTCATTCCGTTTTTTTTAACTGGAATAGTAAATTGTTATACAAGGGTGGAAAGAAATCAATTCCCATACGAGGTATTTAGACGCACGAGCGAAGCGAGGGCGGCTATAGTCCGAGTGGGAATTGATGACTTTCACCCGTGTTAAACACTCTACTTTTCATTTCAAATATAAGGAAAGTAAAAAATAGTAGTCTTTCTAAAATATTTATTGATAGTAATAACATGAGTCGTACCTATTTAATAGTCTTTTTAATTTAAATTTCAAATATGGAACACACCGCCCGCGTCACCGCCGCGGGCCATCCCACTTTAATAGGTTTTTTTTTAATTCACATTGGCCGTATACACTCACAAGACCGCAGCATTTTTTTTAATCGATATTTTTCTTAATTATGTAAAAAAAATTATAGCCGACTAAATAACCAATTTTAGTTCTATTTTTAAAATTCATTCCCGCCCTAGGGAGGGAAGCAATTACTATGAGTCTTTCCCGCCTAAGGGAGGGAAGCATCGTTTTCGACCCGCTGCTCTGATCAAACAAACACTACTTTCAGAGTATGAGAAATGAAAAGTTAGTTTTACGCTATATCTTAAAAAGTTAGAAGTTTATTAACCTTCTTATCTAATAATTTTAATAGTTACAGTAAGCTAAGTATCTAATACCTACAGCCACTTATTCGAGTAAAATAACCTACGTAAAAAGTCCCATTTTCCAAGTGAAGGTAAGTGAACATCCCATCCTGTTCATCGCATTATGCTCTATACAAAATTATCCTAATCCTGCCCAAAATGTGTCCATCTCGGTGTCTTTCATTGAAAGCCGACGAATTTCGTGAGCAATTTCCTGAATTTCAGCAATTTGTGTAGACTCCCTCAGGAAACAGCACACAACGACGGTTGCTAATAGGTACGACTCAGGTATCCTAAAAGATTGGCCACTGAGGTGACCAAGCGACTGAACGACCGTTTTAAATAAGGATACCCATAAAAACTTAGGAAAATGACGACCAATTTGGTGTAATGGTCAAGAAGTTGATTATTAACCAAGAAGTCGCGGGTTCGATCCCCGCACTGTACAAACATTTGTGTGCATGAACATGTCTGTTTGCACTGGTTTGGATGTTATATGTATTTATTTAAGTTTATTCGTAATACCACTGTTGATTGTGATATCTGTAAAACAAGTGCTTTAGCTACTTACCACGGAGTCAGATCAATGTGATGTGATGTTGATAGTAAATAAATAAATAAAAAAGTATAAACTATAATAAATGACATTCAGCTGATATTCAGGCAACCCGATTCAAACAAGCATAATTCGCAATGGGCTTAAATTGAATTGCCTGTTTTTGAAAATGACTGAAATACCTTAGGTATTTGATACATTATTTATTTATTGTTCTTCCTCCATTAACATTTGTTTTTTATAACTTATGGAAAGCCTATTATTGGCCTTCATATTGGTAAAATTCTGTTTGTTAATATTTATGTAATCGCTGTTGGTTTTCATACAAATAAAAACAAAAACAAAACAATACATTCACTGAGGCAAGGGTGTTATAGGGGTCACATCTTGACTACTGCTTAAGAGAGTGATTTCCCACTATGGCTTGTAGTGCAAAGTTGTAAAAAAATTACTCAGCAATAAAAGTTTCTTCGGTTTTCGCGAACAGTAGCCAATAAAATAATCAGTAAAAAAGTATTTCATTTCAACAGCAATAAAATTATTCGCAAGTTAAGTACGATGAAGGAAAACATTGAAAGGTAACCTCTTCACCTGTGATTGTTTGTTTTTCAGCAATTAATATAATACATACAGCGCACACCTACACCATACTGTCGCTGCGACAATTCGCTGAATGTAGCGAGTCGCGAGTACAGTATGCCACAGGTGTACCCTTGTTTAAATAACAATTTAATAACGTTTGGCCACAGTAACTCCCAATGAGGCTGGAATTGTTCGTTGCCGAAATTTTATTAAAAGTTGTAAAATTATACAGCGGGCCCATCAAATTAATTGGCTCGAATTTTTGGGCTCTTTCGTTTCGTGTCTTTCAATGTTGCTTCTGTGAGAAATTAATTTATTGTTTGAGAAGACAGGGATTAGAGGGATATTTTTGGAATCAAAATATTTTCGTTTCAAACAAATTTAATCCCATTTCTGTAATTTATTTCATCCTGAAGATGAAGAAGAGTGTCAAGAAGGATCGTTACAAGATTTCATTTACGATCTTGCACTTACTGGCAGCGTACTTATATCAAAAAAATGAACAAAATTACAGCGCTATCGCAGAGCTTCTGTTGAGCGTAAACAAGACCTTTATAGGGCTCCAGGGCAAACACTTGCGGCATGATGAAACTATGACTCGCGATTGTCAGTGTCAGAATAAGTAGCGGCCATTGTATATGAATTTATGACTTTGACGGTGTTTTTGTGTTTAAGTATCTGTGTATCTCTTTGTATTTGTGTATGTTGCTATGAGTGAATTCTTGAAATAAATGATTTATTATTATTATTGATTGTCACGCCGTCATTGGCGAGTCGTCGAGACAGAAAGTAGCAATTGTGCCTTTGCTATCACATCCTCAAAGTGTCTGATATCGATATCACGTCATTTGCAGCCTAAAGGAGCACTTAAAGAAATTCAGACTGGTGAGTAAGTGTCACGGTAGCTCAATTGGAAGACCAATCGCCCGGCTTGCGAAAGGTGCGGATTCATGTCCCGCCTTTTAATTTCACATCATATTCGAATTAATATGCAAACATAGCAATCAAATTCAAAACGGTGTCATTTTGTAAAACTTCTTAAATAAATCATTGCCAGACAGTTTAACTAACAGATTAACGGTTTTACTTCACAACTCGATGCTGAAACTTCAGTATTTAATCCATTAGACCTACTCCGGTCGTACTCGAGTTAGACCGGTTAACTGGCTTGGCTGGCTTCCACACAACTTCCACATTTGTGGCACGGTAGTGCAACTGTCAAGACGAGCCAAACGGTAAAATATTATCAGATAGTAGATAGAGATAAGCTCCTGTACCTTTTTTTATATTCAGGGAAATGCTGTTACGCATGCCCACCAGCCGCAGGGGCAGCTGGGGGTTATATGGGACTCCCGGCCTCAGAGAGAGAACCCGCCTACCCACTAAAAACCTGACGGTGCCCTCCGGTGCCATGTGTGTCGGGGACGTGGCGGGTTCACCGTAGGCCGGGAGGCCACAGGCATTCACCGCAAATAAGCTCCTGTACCTAACACAACCTTAGTATCCCAGCCCTGAGATCACTAAATCTGCGCTGAGTGAAAGTGGGTGCTAAAGTTAAAGTGCTTGGATTAGCGTTTACTATGTTACAACAGCTATTTGTTTAATTTAAAATAAATAAATTTACAATAGGATCACATACATTGATCTTGCTCCGTGGTAAATAGCTTAAGCACTTGTGTTACAGATATCAGAATCAACACTGGTATTACAAATAAACTTAAATAAATACATATAACACCCAGACCAGTACAAACCGACATGTTCATGCACACAAACGTTTGTACAGTGCGGGGATCGAACCCGCGACCTCTTGGTTAATAGTCAACTTCTTGACCATTACACCAAAGTGGTCGTCAAAAGCAACAGAAGCCTGCGGAACTGGAGTGACCCGTAAAGCACATTTTGACGAATATAGATTAGTTCATTTGGGCCGCGGCAGATTCAAGAGCTCATCTCTGAAATTATTTTAAGGTTTTGACATAAATGCACTCGACTTGGCAACATTTTACTTGAACTGTTTTTTCTTGGGTATAAGTTTCTGCGTCATATTACATGATTACTGTTAAGAGGTAAGAAGTTTAAAAAGGTTTTTGAAATTTTACTTAAGGATATTTTTGTAGGTTATAATCACTGGTTAAGCTTTATTGTATTAAAGATTCGTTAAATTTTCGGCATCTTGTTCGATGAAGACTGCGTTATTTATCAAGATTCACACAAGCTGAATACTGTCCCTGCGAGTCATACTGACAGCGGTTTGGCCGCGACCATTGGTTGGTTGTTAGAGTTGGTTGTCGTGTCGCGAAGACAGAAAGTCGCATTTGTGCCCTAGTGGCGTTATTTGCCATTGTTTTTGGCCATGTTGAATGTCTGGCGTCGGCGGTGTCATGGAAGTCGAGGCTTCAGCCAGTACTCGTAACACCGCCATTCACCGAAGACGGAACGCCGTGGTGGTTACCCCGTCCTTCTGAGGACGGAGCAGTGCCCTTTTTAGGGCGTCGGGAGTCCTACACACCAGTGTCAGTGCGTAAAGCATTTCCTACCGCGACAAAAAAGGTCCACATTGCGAGCCTAGCGTGTTGGCGACGGCGGGCTCAGAAATATCAGACATATGAAACGCGCTCGCGCCCGTGCATACGCGCCCTCTGCCGCGCATTCAGTGTGGACGCACATTAAGTCGAGCAAAAGAACTGTCAGCAATGAAAATTCCTCACAAAACGAGAACATATATTTTTTAACGAACTCTTTCGGTAAGATTTGCCACGTTGGGTTGGAGAGGATTACTTAGTTCTTGAAATGGCAATAAAATTGCAGGTTGCATTCGGTGCAGGACAGGGTTAATTAAGGTCTAGGCAAGAATTAGTCTCTACTAATTTTACAGTTCCACTCCTGGAATTGGATACTAAGTTGAAAAATGTAATATTTGCTAGCAAGTGACGACAGATTCATGTTTTCCTTTAGAGGTACGTCAGTTTGTATGAAAATCACGCGAACGTATTTGTACTGCGCAAACAGAATTTTTGACGCAGCACGGTGCAGTGTGATAATCACAATCAGAACCAGAATCTTTATTGAAGTCACATGAGTAAAAGGTGTTTTAAATAATGTACAGTGATGTAATCTCTTTATTCACGAAGAAGATAGCGTATAATTTGACCTCCGATGCGAAAATGGACACGAGTATATCGTATTCGCTCCCAGAAAGTAATAAAACTAATTCAGAGAAGTAATTTGGCAAGCCGGGACGTGATTCTACGCCATATCCTAATAAGAAAGCGATAAAGCTTAGTAATTAGGTTATAGGCCATAAACACAAGACAATTGGATACAGTAGAATCACTTCAATTTATCCTATAAGAGTCTAGACTCTCTCTCTCTCTCTCATCAGCCTATACACGTCCCACTGTTGGGCACAGGCCTCACCTCAACCGTGAGGTGGACGAGACATACTTCACCACGCGGGCTCAGTGCGGCGCGGTGGACGGTTTCGTGTAAGGTAAGTGACCAACCTTACTGTCAGATCATATTAAACCGCCCGAGAGCTTCTAATCAAGCTGAGACTAATATACCTCTAATATCTATAGATATTAACCGGGACCAACAGCTTAACTTGCCATCCGAAGCTCGGATATGCTTATAAATAGACGTTACTTACATGGTCACCCATGCCAGACATTTCCCCGCCTTATGTTGCTTAACTTTTGGTATCCACTACCAAAGCGTTGCCACCAGTGCGCCACAAGTATCTAGTCTATCAAGCTATTGAGATTTATTATCTAGATTACTCACTAATTGCATTTACATACTTATTTCATAGTCAATCTTTTGCATAATGCTTCTTACAGCTATTAAATACCTACCTATGAAACAAAGTCACCACAATATTGCCACGAGTACTTTCCTTTATTACGTACTTAAGATTGAACTGCATGGAAACACAATGTAAGTTAAAATGTTGACTTCTGGTCGCACAAAATTGTTTCAATATGAAAATCCTATTGAATCTTTTATTAGCCTACTGAATCTATTATATTTTATTTGCCCAACTCGACACAGATAGCTAGTGCTCTTTGGAAACCATTGACCTTGTCTCTAAGATCTTTTTTTTTTCTTTCAGAAACGCGGTCTACATTAGAACTTAATTCAGTATGTTTTTTTTAAGAAAACTTAGGTGTTATTAATATCTGTAGAGTTACAGAAATTATTAATATTGGGAGATATAAAAGATACTTTGAGTTATGTAAAGTGCTTTTTTCAATGTCTTAAGGACAGTCATGTAGGAACATACATTTACGATAAATGTTTTCTTATGTATCTTAAAAAATTAATAGCTGTTAGTTAATCTCGCTCAAACTTGAGAGAGAACCCGAATTTTAGTCTTGAAATATTTGTGGGAGTCCAGAGAAGGTTTACACGATGAAAAATATGGAAAAATTGTAAAAACACCGTGCAATCTTTGGACTTAAACTTAGATAACTGTCAGTATCATACTAAAAGCTATCTGAGGGTACTTTTTAAGAAACTGACAACTACTTGTTTCTAAGATAGAATTAATAAAACACAAAAATAAATAAACCATACTCGTTTCAGTCAGGATTGAAAACCTAATCTCCTGTAGAAGATTAAATTAAATGCCTCAGGTGAAAGCTAGGTCCGACCACAGTGAAATCGAATCGGCCGGCTAACAAAAACATCACCACTTCCCTAAGTAAATGTTTGGGCACATACGGTAATGGCTTATTTAATTACAACCCTACACACGGGGTAAATTGACTTACCATATTGGTAGATCCTTTTTGGGAATTCAGCTATTTGATTAGAAACGGGTTGGCTGACAGAAGGAATTCTGTTTAAATTGCAATTACTGTTTTCCGTGTTAAGCAATTCTATTATTTTAGAACAAAGCAAACTAGCCATTAGTCTAATTTGAGTTTAGAAAGTTTTCATGTAATATTGCATAACTATTGAAAATAAGAATCTTGTTTCCTTTCGAATCATGTTTATGTGCTAGGAAATAAAGAAAAGTGGATGGAAATGTAAGCAACGGAAGGTTTGACGCCGTAACTTTGTTACTGAATAATTTTAAATCGGAATCAGAGATCACTCAGTTGTTACCGTGAACTCTTTGAAAGGAAAAATTGTATGAAAAATATTATTTGATATGGATATTACAATACCCATATCAAATATCGCTATTATTGGCTTTTTTCTGACTTTGCTTTCTTTTTGTTTCCCACAAACCTTTATGCCAATTATTCGCCTTTACAGTAACATAGCCCTATCACTGTTTCTTTGTTAAGGGCAAAAGCCGACACAATGGGTGTTAAGATACGCCCTTATTCTCGTAGCCGTAGCACAATGGCGAAGGTCGGGGCGAGAGCGAAAACAAATGACGGCATCGGTTGGCCTGTATACGCCCTTTTAGTTGAGTCAATGTTAAATATTATTCTGTAGACGGAAATCATTTTTTCTTTTTCCTTGGCAACGGCATCCTGGCCATGATTGCGAGCCGGCTCGATCTTGTATACGTTTATCATTGCTGCTTATGGAATGAAGCAGCGGTGATTCTCGTATAGTAGCAATCACGAGTCATATACATGTATTTCTACAAAATATCTTTCTGACTAACCTTAGTTGTTTAAGTTTAATTATTGTTACTAACAAATTGAGTCCTGGTCACTTGAATAAAGAATTTTTATTTATTTATTTATTTATTTAAGTTCTGCACAAACATGTGTACAATGGTGGACTTAATGCCGAAGGCATTCTCTACCAGTCAACCATAGGGCCAAGCAGAGAAAATTCAGGCGGTGCACATAAACTAAAAGGAAAAAACAAACAATTTAACTGAAGTTCTCATCTCTCATCAGCCTATATACGTCCCACTGCTGGGCACAGGCCTCACCTCAACTATGAGGTGGTCCGAGCCATACTCCACCACGCGGGCTCAGTGCGGATTGATGGAGGGGTGTTGGTAAGGTAAGTGACCAACCTTACTGTCAGATGTTATTAAGCCGCCCGAGGGCCTCTAACCAGGCTTAACGACTAATATCAATCGATATTAACCGGGACCAACAGCTTAACGTGCCTTCCGAAGCACGGAGATGCTTGTAAAATAGACGTCACTTAAATGGTCAGAATGGTCACCCATCCCAAACATGACCGCGCCGTAGGTTGCTAAACTTTAGGTATCACTACCAAAGCGCTGCAACCACCACGCCACAAGCACCTCTTAATAACTGAAGTTATTTTATATTAATGAGAAGACCCATTAGGCTTATGCTTAATTTTTAATGATTTTGAAAATTCCGAGTCACACATAATCAACCGGTTTAATGTCATGACACATTGATGACACATGTCTCATGTCAATTCATGTCATTCAGTGACTATTTCCATGCTAAAAAAATACAAAAATCAGCTGGTTACTTACTGTAACTATCGGTTATATTTTAAGTTAGTTATTGAGTTAGAACATACATTCTGTATTAGTGCCGTGAATCTTGTTATAAAATAAAATATTACCTTGGGGAAATCGGTAGTACTTAATAGCACCAGCATCGGTGGACGCCTAAACATTTTGAGTAGTGGTTGCAGCGCTATGGTAGTGATACCAAACGTTTAGCAACTTAAGGCGCGGTCATGTTTGGGATGGGTGACCATTCTGACCATTTAAGTGACGTCTATTTACAAGCATCTCCGTGCTTTGAAAGGCACGTTAAGTTGTTGATCCCAGTTAATATCGAGAGGAATTAGTTGTTAAGCCTAGTCAGAGGCCCTTGGGCGGCTTAATAACATCTGACAGTAAGGTTGGTCACTTACCTTACAAACACCCATCCACCAATCCTCACTGGGCCCGCCTGGTGGAGTATGGCTCGGACCACCTCATAGTTGAGGTGAGGCTTGTGCCCAGCAGTGGGACGTATATAGGCTGATGAGTCGGAACATAGAAACACGTTCGGTTTTCATGATATCAAACTTTTTACCAATAATAGTAACTTGCCTGAATACCAAGTACTTACGTAATATTTACGGAAATGGAAAAAAAAGATTATTTTCTGGTTAGAGGTAGCATACCATTAGGTATAACCCTACTCTCTTCATTAACTATGTAAAGTAATAGGTTTAAGTAACTTTTACATAAGCACCTACTGCTACTTTTTTAATCTATCAATATTTATTTGATAAAGTAACGGTATAACATTTCTCTGTCGGATAAACTTAACGTATTGAAATACAAAAACCGAGCCCAAACGTCCAAAACAAGCGTAACCTATAAAAGTTAAGCATAACAAACTCTTGGCTCCAAACCAAACAGTTCTTATTTGCCCAAACAAGTAAATCGACAGAAAATTACACGCGCAACTCGTAAGGTAACCCAGTTTCCCTTGGCCGGGGTCAATGGCCTCAAGGTCGCGCAGCTGAGCCATCATGGCGGTCGATGATGAACTGTCAACTGTCAGCTGTTAGGTCAATAAGGGCGCGTATCGATTGGCTGGGAATAGGGTGGGACCCACCACCAATGTTGGCGTGCTATTTGAAGACCAGCGTAATGATTCTATTTGTGTCCAATGAAAGTGATCGGTGTTATTTCTTTTTTTGCTAGGGAAATTTGACATACGTAAAGTTTTATTAATGTGGTAGCGTACATTCAATTTGAATCAATTTGAATTCAAAGGATACATCGAAAATCGGAAACTCCTATGAAGTAGGAATTTCGTAAATAGTAATTACATACAATTTTTTTTTCAAAATTTGGTAATATGGCGCTTAAAGTATTTATGGTTATTTTTTTCTTTATTGCTTTGTCGTTGACGAAGCCATTATTAAGTAAAAATTTATGGAATTGCCTAGAAAACTCAATAAAAGTGACGTATCGACAGAAATCACTATAAGTCGAGTCGAGACGTTCCTTCAGTTACGCCTGTAACGACCGAGAAACGTCGATAATAACCGTTATTTACCGGTTTTTTCTTTTCATACCACGCACTGATATTATATTGATATTACAAGTTTCCCACCAAAAAAAAGTTATCTACTTTCTACTCTATGACCAACACAGTAGAGCTTAAAGATGACTGCTTACATACTAAATTACTTACAAAAGCAATTTCTGTCTAATATCGGAGCAAAGAACAACACTTGGTACTGAATTTATCCGTCCATGCTCACCGATAATTTTGCGGGCATCCCTAAAATTTTACGACCCAAGGGGATAGAGTAAAACTCTTTGATTAAAATAAATTAGGTAAATACGGTTAAATATCTCCGTGCTTCGGAAGGCACGTAAAGCAGTTGGTCCAGGTTTATATCGATAGTATAAGTCGTTAAGCCTAGTCAGAGGCCCTCGGGCGGCTTAATAAAATCTTACTATCTAACAGTAAGGTTGGTCACTTACCTTACACACACCTCTTCATCAATCCGCACTGAGCCCGCGTGGTGGAGTATGGCTCGCACCACCTCATAGTTGAGGTGAGGCTTGTGCCCGTAAGACGTGTATAGGCTGATGAGAGAGGTAAATACGGTGAGGTTAGGTGCTATTGGCGTGGTGGTGGCAACGATTTGATAGTACTTCCCTAATTAAGCAGCCCGCGGCCCGGTCACAAGCATCTTTAAGCTTCGGAAGGCACGTTAAGCCATTGGTCCCGGTTAACATCGATAGATATCAGTCGTTAAGCTTAGTCAGAGGCTCTGGCTTATACACATTTGACAGTAAGTTACTCACTTGTCTTACAAAGACCCGCACTGAGCCGGGGTGGTGGAGGATGACTCGTACCAACTCATTGTTGAGGTAAAGCATGTGCTGTGTGCCCAGCATTGAGGCTAATATATTTAGGGCGCGTTCACATATGACGTCCTTTTTACTGGTCCGTTAAAACATGCGTATGTATTTGTATGACCGAGTTTACAAATAACACTGAATCTAGTATACTGGATCCAGTATATCGAATCAAATCAGTACTGTGATGTGGTCTGTATTTCTGTAAATACTGTCTTCGTATTCTGTAAAACTGCCGTTAATAATGATGAACGCGAACTTTAGAAAAGCCCCCGCAAGTACCGAAACACCATGCACGAGTAAGTACCATGCACTTAAAAATGAGCCGATATTTATGAGGTTATGTGGCAAGCACAGTCCTAGGCTAACTGACTGCGAGCAGTGATGTTTGCTTCTTCTAGGTGACTGGCCACCCGATAACCTTAGAATGCTATTAGAATGCTAATTGTACCTTTGTAAGGACATAATATATTATCTTCTCAATTTTATTTGTATCAAAAGATAGGGTAAAACCAAATAAGGTAACCTAGATAAAAGGGACAATGGAAATGCGTGGTCTAATGGTTCGTTTGTGCCTACTTGAACCGTTGTAGGGATCGACGAAGGTTCGGTTCCCAAGTGTCAAAGTAAGTAGGTTATAGCCGAAATTTGTTTCTTGGAGTTTTTGAGCAGAGAAGGCCTGACATCCTCTGTGGACTCCGTGGACACATCTATGAGGTCCCGGGTTCGATTCTCGGACGGAAACAATGCTGGAATCCCATTTTCAATGTTGTCACTGGTCTGCGTGTTTGTGGTACCTTCATTCTTTCTGATACCTAAAACACAAGTGCTTAAGCTACTTACTTTAGGATCAGAGCAATGTAATCATTTAATCATTTATTCATTAATAAAGGAAATTAAATTAGAAACAAAAAGGGGATAAAATAATCTTAGGCTAGAAAGTATTCTTCCTGTCTAAACTAGGGTTACCCTGTGCTTCAGACTATCGCGAACAAGATTTTCTATAGTAATGCTAATCTATACTACGAGTAATATTATAAAGCTGAAGAGTTTGTTTGTTTGTTTGTTTGAACGCGCTAATCTCAGGAACTGCTGGTTCGAATTGAAAAATTCTTTTTGTGTTGAATAGACCATTTATCGAGGAAGGCTATAGGCTATATAACATCACGCTGCAACTATTAGGAGCGAAGAAATCATGGAAGATGTGAAAAAAACGGGGAAAATTATTTATCCTTGAGTGCTTCCGTTGCGTACGCTGCGAAAACGGTTCAAGATACCAAAAATATTTGTATGAAAGAATTATTCCTCATAAAATGATCTAAATAAATGTCTGCGACTGTATGTCTATCTCTTAAAATCAAGTCACTAGAACCGTTTTTGTGGTAATCAAATTTGGCCGAAATTAATGCATAATTTGTTAAGAGTTGTATCAACGTAATAATATTAGTCTTTATCTTAATAAATGTGTTGTTGATTAAGAGTATTTAATTGTGAACAAAATTGTCTTTGACATCACTTAATTTCAATTTATATCATAGAAGATATTACAATTTTAAAATAACATCAATATAAAATTCACCTGCGCCGCATGATATTGTGCAAAACATGACGCTGCAAGGAAGAGAGGCGTTGCTTGCGAGCGACGCGGAGAGGAGGATGTAGCTCTACGAGGTACCACGATGAACCAAAATTAGATTTAATTAATGACCAGTTGCGTCATATCTTCACGTCAACCCTGCCGCAGTGCCTAAAAAGCCGATTGTTCAACCAATGCGTCTTACCAGTCTTAACCTACGGAGCCGAAACGTGGAACATGACAGTCAAGCTGGCTCACCGACTACACGTCACTCAGCGTGCTATGGAAAGGTCTATGTTGGGGATCTCATTAAGGGATAAGACCCGGAACGAGGTCATACGACATAAGCCTAAGGTAACTGATGTTGTCCAAAAATGTAGCAACCAAAAGTGGCCGTGAGCTGGCCATGTCTGTCGCAGAACCGACGAGAGGTGGAGCAGGAAGGTTCTTGAATGAAGACTACTCTAAGGTAAACCTATTGTAGGACGCCCCCTGCTAGATGGACAGACGACCTGAAGAAGGCAGCTGGTAGTGATTGGATGCAAAGAGCAGGAGATCGTGCGCTGTGGCGGTCCTTCGGGGGGCGTATGTCCAGCAGTGGACCGATACGATGAATGACCAGGTGACCGTGTATAATAATCTGGGACGAATGCTCCATGATCCATAGAGCTCATGTAGAGGG
Organism: Pyrausta despicata; assembly: GCA_963921415.1. Classification (NCBI taxonomy): domain Eukaryota; kingdom Metazoa; phylum Arthropoda; class Insecta; order Lepidoptera; family Crambidae; genus Pyrausta; species Pyrausta despicata. Next base: position 14,216,924 of record OY992861.1, on the reverse strand, counting down.
TCTAGATAGGACTCTTAGAGATATAAGAAACTTTGATAAATCATTATCATAAAATTACTGTTATGTTTGCGGGGGGACTTTCGACAAACTGTACCAGTAATAGTAAGGGGAACTAAGGCACACATTGCAAAGTCTTGCCTTAAAAATACCCCATTATGGATGTTTGTAAACATCTTAAAATTAACTACCATTATGAGAGTACATTTGGGGGAGGTAGTAATAGTCCTCCTGGCCGATTTCGACCACGGCGGCCAATCTCAACAGAGATCAGCCAACTACGCAGGAGATACTATAGTGCACAAGTGTGAGCACAATACACAAGTGCGCTCACTGTTCCATCACTCTCAAAGTTCGGTGAGACGGCAATCCGACATGACCGGAGGGAGATTAGGCGCATGACCAACGGCTTAACGTGCGAACTGAGGCACGGGGGTGTAACACCGCCAACTTCTCGACTCCGAGCTGTTTTTGAGAGATTCATGACAGAAAATATCAGAAACAATTTTGGCTCGCCTGGGATTCGAACTCAGGACCTCTTGGATGTTAGGCAGAAACTTTGCCACTACACCTACGAGGCAGTGGTAGGGAGGTAGTATAACTTTTCCTACAAAGTGACTTTTAATAGGAGACGGGAAAGTACCTCACTTTGAAAATAAAATTGCAATTGAAGAGATTAAGGATTAAGAGTGAGTAACATTGAGGACTTTATATCGAAAGTTCACCCTGAAATAAGCGAAATAGAAAAAAAAGATCATCAATGGATGTGTCAAAGTGCAATATTGGGAGTGAGAAACTGTAGCGTAGACGAAATTAATAAAATAATTTTTTGAACACAAGTGGCCTTCCCCATATTCCCTCAAGTTAAAAATAGGTGCCCCAATAATTTTACTTAGAAATCTTAAACCACCGGGACCCGACTTCAAATCTAATTTCTTCGCAATATGTAACGTGATGGTTGCAATAGTTTAGACTGGTTTAGCAGTTGGTCAAACAGTGCTTATACCTCGCACCTCAGTGATTCCAAATTACTTACCTTTTTTTAAAGAACTCTATTTCCTGTTATGCTATCTTTCACCGTTACAATATATAAATCACAGGGGCAAACATTTAAAAACATAGGAATTAATTAACGTCAAGACTGCTTTTCACACATAGTATGTCGCGTTGTCAAGATCAGACCTACAAACGCGTTGCGGACAAAACTAATATGTTCTTCTGACACAAGAAAATAAAACTAGAAAAATAATTAACGCAGAAGTACTTCAAGCTAATTATGTTCTTTTAAAAACTTGAAAAATAAATTGTCTAAAATAATAACAAAACAATAAATTTGCAAAAATAAAATGATGCCCAAAATAAATATTCCACGCGGACGAAGTCGCGGGCACAGCTAGTCAAACAATATAATTTACAACAAAAATAAAATTTAGGTTACTTAATATGATATCTACTTAAATATTAGCAGGTTAGTGGGATGCAAAAAAGAAAAAGAATTTGCAACTTTAAGTATTGCTTTCTGGACTCGTTCAAGTGTTATTAGAGTGGTTTTTGGTCCTTCACCCCAGGAGGTCATGCAGTACTGAATTATAGATTGGCACAGAGCTTAGTACACTTGAGTGATAACTTTTGAATCTGCAATGTAACGAAGTTTAATGTATGTGATGTTATCCCATTTATTATTTTTGACGTGACAACGTCTTATAAATTAGTTTGCCGGGTGACACTTCAAGAAACTGCGTTACGCTCCGCTCACGTTATGTGCTCACAATGAGAGCGAGTGAGAGGCACGCGTCCCTTCGACTCGGGCATGGTTAGCCCGCCTAAGAGCGAGTGAGACAGACATAAAAAGTGAATGGCACGCGTCCCTTCCACTCGAGCACAGTTAGCCCGCCTAAGAGCGAGAGAGACAGAGCGAGAGAGAGAGAGTGAGAGAGATAGGCATACACACCGGTTCATGTTATACGAATGAATATTCACATTAAAATTATTTTACCACTCAAAGTCGTTGTCACGTAAAACTTTCGCCCGTATACCGACTTTACAGGCAACCAATTTTTTATTATTAATTTAGACAACGCCCATTTAGCCAATTTACGACTTGACCAATAAAATTTTAAAGGTTCAAATTAACAAAATACAAAAAAAGAATCAAAGTATTTCATATTGGTTTCTTTGGTTAACGCGAACAGTAGACATTAAAATGATACACTTTTTACGGTTTATTTCGCGATGTATTTACATTTTATTTTAACCTGACGTTTTGTACCCTTTTTAGCATTCGTGGTCACAGTACTCAACAGTCAGGTGATAGTCGTCACAGATGCTTCAATCAAAACCTACTTCAAGCCGCCGAAAAAGATCGACCAATTCTTACCACCAAGGTCAAGTGGTCAATATACCTTTCCAAGATGCAGGAGTGTACAGACTGGAATGTGCCCGCAAAATCTCCTACATAGGGCAAACAAAGCGTAGTACAGGCGTACGGATATAAGGACACATAGCTGATGTAAAACATAGACGGAACACAAAGTCTGCAGTGTGTGAACATGCATTAGACACACCCAACAACTTCATACGCTTTGACCAACCGAAAGTCCTCGCAAGCGAACGTTGTTTTCTTCCACGTATGCTACGTAAGGTCATTGAAATTCGAAGACACCCTTATTTCAATAGAGTAGATGGTTGGGAAATTCAACCAGCTTAGTATCCGGTTTTAGCCAGAACTCAAACTAACTCCACACTGCAAGACCTGAAGATATCAAGTCAAGATACTGTTAGCTGTTATTGTGTAGATAGGATCCATTTCATGATCGTAACTGAATAATTTTAAGTGATGATAGTTTCAATTTTTTATGTTAATAAATAGCGAAAAATTCCGTAAAAAATGTATCATTTCAATCTTCAAATTATTTAAATTTTTAAAAAGACAACAAAACAAGATCGAATGGCTTCTTTTGCACACCTTGTTTATAGGCTTTTTTTTTAAATTTACTTATTGACCGGTAACAAGCGGTCAATGACCCACTTTACAATAAGGTCAACGGCCTTTATCCCCCTCGTATATCAGGTTAAGTTATCAATACTAATGTGTGAGCTCAACCTAATTTGGCGACAAGTATTAATCTGGTTTTGCGGAGCTGGCTTCCGTCCAAGTGTCAATATTCCTTCAGGACCCCTGTACTGGGACTAGCCGTCGCCAGAGCGAGTTTGGAATTGAATAATGTTGACCATTTGTTCAGAATGAAGGTGTTCATAAAAGCAAACCATTTGTTCCTTGTTCCTTAATCATACATTGCCGTTTAGAGGTACATTTAATCTTTATGAAAACAGTACTTAAGCTTACAATCAAATACACTTGTACACCACTATAGTACACTGCAAAATAACACGGAAATAACTACACCGTTAATAAAAACACTGAACTGGTTAGCTATGGCCTTTCGAATAGAATAGGCACGTATCGTAAATATTTTCTAGACCATTGTGTTTTAAAAAACACAACCTCTATGAAGCTAGTAAAACCAATTTATTTCCAAAAAGGTGAAGAAACCAATTTTTATTTACATAGAATTCAATAAATGTTCAGTCAATTGACCTTGATATCTGATACTAAATTATGACGTCAAATTATAGTATTCCCATACAAAATCTATGGACGTTTTGACAGATGATAAAGAGTATGTCAACGATTGGTGGTGTCATCTAGCCTATTCATACTGACGACGTCCAATCGTTTCTGCGTCTCGAATCGGAATGACATGACGTCTGTCCATCTGCCTGAACGAATGAAGACTAGTTGAACGAACGAAGAAATGTGTGACTTCACGAACCAATCCTACTACTATTATAAAGGCGAAAGTTTGTAAGTATGGATGTATGGATGTATGGATGTATGGATGTTTGTTACTCTTTCACGTAAAAACTACTGAATGGATTTGAATGAAACTTAACCACAATATAGCTTATACATCAGAATAACATATAGGCTACAATTCATAAAGAATTTTTAAGATAAAGGCTTTCCACGCGGACAAAGTCGCGGGCGGCCACTATAACTAAAAAAGGGTTAAAATTATTGATAAAAATTAAAGTTTAGGAATACACGCTAGCAATAATAATAAAAAAGTATATTTTTAAAGTTAGAAAATTAAAAGTTCAGAAGTTAAGGCGCGTTCACATAGTATCTAACTAGTTACTATTTAGTAATCTGTGATCTAACGTCCGTGTCTCTGGTTCGTCAAAACGTTTATGTTTTTAGCATGCTATGTAGTTGTATGAGCGAGTTTACACATAGGTACCTTCCAGTTCAGTATAACGGATTCAGAATACTGGATCGATTCATTACCGTGACGTGAAGTGTGAATAAGTACTATCTCCAGCAGCAGCGGATCCTTTAAAACGGCCGTTATATATGAATGCTGCGTCACTCGCCAAAATTCGAGCTCAGAGTCTTGCCCAGAGAGCCCAGAGCTGAGACTCGTTAAACTGACATGTTTAAACATAATAGTGATTATAAATCGCGCAATAGGCTCTGCCAATGCTAAAATCCAAGTGGTAGGCAGTAAACCGTTATAAGAAAAAAATATATGGTCCAGTGATGAATTCATGTAAATTAAAACGAAATACAAGAATTAAGTATACATACCCTAATCTCAGTTAAAACCTGAATAATTTTACGATAAATTTGTGAATAGTACTTTTCGTGGAGGTATAAATGCCAGTACGTTTAGTCCCTTTGTCCCAAAAAATGGGCCACGAATGCTTATAATGACCAACTTTCCACACAATGACTGACCTTTTTCGAATTTAGTAAACCTATGTTATGGATAAAGCACGCCATAGGTACCTAACAAAGCCCAAGTCAAACTTCGACAGAAGTGAGCTGATTTGCCTATTTTTAGGTAACGTCAGTGCACTCAAACAAAAAGAAGTGATCACTCAAACAAAATGACAAATGAAATTCGCTAGTAGGTTTTTTTATTTTATTTATTTAAGTTCTGCACAAACATGACTGTACAGTACAAATATAAATATATTTATTTATAATAATATGACAATTTCAACATTGCAATCGAGGATTTCTTTTAAGTACATAAATAATACTTGTGGTAGAATATCCCCGCTCTCCATATTAAATTAACAATAATTGACAATCCTACTAATATTATAAAGGCGAAAGTTTGTATGTATGGATGTTTGTTACTCTTTCACGTAAAAACTACTGAATGGATTTGGTTGAAATTTGGCACAGGGGTAGATAATAGTCTGGAATAACACATAGGCTACTTTTTATCCCGGAAAAATATGCAGTTCCCGTGGGATACGAAAAATATTAGCCCACGCGGGCGGAGCCGCGGGCGAAAGCTAGTATAAAATAAATATAAAAATACAGTTATAAATTATGCTATATTAATAGCAGCTTAAAAATAATAATTACGTATTAATATTTTTAATATGAATAATTAGTTAAATAAGTTAAGTAAATTAACAGTGGTGGACTTAATGCCGAAGGCATTCTCTACCAGTCAACCATAGGGCCAAGCAGAGAAAATTCAGGCGGTGCACATAAAGTAAAAGGGAAAACCAAACAATGTAACTGAAGTTATAGGTAGGTAAGTAAGTATCGTAGGTAAATAAGTAGGTATTGCAGATTTGCAGTCATAGGCATACACTTAATACAATATCCTTAATACAATAGCGGCTTAAACCAGTCCGCGCTGACCCCTCCGTTGCGTTCCAACATAGTACGAATAGGGGTCTAATAGATTTGTCGCGTATTTAAATCAAAACGTTTGAGTTACCCACATTCCTTATTTGTTTCTTGTCTCGTAGTTGGCTATAATATAGCTTTTTGCTTCAATCTATTTAAAATGAACTTTACACCTAAAAAGTTTATTGAATCCGAATCCGCCTGTAAATATTGTTAACTGTAAATTAGTTCTGAAAATTAATATATAATTTCAATTATGTTAACTTTAAGAGGTGTTAAACCTAAAAGGATACTTTTTATTGATGTCTGTGTTCATACTATATGTGTTGTATAGCATGGCATGTTTATGTTACTCTTATCCTACTACTATTATAAAGGCGAAAGTTTGTAAGTATGGATGTATGGATGTATGGATGTATGGATGTTTATTACTCTTTCACGTAAAAACTACTGAATGGATTTGAATGAAACTTTACCACAATATAGCTTATACATCAGAATAACATATAGGCTACAATTCATAAAGAATTTTTAAAACAAAGGCTTTCCACGTGGACGAAGTCGCGGGCGGCCACTAGTTATTAATAATAAAGTATTTTATAAAACAAACAACAATACAATATCCAAATGTGTTATTTAACAAAGCTTTTCAAACATAAACTTTACGTCTTTGCAGGGTATGAAACCTTTTTTTTCACTCGTTTGATTTTTACGGCAAACTTTTTGATTGTTCAAGTAAGGTTTTAATTGAATCAATTATACTTTATGAACGTTTGTTCAAAGTTTGTGTCCGCTACTGTTTTCCATTCGAATTTTCATGAGGTTTTTTTTAATAGGTAAGTAATTGCTTTGAGCGATAAGTAAACTCAGACTAACCGATTGCTTGCCAGCAATTGAAAATCAAGATGCATCCTGGCAGAGATGTGCAACCTTTTAAAAAACCAGTCCGCAAAAAAAAGGCGCTTTTGCACATTTACCGAAATCAAAGGCCTTACTCTGTAAGTTATCAAGTCCGGATTCTTAAGTCTAGTTATTGCGTTTGCCAGCAGCCTTTCGCAGAAATACTACCTACATGGTTGTACAGAGAGAAACGATTGTTTTACTGCACACTCGTTATACTCGTATAAGTGGAAGGGTCTCTTAAATAACGAGTGTGCAGAAACAAAAAAACATATTTAACATACAAGTAAGTTTTGTAGAAGGTAGTGCAATTATTAGATATAAGTCCCTCTACTACAAAAGAAATAGGCAGTATTTATTTCTTGTGTAAATCATATCCAACCAACTTGGAAGGTATGCTTCGTTTAGGTTATGTCATTTATTGCTGTCATAAATTAGCCGGCTTATATTGAATCAAGGTCTGTCTAGTTCTTTTGTAGTAGAGGAAAAGAAGTTCTCCCTCTCTCTTACCGAAGGCCACCAAGTCCTGCCAGCCAACTGTAAAACTCTATGTCACGGTTTGGGTATGCATGATACCCAAACCGTACGTTACGTACTAAAACCGTGACGTTCTCTGACAAAAAATACAGTCTTTCCAGAGTAGATCCTCTGGCTCTAAGCCAATCACGAGGCGCGACAGAGCGAGTCACACTCAACCTTTGTGAGGCTGTAGTGATCCGTGGCTTAATCGCGAAATACTCGGGAATAAGGAAAATAAACAAGATTGTATGAAATAAGTGACATGGAAATGTTAGGTGTTGTTGGTGGTTGATCACAAAAGTAACCGACTGTTCTATTTTTGCTGAAGACGAAAGTGATGTTAAAACAAATAAATAAACACCGTTAAGTACGTACTCTACTCGTACATAGCTAATTGATTTAAGTGGTTTACCTATTCTCTTTAATTATGTTATTATCTCTATAATTATTATATTAAGTCCCTTAAATAGGCCTTTTCTTCCAAGAAACGAGTTTTCCTGCACATTCTACTGTTTGTTGGACCTATCTCACGGCAGAATTTTAGGTTTAGTTTTAGTTATCTAAATAGGTACTTAACCGTATGCTAAGCAGTGGGCATCGCAAAGCTGATTATCACATAACTTAAAAGGGGTACGACGATAAATAAACATAAAATTAAACTACTTTTTTATTAAAATAGTATTTCAAATAATCCGAGTCAAAACAACCTAGATTTTTTTTAAATAGACGGTGTCAGCAATGTTGACAACCTCTGACCTCATGCGAGCCAACTCTTCAGCCGACGGCTAGCAGACGGAATTTAAAATACGTATTCTGTTTATTGGCATCTTACATCGGTTTGAATTTATCAAACTTTGTCAAGTTCTTGTCAGCATTTGTAGAGAGTTCCAACCATGAAGCAAAAACAAAGAGGAGCTGGCCTAAGCAACTGTGCACTGTGATTTTCAAGTAGGTCCTGACGTCATCATTGTGGGCGGGGCCTAGCTTAGTTTGTTGTCAGCGTTCGTCAGATGCACACGTAACGAGACTCGCATTGTAAGTGTGTTTTTTGCGTTTTAACAAAAAAAAAGGATGAAGTGTTGTGTTTTACAATATCAAAGTTACTCAGACAGACGTTCTGATAATATGGATGGCATCACATTTCATTTGTAAGTAATTTTAATCGTAAATTAAAAATAAAAAGTCTATAACATTCTCAGCTTTCAGCTTCAGTTCAGTTCAAATTATTCTATTTGACACTAGATGGCGACAGTTTTGGGAAGTAAAAACATAAGTTTACGTATCATTTTGCAGTAGTATATTGTAATACTCATGCGTTTAAACTGAAAACTGTTATAAACTTAGTATTAAATACCTTTTAGTAGCTAAAACAGTACTTTTATAGCTTTTATTATTATATTACTAACGGGCCGCTATCTGCCGTCGTCTAGAATAACTATTTTAAATATAACAAATATCCAGGGCCGTATTAAGAATTAAATGATCCTGTGAAAAAATATTTATTTTTAAGATTTCAATCTGACCCAAATTTAAAATAGCAATGGATTTCAAAACTTAATAGACCGGATTGGACACCAACAAAATATACAAAGATTTGTTCTGGCCATTTCATTGACGTGGACTTCATAGTGACAAAAAAGGGCCTTAAAAAATTGAAAAAGGGCATTTTACCTACTTTAAAACTGGATTTATCGGTTTGTTTAAATGTTATTTGCGTGACCGAGTTTTATAAAAATTTTGAAAAAATAACTAGTTAATTTTATTGAAGTGAAAACTTCTTTAGCGGCGTTGAGCACTTTTGTGGCATGGGTAGAAACTGTGAAACTCGCGTCAGGTCACGTGATGCTGATCGAAAAACCGTAAGACGGTTGTTAAGTTTTCACTTCTGCCGGCACTCCCGGAGTGCAACCCGTGTTTTTTTTTATACTACAGCTTATAAGAAAATTACCAGAGCCTGTAAAATCATCTGTAGACCCTACCACAAGTGATTTAAATGAATTTCTGATACTAAATGATTTGCCTAGAAAAAAGAAGCTAAAGCAAGAAATAGGACAACTTCGATCTAAAGAAAAAAGGGCTGGATTAAAAATCAGAAGACTACAAATGCAAGTTAAGCGCTTGAAAAAGTAGGTAAATGAAGGCAAAGAGTTATATGCTGATAATTATAATGATTGTGACCTGGATTTGATAAATACAAAAAACAAGGGTGGTCTTACTTTGCCATCTAGAGATGTCATAAAAATATGTATTCGGACCGAATGCAGTATTCGTTCTGTTAAATCGCAATCTTTGAATACTCCTAACTTTCGTAAACATACCATTGTATCGTATACATTACAATCTCTTATTGGACAAAATTGTTTCAAACCATCGGCCAATCATATGTTTGACCAATCACCTACAGCTAATCATATTGTACTTCTGATGAAATCGATTGCAGAAAAATATATTGATATTCGTTTTAAGCACTTTACAACAATACAAAACGAACGGGCAACTAACCGACGACAACTAACCAAAACTATTATTTTTACTGGTAATTGATTTTTTTAAACATAATCTACTCTTAATATTTTAAAATTAAGTTTACTCGGTCAAAATGCCAAACCATCTCTTATTTAGGCCCAAGGATCGGTCTTAGGGCCCCTACACTTTCTTTCATATGTCAACGACATGAACAATTACAATAAAAATAGTAAATGCTATCAGTTTGCTGATGACACCTGCCTAGTGGCTGCCCATAGTGGCCCTAATGAAGCATGGGCTATGCTGCAATCAGACTTTAACGCTCTTTTGATGTAGTGTCACGATGTAGGACTAGTTGTCAACGCTTAAAAAACAAATTTACTGCCGATTAAATCACCTTATATTAAAAGCGTTCCCTTAAAGGGCATTCTGGCTCATGACCATAAATACTTTCACTCATCTGTTTCGCTTAATAGTATGTGTACTCCCGTAGAAATAGTAGATTGCCAAACATGTTTAGGTCTACAGATTGACAATAAATTTAACTGGTACAATCATAATGAATATGTGTGTAATAAGTTGAGTTAGGTTTTGGCAAACATAATTAATTATTCTTAAAAACCGGATCCCGTACAAGGTGAGGATGATGCTGTATAATTCTCTAGCGGAATCGTACATCCAATACGGTTTATGCAGCTATGGACGCACCTATAATACATACTTAAATAAAATATACGATCTTCAAGTAAGAATACTAAAGAATATAGTACCAAAAGGAATCAGGCAACAATATAGTGATGACTATTCCGGCCTTTTTGAATATTGTAAAGTAATCAACCTGTTCAAATCCAAGTTAAATTCATTTTGCTAAAAAATCTGTTCTTCAAGACGTGTAAAAATCAGCCACAAACAAACAACCCTGTATACACACGATCGGTAGTTTGGCGTGAGTTGAGGTGCAGCTCGACTCGCGTAAATAATGACTACGGTAAGCGAACTTCTGATTTTATTGTGCCTCGCCTAATAAACAAACTATCAAGAGAATTACGAGATAATTTATCTTTTAAAAATATTAAATTAAAGCTTAACTTTCTTGGTTCTCTTTCCTGTAATTAGCAATAATTAAATTATTAACCAAACTGCTTCTATTCATTATTTGTCCAATTCTTGTTTTTATGTATTTATCAACTTTATTTATAACCCTTAGTATAATTATTACAAACCCAAGTGGTTCACTTGTACTAAGTATGTTAGTTAAGTGTTTTGTAATGTAACGGTTTTTTACATGATGATAAAGAGAAAAAAATACATATTACATTTTTTTAAGCTTAAAGTTCTGAGTACGTCCCATCATATTCAAGACTATCGACATCTAGTGTGAGATAGCTGAACTAGTAGTAACATCAACATACACCTAAACTAGTAATTTTGCTATAAGCCGATAGATTAAATATTGCGAAGTGGGCGGAGCCACGGGCAGAGCTGAACATCCCCGCACCCCGCAAAATATCACGCGTCGTTTCATAAAGAAATTTGACTGTTACGACTCCTCTTTGTTTTTGCTTCATGGTTCCAACTGAAGATTCTACTTAACCTATTGACAAGCATCCAACAAATTCGAATCAATTGGTTGGCGTATTAAATTAATGTTATTTCGAATAAGGTCCTACTTTTCGAGTAGGTATTTAAAGTCGGATGTTTAAAAGAAATGGTGGTTAGGAAATAGGCTTGATGACGCCACCAATCGTTGGCATACTCTTTATCATCTGTCAAAACGATCTGCCTCTATAGAATATTTTGTATAAATATTTTGTATGGGAATACTATAATTTGATGTCATAGTATAGAATCAGAAATTAAGTCAATTGACTGAATATTTATTTAATTCTATGTAAATAAAAATTCGTTTCACCAGTTTTTTTAAATAAATTGGCCTTAGTAGCTTCATAGAGGTTATAGTTTTAAAACACCTTGGTCTTGAAAATATTTACGATAGGTGTCATCATGCCTATTGCCATGGTAATAAATCAAGGTCTTAATCAAGACCAAAATGCGAAACAATTGATTTTGAAAAATAATGTGAAGTCGTATCAAAACTACTCAAACAGCTTATAAATGTCGAAAACAACCGTTCTTCTTAGAACATTTTTCCTAACATATAGTTTGGTTAAGGTAGAAAACGGGCCTAATGCATTTATTTATTACTTAAACAACAAACCCTCCCCATTTATCTCCGTAACGTTTATTTAGACCATTGCGGCACTCACAGGCTCTATTTTCGTTACAGCTAATGGTTGTTCAATTAATAAATACGCATCCCGTATTCCTGGGTCCGCATTTCACGTAAAAATGGTACTACTACTGCCATCTATGGGGAGTTTTCAGAAACATAAGTTGTTGAAGTGCGTGTCTCTTGCTGTTTTGTATTTCCTTTAGATAAGATACGATACAAATGTTTGTATACCAAAAAGTATCAAAAATATGTGTTTAATTAATGTCTAGTTATTTTTATGTTAGATAGACTTCACTAAAAAAACAATAATCATCATTAGCAATGATCGATATCACAGTTTGTCAACTGGAACTTAACAAACTGTGCCTGTAAAACTACCCTATTAAGCTCCCTTACATAACCCAACACAGGTCATTTGAAGGAAACCTAAACACCTTGAACTCTATTAATGGAAAAAGTTACTATTGAATGAGGGTAGTGCGCATGTCACACGCTTGATGGTGGACAAATGTCGAAATGTCGGAATCCGGGGAACTACTTTAGGCACTCAATCCATCTGATTCTCCAGACACGAAAGGGATTGCTACTGCACTGAATTGTGTATAGTTTTTGCACCAGGCAACTCAATCACTGAATAAAACAATCTATTTTCTATAGTTGATGGAATCAGGCGTTACTTTACGGAAATCCATGACTAAAGCTGAAAAAGAGGATTATTTTGCTTTAAATTTCCACTAAACGACGCCAGCGCAGGAACCAAAATACATCCAACTGTAATCACCTGAAATAGCTAGAGCTGGAAGTTGCAGGACTTACAATAACTACAACTCACAACGTGACACAGAAGTTGCACAATCTATTTTTTAACGAAATTTTAGCATAAGGAAGGATACAAGCATAAAGTTCATTACTTAGAAGCGGCAGCAGACGACATGCCGCCATGACGCTTCTGGGGTTTCTATTTGTTTGTATGAAATACTCTCCGTCGCTAGAGACGCGAAATACAAACAACAAAGAAACCAGAAGTGTGTAACCAGAACTAATGTCTCGTTATTTTTATGTTAGATACCTAGACTTCACCGAAAAAATAATTAAACATCATTAGCAATGATCGCTACTTAGCCCAGTTTATCAACTGGAACTCAACGAACTGTGCCTGAAAAACTACCCTAATAAACTCCCTTACATAACTCAACACCGGTCATTTAAAGGAAACCTTATTACGAAGCATCTAGAGACGCGAAATACAAACACAAAGAAACCAGAAGTGTAGAGGTGACATGTTAACATGCACAGCATATACGAGTATGTAGCAGGCTTCTAACTAGCACCTGAAGACGCTGTTTTAAAAACACAGATTAGAAACACAGAACTTGGACAAGTATCAATTCTCCAAATTATATGGTCCAACATTTTTTATATTTCTCCATTTCACGCGGTCTGCTGGTAGAGAATGCCTCTTGGGATCAGGCCCTCTAATTGTATCACGGTGAAATAAAGTTTTAATAAATAGGTAAATTATTTTCAATTGACATGACATAAAGAAAACTACCAGACAGCGGAGGGTTAATAAAATTTGTTGGTAAATGGTATAAGAGAGGAATCAGAATGATAAAGGATAAATGCCTGCAACAGTAGCATGGTTACTGGCAATCATCATCCTTCAATGAATCCCAAATAAACTTTTTTATAATTTTGTTACAATCGCCAATTACTGAACACAATACCTTAAATCCTAACTTATGCTCATTGAATTCGACAAATCGAATATTTTCGCGACCTAATGATTTTTTGAATGAACGTGTCTCCACGTTATAACACATTTTATTTCCCGGAAGGCTAATTTCCAAGAAGTAAATAAGGTTGCGTGCTACCCGCAATCAGATGAACCTTTGCAGTAGGTTTTATATGAATGTTAGTTTGTTTGTTACCGAGTAAATTATTTTTAAACAAAAAAACTTAAAGAACGCGTTACCTACGATGTATGATTTTAAATTCTAAGAGATGAAACTGTCATGGTATTACTCCACCTGTTCCTTCCTTCTTTGGTGGCTTCCTCGTCAGATGAGGATCCTAAGCCGGTCTACTTAATATTTTTAACTGGTTTGTCCAGAGTCTTTTATATTTACAAAATTTCACTCGCTTTTTCATCTTCGGACGCTTTACCTTACCTATTTTCTTTTCTAGAATCTACCAGAGCTTTACGCTGAGATAATGAATCCTTGTAAGTAAATCGCAGCATTGGTGCACTTTGGTGTAATGGCCAAGAAGTAGACTATTAACGAGGAGGTCACGGGTTCGATCCCCGCACTGTACAAACATTTGTGTGCATAAACATGTCTGTTTGTACTGGTATGGGTGTTATATGTATTTATTTAAGTTTATTTGTAATACCACTGTTGATTCTAATATCTGTAACACAAGTGCTTTAGCTACTTACCACGGAGTCAGATTAATGTATGTGATGTTGTTGTTATTTATTTATTTACACTGGATGCACGTGCATGCCAGTTTCCACTGGTCACTGTATACCTAAATCAATGTATTTTTTAAGCCATTATAAAAGACTTATTATCAGCAATATTTGACTTAATATTTACGAAACTACCTACAACCACCACCCTTAGAAAGAACATTTTCAACAAATGCGTGAACCTGCAATAAGCTAATGTATTGCAGCTGAATATATTACTCGGAGTGCTTTGTTTGCCTTCATTATTTCGCCTGGAAACTTTATAGAATAATTTGGTTACCGCATAGCGTCGTGTCAACAACCCCACCGAGGTTCACTGCAGTGGCAATGAACTTACTTGCTTTACATAAAGCGTTTTTCAGTTATGCAACTATCTACAGCGTGCGGCTTCCATTTACAGGTCCAAAGGAATAATCGGTTGAAAAATGGAGTCGGACTGTGTGACCACCTAGCGCTTTTACATACTTAATTAAATTGGCGTGTACACCGGTTTTTAAGGTGCCGCTATCTCCGAGTTCCCGAGTTCGACCTCTGTTGTCAAGGGTTTTGGTGTTTGTGGTGCTATCGTTTATACATACTAACTTACTTTGTGATCAAAGCAATGGATGTGATGTTGTCCCGATATTGTAAAAATTACAAATTCAATGCCATTTCGACGAAAAGGACGTTCATTTTTCATTTACCTATTTGGGAAAATGTGGTCAATTCTATGACTCCTTAATAGTTTGAGATATAAAAATCAATTTTATATTTGGAACAAAATAACTAACCTAAATAGGCTAGATGACACCACCAATCGTTGACATACTTTTTATTATCTGTCCAAACGGTCTGCCTCCATAGATTTTGTACGGGAATACATGATCGTGACGTCACGGTCATGTATCAGAAATCGGAGTCAATTGACCGAATATTTATTGCGTTTTGTGTGTTTAAAAATTGGTTTCTACAGCTTTTTGGAAATATATTGGTTGTATTAACTTCAAAGGGGCTATTTTTTTAAACGCCATGAACTTGAAAATATTTAAGATAGGTGTCAACATCCCAATGAAATATACCTAAGTTGTTATAACAGTAGCTACCTACTGTAAATTGTTACGAAAATTTCAAAAGGTAAAATCTGTTAGTCCGCAGGACATTAAATGCTAGATTCGTACTTATGACGTTATAAGTTTGTTGCACAGACTAATAAGTGAACAAGTGTTTGTTGGCAGCATTCTGTGCTCTTTTTACAGATACCTATATTTTTTTAAATTTTTACTGCGGATTGCAGACGACGGTTTTGGACGATTGGTTCTGGTGATGGTTATTGGCTGTTGCATGATAAATAATCGAACTATGAATAATTACTAATACAAATTACAACCAACCAACTATTTCATAAGTAAACCGACTTTTAAAAAGGACTTTCTAATCAAAAACAAGTTCCATGTAGGTATTAAGAAATTAAGTTACCTACTTTATTTTCTGGCAATATTTAGCAATGCAAATTTCTTAACAGTAGTGTGAAATTAAAACATAAATACTATCTTATATATTTGTATTTCATTGGTCCCTTATCTAACCGTATCGCTACATTTACAGTAAAAATCAAGGTCACTGAAAGAGCAGTAAATCAAAACAATTTGGGAAAAAGCCAACTCTCTTGGACACTTTACATTCTTCTAGGCTCACTAGCCATACAATAATAACGGTGATTACTGTTACATAAAAAACGCTGACGCCTTTCTAACTGCAGGATGCAAAGAGTCGTTTCAGTTGGTAAAACTAGCATAATATCAAAATCAAAAAAAGGAAAATAACCGCCTAGCGGCGTAACGTTGCTCGCTATCGTTATTAACGAGTAACGCTACAGCGCCAGGCGGAGATTTTTATTTTTGCCATTATGCTCTAACCCAGTTAGAGGCCTGTCCTATATTGTTTTTAGAATGGTAGGTACGTAAGATTTGCATTATTACTGGGTTCTTGGTTGAATAGGAAAAACTTAAATTGATTGAGCTACTTACGGTTTTTGCAAAAGTATCGATTTTAGTAAAACAAAACAATAATAAGTGTTTTTTTTTTGCATGCGGCAACATTAATGACAGCCAGCTTTCCGTCAGTCACTCCGTCAGCGTAGTATTTTCATGCGAAAATTGAGAAATAAAGATAATTACTCCTTAAGAAATAATTAATGACCAAGTTTTAATTCTTAAAAGTGTATCACAAGTGCAATTAGTTAATGAGGCGGAAACAGGGAGCACGCTTTTGTTCGGACACCATAAATGTAATGAAAGATGTCGTCGCTGTATGGATCTACATACAACAGAACAAAACGAAAGTGACTAGTTGACCGTGTACTGGTGATTATTCTCGTTCCTAGACCTAATTTCTGCCTTTAAAATGGCGCAGACAGTGAGACGCGCCATTGAAGGCAGATATCCATCATGTTACATACCTAGTAGAATCAAAGAAAGACGAGCAAAAGCCAGGGCTTTGAGGTAAGATATCGCCACAAATCCGATTATATCGTGTTGTTTTTCTCAAGCCATTGTATTTATTTTTGCGGCTGCTTAAACAATCGACTGTGTCCCCATTTCCATACTAAATTTCGTACTGTATGCTGTACTTTTACACAAAATTGTTATCTCCGGGTAACTTGATCGTATGTTTATGAAATCGATGTGCATTTAAATATTTATAGCTAACTGATCTGTATAGATCTGAGGCCATCAGGCAATTTATTCAAATGCTAACTTTAAATAGTGACTTTTTGGAAATGTGTCATTTGTGTGCTACTATTTGTTTAGTTAAATTGTATTTTAGCCAAATGATATTGAAACATATCAATAAAATTCCATAATTCATCAATTTATTAAATGTATTCATTTGCAGGTTAGAACAACAAAGAAAGCCAGATAAGCCGGAGGACTTTGTATGTTACTCGGACAGTGACAGCGAAGAGGAAACACCGGCACAGCAGCACAGAACACTTTGCACATCATACAACTTCGTAGACTATGTCCGCTCGAGAGAAATACTGGCTCCTGAGGTGAATATTACTTGTATTTATTGTCTATTTAACCCACAACACAACATAAAAACATCACAAATATTATGATTTTCTTAATTAAAGTAAATATGAAGGAACTGTGTAGCCATACATACAATTAAAAACATGGCTGTTGTCTGAACTGAAACACATTATGATTGTTTTCTAATCTGTTGTCATGAATAAGGCAGTCATTTAACAATTTTAAAAAGCCTCATTAGTTCAGCCTTATTAGAACATCAAAACTTCTATTTAATGACCTTTTCATGTGATAAGGAGAAAACTTTTAAAAACCGAAATAACTTTATAACTGTACTTCATTGATATAATAATTTGTTATTTGCTTGTTTCAATACAATCTTATATAATAACAGCCTTTAAAAATGTTTAATAACAAAAAGGAAAAAAAAATTTTTTTTAAAGCTTATCACTTTGAAAATATTACAAAATGTAGGAAATGAGGTCTTGTTCATAAGATGACTGATAACCAAGCATTGACACTACAAACAGACTAACAAAATCTTCTTATAATTATAGTAAACTATGTTTATGATAAGAACTAACACAGACTGAGATTATGTAACTGAAATGTTATAAGTTAAATGCAATCAGTTTGTTGTAGATGTAAATGAATGAGCCAATAACACAATTTGTTACATCAGGTTATGTTAGGTTTTGATTGATACTATGAATTTAATGCATATTTAAACTCTGAAAATATTTAATTTCAAACTCCTGATCTAAACAGTTTGCTACTGTGTTATACCATCTACAAATGCAAGCAAAAACGAGTAATTAATAAATAAATTCAGGCCATATTATTGTTAGTAAACAAATTACTTAATGACTGTTAGTAAAGTACAAATTTATATCTATTAATACAAACTAATGAAGAGGGTGTGAACCAGTGACAATCGCTCTTGCCACAAAAACTTTCCAGTGATGGCATGTAGCGATCCGCAAAAGGCAATAAGAGTTTTAATTCAGAGTACTGCATTAAAGCCACTAGTTTGGTACTCCGCAAACATTCCTGATGCACTGCTATATAGACCTACCAAAATATATTATCTCACAAAACATTGGAGAATTCCTATGCACCCAATTATTTATATATAAATAAAGTATTGTTTACCTTTGGGTTGAATCACAAGGACAGAATTACATTTGCTAATCTTATCTCGTGTGTACTCACTGATTGCCCTTAATTTGACATCTGATATTGTGCCCAAATAAAATAAAATAAATATTTCTCAACAAGCACACCAATTCTCTAGTCCCAAAGTAAGCTACGAGGCTTGTGTTATGGGTACTAGATTACGGATATACATACTTAAATACTTTTTTTTTTGTAAATAAATACATATTATAAATAGAAAACACCCAGACCAGTACAAACACACATGTTCATGCACACTTATGCTTGTACTGTGCGGGAATCGAGCCCGCGACCCTTGGTTTAGAAGTCCGACATGCGGACCACTGCACTAAGCGGTCGTCAAATAAAAGCAGTTGTTGTAAAACATAGTGTGTGTTAACCTTTATGACTAATCCATCATTGTTACATGAATACAACCAAGCTATAACTTATTAAAGTATAATATATATCTTATATATAAAAATGTATTGCTGTTTGTTAGTCTCGCTAAAACTCGAGAACAGCTGAACCGATTTGAATAATTTTTGTCTTCAAATATTCGTGGAAGTCCAGGAAAGAGTCAAAAGATAAGAAAAAATTCACAACGGGCAGGACAACGTTGGCTCCTCTACTATGTATACAAAAAAATATTAAAACAATAGCTGAGCTGAGCCTGTAATTGAAGTTGTCTGGTAGGTAATGCTTAAGGTAATTACTAGAGGTGGGCCGAGTGCTCGGTTAGTACTTGGTACTCGGCGTACTCGGTGGTTTTTTTAATACTCGTACTCGGCCGAATAACTCGGTTCAAGTGAAGAGTACTCGGATATGTAAATTTAATAAGCAGCATGTCTGGGATAAGTTTGCTAGTGGCCAAAGATTATCTTTGGCCACAAATCCGATTATAATCCGATTGGAAAATGGGCCAACTGGAGGAATTAAAGTATGTACCTAAATGACCACATACTTAAGTCAATGAACAAGCCCCTAATCTTGCGTTTGTCCTTTTGGTAATTCCTATTGGTTAATTATAGGACAGCCAGGCCGCTGCGGATCCATAAACTGTATGTAGGTCAAGGGATATATCATAAAATCAAATACATGTTACGTTGTTTTAAAACCTCAAATTAAACCGAGTAACTCGGCCGAGTACTCGGTACTCGGCAAGCTTTAAGCCCAGTAATACTCGGTACCCGGTAAAACCACTACTCGGCCCATGTCTAGTAATTATGGTTGTTCTTAAGCTATGGTTAGTCAAAATCGCAAGCGGTATTCCTGCCTCTTCCGGGGCTTTCATCTCCCAACGAAAAAGAAAAAGAGGGTGTTATTTTAATTTTTTAGTGTGTATGTTAGTGCTTTTGCCATCTATTCGGCCAGTGTGTTGATCCGGCTTTATCATGCTGACAGTACTGTATTCTTTCCAGCCGCGCTCCGTGGATCCGTCGTACGCGACACGGCACATGCTCACGCACGACATGTTCCGCGAGACGCCGGTCAACCTCGGCAACATGAACAAGGTGTTCTGCTCGCAGTGGCTGTCCGACAGACAGGTGGTGTTCGGGACTAAGTGTAATAAGGTAAGTGTGCAGGGTCTAAGTGTAATAGGGTATGTGTTCGGTCAACCTCGGCAACATGAACAAGGTGTTCTGCTCGCAGTGGCTGTCCGACAGACAGGTGGTGTTCGGGACTAAGTGTAATAAGGTAAGTGTGCAGGGTCTAAGTGTAATAGGGTATGTGTTCGGTCAACCTTGGCAACATGAACAAGGTGTTCTGCTCGCAGTGGCTGTCCGACACATAAGTGGTGTTCGGAACTAAGTGTAATAAGGTAAGTGGGCAGGTCTTAGTGTAATAAGGTAAGTGTTGGAACTAAGTGTAATAAGGTAAGTGTTCGGAACTAAGTGTAATAAGGTTAGTGTTCGGAACTAAGTTTAAGAAGGTCCAGTGTTCGGTACTAAGGTAAGTGTTCGGAACTAAGTGTAATAAGGTCAGTGTTCGGAACTAAGTGTAATAAGGTCAGTGTTCGGTACTAAGTGTAATATGGTAAGTGTTCGGAACTAAGTGTAATAAGGTCAGTGATCAGTACTAAGTGCAATATAGTAAGTTTTCCGGACTAAGTGTAATTAGGTAAGTGTTCGGTACTAAGTGTAATAAGGTCAGTGTTCCGCACCAAGTGTAATAAGTTAAATGTTCCGGACTAAGTGTTATAAATTGTAGTTCGAACTATTGTTTAGTTAGGCAGCTACGTAAAGTTAAGGTACTGAAAAGCTTTTGTTGGCACTAATCCCTAAATCCAACGAGACTATACTTAACGAACCTATTTGGTACTGAATCCACTCATATCTCAGCAAACACTTAACATTAAAAAATTTTACAACATCTAATATGTATAACTAACTGACTTCTCTTTTCTCCGCAGTTGATGGTGTACGACGTGCGCACGCGCTCGCTGGACGCGATCCCGACGCTGCGGCCGCGCGCGCCGTGGGCCGGGCCCGACCACCAGACCGGCATACACGCGCTGCAGATCAACCCTTCTAGGTAACAACTTCTATAATAATAATATAATCTTTATTGCTTACATAACTAACATTCATTAACATTATTGTGACTCAATATAAGCTGGTGGTGCACGAGTGTACGACGTACATACAGTATAGTTTGAGAAGTTTGTACGCGACCCTGCGGCGAACCAAAACGGTACGGGACGGCGAATTAGCGAGGTGACACGATATTGTGTCATACGCAAGCTTGCGCCGCCTCAATCTTATTGCCAGGGTGCAAAGTACTAGGTGGGGATATCCTAAACGATAAAAATAATAATAAATAAATAAATATTTCACAACAATCACACCAATTCTCTAGTCCCGATGTAGGCTACGAGGCTTGTGTTATGGGTACTAGACAATGGATAAATATACTTAATTTTTTTTGTAAATAAATACATATTATACATAGAAAACACCCAGACCAGTACAAACACACATGTTCATGTACACTTATGTTTGTACTGAGCGGGGATCGAACCCGCGACCCTTGGTTTTAGAAGTCCGACCTGTAGACAACTACACCAAGCGGTTGTCAAATTAGATTGCAGCGCTCATGGTGGCCAAAATTAAAAATATAGTGGGCTCTGTCATCTGTCATATCAATACAATCTGTTAGATAATTGCATTATTTCGCTAACGAAAATGGGTCACAGCAGTTGTCGAGTAGTAAACTGCAAGAATACTGGCCGAAATAGAAAATTTAAGTTTTACCGATTTCCAAGAGCTTCTTAGAAAGATGAACAGCGTAAGAAATGGACAACTGCGCTCAAAAGAGCAAAGTAAGTAACATCAAAACAATGATAACTGAAAACAACATTTAATTTATTACTAGCGATACAGAAACAATTATATATGTTTATTATCATTCAACACAACCATAAAATAAGCTTTATCTAGTTGTTTAACAGTAAAACTACAACTAAAAAAGAAGTGAGAACCTTGACGTGAACAAAATCAAACACACTTTTTGAATAGATCTTACCACATTTAATTTAAATACTCAAAAATGATTTCACAACACTTTGTCCACCCAAATCAAAATAATTCTGATACTTACATCAATAAAAGGTAGAATTTATCAAAATATTTTATCCAAATGTCGCCAATGCACTAAAATAACAAAATGTCAGAACGGTTACAACCCACAAACGCTAGGTGGCGCTGAAGTCGTCCACATAGCCAATAACAGTCTTCACTTTTTACAACAATTTTTTTTTTACAAAAGACATCATCTTATTCAATTAGCGGCACCAACTCGCAGCTTAAGTGCCATGCACCCGCTTACTTTATGAGTTTTCTCATCTATCTCGTAAGTTTTTAAGTAAGATTTTACTGGCTTACCGACAAAATACAGTTGAACACTGACTTCCACAACACAGGCGCAGCCTAGTTAGGAGATCAGAGTTTTACATTAATTTGTGCGATTTAAAAGTAATCAATGTGATTGACACCTTCTCTGTAATCCAATTTTACTCATAAGGTAACTTTGTGCTTAAGCGCTGTACAAATCTTTATTTGAATAAATATTTTTTGTTATTATTATTATTTTAGCGCACGTGCTTGTAATTAAAAATATGTATTCGTTTGTTCTAGAACGTTACTAGCTACCGGTGCAAGAAACTCGTGCGAACTAGCTATATACAGCCTGCCCACCCTCGATCCTGTATGTGTGGGGGAGGCGCACAAAGACTGGGTTAGTACTGTTAATTTAATCCATACTAATATAAAATATAATATATCATATAATGCGAAAGTAACTCTGTCTGTCTGTATGTTACTCAGTCACGCCTAAGCTACGGAAACAATTTGCATGAAATTTGGTATGGAGATGTTTTGATACCCGAGAAAAGAAATAGGCTACTTTTTACTGCGGGATAATAACACATTCCCATGGGACTACTGAACTACTGAACAAATTTAAATGAAATTTGGTAAGAAGATAGTTTGAGGCTTAAGAAAGGACATGAGTTACTTTTGACCGCGGGAAAATAACAGATTCCCATGGGAAAAATTACTTTCCAGGGAATCTGTTCGCTTTTACTCCTAAATTACCAAAGATTTGAAATATATTTGGATAAACAATGGTATTACGGGAAAACAACGCACTCCTAAAAAACTACCTAATGCGGACGAAGTCGGGGGTAAAAGCTAATAGGTACCATGATAAACTAAAACTAAAATATATTATATTTTGATGCATTTTTCGATGTTTTTTTTTACTGATTATTTTGCCAATCCATTAGGTATGAACGATGTAAAAAAAACCTTAACAAAGCGCGTTCAGTACATCAAACCAAATCTTATGAAAAATAAATTTTGGCTGGGAAACAACTTTTATTTTTTGACATCAAAAAAAAAACAATTTAATTCTAACCCGCAATGTACAGCGAGCACGCGCGAGCACACGGGGAAGTTACCGCGGGGCGTGTTGCTATACGCCACCGCGACGCGCTGTGTGCGCTGTTCATTGCGGAGTGTGCCATTTAGAGGCTTTTTATGAAAGAACTAGTGAAAATTTGTATCATGTTTCTTTGGAAAAATGTTAAGTTATATTATAACGGACAGAAGACATTTCTGTAAAATCATAATTTTTTTTTTCAAACTTTAACCATCAATACCTCAGTAACCGTTAACCTCCCAGGTATGGTGCAAAGGAAAAAAAAATATCGTAACAATTGGTAGAATATGTGGTATTCGGCTTCGTTAAGGTTTTTTTACATCCTGTATAGTGAGGGAGGAGGTATTTAACCCGAAAAATGTTTAAAGCCACGGGCGTAAATTAAAAAAAAATGCTTTTTCGAATTTGATGAGTTGTAGATTTCTGACGAGTTGTTGATTAAGATATCGTAGTGTTCACCCGGTTTTGGCCATGTTTGGGATGGGTGACCATTCTGACCGTATAAGTGATGTCTATTTACAAGCATCTCCCTGCTTCGGAAGGCACGTTAAGCTGTTGTACCCGGTTGACGTCGAAATATATTAGTCGCTAAGCCTGGTCAGAGGCCCTCGGGCGGCTTAATAACATCTGACAGTATCTGCTCACAGCAACAAGAGGTAGAAAATAAACATGAAAAACCATCGTATCTCTAAAAGAGTGATACTTTTAGAAAGGTGTTTTTTTTGTATAAATGGTCATCTATTAGTCTATCATGTCCTTAAGTTTTGCACGCTCTTTTTGGGACACCCTCTATGTGCTAATGAGATGAGACTGTTTACCCTGACGTGACATCTTGTGAACACTACTTGCACATAACTGCTCATCAACTTGGTGTATACCAATCGCAGATCCTGGACATGTGTTGGCTGGACGACGAGTTCCTGGTGACGGGCTCGCGCGACTCCAAGCTGGCGCTGTGGCGCGCGCCCGACCGCAGCAGCGCGCGGCCCGACGCGCCGCAGCACGACTACGTGCAGCCGCTCGCTATTAAGGAATGCCGGTCCGGTGAGTTTAATAGGCTAGATTTCATCTCCAATCTCTAAACCTGCATCTTTGGATATTTTTTCATCCACTTTGTACAAATTCATAAAAGAAAGTAATAAGATTATTTGTTGCCGTGTCGATTAAATCACCAGTTGTATTTACTTTTGTATTATTAAGTAAGTTATTCACACTGTTATCTGTCAAAACGGTCTGCCTCCATAGATTTTGTATAGGAATACAAGAACGTGACGTCACAGTCATGTAACAGAAATAGGAGTCAATTGACCAAATATTTATTGAGTTATGTGTATTTAATAATTGGATCCTACAGTTTTTTGGAAATATACTGGTTGTATATGGTGTATAACTTCATAGGGGCTATATTTTTAAGAACGCCATGGTCTTGAAAATAATAGATGTCATCATGCCTATTAGTTTAATTGTTAATTTAGTGGTGTAATGGTCAAGAAGTTAGACTATTAACAAGAGGTCACGGGTTCGATCCCCGCACTGTACAAACATTTGTGCGCATGAACATGTCTGTTTGTACTGGTCTAGGTGTTATATGTATTTAGTTAAGTTTATTTTGTAATACCACTGTTGATTCTGATATCTGTAACACAAAAGCTTAGCTACTTACCACGGAGTCAGATCAATGTGTGTGATGTTGTTGTATATTTATTATTTATATATTTACCGTTTGAACTACATTAAAAAAGTGTTGCATAAAGCCCGTGAATGGTGTGTAATGTATAATGTACCGCTTCGTCGTATCAGTTGCCTGCGCGACGGCGGCATATGTTTAAGCTCCATACGGCTAGATGGCATCGTAACCTTACTACCACACATGAACCGCGGTATATAAGATCTAAGTAGGTTTTAATGTCTTACATCCACCCTCTGGTGGACGGGACTTCAAGGGGTTGTGACTTTAAAAGTTAAAAAAAATAATGATATGTATAATACCATTAAATGTTTTGTCCATGTGAAATTATAGTTTCTATTTTTTTAGCATTAACAGTGCAAATTTCTCTACAATGTGAAATTAAAACACAGTTTAAGAAAAATGGACTGCCACAGGCGGGACTCGAACCCGCACCTATCGCAAACCCAGCGGTTGCCCTCCCAATAGAGCTACCGTGACACTTACCCATTTGTCCGAATTTCTTTAAGTGCACCTTAGGCTGCAGTCAGCCATAATTCTATGCAAATTTCTTTACAATGTGTAATTAAAACACACTTTAAAAAAAACAGACTGCCACAGGCGGGACTCGAACTCGCACCTCTCGCAAACCAAGCGATTGCTCTCCCAATTGTTTTTTTTTTAATACTATAACCGAAAACCTTATCGTACGCTGCTCTATGCATTGGTAATAAGAGTTTTACATTAAGTAACAGTTTTAATTGATTTGTACCAACATAGTTTTAAGCTTGCATTGTTACTAGATAACACCATATGGACTCTGGTTCGAAATAATAATAATAATTCATTTATTTCGGAAAATCATTCAAATCAAAATTACATTTCCGTATCGTTGTTAGTAGCAATTTTTACTTAAAATTATGTTAGTAACATTTCAATAATGTAATTCAGTTATAATAATTAAATAATAAAAATAATTAAATAAACATATTTACTAAAATAAATATAATAATGAAATAAACATATTTTATTTTATTTTTGACGTGACAACGTCTTATAAATTGGTTTGCCGGGTGACACTTCAAGAAACTGCGTTACGCTCCGCTCACGTTCCGCGCTCACAATGAGAGCGAGTGAGAGGCACGCGTCCCTTCGACTCGGGCATGGTTAGCCCGCCTAAGAGCGAGTGAGACAGACATAAAAAGTGAAAGGCACGCGTCCCTTCCACTCGAGCACAGTTAACCCGCCTAAGAGCGAGAGAGACAGAGCGAGAGAGAGAGAGTGAGAGAGATAGGCATACACACCGGTTCATGTTATACGAATGAATATTCACATTAAAATTATTTTACCACTCAAAGTCGTTGTCACGTAAAACTTTCGCCCGTATACCGACTTTACAGGCAACCAATTTTTTTTTATTAGAAAATTTGCGGTGTATACCGGTAACTCCTCTTTGTGCACGGTAAGTTAAAACGCCTATTTATAAATATCAACTTTTCTCACTCACAGGTCAAAAAGTCCGCGCGCTCACTTTCAACAATCGATGGCGCGAGATCGCGGCGCTCACACTCAACGGCTACATCCACGTGTTCAGCGCTGAAAGTTTCAGGCAAAAGCTGTCGAGAAAGCTGCCTTCTTGTCAAGACCTTGTTTGCCTCGCGACGCAGGTACATAGACAGATAAATAAAGCTGTATTGCATACCATAGATTAAGTCGTAATAATAATAGACTATTTTATAATTATATTTGAATTATAATACTATCTTACTTCGCTGGATCAACGACCAGAAGTGGATCTTGGCCTCCGTCATTAGAGTGCGTTATTCTTCCCTATTCTGTGCCAAATCTGACCAGTCGGACAGTGAGTGCTCCTGTGTATTGCGCTCACTCTTGTGCACTATAATATCTCCTGCGTAGTTGGCTGATATCTGTTGAGATTGGCCGCCGTGGTCGGAATCGGCCAGGAGGACTATTATTACTATTATTATTATCTTGGACGCCCCACCGGCTGACGCCCTAGATAGGCTCTCTTTGCGGCTCGATCCTCTCCCATCCTCTCCACATGTCCTAGCCAGCGAAGTCGAGAAGATTTTATTTCTCCGGTGATGTTCGGTTCTGACACAGACACTAGCTCTTCTTGAATTATAATAGATACAAATACAAAATATTTTATTTAAAAACACGTAACATTATCAGTAAACAATAGGCCTTACCCATTTACATTAGTAAAACTTGTGCTAGGATACAGCTGCTCTTCAGAATATTCTTATCTGACGTATAAGGTACTTACATTTATCAATTCCGCGAATTAAAGTAATATTACTAGTAACAAGATTTTTTTTAAAACTATGTCAAAGTTCCATTTTACAAAGATGTTAATTTAATAGCACAGCCTATTAAGATTATAAATTACACTAATAAATCTTTTTAATTAAATCAGAAATCTACTAAAAAACACACAAAAGAAATTAACGCACAGTGTTTGTTCATGCATAATAAAATATACATAATAATAATAAATTGTCTCTATATTTTAAATAAACTGCTTCACAATATAAAAACAATAACCATGTGTTTTTTAAATAGTTTTGCACTTAAAACTTTATAGAAAGCCGCCATGTTAATTTTAATATTTTCATTTGGTGCTAAAAAATGTATAACATTGTTATTTTCATTTCATTTTCATTTATTTATTTAAAAACTTACAAACTATCCCTACAGGTGGTAATCTATTGAGATAGCGAAGTGACAGTAGAACCTTAAAAAATAACAAGTAATAAACAAGTAAAATTTAAATTAAAAACAAGTAAAACAATAATAATAATAATAATTCCGTCACTACATTTTATATGACACTGTCATTAGTGCCGCCTTTGTGAATTCACTCAGATTGCAACAAAAAAGATCCACATGATCAGCTATAGCGTTGAGTATGTTATCAACAGGAGAGCGGCGTATACGCGATCGGATGCAAGTCGTACACTCTGCTGCTGGACTGCCGCACTCTCCAGTCCGTGAAGAAGATCACGTCGCGCTACAACGGCTGCGGCATCCGCTCCGCCAGCTTCCGCGGCGACACGCTCACTATTGGGACTGGGCTCGGTAAGTCTCTTGTTAGAGTTGACCAGAGCTCGAAGAGGCCAAGGTTAAGGTTGACTAGCCGCCATAATTACCAGCCGCCCTAAACTATCGCGCTAAAGTTGGCCCAAAAACCTTTTACCTAATGAGTGGACCTAGAAAATCGTTGGCCTCAACATTGATTGGTGTTTTATAGTCTATTGCGTTTTTATTCGGGCCAATTGTTCGCCCAAAGTGTGGAACCGGACTAAGGTACTGGAGTTATTCCAATCAAAAAAAACATAGGTAGGTACCACATTTACCCAGACCCGTAATAACTTGGGAAGTTGGTTTCTAACATCGCCTCCGTCTGGGGATCGTACTCGGGGCCGCGTAGACGGCGGCGCGTCGAAACCGGTATTCACTCCCTTACACCACGAATGTCGTGAATAGTTCGTCATTGTTAAGGTCGACCATCCGCTATGTTTGTCCAAAGACGATTACCTCTCGCTATCTATAACAGATGCAGCATCCGCTCCGCCAACTTCCGCGGCGATACGCTCACTATTGGCCTGGGCTCGGTGAGTCTCTTGTTAGGGTTGATGGCATTATGCGTTAGTTTGCAGAAATCCATGACTAAAGCTGAAAAAGAGAATTATTTTGGCTTTAAATTTCCACTAAACGACGCCAGCGCAGGTACCTAAATACATCCAACTGTAACCACAGATTACTAAATAATTACTACGTAACAGATAAATCACTCCATAGAAAAATTTCGATACCTACAGCGTTAATAGACTACTTTTTCTGCCGCGTACAATAATGCACCTGCAGCTCTGAGTATAAAGTCACTATTGCTTTGCAGCTGCGCGAGACCACGTGACGTGAGACCGAGTGGCAATCGAACTAGGGTTGACACCTTGAACGAATTAACCTCTGGACGCGACATAAAATACAAATGTATGAAAACTCGTTCAACCATGTGGAGCATAACGCACACAAATATTTTATTGCATGTTTACAAACACAGATACAAAATTCATAAAAATTCACTCATCTCTAGTGCTGGGACGTTGTCCATAAAATATATCGATAAACTAATGAATGAAAGTTTTCTTTTTCGGTCAACACATTGTACACCGGTTATTTAGATAGGGAAAAAATTTTCATTAAAATAAAAAATAATAATATTTTATTTACTTCTTTAGTTTAGTTGTAATATTTTTTTTATAAATAGCAACCCATGGAGGTATAATCTAGCCCGATGCCTGGCTCCATGTGATTCCATATTTTGACAACCTTGTTTGAGCAAAGTCAACCTTGCTGTTCTGTTTCAAGGAGCGGCCAGCAAAGTTTTGCTGGCCGCTCCTTGAAACAGAACAGACCACATTACATGCATTTTTGAGTAAAGCACTATACAAGCCTTAGCCTACAATGACTGCTTCGCTGGTCACGCTATGATTGCCTCGAGCTAGCCTAGCTACGCTCTAGGCCTTCCAGCTTGGCCATCATTGCAGCCCTTGCTGTATGCTGACCGCGCTGTGTCTGCCTGGAGCTGCGCTGTCGGCCATCATCAACGCGGCCAGCAAAGTAGTCATTTATAGACCACGGCAGTAATTTACTATTACTTAGCCTATGTTCGAAAACACTACCGTGAAAGTAAAAATTTCCCTGACAGCAGGATAGCTTATTGAGAATCTTCAAAGTGGGAAAGAGACGGACTCTTGTCAGGTGAATTTTTACACGTTTTTGAACATACTCTAAAATATCAATGGGTGCACGTGTTGCCAATTATCAATAATATGATTAATTTTCTACAAAGTAATAAGTGAAATTATGAGGGAATGAAGTACACTATTAGAAAGTTTAATATTAAAGCTTCTGTCATAGTAGTGTACAATGAGCTGGCCATGACTCCATAGTTTGATGAAACTCCTTCTTTTTTGACATTATTGTTTGATTTTGCACCGACAATTAAACTCAGAACCTTCGCATGGGAAAGAAAAAGCGTATCATAAATAAATAGCTGTAAGACAAAGAAAATAAAAGAAGAATGAAGGTAAGGTAAGCTTCCGGTATTCAAATTTTATATAAAATAAAATAAGCAGGACATTGTTATGAACTTTTTATTCAATTATAGTTGTGATAGACATCAAATTTTTTGTTAAGTTTAAATTATGTAAATAGGTTTACTGACTTTTATTATGTATCAACTTTTTTAAAATGTGTTTCTTAGAATCTTTTTTGTTCGCTTGTTTTCTTATATAAGCAATCCTAATATTTAAATACTTTTCAGCAACGGCTTTCGTTAATTCTTCGACGTGATTGACGTCGTCGTTTTCAAATTTATGAAAATGAATGTCTTCATACAACGGAAGTTGTAGCAATGTTTCTGTTACTTTCGGCATGAGAAAGTCTATTGTGTAATCTTTTTTTAGTCTTTTATTCTGAACACCCTTCCTAAGTTCGAGTTCGCAGTGTTGACAAATAGATATGGTATCACTTGAGGGATGTATCAGTTTTCCCTTGTCTTTATGGGCAATAAGACTGCCTTCTGGGGGTCTATCACCTTTCGTTTACGAGTTACAGCCAAAAAATAAATTGACCTAATAGACGTGTAGAACTCATCAAGGCCTCTCATTAGAGTTCATTTATTTAAGAGTTATTGCATTATTCCACAAAAAATTTTACGTGTAAAGATAAAATGAAGATAAGTATAATAATTCATGGTCACCCTACTCTATGACAAGATTCTTTTCTTAAAATCTACTGACTTGAACATAAAAATCACTCACCTACTAGCTCATAATTCACTGTTGCAATCTTCGTAGCCATAGTTTTTGATCATTTTTTAAATAAAAACTTCGAAAAATTCAAGATAAAATAAATTCAAGCGACAAACTTTTATTATGGCCGCCAAAAAGCAGCTGATGGTTTCCCAATGAGTATAGGCCATTTCTATTATTTGTTCAGTAAAAATATAACTGATAAAAATATACGTAGATATCACAAACGAATAGTATAGGAGGCATTTTTTAGATCCAGCAATAATAGTAGCTAAGTAAAACAGTGGTTTATAAACAAAAGATTTTAAAGTATTCAACCATTTCATTTCTACCAAGTTTAATATTTTTTACTATGGCCACTTCACCTTCGTTTGTGTCTCGCTCGGACCGCGTATCCCTCCCGTGAAGTTGCAATGTTACTTTTAACCTTGTGATTTTAAACTTAAAGCTTATTTTCAATAACGTACGATTCAAATACTATCATCTGAGAGTGATCTGGTTCTTCTTTATATCTGTGGTTGGGATATTGAAACTCGAAAATCACGCGGGCGAGGCCGCGGGCGGAAAGCTAGTAAATATTATCAGTGTTATTGTATTGTACAAATAACAATATTATTCATTCAGTCTTATAGTCAAATATCGATATATATTTCGACATTGTCAAGCACTAGTCGATGTGAAATTGACTCACTCGACCGTTTTGTCATTCGTTCTGAATGGTATAATCCAGCTATTTTAAGATGGTTTTCAGATGTCAACAATACATAGGAATATCGACTATATTTAACATAGTTGGATAATAGAAATTTTATTTTACGTTTGATTAAATTTTGTGATAAATAATAATAAATGAAATAAAATAATGTACTTACAAGTGAAAAGAAATTGTGCGGCTTCCGCCGCTATAGTTTTTACACCATTTCACTGAACATTTCGTCATTTTTGGGAGATGTTTTGTTGTCGAGTAAGTGCTTGTGACTGACGCAAAAACAAACGACCAAGGCTAGAATTTCCTGGTTACTGACAAGACCGGTAAAGGTAAGTTCACTTATGTGTCGCGTCCAGAGGTTAATTCGTTCAAGGTTGACACTTTCGGTAAAAAATTGGTTGCCTGTAAAGTCGGTATACGGGCGAAAGTTTTACGTGACAACGACTTTGAGTGGTAAAATAATTTTAATGTGAATATTCATTCGTATAACATGAACCGGTGTGTATGCCTATCTCTCTCACTCTCTCTCTCTCGCTCTGTCTCTCTCGCTCTTAGGCGGGTTAACTGTGCTCGAGTGGAAGGGACGCGTGCCTTTCACTTTTTATGTCTGTCTCACTCGCTCTTAGGCGGGCTAACCATGCCCGAGTCGAAGGGACGCGTGCCTCTCACTCGCTCTCATTGTGAGCGCGGAACGTGAGCGGAGCGTAACGCAGTTTCTTGAAGTGTCACCCGGCAAACCAATTTATAAGACGTTGTCACGTCAAAATATTTCAACCACATTTTTCTAAAATGGTATTTGATTGACTGTTGTTGAAATAATATAACATTATTGAATAACAAATGTGAAATAAGAAATTCAGCCTGTATAAGGTATAACAAGCGAATTATGAGCTACTTAATTGTGACTCTTGCTATCTCTTTCTAAAACGAATCTGTCATTTGTAGATTATTAGTAGGTAGGTACATTTCGAGAATCGGTCAATTTTATTGTCAACTACGTAGGTACCTTCCTACCTACCTAGTCATTTCGCTAATTAATTAGTCATTAGTCGACTAAACCACCACGACGAGTAGGTAGGTAGGTAGGTACACACAGTTCGTAGGTGGTGCGCAGCCCCTAAAAAGTAGACTAATAGGTATAATAGGTACTTAGGTATTATTTCGATAAAGTAACTGACCTATGTTTCACTGTAGGTATTACATTTTAACTCAATAAAGCCGAACCCCAATTTACCTGAATTTATCTTTCTTTCTTTCTTTATTTCTTTATTTATGTTAAAACAATTTACATTAAACAAACATATTTAAATACCAACAAAAACCTATTTAGATTTATATGTGGTAATGAGTCACTACAATACTCGTTACAATTTTTAGGACAATATGTAGTTCTTAAGTATTTTTATACATTTAGCACTATTTTCTAAATTACTTATTTGTTCAATAATATTGCTAGGATATTCATTTAAAGTAGATGGCAGGAAATACTCCCACATTCTTTTACCATGAATATTGTTGCA
This sequence comes from Pyrausta despicata, assembly GCA_963921415.1. Classification (NCBI taxonomy): domain Eukaryota; kingdom Metazoa; phylum Arthropoda; class Insecta; order Lepidoptera; family Crambidae; genus Pyrausta; species Pyrausta despicata. The sequence goes on along the minus strand of OY992861.1, from coordinate 14,183,778 downwards.
TGAAGGTATTTTATATCTGGGTAGGTATGATAAGTTACGCAATCCGGTGCTTCTAGTTTTTGCTTGTAATGATTTAATTTTATCTAGGTTTTCACACACAATTTGAATTTTTACTTTATCATATATGTTTATTACTTTACAATATTTATATAGGTCCACATCATTTAGTAAATATTTATTTTTTATTTTATTGGGTGTAATAGTTTTCAGTAAGCTTAGTTGTAATTTGTAAATATTTTCAATATATGTTTTGTATGTCCTGCCATAACTACTTATACCATAGTCGATTAAACTATCAGCCAATGACATATACAACATGCGTAAAGTATGATAGGGTAACTTATATTTTAATATTGATAGCTTAGATAAAACTGCCCTAAGTTTATTACATAAGTTATTTATGTGGGGTTTCCAGCAGAAGTTAGTATCAATTGTAAGTCCCAGATAGGTATGTTCATTTACTAATTCTATCAGCCGGTTTCTGATTTGAGCATTTGAGTAAAAATCAGTTGAGATCTGCTCAAATAGTTGATGAGTACTTAAGTTTCCTGCGTTTCATTTGTAAATTTTAGGTTGTCTCAAACCACACTCAACTGAGTATTATCCTTGATTATACTGCAACGTTCCATTACAGGTAAAAACGACCGATTTTTACCGGTTTTTATATGTTAAGAGATTAGGTTTCATTATTTGCATTAATTAATTCTACATTTCATTGTATCAGTCAAATATTCCTAAGAACATCAGATTGCGGATACAATTTCAAGTTAAATAGTCACTATCCTATATTGTAATTAAGTTCTTAAAATAAATTGTGAACAACTGCCGAGAACGGAATGTCTTTTATCAATGTCAATGTCATAATAAAGTTTTATTTCCTTCAATGATAAATTGAAAAGTTTTTGAGTTGAAGAACTCCGAAATGTTACGTTAATGACAATGAGACAAAAACAAAACATCGACACTTGACAGTAGCGACATCTGCCACATTTGTAGCATGCGTTCAGTAATTTTAAATTATATGAAACTGCGAAAAAGAAAAGCAAATTTAAAGTATTGCGAAAAATCTGTCAAAATACATATAATACCGAGCGGTGTGGGTGGGTATGACCATAATATTTTCAATTATTTTAACAGTTTTTGCGCAAACCTTAAAATTTTTCCTTCTTTTTAAACCAGTAAAGTAGGTTATGTTCAATGATATTGAATGAAATATGAACGCAGCTAAAATAGTTTTCAATTACTGAATGCATACTACAAATGTGATAGATGTCACTACTGTCGCTAATATTTAAGTAGGACTTAAGTACCCTCATTGGGTTGCTTAGCTGTCAGATGCTTAAGTTCACAGTGAGCAGGATTTGAGTACTGTCAGTTGTGTTGTGCAACGCAAATTTCGAGTTAAGCACTAGTTGATGTTCAACTTAAGAATTCTCAATCTCAAATGCTCAAACTACACTCAAACTTAATTCAGAAACAGAAATACTGTTGAGTCATACTTAAGTCGAGCTTAAGTTGTTTTCAACGCCAAAATCTCAACTCAGAAACCGGCTGTAAGTCTTTACATTTACACTGATTTTTGGATGAATGTAGGCATTGGTGTTCGTGGGCAATTATTGTTGGTTCTATAGGCGATTTCAAATAAGGTGTATGAATGTGTAATAATTTAGTTTTTTGAGCATTAATTATTAAACCGGCATCATGCGACCATTTGCATAACAGATCAAAGTTTCTTTGCATAATATGTTGCGCGGTCTGCAAGTGTGTGTGAGCGACTACAAGGCAGGTATCGTCAGCGAACTGATATATTGAGCCTTCTTTAATTATATTACACATGTCATTTACATATAGAAGGTACTCTATAGGCCCGATTATCGATCCTTGAGCTGTGCCTTCATTTGTAGGTATCATGTCACTTAACTTGCCGTCGATTTAACAGCTGTTTTCCTATTTGTGTGGTAATTTTTAAACCAATCTAATAATGGCCCACGAATTCCAGCATCTTCAAGTTTGTTAAATAATGTTACGTTCTAGGGGTGTGGGATCTAGATTGAAATGCACTTCTAAACCGATGAAGTAGAGTAGGATTTATTGTACACACTTTACGTTACAACACTTAGTACACAAACACTTATATCGCACTCCAAATCTTCTTGTCGCAGTTTTCGCTCCGATGTTTACTCGTCGCTTTCCCAAATTAAACTCTAACTCGGTCGCATTCCCGGGCTCCTTATATACCGGCCGTCAAGGACTCCCGAATATTCGGTAGGTACCTACTACCCAGTACGAGACTGTTCGGGATCCTTCCAAATGCCGTCTTGCCTAGCCTAGACCTTTCTCGAATCATAGTGCTATCCTTGTCTTGTGCTGTCTCTGTCACACCTTTCTGGAATGTTCTTAGTATAGCTGCCTCTCTCTAATCGTGCTATCTCTTTCACTCCTACTGAAAATTACGTCATATACTGAAGTGGGCTTCAAAGGCCCATAAGGGGTCCTGAAAACGCCTGAAAACGGGTTTTCATGTTATGGCGTCATCTGATAGAGGGTGGCCTGAAACGGACTGAAAACATGTTTCAGGCGCCTGAAAACAACGGCAACTTGGGTGAAATTTCGATAAACTAGTATGTGTTAGAGCACTCTCTGAAACGGCCTGAAATGGTATTTCAGCCTGCTGAAAATGCCTCCAAGGCATGGAAAAACACGATCAAAGTTTTAGCACTAGCCCACCGGCGTAACACTACCCCCTCCTTAGACATGCTTGTCCCGAGCATCATTCGTTCCATGGTACTTGGCCAACCGATCAACATGAACAATCTTACAGGGGCTACGTGCGTTGCGCTGTATCCGATAAGTGACGTCGTTGATCCTTGTGACTACTTTGTACGGCCCTTCCCAACTCGGCGACAATTTCGGTGACTTTCGTTTTCGACGCATAGGGTTATGTAGCCACACGAATGATCCTTCCTCAAACCTCGTCTGGTTAGACTTCCGGTCGTATCTGGTCTTCACCTTTCGGTCCGAGTCCCGTTGCCTCCAAGATCTTTTTGGGCAGCTTGATTGTATGTGTCCTCTTTCCCCGCAGTTGTAGCATCGAGGCCCAGTTTCTCGAGGTGGAGCAATCGTCTCCCTGGCCGCAACTTCGCGCACCCTAAAGGATTTTGTTGAGTCTTGGCGTACAGCTTCCACCTCCAGGGCATGGGCGAGCGCATCCTTCAAGGTCCCATGGTGTCCCAACCGTACAGCAGCCCTCACTTCAAAGTCCCGAATCCCATCTATGAATGCCTGTACTAGCGTTCCATCGATGAAAGTCGCTGCGGAACCTTGGTACGCCTTCCGGACGAGCTTCTCTATCTCAAGTGCCCACTTTTGTAACGACTCATTATGCCCCTGAGTCCTATTCTTCAGCTGAGCTCTGTAAACGTGCTCTAGATGGCTGTCACCGAAGCGTGCCTCTAAAGCTTCAAGAAGACGGTCGTATGTCTTCTCCTTTCCTAACGCTTCCAGAACAGTGAGAGCTTCGTCCCGCAGCGCCAAACTCAGTGCCGTTTTAGCATAGTCCTTGCTCCAGCCATTCGCTTCGGCAACCATCTCGAATTGGAGCTTGAATGCGGCCCACGAAGAGGTACCATCGAATGGAGGTACCTTTAACTTTTCACCTCCTGTGGCTGGTGCACCTGATACACTGGTGGTGCCGTTGGCCACTTTGATCTCCAACTTCTGGAGGCGATTCTCCTGGCCCTCCACTTTTTCGTTCAGTCCATTGAGGCGCTTCTCGTAGTTTTCGACTTTAATTTCAACGCCCACAATTTTGTCTTGCACCTCAGCCATCTCCTTTTTCCATTCTGCAGCTACTTCGTGTACCTCACGGAGGACTTCTTTCAGGTCCCGTAGCTCTTGCTGCAAAATTTTGGCTTGTTCCTCGTGCCATCTAGCCTGTTCCTCCTGCCTTCTGGTCTGTTCCTCCTGCTGAACCCGTAGCTCTTGTTGCAGGATTTTGGCTTGTTCCTCCTGCCGAACCCGTAGCTCTTGTTGCAGGATTTTGGCTTGTTCCTCCTGCCTTCTAGCCTGTTCCTCCTGCCTTCTGATCTGTTCCTCCTGCCTTCTAGCCTGTTCTTTCAGGAGGATCAGAATGGCGTTGACGTCTATCTCCGGCGTCCTTGAAGCTGGTACCGCTGTGTCTGACGTTCCGGCGGTGCCCGCAGAGTCTTCAACAGCGGTGCGGCTTCGGGTCTGCATCCCCTCCTTCTCTTCTTCTCGCGGAGTAATCAGCATTTTCAATCCCACTTCTGACACCAAATGTTACGTTCTAGGGGTGTGGGATCTAGATTGAAATGCACTTCTAAACCGATGAAGTAGAGTAGGATTTATTGTACACACTTTACGTTACAACACTTAGTACACAAACACTTATATCGCACTCCAAATCTTCTTGTCGCAGTTTTCGCTCCGATGTTTACTCGTCGCTTTCCCAAATTAAACTCTAACTCGGTCGCATTCCCGGGCTCCTTATATACCGGCCGTCAAGGACTCCCGAATATTCGGTAGGTACCTACTACCCAGTACGAGACTGTTCGGGATCCTTCCAAATGCCGTCTTGCCTAGCCTAGACCTTTCTCGAATCATAGTGCTATCCTTGTCTTGTGCTGTCTCTGTCACACCTTTCTGGAATGTTCTTAGTATAGCTGCCTCTCTCTAATCGTGCTATCTCTTTCACTCCTACTGAAAATTACGTCATATACTGAAGTGGGCTTCAAAGGCCCATAAGGGGTCCTGAAAACGCCTGAAAACGGGTTTTCATGTTATGGCGTCATCTGATAGAGGGTGGCCTGAAACGGACTGAAAACATGTTTCAGGCGCCTGAAAACAACGGCAACTTGGGTGAAATTTCGATAAACTAGTATGTGTTAGAGCACTCTCTGAAACGGCCTGAAATGGTATTTCAGCCTGCTGAAAATGCCTCCAAGGCATGGAAAAACACGATCAAAGTTTTAGCACTAGCCCACCGGCGTAACAATAATATGTTATATCTGAGAGAATCGAATGCTTTGCTGAAATCAATAAAGACAACAAGTACGTGTTTTTTTTCCATTTAGATGACAGTTTACTTCATTAGTAAATTGAGACAATAGCTGGGAAGTATTTTTATTTTTTTGGAAACCAAATTGTTTGTTATTTATTACCTTGTTAGATGATAAAAATTTGTTTATTTCTGTACCAAAATACCTTTCAATAATTTTGTCGATAGCTGACAAAATTGTGATTGGTCTATAGTTATTTGTATCGTTATGTGCACCTTTTTTGTAGATTGGTCTAATTAATCCAATTTTTAAGTTATCGGGAAACAGTTGTTTACTGATACATGCATTAATTAAGTGTGTGATAGCTGGTGTAATACCTTTATTTATGTATTGCAAGTCAGACACACGGATTCCGTCGTAGCCGGGACTTTTATTTGAATTTAATTTATTTATTATAGAATATATTACTTCGTTTGTAGCTGTTTTCAGTCTCATGCTAAAGTTAGAATAATTACTGTACGTTTTTTTACTGAGAAAGGGCGTATCACAGTCATTTAGTATATTTCTCACATTATTCCGGAAATCATTTGCAAATTTGTTTGCGATTATGTGTGTATTATCGTTGAAGTATTTAAGTATTAAATCATCAACAGAATTTATTATTTTACCGCATAGCCTATTTACAATTTTCCATATTTGTTTTGAATTTTTAAAATTTTGAATTATTTGATTTTTAATAAAGTTATTTTTAACTATATTTATATGCTTATTAGTTTTATTTCTGTATATATTATATAACAAACGATTTGAAGAGTTACTTTCATCTTTTTTCCAAATTTCGTATAATTCTTCCTTTTTCTTACTCATAGAAATAATTTTATTACTGATCCATTCACAATTTTGTCGTCTGCCTAGTTTAATTTTAACAGTTTTTTTACAATCCGAGTAAACGGTTTCGAATTTCATAGTGATAAAATTTAAAATGTCGTTGGGATTAACCATATTGTAAACGGGATTCCAATCAATATTACAAAGTTCTTTCCTTAGTTTGTCATAATCTAATCTAGTTACATGTTTATGCCGCGCATTTGTATTTGTTTGCGAGTCGTCGACTGCAGCGAAACCGGTTATCATATGATCGGCGGGTGTGACATCAATTACAGCTGATCGTAGCATTCGAGTAGAACTGCGCGACCCGACATCGCGAACAAACACATGATCTATACAACTCTTTGTTATGATATTAGTTTTAGATTGCTTATCTAATTTCGTCAAATCCAATTTACCTACGTAGGTACCACCTACTAATTTGTTTATTTTTATACTTTGTAAATAAATTACTAACTTACCGGGTAATAATTACATTTTCTTCATTAGCTGGTAGACTAAAAAAAGAAAGCGTTTTATTTCTCTTAGTATTCGACCTACACTCATCAACAGCACATAAATTTCCACCACCAGAAGTCATTTTTCTTAAATAAAGCTAACGTTTAACAAGCACAGATTACTTATTTGGTTCGTATGAAAACTAAATTGATCGTAAGCGTAACACGAATAATTATAGTGCGTCGTGAGCGCGTCCGACGGTTGTTGGCAGCCCACTGAATTCGCACCTACGTCGGTGCGGGCGAGAGTAGGCTATTACCGCGCGCAAGTACATCGAGTGAGAGAGGCCTGCTGTAACCACCTGAAATTAGAGCTGGAAGTCGCAGGACTTACAATACAACTCACTACGTGACACAGAAAATAGACTTCAAAACACAACATTAACACCAACAAAACACTCGACGCGTTTCGCCACTACACGTGGCATCCTCAGGAGATGTTGTCGCTTCGACAGATTACGAGGTTCCTGCGCTGGCTTCGTTTGGTGGAAATTTAAAGCAAAATAATTCTCTTTTTCAGCTTTTGTTAGTGTTGACCAGCCGCCATGATTGCCAAGCCCCGGGTCCACTCTATCGCGCCAAAGTTGGCCCAAAAATCTATCACCCAATGAGTGGACCAGAACCAGCCCGAAAATGCCAATCTATTGTTATAAAACTTAAGTAATTAATTTTATTTTATTTTCAGGTCTGCTCATGTTCTACGATTTGCGGGCTGGAAAATACTTAGAGAGCAATATTCATTCGTCGAAAACCGTCACGCTTAGAGCTTCGAGAGGCTATGTGGTAAGTTCCATGTTCCGTTTTATTATTATTATTATGTTATTTATTTTAGATACAGACATTTATCATTAATTCTGTCATCTATTTTTTTTTTAACTACATTTGTATGCCGACAAAGCTGATCACAGCGCACTTGTTATTACCTGTATTTGTACTTTAGGGGCAGAGGACGCCGCCTAGTTGTATTGCAGAAGGTGTTAAGGAAGTAAATAACAACACAAAGTTTCCGAATGTAAAATGCGCGTAAGCCGGTAGGTAAGCGGGCGGGCGAGCGACGTGCGCTGCGCGTCGTATCTGTGTTCGCACTGGCTCGCGCCGAACGCGAGCGCTTGGATATATTCAATGTCGTCCGGGCGGTGTGTCTAGTTTAGGCCGCCGCTGTGACGTCAGGACTTTTGCATTCGGCGACCGCTCCAGTGCATCGCGCGGCGATAGCTATTTTACGCGCGATAATGTATGAAGCTATTTGATTCGACTTACTGACTTTTATCCACTAGTGTGTAAGTGTAGTAATAAGTGTAGTGTAATTAGTTAGTAAATGTATTATAGTAGCTAAGTTAATATTAAGGTGTAAATAAATATAACCTATTTATTATATAGAAAATAGGTATTAAAATTATATTTATTATTATAACTAACTTAGATTAAACATAGTAGGATAATTAAAATTAATGTTAATATTTACATAGGTATCCTACAGTACATTGACATCTATTCACCTGTGTATCACGAATAAATAATTTGAATTTGAAAATAATATTCTGTGCCGAACTCCTATTAACTTTATGATTTATGTCGTTCTAGACTTTGGAATGTCTTAAAACCTAGTGACGAATACGGCCTCTGGAATTCAGAGGCCTCACTCGTAACTAGGTCTCTCAGTCTGTATAGATTCCAATGCAGCCATCCTTGTTATGCACCTTAGCTGGACAACAAAGAAGTACAGATTGAATTTCTCAAGGATAACTTAGCCCTTTACTGATTGGAGTTCTGATTTCTACCAATCAGTATCCTGGTTAATCAGGATACAATGGCTGCACAAGTCCTGATTAGCAGGTTCAAATTAACATACTAAGTGTGCTTTATTATTCTCCGATAAAGAAAAGTGTGGTTAATTAAGATACTTGGACATAATATAGGGACATGTTGCTTTTGCGCACCATTGCAGATGGACGTGCCGTGCCATCCGCAATTAATTATTATTTAGTTACACAACTAATTAAATTCTGTGTCAAACATACGTCGCGTTATATCTCTGCGTCAGCGCATGCTAGTCATGCAGTCACTGACACACTTTTTTAAACTATTTGTGCCAAAGTGAATTTTCATCATTAAAATGGAAAGTCCCTTCTCTAGAAGCACCAGAATTAGCCGAAGCCCCCCTCCACAGAGGTCCAGACAGAACGAAGAAGGTGCTTCAATTCCTTCAAAAGCTGGTATGGAGACAGTTTCAACACCAGAAATTCAAAAGTGGCTTGCCTCAATAGAACAATGCCTAAATGAAATATGCGTGATATCAGGCGAAGGAAAACTTAACACTGAGCAGAAGCTTAAAATAAACAGCATCAGCAGAAACGTCATGGGTGGGGTGTCTCAGCTGGCCGTGCAGTACCAATGCCTCAAACAAAGATATATTACAGCCCAATTGACCATTAACCAAAATGAGACCACTAATCAAATTGGAGAACAGATCCAAGACCTAAAAGAGTGCATACGTACCGCACCCAATGCCCAAACTCAGAACATATCTTTCGCTGACATTGTAAGAACCAGCAAAAACTCAATTATTCGGCCTCCAAGCACTAGTTCTGTTGTCATTTACCCAGCCAGCAAGGACACGTCTAGCGAAGAAACAAAAAAGCTTATCCAGACGATTATTAAGCCCGACGAACTCAAACTGCACATACGTGGAATGAGAAAAACCAAAGGAGGCGGTGTAATCATCAGTGCTGAAGGTAAAGATGACCTTGAAAAGCTTAAGCAGTCAGAGCAGCTAAAATCATCAGGACTTAAACTTGAAGAGACCACGAAACGAAAGCCGAAAATAATATTGTTAGGAGTGCCTGCCAATACCTCGGAAAAGGAACTGCTAGAATGTTTGTTTGAGCAGAATGTATCTGGAAAACATCAACATATAGAGCGCGAAATTTTTCTAAACAAAGTGAAACTAAGCCATAAGACCGGTAAAAGAGACTCAAGTCACTGTAACTTCGTACTTGAAATATCCTCAGACCTACGAAAGATACTAATGCAGCAGGAAAGGGTTTTTATAAATTGGACTTCATGCCCCGTTCGTGATTACACTATTGTTACCAGATGCTACAAATGTCAGCAATATGGGCACTCGGCAAAGTACTGTCGAGAGTCGGACTCTACCTGTGGACACTGCGGCTGCGTCGGTCATTCGATTAAAGAATGTCCAAAGCAACAAGACCCTGCGAACTGCGCTACGTGTCGGCGTTACAACAAGCCAAGCCAGCATAAAACAGGAGACGAACAATGCCCGGCCAAAAAAATTGCTGAGTCTAGGTATTTAAATTCTATTGATTATGAGGGCGCCTAGAGCGCCACTTAACTTGTTCAACTAGCACAAAGATGGGAAATGTATCTCCTGACCTTATTAATGACATTGATTGTTCTTACGAATTTGAATCATTTGTTTGTGCCCCACATTCATTTTCGTTACATTCCGCTAATATTAAGAATAGTTATAATATTTTCATGCAGAATATTCGTAGCATTAATTGTAATTTTAACGGTATGTTAGCTCTACTTAGTCAAATCAAAGTAGAAATTGACATGATAGTTTTAACTGAATGCCGATTAACCTCTTCACCTTCAATTCAATAGGAAACACACCCATAAATTCTTTTGTTTTTTAGGCAGTTTTCTCTATAATCGGATAAACATGTCTCTATGTATTTACCCCATGAATAAAACTTTATGCAAAATAAGATTACAAAAATGGCTCATGGGGAAATCTTACGATGAAACGGAAAATCTTTTAAAGGTAGTAGCATAACTTTAATTTACCTACTTAATACCTGTAATAAGTCCTTAAGTTACATAATGTATTATATAATAATGAACTTTCACTTTCTTCATAATGTATCATTGTTATTGTGTTATTATTAAATTGTCACATAAGCACTAACCTACATAATAAGAATAGATACCTAAAATACAAGCAAAATATTTGCTTAGTTTAGGTACAATCACTAACATAGTAGTAAGCATTTATTTAATTTTTACCTCAGGTTCCGTATATTTTTTTTTTTTATGTAATTAGGCTAAGTTTTATACAATAAATTTATCTTTATCTTTATCTTTATCTTTACTTTATTTTTTAGCATTAACAATGCAAATTTCTTTACAATGTGAAATTAAAACACACTTAATGGATTGACACAGGCGGGACTCGTACCCGCATTTTTCGCAAACCGGGTGATTGCTCTCCCAATTGAGTCGTGATACATACTCATCGGTCCGATTTCTTTAAAGTGCTCCTTAAGCTGCAGCCAGCCATGATTCATCACTGTTAGATACCTACAATATCGGAATTAAACCCTTTTTAGCGGTTTAACAATCGGTTAAGAAGATGAGTTAGCATTTTTTTAAGTTACTTTATTTTTTAGCAAATAACCTTAACAATGTGATCTGGACTTTAATTTCATATTGTAAAAAATATAACAAAACATTTTTCTTTATGTAAGTGTGTTTTAATTTCACATTAAAAAGAAGGTTGTTATAAGTTGACCCTTGTCTGTTTGTGTTGTTGTGTTCTTGTGTCTGTCGGCATCGTAGCTCCTGATTGTACGTCACTAGCCTGAACAGATGGAGCGATTTCAATGCGGTTTTTTTTTATTCGAAAGATAATTTAATCATTGTAGTATAGGATACCTATGTTAATATTAATATTAAATATACTTATCCTACTATGTTTAATCTATTTAAGTTATGATAATAAATTTAATATTAATATTTGTATGCAATAGCCGTGACGTCACAGAGGCGGCTTAAACTATATACACCGTCCATCGAATACATACGAGCGCGCGCGTTCAGCGCGAGCCAGTGCGAACATAGATACGACGTGGAGCGCACGTCGCTCGCCCGCCCGCTATACCTATCGGCTCACGCGTATTTTGCATTCGGACACTGTGCGTTGTTATTTACTACCCCAACAACTTCTGCAATTCAACTAGGCGGCATCCTCTGCTCCTAAAGTGGCTCTCAGCTGGGGCTGCTCAAAATATATCCAGCCGTTGGAGCTCACCATCTTTTTTTTACCTAACGTTGGGATAACATTCCAGTTCCCGGACGAGGAGGCGGACGGGTTCAACCAGGTGAAGTACGTGCCGGCGATCTACACGCACTGCTACGACCACTCGGGCACGCGCATCTTCACCGCCGGCGGCCCGCTGCCCGCGCCGCTCGTCGGCAACTACGCCGGCCTGTGGCAGTAGCGCGCCACACAGGTGCCGCCGCGAGCCGAACAAATAGTACTAGTGTGCAACATTGCTCGGGGGTCTTAAGAGAGTCGAGGACGGTAATCATCAATACACACGTGTATCATACGACGTTTTTCAACACACTTGTGAATAAAATAACAATAAAAGCTCATTTTATTTAGTAGATAAAAAGTTTATTTTCCGCACATATTCATAGGTTGCTCCTATTCTGCCACGTACAAAATGGGGGCTTTAAAGTTTTCTTTTTTTAAATCTATAACTCACTAGTGAGTTAGAGCAATGAAAAAGTCACAGTTTGATTATAGGTGTCATTATTAGTCTAATTACAGTGAAATTACAATCACTTTATGAGCAAGTGTGTTGAAAAAGAGCTTTCCTCCACTGTGTCAAGTTTGACGTCATCTATTCTGCCATCTCGCTCTCTCTTGCGTTGTTCTGCTCGTCGCTGTCTTGCTTTAACATGGACCGGAGATTTTCCTCTTCTTTCCCGTAAGTTAGCAGTTTTTGAGCCCACAGCAGTTTAATCTTTACAATAGACGCACCAGTAAATCAATACTTTTTGAAATAAATGGTGTGTGTAGTAGACTAAAATATCAATAAAGCATAACTTACGAACTTTTCAATTGTTTCATCATCAGCCAAAGGACGTCCACAGCTGAACATAGGCCTGCCCCACAGTTTTCCACATCGACCGATCACGAGCGATCCGCATCCAGTGCGTTCCTGCGATCTTTACAAGGTCGTCTGTCAACAATTGGCAATGGGCGGGACACACATAGCGCGCGAACCGATGGCCGTTGGGGCGGAAAGGTTCTCAAATGGCGACCACGTGTTAGACGACGCCCCTACAAGGTGGACCGAAGATCTGGTGAAGGTAGCGGGAAACCACTAGATACGGGAAGCGTAGATCCGATCGCGGTGGAGACCCTATGCTCAGCAGTGGGCGACGAACGGCTGATATGATGATAGAAATAACGAATGATAGGATTAAAACCATACCCACCCATTGCCTTCTTTCTGCATGACCTTGAGGTTGACTGGCAGAAAATGCTTTTAGCATGAAGTCCACCCTTTGTACATTTCTTGTGCAATAAAGTTTTAAATAAATAAATAAATACCTATTATCTCATCTTTTCGCTTTGGAGGAAACTGGGCCCTTTGTAGCTACAAGCGGTTAGAAGACCTACTGGCCCTTTGAATTCACACTATCGACCAACTGATAGAAACCTACCAACCAATATCTATTTGCGCCAAAACTTGTCATAACCAAACTTGACATGCGTGGACAAGCTCTTCACATTTATACGGCTGCTTCTAACAGCCCTACGAACTAAGACAGATTACGCATTACCTCTAAAATAGTGAAAGAAAGCGCGAAACAATGTTTTAAAATTTATAGGTCGAAATTAATGTGGCATGGAATAGTAAGCAAGGATGAGTTCAAAGTTAGCATAAAGCAATAATGTACTGCCTGACAGGAAATGAACATGAAAAAACCTATATTTATAATGATTAGTCACTGATATCCTTGAAAGTATATTAAACTATGTAAAACAATATGTAATTTTCCGTCATAAAAATAGAGTAGAACCAATAATGTGGTTTGAAATTTGCCTACACTTGTAATAGTAAACGTACCTTAAATATGCACAATTTTTATAAACTGTCGAACTTTGTATAGGCCACGCTAGAGTTGTTAGATAAATAGAAATATGTATATTGGTTGAAATAGAGAACGTAAACTGTGTACAGTTTGCGAAAGATTTTTCTAGAATTATAGGCTTATGATCGACTTTGAAACATTTTTGTATAGGTAAGCTTTTTACTGTACAGTTAGCGTCATAAATATTAACATTTTTATGGACGCAGGCTGTACGATATGAAGGTAAGGGTTTCAATATTCTATCTTCCTTTGACTGAATGTTAATAATAATAATAATAAATTGTTACAACGAACGCACCAATTACCTAGCCCCAAACTAAGCGTTAGCTTGTGCTATGGTGGCTAGAATAATGTTAAATAAGTAACTGTCAGTTTCATACTGAAACCTATCTGCGGTTACAGCCGTTTGTATGACACTGACTGTTATTTTATTTGTTAAGTATTTTTTTGCGTTCACAACGCTATTTTTAATTTCGAAAAGACATAACACTAAAAATATTCTTTTCGGCTCCGGTCATCGGGGAGAATTCGAACCCCCGACCTTTGGAAGGGTGGTCCACTGAGCTACCGAGAACCTTAACGGAGTCTTTGAATTTTGTAAGTGTTTTTTAACTGACTGTTATCTATCTTTATGTCAAAGGTAGACAGAATATTGAGCCCGGCCGTGAGTTGTGTTTAAATAGACGGTAGGTGATAGCAATATGCAATACTTGAATAAGGTTTGGATAGTATACACTAGACAGCGGAAAAGTATATAAATTTCAAAAATGGCAGCATTTTGTAACAATGAAGAGTTTTGAACATATTTTTTTTTATTTTCCACATTGCACTCGTAAAATATTACATGATAGGATCGTTTAAACAAATCTTTACAGTTTATTAAACTCCATTCCTTCACCAACAACTGCATTTATGTTGATCAAAAATTGCGTCTGGCACTTTGTAATTAAACTCAGCTATAAATTGTACATATTTTATTTCTTATCACAACTCAAACATGTATTGAAATATTGAACATTATATTTAGTTTTTGTATACTACGATTTCAAGTATATTTTTAATGCTTTGTAAAGTTGAATGTAAAATATTAATAGTTTTGTAAATGATAGGTAGTTTTGTCAAAGTTCAACAGCTACATATTTCTGATCATTAAGTGTGGTCGAAAATGTATTTTTTATTCATTTGAGCTTATTTCGAGATTGAATAGGTCGTCTATTATGTTTGTATTTTACCAATACATCGTCTTGTAGTAAATTATTTATGAATAGCATCAATAGATTGACTTACACATTCTCTCGAAGTGTTTTCTAAATTAATGGCGGTAGTAACGAATGCAAAATGGCGCACTGAAAATCTCAAGCTCTTTCATTTATAGTTAGTCTTTTTACGTACATTTTCCATACTAACGTATTTACCATTAAAGCATATTTTTATTTGTATTAGCCTGTAGCCCGGAATGTAGTTTATAAAAAAAAAACAAATCATTAAATACGTTTGTATGAAAAACTCAAAACCATATTATTATGCATAAGGAGTACGTTTGTACGAATGAAAATATTGTAAGTTATTTTAATGGTGGTAGCACCGCTTGCCATCGTGCAATATATTGTGAAACTGCGTGTGTTAATGCCGTATTACCTCATATACTCGGAGCGAGGCAGCTTGATCCTTTCGGTAACATTAAATAAAGAACTAGTCTAACGTCTTCCCGATGTAGGATGTATGAGTTATCTCATCTGTCGTGCTTTAAATAAATTAAAAAAAATGAAATAAAACTGATAGAAGTTTACTCGAAAGCAAGCTATCTCGCTCTAGCGAAATTTTTGTACTAGAATGATCATTGTGCGATATAAAGGTGATTCTAGCATAAAACGTTAGATTTAACGCGAAACCAATTTTATAGTTAATTCTCCGTAAACTAGTTGTATAGTTATCGCTAACTCTAGGTTAAGGAGTCGAGCGGGTGTGGTTTTTACGTGTAATTTCATACCGATATCCAGAAATTGGCCGTGACGATTAAAAGACTTGAATATGCTGAAATGAGATCGAATTTTATTCCAACCCTTATTTCCTATTAACTTGTGGTTGTTCCGTTTGTACCTACAGTAATATATAATCAGATAATTATCTCTCTCCGGTCATGTCGGATTGCCTGTGCAGTTGGCTGCAGTCTGGCGAAGCTTAGTATAAAAAAAAGGTAGTATGAAACGCATGGAACCTTTAATGGCGACAGAACCCGTCAAAGTAGGGAAGTAAGTGCACATTCAAATGGTTGCTATGACTCTCTGACTCTCTTGTTTTAACCGTATAATACGTCACACAGCGGCCATGTTTGCAAGATTGCAATCCGTCAATGTCAGTTTACTTCGTGGTTTGTTTTGGCTGTTTTAAAATTAAAATTAAAGCTGTTTAGTAGTAATTTGCGTAGTTTTCATGTGTATTTATCTGTAAATCTGTGCAGTGATTTATGTTTGATAAAGATGCCAATTGTAGCATGCGAAATATGTGGACTGAGAACAAGTCGGGTGGAAAACAAAAAACGAACATTTATGGCTCAATTTCCACTGGATGAAAATCGGTTAGTACATTTTACGAATTTAACTATACCTTAACTAAATATATCTTATAATTTAATTAATTTTAGGACATATTTCCAGCTAAAAATGTGGGAATATGTTTTACGTAAACAATAGTGCAGTGCAATTTTTTTATCGACTATCGATTATTCCTTTTTTGGTATCAGTGCTATTTATAAGAAAAGTTTATTTACCCTCCATCCCTTTAAGCCAGTTCCCGGTTGGAGTGTAGCCTTAGGGGCACTATGGGAAAAAGACTTAGAAAAATTTCGATCGAAAATTGAATTTTTTTTTACGTAAACCCCCCCTTTTTATGGTCCCATCGGTTGGGGGGGCTCAAGGGGGGTAAGTTTTGTCATGGTCACTTTTTCGAAAAACCCCACCCCTCTAGGAAATAAATAAAAAATAAAAAAAATTATAACTCTGTTTCTATGCGTCGAACGCCCAAAGTTCACATGACCAAAAGTGGTCCCCTAGATGCAAAGTACACGTTGCGTGCATAAAAAAGATACGTCCAAAAAATGTGAAAATTTTTCTAAGTGTCAGCCCCTAAGGCAACAGGTGAAATGAAATTTTTAAAACACGAGAAGACATAACATAACCCATTCCACATTTGTTGCAGAACCTCCAGAATCAACACACCCGGAGTCCAGATCCTTCAGCGGCGGCGGAAAATGCGGCAGTAGTTAATTTAGCATTTAATATTATTTCTTATGTTAGCATAATACATAAATAAAAAACATCATAATTCCTTGTGTATTGTCATTTTATTTGTTTGTCTACAATAAAGAATAAGAATAAAAACTATTCTAAAAGTGTTAACTAATGTTATCGATCTCATTCTATCGATACTACTAGCCATCCCTATTTTTTGGTTTCTTCACGTTGGCGACATTGGTTTGTTGAAGTTTTAGTTGGGTTCGTTAGGTTGGCACTGAGCCAGTCCATGTGTTTCATAGATTGGTATTATTTTTTTTATTTATTAGGGAGTCCCGTCTCTTAAAACGTAGTGATTACTTGCTCAGTGGTTGGCTGATCTCTGTTGAAATTGGCCGCCGTGGTCGAAAACGGCCAGAAGGACTATTATTATATATTGGTAGAAGGATACCTAACTTAAGGCCCATTTGCAGGAAGCAGGTTTATCGATAACATTTTCGAACTCGTTCTGTGTCTATCGTTACTAAGGCAACTGACAGTGACAGATGGCCTAAAACAAAAGCAGTTTCATTTAGTAAAAAAGTTTAATTAAGCATTATAAATGCAATTATTAATCACAATCATTATGAAAAGGCCGCATTTACATAAAATTGCAACACAATTTTATAATAAAAATAATACTTTACAATCAATATAGAAGGATTATCACCATAAAATATAGTAAGCAAAGGGAACTAACGAGTACTGCTATAAGGATTATCTATCATACATACTTTACTCAAAGGTAGTACAAAGAACCGCATAATATCAAATTATAACCTAGTATTATATATTGGTAAAATCAGAAACTTCAATCAATAATTGAATGGTACCAATCGTTACAGTTGATATTTTAAGTATCAACACTGATTAGTTGCAGTATAAGTTAGACCATCCAAGTTAGACCAGCAAAAATCTACGAAGTCATTAATATACGAAACAGCTTGAGGAAAGTATTAAAGGATATGGTTTGACTAACGCTTCAACAGTCAACAAACCAAACAATGGTACCAATTGCAACAGTTGGTTTTTCAATATCAACACTGATAAGTCGCAGTATAGTTAGGACAAATAACACCAAAAATCGATGGCATCTATACATCACAACTTTATAAGTATATCTAAAAAGTAAATGGGGTTATCAGTACATGTTACTGAAACTATGTGTGCAGTCAAAGGTAAAAAATATATAACACAAAATTTTCTGACAAAACCCATAAAGTTAGATGCTAAAGAGAGTCCTACTCTCTAACGCTTTACCAGGTAATAGCCATGCCATTCATATGTAAGGTTCCGCTAGCATGAGTGACAGGGAATGCTAAATTTGAAAATACGAACTCATAGTAGGCCTTCTCCGTGTGAACTATTTGCTCTAGATCCATAATTTAGGTAAAATTTTAGGATACAAACAAACAAACCATAGTTTCTCAAGAACCTTAGATATTCACAAACATTTGACTGCACACATATGTTCGGTAACATGTACGGATACGACCATTCGATTTAAAGTTATACTTAAAAAGGAGTGGTGTATACGAAATAAACTGGAGATAAGTATTAAAAGAATAATGGTGTGACTAACGCAGCAAGGCATTTACAGAGGCTTGGACGGCACTACCCAGCCGACCGGAAGGGAGGACCCCGCTTCATGTAGGTACTGGTCCCACTGGCATCTGAAAGAGAAGTTATATTTAGTAGTTAAGTTTGAATTTACTAAAAAGTTTTTTTAAGTTTGTTAAAAATCAGTTGCGCTCGATGGATTATGCCGATGTAGCATTGACAGTTTTGTGTAATACACTCAGAGATAGTAGGTAAACTATCTCTGACTCGCCTCGTTGGTGTAGTGGCAAAGTTTCTGCCTTACATCCGAGAAGTCCTGGGCTCGAATCCCAGGTCGAGCCAGAATTGTTTCTGAGATTTTCTGTCATGAATTTTTCTGCAACAGCTCGGAGTCGGGAAGCTGGCGGTGTTACACCCCCGTGCCTCGGTGCGCACGTTAAGCCGTTGGTCCTGCGCCTGATCTGGTCATGTCGGATTGCCGTCTCACCGAACTTTGCGAGTGATGGAACAGTGAGTGCACCTGTGTATTGCGCTCACACTTGTGCACTATAATATCTCCTGCGTAGTTAACTGATTTCTTTTAAGATTGGCCGCCGTGGTCGAAATCGGCTAGGAGGACTATTACTATTACTAGAGGTAAAAATAAATATTACCTGATTGCAACAAATCTCCCTACATCCCCGTTGAAGTTCACTTGTGGTGTCGCACTCGAGTCTCCAAAAAGAGTTTTCCTCCACTTCTTCAAGTTTGACGTCATCAGTTCTGCCATCTCGCTCTCTCTTGCGTTGTTCTGCTCTTCGCTGTCTTGCTTTAACATGGACCGGAGATCTTCCTCTTCTTTCTCGTATGTTAGCAGTTTTTGAGCCCACAGCAGTTTAAGCTTATCTGTAGAATAAAAGCACCAGTAAATCAATACTTTTAAAAGTAAATGGTGTGTGTAGTAGACTAAAATATCAATAAAGCATAAGTGATGAAGTTTTGAATTGTTTCATCATGATCATAATCATCATTATCTGCCAAAGGACGTCCACTGCTAAACATAGGACCTTCCCCACAGTTTTCCACATCAACCGATCACAAGCGGTCTGCATCCAGTGTGATCCTGCAATCTTTACAAGGTCGTCTGTCCATCTTGTCGGTGGACGTCCTACGCTGCGCTTTGAATTGTTTGGAGAAGTAAAATCACAACAAGGAATAGCTTTCTAAGAAAAGTGGATTTTCAAGTATCAAGTCTTATTAGTTGAAGTATGAGTGAGACCAAAATTGTTGGATATGTCGCTGAAGGTGGTACAGATTTGATTCACATGTGATATAGCACACTTAAGATATATGATAGATGTCTGAAATACAGTCAAATTGATTCATGATGAAATGACCTGCTTAAACTGTTAATAAAAGACTGGCCTACCTATTTTGCCATCAAACTCCTCAGCGTCCCTCTCCAAGACATTCTCTCCACGACCCTTGGCAGTGTTCATGCGAGCCCTGCGGAGTTTTGTCAGCGCATCCAGCTTGTTGATGCACTTCTTTGCATTGTGTTTCTTGCGCAGAACTTCTTTGAGAACTATGTCTGCTTGGAGCTTTGCCTCCTCCTCCTGGAAATTTATAGATAGATGCTGTTGTGATAGAAGTTACTAAAGACACTCTATTCTACTTCTATCACAACAGCTTCTTCTTTTTTATAATTTTCAGGCTTAATTAAAAGTTTTGGGTACAGAACCTGCAAATTAAATTTACACAATACCAGAATGGATAAAATTTAACCATAAGCAGTGTTATTTTTATGTAATTTCTGACAATATGGTATTAAAAACAAATATTAAAATTATCACACAAAATGAGTAAGTAATATCTTTAATAATATAACATTCATACCTCTTTAGCTTTGATGACGGCATCTTTGATCTTTTGCAAGTTCTCATCAATCTTCCTTGATTTTTCTTCAAGCTCTTTAATTCTTTCTTCTTTTTCCCTTTTCTTTTCTATATTCCGTCTCTTCAAGCGTTGTCTTTTAGCTGTTCTCTTTGCTACAACCTTCTTAAGCATATCCAAATTAAATTCTAGTAGGTTTTTTTGGAGTAATGTCTTTTTTTGCTCAAGCTCTTCTATAGCAGCCCTCCATTCTTTTTCAGACAGGGAGTCAATTCTATCTGCTAGGTTCTTTTCTTTGCGTTTTAACTCATTTAGATCAAGCAGCATAAACCTAAGTTGAGATCGAATAGCAGATAGTGGCATTGATTTGGTTTTCTTTGCACTGACTTTAGGTAGTCTACATTCAATATTTTTAACAAAATCCTTATCTAATGTTTCAATAGGTGCATGCGTTGGTGGGGGCACCATAAACATAGCAGGCGGTGGAGGCGGTGGTGGCACATATTCTTGGAATGTATGGTGATTCCCACAAAAATTATTATAAAATTTATAATTGTTTGACATGATTGCAAATATATAATAAGTTAAAAATATAACGAAAACTAAGATTATGACGCAACAGGCTCGGGCAGCTGACTCTCAGCGTCTTTCAAGACTTGCTCAGCCGCAACGTAATCTTCGTGCTCTTTGAGATCTTGTTCAGTTTCAAGGGTAGTTTTCAAGTCTGCAAAAGCTTTTACGAGTCTGAAACATAAATTATGTCTGTAATTCCATAAAGATTTCTTAAAGAATCAGTCAGAGGGGTTGCATTTGAATCACGCATCCTAGTTAGGGGGGAGGGGAGGGGGGGGAGGGGGGGAACCCACGTACAATTTCTACAAAATTCGTTTTCTCCCACGTTTCGGACCTATTCGTTAGCGAGTCATACGCCCACATTCCTTTTTCTGGCGCTTCGCCAAAAAAATAATAGTTTAGGTAGATGGGGACCTTTTATTTCACCGTTGTAACCTAACCCAAATGTTGATTTGAGGTGAGAAGTTTCGTATAATAAATAGTTTTTGTAGGTTTGAAAAAAAAATAACTAACACTCGAAGCAATTTCAGGCAACTCACTTCGAACCTATTTCAGGCACAGACGTTTTCTGTCACTGAGTCTATTTGACATACATTGGTTTCCTAATAACAAGTTTTACAGGTTTGAAAAAAAAATAACTAACACTCGAAGCAAGGTGGGAGCGAAGCTTCGCTCCCACCTCACTTCGAACCTATTTCAGGCACAGACATTTTCTGTCACTGAGTCTATTTGACATACATTGGTTTCCTAATAACAAGTTTTACGGGTTTGAAAAAAAAATAACTAACACTCGAAGCAAGGTGGGAGCGAAGCTGCGCTTCGCTCCCACCTCACTTCGAACCTATTTCAGGCACAGACATTTTCTGTCACTGAGTCTATTTGACATACATTGGTTTCCTAATAACAAGTTTTACAGGTTTGAAAAAAAAATAACTAACACTCGAAGCAAGGTGGGAGCGAAGCTGCGCTTCGCTCCCACCTCACTTCGAACCTATTTCAGGCACAGATGTTTTCTGTCACTTAAGTCTATTTGACTTAACTACTAGAATTTCTAGGCAGTTAATTAAAACAAAAAAATTCTTAAAATAGTTTATTTAAGTAATGGGATACACATACTTTATGGCCTTAATTAACTCTTCAAAAGGATCCCTTAATTAACTCTTCAAAACGTTCCGTTTCATTAAATTTTTTTGTATTTTTTTTTGTTGTTTTGTTCATTTTTTTCATTTTATATGACACATAAAAACATTTTACAACAAAATATGTGTAAAACATGAATAACTTTAGTGAAAAAATAATGTTAAAGACACATTTAATAAAAAAATAACGTTCCGTTATACGTAACTTCAAACACATATTAAAAAAAAACTATGCGTCTCCTAGACACAAATGAGGTGTCATTTGAAAGGGGTGAACAACCCCTATAAAATGCCACCATTTATGTAGCCCTAACTAGGATGCGTGATTCGAATGCCAACCCCAGTCAGATGAGTCCTAACTGCATATTGAATAAAAAGTGGTTAGAGGGTAGTAAGTAAAAAATAAAAGGCCAAGTGTGCTAAGCTAAGGTCTTTAGCTCATAAAAGAGCACTTTTTAATTAGGTGAAAAATAAAAATCATGCATAACCCTAAAATAACCTCTCAACATCTGTCACTACAACAAGAAATTTCAGGGAAAATACGCCGCGTACCGCCAGTACTGTTTTTCAAATAGAAAGTATACATTCTAAATCTTAATTTAAAAGATAATTTACCGTCTTTGGCAGTCTGGAACCATCATCAGAGACTCTTGTAAGACCTCCTCCTGTTTCCGAATGTCATGTTCGTCGCGGCCCTCGTCCTTATACTTTTGCACCCTATTCTTTTGCTGTTCTGCCTCTTTTTCGTAAACAACTTTTTCCTTAGCGATGCGCTTCACAACGCCCGTCTTTATCTTTATTTGTCGGATTCTAGGATCTGCCATTGCAAAAATAAGATATACCTGCCGCTTTTCGTCGCTTGTTTTTTACAAAAAAAGTGATTGGTGTCATTAGTGACGTGATGATGACAGCATACGTCAACGTCATAAATTGTCAAATAACAGTCGCTATTTTAACGACTCTTGTCCAACTTGCAAAAAAAATTACCAATGAGGTTAATGCCGCATAAGAAGTTTGATTTTGAAATTCGAAAAGACAACACTTTAAAAAATCTTTTCGGCTCCGGTCATCAGGGAGGATTCAAATCCCCGATCTTTGATTTTAAAAGTTTTAAGTCCATGGAACTCCGAGAACTTGCGTGGCAGCAATTTTGAAACTGGATTGAGTTGATTTTCCTTTTGATCTAGGCGATTATTTTTACAAGTAACTATACTCTATAAAATATGTAACGGAGACTTTTACTGCCCCGCTTTAACTAATCAAATTTGTTATATAGTCCCTAGAACAGTACATCGTCGGGTATGCCGAATCAATACGCTTTTCTTCATTAAGACTTGCAGAACTAACGCTGGTAAAAGATCACCATTGCGCAGGTTGGTAGACATCTACAATAATAAATTTAACAACATAGATATATTCGCAGTCACGGCACCAAAGTTTAAGGAATTAGTTTATAATAGTGTTTTAGAATTTGCATAAAATATAATTACTTCATCAGCATATATATAATATTATTATGATAGTACACCACGATTATTATGATATCAAATTTATAAAAAAACAATAATATTGCTACATCTAGCGACCTTTAGCAACAATATTAATTAACCTGTGGATAACGTAGTGGGTTACTCATTTAATTATTGTTTTTTATTTAACTTAATATGTATAATGCGTAATGTGTAACTGTTTGTTATCCCCTTTGAAATAAAATAAAATAAAATAAAAATCAACTTTGCACTCTTGTATAACAAATCGTCGCTTCAGTGCTTATTTGTTCTAACAGCCAAATTCACCGAAAATAACCTTTGAATGTAGATTTGTTAAGGCTCAAATTTCAGTCTTTTTGGTGAAGAAAGATTTAAAACTTTTTGGTTCTAAAATAAAAATAAAGTAGTTTTAATTTTACTTGTGTCAAAACAATAAACAGCAAATTTTGTGCTTAAGTGTTCTAAGTCCGGTGTTTGTTTTATGTCCTACCCTGTAACAGAAGTTATGTGCTTGAGTGTTCTATGTCCACCCAATTGACCAATCACAGACCGCGACGCCATGTCCGCCATTTTCGTGCATTAATTATTGCGGTAAGAAGTCATTATGGGAATCACTTAATCGCTCCGGAAAAAATACAAAATACGTGTAAATAGTTTTGTGTTTGTTTCGGAATAGTTTTGCAAGTAATAAGTTATGTCTACAACAAGTTGGAAAACTAAAAACGAGATGACGCAGCCCCAAACTGAGCTTTTTGATTTACACTCGATTCCGTTATGAATTTGAAACAGGGTGCTGTTTTTATAACGGAGCATAACTATGAAAAATGCATCAAGAATATTTATCTTTGTTTAACACTATATGTCATTCATCCTAGACGCAGGAGAATACAATTACTATTTTGATATGTTCAGTTAATGTCATATTCCTACAACTCTGAAGGTTAATAATATGACCCCATTGCATAAGTTATTACGGCAATTAACGAATTGATTAATTTAAACCAAATGATAGAAATTGACTCACTTTTTCCGAGAACAAAAACTAACCTTCTATTTATTATGACAGGTACGATATCTAATAAAAGTAACAAACTACTAGCTCAGATAGTATTTGCCTTCCCATCTAATCCAAAGGTTCCGGGTTTGATTCGCTATAGAGGATAACTCCTGTGTCTATATCTGTTGGCTTCGTGTCTGAGTATTTTTTTATACTATCTATGCATCTCTATGTCTAAATCCACGCTGAGAATATTTAAATTAATACTTACATTCACTAAGTTAACCGTCTAACACTGATGAATATGCTTTACCTTTCATAATAAAGCATTGATCTTTTCAGATATTTAGCACAAGGCACTTTTTTCGTTTAAATTATATTTTTAATATGAACATTTAAATAAAAATGATTCAAGGAATATAAAAAACAACACACCCTCTATATATTATTGTAATACTTTTGGGACATCGAGCAAATAAGCACGCAAAATTAGAAAACTCACTTTGACCCATATCCAATGAGGAAATGTGCTATCTCCACATTCGTAATTATAACTGTGCATGTTTGTTCTATCTCCAAATAAAAACTGTAAAATAAGGAATATCTGATAACGATCCATAGATGAAAGTTATAAAATCTATTGAAAAGTAACCCATGTAAAATTAAAGACTTTCAAATCTAAAAATAATAGCTTCTTTTTTAAAACAAAGTATAAAACTCGTCTACCTGAAAAAGTCATCAATGGTGGATAGAACATTCAAGCACTAAGGCGACGAAATAACTATTCTTGCCATTATTTCCTCCCTAAGTGCTTTCCTATTTTAAGTCCTATGGGTCCTACAAAAGGAAATAGATAGTGCGGCCACAGTAGAGCTGTGGACAGCGCCTCAAGTGTTGAAAAAAAAACTGTTTCAGCTTAGCTAAATATGATTTTGTGTTGTTGCTAGAAACATGAAATTATCAATATCAGACTTTGATATAAAAGTATGCATTTCGCAAAAGTATGCATGTTCATTTCCGCTCACCTATATCGCTACCACCACTTCATAGAATAACATTGAGATGCAGGCAGTCAAGATAAAGTTTATCTTATCTAGGTGATCGTGATGATTTAAGAAGGAAAACGTACACTTTAAAAATCTTAAACTTTGAATGTAGTACTAGGTGGGTTCCCTACTCCATTTGGAAATACGTTTCGTTGAATTACATTCTTCGATGAAAACATATCGATGATTCATTTGATCGAATGCTAAAAGAAATTCAATGAAATGAACCATCGATGTAACGTCTGTGGGGTATATAACGCATCGTGACGTTATTTGAAATGGAATAGTGAACCCATACTAGGTACCTTCTCAGATACGTTTCCTTCTAGCACACCTTCTAGTGTAGTTTAGTTTAACCGTATCCGTTATATAGCTTAGATACTGTAGTAGTTAAGTCCAGTCAATTAAGCTTATATTAGGTAAGAATCTCTACATTTGAGATACCCAAATATTAACAAAAAAAGACCTTTGACCTTGAATTTTAATAGTTGTGTACGCCCCCTACCCTATATGTAGATTTTGAGACATCTTTTAGGGTGTCAATATACAAGTTTTTACAGACTTACAACTACCTCAGGGTACCTAAAATTCCGAAGTGAACTTACTATATTAACTGGATTATAGGCAGTAGGTATTTTGTTTTTATACAGGGTGCTAACTGAAGAATTTTGATTTGAAATAACCGTTAAGCAAAACTAAGACACTCAGCAGTCTGCAGACATTCTGTCGGACGATAGTGTTAGGTACTCGTATATTGTTTTCTAAGTGGGCAATATCGAAAATTTTTGTACAATCACCAAAAGGAAACAAAAATGAACTGCATAACAAAAAAGACAAATATCACAAAAAGGAAACAAAAAGGAATTGTAAGAGCTTGTTCACAACTACAAAAAAGACTAGTGATTGAGTGACATATTTTATTAAAATTGAAAACGTTTTCGAAACTAAACTTTTTAGTATTCTTCTAAAAATATTTATGAAAATTATGTGAAAAAAAATTCAAAAAACAATAGAAACTGTTATTGAAACAATACTTTTTCTTTTATTTCAAACATTGTTATAAAATATTTATTATAAAACAAAACTTTTTCTTACATATCTAAATTTTTTTATGAAATAATTCAAATACAAAGGACGACAAAACTAAATCAAACAAAACTAAAAAACATACTTATTTATAAAACAAAAACATCTTTAATAATTTTATGAAAAACAATTATACTTACTCTTAAAAAATAATATTTTTTATAATTTTTTGAAAAACAATTATACTTACTCTTCTTTCCGTAATAATATTTATTTCAGCACCCCCTTCTAATCCCTTACAGTTTTTGAGATTAAAAAAAATTATAAATAATTTTGTTCTAAAAAAAAGTCAAGAGTTCTTCAACAATATGAAATCACCTTTACTTCTTTTTTGTTATCTCATTTTTGTTACGTCACAAAAAAACATAACAAATCGTAACGAAAAGGAAGAAATTTTTAAGGTTAACATAACCTAAAAAAATTGTGAGATGAGACTGATGCCTTGTTTTGGAAATCGGTTAATTCATTTCAATCTGTCAACCATAATACTATATCTACGTGGAAAAACTATTTTAAAATCACTTACCGTTTTAAATTATAATAACACACCAAAAAGAACAATTTTAAAGTTGAAAATTAACTTCACAAACAGTAGAACGCTGCACACACATTTCACTCCGCAAACAAAATGGCCGACTGTTACTTTCTATGCTCTATGATTGGCTGTACGCAGCAAAAGTTGTGTTGCCAGTTAAATCTTTGAAAACCTACTATTTTAGACCATCACAAAAACGAATAACGAAAATGAACAAAATTAGAGACGTATTTTCAAACCTTTGTTTTTTTCTTTTTATAATATATATATTTTTTATTAATGAAAAATTAAATGGCAAAACAATCATAAATTAAATGTTTCTTATGAATTTAAAGGAAAGACTATTCTATTAAAAAGTGACGATCTTTTTGTTACGCAGCGACCACTCGAGGACAATTTATTTTGTATGGAAAAACTAAGTATCTTAAAATTTAACGTATTAATAAACGTAGAATAACTTTTCCAGGTTCATGAAGAAAATATATAATATTAAAGAGGCCCTAAACTAAATATATTTACAAAAATCAAGTAAAAAATCTAAACCAATTTTTTGATAGAAAACAGAATTTTGCGTGGACAACCAAATGTACAAAAATTTTCGATATTGCCCAAGTATGAGAATGAGGACGAATAAAAAAGACGAAGATATTATGTATTAGTTTATATTATTATATTTATTATTATTAAGCGGCCCATCCGCGACTTCGTCTACGCAAACGTGTTTATCCCAAAGTAACATTTAATCGCAATAAAAAAAATTATCACCTTAGTGAGCTCATACCCTGTCTGTATACCAAATTTCACCAAAATCAGTTCAGTAATTTCAGCGTTATTGACGGACAAACATTCAAATATCCAAACAAGACTTCTTTGTCTATGATATAGTAAGTCTTTCGTCTGGGGTTATAGTAATAGTCCTCCTAGCCGATTCCGACCAAGGCGGCCAATCTCAATAGTGTGAGCGCAATACACAGGTGCACTCACTGTTCCATCACTCTCAAAGTTCGGTGAGATGGCAATCCGATATGACCGGAAAAAGATCAGGCGCAGGCCTAACGACTTAACGTGCTTTCCGAGGCACGGGGGTGAAACACCTCCTACTTCCCGACTCCGAGCTCTTTTTGTGAAATTCATTACAGAAAATCTCAGAAACAATTTTGGCTCGACCTCGCATTCGAACCCAGGACCTCTCGGAAGTAAGGCAAAAACTTTGCCACTACACCAACGAGACGGGAACCAACGGGAATACAGATATATTTACGACAAGATGATGTTTAATGAGCATTTCAGATAAAGTGTGTTTACATTTAAAATTCACTAAAGATATGATTCCTGATATGAATGGCAATATGGCAAGCACCAGGAGGCCATTTCTTAACCCCCTGTATATTAAGGTAACGGCTTAACCCCAAGCTTACTTATCTATGCCTTATCGATGTCTGTACCAAAGATCTTTGGTCTCTACCTAAAGACCCGTCGATACGGCCGCGATATAAATAGACAAACGCCGTCTGCGTACACGCATTGGGCAACCGACACGAGATGAAGTGGTTCTTACTGTTAGCAGGTACTACTTACTATACCTATATCAATTATTACATTTTTCATGTTGTTACATGCATCATAGTTTCGCGATGTGCTTGTGGCGCAGTGGTTGCAGCGCTTTGGTAGTGATACCAAATGTTAAGCAACTTAAGGCGCGAACATGTTTGGGATGGGTGACCATTCTGATCATAAAAGTGACGTCTATTTACAAGCATCTCCGTGCTTCGGAAGGCACGTTAAGCTGTTGGTAAATTAATGTCGGTAAATTAGTCGTTAAACCTGGCCCTCGGCGGCTTAATAACATCTGACAGTAAGGTAGGTCACTTACCTTACAAAACACCCCTCCACCAATCCGCACTGAGCTCGCGTGGTGGAGTATGGCTCGGACCACCTCATAGTTGAAGTGAGGCCTGTGCCCAGCAGTGGGGCGTATATAGGCTGATGAGAAAGAAGAATAGTTTCGTGAATGGTTCTTTTCGAACCGATGAAATTCTTTTCAAAAGTTTGTGACTTGTGATAATGGTTTCGTGAGATCTTCATTTGATGAGATGATGTAACATGTCTTAGTTTCACGAGGAAAGTTAATAATCAATACCAAAGAGCTTACCTACATCATATTTAACTCACTAAGCCATGTTCCGCTGAATCCGGCTCCATAACATATCGTTAGTAGTAGAAAATGGATGTGTCAGTGATCTTCAAGATTGATCGGTTAATTGATTCATTCCCCGGAATCTTTTTTTATTTAACACTCATGTTCTATTCCAGGAGTGTCTGTGGCGCTATGCGCGGTGACGAAGGTGCCTTCCAAGAGGGACTTCTTCCTCAATGAGAGGGAGACGGGAGGGCACTCTCTGGTCGTCCTGACCAGCGGTAAGTAAAACACACACTTACTTTTTGAATATACCTAAGATGGTCTTACTGTACTGTATACTTGGGAAATAAATGAATTGAATTGAATTAACTAATACCAAAGCAAGGTTCGATGAACGGACGACGTTAAAAAGTCACAGAAGCCATGGCAGTATACGTCTTTTTATCCTGAAGACCTAGCCATATTCAACAGTGGACTACGCACTGAAAAGACCAGTATAATTTTAGCTGTAGGCTCTCTTTATTGCTTACCTACTGTGTGGTGTGATTCCTGTTGATGAAGACGCAATGTGCAAATATTGGTCAATATCTTCTATGCACGTCTTACGGCGGGCCTCAAACGTCCTCCTTGCGGAGTACCGACGACCGAGAGTGGCGAAAGGTGTCGCACCATTCCCACCCTGCAGGATTCCTTCACTAGCCTAAATATCTACATAGGAACGTTCGTAATAAATAAAATACAAATTTTAGTAAGACGATCAACCATCTCTCTAAATACTTACGAGTTGTTTAAACTCGTAAGTATGTAACCGAGATCAAAAACATCGCAACTTAACAATAAAACAAGGTTTGTGTTCCTTTTTATTGTTATGTTGTTTTAGTACTATGTTCTTACTTAAATGAGTGTTTATTTTTCTCAACAAATTCGTCATGTGTGGTCCTTTCAAAAAACATTCCGTAGGTACGTCATCCACTTAACGACTTTAGGTCACATCACTTTGTTATGTAAGCGCCGATGCATGAAGATAAATTCACTTATTTGTGTGGTAAGATAAAAAAAAATACAAAGCCAGCGTTTATCTCCGTCACCCATGAAGTTTTTCCATGGGGCACTTGAAAGATAAGTTGTTTATTTTTTCGGTAAATCAGCTTTTTGATAACACATCTCGAGAAAAACAACCAGAAGATGATTCACGTGATGACAAATGGTAACGGCCTACCAGAGATTCTTCTTATTGTAGGAACACGATCTTTTTTGCAAGGCTTAGCTTTCAAAATTCTTCCTGAAATCACCTGAGATGGACTTTAGTTGAGGTCACCAATGCATTGATCTTTTTTTTTATATTCCCAAACATTTTACCGCATAGGCGGATAATAGGCAAGATGACACCTATCGTAAATATTTACAAGACCATGGTGATTTAAAAACATAGCCTCTATGCAGCTAGTAAAACCATTTTATTTCCAAAAAGCTGTAGAAACCAATTTTATTTAAATGGAATTCAATAAATTTTCAGTCAATTGACTTCGATTTCTGATACTAAATTATACCGTCAAATTATAGAGGTAGTAATCCCATACAAAATCTATGAACGCAGATCGTTTTGACAGATAATAAAGAGTATGTCAACTATTGGTGGTGTCATCTAGCCTATTTATTTCTGATCGTTTTGATCTTATTAAATAAAAACAGCAGATTTTGAGCAAGCAAGAGGGAGGGAGGGAGCATAGGAAGATCTGATAGCCGTTGCCACTGAAAGAAAGCTAAAGACCCAAAAGCGTTGTGTGAACGTCATGTCATGAGACTAGGATCCATTAGAATCGAATTGGAATTCGTACAATGCATGGCTTGAAATGCGAACAAATCCAGGGAGGAATAGCAGTGAATCTTCTACTTAGTAATTACAATGGTTTTTTTTAAATCATACCTTACCTATTCCTTTCACTACCCAGATCAAGGTAGCATTATCCTCGGCCACATCGGTCGCAAGGCAGCCCTTGAAGATGAAGACGTGACCTTCGACATGCAAGCCGCCCTGGACGAGGCCAGCGGCGGCTGGAAGGTCACCGTGTCTTGGGAAGGACCTGCCGACAAGGTCTTCGAAGACTGCTATCACTTCAGTAAGTAGCACCACAAAGTACCTATTGATTACTGAACCAAGTAACGATAATGTTTGTAGTAAAATAACATAACTACTTTAGACCATACCTTAAATAAAATTATCAACATTTTTTGTTGTCACCTGCGTAGTGAAAATGTGGAATTTTTTAACATGTAGGATGCGCGTAAAAATACTACTCTTTGATTCATACCCATAATCCACTATTAAATAGCTACAGCAAAAAAAACACGGGTTGCACTCCGGGAGTGCCGGCAGAAGTGAAAACTTGATTATTAACGTTGTGCATTTTTGATTTATTTGAACCGTCTTACGGTTTTTCGATCAGCATCACGTGACCTGACGCGAGTTTCACAGTTTCTACCCATGCCACAAAAGTGCTCAACGCCGCTAAAGAAGTTTTCACTTCAAAAATTTGTCTGCTTTAAACATGAACTTGTACCTCAAACCAATGCTTTAGGAAATACAATAACTTATCATCGCTTATTTCGCGTGCAAAACGGGGCTCCCGTAGGCAGGCCCTCTACTAGGTGGACCAACGATCTGGTGAAGGTCACGGGAAACCGCGGGATATGGGAAGCTCCGGCCCGATCGCAGTGAAAATCCTTAGGGTAGGCCTATGCTCAGCAGAGGGCGTCGAGATACTAATAATTGCTGCTTGCAGGACACAAGGACTGGTACGGTGGACCTCAACAGAAGAGGCAGTACTGGCCTCTCCAGAATGCCAGGCTGAACAAGTACTCCATGATCTCCAAGGAGGACGACAACGCCGCCGTCTCCGAGCGATACTGGCTCAACTCTGCCGGCTACTACTTCTACGTGCACCCCGAGGCTCCCCTCTTCGTTGACTACCACAACATTGAAAACAACCACATCTGCTTTGTCTCAGAAGTTTCCGCTCCCTACTCCACCAAACGTACTCGCAACGTCCTCAAATACGACATCTGGTTCTTCGACAACCCCAAGATTGCTCATCAACACGCCGTCGACACTTATCTTGGAAAGCCTACTGGAGTTCCAGACTACAGGATGATCCAGTACCCAGTCTGGTCCACCTGGGCGCGGTACTCTCGTGAGATCACCCAGGATTCCCTGTGGGAGTTCGCTAACGAGATCGTGGAGCATGGATTCCCGAATGCGCAGTTCGAAATCGATGACCTGTGGGAGATCTGCTACGGTTCTCTGACCGTTGACGAAAGGAAAATCCCCAACTTGAAGCAGCTGGTTCAAGACATCAAGTCGTTGGGCTTTAGGGTGACAATCTGGGTGCATCCGTTCATCAACAAGGACTGCGATCCTTGGTATTCGGAGGCTTTGGAGAAAGGGTAAGAATAACTCTCTCTCTTTCTTTTCTAGATACTTATAAATTAAAATATATATAATATAATATAAATGGAGACAATATCACATACTTTGCTCTGATCCCAAAGTTAGTAGCTTAATCACTTGTGTTAAGGAAGTAAGATAACTAATCATTTCTAACATCGTCTCCATCTGGGGATCGAACCAGGAACCACAGCGATAGAGGCACCTTGAAACCTGTGCTCACACCATTACCTACACCACAAAGGTCGCTATTTATACCTAATGGCATGACAACTTGTAAACATCCTGAATATAAACCTTTTTTATTGATATCCAATTACGGTTATGTCCTTTGACTGTTACATATAAATTTTCAACTTCTTTCGAAACTGTCATTACGTTTAACCTTTTCACCTCACAGATACCTGGTCCTCAACGAGGAGGGCAGCCCAGACACCTCGTGGTGGAACAACAACGGCTCGGTCCCCGGCTACATCGACTTCACCAACCCCGAAGCAGCCAACTGGTACTCCTCGAGGATCCAGACCCTCATCGACACTTATGACATCGACAGCTTGAAGTTCGACGCTGGAGAATCCAGCTGGTCTCCTCAGGTATACTCGTAACCTTATGTCAATAAAAACTAAGAATCCACTTAGAAATCCCCCGAATGAAACCAGCCAGGAAGACAGCTTCAACGTCTGGGCGTATTTTGCAAAGAACCACTGTGATTAAATTATCTTTCAAATAAAAAACCGCTTTGAAATCTGTCCATCCGAGCAACGATGCCACAAACAGACACGCACAAAAACACAAACAAACATACAGATGATACATTCCATGCTCTTATTTAGGGTAACAGATTGTCAAGGCGAACTTTGCATCAAGAGCTTTTAGCTCTATATCTATGTTTTAGCTGCGGCGATTTGTTGTCACGTTGTCAGTCGCGAGTCGTGACGACAGTTTGTCACATGTGTGCGGTGGCTGTAAAAAGTAAAGTAGTTCAAGATGTCTTTTACGTCGTTGAAACTTGAAAACATGGCTTTCAGGCTTAATTAACATGTTTTAATTTTTTTTTATTTCTGCTCGCTGAACTGATATTTTTTTTCTTTATTCAGGAAAACAAACAGCTGTGACATAAATATTTTAAAACAAGTCGTCGTTCTTTCACGTTTCTCACAGTTTTCACAAGTAGTTATACAATTATGATGTTGACGAGATGTAGATCATAAGCGCGTATATATTTTTATATATATTTTATTATATTTATGTATATATAGACTGCCTCGTTGGTGTAGTGGCAATGTTTCTGCCTTACATCCGAGAGGTCCTGGGTTCGAATCCCAGGTCGAGCCAAAATTGTTTCTAAGATTTTCTGTCATGAATATCTCGAAACAGCTCGGAGTCGGGAAGTTGGCGGTGTTACACCCCCGTGCCTCGGAAAGCATGTTAAGCCGTTGGTCCTGCGCCTGATCTCTCTCCGGTCATGTCGGATTGCCGTCTCACCGAACTTTGAGAGTGATGGAACAATGAGTGCACCTGTGTATTGCGCTCACACTTGTGCACTATAATATCTCCTGCGCAGTTGGCTGATCTCTGTTGAGATTGGCCGCCGTGGTCGAAATCGGCTAGGAGGACTACTATATATTTTTAAAATAACCGATAACCCCAATGATATTA
This sequence comes from Pyrausta despicata, assembly GCA_963921415.1. Taxonomy (NCBI): domain Eukaryota; kingdom Metazoa; phylum Arthropoda; class Insecta; order Lepidoptera; family Crambidae; genus Pyrausta; species Pyrausta despicata. The sequence goes on along the minus strand of OY992861.1, from coordinate 14,149,646 downwards.
AAAATAACCCTTATTTGTTTCCCTTTTACACGTCTTATGACTTCAAAAAAATCTCTTTCATCCACCACAGTTCATCGAGCTCAAAAAATGATGATATTGAATTGGTTTTTTTATTACATTTTACCTAAAATTATAATAGCAATTAAGTTTGAAAAATGTCGAGGAATCATTGTCAGGGATATAAATCTTATGATGATGCAAAATGTTTAAATTAACCCTGTACACACCCAAGAAAAATCTGTAAACCTAAAGTTATGAATAAATTATTATTATGATAGAATTAACTGTTGTGTTGGTTTGACAGATCCCAGTCCAGAACGGCGACATCGAGTTGCATCCGGGTAATATCGTGGAGGCGTACGTGCGTGAGGTCGCCAAGTTCGGGCCCATGATCGAGGTTCGATCAGCGATGAGGTAAGCACTCTGAACCCAGCACTCATAAAGAAGCTAGTCAACTACGTTAGCTTAGCTTTCGGACCACAAAACGCATTAAACTTTGACCTGCTAAGCCCTTTAGTTTAATCCTGTCATTTTCTTACTATTTATCTGATTACTACTTACTCGTATATAGTAGTAGTAGTGTCAGATAAATGTATGTGATGTTGATGACCTTTCTGCATTCCCACTCGGTTGACAAGTAGAGAATGCCATAAAATGCATTAAGTCCCCCAATTGTATAGTTTTGGTGCGATAACTTGTAAATCTTTATCTTTATATATATAAAATTCTCCTGTCACAATGTTCGTTCCCGTACTCCTTCGAAACGGCTTGTCCACGTCTCATGAAATTTTGTAAGCATATTGAGTAGGTCTGAGAATCGGCCAACATCTATTTTTCATACCCCTTAGTAATAAGAAAAATAATGTGTATAGCAAAACAACGTTTGCCGGGTCAGCTAGTCATCATCATTATCAGCCAAGGGACGTCCACTGCTAAACATAGGCCTTCCCCACAGTTTTCCACATCGACCAATCACAAGCGGTCTGCATCCAGTGTGATCCTGCGATCTTCACAAGGTCGTCTGTCCATCATGTCGGTGGACGTCCTACGCTGCGCTTTTGGTCGAAGGGTCTCCAATCCAGAACTTTTCTACCCCAACGGCCATCAGTTCTTCGCGCTAGGTCAGCTAGTAAATAAATAAAATTTCATCACCAGGACCCAAGACTTGCCGGTGTTCGTTCGTATCGTCGACAAAGACACCTACTGGGGCTTCAACAACGGGCTCGCGACACTCCTCACGACCCTGCTACAGATGAACTTGAACGGCTACACACTGGTGCTGCCCGACATGATTGGGGGGAACGGGTACAATGACAGGCCAGGCAAGGAGCTGTTCATCAGGTGGCTCCAGGCGAACGTGTTCATGCCGACCCTTCAGTACTCCTTCGTGCCGTGGGACCACGATGCAGAGGTATGGTTATATTTTGACAAGCGAAGCAGGCCGAGGTGTTATAAAGCTTTCTCTTGGATCACGCTGGCTTTAAAAAAAAATACATTAAAATCCGTTGAGTAGTTAAAACAGTCAATTGGTAAATCTTCATACGTACTACAAGATGACCGTTTGGTGCAGTGGTCTACATGTCGGACTTCTAAAACCAAGGGTCGCGGGTTCGATCCCCGCACAGTACAAGCATATGTGTGCATGATCATGAGTGTGTTTGTACTAGTCTGGGTGTTTTCTATGTATAATATGTATTTATTTAAAAAAAATGTATTTAACCGTTGTCATGTTTATCCGTTGTCTAGTAACCTTAACACAAGCCTCGTAGCTTAATTTGGGACAAGAGAATTGGTGTGATTGTTGTGAAATATTTATTTATTTACTACAGACATAGGGACAGACGCAGGAAGCGACTTTGTTTTATACTATGTAATGATGAATGAATGATACTACAACATCACACACAATAATGCTCTGATCTCAAAATTAACAGCTAAAGCACTTGTCTCATGCAAACAAACTGACCCATCAATATAAAAAGTCTTGATTCCATTGTTTTCGTCTGAGAATCGAACCTGGGATATCAGCAACATGTTATAAACCGTTGCTTACGCCACTCGACCACCGTCGTAAATTGATTTGTTGCTTATTACGATAAAAGAAAGAATACCAAGTAGAGCAACTAGCCGCGTCTAGACATAATTACATAAACTTTTCAATCATAAATCAACATTGATTCATGATATATGTATATAACACGACATAGTATCTAAGTGGTCTACTTTCCTTTTTGATTTTTTTAAAAGATTTTGTACGCTTCTAGAAAGTGGGTGCCAGATATTCGAACCAATCTATATAATATATAAAAATGAAGCCCGTTTTCCTTGGTCACGGCATCACACGTGAATGGCTGGACCGATTTCACTAATTCTTTTTTTGTTGTATTTGTTATTATTAGGAGAAGGTTTTTACGGAAAAAAATATTAAGAAAATCTCTCAGAAATATTGAAAAATATACATTTAATTTTGCATATTTTAAAAAACGCGCGTAACTAATGTCAATGTCATTCGATGACATTGTTCAATCATTGCAACGCTAAGGCGGTACGAAGTTCTCGCGGGTCAGCTAGTGTTAAAAAAAATTGTACAAGTATTTGGCTCAGCTTTTACCTAATCTCTACTATTATAATACTATAAACACCATTTCATCTGCAGACAGTAGAAATCTCCCGCAAGTTCACGGACATGCACACCGCGTTCGCGGACGATATCTACGCCGCCATGTTGGCGTCGGTCGAGAATGGCACGCCTGTCAACGCGCCAATCTGGTGGCTCGACCCTACCGATGAAGATGCTCTGCCTATTTGGGACGGTAAGTGGCTACGATAGAAGAATCTGGTACCTCGGTAACAAAGTGGTGGCTCGACCCTGAGGATGAAGATGCACTGCCTAGACCCTGAAGATGAAGATGCCTTGCCTTTTAACTATTTGGGACGGTAAGTGGCTACGATAGAAGAACCTGGTACCTCGGTAACAACCTGTGCTCGATCCTACGGATGTAGATGCACTGCCTATTTGGGATGGTAAGTGGCTACGATAGAAGAACCTGGTAACTCGGTAACAACCTGTGCTCAACCCTACGGATGTAGATGCACTGCCTATTTGGGACGGTAAGTGGCTACTATAGTAGAACCTGGTACATCGGTAACAACCTGGTGGCTTGACCCTACCGATGAAGATGCTCTGCCTATTTGGGACGGTAAGTGGCTACGATAGAAGAACCTGGTACCTCGGTAACAACCTGTGCTCGACCCTACGGATGTAGATGCACTGCCTATTTCGGACGGTAAGTGGCTACTATAGAAGAACCTGGTACATCGGTAACAACCTGGTGGCTTGCAACTGCTGATGAAGATGCCTTTTTATTATTTGGGACGGTTAATGGCTACGATAGATGACCATACCACGGCAACAGCCTGGTGGCGCGACCCTACTGATGAAGATGCCCTGCCTATTTGGGACGGTAAGTCGCTACGATAGAAGAACCTGGTACCACAGTAAGAACCTGGTGGTTCGACCCTGCTGATGAAGATGCCTTTTTACTATTTGTGACGGTTAATGGCTACGATAGATGACCAGACCACGGTAACAGCTTGATGGCGCGACCCTACGGATGGAGATGCCCTGCCTATTTGGGACGGTAAGTGGCTACGATAGAAGAACCTGGTACCTCGGTAACAACCTGGTAGCTCGACCCTGAGGATGAAGATGCACTGCCTATTTAGGACGGTAAGTGGCTACGATAGAAAATCTGGTACCTCGGTAAGAACCTGGTGGCTCGACCCTACGGATGAAGATGCACTGCCTATTTGGGACGGTAAGTGGCTACGATAGAAGAAACTGGTACCTCGGTAACAACCTGTGCTCGACTCTACGGATGCAGATGCACTGCCTATTTGGAACGGTAAGTGGCTGCGATTGATGACCAGACTTCGGTAACAACCAACCAACCAACAACTGATGACCCTACCCTGCTGATGAAGATGCCTTGCCTATTTACTATTTGGGACGATAAATGGCTACGATAGAAGACCAGACCTCGGTTACAACATTCTGAAATAATCTATATTTAGTTTATTTAGCCGTTGGGAGAGAGTTGTACTTAAAACACAGACCTACTTTAGGTATCAACAAAACATGGAAATAGTAGCGCAATGAATATTTCCATGTTTTATTTGTTAAGTATTTTTCCGCGTTTACAACGCTATTTTTTTAATTTCGAAAAGACAACACTTAAAAAATTCTTTTCGGCTCCGGTCATCGGGGAGGAATCGAACCCCCGACCTTTGGAAGTCCGGCCCAATGCTCTGACCACTGAGCTACCGAGAACTTTAATGGAGTCGTTGAATTTTGTAAGTGCTTTTTAACGCTTTGAGCCAGCGTATGTTTCATCAATGATTGTGGGAGACACCCTCAAATAACCCGAGAGAAATATTTTTACAAATATTTAACAATCGGTTAAGATGAAACAGACTATAATTTTATTTGTTAAGTATTTTTTCGCGTTTACAACGCTATTTTTTGAATTTCGAAAAGATGACCGGAGCCGAAAAGAATTTTTTAAGTGTTGTCTTTTCGAAATTGCAATGTTTTGTTCTAAGTATTACAAAAATGGGTATCCTGATGTCACCACTGTGACGTGGCCACTGTACAAATCATCAATACGTATATATAACTAGCACATCTTTCTTTCTCAGAATTCCTCCTCGGCGAAAAGATCCTGGCTGCCCCAGTAGTCGAAGAGGGTGCGTTCAGCCGCAACATCTACTTGCCCAAGGGTCTGTGGCGCGACGGCGTCCATGGAAACCAGATCCAAGGCCCCGTCTGGCTGCTGGACTACGACGCGCCGCTCGACACGCTGCCCTACTTTGTGCTAGAAGATTAAGAAGAAGCTCTGTGTGTAAATGATTTGGAATGAAGATGTGTAAATAAATAAGTTATTTACTTAAATGCTTACTTTTTTATTTTAGAAGTAATGGGCTCCTCATTCATATGCTATGGATTAATTCGACGGTTACGATAAATAAATACCTTGTAACACCAATACACCACGCAAGAAACGCCAAATAAAGAATAAGAATAAAGAAGAATAAAGAATTTTATTTCAGTTCAAAAAACTTATTAAATATACATATTGATACACTGTTATAGATAACTTATTCAAACTTAAAATACGAGTAAGCACATAAACTAAACAGTGTCGCTGGTCTCCACTCTAGGATACCCTGTGTCGTGAAGACCAGACTTCCCTTTTAATAAAAGTATGGTGTGCTTACAATATTATGCGATGGTAATACCAGTAACATAATGATGTTGATGTGTGTGCGTTTGCGTATGTGTGTATGTGTTAGTGTTTGTGCGCGCGCGTGTGTGTGTATGTATGTGAGTGTGTGTGTGCGCGCGTGTGTGTGTGTAATGACAGCTTCCGCCTTTTACCGATAGAGGTCATTCTCACACCCTCTCCTCCTAGTACAAAATGAAAATCCTAGCAGCCTTAGTAGTGGAAGAAGGAGCGTTCAGACGCAACATGCTCTGTGGCCCGTCGATGCGCATGGCCACCACGTCCAAGGCCCTGTCTGTCTGGGACTACGCCACGCCGCTCGACACGTTGAATAAGTTATGAACATATTTATTGATGAGGAGAGTTGTTTGATGTGTGAATAAATAAATCTTTTATTTTAAATTATACAGATTTTTCTTCTTGGATAAGATGATAGAATTCCTAATACGCATGTGGCGACCTCTATCGTTCGCCATCACAAGCGCATGGCTAACGGTGGCAAGCACTACAGCGAGTGTTGATACGGCTCTAAAAGGTAGATGGCGCTGTAAGCCTAGTACCGCACATGAACCACGGCATATAAGATTTAGATCCAGAATAATATAGATAGATAAATCAAGATAATGTCTATCGGATATTGTTCCCCGACCATAACACCCGGTCTCGGTAGAAAGCGCTTCTCTATAGCTTCTTAACTCAAAATCTGTTGCGCCAAACGCATACCTAACCTGTATTTCATCACGTAGTGTACTTAGTTGTAGCCAATGTAATAGGTAAAAGTGGGCAAATTGAATAAATCCGTAGCTTCTTACATACATAATACATTATACTACAACATAATACAGTAGCAAAATTTGCGGATGAAACCTAAACAATATTAACAAAAGATTAATAATCATTAAACACTAATTAACCAATATTTACGACACCAATACTATGTAGGACGTACGGACGTAAAAATAAGTAGCTCTAAAAATTATGGCATCCAAAGCCATCATCATCTTATTGAGTAGGTACCTAGAGCCTATGACATGACAAAGACACATTACATGCAAGACCAGGAAACAAAATAAGTTTTAAAAGAAAAGACTCACATACAGCTCAATAGATATTAAAAATGATAATCAAAAGCATAACAGAGGACTTAATGCGGCCTGCGCATTAGGAAAGCAGTAGCAAAGGAGATTGGCCGAGTGACTAAGGGAGTTGGTATCGCTGTCAAATCTGTTGTGTCATAATCTATTAAAGCTTAATTTATAGTATGATTATTGAGTTTTTTGATACAGTCATATATTTTATTATAAGTCTCCGCATTTTGCCAATGTTGACAGGCTTTGCCAATGTCTGGGTGGCGAAGTGGTTTACGCACAGGGGTCAGCTTCCCATGGACGCAGGTTCAAATCCTGCCTCAGAAAGTTGTTGTTTTGCTATTGCAATAATATTAATATTAATAATAATAAATAAATCGATACCTCCAACGCAAATGGTCGTAACATTTTTTTTACAAAAATCGATTTTTTACCTATTATATTGATATGAATTCAAACAATAACTTTCATTATAAAGTTTTTTTGTTAGTAGATATTTTTTTTGTTGATAATTACAGAGTTTTGTAATCGCTAACTGTCGTATCATTTAAACTTTCCCACGCAAATCGTCGCGCCACTACATTCGACGATTTGCGCCGCTTTATTGGTCCACGCTCTGGCCAATCACATCACACAGTAGCGACGTCGTATTCTCCAGAGCGGAGCCAGTTTCAAAAACCGTTCTTTATTAATCTTAAACCAACATTTATGTGAATTTTTGCAGTAATACGTATGTCTTATAGTAATTATATTTAAAATGAGAGGCAGACGGTCTACGAAATTGTTAGAACTAGCGTTAAATACGTCATCGGCTAGAGAAAGACAAATTACTGGTAATGATAATTCTTTGACTGGTAAGTTTTAACACAATTATATTTGCTTTTATATATTAGCTAGTTCATCTTTGTCAGACAATAAAATCCAATTTGGCCAACACTTATTATTATTTATTTAATTAGTTACTACAATAAATCACCGTGCACCACGCATATCGTCGTAACTTTTAAGTTACGACTTTATGCGTGATAAGAACTCGTAGTTACGACTTTATGCTATTTATTTTCTATTAAAATATAGGTCGTAACTAGTTCTTAAGACTGTATGCGTCGCTTATGTAATAAAAAGTATTCGTGCATAAGGTCGTATCTGCGAGTTACAACTTTATACTTTGTTTAAAATTTTAGATACGATTTTTTGTATTTATAAAACTGGCTAAATAGAGCTAATATTTCAATGTATATACATTTATAATATACTACTACTAAAAGCTTTCTATTTTTTTCAGAGTTAAGCAATGAAATGTCAAATATATAATGTCAAATAAATACCAGTATGGATTCGAGTCTACCGTGTCTTTCGTCTTCAATGCTGAACGAAATTCTTCAAGGTCCGGATTTTGAAGAATCAAGAGTCCATGAAGTATTGCCAAATATTTGCAGGTCTAATTCAGTTTTTATTTTACTATCTACTTCAACAGACACGCCCAGCAAAATCTTTATTGAAGGAACAGATAGTAAAAATCCAACTGAACAAGAGGTGAGTATTGATAACAGCAGTGCCATTTTAGATTTAAGTTTACCTCCTGCTTCGACTTCAGTGCTCAATGAAAATCCTGATGATAGTGAAAGTTTAGCTTCCGAACAGCATCGTAAACACTTTGAAGGCAATTTAGATACATCACAGTTAGCTTCTGATGTAACACCGATACCGTCTCCATGTAATGATTTTATTGAGAGTGAGATAGATACTTCTCCTAGATGCAGCTATCCGTCGCCGTCAAACTCTGGCGTTATATCGCCCAGCATTATGAGTAAGGATAGTTCGGATCAGAATTCATCGGCTTATTCATCAAATGGCTTTGATAGAGAGGAGTTCCAAAAACAAACTTATTTATACGCCCGAACAATGGTATGCTTTGGTTCGATGGTCAAGGTTAACCCTCCTCTTTATAATGTAATAGAAATGAGCGTAACTGATTTTCACAACTATAAAACTTTATTATCAGGTGGCAACTGGGTTAAGAACTCCAAAAACCAAAAATTTTCATGGAATACAATCAAATAGGTCCAGGTAAACTTCAATGGGCCTCATTTTTTGAACTATCGCTATAATTTTGAAGATGAAAACATCATGAGCCTAATTACTAAAAAAGGTTATTCTTCAAGGAGAAAGAATAATTCTGTGTTTGATACTCTTGAACAATGTTACAAAGGTCATTTATCTGTTACGGCTGCTTAATATAATGATTTAAAAAGTCTTTGTCACGGACGTATATTACCACAAGAATACCATACTTTTTACCATAATTTGACTCATGGGGTGATAGTTGAGGAACCGAGTGATGTAGATTCGTGAGATGATTTAGATTTGTAATTGAATACTAGGCAATAGGTACTTGATTTAATTCGTAAAGTCCTAAAAATTGATTGTTAATTGGATTATCTATAAAAGATAGGTAAAAATAAAGGTTGATAAATAGGTTTTTAGAGGACATTTTGCTTTATATTCTATTATATTGCTTAATAAATATGTTGTTGTCATTATATAAAAGTTGATCTTCAAAATATTTTACTGAATGTTCACTGAAAGATAATTTCACCATAGTAATTGTGATAGTAGGTATAAAAAAAATATTATTCTTTTAAGTTTCGTTGTGATGTTAAGAAATGAGTCTGTTTTGTTTTTAATTTTTTAAGAAATGACTTGTGATGATCGATAGCTATACCAATGGTACTAACATAGTAAGACTGATTAATCTAAAGCATAGTAATTGCATGTTTTGCATAATAAAGATTATTTTGAAATAATATTTATTTACTGCACCCCTTATAAATGCAACGTATTACGACGCATCAAAGAAACTGATTTTAAGAACGTTGGTAGAATAAGGTCGCATATGAAACATAAGACCATACTCATGCTGTCCATGTGAGTCTTAACCAGCGCAAAAGGGTGTAACTTTCTTATACGACCTTCGTGCAACAAGTATAAAGTCGTAACTTGAAATTTTAAGCTATAATTTCAAAATTAAGATATTTATATCAATAAATACATTTACTTAATAATTTAAAACCCGCTACGAACAGGTAAATCCAAAGTTTTAAGCAATAAATATATATCAGCTTGCAAAATACATCAAAGTTCTTTACAATCGCTCTCGTGAAAAATCGTTCATTTGTCGATACGACCATTTGCCCATTTGCGTGGGAGGTGTCGAAATATTTCACAACAATCACACCAATTCTCTAGTCCCAAATTAAGCTACGGGGCTTGTGTTATGGGTACTAGACAACGGATAAACATACTAAAATACTTTTTTTGTAAATAAATACATATTATACATAGAAAACACCCAGGCCAGTACAAACACACACATATTATCTTAACAGAAGACGTACGAATCACAGGACACGGACGATAAAAATCTAGTAAATCTCCAGTATCTACAGCTCTTCAGATATAATCATTGCTCGATACGAGATGACAGCTGGCTATCAGCGTATCAGGTCTCAAGAGGAGCGATAAGACAGCCCGGCTGTTCGGCAGTGCGGCTCCGAGGGTTTAGAAGATGGCGGTGTGGAAGTATTTTTTAGGTGAGGCATTTGTGTATTACCTATATTATAAAATTTTGAGGGCGAAAGCTTATTTGCACTGATTGCATGTGCAACGTTTCAACTGCAATAAAAGAACCCAGCAGAAATAGGAAAGTATGTAAGTGGACCCGTTCTCCCTTTTAGTTATTCCTATGGACTTTAAACTACCGTTTTATGAGGCATAATGCATAATGTTCTTTCAGTCTAGGTTTTGAATTAACAGCAATTATAGTATTACTTAGACTATTGTCGAGGTTGCGGATTGAGAGATAACTTGAAAGTAACCGTGCAGAAAGTTAAGAGTGTGACAATATAGTGACAGTTATATCTGCTCGAAGAGCTCGAACGCAAAGCTTTGACGAAGATAGCATATGCTTTGATTGAAACTACTCGTACATATACGAGCGTATAATTGGATTTATCAACCAATATTTCTCGAACGGTCCAGCTTCACAAGTAACAGGAATGGTTGCATTCAATACACTGCGCTCCGTCGCGGTTTGCAGGGTAACTGTTTGTATCAAAATACGCGCACCACAAAACGCTGACATCACCGCGCGGTGCAATGTGATGCACACCTAACATCATTGGTCATCTGAGTCTCAGATCAAGGGGCTAACTCGCATTGTTTATTTTTTTTCTAAGGCATTAAAATTAATGTTCAATGTTTCTCCATTTCCAGCGCTCCTAGCACTGACAGCGTGTGCGCACCCGGCGCGGGTGGCGACGCGCGCTGACGTCACGCTGTCGCTGGAGCCACACCTCACGGGCGGGTTCGAGGTGTTGTTGATCGAGGGTACGGTACAAAATATGTCTTTTTGCTTTTATTAAAACCTTTGCACAATGGCTGGTACATCAGGCTACACATGTTATTTGCAAAATCACCCGTACCACAAGTAGGTACATAAGAAACCACAGTACTACAGTAATACTGCCTCGTTGGTGTAGTGGCAAAGTTTCTGCTTTACATCCGAGAGTTCCTGGGTTCGAATCCCAGGTCGAGCCAAAATTATTTCTGAGATTTTCTGTAATGAATTTCTCAAAAACAGCTCGGAGTCGGAAAGTAGGCGGTGTTACAGCCCCGTGCCTCGGAAAGCACGTAAAGCAGTCTGTGCCTGATCTCTCTCCAGTCATGTCGGATTGCCGTCTCACCAAACTTTGAGAGTGATGGAACACTGAGTGCACCTGTGTATTGCGCTCAAACTTATGCACTACAATATCTCCTGCGTAGTTGCTCCTGATCTCAGTTGAGATTGGCCGCCGTGGGCGAAATCGGCCAGGAGGACTATTATTGTTAATATTAAGATGCCACAGTGTTTACCGTGCCGTGCTGGCCACCGTACTTACGACATCATATCGGAAAGATGAACACATTAGTTCGTAAATATCATAGTGGAAGTAGGTACCCTGGACGCCTGTTTGGGCACAGTACCTGGTTTAGATGAGCATGGTGTGAAGTTTAAAAAAATATCCCGGGTCGAAAGTCCTATCGGTCCTAAAGATCACTTTACATTTTTTTATACTGGTAATGTATGTACACTTCAACACTTTCAATTTCTTTACACTGAGGCGCCCATTGCTTCTGTTTTTTTGATCTTCATAACATTTCATATCTTTTCACCCTTAAAATAGTCTGCCTAGGTGTAATTTGACGTACCTATTACATCACACAACCAGCATTACAAATGTACCCAGTTATTTGTTTCCAGAACATTTAAATGAGATCAGATCATCCATTTGTGTTAATTCTATCAAAGTACAAAATAAACAATCCTCATAATTTCGACGGTCCCTACGTAAAGTATCCTAACTGCTAACGTCAAATTTTACAAGAGAGCGCTGTAAAGTTTCAAAGGTGTGTAGTTCCTGTTCTATTTACACTAGACTGATGAAATTTGGTATCATACTTTCAAATGCGGTAAATTTTTAAAATAACGAAGAATTGATGAAAAAAATTCACAGTAACTGTATAATTTGTCAATTACTCACTTATACATAGGAAACCTTCCAATCACAAAGAACATAAGTGGTACTTATTAACTATTAGGTACGTGGGAGTTTTATTTTTGATCTTAATCTTAATTGCCACATAGGAAACATAATTAATAGTAGTACCTTATCAGTCCTATTAGGATCTTTAGTTCTGATGCAAGTACCATATACCATTACTTAAAAAATGTTTCTTCAAGACAAACAAAATAAAAACACAAATGACCTAATATCACATATTAATTACTTATTGAATCTACTAAACGTCAAGGATTTCAGTACAGATACTTACAAAGTAAGTTAACAACAATTAAAACATAATTATAAACTTTTAAACAGAAAACAATCTCAAAAAGCACAATCTACAATAAACGCATATAAACTCTTACATCAATTCCACAAATACATCTTAAGAACTATCAAAGCCTGAAAATAGATATGTATATAAAAATCAATACGAACACTTCTTTACCAAGTCAGTCTAATTTAAGAACCTCGTATAACCTAATCTTCATCAGACTCCAATTGCTCATCAGCATCACCAACTTTAAGCGAATTAAATAAGCATGGTATTCCATTGCACTCACAAAGGTGTTTGAGATCTGCAATTTTTGCATGGGGAACAACACCTTCACCTATAGCAAAGGTGTGCAAGAACATCTTTTTGCTCACTACAATGCGCTATGCAGGTAGTATCTAATCGAAAATTTTATTTTCGATGGTCCTTCTTTTATGATACGATTCTTTCCAATTCTCTCACACCATCTAGATATAAATTTCCACTGTCGCACACGATCACCAAGGGACCAAGACCTTTTGAACAATAGTTTTCGAACAACCTCTACTATCTTCTCTTTGCACTTTAATCGGCATTTATCATCACAACCATTAAGTAGAGATTTGGCAGGTCTCTCTTTTCCTCCACGGCTGATGTGACCTAATCCCTGATTTTTTAGTTTCTTTCTCAGACTATCTATCCATTCATCCCTTTTCACTTTTCGTATTCTTCCCAAATTAGTTTTATTCTTAGCTTTCCTCTTTCTTTAAGGCTGTGTTACTCTTATCTGTTGTATCACTACCACAATGTGATGGTGCATAGGTTTCGTCATGAACGGATGAGTTTGATAGATGAAGTAGGCGTGTTAATATTAGAGAAACTTACGTTTTCTGTATCCGTACGTATTATTGTCAATGTAGAAGGAGACCCCAAAGGGGTACTGGTGTCTAAAGATTGTTCTATGTTCATTGTATCTAAGTCTACGTCTTCCGTAATGCTATTCTCTAGATCTTGTGAAGAGCGAAGTAAAACGTCTCGAGAACTTGATGATGGAGCAAGAATCAGTGTTTTGAATGATATGTCATCTAAGAGTATAATACCATCTTCGACTACTATTTCATCTGCCGTAATAACTGGAAGCGACAGTAATTCCCTTTTGAAAGGTCTGGTAGCGGCTTGTTAAATAAAGTTTTTGATGGGGTATCGGAGTCCAGTATATCTATGGTATCAGTTTCGCAATAAATTGAACCATTACAAATTTTTGAAGTTGTATCAATAGTCTGCTTGTTAAGTTTTGCGCCTGGTACATCATTTCTTTTGAGTTAATTTGGGCACCAATTTCAATAGTATGATGAGTAAAAGCGCTTTTGTTTAGATCGCAACTGTCACTATGATCGCTTGAAGTTCTAACAACAATCTCTTGAATTGTAGATGAAGGAAGGTATGGTTTCGTAGTTTCTTTGGCGTTATAATAATTATGTCGATTTCTTTTGGAAGTGTGTTTTCAAGTGCATTTGGAGTTCGACTTATGGTAGGTGACAGGTCTGATGTTTCCTTGGTGACTTCAATCCTTCTATTTTTGATATTCTGTAATGTTTCATCCTTAGTTGTTCCTCCTTTAGATGGTGCTAAAAACACAATTTTCAACGTAAAACACCGTAACTGGCACTAACTTATAAAGTTCATACAATTTTTTTTCACGTAGAATATCTATAGTGGCAGTTATCGTAATAAGACACTTCAAATTTCCGACGTAAAAATACGTAAATACCACTTGCTTATATTGGTAAGTCAGGTTTTCCTATGTAAAATAACTCAACTACCATATACCTATACTTACGTTGGAATAGTACTGGATGTGGAGAATGCAATAAAAAAAAATATTGCCTATTACCTAAAAGAAATAACTAAATTCATTGATAATCAATCTATCTTCATATTATAAAAAGTAAAATAATCAAAATTAAGTTCAAAATAAGCATACCTGGTAGTTTTTTGTCACGTTTTCGTGTATGTTTTACGCCTTTTTTTCCTTTTTCATTATGTTTCGTGATTTTGCATTCCTAAATATTGTTTTATTCCTCTTTGCCAGCATATTTCACTCAATTTATAATATTTACCTCAGCAAAACACTACATGACCGTTGTGTCGAGCGGCATGAACGCAAGTGGCAGTTGTGTGTCAGGACGCGCGGGGTAAGGCAAGTGTTCCGGTGTAAAGAATTGTAACTCCCACTAATGCAAATTTACTGCGGAAATCACTCTTAATTTGGTAGTTGAGGGATTCTGTGTGTATAGACGTAAGGTATAATATTGATAGTAATTTAAATTTTTCTGAACTATCCAAAGACAGTTCAGCGGTGAGAAGGTTATGCAAACAAAAACTGAAAATCACATAACTAACACATACGGGATTGTACGTAGGGACCGTCGATTTATTCTACGCCATTAAATACAACCATTAAACCGTTTAAATACATGTTAATTAACCAGAATAGCAAAACAAACATGGCGACGTAACGAAAAATTTGCATAACAATGAAACAATGAATACAATAAGGCATGGAAATTAAATAAAATCAATGAAATCACTGATATGTGATGTAATCAATTATTTTACTACTATACAATTGTTCCTACTACTCTAGAAAACCATAAAAATAATGATAGCACACTACGTATGATTAAAGTCAGTTGAAGGTTGAATGTACCGAGGTCTAACGAGATAATTTACAAACTAAAACATTGTAATGATTTCCCGCTGGGATAAAAAGCGGTGGCTAAAATGATTGCAATGAAAATACATTTTCCTAAACGATATCTTCTTGCAATCATTTGTCTATTGCAGTTACGCAAATCTCGATGCTATCTGAACTAATGATTCATGCAAGATTGACGTTATCGCTTTTTTGAAGGAAAATTTTTGTGATTTCTTCGTGTAATGCCAAAATAAGTCGTAAGTGGTAGAAATTCAGCATGATTTTAGCATAGTAATTCTCTCTTAAATACAATCAAGGGTGGCTTAACATAAAGTGCAATGAGCAATGCCACGGGCGCTGCCGTCTCAAGGGGCGCCGCGGAGCCCTTAGGCGCCAATGCACGGCTAAGAGCATCGTCTTGCAATGAGGGGGCGGCAGTTATCAAACTCTATTACTCTAGCGACCTAAGGCCGGCTCTTTTTTCGAACATTTAGTTTCAACTCGAAAGCAACCTTATTTTGCGTTGTTGTAAGTTCTATGGGCAGCAAAACAGAAATTCGATACATTACGCTTCTATTTCGCGGTCTAGAAAACTTAAAACACAAGACGAGCTGGTCAGGCCTAGAGGGCGCGCCAGGGTTTCATAGCACACGGGCGCTACACGAGCTAGAGCCGCCCCTGAATATAATACAAAACTCTCTCTTTCTTTCATGGCAACACCGCAGAAAACAGTTGCCAAATCATCGACCCACAAAGTAATCGCATACCACGGATAACAATTAGGTTTAGGTTTAAAGACATTTATTCTCATAAAGACATACATTAATATCACTTACATGTGAATATGAGTGAACAGAAGTAAACAAACTGGTTGTCGTACATTGCATTATACTAATTATGGTACACACGACATAACATCATCACGAACAAAACAAACCTATAGTGGATACAGATCTGAAAATGCATTTCAAATGTAGTATTCAATTTAATTAATTAATTAATTATTTCAATTTTAATACTTAAATGGGGACAACATCACGTACAATGCCCTGATCCCAAAGTAATAGCTTAAGCAATTGTGTTATGGGAATCGACGAAGGTACCACAAAAAACCCAGACCCAACAACAACAACATTGAAAATTGGCTTCCAACATTGTCGCCGTCCGGGGATCGAACCCAGGATCTCACTGATGGAGGCACCTTGAAACCGGCACTTAACTTACTACACCATGAAGGTCGTCAATTTTTTTACTCTGTTTGCATTAAACAGGTGATGACCGGCAACTCCTTGCCCACGTCGGCCGAACGCTCTTCGGGCCATACACCATCGACTACGTGGAAGGCGGTGCTCATGTCACCTTCAGCAACGCCAACCTGACGGTGAACACCGTCTACGATGAGGAGAAGGAGGCGCGAGGCATTAAGTTTAGCTGGGACGCGCCAAGCGCGGTCAGATTGGAAGACTGTTTTGATTTTGGTATGTATTTGGGACGAGTTGAAATGAACTGGTACCATGTCATAATAATTTACAATCTGCATCAAACAATATGTCTTGATTATTTTGAACCACTCAAATTAAAACTTTCTTGACGGCTTACGAAGTTGACGTAACCCTTTTTGCTGTCATATTACACCATATTATGTGGAAACGTTTTATCGAAGGTTAGCTATATTTAGTGACTCGACAATACGACCTCGGTGAGCATTCTGGAGCTCTCTGAGTTCTCTAACAACTGTAAGTTTAAGCCTTGTCGTCTATCCACAGGTAACAAGCAATGGTACGGGGGCCCGATGCAGATTGACCAAGTGTACCCGATCCAGACCGCTCCCCGCACCTATTCAGCTTACATTTCTACAGAGTACGACAACGGCGCCATCGTCGAGAGATACTGGCTTAACTCCGCCGGAGAGTACATCTACGTTCACCCCGACGTACCCCTGTTCGTCGACTACAACAACATTGTAGTCAACCACCTGTGCTTCGGCGCTCAAATCGGCGAACCCTACTCCACAAGACGATCACACACCCCCCTCAATTACGACCTCTGGCTCCTAGCAGACGCGAAGCAGGCACACAAGCACGCCGTCGCCAACTACTTGGGCAAACCGTCAGACGTGCCAGACTACGAAATGGTGAAACATCCGATCTGGTCTACTTGGGCTCAGTATTCGAAGGAAATCGATGAGAACAACCTCCTCACCTTCGCGCAAGAGATCCGGGCACATGGCTTCAATGATTCCCAATTCGAGATTGATGACCTGTGGGAGGTGTGCTATGGGTCCTTTGAAGTTGACACGAATAAGTTTCCGGACTTCAGACGCTTTGTGGAGCAGATCAAAGCCTTGGACTACCGAGTGACGTTGTGGGTGCATCCTTTCATTAATAAGGGCTGCGATCCCTGGTATACTACGGCTTTAAACAATGGGTGAGTTATTATTAGTTTGTTTTTTCGAAGAGTTAGTTAGAGAGGAGCACTTTTTTTTTAATTGAGGTTACTTACCTTACAAAAACTCCTCCACAAATCAAATGATTATTAAAAACAGAATTAGGCTTTCTTATAAAATTATTCACATTTATTTTTTAAATTTTAATGGTCCTGTCGAATGGACCGCTGCTGAAAATTTCCTATGTCCAATGATAGCAATTCAATAGTCCAATAATAAAACCATAGACCAAAGAAAGCAATCATGGCAAAGCAGTTTATCTCTTTTTTTCTCACTTCATGGTTAGTGATAAAAATCATTAAATACATAATGCAAGTTCATAAATGAAAGGTTTATTAAAATATTGAATCATGTTTCTTCCACCTATGACAATTTCGCTATTATGTAATTTTAAAGTTAAGTGGTCCAATAGAGTACCCTATATTGGCTAATGAGATGAAATTAATGAACACTTATTACAGCTACCTAGCCCTGGACGAGTCTGGAAGCCCAAACACAACCTGGTGGAACAGCAACGGCACGGAGGCTGCCTACATTGACTTCACCAAGCCGGCAGCGGCCGAATGGTGGTACCAGAGGGTCAAGAACCTCACAGACACATACGGCATTGACAGCTTCAAGTTTGACGCTGGAGAGAGCAGCTTTGCACCTCAGGTAATCAACCTTTAGGGCAAACAAAGATCCGCGAGTTCGTGAGAAATCATTGGTGATTGTGGTAGCTGGCCTTGCCTTACGATTTGTGAATACATATTTGAAGCTGAAAAAGAGAATTATTTCGCTTTAAATTTCCACTAAACGACGCTAGTGCAGGAACCCAAATACATTCAACTGTAACCATTTGAAAAAACAAGAGATAGGAATCGCAGGACTTATCATACAACTCACAATGTGACACAGAAGATGTACCTGAAAATACAACACTGACACCAACAAAACACTCGACGCGTTTCGCCACTACACGCGGCAACCTCAGGAGATGTTGTCACCTCGACAGATTACAAGCGAATTCATGGAGTTGTCATGGATTTCCGCAAAGTTACGCCTGATTCCATCAACAATACATATTTGTATTAATGTGTCTCACTTGTTTCCAGGTGTCAATTCAGTCTGGCGAGCTGGATTTGCAACCCCATCTCATAGTAGACACATACGTCAGGACATGCGCAAGATTCGGTGGCATGGTTGAGGTTCGAGCTGGTTTCAGGTGAGAGATACATTATTGCTTTTTACAGGTTGCAAAGTTCAAGCAGTTATTTGGCAATAGCTGATATGTATGTTCTACATACGGATGAGCTGTAACAACTTTAACGGTCTACCAATGTCTTCCTGCCAGCAATCGCGAAAAGAAGCTCATACACCTCAGGTAGGTTTTTTTTTCTAATGCAACAAGTACGATACTATAGAGAATTTTAGAGTTTAGCATACATGATATACACGTACATTATAATAGGCCATCAAAGTGTTAGTAACGAGTTCAAAACTTATCAACTAGGTTAGTATCGGTATGTACGGGTTAAAATTGATCTTGGTGTCCTTTGCGAGCTGTACCCGTGTCCAGTGCTGCATAACGACACTGCCTACCTCCAGCCACGCCGCTACCGTCTTCAGGAGGCTGTTGGCGCTGCCACGCACCCGCTGCGTTACCGACGCCATGCAACGCAAATATTAGATGGGTAATACCAATTTGCAGACTCACAAACAAACCTTCAAAAATATATTTTCCACAGGACCCAAGACCTGCCGATCTACGTACGCATGGTAGACCGCGACTCCATCTGGGGCATGAACAACGGCCTGCCCACCATCGTCACCACCACCATCCAGATGAACCTGAACGGCTACACCCTGGTCCTGCCCGACATGATCGGAGGGAACGGGTACAACCTGGACCACGAACAAGCAGACCTACCCACGAAGGAGCTGTTCATCCGATGGGTGCAAGCTAACACGTTCTTGCCGGTGATGCAGTATTCATTCGCGCCATGGAACTTTGATAATGAGGTAAGGTATAAAGGTCCTGCGCCTGATCTGTCTCCAGTCATGTCGGATTGCCGTCTCATCCAACTTTGAGAGTGATGGAACAGTGAGTGCACCTGTGTATTGCGCTCACACTTGTGCGCCATAATATCTTATGCGTAGTTGGCTGATCTTTGTTGAGATTGGCGGCCGTGGTTGAAACCGGCCAGGAGGACTATTATTATTAAGATATTAAAGGAGATATTGTTCACAATGGTATTCCTACATTCCCGAATATCTAAGACAGTCAAAACTTTTTTGGTTTGGTACGAGTATTTTGCTCTTTTCTCAGTAAACTTTCATCGTGATGTAATGTAGGTATAGTTACAAGGCATGGTTTCCATTAAATTCACTTTAAATAAAAACAGGTGACATAATCGAGTGTTACTTTTTGGTATTATTTTTTTTTTTTTAGTTTATTTTTCAAAAGTAAACATATTACAATTCATTCGCACTATTCTGCCAAACTGTGCAACAGTTTGTCGGCAGAGCTCTCGTGGACAATACTAACGTTATGTTACTTACATTATCATTATAATTATCTAGTTATTAAGTATTTAGTTAAGCTACGATTAGGTTTAGGTTATAGTTTAAGGTTAGGCTTACAGGTTAACTTACGACTATATTTATAATATTCCTATATTTATAATAGATTTGATGCAGCAAATAATTAAACTAATTACAATTTGTTGATAAGGCTTGAGGCATACCTAGCTATTTCTCAAAGCTCTTTTAATAGAGAAAATAAATGAATCAATCAAAGGATTTAACGGTTGAATAAAGTGATTTCTGGTTCGAAAAATACATCATTTTATCAGAGTGTGAAATCACTGATTGTAATAAAAAAAGAAGTCATCACGAGATAAGACGCCTGGCTTCATAAAAACGTGTCAACTGCTAATTCGTTACACGCTCTGATGTTCATTACATTGTTGAGTTAATCACGAATAATTATTACCTAAGTTTAATGTAGGTTCAGGTTTTATAACTCAATCAGTAATAACAGTATTTATGAGGACTCTTCCTGGATCTTTGAGTGCCGGTACAAATGTTTACCAGATCGGCAGAGCTTTAAGGGAAAAAGACTTCCGATATTTATAATAGTCCTCCTAGCCGATTTCGACCACGGCGGCCAATCTCAACAGAGATCGGCCAACTGCGCAGGAGATATTATAGTGCACAAGTGTGAGCGCAATACACAGGTGCACTCACTGTTCCATTACTCTCAAAGTTCGGTGAGACGGCAATCCGACATGACCGGAGAGAGATCAGGCGCAGGACCAACGGCTTAACGTGCTTTCCGAGGCACGGGGGTGTAACACCGCCAACTTCCCGACTCCGAGCTGTTTTTGAGATATTCATAGCAGAAAATCTCAGAAACAATTTTGGCTCGACCTGGGATTCGAACCCGGGACCTCTCGGATGTAAGGCAGAAACTTTGCCACTACACCAACGAGGCAGTCCGATATTTATAGAAGAGATGCAAAATCAGTGGCTGGAAATATCATAAACATGTCTAAGGTTAAACCAAATCTATTGGGCACTAAGTCTGGTTACATTCACCAGTGTAATTGTGAACCGGAAATTGTTGAGGGTTCACACTATGTTCTTTTTTCAGTCCCCAACTTGGCACCTCAGTTTATCAATCATTTAGTGAAGAATGAGCCAGAAGTATTGTCACGTTACAGACAGTGGAGATCAGCAAGAAATACACAGATCTTCATGCGCAGTATGCAGACAAGATTTACGAGGCCATGCAGGCTTCGGTAGACGAGGGTACTCCCGTCAACGGACCCGTATGGTGGCTTGACCCTACTGATGAGGAGCTGCTGGTCATTTGGGATGGTAAGATGGCTTGGTCTTTCTTAAGCAAATAGTATAGTAGACTTAACGCCGTAGGGCCTTCTCTTATTTCGGGAAGAGCATTCCAGAGCCTAATGGCCTGAATGTGAAAGGAGTTGAATTTAAAATACTGTGGTGTCAAATACAACCATAATGTGGTACTAGTCCTCCACACCACACAATCTCGGTGCGGATATAGATTGTCACAAGGCGCTTTTCCCATCAGATTTTTCCATTACTGTAACACCTGTTTAGCTAGTTTTTAGTCACATCCAGGATGTAGTTATAGCCATTTAGTATAGTTTAAAAAAAAATGTTATTTATTTAGCTGTATTATCCCACTGCTGGGCAAAGGTCTCTCCCAAATCTCTTGTTGTATTGACCAAGTCGTCACACCATCGTTTCTTGGGTCTGCGTCTTCGGCGATAGCCGTCTGTAGGCACCCATTTGGTGACGACTGGAGTTTTTAGAATATGTAGAAAATTCATTTTCAAAATTGAAGTTTTACTTTCGAATAAACAAGCATATTCAATTCCAGAGTTCCTGCTCGGCGAAGAAATCATAGTAGCCCCGGTATTCCAAGAAGGTGTTCGGGCTCGTGACATCTATCTCCCCGCCGGAGTGTGGCTGGAAGAGGGCGACGCGTCCCGGCCTTACGAGGGCCCCACTTGGCTGCACTCCCACCCCGCACCCTTGGACTACCTCCCATTCTTCGTGAGGGAATCCCCTCCTGCACCTAATTCTGCTACAACCCCGGTGATTTCTATTGTGGTGGCTTTCATGGGTGTGTTTGGTGCTATGTTTTAAGTATTAAGGTTGTTCTAAATATTGATGTAAATATATTGTGAGGTTGATAAATCGTTTTTTTTTTAATTTCTTTATTTTGTCGATTTCACTAGTATGTACTGGATGTGGAGAAGGGAATTTAAGGGTCACAAGCTTAGAAAGACGTAAGTGTAGTAAAGAGATAACACCGAAATTCGACTCGAGTCGAACGACTAATCTGAATGATCTGATCTGATCTGAATGGACAAAGGAACTTCGCAGAGTGTCACTCCAGGATTCAGAAGCGATAAAGATTAACAAGGTAGATATATCCAAATACTTATACTTAGTAAAGTATAGATATGTCTTCTTTCATATTTTTTGCCTTGACCCCTTAATTACAGTTTTAGCAACTGCTGGTCGGTCGATTAAACTTAATCAGACAAGCACTCCATAAACATGTGCTTAAGAATAGGAAGTAAGAGGAAAATGGTACTGGACCACCTCAATCTAAGGAAGTAAGCTAAAGGCATCCACTTACCTTGACTTTGAATGAAAGTTCTGATAAGTTCAAGTATATAGGGTAAACACTGTATTTAAGAACGTAGGTAATCACTTACACTGTGTATTGTTTTCAACAATCAATAACATTAAACATTAAGTGGTTCTTAGAGCGCCTCTGATTGACAGGCGATTGACAGTATTATTAAGCGTAGCAAACAAACAAGTTATTGTGATCACCGGGAGTATGGACTATGTACTACCTGTTGAGACTACTATAAATATTAGGTCCTTACCTATGAAATTGGCGTTTTGTATGGGAGGAACAAAAAGTCGAATTTTTTTTATATAGCATATTTATTTAATCAAAGTATGAGCCATTGTAATCTATGCACTTTTGCCATCTCATAGGTAGTTCATTGATCCCTTTACTAAAAAAACCATTCGAACGGGAATCAATAAAATCTTTGAAGGCGACTGGGACTGCCCCATCTGAGTTGAACTTTTCCCTTGCAAGAAGTTATCCAAATTTCGAAAAAAATGGTAATCTGTTGGAGCAAGGTCCGGGGAGTACGGTGGATGCCTTAGAGATTCCAATTGAAGTTCTTCTAATTTGCTAGCCGTCTGTTGTGCAGTGTGTGGTCTAGCGTTGTCGTGAAGCAGCAGTGGCGTAGAGCGATTGACCAGCCTTGGTTGTTTAGCAACTAGCTTTTCCATCATGGTTTGCAATTGCTGACAATAGATATCTGCCGTAATCGTCTGGCCAGATTTGAGAAAACTGTAATGAACGACACCGGCGCTAGTCCACCAAACGCTTACAAGTAACTTTTTATTGGTCAATTTTCGCTTGGAGCAGGCTTTGGCTGGCTTGCCAGGGTCCAGCCATTGCGATGAGCGCTTCCGATTATCGTAGAGAATCCACTTTTCATCACAGGTAATGATTCGATTCAAAATCCCTTCGTTATTGTGCCGGTCAAGTAATGTAACGCAGCAGTTGACGCGCGTTTGCCGGTTTGCTTCACTCAATTCGTGAGGAACCCACCTTTCAAGTTTTTTAATCTTCCCAATTTGCTTCAAGTGGATTAAAACAGTTTTATCACTAACGCCAAAGCCTGCAGCTAACTCGGACGTGGTTTGCGATGGATCCGCTTCCACAATAGCCTTCAATTCTTCATTATCAACTTGGGTCTCCGGCCGTCCACGGGGCTTGTTTTGCAGGTCGAAATTTCCAGAACGAAAACGTTGGAACCAAAAACGCACTGTGTTTTCTTTTGCGACACAACCGCCATACACATCATTAACCCTTCGAGCCGTTTCCGCAGCACTGGTGCCACGGTGGAACTCGTACTCGTAAATAACGCGATATTTCAAATTTTCCATTTTGTAAATTGAGCGATGCAAACAGAAAAAAGATAAGTAAAAAAACAAATGAATGACGGTTTACGAAACACAACTACATGTGGAAATAGCTGTATAAATTTGAATTTCGAATTCCTAACCAAATAGGAAAAATTTGTGATCAAAGTGGCCAGTACGACAAAACGCCAATTTCATATGACCTAATACATATAGTATTAATGATGGTGTTGAAATAAAACACTTTTTTACGGATTATTTCGCGATTTATTTACATTCTATTTTAACCTGCCGCTTCGTCCGTGGTCACAGGAAGACTTAAGGTGTTA
The DNA here is from genome assembly GCA_963921415.1 of Pyrausta despicata. Taxonomy (NCBI): domain Eukaryota; kingdom Metazoa; phylum Arthropoda; class Insecta; order Lepidoptera; family Crambidae; genus Pyrausta; species Pyrausta despicata. The sequence goes on along the minus strand of OY992861.1, from coordinate 14,125,464 downwards.
GTTCTCATTATATAATTTTGAAAAAAAGTAAACTACCATCAATAGTGATTCACGTGTCGGACTTCTAAAAAACGTTTGTACTGGTCTGGGTGTTTTCTATGTATAATATGTATTTATTTACAAAAAAGGTATTTAAGTATGTTTATCCGTTGTCTAGTACCCATAACACAATTTGGTGTGATTGTTGTGAATTTTTTATTTATTTTTATCAATCAAAAATATTAAGTTACGTTCCTATCTACACATAATGAGCTTACAGTATCTTGAGGTCTTGCAGAGCTGTACCTAGCTTGAGTCTTAGCTAAAACAGGATCCCAAGCTGGTGTCAACCAAACGACCCCAAACGAAATCAGTTACTCGCGTAGGAAATACAATGGAGTACAATTGGCTAGATGACACCACCAATCGTTGACATACTTATTATTATCTGTCAAAACGGTCTGCCTCCATAGATTTCGTATGGGAATAAATGATCGTGACGTCACGGTCATGTGTCAGAAATCGGAGTCAATTGACCGAATATTTATTGCGTTTTCTGTGTTTAAAAATTGGTTTCTACAGCTTTTTGGAAATATATTGGTTGTATTAACTTCATAGGGGCTATGTTTTTTAAACACCATATTCTTGACAATATTTAAGATAGATGTCATCATCCCAATTATGCTTCTGTATTTAAAGATCACACGTGTGCTTCTAGAGAAACAGTCAGCGACATAAATGGATAGAATAAATACCATGCATCCAAATCAAGTCTGAAATCAGTGGTATCACACTTTGCATCGTGTTTTTGTCGCCAATTTCCTTTTCCGGTGTCGCGCGTAACCAGTGCATTAATCACGGGTGCACAGAGTACCTACATCCGTGCCAATTAATAGCTTAACGATCATAATTAACGCTTCAGGACAATACTGAATCTGGGTTACAAATCTAAATTAGCATTACGAGTAGGAAAATGAGTCTATGGTTCCGTATTTATCAAAAGCTTACTACTTGCAGAGAAGTTTTTGTAAACGGACTTAATCGGTCCAAATCAAAGCGTGAACAAAAACCATCACCTTAAATTCAAGGATTGAATATTAATCTAATCGGTCGTTAAACTTTGATTTGCAAAATAAGACCTTCTTCTACACTTGTTTCTTATTCAAGTAAGAAAACTAGCCAAAATCTTATAACGACAAATAAATATACGAGTAGGTAAATCACAAACTGAATGGAACATTATTAGAACACAAACAAGAACATACACCAACCATCCATCCTGGAACTAGGAGTACTCTGTCACAAATCACAAAACAAAAGAAAATGCCCTTGAAAAGTGCCAGGGATCATTTCTAAACAATGAAAGGGTAAGCGAAATATGTACTCGTAATGTCAATAATCGTACCCGTCACATGGGACAGCTTGATGGATTAAACCCGAAAATAAAATAAATAAATAAATATACAACAACATCACATACATTGATCTGACTCCGTGGCAAGTAGCTTAAGCACTTGTGTTACAGATATCCGAATCAACAGTGGTATTTTACAAATAAACTTAAATAAATACACCCTGACCAGTACAATCAAACAGTGTTTGTACAGTGCGGAGATCGAACCCGCGACTTCTTAGTTAATAGTCAACTTCTTGACCATTACAACAAAGTGGTCGTCAAAAACTATCTTTGCTCGAGCATTTCGATAATACCGTTGCTGCATAAGAATCATCAAGATAAGAAAAGAACTTTCTTTTGACGTGGCTGCATAGCTAGTAAAATCATTCAAGCAATCCAAACAGATGAAGGTATCGAGTACCACCATCGAAGCGCCACTCGAGCTAATTTTTTGCCCCATTGTTTTGTTCGTGAGACATGACGTAGATTTTAAGGGGCTTTTAGACACGCTACCATCATGGAAAATGTATTTCGATATCTTTTTATGCATTGTGAAATACATTATTTGTGGCTGAACTTGTTTCTTAAAACTTTCGCATCAAGATGTGCTGTTACGAAGTTAGACAGAGTGAGAGGGTTCACTTCACTCAATCCAAGTTAGTGCAGATTTCTTGCCCAAGTTGTAAGCCTTTTTTCGTGTGTAAAAAAGATTGTTTTATTGAACTGCCCCATTCATAAATCTAGTTTGACTTTGCTTATCAGACTTTTCAGGCTTTCACGAGCCTTCTTAGATTGTATTTGAATCTGATTCTTCAAAGAAAACTTAACTAAACTTAATAAGGCTTGAACTAAAGTTTCAGGACAGTTTTCTCGTTTAAAATTATCGCTATTTTTGATAGATCACATGGATTAACGAATTTTAATGATCAATTTGTTAATATAAATACTGAATCGGAAACTTTTTATTAAAAATATTACCACAAAATAGGATGTTTACCATGAAACGGGGAGTGCGCAGTCTCCATTAGCAGCGTGCCTGTAGCATGTTAAGAAGTGTGATAATGAGCTGTTGTAGGAAACATGATAAGATGGGTCCAAGTTTTGCTCCCTGCACAGTCCGACTCTGACCGCGGTGGACATGTCGCTTGCAAGTGAGTACATCTTATATTTGTTTCTTATGTTTACGCGAATAGTAGACATTGAAATAATACACTTTTTTTATGCATTATTCCTTTTTAGCGACCGTGGTGACAGGTAGACCTGTGACTGCGGACGCTGAGAAGGGTCCGAACGTCAGGTTAAAATAAAATGTAAATAAATCCCGAATTCATCCGTATAAAATTGTACCATTGAGTAGATCTTAGTTTAGTAATGTGATAGCACCTAACTTACTAATGGAGACGGAATTAGGAAGAACCGTGGGTTACTTACATCGTAAGTAACTGAAGCCATTACATACGTCGAGTCGTTGACTGATCCCGAAGAGGCAAATAACAAAATGTTGAGTTAATCAGTTTTTTTGCCGAGAACTAAACCATTCAGCAAAAAACTGCTTAGGATAGGACTCAAAGCATAATTCGAAAATCGGAGGCCGCTACGAAGAAGAGATTTTATAATTATATGCATATTAAGTAATCTATAGTAAAAACTTTGTCAATGCACAGAAATATGGGCCAAAAGGAAAATTCAGTTCAGTGCATCAGTCTGTACGTAACTCTTAACCGTCTGATTATAGTACGTAATTACGATAGAATTTGGATGTTACTTAATGAGATTTTTTAATTGTTTAATTCTGCTTCGTCTTTTAATTTAGGTATATAATATAAGGTTTAATTGGGACTACGTTATCATAGGAATAACTGGTTTTATTCAGTCACATTTTTTTTATTCAAGTTCTGCTTCGATAAAATATATCTGAAGAAAATTACATTCCTAGTAGTACCTACTGGAACGAAGTCCACATTTAAATAGTTTTTAAGGGAGTTTAATAAGAATCATACGTGTCGCTAGATGCGAAGTTTACCGAAAATTTTGTTTCATGTTTGAAGAGCTTGGTCATCGATACAAATTTATTCGAACAATAGGCCCTGGTGTAGTTTACCGCAGAGTAACGGTCACTTATATCGGAATTCACTTACTTTCATATACTATAGTCATAATTCATACCAGTTCAATATTCGAAAATTCTAGCTTTTAGTTAAGAGTGAAGAATTCAGAAAGTCTTATAACCGGGGATTTATTAAAATTAAATGACCTGTTGCATTGAAGCCATTTTGTTTTCGGACGTATCCGGCTAAGGAGATTTACCAACTGTAAAGTGCAGTAGTACAAGTGGAGTAGATAGCCTCTTTAGCGACCGTCAAGAGCTCAAATTTGTAACCGAACCGGATGCCTACAATAGATCAAGCATTCATGAAACTTCCAAAACAAGCAAACAAGTACGCATGAACGCAGTGCCGATAAACGAATATCTTGATTTCCAAAGACAATGAGCCAACCTGCAGATAAGTACAATTAAGTGCGACTGATTGATGTAGAAAAACCATTGACGCGGACATAATAAGCCCCAAGCATTGGCTATTATTTTAATTATAGAGTAAGCACTTGTGCACTTTCAGAGAGGATCTATTTCAATGAATAAGGATATAATACAATCCTGGGAATTTATTGCAGTAACAATTAGGTCACTTTAATTGCCCAGACACGAGGGTTGATTGGTCGTTTTATTAGGTATGAAAAATGTTTCGTAACGTGGTTATTTTCCATCAAATCGTAGTTAGTTCTGTGATTCGAAAGCAGTCTTCAGTCAGTCTTCGAAACAGATTTGACTTTGGTATGCAGGCTTGGAGATATTGGTACACGACACGGTTAAAGTGTAAGTTGTGGTGAAGTCAGCCGATTGAGTCATATTTCATTTCATTTTATTTCATTTATTCAATAAACAGTATGCATTGTTTGAATTTTTTTCATAATAATAGTAACAGATATGCATGCAAACTTATAACTAAAATCTACTACGCTAGATATACATTTCAATATAAACTTCTTTTTATAAACCCTAAACCTAATTTCTAGTTTTAATTCCTCTGGCAGTTTGTTAAAAGCGTTTCAGCTCGATTACGAAAGTCCTAATACAAAGCAATTGACTGCGATTTTGGAAAACAAGAGTCGTGATAGTCGGGATGTTAAATGTCCGTCTGAGAAGGCCTACTACTAGAAACCGTATCTGTCAAAATGATAACATGCGCAGACGACAGCACTTCATGCTAAGAATTTCATTGCCCTTATGAAGCCACATTTGTTTTCATTGATGTGCTGGTATTTATTTATTGAAAAACTTTATCAACAATAAAAGTTTTACAAAAGGCGGCCTTAATGCTAAAAAGTATTTGTGTCTTAAAACGAAAGATCAATAAGTTGTAATGATGACGGATTGCGTTTTTCGTAGTGAGGCCTCGGTATCTCTGAGTCTCCTGAATAAATAAGTTTTGTACAAACTCGACACAAGAGACTGGTCGCACGTGTGGTGAAACTAAAACCAATTGGTGAAACTAAAATTATTATCACTTATTATTTCGTCATCTGGACACGCCAAGATTTTTACGCGTGTCCACATGGTGGAACTTAAATTAATTTTGCTCTCCAGTCTTTTGTGTCAAATACGGTAGTTGACTGACACCACCAATCGTTGACGTACTTTTTATCAACCGTCAAAACGCTTTTCTTCATAGAGTTTGTATGGGAATAACACACTTTGACGTCATCGCGTGCAATGCCGACTGAGTGACTAATTATCATTTGAATTCCAATTAAAAATCAAATAATACGAACTGCAGAAAAATATTAGTGTAAAGGCATCTGAAATTATGAATTATTTTAGAGAAAATCAGTTTTTGAATATTTCTTTCATAGTGGAAACAAGCCTATTGTTGAAAAATCCGAATGGAAATGGACCAACTTTAACAGATAACATCCACTTTGGTGTAATTGTCAAAGTTGACTATTAACCAAGAGATCGCGGGTTCGTTCCCCGCACTGAACAAACATTTGTGTGCATGAACATGTCTGTTTGTACTGGTTTGGGTGTTATATGTATTTATTTAAGTTTATTTGTAAAATACCACTGTTGATTCTGATATCTGTCAAGTGCTTAAGCTACTTACTACGGAGTCAGATCAATGTATACATTGATCAACATGTGATGTTATTGTAGGTATATTTATTTATTCATTTTATTTTTCGGTTTAATCCATCAAGCTGGCCAATGCGACGGGGACGATTATTGATATGTATTTATTTAAGTTTATTTGTAAAATACCACTGTTGATTCTGATATCTGTAACACCGGTGCTTAAGCTACTTACCATGCAGTCAGATCAATGTATGTGATGTTGTTGTATATTTATTAATTTATAATTTTCTCGTCTCTGTAATGGTTTCACAAAATCTGTTAAAAACATCTAATATTGTTATGTTCATATGTTATTTTCAGTTGTATTAACGCTTGCGTTGGCGGCGCGGGCGCTCGCCGTGGACCTCACTCTGCTGGACTCGCTGGGCACCAAGGTGAAGCTCCAGGACAACCCTTACGGAGGACTCAACATCGTTCTGGAGCGCAGTGAGTTTACGCTTAATGTATGTAAACCCTGCAGAGGTCCAGGGGAACGATTCTCGTGCAATGGATATAATTTGACGTTATAGTGTAGTATCAGAAATCGAAATTGACTGGATATTTATTTAATTCTATATAAATAAAAATTGGATTCTACAGCTTTTTGGAAATAAATTGGTTTTACTAGCTATGTTTTTTATACACCATGGTCTGGAAAATATTTACGATAGGTGGTGTCATCATGCTTATTGTTCAAAGTAACAAATTGAAACACAACCTGAGAAACATTGTTATCGTCTTAAACGAAGCTGAAAATTGGTATCTAGCTAAACACGCTTCGGAATGTTGATGTTGGACTATGAATCAGTGCAAAACACACAATGATGTAAGAATAAATACAACTTAAATGTGACAAGTTGATAAAAGGTAAACATTGAAAAAAGATTTGAATCAAATTATGCGAGCGGTCATTAATGGCAATGAATTGCAAAGAAACTCTTTAGTTCAGTAGATAGATTTCAAATTTACGAGTATTCCGAGTCCTATACCAATTTCTATTTTTAAGTAGGTATTCAGCAACAATTTTAATAATCTGCAGTAGTTGTGATGTGAATAAAATAATTAAAACTGCGTTGACGGAAAACTTTGGGTGATCTTTTCCGATGTCTTAACTTATGATTGTTTACTATTTTTTAGCGTTGGTAGCTAATGCAAATTTCTTTACAATGTGAAATTAAAACAAACTTGAAGAAGGATCGAGGAGTGAGTGTCACGGTAGCTCAATTGGTAGAGCAATCGCCCGGCTTGCGAGAGATGCGGGTTCGAATCCCGCATGTGGCAGTCCGATTTTTTTCTTTAAGTGTCTTTTAATTTTACATTATGATTGTTTCCAGACGACATATCCGAAGTGATAACCGTGATCGGCCGCCACGCTGGCCCCATCAAGGACGTGGTGCAGGATGGCGACGTGGTCATCCAGTACTCCAACGACACGACCGTGAGGATCAGCGCTGAGGATATTGCTGGAGAGAAGAGCGGACAGGTGCTGACCCTGACGTGGGAGGCACCGAAGACTGTCAAGCTTGAAGACTGCGTTAACTTAGGTAAGTGACACGTGTCTGTGGGTCGCAAGGCGGAGAGGGAATCAGTGCTGACGATATTGCTGGGAGAGGAGCGGACAGGTGCTGACCCTGACGTGGGAGGCACCGAAGACTGTCAAGCTGGAAGACTGTCAAGCTGGAAGACTGCGTTAACTTAGGTAAGTGTCACATGTCTGGGAGTCGCAGGGCGGAGAGGGAATCAGTGCTGAGGATATTGCTGGAGAGAGAAGCGGACAGGTGGTGACCCTGGCTTGGGAGAGGCCAAATAAATAAAAAGGGACATACAAAAAACTACAACAAACGTTTTGTCACTTGGACAACCGTTAAAAGTCCAGTTATACATAGGTGATATTAGTTAAAGAATTTACTCGTTTGTTTGTTTGTGTAATACAAATTAACCACTAATTTTCTTTAAAACTTCTTGAGAACAAATCATTCAAGTTGATTGACTCAATCAACTATTGCATTTACTTATTTATATAAGGTACACAAACAGTTTTATAATCAGGGCATAAATACATAAAAACAAAATACAGACTGGACCATAACCTAATAAATGTGTACACAGCATGATAAACACGATACTTAAAATCTTACAAATCTGAAAAAATTGTTCGTAAAAAATAGCGGGAGATGAGATGATTTTATCTTTGAACAGACTTATTTCATATGAGACAGAAACAACCTGTGAGTAAAGACAGAATTGAATCAAATTAAAAAAATCTTTCAGGTACAGACAAATGGTACGGTGGTCCCCAACAGAAACGGCAGTACTGGCCGATCGAGCGGCTGATCCTCCCCGATTACTCCTACGTCACAAAAGAGGCTGACAACTGCGGCGTGGCGGAGCCCTACTGGCTAAGCTCCTCCGGGGTATTCTACTACTTCGACAAGAAAGTACCGCTCTTCGTCGACCAAAACAACCTGGACAAGAACGCCGCTTGCTTCAAAGCTGAAGTCAAAGCGCCATTCTCCAGCAAAAGAGATCGCAACGATCTAATATACGCTATTGGAATCTTCGAAGACGTGAGGAAAGCACATGAATACGCCGTAGACAAATATTTGGAGAAGCCTACCGGGATCCCTGATGAGAGAATGATACAGTATCCTATCTGGTCGACCTGGGCCAGATACAAGAGGGATGTTGACCATGATGTTGTGCTGAAGTTCGCTGACGAGATCAAGAAGTATGGTTTTCCAAACAGTCAGTTGGAAATTGACGATCTGTGGGAGACCTGCTACGGTTCCCAGACCATAGATAGGGAAAGATTCCCTAATATGAAGGGCACTGTGCAGAAACTGAAAGAGAAAGGCTTCCGTGTGACCATCTGGTCGCATCCGTTCATCAACAAAGGCTGCGAGCCTTGGTATTCAGAAGCAAAAGCGAAAGGGTAAATTTTTTTAATCATCGAAACTGTTTTCTCTGTGGTAGTGTACTCTGTGGAGAAGGATCGTGCTTATCATTTTTTATTACAGCACGCTTAAAATTTTCTGATAATTTAAATAAAATGGTTTACACTTGCTTTTATACTACGCTTCACACGAGACTATTTTCTTTTACCGTGCATATATCTCACACGTTTACCTATTGACCGCTAAGGAAATTAAATGTTTTTTCTGTTGTTTGTCATGACCATAGGAAATATACAATCGGGTTGTTTGTTAATGATACTGAATTCTAACATATCTACACTTATTTTAGGAATATAGCTAATCAACTGATTCTGCCTGCCTCTTCCAGGTATCTAGTCTCCTCCGAGTACGGATCAGTGGAGACGAGCTGGTGGAACGACAACAATACGACGACGGCATATATCGACTTCACCAAGCCGGACGCGCGCGAATGGTTCATGGAACGGCTGCAGACCCTCAAGGATACTACTGGCATTGACAGCTTCAAGTTCGATGCTGGAGAGACGAGCTGGTCTCCACAGGTAGATATGCGGTCCGGTTCCATTTAGTCTACCATGATAATGGAATTCAGCTATGTGAAAATCATGGAATTCAGTTATGTGCAACACTTAATTTTTAAATGTTATCAACATGACTTGCTTCTTTAATAAGATGTAGGTAAAATGAGCAAGACCTTTGGAGCAATATGAGCTTTTATAAGTATACTAGCGGACTCTGCAGACGTTGCCCTGCCCGTTGTTTTCTTAACCTTAAGAAATATCATTAAAAAAGAGTTGGCCAAATTGGTCCAGGCGTTCTTGAGTCATGCGCTTAACAACAAATTTTGCGATTCATTTTTATACACGGCATTCAAACGCCAGCAATGATGGCATTACCGATGAAATTAATCAAATTAAGAAAGCATGCGATAGTCAGTTTCAGAAATCCAATTTTGACACCCTGGACAGTTTTTTTTAATAAGGAGCATGAAAATCTGCCATGTTTGGGACAAAACCTAATTATGGTTCTTTCTCTGAACGCCATAGTCACATCTTAAGGTTGACATAATACCTTTGTCGTGACTGCTTCTAGATTCCAGTCCTCAATGGTGACATCAGAGATCAGCCAGGAGTGATAACGGCAGACTACGTCCGAGCGGTGTCCACGTTCGGCCCGATGGTAGAAGTCAGATCAGGATACAGGTAAATATTTCAGGATTATTTAATGATTAAAGGTTATCATTTTTTTTAAAAGAAAACGAATATTCAGAGAAATACTTAGATGCACGTAGAGAAAAGATGAAAAAGCGGAAAGTAATTCAGATATCTAGAATTGTTGGAGGACACACAATCAAAACTGTAAAGCACACGGAACTGTAAGCCATTAAAAAGCTAGTCGGAAGAGTAATAACCAAAAGACAGTTCAAGAAGAGAGTTAGTAGTAGTAGTCCTCCTGGCCGATTTGGACCACCGCGGCCAATCTCAACAGAGATTAGCCAAATACGCAGGTGATATTATAGTGCACAAGTGTGAGCGCAATACACAGGTGCACTCACTGTTCCATCACTCTCAAAGTTCGGTGAGACGGCGATCCGACATGACCGGAGAGAGATCAGGCGCAGGACCAACGCGGTAACGGCTTAACGTGCTTTCCGAGGCACGGGGGTGTAACACCGCCAACTTCCCGACTCCGAGCTGTTTTTAAGCTATTCATGACAGAAAATCTCAGAAACAATTTTGGCTCGACCTAGGATTCGAACCTAGGACCTCTCGGATGTAAGGTAGAAACTTAATTTGCCACTACACCAACGAGGCATTCAGAAGAGAGTAAATAATGTTTTGACACAATAGGTTTTTTAACCTAGTTTCCTAAGTAATATGTGCTTAGTTTAGGCGATCATCCATCCAACCAAAAATCTCTCGATTCCAGAACGCAAAACCTGCCGATTTTCATCCGTATGATCGACAAGGACACGTACTGGACGTACGAGAACGGTCTCCCGACCCTGATCACGACCCTGCTGCAGATGAACATGAACGGTTACCCGCTGGTGTTGCCCGACATGATCGGGGGGAACGGGTACAACGAGCCGCCTAGCAAGGAGCTGTTCATCAGGTGGCTGCAGGCGAACACCTTCATGCCGAGCATGCAGTTCTCTTATGTGCCGTGGGACTTCGATAATGAGGTGAGGGAACAATCTTGATATGACTGTATAAATTTGACGTGTCACAAAATTAAATTATGGTGAAAGCTAAATTCCAACTGCGGTAAAGACTTCACTACTAGGGATCGAAATCCAGCAGCATTTGTATTAAACATTGTTTTAACGAACACACGAATTACCTAGCCCCAAACTAAGCGTTGGCTCGTGCTATGGTGGCTAGAATAACGGATAGAAATACTTAAATAAATTCTTAATTTATTTCTTCAGTATCATAAGGCTCTTTTGAGAGTAGGAAAATTTAAGTGAGTTAGATCTTCATTGTTTATGGATAAGGGTTACCAAAAATTACGTGTTTAAATTTATGATCATAAATTTAAACACGACAGTGTCCCTTGATCCAACCTTTGCAGGCAGTATAACAACAGGCAGTAGATAGTTGGCAAACGACGAGCACTGTGACAGTTTGTATCGACGATTGCTACTTTTTTTTCTTTTAAACAACATCACATACGTTGATCTGACTGACTGGTAAATTACAGGTTACAGGAATCAGAATCAACAGTCACTCCAAATATATCTTTCAATAACCACTCTTTTTCTGTTTCCCAGACGATCGAGATCAGCAAGAGATACGTGGACTTGCACGCGCAGTACGCGCCACAGATCGTCGCCGCGTGCGCAGCCGCCGTGGAGAGCGGCACGCCCGTCAACCCGCCCGTGTGGTGGATCGCGCCGAACGACACAGAGGCTTACGATATTTCCGACCGTAAGTACACTTTCTAACTAAAATCGTTTGCATTCACTTCGACACACGCGGAGCAATTAGATAGCGGGATTGCGCGCGATGTGCAAATAATTTTCGCCTTAAAGGTGTTCATGCGACGCAATCCGCGATAGTACTCGTACCACTTAAACTTCACGATAGAGTTACTACCCTACACTACCTGATAGACTACTGAGAGCGGCTCGCCCGTCAACCCGCCCTGGTAGTGTGTCGCGCCGAACGACACAGAGGCTTACGACATATCCGACCGTAAGTACCACTTAACCTTCACAAGAGTAAATACCCTACCCTACCTGATAGACTGCTGAGAGCGGCGCGCCCGTGTGGTGGATCACGCCAAACGACACAGAGGCAGAGGCAACGCCAACTTCCCCACTACGAGCGGTCTCTGAGAAATTCTTGAAAGGAAATATCATCCATCCCTTTTTGACGACGCGCGACGCTCTCTTATTATTATTATAGCTTTTTTCCATTATGAATGGTCCCCGATGGTAAAAGACTCCTCCTATCTTTTCCATTCTTCCCTAATAGTGGCTATGTTCATCCAGTCATGTCCCATTGCCATCAACCCATCTTTTCCTTTGCCTTCCACCACTTCCTTTCCCCGAAGAGCCAAGCCATTTTGTTGTTTGTAGAGTCCACCTTTTGTCTTTGTGTCTCGCTAAATGGCCTGCCCATGTCCATTTCTGCTTTAAAGAATGCGACGCTCTCTTACCGCCAACTAACTAACTACCTCTATGTTCATCATATCAGCCTGTTGCAGTCCACTGCTGGACATAGACCTCCCCCAAAGAGCGCCACAGCGCTCGATCTCCCGCCCTTTGCATCCAGTCACTACCAGCTGCCTTCTTCAGGTCGTCTGTCCATCTAGACGGGGGGCGTCCCACACTACGTTTACCTAAGCGTGGTCTTCATTCAAGAACCTTCCTGCTCCACCTCTCGTCGGTTCTGCGACAGACATGGCCAGCCTCTATGTTCACCGTTTTCCATTCCAGAGTACATGCTCGGCGAGACCATCCTAGTAGCACCCGTCATAGAGAAAGGCGCTGTCGAACGAGACATCTACCTGCCGGCGGGCACGTGGCTGGCGCAGGGCGACGCGGCGCGGCGGCTCGCGGGCGGCGACTGGCTGCGCCGCTACCCCGCCCCGCTACACGAACTACCCTACTTTGTTAAAGTGTAATACTATGCTTAGAGTTATTGTATTATCTACCCGTTTGTAAATAGATGCTAATCTGAGGTATGGAGTTTATTTATAGTAAGTGAATGACATGGCTTAAGCCGGCTTCACACGATGGGCGAACAGTCGGCCCGAAAAATAACGCTATTGACCTGTAGGTAGGGTTGCCACCTTTTTTATAAGCAAATAAAGTACATTGGTTATTATAAGTAAGAAAAAAAAGTACATAGTATCAAAATAAAGTACACATTTTTTTTATTATTTTATTTAAAAACATAACAAATAATTATACTTCCAAAGTATAATTATATGACTAAACTTTAACTTCAAAATCACAAAGAAGCCAAATCATGCGAAATAAAGTATTTTCGTGTGTTCTCATAAAGTAGAGTACAACTTCCTGAAATAACGTACTTAATATAAAGTACGGGTGGCAACCCTACCTGTAGGGTGTGTCTACAGTTTTGGGATGTGTTGAGTGATAACGACTTGAGAGGGAGAGTTAAAGTAAGAAACAAACCCGTTGTATGCCTTTCTAACACTGACCTTTATTTTCATCGTATCAAACAAACTTTACAAATATAATGCATTGGCAAAAGTACGAAATTTAGTCGTGTGCATAAATAAAATACTTATTATAACGTTATTAATGTACAGGCAGGTTGACCTAAATTAAGGAGTCATTGACTTAACTAATTAATAACTATTGTGCGGTAACCCTTATATGACCATTAGAAAAAAGCACCAACTGAGCACCAATCAACGTTGAGGCCAAAGCTATTTTTCTATGTCTACTTTCCGGATCAATGTTGGCGCGATAATGTGGACCCGGGGTAAAGCGGTTTTCGGCAACGTTCTGCCAGGCCTCCCTCACTCGATGTACTTGCGCGTGATAATAGCCTACTCTCGCCCGCACCGACGGTGGTGCGAATTCAGTGGGCTGCCAACAACCGTCGGACGCGCTCACGACGCACTATAATTATTCGTGTTACGCTTACGATCAATTTAGTTTTCTACGAACCAAATTAGTAATCTGTGCTTGTTAAACGTTTACTTTATTTAAGATAAATAGTTTTTGAGTTATGAATGAGGAAGTCAAAAGTGGCTCCAAATGGTTCGTGTAATACCTATTACACACGGTGCTGCTCGCCAGTTCTGTTAGCTTGATCTTGGCTTGACACGCTACTGCGTGTCTAGTATATGCGTTTATTTTCATAATACACAATAGGGTATTTGACAGATTTTTTTATTGACTTAAAATGTTTATAGCAACACAACATAGGAAGGTACTTATTTTTAAAATACCTTAATTTCAGCGATTTAGAGCATCAGACTTTCTAATTAGACATGGAGACCGCTACCAGTCAGTGACGTCACATGCTCGTAGCGCCATACTCTCACCGTAGAAAATTTCGTTTTAGAAAGAGATAGCAAGAGTCACGATTAAGTAGCTCATAATTAGCTTGTTATACCAAATACAGGCTAAATTTCTTATTTCACATTTGTTTTTCAATAATATTATATTATTTCAACAACAGTCAATTAAATACCATTTTAGGAAAATGTCGTTGAAATATTTTTACCGAAAGTGTCCAACCCTAGTTCGATTGTCTCAACGTCTCGCGTCACGTGGTCTCGCGCAGCTGCGAAGCAATAGTGACATTATACTCAGAGTTGTAGGTGCATTTTTGTACGCGGCAGAAAAAGTAGTCTATTAACAGTTTTACCTTATATTTTAATAATAATAATAATATAATAATAATAATATTTCTTTAATGCACAATTACAATATTATATAAAATACAATAACAATAAATTAAACTTTAAGCAGATTGCATTGTGCAAATTGTAGATTGAAACGCACGAAAATTTTGCAGGGGTCCCCAAACTAGGCAGAGCCTGTGACTTGGGAGAACCAGTTAACAACTATGTGAATACCCAATAATAAAAAATAAAATAAAAAACTTAACTTACTTAAAAAGATTTAAAATTACAAAACTCGTCATAATAATTTCAGTAGTGTCATAATCCAGCGTTAATAGCCATTTTACCAGAAACGATTTAGCTTCCGCGACAGTGCATGCTATGATGTTGCAAGAACGCAAAACGGAGTTGTAAATTTTTGCCCGAATGCGGTCCCCAAATCTACACCCGAACTGAGTGTTAACTGTGGGAAGAGGGAGAGCAAAAACTCGTTTTTCTAAAAGAGCCTTATACTGTTCCGAACGCTTACTTTATTAACGCTGTAGGTATCGAAATTTTTCAATGGAGTGATTTATCTGTTACGTAGTAACTATTTAGTAATCTATGGTTCTGCCTCCAAAACGCAGCACTAGCACAAGCCGTTATACGTGTATCGGAAGTCAGTATTTTAAACAGTATCGGGAAAAATTGTTTCAATAGCACTAGCACTATCAACATATAGCAGCGGCTATTAGTGTTGGCAAAATGTTATTTTGCCAAGTCAGGACTTTGAAACTTTTTGCATAAAAAAGCTTAGGTATTTCCTCGTCAAAAGCGGGACATAGTAAACCCCGCTAAGAAAAACAGTGACATATTGGGATATGTCCATAATATAGAAAACACTAGTTTAAACATACCACCTATTTCTGTTATACTCGAAAGCAGGACAAAAATTGTCCCGCGCGGGGGATCAAATCAATATCTCACTGCACGCGAGACAGAGCAACGTGCGACCAGAACGAAGCATACATCGTACTCACTCACACTTATGTGAACCCCATAAGTGACGATGATATGGGGTTACGTACGACCCACGGATCGATTGATAAAAACCATTGACAAAACGACGAACAAGACACGGAAGATTGATAAAAAGGTATGTTAAATAAAATGAAACATAATTTAGTAAATAGTAACTTGCTATATTTACGCGTGTTTAACGAACATGACAAGGCCTTCAGTTAACAACAACTTCCTTGACAAGTCCTTCGCCCAATATCCTGAAGTCTTCGACTATAGCTCCGATGTTCACTTCATACTTGACTTCGCCGTTCATGGTCACTGGTTTCAGGGCATTTGCGTTTAGGAGCTGAAACAAAATGTCAAAAAGATATTTCGGTACCGAGTACTAACTAATCCAATAAACACTTCCTTCTTTCTTTCTTTCTTTCTAATCAATTTCCCATCAACTACTTTGCAGTTTATGATTATATAACTTTTATTATAACTACGAATGCGAATAATTTTTTTCTTCGTAACAATTATAATTAGCATGATGACAGCTATCTTAAATATTTTCAAGACCATGGCGTTTAAAAAACATAGCCCCTATGAAGTAATTATAACCAGTTTATTTCCAAAAAGCTGTCGAAACCAATTTTTAAACACACAAAACTCAATAAATATTCGGTCAATTGACTCCGATTTCTAATATATGACCGTGGCGTCACGTTCATTTATTCCCATACAAAATCTATGGAGGCAGACCGTTTTGACAGATAATAAAAAGTATGTCAACGATTGGTGGTGTCGTCTAGCCAATTATTGCTTTGAGAAGTATCCCGCATTAAAATGAGAACAAAAGGTCAAGGCCAGCTTATAATTTGTTGCGTCCTACATACGTAACAGTTATTATTATTTATTAAGTTACCTTATTTTTTAGCATTAACAATGCAAAATTCTTTACAATGTGCAGTTAAAAAACACACTCAAAGACTTTGCATTGTTAATGCTAAAAAATATAGTAACTTAATAAATTAGCTGATTCATCTTAACCGATTGTTTTACAGGCGAAAATATGTTTCATTCGGATGTCGTAGGTATCTAACCACAACAGTTGAATGAATGAATGAATGAACAGATGAATCATGGCTGGCTGCAGCCTAAGGAGAACTTAAAGAAAGTCGGACCGATGAGTAAGTGTCACGGTAGCTCAATTGGGAGAGCAATCGCCCGTTTTGCGAGAGGTGTGGGTTCCTGTCCCGCCTGTGGCAGTCCATTTTTCTTTAAGTATGTTTTAATTTAACAGAGTTCTATATCCCAATCCATTCGTGCCTATGCTACGAGGAAACTGTCAACATCTATCTGCGTGTATTATGTCTACGGACATACTGAGTATAGTGGTCATACTCAATAATATGTCTCCAAAACTCCCAACAATAAGGAATAAAGTAAGCAGTACTAACCATTAGTTTTTTTTAACCCTTAAGATGGCCAGTAAACCACAGTGTATACATATTTCAACAAATATTTTTAGTATTTGAGATTTTTTTCTGTGAATATTTGTTTTTTGTAGTATTATTTAGAAATGTTGTAGAGTTTTTTGTGTTGCTAGCACGACAAATTATATGTTTAATTCAAAATTAATTCAAGGCGTCTAGACGCGTGTGTAATTGTTTAATTAAATTTTAATGTATTTTTTTTTACTTTATGTTATTAGATAGAAGATAACAGTAATACTAAAAATAGTAAAAATTTTACACGTAACTCATACCAAAAACACATGCCCCTTGAATTTCTTTCCACACCAGGATTACCGTTGCCAACAACGCCATAAAGTACAATCCTAAAACTATGTATACCGCGGTGTACATTGTCAGGTGTGAGTAACTTTGCGATATGATTCTTTGCGGCAGTTTTTATTAACTTTTTTAAGCTGAAAAAGAGAGTTATTTTGCTTTAAATTTCCACTAAACGATGCCAGCGCAGGTACCCAAATAGTTTTAAAGAAAAAAAACAATTCTTATTTTCGATAATTTCACACAAGTGTTAATTAAAAGTACTGTACTAAAAAAGTATTCGCTAGCTGTCAATGTCATTCGGTGTACTTAATTTTATTTTCGTTAATCCTTGCTAACTTGACAGTGTACGTTCATGTTCTCGAATATTGAAAATCCTATTTTTTTTTTCATTTTTCCTTAACCCCTAGACTTTAAACCAACCCGAACTTATAAAAAACCATGTGTTTCTATGATTAAGAAAAAATTTTAGGGAGCATAGAATAGTGGCGTACGGGAGAAGAGCCCGCGCAGTACCCATGCGCTCTCCCGTGGTTCGGTTCGTATGTCGCAAGGCAGGCAGAACCATGGGTTGGTGGAGGGAATGTTTAGCACATTGTGCGCCATGATGGTCACTGGTGACCCACAAACAATATTATTTCTAACTGTTGGTTATTGGGTCTAAACGCGAACTATTTTACTGAGTATTTAGACTGTACTAACATTTTTAATAATGGAAATGTGGATGTGTAGGTGGATCTGGAAACTGCTGCCGGCCTAAGTAGACGACGCCGCGCGCCACCAGTCAGCTCGTGACCACGGCGCAGTGCAATCCAGCCGAAACATCGCAATGAGTACCTAAATACTCATAAAATAGTTCGCGTTTAAATTCGAATAACCAAAAGTTAGTGTTAAAATGCAACGCGAAAGTTTAAAATCATATAATATTATTTCTATTGTGTCTAGTCTCGCGGCAGTTAAAGGCTTAAACTCACCTGGAACTCTTTAGTTTCTCTGATGTCAGGCTTCCAAAGAACAGCGATGACGTCACCGCCGTACGTGTCGTGGAAGAACAGAGCGAACTCGTCGTATGCACTCTGAAAAAAAAAATAGCAACAAAGTTTTTGTTACTCTCTTAATACTTTTTAACAAAAATAAAATTGTTGAGTATCTATCATGATGACAATCATCATCAGCAGGAAGATCTACATAACATAGTGATGAACATAGAAGCTGCATGCTTTCAGAAGGCCTATTCTGAAAAACGAAATATGACAAAATCACACGTACACATGAAAGCACGTCAAGATGTGTACTATTTTGAAGTAAAAATTCGTCGCTTGATGAGCTGTCGTCTGTATACGTCATCATTTGACAGATATTGTTTTTCGGAATAGGCCTTCAGTTTAATCGTACGACCCTCTTCGGTCTGCCTAACCGCCCCAGTAACACAGATGAGCTGCTGCACAAAAGCTGCATAGAAGATAAATTTTGAACCTAAGGCTGATTTAGCCAAGCTGCACAAAGGCTGATTAAACCGCTATACAACCCTTGTAATGCCAAAATGGGCCCCAAATTAACCAGCCTTGGGCTGATAAATGTCTGCTTAAAGGCTGTCTACGTCTTGTAAAAGAGCTGCATTTAGGCTAAACCAGCTTAATTGTGCAGCTTATTCTCTACTTTTCAGCCGCTGTCAAGCTTTTATCCATTGGTAAGTTTTATTGGGGCTGGATAGTGGCAAAAGAAAAAAATAAATTAAAATGAAATGTCAAAAATGTCTTAGTATTTTATAAATTGTTATGGCGTGCGCGTGAAAGCTATTATTGCTGGAATTGGAAATTATAGTATAGTGCGATTTTCTTACTATACTATGTGTTCTAAGTGCGGAGAAAGTTTTACTGTAAATGTATATATAAAATTACATCTCATTTTTCACGCGCCCTTCATATAACGCCTATTTAAGATATAATCGAAAGAAAATTGTGAGCTGAAAATTTTTGTGAAATCACTTTATGTCTACAATTTGATTATTTGTGACTCGTAAAATTAATATTTACAAACTCATAGCTAAAACAGCTCATAATAAAAAGCCAAAAGCTTTTAAATTGCAGAAAACATACATTATTTTATCATCCGATTACTATCAAGATCGCACACAATGGCTGCCGTTTGTAAAGCAGCTCTGGCTCTTTGTTTCAGCTGTTATAATTCTATAGACTGCACACGGGTATCTATGGCAACCGTTGATCAGCTCATAGCTTACTTGTGTCTGTACAAAGTATGAAATAGTTACCTTAATGTGACTAGCGGTATAGTAACTGCACTTTTAGTCAGTCTATTGGAGATCCTCGATAGTTATTTCGATACATTAAAACCCATGAATTTATTGCAAACTATTGCTTAATTGGGATTAAACGGAATACTTTAATTTATGTATGGTATTTATTTCTTTTATTAGGTTAAAGTTTGATTATATACTTGGAATATTGTTTTGAGAGTTTTCTCTTAATCCCACCACTTCGTTTTTTCTTTTTCCAAGGTTTTATGTCCATTTTACTAACACCAATCGATGCACTACTGTTCCTTTAGTGAAATGACCTAATCTGCTACAGGAGTAAAATTAAGCTGTTAGAATTATAAAACTCTTGAGTAATTCTAATAAACCGCCTCAAGCTGCATAAAAGCTTTTAGTAGAACTTTAAAGCTTTTGGCTTTAAAGAAGAACTCGTTAGAAGTTTAGTAGATATAAATTTTTTTTTTTATTTTTCTTTGCAAACATAAGCGTGTTAAGAGTTCCCAAAACGACCGTTGTCAAGCTTACTTGAATAGCATTTAAAGAGAATAAACCTACTCTTTTAAACAACCTTAAGTTTTGGTGCAAACTGTTGTACAGCCAACGTCTGCACAAGAGCTTATAATTTACCTAATTAACCAAACATATATAAGCTTAAGGTTTTTTTACAAGCTAAAATAATAAGTTGCAACCAGCGGCTAGACAGTAACTTTTTAATTAACTGTTATAATCAACAATATTAAATACCCTAGATACACCGACAGCGCTAGAAAATGTCTCGCAAAACGAGTGCTTAAACACGCCTTAAGCGTTCGCTTGCAGTCGCGCGCGGACCGTGCTAGCGTCAGTATGCCGAAGTGCCCCGTGAAAAAGTGTAAAATCAATACTTTAACCACTCGAAAAAAGGATGGAGTTTCGTATTTCCGGTGAGTTATTAATCCATCTTTGATAAGAGAATACATTAGTGGTGCAAAGTTATCTTAAAACGTGCTAAAATTGTAATTTTCTAAAAAAATCTGAAGAAATCAAACGCGCGGCTGGCTTTATAGTTGTCCCTTTCCCACGCGATGCGGTCTAAATGCTTCTAACACATTCACACAGAGTAATATTTGGAACATAGTAGTAATGGAGTTGCGTTGTACTACAGTTTATTATGGTAATTTTGGAGGAAAAGGAATGTAAATATTGTTTACAATATTCGACAAGAAATTTTATTACTAGTGGGTATTATTACAAAATATTATCTGTATCATTTCAGATTTCCGAAAAATTAAATGAAAAGAGAAAAGTGGCGAAACTATTGTCTACTTTAATCAAGACAATTTATTTTCAGATCGATCAAACAACATCATCACCCGAAAATGCTTTACTGTCAACACCGAACATAGAAAGTTCAATGAGTTCGCTATCGAGCACATCCAGTACCAGCATACTTAAAGCACAGTCAATATATTCACAGCTAGTCCAAGCGGGCGAAGCCGCTGGCGGAAAGCTAGTAAATAAAAGAACTAGTTAGTCATAAACTAGTAAAGGTTTTTGGAGTTTACTGCTTAAGAATCGATTTTATAATGCTCGGCCTTATGAAAATATACGGATGTAAAATCAAATTCTCAACAACAAAATCTAAAAAAATCCGATGTCACGCGATGTTACACGAAAATGTCACAGGGCGATGTCACACGATGTGACCCGAAGACGCATCGGTCATTTTCTGACACAATCAATCGAGTATTGTAAAGGTGTATTGTAGTATGTATGTATTATGGAGACTATTGTTTATATTTCTATGGTTTTGTTATGTATTTTAACAGATTCATTGTATAATTTAATAAAAATAAATGTATCATACATGGCTTTAGTATCATAAAAATACATTCATTTATCCTTATTCCCTAATCTATTAAATTTTTATAACCGTTCTTAAGGAGTAAACTCCAGTCGTGCGTCGGAGCTGACACACACACTTTTAAATATTTTATTCAAATACATTTTAATTACACCGACGACGACTCTTCTTACTCTGTTCTAGATTCAAAAATTATATGATTTTCAAACAGCGCAAGCAGAACTAAACCTCATTTCTATTGATTTACAGGCTACATTCGTCTTTACAACAATAAAGCAATAAAATTTTATGAGCTTGTTGCCTGCGTACATGTCAAAAATGTCATAACTCTGGGATGCGTGCATTTAAAGTGAGATCGTATTTTTGTGGTTTAAGGTCAACTTTTGACTATTGAAATTAAAGTTGATATTATTTTCGTTCTACACGTACCTCCCGCCGTTGCAACTACTTTTGGGACAGTTTTTGAAGGCGGTTTTCTATGCAATGTTGCTTCTAGGGTATTTAAATTCGTTGGTTATAATGCTAAGAGTATATTGTTGCTCTTTATTGCAGCTCTTAATCAGCAAGACTGTACAGAACGATAAAAAATCACTCTTGAACAGTCTTCAGCTTCACCCAGAACCTTTATATATCTCTAGTGGAGTGTTATTCTGGTTAAAAGCTCAATTGTTTCTGAAAATTCAGCCTGTGTGCTACTTGGACGTTACACCCTTTTCGCTGCGCTTTTGAAATATTTTGAAGGGGCATGCATTTCAGACCCTTATGTCTACAAAATTAGATACCGCAGTATTTAGATCGGTGTACCTTCCATGTCTGATCATATGAGATAGTCGTTATGTCTTTGGCGCAATACATTTAGAGTTAGGAAGCTAAAGGGAAGCGCTTCCTACCGACCGGGTGTTATGGTCGGGGACCAAAGTTCGATAGACATCTTCTTGATTTTTCTATCTATATTATTCAGAATCTAAGTCTTATATGCCGCGGTACGGTACTAGGCTTGTACTAGGCTTACAGCGCCATCTAGCCTATGGAGCCATATGAGCGCTCGCTGTCGTGCTTGCCACCGTTCGGCATGCGCTTGTGATGGCGAACGGCAGAGGTCGCCACATGTCAATAAGGCAATTTCAGACGACCTGAGGCGTTTCCTAATGTCTTGCCCGTAAAGCGTTGATTCGAAATTGTCTCACATTAGAGGAACTTTTTTTGCTTTTGAGTCAATAGAAGTGGTGCTAATCATAATTTTGTTCAATTTTTTTGAAATAAGAACTCTGCCAGTGATTTAAAAGCGAGATCGTACGTAATACCAGGCCTCTCTCACTCGACGTACTTGCGCGCGGTAATAGCCTACTCTCGCCTGCACAGCCGGCGGTGCGAATTCAGTGGGCTGCCAACAACTGTCGGACGCGCTCACGAGCACGACGCACTATAATTATTCGTGTTACGCTTACGATCAATTTAGTTTTCATACGAACCAAATAAGTAATCTGTGCTTGTTAAACGTTAGCTTTATTTAAGGAAAATGACTTCTGGTGGTGGAAATTTATGTGCTGTTGATGGGTGTAGGTCGAATACTAAGAGAAATAAAACGCTTTCTTTTTTTAGTCTACCAGCTAATGAAGAAAATGTAATTATTACCCGGTAAGTTAGTAATTTATTTACAAAGTATAAAAATAAGGAAATTAGTAGGTGGTACCTACGTAGGTAAATTGGATAAATTCAGGTAACTTGGGGTTCGGCTTTATTGACCTAAAATGTAATACCTACAGTGAAACATAGGTCAGTTACTTTATCGAAATAATACCTAAGTACATATTAGTCTACTTTTTACGGGCTACGCACCACCTACGAACTGTGCGTACCTACCTACCTACCTACTCGACGTGGTGGTTTAGTCGACTAATGACTAATTAATTAGCGAAAGAACTAGGTAGGTAGGTACCTACAGGTAGTTGACAATAAAATTGACCGATTCTCGATTTCTAATTAGACATGGAGACCGCTACCAGTCAGTAACGTCACATGCTCGTAGCGCCAAACTCTCACCGTAGAAAATTTCGTTTTAGAAAGAGATAGCAAGAGTCACAATTAAGTAGCTCATAATTCGCTTGTTATACCTAATACTCGTACAGGCTGAATTTCTTATTTCACATTTGTTATTCAATAATGTTATATTATTTCAACAACAGTCAATCAAATACCATTTTAGAAAAATGTGGTTGAAATATTTTTACCGAAAGTGTCAACCCTAGTTCGATTGTCGCTCGGTCTCACGTCACGTGGTCTCGCCCAGCTGCGAAGCAATAGTGACTTTATACTCAGAGCTGCAGGTGCATTATTGTACGCGGCAGAAAAAGTAGTCTATTAACGCTGTAGGTATCGAAATTTTTCTATGTATTATTCTACGTAGTAACTATTTAGTAATCTGTGGTAATACGGCCCCAGGCTCGTATTCGTAATACTAGTCCTCCTGGCCGGTTCCGACCACAGCGGCCAATCTCAACAGAGATCAGCCAACTGCGCAGGAGATATTATAGTGCACAAGTGTGAGCGCAATACACAGGTGCACTCACTGTTCCATCACTCTCAAAAATCGGTGGGACGGCAATCCGACATGACCGGAGAGAGATCAGGCACAGGACCAACAGTTTAACGTGCTTTTCGAGGCACGGGGGTCTAACACCGCCAACTTCCCGACTCCGAGCTGTTTTTTGAGAAATTCATGACAGAAAATCTCAGAAACAATTTTTGGCTCGACCTGGGATTCGAGGTATTCGTAATAGGCTTGATGACACCACCAACCTTTAACCTAACACTCTAAGCAGACATTAAGACTTACCCTGAGCTCGTGTAAATATTTATCCACGACATGGAACTCGACGACCGGTATGAGTTCGGTGTCGCCGGCGTCTCGCGGTGCGAGCGGTGGTCGGTCCACGCGCTCGGGGGCGAGCGGGACCAGGTCTGGGTGGAGGTGGATGAGAACGTCGTACCCAGCCAATGAGGGGACGAATGCGGCCTGTGAATCAGATAAAAAGTTAAGCTTTATATAACTTCCGAGGTAGAGGATCTGTGAACATAAATAATAAACTTTGACTGCCGAAAGACTAGACACAATAGAAATAATATTGTTTGGGGGTCATCGGTGACCACCATGGCGTGCAATGTGTTAACTTAAAACGTCGTCGTTTAACTCAAAACACAACTAACTAACTTTCTAAGGTGTAGGGTACTCCTACATCTTAGTGGTCTGGTCCTCAAATGGACATATTTGTATATGGTTTGTTTGAAATTCCATCCAGTAGTAATCAAGCGTTTCTAGACGTTTCTTAAAATAGGTTGGTGTTTTACGATCAGTTGAATCTTTCTTAAAGTTTCGTAGAAGTTTCTGCATCTCCTCAATAAGTTGGTTTTGGGTTGCGAGTAAATCTTCGATTTTGCTCATGTTCTAATCGCTAAATGTGCGAGCCTGTACCCCAAATACGATATGTGCGTACTCGTCTCAATTCGACCGGTGAGACCCGCTTGTGGGAGGCCGATTCAACCGATTCGCTATCGCAAAAGAGCTCAAGATCACACAGTGCGAAGATGTTGTTTGCAGCCGTTGGTGACGTAGATAGATGACAGTGTCCACAGGATGGTGTCCGTGCACTCAGAAACAGGAAATCCACAAGAATAAGGTCACTCTCGCGAACTCTGGTCCCGCTTACACGAAAGCTCGAAGGACCACTAAGATGTAGGAGTACCCTACACCTTAGAAAGTTAGTTAGTTGTGTTTTGAGTTAAACGACGACGTTTTAAGTTTCACATAGTTTGGTTGTTTGTTTGTTGGAAACTCGCGCTTAACTGGCTAATATATGTATACAAGTAAACACACTGTCCCGCTAAATGCTGAATTGCAAAAATGCACGCGGGGATTTGACCTGATTGTGCGGTTTTAGGTAAACCGTACAGGATCAGAAATAAAGTTAAGCTTTATATGACTTCCGAGGTAGAGGATCAGAAAAAAGTTAAGCTTTATATGACTTCGAGGTAGAGGATCAGAAAAAAGTTGAGCTTTATATGACTTCCGAGGTAGAGCAAGCTTTACCTACACTTTTTCATCGAGGGATTCCCGGGTAAAAAATGATCGTCATCAACCGTATCCCATCAGCTTTTATACATCCCACTGCTGGGCATAGTCCTCACCTCAACTATGAGGTGGTCCGAGCTATACTTCACCGCGCGGGCTGAGTGCGGTGCGGTGGAGGGGTTTGTGTAAAATAAGTGACCGACCTTACTGTCAGGTGTTATTAAGCCGCTCGAGGGCCAGAGGCCCTGACTAGGCTTAACGACTAATTAATATATATCGATATAAACCGGGACCAACAGCTTAACGTGCCTTCCGAAGCACGAAGATGCTTGTTAACAGACGTCACTTAGATGGTCAGAATAGTCACCTATCCCAAACATGAACGCGCGTCAGGTTCCTTAACTTTTGGGATCACTACCAAATCGTCGCAACCACTGCTTTTGCTTTGCTAGCATCCAATTAGATAAGAATAAGATCGAAATTACTTACCAATAGATTATCCTTCATATTACTCATCAGCCCATCTTCAAAATACTTCAGAGTACTAGCGGCTAGAGTCCGTACGCGCGCCAGTACTTGCGGACTGGGTGCGCCAGTACTCCACACGCTTGGCAGGTCGCCGTCGTACGCTGTGACCACGTAGATTTTGGCCGTTTGGTTTTCTCGATTCGCAAACTGGCATTCTAGATCCATTATTTCTTCTCCTAGAAGGATGAAGATATTCAATCAGACATGGTATAGTCGTACGTGATTATGAAACTTTTAAGTTAAGTTTTAATTTAACTTTTATCATTAGTATGAGCTTATATCAATTTTATCCACACCTAAATTATGCGTATTTAAAAGTGAAGGTTTTAAATTAATAATTTGGAGATGTGAGTAAAATTATAAGATACGTCAATCAGACGTGATTATCAGCGGCAATAATCAAAACAGTGCTTTCTACATTTTTACAAGAAAATAGACAGTAAATTTAAAGTGCAGCCTCTCTAATTTTATGCCTTTATATTTGCATGTTTGACAAGACAAAACATGCTGAGCTTTTACCTATTAGTGATGTCACTATTGTTACCATATTTTGTGCAAATAAATATTTCATTTCATGTCTTTACAATAGGCGTGTCGACAGTATGACATTATCAAAGATTTAATGACTTTAGAGGAAAATACACATTCAAAGGATTTAAAAAACTGATTTAGTTTCATTTAAAAAATTGAGATTAATAAGATTTTCAATAAAATAAAAGAGTAAAATACTACAATCGGCCATTTTGACTGAAACACCAATCAGAGCGCAAAACGTCATACTTATGTAAGCATCACTGTGTTTTGATTACCTTACAAACTGATTGCGCGTTACGATTGATATTATATTTGTTTTTGTGAATTATGGACTTTACAACACGAATTTATCTATAACACTGGAACCAGGCTTTGTTAAGGCAAACAGTGCAAATTTGCCCAGGATCGATTTATTGATGTTGGGCGAGTTCCTTGCAACAAATAAAGAATTTTGCTCTTCCGAATTTAGAAATGTGAAAACTTCTTTGTAAGTATATTTTATTTGTATCATGTTTGATTTTAAATGGTGATGTAGAAACAGAATGTAGATACGGCTTCAAGGGTGAGGTCATCTGATTCACCAAATTAACTTTCGTTTGGTTAGCTTTACTTCTAAATGTTTTACATATGTGTACTTGAATTGCTTTATGCAACATTCTTGGTGGTACTAATTGGGGAACTTCTTCAACAATCTGCTCAACTGTAAAACAAATGTTTTGTTATTGAAGTGCAATGTTATAATTATGAACACAAATAGAAAATTACAAGGTTACAAAAAAATCTATGAAGTTTTATAGCCAGTATAAAAGAATGAATCTCAAACATAGATCATTTCTTGAGATTTGTACAAAGGGATGCGGCTTGTTTAAGTATTAAAAACCTCTTTATTACTGAACTAGAAGAAAAAACAATAGCATCTGTATGTTCGAAAATATGTATGTCTTTTTGATCTCAATTAATGGAGAAGTAAAGATTATATTTTCTTTATGTTGTTTTGCGATGAGTCCTAAGTGCAGTAACTGAATTAACATTCTAATAAATAAGTTAGTAAACTATACCTGAACTACAAGATGCAATTTCTTTTGAACTTGATGGCCATTCAACTATAGTACTTTCTTCAAATTGCTTTTCACACTCTCCAAGAATCATCATCCTTCGTTTTTTAGCTATATAGGGTCGCTCCGTTGTGTTAGATGTGTGTGTTTTCCTGTCTGGTTGGCAAGTAAATTTTGTGGGCATACATCCTGGTTTCATACGTACTTGCGATACCGACCCCATCACATGGTATTCCATAAAATTTTCCATGTCATTTGGCAACTGAAAAATGCAAAGTTAACAATTAGAATTGATAATTAGAATGATAACCAAGACTAACACAAACATAACCTCAAGAAATGACTAGTTATTCCATAGCCTCTACTTTCAAGTATTTCACGTCAAACAAACATTATAATAAATTAAAAATCTATCAATACATGATAACATACTCACATCAAAGTGATCTTCACAGAAATAAAGTGGCGAATTTGTCTTTACATCGTTCGGGTTTCGCCGTGCAAGCTTTAACCATTTATCTCTTACTATTGTACCTTGTACCCACTGATCCTCTTGAAGTCGCTAATATTATAGGTAAATTGAATTCAAATAGTTCTTGTGGAGGAGACAAAATTACTATCCGCTTTTTGAAAATATTCAAGGAAATACTGGTTGCTCCAATCGCGCACATTTGTAACCTCAGCTTTGAAACAGGTGTCTTTCCTAGTTCTTTTAAAACGGCCATTGTATGTCCCATTCACAAAGCAGGAGACCGTAATAACCCATCAAATTATAGACCCATATCACTCTTACCAACCTTGTCTAAAATACTAGAGAAACTTGTGAACCGTAGGCTAGTATGTTACATGAATAAAATGCATATATTATCGGACAAGCAATTCGGATTTCGTGCAGGCAAATCAACTGAGGATGCTGTACTCAATCTGACCTCATTAGTAACAGAGTACCTGGATAGGGGAGAATGCTGTGTTGGCGTATTTTTGGACTTGCAGAAGGCATTCGACACGGTGTCGGTCCCAATATTGCTTACTCGTCTAGAGAGCTCAGGTATCAGGGGTGTAGTGCACTCTTGGTTCTCTGATTATTTGCTTTGTAGAAGTCAAATTGTGAAAGTTGATGGTCATCACAGTAATAGTTCCCCATGTAGTTACGGCGTCCCACAAGGCAGTACGCTAGGGCCAACGCTATTTTTGTTATACATTAACAGCCTGTGTAACCTAAATATTCCTCATGCTGACACCATTATGTTTGCTGACGACACTGTGGTGTTATTTCACAGCAAAACATGGAGCGAGGTAAAAGAGGTGGCTGAGTTAGGATTATGTCATGTAACAACTTGGCTTGAACAAAATCTGCTTACAATCAACTCGCAAAAAACGAAATTTCTCTGCTTTAGTAAGACAAAAGCCAAAAACCCAGATTTGTCTCTTACGCTGCACACATTCCCGTGTAAACAAAATGTTCACCCAAATTGCAATTGTCCAGTTCTCTCGCGCGTTCCATCAATTAGGTATTTAGGTGTAATAGTAGATGAAAATCTCAAGTGGACACAACACATAAGCGCTACGTCCAATAAAGCTCGCAAATTAATATTTGTATTCAAATTATTGCGCAAAGTAGCAGACCACAAGATTCTCATCTCTACCTATAAAGCTCTGTGCCAATGCCTACTAACCTACTGCATCTGTGTTTGGGGAAATGCTGCAAAGACGCACATGAAGCAACTCGAAAACGCCCAGAGAGCTGTATTAAAGATTGCCCTGAGACTTCCTTACCGATTTCCAACGGAGCAGCTGTATCGGCAGGCAATGGTTCTCCCTATACGTAAGCTCTTTGTTTTACTCACATTAAGTCGATTCCACAATAGAATAGTTCCGCATACCCCTTTAATAAGAAGAAGAATCCTGAGATATAACACTCCTAGTGTTAGATCCACACTAGCAAAACGACACTTCCTTTATATGGCGCCACGACTTTACAACATGCTAATCCTATTAAATAATGATATCACTCGAGTTACTTCCAGGACATTTAAACAACTTACCATAAAATGGCTCGATCAATTCACATACGACAGCTTAGAAAAAAATATCTACTCAATTACCGGACATTCCTAAAATATAAATGTATCACAAATAACACACACACACACACACACACACACACACACACACACACACACACACACACACACACACACACACACTAAATAAATAAAGAAAATTACTTATTAAGCGTTTGAGGAGGAGCCTGACTCTCGTAGCACAGGGAAACCTTATACGAGAGCAGATCGAATATTGTAAACTTATATGTGTGTTTTTAAATAAATAACATTTTCATTTTTTCATTTTCATTTATTTTCTTGTATGGGACATGTACAAACACCTTGTTGGGTGTCGTTATTGATGTATTTTTGCACTGAGGCACTGCACACCACTTATAAACTTTAGAATTCATTTTTAACACAAAAAATACGCAGTGTTTGTTTACTTTGCTGTCTAGCTGCGCGTAAACAAATTTCACGTTTACGTAAGTATGACGTCACATACGACGCCATGACACGGCGAGCTGTTTTCGCGCAATATTTAAAAATGATTATAAAAATGGCTTTAAATTTCCAAAATCTTAAATTTATTACCGAAATAAAGGTTTTGTTGTAAACAGTAGATGGTTATCTGCATTACGGAAGAGGATTTCAAAATCTTTCGCCTTGCTTATTCATGAACCCACCCTCCCTCTCCTGGCCTTGGGCCCCATTTTGCATTTCTAATAAATTAACCTGTACTTTTTTTAATACAAACTACCAATCAAACAAAATAGAACTAAGACAGCAACACAGAACCTTGTGTATTACTGGGTACATGATCACTCTTTGGCGCAACTGATTTAGAGTTAGGAAGCTAAAGGGAAGCACTTCCTACCGACCGGGTGTTATGGTCGGGGACCGAGGTCCGATTGACATCATGTTGATTTGTCTATCTATATTATTCTGGATCGAAATCTCATATACCGCGGTTCATGTGCGGTACTAGGCTAACAGCGCCATCTAGCCTATGGAGCCGTATCAGCGCTCGCTGTCGTGCGTGCCACCGTTAGGCATGCGCTAGTGAAGGCGAATGGTAGAGGTCGCCACAACTCTATGTTCTTTCCAGCAACTATTGGAATTTGTTAAATCAAACAACTCACGCTTCATATCTTCATTGAAGTCCAGTACTATCATCTCCCTACTCCGGTCCGTTTCGGCCACCATTTTCAGCACTCTCATAAGCCCAACAGTGGGCATGTTGGGCGGGGTCAGCGGGTGGGCCCTTAGGTATACAGCCGCGACGAGTAGGTCAGCGAGGGGTGCGGGGAAGTGCGGCGGGGAGAGTAGGTGAGCGGCGAGCCAGCGTTTGAAGATGCAGGCTGTCGGGCCGAAGGACGAGTGCTTTTGGTGAAGTCTGCAAAAGATTTCGACAAAATCTTTCATTTCTTCATCAACAGCTTTTGTCCTTGTTAATCAATGTTCGGCGCATGTTTCTTTTACTTAAAAAGTTCTATCGTAGCTGAATCATTGCTTTGAAAGTATGATTTTTTGTTTAATAATAAATAAATATACAATAACATCATATACATTGATCTGACTCCGTGGTAAGTTGCTTAAGCACTTGTGTTACAGATATCAGTATCAACAGCGGTATTGACAGACACGTTCATGCACACAAATGTTTGTACAATGCGGGGTCGAGCCCGCGACCTCTTGGTTAGTAGTCAACTCCTTGACCATTATACCAATGTGTTCGTCAAAATGTATTATGTAGGTGATGCATTGATTTTGAAATAGTAAAGGACGCAGAAACAAACTAAATAATAACCGCTTGTAACTTGTAAATTTTATTTTCGATAAGATCTTTTTTCAAAAAACAATGACATCTTACCCGTGCAAAGCGCCTCTCAACCTCGGCATAAGCACCGTCTCACACTGCAACTTGATACTCTCCTCGCTCTCCCTAAACTTAGCCACGCCATTCTCCATCTCCTTCCTCAGTAGCGTTATCTCTTTCGGGTGCGCGATCTCCAGCCGGAAGACTAAGCCGTTTTTGAGCACGTCCACGTGGGTAGGGTAGGGGTGAGCGGGCAGCGAGTATTGTTTGTGGAGACGGTCGGCTATTTGCAGGTGGAAGGCGGCCTTTAGGCAGCGGAACGCTTGGATGTCGCCCGGCCATTTGCCGCTGTGCCCTGGGCAGACAAAAGATAGTTCACGTCACAAAAGCTAGATGACACCATCAATCGTTGACATCTCAAATCTCAATCTCAATTATCTGTCAAAACGGTCTGCCTCCATAGATTATGTAAGGGAATACAAGTACGTGACGTCACGGTCTCTTTCTCTCAGAGAGAAACGTCACGGTCATGTATCAGAAATCGGAGTCAATCGACCGAATATTTATTGAGTTTTGTGTGTCTAAAAATTGGTTTCTACAGCTTTTTGGAAATATACTGGTTGTATTAACTTTATAGGGGCTATGTTTTTTAAACGCTATGGTCTTGAAAATATTTAGGATAGGTGTCATCATGACTATTGAGGCTGTGGTACAACATACAAATAAAGTAAAAGTATAGTTCCTTCTAGCCAATTTCGATCACGGCGGCCAATCTTAACAGAGACCACTATCTGCGCAGGAGATATTATAGTACACAAGTGAGAGCGCAAAACACTGGTGTACAGTTTCTTAAATACAAATAATTTATTACATCAACCTAATAGTCTTCCATAACAATGAATACAGTATATACATATTTCCTTCACTCTCAAAGTGCGGTGAGACGGCAATCCGACATTAGCCGAGAGAGATTAGGCGCTGGACCAACAGCTTAACGTGCTTTTCGAGGCACGGGGGTGTAACATCGACAACTTCCCGACTCCGAGCTGTTTCTAAAAGCAAATCTAGGAGACAAGTATGCTTCTAACGGTTTAGCTAGGCTCCTGTGTCCCGTCAGGTACTGCAGATCTTCATAATTCATAACTCTGGGGGCAAAAAGTACTCGTCATGTTGAACAATTTTTCCTATTAATCATGGTGTCATATTCATAACTCTTACAGTTAAACTAGGCTGCTGGTGGTCCACCTCAGATATTCAGATCTTCAAAATAAATTGCAGCCTAGAACCAGACCAGGATTCTTCTTGACAGTTTGGTAAAGTTTTCATTAAAATCTATTCAGCCATTTTCAGGTGATGCGCGTACATAAAAGCAGATAAACATATAAATGGGGAAACACACAAAAATTCTAAAAAGTAGTGGAAATTCTAATTACAGCCCTTTTTTTTAAATATCTCCCAAGTATATGTCTAGATAAATTACGAAAATCTCATGCATCACTTTTCCTTGTGAAGTATCAATATTATTTGGCGCCACTAAATGGGGAGAATGTCATCAAGCACTATCCAGCTAGTCGGGACACAATAATTAGATTTTTCACGTTTACAGTTCATGAAACACAGTTCAAAAGATGGCTACAACACGAGAATGCATAGTTTTCTTCTTTAAATATTAAGAAAAATGACAGACATCGACAACGACAAATTAAAATTTCATTTACCTGACATTTCGAATTTTTGCCTTAGATATCTTGGTACCAATCTTGATGACGCAAGAATGTCATGCAACGCTATGGTAATGGTAGTACTAAAAACTTGTTGATCAAAGGCACACATACACACGCTACATACGAACATACAGTCACACATCCACTCACAACACACACACGTTCACACACACGCGCGCACTAACACTAACACATACGCACACGCACACACATCAACATCATTATGTTACTGGTATTACCATCGCATAATATTGTAAGCACACTATACTTTAATTAAAAGGGAAGTCTGGTCTTCACGACACAGGGTATCCTAGTGTGGAGACCACTGACCCTGTTTAGTTCATGTGCTTATTTTAAGTTCGAAAAAGTTATCTTTAACAGTGTATCAATATGTATATTTAAAAAGTTTTTGAACTGAAATAAAATTCTTTATTCTTTATTCTAAACCCATAATTTTAAATAACACGTGTTTCTTTCCTTTTTTTTGATTATGAATTACGCATTTCGTGTTAAAAATATAAACGACGACTAAAAGTTACAAGGATAATTTATTGTGATTTCTGAAAGTATTTTCATTACTTAAAATACTATAGAATTTTGTATGCTCTGAGAATGCATTCAATAAAATACCAACTCGTGTATTTTGGACAAATGAATCGTTAATATCCACTCCTACTCTCCATCTAATTCTGTTTATTATTATTCTTATTAAGTTATGTTTGAAGACTAATATACTACATGCTATGAAGAAACCCACATAATGCACTCACCCAACTCAATCACAGCCTTGCACACGGGCACGTATTCGGGCAGCACGTGGGATCCGTCTTCTCTCGTTATGTGCTTGACTAGCGACGTGCCGCCGCGCCGCCACGGCTTGCCGTGCGGTCTCGCCAGCGGGGGCGCCGGCTCGCTGTAGCTGAACACCGGGGACACGCCTGGGGGTAAGAGATAAAGATGAATGTATGACTAACGTGAATAATATACAAATACAAATATACAACAACAACATCATATACATTGATCTTACTCCGTGATAAGTAGCTTAAGCACTTTTTTTTTAATACCAAATACATAGTCAGAAAAAAGTGTCATGGTGCACAAAGAAATATAAATATAAATACAAACTATAGTCAATAAGTGAGAAATAATAATAACAATACACTCAAATCAAAAACAATGTCAATCTACAATCTAGCTGGTCTAATAAAAAAATAATAAATTAAAAAATTTGGTAATTAATACACCCCCAACTGTCAAAAAATAAGTTAATATCATCGTGCTGAGCGAGAAGATCGCCTGTGAGGCGCAACGCGTGGTTAGTGGGAGCTTGCGCAATACGCATTGTACGGCTTGTGTTCAGCTCACTCACTTATAAATCACTTATTCAATTTACGGTGGCTTTAGCACGGACTTAGACTGGTAAAAATCGGTCTAGCTGTTTTCCTAGCTCATTCGGGTTTTTTTTTGACGTGACAACGTCTTATAATTCGATGGAGCCACCTGCACGCACCAAAAAACATGACGCATGCGGCGTTACCTCGCTATGAGGCGTTCCATTCAATTCGGAAAAATAACTTTTCTGTAGTGTACTCGTACATTGTACCTTCCGATGATTCCAATTTACAATAAATATCGTTATTATGCTGTGCATTTAAACTTTCTCCAAATTTACAATGATGTTTTTTATTAAAAACTTAATAAATGTTCTTCTCATATTAACTATTATGGAAGAGATCTCGCCAGGGATAAGCTCGCCCTTGCTCATCAATGTATTTCTGATATGTTTAAATGTATTTTCTTATTGCAATAAAGAGTTTATACAATACAATACAATACAACTATTACTACTAATTTATTAAGATATTAACAGTGCATTTTATTTTAAGCAACTAAAAACATTAAATTTTTAACAATGGTTCAATACAAGTTACAAACATTACAATAACATAATTACAATTCCTTAAAAACATTTTGAAAACAATCGGTAAATTTTGAATGACCGTAAACAATATCTGAACAATGCAAGGTTATGTTAAATTGACAGATTTTTATCAATACATTTTCATTGATTAACAAAGATTAAAAATCATTATACTATCATCATTACATTTCATTTATTTTTCAAATACCATCTTAACTTACACAATACAATTCGGCTAAGAGCCTTTAACATTTAATACAGGTTAGTAACAAGTTAACTAAGATATAATGCACGAATATTATATTAGTAGGTAGACGAGCGAGACACTTTAACAAATGCTTTTAAATTAATCAATTTTTGACAAAAATCATACAATGTTACTGAGTTACATAAAAACTTGACTACTGAAACAAAAATGAAAACTCGAATAATATTGAACAATAACAACCATGTCACAAACAACAAATATCAGACAGTTTGGATACCACACAAATAGAAAACCATGTTCCTGCATTATACATTAAAAAAAAACATTTTTTATGAAATTAATTGACTTGACAACTTTGAATTTCTCATGTTATAGTTTCTCATATCTGAATTATTAATCCTAAAATATTTATTTCCTTAATTCAACAACTTGTTTATTACATCATTTCGCAACACCACAAATTTTCTAGAACCTAAGTATTATCGACCATGTCTTGTATTCTTTAATTACTTCTTGTCATATAGAGTATAGGTACTTCCTTTGTATTATCGGATGGCCATCCTTTTATTATTAGTAAGTATACTTTACAAAATAATATGTCTTGGTACTTTTTACTTCATTATATTTATTTATATTTATATCCTGGCAGGGTCGCCATGCAGTGATGGGACCAGGCGCGTGTAAATGAAAAGGCAGATCTCGGTTGAATGCTTAGTTTATTGTGCGCTCATGCGCTAATATATGAAACTTACAACTAACTTCAGGGTGAGGTGAGTCATACACTACACTTGAAGTGCAAGCGAGAGCGCGGAACGAGCGACAAACAGGCAACGTGACATAGACGTTGTCACGTCCAACTATCGTCAGTAAGCCGACTTTACAGACAACCGATTTTTTTAACTATTAAGTTATTCGACGACCACTTTGGTGTAATGGCTAAAAGGTTGACTATTATCCAAAAGGTCGTGGATTCGATCCCCGCACTGTACAAACATTTGTGTGCATAAACATGTCTGTTTGTACTGGCCTGGGTTATTTAAGTTTATTTGTAATACCACTGTTGATTCTGATATCTGTAACACAAGTGCCTTACCACAATGTTAGATCATTGTATGTGATGTTGTTGTATATTTCGATGGACGCTTGGTGCAGTGGTCCACAGGTCGGACTTCGAAAACCATGCGGGGTTCGATCCCCGCACAGTACAAGCATAAGTGTGTATGAACATGTGTGTTTGTACTGGTCTGGGTGTTTTCTATGTATAATAATATGTATTTATTTATAAAAAAAAAACTATTTAAGTATGTTTATCCGATGTTTACCCATAACACAAGCCTCGTAGCTTAATTTGGGACTAGAGAATTGGTGTGATTATTGGTTAATATTTATTTATTTATGTATATTATATTATATTGCACTCACCATAAACAGCCCCGATGTCAAGCGGCAACTGCTGCAGTTGTCTCAGATCGCGTCGAAGCTCGTCAAACGCGCGTATCGTCGTAGACGCCGCGTCTTCGGTGGGAACGCCGTACTGTTTGCGGAAGACTAGGCTTTCCAGTTGAGACCCGATGTGGAAAAGCTCTGAGGGTTGTATGCCTGGTGGGAAAACCGTTTAGAGGTTAACTAGGCTTATGACCAAATATACAAAGATCAGAAGCAGAATGTAAACGTAATAGGCTTGTTTCCACTATGAAAGAAATATTCAAAAACTGATTTTCTCTAAAATAATTCATAATTTCAGATGCCTTTACACTAATATTTTCTGCAGTTCGTATTATTTGATTTTTAATTGGAATTCAAATGATAATTAGTCACTCAGTCGGCATTGCACGCGATGACGTCAAAGTGTGTTATTCCCATACAAGCTCTATGAAGAAAAGCGTTTTGACAGTTGATAAAAAGTACGTCAACGATTGGTGGTGTCAACTACCGTATTAGTTGTGTCAGCGGTCAAAATGTTGAAAATAAGCGCAAATCGACATCCAGTGTGAACGACTTTTTAAAATTTTTAAATTATTATTTGGGATAGGTTTACTCTTGACCCAAGACTAAGCCCAACGAGGCAAAGACTGAATATACGATGGAGCGAGCTCACCTAGAAGATGCCTGTTATATTTATGCAAAACTGTACTATGAAACATCTAATTTACTACCAAGCTTAATAGCGCTGGTCTTCTAAGAAAATCGAAGAGAGGACATAGTGTTACCCCAGATCCAGACGTTGGGCGAACAGTTGGCCTAAACACCTATCACCCAATGAGAGGACTTATTAGGAAAAAACGTTTATTGGTGATTTTTTTTTATATCGTCCAATAACGTTAGTTTACGGGCCAACTGGTCGCCCAACGTGTGGAGCCGGCTTTATGAGTGTAGGTAGATATTCGTTAGTGTCGTATGGATATGCGCACGTGTATAATCATATGTTTGTGTGTGATGCGTGTTTTGGAATTGATAGGACCGATTGGGATTGGGAATTAACTACTTCAAATAAGAAACGTGGACTTACCAAACTT
The DNA here is from genome assembly GCA_963921415.1 of Pyrausta despicata. Classification (NCBI taxonomy): domain Eukaryota; kingdom Metazoa; phylum Arthropoda; class Insecta; order Lepidoptera; family Crambidae; genus Pyrausta; species Pyrausta despicata. The sequence continues at coordinate 14,087,836 of OY992861.1, read as the reverse complement.
CTGGTTGAAAAGAAATTCAAGGGTATGTTGCGACAACGCGCGTCGGTCGCGCGGGTCTGGCGCGTCTTACACGACCGCCAATGTGAATGGTACCGTCTTGGAATCGACAAAGCTCAGACTTTTCGCATTAGGATTAGCTGGAGTATGGACTTAATGATGATGACTCACCAAAGTTCAGGTTGAGAAGATAATCGAGTATATGTTGCGTCAACGCGCGTTAGTCGCGCGTGTGGGGGCGTCCCACAGAACCGCCTGATGGAACCGTCTTGGAATCGACGAAGCTCAGACTTGTCGCCTTGGAAAAAGCTGGAGTATGAACTAAATGCTAATCAATCACCAATCGTCAGATTGCGTCAACGCGCGTTGGTCGCGCGTGTGGGGGCGTCCCACAGGACCGCATGTATTGGAATTATTACTGGATGTAATAGAACCGTCTTGGAAGCGAAACTGTTTAGATTTGTTGTCTTGAAACTAGCTGGAGTATGGCCTCAATGATGATGACTTACCAAATTTAAGATTCAGCAGGTAGTCGATCAGTGATCGAACCGTCATGGAAGCGACACTGCTCAGACTTGTTGCCTTGAAACTAGCTGGAGTATGAACTAAATGCTAATCACTCACCAAACTTCCGATTGAGAAGATAGTCGAGTATATGTTGCGTCAACGCGCGTCGGTCACGCGGGTCCAGTGCGTCTTACACGACCACCTGTAAGGGATTCGTCTTGGAATCGACAAAGCTCAGACTTGTTACCTTGGAACTAGCTAGAGTTAGGCCTTATTGATGATGACTCACCAAATTTCATTTCATTACATAGGTAGTCGTTACATTACGTAGGTCAACGCGCATTGGTCCCGCGTGAGGGGGCGTCCCACAGAACCGCCTCATGGAACCGTCTTGGTATCGACGAAGCTCAGGCTTGTCGCCTTGGAACTAGCTGGAGTATAGCCTCAATTGCGATGACTCACCAAATTTAAGATTTAGCAGGTAGTCGAGTATCTGTTGCGTCAACGCGCGTCGGTCGCGCGGGTCGGGCGCGTCCCACACGACCGCTTCAGTGATGGAGCCGTCTTGGAAGCGACGCAACTCAGACTTGTCGCCCCAGAACGCGCTAAAGAATTAAGAAAATATTTAATAAGAGCAAATGGTGGCCTGCACGTCAGGCTAAGGGCTATTCAAGTATTACGTAAGCAGATTAATTACAATTATTTACCCTCCCAACCCCCTTGTCAGCAAAAGTAAGCGAAGCTTTTACCTTCTCCACCCTTTCTTACGAAAAAATATTTTCGAAATTTAGACAAGTGAATAGCGCGCGGTAATAGGCTAGATGACACCACCAATCGTTGACATACTTTTTATTATCTGTCTAAACGGTCTGCCTCCAAAGATGTTGTATGGGAATACATGAACGTGACGTCACGGTCATGTATCAGAAATCGGAGTCAATATCCGAATATTTATTAAGTTTTGTGTGTTTAAAAATTGGTTTCTACAGCTTTTTGGAAATATATTGGTTGTATTAACTTCATGGTGGCTATGTTTTTTAAACGTCATGGTCTTGAAAATATTTAAGATAGGTGTCATCATGCCCATTCCCCTACTCGGTTTTAAAGCGAGTGCCTAAACGTATGTTAGGAACTACTGATGATGTAATCATCTAGACTCCCATACCCCCCCCCATGTCATCCAAAATAAGCAAATCAAAGAGGGGGAGGGGGGGAGCTCTTAGTGCTTACCTTATACTTGAACGGCCCCCTATGCGACCTACATGCCGCAGTCTTAAACTTGACATGCTGTCGTTTGCACAAGAAGTTTTTCGTACCCAAAGCATGACACCAGTTAAGTACCTTATTGATAAGGGTTTAAGCAAGAATAGTCACAAAGCAAACATATGACGACCACTTTGGTGTAATGGTCAAGAAGTTGACTCTAAACCAAGAGGTCACGGGTTCGATCCCCGCACTGTACAAACATTTGTGTGTGCATGAACATGTCTGTTTGTACTGGACTGGGTGTTATATGTTATATTTATTAATGTTTATTTGTAATACCACTGTTGATTCTTATATCTGTAACACAAGTGCTAAAGCTACTTACCACAGAGTCAGATGCATGTATGTGATGTTGTTGTATAATTATAATTTATTTTATAGTTACCGAAATTGTTCAGCCTCCGGAAAGTTTGCCGGCGGTCCCTTTTCAACTGTATTCAGGCAGTTTTCAGCGTTCAGAATGAAACCGAACGACACATCCTCCTTACAGCTGAAATATTAAGTATTTTCGATTATTCATTTCGCATCTCTCTTCAATAGAAATCAACTATATACTCTAATCTGAAAACCAAACTAAAATTGACCATGGAGAGTACCAACATTATTATTCATTTATTATTTATTTATTTAAAAAACTTCTGCACAACTTGTGTACAGTGGCGGACTTAATGCCGGAGGCATTCTCTACCAGTCAACCACATGTCCAAGCAGAGAACATACAGGCGGTGCACATACAGATAAAAAAGAAAAAATATATATTACCATTCTTTCTTAGCCTTTTCAAGGCTTGACTTGACAGGCCACGAAAAAGCAGCGTCTACCATTTGCAGGACAAGTTCTACACGGTTACCGAGCCCTTTAGATAGTAAGGAGTGCAAGGAGTCTGTTACTAGGGGCAGCGTGTCCAAGCCATAGTTCACTCTGGTCGGCTTTGGAAGCTTGGAGATCACGGAATCTTTGACTTGTTGTAGCTTTTTGAACCTGAAAACGAAATACATTGTCATGACTGGAGATTAATAATAATAATAAATTGTTTCAACGAACACACCAATTACCTAGCCCCAAACTAAGCGTTAGCTAATGCTATGGTGGCTAGAATAACAGATAGAAATACTTAAATACATTTATAAACACCCATGACTCAGGTACAAATGCTCGTGCTTATCACACAAACATTTGCCTCTAGCAGGATTCGAACCCGCGACAGCCGGTTTTGCAGTCTGGACCTCAGACCACTGGACCAAAGCTGTCGTCAAGATTAGATCTTAGGATAGGTGAACTCTACAAATTTTAGAAGATTTTGAGGCTGTGCTCTCACAAAAGACACAATAATTATTTGTACCTGCTTTAGTGGTAAATCTGCCTCGTTGGTATAGTGGCAAAGTTTCTGCCTTACATCCGAGAGGTCCTGGGATCGAATCCCAGGTCGAGCCAAAATTGTTTCTGAGATTTTTTGTCACGAATTTCTCAAAAACAGCTTGGTATCGGGAAGTTGACGGTGTTACACCCCCGTGCCTCGGTGCACACGTTAAGCCGTTGGTCCTGCGCCTGATCTCTCTCCGGTCATGTCGGATTCCCGTCTCATCGAACTTTGAGAGTGATGGAACAGTGATTGCACCTGTGTATTGCGCTCACACTTGTGAACTACAGTATCTCCTGCGTAGTTGGCTGATCTCTGTTGAGATTGGCCGCCGTGGTCGAAATCAGCCAGGAGGACTATTACTATTATTAGTGGTAAATCTCAACAGAGACGAGCCCAGTACTTCAGAGGTAAAGATGTTTGGGCAACTTTCAGTGATTATTTATTCATTTAGTCTTCTAAGAACTTTTCCCGTAAGTTTTGCTCAGCAAAAATAAAGCAAGAACTAGTCCAAAAATTACACGAACTCACTTCAAGATCTGGTCAAACTGCGTCAATGGTTTGACGGGAGCCATGAATAAGGGCAAGAAACTGTTGATTTTGCCATTGTCAAGCATCTCCACCGCCAGCGCACTTTCCCTCCTGAGTGCATCGTAAGTACCCTGCAAAAGTGTTATAGCAACCTGTTGGCCTTTCTGAATAAATTAAACAAATGATTAGGCAAGGAGGCAAAATTAGTTCAGACATCGCAGCTGCAACCGACTACTCACTCCCCTAGAATTAAAATAGTAACATTATAATATAATCCATGGGATTTATACCATGTACCTGTTTCTCTTTAATTTTGATTTAATTATGAGGACCGAAATATCGGCAACTCAAAAACAAAAGTTTGCAAGTTGAAAACAACCTCAAGAATACCACGTCAGGCCGGCCGCGTTTGGTCGCGTAAGGGCGGGCGCGTATTAGTAGAACTATAGTCTTCTGGTATTGTTTGCATTATAGGCCTATTTTTTTGAATTTGACCCTTAGATTCTTGTACCCAGTGAGTGACATGTTTTCATTTCATTAAAATTTCACTAGGATGTGACAACTAACACCTTATTCTTCCTGTGACCACGGACGCTGAAAAGGGTCCGAACCATCAAGTTAAAACTAAATGTAAATAAATCACGAAATAATCCATTAAAAGTGTCTCATTTCAATGTCCACTGTTTGCGTAAACCAAAGAAACAAATAGGATGTGACTACATCAAAAACCATAATCACTTTGAAACTTACGCATTGCATATTTAAACTATAAGACCGCCCAAATTGTAAATCTTTCTTTGTGAAACTTGTCTGTAATTTTGTTTTGTGTTGTACAAGAACATGTAAATCTATCTATCTATCTAACTAGTTAAAAAACGGTAACTAAAGGTGACATGCAGTTAGATATTTACATTCCTCCAATTTTTGCCTGACATTTCGATCGGGTTGCGCCGACCGTTGTTACAGGCTGACACCGCCAACTTCCCGGCTCGACTTTAAGCCGTTGGTCCTGATCTCTCTCCGGTCAGGTCGGATTACTGTTTCACCAAACTTTGAGACTGATGGAAAAGTGAGTGCATCTGTGTATTGCGCTCACACTTGTGCACTATAATATCTCCTGCTTCGTTGGCTGATCTCTGTTAAGATTTGCCGCCGTGGTCTAAATTGGCAAGGAGGACTATTATTAATACAGGCTGACAGAAAACCATGACACGTACCTTGCACATCTGCCAACAAACATTGTAATAGCCAGTCCTGTCCAAGAAAACCACAGGGAAGTGTTGGTGGAAATCTTCAAGTGATGGTGTGTTGTCTCCTTTGTACAAAGATATCCCTTTTGAGTCCCATTCTGATGTTTCTGTAAAAAGGAGATAAAAATATGATGTGAATTTCTCATTCAATTAGACAAAAGTAGTGAAATATTTCTCAAAAACTATTCTGTATGGATTTAATGTTGATTTGGGATGCATAAAGACATATTTATGCAATCTTCATGTATGAGCAAGCATAGTACATGTAAATTGCCCAACATTGGAGAGGTGTCAGCGCCCCACATACAGCAGCTGAACCATGGACCCTCAACAAGCACCGTCAGCACTCTACACCGACGGCACACAACAATATATCTTTACTTATATTCATAGTTTAAGTTCAATATAAATACATACATTATCATTAATAAAACAGTTATCAACCATCAGTGATAGAACGGCATACAATGGGTTTTTTTCTTACTACAACCTCCCTCTCAAGTCGTTAACCTAACCATGTTGAAGAACACAATACATAAACAAATCATACTCTATTGTAACAGGAGCTGGATTCAGTCTTTCAGGACTCAAAGGGAATACTTATTAAAGTTGTGTGATTGTTAGTTCAAAGTATTTCATACTTACTCAATGCTATCCAGACATTCCTTACAATCTGGTAGCTGCTCATGATATTGTTGATCCTTTTAGTCTGCACCAAATTTGACACCAGCAGGCTGATCACATGCCCTGACACCTGCAAATTCCTTTGACGAATCCAGATCTTCAGTAGAACTACTGCTTGCTTCAGGTTCTCCTTATTAAGTAAGGTCTCTTTTAAAAATTCTTGATTTACTCCAGCTGTGAGGTCTTGTAATACACTGCTATTGTAGTATGGCGTTGGTGGACCCACCTCAGTGCTATCAGAACCATCATCGCCAAAAAACCAAGCTTCTCTCAAATTATTACGCAGTGGACTGAATCTATGTAGTTTGTATGCTTCATCCTCACATGCCAAATCAATGCGAACAGCTAGGTATTTACTTAATTTCCCTGCAGGTGTTAAATCTAGGACAGGCTTAGTTTCAGTACCAAATAAGCAGGCGTAGTTTACATTTTCTACACTTTCATGGTTTTTGATATGAGAAGCAACGACGGCCAAGTATGCAGCCCTTTTCTTGTGGTATCTGTAGTTGATAGAATCATTCTTAGTGTATGTTTCAGATGGGACAGTGATCTGAACATTGATGCACAGTTTTGAACTGATAGCACAGCCTAAAGCGTAAGATCCCACAATTTCCACATCTTTGAACTTATAGAAACGGAATGAACATTTTGTTTTCGAAAGTTTATCACAAACTGGTATTTTCACCTTTAATTTTTTCGCCAGTGCTGGCTCTGACAGATCGTATTCTGTGTCTCCATTAGGAATAGAGAGTAAATGTTTCTTGAAATCAGTGAACCAAACTTGGAATTTCTTTTCGGTTTTCTCTTTCACTTGAACTTCCTGCAGTATTTCTTCAACTTGTAAGCGGAACAAGTTGGAATTGAAAAGGTTCTCGGTCTCCTGAAGTCGATTTAGCTCATTCGCTGTTGGCTGACGGTATAAACTTTTTGTTTTCAATCTCTTTTTAGGTTCGGCAGCGGGGACATCAGATGGGCGTTTCCCATTATTATTGAGGTTCGCTGAACCTATTTCATCCTCCGAAACAGAGTCTTTGGCGACCTAAAAATAATAAATCGACGTTCTTAAACCAAATCATCACTACCGAAACTTGCGACTCCGCAATCAGCGATTGTCAGTCTGTTTACGGATGATAATGAGAAAAGTCAACTAACTTACCCTTTTAACCATTATATTAATAGATTTTCAGCAGTTTCAGTTTCAGCAATTTGGTTAGAAAATTGTAAACAACACGCACCACCGTAAGCACGTGCAATTGACATTAAATCGACTGTCAGTGTCAGTGAATGAAAGCGACAGGTAAGAAATAAGACATTTTGTATAAGACACGGACCGAAAGCTGACTGAAGGTGCAGCTCTTGAAAAAAAAATGTAAAACGTGTTTACTACAGCGTATTCAGGGTCTTTGGTAAAGAATTTAAATATTATATATCGTCGGAAAGAACTCATTAACTACAAAAAATAATTAGATGCAGATATTGACATGGTTGGATTGGCCGAAACGAAAACTGTATTGGGCAAAAATCACCAATTTTCTATCTGCGTTTTTTAGACAGATAATCTGTGGTAAGAAATTGATAAACGCAATTTAGAGGATTTTTATCGAGGTAAAGTCATCTTTATCCGTTAACGATTTTTGTTAGAAACATACAGTTTTGACATCTTTTGTTTTGACGGACTGGCAGAAATCAGAAAGGTTTATAAAAACATTTAAAATAATTTAACAACATTTTATAAAAAAAATACGACAACAAACTGTTTAATTGAACTTATTAACTTTTGCGGACTTAATTATATAGAAAATTCATGGTTTGAGGGCCCTTAATGACCTTCGGCCTAACTGCAGTATTATTGACAGCCATAATAGTGATTTTATTAACTTACGTGGGATCCAAGTAGCCGAAATAACTATGTAGTTTAAACGGGTTCTCGCCGTTCGTACCAAGGCTATCTCGCTCCCCGCGCTTCTTCTCTGGTTGTAACCACTGAGCAAGTAATCACTACGTTTTAGTTGTTTTGGTTGTAACGGTCGGCTACAGTGCTGCCAACTGTACTATTTAATTTGTACGACCTTGACGATTACCTATTCATATCCTTATAATTTGTCGATATAAAAAATCAATAATAACTACAGAATGATTTCCAGCCATCCAGCGACATGTTGCGCAAATTAAATTTAAGTACCTATGTTACGAAAGGATAAATTCTTTGACTCTTGCATCTGATGTTGCGTGTATCGTCGATGCGGATACGTCGTCGATATCAGACTCTGATAACAACTAATATTTCTAAACTTGATTTCTAAACTTTTTTTTTGGTTTCTATGACCAAGAAGTTCAAATGTCTAATTGCGAACTATTTAAATTTATTTTTTTACGAGATCGGAAGACTTATTAAGGCTTGTCATACGAACCCCGATGCAAAATAGTTCGTCTAGTATGAAAAATAAGATATTATGAAATAATGTGAAGTGAATTTGGGTAAAAAGTTAAGGAGACAGTAAACCACAATTTGAGTTACATTTCAAAGTTTATTTTAACGTATCTCAAAATCTTTCATGACCTTACATAACATAAATAAATAAATATACTGAAACACATGTCGCAAAAGTATTCGTCTATCACTGGCTCTCACGCAAAATAGTTCGTCTACCACTTACCTAGTTATGTCGCCTTTGCTTTCAATTACAGCTTTAATGCGAAGAGGCATGGTCGCAACCAACGCTGCACACTCGTCGGTCGTAATTGACTCCCACACAGCCAAGAGTTTAGCCTTCAAGTCGCTCTTCGATCTTGATGGATTTTTGCGAAGGACTTTCTTCATTTTCCACCATAGGGTCTCAATCGGCGATAAGGCCGGGCTGTTAGATGGCCACTCGATGGTTGGGATGCTTTTTGACAGCAGCTATGTCTTTGTTGTCCTTGCAGTATGGCAGGAAGCACCGTCTTGTTGAAAAATGAAAGAATCTTGATGTTTGAGTGACGGAATGGAGGGCAGTAGACTTTCTTTCAAAATATTTTGACATCTTGTTGCATTGATGGAACCATCCACAAACTGCATCCCACCAACACCTTGCGCAGACATGCAGCCCCAGATCATGAGAGACGCTGGAAACTTAACTTTTCGTTTAATGCAATCAGTATGAAATGCTTCATGTTTATTTCGAACAACTTTTTTTCTTTCATCGCCGACTGTGACTTCAAATTTAGACTTGTCACTCCATATGATACTACGCCACTGATCAGAAGTCCAATTTAAGTGATCACGAGCAAACTTCAATCTCTTTTTCTTCTGTAAGGCAGTCAATAGTGGTTTTTGCTTAGCTGTGTAAAATCCGTACCTAGCCAATTCTTTTTAACACTCTTTTGCTGGTATCAACTGAAAAATCTTTGTCAATCATGTCTCTCCATTGCACCGTTAGTTCTCCAGCTCGAGCACGGCGATTTTTTTTGACAATTTTCTTAAGAATTCTGCTTTCTGCTTTGCTGGTGATACGGGGTCGGCCAGTTTTCTTCAAACAATAAGTATTTCCATTATTTTTATAGTGCTGAATGATAGATTGCACTTTAGATCTGGGCAGTGCAGTGTCAAGTCTTTTGAGATTTGGTAACTTGATTTGCCCACCTCAATCCCACAAACTATTCGCTTTCGAAGTTCTTCTCCCACAGGTTTGCCACGACCCATTTTTAATTGAAAACTGAAGAAATTATCAGAATTTTTCAGAATTTATACGATCTCACTTGGCAAAATGACTGAAGAATTACTTTTCCAAACTTACATTTTTTAAAATAAATTTGATAAAGGGAAAAAAATATATAACTCAATGATAGACGAACTCTTTTGCATCGATTAGCAACTAGATGAACTATTTTGCTTACGATTTGCTCAACTTATAAGCAGGTTATCTCTTAATTTAAAAATATAAGATAGTTCATTGCTTCAACAATGAATAGTGCCTAAGTAACCGAACATGAGATGGTAGAATAGTTTTTCTGTTTACGTAACTGGACAAAAATAATTAAGTTAATTCATTTTCAAGGTCAAGCGCCTCCTCCACTCGCCAAAACGTAACGGCTACTTTTCGGAATACAAATTTCGCGCGCGTATCCTCCGCCCGCGACGCCAACCAACGTCTGTCGCTGTATGGGCGAAAATAGTGCCTATGAACCAGTCCGCACGCGACCGCGAACGAAGCACGCGCGAGTTCTTGCGAGTCCTTGGATAACAACCATTATGTTTTCATATGTACTTTCATTCTTTGTGTACCTTATGTGTACCCTTTTGTGAATACAAGTTGTTCATTACTTAAATCGTGCCTTGGAACTCATTTCTACGCCCATTCTGAGATAAAGCCCCAAATCCGAACTCTACAGTGGCGCCCAACGTGGGGCGCGATTTAAAAGTGAATAGTATAGTACCCGTTGAAAACGAAGAAGAATCTAAGTGGTCCTACCGCAGGATACGAAGCTTCTTTCCGTGCTGACCACTTACCTTTTATTGCACGATCACCGCCATTGCCAGCGAGCGAGCGAGCGAGCGGGGCGTGGCGTCTTTTGTCTGCAATAAAATGCCGCTAAGAAGAAAGTCGAGGGGCACTGCCGATGCGGAGAGCCCAACGAACACGATCACAATGTCTGAGGAGATGCTGCAGAACCTCGCATCGAATATCAGCAAAGGACAAATGGAGGCAAGCCGAATGATGATGGAAAGCATCATGAGCCGTTCGTTCGCATCGTCACCCCGTGCCAACATGCCCGGTACACCTCAATCACAGCTGGCGGGGAACTTCGCCAAGTGCACGGCGCGTTTCGACGGAAGGTCGAAAGACGCGGACGAACTCGAAGCCTTTATCGACGCTATAGAAGTGTTCCGTGAATGTACCAACATCAGTGACGAACATGCCTTAAGGGGCCTACCTATGCTGCTGGTCGGCGAGGCTGCCATATGGTGGCAAGGGGAGAAACCATCGGTGACTACTTGGACCGAAGCCCTACAGCGCCTCCGTGGAATGTTCGGCGTGCCACGACCCGGCTACAAAATATTTCGAGACATTTTTTCCAATGAGCAAAACAACGAACGCGGTGATGTTTTTGTGTGTAAAGTGCGCGCTTTGTTAACGAAATTACCTTACGTAGTGCCGGAAGAAATGAAATTAGATATTGCCTACGGCCTGTTAGATCGTAGAATAAGAAAACGAGTGCCTCGCGATTCCGTGGACGGACTGGAACAGCTGATATCAAAAGTCAGGTTGGTAGAGGAGGCGTTGGCGGAGGTAAGTTCTCTTATCACTGATAATACCGCGAACTCCGTTAACCCGTTCGCTGCGGGAGGCCGTTTGAATGCGAATCCGAGTGTTAACCCGTTGAGTGCCGTAGGGGTTAGGCAAAACTCGAATAAATCTCGCGACAAAACCTTTTCTAACTCTCACGATGAGCCGATAGTTTCGAAAGAATCGTTTGATAATAATAATGTGTTCGCTAAGCGCAATGATAGTGAGGGGCAAAAGCGCGTTCGGCCAAAATGTTTGTACTGCAAACTTTTCGGCCATTCAATAGAGGACTGCCAGAAAAAGGGTAACAAGGCTAACAATAATAATAATGAGTCCGGGAATTGTACGGAATTACGTTGCTACGGCTGCGGTCAATTGGGAGTTGTGCGATCAAAGTGCGAAAATTGCAGAAATACACCCAGTTCGAGCAAATCAGATTTCTGCACAGCACACCTCATTGATAGCGACGGTATACGCCCGATGGTAGAGATCAAGTTCGGTGATCGTACGGGAGTGGCAATTTTAGATACGGGCGCTACCCACTCTATTGCCAGCCCTATGTTGCATAGCATATTATCTGACGCCGGCGTAAAATTCAGTGAAACTTTCCGTACTATAGGGCTCGCCGATGGATCGCAACAGAAAGGCATAACTCTCGAATGCGAAATCGAAGTCACCTTAAGGGACCGGCCAATCATAACAAAGTTTATGGTGTTTCCTGGTGCTCAAACTAGAACACTATTAGGGAGAGATTTTATAATGAGCGCGTGCATCTTATTAGACTTACCTCAGAGTAGCTGGCGTTTCAACGATAAGCCGGACCGATGGTACCCTTTCATCACTAACTTTGAATTACTTACCAACTGTGATATGGAGCTGATGAAGGTAGAGACCACGGACATTAAACTGCGGGACGATGAGGGCACTCAACTGTCAGCGGAGCAAAGGTCGCAGTTGAACGCCTTTTTGGTAAGTAAAGCCGATCGTTTTGCGAAAGAGGGGCCTCCTACTGAATACGTTACTCACCGCCTTAAGATCGATGCGAAACAGGTGCCTATTGCTTCGCCGCCATACCGAATGTCTCCCGGTAAGAAGGAACAACTGGAGAAAGAGTTGCAAAAATTACTAGACGCGGACGTGATAGAGGAATGCGATTCTCCATGGGCAGCCAACGTGGTTTTGGTGACAAAGAAAAATGGAGGCGTTCGACTATGTGTCGACTATCGAAAGGTAAACGCGGTAACTGAACCCGACCGCTACCCGCTCCCGAGAATCGAAGATGTTCTTCACGCAGCCAAGAACACTTTAACGCGGAAATACTAGGTAGGTACCATGTCTCCCAATTGACCCCATTCGTGGGCGATCTCCCGCCAGCGCCGGTAAACGAAAAACGTAAGCGCGGCAGACCCAAGCGGTTTCTGGACAGACCGAGACGCGAGGGCGCTATGTCTAGGTCAGAGGGGGAGCTTGTAACGCGGGCTTTAGCACTCGGAATCGCGAGCATGTGTCGCGCCCTTAAATTAATTCATTTTCAAGGTCAAGCGCCTCCTCCACTCGCCAAAACGTAACGGCTACTTTTCGGAATACAAATTTCGCGCGCGTATCCTCCGCCCGCGACGCCAACCAACGGTCTGTCGCTGTATGGGCGAAAATAGTCCCTATGAACCAGTCCGCACGCGACCGCGAAGCACGCGCGAGTTCTTGCGAGTCCTTGGATAACAACCATTATGTTTTCATATGTACTTTCATTCTTTGTGTACCTTATGTGTACCCTTTTGTGAATACAAGTTGTTCATTACTTAAATCGTGCCTTGGAACTCATTTCTACGCCCATTCTGAGATAAAGCCCCAAATCCGAACTCTACACATTTTAATTTTAAAAAAAGTTTTCCGTATTATTTTCGAGTTTAAATATTCAAAAATGATTAATAAGGTGATCCATCTAGATATTAGAATTTTCATTTCGACAGTACCCTTCATATTTTATTGGTTATGACTAATTATATATCCAAAATTCACTAAATTATTTCTCAGATACAAGTTTGTGTCCATTAATGAGTTCTTGCAGTAAGCCGACGATATATACAGGGTGTCCCAAAACGCAACAATAATCTGAGACCGGATGAAAGGCCAAGTTATACCAGTTCTGGGAAAAATAAAAAAAATCTATTCAATCTATCAGTTCAGCGATAATAGACTTTTTTTTAAAGTTGAAATTCGACACCCTTGGTGGCGTTTTCAAGTCCTGTGATCACCAATGTCACAATTTCGCTGTGATTTTTTTTATTTCCTGATCTTCATTAACGATGCTATTGATCGCAACTACAAATGAAAGCAATAAACATTGTTAATTTAATAAAATAAGTTTAGTTTTAGTGAGTCATGGTTCACAAAAATATTGTTAGTTAACTTTGACATTTCATATTGAAAAAAAATTATTACACTACCCTTGGCAAGTTATTTCAAAAGATGGCGCATCTAATTAAGATTTTAAAATGGTGCACCACTTGCCACTTTTCTTGCGATTAAATTTTATTTTTCTTATTTTATTTCAAGTTGAGCTCATTTTGAACAACTCAACATTAGGAATTTTTGTTACTAAAATTTGTTATTGTTTGTTTCTGGTCTGAAACAAAATTATTATTTTTAGTGAAGAGGTAATTGAGTCAGTTACTAACCAATTTTTATTGTAAAAAATAATAGGTAATAATAATTTAAAAAAATGGACACATGGACTCTTTAGAAATTTAATTTTGCTGAAGCAATTGGTTTGTCATCAGGCCACAATAACGAAAAATCTGATTTATTTATGTTTACTTTTTCTCTTTTAACTTTCTTCCCGATATCCAACTCCTTATTATCTTTTTATGAATTCCTTATAATGATTTTATGAAAAAATATTTTCTTTTATCTTTTGTAATGTTTATTTTTTTATCTGAATCCAATGCACTTTGCTTTTATCAGTAATTTGTTCTATTTGTTATTTTTTTTCCAATTTGCATGTGCTATAAAAATCTGTCTTTTTTATTGTATAAACCTTACAGGTTTCTTTTTTTTACTATTTTTAAATAATTTCGATATTTTCTTCTGCAGTAAAAATACGTTGTTGATGTTTCAGGGCAGTTTCTATTTTAGAAAAGTCAGTATCGTTTGGTAAAAACGTGTGTCCAGATTCAAGAAATCGAAATTGATTTTAAAGTTTCATGGGAATTTAAGATTACTTTTATCATCAAAACAATTTTGATATTTCTGTTCAGCTTACCGCAGCAATCGCTCCATAAAATAAGGTTGCACTTAATTTGGTTTCTATGAACTTTAAACATAATATATGGAACATTTTTTGCTTAAACAACAAGCAATGTGTTTATGCGAAAACGTTCCAAATAAACATGTATAAAAATTGCTTCATAGCACATGTTATGTTTTATTTTTTAAGGAATTGATAAAAAGGTGGGTTGGAACATAAAGCGAAAAAAAATACATAGTATGAATTTGGAAGCTGAATTTTCTATGCTGATATAATGAAACATGTCAAAATAAAATGATTGATAAAAGTCGATTTCGCGTGACTTGTGGATTGGAACATTTTTTTCATATCTACGTCCAATTATGCCATTTGTTTAGCTAATTTTCTTATTATTCAATGTATTTTACAGGTAACAAATAAAAATATTTCAAATAAATTATGTTTTATTATAAAGTTTTTACATAGTTTATGTATTTATTATTAACAATAAATCGTATCTATTCTAAAAAATAATACGGAACCGGATTGCATTGTGAATTACCTAACACTATTTTAGTTCGCGAGTCACAAATGAGAAATATTTACAAAACAGTTAATAATAATCTCAGGATTCCAAATAGAGTTAGTTTAGACGTTAACATAATAATAAAATCAGATTTATTTACAGCCGAGGTAAACAATGCGTGTGCATTATTAAAAATTGGTCAACTGCTGTGCCTAATTAGAAATACGTGCTTTGGTAACATAAATTTAAACTAGGTAAGATCACAAGCATTTTATGCAGCACAATACTGTTGTTAGTTGCCGCAATACATTTTCTAAATGTCATTGCTGGCGATTCTCGAAAAAAAATCTGTGTTTTCCTATTCGAGGACAGGGCAAGGTCGTCTGCTGTGCAGCCTAGTTAAGTTTTGAGATGATGGCGTTGGTGTACTCGCTGCATTTGCCGGTGCCTCCCAGGTCGCCTGTGAGGTTCTTGCCCTCCCGCAAGACTGTGTAGCACGCGTTCTGGATGCGGTCGGCGTGGTCGTTGAGCTGGAGATGCCTGAGCATCATGATCGCGGACAGGAGGAGGGCGGTGGGGTTCGCCATGTCCTTGCCGGCGATGTCGGGCGCTGTGCCGTGCACCTGAGAAAATGAAACACGAGTCAGATGTTGCCAATAATAATCTTTATTTCTTCTTTGGCTCTGGTAACTAGTCGTTTATTTGCAAAATTAAGTCATGGATGTCTAACATCAAGAAACACATTGTCGCCACAAATAAAAATAAGTCTTACACCAAAATCGGACCTGATCGGACCCTGGACGCTATAGATATGAAATTAAATATAGGTAAAGTAGACATAAAATTAAAATGGCTGTTGTTATTAACATTATTATAAGTTAGTAACATTACCTTGGTTTGCACGATGAAAATGTTTGTTCTCCACCACAATGACACACTTAATAATTAAGATGAAAATGGTAGATTGTTATTTTAATTAGGTATTGAATGTGTGATAATAAGGTCACTTGAGAACTTCTGGTTTAGTTACATAAGTTTAATTTAATGAAGTATGTAAACATGATGAAGCCGCATGCAGTTAGCTGTATGTTATTAATGGTCACTGGTCGGAAAATAAAAAAACAAAAATTACATCTGTAAGCATTTATTTCATCTGTTCGAACATATTTACATTATGTAAACAACATTAAAAATGCATGTTCTACTGCTTTCAATGTATGTAATTCTACTATGTAAAATAAAAGGCGTTCTTAAATTAGCGTTTATTGTCAGATTATATCTGGACACAATAATACTTAATAATAAGAATAAATTCCACACAAAAATAAATACAGTTAAGTAACTTAACTCAAAATAATCCGGCAAAATGTAAATAACACAAATACAATCACAAAAATTGAGGAACTACACACATGCTATCACAAAATAAATTCAAGTTAACAATATTAAATACTGTTTTAATACAATATAATGGTAAATAAATACTGGTAACACTGGTTTGATGGGTTTAGCACACGCATGTGATTATGTTTTAATGATTTATAAAATCTAAATGAAAACAAATGCCTAACACAAAAATAATTAATAAAAAAAAACACATCCTAAACTATAAGCTTGATTCTGAAATTGATATCAATATGGGTAAAAATAATTAAACACAATTTTAAGGGAAAATTACAAGGACATCAATATAATGCCTATTAAAGATAATGTAAAAAAAAAGTTAAAAAAATAATTAAGTACATACTACTTGGTGCAAAAAACTTTTGTTTTTTTCATACTTGTACTTTTGATACCACACAGGCCATTCCGTAGGGTCATCGACATGTTAATCGATGAATTTTTCATGCAGCACTTTAATCTGTCCTAATAAGAGTTATATTTCATGAGATGAAATTATACCATGTGCTTTATGAACTTTTTTCTTTATGAAGAAAGTAACATAAAACTTATTATTTTGACTCGTTAAATTTGCAATAAAGTATTAAAATACCGACATACACGACGAAAGTTAACAAGATAGAAAATTTTGTTAAGAAGAATGCAAAATGCAACATTTACAGATCTATCATGATCTAAATCTAATGGTGGAATGTATGAATAGATGTTCAACATCTTTGGCAGTAATACTTGTGTGCTTATCGAATCCTCAATCATAATAAATAGTCTAAGAACGCTTATGGTACGCTAATTTTATTTCATAGTCAACAATTTTATCTATAAATTAAACTATTTAGCAACTTTGAAGAAACTGTCATCCCATTCTAAAAACATTTCATCAATTGCCATTTGGGTAGATCCATAGTAATACTTCACACGGATCATGTGACACGGTCAAAATGTAATTAATTCTTAATTGACAATCTATTTCACTATTGGGGTCGTTTGACTAACATTGTTATCAAAGATACGTGCGATTTTGAGCTAAAAAATCGTGTTACTTGTATAGAAAACAGATTTTATATTTACACGATTTACATTATCTACTATGGTCAATCACATAATCCAAAAAACTACTTTGGCGTTCGCTTCTCACAGGCCGATGACAACTGCATTACCACTTTCTTAGTTGCAATGACGCAGACACTAGCGCCGCAAATGATAAGTCTCTATATTTTAAAAATAAAAAAAACTTTTTTAAATTTGACTATTTTTACCAATCATTTAAAAAGCAATCCAATCATTTATGTTAATTAAAGTGATTTTTAGCGATCAATTTGAAACGACATTGTAGAAACCATAACACATATTAATAACCCTATTTTCCATCGTCGAATCAATAAATCATCGTTCAAAGTTATCATTTTTTAAATCATTTGGCGCTAGTGTGCATCGTTCACGCTTTTAGTGCTTGTTCAACTACACTCGCGGGCGAATATCAAATATAAAGTTGCACATCCAGTTTTTAAAAGTCATAAATGTCAAAAAAAAACAGTTGTCCGTAAAGTCGGTTTACTGACGATAGTTGACCGTGACAACGTCTTTGTCACGTTGCCTCTTTGTCACTCGTTCCGCGCTCTCGCTTGCACTTCAAGCCTTGAATGGAACGCCTCAGAGCGAGGTAACGCCGCACGCGTCATGTTTTTTGGTGCGTACAGCCGGCTCCATGATTTATAAGACGTTGTCACGTCAGAAATTAAATTGAGTTAACCATGCCACAACTTTCCTTTTATACAAATCTATTGAGTGCTTAAACATCGTTTTTTTTTACATTTATGACTTTCGAAAAGACATAAAACTCAAAAAAATCTTTTCGGCTCCGGTTATCGGGGAGGAATCGAACCCCCGACCTTTAACCGGAGCCCAAAAGAATTTTTTTAGTGTTATGTTTTTTCGAAATTAAAATAGCGTTGTGAACGCAAAAAATACTAAACAAATAAAATTTATGACTTTAACAAACTAGATGTGCAAAGTGATATCAAAGTGTTCACGTACGAAACGCACGTACGGTCTAAATAGCGAGTTCGCGTCTGCACCAGCGCGTTCCTACGCGAACAACAACTTAATGCAAATGTTTAATAATCTCCTCAGTGTACGCGGTACAAGTGCTGCTCCCACCGAGATCCTCGGTCAGCACACGTCCCTCCTTCAGCACGGTGAATACGGCCGTCTCAATGTTGTTGGCGTGTTCCGGCAGCTTCATGTACCGCAGCATCATCACCCCGGATAGAAGTAGGGCCGTGGGGTTCGCCTTGTCGTGTCCGGCGATCGCGGGCGCTGTGCCGTGCACCTGGGGAGGTTAGTGGGTTAAAACACAAGCCAGCCAGGTTCGAGAAACGATATCCGTCAAAACGATAACGTATACAGGGTGTAAAAAAACCTTACCGAAGCCGAATACCCCATATTCTACCATCATACCTGGGAAATTAAAACAATTACTGCGGTATTGATAATTAAAGTTTTAAAAAAAATTGATGATTTTTACAGAAATGTCTTCTGTATTTTTACAGAAATGTCTTCTGTCCGTTATAAATTAACTTTTTTCTAAAGAAATATGATACAAATTTTCACTGGTTCTTTCATAAAAAGCCTCTAAATGGCACACTCCGCAACTCCGCAATGAACAGCGCACACTCGAACCGAACCGCGTCGCTGAGGCGTATAGCAACACGCCCCGCGGTCACTTCCCCGCGTGCGCGCTGTACATTGCAGATTACAATTAAATTGTTTTTTTATGTCAAAAAATAAAAGTTGTTCCCAGTTAAAATTTCTTTATCATAAGATTTGGATTGATGTACTGAACGCGTGGTTGACGGATTCAGAAAGGTTTTTTTACACCCTATATAGTCTATTATTTATCACAGAGTAACAAATGTAAACAAAAATGGCGGCTCACTTTTACGATCCAAGTGCAAAACTATGCAAAAACACATGGTTATTGTTTTGATATTGTGAAGCAGTTTATATGGTAACGGTGTTCTAATGACTTACTATGGATTTCATAATCGTCCGTTAATTTTCAATAGGCTAGATGACACCACCAATCGTTGACATACTCTTTATTATCTGTCAAAACGGTCTGCCTCCATAGATTATGTAAGGGAATACAAGAACGTGACGTCACGGTCATCTATCAGAAATCGGAGTCAATTTACCGAATATTTATTGAGTTTTGTGTGTTAAAAAAAATGGTTTTTACAGCTTTTTGGAAATATACTGGTTGTATTAACTTCTAAGGGGCTATGTTTTATAAACGGCATGGTCTTGAAAATATTTAAGATAGGTGTCGTCATGCCTATTGTTTCTGGAGGGTTTGTTTACATTTGTGACTTAGTGTTAAAAAAAGACTGTTCAGACGACTGCAGATCACAGTAAAAATTTAATCGCTTTTATTACATGCATAAGATGCCACAGTTTTTACTTTGACTTGCTGTCATGAGTACTTGGGTCACAAAAAGAAAAAACTATCATCGTTTTGACAGATTTCGTTATTCGTTAAACCGCATTTTCACAAATATCTTCAATACCAACACAAGGATAGAGCTCAAATTATTGACATAAATAGTTGCTTGTTAGATTCACAGACAATTAGAGGGGGAGAAATGAAACCTTATGGTACCATAACCAAGGACAGAACTTTTGTCACATTTCCAGACATGCCAGAACATTGAATTAAATGTTTACACATAGTTCATACACCAGAATTTATGATATTTAATTCATATATAAATTATTTATACAACTTGTTGAAAATTTTCAACAAGTTGTATAAATAATTTATTTAGTTTATGGTACCTACACAATGAAGTATAATGCATCCATGTTAAAATAAAAATAAAGTGTGTGTGGTAATAATTTTTGCTATCAATTTTTTTTGTTTTTTCTCATTTCAGGTACACTAGTTTTCTCAACGTAAATTATTGTAAATAATGAGTACTAATGAGGCCATTAAAATTGACATACACAAAGACAACCTTATGACACCATGCGTGTTAATTAATTCAAATGGTGAAACAATACAATGAGGTTAATTACATACGAACATCTCAATTTGACATTTGGAGTCTTGCCTCCCTTTTCTAACGTAGAGAGAAAAAGAGATAGCAACACTTCGAACTGTCAGGTATAGAGAAAGACAAAGAATTCACATTTTTTTGTTAGACACACAACACCTACACCTGGGTTAGTGTAATAAACCTCAAGTAGACTTACGTATCATAAACTTTATTTGGTTGAATGAAGTTTGCATCACTTTTGCAGTTTTGTTCACTCATACAAAACAAACACTTTACTTTGCATTTAAATACTTAAAATCATTTGAGTGGAGACATAAAATATTGTTACAATGTACTATGTAAAATATTGTTACTCGTATATAAAATTCTCGTGTCACAATGTTCGAAAGAGCTTCCTGCACTCCTTCGAAACGGCTTGACCGATTCTCATGCATATTGCGTAGGTATGAGAATCGGCCAACATCTATTTATCATACCCCTTAGTGATAAGAAAAATAATTTCTATAGCAAAACAACGTTTGCCGGGTCAGCTAGTACGTGTATAAATATTAAAATAGTATTAAAACTGGATAAAAAAATAATGTAACAGCACTGTAAGGCGTTGTCTCGTGTGAGCAACGCAAAGCGACAAGTGCGATGCGAAGCGACTACAACTTCGATCTAGTCCCTTTGTCGCGTTGCGTGGCACACTTAGAACAACGGGTAAGACATGTTGTGCAGTAATATAAATAACAAATCGTTAGATATTGAAAGTGTTTGTGTGAAAAAATAAAAAATAATAATAAATAAAAATTAAGTTTATTACTTCCAACAAACAAATGATGCAACACTTAATAATAATTACAATAAAAATAAAAACATGGAAGCAATTGGATGCGGCTCAGCTATTGCTGACATATGACAGCGCTGATTTTCAGCCGAGTGCCAGCCAAAAAAGAGTGTCACCTTGTACTTTCACGACTTATTCGACGGTCGTAAACAAGAAACTCAAGAAAGCTTTAATAGGTTTGGTGAAATAGTTTGTAATAACATGATTAAGAATTTTTTTTCCTTTTCGAAACATTCAGTGTCGTTTTTTTTTACAAAACTGTCGTCGGAATCGAAGCGAGTGTAAGAAAAAATTACAAATCTCACAGCCGTTAGGTGGTACCTGATCTATCTTTTCGGTATTTGCCAGTGCGATTAGATTGACTTACAAGAGTAGGGACATATCATCATCAACAATAGGGTATCTCCCATACATTTTGTATGGCGATACTAGCTTGTGACGTCATCATTCACACTCGTCCATGGTGTACTTATTATGATTTTTGATCAATTTAAAATAAAATATTGCGAATATTAAAAATCGGTCACTCAATTTAAGTGTTACATTTCTTGTTTCATTAAATGTGTTTGTGTTTAATGTTTTACTAAAGTACTTCTTTATTTTGTGAAAGAGGGTTTTGGAATTTATTTTGATTGGCGTCAAATACCCAATAGCAGGATTTAAACACATTAACACAGGCCCCTGTAATCTAGGTCGTCGGTCTACCTTGGCGATGGACGTTCAACGCTGCTGAGAAATTAATAAATTCGAGGTGCTGCAAATTATGAGAACAATATCTGTAAATCTAGCATTCGGATTGAAGCGCAACCGCAAGACCGCCAGTCGTGACGTCGATACCTACAGTGGGGTGAGCACGAACAACGATTGTAACGTATTCGTAGCGTTAACTTATCGTTAATTTGTCAATTTTTATGGGGAAACTGTCAGTTTCCGACGTTTGGTCGACACGAATACGGTACGATAATGTTCGTGCTCACCCCACAGACGCATTGATTTAAATACTAGCTTATGGCTTCGAGTTCGCATCGGCGCCGGACCGAAACTGCATGTTTACAGAGGCGGCCCGATGAGTATATGGCGTCGGTACGGCTCTTAAGCGCGATATTCATTCGTATACATTCATTCGGTCACACGTGTGCGCGACGCGCAGTACTCCCCGCGCGCCCCGCCACGTCGTGAACACGAGATAGTGTTTAGCTATAACTATGGTTATAACCTGATACAAATATCACAAGTACTTTATCAATAGATATCTTGCAATCAAAAGTGATCCCTACTACACAGTGGAAGGTACTCACAGACTCGAAGAGGGCTCCGTTCTTGCCGATGTTGCCCGAGGGCGTGAGGCCGAGCCCCCCGATGAGCCCCGAGCACATGTCCGACATGATGTCGCCGTACAGGTTGGGCATCACCTGGGGAAAGCAAAAAATAAAAAGTTTACAAACAAGTTATTTAATTCGTTTTGATATTTGTTGCTGTGGAGGAGTACTTCGTTGTCTGTCGAAAGCTAAGGCTTGGGTACGGTCGCAATCAGAAAATGTTTCACAGTTTTGGAGTAAGATTCTATAAATCAAGTTACTTGTAATCTTTCAATAGTCATTACGAGATATGACTCCACAAGATTTAAGTTTTTTGTACACTTTTTGAATAGGTAATTACCTCATTTCTTTTATTTGAGGAAATTACAATTGTGCTGACATTGTGAGTCAAACTCCTACAGTAATGATTGATTCTCGGTAAAAAATATATATAAATTTATGGTCAATCAAATTAAATATTAAATATACATTTAGAACCTTAAGACAAGTACTGTGGACTGTGGTAAACACTATCTGATCGTAACTGTACTATAACAGGCCTACTAACTACTACACACACTACTAGTCACATTTCGAGGACGGAACCCTGAAAGTTAATTCATATGATATTCACTAGAAAACAGAAATTATGTGTCCATCCGATACCTTAATTTTTTTTTAAAAGAAATAGTAAGTTTCGAATTTCGATGTCCTGCAAAATGTTTTTTTGGTTTTCAGGATAAAGAAACGCTAGTATCTGCTATAAATACTTATCATAAACTTTTATTCCACTGGATTTCATTCAGCGGTGGCACTGCTCCAAGTGGAATAATGTTTGGGCCACGTTACGTATTCTGTGACGTCATCACCACAGTATGTACGTTTGTACAAATGTCAAGCGCTCGGTGTTATCAGATAACGAAATGTGGCACACGCTTTGGGTGGTTTAACATGTGTTGGGTTCAATAATGTTATTGTTGCAGGATATTGAGTACATTCGTGATATTAAAAAATCTGAATCAACAATCATTTAGATAACTTACAAAACTGTTTGATGAACTGCGAAATATACTTTTCCGGTTACAAAATTACATCAAAATAATATAAATGGGAAAACTTAAGATGTCTTTCGGACCTCGATGCCCAGTGTGATAGCAATACAATAGTTCATTCTCTGTTCCTTCACTCTCAAAGGTGAGACGGCAATTCGACATTACCGGAGAGTTCAGTCGCAGGACCAACGGCTTAACGTGCTTTCCGGGGCTCAAGGGTGTAACACCGCCAACTTCCCGAATCCAAGACGTTTCTTAGAAATTCATAACGTGTTTGAGTCGAAGTATAACATGCAATACTTACGAGCACATCGAACTTGGACGGGTCCTGCACCATGTTGAGGCAGACGGTGTCGAGGTAGCGCTCCTCGAACTTGATGTCCGGGTACTTGGTGGCGAGGTCGCGGCAGCAGCGCAGGAAGAGGCCGTCCGACATACGCCTGGAAAGATGTTTAGAAAATAAGCGAGCGAACAAAATTGCATAGAACCAAATTAAGTGCGCAGGAGACGCTTTACGATCAAAAATGATCTGAAGTGTAGCGTGTGTGCACCTCACCCACACATATGCAATAGTACTTAAGCTCATGTCTTTGTTTATATGACACATCAAACTCGCATCAGTTAACATAAAGGTGTTTCCTTGAGTCTACGTTAATCCCCACATCGCAGAAGGATACAAGCTCGAACAGGACGACGCACAGTACCGTTAGATAGGAGAAGATAAAGGTAGGTAGGTAGGAGAGACCGTAAGAGAGAAGGAGATAAAGGGCGAGGAATGTCGACTCCAAGTAAATGGGAACAGATCTCGATGGAAGTGATGATGGAATGAGAAGAAAAAGAAGAAAGGAGATGCTTTACATCACAGGGAGGGGTGGAGAGGAGAGGGGAGCTGCTAAGCTCTGATGGTATTAAATTATTGATTTGTTATAGAGTAGCCCTGACTTATGGTCACTTTGAAAGTAAACAAAAAATAATAGATGGGAAGTTTCAAGGCACGTGTCCGATAAACAAGATGTCGATAGCATCTTTAAAAAGATGTTGCTGCATATTTAGAAGACAGGTGAGTTCACAATTCATAGAAGAAATGGCTTATCTATCACAACTTTCACCCAGGATATTGATTGATCTGACCCCCTGATCATACGAGTAGACCAGCAAACTGAACAGTAGACTACATATAACTAAGTAGAAAAATGAAGCAATTATTATTTCAACGTAGTAATTAAGTAATTATGTCGCCAAATTACTTTGTCAAAGAAGTTGTTTACTTTGTGTTAACCGAATACTAAGTTACAGCTAATTATGTCATTAACATAACGTAACAATGTCTAATTACCATATACTTTTTAGTTGTCCCATAAAATATACGTGCATAACAATTTTCAACAATTTTTCAAGTGAAGTGACAACTAAATTACACAAAAATTTTGTTTCCTGTGTGATAATAAGACTGAAAATTGTTTACACAAGTTTCAAGTCTAGTTTTACAGTACCTAGCTTTATAAACAAGTAATTGACACCTCTATTTAGCACGAATTAATGGAGTGTCATGCGATATATCCTTTAGTAGAGTAACCAATGAACTACATATTTCACACTTGACAACCGAAGAATACTGCAATTTGAACTTTATATCTAGAGCATTGACTATATTTTTGTTGTATTGAATCAAATGGGCACAAATCACTCTTCGTAGTTCGTAGGTATAAGTCTTATTCATTTATTTAACAGTATTATTACCTCGTCAGTACTTTCCTGTGAATAACTCTTTAATTTGACGCTTTTTATATCGAAATATCGTAACCAGAAAACGATAGCGCAAAGAAAGATTCAAAAGAGTTCTAGGGAATAATCAGTGACATTTAGGCTTAGTATTATTTTAAACTTTCGCGTTGCATTGTAACACTAATTACTTATTATCGGGTCTAAACGCGATATATTTCAATGAGTAGTCAGTCACGAGCTGACTCAGCTGGGTCAGCTCGTGACCACGGCTGTGTGCAATCCAGCCTAAACGTCGAGCAGTGAGTGAGTACCTTATACCAGGCCTCTCTCACTCGATTTACTTGCGCGCGGCAGTTGTAACCTGGTAGCAGTTAAATACCCTGAACTAACTAGATCTTAACTCCAGCACCCTTCACAGTTGCGGTCAGTGAGGCTTGTCTCCAAGCTGCAACATTAGTCAGTTCTAGTGCCTTCTGACGCTTGGGCAGCAAGCAAAGAAGATGCGAACCGCTCCGCTAATAAGAGCTGGATACCTGGACCCTAACGGACACTAAAATTCAATAAAATTCATTTATTTCTGTAAGTAGGCTAAGAACTAGCACTTTTACACGTCCCAACATATAAATTAACCCTACCACCGCTTCGGGACAATTTGGGCCAGTGCTGAGAAGAAGCGGCGCAAGAAACTCAGTCACTATTGTCATTGCCTCTTTTCAAAATTGATTTACAATAATTGTAATTGCTTGCATTTAAACATTTCCATATATCTGTGTCATTTATATAATCATCAATTTTATAATACCCTTTCGACATTAATACATCTTTAACAACTGTTTTAAATTTATCTAAAGGCAATGAAATTAAATTTTCAGGTAATTTATTAAAAAATGATACACACCTACCCATAAATGAGTGACCAACCTTATGAAGCCTAAAATGTGGAACGGCAAGCCTATTTTTTTGTCTTGTGTTGAAGTTATGCAAATCGCTATTTTTAGGAAATAAGTGTAAGTTTTTTCGAACGTAAATTAGGTTTTCGTAAATGTATTGCGAGTAAACTGTAAGTATTTTAACTTCTTTAAACAATTCTCTAAGTGTTTCATTTGATTTAAGTTTATAAATAGCCCGCACGGCTCGTTTCTGCAATACGAAAATTGTCTCTATATCTGCAGCTGAGCCCCATAGTAAGATGCCGTATGACATGATACTGTGAAAATAACTAAAATAAACTAGTCTTGCCGTTTCAACATCAGTCAGAAACCTTATCTTTCTTACAGCGTATGCAGCGGAGCTTAGTCTCTTTGATAAGGTCATGATATGAGGACCCCACTGGAGCTTATCATCTAAAGTAATTCCCAAAAAAGTTGCAGTATTTGAAGTAACTAGTTGTTCATCCTTAACAACAACCTTTGTTGGAACTTTTAGGACATTGGGCAGTGTAAACTTAATGCATTTAGTTTTGGTCGCGTTAAGCAATAAATTGTTAACGGTGAACCAATGAAGTACTCGCGAGAGAGTACCATTTACATCGTCAAACGATTCTTTACCCCTTGGAGTTTTAAAAAGTAGTGAAGTATCAGCAGCAAATAACACTATCTCACAAGCACCGTCGACAAAGTATGGAAGGTCTTTAATATATATCAGAAACAGTAACGGTCCCAATATCGAACCCTGGGGCACACCCATAGTGAGAGGTGCTCCAGGAGACTCTGTTCCATTGATAGAAACCTTTTGTAGAACACAAAAGGTTTCAGGTTCAGTGAGATATGAATTAAATAAGTTACATGCATCAGTTGATACACCATAATGGCGTAGTTTTCTCAACAGGGTCTCATGGTCAACACAATCAAACGCTTTAGAGAGGTCACAAAAAATTCCCACAACATCATGCTTACTATCATAGGCATCAAATATATGTTTCAACAGAGCGACTCCAGCATCAGCAGTACTGCGACCCTTTGTAAAACCAAATTGTTTATTATGCAATAAATTGTTTGATGTGAAGTGAAATAGTAGCTGATTGAATATAATCTTTTCAAAAATTTTACTTAGAACCGGTAAGATAGATATTGGTCGAAAATTTGAGGGGTTATTTTTATCACCAGATTTAAATAACGGTACTATTTTACTAAATTTCATTAAATTTGGGAATTTTCCTTCATCAATACATTTGTTAAAAATGATCGCTAAAAGAGGTGCTATGAATTCAATAATAGTTTTAATGATACATATGGATATTCCCCAAAGATCCTCGGTTTTTTTCATATTTATTTCATTGATGAACTCACATGATGTTGGCCTTGTGCACGGCAGTGACAGTGAGACTAGTGCTTAGCAGCAACATTTTTCAGTTCCAACGCCTTCTGATAGTTGGAAAGCGAGCAAAGATTTTCCAAGACACTCCTAATAAGAGCTGGATACTTGGACTCTAAGTGACACTCACATGGTGTTGGCTTGTGCACGGCTGGGACAGTGTAACTAGTGCTTAGCAGCAACAATTTTCAGTTCCAAAGCCTTCTGATACTTGGAAAGCGAGCAAAGATGTTCCAAGACACTACTAATAAGAGCTGGATACTTGGACCTTAAGGGACACTCACATGATGTTGGCCTTGTGCACGGCGGTGACCTTCTTGCGCTTGTTGTCGCGCGCGAACTCGAACGCGAACTGTGCGACGCGCTTGCTGGCCTCCTCCGTGATCAGCTTGATGGACTGCACCACGCCGTCCACGATCTCGTGCTCGATGCCCGAGTACTCGCCTTCGGTGTTCTCTCTGATGGTGACCACGTCCACATTGTCGTATAGGGTCTTGATGCTGGAAAGAATTTGGGTGTGAGACATCGGATGTTTAGGCGGCGGTGAGTGTCAGGAAACACTTGTGGTATAGTGCCGCCGAGATCAGCGACTGTCGGCGATTTAGACACAGCCATTGGTTGGCTGGCGGTAGTTTTATTGAAATTGCTTAGTATACTTAATATGTCATGAGAAACTGAAATTATGTTAAGTTTGATTGGTTCAATGGTATCAAATGTAAAAAACTAGTCAGTCAGTTGATGTACAATTTGATAATTTTATCCCATGCCTATTTATTTAATCATAAAAACTTGTACGCATTGCGCTTATCATATCATTGTGCTAACCAGACAGACCTTATTTTCTTACGGAATATTTTTTACGTTGACAACCAAACTATTACATTGAATGTGATCTTAGCCTTTTTATCGTGTTCTACAAGTAGTATGTACTTCAGAATTAAGTTCGTCTTAAAATAAACCTAGCTGCAATTTGAATGTCACAAGATAGATAGTAAAGACAGTAAGTCCATTGTGTGATAAAAACATAACAATCGCGTCATCACCGGACACTTATGTCACATAGAGATACCGAAGATTAATGGCCGATAAGTAATATGTATGCGTCAGAGTTATATCGAATTTACAGGGAGTTTGGCGCATGATAAAAATACTGCATAGTACTAAAACGACAGTAGCTCATCCTTGTTTTCAACGTGTACATACCAGAATGTCTTTTCAGTAACAACTTACAGATATCATTACTTATTATGGACCAAATTTAATTGGTAATGGCTGATAAACAAATAAAAGCCACCACAAAGGTCATCAACGTGGACAGGATAGGGGCAAAATAATGATATGTACTTTCTGGATATAGGTTACATACTGCCGACCGAAATTCAGGCTCATTGAGAAATGCTGCTATTTTGTTGACGAACAGTTTAATAGTTTTAATTTGACAGGAGTAAAAAATAATGATAATACTATAATATTGACATGACATTATTTAATCACTTTGGATTTAATTGATTCGGATGTTTTACCGACATTTGAGTAAGGGATTTTTTTAAATATTGACAACTGTATGTGCACCACTATTTATGCAAAATAAAGAAATTTTAACTTTGACAACCTAAGAGGACAACTCAAAGCTTGTTGGAACAATAGATATTTAATGTTTAAATAAAAAGCTTTATTCATGCATTAGTCTAGACTTAAGGTACCACTCCTTCTATCTGTACTGTGGCAATCGCGTCATGTGACTCAAATCAATTTACGCGTGAAGATATCCTATCGTAATCAACGCCCGTGTGAAATACCTCCATCGATTCTTTATCAATGGAATTGGAATAAATATAATCTCAGAATATGTTTTTAAACCTACAATGATTGATGACAGCATTTTTTAAAATAAACCTAATATGCGTAAAAACTTGTGAAAAGATACATTCTCCAGAGTTTGAGTCATTTACCAATAAGATATTATAGCTTTTAATTTGAGAAATACAAAACTACTCTAAGCTTGGTAAACAAAACTAACAGAAAGACAATATGTGGTAATGTGTGTATGTGGGCACTAATTAATTTGCCAACAGCAAGGCCACATAAAAAGGAGCTTACTATAAGGTATGACTTTAGTACTGAGACAGCATAACATAATAATTTAGGTGCAATTCTAAATACTGCAATAAAGATGTTTTATTTGATTATATGATGAGTATCAGTGACAGACAAGCCCAGACACCGATTTGATAACAAGCCAGGTCAAGTTTGTTGACATGAGACGCGTGTGAGATAAGAGAAAATAAACCATAAATGATGACAAGGCATTTCAATTTCATTGACTGAAAACTATCAGGTCTGATGTATGATCATTGACTATCTCATATCATAACAAAATTGCACTAATAAGTTTTTATCATTAGAAACAAGATCCTATTCAATCACATTCACATAAATATACAACATCACATACATTGATCTGACTCCGTGGTAAGAAGCTTAAGCACTTGTGTTACAGATATCAGAATCAACAGTGATATTACAAATAAACTTAAATAAATACATATAACACCAAGACCAGTACAACCAGACATGTTAATGCACATAAATGTTTGTACAGTGCGGGGATCGAACCTGTGACCTCTTGGTTAATAGTCAACTTCTCTTCTTTACCATTACACCAAAGTGGTCGTCAAACTTACTAGTTATTATATTTGCCAAATGAAAATTTTTATCAACTTAAAGGAGAGTAAAAGTTATTTTACATAAATTGAGTTACATCAATAATTCTCAGTTATCTTAATTGATGAATGAAAAGTTTGACATGTGCAGAGTTATCACAGTCAGTAATGATGAATTAAAGTAGGTATATAGGCAGAATGAGCTGTTATGTGATATAAATTATGTAATTACCAGACACAATTGCTGTTAAACACTAAATATCACATTATGTTCCTTGTAATTACTATCTTAATTATATTATGCCTAAACATTTCATTAAAATGTTTTAAAAAGCATACATGTTATTTTGGTAGCTAGTTCTTTTGATACTATGGGGCTAATGTCATGGGAATCATAGTTGAAGATAATACACCTTACTAATAAAATTATAAAGTAATAAAAACTTACCCTTCCAAGCTTTTGCAAGGCCTTACATTGGCATACAGGTCAAACTCTTTACGGAGGGCCAAGTTGAGGGACCGGTAGCCTTTGCCCACTGGGGTCATGAGGGGACCCTTCAATCCAATCTTGTTGGTGTTTACAGAGTCAATTGCTTTTTGTGGGATACCAAACTTTCCATCTGGACCCTAGAATAAAAGATATTGTTACTTTGTGCGTAATTTACATATTTTTATAAGTCTCCATTATGTACCATGCATTCAGTGAATCCAATCAAAAGTTGTTTAAAAAAAACATTATTTCCTAAAACTAAGGAATTTGGCAGAGTACCAAAAAATTAATTCTAAGCAATATACTTCAGCTACAGTGCATATTGTTTATAACTTTATAACAGTAAACAAATGGCAAGGGACTTACCCTGACAGCTGTTACGTCGACTTCGTCCCATTCAATGGGGACCTTCGCAGCTTCGAATATTTTCTGCACAGCCACCGTGATCTCAGGCCCGATCCCATGGCCTGGAATCAGTGTCACCCTCCGCACTCCCGAACTGTACTGCGCCGCACCACTTCTGGCCGCCGGGGTCTTCAAAAATAAAAAAAATACCTCTTCATATAACCTCAAACCACATCATCAATTAAAACCAACAAAAATAATGTTAACCTCATATTTCCCGCCCTGTACCCCTCCGGAGTTAACACTCGCACCCGGCTCGAACCACTTCAGCAAACCTTCTACAACTTTACTCTCACGAAAAGGCTTCAAAAGCAGTTTTATGTAATTCTTCGACATAACTATAGAACGTCTATTTTTGGATAGTATGTACTATACGCTTCTAGACTATCAGGGGAAAATTAATAACAACGGCATGCAAAAGGAAGCAATGCAGTAAAAGTGTAACACTTAACATGAACTTACAATTTTCCGTATTAATCTTGCAGCCATTTCTTTAAATTTTTGCTACACGAAGACGAGATCAGATAATTAATTTCCGCGGCGAAGGGCGGAGGGGACGGAGGGGGAGGAAATTGCGGCGCCTCGACGACGCATGACCGGAAATGGATATTGATAGACATCAAGGTTTTATTTTATTAATTAAAACACGAAAATTTGCGTAAATTAGCAGGATAATATTTCGTTACAAAAGATTTAGACATTGCGTTATTTAATATAGGGAGGAGTCGCGTGATTCTTATATAAAAGCCGTTGGCATAAGTACAGTTTACCAGGGCCGCGAAAAAACAACATTTATTCACAGATAAGGCCCGCTCCACACGTTGGGTGAACAGTTGACCCAGAAACGAACGCCATTGGCCTTTAGAAAAAAGGATCAACAAAGCACCAATAAACGTTAAGCATTATTTTCTTGGCGTTAAGCCAACGATTTCTTTCAAATCCGCTGGTTGGGTGATATACTTTTCAGCCAACTGTTCACCCAACGTCTGGATCTGTTTAAATATTCCATCGTTGACATAACAGAACAGCTGTCAATTACAGCTGTTGTAATTTTCATAGAGAAATATAATGTATTGTTTGACATCTGCTGACAGCCATTTGCTTTGGTGTCTCGATTTTATTAATTGTTACATTTTAGATCTTTCTTCACAAACAAAACAATCAACAAATAAATGAAAGCACTGAACTTGATTTGTAAAAAAAGTATTGCTAACATAATTTACCATTGACCTACAGAGCAGTAACAGTAGGTAATGTGAGCATCATGGATCACCCCCTGTCTTTGAAACTAGCTTCTTTGAGCCTTATATCTCAATGTAAGCTGCAGAACATCCTCAGTGCATGTGGAGACAGGAAAGATCTTATTATTGATCCTGCGCTCATCAAACCTCTGGAGAGGATTTGTGGTGTTTCATGGCTAAGGTAAACGATGCTTCTCAATATGATATTCTGTTTATGAATAAGACGTTTTAATACGTTAACCAACACATTACTTGTTCCAGACAACATGGTATCGAGAAAATATATAAAATGGATCCGCAGCTTGGATCCACAGCCAACACCAATAGAGTATACTTCATACCAGCTTGTGTTCAAAAATATAAGTGTGTTTTGGACCAAATATCATCACTACTCAGTCAAAACTCTTCTCTAGCAGATTTGGAGTGTTTTCACATCATCATAGTCCCTAAAGTGTTATGTTCTTATGACTCCATACTCGAAAGCAAGGGTCTATATGGAATTGTGAAGCTTCACTCATTTTCCTGGGAGCTTATGGCACTAGATGAACAGCTTCTAAGCTTAGAAATCCCATTCCTGTTCAAACAGTTGTTTGTTGAACAAAACCACTCTCTACTGTCCAGTGTGGCCATGTCTTTATGGAGTTTGTTTCATATAACTGGTAAACCAAAAGTGGTTTTCTCACTTGGAAAGTTATCTGCAAGTGTTTTAGATATGCTTGAAGTCTACAATGAGACTTATGCTAGAGATTTTCTTAGTTCGGATAGTTTTAATGAAATTGGGGCAGTGATATTAATTGATAGAAACCAAGACTATCCATCTAGTTTGCTCACTCCAGCAACTTACAGTGGGTTATTGAGTGAGATATTTAACATAAACTGTGGTCATTTGGATCTTAATGTTAAAGATACTAAATATAAGAAAGGAAAGCTTAATTTTGGATTGCAGGATGAACCAGGAAATGAAAAAAATACTGTAATGACTTTAGATAGTTCTATTGACAGCCTCTATGGTGAAATAAAACACAGGCACTTTTCTGAAGTCCTCAGTGTGCTTAGTTCTAAAGCAAAGTTATTAAAAAATGAGGACATAAAAGCATTAGGAATCCAAGAAATGAAGCATTATGTTGCTACTAAACTCCAGCAGGTAGCTCTATTCAAGCAGAATCTAGTCAACCATGTGTTAGCGTGTGAAACAATCATTTCAGAAATGAGTAACAAGTTTGAAAATCTTAAACTCACTGAAACTGAAATGCTAAATAATAGAAACAAGAAGTCAAACTTTACATTTGTAGACGAGAATTTTGGCACAGACATACATATTTACAATAGTTTACGTCTCATGTGCTTACTAAGCTTGACACAGGGTTTATCTTATGAAGAGTATAACACTTTAGTCACCAAGTATTTGCTTGCATTTGGCTACAAGTTTTTGTATGTTTTCAATAATTTAGTTAACGCAGGCCTACTGATACAGCCTTCTAGTATTAAACTGTCTTTAAACATTTCCAATTTAGGTAATTTGAGTGATAGATTGCCACGTTGGCAGAGTGCATTTCAATCAGCGGCTAATAAGTTAAAACAATTGCCATCTCAGCCAGATAAGATAGGGAAATCTTCCCCTAGTTATGTTTTCAATGGAGGCTATGTGCCTTTAATAGCTGTGCTTTGCAATACTGTATTGTGTGCTGATTCTTTGTCAGATGTTATATCAAAGTTAACTGCATTATCAGACTTTAAAGTTGGCGGTGGTATAGCTGCAAGGGTAAAAGATGGTATGGAAACTTTAAACGAGAAGTTGTCTAACATGAAACTTAATTCTGATTTAGAATTTGGTTGTAAGGATGTAAAGAGTCTGTCAAAGGTTCTAAAAGCAGATCCAAATTTTGGGAATGCTTTTCCTTTGAAGCCTAAGAGTGTACTTGTGTATGTCATTGGTGGAGTGAACTATGCCGAAATTGCTGCTTGTGATGTGGTGCAGACAAACACAGGCAGTAAGATATACATTGCTAGTGACTGTGTTGCCAGTGGGGGAGATCTTATGTATGCGAATACTTGAATAAAAAACTATTTTCAATTGTTTCTCTCTCACATTCACAATGTTTTTACAAGATAATGTATGTGTATAACTTTAATACAGGCATATTAGTTATAAATGTAATTGAAAGCAGTCTTTTGTAAGGGCAATATTTTGCATTGTATATTTTATTGAAAATCTCAGATATTTGGACATTAAGAGAAGTACTTTATTACGGGTAACCCACGTCGAGTCGACGGCCGTTGGTGCGAAGGATGTAGTATCGAATTATTTTTCGGCTACCCTGTAGCATCGAAAGCCCGTGGGACCGAAGAACTTGATTTTCGACACTATGTGCTTCGCGCCAACGGCCTACTCTACGTAGGTAACGCGCATACCTAAGTGCATAAGTAGTAAAAGCTTCACTTTTTACCGGAGCTTTTTAAATAAAACATAACTTTGTCATATAAAAATACTTTTTTTTTCAATCCTTACAAATACGGTAATATATCACAGTACCGTCAACTGTGGCATCTTTACTTTCCGTGGGCATCTTTACCTAGGCATACCCTTTACCAGTTCACGTTAAATATTTTTTTATCTGTTGCAGTTGACGCAATTTAAGACATAATGGTAGATTTTATAATAAATTGTGGTAACCCAAAAAGTTTTTGAAGCTAGCAACTTCGTTAACTGTCAAAATAGTGTGCATTTTCATTGGATGTGGTCAATTACGTTCGCAACGTCATCGCCTAAAGATTGGTGTTTCTTACAGAAAATCAAAGTGCAGGTAAGTGGCTTATATTAAATAGTTTAGCATATATTGTTATTAAGGTGTATTGCAATGATTAAATCCGATCAATCTACTATTTCTTGAGTTATTGAGAAAGGTAATGTTGTTTGAGGTTAGGTAAAGTTACCTCACTTAGCACGGAGGCAACTTTACCTACGATTAGGGTTGTCAAATTAAGATTTTGTTTAGCTTCCTTTTCAGAACTGTACCTAACTTTAAATATTATACCTACCTATTGATTTTTTTCTATTCGAATTACATAAGTGAGTATGCAAATGAAAGAAATACACCTTAATTATCTATTTCAGATATTATATTCAAGATGCCTCCAAAACTTGTCAAAAAAAGAAATAGAAGACGTTTGGGAGCACGTAATTACAAAAATTACTCTGAAGAGATGCTATTATTGGCTGTTGATTTAGTTAAAAACAAAAATACAACTTCTTACGACGCTGAGAAGCAATTTGGCATACCTCGACGGACCATAGAAAAAAGAGTGAAAAACCTGCATACTGATAAACCGGGCCCGCGTTTCCGTCTATTTAAAGAAGAAGAAGAAAAATTTGTCAAAGTACTCATAGCAGCAGGTGACTTTGGATGTCCGTTATCACAGTTGGACTTAAAACTAGCGGTTTACGACTATCTTAAGAAAAATAACAAAGCTTACATATTCAATGACCAAGTTCCTGGAGATTGGTGGGTAAGAAATTTTTTAGAGCGGCACAAAGACCAACTTACTCTCAGATCTACTCAAAATATTACGAAAGCACGAGCAGAAAGAACGTTGGAAGAATTGAAGAAATATTTTGAAAATTTGGA
Organism: Pyrausta despicata; assembly: GCA_963921415.1. Classification (NCBI taxonomy): domain Eukaryota; kingdom Metazoa; phylum Arthropoda; class Insecta; order Lepidoptera; family Crambidae; genus Pyrausta; species Pyrausta despicata. The sequence continues at coordinate 14,052,124 of OY992861.1, read as the reverse complement.
GATTTCTCTTCAAAATGTGCCGCCTAAAAACATAATGAATTACGACGAGACCAACGTCTCTGACGACCCAGGCTCAACAAAATGTATTTTTCGCCGAGGAGTTAAGTACCCTGAGAGAATTATGAATCACTCAAAAGGCTGTATTTCACTCATGTTAGCAGGGACTGCTGACGGCGAACTTCTCCCACCATACGTAGTTTATAAATCAGAAAATTTATGGACTGAGTGGTGTAAAGATGGGCCAGAAGGAGCACGCTACAATCGCTCTAAAAGCGGTTGGTTTGATTCCGTTGTCTTTTTGGACTGGTTCACAAACATTGTAATTCCATGGGCCAGACAATTGGAAGGACCAAAAATAGTTATAGGTGACAACTTATCCAGCCATTTAAATCCCGATGTGGTTGAATTGTGTGAGGTCCACCAAATACGTTTTGTATTTTTGCCTCCTAGGTCTACACACATAACGCAGCCTCTAGACGTGGCTTTTTTCGGGCCACTGAAAAAAGAATGGAGAAAAATTCTTCTCCGATATAAAATGGAAAATCCTAAACAGGCATCGTTAAATAAAACCCATTTTCATCTTCTACTGAAGCAATTGATGGATGCTGCTAACATAAAAAAGCAAAACATCTTGAGCGGTTTTAAAGCTACTGGCATACACCCCTTTAATCCTTATGAGGTATATAAAAAACTGCCCGAGTACGAAGATGATATCAGATATGACGTTGATCAAACACTTCTTAATTATCTTAAAGAAAATAAACATCCTAATCCAATAAAACGAGGGAAAAACACTAAGTTAAATGTGCCATCAGGTAAATCAGTCAGCAGTGCCGACATCTCATCATGTTTGTCGATAAATAAAAAATCTACTACGAAACCAAAGACCACTACAAAAAAGAAAACGACTGTAAAAACATCACTTAAGAAGTCTATAACTGACCAAACAAAAGAACATATCTCTGAATTAGAACAAAGAGAGGAAGAACCGATTCAAACAGAAACTTTTAATAAAAATAACAAAAAACAGAAACCAATTAAAAGAAAAAGACGTCGTGATGAAAGTTATTCAGATTCAGAATCAAGTTGTTCAATACCTTCTTGCTATTCATCAGAATATGACCTCAGAAATGATGAAGAAACAGAAAATGACATAGATGAAAGCATTATGGTTGGTACAGATTGTGAGGGGAGTATTGAAGATCAGCACGTGAATGGAGGCAATGAAGAAATTGTAGGTAGAATAAAACACGACGAAGATAGAAAAGTCAAGAACGTGAAAGAAAAGAAAGATAAAGTTCTAGAAAGTCAAGAAACAAATTTGAAAATTACGGGTGATTTAGATAGTAGTAAACAGAGTTCAAAAAGCCAAAAAATAGTGACAGTTTTATCGGACATAAGAAATACCGCAGAAAATCAGGCATATTTCGATTTGCGCAAATACGGTCCAATTGCACTTGAAGAAATAAAAACCGATCATATTGTGAATGTAAAGTGTAGAACAGAAAGCAAAAATTTACAAAGCGACAAAATAATAAAAAAAACAATAAAATCTCAGCATCCATGCTTGATTGAAACAGTACCAACTAGGATTAATAAACTGCCATCTCCTAATATGATTACTGACACGAATGTGGGCGCAAGTTGTAGCACAGAAGCCAAGCAAAGTACTCCTTCGGTGACTTACAATGTGAATGATTACGTGTTAGTAAGATATGTATTAAAAAAGAAAGTTCAGTATTTTGTAGGCAAAGTAATTATAAAATTAGCAGATAAATATCAGGTTTCGTTTTTTAAGCAATCTGGAAGAAACGACAATACAAAATTTATACTACCAAAAAAAGAAGACATTGATACCATAGATGAAACAATGATTGTAAAAGAAGTTCAGCTGATGCCTTTAAATGAAAAAGAGACTGAATTCGTTTTTTTTGAAGATGATGATTTAGTGTATTTTGATTATTGATTTCGATGTCTTTATGTGAAGAAGAGACTGAATTTGTTTTTTTGGAAGATTTTTACTTAGTACCTTATGGTGATTTAATATATTTTGTTGACTAATGATTTTGATATTTTTAAGTGAAAAAGAGTTTTTTTTTTTTTGAAAAAGAGTGATGATTTAGTGTGACAAACAATTTTAGTTTTTGAAGGAATGGTTGTAAAAGAAGTTCAGCCGATAGATAGGTGCCATTACGATAACAAGAGACTGAATTAGTTTAAAGAGAATGATTATTTTCTGTAGTGTAACATTTTGATTATTGATTTTTTTGAAGAATTATGAACGATAAACAGTTTTAGTTTTTGAAGGAGATTGTAAAAGAAGTTCAGCTGATAGATAGGTGCCATTACGTTAACAAGAGACTGAATTAGTTTTATGAGAATGATTATTTTATGTAGGTACCTCTACCTAGGTATTCTGTTTATTGATTTTGGAGAGAGAAGTTTTAGAGTGGTTTTAGTTTTTGAGAGTTTTTTTTTGCATACAGTTTAATGAATATTTTTGATTATAATTAACTATTTAATTGTTTACTGTTTTTAGGTAAAGTTATTTTTAAACAAAAGTTCCTATTGATTGTTTCCTTAATAATTAATAAATAAATGATTGAATGTTTTATTAGTTTTTTATGACAACCCTGATGACTTGCTTCCATTGCTATGATAATTTTGAATTTCTTGGGGCAACTTTACCTATGTATTGTAAGTGCTTACTTACACGAAGGTGGTAGCTTTAAAATTAAATACAACCTTTTTTTATCCACAGAACCATTAGTAACTTTACGTCGCGTGCACTTTGGGACACACATTCAATGTAAACTAGAGGCTAGGTAAAGTTGCCAAAAATGTGTCAATTTTACCCCGCTCATACTTTTCATTATTTTAGCTATTATATGTGAGATTTTAGTAGAATTCATTGGTTCAAGTAAAAGAGACACACCTTTTTTACAAAATAAATCAATAAAAACTCAAACGACTAGCTCCATGTAAGAGTAGATTGCTTAAAAGTGAAAAAATGCGGTAATGTTGCCACAGTTGACGGTACAAAATTATTTTCTCATTTTTTGCCCTGGCAAGAATAATGAATCAACAATTTGAGATGCGGAACATTGTTGCATTTAGGTAGTTAGTTAGGTATTATTTTAACTTATTTAATCAAGAAACGTCAAAATAATTTAACGATAAATTTACAACAAGTTAGATAACTTAGATCAGCAGTCTTCATGTTATTGTATTTAGATACTGATTCTGAATACCGATTTAAAGTGGCTACATTTGCTATTTAGGCAAATAACGTACGCCACAGGTATAAAGCAGTCGCGTTTACTTAGATTTTTAAAACTAACTAACGGATTTTGAAACAATTTAAAAAAAAAGTGATTCAAGAGGAAAGTTAATATGTATAAAAATATAGAAAATATGCGAAAACAGCGGAAAAACGTCAAGCGGGTCCGCTAGTTATCCAATAAACTGTCAGAGCAATTAATTTACAAAGCCTAATAAACGTTATGTCACTAATAATGTTGCTAAGGACTACTTTCGCCAGTACTGCGCGAACTTGTGGAAGTGTTCGACTAGGACCGCCATGACAGCTGTCACTGACATATCTAGAAGGTTCTGGAGGTAGTGGACAGCTTCTTCGTCGCCCAGATCCAGCCTGAAAAATAAAATAAGCAACAACATCAAATACGTTAATCTGACTCCGAGCTAAGTTGCTAAATGAAGAGTTAGTTAAAAAATTATAGCTGGATGTGAAATATAAAAGAACTACCAATGCAGATATGGACTATGAACTTTATCAATAAAGTTTGAATTCAATGTAGAGGAGTATATTTTCTATCGTTTCACGGGTCTGGGTGTTTGTGGTATCTCTGTTTTGATTTAAATAGTGCTTAAGCCAAGTTGTGCTAGTAGCGCCCCCTGTGACGATCTTTGCTAATCATTTAATATGCGAAACTAACTGTATCTGTCTGTCCTTTACTTGCTGTCAAACTACTGGTAGAGAATGCCCTACGACGTTAAGTCTATCTTTTGGACATAGTTTTGTTAGTTAGTTGTAAATAATAATAATAAATAATTATAACCGATTTGGATGAAATTTAGTACTCAAATTTACTCCACATACTCCAAATAATACTCTCGGGGGGATGGGCCTCGTTAGCATTGGCCTGCAACCCGTCTAGGAGAAGGAAAACTCCAAAATCAAACCCGGAATGGGGTCTTCGTCAGGCACAAGTAGAGTTCAACTTGAAAATGTGGCAGGCCCCTGCAGCCGACCTGACTCCGCACGTAGTGCTCTGCATCTCCTGTGGGTACAGTCAGTTAGGCCGAGAGGGTAGCGTAGGTCTTGGGCAACCTTGCGTTTCCTTAAGAGCGTCCCAGGCGATGCAGTGTCTGTGGAGAGGTCACTTCACTCACGTCAGTCCATCTGCGTGAAAAACAACACGGGAAGTGACAGTCTACCGGTTATAAGTTCGCGCATATAGGCGTAAGCGCGGACGCCAGGGGTCACTTTCGACAGTGGGAGGGTCCATCGTAGGCCCACTGATCAGTTACCGCCCGCTCAAGCTGGGCAGCCCCCAGCCATTAGGGTACTGATCCGCCTCGGTGCTGGTTTGTTCCTTTAGGGTGTGAGGAACACTAGCTCTCAGCTAGACGATCGGCGCCGTTACGTTCCACACCTGTCAACAAGCGAGCAAAAACAAAGACATCTCAATCCCGACTATCCATGCGAATTGCGACTTGGAATGTCCGCACAATGAGGACAGGTCTTCCGGACAGCTGCGGAGACACAGACTGCGCACAAGACCTGCGTAAAACTGCTGTTATAAACGAGGAGCTGAGCAGACTGAACATAGCCATTTCGGCCCTCCAGGAAACTAGAATTCCCGGCGAAGGCTCGATTCGTGAATCTCGCTACACCTTCTACTGGAGGGGTAAGGATTTCACTGATCACCGCGAGCATGGTGTTGGCTTTGCAGTCCGAAATGACCTCTTGTCATCTATAGAGAGCCCACGGGGTATTTCAGAACGTTTGATGGTGTTGCGTATGCGCCACGAGGGCGGTTTTGTTACATTTATCTCCGCCTATGCACCAACTCTACCCTCATCGGACGAAGTCAAAAACCAATTTTACGATCAGCTCGCCGAGACGTTACGCGGGGTGAAGTCCACCGACCGACTTTACATCTTGGGCGACTTCAACGCTCGTGTCGGACAGAACAAATCTGCGTGGCCAGATTGTATTGGTTACCACGGTATTGGAAACTGCAATGAAAACGGTCAGCGTTTACTGGAACTCTGCTCCAAACACCTACTATGCGTTACCAATACCTACTTCAAAGGCAAAGTCTCACACAGAGTGTCCTGGAAACATCCCCGCTCTGGTCATTGGCATCAGTTGGACCTTGTCCTTACCAGGAAGCGCGACTTGCGTGAGACACTTCATACGCGTACATTTCATAGCGCCGATTGTGACACCGACCACTCCCTTGTGGCATCACGGATCTCCTTTGTTCCCAAAAAGATTCACTCGTCCAATATTTCCGGTAAGAAGAAATTAAATCTTCAAAAGACTAGAGACAACGAGTCAGTCAAAACATTTGCGGACATGGTTAAATGTGCAACTGCTTCCTGGGACGTGGATGCGCCTTTGAGTGAGGAATGGAAAAACGTTAAAGGCCTCCTCACAGAAACAGCTGCCGCGGCTTTCGGCCATCAGAAAGCCAAATCTCAGGACTGGTTTGCTGAAAACATAGAGCAACTTAGACCTTTGCTCGAATCAAAACGTGAAGCTGTCTTAAGACACCACACAAGTCCCTGTCCGAAAACGCGTGAAGAGGTTCAGTCTGCAAAAGCAGCTCTTCAGCGTTGCGCACGACACTTTGCGAACTCGTACTGGACCGAGCTCTGCCAAAGCATTCAGGCGTGCGCTGACATGGGTAATTTTAGTGGCGTGTATTCTGGCATAAAACGGGCACTAGGGCCTGTGCCAAAACAGACAGCTCCTCTTAAAGAAGCGGATGGCACCGTTATAACGGACAACCAACGCCAACTCGAACGATGGGTGGAACATTACACCGGTCTCTACTCGCAACCAGTCAGCATCAGGCAAGAGGCTGTACAATGCATGCCCAAACTGGAAACTTGGAGCGAGCTAGATGACGTCCCCACAATAGAGGAATTTATCAAGGCTGTCAAACAGCTTAAGCGTGGCAAAAGTCCTGGGAGTGATGGAACCCATGCCGAAATCATAAAACTCGAGTGCATTACACCTATCTTGTACAATCTGTTGGGTAAGTGCTGGGAAGCAGGCCATGTGCCACAGGATATGCGCGACGCTAACATTGTCACTCTTTACAAGGGGAAAGGTGACCGCGGTGACTGCAACTATTACCGTGGAATATCCCTCTTGAGCATTGTAGGCAAGCTTTTTGGTCGCACAATCTTGGGAAGGCTCCAGAAACTAGCGGATCGCATATATCCCGAATCTCAATGTGGCTTCGTGCGCAGCGTTCTACAATAGATATGGTGTTCACACTTCGCCAGATACAGGAAAAGTGTAGAGAACAGAACACACCTCTGTTCGTGGCGTTCGTGGATCTGAATAAGGCCTTCGACACCATCAGCAGAGAGGGACTGTACACAGCACTCGAGGGCATAGGGTGCCCTCCAAGACTTCTCAGTCTTGTTAAGTCTTTCCACGAGGACATGAAAGGCAGCGTTGTATTTGACGGAAATACATCTGAACCGTTCGAAGTGCGCAGAGGTGTTCGCCAGGGCTGCGTGTTGGCACCTACCTTGTTTGGTATTTTCTTCTCGTTGCTACTAAAAGCAGCATTCGGCAACGACCAACAAGGAATCCACCTTCATACTAGGGCTGATGGGAAGCTGTACAATACCTCGCTTCTGAAATCCAAGCGACATCGTGAGGATTTATTCGTAGACAGTCTTCTCTTCGCCGACGACGCAGCTTTCGTGGCCAGTTCCACTCAAGGGCTTCAAACCATGATCGACAAATTTGCCCGATCTTGTGACCTGTTCTCAATGTCAATCAATGCCAAAAAAACCGTAGTACTGACCCAAGGAAGCGCAGAGATTCCAGCCATAATGTTGGGTGGCACTCCTCTGGTAGTAGTTGACAAGTTTTGCTACCTAGGTTCTACCCTGTCGAACAATCTGTCGCTTGACGCGGAGATAGACATTCGTATCGGCAAGGCAGCGACCATGTTCGGGAAGCTCAGTTCAAGAGTATGGAAGAATAAACATCTTACCACTAAGACTAAGATGATCGTGTACCAAACATGCATCTTGAGCATACTCTTGTACGGAGCGGAAACCTGGACATCGTACGCAAAACAAGAACGTCGACTCAACACTTTCCATATGCGGTGTCTACGTAACATCATTGGCATCACCTGGGCGGACAGGATCACTAACGAAAGGGTTCTTGAAATAGCACAGCTGCCGAGCCTTACCGCCTTGCTCAAACAGAGGCGTTTGCGGTGGTTGGGGCATGTGCACCGGATGGAGCCCTTCCGTTTGCCGCGGTGTGTTCTGTTAGGCGAAGTAGCGAACGCAAAAAGAGCCGTTGGGAGGCCGATGCTTCGTTTTAAAGACTGTGCAAAGCGGGACATGCACGCCTTTAACATCAAACAGGAGGGCTGGGAGAAGTTTGCTGATTCCAGGAACGAGTGGCGTAAACGTGTGAAGGATGGACTTAAAATTCACGACGATGCCTGGTTCAATGTGCTGGCTGACAGAAGGGAAAAAAGGCATCAGAGCGGCGATCCACCTGCCGCTGCCTTCCCGTGCCTTAAATGCGGAAGAGTTTGTCGCTCTCGGATTGGCTTATTCAGCCATAATAAGAAGTGCCTTGCAGCAGACACTGCTTAAATCGTCTGCTATAGACGGATGAGGCCTATGATGACTCCAAATATTGGTCTACTCTATAGTAGCCTTTAAGAACGAACATAGGATAGTTCTTACTCCGGAATACATCATCATAACAGCCTTAGTCGACTCTATAGTAGCCTTTCAGAAAGATCATAGGATAGTTCTTATTCCGGAATACATCATCATAACAGCCTTAGTCCACTCTATAGTAGCCTTTCAGAAAGATTATAGGATAGTTCTTATTCCGGAATACATCATCATAACAGCCTTAGTCCACTCTATAGTAGCCTTTCAGAAAGATAATAGGATAGTTCTTATTACGGAATACATCATCATAGCCTTAGTCCACTCTATAGTAGCCTTTCAGAAAGATCATAGGATAGTTCTTATTACGGAATACATCATCATAACAGCCTTAGTCCACTCTATAGTAGCCCTTGGGAACGAACATAGGATAGTTCTTATTATCGTAACACATCGATTGAGCATAGGCGCTCCCCCAAGCTCTTCCACCGCGATCGGTCCGGCGGCTTCTCGCAAATTTGTGTACGAAGTCGCCGGGAGGAAGTTAGTTTTCTATTGTTAACTAGCGGACCCGGCAAACGTCGTCCTGTTTTTTTTTCATATTTTCTAATCATTTAAACCTTCCCTGAATTTCAAGACTAAAATGATTTAAACCGGTTCAGCCGTTCTCGAATTTTAGCAAGACTAACGAACAGCAATTCATTTTTGTGTTTTTTTTCTAGTGGCCACCCGCGACTTCGTCCGCGTGGAATCCCTTTGTTTTCACAATCGCGGTCCTACGGGATAAAAAGTATCCTATGTCCGTTTCCTGGTTCTAAGCTACCTCTCCATCAATTTTCAGCTAAATCGGTTCATCCGTTTTGACTTATAAACAGTGTAACCAACACCACTTTCTCTTATATATATATATATATATATATATATATATATATATATATATATATATATATATATATATATATATATATATATATATATATATATATAGATGTACCAACCTGAGTTTGTCCTGAACTTTCTTGACGGCCTTGTCGGGTTCCAGCGCGATGTCAGGCACTGAAGCGTCCACCATCAGCGAGAACAGGTTCAACATGAGGTTCGCGTGTCTGAGGGGAATAAAATAATACATTCGAAAAGACAACACACTTAATAAAATCTTTTCGGCTCCGGTCATCAGGGAGGATTCGAACCCCCGAAAAAATACAACTAAATAAGTAAAATTGATACATATCAAATGGGGCAGAGTCGCTAGAAAATGATGCTTCAATATAGTGGGTATAGTGTTATAGTCTAAGAGCCCGCGACGCCCAGACCTTCGTTATATTATAAAAGCTGAAAATTCTTCTATACATGTCTCCTATACAGGTATAAGCAAACCCAGCCTATACAACCTGCGTCGCGGCGGCTTTGGCAGGTAACAGCTAGTAAAGGTGACTAAAATTATGTATCAAATTTGTGATAGTATAAAATTTAGTTTCCATATAATTTAACTTACAATGATATTGGAAACCGCCTCGTCTATTGCCGGACACTTCGGGCGGTAACAACCCCTTTCCAGACACCCTTACAGGATGATTATTTATAAATCTACTTTCGTCATAGTATAAAATCTGACTTTTATATATGTTATTCAGAAAACTATACGAATAATGTTTCCACAACCCCCCGTCACTTTCGATGGTTCCCCTATCGTCCCAGGCACATTGAAGTCTACTCCAGGCGTGCGCGCGATGAATATACATGTACGTTGGTGCGATTGGTATGATTTATAAATAATCATCCTGTAAGGGTGTCTGGAAAGGGGTTGTTACCGCCCGAAGTGTCCGGCAATAGACGAGGCGGTTTCCAATATCATTGTAAGTTGAATTATATGAAAACTAAGTTTTATACTATCACAAATTTGATTCATAATTTTAGTCACCTTTACTACCTGTTCCCTGCCAGAGCCACCACGACCCAGGTTGTATAGGCTGGGTTTGCTTATACCTGTATAGGAGACATGTATACAAGAATTTTCAGCTTTTATAATATAACGAAGGTCTGGGCGTCGCGGGCTCTCACTCTATTAAGAGGAGAATGCATGCTAACTGGTTGCACTGGTTTTGATTGTGCTGTAAAGTAAAATATGCAGTCATCTAGCTTGGGATTCAATCCAGCAGAATTTGAAATACAAATGCGTTTATTTACGTATTTTGGGTGTTACAATAAATGTTTTGTAGATAAAGTTATAGTTAAACTCAACAAAATTTGCTACATTTTAGTCAGCGTGCAAATATATATACTTATTAATGAATACATTACAATTATGTCAGTAAAGGAAATCATCGCCACTAGACTAAATATATTTCTAGCGGGCAAAATATTCATTAATATTAAAAAAAAAAATATTAGCCACGAATGTAACTTTGTTTTAAATAAGGACCCTGTCAGTACTCTTATATCCTCTTATATTATGTCTATCTTATTTCACTCGTTCATTCTAGCTGGATTAGCGGAAATCCAGCGCGTATCTGGCAAAAGGTAGATCCCGTAATATGTTGGATTCGGCATGTAGATGAATGTGCTGGATCCAGCTGGACTGCTGGATGCTGGATCCAGCAATTTAATTCTTAGATGCAACGATAATCCTTTCAAAGTTTAATATCTACAGGTTGGCGACGACAATACGACAATTGACTGTCTGTCTGTAAAGCTTTCACGTCTTCACTACTGAATAGGTTTGGATGAAATTTGGTACACATACATGGTCGTCAACATTCTGTATGTGTATTAAATTTCATCCAAATATGTTCAGTAGTTTAGGCGTGAGAGTGTAGCAGACAGAAATTCAATTGTCGTATTGTGGTCGCCACCCTGTATTACAAGTCATTTTTTATGACCTATTATCTCGTCACCAAGTCTATCAGATATCGACGAGCAGTACGTTCACTCAGTGCGCCGAAGTGGTCATAATTTCAAATCAAACCAGGATCTGGTGGGTTTCACCTCCTTAGGTGGAAGAAGGCCGTATAACACTGTTTCCTAATCTCATGGTCATGGCACTGTCACAAATGCACCGCTTCCATGGCCTCAACTATCTCCTTACTGAGCTGGGCGGCGGCAGCGGCTTCGAAATCGATGGGGAATAGCGTTCGAGCGAGTGAGCATGATATCAGACACTTTTACTGTCATATCTCATGTGTCAAAATGTCAAATATATCACAACACCAGCTGATGTCTCGTATAGGTGCATTCTATCAACGGCAACTTGTACGAGGGTAGATTGAAAAGTTCGCGGCCTAACACATAAATACTTAAACTATTTTAATGTAACTGACCTCATTCGATAGGTTTACTCTCTGATTGTCAAATTGTGAAATTATATCGCAATAGCATTAACTGTTTATAAATAAAACTGAATTTAGTGAGCCTTTGTGCAGCGTTTTTAAAGAATGGAAAAAATTGAGAACCGTGCGGTCATCAAATACCTGTTTCAAAAAAAAAACTAACTCCAATAGAGATTCACGAAGATATGTCCTCAACATTGGGGGAATCTGCTCCATCGTATACGACGGTAAAAAAGTGGGTTGCTGAATTTAAACGCGGATAAGAGAGTATTGAAGATGACCCTCGCTCTGGCCGGCCTATGACGTCTACAACTGAAGAAAAAATCGGGAAAATCTGTGTCACCTGATATTGACAGATCGGAGATTGACCATCAGGGAGATTGCAGACACTATTGGCATCTCGTATGAACGAACACAAAACATCATAGTCAATGAACTTGGATTTCCTAAGGTTTCTGCGCGGTGGGTACCCAGATTGCTTTCAGTCGAACAAAAACGATTACGCCTCACGATTTCTCGCGACTGTTTGGAAATGTTTGAGGCTGATCCACAAGATTTTTTGGTCAGATTTGTAACCATGTGTGAAACTTGGGTACACCACTACACCCTAGAGTCAAAACAGCAATCTAAGCAGTGGAAAAAACCTGATGAACCGACTCCAAAAAAAGCCAAAATAATTTTGTCAGCTGGCAAGGTGATGGCGTCAGTTTTTTGGGATGCAAAGGGTGTCATCATGGTGGACTACCTTGCAAAAGGTGAAACTATAAACTCGGCTTATTACTGCACCCTCCTACGTCGCTTGCGAGAAACAATCAAAGAGAAAAGGCCAGGATTACTCAGCAAGAAAGTGTTGTTCCATCAGGATAATGCACGCGTTCACACGTCTGTTGAATCTGTGGCTCAAATTCGTGATTGTGGCTTTGAATGACTGCCCCATCCCGCCTATTCTCATGATTTGGCACCTCCAGACTTTCATTTATTCCCAAACCTAAAAAAACACCTTGGGAGGTCCAACATTTTCATCAAATGAGGAGGTCGAAGCCGCGGTGGGTGACTTTTTTGAAGGCCTTGAAGAAACTTTTTTATGACCGGCACACAGGCGTTGGAAACCAGATGGAAGAAGTGAATAGAGTTAAGTGGAGATAACGTGGAAAAATAAAATTACATTTGCTTATATTTAATATTGTTTTCTTGCTGAGGCCGCGAACTTTTCAATCCACCTTCGTATTTTTTGTTGTTCTGGCTGGTTCACTGAGAGCGATGTTTCGCTCGTTCGTTAACGACACTCGTCTAAAGCCGGTTCCAGATGAGTGTAACGCGTAATGTAATCCACCGTGTAATGTAACACGAATTCTACGTGTGAACGGCACTACGAGCATTACATGTAACGTTTGCGTGGCGCTCGCGGTTGATCCGTCGGCTGTCAGTTTTTGCGCGAACACAAAGACGCTCGCAGCACTGCAATAAGATTTGCGTTGATTTTAATATGCCGTCCACATATCGATACAAAATTACACGTAATCTTGCATTACACGTTACACACGTCTAGAACCGGCTAAATACACTAAATCTAGGACTTAACTTCTGAGATGCAAGAAGGTCGTATAGCATAAACTCATAGTTGTGTTAAGCGTGAACTGCTTCCATGGCTTGCACTATCTTCTTATTAAGATTCATGATTTTTGACACCTTTAACTTCTGAAGCAGCTGAGCAACCTGGCGCCGTATAACAAATTCATTGGGATGAAGCATGTTAGGGGACATTACCTCCTCAAATGCAAGAAGGCCGTATAGCACTGCTTCCTAAACTCGTGGTAGTGCTCCGAGTGCACCCCGCCCATGGCCTCGACCATCTCCTTGCTGAGCTTCATGGGCGGCGGCAGCGGCTTCGGGTCGCGGCCCAGGATGTAGCCGAAGTCGATGTGGAATAAAGCACCAGAGCGGGTGAGCAGCAGGTTGTCGAGGTGACGGTCGCCAACGCCTGGCGAGATAAATAAATAATAATAATAAGTACCCGATAGTCATGTCTGTGAACAGTTTAATAGCGAAGAGCCTCGATCAACACCTTAAGAGGCTCTCGCTGGATGGTTGGGTCAAGGGTCAGATGCAGAAGGCAGTACTTTTGGACACGGCGCGCATCGTCCGGAGGTTTCTCTCTCTGTAGCCTTAACTGTCGGTAGCTTGAGCCCTGCCCCGCTGCTGGCAGCTTGCTGGGGATAGGTTTTTATAATATTTTTATGAGTTGTATAATTTTATATTTTGTTTTATAATTATTTTGTAAAAACCAACCCTAAGATAAAGTTTAAATAAGGTATAATAATAATAAATCATTTATTCAGTTTCGATTAACAAAGAAATTTTTTAAATAAATTGGGACATCCTACTTCCTACTTATACAGCCGGTTTCTGATTTGAGCATTTGAGTAAAAATCAGTTGAGATCTGCTCAAATAGTTGATGAGTACTTAAGTTTCCTGCGTTTCATTTGTAAATTTCAGGTTGTCTCAAACCACACTCAACTGAGTATTATCCTTGATTATACTGCAACGTTCCATTGCAGGTAAAAACGACCGATTTTTACCGGTTTTTATATGTTAAGAGATTAGGTTTCATTATTTGCATTAATTAATTCTACATTTCATTGTATCAGTCAAATATTCCTAAGAACATCAGATTGCGGATACAAAATTAATTAAATAGTCACTATCCTATATTGTAATTAAGTTCTTAAAATAAATTGTGAACAACTGCCGAGAACGGAATGTCTTTTATCAATGAATCAATGTCAATGTCATAATAAAGTTTTATTTCCTTCAATGATAAATTGAAAAGTTTTTGAGTTGAAGAACTCTGAAATGTTACGTTAATGACAATGAGACAAAGACAAAACATCGACACTTGACAGTACCGACATCTGCCACATTTGTAGCATGCGTTCAGTAATTTTAAATTATTTGAAACTGCGAAAAAGAAAAGCAAATTTAAAGTATTGCGAAAAATCTGTCAAAATACATACAGGGTGTAAAAAAAACCTTAACGAAGCCGTCAACCACGCGTTCAGTACATCAAACAAAATCGTATGAAAAATAAATTTTGGCTGGGAAACAACTTTTATTTTTTGACATCAAAAAAAATTATTTAATTCTAACCCGCAATGTACAGCGCGCACGCTGAAAAGTGACCGCGGAGCGTGTAGCTTTACGCCGCCGCGACGCGGTTCGGTTCGAGTGTGCGCTTTTCATTGCGGAGTGTGCCATTTAGAGGCTTTTTATGAAAGAACTAGTGAAAATTTGTATCATGTTTCTTTGGAAAAAAGTTTAGTTATAACAGACAAAAGTCATTTCTGTAAAAATCATCAATTTTTTTTTCAAACTTTAACCATCAATATCTCAGTAACCGTTAACTTCCCAGGTATGGTGTAAAGGAAAAAAATGATCGTAACAATTGGTAGAATATGTGGTATTCGGCTTCGTTAAGGTTTTTTTTACACCTTGTATAATACCGAGCGGTGTACCCACACCCACCCGGGTAGGACCATAATATTTTCAATTATTTTAACAGTTTTTGCGGAAACCTTAAAATTTTTCCTTCTTTTTAAACCAGTAAAGTAGGTTATGTTCAATGATATTGAATGAAATATGAACGCAGCTAAAATAGTTTTCAATTACTGAATGCATGCTACAAATGTGATAGATGTCACTACTGTCGCAAATATTTAAGTAGGACTTAAGTACCCTCATTGGGTTGCTTAGCTGTCAGATGCTTAAGTTCACAGTGAGCAGGATTTGAGTACTGTCAGTTGTGTTGTGCAACGCAAATTTCGAGTTAAGCACTAGTTGATGTTCAATTTAAGAATTCTCAATCTCAAATGCTCAAACTACACTCAAACTTAATTCAGAAACAGAAATACTGTTGAGTCATACTTAAGTCGAGCTTAAGTTGTTTTCAACGCCAAAATCTCAACTCAGAAACCGGCTGATAAACGCGAAAGTTTGTTTGTATGGATGTTTGTTAATACTTTACGCGAAAACTAATAGGCAACTACTAAATCGATTGGCCTGAAATTTGGAACTTAGATTATAACCTGGAATATAAGATACTTTTTATCACGTAAAACTTCACGGTTCCTGTGGGATACGTAGAATACGGGTTTGCGGGTGAAGCCGCAGGGGACAGCTAGTCATTATATACATCGCATTGGTCCCAAAGTAGCTTTAGCACTTTAGGTTAGGTTAGGTCTGTAACCGTGACAACATTGAAAGTTGGTTTCTAACATTGTCTCCGTCCGGGGATCGAACTCGGGAACTGAAACTTGGAGCACCTTGAAACCGGTGCACGCGCTGCTACACTAAGGTCGCGATGATGAAGTGGTGGTGAGTAACAGTTTAGTTGTCAGGAAGACGTCCCACTGCTAAGCTTTAATCTTTTCCAAACTAACAGTTTCGTTAAATGTTGTCTGGAGTAACTAACTACTACATAGTTAGTCAATCATTAATCAGTCATCATAGATACCCACCCTAACTCAAAATGGAAAGGCCATTAGGCCTTTTCCATCTCTGCCCTAACCCGAGATCGAATTGAAGAATTGCCTTTAAGAAAATGTAAAATAAAATAAAATTATTGCGTTGCTCAGTGACCTGCCTGAGATTCGAACCCAGAGAACCGCAGAGCTAAAACGCTTGAAATATATACTGAAAATCGTACAGTACTTCAAACAGCAATTAACCTTTAATATATTACCTTTAATATGAAATGTAATGCACTATAATAACAACTTTTTTTTTCCAGATACATAAAAAATTACCAACTCACCAAGGAGATAAGTAATGACGCAGTACCCAGCACAGCTTCTGATATACGTGTCCATAGTTTCCGGTTTGATCCCGTAGGGGGCGCCCTCACACGGATTATGTTTCCTGAAGAAATTCTGTATACTACCCTCCGTAGCCAACGCCTCTGCTACCGTTATCGATTCTATAAACTGTAGAAAACCGTGCTTTGAACTCGTTGCCAGGACCTTGTATGGGGTCAACTTTAGGTCCAGATTTTCTCGTCTCAGTAATTTGTCCATGAGGGTTATCATTTGTAATATGAGTTGGTCTTGACGTAGATCGTCGCCATGTTTGAATATTGCTTCGTATTCCACTCCTTCTGTGGTTAGGAATGTAAGTTTTGACGGCATCAGTGCTGATTTGAAGAGGCTAGCCTTCTTAGCGACTATGCCTTTGATAGTGACATTTGGGTCTAGAGGGAAGGGCATGGGTTCGAAGTTAGTGAAGTTGAATTTGAAGGCGTCAGGATCGGCTAGTAACTGTTGGAGGCGCTCGGCCTTCTTGTTCCGATTTCCGCTCTCTCTGGTTACAGTCTTGACGAGTTTCACTAGTTTGTCTATGAACACTTGCTGGCGGGCGAGGAAGTTGCGCGTTCGTTGTAGCTCGGCGTTGCCTGTAAGAGTTATTGGTTAGGTGTTTAGCTCCTTTATTACTCCTTTCTCATCGTTTGACAATGAGTATTTATATGGCTAAGAAATGCCAACACAATGGATACCTACGATATGAGTACCTACAGTGGTGCAGTCGCGCGCTATCTCCGTCTCACCTTTCGCCAGCTTGTGCGAGAAGGCGCGCATGACCCGCAGGTACCAGTACCTACAGTGGTGCAGTCGCGCGCTATCTCCGTCTCACCTTTCGCCAGCTTGTGCGAGAAGGCGCGCATGACCCGCAGGTACCAGTACCTACAGTGGTGCAGTCGCGCGCTATCTCCGTCTCACCTTTCGCCAGCTTGTGCGAGAAGGCGCGCATGACCCGCAGGTACCAGTACCTACAGTGGTGCAGTCGCGCGCTATCTCCGTCTCACCTTTCGCCAGCTTGTGCGAGAAGGCGCGCATGACCCGCAGGTACCAGTGCAGCGGTGCAGTCGCGCGCTATCTCCGTCTCACCTTTCGCCAGCTTGTGCGAGAAGGCGCGCATGACCCGCAGGTACCAGTGCAGCGGTGCAGTCGCGCGCTATCTCCGTCTCACCTTTCGTCAGCTTGTGCGAGAAGGCGCGCATGACCCGCAGGTACCAGTGCAGTGGTGCAGTCGCGCGCTATCTCCGTCTCACCTTTCGCCAGCTTGTGCGAGAAGGCGCGCATGACCCGCAGGTACCAGTGCAGTGGTGCAGTCGCGCGCTATCTCCGTCTCACCTTTCGCCAGCTTGTGCGAGAAGGCGCGCATGACCCGCAGGTACCAGTGCAGTGGTGCAGTCGCGCGCTATCTCCGTCTCACCTTTCGCCAGCTTGTGCGAGAAGGCGCGCATGACCCGCAGGTACCAGTACCTACAGCGGTGCAGTCGCGCGCTATCTCCGTCTCACCTTTCGCCAGCTTGTGCGAGAAGGCGCGCATGACCCGCAGGTACCAGTACCTACAGCGGTGCAGTCGCGCGCTATCTCCGTCTCACCTTTCGCCAGCTTGTGTGAGAAGGCGCGCATGACCCGCAGGTACCAGTACCTACAGCGGTGCAGTCGCGCGCTATCTCCGTCTCACCTTTCGCCAGCTTGTGTGAGAAGGCGCGCATGACCCGCAGGTACCAGTACCTACAGCGGTGCAGTCGCGCGCTATCTCCGTCTCACCTTTCGCCAGCTTGTGTGAGAAGGCGCGCATGACCCGCAGGTACCAGTACCTACAGCGGTGCAGTCGCGCGCTATCTCCGTCTCACCTTTCGCCAGCTTGTGTGAGAAGGCGCGCATGACCCGCAGGTACCAGTACCTACAGCGGTGCAGTCGCGCGCTATCTCCGTCTCACCTTTCGCCAGCTTGTGTGAGAAGGCGCGCATGACCCGCAGGTACCAGTACCTACAGCGGTGCAGTCGCGCGCTATCTCCGTCTCACCTTTCGCCAGCTTGTGTGAGAAGGCGCGCATGACCCGCAGGTACCAGTACCTACAGCGGTGCAGTCGCGCGCTATCTCCGTCTCACCTTTCGCCAGCTTGTGTGAGAAGGCGCGCATGACCCGCAGGTACCAGTACCTACAGCGGTGCAGTCGCGCGCTATCTCCGTCTCACCTTTCGCCAGCTTGTGTGAGAAGGCGCGCATGACCCGCAGGTACCAGTACCTACAGCGGTGCAGTCGCGCGCTATCTCCGTCTCACCTTTCGCCAGCTTGTGTGAGAAGGCGCGCATGACCCGCAGGTACATGGCGCGCGCGTGCGGGTCCTGCGCGGGTCGGTCCTCGCACTCGATCAGCAGGTACCAGTAGAGGTAGTTGCCGACGACACTGTTGCCGCACGCGCGGGATATGAGGAAGGACGATAGGCTGAGCGGCTCGTCGTCGGAGTCGCTGGAATAGACGGTTCCAGTTAAAAACTAACTTTCCAGTTAAAAATTCCCGAATGAGATAGGAAAACAGCTGGTGTTTTTGACGGCTGGATGGATTTTTAGCTAAGAACCACCGTGATTAATAGTAGATTGTATCATGAGGAAGCATAATAATATTTTTACGGCGAGGGCGCTTTTTTGAATCCAGAGCGAAGTGAGGGATTCTAAAGTAGAATCCTGAACGAAGCGAGGGATTCAAAGTACGTCGCCCGAGCCAAAAATATATTTGCGTCCAAATGATACACTCTACTTTTCATCACCCTCTATGATAATATAATTTATCAAAACCAAGAACTTGAATGTGAAAATTTATGAAAACGCGGGCCGTAGTTCGCGCGTTTTTTTTTTTACTCAGTTGCCAGCGGCGGCGGCGGGGCGATGGTGGACGGACGTGCCGTCTAACCAGCCAGTCTCTTGCGTTCGGCGGGAAACTCTAAGATGTTCCAAATTCAATAAGTGCGAGCAAAAGAATTTTTGGTCGCACTTATTTCAATAAAGAGGACCAAAATCTCATTTCTGCCCGCTGGACAGTCTGTGGCAAAGAGTAGAGTAATAGTACCTATGTCGCTTAGAAGCATCACCTTTGGGCGCACTTAAAGGCGACCAAAATCGTCTTTTTCGAATAGATGGGATAAAAACTATCATTCGAATTAAAAGAATCGCTTTATAAGCGCGGTCCATTCGTTCGGTCACACACAAATACGCAAACACACAAAAAATAGGGGTAAAACTTATAATACCCCTCTTTTTCGTCGTTTCCGTTTTTTAATGCCACCAGGGATGGTTGGGAAGGGAACCAACTCACAATAATTTTCTTATCTACGGATGGAGTGTACGCAGAGATGTGCAAAATGTAATCAGAATAATGACTGATGATTAAGATTACTTTGTGTTAACATTAATCATGATTACTGATTACATAAAATAGTCACGTGAGTGAATAAAGATTACTAATCTGTAATCGAAATTTTGATTGCTGATTGATGAATTCCATAGTACAAAGATTCCATACAAAAGTCGGGTGATGCCGCCGCCTGTTACGGAATTAAATTAAGTAAGGGATGTCACCATCTGAAAATTTGGAAATGCCATGTCTTGTACGACGTCGGGGTACATTATTGTCAAACAAAAACGCCTATCATCATTAATGGGACCTCAAACAATTATGAACTTTTAAAATCATTTATAAAACCCCACACAATTATGGACCCCCAATTCATTTACGGAACCCCAAACAGATATGGACCCCCCAATTCATTTACAAAACCCCAAAAAGTTATGGACCACTAAGTCATTTACGGAACCCCAAATAATTATGGACCCCCAAAACATTTACGGAACCCCAAACAATTTATGGACTACAAAAATGACACTAACCGGCCGATGATAGTTAACCAAATAAAAATATCACAAGAGTAATAATTTAATCTTGATTACGAACTACTGTAATCAAGATTGATGATTACATTTGTACTCATGATTAAAAGTAATCATGACTAATGAAATTTGTTAACAATCAATCAGATTGGCGAGCGACTGGACACATGACGTGATCTCCCTTTGTGTTTCAACTGTTGATACACAACACACCTCACCCCAACAAGTAATTGTTGTCGATCACTCTGTTGTTGTTGTTACAACTGTTAATCTACGACCAAAACTCACCCGAACAAGTTGTTGTTGTCGATCACGCTGTTGTTGTTGGCGGCGACGTCTTCGGCTGTTGATTCATCCGGGCGCCCGTCCAGCGAACGACGACTGGTAACTGATGCCGTCATCTCGCTCGATGTTAACACTGGGAAGTGTAAACTTTTGTTTACTTTTGAAATTTGGTTAACTATGGGCAGGACTTTACAAATGTAGAGTTTAGTGTAGAAAGGTCTGATGTAAAAAAAACCGGCCAAGTGCGTGTCGGACCACGCATAAACTAGGGTTCCGTAGTCAATTTCAGGTTCATCATCATCATCTCCCTAGCCGTCAATGTCAGCTTTGTAAAGTATGTATTTTTATATTATTTATAATTTCGAAAGTATTCATCATAGGATACCCAAAACAATTTTGAATTTTGAAAAGGTAATTTTAATTTTTCGTATTTTTAAAAATGAATTCTATATGTGAAGTATCCTAGAACCAAGTTACATGCAAATCAGTCCATAAACGTAGAAGATATTCTGCTGTGACAGACTAGGACGGACTGAACGATCTTATAAGGGTTCCTTGTCGGACTACGGAACCCTAAAAATGATTCGTTGTGTAGGTATCTGTAACTACCGTCGAACTCTCCGGACAGAAACATGGATATCGCCAATCGAACAGAAACAGGGAATAGTTCTGAAAGGAACTGTTTGTGATTGCGACCCTCCACACATAGTTCTGGAAATACCATCATAGTACCATCGGTAGCGACATATATATCTAGTATTGACAGTATCGAAAGATCGATCTTTGGCAACATTTTCAGTTACGTGTCAGCTGTAAACAAATGTGGTGACAAACGAGCGGTGTAGGGACGTCGTTCACACTGTGGGGTGAGCACAAACATTATCGTAACGTATTCGTATCTTAAAAAAAAAACAGTGGTTGCCTGTAAAGTCGGTATACGGGCGAAAGTTTTACGTGACAACGACTTTGAGTGGTAAAATAATTTTAATGTGAATATTCATTCGTATAACATGAACCGGTGTGTATGCCTATCTCTCTCACTCTCTCTCTCTCGCTCTGTCTCTCTCGCTCTTAGGCGGTTTAACTGTGCTCGAGTGGAAGGGACGCGTGCCTTTCACTTTTTATGTCTGTCTCACTCGCTCTTAGGCGGGCTAACCATGCCCGAGTCGAAGGGACGCGTGCCTCTCACTCGCTCTCATTGTGAGCGCGGAACGTGAGCGGAGCAGCGTAACGCAGTTTCTTGAAGTGTCACCCGGCAAACCAATTTATAAGACGTTGTCACGACAAAAACATAAGAAAAATGTCAGTTTTCCCCGTACAAATTGACAAGTTGACGAATAGAATACGCTACGAATACGTTACGATAGTTGTTCGTGCTCACCCCACAGATCACGCAATATCGCTTTATGAGTTGACTTTCCGCTGTTGCCCGCATTCTGTCATCTAGGTTTAGGTTTAGTTTAAACAACATTTATTCCCACAAAGACATAAAATCTGACGTCACTTTTATGAGAATTTACACAAATGTCTGTAAAGTGCGGGGATCGAACCCGCGACCTCTTAATAGTCAACTTCTTGACCATCACACCAAAGTGGTTGTAATATATAGAGATTACTAGCTGACTTGGCAAACGTTGCTTTGCCATATGAATGTTAAGGATAGACTACCCTTGTCATTAAGGGGTATGAAAAATAGATGTTGGCCGATTTTCAAACCTACTCAATATGCTCACAAAATTTCATGAGAATCGGTCAAGCCGTTTCGGAGGAGTACAGGAACGAATATTGTGACACGAGAATTTTATGTACATTGATCTGACTCCGGGGTAAGTAGGTCAAGTACTTGTGTTACAGATATCAGAATCAACAGTGGTATTACAAATACATAAAATGTATAAATACATATAACACCCAGACGAGTACAAACGGACATGTTCATGCACACAAATGTCTGTACAGTGCGGGGATGAAACCTGCGACCTTTAACTTCTTGACCATCACACCAAAGTGGTCGATATATAAAGAGTTTATTGAAGTATAGTTGAATATTAACTTGAGCTCATTCAAAGCGAAAGTCAATAGGCACCTTCTGGGTGAGCTCACTACATCGTCGACATCTTCTTTACCTCTTAGAGGGAGAATGATGTCAAGAGCGAACCCATATATATATTTAAAAAAAATATTAGAATTAAATATACCTGAGGTAGACAAAAGGCTGGCCTGGCTGCCGCGATGGCCGCTCTGCGTGAGCTTTCCTTCCGCATCCGAGTATATAACAGCCGATTCCTTACCGCATATGCGTAGATATTCTGGGGAACAAGTACTAATGTATAGTTTAGCCTGATCGGATTGCCGTCTCACCGAACTTTGAGTGACGGCACAGAGAATGCAGATGTGTTGCGTTCACACTCGTGCACAATGATATCTCCCGCGCAGTTGGCTGATCTCTGATGAGACTGTCCCCCGTGGTCTAAATCGATTAAGAGGAACTTTTTACTTTAGCTTTATATTTGTTTAAATGATTATTATTATATTTCATATCACACGATTTTGACAGCAAAGCAGTTTTTTTGCGGAAAGAAAGCTTGAATAGGCTTTATGACACCACCAATCGTTGAAGTACTCTTTATTATCTGTCAACAAAACGGTCTGCCTCCATAGATTATGTAAGGGTATACAAGAACGTGACGTCACGGTCATCTATCGGATATCGGAGTCAATTTACCGAATATTTATTGAGTTTTGTGTGTTAAAAAAAATGTTTTTTACAGCTTTTTAGAAATATACTCGTTGAATTTACTTCATAGAGGCTATGTTTTTAAACGCCATTGTCTTGAAAATATTTAAGATAGGTGTCATCATGCCTATTTCAAAGGATAACTCGAAAATCGGAGGCCGCTACGAAGTACAATCTTCGTAAATATATACATGTTCAGTAATCAATTGCGTTACAACATTGTCAATGTACAGATTATTGCGTTGAGCCGAAAGGAATATTCATTACAGTGCAAAAATATTTTATGTATTAATTTCCAGTCTCCTGCATTACACTACTATCAATGATACTACCTATGTTACTTTAGTGCGAAGTTTGGCGGAATACTTTCTGTCAGCAACGCGGTGGTGCGACAGGAATAAAAGAAATACTTAAAATCACGGTTCGGATATATTTTATGATAGATTTTACACCATTGCGAACAAATGACTATTGACTATTGCATGACATGTTCTAATATTTGAAATTTTAATAGAAACAGTGGCCAGGCCAGGTGGATGGATACAAAAAGGTACATATCGTCGCTAACACTTTCAAAGGACCTTGTACGGAGGTTAGAGAGCATTAGTTAGTTAAGTCGAACTCTATTAGCTGACGTTTTAAGTTTTTAATGCCGAAAATTTCTAACCCCTGACGAAAAAAAGGGGTGTTATAAGTTTGACCCTTATGTCTTTTTGTGTTGGTGTGTTTTTGTACGAGGGTGAATCAAAAAGTTCTTAGAAGTGCATATATATGAAACCTTTTTGGATCAAGTTCGATATTCAAATTAAAGAGTGTCTATCACACTATATTTATGCAGACTGTCACTTGTTTTTGTCAGTTCGTTCGCATGTAATAATTTTTTTTGTGCAACGAGTTGCTAAAAAGTCAAAATTATGGATAAAAGTGAGTTACGTGCGGTTTTAAAATATCTCAGTTTGAAAAAATGTCTACGAAGGAAATTTTTTTGGACATTCAGCAGACATTAGGGGGTGATGCTGTACCCTATTCTACGGTTGCGTACTGGGTGGCTGAATTTAAAAGAGGTAGATCAAGCTGTAAAGATGACCCGCGTTCTGGGCGGCCTTCAACCTCCGTTACAGAAGAAAATGTCAAAAGGGTTGAGAATCTGGTTTTGGAAGACAGAAGAATGACTATAAAACATATAGCTGAGATCCTAAAGATATCTTTTGGTAGCGTTCAATCCATTTTAATTGTCTGCAAGATGGGTGCCACGAATGTTAACCGACGAAAACAAAAAGCGACGTTTGGAAATTTCCAAGCGTAATCTCGAAATGTTCCAGCGTGATTCGGATAATTTTTGACGTCGTCTTGTCACCATGGATGAAACGTGGGTCCACCATTTTGATCCTGAAACTAAAAGACAAAGCATGTCTTGGAAACGACCATCTACTCCATCCATTAAGAAATTTCGAGTTGCTCCTACCGCTGGCAAAGTTATGGCCTCTGTGTTCTGGGATAGTGAAGGAATCCTTTTTATTGATTACATGCCAAAAGGCCAGACGATTACTGTACCCTATTATGCAAATTTAATCCCGAAAGTGCGTGAAGCGATTAAAGAAAAACGTCGTGGAAAACTGTCGTTGGGCGTGTTGTTCCTTCAAGATAACGCTCCTGCTCATCGATCGGAAGTTGCGCTCAACGCAATCCGCTGTGCTGGCTTCAATCTCCTTGACCACCCACCATATTCTCCGGACTTAGCCCCAAGTGATTTTCACTTATTTCCAAAATTAAAAGAGGAAA
The DNA here is from genome assembly GCA_963921415.1 of Pyrausta despicata. Classification (NCBI taxonomy): domain Eukaryota; kingdom Metazoa; phylum Arthropoda; class Insecta; order Lepidoptera; family Crambidae; genus Pyrausta; species Pyrausta despicata. Next base: position 14,027,352 of record OY992861.1, on the reverse strand, counting down.
TTCGTGGAACAAAATTTCACGATAATGACGCGGTTATAGCTGCCGTAGAGGACTTTTTCGAGAGTCAAGAAAATAATTTTTTTTCACAAGGAATAAGGAAGTTAGAAACGCGTTATTCTAAATGCATTGCATTGAAGGGAGATTATGTAGAAAAATAAAATATTATTATTTAAATCTTTGCATTTTTTAATATTGATTCCAAGAATTTTTTGATTCACCCTCGTATGTATCTGTGTGTGGCACCGTAGCTCCCGAATGGACGGACCGATTTCAAAGCGGTTTTTTTAATTCGAAAGATAATTTAATCACGGTAGTTCTTTGCTATAGCTGGTCCAAATCCGTCTAGTAATTTCCTGGGACATTCGGGGCTTTTTACTTTTACTGTTGACATTGCGAGCGAAAGGGACTATCTTAAGACTTAGCGTTACGGAATAGAAGTTCTTTTGTAAAGGCGAAGCAGTAACTTATTTTTCAACACACTTGCTCATAAAGTGGTTGTAATTTCACTGCAATAAGACTAACAATGACACCTATAATCAAACTGTGACTTTTTCATTACAGATTTAAAAAAAGAAAACTTTAAAATCCCCATTTTGTACGTGGCAGAATAGGCGCAGCCCCTATGCGCGGAAAATAAAGACTTAAACTTGATTTTAAGGCGCTTCCTACTGACGAAACACCAAGTACATCCAATGATTGGATTTCACCTACCTACACGAATAATGAGCCATCTCAAATTACAATAGAACATGAAAGTATTTCAATAAATAATCTATCTGATGAGACCGCTATGCCATCAAAAGCAGTTAATTATAATTTTACTAACTGTACATTTACTAATTGTTTCTCTAAATAAACTTTTTATCTACTAAATAAAATGAGTTTTTATTGTTTTTTTTTATTCACAAGTTTGTTGAAAAACGTCGTATGATACACGTGTGTATTGATGATTACCGTCCTCGACTCTCTTAAGACCCTCGCGTACGGCTCGGGTCTCAATGGCGCCTCGGCGGTAATCACCAATGTTACACACTAGTACCATAATGTACTTATATTTATTAAAGTTCTGCACAAACATGTGTACAATGGCGGACTTAATGCCAAAGGCATTCTCTACCATTAACGTACAAAGATAAATTAATAAACATACAAACTAATTACTTTCATAAAATAAATTAAAAAAAAACATAAAAAATCATAGACATACTTTATAACGTATACATAATAAGGATTATTACACTTACCCTCGTGTATTTCCGAGAAGTCCTCATATTTGAGAGCCTGTACAAGCTGCAGTAGGTACAACAGTAGATCCTCGTCGGGAGCTTGCTTTAGGCGAGAAACGGCGTACCTGAAACCATTTACATTATATAAATCACTAGCTTTTACCCGCGGCTTTGCCCGCGTAGAATGAGGACATTTACAAATGACTTAGTGACTGTATTTTTTTGCATATAAAAAGTTTAATTTTGATCATTCCGTAGGGAATTATCTTATATTTTTACCATGTTTCCGTGTTTGTTTTTCACGATTTTGGTAGTAATAAATCGTATAGCTAGATTTAGTACAAATATGTAAAGTTATAAAATTTATATACATACCTATCTAAGTTGTTTGAAAGAATACTTGTGGAAAATACACAAAATAACAATCAATCAAATCCACAATCTCAAAGAAAATCAAGTCCGTTAGAAAAGCCAAATCGACAAATTATTCGAAAAACCAATTGACAACACAGAACTGAAACGACACAGAATTAACCTATAAAGAAGAAAATTCCTAATTTCACCTCAAAGTCACAGTCATTAATATCCAAGTAGCTGTGGTAATTCATTATCGCGTTTTAAAATACAGGCAACGCCATCTATTGGCGCCTCAATAAACTATACTGAGACTACGCTTACGTAGAATGAATGTTGCTATTTTCCTGCTGTATTGTATGGGAACATGTAAGTAGAATCCTCTTTTATCCCACGGGAGCATATTATTACAATAAAAAGTATATCCTACAATCTAATTCAGGTTATACACTGCTCAACACTGTCTAGGGATGAAGAAAATGTATAGCATTGTAGTGGATTCATTAACATGAATTAAAAACTATTATTTAATCTATGTCAGCTAATACACTATCTGTAAACCAAATTTCATTAAAATCCGTTCAGTACTTTCGGCGTGATTGAGGATTATCAAGATTCCTGCTTTATCCCATGGGAGAGTTTAATCTGGATAAAAGTAACACCGAAATTAGCCTATACCCTGCCTGTATACCAAATTTCATCAAAATCCATTCAGTACTTCCGACGTAATTGAGGATTATCAAGATTCCTGCTTTATCCCCTGGGAGAGTTTAATCGGGATAAAAAGTACCCTATCACCTAAGTTAGCCTATACTCTGCTTGTATACCAAATTTCATCAAAATCCATTCAGTAGTTTTAGCGTGATTGACGGACAAACATCCAAACATCCAAACAAATGTACTTTCACATTTATAATATTATTAAGATCACGACCTCTTTGGTGTAATAGTCAAGAAGTTGACTATTAACTAAGAGGTCGCGGTTTCGATCCCCGCACTGTACAAACATTTGTGTGCATGAACATGTCTGTTTATACTTTTCTGGGTGTAAGTATATGTATTTATTTAAGTTTATTTGTAATATCACTGTTGATTCTGAAATCTGTGGCACAAGTGCTTTAGCTACTTAACACGGAGTCAGATCAATGTATGTGATGTTCTTGTATATAAAAAGCGGTATTTCATAAACTCTGGGAGATTTTTCTATACAACGTGATTCATCTACATGGTAAGTACACAAACATAAATAAATTTGATGAAGATATCACATGATTGTATTGATTGGGCTTATCAGAGGTCAGTAAAAACTAGACAACCAGCATAACTAGTGAGGTGCCGTTGTCACAGTAAAGTAACGAAATTTGTGCATATAGGGTTGTCACAATCATAAAAATGAGGCTTCGATTAGGGGTAACCCCAGATCCAGACGTTGGGCGAACAGTTGGCGGCGATATCAATCACCCAATGTACAGACCTATAAATAATCGTTAGCCTCAATGTTGATTGGTGCGTTAATGTTTTATTCTAATGGCTAATAGCGTTCGTTCTAATGTCAGTTTATTTTAAAGTTTAATGTTAGTTGCTGTTATTGGGGTAACCTTTGATCCAGGCGAACAGTTGGCGGCGAAATCAATCACCCAATGTGTAGACCTAGAAAAAATCGTTAGCCTTAACGTTGATTGGTGCTTTTTTTAGTGTTAGAAGTTATTTTAATGGCCAATAGCATTAGTTTTCGAGCCAACTGTTCGCCAAACGTGTAGACCCGGCGTAAAAATTAAGGGAAGCAATAGTTCTAGAAGGAGATTGCGCATTTAAACTTGTTGAACCATCGGCGATGCTGGCTCGATTTAGTGTGAAACACTTTTTTATTCTAATGAAGGAACCTGATTTGAAAAAAGCACCCTGTACGTACTTCCTGACGGCCGGGTGCGTGAACTTGGGCGTGAGAAGTTCCAATGCGTCTTCGACGTCCATCGGCGTCCATTGCTTCATCATAGCCAGTGCCTGCCGCACCTCGCCTGGAACGAGAGAAACGTTCTGCTAACATTGACGTTCTCGAACGAACCGTTGTTCTTAGCCGAATATATTTGACGACCACTTTGGTGTAATGGTCAAGAAGTTGACTATTAACAAGAGGTCGCGGGTTCAATCCCCGCGCAGTACAAATATTTGTGTGCATGAACATGTCTGTTTGTTTGTACTGGTCTGAGTGTAATATGTATTTATTTAAGTTTTTTTTTGTAATGCCTTTGTTGATTCTGATATCTGTAACACAAGTGCTTAAGCTACTAACCACGGAGTCAGATCAATGTATGTGATGTTGTTGTATATTTATTTATTATATGTTCCAGGGCCTTGGTGTTGAAACGTAGGCTTGTGGCTACGCAAATCTTCGATACTCGACGATTTTATTTTCCAAGCGACTACCGCCATACAAATTAATTGAGGCTCGCACACTAGTTGACACATTGTATGTAGTCGTCATCGTATGAATAAATAAAAATATTTCAAAGCAATTACACGAATTCTCTAGCCCCAAATTAAGCTACGAGGCTTGTGTTATAGGTACTAGATAACGGATAAACATACTTAAATTCAATTTTTTTCGTAAATACATATTATACATATGAAACACTCAGACCAGTACAAACACACATGTTCATGCACACATATGCTTGTACTGTGCGGATATCGAACCCGCGACCCTTGGTTTTGAAAGACCGAAATGTAGACCACTACTGCACCAAGCGGTCAAATCATCGATTGTCGAAAATTTTCGTAGCGTTTTGTACGAAGAGGCTTACGGCTAGTTCTATATTTTAACTTCGTTAAACAAAGACACTGACATCTGACAAATGGCAGAGGACTGTAAATTTCACTTCAGAAGAAAGGCTAAATAATTTGCAACAATCTGAAATATGACTCGTATATATCAATATTATCTTAATTCTTCTAAGTCACATTCTTGGCAAAAGTAATATTTTTAATAAGTGCATATCAAATCTTACAATGAGTTTTGTGACCTTACTACCACTCGATCAGTTAAACGTAACTGAAAACTAAACAATAGCGATACTAATTGTGCGAAGAGGTATATTTCCGTTGAGTACAAGGTCTTTCAATCTGATATGTATATTTTAATAGTCTGCGACTGCCTCGTTGGTGTAGAGGCAAAGTTTCTGCCTTACATCCTGTCCTGGGTTCGAATCCCAGGATTTTCTGTCATGAATTTTTCAAAAACAGCTCGAGTCGGGAAGTTAGCGGTGTTACACACCCCCGTGCCTCGGTGCGCACGTTAAGCTGTTGGTCCTGCGCCTGATATCAGTGAGTGAACCTGTGTATTGCGCTCACATTTGAGCACTACAATTTCTCCTGCGCAGTTGGCTGATCTCTGTTGAGATTGGCCGCCGTGGTCGAAATCGGCCACGAGGACTATTATTATGATTATTTTAATAGTACGAGTACCATACTCTTTCGACTTCACCAATGTTAGATTCTTACATAAAATTATATATCCCAATTCGCCCGCGAAGTTCCCTTGTTTGAAACTTTTAATATCAACTTACTAGTTAAGATGCAATATATATAAAAGGCAACCCTATAAGAAAGGTTAACGGTCTATCCAAATGTGACCCTCACGAGATACAAAGTCACCTGTTATAATTTTCTTTAACGCATTATATACCAACATAAAGTCAATACTTAACGCGCCAATAAAAAATAACAAGCGCTATTTAAAGTACCTGTTTGATTTTAACATTAAAAATTACCGCAAACATAGCTGTAGCGTAACTCAACTATGGGAAAAGTATACATTTTTAAGTTAGGTAGTAGGTAATCAGTCGCGGAAGTAAATAAAGCTCTTAATATAAGAAAAGTCCACGTTCTAAGTAGAGAATAATCCGTTTATGTAATTTGAAATGTTACCTCCATTTAATTCTAGTATGTACACTTCTTGCTTGGAAATCCAACTCAAATAACATACGTTCACATAGTTTTATCACTGTCACGTTTTAAAATCATAAGTAAACACCATTTCCACACATTTAAATTAACCACTATTGAATAATTTCCTACACAAAATAAGCGTACAGTTTACACGCCAACTAAATTGAAGTGAATTCAGTCACATTTTAAAATTTACACGCGGCTTATTTACACGCATTCTTATTTCGAAACCCACACAGTTTTTTAGGGCTCGCCCGAAAAGTCAAAACCAGTATTGCCGGCCAACCGGCCTCGTTAAGCCTTGCTTTACGAATGTGGGGTATGATACCATTCATAATAAATATTCATACGTTTAGCATAATTCTTTTATCGTTTTCTAAACTGTTGCGATATCAGTTATAGCAACGTTGTTAGGTAATAAGATTTTTAAGTTTCTTAGATAATAGTAGAACACAAAAAAGTTAACTTTTAAAGATATCTGCTATCTATTTGACAGAGTTGAGCCTGAATTTAGTACTACGATAAAGAGAGCCATGATACTCGTTATGATAGTAAGTTAGCCAACCCGGAAGATTATTATTCATTTGTTAGGATACAGTTAGTTGTCTTCGTTGTCTTTAGGATACAGATATTTATCATTAATTCTGACATGTATTTCTTTCTTCTTATTTTTCAATACATTTGTACGCCGACAAGGCATGTATTTGTACATTGACATCTATTCACCTGTGTATCACAAATAAATAATTTGAATTTGTTCAATTAGCTCAAATGTACCTTATCACTTAAACGAGTTTATATAAAAAACTGTGTTGATTATTTTACACCAAAATAACATTCGAATTTCTCAACTTACTATGCTGTCTTCATCAGATTCGCATAGTTGAAACTTGAAAACTTTTGTGGCAATCGTTTTATTTAATATTTTGCAGTGCCTCAGGAATGTTTGCTGAGGCACGCACTGACGATTTCTACGCTATCATGCGGAAAAAAGCAGCGTCGTTGCTCTGCAGGATACGGGCCAGCTCCAACTCCATTCTGAGGACCATTGCGGGGAGATATGACTCCCCTGTAACTCGCCACATGGCCAGGGTGTTGGTCAAAAGAAATACAGATTGACCCGCCGTGGCTGTGTGTGGTATGGCTTCCCTATTGTGCATTGCTTTTTTTTTGTGTTTTTTCTGTTACTAATATAGCTTGTAAGATTTATTTTACTAACAAAATGGACCTGCGTTGTCTGAATTTCTAAAATAAAAAAAATATAATCCACGAAACAAACAGTATCTAACACATTATAAGATTATGTTATTACATTTCACACATACGTGTGGGTTAATCAGACTAGACGAGACTCCTTTAATATTGGCGCCAGTTCTAAAATTCATTGACAGACCAAATATATAAATCAATAAACAAGGACATAAAAAAAACTTAACATTTAAGTCTAAAATTCTAGACTTAACCAATTAATCGTACCTTATTTGGTAATCCATGTAATACTAGATTCAACAAAGAGCATTTAAAGGAGACCTTGGCGTTAACCAGTACACGTCTGGTTTCAAAGTGAGCATAATATTTGTAGATCGTGACTGCGAGAATGTCTTTATAATGTAAATGAAGTTTTTGTGAGCTATTAATGTGACAATGATTAAGTATGCGCTCGGCAATAACAAATTATTTATTGTTATTTTATACCACGTGGATGGATGAAAGTTGTTTATTTATTTCAATGAAGAAAATTCCAGATAGACAAATGTTCTACATAACGAAAGCGACTTTCTGAGCCATGGTCAAAGGGTTAATTGTTCCTGTAAATAATCTTAAAGTTGCACAGTGCAGCTTGGAATATAGCTAGATTTTCAAGTATTTTGTTAAAGACTAGAAAACCCGGCGAACTCCGTTTCGCCACCAGATGGCTTCGTTTTTGTAACATTATGGCGCTGTATGTGAAAAATGATTATCCCTGTTTTCCTGCTGTTCTGTTGAATTTTACCTGAATTTTGTTTGATATAAATCTCACGGAGCCCGAGACTTTTCCAACGAATGCAAAACCTTGGAAATCGGTTCGTGCGTTCTGGAGTTACAGCGTCATGAACAACGAATATCGTTGGTCATGAAGGAAAACCCGACTTTTTTAGGGTTCCGTACCTCAAAAGAAAAAAAACGGAACCCTTATAAGATCACTTTGTTGTCCGTCTGTCCGTCCGTCCGTCCGTCTGTCAAGACCGTTTTTCTCAGGAACGCGTGGAGGTATCAAACTGAAATTTCTATATGATACTTAGGTATACTGTCCCTGGAAGCTGTAGAAAAATCAACCTTCTAAGCCAACGCAATCAAAAGATACAGCCATTTAGGCCGCAAATTTCCGCAAATTCTCGAAACTCGCACGGGAATCAAAACCTACAGGGTATTTCCCGTAAACTTAGAATCTTGAAATTTAGTACGTAGTCACGTCTTATAGTACAGATATAGGAAAAATTACGAAAACTGTAAATTTTCAGTTTCATCATATAAAAAAAAATTTTTGACAATTTTGAAAATTTCAAAGTTACTACTCCTTATCTACAGGTTTGTACGGAACCCTCGGTGCGCGAGTCCAACTCGCACTTGACCGGTTTTTTTATATTATAGACATTTAATGCTGATCTTGACTGGTAGAGAATGCCTTAGGCATTAAGTCCACCATTGTACACATGTTTGTGGAGAACTTCAATAAATAAAATAAATAAATCTCTATCATATAAACTAGAAGGCTAGATTATAAGATAAATTATACAGTGTAATTAAATGTCAGGAAGAATGAACTGTTAGATAATTAAGGAATGTATTAAAATAATAATGACATCATTACCTGGCCGGTTCCAGTTGACGCATTCCAAGAACTTGGTGAGCGCCCGCCGGTTGGTCGACAGGTAGAATCTGAAACAAAAGTGTAATGATAAATCATCATCATCAGCCTATATACGTCCAACTGCTGGGCACAGGCCTCACCTCACACCTCACTGTGAGGTGGTGCGAGCCATACTCCACCACGCGGGCTCAGTGCGGTGCAGTGGTGTGTGTAAGGTAAGTGACCAACCTTACTGTCAGATGTTATTAAGCCGCCCGAGGGCCTCCGACCAGGCATCTATCGATATTAACCGGGACCAACAGCTTAACGTGCCTTCCGAAGCACGGAGATGCTTGTAAATAGACGTCACTTTTATGGTCAGAATGGTCACCCATCCCAAACATGACCGCGCCGTAGGTTGGTTAAATATTTAGTATCACTACCAAAGCGCTGCAATCACTGCGCCACAAGCACCTAAATGTTATATACTATTTGTTAATTGGTGAAGTCTTAAAACTTTGGTTTGACTGGTTGGGACTGGCCAATTCGGCTAAGCTGACGCTGTATACTTAGATTTGAATTTGAATAAGAGAACATGAGAGTGACGTTGTAAGTGGTTTTTGTTTGAGTATAAGAAGACGAGTAGTATGTTGCAAAAGGTATTAGTTCCTATTTGTGTTATTTTAAGAAAATCATCTCTCTCTCCGGTCATGTCAGATTGCCGTCTCACCGAACTTTGAGTGTGATGGAACAGTGAGTGCACCAGTATATTGCGCTCACACTTGTGCACTATAATATCTCCTGCGTAGTTGGCTGATCTCTGTTGAGATTGGCCGCCGTGGTCGAAATCGGCCAGGAGGACTAATAATAATATTTAATACTAGCTGACCCGGCAAACATTGTTTTGCCATATAAATTATTGTGGACAACCCTTATCACTAAGGGATATGAAAAATAGATGTTGGCCGATTCTCAGACCTACTCAATATGCTCACAAAATTTCATAAGAATCAGTCAAGCCGTTTCGGAGGAGTACGGGAACAAACATTGTGACACGAGAATTTTATATATATAGATATAGAGATTTTAAGAAGTGTCTGTGCAAGCTCAATAAACACGTTTCGTTAAATTGGCGAGTTTCCCTTCCAGATCTCACATACCTGTACTTCCACAGCAAGTAATGGTCGGGTGCGGCGCGCGGCTGTGCGGGCGGTGCGGCGACGATGGCGGCCACACTAGAGAGCTAGCTACCTGTACTTCCACAGCAAGTCCTGGTCGGGTGCGGCGCGCGGCTGTGCGGGCGGTGCGGCGACGATGGCGGCCACACTAGAGAGCTAGCTACCTGTACTTCCACAGCAAGTCCTGGTCGGGTGCGGCGCGCGGCTGTGCGGGCGGTGCGGCGACGATGGCGGCCACACTAGAGAGCTAGCTACCTGTACTTCCACAGCAAGTCCTGGTCGGGTGCGGCGCGCGGCTGTGCGGGCGGTGCGGCGACGATGGCGGCCACACTAGAGAGCTAGCTACCTGTACTTCCACAGCAAGTCCTGGTCGGGTGCGGCGCGCGGCTGTGCGGGCGGTGCGGCGACGATGGCGGCCACACTAGAGAGCTAGCTACCTGTACTTCCACAGCAAGTCCTGGTCGGGTGCGGCGCGCGGCTGTGCGGGCGGTGCGGCGACGATGGCGGCCACACTAGAGAGCTAGCTACCTGTACTTCCACAGCAAGTCCTGGTCGGGTGCGGCGCGCGGCTGTGCGGGCGGTGCGGCGACGATGGCGGCCACACTAGAGAGCTAGCTACCTGTACTTCCACAGCAAGTCCTGGTCGGGTGCGGCGCGCGGCTGTGCGGGCGGTGCGGCGACGATGGCGGCCACACTAGAGAGCTAGCTACCTGTACTTCCACAGCAAGTCCTGGTCGGGTGCGGCGCGCGGCTGTGCGGGCGGTGCGGCGACGATGGCGGCCACACTAGAGAGCTAGCTACCTGTACTTCCACAGCAAGTCCTGGTCGGGTGCGGCGCGCGGCTGTGCGGGCGGTGCGGCGACGATGGCGGCCACACTAGAGAGCTAGCTACCTGTACTTCCACAGCAAGTCCTGGTCGGGTGCGGCGCGCGGCTGTGCGGGCGGTGCGGCGACGATGGCGGCCACACTAGAGAGCTAGCTACCTGTACTTCCACAGCAAGTCCTGGTCGGGTGCGGCGCGCGGCTGTGCGGGCGGTGCGGCGACGATGGCGGCCACACTAGAGAGCTAGCTACCTGTACTTCCACAGCAAGTCCTGGTCGGGTGCGGCGCGCGGCTGTGCGGGCGGTGCGGCGACGATGGCGGCCACACTAGAGAGCTAGCTACCTGTACTTCCACAGCAAGTCCTGGTCGGGTGCGGCGCGCGGCTGTGCGGGCGGTGCGGCGACGATGGCGGCCACACTAGAGAGCTAGCTACCTGTACTTCCACAGCAAGTCCTGGTCGGGTGCGGCGCGCGGCTGTGCGGGCGGTGCGGCGACGATGGCGGCCACACTAGAGAGCTAGCTACCTGTACTTCCACAGCAAGTCCTGGTCGGGTGCGGCGCGCGGCTGTGCGGGCGGTGCGGCGACGATGGCGGCCACACTAGAGAGCTAGCTACCTGTACTTCCACAGCAAGTCCTGGTCGGGTGCGGCGCGCGGCTGTGCGGGCGGTGCGGCGACGATGGCGGCCAGCTGGTCGCGCTCGCTCGCGGTGGGCTTGGCGTCGCGCCCGCAGACTCCGGAGCGGAGTGAGCGGGCGAGACGGTGTTGCTTGCTTTCTACTAGGTTCTCCTGTGTGTATAAATCGTATTTTTGTTATAAGAGCTTTAGGGTTGCTATATTGTAAAATTTTATAAGTATGGATGACTATTTTTATAGTGTTATATAGTTCTGCAGAGTGTTGTCTCCTGGCACAGGCTATCTATATTTTGTACCTGTTTATACTTTTCATTTCGTTCTGTGTATGTTATGTCCTAAATCAATAAATGAATTTCTTTTTTTTTTCTATCACATTCCTAAAAGGAGGCGTTTATATCTAATATTAATGAAAGTCTTTATAAAGAAATACCTAAGCATTTCGATTTTGATTGATTTGATTTTAATTTAAAAACTGAAAAAAAGGAAACTTTCCCATGTATTTTCATTGAAATAGTAGTAATGACGCTGAATTCTCGAAATAAAAATGCTGCCAAATATTACAAACGGATAGAAATTACTCACAAATTAAAAATGCTTTACAATAGACGAGCAGAGTTGTCGAATATCTATAGACACACTCATAGACTAAGTCGATTGGTTTTATTTAGGAAACCTTAATCAATCCACAGTTACCTTTAAGTTCACAATGGTTTACCCAAGATCCAGAAGTTGGGCGAACAGTTAGCCGAAAAATCTATCACGTTAATCACTCAACGTTGATTGGTTCTTTGTTGGTGTTTTTTTCTGATAGCTAATAACATTAGGTTTCGTGCCAACTGTTCATCCGACGTGTGGAGCTGGCCTTAGGCTAGTTAAAAGATTTACATAGGGTGGAATCAATCTTGAATATGGTCAGTAGAATAAATCTTGAATATGGTCAATAGAATCAATCTTGAATATGGTCAGTAAAATTAATCTTGAATCGGGTCAATCAATCTTGAATATGGTCAGTAGAATCAACCTTGAATATGGACGGTACAATAACTCACCTGCAGTATTTCATGGTCAGGAACGGTGACTATGTCAGTCTGCGCCTTGAATTGGTACACCTCGTCGCCGTCTTGTTCGTAGTACACAACAGCATGCTAGCATAAATCGTTTCGTTAGTTTTGTATCATAATAAATTAAAACTATACAAGGTGTTTTAATTAAAAGATTAAAGATGTTTCATCTTACGAACGCGGGGCTGTTTTAAGGGACACAATGAAAAAGCTGGGATATAATGTATTGTTTTAAACTAGTAATGTTAGCATTAGTGGGGTGAGCACGAACATTATCGTAACGTATTCGTGTCGTCCAAACGTCAGAAACTGACAGATTTCCCATATTATTTGACAAGTCAACGATAGGTAACCGCTACGAATACGTTACGGTAGTTGTTCGTGCTAACCCCATAGAATAGCTGTTGTACAATGTTTTTTTAATGTACCTTTATTTTTTAGTTTCCGATATTTCGGCCCTGTTACAAGAGATTTCGGCATAACCACGGCATTATTTAAACATAGCACCTGAACATGAAATCTCCGACCATTTTTGTACTACAAAAATAAATGGAAATAATGGTACTAAAGCGGTCAGATAATATTTCGCTGGTGAATTTAAACAAAGTATATACAGTGATATATCATTGAAATTATTTGCGTATTCATTCAAAGGCAATTGCGTATTCGATTTCAAAGGCGGAGGTTATCAGCAAACGTCATACTTAGACGATAGTCGCCATATCAGTGACGTCTTTGACACGCCCATTTCTTTGTTACAATTACTTTTCTCGAATCTACTTAACACTCACACTTTTTTGTGTAATTTGAACTTTCTATTGCGTAAAATTTATGTTCTTGCTTGGTTTTCTTGTGGAGTCGCCAGCATATCAACATTTACATCATACTTGTCAAATCGCTATCTATCGTGATTGGTCTCAATTGGCCACAGTAGGTATTAAGGTTTTTTTTTGGAACAGGTTTGCTCTTGACCCAAGACCAAGCCCAGCGAGGCAAAGACTGAGTTTACGATGGAGCGAGCTCACCTAGAAGATGCCTGTTCACTCTAGCTTTAAAAAATTATAGGTTGTATAATGTTCTCCGTTATCACAATCCGTAATAAAAAAAAAATTGTTTTAAATGATACTCACGTTAATACCATCAATCTGTACAGTCGGGAACTCGATCATGAGATACATGTAGTCGGAGCTCCTCTTCTCTTTCTCGTTGATCATTTCTATCTCCCTGAATGTCAGTCTATCCAGCCAGTCGACCTGATGATTGAAATTTAATCTTATTAGAAAAAAGAAATGTCGCATTCGAAACCTCCTTCTATCTAAGCAGTAAAAAAATAATAAAGAAAAAGTTCCTAACAAACATTTAGTTGCACAATCAACTACCATTATACAGTATTCCAACTTGTTGAAGTGTAAGTAAGTTGAAGAGTAATGGGGTTGGAAATCAAGAGTATTGATTGTTTTTTTTTTTAGATAGAATATGGTGCTCACGGAGAGCATGCACCAAACGATCATGCGTTTTCTCTGTTCTCCCCTCCATTAGCAACACATGACGCTATCGTCATGAGGGAACTCGCGGAGGTTTTAGTTCACCGTTCTTCAAGGAGTTCCAGATAACCTACTATCGTTCTAGGGTAGTAGGCATGCACAACGCATTTCCTCCACGTAAAAAGTGGAGATAATAAAAGGGGGATGGTTCGTATAGAACTAGTAGTTTGTTTTAAACTTCCATGGTCACTAACATTAGAATATAAATTCGAAATGGGATTTTTACCCTGTACCTTTTTGCTTATAATTCGGATGGTAAAAATGGTACATGGTATTTTTTTAAATAACTATTCTAATAATAGTAGTTAATTTTGTGATTTATGTATAAAATGCTTTACCTTTGGCATATGCCCATTCCTATGTTTCTTGGCTAGCTTGGCCAGCCTCTGCATCTGCTCTTTACCCCGATCGGGCGCCTTCCCCGGAGTCTTTTCACTACCCTCCACTCCCGGCCACACTCGAAGATCGAACATCCCCTTTTTGTGGACAAAATGAAAGCGAACCTTATTTAAACGAAACTTTATGAACGCGCAGTACCTTCGCCATAGACCACCTGAACTGAACGAACCACCCATTTTTTGAATTTAGAAGTAGAAAAAAAGACAAAACAAATTATTTCCAGCCAATGATTAAGAAAAAGTTTGAGATTCACTGTGCACTAAGTCATTTTTTTAATAATTATTTCAGAAAAAAGTTTACGTATCAAATAAGTATACATGGCTGTATGGTCGGATGAAGACTGTGAAGGAGTTTAGATACTGGCAATTTCCAGACGATTAATATGTTTATGTGTTGTTCTTGAAAGGGCATTCGCATATGCAACCGCTGTTTCCTTCGATACTAGAGTTCAAGAAATGAGACAGGTTATCAAGACGCATGAATCTTTGCGAATAAATAAATATCCAAAAATATTTTAGTGCAAGGCAGATTAAGGTTGGTGTAGTGAGGTTTTAGTGATCACACTAATGTTATGTCAGAGTTTCTTTGTTTGGATATATGGATTTTCGTCCGTCAATCACGCTGAAACTACTAAACGGATTTTGATTAAATTTGGTACACAGACAGGGAAATAAATGACTTAGGTGATAGGTTGCTTTTTATCCCGATTAAATGCTCCCATGAGATAAGCACGTTTGCGCGGACGAAGTCGCGGGCGAGTCGTTAGTTATACATATTTTATGGATAATATTATAAGTCATGATATGATTTCTTACATTATGGTAAATACTTCATACTTTTACTTCTAAAAATAATAGTATTTTAGCCGATTTCGACCACGACGGCCAATCTTGACAGAGATCAGCCAACTGCGCAGGAGATACTATTACTGTTCTAGTGTGAGCGCAATACACTCACTACGTCCTTGGTAACTATGTACAACTTTAATCACATTTTCGAGTTATTTAGCATAATAATAACTTTATCATCTCACATGTTCTCACATGAAAAAAACTCATCAATAATGCAACTCATATTAACGCGAGTATGAAGGGTTATCTGAGCATCAGCTAACTGTAAAAATCTGATGTTTCAGTTTTCTACGACACGCATGCGCAGTTAAAATCGTTTTCTACGACACGCATGCGCAGTTAAAATCGTTTATGCAATAATAACAAGATTTGATGGCACATTAACACTTGATTAAGCAACGGCGAAGATGCATCTTGGATCGTACGCATATTGTGATTACCTTGGTTTATTTCAATATTTTACGTTTGAAAGACTTCTTACCTAAACTAAAGTTCGTAATTTGGACTTCGGTCACGCGGTATTGTTAGAGTAGTATGTAATTTGTAGTTTAAAAAATATTATTAGGGTAGTGCCTTTGATCAAACCAAAACGAGGAAGATATGGTACAAGCTAGTCGGGCTAGTCTACTACAATACCGACTCCAATGGACCTGCTCCGCTCCTAGTCGTCGTCAGTACTGCGAGTGCTTTACACGTGCGTGCGTGCGTATGTAGATTTAAAAGCAGGCCCATTATTAAGTTGACAATAGTAAGAGCGTATCGTATCTTCTTTTGTTTTGTTTGATACAAGGATATAATCTATTTTTTAACACTAAGTCACAAATGTAAACAAACCCTCTACGAACAATTTAAGACGTACTATTATGAAATCCATAGTAAGTCGTTAGAACACTATCACCATAAACTGCTTCACAATATCAATAACCATGTGTTTTGAAATAGTTTTGCATTTAAAACGTGAAAGCAAGCCGCCATGTTCGTTTACATGTTTTACTTAGTGATAAAAAATTGACAATAGCTCGAGCGAATAAGATAAATTGGAATGTCAGGCTGTTTTAAATTTAAAATTAAACATTTTGTTCAGACCCTTCACTAACACAACCGAACACATCAACTCAGGAAGCGATTGACCGCAAGAATACGCGGATAGCTACTGATCTGGCTTCTGTGGTTACGAGCTAACTGTTGTGCTTATATCCTTGTCAATCAGCCCACCAAAAGGTCATGATGAAATAATATTACACGGAATAAGAAAGTAGCATAAGTTGCGATTAAGGGATAGGGGATTAATTAGACGAGAAACAATTGGGCTGAATAGGTATCATGGTGTTGGATAAGTCAGTCATTGACGTATCGGGCCAAAAAAACTAGCAAAATTAGTTGGAAGATATTGTTAGATAGTGTAATGCAAACACTCAACCTTTTTAAAAAGTGCCACCAAAATGTCTCAAACCTATGTCTTATATACATACTCTAATTACTTACTAAAGTTGTCTGTTTATATCAAAGACCATGAGGATTTAACCCTTTTCAAGAAGAGGTAGAAAAATCATCACCATAATTTGAAAGTTATGCACCAGGGAACTAAATATTTTAAAATAATCTTCACTAGTTAAAAGTAAATATATCTAATATATAAAATATATGAATCACAAAAAAGTGTCAATCAAAGTCGCTTCCGTCTGTCCCTATGCCTGTTTAAAACCAAGTACTCAATGGAGATTTTGATGCAGTTTTTTTAAATGGATAAAGTGATTCTAGAGGAAGGTTTATAGGTATGATACTGCTGGCAAGGCAACATCTGCTGGATTTGCTTGTAGCTAAATACTAAATATCTGTACTTGTTTAGTGATGCTAATTGATTTGATAACGAATTGGTATCTGAAATAATCATTTTTCACAAAATTTCGAACTATAAATTCACCACCTCGGTGATTTTGACCCTTTTATGTTCTCACTGAAAGAAAATTTATACATACAGTTCTTCGTAAGAGTAAAGATCTTAAAACTTTGACTAATAAATTATAAAAGTTTTATAAACATCCATGACTCAGGTACAAAATGCTATTTCATAGTAAAAACTTCATACCCAAAAATTTGCCCAGTGCGGGATTGGAACCCATAATAGAGAGTTTGGCCTAAAATATTTGTCAAAATCTCATTTCAAAAGTAAAGAAAGTGTTGTAAATGTTTGACAATGTTATTTGCTGTTGGTCATTCCAAAGTTTACAAACCAACAGATATATCAACAACTAATGTAACTGCAACCATTTAACTTTCACCATTTGTTATAAATGCTAGCCGGTGCTATTTTGATTAAATAAGCTATATTTTTGTAAAGTTCCATCAAAATCCATACATCCACCCATACTTACAATCTTTTGCATTTATAATGTTAGTAATATAGAATTACCTGTCGCAGCATTCCATGCTTCCCAAACAAAGATATAGTGGTCCCACCGACAACCATTACTTTTCCAGGTCCTGCACAGTCGTAAATTGTCATTGCAAGAATTGCATTGCGTGGGAGGTCACTGAAGTATACTGGGAGATTCACCCATTCATTCCAACTGGAAATTGAATAACATTTGCTAATATTATGTACAAATTAATTATAGAAGAATATTACGTATGAGCTATTTTCTAAGCTGGAAGATATCAGTAGTGATATATTGTTATGTTTTGATGATAGAGCTGTCACAGAAATGGAACTTCATACACAAGATATTAAGTATATCATCAAAGTTATTAACCTTACTTTATCTTTATTCAAAAAATCTTTTGCACTAAGGATAACAAAATAAAGATGGAAATCTTATATATCACATTCTTGTAACACAATGTTCGTCACATGCTCCTCCAAAATGGCTTGACCGATTCTCATGAAATTTTGTGATCATATAGAGTTGGTAGGTTTGAGAGTTGGCCAAAATTTATTTTTAATATTCCTTAGTGATAAGGGTTGTCCAAAAAAATTATATGGCAAAACAACATTTGCCAGGTCAGCTAGTATTACAATAACTGTCGGTTATCGGGTCTAAACGCGAACTATTTAATGAGTATTTAGGTACTCACTACTCAACGTTTCGGCTGGATTGCACACAGCCGTGGTCACGAGCTGACTGGTGGCGCGCGGCGTCGTCTGCTCGGGGCGGCCGCAGTTTCCAGATCCACCCTCACACTTTCATTATTAAAAATGTTAGTACAGTCACCGCGACAAACAGCACTGACGGTATCAATTTGTGTCTTTTTAGGTAAAAATCGCGGTTTGCACTTATTTATCACTGGATTCCACGCTGATGACAATTTAAATCCGTCGTCCCGATTGAAATTATTGTATTTCTTGATTTCAATCGCTTCACGTACTATCCTAGGATAGTAATAACGATCGGTGGAGAGGATTTTTGGGTCGTGCAGTTCCATCCAGTGATTAGCACCTTCCTCCAGTAAATGTTCAGCAACCGCGGATTTATTCACCTGCCGATTTTTTACAGCTGCGATATGTTCTTTCACTCTTTCAGCTATTGTACGCTTAGTTGTTGTGGAGTAACGGATAAAATTGGAACAGTCCTCAGAAACTACTCCATTAAAACTGTATATACTCCGTTATCCAAAGTGTCAAGATTTCTGCGGTCGCCAAAGGACGTCGTGCCCTTTCAAACTCCTGGTGTCTACAAGATTGATTGCAGTTGTGGTAGTTCTTACATCGGACAAACTAAGCGAACAATAGCTGAAAGAGTGAAAGAACATATCGCAGCTGTAAAAAATCGGCAGGTGAATAAATCCGCGGTTGCTGAACATTTACTGGAGGAAGGTGCTAATCACTGGATGGAACTGCACGACCCAAAAATCCTCTCCACCGATCGTTATTACTATCCTAGGATAGTACGTGAAGCGATTGAAATCAAGAAATACAATAATTTCAATCGGGACGACGGATTTAAATTGTCATCAGCGTGGAATCCAGTGATAAATAAGTGCAAACCGCGATTTTTACCTAAAAAGACACAAATTGATACCGTCAGTGCTGTTTGTCGCGGTGACTGTACTAACATTTTTAATAATGAAAGTGTGAGGGTGGATCTGGAAACTGCGGCCGCCCCGAGCAGACGACGCCGCGCGCCACCAGTCAGCTCGTGACCACGGCTGTGTGCAATCCAGCCGAAACGTCGAGCAGTGAGTACCTAAATACTCATTAAATAGTTCGCGTTTAGACCCGATAACCGACAGTTAGTGTTAAAATGCAACACGAAAGTTTAAAATCATATATAGTATTACAATATTAATAAAAATCATAATCAATAGCCATCAAACTAAATATACTTGTCAAAATTAGTCATTACTTATACACAGACATCATAGACCAACAAAATTACTCCGTAAAGATTCCATCTGTCAGTGAAAAGTGAACATTGTGTATAATGATATAAAAGATAAAGTGAAAGTAACCAAAACTCACTTCCATCTGTTGGTAAAGGCTTTATACGACGTGGTGACAGGCAAGGCCAGTGGTACTCCGTCACTGAGCACCTGGCAGGTCACGTAAAGATCTGAACATCCCTCCTGGTACAAACCAGAGAATTTGAGCATCGGGTCCGATAACAGTTTGTCATATTCAGGCTTTGTTCGTTTCCCTTCGAGCGTACCACTGTAAAAAGAACATAAACAAACGAATGAAATAGATAAATATACATAGTATTGCACAAAGAAAAAGTAGCGAACGTACATTTTTATCTCCACTTTGTAGTCCAAAGACGAACTGTACACGTAGTAGAACTTGTCGTCAATCTCATTCATGATGCAGCTTTGTTCTGAGCTCCCAAATTTAACTCGAAACAGTAGCAATCAAGGTTTTTTGCATAATAGTTTGAGTTTCACCCATCTAACCACTTCGATTTTCCCAAATATTTTGCAATTTATTGACTTTGACAGCTGGCGCCTGGCTGGCTGGTTGGTCTAGTGTTGCCTTTAAGTTGTTGACTTAAACTATCGATAGTCAGTCAATAGGCGATAGAAAATAAATACGACAAAATTACAAGTAGACAAAATCTGTATTAGAAGCTTTTTGAAGTGAAAACTTCTTTAGCGGCGTTGAGCACTTTTGTGGCATGGGTAGAAACTGTGAAACTCGCGTCAGGTCACGTGATGCTGATCGAAAAACCGTAAGACGGTTGTTAAGTTTTCACTTCTGCCGGCACTCCCGGAGTGCAACCCGTGTTTTTTTTTTTAGTTGTATCTGTAACGGTGTGTGTAATCAAATCTTGCAAGCTGAATTTCACCTACTTCCTGGTAGGTGGTCGAGGTAAAATTGCAGGGGGGGGGGGTGGACACATCCATACAAATTACATTTAGGGAAAGAAAGTACAGCAATCTGTGTTTTCGCCCCGAGACTGTTTTTGGAGTTGTTTCTCTGAGTTGCTAGAATTAAGAAAAATCATTTTGTTCAAATTTTATTTCGTGTGCTCAAAAACCATCGACTGAAATTAAATAAATTATATAATAATTTATGTGCGCTGTGTTTCCACATCTTAAAAATACAATATACCTAAATATTTTCAGCTTCGTCGTTATAAACTTTACTAAATTAAATTTTTTGAGTACCTACTGGCAAGTTGCGACGTTCAAAGATTACACAGTGAAAACTGCCAATGTCAGAATTACAAAATGGCGATTTCTTGTTGCGTACGCGGTTTTATTTTTGAATTCGTTTTGTTTTGTGTGTTAATTTGTTCTTTCATCGCGTAATAACGTTGATTTGAGCTTTGTGTTTCTCCGTGTTTATTTTGTACCAAACCAACTACCAAAGTATTCCGCGACAGGAATTTTTTAGTTATAATAATATTTGTATAAATTGTTCCAAGTACAATAACAGTTACAATTGTACCTACTCTTGATGTTTTATTTCATTTTACTCGCCTGAATGTTCTAGCATGTTTTTGAGTACTTAAAATTTTCATTTATTTATATTGATTTATGCCAAATCAAATTTTAGTTACACAAAAAAATATACTAGAACAAAATGGTTCGTACAACAGCCCAAAAGCAATACATGTAAACACGACGGTTTTTAAGTAGGTACATCTACTATTAAAATGTGAGTTTTAATAGACGCTACAACTCTTATTTATCGTCTACTGAAACTCCCATTTTATTTTTAGATGTACCTACTTAAAAATCGTAGTGTTTAAAGTTTATAGCTATAGTACTATAGCTAGCTATAGGTGGTGTTTAGTTCTCGGGGTGAAATTATAGATGGCAGTGTCAAACTGGTTTGCCTAAAGAAACCACGAGAGGGCTCTCTTTTTCCTATACATAATATTTCTCTATGTAAAATTATAAAAACATTTAGATTCAATGACAATGTTTTTCTGACAAGCACGCCGTTGAAAGCGTAACGTTACAGATTAAAGATAATATTTGCAGCAGATAAAAGTATTTGTGTCAGGGGTTTAGGATGCGATTCCAAACTGTGGTGAAGTGAACGTGGCGTGCACTAACGTGCATGCAATGCAATCATTTTTTTTTAAATTAAATTAAAAATTCATTTATTGCAGGTTAATACTATAGATAAGTTTTCTTTGGTTTGGTTATAATTTAGTTGGCTGGTATCTACCAGTCAACTTACTTACTGTATAAGAGATGGAAACTCATTTGCTAGTAGAAATAAAATCGATAGTATTGTATTGCAAACCTATCAGTTATTACTTGATGTGTGACCCGTTTCTAGCTATCGATAGTATCAAGCAAGTTAAAAGTATTCATAACAAACTTTTGATATAATCGCACCTTCAATCGTAGCCGTAATAATTCAAAAATGAAGATAATTGGTAACATCGCCGTTTATGTTGAAAGTAGTCGATACTTTGGCATCACTAGGCTATTTGACACTAGATGACACTTTCTTTTTTTCTATTCCGTTTCACAGATTTATGTGCAAAAAGTGTATGGAAAATTCTGAAGGACTGGCTGTAAAAAAACTGAATAAATATGATTTGATATCCGTTCCGTTCCCACGACCGTCAATTGAATTTTTGAAACATTGGAAAAGTGCGGATCAAGGAATTCGACAAAATCTTGGAAATTGATACGTATTGTTGTAAAAAGATTTGATTGAGGATTTAGCTGTTGGTTGAAGTTTATTAAAATGGCTGAAGATGAAGAAGCAGTTCCAGACGATTTGGAGGAAGCAGGTGTGCTGGAGGCTGATGTTGGAGCAAGATTGTAAGTACCTACCTAACAACTAAATATATTGTCCGCTGACCAGACACTGAAGTAGAGGTGGTTGTATCAAGTACCTAGATAGCTAAGGTTCAATCGAGGGAAATAATCTTTGTAGCGTTATATTATAAGGTGTCCTCCATGAGATGGCGCTTGGTGTAATTTAACCCTCCGCCACACGCTCCTAATTTATTTATTTAAACTTTGTTGCGCCGTGATACAACTGACGGAAATGGTACCATTAAATCGTTAAAATCTTAGGTTTTATCTATTTCATTCTTCTACGACAACCATCACTTTAAAATTGTCAAGAAAACCAAATCAACGTAAAAACAAACTCATGCGCGAAGTCTCATTGGTCTACATAACGTCGTCGTTGCTTGGGACTCTTCGAGTCATATTCCATCATTTTACTTATTCTGTTAAGTAAAGGGTATCTTTTTGTCAGTTTGATGAATGTAGCTGAGATTTATACTGTGTTCCAGTCACGTTAGCAAGACGTATTTGATCGGGGGCGTGTTGTTTGATCCATCACTGTCAGATTGTTTTCTCTCACTTCGTCTGTTGCGATCTGTTTGTGCGTCCAATCGGCAAACCTAGCGCGGTGGTGACGCGGGGCGGAAATAACATTACATTTTGTTTATTTATTTAAACATTGCCCAACTAAAAATTGTACAAAAGGTGGACTTTACGCCATACATACATACATATGAAACACGCCTTTGTCTTCATACTGAAGAGACTGATTATGGCCACACACGATACTTCCAATCGTCCAATTAGCATAACACAACCGATTGGATCAGTTAGAACTGAACGTCCCACATACGTTCAGTCGTCGGCAATCGGAATCGTGGACTCGCATGATATTATGAACTGTCATGCGAATCCACGATTCCGATTAAATCAGAACTGATGTGATGCCAATTGGACAATAGGAAGGAAGGTGTGTGGGCAGCAAGGCGCAAACCTTATGCCATGTGATCACATGGTCTGTCCGCATGCTACGCCCCCGCACTCGCACATTTAGTGTGCACACACTTTAATATAGTTCCATTTCAGCGAAAACCCGCAAAGAGTCGAACCTAATTTCGTTTGTTTTCTGCTCTCTGTGCTTTCATGTGTCTCGCATCGTGGCTTCATTTTTTTAATGATAATGATGATAAATGGCGAGACCCAAAAAAGGCTCAAACTCTAAAAAAGACTTCCGAGTCGTCCTCGACGCAGAAAGCCCGTTCCTTACTCCGTAATTTTAAGCTATATCTTCGGATGTTATTTCTGTAAAATAAAAGAGACGATCTAATTCATCATCCCTATTGCTTATATTACCCAACTTCGGAATATGTAGCAGGGAAAAGCGCCATGTGATATCGAGTCTACCCAAATGAGAAAAAAATATTCACTACGTATTTTTTGGGGTTCCTTACTCGAACGCGAACTGTGACCAACCTAAAATGATCGTATTAAATGATCAGCTGCTTTGACGTCTGTCTGACGATGGGCTGTTATTAGCACGTTTGGCGTAATAGGATTAGGAAGGAAAAGGGAAGCGCTACCTACCGATCGAGGCCAGGTGGTGTGGTCTGGGACCAAGGTCCTTTGGTCACTGTCTTGGTCTTTTACTATTCTGAGTCTGAGCTGTAACTCATATTGCGCGATTCAGGTTTTGTATGTGCGCCGTTTGTAGTTGGGAGCCGAGTGTAAGATCGTTGATGTAGCGATATGCGGCTTGGGTAGATGTCGCCACACATGCATGCAGGTAGGTAGGTAGGTTGGGGCAGAAAGGTTCTCGATTGGCGAGCGCGTGCCGGGCGACGTTCCGTGGGTAGGTCCTATGCAAACGGTTGATCGATGATCTGGTGATGGTCGCGGGAAGCGCAGCACGGTGGAGATAAGGATCTCCACCGCGACCGGTGCTGAGCATAGGCCTCTAACGGCGTCGAACGGCTGATACTTTGATGATGTAGGTACGAGTATTCTTTGCCGCTTTACAAACCAACGTTTTACTGCTGCTGTAACTGCTTTGGAATCCCGTTTAAAATTATTTATTTTTTTATTTTATTTATTTGTAAAAATCTACGACATAGATCGAAACTTCTGATTCTCAAGTCCGACTCGCGCTTGGCCAGTTTTCACATCATTTCGGCGACATTGCCCCGAGGATATAATAAGGGAGCGCAGTAGGACACATTTATCTCATAGTCCCTTTTTTCAATGAAGACCGTCCGAAATAATTAAAGCGATGCAAAGGG
This sequence comes from Pyrausta despicata, assembly GCA_963921415.1. Taxonomy (NCBI): domain Eukaryota; kingdom Metazoa; phylum Arthropoda; class Insecta; order Lepidoptera; family Crambidae; genus Pyrausta; species Pyrausta despicata. The sequence goes on along the minus strand of OY992861.1, from coordinate 14,003,033 downwards.
AAAATAAGGACTTTAATGGGCAAATACGAAAATATATCTTTTTTTAAACAGGAACTGTGTAAAAAGACCCGGGCGTATTGACATAGGCCTACCAACGGGCGAACAACAAGTTTTTTTTATTAGTAAATATTACAACCACACTCTTTGGTCCGTGACTTCTTTGAGTTGTTTTTTTTGTGTTAATGGATACATTATTAATTGATTCGCGTTAAATGACGCACAATTCTTAAAAAAATATAACTACATTTGAAAAGGGTTTGGAAGGCTTTTTGGAAATGGGAAGGATCTCAACTTCCAATATTGTCTGTACGGGGTGGGTATTTCTTGAGAAATGTGCAAATTTGCTGTCCGGACTCATAACTAATGCATACTAAGCTTTCCAATGATTTTCGTATATTTATGGTATTGACATGAACTTCTCCTTTATGGAACCACAGTATTATGCCGTAATTTTTAACTATATCTATTTAAATTTTAATTTTAAAACGTGAAAATGTCATTACCGTGGCTGTCCCAAACCCCGAAAAAGAATTATTACATTAGAATTAAAGTTATTAGTGTCTTTTTTACTCTGTTTGACATAATACTATCTAAATAGAATAAATTATTCTACTGAAATACATTTATCTAATTAATTTTAACGAAATATATAACCCACCAAATAACTTTTAACTTTGTCCCAAGAAAAAATAGTCATTACCGTGTCTTGACTTGTCGCGACACGCACAAATTCTTTAACGAACATTTGTTTAAATTAGTCAGTTCCCCCGCATCCCGCCAGTCATTATTCAAACGTCAGTGAGAACGCACGTCACTTTTTCTCGCCGAAAAATTTGTAAATAATTGTTTTCAGTTAGTGTTTTTGAGATTGTCAGTGGAAAGCGTCATCTACGTGGATCACAATACCCGGTAAGTATTGACAAATCATTAATATTATTGGTATAAAACGAAAAACCGACGGGCGAAACAGGCCTTGAATGAAAGAATGTTCGAGAAAGGCGTTTCGTTTCATAGTTAAGTGGCGAACATAAAGAAATCGTCATTACCATGTTCGTAATTACCATGTTTTACCGTGTTTTTTTAGCCACGGTAATGATTAATTTGGCATGGTAATTACGTTATATTTTTTAGGTTTTTGAGTGTTAATGATGAGCCTACAATAACTTTTTGAATGGTCAATTACATGCATTGTTCGCAGATTTAAGATGGCAAAGCCCAAAAAATGAACTAGAGATGAGTTATTAGCAAAAAAAACGAGCAGCAGAGCAAGCCAGAAGGGATAAAATTAAGTTGAATCCAGAAGCGCATGCACAGTACAAAGAAAAAGAAAGGCAGAGATATAAAAAAAGAAAAGGAGATAAAAAGCTGATACAAATAAATGATTTGACCCCGAGGCAGCAGAGAAATCAAAGGAGGAAATGGAAAATTAATTCTAAGAATTTTAGAGAGAAGCAAAAACAAAAACACACTTTCGCAGAAAAAACTAACTGAAAGTACTCCTCCAGATTCAGACTTTGATGATAAAGCCTAACCTCAGAATATATTACCAGCCCAGCTATTTATTCTTGTATGTTAATATTCAACTTTAAATATAATAAAAGAAATAATTACCAAAACCGTGATCAACAAGAATACCTCGAATGTGAGACTGTTTTGTTAATTAGATATAAGTCTACCAAAGAAAAAATAAAGTATACGATTAAGCAAAGCTCATTTCATTTATTTATTACCTATATTTTATGTAATGAACATGATTTCAAATTATGATTGATGATGATTTCATTACCGTGTTTCAGTTTGTCATTACCGTGTTTCAATTTGTCATTTCCATGCTGAAAATTGTCATTACCATGTCTCTTAAAACTTTGAGGGGCTATAACTCTGAACTTTGGGGGGCTAAAAGGAGGCCTTAAGTGAAAATTTCATGTTGATGGTATAATCTGTCGATCTAGTTACAAAAGAAACTCAAAGAAACAACTTTTTATCATTTTAATAAATTTTGACTAATATGCACATTTCTCAAGAAATACCCGGGTACATATTATTATATTACGGCCAAATCACGCCATCAGCAATTTAGCACTGTATACAATCCATTTTTCCCCTCTATTTAGTCAGTGCATACATCGCATTCATAGCATTCACACTGTAATTTACGCTAATTTACAATAAACTCTACATTATCTCAATCTCTAGCATTTCATTTAGCAATTATTTAGATGTATGGTTTACCCCATACAGTGTCTTATCTCTATGGCCTTATGTCTAAAGAGTACATTTATGAAATAGTTTATTTAATTAATTACATTAGTGTTGCTATTATTTTATAGCTTAACGGTAGAACCACTTAAAATCCTCACGCGTGCTCCGTGTGTGCACCTGTTCAGTAGGTATTAGAAACTGCCCAAGTGCAACAAGTATAACTAGTGGAATCGTTCGCTCATTGTTTGATGTGTGGAAATTGATATGAACAGTCTTAGCCAAACAAAAGGTAACTCTACTTTATTGGATTAATGGAAAAATCCAGAAAATTTAAATAATGTTGCTATACGATCAACAAAGACGTTCTTATTTAAAAAAAATCGTTCGATTATGTATGATGCTAACAGCGCTACTACTATCCTGTACTTTCATCATTAGAATAGTATGTATCATGCTAGCAGTGCTACAATTACATGAAAAGGAAATTTGCAATAGGTATTTTTATAATTACTTGGTCCTGACTAGCCGGCTGTCTGTCTGTCTGTATGTCTGTCTGTCTGTCAGTCAGTGGCCACAGAGCATTTAAATGAATGAGCGGATTAAAGAGCGGTTTTTATAAAATTGTTTTAGTAAAACTGAATCTTTTTTTCAGTGACCAGCAGCTCGCGGGCATCGACCCCAAGCTCAAGATCGACATGGACCCGCTCGCGCACCGCGACCTGCGGCCCGAGATGATGTTCATCCGCGAGGAGCTGCGCCAGGCCAAGTGGCAGACGCTGGCGGTGAGCACTAAGCAGTAAGCAGCAGCTTCTAGTCTAGCATCAAACCCGCGCTCAAGGTTCACATGGATCCGCTCGCGCACCGCGACCTGCGGCCCGAGATGATGTTCATCCGCGAGGAGCTGCGCCAGGCCAAGTGGCAGACGCTGGCGGTGAGCACTAAGCAGTAAGCAGCAGCTTCTAGTCTAGCATCAAACCCGCGCTCAAGGTTCACATGGATCCGCTCGCGCACCGCGACCTGCGGCCCGAGATGATGTTCATCCGCGAGGAGCTGCGCCAAGTGGCAGATGCTGGCGGTGAGTACTCCACAGTGTGCAGCAGCCGCCGGCATAGACCCCACGCTCATGGTCGATATGGACCTCGCACCGCGATCTGCGGCCCGAGATGATGTTCATCCGCGAGGAGCTGCGCCAGTCCAAGTGGCAGACGCTGGCGGTGAGTACTAAGCAGTAAGCAGCAGCTTCTAGTCTAGCATCAAACCCGCGCTCAAGGTTCACATGGATCCGCTCGCGCACCGCGACCTGCGGCCCAAGATGATGTTCATCCGCGAGGAGCTGCGCCAGGCCAAGTGGCAGACGCTGGCGGTGAGCACTAAGCAGTAAGCAGCAGCTTCTAGTCTAGCATCAAACCCGCGCTCAAGGTTCACATGGATCCGCTCGCGCACCGCGACCTGCGGCCCGAGATGATGTTCATCCGCGAGGAGCTGCGCCAGGCCAAGTGGCAGACGCTGGCGGTGAGCACTAAGCAGTAAGCAGCAGCTTCTAGTCTAGCATCAAACCCGCGCTCAAGGTTCACATGGATCCGCTCGCGCACCGCGACCTGCGGCCCGAGATGATGTTCATCCGCGAGGAGCTGCGCCAGGCCAAGTGGCAGACGCTGGCGGTGAGCACTAAGCAGTAAGCAGCAGCTTCTAGTCTAGCATCAAACCCGCGCTCAAGGTTCACATGGATCCGCTCGCGCACCGCGACCTGCGGCCCGAGATGATGTTCATCCGCGAGGAGCTGCGCCAGGCCAAGTGGCAGACGCTGGCGGTGAGCACTAAGCAGTAAGCAGCAGCTTCTAGTCTAGCATCAAACCCGCGCTCAAGGTTCACATGGATCCGCTCGCGCACCGCGACCTGCGGCCCGAGATGATGTTCATCCGCGAGGAGCTGCGCCAGGCCAAGTGGCAGACGCTGGCGGTGAGCACTAAGCAGTAAGCAGCATCTGCAAGCATCGACCCCACGCTCAAGGTCAACATTGACCCGCTCGCGCATCGCGACCTTTCGTGCTAACTTCATCATGCTAGCGAACGAGATGTCTTGTGTTGACTTGTTAATCAGTGAGGAGCTGCCACGATAGGGCACGTTTTTATTTAATACAGACGGTTTCAGTAGCTGATGTCCTGTTAATGATGTTTTTTTGACCATGTGAGCGAATGAAATGGGAAGTTGCCCCAAGCCGAGTAACAGACGGTAAGTTTTGCTAGATGTCGCTAGCGAACGAGATGACTATTAAGTACATGCTACCTCTTGACTCTAGTCTCACACAGCTAATGTCCCTGATACTCATGCCAGCTGCACCGTGCTATTAAATGTATGCCATTTGCGGATAACCAAGGCAACTAAGGTTAACTTGTTCATATGCTGTGGTAGGTAAAATTCCGGTATAGGCGGTAATTGCCAAACTGATAAAGCATGCTTCCACAAGCCACACTTCGTTAGATCTCGTTACGCATACCAGTTTCACCGTTTAAGAGAATAAGATGTGTTTGTTTGATTCTCAATTTCTTGTTTAAATTTAAATTTGGGCATTTGTAAACACATGTGATCGAAATTACATGCCCAGATTTCAAATCCATGATTTATCCTACGAACTTTTCTAAATTCTCAAACTAGGATAGTTTAGTTAGCACAACTCTGAGCAAGCAGAAAATAGCGAGTTATGTACTAGTTTCAACTAGTTACCTGATTCTTTGAGTTGATAAAACAGTAGTTATTTGTATGTGATCCGTTGAATAGTTATAAAAGGTATTGCTTGCTATTGAGATCTTATAATGACCCAAATGGGTGAACCTGACTCAGGTTCACACATTGTGTTAGGTGTAATATTACCGAACACGTGTCGTCAGCGCACCCGTTTGCGTTGCATTTTAGGTACTTATTTCACCTAATAAGTGCGGCATACGGACCCATCGCGACCGGGCGCGTACTCATAACATTTTAACAATTTAACATTAACATTTTGTAGAACATTTTATTAAACGTGGGTTATAAACATTAATAAGCAATCTTCTCATTCAACACTTGCTACCCCGATCTCCAACACATTGTTTGTACCTGTTGAATTGACCATGAGTATTGTAACAGATTATACTAGATATATCTACCTCTAGATGGATGTATCTAGTAAATCGAAACAACGAAGTGAATTTTCAAGAAGAAGAAATAGTGGAAATCCAATCAGTACAGGAATATGTAGTAGGCTTGCAAAGCGCGTACAAACTGCGCTGTATTTAAGATAGCTATTATGTTATTAGGTAACCAATATTACCGCGAACAGCAACCTTACAAAAAAGAGTCAGCTGCAGGCATTTTTTAAATGGTTGACAATATTTTTATTATACATTTTTGAAGTTACACTCTATGTTAAGCGACACCCTGATCTGTTACTACATGTTATAAGTGCTAGACGGTTATTTTGTAACTAATAAACAAAAAGTTCAAATAAAAACAATAATCTACAGCGACAGTATCTTTGGTATAGCTACTGAAATCTATAATTAAACTCGTAAACTAAATATATTTTGATATTTAAGAAAATGCTTTTTGAATAACTTACGGTAAAGGCGTTTTATTCCGTTCAATAACTTTTTGATACAAAACAATGACCACACACCTTATAATTACTTATCTAACAATTTTGGATTATTTTGAATTTTTCTTAATAACATGACTATAAATTTATATCAAACAATTGTAATAAAATTAAGACATGTTTTGTACGTCAACTTGGCAGAATTGCAGAGCACTTTAACTTTATAAGTTTACATCTGTTTCACCTGTCAATCAATCGGTTAAAATGCAAGAACAAGCAATTAAAAATGCGTGTGTGCAAAAGGTAGTATCTTTCAATGCTGAATAATACAAGGATACAAGTTTTTATTTTTTTATTGGTGACATCAACGAATTATTAATAACAATTCTTCCGCGGTTAAAGGATGGTTTTCGTAATTGTGAATGAAGCCGTACCCGTCACGCCTTCTAGCTTTACCGTGGGAGCGAATGAGACGGCTAGAATAGAAATACGGACGTGACATTACACTGTAGGGCATCAGGAAAATATCGTTTTATTCACGCTACCTTAAAAAAATACAGGAAAAATTACTCTTATATGAATTGGGGTAAACGAAAGTGCTTTCAAGAACCTCACGTAATAGAATAAGTACTGCGTAAACAAGGGGTATTTTCGGTTATTTTATTATTCATGCTTTTTAGTCAAATATGTTTTTTTGAGTCAGCAGCGTTAAAACTCTTTGTGGGCAATTGGCCAGCGCTAAGTGTGAATGTGAACATAGTTTCTATTGGACTACAGCCATGCGTCGTGTCGTGAACACGATAGCTTATAGCCTCATAACACACTAGTGCTAGAGTCGAACGCGCACACAACGTACATATTTTGTACAATCGAGCTTTTCATTTTATAACTTGGTAGCTAAGTCTTCCAGCTCTGATCTGGTGATACGTACGGCCACACGTTAAGTTAATCACTGCAGTATCTTATGATTCCGTAATCAGGGTGAATTCGCAACGAAAATTTGTAGCTTGATGTGGAGCCATGTGCACAGAACAACAAAGACGAGAAGCATAACGATTACCACTGTGGATCAAACGAGCAGTTATGATATGTAACTTGGAAATTAATCCTTTGAGCCACGGTAACAAGACTTTCTTAATAGATAATGTTACGTCGCACCCGCCAATATCATCATTTTGTTCGCTAGAAGATGTTAAAACAAGGTCCTATCGCCATTCACAAAGGATATATGTAATTCTAAGCTGATATCTGAATTTCTGAATCACTAGAGCATGCATAAAATGTCTACAGTTGATGTGTTGTAAAAAATACATAATTCCCTCTAAGCCTTCAACTTCTCAAGCACTCATTGAAAGATCTAAGGACCCGACGTGAGTCCTTTATTCTGCCATGATAATGAAAAGGGACGCATCTACATCAACCCTCAGACAGAGAAAAAAAAGGTATTTTATCCGAAAAAAAAAATTCGCTGTGCTTTAGAAAAAATATTTTTTATGTTTTTTTGTATGCATTTGTAAGATACGGTTAAATATATTTACTGCAAAATTAAACTGTATTTATTTTATTACTAAAATAAATGTTACTTTCCCTTCTTCGTAGAAAGACAAATTAAAATACTAAGTAGAAAATACGCAACTGCTACTTGCGCCTGAAACTTTTTGAAATACTAAAATGAAACTACGCATCTACCCATATAAATAGGCAGATGCGTCTATTTTAACAGTCAGAATTTTTCAGCAGAACACAATTATGAAATAAAAAAAATACTAAGAAATTAGCCTTTTTTGACTGATTTCAAATACGTAACTCAATTCCGACAAAATTGTTAGATGCGTCCTTTCTTCTTATGACGGCAGTATTGTGAATGCTTTTTCAGTAATTATTTTTGCCTGTTACTCGTACCTATACCTAAAACCTACATTGGTTTGTCTCCAAGTAAGTTTTCCCCTTTTTCGTCTCCATCGTACCCTGCCGTTCTTACAGAAGCAATAGAGATAGCTACTAAGCTCGAAATTGTAGATAGCGTCTTGAGTAGACCTTTTTTTGCGCTCAGAAATGGAAAATGAACCTTAATAAAAACAGGAAAATGCTTTCCCAGGTCCGGCGTACTGCTCTTAAGAAACTTTTGCTCAAAGACCTGATTCAGGAGGATTGCGAGTTGAAGAACATCGGCTTATCGTTCGCGCCGCCCGATCCTTAAGTATCTTTTAACCAAAGTTACAATAAAGTTTCCTTATACTATCTGGTTTAATTACTTACGTGCGATAAAAATAAGGGATTCAGAATGGAGGCAACATAGTTGCGAAATAATTTTCATTCGTACAATCAAAGATAATTTAATAATTATCTTTGGAACAATGTATGCTGCAAAAAATGTTTCGAAAGCAAGTCCTGGCCGATTTCGACCACGGCAGCCAATAAAAATTCAATAAAATTCAATAAAATTCATTTATTTCTGTAACTAGGCTAAGAACTAGCACTTTTACACGTCCCAACATATAAATTAACCCTACCACCGCTTCGGGACAATTTGGGCCAGTGCTGAGAAGAAGCGGCGCAAGAAACTCAGTCACTATTGTCATTGCCTCTTTTCAAAATTGATTTACAATAATTGTAATTATTTGCATTTAAACATTTCCATATATCTTTGTCATTTATATAATCATCAATTTTATAATATCCTTTCGACATTAATACATCTTTAACAACTGTTTTAAATTTATCTAAAGGCAATGAAATTAAATTTTCAGGTAATTTATTAAAAAATGATACACATCTACCCATAAATGAGTGACCAACCTTATGAAGCCTAAAATGTGGAGCGGCAAGCCTATTTTTTTGTCTTGTGTTGAAGTTATGCAAATCGCTATTTTTAGGAAATAAGTGTAAGTTTTTTCGAACGTAAATTAGGTTTTCGTAAATATATTGCGAGTAAACTGTAAGTATTTTAACTTCTTTAAACAATTCTCTAAGTGTTTCATTTGATTTAAATTTATAAATAGCCCGCACGGCTCGTTTCTGCAATACGAAAATTGTCTCTATATCTGCAGCTGAGCCCCATAGTAAGATGCCGTATGACATGATACTGTGAAAATAACTAAAATAAACTAGTCTTGCCGTTTCAACATCAGTCAGAAACCTTATCTTTCTTACAGCGTATGCAGCGGAGCTTAGTCTCTTTGATAAGGTCATGATATGAGGACCCCACTGGAGCTTATCATCTAAAGTAATTCCCAAAAAAGTTGCAGTATTTTAAGTAACTAGTTGTTCATCCTTAACAACAACCTTTGTTGGAACTTGTCGGACATTGGGCATTGTAAACTTAATGCATTTAGTTTTGGTCGCGTTAAGCAATAAATTGTTAACGGTGAACCAATGAAGTACTCGCGAGAGAGTACCATTTACATCGTCAAACGATTCTTTACCCCTTGGAGTTTTAAAAAGTAGTGAAGTATCATCAGCAAATAACACTATCTCACAAGCACCGTCGACAAAGTATGGAAGGTCATTAATATATATCAGAAACAGTAAGGGTCCCAATATCGAACCCTGGGGCACACCCATAGTGAGAGGTGCTCCAGGAGACTCTGCTCCATTGATAGAAACCTTTTGTGTTCTCTCAGTGAGATATGAATTAAATAAGTTACATGCATCAGTTGATACACCATAATGGCGTAGTTTTCTCAACAGGGTCTCATGGTCAACACAATCAAACGCTTTAGAGAGGTCACAAAAAATTCCTACAGCATCATGCTTACTATCATAGGCATCAAATATATGTTTCAACAGAGCGACTCCAGCATCAGCAGTACTGCGACCCTTTGTAAAACCAAATTGTTTATTATGCAATAAATTGTTTGATGTGAAGTGAAATAGTAGCTGATTGAATATAATCTTTTCAAAAATTTTACTTAGAACCGGTAAGATAGATATTGGTCGAAAATTTGAGGGGTTATTTTTGTCACCAGATTTAAATAACGGTACTATTTTACTAAATTTCATTAAATTTGGGAATTTTCCTTCATCAATACATTTGTTAAAAATGATCGCTAAAAGAGGTGCTATGAATTCAATAATAGTTTTAATGATACATACGGATATTCCCCACAGATCCTCGGTTTTTTTCATATTTATTTCATTGAATGCATTCATAATTACATCGGGGCTTACGTATCTAAAGTATAGTGGTGAATCACACTCATCAATATTGGATTTGAGAATGGATTCAGACAGTTCTGCAGAAGAGTTAAGTTCTTTAGTAGTAGATGGTGCTATATTAGTAAAGAACTTTTCAAAAATATTAGCTACTTCTGCATCAGATTTAACTAGTTTACCTCCGTCTTTTAATGAATATGAACGATCTTTTGTTTTATCTTTACCGGTTTCTTTGTTTATGATATTCCAGGTAGCCAATCCAATCTCAACAGAGTTATGCCAACTACGCAGGAGATACTATATTGCACAAGGGTGAGCGCAATACGGTGAGACGGCAATCCGACATGACCGGAGAGAGATCAGGCGCAGGACCAACAGCTTAATGTGCTTTCCGAGGCACGTGGATGTAACACCGCCAGCTTCCCAACTCCGAGCTGTTTTTGAGAAATTCATGACAGAAAATCTCAGAAACAATTTTGGCTCGACCTGGGATTCGAACCCAGGACCTCTCGGATGTAAGGCAGAGACTTTGCCGCTACACCAACGAGGCAGTCACCGAGCATTCACGAATACTGTTTTAACCCCTGACGAAAAAGAGGGATGTACTAATATAGGTTTAACCTCTTTTTCTCTGGGTGTGTATGTTTGTATGTGTGTGTCTGTGGCATCGTAGTTCCCGAACGGATGGACCGACTTTAGTGCGGTTTTTTTTATTTGTTTTTTTTTTTTATCACGATGGTTCTAAGCTATGACTGGTTAGAATCAGGTGCATCTTCTGTGTAACGTTGTGAGTTGCAGATATTGTAAGTCCTGCGACTTCCAGCTCTGGCTTTTTCGGGTGATTGCAATTGGATGTATTTTGGTTCCTGCGCTGGTCGTTTAGTGGAAATTTAAAGCAAAATAATCCTCTTTTTCAGCTTTGGTTAGAATCCGTCCAGCAGACGAAGCTCACCAGCAGGTTAGCTGGCTAATTTTAAATCGATGGTTATTAAAATTACAAATTTTAGTTTTATACAATGTGGGAATTTACTAACGTGACATTTTAGGTGTGGAAAAGTTACAGAAAAAAAAACTCGTAGAAGGAATTACTAAAACATACACGAATTCTTTTTATCTGTATTCTTACGTAACATTCTTAAGGATCTATTTCAATAATATAGAAATTCTTACGAGATTAATGATAAAAGGAAAGCTGTCGGCTCCGGCAGTGAAAATAAAATGATAATGCTCTTAATTTGACAATTTGTCACTGCGAATACTGGATTATATTCATATAGATCACATAAAAAACATCTTCTTTTGTTACCAAAATACATTCCACTTGGGATTTTCTATTTGAAATGTTTTAATGAAAGTAATTGTCTGAGGTTGACTACAATCATTTTGACAAACTTGAACAGCCTGAAGATTCTTACAGCATACTAAAAAAATACTTTGAGAATCGGTTGGCCAAACCATGACATGGATTGGCAATATCAATGTAATGAATTAATTAAATATTTTATCAATTTAGCTTAAACCTACGTAGTCGATCCCAAAGGTCTGTCACTAGAACATTATTTTTGAATTTGGAACACGATTTAAAAAAACGTTTGATTACAAAGATGGGCTGGGCTCTGTTTCTTTATTTTCTAAATTGATTTTTCGTTGCGTATTATTGTGATAGTGAGGTAGAATTATCATCATTATGTGTTACTGAAGGAAAAATGGAGTGAATGTAAGAAATAGAGTAAGGTGCTCCGTACTGATTCAATCCATATTACCGCGTTTTAAGAATTTAAATAAATGAAGTTAAGGCTGCGTGGCTCTAACCGTCGCCTTTCCCTTTGGAAACAATGTCACTGCTACTGATTACATTCGCAACTCATTATGAATGTGAAATTGAAACCGAAATACTGCGCAATTCCAAGCGGAATTAGGTAATTAATATGCAGGCTATACCAAAGGTAGCCCGGATTAAACAGCACAATATAGAAAATATAATATTTTAATAGAATTGGACCCTCGTCAAAAGCAGGAGACAAATTCCAGGCCATTAGCCATTGATGTTCCATACTTGGGTCTGGTGATAGGCATAATTTATGGGATGCGATTTGACACAGAGTAATTGGGCAGTTGCTTTACTGCTGGTTTTTTTTGGTCCAAATAAAATATGCTTATAGAAACTATGAGCAGTCTGAGCTTTCAGGCATAGCACGCTGTCATTGTCAGTGTCGATTTATGATCATTAGGGATACCTTTATATACCCAATAGGTTTATTGATTTATGACAATATGATCACGTACAATATCAAGAAACAACAAAAAGAAACTAAATCTGTTCGGAAAGTTCTGGCCGGCTTCTTCTACAATATAATTATTCTTGCTATAATATTATAACAAATAATAAGTAGATATCAAAATCTAAAAATCTATTACCTTGTTACCTTGGCTTTGCCTGAGCATACAGTCAGCGTCAAAATAGAATGATGTACTTTTAAGGTCAAATTAAGAAAAGAATGTCCAAAATGTTATTTTGACATGGTGCTAAAGTGTCACTTTATTTATAACGTTGACTGTACGTAATTGGTGATTTAATTAATTATTACCATATTTATTAACTTGACTAAAACCTTACAAGTGTACTTAATTTAATAAAACGAAATATGATACTAAATTGAAAATTTCTTGAATGAAATTCATATTCAATCATTAACTTGGAAAAGCGTTTGAGACAACCTACTAGTTATATTATTGTGAAAATGGGAATTGAATAATTTATTTCTTGGAATTCAAGTTCATGGGGTTATTTAGTTTGATAAACGTGTGGATACCTCAAGTCCTCAACAGGTTGCAAGGACTCTCATCACAATTTAGGCCCAAGTTGGTAGCGGGCTACACGAATAAAGCTGAAAAAGAGCAAAATAATAATTTTGCTTTAAATTTCCACTAAACGACGCCAGCGCAGGAACCAAAATACATCCAACTGTAATCACCCGATAAAGCCAGAGCTTGAAGTCGCAGGACTAACAATACCTAAATCTCACAACGTGACACAGAAGATGCACATTTCAAAATAATTCTTTTTTTTTCAGCTTTAGTCATGGATTTCCGCAAAGTAACGCCCGATTCCATCAACTACACGAAGTGTCAGCTGACGTCAGGTCGACTAATCTGGTTTCGATGTTATCCATACTAATATTATAAATGCAAAAGTAACTCTGTCTGTCTGTCTATTACTCAATCACGCCTAAACTTCTGAACTAATTTGGTATGGAGATATTTTGATACCCGAGAAAGGACATGGGCTACTTTTTACCTCGGGAAAATGACGCATTCCCATGAGAAAATTCAGGTATACCGATCGCTTTTATGCCTAAACTACTGGATATATGAAAATACGGTAGTTGACACCACCAATCGTTGACGTACTTTTTATCAACTGTCAAAACGCTTTTCTTCATAGAGCTTGTATGGGAATAACACACTTTGACGTCATCGCGTGCAATGCCGACTGAGTGACTAATTATCATTTGAATTCCAATTAAAAATCAAATAATACGAACTGCAAAAAAATATTAGTGTAAAGGCATCTGAAATTATGAATTATTTTAGAGAAAATCAGTTTTTGAATATTTCTTTCATAGTGGAAACAAGCCTATTAAATTTGGTAAGGTTTGAGAATTGAGAAAGGACATGAGTTATTTTTGACCGCGGGAAAACAACGCATTTCGATGGGAAAAATATTTTTGGGGAATCTGATCGCTTTCACTCCTAAATTACTAAAGATTTGAATTTTATTTGGATAAAATTGGTATTACGGGAAAACAACGCATTCCAAAAAAACAACCCAACGCGGACGGAGTCGTGGTAAAAGGTAGTTTTTTTCTGTTTTTTTAACAACAACATCACATACATTGATCTGACTCCGTGGCAAGTAGCTTAAGCACTTGTGTTACAGATATCAGAATCAACAGTGGTATTACAAATAAACTTAAATAAATAAATATATCACCCAGACCAGTACAATCAGACATGTTCATGCACACAAATGTTTGTACAGTGCGGGGATCGAACCCGCGACCTCTTGGTTAATAGTCAACTTCTTGACCATTACACCAAAGTGGTGGTGGTGTAATAAATATCCTCCGTAGCGAGCGACACGAAGTCAGCGTGTCGAGCGTTTCGTGTCAGATTTAGTACGAGTATGGACGAAATATTTGTTTCTTTGGTTTACGCAAACAGTACCTAGACATTGAAATTATACACTTTTTACGGATTATTTGGCGACTTTTTTTACATTTTATTTTTAACCTGACGTTTCGGACCCTTTTCAGTCAAAACTTTTCAGTTAATTAAAAATGTAAATAAATCGCAAAATAATCCGTAAAAAAGTGTATCATTTTAAATTGGACGAAATGTCAATATCAGGCAAATTAATGACGATTGGGTTACGATTTCAATAGCGGAATTAGAGCCTTGGTTTTTTTTGCTAAACTTTTATTCGTCATAGTAACAACATCATTCGTAATTTATTGGCGATGGGCATTGGACGGTATACCTTACAAGTGCGCAGCCCATTCATACTGAATTCAATGAAAAGTTGAAATTAATTTTCGTTGTCCTCAATAATCCAGTCGGCATTAAATCCTTGGAACTTTTCAACTTATTGGGATCCTAAACGTATTAAAAATTACAGCCGGAACTTTAGTTAATCGAGTTATTCGTAAAAAGTAAGTTTATTCAAGTCCTATAATTATACCGATTTAACATTTATGACACTTAATATTATTTTGTATATGCTAATTGTATCCGAGAGATCCTGGGTTCGAATCCCAGGTCGAGCCAAAACTGTTTCTGAGATTCTGTCATGAAAAACAGCTCGGGAAGTTGGCGTTGTTAAACTCCCGTGCCTCGGAAAGCACGTTAAGCCGTTGGTCCTGCGCCTGATCTATCTCATGGTCATGCCGGATTGCCGTCTTACCGATCTTTGAGAATGATGGAACAGTGAGTGCACCTGGTATTTCGCTCACACTTGTACACTATAATATCTCCTGCGTAGTTGGCCGATCGCTGTTGAGACTAGCCGCCGTGGTCAAATCGGTCAGGAGGACTATTATTATTGTATGCAAATTATGAAAAAAAAATGTGGTTTAAATGACCGAAAAATTTATAAACGGGAAGATTATATTTCATTCTAATTAATAAGTAAAGACATATTTCAATTCTGCAACAAACGAGTTAAGATAATAAACTACGAGAAAGTACTTTCAACATAGAATCATTGACGGCCATTATGGTTCAAATATTTCTATGAAAATGCTCTCGCAATTATCATGTTGGAATAGCATTTTGTTACAGAAAACATTTCTGGGAATGTTGAAATAATTTGAGTTTGTCGATTTCATAGTGTGTGTACTGTGTAGGTTACATTCTCCTTTGGAGCTTAGGAACTCAACTAAACTTTATCTAAATAAACCCAAATGTTTTTTTAGGCAATAGGTCAGTCAAAACGCAAACTCATCGACACCTGTATTCTGCCCGTTCTAACATATGGAGCGCAAACATGGTCATTGACTGAAAGTCAGAAATCCAAACTGAAGGTTTGCCAGCGAGCCATGGAAAGGAGCGTGTTGGGTATTAAAAGGATTGACAAAATCCGAAATACCACAATACGCTCCAAAACTGGCATAATGGACGTAGGCGAAAAGACAGCAAAGCTGAAGTGGGAGTGGGCGGGTCACGTATGCAGGATGCAACCGGATAGATGGGCGCAAATCGTCACACAATGGATACCAGCAGATGGCTATCGCCGTAGAGGTAGACCCAAAAAAAGATGGTGTGACGATTTGACGAATTTTCTGACAAACTGGGAATCTTTAGCCGCCAATAGGGAACAGTGGAGGAGTTTGGGGGAGACCTTTGCCCAGCAGTGGGATGAAATAGGTTAATAAAAAAAAAAAAAAAAAAAAAAGGTCAGTCAATCCTAAAACTACAATTAAATGACGAGCTCTATACATATAGTGACTAGCTGACCTGGCAAACGTTGTTTGTTTTGCCATATAAGTTATTGTGGACAACCCTTATCATTAAGGGATATGAAAAATAGATGTTGGCCTATAGTTCCAATCTTATCGATGAGTAGCTCTGGAGTGGCACAAGGTAGCATATTGGGCCCTTTATTATTCTTGTTATTTAAAAATGACTTGACGTGGCACATGGCACATAAATGCATACTTTTTGCTGATGATACTACGCTCCTAATCAAAGTTACAAACAAAGACCTTGCCCAACAAACTTTAGCAAAGCTCAGCTAGACATAACTAAATGGACCGATAGCAATAAATTACGTATAAATATTAAAAAAACAAAATTAATTCAATTCAATTCATACAATACCAAACCGCTTCAGCTTAACATTGAATATAATAATGAAAGAGTGTGTGAGGTAGCTTTTTTAAAATTCCCGGGGATAACAGTAGATAATCATTTGAATTGGAAGGAGCATGTTAATTTAGTATGCCAAAAACTAAGTCGGTATATATTTGCACAACGAAAAATCCGCCAGACTATATCTTTTGATACGGCCATTGCTTCGTATCATGCCTACGTATCGTCGGTGTTAGGATATGGGTTGTTGTTATGGGGTAACTCGGTAGATGCTGTCAGAGACTTTAAAATGCAAAAAAGATGCTTACGAGTAATAAACGCGGCGTGGTACCTGGACTGTTGTAAACCACTATTTAGAAAATGTGAGGTTCTACCTCTGCCTTGCATGTATATAAGAGACATCTGTGTTTTTGTCAAAGCCCATCCATTTTAATTCAAAAAACGCAGTGAGGTAATATCCCGTCAAAAGAGGGAAAAGTTTAAGAATTTGCTTTATCAAACCAGATCCAAGAAGGCAATATATAGGGAAAATGCATCGACTTATATATTTACCGCGTAAAGGACGCGGCTAACGGGCGCGTCTGATGGCACCAGCGCGTTGGCCCTAAAATATTAGATTAGGGCCAACGCGACTCAGTCGTCTGCGCAAAGCAGCAGAGCGTGGTTGTGTATGTTGGTGTTAGAAAATACCTATTTGCGTCATAAAGGGCTGTAAAAATTATGATACAAAAGTTTAAAAGCGACATGGGATATCGTATCACAGGTAAATAATCCTACTTTATATTTAATCTTGTTTAACTATTAAATAAATGCATTTTTGCGAACTTTTAGAGTTTAGTGACGCGCTACCACCCGCGGTGCTGAGGTAACCTTGTATGAACGTATTTTTTACTTTCGAGTGAAATAAGTGAATAAATGAGTAAGTATTGTAATCGTAAAAAATTGAAGTGTAGATTTTTGGCGCCACTAATTCCTTCACTCTTTTATTCCTTCGATCATTTTTACAGTATGTATTTGATTATTCATTTTAAACGGACCTATTTATTGAATTGTTAAAATGATTATTAATATTTGCACGCCTGCATGCAGGCTGAATAATACAGCATCAACCTATTTTTAAGACCTGCAGTTTGTAACTTGCATACTTTTGTGTATTCTAGCAAATAAATGTTTGATTTGATTTGATTCTCAGACCTACTCAATATGCTCACAAAATTTCATAAGAATCAGTCAAGCCGTTTCGGAGGAGTACGGGAACGAACATTGTGACACAAGAATTATTTATTTAAATATTAGATTTATTTAACAATTTTTAAACTTCCACATCCGTCCACTATATGATTATTGTACTATGAATACTCACTTTTGTATTTCTTTATAATATTTTAACTCATATCGTGTCTGATATTTAGAACTGACTGTTAAAATGTAAAATTATCTATTCATATTACATAACTGTTTTCTGTCAACGATACATAATTTATACTATTAAAGAGATTCTTGAGAACAACTCACTACAACAACTATAGTAGATTGTTATACAAGGGTGGAAAGAAATCAATTCCCATACGAGGTATTTAGACGCGCGAGCGAAGCGAGGGCGGATATAGTCCGAGTGGGAATTGATGACTTTCACCCGTGTTAAACACTCTACTTTTCATTTCAAATATAAGGAAAGTAAAAAATAGTCTTTTTTAATTTAAATTTCAAATATGGAACACACCGCCCGCGTCACCGCCGCGGCCCAACCCACTTTAATAGGTATTTTTTTTTAATTCACATTGGCCGTATACACTCACAAGACCGCAGCATTTTTTTTTAATCGATATTTTTCTTAATTATGTAAAAAAAATTATAGCCGACTAAATAACCAATTTTAGTTCTATTTTTAAAATTCATTCCCGCCCTAGGGAGGGAAGCAATTACTATGAGACTTTCCCGCCTAAGGGAGGGAAGCATCGTTTTCGACCCGCTGCTCTGATCAAACAAACACTACTTTCCGAGTATGAGAAATGAAAAATTTATTTTCATCAACGTTATGACTAAAGCTGAAAAAGAAAATTATTTTGCTTTAAATTTCCACTAAACGACGCCAGCACAGCACTGTAACCACTTGAAAAAATTAGAGCTGGAAGTCGCAGAACTTACAATACAACTCACAATGTAATAGAAGATGCACTCGGAAACACAACACTGACACCATCAAAACACACGACGCGTTTCGCCACTACTACACGTGGAGATGTTGTTGCTTACGAGCGACTCGTATTGGGGTTCCTGCGCTGGCGTCGTTTAGTGAAAATTTAAAGCAAAACTATTTCCTTTTACAGCTTTAGTCATGGATTTCCGAAAGTAATGCCTGATTCCATCAACTATATCAATATTATGAGCCTAAGTATGCATGCAGGTATGAATCGTGTTGAGATGATGTGTTATTTGATTAAATATTCACGCCTTGAGCCCGTTTTCGGTATAAATTACCTTAGATGCCATGTCATTTAATGAACTGCAGTCGATCCGCCATACAAGTGGCTGAATTCTGGGCTGCCACGATATAATTTCTTGTGTTCCATCGACACGCTAAGAAGAATTGATGGTTGATTATATAAATTGGATGAAATGTGTTAATGAAGAGGAGATCTTTTAGCGTTGATTTCGATCAGTAATTACGAACGATTACACCGTGTAATACGAATCGTTTGTTCCAATTAAAACAAATTTGGATGGAAAAGTTAAAGTCGCCCTATTCTAATTGAAATTGTTTATCTACGAATAGGTAGGATTGGTTCTGGCCGGGCGGTGTTATCTGAACTTTTCATAAATAATGCAAATTGACTGTCCCCATTCCGCCTAATTTAATTACTAGCGGCCGCGGCGACTTCCTTCGCCTTAGTTTCGGATATCCAAAGTTACACTACCACTCTGGTTACGACTTCACATTCGAGAGTTACACGTGTTATTGTAAGTCAACCATAAAAGATGGATATATGCTATCGTGGGATATTTTTATATAATTTTAAGGAGAACATTTACGTCATACACTATTTCTATGTAGCTTTAACCATTAAGGTTGCACACACGACAGAAGCTTAAAATGGAGAAACTTCTTCCGTTTTTTCAACGTTTCCCTTCACTGCTCTGCTCCTATTGATTGTAGTGTGATAAAAAGTATAGGTACTATAACTAGCTCAGGAGTATGAAAAATAATCGTATCAAGTTTTAGTAATCTAATCCGTCGAGTAGTTTTTGTTTGTATAACGGTTATACAGATAGACAGGGAGCCAACTTCAGGCCAATTCCTCTAATCAATCATAACAAGATCGTAATTGAATTGCTCGAATTTGACATTTTGTCCATACTAGAACTGTCAAATACTAGCGATCCAATTGATATTTTGTTACGATTGATTAGCGGAATTGGCCCCTAGACAGATAGACAAAAAAAATACTGATTGCATTTTAAGCATCAGTATCGATCTCTTATCACCCCCTGGGGGCCAATTCTCGTGCAATCGAAAAAAGTTTTCATTCGTAAAAAGTTCGATCGCTAACCACTCGAACGCAAATGTGGTGCTGACCGCTCGAAGTTTGAAATTCGTATAAGAAATATCTTATATCTGTAGGGTAAGCACGAACAACTATCGTAACGTATTCGTAGCGTTTACCTATCGATGACTTGTCAATTTGTATGGGGAAACTGTCAGTTTCTGACCTTTGGAGGACACGAATGGTACGTTACGAAATTGTTTGTGCTCACTCCACTGTCATGAAATGCACCTGTCAACAGTAATTTGAAGTTATTATTATACCTAGCTTTAGTAAGCTTCATACAAATAACAGTGCGGAAAAAGTAAGAATGCATGAGAATCGTACCCCTGATAGTTATTTTGGAAATACATTTCATGTAGAGAATTGACCTCTACAGATTATATTGTAATTATAGATGTTACCTGTTAAAATTAACATAAGTTATGTCACAGATATATAAGTCACCAAAGGACCCTGCAGACTTTTTTTTTCTCTGTATACAAAAATACCTAGTAAATTCGGTTCAGTTGCAACACATTCAGCGATAAAATTGTATGTTATAGATGCTTTTTGATATGAATTTATGCCGCATATTTGCTTCCCGGTGATGCTGCGTTGCAGAATGTAAACAAAAGCACGAACGATCAAAGAGCTTAAATTGTATTACACTGTTTGTTTTCTGGCATATATGCGGATGAGAGCAAATAACATTAATTTCCGCGATTACATACGAACGGGATTTATGTGTGAGCACGCGAACGAAACTTTATCAAATAGAATTGTATATGGGTAGAGCTCTTTGAAGAGATCATACCGTATTCGTTAAATTAAAAATGATGGACGGTGGAAAGATACAAAAGGATATAAAGAATGAAGATTAATACAGAACTGCTCAACGTTCTACTCGATTTCCAACGGTAATTTTGGTCGTTCTGCATGGGTACCTTTGTTCTTTCTGAAATTCATGCTAAATCTAATAATTTTAGTCAAATTCATAATTTTATTTATTCACAATAACAATTACACGTACAATTAAATAAACCTATTTTTTTCTTCCGTTAGGGAATGGACTGACACCCTTGTTTCTTACTGAGACAAAAGTAAATACACCGAATACAATACATAGACATTCAGATGTCGATGAGGATGACTCCTTTGATTTTTCCAATCTGTTGTTGGTACTCACTCAGTGGTGACTAAGGTTTTTTAGGCGCGCCCTGGTCGAACTTGTGCCACTAAAAGCCGATTTAAATAGCTTATAAATAGCTACCTAAGACGAAAAAACGGATAAATTTCAGGCTTATACATACGGCTGTAGCCTTAGATTTTTTAGTATGAATCTGTCAGTTATCTAAACTTAACTAAGATAATTCGAAACCTGCCGTAAGCAGTCGTATGATATCTATACTAATATTATAAATCTGAAGAGTTTGTTTGTTTCTTTGTTTGTTTGAACGCGCTAATCTCAGGAACTACTGGTTCGAATTGAAAAATTATTTTTGTGTTGAATAGACCATTTATCGAGGAAGGCTATAGGCTATATAACATCACGCTGCAACTATCAGAGAGCGAAGAAATCATGGAAAATGTGAAAAAAAACGGGGAAAATTATTCATCCTTGAGGGCTTCCGTTGCGTACGCTGCGAAAACGGTTCAAGATACCAAAAATGTACGTATGAAAGAATAATTCCTCTTAAAATGATCTAAAAAAATGTCTGCGACAGTCTATGTCTATCTTTTAAGATTAAGTCACTAGAACCGTTTTATGGTAATCAAATTTGGTCGAAATTTATGCATGATTTGTTAAGAAGTGTATAAACGTAATTAATTAATCTTTATCAAAATAAATGTGTTGTTGATTAAGAGTATTTAATTGTGAACAAAATTGTCTTTGACATCACTTAATTTCAATAAATATCTTAGAAGATATTACAATTTTAAAAAAACATCGATATAAAATTCACCCGCGCCGCATGATGTGCAAAACATGACGCTGCAAGGAAGAGAGGCGTTGCTTGCTAACGACGCGGAGAGGGTGGTGTAGCTCTACGAGGTACCACGATGAACCAAAATTAAATTTAATTAATGACCAGGTGCGACATATCTTCACATCGACCCTGCCGCAGTGTCTAAAAAGCCGGGTGTTTAACCAGTGTTTTACCAGTGTTAACCTACGGAGCCGAAACGTGGAACATGACAGTCAAGCTGGCTCACTGATTACACGTCACTCGGCGTGCTATGGAAAGGTCTATGTTGGGGATCTCATTAAGGGATAAGATCCGGAACGAGGTCATACGACATAAGACTAAGGTGACTGATGTTGTCCAACAATGTAGCAAGCTAAAGTGGCAGTGGGCTGGCCATGTCTGTCGCTGAACCGACGAGAGGTGGAACAGGAAGGTTCTTGAATAGAGACCACTCTTAGGTCAACGTAGTATGGGACGCCCACCGGCTAGATGTACAGACGACCTGAAGAAGGCAGCTGGTAGTGACTGGATGCAAAGGGCGGGAGATCGTGCGCTGTGGCGGTCCTTGGGGGAGGCCTATGTCCAGCAGTGGACTGTAACAGGCCGATACGATGAATGACCGGGTGACCGCGTATAATAATCTGGGACGAATGTTCCATGATCCATAGAGCTCATGTAGAGGCTCTAGATAGGACTCTTAGAGATATTAGAAGCTGTGATAAAATCATCATCATAAAATTACTGTTGTGTTTGCGGGGGACTTTCAACAAACTGTACCAGTAATAGTAAGGGGAACTAGGGCAGACATTGTAAAGTCTTGCCTTAAAAGTACCCCATTATGGAAGTTTGTGAACATCTTACACATTTGGGGGAGGTCCTACATGACCGGAGAGAGATCTGGCGCAGGACCAACACTTTAACGTGCTTTCCGAGGCACGGGGGTGTAACACCGCCAACTTCCCGACTCCGAGCTGTTATTGAGAGATTCATGATATAAATTCTCAAAAACAATTTTGGCTCGACCTGGGATTCGAACCCAGGATCTCTTAGATGTTAGGCATAAACTTTGCCACTGCACCAACGAGGCAGTGGTGGGGGTAGTACAACTTTTCCTTCAAAGTTACTTTTAATAGGAGACGGAAAAGTACCTCATTTTGAAAATAAAATTGTAATTGACTCGACTGGTTTTTTTTTGTCTACGTTAAATCGTCAAGATATCCATACTAATATTATAAATGCGAAAGCCTAAACTACTGAACCAATTTGCATGAAATTTGGTATGGAGATATTTTGATACCCGAAAAAGGACATAGGCTACTTTTCACCACGGAAAAATGCCTCATTTCCATGGGGAAAATTCAAGTTAACCGATCGCTTTTAAGCTTATATTGAACAGATTTAAATGAATTTGGTAAGGAGATAGTTTGAGACTTAAGGAAAGGACATGAGTTACTTTTGACCGCGGGAAAACAATGCATTACCATGGGAAAAAATACTTTCCGGGTCTCTGATTGCTATCACTCCTAAAATATATACCAAAGATTTGAATTTTATTTGGATAAAATAGGTATTACGGGAAAACAACGCATTCCAAAAAAACTACTAATGCGGACAAAGTCGCGGGTAAAAGCTAATTGCTGTCAAATTTCTTGAACCAAAGCTTGCGAACTCTCATTTGTGATGTTATGTCAGTCAGAATAATTCGGTGTATTGAATACTCTTATTCATATTACCTATATAGGTTTCGTAACATTTGTGCAAAAGCGACATTACTGGGTATCAATGGAGTAAAGTTTTGTAATTAATAAAGTTATGAAACTAAACCACACTGCGTACAACGCGTTGTGATACACCTAAGCTTCGAGGTGTTAAGTCTGAGGCCCTTCTCTGTAGGATTATATCCGTATTGTCAGATGTCGACATAGCTTTCACTTCTGCCAGTATTATTATAGATTTCTATATAGGTACCAAGCGTGCCAAGGAACGTGCTAAGTGATACAATACATATTTCAATTGAGCACAGTTCCACCAAATCCAGCTCGCGTAACAATAGATAACACGACTACGACGACCACTTTGGTGTTATGGTTAATAAGTTGACTATTGAACAAGAGGTTGCGCTTGCTGGTTCGATCCCCGCTCTGTACAAACATTTGTGTGCATGAACATTTCTGTTTGTACTGGTCTGGGTGTTATATGTATTTATTTAATTTTATTTGTGATACCACTGTTGATTCTGATATCTGCAACACAAGTGCTTTAGCTACTTACCATGGAATCGGATCAATGTAGTATGTGATGTTGTTGTATATTTAAAAAAAAATAGAAAATTGTTTGTGTATCATCTATTTTTGGGATTGCCCGGTTAGTTGTTTAAGTGGTCGCCTGGGAGTAGTGAGATAACTCAGGGTTAAGGAATTTTCTTTAAAGCCGATTAACCAACCTAGACAAATATTTGCTCAAGGCTCGGGAGTTCACCAAAGCCGAGACGACGCAAGCGGATAAGTAATGTTTTTTAATCAACTTACACCCTGCAGATATTTATCCAGGGCGGTGAATCTGCTAAGAAAATTTGCCAAATAGAAACCCACGTTAGGTCATTAATCTTTTGTTAGCAGCAAACAAGCAATTTTCATTAAAAAATGGGCACAAACTCGGTCCGGATTCCGATAACGCAGTTGTCACAAGGTCATAATAGATTTCTTTTGGCATTCTAGGCATTCTAGTAACAACGAATTGTCAAAAACGGGCTATTTAATTGCGATTTTGTTACCATCGTATCAGCCAGGAATTATGGCCATGTCCTTGTACAGAGCCCATTATTGATCAATATGTAATTAAAAAAATAAAATTAATATAACGTATGTACATAAACTTAACTTTTTATCATATTAACTTTTTTATTTTATATTCATTGAGGCACGTTCACATTAAGTACCGGTACCGGTTTCAAGGTGCCATCATCTAACAGTTCCCGGGTTCGATTCCCGGACGGAGACAATGTGTTGGAAACCAATTTTGAAACAGGTCCGGGTGTTTGTAGTACTTTCGTTGTTTCCGATTCCCATGACACAAGTGCTTATGCTACTTACTTTAGCATCAGAGCAATGTATGCACAGATTTGTATGTGATATCGTCCCCATTATATTAAAAAAATACGAGTATATATCCATATTATCAATCTACCTGCTGTGACTACGGACGCTGAACAGGGTCTGAAACGTCAGGTTAAAACAAAATGTATATAAATCGCGAAATAATCCGTAAAAATTGTTTCACTTTCAATGTCTACTGTTCGCGTAAACCGAAGAAACAAATATATATCCATATGTTTTAAGTTAATAGCTTAATGCTTTAAGCCACGGTAACAAGACACAAATAAAATTTACTGTTTTGATGCCGATATCTTAGAAGAGCTCAATATGGAACAAAGAAACGGTATTTTTCTCTCTATAATCAACAAAATCTAATAAGAATACTAAAGTTTGGGTTATTAAGTAAGAAAAAAGAAAAGGCTGTTATACAGGATTCTCTTAAACGTTGCCTAAGGCTGTTCTTTTGAAATATCCGGCTACTATAGTATTCGTTATTTTTTTCATCTTAATTTAACAGTCGCGGTTGTTTGCCTTTTAAGAATCAAGAGCTCACAAATAAGTTCTGTAAGTGAACAAAATTGATTGGATTCGAACCAGGGCAGGGACCCCTTACAGTCTATTTTATTAATGAGAACTCTGCCAGTGCCCAGTAGGACGAAAATACGTTCGTATTTAGTAGAAGCAGTATGAAAATACGTTCAAAAATGATAAACACTAAACTATTAAAGATAGATTTGTGATTTTTACCTAAGTTGATAAATATGCAGGGTTCAAAAATTACAATCAGAAAACGTAACAGACCTTGCCAAGTTCGAGTCGTACCCAAGCATTTAAATTTTCCATATATTAAATATTTCGAAATGATATATAGTTTGCGTTGTTTTTGTAAGGATCACAAGAAGATAGATAATAGTACATTATGGTACTAGTGTGTAACATTGGTGATTACCGTCGAGGCGCCATTGAGATTAAGAGAGTCGAGGACGATAATCATTAATACACACGTGTATCATACGACGTTTTTCAACACACTTGTGAATAAAATAACAATAAAAACTCATTTTATTTAGTAGATAAAAAGTTTATTTCGAGAAACAATTAGTAAATGTGCAGTTAGTAAAATTATAATTAACTGCTTTTGATGGCATAGCGGTCTCATCAGATAGATTATATATTGAAATACTTTCATGTTCTATTGTAATTTGAGATGGCTCATTATTCGTGTAGGTAGGTGAAAGCCAATCATTGGATGTACTTGGTGTTTTGTCAGTAGGAAGCGCCTTAGAATCAAGTTTAATTCTTTATTTGCCGCGCATAGGGAAAATTTTCTGCGCCTATTCTGCCAGGTACAAAATGGGGATTTTATTAAGTTTTCTTTTTTTAAATCTATAACTCACTAGTGAGTTATAGCAATGAAAAAGTCACAGTTTGATTATCGGTGTCATTATTAGTCTAATTGCAGTGAAATTACAACCACTTTATGAGCAAGTGTGTTGAAAAACATTTTAAGCACGTGTGTAAACAATTCAAAATGCAAATTAAATAATAACAATAATAATAATATTTATTTTCTTCTATCACAATCACAGTAGGTACATCAAATTTTAAATCAAATAAACATTCGAACGCGTGTACGCGAAGAATTCTGCCATTTGTTACGAAAACTAAGGTATAATATTCTTACCTGTCGCTTCAGGCAGCTTAAAATATGATCACCACAGTCCTGTAACTGCAAGCAATCTTGCAAATTATTCAGTACTGCAAAATAATGTAAAATGTCAAAACATTTTTTAAATTACGTTATTATAACAAGCTTTCCAATTATTCCTTGTATGGGTTATAAGAGTAATACTCGTATTACAGATTAGGTCAATCTATTTATGTACGTACCTTGTATAAACTCTGCCATTGCTCATTAGCAATGACAGAGTTAATACAAGGTATGATGAAATTAACAGTTTATAATAAATCAAAGCGATTTTCCTCACAACTGGATTCGAATGAACTGAAAAGTGTGATAAACAGTGCAACAATATATTTGCACAGAATTGTGACGATTAATATAATTTTTCTAAAGACATTTACAAATATCTGTTTGAAAGGGGTAGTTAGGTTTTTTTTGAGTGCTGGTCGTCTATCTGTGCAGTGAGCGGAAACCAAGATTGCAGTAGGCCCTACTAAAACCTCTATATCCAATATATTTAGATGACATGCCATTGCAAAAGTGCCTTCGAATATTTCCAAGACACTTGTTTGAGTTTGTTTATATATTTGTGTTTTCGCATTCTAAAAGTAGAGAAAGTGATGGCTTCGGCAGACCAAGCGCGCAGAAGCTGTGCGGTCAGTCGCAGCGCGGCAGTAGGCACACTGAAGGCAGCGGCATTTTCAAAGCAGTTGCAACGCGGGGCTGCGTTTTACCGCGTTCAGTATGTATTTATTTTTAATGCAATTTTCTCCCACAATCGCAGCTAGTATGTTGTCTTTCAATAATGTTTACAATATTCGTCAACCACTTTCAACGCGCTGCGCTGGACTGCTACCGCTCTGTCTTAGGTGAGTCACGCTAATATGGCCGCCATAGTGATGAACAGCGCCGGCCCGCGCTCGCGCTGCTTCTGTCCCGCTCCCGCGCCGCCTGTTTTCTCGTCCGGCAGTTGCAGTACGGCGCCGGGCGGAGCGTTTTGAGCGCGGGCCAGCGTTGATATTTGTGTGGTGACACACTTTAAAGAGTTTCTTGTATAAAGCTATAAAATATATTTTTTTTGCTTTTAATTTCCACTAAACGACGCCAGCGCAGGAACCCAAATACATCCAACCGTATCCGTCGCAGGACTTGTAACTCACAACGTGACACAGAGAAGACGCGTTTCGCCACTACACGTGGCATTCTCAGGAGATGTTGTCTCTTCGACAGTCTACGAGCGACTGAACCTATCATTGTGTTGTGAGTCTACCGTTCGCGGCAACGGCCCCTTTCGGTGGCCAGCCGCTGTCCGTTAGGACGGACAGGTCGTTGGATTGGTATGCAGGAGTGGTCTCACTGCTGTGGTGGTGGTGAAGCAGGCGAGCTTTGCAGCTGCGAGCCAGCGTCATGGGCAGTGGTGATGTTGGGTTGGTTGGTGTATTGAACCTATCGACTGGCGCACCGGCCTTTTATACTTTCTCGCACTAATGAGGTAACGTATTCGTAGTGACATCTTGTATTACAACTTACTCGGGCCCGCATTTAAACAGGTCTGCTACTGCCCTGCGCTTGGTTTGCCGAATCCTTAGGTTATAACACGTTGAAGTTATTCTGTACGCGAATAAAAGTAATGACGCAGCATAAATTCTTAAGTATCTGGGACGGACTTATTGGAAAATTCCTGCGAATATGCCTGTTATAACTTCTTCGTGTTTAAATATATCTCTTCCGTGGGAAGTGGCTTACTCGTGTTTTGCTCTTTTTTTATAAAACCACCTCACCAAATTTTTGTTGTTGATGCTTGTTTTCGATGCCAAGCATTTACAATGCAAGCTTTGATATTTTTATATTTTCGTTTGTCCATTGTGTTGTATACCAGCTCATTCTTTAGTCTTACTTAAATTTTCACGTAAAAAAATAGTTGCACCAATTTTTTTTCAATTCAATGCAAATTATTTAAGTGAATTTCTCATTAATTATGATAAAAGTCTTATTACTCCTACAACTTAAACTCGACCTTAACTGATTTCATGATCTGGAATGATGAAATATTTATGGGGATTGACACAGATATATATTTACATAGATAACGCAAGTATCACGATTTGTATTGAAACCAAGCGTGCCGACTTTTTAACACCTACTGTGACGTCACAGGCGAAATTTAGTGACGGGCAATCCAAACCGATTGAAATTTTTGAGCTACTGCAGTTAATTATCACGCAACGAGGCATTTTTAAAATTTTTGTGGCCCATCCAGCTGCAACGGAGCGAGCGGACTGAACTTAGCGGCGACCAACCTTGACGTTTGGTCGGGGTTTTGGTCGGGGTTCGGACACGCGAAGTGCATGCATTTGCGTTATCTATGGGGATTGACGTTTACATGGAAAACCTAAACTATTTATTGAATTAAAACTGTAACATCCGGCAGAAAATATCAATATGACAGTTAATTTAACTTGAACACCTCCTGCATAATTCCTAACTCGTGTATTGGCGTTCACACTTAATTTGATGCGAATCTGTTATTTAACAAGTCCAGCTGATTTAATAGAAAAGTCATAATCCTGCTAAGGTTGATCTCATGCGAAAAAGGTTATGCGTAAAGTAGGCACAACACAAATAGTTTGTCGACTATTTGTGTACGTTTTGCATCTAAAGCGAATAAAGGTTATGCGTAAAGTAAGCACATATTTTAAAAATAATTAATATTTCTTATAGCATAAAATGTTGTTTTGCATGTTATTTACCCCCTAAATCTTATAAAAAAATGTTATCACTTCATAGTAGTATATAAAGCTAGCGTCCGTTTAAAAGGATGCCCATTTTCCGCTTTTCCGATAGTTGATTTTTTTTTTATATATTTTTCTTAGTTTAGTGAGATGGCAGAGAGTAACATATGAAAAAATCATTAACATCTTAGCAAATAAAAAGTTTCAGGCTCAAGTGGGTTAAGTACGTACAGGACCTGCATCTGGAAGGGAAATTCGCCGAGGGGTTCAACGAAGCTCCTTTATTCTTTACTAGCTTCCCGACAACGGCTTCGCCCGCGTGAAATTAATTCTCTTATATATTAGAGAATATAACCCATGTTCACTAGGGACAATGTACAATTCTACTAATGGTAAAAATATTTTTTAATCGGTCCAGTAGTTTCGAAGCCCATTCGATTCAAACAAAGAAATTCCTCTTTATAATGTTAGCGTAGATACTGAT
Source organism: Pyrausta despicata (assembly GCA_963921415.1). Taxonomy (NCBI): domain Eukaryota; kingdom Metazoa; phylum Arthropoda; class Insecta; order Lepidoptera; family Crambidae; genus Pyrausta; species Pyrausta despicata. The sequence goes on along the minus strand of OY992861.1, from coordinate 13,973,244 downwards.
TGAAGACCCTTCTTAAATAATAACAATAGTCCTCCTGGCCGATTTCGACCACGGCGGCCAATCTCAACTGAGATCAGCCAACTACGCAGGAGATATTATAGTGCACAAGTGTGAGCGCGATACACAGGTGCACTCACCGTTCCATCACTCTCAATGTTCGGTGAGACGGCAATCCGACATGACCGGAGAGAGATCAGGCGCAGGACGAACGGCTTAACGTGCTTTCCGAGGCACGGAGGTGTAACACCGCCAACTTCCCGACTCCGAGCTGTTTTTGAGATTTTCATGACAGTAAATCTCAGAAACAATTTTGGCTCGACCTGGGATTGGAACCCAGGACCTCTCGGATGTAAGGCAGAAACTTTGCCGCTACACCAACGAGGCAACTTATACAAACTATCACTTCTTGCACTTTCAACATACGACTCGGCCTCTCATAGTCAACAAAAAACCACTTGCTTTGTCACTCTCATATTCTCCCATTCAAATCCAAATCTAAGTATCTTTCGTATAAAAAGACGAAACGTCGACGAGACGTCTGAGAAGACAGAAATGTCACTTACTTGATAAATCCTCTTTAGCACACTTTGCGTTCCGTTACTCAGCCATATCCCATACATAAGTATGTATGGGATACGTTTTAAAGCACTTGCTTTTATACGTATCCCATGTGTGTATATGTACATTAGATGTAATGAGATCGCTCACTAACTTGTTGAGTTAAATCTCACTGCTTTTGTACGTTCAAACAATAGGCAATCTTGTTATGCTATTTTAAGCTCCTTATATTTTTAATCGGATAAACAAGTATCAGTTGTCAAAAATAAAATGTTTCTTTTTAACTGTAATGTTTATTTAATTTTAATTTATTTATACATAAGTGAGTTACATTATTTGACTTAATGCTAAACTGCCAAACTGCTAAGCAGTTTGTCGGCAGACGTTCTCGTGCTCGTCTTTTGATTTAAATGTAACATTATTATATACTTATCTAATCCGCTGATATTATAAATGTAGGTAACTTATATTATTTAACATTTAAAGTTTTTATTACATTCTTAGGGACAAAAGGACAGATAGTGTTTCTTTAGTTTAGATTTTAAGCGATTTTTGGACAACACATCATTTAATATATTTTGTTCCAGCTCGTTATGTAATGTAGGTGTAATCCATTGTCTGGTTCTTTGCAAACCTTAATTTAAAACGCCTTACCTCTATTACGCTTACGCTTGAGCATTCTTAGCACCTATCCAGTCGTGTACTGTACATTTTGTATTGTTAAGGTTGAATTAATTAAAAAGTGCAGGTAAAATTGTTCACTAGTAGAGATGGGTAAACGCCCAGATAAAAACCCACCGTTGGATTAAAACCCGTTTCAGCCCAGTAAATTCCCGGCATTTACGATTTAAACGACGACGGGCGGAAACGAAATTAATTTGTTACTTATTAGTATAAATAGTACTTTAGTAAATCAAAGGCAAAAGAAGTTACTACATGGTGAAAAACGGTATCAGTTTTTGGTTTATCTCGATTTTTGGCAGTATTTTGACCAGAATGCAACTACATAAAAAGTATGGAAAAATGTGATATGGCGACTAATTTTTTTTGTTTTTGGCAGATTTCGATGAAACTCGGACTTTTCCATAGTAAATCGGCCCAAAAACTAAAAAATTAGTCGCCATATTACATTTTTCCATACTTTTAAATCGTAAATCGTATCGTCGTCGTTTAAATCGTAAATGCCGGGAATTTACTGGGCTGAAACGGGTTTTAATCCAACGGTGGGTTTTTATCTGGGCGTTTACCCATCTCTACTAGTGAACAATTTTACCTGCACTTTTTAATTAATTCAACCTTAACAATACAAAATGTACAGTACACGACTGGATAGGTGCTAAGAATGCTCAAGCGTAAGCGTAATAGAGGTAAGGCGTTTTAAATTAAGGTTTGCAAAGAACCAGACTATGGATTACACCTACATTACATAACGAGCTGGAACAAAATATATTAAATGATGTGTTGTCCAAAAATCGCTTAAAATCTAAACTAAAGAAACACTATCTGTCCTTTTGTCCCTAAGAATGTAATAAAAACTTTAAATGTTAAATAATATAAGTTACCTACATTTATAATATCAGCGGATTAGATAAGTATATAATAATGTTACATTTAAATCAAAAGACGAGCACGAGAACGTCTGCCGTCAAACTGCTTAGCAGTTTGGCAGTTTAGCATTAAGTCAAATAATGTAACTCACTTATGTATAAATAAATTAAAATTAAATAAACATTACAGTTAAAAAGAAACATTTTATTTTTGACAACTGATACTTGTTTATCCGATTAAAAATATAAGGAGCTTAAAATAGCATAACAAGATTGCCTACTGTTTGAACGTACAAAAGCAGTGAGATTTAACTCAACAAGTTAGTGAGCGATCTCATTACATCTAATGTACATATACACACATGGGATACGTATAAAAGCAAGTGCTTTAAAACGTATCCCATACATACTTATGTATGGGATATGGCTGAGTAACGGAACGCAAAGTGTGCTAAAGAGGATTTATCAAGTAAGTGACATTTCTGTCTTCTCAGACGTCTCGTCGACGTTTCGTCTTTTCATACGAAAGATACTTAGATTTGGATTTGAATGAGAGAATATGAGAGTGACAAAGCAAGTGGTTTTTTGTTGACTATGAGAGGCCGAGTCGTATGTTGAAAGTGCAAGAAGTGATAGTTTGTATAAGTTGCCTCGTTGGTGTAGCGGCAAAGTTTCTGCCTTACATCCGAGAGTTCCTGGGTTCCAATCCCAGGTCGACCCAAAATTGTTTCTGAGATTTACTGTCATGAATTTCTCAAAAACAGCTCGGAGTCGGGAAGTCGGCGGTGTTACACCTCCGTGCCTCGGAAAGCACGTTAAGCCGTTCGTCCTGCGCCTGATCTCTCTCCGGTCATGTCGGATTGCCGTCTTACCGAACTTTGAGTGATGGAACGGTGTGAGTGTGTGAGTGCACCTGTGTATCGCGCTCACACTTGTGCACTATAATATCTCCTGCGTAGTTGGCTGATCTCTGTTGAGATTGGCCGCCGTGGTCGAAATCGGCCAGGAGGACTATTATTATTATTTAAGAAGGGTCTTCAATCAGCATCTACGCCAACATTATAAAGAGGAATTTGTTTGTTTGAATCGAATGGGCTTCGAAACTACTGGACCGATTAAAAAATATTTTTACCACTAGTAGAATTGTACATTGTCCCTAGTGAACATGGGTTATATTCTCTAATATATAAGAGAATTAATTTCACGCGCGCGAAGCCGTTGTCGGGAAGCTAGTAAAGAATAAAGGAGCTTCGTTGAACCCCTCGGCGAATTTCCCTTCCAGATGCAGGTACTGTACGTACTTAATGTGCTTACTTTACGCATAACCTTTATTCGCTTTAGATGCAAAACGTACACAAATAGTCGTCAAACTATTAGTGTTGTGCCTACTTTACGCATAACCTTTTTCGCATGAGATCAACTTTATCAGGATTATGACTTTTCTATTTAATCAGCTGGACTTGTTAAATAACAGATTCGCATCAAATTAAGTGTGAACGCCAATACACGAGTTAGAAATTATGCAGGAGGTGTTCAAGTTAAATTAACTGTCATACTGATATTTTCTGCCGGATGTTACAGTTTTAATTCAATAAATAGTTTAGGTTTTCCATGTAAACGTCAACCCCCATAAATATTTCATCATTCCAGATCATGAAATCAGTTAAGGTCGAGTTTAAGTTGTAGGAGTAATAAGACTTTTATTTTATTAATGAGAAATTCACTTAAATAATTTACATTGAATTGAAACAAAATTGATGCAACTATTTTTTTACGTGAAAATTTAACGAAGACTAAAGAATAAGCTGGTATACAACACAATGGACAAACGAAAATATAAAAATATCAAAGCTTGCATTGTAAATGCTTGGCATCGAAAACAAGCATCAACAACAACAATTTGGTGAGGTGCTTTTATAAAAAAAGAGCAAAACACGAGTAAGCCACTTCCCACGGACGAGATATATTTAAACACGAAGAAGTTTTAACAGGCATATTCGCAGGAATTTTCCAATAAGTCCGTCCCAGATACTTAAGAATTTATGCTGCGTCATTACTTTTATTCGCGTACAGAATAACTTCAACGTGTTATAACCTAAGGATTCGGCAAACCAAGCGCAGGGCAGTAGCAGACCTGTTAAAATGCGGGCCCGAGTAAGTTGTAATACAAGATGTCACTACGAATACGTTACCTCATTAGTGCGAGAAAGTATAAAAGGCCGGTGCGCCAGTCGATAGGTTCAATACACCAACCAACCCAACATCGCCACTGCCCATGACGCTGGCTCGCAGCTGCAAAGCTCGCCTGCTTCACCACCACCACAGCAGTGAGACCACTCCTGCATACCAATCCAACGACCTGTCCGTCTTAACGGACAGCGGCTGGCCACCGAAAGGGGCCGTTGCCGCGAACTCACAGTGATAGGTTCAGTCGCTCGTAGACTGTCGAAGAGACAACATCTCCTGAGAATGCCACGTGTAGTGGCGAAACGCGTCGAGTGTTTTATTGGTGTCAGTGTTGCGTTTCCAGGTGTATTCTCTGTGTCACATTGTGAGTTACAAGTCCTGTGACTTTCAGCTCTAGTTTTTCAAGTGGTTACGGTTGGATGTATTTAGGTTCCAGCGCTGGCGTCGTTTAGTAGAAATTAAAAGCAAAAAAAATATATTTTTTAGCTTTATACAAGAAACTCTTTAAAGTGTGTCACCACATATTAGCGTGACTCACCTGAGACAGAGCGGTAGCAGTCCAGCGCAGCGCGTTGAAAGCGGTTGACGAATATTGTAAACATTATTGAAATACAACATACTAGCTGCGCTTGTGGGAGAAAATTGCATTAAAAATAAATACATACTGCCCCGCGTTGCAACTGCTTTGAAAATGCCGCTGCCTTCAGTGTGCCTACTGCCGCGCTGCAACTGACCGCACTGCTTCTGCGCGCTTGGTCTGCCGAAGCCATCACTTTCTCTACTTTTAGAATGCGAAAACACAAATATATAAACAAACTCAAACAAGTGTCTTGGAAATATTAGAAGGCACTTTTGCAATGGCATGTCATCTAAATATATTGGATATAGAGGTTTTAGTAGGGCCTACTGCAATCTTGGTTTCCGCTCACTGCACAGATAGACGACCAGCACTCAAAAAAAAACCTAACTACCCCTTTCAAACAGATATTTGTAAATGTCTTTAGAAAAAATATATTAATCGTCACAATTCTGTGCAAATATATTGTTGCACTGTTTATCACACTTTTCAGTTCATTCGAATCCAGTTGTGAGGAAAATCGCTTTGATTTATTATAAACTGTTAATTTCATCATACCTTGTATTAACTCTGTCATTGCTTATTAGCAACAATTGAGTTTATAAAAAGTACGTACATAAATAGATTGACTTAATTTGTAATACGAGTATTACTCGTATAACCGACACAAGGAATAATTGAAAAGCTTGATACAATAACGTATTTTAAGTTATGTGAAAAGCCAAATAATGTTAAATGTTTTTACATATTACATTTTTTTTGCAGTACTGAATAATTTGCAAAATTGCTTGCAGTTACAGGAATCTCATCAGCCTATATACGTCCCACTGCTGGGCACAGGCCTCACCACAACTATGAGGTGGTCCGAGCCATACTCCACCACGCGGGCTCAGTGCGGATTGGTGGAGGGGTGTTTGTAAGGTAAAGGACCAACCTTACCGTCAGATGTTATTAAGCCGCCCGAGGGCCTCCGACCAGGCTTAACGACCAATATCTATCGATAGTTAGTTTTGCAGGGCTTTCTAGCTAACTAACTATCTATCGATATTAACCGGGACCAACAGCTTAACGTGCCTTCCGAAGCACGGAGATGCTTGTAAATAGACGTCACTTAAATGGACAGAATGGTCACTCATCCCAAACATGACCGCGCCTTAGGTTGCTTAACTTTAGGTATCACTACCAAAGCGCTGCAACCATTGCGCCACAAGCACCTCTGTTAAGTTACAGGACTGTGGTGATCATATTTTAGGCTGCCTGAAGCAACAGGTAAGAATATAGTATTATGCCTGAGTTTTCGTAACAAATTGCAGGATTCTTCGCGTATACATATTTATCAACATATGTAAAAATCACAAATCTATCTTTAATAGTTTAGTTTTTATCATTTTTGAACGTATTTTCATACTGCTTCTATTAAATACGAATGAATTTTCGTCCTCCTGTGCACTGGCAGAGTTTCAATAAAATAGAACCTAATTATGATAAACAACGCTTGAACGATAGGCAGACTGTAAAGGGTCCCTGCCCTGGTTCGAGTCCAATCAATTTTGTTCACTTAAAGAACTAATTTGTGAGCTCTTGATTCTTAAAAGGCAAACAACCGCGACCATTCCATAGTAAATCGGCCCAAAAACTAAAAAATTGGCCGCCATCTCGGATTTTTAATGCTTACAATATTGCGTTGTTGCATTCTTGTCGTATTCATACTGAAAACCGAATTTCATCGATATCGCTCTAAATCAAAATATTTGGCAACCATCTTTTATTTTCTCATATACTTTTTTAATGATTGTGATTGTTTATGATTTTGTATTTAAGGAAATCATTAAGTTATTACATCGTCCAGTTCCTCATACAAATAGTTTATGCTTACCGGAATGGGTAAAAACGGATTTAAATCGGGTTAAAACGGATTTAAATCGGGTGAAAATTTTTTGACGTGACAACATCTTATAATTCGATGAAGCCGGATGCACGCACCAAAAAACATGACGCATGCGGCGTTACCTCGCTTTGAGGCGTTCCATTCAAGGCTTGAAGTGCAAGCGAGAGCGCGGAACGAGCGACAAAGAGGCAACGTGACAAAGACGTTGTCACGTTCAACTATCGTCAGTAAACCGACTTTTTTGCTTGATTGTAACCCAGTTGGGCGGAAAGGGTTATAATAACCCACTGCCCATCTCTAAAATCATCGCCTCACTCTTGCTACGGATTAATATTAATCAAACGCGCTACGAACGTAGCAAGTGCTACGCCGTAGCATCCCGTAGCGGCTTTCGTAGTCAGTCATTGCTACGAGATCCGTGAAACACCACGCGTCGCTTTTCGTAGCGAACTTCCCGTCTTGAAACAAACTTTTCAAGTATTTGAATAATTTTGTTATTTTTTTTAGAATGCTTTTTAAGATTCCTTTGAGTGTTTTGTAATTGGCAAGAGAGTTTCGTTGCCTTTTGTGTTTTGGAAATTTCATAATTTGAGAAGAGTTGATGTTTGATTGGACGTAGTTTGATAACATTTTTTGTGCTCAGTGAGTTTTGAATATCAAAAGGTTTTTTTTTATTTGTCAGAAGAGTGTTTTTGAATAGAGAAAAGAATACGAGTATGTACGTAACGCGTTTCAATAATGTCTCAGTGTGCTATTGTTAGTGAATTTTGGCGTTTTTGCAATCACTTGATTGGCAAAATCCGTTTAAACTAATTCAGGAGGCAATCGTGTTGCTAAAATAAATAAATTAAAATCATAAAGTTACAAAAATGCTTATCATAAACGAGTACGATGACGAACCATTCATCCGAAGCACTTCAGAGATCGACAAAAAGTTTTGGGACTACTTCGATGCGACCACCGCATCTTCCTTCAACTTGACTCTTGGCGTTGAGGATACAATACCCAGAGACCAGACAGCAGTGCTAGTGACGTATGGGGTGTTGTTAGCTGTGGGGGGGATTGGGAACTTAATGGTGCTGCTGACTCTGGTCAGGACGAGGCGAAGGAAGTCAAGGATAGATCTGCTAATGACTCATCTGGCGTTTGCCGATGTTTGCGTCACGTGCGGCGTCATTCCTCTAGAGGTAAGTCATTCCATATCTCTATGGTGGCGTCACGAGACGGACTGTAGCGGGAAATTGATACTGTTCACTGTAAACTAAATTATATTAATTTGACACAAGAGTTTTGTGCAGTCTGCAGTTCTTCTTGGAATCCCTCCTTTGATCTTGATATTGCCGATACGGTTCACTTATACCAAACATTGTACTAGTGTTGTATTGTATATTTTACTAGCCGACCCGGCAAACGTTGTTATGCCATATAAATTATTATCACTAAGGTGTATGAAAAATAGATGTTGGCCGATTCTCAGACCTACTCAATATGCTCACAAAATTTCATGAGAATCGGTCAAGCCGTTTCGGAGGAGTATGGCAACGAAAACTGTGACACGAGAATTTTATATACTAGATTATAATGGAAAGCGGCAATATTCTGCCACAAGTAAACATCACCTGTGTCGTTGCAACGCAAACTCTGGTATTGAATAAATCAATTGAGTTTGTATTTGTGTTTCAATATTTGGATAACTAATGGACCAGTACAGTCGGCGTCAAAAATATAGTTGCAAGTGAGTACCGTGAAGAGGTAACATAAGCTTACACATTTGAACAGATTGATAAGGAGGATGTTTAAAATACTATTTTGACATGGTACCTACAAGTGTCACAATATTGGGACATACTTCCATGCAAAGGATCCAACCCATTCACACTAGTTTTTATAGATTCAAATTTAAAGCTTGGATTTGATTCTTCCTAGGATTTGAACTTAACTTATCCTAGTGGCTTGGATTTTTAAAGATATATATTTTTTAAATCATTTAATATATACAAATTCACGTAGTTTGGATTGGTAAGTAGAATATTACAATTTGTCTTGACATTTTGCTACAGCGGCATTTGTAACGTGAAAGCGTAATGATATTAGGGACAATTTGCTATACTAAAGTAATTTTGAGTGTGGGTTGGATCATTTCTCTAGAAATACGTTATATTCTGTATACCATTTTTGACGCTGACTACACACACACGCAAGTTCAGGTGCATTAAACCTTCAAAGAATATCTACCTCCACTATAAACATCTTCAAAAGCAATCGTCGCTTTGTGAGTATAATAATATTTTAATAAGATCTTGTTACAAGTGTCTGTATACAGATTACATTAAAGTCGTCGTTTCTTCAGAATTGAATTGTTTAGTTAGTTTGCAAGGATTAATTTGTCCAAAATTAAAATGAATTCTACGCCACTTGGTGTAAAATCTGAAAATTAATCTGTTCGTGAAAAATGTGATTGTTTTGCAGCCAGTATTTTATTACCACATTTTTAATATTATCTTATCATCGAGGTACCATTTGGTAATATTCAATTTTTATTTTATAACCCCTTTGGCTAATTGATTGGTTATTTTTTAAATAACCGTCTTAACAATTAATTACTAAATTTCACCACATTGACTTTCGGTACAAGTGCTTCGGTAAGCTTTGCTTTGCAGGGAAATCATCAGAAATGTAAAATCAGCATAATCCTGAGAGAGAGGATTATGCTGGCTGTACATTTCTGATGACTTCCCTTTACAGCGAAGTTTTATAGGTGCTTATGTATTTTTGATTTCCGAGAACGGAATATCTCTGGTTTCTATTGGTGCTTTTCCTGGCAAAAGTGATATGTTATCAGTTTTTGACTATTCATTACATATTGATAAATTCTGCCCCCAAAGGGATAAAATAGGGGTTGCGAATTTGTATGAAGCCCGGTCGCAAAAAACTAACATCCACGCGGACGAAGTCGCGGGCGGCCGCTAGTTACCAATAACCTTCTGGTTCTTATTATTATCATATAAATAAAAAATAATTTGATTTCTTATTTTATTAAATTAATTTTGTTCTTCATTCCCTCTGAATTTACGTTTCAATAGAACTTACAAATAAGTGAATAATTCGAAGGTAACTCATGTGTACTCTTCTTCAAACGTTTAAAGTTTTGCTTTAACAAAACTTATAATGTTCACTAAGGGTTATCAAGGGAAATCATTCGATTAGTTAATAAAAACCCTCCAAGGTCCCCGCTGAAAAACAGTGTCGTGGCGAGCTTCCTGCTGCCGCGATTAATGCTGAGTCGGGGACCTTGTTGTCACTCAGTTTTTTTTTTCTTATTGAATGTTTTTGTATTTTATTTATGTTTTTTGAGTGCCTATTAAATGATTTTCAATTTCAATTGAATGGATTTGCGATACTGCTGTTATAAGTGCTTTCTACATGGATGATTGGCAAGTTGAAAGAGCTTTATACTCGTACTACAGAAAAACGAACTTTTCGAAACTATATTTTGTAAACAAAGCTAACGGATAACAAGAGTTTTAGAAAATTTATACCCTTTGATGATTTTTAAAACAATATTGGGTCTACTATAATAGTTCGTAAAACCTTTTAGACTATAGAACCGTGTTTTTGACGTGGTTTTTGTAATTCATCTGTAGGTTGTATGTAGACTATTAGTTTATACTCCTTTACTTACAAATTCTTAAGGACATTATACATATATTTGGAAAGGATAGAAAGGAAGAAATAACTTGAGTTACATTGTTTGTTTTACCTTTTTATTTCATGTGCACTGCCTGAATTTTCTCTGCTTGGACATATGGTTGACTGGTAGAGAATGCCTTCGGCATTAAGTCCTCCATTGTACACATGTTTGTGCAGAACTTAAATAAATAATGTGCTGTAGAATTTTCTGGGAAGCCAACGCTTTTGAAGCTTAATAAGGTTATATTTTTGTGGCTTGTTATTTATATTTTGAAAATGGTAACAACACTTACGAGTATGTTGGTTTACATTACCAAGTATTTACCTACTTATGTATTTACCTGTCGTCAAAACAAGGTGACTTTGGAAGTGAGTGTTATCGCAAGAGCAATTTGAAGTGAGTTCTCAGTGAAATAAATCTGTATTAACGTGATTAAAAGCTGGGTTCAGTGGTTTTGAAACTTCAGTGCGCCACGGGCCTCGTTAGCGACAAGATTTGAAATCGCAGAGGCATCGCTAGTTTTTATAAACACGTTAATTATGATATGAAAGTTAAGTGTCCTGTAAATAAAGATATAGGCATAGGTGAAATGGTAACCAATTGATTGGTTAATTTTTTTAATAACTATGTTAAAAAATTTAACCATATCGACTTTTGGTACAGTTGTAATCTTATCTCAATAAAACGTAAATGTAATATTTATTGCCCATAAAAACAAGTTACTTATGATGTGAAAGTTTTGTGTCCTATAAATAAATCGTAAGATCGTAGGCAATGCATTTCATTGCCTACGAACTACTGCGGAAAAAAATATACTCCACATCAAAAAAGTGAAACACGTACGTTTATTGTTCTTGTCCTCTAAGAAAACCCAAGAACCCAAGCTCTCATATTATCATGAAAATATTTACATAATTGTCATCTAAACCATCATTTATTTTTTTACTTAGGTTTAATTACATTAAGGGACGTGTTAAGATATTTTTGATGAGGAGTGTATTAATGTTAAAAATAGGGTCTGTCACATTACCATAAACATCGTGTGTAATTTTCTATACTGTTAATCTGAAAGTAATATATGCCAGATTGTACGACTACGTAAAAAAACAGATACAATGCTTATTGCCTATTTGATTCGGAGGCAGGAACGTGGACACGTGGAAGGGAAATTCTTTTCACTAACCGTGCCGTTTGATCGCCTATTTAAATAGCTGTTCAGGGCCTTACCCTATAAGATCCCGTTAAGTTCCCAGTATCAGATTTATGACGTTGACTGTTCCGCCTCATTGTTGTGTTCTGCGTAAACGATACGCCTTCTGAATCCAATTAGAACTTGAAACCGTAAGGAGGTGTTATGTGTCATACATTTGGCTTCGACAGATACACGGTGGCAAATTACAAACGTTTTCAAAAATGTTAACTGGTTTATTTAACTGGTTTATATATTGTACTTTAAAAAATGCACAAATTGTTGGCCTAACGCAATGAGGTATTTTCTATCAGTCATACCGTTGGGCTAATAGTTTATAGTATAAAAGTTTCTTTTCTTGGATAATTGGATGTCACATTTTGTCCCCAGCAACCAACAGAAATGAAATGGTATTTAAATGGTAGATTTCAACGAGTAGAACATTTTATAGTTTGGCTACATCATCAGCCTATATAAGTCCCACTGCTGGGCACGGGCCTCACGTCCACTATGGGGTGGTCCGAGCCATACTCCACCACGCGGGCTCAGTGCGGATTGGTGGAGGGGTGTGTGCAAGGTAAGTGACCAACCTTACTGTCAGATGTTATCAAGCCGCTCGAGGGCCTCTGACTAGGCTAAACGACTAATATCTATCGATATTAACCGGGACCAACAGCTTAACGTGCCTTCCGAAGCACGGAGATGCTTGTAAATAGACGTCACTTAAATGGTCAGAATGGTCACCCATCCCAAACATGACCGCGCCTTAGGTTGCTTAACTTTTAGTATCACTACCAAAGCTCTGCAACCACTGCGCCACAAGCACCTCTATAGTTTGGTTACATCGAGCAAATCGATGGGGTTTTCATGATATTCAATGTTTTGTGCAGACCTTTTGCCTATAAAATGTACACTAACTACGCTTGGGCTTGGGATCGCGCCGCGGCGGTGCGGCGCTCATGCCAAATTCGCTTTCAAACTTTTGTCGAATAATCTAGTATTGTGATAACTTTGTAGGACTCAATAAAAAATGTGTTCCTTATAATTAATGTTTTAATAGTCTGTCCTGGAACTGATCTTGCATGAGAGAGCATTAAAAAAATCGTTTTTCTGAATATCCATCGATTTAAAAAAAACAAAAATATTTTTGTCTAGTATTGTGATACAATTTTTTTTAAGTCTTTCTTTTTTTATCGTACAAATAATGTCACCCAGATACTCAAGATTTAGCGATGAAGAACATGTGTGAACATAGGTGAAGATCTAAAGTCCGCTGCCACGCTTAAAGATGAAAATATTACAAAAGTTTCGAGGAGGAAACACCCTAAAGTTTTGGACAGATCAAGTTAAGATTACGTTATTGAAAAAGGCGCTTTCATCGCGGTCATATTTTGACAAATCATTATCGTATTGCATAATTAAGTTCGGGTCTCACCTAACTGTAGTTTTATTTGGCTCAATCAGAACGTCTTACGTGTTTTTTGAAGTTAGGTATCAAATTTTATTGGGTTTATCCAATTATTATAATAATATTTCTTTATTTGGCAGAAGAGATCAGATAAATAGTGTACATGCGCTAAAAAAAGAAAATACTAATTAATGAGGAAAAAAAACTAATTGATACACAAAAGCCTCTGTTGCCAAACTAGGATTCATAGATCCTGTATTTCGGCAATCACCTCGATTATTTCTTTACAGTTCACAGTCTATGCTTGTTTTATTTAATATAATTAGAAATAAAATTCATTTTATCTGTCCTTCTTCTTTTTTTTCTTAACGTTCACGATAACTTCTGCAAATTATTGCAATTCTATCCGACCAACATTTAAATAGTCGCACACAGTTCCTTCAGAGGCTGCCTGACTGCATTTTAATTATTTTCGGCGGTCAACTGCCAGTGTGACATCACATACGCTGGAAGGCTTTATGTGCTTGACACTGAATTCAATCGAGGCTTGCGCTTTGTCGTGGCACGTTGTTGTCGTTTATAGACGGCATAGGCCTAAAATATATCTTTTGAAGTTCTAGTATCGGTTGCGATAAGTTTGTCAAAAAACTAAAATGGAGTCGAAAATAATACTTGTCAATCCTGTAGAGTCAAAAGCAATATGATCGACTGACAATCATTATCGAAATAACTAAATCAGAGAAACAGTCGTATTGAAGTTTTATTTAAAAATAAATGCAAGGTTTTGCCAGAAATGTATAAAAAATAACGCGCTGTAACAACGAACACTGCGATAACGAGTAAGATCTTCTGAAATTCATTACTGAAAAATGTTTTAAAAATAAATAAAACCGCACACTTCGTTAGGCACTGATATTATAGTAAATTCCAATTTTCTTTCCAGGTTCTGAAATCTTTCCAGGTTTTTGTACTGTAAATGTTTTTATGTTCAGATTCCACAACAAACCTATAGTTCCGAGTTACAAAAAGTAATGAAAATAAAGGAAATCATTATAACATCTTAGTTATTTTAGATTTATATAATGAAACAAGCCGCTAGCTGCAACCGCCATGTTTCGCGTTGGGTACGAGTTAAATCTCTGGTACATATATAATAATAATAATATTTCACAACAATCACACCAATTCTCTAGTCCCAAATTAAGCTACAAGGCTTGTGTTATGGAAACTAGACAACGGATAAACATACTTAAATATTTTGTTTTTGTAAATAAATATATATTATACATAGAAAACACCCAGACCAGTACAAACACACATGTTCATGCACACTTATGCTTGAACCCGCGCCCCTTGGTTTTAGTAGTCCGACATGTGGACCACTGCACCAAGCGGTCGTCAAATATATGGATCTGTAGTTTCTGATTTTGATGCGATATTGGTTCATATAACATATTGGTCCTGATCTTGATTTAACGTAGACGCTTTTCAGAAAAGCTGAACTCATAAAACAGTTCTCGAGATCCACCTTTTATCTTTCTTCGTCACAGAGAAAAATACAAACTTAAAAATGTTAGTAGCCGAAACGGCTTAGACTTCTTAGTATACAATTCCATCTACGCCTACAGTCCAAGTATTTCACAACAAAGTTTCTTAAAACCTCACCATTCGTTACCAATGAAAGTACCTGACCATGCCAATAATCGATCAAAACTTATAAGAGCTTGCAGGAAAACCCGGAGGCACTTACCTTAAGTGTTCTAAAAATCAAGCCAAGAGGTCGTGTCCGTGTCACTTAGCCGATGATGTGTGGAACTACTAAACAGGGCATGGCAACAGTCAACACGATGGAGAGTGGAAGTTTATGAGTTAGCGCTATTTAACATCGAATTTTTTTAGTCAGTTTTGTAGACTGGTACATAAAAATACACACTCGTGAACGAAAATCGCGCAAAATAATCGGATACTATTTACTGTTCGCGTCTTTTCCGAATTTGACCATTGTGTATTTTGCGGCTATAATTTGATATTATACGGGGACGGGGATTATTAAGGAAGCTTCAATACCTTTATTGAAAGCGTTCTACGAGTACAACAGCCAATCATAACAATGAAATTGCTTATTACGATTTTACTAACACATGAACATTTTTGAGTGATTGAGTGAGTGAAGCCCATTTGGCAGACCTCTATGTATCGAAAAAATATGGCAAAAGTTTAAAATAGACTTGCGTTGTTTTGATTTGGGAGTCAATGACACTCAGTCGTTTACTTAAACATAAATAAGTAAATAAACTTTAAGTCGTTTTCCACATAATATGAGCAATGGCTGTGTATAACATAACATTGAATATTCACAACATAAGTTGAGTTGGTACCTAGGTAAACATAGAAGCTTTTGTTTGAGATATGCAGGTTCCGAACTTATGCGTAGGAAATTAGCGTGTTTACGTTTTCAAGGTTCCTGAAGTTCTTGTAGTGCTACGTTACTACATCGCTCCAGGTGTAATAAAGGTCTTATTATCTTAGTAAGACTTGTAAATTAAAAATAACGGTTCACGCATATTCTTTTCTGATACAGACGGCTGGTTAAGTAAGCGTGAACACTGATTTTTAACACTTTAGTATACACTTTCTGTCATAACTTCAGTTTCTTAATTTCTGAACCTATCTACTGTTTTACAATGCTTAGTCTATCTATTAGGCTATAAAAGCGCAGTACATCATGATCATTATCAGCCAAAGGACGTCCACTGCTGAACATAGGCCTTCCCCACAGTTTTCCACATCGACCGATCACAAGCGGTCTGCATCCAGTATCATCCTGCGATCTTTACATGGTCGTCTGTCCATCTTGTCGGTGGACGTCCTACGCTGCGCTTTTGGCCGAAGGGTCTCCCAATCCAGAACTTTTCTGCCCCAACGGCCATCAGTTCTTCGCGCTATGTGCCCTGCCCATTGCCACTTGAGCTTAGTACATCATATGATAAACAAAATGCAAATTGTAGCCGAAAAATACATTTTAGAAAAACAAGTCAAATATTCAAAGCTGCCCTTGTTCAAAGGCGGCCTCTTCTCACCTATGTATTGAATACATTTTCTCTTTGCAGCTAAGCTCAAAGTATTCAGTTTTATAAAGTCTGAGTAGAGTTTTCAATAGGCTTGGTCAACTTTATGGAACAAAAATGCGCAACTGCCTTTCAAACTTAGGTTTGACTTGAGACCGCATGAATGAACAGAATGAACCGCTAAGTCAATGTTCGCACACATTTCATTTAAGCAATGTTTTGTATGTACGGTGGCCAGAATATCAGGCTACCCTTTTTGTTGCAAAATCGCCCGTATTACAAGCCTACAAGATTCCGCAGTGTTAACCTTGACGTGCCGTTGTCTGTACATAAAGATATTCAAATAGTATTATCTACTATAGAAAGTTTTCATAAATGTCCAGATAAATTCAATACGCACAAGCCTTTCTAGATTTCTAATATTTGTTTTTATAATTGAAACCTTTATTTGTGAAGGTACTTTCTGCGCCATTTTGGATATGATTCTATGAATTCTATAAATACACTCAGCCTTAAAAATAATTTATTTTCACACCCCAGTGAATGTTCCCTAGTAATTTGAATTCATTATTTTTTGACATTTACCGCAACGCGAGTAGGCAGTAGTCAAAAATACGATGTGCTTTACATATACGATATCAATTCACGAATGAACCTTATTCAAATCCTTACAACTACTTACATAAATATATTAATTTGCTAATTTAGCATAGCTTTTGTGTCCAAAATGTAGCTGTGTCAAATCCTGCCCCACCTGTTACACCCCAAAGGAACACCAAACAAGACAACCATAAACCTTTTTCTATTGTTGATGATAAACTTGGCTCAGGTAAAGGTGTTTTGCTTTCTTCTTGCCGACTATGCAACGAATATTTTAAATTCAAACAGCCTAAGCTTACTGACTACTTCTGTCATATGATTAACCGCGCAAACGCCATAAATAAAATATGGCTTCGTTCAAAGTACCTACCTGTAGTGCCAATTTCACTTTACGACTAGTAGTTAAATTAATCAAGCGGTATTGGGCCGTCGTTCGAATAATTTATGGTGATACCTAGTTTGAGGTTACCAGGGTGCGTAAAATGTAGTATAATGGCATTACCAGCGTCTCCGATCAATCTGTGTGTATACATAATACAGGCTGTACTGAAACTTAAGTAGGAACTTCGTTGTGAGGACACTTTTTTATTAGGGATAGGTTTGCTCTTGAAATAAGACAAAGCCCAACGAGACAATGACTGAGACTACGATGGAGCAAGCTCGCCTAGAAGAAGCATGTACACTCTAGCTTTGAATTCCTAGGTTGTAATTGCAAGTTGTTGTTGTAAGGAAACACGGACGCAGGTAATGAGTTCCACTCTTTTGCAGTGCACTGTTATTGAATAGTCTAATAACTCGTCAGTTTTGAGTTCCTCATAGATTCATGAAAGGTTAGTAAAGCCGCCATGTGGAAACGAATTGATTGAATATGTTCTCAACGTTGAAAAAACATTTGTGATTTCGTCAAACAAAAAATTCAACAATTTCGGGTAAATACTGGTTGTTATTCAAAGGATGATTTGTATTTGCGCTCTATGCGAAGTTGCCCGTCGAGGCTTAATAAAACAGGGTTCTCTTTTCTAGTTTAAGTTATATTAAAAACTAGGCGCGGACTTGTAGGAAAACTGCCTTTGATAATCTAACGACGGTAAAAGATAGTGGCTTTTCAAGTCTTATGAGATCAGACCAGTTTATGTGTGTGGTGGTTACTGACCCGACCGGTATCGTAGGATATTTATTATTATTTGCGTTTTATTGCATCAAGTTGGCAAACGTTTTGGCATGATTTGATTTTGAAATTCAACTAATGTGGATATGATAGTACATGAAATCTTTTAAACTGCGAAACGGCATTATATAATAAATAAATTTCATGATATTTATAAAAAAATCGTTTTATTATGATGTTAAATCAAAACTTTTTGGAGGAATACCTTAATCAAGGATAACTAACATATCCATATAGACATGGGTCTAAAGAGAATGTAGCTTCACTTTTGTTATTGAAACGAAGTGAACAGATATATTAACTGCTTCGGAAAACTCCAGTAGCTATCCAAGTTGAACTAATGGTAGGTTATTGAGCTCGGTCGTAAGTGAAATGCGTAATTTATTTAATCCCAATCCATTTCATTTCACTTGGCGACGTGAAACCCGTTTGATTTAATAATATATCTTTGAAAGTGCTATTATCCTTACCGGAACAGGTGTTTGGATGTTAATTGCTCACTGACGGCTTGGAGGCGTATTAATATGCACGTTTAATGTCATCTCATCAATTTTACAGTAGATGGGAAAATTACTACAACCCTGTATTATACGATTAATTAATTTGTGATGGGACTTACTGAATCGACTGAGGTGCTTGTGGAGTGTAGGTGGAAATGCTGTTGTAGTGATAACTCCTGACGCAGCATGCTTGGCAAGGAAAAACGATAGCGATTTTCATCATCGTCTTAGGTATGATGTGACGTTGTTGTATAACGCAGTTATGATAAGCCGCTAGATCGTAAGTTAGAATAGTTCACTACTGTACCAATAGTTGGCGCTGTGTCCGGTTGACTCGCGTTACAGTATAACTGACTTTGTCGTGTTGCAGTAAACCTACGTGTGCTACGTTGGGCTTTTATTTATAAGCAAGTACACCCTCGATTTTGATTTTCTCAGGGAGTTTTACATTGTCTAAAGGCCTTGATTGGATTGATGAGCAACCGTATTCGTACGTGTAAACCATTAGGCACTTCGAACTCTTGTTCTATTACATAATCCTATGAGGCTCAACAATTCGAATCTCGGCTCGAATTTCGATTCAAGCAGTACTTCAACTCTTAAACGACCGCTTGTAAAGTCATGAAAGCGTTTTAGCGCAAATGGCATTCAATTGCGATTAATAAGTATTTATTGTGAATAAAAAACACATTAAGTACAGTAAAAGCTCATCCCACATCAAAACTTTTATCTGCGTGGAACGTGATAAAGCACCGAATAGCGCGGTAATGTATTGGAATTCAATATTATTCGAATTTGCCTGAAAACGCGCGCTTTCATTTATTCCAACAACTTTTAACAAGGGGGTAGCGCGACTGCGAAATTATGCGTTCCCACTTAGATATCACTAAAAGAGATTTTGATGGTTTGCAACTTTGAGATAGGTTCATATAAAATGCTTACTGACAAAACTTATACTATGGCTAAAAGACACACTTAAAGGTTGTTGTCCCTGTCCATAAACTTTCACTTTCTTTATAATGTATCATTATTTTTGTGTGATTATTTAATTTTCATATAAGCACTTACCTACATATATGCTTAATTAAGGGTCAATCACTAACATAGTAGTAAGCATTTTTTTTACATCTGGTTCTGAATTTATTTTGTAATAAGGCTAAATTTTTGTACAATAATTTATCTTATCTTACATTTCCAAATTACCAAGACGTGAAGTCATTATACCATACCTACTTACATTATTCTTATGGCCCTAAGCGCATTTCATCTAATGCCAGCATAAATTAAGTAATGCCTAAGTTATATTTTACTTACATAAAAAGGAGAGAATTACCATTTTTCATTTACTTTGTGGCATTTGGCTTTATTACCTCGTTCAATCATGTGAGACACATTGCGCGTGCTATGCGCAATTTCATGCAAAATGGTGATGGAACATTTAGATCAGAAAAATTGTAGAGAGAGAGAGAGAGTCGAGTAATGCAGGTAAATATGTCCACAATATTTGTGCTTTTAACTCTCTTAATATGTTTAAAAAAAACCGGTCAAGTGCGAGTTGGACTCGCGCACCGAGGGTTCCGTACAAGCCTGTAGATAAGGAGAAGTAACTTTGAAATTTTCAAAATTGTCAAAAATTTTTTTCAATTTTTTTTTTTATATGATGAAATGGAAAATTTACGGTTTTCGTAATTTTTCCTATATCTGTACTCAAAGACGTGACTTCGTACTAAATTTCAAGATTCTAAGTTTACGGGAAGTACCCTGTAGGTTTTGATCCCGTGCGAGTTTCGAAAATTTGCGGAAATTTGCGGCCTAAATGGCTGTACCTTTTGATTGCGTTGGCTTAGAAGGTTGATTTTTCTACAGCTTCCAGGGACAGTAGACCTAAGTATCATATAGAAATTTCAGTTTGATACCTCCACGCGTTCCTGAGAAAAACGGTCTTGACAGACGGACGGACGGACGGACAACAAAGTGATCTTATAAGGGTTCCGTTTTTTTTCTTTTGAGGTACGGAACCCTAAAAACACAAGAACTTAAAGAACTACTTATTAAAAACTAACTTTCCAGTTAAAAAACCCGCGAATGAGCCAGAAAAACGGCTGGACGGATTTACGACGGCTATGGCTAAGAACCACCGTGATCAAACTATCTTTCGTATAAAAGAATCTGCACAGTAATCGGTACATTTGTTCTGGGGCTACGATGTCAAAGACAGACACACACAATAACACACTATTCAAACACATATACACACACAAAAAGACATAGACCCCTCTTTTTCGTCGGAGGTTAAAATAAAAATAAATAGGTAAGGCAATAGGAATGTGCAGTTTGCTTAAACTCTGACATAGCATTATGACATATGTTTTCAAGATTTTTTGGAGGTATATATATAGGTATATATTTTTTAATTTATTTATTCAAGTATTACATCACTTAACATAAATAAGAATCTGCCAAACTGCGCAAGCAGTTTGTCGGCAGGTGTTCTCGTTTCTTATTTTAACACATGTCGGTTTAGTAATACAAAACTATTATATATATAAATTTACCTAAACGTTGTCATCGCAGATAATTTAAACTTAAGGACACAGCGACAAGTAGTATTTTTTTAACCTAATTTTAAGACTAATCTTTGACTTAACTTCTTTCAGTGTGGCAATTCGTTTATAAAACTAGATACCAGCCATGTCCTTTCCCGTTTTTCGTAATAGTTTTTGACCGTAGATACGTATATCGTACATATTTTTACATAAAAAAGAGAGCTGAACTAAAATAATCGTCTCCAATCTAACACCAACAATCTGATTAAATATCTCTATTTTGCTACAGTATTTTTCCATGTTCTTCTACAACCGAACAATATGCTGGAAATAAACCTATTTATTTTCGCGGTGGGCGTGGGTAAACTACCAATACCAACAGACGAGAGGCGGCTATCGGCTTTCGTTGAATATTAAAAACGGAATTGAATTTATTTTAATTTAATCAAACAAGTGATTGTGTGATTTCGATTAAGTACATAACAGAAATGCTGACCCCACCAATCGCTGACATACAATCACATCATCCGTCATACAATCTGCCTACATAGATTTTGTGTGTGAAAACTCAACGGATTGAATGTTTATTACATTTATGTAAATGTTAAATTGAGTTTTACAGTTTTTTGAAAATTAATTGAGTTAGCTAGACGCAGTTTACAGAAAATATTTCGTAGGTTAGGTGTAATCGATATCTACATGCATATTGCAGAGTTTATATGAGAGAGATTATTTCATAAGGAACCCTTGCCCTTTTATGTAGGCGTTCTGAAAGTAATTTATGTTATCTGTTGTTAAACTCTTAATAGCTTTGTCGTTATCTATCGTACGTATCCATTGAACTGTCAAACTGTAAGGCTAAACTCCATGGTTTGGCAGATAGCTTAGGATCTGCACCTGGCTCTTCTCTTCTCTATTCTGACCACGATTTGACGACCGCTTGGTGCAGAGGTCCACAGGTCGAACTTCTAAAACCAAGGGTCGCGGGTTCGATCCCCGCACAGTACAAACATAGGTGTGCATGAACATGTGTGTTTGTACTGGTCTGGGTGTTTTCTATGTATAATATGTATTTATTTCCAAAAAAAAAGTATTTAAGTATGTTTATCCGTTGTCTAGTACCCATAACACGAGCCTCGTGGCTTAATTTGGGACTAGAGAATTGGTGTGATTGTTGTGAAATATTTATTTATTTATTCTCTATAAGCCGTTGTTCGTACTTTCGGATAGAGCTATCCCTGTCACAAATTGACGGCGGAGCGAAAGCGCTGGCAGGGCCCGAATATTTGGACGAAACTCGGAGTACGGTCCCTATTGCGTCGTAGGAAAGTGCTAATTAGGTGATTATGTAAAATCCAAAAGCAATTGTTAGTTTGTTGTTCAAACAGAGTTAAGCCGATTTACGTGTTGGCGGTTGCTGCAACATTTAGCTGGCCCCTATGACGTCATCTGCGCTGTTTTTTACCTGCTGCGAGTATTTTCGCGAGTTTACAACGGGTTTGAGCGTTTCAGCATTGTGTTGAATTTATCGGGCCCACCTAGTACTTGGGCTGGACCCAGTGCCGTCACGTTCGTTTGTTCGAAGATACATAGATGATAGAGTATTCTTTACAGCACACCACACATTTTTGAATGTGAAATATATGTCGTTACGTGACTTTGCCAGGCCAAATGTCATTTTCATGCAAACGGTGTCATTGCAAGCAAATTCGTAGCGTTCGTGATTTTCACTAGTGCCTAGATATGTAGGCAAGCTAAAGTCATTAAGAACACCCACCCTGCCATACGTCACCTGTCATACGTCGCCAAACCCATTTGCAAGTTAACGACGTGTGTCGTCTCTCCCATACATGGACCAGTCACCCCTTGTCTTTGGCTATTCTTAGAATTATAATAACAAATCATTTATTCCTCGCCATTTCATTACAATACTATTTAGAGACATTAGAAATAAAAATTAGGTATTTATTGAATAAAAATTTAAAGAATACACGTTGTGTTTCATCTTTGCACTAGCTTTCAGCCTTTTTTGAGTGGATTCCAAACTGACATAACCGACGTTTAATTATAGAATCAGGACTTGAATTTCAAAAAGCATCGAAAATAATTAAATATTTCTTAAGAAATAGGATCGTCTTTATATCCGTACTAGGTACATTCTTCAGGTAGCTCTAGGTACTGCTCACGTATGGCTAGTCTCAATATCCTATTTACCGTTGACTGACATTTAAATAACTGTCCATTTTATATTAAAAGCTATTTGAATAACCATTTGTCGTGCTGGCGAAATGATTGCAAAGCCGTTTCTGCTGATTCCAATCCTACAGGACCACTTCATTCATTTGACCAAAATCACTCTCCATTTTATAAATTACAACACTTGATTATTATACGCAAATAAATTCCATTACGGCATGCAACGACGCGTCAAGCATTCAACGTGATTATTCATTCGTGTATAAAACCATTAAATTCACAACAAATTTTACGCACAAAAATGTTTCTGCATTAAAACAGGAGGAAATGTTAGCATTTTTGAATTTTGACTTCGATGTTTAATGGAAAAACTAATTTAAATTAAATTGATTGGACACATATCATTACATTCTATACATGCACATATTCAATACGTCTATTATAATGTTTATTTATCTTTTTTAGGACCATAAATTTTCAAATCAAAGCTTAACAATACGTTTTCCATTACAGGACCTAATGAAAATTCGTAGGTAACCTATATTGCCATTTACTTCATTAGAATCATGAAAAATAAGTTTGATATTGGAATTTTGGTGTGTACCTGAAGTAAATAGTTTTAAAATAAATATTTTTATATGGTACTTAAATAATAAATCATTTATTCATAACCCAAATATGATAGCATGGTAAATGCATCACAGTGAAATACAGGGTAATTTAGTATTCAGTATAAATTGCATCAAAACGGTTAGATATCTGTCATTTCAACTAGTGAAAACTGTATTTTCAGTATGCGTGATTCCTCGACATTATCTTTCACTTAACATAGGAATACCTATTATATTATTAAATACGTGTTTGCCAAATAGAGTGTTCTAGTAGTTCGTCGTTTGATTTATGTAGCTTTAGGAACAATATTTTGTGTTTGAACAAAATAGGAATGCTGCCTTTGAGAATTCCAATATTGTTACTCTTTTCAATCTTTCGCATTTTCAGCCGCTAGGTTTATAACAACGAAAAACTCGTGAAAAGCTCTGTTTTATCTACTAGTCACACACTCAAACGGAATAATGTTTAAATCAGGAGCTCGGAGATGTTTTTCAGTAACACGGCCGAAATAGACGATGTTTTTCGTACTTGCGTACATTTAACCGTCTGAAGGCAGCTTTCGCTTCCTAGCGACCGGCGCGACTGCTACATGACGAGTCCGCGACGCGAGACCGCGACACTTACGTCGTGCTACCCACTTCTGAAGAGAGTAGAGTTTTTTTGGTGTTCCATATAAATCACAATTATAATTGCCCCGTTGGTGTATTGGTGTTAAAGTTCTTGCCTTACGTCCGAGAGGTCCTGGGTTCGAATGCCAGGTCGAGACAAAATCGTTTCTGAGATTTTCTGTCATGAATTTCTCGAATACAGCTCGGGGACGGGAAGTTGGTGGTGTAACACCCCCGTGCCTTGGAAAGCACGTTAAGCCGTTTGGTCCTGCGCCTGATATTATCTCTCTCAGGCCATATCGGATTGCCGTCTCACTTTGAAAGTCGAACTTTGAAAGTGATGAAACAGTGAGTGCACCTGTGTATTGCGCTCACACTTGTGCACTATAATATCTCCTGCGTAGTTGGCTGATCTCTGTTGAGATTGGCCGCCGTGGACGAAATCGGCCAGGAGGACTATTATTATTATTACATATAAATCCATGCGAAGGCGCGGGTCGCGGTCTAGCGTCGCAGTCGTAGACGCGCGTACACATTTTTTGCTCTCAATGTAATTTCCGAATCTTTTATGGCTCTGCACCAGTGCAACTAAATAAAAAGGAAACCCTGGTACTCAGACCCTGCAATAGTATCTCACGAACCATCCTGCGTTATGAGAATCGCACTTAGCCGGTTCTTTATGTCTGTTGTTGTTTAAATTAGAAACGTTTTTCTTCCTTTCGTCACTCTTTCCATAAATTACTTACTAGGCACTCAGTTTTTCACTTTGCTTTTGATGGCAGTTTCCCTAAGCTTCGAACTCCTAATGGGCTAAAAGGAATTTGTTCATTTTCATTTAGTTGGATTTTTCGCAACTTAAATCAATGTCCTAAAATTCTTTTTAGCTTGTAAGTTATTTGAAGCAAGATTTGACTTAAAAAGTTGTAACTGCGACATTTTTTTATCTACAAAATACTTACTTGTTACACAACTTTTGTAATGTTGAACATATCGAATGAAATTCCTTGACAATGTTACGGCTTTTGTGCCAGGTTAAGGTAGGCACTGAAGTCACTTTCTTCCTGGAATAAATTAATTGTAATTCAGCGTAAAATGCCTCGACTCTGAAACAGAGAGCTGGTTATTGTTTTTAAACTGAAATTGTATTACCTTACTTTGATATTATTCGGTCAAAAGTATTTTTGGAGACCCGGTTTGTAAAGTATGCAGATGCAAGGTACGGTGGCCAGAACTTCTCAATAAACAATCTTATGCGTTTGCGATACCGGTGATTTTGCAACAGAAATGGATAGCCAGATGTGCTTGCCACTGTTCTTTGTCGGGTTTTGTAAACATAATAACTCATGTATTATGTATTGTAACTCACTACACGAAAATGGTCATTAACTTAAGTAATATTGGGTGCAATCCACTAAAATCGACAGTGGAGTCATGCAATATTCAAAACCAAAGTAATTTCACGAATAATGTATTACCTCTTATTAGCCTTAATTCCGCTTAATGCTTTCAAAGTCAACGTTATTAACGAAGAATAACCACAACCGCTCAAAATTAAACCTAAAGGGTTACTTTAGCATGATTATGTATAAACATTAAAATTCTGTTACATGTCTGTGCTTTGTGCCATAACGCATGTGCCGATAATTGAAGTGGTGCTCCCTCGTAGGACCACTTCATAATTACCAAATATAAAACTAAACTACAATACTAAAATATAAACAAGACAAAACAAAAAAATACAAAATTAAACATATTATAAAAAACTAGCGGACCTCGCATACATATCCTGCCCGTTGCTTTTTTTAAAATTTTGTTAAGGAATAACATATAAAAATATAAGGATAAGGAATATCATATAAAAATAATTGGCCAAATTGGTCCAGGCGTTCTTGAGTTAAGTATGTGCTTACCAATACATTTTGCTATTCTTTGATCATTTGCAGCTTTTGCAGAGTCATTGAACAGATCGCACTTTGACGTCGAAAGAGTTCATTGAGGCGCGATGTCATGTAAAAAAGTATTATGCTATAATTTCTTTAAATGTATTACAAATTGGAAACCACTTATGTCAGATCATTAAATACTTTCTCTAGATTTGTTTGATGCCTTCTACATGATTATGCGATTAGTATAAACAGAGATATCCGGGTGGTCCTGCTATAGCGCATTTCTACAGCAGGACCACTTCACTTTCAAGATTACGATAAAACTATGGATATAGATTTTTTTTATGTTCCTAGAATACTATTGACTTTCTCTAGATATTTTTTATGTTCTTTGGTATTGTATATTTGGTAAAACTAAAGTGGTCCTGCGCGGGAGGACCACTTTATAACTTGAACTTAACGGCAAGAGCGAGTTTTTTTTTTGTAAGTTATAAAACTAAGATCGTAGTTAACTTATTTTGGTTATAATACCCTATGAAAAATCATTGGCGTTACGGCTATTAACATACAGCCGTCTTATACAGCTTCAAGTAAAGCTTGGAAGAGTGACAGGAACTGTAACTATAGTTACATCTGAATCTACGGATAACGACTTAGATTAGGAGACTGTCCCCGACTCACATGGCACCGGAGGGCACCGTCAGGTTTTTAGTGGGTAGGCGGGTTCTCTCCCTGAGGCGAGTCCCACATAACCCCCAGCTACCCCCGCGGTTGGCGGGTATACTTACTCCTTTGGCGCAGCGACCCAAAGTGTGTCTTGGCTTCCGACACAAGAGAACGCCATCTGATCCGTTCTTGCGCCGCCTCTTGCCAGTCCCTAACTTATGGCTGGCGGGTATGCGTTACAGAATTTTCTTGACGTTAAAAAAAATGGAGACTGTGACGCCCTTGCAAGGCCACAGCAAACCTTTGAAGCTAAAGCAAATTTAAAAAAAAAAAAACATTTTAGGTTCCCCTGTGAGCAGCGGGCCACGTCACATCATTTCTAGTAACACGAGCATGCAGACGACACGTGAAGTTTTTGCTTTAAAGTTAACAGGACAAGCTTCGTCACAACTTTATTGAGGAATTCGGAATTTATGAAACTTGAATGCACGTGTAAAGTGCAACATTTTTAAAGCCTGATTTGAAATGCTTGAACTATGCGTTTTGATTTTAACATGCACAACATTTCATAAAGTTGAAAGTAGGATATGTTTTACCGTTCCAAGGTAATTTTAAAGCCTTTCTCTAAATATTGTTCTGTAATTACGTTAACGTTTGGTTAAAACTAAGTACAGATATTGGTCCTGCGGAGCATAAAGTGAAGACTTAAAAGTTACTTATTACAATGTAAGTACAAAAGATCCGTTAAGATCCTCGAAAATGAATCCAAGACTTACAAAAAAAATGAGATACGCAAAACTCGTCAAACGTTTATGTTGCAAACTTCAGGTATGTAAATGCATCAGAAAACAAGGAGGCCTTTAGTTTTAACTAGCGGCAACCACCGAGTTTCATACAAATTTACAACCCCTATTTTATCCTCTTGGGGGTAGAATTTATCAAAATCCTTTCTTAGCCGATGCTTATGTCATAACATCTACCTGCGTGCGAAATTTTGACGACCGCTTGGTGCAGTGGTCCACGTGTCGAACTTCTAAAACCAAAGGTCGCGGGTTCGATCCCCACACAGTACAAGCATAAGTGTGCATGAACATGTATGTTTGTACTGGTCTGGGTGTTTTCTATGTATAATAATATGTATTTATTTACAAAAAAAATTATTTAAGTATGTTAATCCGTTGTCGTAAGTTTAAAAAATGGAGTAACTTCTCCCGTTTTCCCAACATTTCCCTTCACTGCTCTGCTCCTATTGATTGTAATGTGATGAAAAGTATACTTTAACCAGCTCAGGACTATGAATAAAATAATTGTACCAAATTTCGTTAAAATCCGTCGAGTAGTTTTTGTTTCTATAACGGACAAAAATGTAACTGTTTGAATTTTTGGCATCAGTATCGATCCCCAATAAACACCCCCTGATAGTTATTTTGGAAATATATTTACAGAATTGGCCTCTCTACAGATTAGTTTTAAGTAAGTAGATATTAACATACATCCAAGCGTTAGAAGTGGTTATTGAAGACAAACACTTGAACCCCAAGCAATCAGCTGCAAACACCATGATTGTGGGCCCATGTTTATTTAAACGCAACTAATCACACACCAAACATTCCTTCACTGTGGCGGCAACGCGACTGTGGAACTCACTTCCCCTGGATCTCAAAAGATCAGACTCGAAGCTGTCGTTCACGAATAAAGTCGGAAAATTTCTAAATTAATAAATTGCATGTATGTATATTATATTCATATACTTTTACCATCCATATTAATTAATTGATTGATATTTTTTGTATATTGAGAAATAGTTTAATATTTACCTTAATTTATTGATATTATAATATTATATTTATATATTATGTTTACTTATTTTTGCGTCATTCATTAATTAATTCATTAAACATTTATTTAATTTCTCATTTAATTTTCACTGCACCTACTGCTTTCATTCTGCATGACCTTGAGGTTGACTCTCTGAAAATGCTTTTAGCATTAAATCCACACTTTGTACATAAAGTTTTAAATAAATAAATCACTAATTTTGGAGCTGCGGGGCCGCTAAAACCATTGATTATTCTAAAGGCTTCCCCCATGATGCGACCCATTCACATAGCGATAATGTAAGGTACTGCCATTGTCGTCATGGTGTGTCATAACGAATATTGGGTTTTAATTTCGTACGTAGTTCCCATTAACGCAATGCCAAAGACAATGGAAAGTTGCGATACGATTTATTATTACATCATTTTCGAAATAACAAGCGATTTTAATAGCTCTGCCTATAATCGAACCCAAGGGTTATGGTTCGATTTACTAGTCCCTAAGGGCCCTTAACAAAGTTAATTGCATAAAGCATAGAAAATAAATAAATGACCATAAAAATCAATATTAACATGAAGGTCATAGAAAAGTTCACACGCGAAAAAGCGTAGGCAAATGTGGTTTTCATACGTGTTTTGACATAGTTTTTATTTTATTTTTTTATGAGTGTCTTGACATTCTGTCTTTCTTCTTAGACTGTTATGGATAGCTCTTTAAACAGTCTATGAAGTTCATCAAGTAGAAAATACTTAATTACAATATCGTAGACGTTGTATCATTTCAGTCGACGAATCATGCCGTGTATAGAGTGTAAACGAATAATTATCTATTCCGTGAGGTTTCCCATGGTGTTTACACACGTTAACCGTATATTGGATTGTTAAGGATTTCTATTAAATAGACAGTACCTATCCACCCTCTTTCACTAGTGTTTAAAACTATTTAGTATTGGGTTACTTCCTCTTGGCGGGAATCGAAACTGAGGGAAGGTCGTCTCGGAAAAACCAAGCACGACATTGCAAACGATACGATAATCAAACGTTATTTGAAAGCCTGTAACAACTTCGAAATATTTTGTTTATTTTTAATAGGTACATCAATAGTTGGTATACGCCACTAAATGTCAAAATACACACTTCGTTCCGATATCGTATTCGAAGTGTTACGGCGCATTCACATAATACCCGTTTTAACGAATCCTTCGCTACTGGAGATAGTGTTTATAATACCTAATAACAATAATGTGATAACATCACAGTACTGAATCGATCCAGTATACTGGATCCGACATACAGGGAGGTATGTGTGAAGTCGCTCATACAACTACATACGCTAACAACAGTCAACAGTGGTGTGCACTTTATGACGTTTTCATACTTCTCTTTTTATAGTTGCCAATAATAGGATGATTTTCACATACTACTATACCAAGCACCCCACGCTTTTTACTCTACTGTAATATAAATTCCGTGTACTCAGAAATTATTTTCTCTTTTTAAGTTAGCAATAAAAGCGTTTTTTTATTTTGTTAAACGATTTTATTTTTATTTTTTTAGTTAATAAGGATAATGGAAAACTCTAATCAAATTATTGCATTGTCATCGGTACCTAATACGTGTGCAAAGTTTCAAATCAATCCGATTTCTGGAAGTTGGTGAAAATTGAGCTCAAAAATTCCGTTACATACATTCATACATACATACATACTCGTACATCCCGATCTAATAAAAGCGTGTTAATAACATAAACGTAACTTACGTACCGGTAGCGGTAACCAGTAAAACGAACGTTTTATGTAAACGCGACCGTACATAGTGAGAAAATGATAGAAAGATTATATCGTATTTACATAATTCGAATATTGTAGTAGAAATTCTCGTAAAGAGAAGCATTTTTAAAAATGAATGCTTTTTCAGTAAAAAATAAAGAAACAGTTTTTTCAAATAAAAGCTGTCGTCATTGTTGCAACTATTTTCTCTGATTAATATTGATGAATTCCACCTTGCCTTTGATAAACTCGTATTACAAAGATCCTCCTTTTAAATTGCTGCTGTTTTCAGTTTCATTATTCTTGACGCCTTTTCAGGCATAAGAACTAAAAAGTAAATATTTTTGTAAAGAAACAATAGTTTGCAAGTAAAACATTCATGATTTTACTAAAAAAATTTTAAATGTTACCAAAGTATTTGTTCAGGCTCTACCTACATTTGTTTTGAAAGAGTTTGCATTTGGAAGGTAGATAGGTAAATACAAAAGTGTTTGAATATTTCTCCGTAAATCACGCTGAAACTACTTTACGGATTTTAATGAAATTTGGTATGCAGACAGAGAATGACCTGACTTAGATGATAGAAGCCTTTTTATCCCGATTATATGCTCCCTCGGGATAATAAACACGTTTGCGCGGACGAAGTTGCGGGCATTCCATTTGATTATGTCAATCGCAACAGATTAATCAACAAACTGAATAGGTACGGAATAAGAGGTAACGTTTTGAATCTAATAGAATCTTATCTAGATAATAGAAGTCAGTGCGTGGAAATATCCCGTCTTTGTGATAAAACAAGACAAGAGTTAAATCATGTGTCAGAATACAGGGTAAATAGATTCGGCGTTCCTCAAGGAAGCGTCCTTGGACCTCTACTGTTCCTCATCTATATTAATGACCTGCCTCAAAACGTACACCAAAAAATGGTGCTATTCGCAGATGACAGTACTGCTATTATTAAATGTGACGACTTAAAGGATTATGAATCTGACATAAATAGTACTTTAAATGATATTATTCAATGGCTGGACATAAACAATTTGAAAATTAATTTGCTCAAAACCAAAACTATGCATTTTTTATAATAAAAAAATACCCCCCAAAGTCAACATATCTCATAATAAACAAAAAATTGAACAAGTTCACACAACAAAGTTTCTTGGCCTTACAATGGACACTAAATTAACTTGGACACCTCATGTTGAAGAAGTTTGTAAAAAATTGAACAAATCGGCTTATGCTTTGTTTAGAATTTCAAAAAAAGTAAAATTAGAAGTTCTTTTAGTAGCTTATCATGGCTTAGTCACACCCCATTTAAATTACGGTGTTATATTTTGGGGTAATTCGGGGGATAAGGATAAAGTTTTTAAGGTCCAAAAAAGGTGTTTAAGGTCAATGTTTGGTTTAAATTATAGAGACAGCTGTGTTCCTATTTTTAAAACATATAAACTGTTAACGTTGCCATGTATCTATATATTTGAACTTTGTACTTTTGTTAAATGTAATCCGCACTTGTTTACAAAAGTGGCGGATGTAAGAAAAAGGCCAGTTCATATAAGAACCCAGTATAAACAAAAGTTGGTAACTGGAGGACATAATACATCTATTTACACTACACTCTTGTTCACCAAGAGTGTAATTGGAATGGCTCCCATAATTTTTAATAAATTGCCGGATGGTTTAAAAAAAATAGATCCAGTGACATTTAAAAATAAATTAAAACGGCTATTGACAGAAAAATGTTATTATTCAGTTAAAGACTATTTGAATGATATTTTGACGTAAGTTTTTAGACTAATTTTGTTTGGTAACTAATTTTATTGTTATTAATTATTGCTGAATTAATAGGTATTTTTCGAAATTAACTATAACTGTAATATTGTATGTCTGATAAGACAAGTCACAGTGAGACGTCACTTTAATTAAGAGCTTTTTGTACCTGTGTTCCACAATAAATAATTTTGATTTGATTTGATTTGATCCAAAAATAAGATTGCAAAAGTTTGAAAGCTGTGAAATCAGCTTTATTTAAGTGCTTAGAAAATATATCTGAAAGGAGCTTTCATAAATACTTGCAGCACGTTTTCTGTCAAAGGATTTAATTCTAAGATAAGTTAAATATTGAGTTAAGAATATTTCATACGCATGCGAGGAATGAAAATGCGCAGTTTTCCTTGTGAGTTGTGTTACTTTAAGTTTAATATTTGTCATAAATTATCTTCAAAATAATATATGTAACCTCGAGAGCTGGTTCTAATTTGAACGAAATTAAATCTAGATTGCAGGGAGTGCCTCTTAGGTTCGTGACACATTCCCCCCTGTGGGATCTCCACCTTGTCGTGGTGGGGGGGCTCAGTAACCGTGGCTTCGCCACCCACGGTGAAGCTAAGCGGGATCCCGGGAGGGGACGCTCCACGTGGGCTTGCTGCAGGCCTGCGCAGGATGCGTCCAAGGGTGCGGGTGTGGGGGACGGTTTTGGCTGTCCCTTGCAGTTGGGTGCGGTCGCGGGAGGAGAGACGTCTCGGTGTGTCGTTGCCGTGCGGCCTATCTCCCGCGACCAAACGGGGGCGCACCGTTGGATGGCGCTGCGGTGGGGCCGCAGAGGAAGAGGAGATGCGGTGTGTCGTTGCCGTCCTCCCTATCCTCTGCGGCCGGGAAGTGGCGGAGCCCAACACCTTGCTCCGCCGCCAAGGAGTTTGTGGCCCTCGGGCTATCCGCCGGGGTCCCGTGGTGAATGCTCACGCGACCCCATGGCACCCCCCACAATGGCGGAGTGGTGGAATGCGCTGTGGTTTTAGTGGGTATTACGGCCTTGCACACCAGCCGTTGAGTCCCACATACCCCCCTGCAGATGTGTGGGGGGCATGCGTAAAAGCATTTCCACAGCGAAAAAAAAAAAGGTTCGTGACACATTAAATATACCAAGCTGTCAACCGTAAATGTTTGTATTTACTAACGTAGTTCTTAGCTGCCTTTAATACTAACCCTCCGTGGGTTAGTATTAAAGGGGGTGGGTCCTTTTGTCCAAAATAAAGAATTTGGATTCGAATTAATTTGTTTTATATTCTTTATTCGCCGTTCTTTGATATTGATCCGGAAAGAAATTTCTGGTTTGATTTTGAGAATAAATATTATGACCATTTTTTTCGGTACCCTAAGCTTTCTTGCCAAAAGTATAGGTATACTTGACACCAACAAATTAAGTACTAGCTGTATCTGTAGTAAATGATCATTAAATTTTTGCAAGCAAACTAATGTGCTATTTTTGCCCAGTTAAATTATCATAAAGGACGAGCCGTTCGGAGATGTGAAATGTTTGTGGACAGCACTTGACTGAGCTTGAGCTCTCACAGCTCACAATTAACTACAATGCACAGCTGAAATCTCCTCTCCGCTACTCAACTCCACTCCTCTTTGGTGGAAATAACCTGCCCGTTTCGCAACACATTTCTCCTAGTTTCTTCTACCCTTCGCTTTGGTGGAAATGGGAGCTTGAATTTTTTTTACAATAATTAAGAGTCTAACTAGGAGTTTATTTACTATGATTGGGTAAAAAATATATATTATGCCTAATTTACTTTGAAATGAAAACAAGATGTTAAATAATTGCATGTCATTTTTAATTAAAGTGTGGCTAATAGTTTGGTGTTCACTAACTATTTTTGGGTCAACAATGATTTGTTTGGGGTCATTTTCTTGAATAGGGTAGCAAGATGTATACACTTTGGTTATAATTTCATTTTAAACTGCGGTTTTGATTTCGGTGATCATAAATACAATTTGTGGGTCAACCATGATTTTTTGGGAGTCATTTGCTATAATAGCATAACAAGGTGTACATTGGTTATAGTTTCAAATTAAAACGTGGTTTTCTCTATTCTGGTGATCATTTTCTTTTTTTGCCTGTGTTATTTTACTTAATCAGGTGATCAGTTAAACATACGCCTTTGTTTTTTCTACTACAATAAAGCCTTTAAAGTGTAATTTAAGCCTCTTGTAACAATAGCAGAAAAGGTATTTACGAAGTAGTAATGGTCGGGTAGTATGTATAAGATTTGTTCATTCCATCAATAAATAAACTGCACCAATGGTTGTTTTCTTTATTATTTTTTGGGAAGCAAACAGCTTTAACATTACATTAAAAAAGGTAATTAAAATAACACATAGACCAATTAAGTTTCCTCAGCTTAAATAATACATAAAAGTATCTAATGAAAATTGAAAAAATATTTATTTCTTTAACAATAATTTTAAATATGGCTATGCATAGGTGGACTCTTTCTTAGAAGTGCTATTAATATCCAATATCCAATAAAAAAATTGTTGAGAAGGTTAAAATATGTATTATTAAAATATATTTATTTTTATGTTGATTATGTATTATTTTTCGTGGTGTGCAATAAAGTGTTCTCTATACTATGTGAAACTATAAAATTAAATAAAATGGTGATTACTGTTACCAAATATCAAATTTATTGTAGCTACTATTAAGCTTATATCCCAATAAATTAATAAATAAGCGTTCGATCTTTTATTTTATTTAATCGACTGTATCATTTATTTTTCTTTATTCATCTTATTTCTTATTTTTCTTTTATTGACTCTGACCCTTCGTTGTTCAGAATACAAAATTACAAAGATATATGTTACTTAGATGATAAATTAAATGTTATTTATTTTATTTATAACAATGGAATAAATGGTTTGTTTATTTGTCTCTATCCACATTTGAGTGAGGCTGCCTGTTCACTGATGTATGGCGAAAAGGCAAAGCGATAACAGGTCAAAATCCACTGAAAGAATTGCACAAAATCTCCGCTTTACCAATTCTGTCCGCTCGAGCGGACGGGCTTTACTCGTGAGTAGTTTGTGTGTGTTCACTGCTCGTGAGTATAATATTAATAACTATTGGACCCCGCGGACGTTGTTCTACTCATTGCTTTTTTATTATTTTTTTATTTTAAACCTTCTTTTTTCTTCTTTTAAACCTTCCCTGGACTTCCACGAATATTTTAAGACTATTTATAGTTATAATATTTATAGTTATTTAAATCAGTTCAGCCGTTCCCGAGTTTTAGCGAGACTAACGAATAGCAATTCATTATATATATATATATATATATATATATATATATATATATATATATATATATATATATATAATTTTTAGTAAATTCTAAAACAAAAAACTTATGCAGATAGTATTTGAGTTTTGATATTACTAAACAGGAAGATAAAGTCGATAGCCGTTGGGGAAAAGTGAGTAGGGTAAGGTAGAAAGGTAGGGAAATGCTCCCGCGTGCCAGACAACGTTCCGTGGGCAGGCACTGTACGAATTCAATACATGCATTCTTGTAAAAAAATCTTTTAAAGTCTATCAAGAATAGTATAAACTTGAGTATAAAAATAACCCCCACAATCTTCGATTCAAAAATAAAGTACAATTTAGAGCACCAAGACCAAACTATGGAAAATATTATAATATATTTTGCAAGATGAACCTTTTTGATTCTGCTTTTTGTGTATTATATGTAAATATTTTTTTGGTATAGTTAATTTTAGTAAGTTTGTGTTGGTATTTCGAAAATAAAATTTATTTTTGTCATGTTAATTAAAAAAGTTAGATTAATAATAAAATTAATATGGATAATAAATATATATACTTCTAGATATATATAAAAAAAAACTATGGCAAAGGACAGTAGTATTATAGGGAGCATAGCTATTCAATAAAAGAGTATGAAAGCATAAATACTTTTTAAAAAAGCTTAAATTACATTAAGAGTCTAGTGCCGGCTTAAAAATTGTTTTTTTTTAATGTGTAAAATTTTGTATCTCATTATAAATGCAGTGCAAATTTCGTATGAGAATAAAGATCTTTAAATCTAAACCTAGGCCTACACTACAATGTGTAGCGACGATCTGGTGAAGGTCGAAGCCGCTGGATAAGGGAAACTCAGAACCGATCGCGTTGGAAATCCTTGGGAAGAACCCATGTTCACGCTGGGCGTCGAAAGGCTGATATGATGATGATGATTGGTGTCTTCACCATTCACCATCACCATTCACCATCACCATTCACAGATAAAGATTCACAGTACTCGTAGTATCGATAGTCGTCTTCGTATCGGGTTAAGTTATAAATATGAAGTAGAAATTTTCTAGGCGATATATCTGCCTTACATCCGAGAGGTCCTGGTTTCGAATCCCAGGTCGAGCCAATAATTGTTTCTAAGATTTTCTGTCATGTCTTTGTGTGAGTGGATAAAAGTTTTGCGCGGATCCCTATTTTTTCGCGTATTTAAATATTGCTGCTTTTAAGATTCATAAGAAAATGTAGGATACTAATGGTAAAAGTTTTTTTTGAAACGGTCCAGTAGTTTCGGAGCCTATTCAATTCAAAGAAACTAACAAATTTTTCCACTTTATAATATTAGTGTAAACATGCGCCCACAACACTCTAACGCGTCACTGCGCGTACTACTTGTACTGCGCAAGCGGGATCCGCGGCGCAGCGGGGAGTAGTGTGATTATCGCCTTAGCTCTAGATCTTCATGATTCAGATGTCAATAATGATAAGGTAGTAATAATAATATGTCCTTAGTCTGAAAATACTTAATAGGTTCTTAATCTCCCTGTCGTCCTAAACCTCATATCTAATAAGTGTAAATGTTTAATAGGAAACTAAACTAACAATAAAAACTGTCCTGTAAGGTCTGTCACGATGATTCAATAATACATGTACTTGACAGACTTTACTGAAGTTTGTACCCACAAATTGTTTTTGTCTTGTCGTCTCGTCGAACGAACTGACCCGAGCCCGTATACAAAGTTACAATTGGGATGATGACACCTATCTTAAATATTTTTAAGATCATGGCGTTTAAAAAACTTAGCCCTTATGAAGTTAATACAACCAATATATTTCCAAAAAGCTGTAGAAACCAATTTTTAAACACACAAAACGCAATAAATATTCGGTCAATTGACTCCGATTTCTGATACATGACCGTGACGTCACGATCATCTATTCCCATACAAAATCTATGGAGGCCGACCGTTTTGACAGATAATAAAAAGTATGGTAACGATTGGTGATGTCATCTAGCCAATTGCATACGTCGCTGACGAAGCCACAGAACGATACTTCGTTTGCAAATTGTAATTGACATTTGCTTACGCTAATTTTCCATGACAACTTAACATGTATTATTATTATTTAACATGTATTATTACTCTTTTTTACTAGATTTTCCCTATTCCAGTCATCTCATCCGCCTATATACGTCCCACTGCTGGGCAGAGGATATCTTTCAATATTAAAAGGGATATTAGCTTAACGTGCCTTCCGTGGAACGGAGATGCTTGTAAATAGACGTATTGACGTCTATTTACAAGCATCTCCGTATCGACGAGTATGGTCAGAATGGTCACCCACCAACCAGAATTGTGACCACACCTTAGGTTGATTAACTTTTGGTATTACTACAAAAGCTCTGGCACCACTGTGCCACAAGCACCACCTAACTGCAATATCTAACGGTTATTTATCGTTTGTCCCCAGATCGGCTGGAAATATACCAACGCGTGGCTGGTGGGCAACTTACTGTGCAAGCTGCTACAGGTGCTGCGCGCCTTCGGGCTGTACCTGTCCTCCAACATCCTCGTTTGCATCTCCGTGGACAGGTGAGGGGGCTCTAGGAGTCTGTAAGGCTCGGGAAGTCTGTGAGGCTTCGTTACTACCTGGCTGGTGGGAAATTTACTGTGCAAGCTGCTACAGATCCTTCGGGCTCTATCTGTCCTCCAACATCCTCGTCTGCATCCTAGGACAGGTGAGGGGGCTCTAGGAGTCTGTGAGGCTCCGTCGCTACCTGGCTGGTGGGCAACTTACTTTGCAAGCTGCTGCAGATCCTTCGGGCTTTACATGTCTTACAACATCCTCGTCTGCATCTTCGTGGACAGGTGAGGGGGCTCCAGGAGTCTGTGAGACTCCGTCGGTATCTGGCCGGTGGGCAACTTACTAGTCAAGCTGCTGCAGATCCTTCGAGCCCTACCTGTCCTCCAACATCCTCACCTGCATCTCCGTGGTCAAGTGAAGGAGCTCCAGGAGTCTGTGAGGCACTGGGAGTCTGTGAGGCTCCAGAAGTCTGTGAAGCTCCAACGGTACCTAGCTGGTGGGCAACCTGCTGTGCTGCTGCTGTTAAATTACAACTCACTTAAGGTTGTCGGAAAAAGATCGCTACGGTTGAGATCGCTAAGTATTAACTTATTATATGCTGTGAAGTAAATCAAGGTAAATCCTGCAACAGCTTACATTCGTGTTCCTTTATTTACGATTACGATTACCTAGATTTACGATTGTATAATAATCACATTTGCCTAAGTTGTCTCGTGACCTTTGCAAAAGCAGATGTCATTTCCATTCATTTTAAATACGAAGCGGCCGGTCGTTCCGTCGATCGACTATGCAATGTAACCTTGTCTCTTTTCAACGGCTGGCTTCGCACCTAGAGTCTAATGAGTCACCCTTTGGGTAGCTTTGCACTAGAGAATATCCAAGCAACCAGCTAGATACCAAGTGTGGAATGTAGTTCATGGTACTAATTAATGATAATGTTTATTATACTAACCAACCCGCAAACTGCCTGTCTGTGTGGACAAGCATAAGCGGATGTTATAAGCATGATCACACTAACTCAAAAACCATTTAAAAAAAAACGCACACACCAATTATCTAGCCCCAAACTAAGCGTTAGCCTGTGCTATGGTGACAAAGATAACGAATAGAAATACTTAAGTTTGAAAAACATCCAAGACTCAGGTACTACATTTTTTAATTTGTAATCTATTCAAGAACATTTCCATAAATTGTTAGTATACCACAGTGTCTTAAAACGAATATTAGTAATGCAATTAACTTTAAAAAAAACTTTATGTCTGCGGCGCACATTGGCTGCATTTATCCACCTTGACTGGTGTGCAGGCGCATCCAATGTCACAGCATGTCACCTATGTCACCTATGGGTGAGACCCATCGTTCAGCAAATGCGCCCAGGATGCGGTTCGGGCTGCTCCTCAACCGACTTAAGGGGGCTGCACTCCATTTTCTTTCATTATTGCCTGGAAACCATCTATGTGCTTTTAATACACGTGCTCTTCATCCAAACATTTGCCTCCAGCAGGATTCAAACTCCCAACGAGTTTGATTTCTGCTTGCTTTTGTAGTCTGCACCTCAGACGACTAGACCAAAGCTATTGTCAAACTAATTCTATGAAGTATGAAATCGACTGATATTGGCGTGTATGGATTAACCTTTGCCACCTATCATATGGGAAGCAGCCATAAATGAGTGGGCACGATATTAGGATTAGGTCGCCAAAGCTTTCGACTGTTTGTCAGTTATTTGATGGTCTACTCCGGTCTACATTTTCCGCTACCTCGAATTTTGCTCTAGTACTTCATCGCGAGTTCCAGCTTGTGAAAAAAAAAGTCAGGTTAAAACAAAATGTAAATAAATCGCGAAATAATCCGTACCTAAGCAGTGTCTCATTTCAAGAAATAGTCACTCCAAGAAACTTCGATATAAGACTGCGAACACTTGTATCGCATTCGAAAAATACATTGAACAAAAACTAAAACCCGA
The DNA here is from genome assembly GCA_963921415.1 of Pyrausta despicata. Lineage (NCBI taxonomy): Eukaryota > Metazoa > Arthropoda > Insecta > Lepidoptera > Crambidae > Pyrausta > Pyrausta despicata. Next base: position 13,933,119 of record OY992861.1, on the reverse strand, counting down.
CTTTTAAAAGTAGGAAACTAATTACTACTAAACACTATAAAATATTATGAAAATAATATATTGACGAGATACTATTTACAAACATCTCCGTGCTTCGGAAGGCACGTTAAGCTGTTGGTCCCGGTTAATATCGATCGATATTAGTCGTTAAGCCTGGTCGGAGGCCCTCGGGCGGCTTAATAACATCTGATAGTAAGGTTGGTCACATGCCTTAGACACACCCCTACACCAATCCGCACTGAGCCCGCGTGGGGGAGTACAACTCGCACCACCTCATAGTCAAGGTGAGGCCTGTGTATAGGCTGATGATGATGATAATGATGTATATAAGATAAGCAAGTGATTATTATTGGAGAGGAGAGCAGACATGGTATCTCAAAATATTAAAGATACGTCTCTTGAATAGAATTTTGGCAACTATTTAGGATTTTTTTTACAAAATAAAAGATTTAGTTTTTAGTTTGTGGGTGTTTATTTTCCGATTAGAATAAGGGTTAGGTTCCACTATCCAATCTCGGATTTCAGTAAACTACAACTGCATAAATTTTGGCACTTAATAATTTAATAAAGTCAGGTATATCAAAGTTGTTTAGGTAGTCCTATGATGCAGATGTTGCCGTGTAAACGCCAATTCGCGCCAATTTTTTTGTCAACACTTTATGGTCAGGCTGTATTTTAAGTAAGTAGGTAGCTCAGTATCTTGTAAGGTGCAAATCAATAGCTTTAGACTTATTAATATTAATTCGCCATAGCCATACTATTTATGAAATGTGGTAGAGACAGAATAGGGCCCTGAAATGCAATGCTAGTGCACGGCTTGAATTGCTAATACAAGCCTTATTCATGAACACTACCGAGATCTTGAGTAATATTCACACAATATGTAGATAGATTTACAAAAGGCATGTAAGAAATTATGGTGAAAGTGAGTAGACCAGTCTTTGTTTTTTTCGTCACATGCTTAAATAAATAAAAAACTGCGGAGTATAATGCGTTAACTAACTAGTAATCAATAGCTCTTGAATTTAAGTAAAAATTGCGTCTTATTCCATTATCCTTCTTAAAAGGTTAGGCATCTGACACGTATTTGCGCACTGCGGCCGAACTCACAGGCAAATGACTTTTGGTTTGGACCTAGCTAGGATTAGTGGCTCCCTTTGCCGTCACACGCGTGCTCCAATATTTGACTTAGGAATTTGGACAGTTTCAGGATTAACCTTGATTTCGGTGTACGAGTATGTTGTTGTAGTTATTATATTTTGCACTGTAAATACTTAGATAAGACAATCTGTGCCCTATTATAATCTGGTTTAGGTTCGACAGTAACACTGCAGTAGCGCTGTTAATCGTAACTTTGGTCCGATGGTTGAAATAAGAACGCTGCCAGTAAGCGGACAGCAAGATCTCAATACGGCCCCTGATCACGCTTAGCGATCTTCTTCTGTTTCTTCCGACCTTGGGTGAGTTATAATCTAATTCGAGCTAGATATATTCGGTTCATGTTCTAGACAAGGTAAGTACTATTGTAAAATAATAAAAATAATGTACATGGAGAAAATCGATGTTTATTGTTTGGGAATTTTGAGTGAAGTAACAAGTACAATTTTAAAAAGAATTAATCAAAAAATAATTCATAAATATTATGTACTAAGAAGTTTAGATTACAGAGATGACCAGTATTATTGTTATTACAACATCCGCCCTTAATCTAAACTCTTAAAAGTAAACAACAAAAGAAACAATGAACAAGCTAAGATAAACCTAAACCTAATAAACACTTAGACAGTGCTGTCCTTTGCAATGGCTTAGTGAGTATATCTGCTGGCATCTCACTGCTTCGTCTGTATTGTAATGTTATTTTATTTTCTGACACCTTCTCTCTGATAAAATGGAACTTGGTGTCAATGTGTTTAGTTCTATTATGGTGTACCGAATTTAGAGCTAAACTCTGTGCACTCTGACTATCTGTATGTAATATAACTGAATTACTACTTTGAACTTTAGTATTACATACCTCTGATATAAAGCGTTGCAAATAAATAGCCTACTTTGCCGCATCTGTTAGTGCCATGTATTCTGCTTCTGCAGAAGAGAGTGCCAGAGTAGGCTTTTTTCTTGAAAAACCAAGATACTGCTGCATTTCCAAGACGGAAGAAATAACCCGTATATGATCTTCGATCAGTGATACAGTTTGCCCAATCAGCATCTGTAAAACCCTGTAAGGGATTTCCAGCCCTTTTATATACTATAGAGAGATCTATAGTGTGCTTTAAATACTGAAGCACGCGTTTAGCTGCTAGCCAGTGGCTTTTATTAAACTTAGTATTAAACTGGCTTAAATAGCTTGTCGCAAAGGCAATATCTGGACGGGAATTCACAGCAATATACATTAAACAACCAATAAGATTCTGATAAGGATAGGACTCATCAATCTCACCATTATTTTCCAACTTTTGAAGTCCCATAGGTGTATCAAAACCTTTACATTTTTCCATTTGAAACCTTTTTAAAACATTACTTATAAATGTTTTTTTATTCACTTTGATAACATTTTGTTCTTGATTTATATTTAAACCTAAATAAAATTTTAAATTTCCTAAATCTTTAATTGAAAAATATTTTTCGATATCTCGTTTGACAATGTCAAACGTCTTGACATTTTTATAAAAGTTAATTATGTCATCAACAAATACGGCCAGCAAAACAGTTTCAGAACCAAACAGTTTTTTATAAACACACGGTTCTGAAGGAGTTCTATGGAAACCTATTTTAAATAAGATTTCATCTAACTTTATATTCCATGCACGGGGTGCCTGTTTCAGTCCATAGAGGGACTTTTTCAACAGACAAACCTTGCTTTCCTGACCTTCTACAACGAAACCCTGGGGCTGGCACATATACACTTCCTCTTGTAGATCACCGTGAAGAAATGCCGTATCCACATCAATATGCTGCATCTTGAGTCCATTCTCTGCAGCAAGGGCAAATAGTGTACGAAGGGAAGAGTGCCTAATAACAGGCGCAAAGGTTTCAGAGTAGTCATCACCCGCTACTTGATTAAAACCTTTTACCACTAACCTCGCCTTGTACTTAACTATATTACCGTGGGCATCAGTTGTCACCTTATAAATCCATTTACACGGGATGACCTTCTGATCAGGCCCATCTACAAGGCACCAAGTCCCTAGCTTTGTTAAAGAGTCAATGCACAGAAGTTTCCTTCAACTTACTAAAGCAGTCTTCATAGAAGACAACGTCCCTTGATCTAATTAATCTACGCGGATTTTCAGCATTCCGAAAGTAAAAAGAATTAGGATCATCCGAATATCCAACAAAAATATTTTCTTCAGCTTTCATATCTAACTTTTTCCTTTGACATGAAGGTATATGGACAAAAGCTCTACAACCAAAAACTTTAAGATTAGTCAAATCTGGTTTTATACCATTCCATTTTTCAAAAGGAATTCCACAACTCAAGGCACGGTGAGGAGATCTATGCTTGAGGTAGACAGCAGTCTTCAAGGCATCCTCCCAGTAAGCCTTAGATAATGAACTCTCAGAAAGCATAGATCTAGCTTTCTCTACTATCGAACGAATAGTACGCTCCGCTACGCCATTCTGTTGTGGACTGTACGGAGTAGTGGTTTGATGAACTATATAACTAAAAGAAAAATTTTGTGAGTTATAAAAGCTACAACCGTCTTTATTAAACAGAACAGTAAAGCCTTTCTCAACTATTTTATGTACAGACAAGAGATTCGCTTTTAATTTAGGTACTAAAACAACATTATTAATAGAGTTAATAGAAGATGAAATATTTTTTACTAATATCTCCAATGTCACCCGTGTCAATTTGTTCACCATTGGCAACAGTTATTTTGCCCGAATTCAAGTCTTTCAGGTTCATAAGCCAATCTTTTCTGCATGTCATGTGTCTACTAGCACCAGAATCAACATACCAATTATTCGGATTGTCATCAGTCGCAAGTGCAAGTAAAGAAGAGTCTTTATTCGAGTTTCCTTTGTTTTTCTTCTTCTTCAACGGACAATCTGGTCGCTTGTGGCCTGGTTCCTTACAATCATAACAAACAATGGGCTTCTGTTTCTTGTTTGAATTCGAAGTGGGAACAATTTTTGACTTTAATGCCGAATCTACTACAGTATCTTTAGACATTTCATTTAGTAGTCTTGTTTTCACTAAATCTGTAGTAACTTCAATGTTACTGTTTTCGATTGCCATAATAAGCGGTTCAAACTTTGGGGTTAATCCTCCTAATAATATAGCTGCTACAGAACTATCTGGAATAGTCTTCCCAATGTCCGCTAAATCTTGTACAATGCACATAACAGCATTAATATATGCTTCCAAACTCAAAAAATCATCTAAACACATTCGATACAGTTTTCGTTCTAAGGCAAGCTTACGACCCATACCGCAATCCTCATAAGCCTTCTGTAGTGCTTTCCAGGCCTCTGCAGCTGTCTTGGCAGTCCTCACATGCGTTATCGCCATGCCGTCTACTGTTAGGCATTTCTTTGTGAGAGCCTTCGTATCTCGCTTAGCCTTAATCAACTCAGGAGTTTTATCCTCTACCGGATAACCCGATATCGCTTCCCATAAATCTTCATGCATAAGATAGTTTCGCATTTTAAATTTCCACGATGGATAATCATCTCTATTGCGAAGAACGAAACTAGGTAAAGAAGAAGAAGAACTAATATGATATCTTACGGTATCGGAGGTTCCTGTGTCACCACTGTTATTCTCACTCATTTTGTACATTAATTTATTACTAAAAGACTATTCGTGCTGATAACGTATTGTAAAATAATAAAAATAATGTACATGGAGCAAATCGATGTTTATTGTTTGGGAATTTTGAGTGAAGTAACAAGTACAATATTAAAAAGAATTAATCAAAAAATAATTCATAAATATTATGTACTATGAAGTTTAGATTACAGAGATGACCAGTATTATTGTTATTACAACAAGTACTGAATTCACAGTTAGGGTCACCATCCGTCCGGATTTGTCCGGACATGTCCGGACTTTTAACCTCTTGTCCGGACTTTGTCCAGCCCTTTAATATGTCCGGATTTTTTAAAATTAGATGCAATATGAGTAATAAAACTACATATTTAGTAAGCAAATATCAAGTCAGTCTTTAATCAACAACAAATATTTACAACATTCAACTTGATAATAAATCTTCTATTGCGAAATTTGCAAACAAGTAACAATCAACTAGTTCAAAAATAAAATATTTATATATATCACCGCACCCCGCATCCTAACCCCCTTGCAAATCTCGCAATACGATACGAGTGTCTACTATGGTAGTAGCCTACCTTACCACTTTAAGTGGGTAATGTTTCCATTTTGTGACATAAATGCCCGGACTTTTATCGAAATGTCCGGCTTTTTGTCAGGACTTTTCAAATTCCTAAATGGTAACCCTACGCACAGTGCATCCTCGTCCTATGACGTTGCTCTAGGTGAGTGACGCAACAAATTCATATTCAAATTCTTTATTTCGGACAGCAAGACCCATGGGTTAGTAACAAAGGAAGCTTAGAACTATATTGGTAATTACAAACATTTAACGGTTGACAGCTGAGTATTTTAAATGTATCATGAACCAGGAAGGCACTCCCTGTGAACTTGATTCGATTTCGTTCATCGTTGGAATGAAGTGCCTCAATATAGGCGCATGCGGATCATCTGCCACCATCCTCAGGATGCTGTTGCCACTCTCCATTGCTGTTGCAACGCGACGAGTACGACGCGAAGCGATGCGACCAATACTTCAAACGCCTTGTGTCAATGTCAGTTGTGTCTCGTCCCTTTGTCGCGTTTGTCGCACTTGGGCTACGGGTAATTCTGCTAAATCATCAAAATCTAATACCACGGTAATATTATCTATACAGTATTCTAACTTCATATAAACAGACGACGCGCGAGCTATACCTACGCGCTCGGATCCTGGCAGGCGCTTGGCATGCTACAGTCGCGGATTGCCGCAGTGACGAACGGACGGTGTGGTGGTTTTTAATCAGTAACCGCCCGATTTTTTACTCGAAATAAGTGCAAGTAGCTATTTTACATGACAAGTAGAAAATATTATTTTTGGATTGCGAATTTTTTATATAATAATAAAGCATTTCGTACATACGAGTATAATATTAGTAACACAGTCAATCCGCAAATATTCTTCGGTCGCAAATTTATTACACAGATTTGTTATAAAGTCACATACTTAATCATGTTTTTTTAATTAAATCTATCAATCAATAAAACAACGTGCATTTTTATTGAACACTTTCTATTCAATTTACAAAGTATTCTCTCTAATCATATAAATATTTTATATTGTCACTAAGTATCTGTGCTTGTAAATAAAAGTAATATATTTGCAATCTCAAAACTAGAAGTAGGCAGATGCAATTAAAACGCTGTAGGTAGGCGACAGCGACAGCCGTATCTAATGCTTACGTACCGCGCGGCAGTAGGCACTTATTTCAAGGATACGGTCGAGTTGGAATACTGTATGCATAATATAACCGTGTTAATACACTCTCTGATTAAAATAAAAGATCATCAAAGGTCAAAGGGCCACCAACCTATATTTCGGACTAACTCCGGACAAAGATTAATGAAAAGAAAATCTGATGAGTCATGAAATAATCATCAGCCATTGTTTGGTTAAGAGTGCCGCGTTTTTGTTGACTATAGGGTAAAGCCGGAGTGCCTCACTTTTCGAAATCGGTCTATAACTTCAATAATGAAAATCAAAACAAAAATTTATTTATGAAACAAATTTATTCTTGGTAGTTTTCTCTACATATTTATGAAAAGTAAAAAAATCGTTGTGTTCGATATTTTCAAAGTATTAGGGACTATAGCGGACCTCTAAATTCTGTAACATCTATCCCATACAGGGGATAGATGGCCGACCCATATAAATTGCGTTTAGGATAGATCACTCACCGGAAAAATGGGCATACAACTGAGTCAATTCAGATAGAGTTAGAGATTCTTTTGATAGATATAAAAAAGTAATTGAATTTATCTGCGAAACTAATGTAATAAAAATCGGGTCATCCACACCACTGGGACATCTATCTTTACCCTACTTGCTTAGATATCTCGTCAATGATTTCCTAACCCCGGATCCACGTTATTCGAACAGCTTGCTCAAAAATAAATCGCACAATGAGTGGATTTCGAAAAAAGCATGGGCCACAACGTTGATTGGTGCAATTTTATACAAGGTGTAACAAAAAAAAACCTGTAATAACTGAAGGGTGTTGTTGTGCCCGGAAAACTGCACAACGTTCCCAAATATACCTAGGTCAAAATCTCAAAAAAAAAATCGGTCCTCCCATACAAAATTGCGAATCAGCTGATCGATTTACTATTGGAGAGTCAATATTTTTTTTGAGATTACGACCTAGGTTTCTTAGCGAAAGTTGTTCAGTTATACGGGCAGAACCACTTATTACTTATTATTCTATATACCTCTCAGTTAATACGGTATTTTTGTAACATTCTGTATATGCCAATGGATAGATGATGAATGGTTCCGGCTTAAAACATACGACGTGGTTCATGGACTCGTGGTATAAAGATAAGATTGAGACAAATATGTTTAAAAACTTTTGAATTCTTAGTGAAAATTCTCGTCATTCTTACCCCTGTTACAAAAAGGCCCGGTCTCCCCTACCGGTTACTTCTCATCCAATTAAATTAATCGTTGTAGTAATAAACATTTTTACTCTTTATCTTAATTATCTAAGCCTTTCGGGTGGTGATAAAACATTCCTTTTTTGTCTAGTAATTAAAAGGCTAGACTCCTAATTATTTAGGTAAAAAGAAAAATTTTCTTTACCAATTGTCTTTTTATGAATAATTTATTTTTAAATAAATTAGTGACCTAGCAAGCCTCGCCGTTGTTTTCTTTATTTTTTTCTCTCCTCACGAACCAGGGTTGTCCTGTCAAAATATTTCAGAAAAGAATTAGCAAAATCTGTTCATTTTCGCTTAGCAGCATGTTTCCACGATTAATTTTTTTACACTAGCTGACCCGGCAAACGTTGTTTTGCCATATAAATGTTAAGGGTGGACTACGCTTATCATTAAGGGGTATGAAAAATAGATGTTGACCGATTCTCAGATCTACTCAATATGCTCTCAAAATTTCATGAGAATCGGTGAAGCCGTTTCGAAGGAGTAAGGGAACGAACATTGTGACACGAGAATTTTATATATAAAAAGATACAGAGGTAAGATTTGATTGATAAACTACATACTGGGCCGATTTAAAAATCTTTTGCTATTAGAATCCTATATAATCCTATATATATTGATTGCGTATTTTATATTTAATCTCATGTGTCATATTATTGGTATTAATATTTTTGTATTTTCTCTTTTATTTATTTTGTCGCACCGCCCACTAATTGGTAGAGAATGCCCTACGGCGTTAAGTCCGACTTTTGTACAAAGTTTTGTTGTGAAATCCTACAGTATCCCTGATGAACATACCTAGATTATGTTCAATGATTAATATATAAGAGAAATTAATCTCACGCGGGTGAAGTCACCTGCGGTATAGGCTAAAACTTTGTCATTAGTCAAGGACACATATAAAAAGGGTTTTAAAAGTGAGTATCAAATATAAGTAAAATCCTAAGTCGAATGTTATTGGCTTTATAACCCCAAGATTTTTGCTAAGCCTGTGCTAAACGTCCCAATATTTGAACTAATATTTTTGAACTTATTCTTAACTTTCTTATTTACACTGAGCGAAAATTATTGTCAATTTGGCAACAAAACATTAACCACACACAACCCTTTAAGTAACGCTGTCAATATACCAACGTTTTTATTGTCAGATTTTTGTTGCTGAATCAACAACATTCATTGACAACATTACACTTGGTCAGTAGTGCATAGTTTACAGAAAATGTTAAACGTTGTCATAAAATCACAGTGTAACATTGTCTCTTTTATGTTTAAACATTAACTTTGTAACAACGTAACCTAACCTATCCTTCTCTTCTGCGTGGTCAACTTAACAACTCTTATTTTGTCACTTAGCCAACTTAATTTTGTCTCTGTAGCAATGTAATGTAACCAAACCCACTCTCAGACTTTGTTAATTCGACAACTGAGCGTTGTCTCTGTAGCAATGCAACTTAGAAGACGTTCTCTTCAACGTAGTTAATCTTACAATACTTACAATGTCCCTTTGACAATTGAGCGTTGTCTCTGTAGCAATGCAACCCACCCATACCTTCTCTTTAACGTTGTTAATCTTACATCTTTTACTTTGTCCCTTTGACAACTGAACGTTGTCTCTGTAGCAATGAAAGTTGAACAAACTTTCTCCTTCACGTTGTTAGTCCAACAACTCTCATATTGTCTCTTTGACAACTGAGCGTTGTCTCTGTAGCAATGAAACTTAAACAAACTTCCTCCTTCACGTTGTTAGTCCAACAACTCTCATATTGTCCCTTTGGCAACTGAATGTTGTCTCTGTAGCAATGAAAGTTGAACAAACTTTCTCCTTCACGTTGTTAGTCTAACAACTCTCATATTGTCCCTTTGACAACAGAGCGTTGTCTTTGTAGCAATAAAACTTAAACAAACTTTCTACTTCACTTTGTTAGTCCAACAACTCTCATATTGTCTTTGTAACAATGCATCAATGTTGTAAACGGACAATTCTTTAAAAGAGCAAATTATCTTTTAACGTTATTTGCAAATTAATTATTGCATTTGTTGTTCTCAGAATTTTTTAACAACAACAACTGCAAATGCATTGCAAGATAGTTAAGGGTAATTTGCTTTTAAAAGAGTTCTATGTTTGACAACATTAAAGGAATTGACTACAAAGAGAAATCTCTATAGAGAACCAGAAATCTAGTAAAGAGAACTATATAAAATAATTATTTTTCTCACGTCTGTATATTTAAAATTAACTTCGATAACACATGAAGGGTCGTAAATATTAAGTAAGTAAAACAATTTTAAGGATTAGATGTCATTTATTTAAGCACTGAATCACCAAATTAATATGTAAGTACTTATAATCTAGGATTACTGGAAATTACTATCAAACCAGTTTTTTTATTCCGTCGGTTATGCTTTACACACATAAAAACAAATTGAACAAATCGTGAAACTGAACTACTTTCCCAATGATACATATGTATATCGGATAACGATTTTTTCAGTACCCGCATAGAAATTTATAGTCACGTACTAAATTTTGTACGGAGAACCGAATTTTTTTTTTTCAATATATTTATCTTTGGGAAAAATTGTTCAGTTTCACGTGACACGCTCATAAAATCGCTTCAGAACAACTTAAAAATACTGTTACTAAACTAGAATAAGTTTTACTAAACAAGAGTTTAGTAGCAAAAAAATAAGACCTAATTTAATTACAGAGTTGATAAACTACAAAAAATAAAAGCTCCGTTTACTCTAAAGATTTTACTGTCTGGCACTTACTCTAGCTTGGTAAAAGTTACATAGGAAATATAATCACAACGTATACCTAGACACTTAGTTATTGTTAGAATTAAACTCAGCTCTTTTGGTGGAAGAGAAGGGAGTTGTTTACCCTGCCTCATCAACTTAACTAAATTAAAGCGGTCAGGTTTTACACACATAAAAACAAATTGAACAAATCGTGAAACTGAACAACTTTCCCAATGATACCTATTTATATCTTATAACAATTTTTTCAGTACCCGCATAGAAATGTATAGTCACGAACTAAATTTTGTATAGAGAATCAAAAATATTTTTTTTTCAATATGGTTATCTTTGGGAAAATTGTTCAGTTTCACATGACACGCTCATAAAATCGCTTAAGAACAACTTAAAAATACTGTTACTAAACTAGAATAAGTTTTACTAAACTAGAGTTTAGTAGCAAAAAAATAAGACCTAATTTAATTACAGAGTTGATAAACTACAAAAAAAAAAGCTCCATTTACTCTAAAGATTTTACTGTCTGGCACTTACTCTAGCTTGGTAAAATTTACATAGGGTATATAATCACAACGTATACCTAGACACTTAGTTATTGTTAAAATTAAACTCAGCTTTTTTAGTGGAAGAGAAGGGAGTTGTTTACCCTGCCTCATCAACCTAACTAAATTAAAGCGGTTAGGTTTTACACACATAAAAACAAATTGAACAAATCGTGAAACTCAACAACTTTCCCAACGATACCTATGTATATCGGATAACGATTATTTCAGTACCCGCATAGAAATGTATAGTCACATGCTAAATTTTGTACGGAGAACAGAATTTTTTTTTCCATACGGTTATCTTTGGGAAAATTGTTCAGTTTCACGTGACACGCTCATAAAATCGCCTTAGAACAACTTAAAAATACTTTTACTAAACTAGAATAAGTTTTACTAAACTAGAGTAAGTTTAGTAGCGAAAAAATAAGACCTAATTTAATTACAGAGTTGATAAACTACAAAACATAAAAACTCCGTTTACTCTAAAGATTTTACAGTCTGGCACTTACTCTAGCTTGGTAAAATTTACATAGGGTATATATATAATCACAACTTATACCTAAACACTTAGTTATTGTTAAAAAAAAAACTCAGCTCTTTTGGTGTAAGAAAAGGGAGTTGTTTACCCTGCCTCATCAACCTATCAAACTCAAACTATCAGGTGTTGTGGTTAAGTAGGAGGCATGTCGAAGCACAAAAGGTTGTCTGGGCAGAACATGGCAACAGTGGTTTATTTTTCACAACATCGAGTATCAAGAAGGTCTATGGTTCTCCTTCTATTTAGTTAGTAGGTACAAAAGCAACCGCGCCGCCGGTTTTCCTGTAGGTATAGTAATAACTGCCTGAATTTAGCTTGTATAGAATATAAAAAAAATAATGAGAAACTATACATACCTACATTCACGTAAAACAAAAGAAGTAAAATTTTATAAAACACAATTACCTTGAAAATGGAATACAGAAGGTTCTTCTATATTAAGTACGTTTAAGAAGTGAACTTACCCAACAGCTTATCTTTAAGATGGGCTAATCCGGAATTGTTTAAAAATTGTTCCATTTTAATGTATCTTGTCTTGTGATGAACTGAAAATCACTGCGCGCGCGCGTCCACTCAGCCGTCACGGGAACGAATGACCGATCCGATAGACAAACCTTCGCCGCGCCGTCGTCACCCCCTCACGCACCTCATACCGCGCATATTGTGCCTCTATTAATGTTCAATAATGAACTTTGTTGATTTGATGATTTTGCTGTACGAGTACAATTTATTCTTTTGTTAATTTCTTGAAGTTAACTTTGTTAACTTGTTTTTTTCAGGAACAACGTTAAACATTAACAAATTCTACATCTATTTTTGTTCGCTCGGCAATGTGGTAAATTTCTCTTGAAATTGACAACAATCAAGTTGTGTGTAGGTTAACGTTAGTCTGATAACATTGACATAGAAACTGTAACTATATAAATATTGCCTCACAAGCAACAAACAATCGACAACGCTTATTTTAGACGTTGTGGGACATTTTTTCTGTCAGTGTATTTGCGTAAGAAATACTCCAACTCGAAATTTAAATTTGTGGAAATCTATAATTAGCTGTATGCTTATACACATTATCATAATATATCAAACAAAATGTATGGCTGTTGATTTTCTGAATAAAAACAAAAAAAAAAACAAAATACTAACAACTATGTTTTTGAGTGGAATGTAAACACATGGATTGTTCCCTTTTGAAAATAATTGAATATGAATTTGTTGAAAGGCTTCAAAATCGTTTTTCTTTAAACCGACTTATTGTTATTTTAATTAAAAATATTTTTGAGACTTTCTCGAATAATGAAGTTACTCTTATGTAGACTTGCCTTCGTGAGTTTCAGTAATTCTATATTTGCTTTGTGTTGTTCACTCCTCAATCGTTATTCGTATACTCTTAAAAGTCAACAACGTGAAAAACAATCATTTCAGAAAACCCAAATATCGTCTTCCAATGTTTATGTTGTTTATGTTATTACAAAGCTCATTAATATATTTATAAATATCATGTTCACCCATTCTTGGATATTAGGAAGTTTTATAAGGTCCACAAAACATGACTTTTAATCTTTTCCAAATCGTATGAATATTTGCGCAATTCTAACGTCCTAACAGTGCATTCGTTAATTCCGCCCACTAAACGAGCACACACGCATATTTAGTTATTCAACTTGTTCCGTGTTCTGAAGCCGACTCCACACGTTGGGTGGCATCAGTTAGCCCGAAAACTAACGTCATTGGCCATTAGAAAAAAACTCCAACGAAGCACCAATGAGGCCAACCATTTTATCGAAGTCCTCTCATTGGGCGATAGATTTTTCGGCCAACTATTCAGCCAACGTGTGAGGTAAGCTGTTTAGCATCTTTCGTTCCCTGTCCAGACGTATTCTGTTGTATTCATCATCATCATCATCTTAGCGTTGATTCCGGTTACTAATAATACGACACCCGGGGTCCGCTCAGCTAGTTCTACTCCTCCACTTTGCATGGTCTTGGGAATACTGCTCAGTAAGGTCTTGATCACGCAAGTCATCGCCCACGACGCCAAGGCAGCAAACTTTGGGTCTACCCCTTCTTCCGGGACGCGGTGGGGTGGCGTGGTAAGACATTAGTTTGTTCCCGACATAGCTTACTTACTTAAATTATTAGTCTTATCACACTGTGGCATCGGTATATTTCCCTTAGTCGTTAGGTAAGGACTTATATAAATTTAGACAATGAGAGGAAGAGATTTCGGCGTTAGATAAACTGCAGATAAATATGCATCCAAATGTCTCTCTAAAAAATCCAGCAGTTATATCGCTGGGGACAACTACCGAGGTTGGGCGACGGTGCCGATTTCGTTCGACATGCTTAACACTAGTCGGTGTACATGTTATACACTTGTAATAAGAGCGATTTGCTACTGATTGGGTAACAAGATGTGCTCTCGTCTGTATATACATCGTAAAATAACCATTATTTTGAGACTACGAATTGAAAATGCTTGAACGAATTAACCTAAATGGTACCTAATGGAGTTTCTTAGTCTACTTTCTTAAAGCGCAAACGCAAAATTTTCTCAATATTAGTGATAAGCGTTTCATCGTATTTAAGTTCCTTATGTGGGCTTATGTGCAGAATGTGCCTTTTTATGGCCCAAATTTTCATACGTAGTATTCAAAACAACCCATTTTTAAGATACCCAATTTTTTCCCATAGGTTTTTCGCAGTGCTATACCCCCTGCGGCTGCCGGTCGCGCGGCGGCGCAGCAAGCAGATGCTGTACTGCGCGTGGGCCGCCGCGCTCGCCTGCAGCCTGCCTCAGGTATGTACTGCAGTAGCCCACTCTTCGCCCCGCAGCTCTTCGCAGTATTATACTCAACTGCATCTACCGCAGGTATATGCTATCAAAGATATATAACTAAGTAGCTCCCTTCCACCTTTACCCGTATCATCAACTTACATGAGGCTTAGCACTTAGCCTCGTTGTGTGTAAAAATAAATAAATAAATAAACAACAACATCACATACATTGATCTGACTCCGTGGTAAGTAGCTTAAGCATTTGTTTTACAGAAATCAGAATCAACAGTGGTATTATAAATAAACTTAAATAAATACATATAACACCCAGACCAGTCCAAACAGACATGCTCAAGCACACAATTTTTTTTACAGTGCGGGAATTGAACCCGCGACGTCTCGGTTAATTGTCAACTTCGTGACCATTACACAAAAGTGGTTGTCAAAAAAAGCTTGTGGATTGTTATATACCCCTATTGCGGCTTTTACTATTTTGTAATTTTCCACTTAAAAAATGTTTTAAATACAATATTTACCTACTTTTTATCTAACACCGCCATAATAAACGCTAAAATACGATTTCAGTGACAGTTGCTACCTGTCTGTTATCCTTTTTGCTCGAGTTGCAAAATGTTAGTTTCTTTTTCAAACTTACGTCGAGTTTATTAATGAGAGGGATAGGGCGGATTATGCGTCATCAATATATCAACCACAGAGTATTAGTTATCAAGGTGATCCCATCAAAAACAATCTGTTAAAAAACTTCTTGGCAAGTTTTTTTATGCATGGAGCAGTTTGTTTCTGTATTAAAAGTGATGAATTGGCATGTATGTGTCAACGAAATAAATTATCAAAATCGTTGTTATGTTATGAGCCTTACCAAAAAATGAGTCACTTTTTCCTATTTGTACTAACCACTGAGTAATTATCGTATAAGATAGATTTATTTCATCACATAGTGCATTGGTATGGTGACGATATCGTGCTTAAGCGTTTTATTAATTCAATTATTAGTTACCTCACTTAGGTTGCCCCTGTTGGAAATAATCGTGTGAAAAATGAAAATACGATTGAGATTTTAGCAGATTTATTTGCGCTTCCTGCGATCACAAACATTCACACACAAGACACACAAGTGAGAGCGAAAAAACGGAAGTGAGCCGTCTATCAAACATGACAGTTGACGTTGTCATAGTGACAAGTGACATTTTAGGCTTTTTATAATAAGTTAAGTTGTGTTTACAAACCGGAAACAATCTTTCCAACAGCCCCTATATTATCTGCTGAGAGATCTAGCACTTAGAACAGCCTCAAAAGCTGTTCATAAGTTTTATTTAAAAAGGGTTTTGTTAGCTGCGTGCAAATTATTGGACACGTTTGGACGAAATGCTGACAGAACAATGCAAACTCTTATCTCTATGCTCAAAATTTGTCCATAACTTACGTTAGACTATATGCATACTTTAATATATTTATATGTCTAGATCGCTCCTGACGCGTCCTGTCATTCGCGGACGTCCGAACACGTTAAATAATCTACAGCTTAAGTAGTTACACCAAAAAATAAACATATACCTATACTTCTGAACAAAATCCATTGTAATATAAATTGACAATATAATAAATTGTGTATTAGTAATATGCATTCGATTTTCGCAATGAAAAGTTACCATGGAATAGCCCGTCGTTAAAATTACAAAAATTTTGTTATGAGTGGGTACGCACAAAAGAGGCCCTTACCCATTTAAATTTCAGCTAGATGTTCAGGTTTTAAGTTAATAACAACTGACTTTTCACCTCACATTTTATTCGACTACGAGAAAATATATAATGATAAAGTTATGCCTTTTTGGGTTCATGAACATTAAATTGTTTTGTCTAAAAGTCAAAACTGTTATCTAATATCGTTTTAACAGCAACATGTATATGTTATTATCTTTGTTTTAAATTATTTCAGCCAATGTATAATCATGAAAAATTAATATTTCTGCTAATCAATTGTAATAAAACCTTAATGGTTATTTAGGGCCGATGGTTCGCATCGCTTTAACGGGTTAAGTAAGTCGATGGAATTATATTTCTTTCTTCGGTGTACACGAACAGTAGACATTGAAATGATACACTTTTTACGGATAATATCGCGATTTGTTTAAAATAAAATATAAATAAATCGCGAAATAATCTGTACAAACGTGTATCATTTTGATGGCATCAAATCAAACCCCCTTTTAAAGTGAATTTTTAATGAATGAAAGTTAAATTTTATTGTTAAGTATTTTTCGCGTTTACAACGCTATTTTTCAATTTCGAAAAAACAACACTTAAAAAATTCTTTTTGGCTCCGGTGCTCGGGGAGGAATCGAACCCCCGACCTTTGGAAGTTCGGTCCAATGCTCTGACCACTGAGCTACCGAGAACCTTAATGGAGTCGTAGAATTTTGTAAGTGCATTTTAACGCTTTGAGCCAGCGTATGTTTCATCAATGATTGTGGGAGACACCCTCAAATCACCCGAGAGAAATATTTTTACAAATATTTAACAATCGGTTAAGATGAAACAGGCTATAATTTTATTGTTAAGTATTTTTCGCGTTTACAACGCTATTTATCAATTTCGAAAAGACAACACTTAAAAAATTCTTTTTGGCTCCGGTCATCGGGGAGGAATCGAACCCCCGACCTTTGGAAGTCCGGTCCAATGCTCTTTAAGGAAACCTTAAAGGCAAATAGAATATTAAGAAACCCAACTCCCTACTCTATGACATGTTGATATTAATTTAAACTTTACCTATTTAGCTTGCTCTCATCGTCATGATGATGATGAAACACATACAGCACAATTTTAAGCTTTCTTGTCGTCAACTCGTGTATTCGTTTAAACATAATGTTTGCATTCATAAGTTCAAGTAAATGATCAATGTAGTCGAGAAACTAAGCGCGAAATTATGATATTAAAACCATATGAGGATGTAGGAAAATTTCAAAACTTTCAATTTTCATGTTTATATTTTGACTGGACACTTATTTATAACCAAAAACATTAGCTAATACTCCTATTCACTTTAAGGTGTACAGATACTGAAAAAGTAGTGATGGCTGGAGTCCAAAACATTAGTAAAATGAAATCCTTTTCGTAAAATTTTCAACTTCACTTAAAAGGTTGAAAGTTGGTTGTTTAACCTGCGGCCGCAACTTACATAAAAGCGAAAAGTGATTGTCAATGAAATGGTTACTAATTAAATTGTGTTTGAGTTCATTTACTTATTAGGATTAGTTAAACCTAATTTACACGTGATAATCACACTATACCTAGTCAAAAAAGTATGTAAGAAAACTTTTCTTAATTAATGAGTTAATTAATATTCTGTAGACCATTTATATATTCTGTAGAACATTTTATTAAACGTGAGCTTTAAACATTAACAAACAATCTTCTCATTCAACACTTGTTGTAAGTACCCTTAGTGAGCACCTATGTCATATAAAGCAGCCCTATGCAAAGTGACATTTCAATTTTATAGATAAAGATGATATTGTTTAGCTTGATACTGTGTGTAGTTTAAGTAATAATGTGCCATCTATCTTGCATCCGAGGCGTAAACCACGACACCCATTTGCTTCAGAATCCCAATAACCGAATGGAGAGTTCATTCCGCCTTAACAAAGTTGTAGTTGTCGTTATCGCCCTAGTGCGATGATGGATCGACATTCTAAGTCTTGGGGTACAACCTCATTCACATAAATAATAATAAAAATTATAAATCTTTTTTTTTCTCATCACAATCATACATTTACAGTTGGACAACATTTGAGGTACCATGACATGAAATGATTGTGTGAGACTGGTGCTAGGTATAAAATACCTGTGTTACAGGTCACCAGCCAAATAATAAAAGAATAAATTGTTTCAACGAACACACCAAGTACCTAGCCCCAAACTAAGCGTTAGCTTGTGCTGTGGTGGCTAGTATAACGGATAGGAATACTTAAATACATTTATAGACATGACTCAAGTACAAATGCACGTGCTTATCACACAAACATTTGCCCCTAGCAGGATTCGAACACGCGACAGCCGGTTTTGTAGTCTGGAACTCTAGACCTCAGACCACTAGACCAAAGCTATCGTCATGTTTGAAATACGTTGATTATGTACTCTTTGTAGGACATTGTAGAAATGTATCGGGACATGATCTACGATTCCTTCACTAAATCATCAACTTCACATTATGCATGAGCAAGTAATTTTAAAATTGTATTGAATCTAACTGCAAGCAGGTAAATATTTTCTGATCGCGACAGTACCTGCCGACATCATAAAATTTAGTAGTGTGACAGTGCCCTTACATGCCTGAAGGCACCTGCCATGACCCACATGCTTGCTAACATTGTTATATGTTAGCTATATTAATATCAACACGTAGCTTATCTAAAGATCTTACACTACTCTATCTAGTGAGTTCCTGAAATATTTACGGAAAGATCGAGCTGAAATGTGTTCAAAGCAAAACTTTATGCTTGCAAAGCCTACTTAAAGATTTAGGAATAAATAGATAATTTTAACAGAAGTGACATACGTCCTCGGTTATCATCTGAACATCAATATGAATCTTGTTTCATACTTTTTATGAGTTTGACCACTCATCTTCGTCTTTAGTTTTTGACGTGACAATGTCTTATAAATCGATGGAGCCGGCTGCACGCACGAAAAAACATGACGCATGTAGCGTTACCTCGCTCTGAGGCGTTCCACTCAAGGCTTGAAGTGCAAGCGAGAGCGCGGAACGAGCGACAAAGAGGCAACGTGACAAAGACGTTGTCACGTTCAACTATTGTCAGTTAACCGACTTTACAGACAACCGATTTTTTTACTTATTTTTTAAACTTATTATGGAAGTACAGGTGGAAAATGGAAACCAGAACCTTGGCCTGAACTCACGGGTAGCATCAGTTTATTCCAATTACGACAGACTCGTTATGGTCTCAATTAAAATGCTCTCTGTAATCATTTCAAATTATCTCGGTAACTAGACACCTACATAAAAATACAGTCTAAAAGTATTTTCAATGTGTTCCTGAAATCGGCGTTAGCAACACTTTAACCATGCATTTAAATATATAATATGAAATCCAAACGAGCCTTTTCTGATCTTGTTACTAATTTTTTTGTTTGACACTAATAGTACGAGAGCCCACGACCAAAATTTTTGTCTCATAGCAATACGGCCAAAACTGCATCAAATCGATAGATACGATTATCCTGAACTCGAAAATACCAATATCAGACATTTTCCGCGTAGCGTTTGATCTGACCGAATTTTCAAAATTGTCGAAGAATTTTACCGAACTGCATCATAGCAATATGTCTGATTTGCAGACTGTAGTTGAATGATAGTTCTGAGATAACGAAAACATATTTTTCAGACGTTAGTGGTGTAGCGCAAACCCGTAAAATCACTTAAAAAAATTAAAAATGAGACAAAAAAAATGTCTCATAGCAATACGTCTGAAAATCGTTTTTAATAGTAAATTTTGGTTATTTGATGCGACCAAAACAATTTTCAGACGGAAATGTGAACGCATTAAATTTTGAGACCGTTTTGAAAATGTTAACAAATTTTACCGATCGGTATCATAGCAATATGTCTGAAAATTGTTGGAAATGATAAAATAAGTTGTCCACATGTGCAAAAAATTTATATCAGACAAATTAAGTGTAGCATCTTCTCTATCAGACAACTTTTCGATACTCAGATATCATTTAAAAATCGTATTGAGGCATCTTGAATTTTCTGTTACAAACCAATGAATACGTTGCGACCCTGAATTTATTAGATGATAATTAACAAAGAATTTACCCGAAACCTTAACATTGAAGTTGAAGGACTGAAATAAATCGCACAAAAGGAAACTGGGATGAAGGGAAGGGAAGGGGCAGGAGCGTAACAAGCGCTGAGGCTGTTGAAATTAAATACTGATTGATTTGATAGTTTTGGTTTTATTTAAAGCACACTTGAGTAACTTTTACTTCTTCTTCTTTCTTTGTTATGGCGAGCGAACTTGAGTTTACCACGAACTTGGGTAGACTGTTCCGCCAAAGTCACGTGTGAAGCATTTGGCAAGGCAGATTGAGTAAAATTAGTTATAATATTTCAAATCTTAAGCAAAATTTATCCACCCAAAACAAAGAGACAACACAGTTGACATTTACAGCACACAGTACGTCTACATACATGAAATAGAGCAAAAAACAGGAGGGTAGGGGGAAGAACAAATTGTTAATATTTTTTAGGAGTACCTACATCACAAATTAATATTTTTAGTAACAATAAATTTAGAAAAACAATTTAATAGCGGGGGGTTAAGAGAATTTAAAATACATTTAATATTAGACGGAAGGGGAAATTTCTTTGGAAGAAAGTCAAAAAGTGAAGCGCCAATATTTGGACAGTTAAACAAAATATGATTAACCGATCCTTCGTCAAGCCCACACTCACAGATGGAATTATCCCTAATGCGCAGCTTCGCCAGATGAGCAGGAGTACATGCATGGCCGATTCGTAGACGGCAGATTATAGATACTACTTTCTTGGGGAAGTTACTGTATCGGAAGAACCACGGCCTCGGAGGGATTGACTGTTGGATTTCAGAGTAGTATTTGCCCACAACTCGTTTAGTTTTGTCCCAGTGCGAATTCCACGACTCATATAAATGAGGTCGGGCTAAAGAGGAGACATCGTGGGAAAACAGTTTGTAGTACTCTAAAGAGCCAGACGAAACAGCAAACTTCGCACAAGAATCAGCCGTCTCATTGCCGGGGATACCTTTGTGACTGGGGATCCAAGTGAGTACGATATTGATACCCAATCTGACACATTCAAATAGAACCTCTCTAATCCTAAGAATGGTAGGGAACTTAATTTTGGCTTTGAAGGGATTTGACAGAATAGATTGGAGACAGCTTAAAGAGTCTGTAAAGATAATAACGTTATTTAGGGAGTGTGACTTTGCGTATAAAATAGCTTCTAATATAGCTACAGATTCACCTGTGAATACAGATGATCCAGGGGGACATTTGAAACTTAAAACCACTTTGTATGCTGGGATCCACACGCCTGCGCCTACGCAGCCACCAACAGAAAGTTTGGATCCATCAGTGAATATCGGGAGCCAATTCGGCCAGTGCTCAGAGAGAATATTTAAAAATTCTTGAGAAGGGGATGGAGAGTCTTTGGAGATACCAAAATTTAAGATAATAGGAGGCTGAAAGATGAGAGACTCAAAGGTGTTTGCAAAAAGAGGGTTCAGTTGAAATTTTTCGATTGGGACAGGGAGTCGATTGAATTTTTGTAAACTCAGCAGAATGCATGGGATGTTTTGGGAAGAATCGGAAGAGCTTAAGGAGGAAAGAAGGACCAATTTTGGCAATAAAGGATGTGATGAATTTTGTGCCGCTTTTACATAAAAACGGTCGCTAAGGTATTGTCGGCGAAGAAAAAGGGGGGGATCAACACACTCGATTTGAAGGGCATTTATGGGGGACGATTTCATAGCTCCTAATATAATGCGAAGGCATTTGGACTGAATTTTAGTAAGTTTTTCAAGCGCTGATTTGTTTCCAGGATCTAGAAGGAAAGAAGCATAATCGAAATGACTACGGACAATGGCATTGTATAAAAGCTTTTGTGAATAAGGGTGAGCGCCCCAGCGAACCCCGGAAAGAGCTCGAAGGACGTTTACTCCCCTTTCTGCCTTCTGGCTAATATAGTTGAAATGCGCAGTGCCAGTTAACCGAGAGTCTAAGATCAGGCCTAAAAATCTTACTTTGTTGTTGCAAGGTATGAAATCTCCATCAACTGAAACAACAATGTCCGGAATATGTCGCTTGTGAGTGAATGTGACACAGCTGCATTTTGGGACAGATAAGGATAGTCCGTGCTCAGAGAGCCAGGTAGATAAGTACTGTAGAGCCAAATTTAAACGGGAGGAAGCTTCTGAAGCAGATTTGGAAGACACGTATAGGGCAATATCATCGGCATATTGCAGTATGTTACAGAAAGAGTTCACAGTGGTTTCCAGATCGTAAGTATATATATTGTACAGCAATGGGCTTATCACGGAGCCTTGAGGAAGGCCTTTCCAAACAAGTCGGGGAGACAGCGAAGTATTTTGATATCTGACAGTGATTGAACGGCACATCAGCGTATTGCAAATGAAGGAGACCAACTTCTCTGAGACACTCAGCTGAAGCAATTTCTGCCTGAGTACTGGAAGAAGGACGTTATCATATGCTGCGGAAATGTCCAAAAAGACACCCACGAGATATTCCTTATTTTTAAAAGCCAGCCTTATGTCCGTGGTAAGCACACTTAAACTGTCAAGAGTACTAAGTCCCTTGCGAAAACCGTATTGGGTCTTCGGAAGGATGCCACGAGATTCCATAAACCACTCTAGACGATTTCTTATCATATGTTCCATGATTTTTAGAAGAACTGAAGAAAGAGCAATGGGGCGGTAAGAATTGTAGTCAAGAGGATCTTTTCCAGGCTTAGGAATTGGGATGATCAATTGCTGTTTCCAATCATCTGGGACGGAACCTAAATCAAAGAATATATTTATAAGTTTAAGAAAGTATAATTTGGCTTTTTCTGGGGCTTTGGTTAAAAAAGAGTATGGAATTCCATCAATTCCAGGGGAGGAATCGGATAGGCCGGTAAGAGCTGACAAGAGTTCTTCAAAAGAAAAAGGAGAATCTAAATTGCTTGAAGGGAGCGAGGGTGAGATACTCGAAGGAAAGCTGTCTAAATTGGGGGCAAACGGAGGGGCTAGTTTATCTAAAAAGCTATTGATCCAAATAGAAGGATCATTGGAAGTAAGATTAGGGGCATCCAAGTAATGCCGAAATCTTCTAATTTGTTTCCAGACCAGTGAAGGAGGTGTTCTGGGAGACATGGACTCACAGAACTTAATCCAGCTCAGCTTCTTTTTTTTACTCAAAATCTTATTGGTTTTAGCTGACACCCGTTTGAAGTGTATATAATTTTCTAAGGTCATCGACCGGTTGTACCTCACTTCAGCATCTTTACGTTTTCGGACAGCTGCAGTACACTGGAGATCCCACCAAGGGGGTGATACTTTATGATTAAGATTCTTTTTAGGTATATGATCTTCAGCGGAAGACTGAAGGGCATTGATAAAATGGGAATAAGCCGAGGCTGCATTTGAGGGATTTACATGTGGAAGCGATTCAATTTTATCTCTAACTGCTATTGTGTATCCAGACCAATCTGCTTTATTAATATTAAATTTTAAGATAGGAGGAAGACGGGGAGTATCAGATGAGTTGTCATTTAAAGTTATTAGAATAGGGTAATGGTCGCTCCCAAATGTGCTATTTAGGACACACCATGTGACAAGGGGGGCTATACTAGGTGAGCAAATAGATAGGTCCACAGCAGAAGCTGGGTTCTGATTAGGCAGGCATCTTTTAGTTGGACTGCCGTTGTTCAAAATACAAATGTCTAAATCATCTAAAATGTCGGACAGCAATGAGCCAGGGGAATCAGTTAAATGACAACCCCAAGAGATATGATGGGCATTTAGGTCACCCATTATAAGAAGAGGAGAGGGAAGAGACGAAATAATATCTTGGAATTCATTAAGTGTGGAAGCATTAGGGTGGGGGATGTAAACTGACAGAAGTGAAATATTAGAAAAGCGTACAGCCACGGCATTTATGCCTTGACTGTGTGAAGGGAGGGGGAGCTGGGAAAATGTCAGGGAGCGCTTTATGAGTAACGCGCTACCTGCATAACCATCGTCTCTGTCGTCTCGGAGACACGAGTATCCCGTCACACGGAAATGTGATCCGGGTGACAACCACGTCTCCGAGACGGCGAAGACAGATGGGTGATACTTATTTATAAAATATAACAATACGTGCTTTTTTCGTCTAATGCTTTGGCAGTTCCACTGAACTACCGTTGGAATCATTTAAGATATGATCAAAATAAAATTTAGAAAATTGGGAAAGTTTTTGCGCTACGTTGTTCGGTGTGCGGTCACTATGACCGGAAACAATACGGATAATTAGGGAATAAATTAATTCCAGGATGTTGTCTTTATCTTCCGTTGCAGAGGAAGAAGTAGAATCGGAGTTGAGAGCGCAGCCATTAGGGAGAGAGGAGGCACAGTTGCCTATTATGGCCTGATGTGCCTGCCTATCGTAACCCTTTCCCAATGGAGCACGAGGACGGGGTGGAGGGCGAATAACTGCCTTTTTGTAAGAGGTAGACGATGGTTGAGTAGCTGGTAAAGGTTGTGATTGACTTGCGAAAGAGGCAGGAGTTCTAGTCATATCGGCATATGACTTTCGTACCGGGGGGTACAGAGAAGAAGCCTGGTCATATGGGAGGTTGTCCTGTGACATTGCCATCTTTATAAGTTTTTGGCGTCCATGTTCAGGGCACGATTTATTTAGTGCAAAATGAGGGCCGGTACATAGAAGGCAAGAGGCCTTGTCTTCTTGGACGTTACAGTCATCTCCAAAATGGGGTTGAGCACATTTGAAGCACCTGGGCTTGGAACGACACTGCGCTTTTACGTGTCCAAACCTGCAGCAGTTTAAGCACTGGATGGTCGGAAGTTGGTAAGTCTCGACAGGTATGGCATTATGGCAACAAAATACTCTCTCGGGGAGTACTTGACCCTTAAAAGTTACCACAACCGACTGTGTGGGGACCCAGGGTGTCTTTTGGTCTACCACTAATTTTCTATTCAGGCGTCTGGCTTTCAAGAGAATACCACAGCCAACGGGAACGGACAACGAATCGGCTAACTCGTCCATAGACCAGTCCGTAGGTATTCCTCTTATGAGGCCCATTCTCGTTACGTTGTATGTGGGAATGGAAGCAACGAATTTATGCAGTGGAAGGAGATCATTACCAAGGAAACTGTTTGCTGCAGAAGCAGTGGCGAATTGCACGGAAATTCTATTTCGGCCTACCTTTTTTACCCCGTCGACAATAACCTGTTGGATCTTATTGTGAACTAGAAACCTACCGAACTTCATTGGTTGAATCGTTGTTGGCGCTGATGGATCACTATTATCTATATGCCCAACGTGCACAATAAAAGGACCTTTGTCTTGGCTACTATACGATTTTGGAGCTATAACCAGTGAAGGGTGGACATACATGGGTTGGCTGCTAGATGATGGAGTAGAAGCCGGGATTTCCGAATTAAGCCTTTTAGCCGGTTCGGGATTCTCAACTGTGTCGAGGCGGCGCTTAGTCGCTGATTGGGAGAACACTGGAGGCGAAAGAGGCTCTTCCGGAGTCGATAAATCCATTGCGGTCAGGGCTCGATCCGGAGGATCGGGTGGCTCGGGCGGCCGGCTTTCCATTTTTGGAAAAACTTACCGGAAAACAAAATACACAAACACCAACACCTAACTACAGGTGAAAACGATGCTTAAAACTAAATCTTAAAAGAAAAAAAATGCACTAGACAATTATTGTTTACAAAGAATCCCGAAACACGTGCTGCTTGCTTACACTCGCGAACCGGAACCCGAGTAACTTTTACAAAAGAAATAAGTAATGACATCTGTCATCTGTCAAAGTACATATAATAGACAAGGGAGATTCTTGAATATCTATGAAGGCTGTAAATTTAAAAAAACATTTAACAGAGGCGTCGGCCAGGCGACTCCGAAACGTTATTTTCGTTTTTGGGAGTATATGCTACACTTAAAGTGTCTGAAAACAGGTTATTGGTTATCATGGCAGCAATACTAAAAGTTGAAAAAAAATTTATCCGTATTGCTATGATACAGGTCGGCTAAATTTGTTGACATTTTCAAAAATGCGCTCAGGCTATATGCTACGCGCAAAATATCTGAAAACAAACTTTTTCGTAATACAATTATAAAATCTATGTACATTTTCACTATCAGACGTATTGCTATAATACAGACTGTCTTTATTTTTTGACACAGCAGAAATGGCCTCCCACGCAGTTGCTACACTTTCGACCGTTACTACACACCTAGTCGGGTTCAGAATCATACAATCTAACGATTTTATAGGGTTTTTGCCGTATTGCTATGAGACATGGTTTTGGTCGTGGGCTCTCGTACTATAAGTACACAATAATAATAGGCCCATAATTTTTTTTTTGCAGACTTAAAGTTTACATACAAATTATCATAAAATTGTTATTAATATTATATAATATAAATGGTGTAAAATGATGACCTTATCAAACGTGTCATATTGAAGTTAAGTACTTATTTAGAACAAAATAAACTCACTGGTTGTTTCGGAAAAGGAGCACATTTATTTGCCTCTAAGTGCAAAGTCTTGTTCTGTTAGTTAACTTCCTTTTATGGGTGATATATTATAACTTACAACCTTTACTTTGTCTTGTGTACTAAGTTGTAAATAAAGTTTTGTTTCACAGAGTGGCTACAAAGACTGCGTTGACTTTACTGATTTTGATTTGACGACTATTACTTAGAAAAAATCAGCTGTCTTAAGTGATGATCAAACCCGTGACTATAGGAATCTGGCCCGTGCCTAAACCCAAAAAAAAACTATTACAAAATTCAACGACTCCATTCTGGTTCTCGGTAGCTCAGTTGGTTAAGAGCATTGGATCGGACTTCCAAAGGTCGAGAGGTCGAATCCTCCCTGATGACCGGAGCCGAAAAATATTGTTTTAAGTATTAAAGAAAGAAAGAAAACATTTTTAGTCAGTATCACATATTTTACCAAATAGAAAAACACATTCAAAATCACATACACAAGATACTGAAAAGGTGGGCAACTCAGCATGTGTCGTAGCATCTCAGGAATGCCACGACGCCTGTCTTCCGTGGACACCCAGACAGAGAATTAAAAAATAGCGTTGTGAACGCAAAAAATTGGTTGCCTGTAAAGTCGGTATACGCGCGAAAGTTTTACGTGACGTGACAACGACTCTGAGTGGTAAAATAATTTTAATGTGAATATTCATTCGTATAACATGAACCGGTGTGTATGCCTATCTCTCTCTCTCTCTCTCTCTCTCTCTCTCTCGCTCTGTCTCTCTCGCGCGAAACGTGAGCGGAGCAGCGTAACGCAGTTTCTTGAGGTGTCACCCGGCAAACCAATTTATAAGACGTTGTCACGTCAAAAATATAACAAATAAAATAACAGTTGATTTTTTTCACTGCAAAAATATTATCGTAAGCTTCTCCATACAACAATGTTTTGTACACTAAATGTCAAAACACACACTTCGCTCCGATATCCGAAGTATTTCGAAATAAGAAAAACGAAATAATCGTGTTGAGAGATGTCGAATTTCGCTGTACCTAACCCTTGTGATTCGGATAATAATATTTCCAGAGACACAAATCGTGCGAATTATTTCCGCAATGGCCTTAACCCAAGTTGACTGAGTAATAAAACTCTTTGACATGCGTTATACACAAATTCGTTTTACTTAAACCATAGGAGGAAATAAGTAAAAGTTGACGCAATAAATAAAGAAGTGAAGCGAATTGCAGACTATTGCCAATATCCGCCCTTTATTCGTCCTTTCAGACCGTTATATTTCATTCACTGTGCCGTTTGCTTTATCTATGACAGGTTTATATTATGCGTGAGATACGGTAGGAACATATCCTGGTATCTGCTATTTTCATTTCGAATTGCACTGTACACATAGAATAAGTCACCTTATGTAAGAGTATTAACATGTTCACCATACTGCCTTGTAAAAATAAAATATAGTTAAGGAAGAGCGGACCCCCAAACACAGGCAAATTTTGCTTAAATGGGGGATCCAATGTACTAGTTTTAAGGTAACTTTATAACGAAATAAAAAACTTTATTATTATTAAAAAAATACTACCTCACTGTGAGATATATAAACTTGAATTCTGATTTAAAATGGTTATTTTGCTGTCGTGTCAATTTTTTTTATGGGTTTGGCATTATAGTTCCTTCAGTTTAAACATGCCAACCAGAACGCTTACCATCATGAAATATTACCCTATTTAGCTTCATTCCGAGGGTAGTTTCTGCTTTTACCCACCGACCGTACGAAAATACCTATTTAGCAAACCTAGCTACCTTCAATATAACATCACATCTAAATAAATTGACTAGGTTTGCCAACATTTACTTATGTTTTTGAAGTAGGTATATTCGATCATCTTTCCATATAGATTTATTTCCAGTGATTCGGAGATAAGTTCCTAAAAAGATGGAGTGAGTTATTCTGAATAAATCGAGGTGAAAAGACGTACTGTCTTCGGTAAAGTCAAAGTTGAAAACAAAAATACGATTACTGTGTCATCAAATAACTTAGAGATGTTTTTAGAATTGACGACAATGCATTGCATAGAAGCTTCTAAATTTTCGCGGTGCATATCCAGTGCAGGTATTGTATAGGTACTCGTACATGGTAATGCATTGGATAGTGCTTATTCACATAGGGAGCGCGGGCGCGGGCGTGAAATATCAGACATACCTAAATGATGTGACATACAAGTGTTTACACATAAACGCGCGTGCGGTGTTAGGCTAACGACTCAGCGGTTAAAGAATTAAATATAATACATTTTTATGCCATTAAGAATTCAAAAGCAATATCTAAACTTAAAGCTATAGAAAATGAATTGCCAATTTCGTATACGAGTATAAAATAAATTTTGTAATTTGTAATTATTATTATTACTAGCTGTGCCCGCGACTTCGTCCGCGTGGAATTTTAACTGTTACCGCCTTCACCGCGTGGAGGTACTCCCAGCCTATGCTACTGTTTAACATGACCCAAATGCAGGCATACCTGCGACTCTATAACAGGTACACACAATGAGTTCCCTTAGTTAGGTAGGGTGATTAATTCATCCCAAGTTTAGGCCAGTTAACACTTAGTCACTTGGCGTGAGTTATTATATATTTCACTGTCTAGGTAAAACTCAATCAAATTAAAAAATTCCATCAAATTCAGTCCTGTAGTTTCTGATATTCAATTTCCTGCCTACAATCTTAGTCTATTGGCGTGATTATTGCAAGTGATGCTGAGTCAAATAAAAAAAGTCCCATTAAAATCGGCCCAGTAGTTTCCGAGATTCAATTTTCTGCCTACCCCCTTAGTCTATTGGCGTGATTATTTCTATCCTTCTTTACCTTCCAAGTAATGTTGAGTCAAATAAAAAAAAGTCCCATTAAAATCGGTTTAGTAGATTCTGAGATTCAATTTCCTGCCTGCCCCCTAAGTTCATCGGCGTGATTATTTATATCCCAGTTTACTCTCCAGGTGATACTGAGTCAAATAAAAAAAGTCCCGTCAAAATCGGTCCAGTAGATTCTGAGATTAGCCCGGACAAACAGACAGACAGACAGACAGACAGACAGACAGACAAAAATTTTAAAAATTGTTGTTTTGGCTTCTATTACGGTAATTAAGACCCCCTGTAACAATTTTTCATAAAAATCTTCAATGTACAGAAATCGATCTTTTACAGTCTTATTATATGTATATAGATTTATTTATTTAGGACAATAGGGATCCATTTTGTGTTAGTAAAACAACTTATAACTACATTAGTAAAACAAGAACTAAGTTTAATTAATATAATAAAGATGCCCAGCGTGTGGGTGTATTAGGGCTGACACCCAGTGCGTCTGCAGCACACTGTCGGGTCTGTCTGCCAGCACCCTCAGGATAGTGTTGTTGCTACCCAGCATTCTACTGCGGACCGATTGAATTTTTTTGCGCATAATAGCGTGAAAACCATCTACTCGGGCTCCGGCAAACATGCCGGAGGCGCTGCAGAACCTGGGCAACCTCAACATCATCCTGAATAAATTATTGTATTGAACCCGTAGGGCATTGAAAGCACGAAGGGTATAGTCAGCCCACAGGCCGCTTGTGTAGAAAGATTGACAGAATGATTTGAACAAGGTGACCTTCACATCATCTGTGCAATTAGCGAACCTGCGTGCCAACATATTCCCCCGCACCGACAACGCCCTACGTTCCCTCTCTAAATTACACTATTATAATAAACAGACACTATTGAAAAATATATTACTGCCTAGCGCGCCCGGCAGACGTTGTCCTGCCCGTTGTAATTTTTATATTTTTTTCAACGTTTAAGCCTTCCCTGGACTTCCACAGATATTTTGAGACTAAAACCATTCAAATCTGTTCAGCCGTTCTCGAGTTTTACCCATTCTAAAGAACAGCACTTCATTTTTATATATAAAAAGATTTGACACTACAAGTCAAGTATATAATTAATAGTATAAATAGAAACATATAATATATCACGTTACACAATTCAATCGGTACAAATAAAAACGTTTTTTAAACAAACTACTGTTTTAATACCAAACATAAGCCGATTTACAAATACGGGATTCTGATCATCGATCTCCGTCGAGATTGAAGAAGATTTTTTGGGGTGCTGGCTGGTAAAAAAGCTGTTTTTTATGCCTAGTTTTTTTTTATTCAGTCTAATCAATCCTTTTTTATGCGTCTTACCAGTTCTTAACCAACGGAGCCGAAACGTGGAACATGACAGTCAAGCTGGCTCACCGACTACACGTCACTCAGCGTTCTATGGAAAGGTCTATGTTGGGGATCTCATTAAGGGATAAGATCCGGAACGAGGTCATACGACATAAGACTAAGGTAACTGATGTTGTCCAAAAATGTAGCAAGCTGAAGTGGCAGTGGGCTGGTCATGTCTGTCGCAGAACCGACGAGAGGTGGAGCAGGAAGGTTCTTGAATGGAGACCACGCTTAGGTAAACGTAGTGTGGGACGCCCGCCGCCGCCTAGATGGACAGACGACCTGACGAAGGCAGCTGGTAGTGACTGGATGCAAAGGGCGGGAGATCGTGCGCTGTGGCGCTCCTTGGGGGAGGCCTATGTCCAGTAGTGGACTGTAACAGGCTGATATGATGATGATGATGACTCCTTTATTAACTGTTCCGAGAATTCGTTCGAAGTCATATCAGAATCAGAATCATATTTTTTATTCTTCATCTTAAGCTGGATGATAGCAAATTTACAAAACTATAGCCTTTTCCTTACACAGTTACACAGTCCAGCCATAATTGGACACATAAAGAATTCCCTTTGGCTTTGAACACAGTCGCTTATGCCAACTATGCCTAATAGAACCGAGTGTTACACTAGTTTGTTACAAACATTAGAAATGCGAGACAGCGAAAAGCTGTGACCAAAATTCTCACGATTTAAAAAATTGACTTAACTTTTATTTTCCATTGCTTAATAATTTACAACAACATTAAAGGATACATCCATTAACATGTAATATTAACGTGTTTCTAACTCCGTCCCTTACTTAAATTGAATGGTAAAACTGTCAGCAATGCTTGAGCCTCGACTCTGTTTGACGATCACCTTTTTTTTGGCGTCTACCCACTTTTGTTTGCTCTCGTCTTTTTGGCATAAGCGACAGGGACAGTAGAAAATATGTTATGGTCATTGAGAGTACAACCTACTGAATATGTATGAGTCTCTGGCGTGGGCTAATTGGCATGATGAAAGCTATCTTACATATTTTCAAGACCATGGCGTTTAAAAAACATAGCCCCTATGAAGTTAATATATATAACCAGTTTATTTCCAAAAAGCTGTCGACGCCAATTTTTAAACACACAAAACTCAATAAATATTCGATCGATTGACTCCGATGTCTAATATATGACCGTGACGTCACGTTCATGTATTCCCATACAAAATCTATGGAGGCAGGCCGTTTGACAGATAATAAAAAGTATGTCAACGATTGGTGGTGTCGTCTAGCCAATTACGAGTGCCAATTATTTTATGGGTCCGTCTAGGGAATAATAAACTAGACTACCTATAAGCGGTCGGTACTTAATTATGCTTCCCTTTGAACGGTGAAAGCGTATCAGCATCAGGTTAAAATAAAATGTAAATAAATCGCGAAATAGTCCGTAAAAAGTTTATCATTTACAATAGTTCCACATAGGTGGGGAACCTAACCTTTGACAAAATTCAGAGCAAAAAAAAAAGATTTCCATTGACCAGTAGCAATTTTGAACACACAACTGGAATAAAGGTGTTAGTTGCCTTCAAAATTATCTTATACGAGTATTAGTGTTACGTTACGAAAAAGTAACAAAATTGATAGATTCCAGTGCTACAAAAATAACCATGTGTATTTTTAAATTTTATTTGACACTGTCCTAAAGTGTAAGATAATTTTGATGAGGCCCGCAGCCTGAGTAACAAGAAAATCACCATAAATGTGATGAGAACAATCTATACGTTCAATAAATCAATGACTTAAAAAAAACGGAGGTTTTTTAAATATAAATTTTAAAAACCCCCCGAATGAGTCAGAATAACAGCTGATTTTAATGGCTGGGCGTAATGGCTTTAGGCAGCAATAGCTAAAAACCACAATGATTAACTTCATCTCATCAGCCTATTTACGGTGAGGTGGTACAAGCCATACTCCACCACGCCTGGCTCAGTGTGGATTGGTGGAGGGGTGTTTGTAAGTAAGGTAAGTGACCAAACCTTACTGTCAGATGTTATTTAACCATCCGAAGTCCTCTGACCAGGCTTAACGACTAATATCAACCGGGACCAACAGCTTAACGTGCCTTCCGCAGCTCGGAGATGCTTGTAAATAGATGTAACTTATATGGTCAGAATGGCCACCCATTCCAAACATGACCGCGCCTTAGATTGCTTAACTTTTGGTATCACTACCAACAACCAACCTCGTGATTAAATTATCTTTTGAATTAAAATAAACGCTTTGAAATCGGTCCATCCATTCGGGAGCTACGGTGCGACAGACAGACACACATACAAGCACAACAACACAAATAGAAATAGGGGTGGGTCTAACTAATAACACTCCATACATACGCTGGCTCAAAGCGTTAAAATGCACTTACAAAATACTCTCCGTGGTCAGAGCATTGGACCGAACTTCCAAAGGTCGGGGGTTCGATTCCTCCCCAATGACCGGAGCCGAAAATAATTTTTTAAGTGTTGTCTTTTCGAAATTAAAAAATAAATAGCGTTGTAAACGCCAAAAGTACTTAACAAATAAAATTATAGCCTGTTTCATCTTAACCGATTGTTAAATATTTGTAAAAATATTTCTCTCGGGTGATTTGAGGGTGTCCCACAATCATTGATGAAACATACGCTGGCTCAAAGCGTTAAAATGCACTTACAAAATTCAACGCCTCCATTAAGGTTCTCGGTAGCTCAGTGGTCAGAGCATTGGACCGAACTTCCAAAGGTCGGGGGTTCGATTCCTCCCCGATGACCGGAGCCGAAAAGATTTTTTTAAGTGTTGTCTTTTCGATAATAACACTCCATTTTTTGTCGGGTGTCTAAGAGTAGTTGACATTTATCTCTAGTTTTCCATTAATTTACAGCTTTCAAAGCTTCCAGAAATGACAATACACAGGAGTCTGTCAATGCAAATATCGCTAAAACAATGAGAAACGAGACACATTGTTAAAGCATTTTGATAATCCGATATCAAATATTTATGTAAATAATCAAGGGCTCAGGACAAAGAAGGACTTCAGCTATTGTGACAGAATCGGGATTAAATCCCATACCTGGAATTCGGTATTACCTGCTTGTCATTATGATTTTAATTTAAATTGGATAGGCTTCGAAATAAATACATTTCGTATGCGCTGTCTAACTAGCGAATGTTGAAACTGTAATATCAGAAAGTAATGTGTAGTACGTATACAATGTGCGTGAAATACTCGTTCAAGAATCATTTCATACAAGTATAGGATGTTCTAAAAAAACATTTTTTTTTTTTAATTCGGTCTAGGATACAAAATATCACCTGTGAACGTCAATACTGAGATGCTATGAATATGTCTCCTTATTTTTTGTACCCTAGGTACTAGCGCTTTTAGAGCTTGGCGTTAATAACAGTTAGTAATTAGATAAAGATTGAGGTGCTTGTGGCGCAGTGGTTGCAGCGCTTAGGTAGTGATACCAAAAGCAGACAGTAAGGTTGGTCACTTACCTTACACACACCCCTCCACCAAACCGCACTGAGCCCGCGTGGTGGAGTATGGCTCGCACCACCTCATAGTTCAGGTGAGGCCTGTGCCCAGCAGTGGGACGTATATAGGCTGATGATGAATTAGATAAAGAAAATAAAATACATTTGAATATTTAACACCTTAACCAATGTTGCCAGACGTCCCGCTTTAAAAAAATAGTTGTCCCGCGCGAGACAGGCTTTGTCCAGATTTCGGTGACAACCGAAACATGTTTGAGCTAGTGTCTTTCATATGAAATATTCCAATACCAGACTGCTTATTTTAACTTTTTTTAAATGACGAATGTAAATACATTTCTAGATAATGAAATTTGTCAAATATTAGGGCAATATCGAAAAATTTTGTACAATCACCAAAAGGAAACAAAAATGAACTGCATAACAAAAAAGACAAATATCACAAAAAGGAAACAAAAAGGAATTGTAAGAGCTTGTTCACAACTACAAAAAAAGACTAGTGATTGAGTGACATATTTTATTAAAATTGAAAACGTTTTCGAAACTAAACTTTTTAGTATTCTTCTAAAAATATTTATGAAAATTATGTGAAAAAAAATCAAAAAACAATAGAAACTGTTATTGAAACAATACTTTTTTTTTTATTTCAAACATTGTTATAAAATTATTTATTATAAAACAAAACTTTTTCTTACATACCTATCTAATTTTTTTTATGAAATAATTCAAATACAAAGGACGACAAAACTAAATCAAACAAAACTAAAAAACATACTTATTTATAAAACAAAAACATCTTTAATAATTTTATGAAAAACAATTAACTAAAAAAAGTCAAGAGTTCTTCAACAATATGAAATCACCTTTACTTCTTTTTTGTTATCTCATTTTTGTTAACAAAAGCACAAAAAACATAACAAATCGTAACGAAAAGGAAAAAATTTTTAAGGTTAACATAACCTAAAAAAATTGTGAGATGAGACTGATGCCTTGTTTTGGAAATCGGTTAATTCATTTCAATCTGTCAACCATAATACTATATCTACGTGGAAAAACTATTTTACAATCAATTACCGTTTTAAATTATAATAACACACCAAAAAGAACAATTTTAAAGTTGAAAATTAACTTTACAAACAGTAGAACGCTGCACACACATTTCACTCCGCAAACAAAATGGCCGACTGTTACTTTCTATGCTCTATGATTGGCTGTACGCAGCAAAAGTTGTGCTGCCAGATAAATCTTTTAAAACCTACTATTTTAGACCATCACAAAAACGAATAACGAAAATGAACAAAATTAGAGACGTATTTTCAAACCTTTGTTTTTTTCTTTTTATAATATATATTTTTTTTATTAATGAAAAATTAAATGGCAAAACAATCATAAATTAAATGTTTCTTATGAATTTAAAGAAAAGACAATTCCATTAAAAAGTGACGATCTTTTTGTTACGCAGCGACCACTCGAGGACAATTTATTTTGTATGGAAAAACTAAGTATCTTAAAATTTAACGTATTAATAAACGTAGAATAACTTTTCCAGGTTCATGAAGAAAATATATAATATTAAAGAGGCCCTAAACTAAATATATTTACAAAAATCAAGTAAAAAATCTAAACCAATTTTTTGATACAAAACAGAATTTTGCGTGGACAACCAAATGTACAAAAATTTTCGATATTGCCCATTAATAAGCCCAGTCAACCAAAGCTATAGGGGTAATGAAATTATTCGCTGGTATTGGTGGAATGACGATAATGGGATGGTAAGATAATGTAAAACAATTTTCCTGGAAATGACAATAATTTTAAGCAAAATCTAAGTAATTTTTGTCCTAAAAATGTGACCAAAATCTCATTGTTTCATATCAGGCGGTTTTGATTGAAAACAGATCAAAAAAATATATAAAACTATGTCATACATTGATACTTTCATGACTTTAACAAGTTTGTTTCTTTACCTACTATAGGAAATAATGCTATTCACCCACAATAAATAAAGACTTAAAGTGTTTTGGAAACTAGCATCTCTTGAGAATATTAAAGAAAATAATGTTTATTAACTTCTGTTGTGGGAGTAGCCGAGAAGACTTCAAGTATGACGTTGTGAGTTAAAAAAGCATTTTAACTTATTGTCGACAGTGAACGCTGATTTCACTTGAGTTTTCATCGAGTCTCAAGAAATAAGTTACGTGAAAATGGAGTTTAAAACCTAAGCTTAGTTATTGATTTCTTCTTTTACTTTTTTTGTTTTCGCCACCAATTATCTACCTGCATTCCATAGTAAGCTTTGCCCTGAAAAACGCGGCAGTTAATATATGTAAAAAATCGGATGTCTGTAAAGTTGGTTTACTGACGATAGTTGAACGTCGTGACAACGTCTTTGTCACGTTGCCTCTTTATCGCTCGTTCTGCGCTCTCGCTTGCACTTCAAGCCTTGAATGGAACGCCTCAGAGCGAGGTAACGCCGCCTGTTTCGTGTTTTTTGGTGCGTGCAGCCGGCTCCATCCAATTATAAGACGTTGTCACGTCAAAAACGGAACTACTCAAACATAAAACCAGGCCAACGTAACGACCAACATATTCGAGTGTAACCAGAAATGTATACAATTTTCGAGAAGGTTTGAAACCCTGACAAAAGGCCACAGCATCTGTTTGATCCAATATAACAACTGTGTTCGGAATGTCCGATATCTCTACACGACTATGGTCTAGTCTGACGTCGGGTGTTCTCATCAGCTCGATTGTGACATAATTGGTCCGTCTTGAGCGACATGCGGCATGAATTCTTGAGTGGCACATCATGAGTACGCATGTCAGGTAATTTGTTTCTTGAAACTGAGTAAGGTAGTACACTTCACTGCCGTCTAAAGAATATTTATTTTTCGTAAAATGTGTTAATTCCGAATCGCCGTAACGTACTCATATGATTATTTGATAAGACAAAATGCATCGTTAGTTCTAACCTAGTTAGTTTTTACCGCAATTTTGCCGAACCTTCTCGTAAATTGACAACATTTCTGGTTACACTAGAATATTTTGGTCGTTACGATGGCCTGGTTTGAAGCTAAGCTATGCCCTGAAAATCAGCAATTAATGAATGAAATCTTAATTGTTAGAACGATAAGCAAAACTGTTACAGTAGAGTAATTCCATCTAGATAAAGTCAAGTAATAGGCATGACACCTATCGTAAATATATTCAAGGCCATGGTGTTTAAAAAACTTGACCTCTATGAAGGTAGTAAAACCAATTTATTTCCAAAACTTTGTAGAAACCAATTTTTACTTACATAGAATTATATAAATATTGAGTCAATTGACTTCGATTTCTGATACTGTATTGTGACGTCAAATCTTAGTATTCCCATACAAAATCTATGGAGGCAGATCGTTTTTATTTTATTTTATTTTATTTTTATTTTATTTATTAACACAAAACAGTTTACAGTTGTGGAGTTGTGAAATTTCTTAAAAATAAAAATTAAGTACTAAACTGAAAACCAAAACATGTGTTACATGAGTACAATATCTTAAGTTAAGTTACAAATTATTCTAAATCACAAATATTCGAGCTAACTGGCGTGGTGAAAAGCGTATTACAAATTTTGCACCTTAAACAAGTACCTTAAGCAAGTAGGGACTTCTAAAATAATTGGTCTCCTACGTACAACGCATAAAACCAATCACTTCAGAATCCCACGAATAAATTTGTAGAAGTCATTTGGATCGTTTTGGCAGATGACAAAGAGATTGGTCAGTCAGATCAACGATTGGTGGTGTCATCTAGCATGTTGGGGTGCACGTATAGTAGGTTATTGAGCTTTTATTTTTTTATAAGCAGTCTTTCTTCAATTTCCTCTTTTAATGAAATTACACTCGGTTATTGGGTCACGCTTCCTACATTTTTCCATTGTGCCAATGTAATTCCGATCTCGTATAATTGATCGAACTGGCACGTGCGAGCGGATATCACATCTGGAGTCTGGACCGGCCGTTGGGGCACTTATACACGTTAGGAAAAGTCCACGCAGGTAAGTATTTATAATATTAGTATGTCAATAAAATAAAATAAAAATAAAGTAACCGATTAACAAGTACATAGTAAAAATGGAAAATGTTTTTTTAACAAACTTTATGATCAAATTAAGCATATTGTCATCCACTGATCTCTGTTGAGATTGGCCGCCGTGGTCGAAATCGGCCTGGAGGACTATTATTTTTTTTTTGTCATCCAAACTTAACGATTTGCTACACATAGTGAAATTAAAACACATTTTAAAAAAATACTACTATAGGCGGGACTCGAACCCGCACTCCCGCAAGCCGGGCGATTGCTCTCTCAATTGGCATGATGACAGCTATCTTAAATATTTTCAAGACCATGGCGTTTAAAAAACATAGCCCCTATGAAGTTAATATAACCAGTTAATTTCCAAAAAGCTGTCGAAACCAATTTTTAAACACACAAAACTCAATAAATATTCGGTCAATTGACTCCGATTTCTAATATATGACAGTGACGTCACGTTCATGTATTCCATGAACGTGACGTCACTGTCATATACAAAATCTATGGAGGAATCTATTCAGGTCTAACTCGGGAACGCCTATTTAGTACCAGCGCACACTTGCAGTATGATGTCGCCGCGATTGCAACTGACAGCGTGTCAACCAACCACCGCGACCAAATCACTGTCATTTGCAAGTCACGGTGACAGTAATAATAATAACTATAACATCACCCTCTGACGCTTGTTTGAGACCCGCGCCAGAGAGGAGACACGCATCTTTGATGGAAAAAAGTTTATCTTTAAAAATAAATAATAATCATCATTTATTCATAACTTCAAGGATGGTTACTTACCTTACACACACCCCTCCACCAATCCGCACTGAGCCCGCGTGGTGGAGTATGGCTCGCACCACCTCATAGTTGAGGTGAGGCCTGTGCCCAGCAGTGGGACGTATATAGGCTGACGACGACGACATTCATAACTTCAGGTTCACAGGTTTTTCTTGAGTTTGTAAAGGGTTAATTTAAAATTTTTGCATCATACCATTTATATCCATGACAATGAGACTAGTAAAAAAACTGTATCTTCAGTGTCAGTGATTCCTCCACATTTTTCAAACTTTATTACCAAAAAAATAAAATTTAAGAAAAAACAATTGTAACATGGATGTACGTGTGTATGTGTGTAAAATAGAGAGGGAGAATCTTAAATAGGTCCTAAGATGGATATTATGTATGAAGGAGATTTTCGCATTTAAGTCGCAGTTATGCTCTGAGCCCTATTCTCTAGCCATCTTTATCGCTCATTCGGTAGGATATAGATACTTTAGATATTAGCTTACAGAGACAGGCCCCTGTCTGTATATGACACATTAAAACGCCCTTCTGCAGTGTGTACAAGCCCTTAGGCGCCCTCACACAAGACACAGAACAATGGCTGTGACTTCGGTAGGACGTGCAATCCACTAGGGATGTGCCAAATGACGCTGGCCACCTGTTTAATCTAATTATTTATTTATTTCAGGCTGCAATAGGAGCATATTATAAATACCTTACTGGCTAATATACATCAAAAATAACTTATAAAAATAAAACAAAACAATACACTATTTAGTCGGCGTAGTGTTACGCAACTTGGTGTCGGGTATCCGTCGAAATCGACGATACACAACACCCTTCGGCCAAAATTCTTCCTTCATGAAGGTCGACAGCTGTTCAGTGGGAACCTTTACCACCAACGAATTAAAAATCGTATTATGACGAGTCTTAATCTACGGAGCCAAAACGTGGAACATGACAGTCAAGCTGGCTCACCGACTACACGTCACTCAGCGTACTATGGAAAGGTCTATGTTGGGATCTATATTGTTGATCAGAAGTAAAGAAAAATAAAGTAACTTAATAAATAAGACGATTCATCTTGACCAATTGTTAAACAGTTGAAAAGATGTTTCATTCGGATGTTGTAGGTACCTTGCCGTAACAGTGATGAATCATGGCTGGCTGCAGCCACTTAAATGAGTAAGTGTCACGGTAGCTCAATTGGGAGAGGAAGCGCCCGGCTTGCGAGAGGTGCGGGTTCGTGTCCCGCCTGAGGCAGTCCATTTCTCGTTAAGTGTGTTTTAATTTCACAAACCAAGCCGAATGAACGATTTATCGTATAAACGTATATGTATCGATTTTGAATTTCGTAGCAGACCTCCAGGTGCTAGTTGCGTTTCCGATACGTGCCTTTGATAACGTAGATTCGAGGATTCTCTACGCAAGCCGCAAGCCGCTTTAGCAGGATTTCAAACAGAATTTCCGACTATTCAAATACGATTAGTTCGCATTTCCCCACCTAGCTAACAACGCTATCAATATTAGCCGGCTATGGAGAAATGCATGGGAGAGTTTGAAATGCAAATAGCGTTCCGAGGTGTATCTGAAGATTTTAATCATCTTATCTCATAAGCCTTTATGCGTCCAACCACCGCTGGACGCAGAACTCACCTCAACTATGACGTGGTACGAGCAATACTCCACCACGCGGGCTCAGTGCGGATTAGTGAGGGGGTGTTTGTTTGTAAAGTAAGCGACGAACCTAACTGTCAGATGTTATCTTTGAATCATCCGAGGGCTGCTAATCAGGCTTAACGACTTACATACATAATATATCTATCGATATTAACTGGGACCAACAGCTTAAGGGGCTTTTCCGAAGCACGAAGATGCTTGTAAATAGACGTCACTTATTTGGTCGGAATTGTTACCCATCTCAAACACCATCGCGCCTTAAGTTGCCTTACTTTGGTATCACTTTCAAAGCGCTGCCACCACTGTGCCATAAGCACCTAAATAAAAAAGATTTTAATATAAACGCCTTCCACGTCTTGCCTGAAAATACTATATAGCACGGTCGCGATTATCACTCGCGCCCGCCGCGTTTGCGGGCCTGCAGCCTTTGTAGAATACAGATACTTATATAAAAAAATCAAAGCACATTTCTCGACGCGTTTTACGCCGGCTATGTTTTTGTAACGCCATAGTCTTGAAAATATTTAAGATAGGTGTCATCATGCCTATTTTGTCATATTAATTGCCTATTCCAGTGATTTGAATTCACTGGACGATGCGGTGATGGAGCGCTATCTAAATAAAATGGTGTCACATATTTGTGTCTTTGGTTTACGCGAACAGTAGATATGGAAATGATACACTTCTATTATAACCTGACGTTTTCAGCGTCTGTGGTTACAGGTAGGTGTTAGTTTTCATTACATAGTTTTGAAAAAAATGTAATCCACCATCACTTAATATACTCGTATTAAGTAAGTAGATAGGAACGTGTCTACACAAAAAGAGCGAACAGTATCTTGAGGTTTTGCAGTGTGGAGTCTGGCTTGTGTCTTGGCTAAAACAGGATCCCAAGCTGGTGGAATTTTCCAACCATATTCTCTATTCAAATAAGAGTGTATCTTTATTCAATTGCCTTACGGAAAATAGTGTCAGTGGGAAAACAATTAAAAGCAATGCACTTCCAAATACTCATTACTCTAGCGTCATCTAATTAGTAAAAAAAACTAATAATAGTACGTTATGGTACTAGTGTGTAACATTGGTGATTACCGCCGAGGCGCCATTGGACGGTAATCATCAATACACACGTGTATCATACGACGTTTTTCAACACACTTGTGAATAAAATAACAATAAAAACTCATTTTAATTAGTAGATAAAAAGTTAATTTAGAGAAACATTTAGTACCTATGTGCAGTTATTAAAATTATAATTAACTGCTTTTGATGGCATAGCGGTCTCATCAGATAGATTATTTATTGAAATACTTTCATGTTCTATTGTAATTTGAGATGGCTCATTATTCGTGTAGGTAGGTGAAATCCAATCATTGGGTGTAGCTACTTGGTGTTTCGTCAGTAGGAAGCGCCTTAGAATCAAGTTAAATTCTTTATTTTCCGCGCATAGGGGTTGCGCCTATTCTGCCACGTACAAAATGGGGATTTTAAAGTTTTCTTTTTTTAAATCTATAACTCACTAGTGAGTTATAGCAATGAAAAAGTCACAGTTTGATTATAGGTGTCATTATTAGTCTAATTGCAGTGAAATTACAACCACTTTATGAGCAAGTGTGTTGAAAAATAAATTTGAATAGGTATCGATGAGAGTCGATTGCTCCAACATCAGCCAAAAAAATCTGACTAAAAATACGCCACCTTTTTTTCCAATAATTAGAATCCAATCCATATTAAAATCTGTCATTCAAAGTATAATTTTTTCTTTTGACTTGTAAAAAAAAAACAATCCAATATTAAAAACGAAAGTTGTTACACTTTTTAATAATAATAATAATAATAAATCATTTATTTCAGATTTGCATCCATAAGTGTTAGTAACAAGGTGTTCTTATCCTAATGTTAGTAAAACAATAAATCAATTTAATTCACAAAAATAAAACATAATAAAATAACACTTAGTAGGGGGCTGACTTCTGTGCTACTACAGGCATTCATAGTTAGTAGCTGGGGAATGAAGATCCAGCCATCGCCGCATCAACGGGGAGTCCCAGCGGTCCGCCAGCACACTCACGATGCTGTTCGAGCTGCCCCGCACACGAGCCCACAGCGAGGCGCAGCGCTTGCGGATAATTGAATAAAAACTATCCATGTGCGCTGCTGCAAACATGGACGAAGCACTGCAGTGTCGGGGCAGGCCGATACTTAATACTTTGCTAATCCGCCTGACACAACATTTGTAACAGTTATTCAAAAATATTAAATTCTCGGCAACGCTTTATCCAAATATTATAAGATTTAGTACCTTTATTCTAAAGTTAATGTCGACAAGGAGCAATCT
Source organism: Pyrausta despicata (assembly GCA_963921415.1). NCBI lineage: Eukaryota > Metazoa > Arthropoda > Insecta > Lepidoptera > Crambidae > Pyrausta > Pyrausta despicata. The sequence continues at coordinate 13,889,807 of OY992861.1, read as the reverse complement.
TTTGAAAAATAAATGTAATAATTATTTTAGAAACAAGATTTTCTTCGAACTGAATTAAAGTCAGTCAACAATGTGATGTCAGGTCAGGCCCTCCTTGTTTTCTAATTGGAGTATCCATACAAAATAACTAACTTTCCTATCAAAAAGTCTACGAATGTCCAAGGAGAACATCTGGTGAGCTTCAACGTACGCATTTTGACTAGCCACAGCTAAGAACCACCATGATTAAATTATCTTTCGAATAAAAAAAAAACGCCTTGTTCGTTCGGAAGCTACGGTGCTACAGACAGACACACACAAAAACACAAACATACACACACAAACAGACATAGGAGTCATAATTATTAGGCCCCTCTTTTTCGTCGGGCGTAAAAAAAATATATCAATAAAGTCATAAAAGTATATTTATTTTTGCATATAGACCCACATGTGGCACTTTTACACGTCCCATTTAACCCTATTACACCTTCGGCACAATTTGTGCATATAGACCCACATGTGGCACTTTTACACGTCCCATTTAACCCTACTGACCCTACTTCACCTTCGGCACAATTAGTGGGCTAGTGCCGTGAAAAAGCTGCGCAAGAAACTTGGTCACCATTATCATTGCATCTTTAAAAAAAATGCTTATTGGATAAGTTACATGAATTGTGCTGCTGCGAGCTAGTCCATACATGTTTATCATTCAAATACATAATACTTGATTGTGTAGTAACCTTTAGACATTAAGGTATTTTTATAGATGCTTTGACTTTGCTAATAGGTAATTCTATAATGTTGTGTGGTAATTTAATCAAAAAATTGATACAGTTCTCAATGAACGAGTGACCAACCTCGTCCACTCGTCGCGACCAAAATAAAAATATTTTTATAATAATGACTTGCCATATAAATGAAGGGCGCAAATAAATAATTTAAACCAAAAAAACAGCCTACGGCTTGGGGTAGACAGACGCCGCCCGCTTTGGTCTTTTGTCAATTAGGATTCCTTGGATTTATCAATTTATTTAAGCTTTATTACACAATAAAACTATGTACAAAAGGTGAACTTAACGCCGTAGGGCATTCTTCACCAGACATACCTTTGGGCTAAGCAGAAATCATTAGTGATTTATCGTGCTCAATATTAGTCGTAGAGAGTAAAAATATCCCAAAGGACAAGTCACTGAACCAAAAGGGTGATTTCGAACGGAGCAAGTAATGTAGTTTACATTACTTGTCTCTATATAATGACAATATAATAGAGTCGCTCAGAGTGATCTGATAATCTGCTCGTAATGACAGATTGTGCAACTCAACCCTAACGTAAGACTCATGTGCTTACGACGACTTTTGACGACCACTTTGGTGTAATGGTCAAGAAGTTGAGCATTAACCAAGAGGTCGCGGGTTCGATCCCCGCACTGTACAAACATTTGTGTGCATGAACATGTCTGTTTGTACTGTTCTGGGTGTTATATGTACATATTTATTTAAGTTAATTTGGAATACCACTGTCGATTACATATATGATGTTGATTATAAACATAATAAGGCCTATTTATGTTTTTTTAATGGCAACGAGGATCTAGTAAGCTCCCTTGTTTTGAACATTCTGAGTATGTGGTAAACCCAGTAAGGGCGCATTCACACGGAGACACATTCGCATTTTTTTGACGTGACAACGTCTTATAAATTGGTTTGCCGGGTGACACTTCAAGAAACTGCGTTACGCTCCGCTCACGTTCCGCGCTCACAATGAGAGCGAGTGAGAGGCACGCGTCCCTTCGACTCGGGCATGGTTAGCCCGCCTAAGAGCGAGTGAGACAGACATAAAAAGTGAAAGGCACGCGTCCCTTCCACTCGAGCACAGTTAACCCGCCTAAGAGCGAGAGAGACAGAGCGAGAGAGAGAGAGTGAGAGAGATAGGCATACACACCGGTTCATGTTATACGAATGAATATTCACATTAAAATTATTTTACCACTCAAAGTCGTTGTCACGTAAAACTTTCGCCCGTATACCGACTTTACAGGCAACCAATTTTTTTACAAATTATAGTTTTCGCACTCTTCACGAATCGTGAATAAAGACTAATACGTCTTAAATCTTGTATCGTCTTTTAAAAATCACCATTGTTAAAATCACTATGACGTATTTATAATTTTTACTCGTAAGACGGGTCTGCCGCTGTTGCCAATCACGAAACAAATATGCCATCAAATGTATGACGTAATCAGTGCGAATAAGCCCTAACAACTCAAGGATTCAATAACCAAAAAAACACCCTTACATATGTTTGTTTTCTCTTTGTATTAAATTATTGTAATGTAAATAAACCACACTGTTTTCTATTTATTTTACGCAGCAATCTTGACGGAAAAGGTCAGAATAGAAATTTTTATTTGTGTGTGTCTTTTGTAACTTGGACCTGACAATAGTAGCTGAGTTTCTAACTCTGAGTTAAGCTAAGCCTAGCGTGGTGCCAGTGGTTCTTAGTTTTTCCGCTAGTATATTCTAAATCTATGAGTTATTCCGGGTTTCCTGTGTGTCACACAAAAGCATTTTAAACTCGAGAAAAAAAGACAACCGGTGGAATAACTGCTGTTATTATAAGTCGTCAAATATTTATTATTTATTTATTTAAGCTTTATTGCACAACAATACTTTGCACAAAAGGTGGACTTAACGCCATAGGGCATTCTCTACCAGTCATACCTTTGGTCTAAGCAGAAATGATTAGTGTTTTATTTGAAACTGTCTAATTTATTTATACAACCTTTATTTAACGATTTCCTCGCCCTTTTGCTAAGAAGCGAACCAGAATTGTAAGCAGGTGCTTATAACCACTTCCTTAGATAATTAATGGTGATAAAAATGATTGATGGTAGGTATTTTCTCATCCCAAACCCTCCCGGTTCCTGGAATATTCATAATTTAGGCTGGACGCACATTTTTTTCCCTTATAAAGTGTTATACAGGCTTAGAGGGTGCAGGAAGTTGAGAGACTACAGTATCTTAGAGGCCTAGCGAGTATTTTTTTCTAAACGTTATTTCGTGAACGAGTCCACTTGTCAAGAATCAAAAAACAAATGTGTGCCATGATAGCTTTTTCATACTATTTTCGTCTCTTGTCAAGAAGACTTCCTAGCTTGCCTTTTTATTAGCAACAGTCAATAATATTAGTCAGTTAAAATAATATTACCATGCAACGTGTTGGCACGATAATTATAAACTCTCTGCGTATCTTAGCCCTGTAGGAAGTAATGTTTGAGGCCAGCTTTAATACTTCAAGTAAATAATGTGAAATATTATTTGTCTACAGAGCGTCGTGTTCAGAGTGAAGAGGCACCCGCTGGTGGCTAGGTTCGAGCAATGCGTGTCGTTCGATGCGTTTCGCAACGAGAGGCAAGAGGTAAAGTAATATAATATTATTAAGAAAACACATTGTAAAGTCATAGAGAGGCTACGGCTGGACAAAAAGTTCTCAACTTAACCATGCGGTTTTGTAAGAATCGATGGAAGAGTGTTGTTCGTGAATTGTAACATGTCACCAACGTTGGCTTATTATGGTATTCAAATCAGTAAACGTACTTATTTTACCGTGTTGATGTTAGTTGATTTGTTTTGTGTCAGCTAATTTGATAATATCTAAGGCATAGCGTAATACGGCGTTTCACTGGTTAAATTGGTACACTTCCTTTTCTTCACATGGCCCTAGACAAGCACTGAACAGGTCTCAGGGTGTTAGCCGCGGGCAATAGGCCAGTTTGAATCTTTTAAGGAAGTTTTATTTCATCAGACTGTCTATCAGTCGAGCTGAAGGCTTTTAAATTAATAGTAGTAGTAAGTAGTAACTATATTTTTTTGTTCTTAACAGTATACATGTTATCTTAACAACCATGGGTACATAACTATTTTTAAAGGACTCAATTTAAAGATGGGGATTATTGACGTCTACACGAGTACTAGTTTACAAAGTAACTGTGTGACCGACGCCAATTCTTCCACATTATAACATAATTAATTTAAATTGTTATTAATAATGGCAAACAGTTGTAACCAGAACAACAGTAAGGAACGTTATACTGGTGATGACTCAAAATGTATTATTGTTCCAGGTTGCATACACAGTGTTCTGTTTGTGCGCGATGTACTTCGTGCCGCTCGTCGTGATCACCGTCTGCTACGTGTGCATCTTCTGCGAGATCCGACGCAGCAGTAAGGAACTCAATGGTAAGTGTTCCAAGTCGCGTACACAATGTTCTGCTTATGCGCGGTGTACTTCGTGTCGCTCGTAGTGATCACCGTCTGATACATGTGCATCTTCTGCGAGATCCGACGCAGCAGTAAGGAACTCAATGGTAAGTGTTCCAAGTCGCGTACACAATGTTCTGCTTATGCGCGGTGTACTTCGTGTCGCTCGTAGTGATCACCGTCTGATACGTGTGCATCTTCTGCGAGATCCGACGCAGCAGTAAGGAACTCAATGGTAAGTGTTCCAAGTCGCGTACACAATGTTCTGCTTATGCGCGGTGTACTTCGTGTCGCTCGTAGTGATCACCGTCTGATACGTGTGCATTTTCTGCGAGATCCGACGCAGCAGTAAGGAACTCAATGGTAAGTGTTCCAAGTCGCGTACACAATGTTCTGCTTATGCGCGATGTATTTCGTGCTGATCGTCGTGATCACCGTCTGCTACGTGTGCATCTTCTGTGAGATCCGACGCAGCAGTAAGGAACTCAATGGTAAGTGTTGCAAGTCGCGTACACAATGTTCTGCTTATGCGCGATGTATTTCGTGCTGATCGTCGTGATCAACGTCTGCTACGTGTGCATCTTCTGCGAGATCCGACGCAGCAGTAAGGAACTCAATGGTAAGTGTTCCAGGTCGCGTACACAGATTTCTGCTTGTGCGCCGTGTACTTCGTGCCGCTCATCGTGATCACCATCTGCTACGTGTGCATCTTCTGCGAGATCCGACGCAGCAGTAAGGAACTCAATGGTAAGTGTTCCAAGTCGCGTACACAGTGTTCTACTTGTGCGCGATGTACTTCTTGCCGCTCGTAGTCATCACCGTCTGCTACGTGTGCATCTTCTGCGAGATCCGACGCAGCAGTAAGGAACTCAATGGTAAGTGTTTCAGGTCGCGTACACAGATTTCTGCTTGTGCGCCGTGTAATTCGTGCCGCTCGTGGTGATCACCGTCTGCTACGTGTGCATCTTCTGCGAGATCCGACGCAGCAGTAAGGAACTCAATGGTAAGTGTTCCAAGTCGCGTACACAATGTTCTGCTTGCGCGCGTTGTACTTCGCGCCGCTCGTCATGATCACCGTCTGCTACATGTGCATATTCATCGAGATCCGAGGACGCAGTAAAGAGCTTGATGTTGAGTGGTGCTGATCCTAAAGATAAAACATACTATTATTCAGATCAAATCTTCTTCTTCTTCTGAGACCACAGCTAGCGTCACGTGTCAAGGCTCTCCAGGCAAATGTATCGGGGCCAAATGTATCGCTCCCTGGATATTGCAGCACAATGCCTTTTAAATGGCGTCCGTTCCCGAAATAGGTGCTCTCCCTCCACGTGTATTAGTATGAGCTGTTCGAAGTTTTCTGGCTGCAGACGGGTTATATGACCGAAAAAGGAGAGGACCTTTGGAGACATATAGTAGACAGGCGCGTCTGAACTATGAGCACTTGGAGAATAGATGCGTTGATGCGTCGAGCAGAAAAGTACATAACTACATAAAGTTAGATAAAGTATTCTTCTCTCGGTCGTCACATGTTTGGCAGAGTGTCCGTGGTTGCCTTTTCGGGATTGGTAACATGCTTCACAGTCCTTCGCTATTCTTCTCGCGTCGCTGCCTTTCAATCAAGTACAGGGATGACAGGATCCTCTGATCCATCCAGATTCCAGACGTTGGCAGCGCCTGAATCTTTACCAACTAATCATCTGTAGCAGAGCCTCTTATGAGGAAGTTTTTGATCTTGTTAAACAGTGATACCTCGTAGTATGTACCTTGCGTAAGTTTTTGACTATCTAAAAGTCGTATTTGAAACTAGCAGCCGCCCACGACTTCTTCCGCGTGGACTTTAGTCATTTGCCACTCATACAAACTTGCAACCCCTATTTTAGTCATCAGGGGCGAAATTGAAAAAAAAATCCTTCCGCATGAGATGCCTACGTCATAGTTGCTACATGCATGCGAAGTCTCAACCCGATCGTTTTAAAATTGAAAAAGTTTCTTTCAATTTTTTATCCCCTATTTTATCTGCATAGGGGTAGAGTTTATCCCTTCATAGCCGATGCCTACGTCATAACATCTACCTGTATGCTAAATTTCAGGCCGATCCGTCCAGTTGTTTAGGTTGAGCGTTGATAGATCATTATGTCAGTCAGCCAGTCAGTCAATCAGTCACCTTTAAGTGATTCACCATTTAGATTAAAAAAATTGTTCAAAACTGCGAGACTGTGTTATTCTAATAATTCCTCTTCATTTAATCTTCCTTTAAACGCTATTTGTTTTACCTACGTAAAATAAATAGCGTTTAAAGGAATGTAGATTCAGCTTCTGTTGCTTGCCAGTGTTTATTACCTACCAATGTCAGAGCGCAAAAGTAAATAAATGCATTTCAACTGAACATTTCCTATTTAACTTGTCTTGCTTACTAAGGCACAAATTTGCGAATAACATTCTGCAGCTACGCAGTATAATTTAGTGTTAGTTTTAAACGGTCAACTGTGTGGGTGGTAGTAGTTATTTGTTTCATGAAACTTTGTTGTTTGCGGCGAGGGACCCTCATCACAAAGATAGGTAGATATATAATTTATAAACGACTGTACTACACAAATGCCGATCGAAAAGTTCATTGTTCAGCTCTAATTTGGTAAGCATCGGTCTACCTACTAGTAGTTTGAGCTACTAGTAGTTCAAATCTTGCTAGGGGCAAATGTTTGTGTGATAAGCACGTGCATTTTTACCTCAGTCGTTGATATTTATAAACGTAGTATTTCTATCCGTTAAAATTCTAATCACCATCACAACTTTCGCTTAATTGGTGTGTTTTGGAACTATTTATTTATTTCTTAGCCTGGTGATAACCTCTACAAAGCGGGTCACCCAAAGGTGTGTGTCATGAATCAATCAATAAGACTGACAGCTTTCAACGTACGTACTTCGTACTCTACGAAGCAAGAAATCGTGTCTCCTTAAGGGGCATCCAAGGTGATTTACATCCACCATGTCCTTACCCAACTCTGGCAGCAGTTTTTGGTATCTCGGGCTGTATGTATGTATGTAGCAAAATCTTTGAGCTCAATTTCCGCCAACTTCCAGAAATCGGATTAATCTGAATCTTTGCACACGTATTAAGTACCGATGACAATGCAATAATTTGATAAGAGTTTTCCATTTCCTTATTTATTATTAATTTATTTATTTATTAAGAAAACCAACAGCTTACAATAAATTTGCTTATTACACTGTACTAATAGATAAGTAGGCCAATACTAGGTTCTCCTTTTGCATACCATTAGTATTCAGTTGAGAGCTAGACAATTACATTGACAATAAAAATATTGTCTATTAATTTAAGGAAAGCAAACAATTTCCCAAGAGAGACACCATTAAATTTCCATTAAAGAACAAATGAAAGCAATTAAAAAACATTACAACTACCATACAGTATAAAAAGATAATATTATGCAACAGTACTTAATCAAAATTTAAATATTCTAATGCACTACAATATTCTCATAGCTTGCATAAATAACAATAATTAACTTGCTTGAAATATAAGGTACAGATGGACGCAATATTTTTTATATATATATAAGCGGCTCGACAAGTACGGTGATCAATTTGCTACATTCCTACATAAAATACAATTTTATAATAATAAAAAAATAAAATAAAAAATTCAGCGAACAAAGTTAACATTTTTTTTTGTTTTCCTAAAATAAAGGGCAATATAAAATATTTAAACAGATTAAAATAGGTCAAAACGATACAAGATATGTGGCCATGAGCTATAGTATCTTAAGACGCTTTACGATTGAACGTTTGAAGGTGTGCTTTGATATACCAAATAATCGCATTTCACTAAATTTGGTGTTATACGTATGTGCGATTCGCGTCAGTACATTATTATGAGCGTAATTAGATGAGTGCCGAGGTACGTGCAACAGAGCTGTGTGTCGTGTACGTTTACTCGGAGTGCGCAGTGCAATACCTGCAACCAAATCCGCAAAGTCCAAGTGTCCATTCAGAATGTCGAACAAAAGGCACATATCTAACATGTCTCTTCTCTCTTCAAGAGTGAGAAAATTATGATGATGGCAGCTACTAGCATAAGTATCAAAAGATAGTCGCAGGCGGTAATCGAGATGATTGGAAAATTTTCTTTTACTAAAGTAATACTTCAAAAAACTAAAAAAAACACGCTTTTATTTCTAACTAAAAAGAGAAAATAACTTCTCATTATAAAGAATTTATATTACAGTATAGTAAAAAGCGTGGTGTGTTTTTTATAGTATATATTATAATCATTTTATAATTGGCAATTATAAAAAGAGAACTATGAAAAAGACATAAAGTGCAGCCCACGCTTTTTACTCTTTTTTTAGCTAGAAATAAAAGCATGTTTTTTTTTAGTTTTAAACTATTATTAATTTCATTTAGTGTTATCATGGTGCTCGAACTCTGAATTTCAGGTGGTCGTGTGCTATAGTCGAGCTGCTAACGGCTGGTTTCAGTATTCAGTCTATTACTAAAAATTGTACTCGTAGATTCTCAGTTTCATACAACCGTAACTGCAGGTTTTATCTTACATTCAGTCTAAGGTAGGCACGTTAAGCTGTTGATCCCGGTTAATATCGATGGATATTAGTCGTTAAGCCTGGTCAGAGGCCCTCGGGCGGCTTAATAACATCTGACAATAAGGTTGATCACTTACCTTACACACACCCCTCCACCAATCCGCACTGAGCCCGCGTGGTGGAGTATGGCTCGGACCACCTCATAGTTGAGGAGCAGTGGGACGTATATAGGCGGATGAGAGTCTAAGGTAGAATATTGGTAACCGGCTGCTGTCGTAAGAGGCCTGAATTAATAATGACCTTATGTACTTTTGTATATTAACCTTTTTCTAGTAGTCCGTGTAAATGGTATGCATTAGTAGTAGTTGGAGCGTAAACTTGGATAAGTGTTAAAGATTTTTTAGACGTCAGTTTTAATCTGAGAGCTGCAACTCTTTCCGAATATCCAACAAACTCAATAATGTTGTTCTTCCACTTTTTTGATACTAGGAAGCCAACTCCGTGGAGTCCATCGGTTTCGCCAAAACAGTACAACACATTATCGTCTCTTTCTTCAATCTTTTCTCCATTCCGTCTAACTTCCGACAATCCTACCACATCCCATTTTATATCCTTCAATGCGTTTTCCAGTTCGATGAGGCGGTCATCCGAAAGAAGGGTTTTGACGTTATACGTCAAGATGTTTAAAGTATCGGTATCCGTTTTAACGTTTGTCTGAGTCGTTTGACGGGTAATCGATCCCGCCCGGAGATTATTCGCACCCCTGGTGTCAAGGGTGTTCCGGCTACCGTCATTGCAGGGACAGCCCCTGGCACCGCCGGGCATCTGGGGCCACTGTTTTGTTTGTACTGGCATCTTTTGGTTTAGGGGGTTTTGGACCTTGTCCCACCACGCTGGTCCAATGCGGGTTGGTGGGTGAATGTGGTGTCAGAGCCTCGTTCGTTAATTAGCGAGGCGAGGTTGACTTGGATTTTTCTGATGTTGTTCAAAATCCCTTACATCATACATATACATGTTTACTTTGTTTTAAAACAAAGTTAAATATTGTAAGTTGGACAATAATCTGTTTGACATCTGGCTACGTACCGCAATAAACAGACATAATAACACAAGCCTCGTAGCTTAATTTCATTTTTCATTTTTTTTAAACAAAGAAATAGTCGATCTGGCCGATTTCGACCACGGAGGCCAATCTCAACAGTGATCAGCCAACTACGCAGGAGATATTATAGTGCACAAGTGTCAGCGCAATACACAGGTGCACTCACTGGTCCATCACTCTCAAAGTTCGATGAGACGACAATCCGACATGACCGAAGAGAGATCAGGCGCAGGACCAACTGCTTAACGTGCTTTCCGAGGCGCGGGGGTGTAACACCGCCGCTTCACGACTCCGAGCTGTGTGTGTTTGTTTGTTGGGTGTTCAGGAGTCAAAGACGCAATGATCTGATAATAACATTTATTTCGAAAAACCACTTCCTTATATACTATTCCTACAAGCAAAATTAAATACACATACCCTATTTACAATTAATATGGATGCTAGACAGGGACGGCACTACACCTTGCCTGTTCACACACAAACGTAAATATTGCTGCGCTCGCGCTGGCTGCCTCAGTATGCACTCGATGCGATGGTGTTCAGATGTATGTCTCCATAGCACTCCCCCTCAAGCAAAGCGCACGGACGGCTTTGATACTCGTCCGTATCTTGTCACGTAGGGCGTGTTTGTGTTTTTCTCTTCATCCGTTTTTTGATGTGAGCTCGTGATTCCCATATGAGTGTCATTATCTTGCAGTGTAAACGCGGGTTTCAGTCTTTCTATGGTGATAACAGCAGTGCGGTTCGGTAACTGTATCTTGTAATATTTGTCGTACCGTTTCACAACTTCATAAGGGCCGTCGTAGGGCGGTATTAGCGGCTTCCTGACTGTGTCGTTTCTCACGTAGACGTGTGTGCTGGTGGCGAGTTCTTTGTGTACGAATGGCTTCACTTGTGACGTGTTCGTTCTAGTGCTCGATGAGAGTGACGTCATTGTTTGAACTAGTCTTTGTACGTATTCTGCGTCGTTGACTTTAGGCTGTGTAGGCACGAAAAAGTCGGACGGTATGCGTAGTGTTGAGCCGTACGTCATCATTGCTGGACTGATATTGTTATGCCGTAACGTTGTACGTAGTCCAAGGAGCACCGTGGGTAATTCGTCTGTCCATGTTGTAGTTGCGCCTCTCGCCATTAATGCAGCTTTCAGGGTTCTATGCCATCTTTCCACTTGCCCGTTCGATTGAGGATGAAATGCGGTCGTTCTTATTCTCGTTATGCCAAATCGTTTTAGTAGTGCACTGAATAGTGACGACTCGAACTGTCTCCCTTGGTCAGTGGTAATGCGTAGTGGGCATCCAAATCTCGAAATCCAGTTGTCGTGTAGTGCTCTTGCCACGGACTCGGCTGTGATGTCTCGTACTGGTATCGCTTCAGGCCATTTTGTACATCGGTCGATTATAGTTACACAATATCGATAATCATTTGATATTTGCAGCGGGCCCACGATGTCTATGTGTATGTGGTCGAATCTTTTTGATGTAGGTAATTCACCGATCGGAGTGACGACATGCCGGTGGACTTTGGCACGCTGACAGCCTGTACACGCCTTAGTCCACTCTCCAACTTGTTTATTCATTGCAGGCCAGAAGAACTTTGCAGTGACTTGCGCTCTTGTGGTTCGTACCCCTGGATGGCACATATCGTGTTGTGCTTTGAATGCGTCATAACGATATGATGATGGTAGGTATGGTCTCGGGGTGCCTGTAGACATTTCGCACGTTATCGGCCGCGACAATGTGGGTAGTGCGATCTCGGTGACCTTCAAGTTAGGCCGTTGTCTTAGACTTTGTAATTCTTCGTCTTGGTCTTGGTCAGCAGCGAGTTTGTTGTAGTCGATAAACGTCGGACAGTGTATTTCCTCTATACGTGATAAAGCGTCGGCAACATTGTTGTCCTTTCCTTGCAAGTATTCAATCGCTGTACAAAACTGGCTTATGAAGTGCAGCTGTCTCTCTCGTCGTGGCGTGTCACTATTACTGGGTAGTCGAGTTAGCGCATGAGTCAGCGGCTTGTGGTCGGTGAACACGATGACATTATTGCCTTCAATTAGTCGCCGAAAGTGTTTTACAGCCATGTATATCGCTAGGAGTTCACGATCATACACACTGTATCGGCGCTGCGTTGGACTCATCGCTTTGGAGAAAAATGACAACGGTTGCCAAGTGTCATTTACACGTTGATGAAGTGCGGCTCCGACGCTGTGGTCTGACGCGTCGCTCATGATGCATAGCTGAGAACCGGGAACGGGATGAGTAAGCGTGGTGGCTTCCAATATGCTTTGTCTGCATTTCTCGAAAGCTTCATCCGCTTCGCTTGTCCACTGGATAACTGTCTTGTCGTTTTTTCTTGAGTTATGAAGGTAACGGTTTAGATGCGCTTGTAGCTGAGCTTGATGCGGTAGGCAATCACGATAAAAATTAATCATGCCCAAGAATCTTCGTAGTTCGGTTACATTTCGTGGTTTAGGGTAGTTTGTTATGGCTTCTATTCTTTCTTGTGTAGGCGCGATTCCTTTACCCGACACTTCATAGCCGAGAAAGTCTATTTTCGTCTTGCCAAACTCGCATTTGTCCACGTTCAAGGTGACTCCATATTTATCTAGGCGTTGTAGGACTTCATTAAGCAGGACAGAGTGGCTGGTCTCATCACGTGCAAACAGTAGAATGTCGTCAACGAAGCAGTAGCAGCCGTTGACACCACGTAAAATCTCGTGCATGAACCTCTGAAACGTTTGGCTTGCGTTACGTAGTCCAAAGGTCATACATTTGAATTCGAAGAGGCCAAACGGTGTTATGATTGCTGTTTTCGGTGCGTCTTCTTTTGACATAGGAATAGCAAAATACGCCATTTTCAGGTCCAACTTGGAAAATATCTTCATATTGTGCAACTGGTATGTAAAGTCTTGGACTCGCGGGATTGGATATCTATCTGGCAGCGTCACGGCGTTTAGTCGTCGATAATCTCCACAGACACGTAGTCTACCGTCTTTTTTCTTGACAATATGCAGAGGGCTTGCCCAGGGGCTTTTTGAAGGTTGGCAAATTCCCATTTGTATCATTTGTTCAAACTCTTCTTTAGCAGCCTTGAATTTGTCTGGTGGAAGTGGACGTGGCCGGGCGAACAGAGGTGGGCCGGTTGTTTCTATGTGATGAGTCACGTCGTGTTTTGCTGGGCTCTTCAATGACAAGGGGCGTAGAATGTCTGGGTATTTCTTCAAGATGTCGCGGTATGCCTGATCGTTGCTTATCATGTTGACAGTTTCTGCCTCACAGTTTACTTCGACAGAGTTCACAGTTAAGTTAGTAATTCCATCTCTCAACTTCTTGTTGTGCAAGTCAACCAGCAGTTTATAGTGGCTTAAGAAGTCTGCGCCCAGTATCGATGTTTTCACGTCTGCCACAATGAAAGTCCACAGAAAGCTGCGCCGTAATCCCAGGTTCAGTTTCATAGTACGTTCGCCGTATGTATGTATAGGTGTGTTGTTCGCTGCATATAACTTGTAGGTACTCGGAGTTAGTTTTCGCTTATTTTTCGCAGACAAAACTGATATCTCCGCGCCGGTGTCAACAAGGAAGCGTTCTCTGGTCTCTGTATCATAGATGCATAGGCGGTTATATGTAGAAGGTACACCGACGCCCGCCACAAACGGTGCAGGTATTAGTTTCCCTGGTTGGTTTTCTTTCGTGAGCAAGGTGATTCACATCTTCTTGCCTTATCACCGAATCGGTAGTGATAACGGCATTCCCAGTCGCTATCCCCAGGCCTCTTTTGTTTATCTTGTTTAGACTTTGAGCGGGATCGTGATCTTGCGTTTGTGCGAAAGGGACGTCGATATGTTTTTCTTTCACGGCGTAACTCGGCTATCTCAAGCGACAGGTTTTGTATTTGTTGTGACAGCAAATCAAACGGGCTCGGTGATGCGCCCGCAACGGTTGTCTCCGCCGGTCGAGTGGATGTCGTATTGGAAATCGATGCAATAGTAACGGGTTCATGTTGTTCCATCATCTGGTCGGCCATAGCAGCTAACGTGGAAAGTGTCGCTTCTTTGTTGATAGACAGGACGGTTCTCACGTAAGTGGGTAGTTGGTTCATCCACATTACTTTTAGTGCGTCGTCAGGTACTAGGCTGCCACCAAGTTCTCGCATCCGACGCAGCAGTTGACTGGGTTTTTGATCTCCTAGTTCCAAACCGCTGATCAGCTTTTGAAATTGTTTCGTCTCAGATTCTTGATACACGGAGAGCAGTCGTTCCTTGAGTGCGTCGTATTTTCGCTTCACGGGTGGTTTCAGTAATATGTCGCTTATTTGTTGTATTTCCGGTGTTTGAAGAACTCCCAGGACGTATCGGAATTTCTGCTCATCGCTGATCTTCATTGGATTGATAAGTGCCTCGTACTGCGCGAACCACAGGCGTGGATGCTCACGCCAAAATGGTAAAATCTTCGACTGGATCGAGATTCCCGCCAAGTCAAATTTTACATCTGGACTTTGCTCCGCGTTGTAGTATTGTGGTTCTAAGTTTTCAGCGGCGGCGGCTGCTGTGGCGTCTGCGTCTTCGGCGTTGCTCATTTTGTTAAGTCGTCGGTTGGTCACCAGCTGTTGGGTGTTCAGGAGTCAAAGACGCAATGATCTGATAATAACATTTATTTCGAAAAACCACTTCCTTATATACTATTCCTACAAGCAAAATTAAATACACATACCCTATTTACAATTAATATGGATGCTAGACAGGGACGGCACTACACCTTGCCTGTTCACACACAAACGTAAATATTGCTGCGCTCGCGCTGGCTGCCTCAGTATGCACTCGATGCGATGGTGTTCAGATGTATGTGTCCATAAACAATTTTAGCTCGAACTGGGATTCGAACCCAGGACCTCTCGGATGTAAGGCAGAAACTTTGCCACTACACCAACGAGGCAGTCAAAATGAACGTTAAATAAAGTATTTATGTATAAAAATATTAATAGCGAAATTTAAGATTATACGTACGTAGGTACGTATGAAGGAAAAATGTTTTTCATAAAGTAAATTGTTATGAATTAGTATTTATATTCATGAAATGAAATAATAAAAATAGAACAACAAATGAATAAACTTGGTCTGGATCATTTAATTTACTATTTAAAATACATGTACCTGCTACCTAACCTTTTCCCCTAGAGGTTCCTGGAGATGTTTGTTTAAGGAAAATAGGAATAACAGCTATTACTTTGCGTTCCTCCACTCAATAAATACTTATGAATATTTCACGAAAACCACAATTGTTCAAAGCTTATCGGGTTGGAAATTAATAAAACACTTCTACAACATTCATTTATTTAAATTCCGTTTGTATAGATGAATGGAGTAATATTTTTACAGTACTTAGGTAGTAGGTAGTTGGCCATTTTCGTGTGTATGGTCTTAGATCTGTAGGTACCTACTTTTTTCAAATATTTACACAAGATCACAAGGTACTTTGGCAAAGAACTCTGCCTATGGACTGCATCGTTGCTGTATTGGCAAAGTTTCTGCCTTACATCTGAGAGGTCCTGGGTTCGAATCCCAAGTCGAGCTAAAATTGTTTCTGAGATTTTCTGTCCTGAATTTCTCAAAAACAGCTCGGAGTCGGGAAGTTAGCGGTGTTACACCCCCGTGCCTCGGAAAGCGTCTCTCCGGTCATGTCGGATTTCCGTCTCACCGAACTTTGAGAGTAATAGAACAGTGAGTGCACCACACAGTGTATTGCGCTCACACTTGTGCACTATAATATCTCCTGCGCAGTTGGCTGATCTCTGTTGAGATTGGCCGCTGTGATCGAAATCGGCTAGGAGGACTACTTTGGCAAAACGTTTTCGGATATCATTCATTGATCTGTGCTGTGTTTGTAATTGTCCCTCAAAAGTCTAATCAAATGTGCAACGTGTGTCAATGCACTTGCCTCAAAGCCGAAATCCATTCATCATATTCCATTTGGTATTCCATTTCCATTAGGTATGAATTACAATCCAAATGTATATTAAATAGAACTGACCATTAATCGAATTCTGCGATTCTTTGTGCGGAGAGTTCACAGCATTATCGTGTCGATAAAGTTATGATGAGCACTATGGCCAGGTATTTCTAGTTATGTCTAAATTAGGTTAAAGCTATGTTTAATTTGCATTTAGGCTACATTGCGGGTTGTGGACTGACATTAACATTCTACTAACACAAACCAGAGAACTAAGTACATAATTAAATTTATTCATCATATTCGACGACCACTTTAGTGTGACGACCACTTTGGTGTAATGGTCAAGAAGTTGACTATTAACCAAGAGTTCCCAGGTTCAATCCCCGCACTGTACAAACATTTGTGTGCATTAACATGTCTGTTTGTACTGGTCTGGGAGTTTATTTAAGTTTATTTGTAATACCACTGTTGATTCTGATATCTGTAACACAAGTGCTTAAGCTACTTAACACGGAGTCACATCAATGTATGTGATGTTGTTGTATATTTATTTATTTATTATTCATGTCATTGTGGAAAATTGTACCAGAGTAGCTTATTATTCCTTTAATGATAATTTTACTATATTGACATTGTTTTATTCGTTAATAACGACATTTGTCTAGCAGTGTTCCAAAAAGTTTTTCAAATCATAGAGGGCAAACATTGTACTTACTTAATATGTTGCAACCCTTAAACGAGATGTTTCAAACGATACCATTATATCTTACTTTGTACCTGTTTACTTTATAAAAAACCACTAAAAATAAGTAGAAAATTAGTTTTTCCTTAATCTTAAGGCAAAACTCTATCACAGTTGAAGAACCTACATAACATATTTCTGAAATACTAGTTTTGAATTTGGAAACATCTCGGTTCTTTTTAATTCCGGCATAATACGTCGTCATTATATTTTTCATGTGGTAGTAACATAGCAACATGAGCGATACGTAGAAAGGAAGTAAAAACGTAATAAAATTATGATAGCGTCATTAGACAGAACAATGACCTGCGGTTGTAAGTCCTTTATGGTGAATTTTATCGGCCAAACCGCGTCTCTTAGTGGGACAGAAGTACAACGTATGTTAGGGACCGGTAAATGTGTGATGAAAATTGCGATAGAAATATGTATAAGGTTTGTAACCTAATAGATAAGAACAAAATTTATAATGTCAATAAGTAACAAGACTAAGCATAAAGCTGACTACTAAAAATGGGCAATGGACCGGACTTCCAAAGGTTCGATTCCTCCCCGATGACCGGAGCTGAAAAAGATTTTTTTAAGTGTTATGTCTTTTCGATACTAAAAATGGACTAAAGGATAAAGGGGACTACTAAAATGCAGAAATGGTCCAAGCTTGTGAAATCGTAATTGCGGCTCGAGATTATTTACAGTCCATACAAATATTATAAATGCGAAAATAACTCTGTCTGTCTGTCTGTTACTCAATCACGCCTAAGCTACTGAATTGGTATGGAGATATTTTGATACCCGAGAAAGGACATAGGCTACTTTTTACCGCGGGAAGATGACGCATTCCCATGGGAAAATTCAGGTGGGCCGATCGCTTTTTTTATATATAAAAATGAATTACTGTTCGTTAGTCTTATTAAATCTCGAGAACGGCTGAACCGATTGCAATAATTTTAGCCTTGAAATAAATATTTGTGGAAATCCAGGAAAGGTGTGAACGATGAGAAAATATTGATAAATTGCGAAACCAGCGGGCAGGACAGCGCGTTGATGATACGCGCAATAAAATGAAATGCGCAATAAATAGTGAAAAGCCCTTAACTTACCACATTTTAAGCCTAATTACTAACTTCAAACAAACAATAATAGCTTGTAACGCTATATTTAGCCCAAACTAATGAGTCGGCTAAACGGTGTTTATTAAGGCACGTCAAAGTATAATAATAATTATTTAAATATACAACAAAATCACATACATTGATCTGACTCCGTGGTATCCTAAAGCACGTGTATTACAGATATCAAATCCAACAGTGGTATTACAAATAAACTTAAATAAATACATATAACACCCAGACCAGTACAAACAGACAAATTCATACACACAAATGTTTGTACACTGCGGTGATCGAACCCGCGACCTCTTGGTTAATAGTCCACCAAAGTGGTCGTCACCAAAGTATTCACGTCTAGATTTATAATGTTTTAAACATAATTCATTAATAATAGACATGTCTTAGCTTTTTATTGTTAGCCTATGTGGTATATTGAGCCTAACTACAATGTGTCAATATTTTATGTATGACAGTTGCGGGTATTTAAATAATAAATCAGTGCTTAACCAACTTGCGTGTGTTTTACTTTAGCCTATTTTATAAGAATCTATAATATTCTCGCCATTTAATGCCTTAATTCCAGTAATAGTTAATAACCACCGTAATTAAAGTTACTTTTCTATTTAAAAAAAAACGTTTTGAAATCGGTCCATCCATTCGGAAGCTACGTTGCCACAGACAGTGTACGATCAATAACAACATTATGTCAAAAGTTGGTTCTTAGTTGTGCCAACAGATAGCGCTGGTCGTTATTAACTCACGTTAGCGAAGTTGTAGCTTAAGGTGATATAATCTATGATTTTATCAGAATGTTTTGCCTGTATTGCAAAACATCTTTGCCAATTCGAAAGATCGTACTAAGTCAAACGCATGTAATGAAACAAGCATGTATAAGAAAATTCCTGTACCGTACTTTGACTATCTGTCGACACAATATACCGTTGTCTGCAAAGTTGGCTTTTATTTAAGCAAAGAGACCTAGCATTCCCTCGACTGACCTGTCAAACCAGAGTTTTTACAGACAGACACACACAAAAACACAAACACGTATACACATACAGACACAGGCGTCAAACTTATAACACCCCTCTTTTTCGTCGGGGGTTTAAAATGAATCGCAAAATGTGTTGGTAAGCGAATAACTCAAGAACGCCTGGACCGAAGAAAAAAATAAAAAAATCAACAGGCAGGACAACGACTGCGGGGTCCGCTAGTCTATGTGATAAAAATTTTGACGACCGCTTGGTGCAGTGGTCCACAGTTCGGACTTCTAAAACCAAGGGTCGCGGGTTCGATCCCCGCACAGTACAAGCATAAGTGTGCATGAACATATGTGTTTGTACTGGTCTGGGTGTTTTCTATGTATAATATGTATTTATTTACAAAAAAAAGTATTTAAGTATGTATATCCGTTATCTAGTACCCATAACACAAGCCTCGTGGCTTAATTAAGGGACTAGAGAATTGGTGTGCTTGTTGTGAAATATTTATTTATATATAAAAATGATCAAATCATTCGATCTGATAGCGCAATAGGCTTGTTTCCACTATGAAAGAAATATTCAAAAACTGATTTTCTCTAAAATAATTTATAATTTCAGATGCCTTTACACTAATATTTTTCTGCAGTTCGTATTATTTGATTTTTAATTGGAATTCAAATGATAATTAGTCACTCAGTCGGCATTGCACGCGGTGACGTCAAAGTGTGTTATTCCCATACAAGCTCTATGAAGAAAAGCGTTTTGACAGTTGATAAAAAGTACGTCAACGATTGGTGGTGTCAACTACCGTATTCTCGTGTACAGCTCTGAACTAATTTCGCTGAATTCTTTTTAAAACTCTTCCTTGGGGAACTATTTATATATTTTTTTTGGAAAGAGAGCAGGTAGGTAAACTAGCGTACCCCGCAGATGTTTTCGTGTCCTGCCCATTGTTTTTTTTAATAATATTAATCTCAGTAAGAAGCAAAGATAATGGAAATGGCCTTTCCATTATCTTTGGTAAGAAGGATAGTTCTTACGGAGATAAATATTATAACGCTAGTTTATTAATAAGGTAATATGTACCTGCTTTCTTTAAAAACATTAAATTCGTGCAAGTAAAGACTGAATGAAGACGGTAATTTAGTTAGTTTCAGATAAGTACGTTCTACTGTCTGTTAAAATTGGCCAGTATGTTGTTGACTCCTACCTACTTTAAGTAGATATGTCTAACGTTTATGATATCGTACTTAACTTAGTAGATACTAAAACTGCGTACCTAGCCTTAATGACGCAATAGTATCTTTTAATCGCAATTTAGCCTCTAAGCCGGAGCTGCAAAATGCTATCGGGAAAATTCATACGAGATAACGTTAATACTGTCTCATAAATTAATAGATGATTTTGTGAAAAAGCGTTTTTAAATGAATCATAGGAAAAGTACCCTTTTTTGCCCCGGGAAACTTATGTAAGCCCGGCTTCAACCACTACACACAATGTACTTTGTTTTGATCTTTTGCGAATAAAGCTATTTACACTGAATGTGTTTTCCTTGAAGAAACATCTGGGCTTGTATTTTTTTAACAGCCGGCATTTCTTTGTACCTTTAGACTAAAGAAAATAGCAATGATGATGATTTTCCCTACCACTCTTCCCCACCACTGTAACTCGTGATTAGCCAAGATCATACATACTACATAGCTACATCTTAGCCGATTTGAAGTTGAAATGGTACACTTTTTAAGGATTATTTTGCCATTTATGTACATAATACCAAATTTTTCATTATCATCATCATATCAGCTGTTCGACGCTCACTGCTGAGCATAGGTCTTTCCCAAGGATCTGCGCTTTCCGCATCTATTGGCTTTCCGCGACCATCACCGGATCGTGGGTCCACCTTGTAGGAGGCCTGCCCACGGAGCGTCGTCTAGCACGCGGTCGCCCTTCAAAATTTTAACTACTTCGCAAATTGTCCACAGAGAAATGTCCCGCGCGCAGCGGCATTGCTCACGTGCGCCTGCGCCGCTCCGGGCGCCGCGTGCTCGAGCGCGCTCGTCGCCGCACGCTGCGCATGACCGTGGCCATTGTTGCCGCTTTCGCGCTTTGCTGGCTGCCCTACGCGACTATGGCTATGTGGTGAGCTATATGTGTCATACAGCGTTCTCGGACAGTCGCCGCCGCACGCTGCGCATGACCGTCGCCATGGTCGGTGCGCCCGCGCTGTATTGGCTGCCCTACGCCACCATGGCTATGTGGTGAACTACACGTGTCATATAGCGTGCTCGAGCGCGCTGCGCATGAGCGTCGACATTGTTTCCGCTTTCGCGCTGTACTGGCTGCCCTAGGCCATCATGGCTATGTGGTGAGCTACACGTGTCATACAGCGTTCTCGGACAGTCGCCGCCGCACGCTGCGCATGACCGTCGCCATGGTCGCTGCGCCCGCGCTGTATTGGCTGCCCTACGCCACCATGGCTATGTGGTGAGCTACACGTGTCATACATGGTACTCGAGCGCGCTCGCCGCCGTACGCTGCGCATATGATCGCGGCTACCACCACTACCACTAGCCACTACAAAAAAACCACTGCTGAATAAATGGCTATCTAATGATATCTTTGTTGTAAACAAAAACGAGGTGCGGGCGTTTCGCTACCTTCCCTTGCGGCTAACTATTTTTTTTTCTTTTCTTTATAATAATAAATATTCAACAACATCACATACATTGATTCGACACCGTGGTGAGTAACTTAAGCACTTGTGTCACAGATATCAGAATCAACAGTAACAGTACAGTCAGACCAGTACAAACAGACATGTTCATGCACACAAATTTTCGCACAGTGCGGGGATCGAACCCGCGACCGCTTGGTTAATAGTCAACTCCTTGACCATAACACGAAAGAGGTCGTCATTTTATATCAGGTCACTTTTTGCTGATTACTTAACTATACTGTAGCCATGTGTAGAGCTTATAAACTTTGAGTGTCTTACATTTTCTTGCTCGGGACGCCGGCATAAGTTAACAAACTGGGAACTAAACTAATAAGTAATTGAAAATTTCTTGATTTCGTTATCTCACTTGATGGGTCCAATCAAACGTCTGCAATAAGATTATCGAGTCCTAAAGTCAAACCACTAATACCCAGACTTATAGTATATTTGAATTTCCGTCAATGCAAAGATCGTTTATTAGTTATAAATAACATTCTTACTGATTGAATGTTGTAGGCAACAAATCCGTCTTTAACTTCAATTTATTTATTGAATACACGTGCAAGCTAACAGAGCAAGTCCAAAACGCTTACAGGACAATTATAACATTAGAAGTCAGTAACATTGAGTAACAAACAAGTTGAACAAATATATTTGTTGTAAGTACACACATATGGTAAAAATTAAATATCAAAGTAAATAATAATGCGTCAAAAATCAAAATATAAATAAGTCAATAATCGAGTACACTAGGTTAAGTTAACTAGATACTTATGTATAACGCCTAAAAAAGAAAAAAAACCATTCCTGTTAGACCAACACGATTGAATACCGCATTTTTGAAGTCCAAAAATCTACATCACTCGCGAAATCCTGTAGAATGGTCGATATTTGAATACTGTAAGTAACGAATTTCGACTTTGTACAAATACGATGCAGTTGTTTACTGCAGAAGCAATCCAATAAACCAAAAAACTGACTCGCATCATTTAATTTCCTCCCGAGCCGATCACCCATAATATCGCAAACTGAACGAAAACTTCCAGTTTATTGCATCAAAAAAGAAATAATCAGACGCCTTACTACGAACAGCGAAATCTGTTGAAACGACAATCATTTTTCGTGTGACACAAGTATTCATGACATCACGTCAAGGCATAAAACAGTGGCGCATAGTGCGCATGTAATACGGGCGATGAAATGTGTACTGTACACGTTTTCGTTTCGACGGATATCGTTACTCGTAGTAGGCCTACGACACGATCAACTGCTGAAAAATTTCAAGATATACTCTTTAAGACAACTCCTAAGCACGTTTCAAGTAAATTGGACTATGTAGCAATACAATTAGGGTTCTAAGTTACTGAGCAGTTGTTTCCTTGTGTATCTGGAAAATGTGGATTAAATTATAATACTTTCCAACCGACTACTCAATTAAGGGATGACGTGTTATTGATAAGTTGTACGTTTGAGCTGAAGGAAAATGAGTTTAAGAGCGCAAGTAACATGTTTTTGATAGGTTTGTTAATGGCATCTGTTGCAAGGAGGGAAGTTGGTCTTTTGCAGAAAGTTATACCTGCTAAGTTATACCCTGATATATAGTTATAATAATAATAATAAAACTCTATATTTACGTAATCAAATACAACCTTAAAAAACAACATGATGTAGTCTCCTATTAGGCATTACAGAATGCCTGTATCAGGAGGCCGCGCTCTTCCACAACGGTAGAAATTACGTAACGAATCTTAATGTAGGTACTATTTTTATTTAAAACGACTTAATCTAAATCAAAACAAATAATATAAAAAGTGTGTGTGTGTGTGTGTACTCACACACACACACACACACACACACAGACACTTTTTTTGCTGCCTTTTTTTAGGTACATAATCCAGACTCTCTAACCACTTTGTAACCACTGTTTTACATTCCTTTACTGTAAGTGAAGTAAATTTTTAGTATTTTATTTATTATGTTGTATATTTGTGAAGACAAATGCGAAAACTGATGGTTACACCCTTTCTTTATCAAGCAAATTATTACCCTCGACGAAAAAAAATTGGTTGCCTGTAAAGTCGGTATACGCGCGAAAGTTTTACGTGACAACGACTCTTAGTGGTAAAATATTTTAATGTGAATATTCATTCGTATAACATGAACCGGTGTGTATGCCTATCTCTCTCTTTCTCTCTCTCTCGCTCTGTCTCTCTCGCGCGAAACGTGAGCGGAGCAGCGTAACGCAGTTTCTTGAGGTGTCACCCGGCAAACCAATTTATAAGACGTGGTCACGTCAAAAGAGTTTGACCCTATGTCTGTTTGTGTGTATATGTGTTTTGTGTGTTTCTGTCGGTGGCATTGTTTCTCCCGAATGTATGGACTGATTCAATGTGGTGTTTTTCATTCGAAAGATATAATTTAATCACGGTGGTTTTTAGCAATAGCTTGTCAAAAATGTCGTTGACGCTCAACAGCTGTTATTAGAGTGGCATAGTTAGTTTTATTAATTTAGTTTAACAATACATTTTACCTCACTTGGTATGTTTTATGAATCCCTTTAAAACAAAAGAAATCAGTATAAACCGAGAGTATGAGGCTCTGAGTGGCGAAGAGGCTGAAGCCATTGCACGTATACCCGATGAATTCAGGTTCGATTACTGGCTCGAATAATGACTTTTTCTAATGAAAATATATTCTCACGATGAACAAAAATCTATTAAAAGTTATTAGAGTTTAAAATCTTATATAGATAATATGTATATCCCATTTAATTTGTATTGATAAAAATATATCTAAAGGTAGATATACCCACTGTAGTTTGCTGTTACCGTACCTATCTATAACTAACACGTACACACTCTTCCCAATCTTTAGTATATAAACATTTACATTACATTTATTTTTTTTATTTTATTTTATTTATTTAGGACAATAAACAATTGTACAATTCAGGTTACAAACTGTTTTACATTAATATTACTTATTGTACAACCAGCACCATTATCCCCTTCTTACATGTAAAGATTTTAGCCTCTATTTTTATACCAACCTTATAAGTTAAATAAACGAAAAATTATGTGTAGGTTTCAATGAGATCATTCCGAAAAAACAAGTTACGTTAGTTGTAATTAATTAATAATTATTTAAATTACTATCATAATAAAGGCTTCTTAGATCGCAGTCAGTTCTTATTTCCCGTCGCCCTAATCACGACATTGCACCACACACAAAATGGTTTCTAATATTATTTATGAGTATAATTTATGTTTTATTGCCAGTTGAATGCCGATAAACAAGTAAACAAGTAGATATTTGTGTTTTGTTACGAGCGACGCAAAAATCCTTTCCATTCACAACAATGGCTTAAACAAGAAAGCAAATTCTCGAGAAATAATTTTCTTGAAAGCCCTTCAGAAGTATAATACGACGGAATGTCAGTAAGTACGTACAGTTTTATTGATTCGACTAATAAACGACCCGGTTATGGGGACACTTACAAAGTTATGATGAATTTTAGCTTATAGGTAGGTAGTACCTTGTAGGTAGGCCTTTAAGTTATATAATGCATTACCAGAGGATATAAGAGTACTGACAGGGTCCTTATTTAAAATAAAGTTACATTCGTGGCTAATTGAGAATAATTTTTATAATATAAATTAATATTTTGCTCGCTACAAATAATATTTAGTCTAGTGGCGATGATTTCCTTTACTGACATAATTGTAATTTATTAATTAATATTTGCACGCTGACTAAAATGTAGCAAATTTTGGTGAACTTTAACTATAACTTTGTCTACAAGACCTTTATTGTAATACCCAAAATACGCAAATAAACGTATTTGTATTTGTTTTTGTTTTTTTTGTATATTTGGTTTATATTGCTACTCGAAGAACGCTGGTACTGACAAATTCGTAAATAATTAAGTAGATTTAGAATGAAATACCAATTCACTCATTGAATTGGAAAAAAAAGTTTAATTTTGTTCTCAGATCTTACTACTCGTACAAAGCTTTAAAAAGACAAGATAATTTCCTTTCCTTTTATAAATTATTAGAAATGCCTCTAAAAATTGGACGTGAATGAAAATGTACTCTTTACAAGTAACACATGTACCTTATGTTCGATAGGTTAGCTAACTAAATAAAGGTTATACATTATGCATACGATATTATTGTTTGTAAATACAAGTTGTGATATAATATTGTTTGTAAGCCTTGTAAGTCTAGACCTTATTTATCTGGTCATGAATTTGTATTCATGACCTCTTTACATTTATATATTTATAAGACTATATCCCAATTTCTTTAAGTGAAAATAAACATGAGTGTTGCTTCTGTAAACAAAGATTTTATTTCGTTAGTTTTACAACAAAACGGTACTGAAACATCGTAATTAAACATAAGTCATAGTAAAACCTTACCTGTAAACAAAGAAACGACATTTAAAGTTTATTTTCCACCTATTTAAGTTATTTTCTGTGAAAACCAATTACAACAGCAAATTTACCATTTCATAGTTCCTAACCTTCAAATGTCACCCGCACTGACAATGACGTTTCGTTTAACGCGCAACGCGCCAAATTTAAAGAAAGAGAGTTTCTTTCTTTACATATTTTCTTAAACCGTTTTTACGGGCTATTTTGCCTGTTCGCATGCTTTTGTAATAATAACACGTTGTTCGTAACAACAACATAATATCGAATGTATCAATAATCATCACGTTTGGCCGGTTAATACAATCTGTGTTATAAAGGGTGTACCAAAAAGAGCATGCGAAACTAATGGAGATGATAGACTATTGGATGACCCTTTATGAAAAAAAAGCACTTCAATAAAAGTACCACCATTTCTGAGATACGTATTACTTTCATGATTATTTTAAAATCTCCAATTTTGAGCCTACTTCTTATCGCTGTGTGTACAAATGAGCAGCTATTTTTCTTATTCTTCTTGTCAAATATTCTCGAAGAATTGATCTTGAGTAAAAATTATTATTTAATATTAAAATAATGGTGCTACTTTTGAACAAAACTGTTTATTAGTGTTATACCTTTTGAAAATCTCCATTAAGTAAGTAATTTATTTACGTAATGTGCAACAGCAGGCCAGTTGCAAAATATTTTTTTTTTCATAAAAATACAATAAAATGATATATTTTCTCTTAAGTATCTCTTATAATAATAATAATAATAATCATTTATTTCTCACCAAAATACATACGTAAAAAATAAAATAAATGAGTTCAAAAATGATTTATACTATATACAGGGTATCCATGAAGCATTGTATCAATCTGCTATGAGACTAAGCATAACTAGAGTATGTACTATCCCAAAAAAAATAGTTTGGACTAAAAGGGAAGGAAAAAAAAACATAATTGAAAACTAGAATTTATTTTAATGTTTTGAAAATTCAAGATCTAATTTTCGCATGGAATGACAGTTTGTTATTCGTAGTCTCAACAAATAAGATCACAATATTTTGCGGTAACGTAGAAGGTCGTAGTCGGCAGTCTTCTAAAGTTAGTGTCGTGAATAGTTATGGAGTAGAGTTACTATAAGAATTTTAGCCATCAGTCAGATGCGATTAGAATTTATAAAATTGCAACTGGCTAAATTGCATTCCTCCGGAAAGAAAGAATATATATTAACTTCGGTAATATTGTTACTCGTAAAATGTTAAAAAAATATTAGGTCCTTACCTATGAAATTGGCGTTTTGTATGGGAGGAA
The DNA here is from genome assembly GCA_963921415.1 of Pyrausta despicata. Taxonomy (NCBI): domain Eukaryota; kingdom Metazoa; phylum Arthropoda; class Insecta; order Lepidoptera; family Crambidae; genus Pyrausta; species Pyrausta despicata. The sequence continues at coordinate 13,862,682 of OY992861.1, read as the reverse complement.
CAAAAAGTCGAAATTTTTTTATATAGCATATTTATTTAATCAAAGTATGAGCCATTGTAATCTATGCACTTTTGCCATCTCATAGGTAGTTCATTGATCCCTTTACTAAAAAAACCATTCGAACGGGAATCAATAAAATCTTTGAAGGCGACTTGGACTGCCCCATCTGAGTTGAACTTTTTCCCTTGCAAGAAGTTATCCAAATTTCGAAAAAAATGGTAATCTGTTGGAGCAAGGTCCGGGGAGTACGGTGGATGCCTTAGAGATTCCAATTGAAGTTCTTCTAATTTGCTAGCCGTCTGTTGTGCAGTGTGTGGTCTAGCGTTGTCGTGAAGCAGCAGTGGCGTAGAGCGATTGACCAGCCTTGGTTGTTTAGCAACTAGCTTTTCCATCATGGTTTGCAATTGCTGACAATAGATATCTGCCGTAATCGTCTGGCCAGATTTGAGAAAACTGTAATGAACGACACCGGCGCTAGTCCACCAAACGCTTACAAGTAACTTTTTATTGGTCAATTTTCGCTTGGAGCAGGCTTTGGCTGGCTTGCCAGGGTCCAGCCATTGCGATGAGCGCTTCCGATTATCGTAGAGAATCCACTTTTCATCACAGGTAATGATTCGATTTAAAATCCCTTCGTTATTGTGCCGGTCAAGTAATGTAACGCAGCAGTTGACGCGCGTTTGCCGGTTTGCTTCACTCAATTCGTGAGGAACTCACCTTTCAAGTTTTTTAATCTTCCCAATTTGCTTCAAGTGGATTAAAACAGTTTTATCACTAACGCCAAAGCCTGCAGCTAACTCGGACGTGGTTTGCGATGGATCCGCTTCCACAATAGCCTTCAATTCTTCATTATCAACTTGGGTCTCCGGCCGTCCACGGGGCTTGTTTTGCAGGTCGAAATTTCCAGAACGAAAACGTTGGAACCAAAAACGCACTGTGTTTTCTTTTGCGACACAACCGCCATACACATCATTAACCCTTCGAGCCGTTTCCGCAGCACTGGTGCCACGGTGGAACTCGTACTCGTAAATAACGCGATATTTCAAATTTTCCATTTTGTAAATTGAGCGATGCAAACAGAAAAAAGATAAGTAAAAAAACAAATGAATGACGGTTTACGAAACACAACTACATGTGGAAATAGCTGTATAAATTTGAATTTCGAATTCCTAACCAAATAGGAAAAATTTGTGATCAAAGTGGCCAGTACGACAAAACGCCAATTTCATATGTAAGGACCTAATATAACACAATAGTAACAACAAACCTTTTTTTCCTTACCTTTTATTACCTTTTAGAACAATAAAGCGGAGTCGCTTTAATTATACTAATTAAACATAAAGGGGTTCTTGACTTTAGCCAATTAATTAAATTGTTAATTACAAGTACAAATCAAAGCAAAAGCTTAATATTTATTTGGCATCGGAGGTTATAATATCAGTTGCTGGCCTCGAATTCGACCGATTTCGGAACTACAATCGGAACAATTCTAATACATTTACTTTATAAATAAAATCTATATATATAAAAGAAAGTGGTGTTAGTTCAGCCTTTCGACGCCCACTAGTGAGCATAGGCGCGTTACTTATGGGTTAAAATTGGCAAATTATTACTTATAGTTAATCTTTAGTGTTCACTTTCAGTTTTTTTTTAATCCATACCAATAATGAAGTTCTATTAGGTACCTACCTCCTACCTAACCCATCAGCCGAATGAATGAATAATAACGCCTTAGGAAAAGTTTTATCGAGAAAATCGGGTTCGGTTGTAGGCTATTAAAAGCCACTCGGTAGAGTAAAGTTCTCCATTTTCTGGCGTAGGTAAACCTCGGATCAGGAAACTTTGTACAAAAAAAAATCTAAGACTGTTGAGTACCCTGTTTGACTAACTGCCCTAACCTGGACAGACGAATCTCTCCGAAAGCAAGCAGAGCCGCAGGCACGGCTTGTTATCACATATGTTTTTTTTTGTTTAAATAAAAATAATTGCAGTGATTGAAGCTACAAACAACTCGACACTAAAAGGAGTGCCTTAACATCTATATACCTATATTATATGTCATTGTTAATTGTTGGTTTGATATAAATGGCATACAAAATACCCGAACAATTCTACTTCGAATATTCAGACATAGAGTGGACTGTTTCATGAATTATCATTGCGTTGTGGGCGCTAATTAAAAAGTTGTTGGCGTAATTATGTGTACATTGATTTTGCCAATTTATCCTTATTGTAATAAAATAGCGTTGTGAACGCAAAAAATACTTAACAAATAAAATTTTAGCCTGCTTCATCTTAACCGACTGTCAAATATTTGTAAAAATATTTCTCTCGGGTGATTTGAGGGTGTCTCCCACAATCATTGATGAAACATACGCTGGCTTAAAGCGTTAAAACTTACAAAATTCAATGACTCTATTAAGGTTCTCGGTAGCTCAGCGGTCAGAGCATTGGACCGGACTTCCAAAGGTCGGGGGTTCGAATCCTTCGCGATGACCGGAGCCGAAAAGATTTTTTTAAGTGTTGTCTTTTCGAAATTAAAAAATTGCGTTGTGAACGCAAAAAATACTTAACAAATAAAATATATTGTAATAAGTTTTTTTTGCTCGCTGCGCTTCGGTATCAGTTTAAAACTAGTGGCAGACGCTGTCCTGCCCGCTGTTTACCAATTACTTCCTTATTTTATACTTTAAGACCTTTCCCTTGAATCACTCTATCTATTTTAAAAAAACTGCATCATTATCTGCAATACTCGTTTAAGTATACGGACATAGAGACAGGCGCGGGAAGCGACTTTGTTTCATATTAGGCAGTGATCATATTAATTTGATTGTGTCCGCAGATTGTTTCCTGACTGACTTTATTTAATTAATTAATCGTGGCGGTGATTGCACGTGTCAAGGAAGAAACAAACACAAGAGGTGACTTTCGTTTCGGCATTAAGCAATATTTATGTAAAACAAAAAAGGTGCCAGCGCTGTTTCTCAGTCTACGATTTTGCTACGGCGCTACGAGTGGCTGTCTAGGGTTTTCACTTTTTTCTTCGGTTTTCTTGTTCATGTGGCCTGTACCAACACGCCTTTTTAAAAGTCCACTCTATAGGGAAAACATGGTGTAATATTGTACGGCCAACATCAGCACATTTCTAAAGACAGTGTTACCGGCGCGGCGCGTTTGGAGTGCAAAGCTACTTTTGTCGCTATCCGTACCATTTGAATTCAACGCTTGGTCCGATCGATACAATACGAACGTCCTTCATACATCTCCGTGCGATAAAGTGTTATATCCCACGTCAATGTGTTATTCCACCGCCAAGTGTCGATATGTTTATTTGCAGAACCTGTTTGTGGCGGTCTCTATAAGGATATAGTGGACCTTACTCGGAAGTTTGACGACCGCTTGGTGCAGTGGTCCACAGTTCAGACTTCTAAAACCAAGGGTCGTGGGTTCGATCCCCGCACAGTACAAGCATAAGTGTGCATTAACATGTGTTTTTGTACTGGTCTGGATGTTTTCAATAAATAATATGTATTTATTTACAAAAAAAAGTATTAAATATGTTTATCTGTTGTCTAGTACCCATAACACAAGCCTCTCAGTAGCTTAATTTGGGACTAGAGAATTGGTGTGATTGTTGTGAAATATTTATTTATTATTTATTTATTTAAGTAAGATCTACTTTAGACTTTCTGCATCATGCAGTCGGGATTCTATCGCAATACAGCAACATTTACCGATTCCACTTGACGTGTCAGAGCTCTAAGTCACGAACCACAAGAATAATACCTACGCAAGCTTTAGAAAAGTCTTCACGGCACTTTTATCTTGCTAATATCATTTGACTTGACACACGAAAATCGAAAGCGAATTTCAACATCTAACCAAAAAGTACCTAGATACTGTAGACTTACAAAATAGGTCGCCCAATCATATAGAAAGGCACATAAATATTATTAAGGCCTTTCCCAGATTGGAAATTATAATTACATTAGCACTCCCATTTAAATAGCTTCTTCTTCAAAGGACCGATTTAATAAATAAAAATTGCAAATTAATAAATATTCTCTTTGAAAACTCCAAATAGATGGCTAATTAAAATTGTTTTGCTTTTAGCTTAATTTAATAGCCAGTACTAAAATTATATAAAAAATAAAAAATGTTACTTACTCAGAAACCTTACCAACACTATTGATTTTAAGTATTTTCGTATAGTTTTCAACAATGTCTGTAAACCTACAGACATTGTTCAGTGTCTTAAGATAATAACCTAGAAGAAAACACCTAAAGTACTTAGCTATAATTGTTTGAAATTACAATAATTTTGTACGGCAAGGAAAGTTTATCTTTGAATAGCAAGTCTTAAGAACACTCAACTTTGTTAACTCAACTTACTTTGGATTTCTTGGTAACATATTATTGTCGTTCGCTCCTTACTTGTAGAATTAAATTATATGAATCAAGCCAGGTTTTGTGATCAGAAATTGTTTCATCCCTTAAACAAAAGAGATCATTCAGTCCGTAATTGCTTCTTTTAATATATGTAGATCTGCCCGCACAGATATTTAATATCCTATGGGATTAGACACTGTAATGGCTACCGTATTTGATTACAAAAATAGTAAAGTGTGGCTTAAGTTAATAAATAAATAAATAAATAAATATTTCACAACAATCAAACCAATTCTCTAGTCCCAAAGTAAGCTACGAGGCTTGTGTTATGGGTACTAGAAAACGGACGAACATACTTAAATACTTTTTTTTGTAAATAAATAGCTACATAATTATACATAGAAAACACCCAGACCAATACAAACACACATGTTCATGCACACTTATACTTGTACTGTCCGGGGATCGAGCCCGCGACCCTTGGTTTTAGAAGTCCGACCTGTGGACCACTGCACCAAGCGGTCGTCAATGTATATATTATGCCAGTTATGATATTATTAGCAGTTATGATATTATTAGCATTAAACATGGTTATAGCTCATTGTTAAGTATTGTGTTGTAATTAGGGTTTTAATATATTTGTTTCTTCGGTTTACGCGAACAGTAGACATTGAAATGATACACTTTTTACGGATTATTTCGCGATTTATTTACATTTTGTTTTAACCTGACGTTTCGGACCCTTTTCAGCGTCCGTGGTCACAGGTAGACTAAGGTGTTAGTTGTCATAACATAGTTTGAAAAAATTTTTAACTACCATCACTCAAAAATATTAAGTTACGTTCCTATCCACACAAAATGAGCTAACAGTATCTTGAGGTCTTGCAGTGTGGGGTCGAGCTTGAGTCTTGGCTATAACAGGTTCCCAAGCTGGTGGAATTTTCCAACCATCTTCTCTATTCCCCGTCCAATCGTGAGTCAGATTGATACACCAACCTACAAGTTGGCTCAGCACGTAGCACGGACACTATCTGGCCTAAGAGGAACAACTACAGCGCATGTGAAGGATTCCTACCATTTCATCAGCGAAGTTAAACACCTACGCTTAGCCGATGATGAAACTATGGTTAGTTTTGATGTACAGTCCTTGTTCACAAGTTTACCAGTCCAGGACTGCATTGAAATAACAAAGAGGAAGTTGGCTGAATGTAATATGCCCATAGAATATGCAGAACTATTGGAACATTGCCTTACATCTGGCTATTTACTGTGGGACAATGAATTCTATGTACAAGTAGATGGTGTTGCAATGGGCTCTCCAGTTTCACCCGTTGTCGCAGACATTTTTATGGAAGACTTCGAGGCCAGAGCTCTAAGCACAGCACCTGTAACACCTAGGTTTTACAAACGGTACGTAGATGACACTTTCACAATTTTACCTACCAATTTAGTTTCTGTTTTTCTTAATCATTTAAATTCCATACACCCAAAAATACAATTTACTATGGAAATTGAGGCAGACAATCAGCTAGCTTTCTTAGATGTTTTACTCATAAGGAATCTGGATCATACACTTAGTCACACAGTCTTCCGCAAAGCAACCCATACTGACAAATATCTCAATGGTGCTTCTCACCATCATCCTAGACAGTTGGCTACCGTGGGCAAAACTTTGTTTCAGAGAGCAAGGGGAATCTGTGACGACCAACACTTGGCTGCTGAGCTTCAGCATGTCAGGAAGGTACTACGGGACAACCAGCTACCAGTACCACGCCGTTGCAGACCCCGACCCAAAGTTCATACAGTCGACCGCCAACCTGCCGTACTACCATACTTGAGGGGTGTCACTGACAAAATTGGAAACATCTTGAAGCGTGCTGCAATCAAAACTTACTTCAAGCCGCCTAAGAAGATCAACCAATTCTTACCACCGGTCAAGTGTAACATACCTCTTCAAGACGCAGGAGTGTATAGACTGGAATGTGACTGCGGACTCTCATACATAGGGCAAACAAAGCGTAGTATAAGCGTGCGGATTAAAGAACATATAGCCGACGTTAAACATAGACGGAACACAAAGTCTGCAGTGTGTGAACATGCGTTAGATAAACCCAACCACTTCATACGCTTTGACCAACCAAAAGTCCTCGCAAGAGAACGTCGTTTTCTTCCTCGTATGCTCCGTGAGGCTATTGAAATTAAAAGACACCCTAATTTTAATAGAGAAGATGGTTGGAAAATTCCACCAGCTTGGGAACCTGTTATAGCCAAGACTCAAGCTCGACCCCACACTGCAAGACCTCAAGATACTGTTAGCTCATTTTGTGTGGATAGGAACGTAACTTAATATTTTTGAGTGATGGTAGTTAAAAATTTTTTCAAACTATGTTATGACAACTAACACCTTAGTCTACCTGTGACCACGGACGCTGAAAAGGGTCCGAAACGTCAGGTTAAAACAAAATGTAAATAAATCGCGAAATAATCCGTAAAAAGTGTATCATTTCAAGGGTTTTAATAAAAAAAACACGGGTTGCACTCCGGGAGTGCCGGCAGAAGTGAAAACTTGATTATTAACGTTGTGAATTTTTGATTTATTTGAACCGTCTTACGGTTTTTCGATCAGCATCACGTGACCTGACGCGAGTTTCACAGTTTCTACCCATGCCACAAAAGTGCTCAACGCCGCTAAAGAAGTTTTCACTTCAAAAATCGTTTCGGCGGAAATAGAGATGTAAGAGTAGAGATGTAGTTTTGTTTGTTTAGTATATGACTAATTTAATTTATTCTGGACATTGTTTAATTTGAATTATTTTATTTTGACAATTATATACAGGGTGTAAAAAAACCTTAACGAAACCGAATACCACATATTCTACCAATTGTTACGATCTTTTTTTCCTTTACACCATACCTGGGAAGTAAACGATTACTGAGATATTGATGGTCAAAGTTTGAAAAAAAATTGATGATTTTTACAGTAATGTCTTCTGTCTGTTATAACTTAACTTTTTTTCAAAGAAACATGATACAAATTTTCACTAGTTCTTTCATAAAAAGCCTCTATATGGCACACTCCGCAATGAACAGCGCACACTCGAACCGAACCGCGTCGCGGCGGCGTAAAGCAACACGCCCCGCGGTGACTTTTCCGCGTGCGCGCTGTACATTGCGGATTAGAATTAAATTATTTTTTTTGATGTCAAAAAATTAAATTTGTTTCCCAGCCAAAATTTATTTTTCATACGATTTTGTTTGATGTACTGAACGCGTGGTTGACGGCTTCGTTAAGGTTTTTTTTACACCCTGTATTTTTTTAATTCATAATTGCTAAAAAAATAATGTAAGTGTGACTTTAAATGGACCTATAATTATTATATTTTTACTGTTACTATAACGAACAATTTGCTTGCCATAATTTTTGGTAAAATGTGAGGACTTATTATTGTATCTGTACCTACCTATTGCAACCATGTTTTGAGCAAATAAATATTTCTATTTCTAGAGCCAGCGCACATTTGTGACATACTGTTGCTGCGGCTCGCGACTATCGCGACGCGATTTTTAGCCGCAGCTGACTAGTTGACTCGTAGTCAGTCGCGAGTTGCGGCAACCGACATTACGTCGTTTATGTACGGTGGCTGTTACCCAATATTTTCAGATAAAAGGGCAACTTCAAAAAACCCTTACACATTGCGACTTTTAACAGCGATGCAGTGGCGATGCAGCATCGATGTAGCCGTAACTGGCCGACTTCAACGTGAGTAAAGATTCCATCTTTACTCACTTCGAAGTCGGCCATTCGATAATCGCTGCGTAACGTGAAGTGAGTAATGATTCCATCTTTACTCACTTCGAAGTCGGCCATGCGATAGTCGCTGCGTAACGTGAAGTGAGTAATGATTCCATCTTTACTCACTTCGAAGTCGGCCATTCGATAGTCGCCGCGTAACGTGAAGTGGGTAATGATTCCATCTTTACTCACTTCGAAGTCGGCCATTCGATAGTCGCTGCGTAACGTGAAGTGAGTAAAGATTCCATCTTTAGTCACGTTCGAAGTCGGCCATTCGACAGTCGCCGCGTAATGGGAAGTTATAAAGATTCTATCTTTACTGACTTCGAAGTCGGCCATTCGACAGTCGCCGCGTAACGTGAAGTTAATAAAGATTCCATCTTTACTGACTTTGAAGTCGGCCATTCGACAGTCGGTACGCGGCGACAGCCGCATCTATGTCCTGGCTCTTAAGTATATTCCTTGTTCCAGGTACATGATAGACCGGCCCTCGGCCACCCGCGTCTCAGTGCGGGTTCAAGACCTGCTATTTGCGATGGCTGTATCCAATTCGTGTATGAACCCGCTGGTGTACGGGACCTACACGCTGGACATCCGCGGGGCTGTCAGAAGGTTCTTTAAGAACATTTGCTGCCGGTCCACGTCTGCTTCGGATACTATAGGTATGTGACTTTTAAAGCTAATCAAGACGAGACTATTTTCAGACTCCCTGGCAAGACGACCACGCCTTAAAGACGCTAGATTACGGTATATGATCATTTTTCGGTTATAATGATGGATTGAGATACCATAAATATTCAGATGACCTGTAATTCAGAGAAGTTTGGATTGTGCTATAATAAATGGAAGAAACATGAAAACGTTTTTCTTTTAGGTAAAATACCTATTAATAGTAACTTGACCTTTTAGCATTGAATAATCCATTAAGCAATCGTTCTTAAGACTGTCAAAATAACTCCGTGATGTTTTTCGACATTGATTTATTGAAATTAGATGACGAAAGCTTTTTAGAATATTCATGAATATTTCAATAATTAAAAACCTGGTAAATCTATGGCAAATGCATAATTATTTAAATACAAGAAGCCTTCGACTTGTAATTAAACTGATCTTCGAGTTATTTTAAACAAAACAATTCAACTCTATAGTAAGGAATGACATTACACTTAAAAAAATATTTTCGGCTCCGGTCATCGGGGAGGAATCGAACCCCCGCCCGACCTTTGGAAGTCCGGTCCAATGCTCTGACCACTGAGCTACCGAGAACCTTAATGGAGTCGTTGAATTTTATAGTAAGGGTTGTAAATCCATTACATTAAATCTTTACATGTAAGAAGGGGATAATGGTGCTGGTTGTACAATAAGTAATATTAATGTAAAACAGTTTGTAACCTAAATTGTACAATTGTTTATTGTCCTAAATAAATAAAAATAAATAAATAAAATACATTATCCCTTTTCGAAAACAATGTCTATTTGATAACAATAGTCTCCTAGCCGATTTAGACACCAGCGGCCACAATCTCAATAGAGCTCAGCCAACTGCGCACGAGGTTATTATACTTAGTGCACAAGTGTGAGCGCAATATACAGGTGCACACACTGTTCCATCACTGTCAAAGCTCGGTGAGACGGCAATCATGATCAGGCGCAGGACCAACGGCTTAACGTGCTTCTCGTGGCATGGGGGTGTGTAACATCGCCAACTTCCTATCTCCTGACTATTTCTGAGAAATCCACGACAGAAAATCTCAGAAATAAATTTGGACTTGACCTGGGATTCGAACTAAGGACCTCTCGCATGTAAGGCAGTAAATTCGTTATTACACTTTTGCCCGTTTACCGAAATATTGTATAAATTCATTAACTGATTCAATCTGAAATCTCTTTGATGCACTGCCCATAACAACTGTAATTTGATTTGATTGTAAGTTGATTCTGTTAACTGTAACACAAGTGCTTAAACTACTTACCACGGAGTCATATCAATGTATGTGATGTTGCTGTATATTTATAAATAAAATAAATAAATAAATATTTCACAACAATCACACCAATTCTCTAGTCCCAAATTAAGCTACGAGGCTTGAGTTATGGGTACTAGACAACGGATAAACATATTATACATAGAAAACACCTTTATTATTTGTAATTTATAATTTAAACCATTGAATAAAAAGTTTAAAAGGCCTGTAAAATAAATAAAATCGCCGGTGCATTGCGAAGTTTCGTGAAATCGCCGCACCTTTAAAGTCACAAGGTGCTCAACGTTTCTTGTGCCACACGGCTCTCATATTAGAGCAATATTTTCCCACCATACGTGTTCGTATTGACCGTCTGGCAGCCGCGGAATCTTTAATATAGGATTTTGTTTCAGGAAACTCCGGTTCTAGCTCTACGAAAAAGAACATGACACCAGAAACTCCTCTGGTTACTCCACTAAAGGTAAGCCCTGTCCCTGACGAATGTATGTAAGTATTGTATTTGTTTATTTTGCACTTGCTTACTAGGCTAAACATTTTAGGTAATTAATTGTAACAGTAAATGAAAAAGTTTAGGCTACAATGAAATTAATTAAAGTCCATTAAAACGAGGGAAGTATATTTCCAAGATTCCCCAGCACGATACCAAATTACCTTGTGATAAACAAGTTGACATTTTATTAATGACCACTCGAAAAGGTTGTTGACATTAAAGGTTGTTTATTATCAATTAATTAAAGTATTTTTATGTGTGAATTTATTATTTACACTGAAACTTTTTCAGCCAGGAATTTCGTCTTAATTTGATAACATTTCAGCCTATAAATTATTATTGAATTGCTTACTTGCAACGTCGACAAGGGCCACGCTCCGGTGCGTTAATGCGTTGTACCCTGAATGAATTCAACAGAGTTGCACTAACTGTTATTTGTTACAATAATTAAATATGTACTTAATGTATAAGTTAGTATAAGTGGTTCTGTAGTCAGATAGTTTCAGCATATGGGCTGTACTGTCGCATTGGTTAACTGTTATGATAGTATAAGTTTAATAAATAAAAAATAAATAAAACTTCAGTATAAATAATCAAAGACTGACTCTCATAGGTACGCACTCTCTCACTTACGCATGGCATTTCAAAGATGAAACTGAGTCATGTTAAAGGATATTGAACTATAAGTTCAGTGATGGATCAACCAACCTACGTTGAGGTTATGGATTGTTCTCTGATAAGAGCTTATGTGGTAGATTGTGGTGCGTTTGCAAACTAACAATAGGCCGTATCAGGATTTGTAAGAGTAACACTACACACAAGCACAGATAATTTAAGAACATTTTACAAGATTGTTGCTTTTTTTCTGGAGTATAACAATATATCCATGTTTCATCACCTGTTACGATGTCATACACAGCATTAGAATGTCCGTGATTGTACTTTAATAGCATTTCTTTACACCAATCCACACGATTCCGTTTTTGTTCTGGAGTGAGTTCGTGAGGAATCCATCGGCAACAAAGTTTCCTAACTTTTAAATGATCATGTAAAATTTTCTGAATTTGGCTCATACCAATCCCCAAATGTCCTCGAATCTCCTCATAAGTGATACGCCGATTTTCTTCAATTAGTCGTCTGACTGTAGCCACATTTTCTCCGTGATCGCAGTTGAGGGTCGACCTTCACGAATTTCATCATGGAGAGAAACACGGCCGCGATCAAATTCAGCATACCAACGCATTACAGTGCTCAGATGTGGTGCTTCTCTCCCAAAAGCATTTTGAAGACGAGCAGCGCAATCTTGCGGAGAAAGCGAACTTTTAAAATCATAAAAAATCATCGCCCTAAAATCTTTTCGTGTTAGTTCCATTTTTGCGACGGACAACGAACTTCAATTTGAGATAAAAAAAACAATTGACAAGTGACATCCCGCCAGAATTTATTTTCATTAACTAATGAGATTTCATGTTTTAAAAAAATATAACATTCGAAATTCAAACATTTACGGGTGGCCAGCTACGCAAAACTTTTAGTGTGAACTAGGTACTGTAATTATTTTTATCATTGTTGTTGACATTAGTAGACTGGAAAAATAAATATATATTGTAATATTTGCATGCTATACAATTGTAGTTAAGTAGGCTAATGCGCTGATTATTTTATTTTTTCTACTACTACCATGAACTGTACACTACTTATTCGCAAATAAATAATTTGAATTCGAATTGGAATTTATCCCAAATAATAATTTGAAAAAGAATAAACATTTGATTGATACTGTCGCGTTTCACTTGTCGCGTTTGTTGAATAAAAAGGTCACTCAACAAACGGTTTCAAATTATCTCATCCTACAAAAGTTTTATAGGTTTTTCCATTTGAAAATTGGTTACTATGATTTATAGCAATGAATGTGGAATCCATTTGAATCTTGAGATTGGTTGAATTGAATTTACTTTTTGAATACCTTCAAAAAAAGTCGATCATGTTCTTTTCTCAGAGCTAATATTTTAGTCCGCAATGGCGGCGATCGTCGAAGCATGAATCTTTAATTTAGAGAGGATCCAAATATATTACCAGATCCGACGCGTAATGTAGGGGACTGTAGGGACCCTTCTTTGTCATGTAAATTTAAATTGAGCCTCGCAGTATGTTACATATTGTGCTCGTATTACTGTCTGCAAATTCTGTTGATTTGAGGTTAAGTTCTGTATAATTAAAAACACTTTTTTTTCTAAATGTTTGCGCTAAATCATCAGTAACTCCTTTGTTACAGACACCTAATCAATCACTTTAGTTTGTTTACGTATTTTATTTTTGGTACTTATAAGATTTTTATAACGATGATTTGCTGTTAGAACCCTAGATGCTAATTATAGTGTTTGTGTCAGGTTATAACCATAGTTATAACTAAACACTATCTCGTGCTCACGGTGTGGCGGGGCGCGCGGTGTCATTACCGTGAGAGCCATGGGCGAGAGTGGACGCGTCGCCTGCGCACATGGTGTGTTATCGAGCCAGTGTATCGTGTGCAAGGAGTATCTTACAAGTGACGACGAGGAAAAAGGTCAGACAATACTTGTATTTGTAAATAAAATAAAATAAAGTTACGTAAAAGGGGGAAATGTGTCTATACAAGGTGTTAAAAATTAAACAGAAAACAATCATCCGGCAAATGAGCTTTAGTGCACTATATTATTGTTATAATAATAATAATAAATCTTTATTTACGTAATCAAATAAACTTTAAAAACAACATGATCAAGTCTCCTATTAGGCATAACAGAATGCCTGTATCAGGAGGCCACGCTCTTCCATAACGGTAGAAATTACGTAAGTAATGTAGTAGTTAATGTATTGTTACATTTGCATTGGTTATATCGTTTCTTATTTGATAAAAATGTAACATCGTTTCTCATTTTATTACTAAATAAATGACGTTCAAAATTACGTAGGTACATTGACTTATTATAACGAAAAAGAGGTTCTCAATTTTTTCGTGCAACAATGATCTTATCTTGTAAACAATAAAAACTTTATTGCGATCTGACATTCATTGTAATTCCAACAGTAATTAAATAAAAATTGATCGCACCTTCCGAATTGATTGTTCTACTTTAATTGCTGTTTTAAACATGGATAATTCAACTTTAATTCAATGCAATGAATATGAATTACAACTTATTTATTTAGGTGAATTGTGAGTTGAGTTGGGTATGATTCTACAGTTCTTTTTAAATGCCTTTTAGGTACTTTTACTGGCATGTCATTTTAGGCTATTATGATGCTGTGGTGAATAGATATGTGGCTACCTCTACCGTTCGCCATCGCGGGCGCATGCCTGGCGGTGGCAGGCGCGACAGCGAGCGCTGGTACGGCTCCATAGCCTGGATGGCGCTGTTAGCCTAGTACCGCATATGAACCGCTGCATATAAGATTTATATTCTGAATGGTATAGATAGACGAATCAAGATGATGTCTGTCGGACCTCGGTCCCCGACCCTAACATCCGGTCAGTAGGAGGCGTTTTCCATTGACTTCCTAACTCTAAATCAGTTGCCAAAGATAGGAACTATGTTTTTGACATTGCCAACCTGTGGTTGTTTTGCTAACATAAAATGAAATGAATTTATTGTTAATTGTGAACATAAATTTGGGTACAATGACATTCAGAACATAAACAGACCAAATATATAGTTTATTAAATTTATTCATATTTACATTTTTAAAATCGTCGAGTAAATAAATAATTAATATAATTATAAAAGAGTTCCTTGAAGGTAAATCTAAGTTTACTGGGGGCTTATAAGCTTATGTACATATTGATGGCGAACATTTCTATAAGTTGTATCCAGTATTTTGGAAATTGGTGTTTACGTTTAAAAACAAATATACACACTTCATATATATATACAAGCAAGGCAATGGGAGCGTATTAAGTTTTCTGAATAGTGGCTTACAGGATTCTCGTTTTCTGTTGCAACACATAGCTCTAATACACATCTTTTGAAATATTTGGTATGACAAAAGAGTTTCCCCAAAGAACAATTCCATAACGCAGAATGGAGTCAACATAATAATAATGGTTCTCCTGGCCGATTTCGACCACGGCGGCCAAACTCAGCAGAGATCGGCCGACTGGAGCGGGAGATGTTGTGGTGCACGGGTGTGGGCGCGGTGCGCACGTGCACTCACTGTTCCATCGCTCTCGGGGTTCGGTGGGACGGTAGTCCGACATGACCGGAGAGATAGATATCCGTTATATGCAGTCAGAGCTGCTCGCTGGAATACCAATCTAGTGATTTTTGTCAGTGTGAATACAAACCTACTTAATGTGGCACACACGGTATTAATATGGTCCTTCCAACTAACGTTACAGTCTAAGCTAAGTCCCAAAAAGGTGCTTTGTGTAGTGTCTTGTATGATGTCACTTTCGTGTGATACACATAGGTGTTGTGGATTACGTCTCATTGTTCGGAACTGTATATAGGTATTTAGTTTTGTTGGTGTTCACTTTTAGATAAATAAAATAATAAATAATAAAATAATTTATTCACAAAAAGATTGTTAACATGATTTTAACACTTACTTAACTAACAAGGTGTTTAAGTACTTAAGTATTAAGTATTTATATTGTTGTCATTTAGCCATTAAATTGCCTCAGCTAATGCTATATAAGTCATTACCTTTCATTACTGAGCTAACGTCGACCGCGACTGAAATGCACTCCTGTGACAGATGTTTAGACAAATCATATACGAGTATTTATAGTAGAAAAGAAGGGGACTCTGTGTGTATGCTAACTTGCAGTATTTCGAAATTATTTTGTAGATACATTGACTGGTATTTTATAATTGTTTTCTGAATGGAACAATATCCTCGAATTTCTACGCACTGAGTCTTTTCCTTCAAATAAGATTTAAGCCATTGCAACACAGGTCCACTTATGCCATATTTTAAGAGCTTAACGAGGCGTCAATCTTGTGGTACAAAAACAAAACAATCAAAATATCACATAGGTAAGCGAGGCTTATTAAAATATGTCGAGTAGGTATGTGACACAAAGAACCGTTGTAGTTGTTGGTAACAAATACCTCCATTAAATTGGAAATATTTGGTACAAAGGTACGTCCATTAAATTGGAAATTTTTGGTACAAAGGTACGTCCATTAAATTGGAAATATTTGGTACAAAGGTACGTCCATTAAATTGGAAATTTTTGGTACAAAGGTACGTCCATTAAATTGGAAATATTTGGTACAAAGGTACGTCCATTAAATTGGAAATTTTTGGTACAAAGGTACGTCCATTAAATTGGAAATATTTGGTACAAAGGTACCATTTGGTACAAAGGTACCCCCATTAAATTGGAAATATTTGGTACAAAGGTACCTCCATTAAATTGGAAATATTTGGTACAAAGGTACCCCCATTAAATTGGAAATTTTTGGTACAAAGGTACCTCCATTAAATTGGAAATATTTGGTACAAATGTACCCCCATTAAATTGGAAATGTTTGGTACAAATGTACCCCATCAAATTAGAAAAAAAAAGTATTTGCCACCTGCTGTCAAACATTGGTGCAAATTTACAATGCACAAAACGAAGTCGCAAGAAAGATCTTGTGTTTTCAAGTCGATCCAATCTACTCCTGACGATGTCTAGCAACTTGCCAGCATTAGATAATCTCGATTTGGATAACAATAGAACAAATTCTACCAAAGGCATGTTTTCCGCTTGATAAGACAGGAAAAATTTCTTGTCAGGTTAAGGAATCAAGCCAAAAAGTCATAAAATTAGGTCATTTTAGACAGTATTGCAAAACACAGCTACTGAGAAAGAGAAGGTTAGAAGACAATGATAAGTAAAATGAAGAAAGACCAAACAATTGAGAAAAAATAGAGGAGTCGACAACGTGGCAGAAGAAGATGAAATAGACTGGAATATCTGTTTTTTTAAATAGCTTAGTGCTAATAAACATGTGATGTTCTTATTAAATTGTCCGTTGTCCGCATACTTTTTGCCATGCTTAGTACTCGCCTTAGTATACGCCTAGTAATACGGAAATCTCCTGAAAATATAAAAATAACATATTTAAGAACTCATATCGAATATTTACTTCAAGCCTGGAATCACATAAATCTGTACGTCTAACGTGCCAGAACCAAATTCACCTTATTTGGCTTAATTCACGCAATGTGTATTTTTAAGGACTTGACTTTCTACACAGCAACAATCGACACTCACTTAGAAGACGGAATAGTGCGGCAATATGTAGGTAATTCAATAAGATCAATAATAATAAGATATCAATAATAATAAGATTACTCTAACATACCGCCATTTACACGGCTTCGCGTAAGTTTTGGTTACAAAATAGTTATTTTAAAAAACTAATAATTAATCTTCCAACTTTTTGTACAATCATTAATTTGGCAGACGAATTATTTAGTCACGTGATTATTGCTAAAATAATATTATAACACTTTATTATTTGCTAAGTAGAACGGTTGCAAAACCTGTATTGTGCAAAATGATTGTTTTTAAAGTAGTGGGATTGCGGGGTGAGGGTGTCAAGTAATTAGTTGATCTAAAATGATCTTTTCTCATACGTTTTTGTTAAACAATAGTAAACATGTAAAGAGTGCAACATATTGCTTTTTGATACTGTCCCTTACTGTTCGCAACAAAACGGCGAGGTAAAGAGGTCATCATATCACATCATATCATATCAGCCTGTTAGAATCCACTGCTGGATATAGGCCTCTCCCAAGGAACGCCACAAAGAGGAAGAATCTGGATATACGAGTATTAAAACGTTTAAAGATAGGCAAGCACGAGAAAAAGATTTACAAAAGAGTCTCAATGAATACCTTAAGATGTATAAACACGACGCCCCATTCTGTGGCAGAGAAAACACCTACAAACTATTTTTCAGAAGAATAAATAGAGATAAAATACCAATACATTAATAATAAAGATGATACAGAAATAAATGACAAGAACAAAGAGCAAAAAGGAAAGAAGAAAGGAGATAAGAAGAGGAAACCTAAAGATTCTGAATAAAGGGGCCAAGGTGTACGTTAAAGAGATAAACAAAACAAATAAACTTACCTTAAAGTATAACCCGACACCACACGTTGTAGAAAAATCAAAAGATGGAGTTGTAACTATCCGAAACGAAGACACCGGTCAAGTGTTTGACCGGTTAATTCGGAGGAATATATTATACCTAAAAATAAAATATTACTATTATACCTAAGAAAGCTGTAAAAGAAGAACAGGAAAATAGGATTGGAAATCCAAAAATAAACGAAGAACAATAAATTATCGAATTTATTTTAGGCAAAGTATGATAAACGACGTACCTACTATGATTCAGATGTATTATGATTTAAGGTGTAATAGTATTCAAATTATATACCTACTTAATTAAATGATCAAAGAATTATTTAATAAGGAAGAGATGTAGTGTTTGTGTCAGGTTATAACCATAGTTATAACTAAACACTATCTCGTGCTCACGGTGTGGCGGGGCGCGCGGTGTCATTACCGTGAGAGCCATGGGCGAGAGTGGACGCGTCGCCTGCGCACATGGTGTGTTATCGAGCCAGTGTATCGTGTGCAAGGAGTATCTTACACTAAGTGATTGTAAATTTGAGCAGGGCTTGTTTTATTTAATAAAGTTAGAAATCCTGTTTCCCACTTGCAGTGCAGGTAGGCAGGATAACTAGATAAAAATATTAAATCAAATGTAGGTAGTTTAGTACAGGGGTGAAGAAGATCCATGTTTCAGTCAGACACGATAATTTAAATGGCTCGTAAAAAAAGTGGAGGGAAGTTTTAAAATTGGAATGTATCTTTTTTAACTAAAGAAGGATCATGTTTGAAAAATAGATTATAACCAGCCAGTCTCACATACAGAAAAACGTTTTTTCGCTTTCTGAGTGGCCTGGAACCGTCCGCAAGATCATCGAGGGAAAAGATCGTTTACCGATATTGACTCGAGGCGACATAGCCCTTGGTGTAAGTAAACATCCTTACTTGATTGTTGAAGCACTGTACCCTAAGCACGAACAATTCACGTATTCGCAACGTAATAGAATCGAGCCAACGACACGATAACTTAAGTAGGCAGCACGAAGCACTTTCGTCGTCGTAAGGTAAACTCGATAGCCTTACGAAAGTGACGTCATCCTAACGTAAAAGAGCTGCCCCCTAGATTGAGCTATGAACGAATGATACGTTCGAAAACGCATCGAAGCTCAGTTTTGAATAAAAAATAAAAGCCATTCATGGAGAAAACAAGTGAAATAATAGAGAAAACAAATTACACTAAAAAATGTGGTTAAAATTTAATTAGATTTGAAGTAAAAGTAAACATTAAAACTATAAACCTTAAAAGATATCTCTTTCGTAAGTGTTACGATTTCCGAACGTCCTTCAAGATTGTCACTGTCAGACAAACGGAAACTTTGAAAATTTTTCAAATAGTGTTTCAAAAGATTACGATAAACGAGCAGTTTACAATTTATGATAATTGTGGAGTTCATGGAAAGGCATGTACCTAAGTATATTGAAATTCTATGGCCTTGTTCTATTACCAAGAGTTTATACCTATTAATCACAGTGATTTTGTTCTTGTAAGAGTGTGTCGTATTATGGAAGATTTTCTGTTTCCCAGACATGGAGATCTATCCAAATTAAGCTTTTTGCTGTGACCATTGGACACATTACACCTTCACAATAAAAGAAAAAGAAAGAAGACAGAGAGACCAAAAGCTCACGTTACAAGCTTATTTTGAAAAGGATGACAAAATTTTATAAATCATTACATGGTATTAAAGCATACTCGCTTCCCGCGTTGTTGCCTATGTCTGTAATATGTATATATGTATGCTTAGATCTATCATGGTTTTAATAAGCATTTCTGAATAAAGTTACACGTTATGTGTATTACATGTTATATAATAACAGGGAGGTCGTAAATAAAATCGCAAGTTGTATCTAAACATGTTTCTTTTATTTTTATCACATTATTACGAGTACAACACAATTTATAATTTTATATCTTTGCAATCAAGTCGTCAATCATAACAAACACGTCGCCGTAGTAAACTCTTTTCCTACGCAATAGTTTCTGTCACCAATATGGAGTTCTCCATCAAACGCTAGTCTATAAACTATTGGGTTGAATGAATTGTTATTTACTTGTTGTTTACAGTATATCGCTGCACTTGAGTTGCTGGAAATTTATTGAAACTATTAAGTATTGCAGGGTTCAGTGGGTTTGGTAGGAGCCTGTGGCATAAAACGATAAAGCTCAAAGCACCTAGAAGAAAATGAGAAATAAAATTAAATTTGCTCTACCTAAGTGCACCTACATATAAACATTAATGTAAAATAAATAAAATTGAAAATTCTATCCCACACACACTGTATTGCAGGCTGATCCTTTTACTAGATTTTAAATCTGTTTTTCTTTTAATTGGCGACATGTATGCAAAAAAGCTGCCTTACTGAGGCGAAACCTATTTTTAAATTCAGTGTCGCCTAGGGTCAGATACAAAGAATTTTTTCTAAGGAGAGCTCTCCTTGAAATTTCCCTGTAATAATTAAAAAATAAGTATGTATCCTTTTAGCTTATTTTCGATTAATAGAAGCATAGAAATCTAATAAAAAGCATCGTAAAGATTATAATTCTAACCTCGTTTCCCTTTCTCCATTTCTCCTTTCGCCAATCAATTACGCTGCTAAATAATAGTGAAAAGTACGCCGGGACATATTTAAACAAGTTAAACCTCACCACAAAATAAAATAACGCTTGAATTACAAGTGTTTTGCTTCGAATGAGCTCCGACGAAAGTTTTCTCACCGAAAATTTCAAGTGACAAAACATTCGTAAGCCAGCTATCGTTATTCACGAAACTATACGTCAAAAGGTGGTTCGTGCTCGCATTTTAGTATAAAAGTCTGACGTTTCGTTTACGTACGCTTACTATACGTTAACTTAAGTCATTCGTGCTCCCAAATTTAGTTAGTTTTACGTCCGATAGAGGCGCTGTCTGATTCCCATACAAAATGATTACGTTTACTATACGAAAACTTTTACGCAAATGGTTCGTGCTTAGGGCACTGGTATCTACTCGTGAGCATTTTACGGAAATTTCTGTCATTCTAAATTTAAATTCGCTATCATAAACTTAACAAAAGATATTACATGATTTCAATATACTGGCAGAAATGTCGGCCTAATTTTTTTTTAAAAACCGGTTGTAAGAGAATGTATGTTTTTTTTTAATTTTTTATCACAATAATATTTGTCACTATTTTTGACACAGGTCGCTACGCAGTGGGTTCCAATTTTATTCGTGCCTAAATTGTTCGTATGGAAAGTAAAATAAACTGCATACACAAACAAATCGCTCTGCACTCTACTCTTTGCAAATATTCACGTATCCGAATAAATCTTTAAATAAGAAATTTAAATAACTGGGACCGGGAGGGCCCTACCTTGAAAGTCAGTGTTATCATTTATCGACTCGGTCCGTTTCACTCTTGAATGAATTAAATGCAGTTACTCTAGTCACTGGTGATCAGCTACTGCCTACTAGTGCAATTGATTAGTGATAAACTGAGGTAATGAAAACGAGGCAGATGCGTGGACTTTCCAAAAAAATAACAAAAAATATCAAAAAAACTTACTTGGGTACAAAATATCACTTTTGAAAGTACTTACTCGTACTTTTACTTTTAGTAAAGAACATGTCTTGAGCCCAAGAACAGTATTTAGATAGTATTACGATTGACAATAATACATAAATAATACATGTTTGAATATTGGAATGTGCACACTACTTATCTAAGGAATGTAGTTACCTTAGGTGTATCTAAGATGGAGATGACGAGTTGGTTGATCAGCTATTTATGGAGGTATAGTGTCTGTGTGAGATTGTAAATTCTAAAATACTTGTATCTTGTTTGTGCTTTGGTCCTTGCTGAAAATCAGTGTTGCGGTATGCTATCCATCTGCTCTCACGACTTATACTGAGCTAGGGCCATTTTCGCACACAATAATGTTAGTAATGTTTTTTTTACATCTAATTTTTAATTTTCATTTTATCTAATGTATTATTATTAATTATGCCAAATAAATAAGTTCTTCATCAAAAAAACGCGAAAATCGACTTTCAGAGTAGGACCCGAGCGATAAAAATAAAATTGTTAAGGGAGTTTGCTGCGGCACACGTGCTGAGGCCGTACTCCCTAACGTTTCGTTCGTATTTTCGATCTCTAGCACTTTCGCTCGCTACGGGAAGCTTGTAAGAGGGACAGGTATGGCTACATCCGAAACTACGGACAAAGGCTTAGAGAGTAGGGAGTTGGCTACCACCGTTGTTCCGGTTAAGTAATTGCCGGTAAACGTTCTTTAGCCGTGTGTTGAGGAGATAGCTCGGGATGTTGAAGATTAATAAAGGTGGACTGTATGTAATAAATATTTAATGGCAATCCGCGA
The DNA here is from genome assembly GCA_963921415.1 of Pyrausta despicata. Classification (NCBI taxonomy): domain Eukaryota; kingdom Metazoa; phylum Arthropoda; class Insecta; order Lepidoptera; family Crambidae; genus Pyrausta; species Pyrausta despicata. Next base: position 13,840,509 of record OY992861.1, on the reverse strand, counting down.
GTACAAATATTGAATGTGTGGACCGCGTATGGTAACCGCCGTGGCCCGATGACAAGACAGAAGTGACCATCGGCGATCGTCGGGTCCGGCGGCCAGCCGAGCACAGCCGAGCCCAGCCGAGCGTAGCCGATGGTGCGCGAACATCCTCCCCGGGTTGACCTCTTCATGCAAGAGGAAGTGGGCAAAGATTATTGAAGGCCCGAAGAATTGTCCCCTTCTGAAGCAGAGAAAGGTATTCCAAATGAAAACGGTTCCAGAAGTGCTGCTTGATATACTCTACACGCTGATCGCGCTCCAGCCGAGAGATGTTGACATCAGGCACCTGTGGATACGGAAAAGACACGAGTGGTCGTCCAATTAATAAATGTGCAGGAGTGAGGACAGAGAAATCATGAGAATCAGAGGATTGTGGGGTTAGAGGACGAGAATTAAGAACGGCCTCTATCTGAGCTAAACAAGTGGCCATTTATTCAAATGTAAGATGCGTTAATTGCAGCAGTCGCTTTAAATGATGTTTTGTAGAGCGCACTGCTGATTCAGCAATCCCATAGTGTGGACTATAAGGAGGAGAGTAGATAAATTCGATGCCCTGTTGAGCTACTTCGTATGCCATATCTGACTCTAATAAGAAATTATGCAATTCATTATTAGCCCCGATGAAATTAGTCCCGTTGTCGGATAAGATACTTTGCGGCTTTCCTCGACCAGCAACGAAACTATTTAATGCAGCTAAGTATCCTTCTTTAGTAAGGTCCGTAACGAGCTCGATGTGCACTGCTTTAACTGCAAGGCAAACAAAGATACACAAATACGATTTTATCAGCTTACAATAATTGAGGCCCTGCATGTTGTAAATCTAAGATAAATTTGGTACAAATAAGTTTTTTTTTGTATACAAATTGAGGACCTGACCACCACAAAGAGCACTCGCTGATAAGGTCAGCCTTCAGCCCGCGAGAAACAAGAGCTGCCAGATTGTCCCTAGACGGTACGTAGCTCCACGTATGCCCTGCTGTGCTCTCCTGTATTTCATCATCAACACGATGACGTACAAAAGGTTTCAACATGGTGGTGACATAACCAACAGAGTACTATTGTAGAATCACACCAAAAATGACATTTGTGCAGAGATAAGGTAAGAGAGCTCAGAACTTTAGTACACAGTCTAGTACCTAACAGTGCTGCACACAGCTCCAGACGTAGAATACAACGTGGAACGATAATCCCGAAGTTGTTTTAGCTGAGGCATCGAAGACTGCCCGGAGCTTTGTCGTCGTAGTGGTCTCTGATGACACCGTGATGTGGCAAAATAACTAGCCTCATATGACCCAAGTGCTCGTACTCCTGCATCAATCCGACGTACCTATCCTTGAACGCGGGATCTCGCTCAAATCGACGCTCGAGTGATAAAAAACGACGCTTGGCCATGGCATAAGAATCGCCTAGGACACTAGGGTCGTCCTTCATCGGCATAGTGACGACAAACCGCCCAGTTTCGTCTCTGGTAGTATGTTTATTAAAACTTTCTTCACAAGCTCGTTCCTGCTGCGATAAAAAATGTTTAGGCGAAACTGAATCAAGTTCCCAGAACTTGCATAAATTTGTATTGACTTCGCTGGATGTAAAGTTGCAAAGGTGCGATTGCTTTGAGGACGATGGATGTGATGGAAGAGCAACGGGGCCTGACACTATCCACCCTAGCTGTGAATCGCGTAATTTGGGTTGATTTTTTCCTCGCGGTGATCTTCCTTCCCTCGCTGACCACGCGCACCAACGCTGTGGAAAGCAAAATATGCGAAGCAGTAGCATGATGTATGGTAGTAGTGTCACTTGATAAGGCGACATTATCTGGAGTGCAAATAGGCAAAGAAGAAGCGCCTCCAGAAGTGTCCGTTGGTAAGGCAACACTATAACTACTAGGCATTGGATTTTGATAGGAAGTAGGATTTGATTGGTCAACATGCAAAAGCGTATTATGTTTACCTTTACAATATTGGCAACGCGACAATCTACATCTGTTTGTTGGATGTCCCAATCGTAAACAATTAAAACAAGTTTTAAATTCCTTTACTTTTGATATTCTCGTTTCAACAGGCAGGTTTCGAAATAATTGACAAGTGTATAATAGATGATTGTTATTACATAAAGGACATTTAATTTTTTCGATTGTATTTGTATTTTGTTTATTGTTAATATGTTTATTTAAATTTAGATTATCGCTTTGATTATTATTATTAGGTGCAATTATAAAGCTTCTATGTTTAGTTTCTACTTTATTTTTACATATTTTTTCCTCCACTGTTTCTAACAAATCAGCCTTATTACCAATGAAACTACAAAACTGAGCCAATGACGGTGACCCTGTTAAGGTGCTGCGATACTCCTCCCAATTTTTACTAGTAACAGCATCTAATTTACTAGACATGATGTATATAATCAGAGTATCCCAATGTTCCGTGGGTTCGTTCAATGTTTTTAGCGCTCTGATATTTTTATTAATGGTATCGATGAGATGACGCAAAGATGAACTCGACTCCTTATAGATCGGTTCAACATTGAACAATGCCTGCACGTGATTGTTGACTAAAAGCCTACTGTTGTTAAAGCGCTCACACAGTAAATTCCACGCCATTTCGTAATTGTCTCCGTTAAAATCAATGTTTTTAATTATTTCTAGTGCATTCCCTTTTAGAGACGCACGAATCTTCGTGCGTCTCTAAAAGGGAATTTACTAATATTGTCTACTCCACTACTGTTATGAATTAAAGACAAAAACGTATCCCTATACTCAAGCCAGCACTGATAACTTCCATTGAAATTTGGCAAATCAATTTTAGGTAAGCGGATAAAATTATTGCGTAACGATGCACCTGATTGTTTGCTAGTCGAGCTCGTTTCGGACGCGCCGTCGCCAGCGCCGGCGCTGGCCAGCAAGCTACGCGCCTGCGTAGCCAGCCCGTGGTACCGATCCTCGAACTGAGCGCGCTCCGCGTACTCTACGTCTGGTGCATCCGAGGACACCTCGATATCCAGCTGTAAATTGTCAAATTCAACGTATAAGGCATCAAATTTAGTAAAGCGGCCTTCCAAATCTATACGCTGGAGGTCTGAAATTGTTTTATTGCTGGTAAGGATATTTAAATAATTGCTAAAATTCGTAAGCTTGGCTTTCATAGCACTGCGTTTCTTTATAAGCACAGAAAAATTATCTTTATCTGAAGCCATGTTTTAAAGATTTATTGAAATTACGGAGTAACGAAATACGATGTACACAAATAAATGAATTGAACGTTATCTAAGAACACGAAATAAATAGGCGCTTGACCTTGCAAGCTAAGCAATGGATGGCTGAGCGCACAGCTGATGCGATCCCGTTATACAAGTTATCTACGAAGCAACGGGACGGTAAATTGATAAGCCGTGCAATAGTTCAGCGCGTAAGCAATGTGCTTTGAATAAAAACATAAACAAATGGCTTATACAAATAGTTAGCTTGTTTAAGCTTAGTTTAGAGGCAGAGTGACGAAAGAACGGAAGAAAGCTTAAGAAAATACCGTTAAAATATGAAATTTAACGGTATGAAAAGTGATTTTAAAGGATGAAAAGGGAATAATTGGAACGAACTCACAAGATGTCCTTATCCTTAATCCACAAGGTGACCTGAATCCACGTGGAAGCGATGACGTGCAGAATTTCGACTTTTAAGTCGAATTTTACTGCCGAATCTGGACTTCCGGGATATTAAAGAGTCGGGATGTGGTGCAATCAGTGCTTTTCTTCTTCTTGACGTACTTTGAAGACCTCAAAAAACGACTTCGTTCACTGAACGGCAATGACACGGCGATTTCGAAAATGGCGGCTTCAAAATCCACACGTTGAACTCGCAGTATTGTCGCCTGTAGTTCTTCTTACACGGTGAGAGGACCAAAAATGTTGAGGAGATAGCTCGGGATGTTGAAGATTAATAAAGGTGGACTGTATGTAATAAATATTTAATGGCAATCCGCGAGTACAAATATTGAATGTGTGGACCGCGTATGGTAACCGCCGTGGCCCGATGACAAGACAGAAGTGACCATCGGCGATCGTCGGGTCCGGCGGCCAGCCGAGCACAGCCGAGCCCAGCCGAGCGTAGCCGATGGTGCGCGAACACCGTGTATTGTATTGTTTTGCTATTAAACGTTTAGTAATGGTACTGCCTCGTTGGTGTAGTGGCAAAGTTTCTGCCTTGCATCCTGGGTTCAATCCCAGGTCGAGCCAAAATTGTTTCTGAGATTTTCTGTCATGAATTTCTCAAAAACAGCTCGGAGTCGGGAAGTTGGCGGTGTTACACCCCCGTGCCTCGGAAAGCACGTTAAAGCGTTAAAGCGCGCACGGTCCTGCGCCTGATGTCTCTCCGGTCATGTCGGATTGCCGTCTCACCGAACTTTGAGAGTGATGGAACAGTTAGTGCAGCTGTGTATTGCGCTCACACTTGTGCACTTTCATATCTCCTGTGGCTGATCTCTGTTGAGATTGGCCGCCGTGGTCGAAATCGGCCAGGAGGACTATTTTTTTTTTTTATTAATGATAGTTATATCTAGATGACATAAGTCTCCTTGAAAATTGCGTTGGTACGAGTTTGTAGAAGGGCCTTAGCAGCTGATTTAAACGATGTAACAAAGAAAATAGTTAACTTTTGGTTTTAGTAATAATAAGCTTTCACTAATATAAAAAAACTGTGCGGTTTTGTACTTGGGATCCACTAGAAAACAATGAATTAAAGAAATAAGAACGGCCCTGATAGCATAGATACGTTGGATACGGTATCTGGAATCTAAGAATTTTTTGTTATTGCTTTTCAACGCCAGAACTGCAGAGGCCCTATTGCGCTCATCAGTATTCGCTTTATATAATTTACTTAATTTAATTTATATAACTACCTAATATATATTATTTATATGAAATAATTTACCTATTTTGTTACCTTAATGGGAAATGATATTGAGCCTAAAGTAACATTGCAATAGGTCGCTCCAGATAGTCCTTTTCTGATCTCGCTTTTGGCTCATCAGAAGCACCTACCTATCATTATTTTGTTATATTATTTTCAAATAGGCTCAGTTCTTACTAATCGTAGTTAGCTTAAAGCAAGATTTTATTTGTTTAGTATTTTTTGCGTTTACAACGCTATTTTTAATTTCGAAAAGATACTTAAAAATTATTTTTCCCCGATGACCCAAAAGAATTTTAAGTGTTATGTCTCGTGTAAACGCAAAAAATACTTAACAAATAAAATTTTAGCCTGTTTCATCTTAACTGATTGTTAAATATTTGAAAATATATCTTTTTTGGGTATTTTGAGGGTGTCTTCCACAATCATTGATGAAACATACGCTGGCTCAAAGCGTTAAAAATCACTTACAAAATTTAACGACTCCATTAAGGTTCTCGGTAGCTCAGTGGTCAGAGCATTGGACCGGATTTCCAAAGGTCGGGAGTTCGACTCCTCCCCGATGACCGGAGCTGAAAAGAATTTTAAGTGTTAAGTGTTTTCAAAATAAAAGCAAGCTCTTAATACGGCCCGAGATCTGTTCCACGGCCCCAGATCGATCGATCCAGCGATAAGACCGCCTAAATTATGCATATTTCTTTGTTAAACGTATCTGTATTTTTTTTTGTGTTGTACAGTAAAGTGTTAACCTATCTATCTATCTATCTGTTCCACGGCCCTAGATCTGTTCCACTTATGATTACAAAATATATCATTTGTTCCAGAACGGCCGCGTCCGAACGCGTCTAGGCGTCCGATTCGCTGAGACATCGCTCACCACCGTTCCCGAGCGCTTGGACCTGCCGCGACCCGTCCGGGCGCCAGCCTGATACCCGCCGGCGCGGCTCATATGCGCACGACATGAGCGGTGCCGGGTGCTGCATGAGTATTATAGAGACAAAGTGACTCCGGCGCCGGTATAGTCGGAGGTTGTGATGACGCAACGCGCGTTACGGAATTTCGAGGTTATACAAGCCGCGAGGATTACAGTGTGAGTGTTTCAGCTCAGTAATTGCAGTGATATGGGAATAGGTGGTTGTGTGTGGAAAAAATGTGGATGCGTGAGCCACAAAGTACATCCGTTTATTTTACAATACGGAACTTCAAAGTGATACAATACCCCGAGTGAATGTCTGATTGTTAATAAGTGTATTACCTTAGTGTGGGCGATAGAAAGAGCTCTGACGAGTCAAATGGAGCCCAGATGTAGTTAATATGCGCGTGGAATGATCATTACAGGGACAAATTCGGTCTAACGCCGGTAGTCTCAATCTGGATTGAGCAACGCGTTGCGGAACTTCGAGATAATACACGCAGCTAGTGTCACTAGTGTGTTTATTAGTATTCCAGCTCAGTGATAGGAATATAAAGAGCTCAGATGAGGCTTATATGCGTGCGGTTTGAGGATTTCTAAAACAATGTCGGTATGTACGGCCCCGGAGATACGGAACTTTAAAGTCATACAAGCGGCTAGCTATCTAGGTGTCTCAGTGTGGTCTTTGCAATAAAAAGTGCTCAGTGTGTCAGCTCAGTGATAGGAATCAATCTCAAATGCAACTCCAGGACTTATGAAGGCGATTATTGAAATGACATTAGAATGATACACTTTTTTATCACTTTTTTCATTCAAATGTCTACTGTTCGCGTAAACCGAAGAAACAAATATATTGAAATGACTTTGTTAATCTTGGCTAAGTAAGTACTATTTCTCTTGATAAAGATGTCTTTTTTTCAACCCATTATCATGCAGTAATCTCATCACTTAGAACCGTAAAACTTTTTAACATGTTGTATCTTATATTTTCTCTGAAACGTGATTTGCGCTATGGCGGTTACAGTAATAATTCAAAGAGCATTGAAATAGGCCGAAAATACTACAAAATTATTTGTTTCTTTGGTAAGTTGGGAACAGATACACAGTTGTTCAGCTGGTGGTGGACGATATTGATAATTATAAAAACAGATAGATAGAGGAACCTGTCTAGGTCAATTGCGATGCAACTGGTCTATTTGGCTTTGGCCAAGGTACAGCAGGTTCCCCTACTACTTATCTCATTGACAGTAATGTAAAATATTGATAGATTTTGTATACCTTAGTAGCAATCAATGTTACGGTATTGTTTTCATGAACAATTATTTGTTTGTTATTATTTTGCTACAATAAAAATAAACTCATGACTGATGTTACCTTATTAGTATTTATTTTAGTTTATTATACTTAATTAGTATTGTTTATAAAAAATAAGAAATATATCTTACTTTGTTTTTTAGCGAGAAGCTAACACATTTTTTTTTAGAATATATGTTTCTTGGAAAACCAATAAATGATTGCCTTCATTGTTAAGTATCAAAAATAATTAGGAACGGCTGAAAACGGAATGTATTTTTATAAAATGTTTTGTATTTTGTAAAATAATGGAAGATATCTTATCTTCAGGTATTTGTAAGACAATCGTTTTATTTTTTATTTTATTTGATACATCAAATCTGAAAAATGACATATTAAATTCAATAACAAGTTGTTCCTTGTTTCAAAACATGTATCTTAAACTATCAATTGAGGATATAATATAAGAAATGAATGTTTTGATAATGCAATTTTCAAGTGTAATTTATGTGCCTAAGTTTAATAAAATCAATTTGAATTTAAAACAATTTTGTAGTGATTTTCCTTCTTATTTAACATCATTTTGCACAGACTCTCGGATTGAGACCTTTCGAGCGAATTCGCGCTCCCTTCACGTCTTGCTGCCCTCACAGATCCCAGATGATATGCGTTAATAAAATAAATAAATTATTAAAATATCTTTCTTTCAGACTACAGGATCCATATTGTCATCACGGGAGAGGGTGAGCACCCGTGACAAACACTCTTGGGACAAAGCTTTACCAAAATGGCGACGTATGTGGATCCGCCAATATCTACTAACGCTACCTTACCTAAAGCGCGACTGACACCTTTAGCTACTTATATTGTAAACTGAATGGGTACAGACAATATCTTATATCATTTAGAGATCATAATAATAAATTGCTTTATTTCGTGTGCTATATTGTGTGTGTGTGTGCGCGTGTGTGCGTGTGTATGTGTGTGTGCGTGTGTATATGTGTGTGTATGTGTGCATGCGTGGTCTTGTAAGTAGATTCTCAACTTCCTCATAATTTAGTGAAGAAAAAGGGCCCCGTCAAAGAGTATAAATTTCGGGTTGATGACAGACAAACTAGATCGAGGGTAGATGTGATTCGACACGTGCGTCTATTTCCTGCGTCTACCCTAATTGTTTTAGGTAAACATTACTATTAGTACTACAGAAATTTTAGCCTTGCTTCTGACCTAACATGTACATAAAATCCTACCTACCTATAACCAAATACTTGTGCCAGGAAGGTTCGCTCCTCTATAGCCATAGGGACTTATGTGCTATGTGCAGCTGTATATTATTGACTGTTATGTAGATATTTGCGGTTCCTGAGGGCTATAGCGTAATGTGGATCTAGTTTAATCCAATTATCTCCTCTCACCTACAGAATTGCTACAGTTCTTGCATTTCACGAAGGCGAGTAGTCTTTATTTGTTTTTAAACGTGTACATGCATAATGCAATAGTGTGCGTGTATGACGACGCGGTCAGTCGCGAGCGCGCTGTCGCTCAGTTGTGTTTATTGTTTCCGGACGCTAATTGCCGTGAAGTACTGTCAGCATGTCAAAGCGCAAAGTTATCCATAGCGAGGTAAATATTTTTTTTCTAGTTTTGACATTAAATAAAAATGATTATTTTTTAATTTAAGTAATAGTTTAGTTTTGACTTTTGATACTTATTCAATTGTATATTTTATTGTTTTTAGGGTCGAGCAATCATTGCTAAAGTCTTTCACTTTCTAAAAGATGAATATAATTTTATGAAAGCAAATAACACTGATGGATGTGACCTAAGTCCATTAGCAAACATATTAGAACGAACTGCCCAAGCAACAGGCGTCAGTGAACGCACAGTAAGTAGGATTTTAAAAGAAGAGAAAGAGTTGCCATCTTCATCAACCAAGTTTACTTCACCCATGAAAAAGCGACGAAAAAGAGACGGTAAATTTAATTTAGATAATATGAATCGAGAAATTATTCGAACTACAATTCAAAATTTTCATATAGAACACAATGAACTTCCAACTTTGGCAAAACTTCAGTCAGCATTAAGGGAAAAAATTGGTTTTGACGGATGTTTGAGCACATTACGTTCGTTGCTTATAAAAATGGGCTACGAATGGAACAAAATTGAAAACAATCGTAAATCTTTACAAGAAAGGCATGAAATACAATTGTGGAGATTTAATTTTTTGAAAAAATTCATGAATACCGTGAAGAAGGCCGTCCCATTATATATACAGACGAAACATATGTGCTAACTTCGCACGTACGTCAAAACACGTGGAATTTAAAAAAACTAGATACTAAGACAAAAGACAAGTCATTTTTAAAAAAATTGAGTACCGGTGCTCGTTTTATTATAGTGCATGCGGGTAGCAGTAGTGGATTTATTAAAGATGCTTCGTTAATATACAAAGCATCATCCACAACTGGAGACTATCACTCAAATATGAATTTCAATAATTATAGCAAATGGCTGAATGAAAAGCTGCTGCCAAATTTACCAGATAAATCTGTTATAGTGATGGACAACGCATCCTACCATAATACTCGAAGTAGTAGTATACCTACGTCAAATTCGCGCAAGAGCGACATGCAAAAGTGGCTGACGGAACACGGTATTCCTTTCAATGCACTGTCCCGCAATGTAGAATTGTATGATTTAATAATCAGAAATAAGCAGCGTTTTATTTCATATAGAATTGACGAGATAATAAAAAGCAAAGGTTTCGAAATACTACGACTGCCACCATATCACCCCGAATTAAATGCCATTGAAAACATCTGGGGTATTCTGAAAAATAAGATTGCCTCGAAAAATATTGGTCAAAATATGACAGAAGTTCAAAATTTAATAGCTGAAGGTTTAAACAGTATCGATAACAACATCTGGCTTAATACATGCAAGCATGTCGAAAAAATTGAAAAGGAGTATATGAAATATTTTGATTATGACTTTGAATTTGTAATTAATGTGGGTGAATCAAGTGATAGCAGCACGACTGACTTTGAAACTAACGAAAGCAACAGTTTTTCCGAAGAAGATTAAGGCGACACATTTTTCACATACGTAAAAATAGATAGAAATTTGTTATTAAATAGTTCCAGCCTAGCCTTATTTTCATAATTTTGCCATATCTTGAGTTCAATTGTATATCCTTATTTAAGTCTTATGTTTCGCTTAAATTAAAACTTAAACCCAAATGTAGAAGAACATAATTTTATTTTAATACATTCCCTTATTTATTATTTATTTTAAATAATAAACATTTTAGTTTAAAAGTTTTGTTGTTTTATTTTATTATCAATTGAACATACAAAAATATTGGTATTATTTTTATGCTAACCATACCCGCTTTCGTTTTCACGCACACATCGACACATATACGGACACATATTTACCACAAGTAAATTCTGCTCGACTTCGTGATTTGAAAGAACTATAGAACTACTCGTATCTAAGTAACATATTGTTACTCTATTTAAATTTAAAAATAAACATAATGTGCCTGAGAGTTACAACGTGTGTGTGTGCGTGTTTGTTTGTGTGTGTGTGTGTGTGTGTGTGTGTGTTGTGCGCCTAATTGCAATTTAGTAGTGCCTCTATCTCTTCGTATGTCTTTTGTTCCATCCATTTGGTTAGCATCTTTTTACACCCCGAGTATAGTTTATTATATATGGCTTCTGGTTTCCCATACATACCGGAAGGCTGTATCCGAAGGGTCGATAACCGCAATCCTGAACTGTGTTGACACGTATTAACATTTCAGGATTAATGAAATTCAGTTTAACAGGTGTATCATTAATAAGGCTCGGATTGGATTTGGAAATCGATTTCCCTTTTAGGGTTACCTATCGAAGTGTGTTATTAAGATCGCATTAAAGCCTCTTCTGTATGTTTGTCAGTAATCTAATAATTAGAGTTATGGGTTAGAGAGTGTAACAAATTAAATATTCATATTTGTTTTTCGGTTTACGCGAACGGTAAACATGTAAAAAATCGCGAAATAATCCGTAAAAAAGTGAATCATTTCAAATTAAATATTCTAAAGACGGCTTGGGTGGTTTAAAAAAATAATTACTGCACTTCTGGTTCGTTTTGATAAAAGGTCGTCTTGTCAGACGGCTGGGAAAATAAGCCTTTGATCAGCGAAAGAAAATGTTGCCGGTGTCGTCAAAGATCAAAGATTGCCGAATCTTTTGCGTTTATCCCTAAAATATCACTCGAATACGCCATGTCTAAGCCTTTATTTTTGAAAACTAAGGGGTTTTCAGAAATTTATATAAAACTAGCTGTGCCCGCGACTTCGTCCGCGTGGAATTTTAACTGTTACCGCCTTCACCGCGTGGAGGTACTCCCAGCCTATGCTACTGTTTAACATGACCCAAATGCAGGCATACCTGCGACTCTATAACAGGTACACACAATGAGTTCCCTTAGTTAGGTAGGGTGATTAATTCATCCCAAGTTTAGGCCAGTTGACACTTAGTCACTTGGCGTGAGTTATTATATATTTCACTGTCTAGGTAAAACTCAATCAAATGAAAAAATCCCATCAAATTCAGTCCTGTAGTTTCTGATATTCAATTTCCTGCCTACACTCTTAGTCTATTGGCGTGATTATTGCAAGTGATGCTGAGTGTAAATAAAAAAAGTCCCATTAAAATCGGCCCAGTAGTTTCCGAGATTCAATTTTCTGCCTACCCCCTTAGTCTATTCGCGTGATTATTTCTATCCTTCTTTACCTTCCAAGTAATGTTGAGTCAAATAAAAAAAGTCCCATTAAAATCGGTTTAGTAGATTCTGAGATTCAATTTCCTGCCTGCCCCCCTAAGTTCATCGGCGTGATTATTTATATCCCAGTTTACTCTCCAGGTGATACTGAGTCAAATAAAAAAAGTCCCGTCAAAATCGGTCCAGTAGATTCTGAGATTAGCCCGGACAAACAGACAGACAGACAGACAGACAGACAGACAATTTTTTTAAAAATTGTTGTTTTGGCTTCTATTACGGTAATTAAGACCCCCTGTAACAATTTTTCATAAAAATCTTCAATGTACAGAAATCGATCTTTTACAGTCTTATTATATGTATATAGATTATTATATGTATAGATGTTCTGAACCTGGTTTTGTTAGACGATGAAAAATAAAACTCACTCGGTTTGGTGCACTGGTGTTTATTGTAAAACTTGTGTATAGGTTTTATAGTTTAGATTTATTATCTTAACACATGCATTTTTCATAAGATCTTAAATGATGTTCTAATACATTATTTCTTAAATATTTAGTTAATGCAACATACCAAAGGAGGTCAGGGTCGTGTAAGAAAAGATATGAGACAAAATAGGTTCGAGTGGTTATAGGGATTAGCTAGGGTTGCCAGATCGACTTTTCCTCTTATCGGGATCAATAATCGATTTTTCGGGATTTTAGGCAATGATATTTAAAATAATAGATATGTTACCGTAGCGCGCAAAATGAAGACGCGAAAACGTCCTAATTAGGACGTCTTGCCTCCAGTCTGGATAAAGCGATACAACGAGTGTGACGTCTCTGTTATTGATTGTGAATCCAGTAAAATGACATCGTGTGTGTTTCGAAGATGTACAAACTTTGATAAGAAAGTAAATAAAAGTTAGGGGATCTCGTATCATATGTAAGTAAACAAGATTAATGTTTAAATCATTACATTTTTAATATTTTTACGTAAAATCCTTTTCAAAATACGGTTACAGAGGTGAAAGAGAAAGTAAATCGATTTTTTAACAAGTGCGACAAGGACACAATGTCCTCGACAAGTGCTCGGTCAAAGATTAACAAAATAGAAACTATAGATGCGATGTCATTGGTTTGATACCTACGGCATACTTGTGTTTTTTTCTTTTAGCCTTTTTGTGATGTTAATTTATTGTTATGTACCGAATGCAATTGTATTGGTAGTTAATTAAAAAGTCGTCAAAATTTAGTTACGTAAATAGAAGAAAAGAGGACATATTATTAATGTTTATTATAGTATAAATTATTTTTATTAATGTTGGTTATTATTATGACTAACACTTTATTTTTTATTTTTGTCTCTCCATTCCAGGTTTTCTACCTCTAAGGTTCAACTCTAAGATTGGATTGCAATTGTGAGTGGGCAAAGAAACGAATCAGACTGGAATCCTTCAAAAAGCAATAGAATATGGAGCGATAATTTTAATGCTAATGATAAATATACTTCCAAGAAAGGTCGAACATTGCTTTTAAGAAAATGCAATTCCTATAATTGAGGTTAATAGGTACATACATCTATTTATCAATAGGTACATACATCTAATTATCAACGTACTTATTCAAACAATAATTACATTTGTACAAACACTTAAATATTAATCATATTCTTTCAGAAATCTGAAGCAAAGAAGACCCTTATCTCACCGTCGAGTCTTGACAACGTTCAGCATACCAGAATGATATAGAAGAAGTTTTAGAAACACCCAGAAAGGCGGCACTTAGAAAACGTGTGCGTAAATTGACATTTGAAAAGGAGCAGTTACAGAAAAAAAAGTTATTTGTCAACAAAACAAGTGACTAAAAAAAAATGTTTTTTGGTATAAATGATTTTGTATTTGTAATAATGTTTTATTTTAAAACCGAACCTTCGCACAATACCGAGTGAATAAAACAATATATAAATAGCATTATGAAAAAATAAATAGTAAAATTCTGTTTTTAGAACGAAATAGAAGGCAGATAGTTCACGTAAGGTTTGTACCTTCTGTTTCGTTGTTTTTATTAGTCTTTGTCAAAGTGCAATGCAGTGCAGTAATTGGTCAAAAAGTGACGTTTAGTTTACACTTGTGCCGAACAGAGAGTTACTACCTATCTCTTTTGTTCTTACTGTTTGAATTATGACATTCCTTTCACACCATTTATAAATGTGGTTAATAAGAATTGCGCATGTGTGCACTCGCTCTCGATCGGCACAGATTTTCTGTTTGTTTCGTGAGCGTATAGCATATCTATTATTTTAAATATCATTGGATTTTAGGGCTTTGGTCGGGAGAAATAAAAATAAGTTAATAATATTAATTATACATAATGTTTTCAATAAACAAACATATTTTAGCATTGCACTGTAGATATTATTTAAAAAAAACTTAATGTGAACTTAAAATCATCGTACTTGTTTTTCGGGAGATTATTTGCTTTGACGGGAGTCGGGAGGACATCCAAAAATGCGGGAGAATCCCGCCGATTCCCGACCGTCTGGCAACGCTAGGATTAGCTAAGGAGATGAATTAAACGACCAAATGCTGTCATAATACTGCTTGTTTATTATTAGAACCAATGATTATAATAGTATACTATCACAGGTGCAGATTACTGCTCCCTTTGTAATTAAGAAGATTCTTAACTTAATTTGTTTAAATTTTTATCATAATTTGTAACGCCTAAGTTATCAAGCATCTTGTGTTGTGTACACCTTTCATTGATAGTCCTATTTAGCAACACTTTATTTTTACTGCATTAAGTCTTTTGTTTGGTGAATTGTAACTGTTGTTGGTGTGCCTAATAAATAAAATTAAAAATACAATAAAATAAGAATTTACTTATGAAACAGCGTGGCCCGCGGGCCATGAACAAAGCTGAGCCTAAGGAACTCTACAGAAATAGATGGAGTTGAAGTCGGAACGACACCAAACCGGCCTACCAGATCCTCGATTAAGAGAGGCAGCTGTTCATGCCTTACCGTAATCATTCCACAGCCTGGATCTTTGTAAATTCCAGTTTACTTCATAGAATTGACAGAATTATAAGATTAGAAATATTCAAATTATTCAATTTATTGGATTATAAAATTGATTAAGAATACTACCTGATACGACAAAAGAAAGGCGATAAGACATGAAACGAATTCGTCACACCAGATCCCCTACTCTCTAAGCCTTTGTCCGTAGTTTCGGATGTAGCTTGTAGTGTGCTGTTACCGTATATTAACACGCACACACTCTTCCCCATCTTTAGTATATAAGCACATAACTAATATAATAAAGGCTTCTTAGATCGCAGTCAGTATCTTATTTCCCGTCGCCCTAATCACGACATTGCAAGCTATTCCTGTCACTCTTACAAGCTTCACGGTGCAAGTGAAAGCGCTGGCTAGGTCCGAAAAGGCGAACGAAGCGTTTGGGAGTACGGCCTTAGGACCACCTCCCGATGACGTAAAAGACTTCGTGAATATGACTAATAAATCATAGCACTGCTTGCCGCGACATCCTCTCTTAAAGTTGTGGATTTGCTGTAATTAAACACATGGATGTTAAAAAAGAGATCCACGAAGGCAATCACAGGTTTTCGGCCGAAATAACAAATTTTTAACTATCTTTTGACGATAGCAAGTTACCTCAAATGTTTAAAACTGATCATTGTTATAAATAAATATAAATATATCGCCGCCCCCGGGGAATAGAATGATAACCGCTAATATCTTAGTTTTAGTGTTATACCCTTTTTGGAATCTACGTATAGTAATACACCTGCTCATTTTTTTTCGTATTTTTATAGTGTTTATTTACAAAGTTACAAAAAATTACAATATTATTCAACGTTTTAACACCGGACATAAATCACGAGAATAAAATGTTACTATAGTTCTATCGAAATCTTTTGCACATATTAGAAAGACAAATCATAAAACCATTGTGTTCTCGTAAAAATATTAATTCAATACAGTGATACATAATGTTATCATTTTATTCTCGTTCAAACCAAACCACATGCTTCCTATAATGGCGTTTATGTAAAATGACCTAAGTGGTTTGAACGGAAAGACATTATTGTAATCCTCTTGTCGCACATGAATTATACAACAGAACAGCGCGCAAAAGAATCAGATAAAGAAGAACAATACAGACAAGGACAAATTAGACAAGAACATAACGGAGAAGAAAAAAAGCCGCACCTCAAAATGGAGAACAAGATGGACAACTACAAAATTGAGAGCAAGATGGACGAGAACAATGATGCACGAGAACGATGACAAGGACAAGAGGATGAGGTAAAAGAAAGAATAGAACAAGAGGGTGAGGAACAAGAAAGACTAGAACAAGATAGACAAGACCGAGAAGGACTGGATCAAGATGAACAAGAGAAAGATGGACTTTATCAAGATGGTGAAGAACTAGGTGAAATAACTCTATTAAAAAGTACAAGAAAATGTTAACAAAATTTTGATAAAAGAAAAGACATTATGAATGAAAACATTTAGGTGAAGCTTACGAAGGCTGTAGATCTAAGAAAAAATACGATAAAAAAGATTTAATAGCTGTATGAAAATGTACGAAAAAATGTAGCGAAAAGCTAACCCAAGAAGAAAGAGAGAGCATAATGAAAAAGTATTATAAACTAGAAATCACGAGAAACAATGGCAATACATTGTTCATCATACAACAGTAAAATACTTGAAACAAATCACCGTAGAGCGAAACGTACCCGAACTCAAACAATCACACAACTTTTTACAAAAGGTTCAAAAAAGTACAAGTATGCAAAAAATTGTTCATCAATACTCTAAGCATTTCACATCAAACTGTTTATACAGCACCAGAGAAATCTAAACTGGACGAAAATTTTATAGATAAACGAGGGCGACATGAAAATAGGCCACCTAAAATGCCAGTTGAGACAGAAGAAAGCATCATACAGCATATTTAGTTATTCCCGACTGTTGAATTATATTACAGAAGACTCTTCAAAAAAATCCTCTCAGAACTTCTAAATAAATCTTAAATGTATCGGCTTTACAGAAAATGGTTTGGACAGCAAACATTTGACTTTCTTTTAGCGACCAAACTTTAATATGAAAAAAATATTTATCACCAGGTTTAATTATTATTTTTTTAAGCCAAAATAAAACCAATTCTCTCGGTGTACTCGTTACCGACAGGCTGATTATACAACTTGACTAATATTGAAAGAAAAATATGATAATAAACATCGAAAAAATAAAGACAGAGTCCGACAACTTTAAAAAAAAGGAAAAAGAATCTGTTAATCCTTCAGAAACTACCGTAGCCATCTTCAATTTAGAAAAGGTTTTGAACATCCCACAATCTGAGCTTGGATCATTCCACTACAAAATAAAGTATTCAGTTTACAATTTTACTGTTTATAATGCAACTCAGGCCATTATTATGTTTGGCACGGCCAAATTGCTAAAAGAAGGGTAAACGAAGTTGGTAGTTGTCTATGAAAATCACCTTAATGAAATACAAAGAGGCATCCAAAACGTATCATTCTATTCTGACGGTTGTTGCGGCCATAATTAAAACAGATTTGTTTAGGCTTAATATATTTATGCTGCACTGAAACTGCAATTGAATATCACTCATAGATTCTTTGAAACTGGTCACAGTTAAAGTGAGGGGGATTCAATGCATTTTAAAATTGATTGTAAATTAAAACACAGAGTTGTATATACGCCTGATCAGATGTACATAATCACTACGAACGCGAAGGTACATGTTAAAAGTATCCAGTTAAAGAAATGACGCAAGTAGAGTTTCACAATATAAAATAATATATAGACCATAAAAAACTGGATAAAAGGTGAGGAGAACCAAAAAGTATCATGGACTCAAATTATGGAAGTAAATGTGTCAAATTCAAATTTATCATTTTGAAGTAAAAATACAATTGATTCTGTTTTTTTCCCAATTAAATACAGAACCTGTCAGAATAATAAGAAGCAGGCGGGGTACCGGACAGTTAACAATTCCAAGTCCTGGTAATTTCCCTGAACTTCAAAGGTTGTAACCGAACCTATTTTAATAAGAAAGGCGTTGTATGATGATCTTATGAGCCTATGTATGGCAGGGGAAATTCCTAGTTATTATCGTGGTTTTTATGACAATTCTGGCAGCAAAAACGATGAAGTGGAAGATTCTAACGATTTATCAGATCACTAACCATCCTGATTATATTTTTGAAATTCCATACATTTAAGAGACTGAACTTATATGATAATTATGATTACGACTTACGAGGCTGTTATTAATAATGTGAAGATACAGTATTATTATTGCTTTCTTAAGTACATATATAAATATACAAAATCTTTTTTTATCCTATATAAATAATTTTGTTAATGTTGTTATTATAAGACTTTTTTTTACAAAATAGGAACAAAACGGTTACAGTAAATTTAAGAGTAATGTTTACTATAAAAAATCCGCTGGTATTAAATGTTTTTTCGGTCGTTAGGTTGGAATTTTGATTTTGAGACATATAATTGAATAAAAGTTATGTTGATTATCATGTCTTAGTTTAATTGGGAAACCAAATATAAAGTCCTTAATATAAACAAAAATGTACAATACTTACAAGAATAAGCGGATATAAAACTATTATCATAATCAATTTCTTACTGATAACTCGTTGAATAGGATGATAGGTAACGAGTGCCATATTTGACTCTGGCTAGCTTATATGGAGAATAAAATGATAATGGATATTATATAACTAAAACTGATGACCTATTTTGATAATATTTTATTTCTTGAATAATATCTGTAATTTTATGATTGGAAATATTTCACTCTAATATTTTAAATATAACAAAAATAACCCATTATCCAAGCTTTCAGTCATATACCTGCGCCCAGTGGTTGAGGAGCAAAAGACAAAAATATGTTTTTTATTTTTCCTGAAAAGTTGCATTTTTGCAATTATCATTTTATTCTCCGGGGGCGGCGATATGTCACCGGGAGATAACAAGATCTTAAATGTTCGAAGTTCGAGGGATTCGGGAGAAAAGTTGTATTATATTACGCATACATTTTCTGAAATTAGTAAACTTTGCCACATCTCGTGGTAAATTTATAAACTAACGGATATCCATACGTAAGTTTTAAACGGTTTGACCAATCATAGAAGAGTTTTTAATTTTACGCTTTTTCAAAACACGGCAAATAACACACTGCTCTCTGATTGGTACGATGTTGACAGTCGCAATGCTTGAGTCCATCGACTTTAGTACAATCAGACTTGCCAAACTAATTTATCAGTATCCACCCTCGTACTTCGAAAGATGAAAATTTCATTGCAACATTTAATGCAGTGGCCGTTTGGCCCGAGTTTACCTCGCAAGCGCATAGATGTCGCTAGGAGCCCCGAACTCACGTCTCACGACTATTTCAAATAGCCCAGATCAACTAGACTTCAAAAGAGCACAAATGTGCTACGTTACAGTTGCCTAGATGTCATATTAATAGAGACATATTTATGTTTTAAGGTAATGCTAGACTATGCAAGTAGGTTTCAGAACATTGTTGGAGATAAACACGGTGTTTGTCGCAAAATAACCTCATGTAGTTATTTTACACTAAAGTCACGTTTCGTTTCTAAGCCTGTGTGGTCACATAAGTAGGTACATAAAAAATCTGCTTGTCTATATCCTATAAAACGAAACGAATCGCTATTTATTGTGTTCTATGATTATATACTTCGGTACATAGTCATAAACACAATCAATGGAGATTCGTTGTGGTTCCGCATAAGATGCGTTATGTAACTATAGGTAGGTTAGGACTGTTTGTTTAATGATATAAGGTACTGACTATAGCTTGAGAATAACGCTATAGCCTAGTAGTTAATTTATTTATAAATTCAATCAGTTTAACATGTAAGCTAACAGATCACTCCAATGCGAATACCAGATATATTAACTAAAACATGATCATGGTACACATAGAAATTTAAATATAAATACAAATTCACAGTCAATAAATAAGAAATATTAATAACAACACAATCAAATCAAAACAATGTCACTATTAATCTGGCTAATCTATTATGACAAAAATTAGATATATTGATGTCAATTTTTTTGTTATTTAAATTAAACAATTCATTAATTAATACACTCCAACTGTCAAGAAATAAGTTAATAAGATCGCCTATGAGGCGCAACGCGTGGATAGTGAGTGCTTGCGCATCACGTTTTGTGCGTTAGAATATTAAAAATTCTCGTATAAATCTAAACGCAAGGAGGTAATTATCTAAAGCAAAAACAAATGTTTAAATACTGCCTAAAATAATACTAACTGACACTAAGTTTCTAACATATTTTCACGGAGACGGTACCTACCAAAGAATATCCAACAAAAATGTGTATGTTTCACGACGCTGTTGAACATAGTACTGTAAAACATTAATAATACTGGTGTAGCAGTCATAACATTGCTCTTTAGTTGGTTTCACAACTGCTAATATGACAATAAGGTCGTAAGAGCAAAATTGTATAGTCACGTTAAAATCACCTGTGACCTGCTCACACAATACATCCAAAGCAGAAGCCTCACTCACACACACTATTAAATTTCTAGGTTTAATTTTAGCAGGTAAGCTTATGGCCTTATGGCCTTATTGAAGTATTACGAAATATTAACAATATTGAAACCATCTCATCAGCCTATACACGTCCCACTGCTGGGCACAGGCCTCACCTCAACTATGAGGTGGTCCGAGCCATACTCCACCACGCGGGCTCAGTGCGGGTTGGTGGAGGGGTATTTGTAAGGTAAGTTACCAACCTTACTGTCAGATGTAATTAAGCCGCCCGAGGGCCTCTGACCAGGCTTAACGACTAATATCTATCGATATTAACCGGGACCAACAGCTTAACGTGCCTTCCGAAGCACGGAGATGCTTGTAAATAGACGTCACTTAAATTGTCAGAATGGTCACCCATCCCAAACATGACCGCGCCCGAGGTTGCTTAACTTTAAGTATCACTACCAAAGCGCTGCAACCACTGCGCCACAAGCATCTCTTGAAACCAACATTAGCAGTATTGGGCAAACGATGCTGTCAATGTTGGTTGTTCGGTTTCTTTTGGAAAACAATTATTTAGACAGAAATATTATTTTAAAGGGAGTACTCTTCTTTACTCCTCTAACTCTCGTAAGATAAGAGTCGTAACGTTAATGAAATTAGTAGTTGGTTATACCCAGTTGACACAACCGACTGAGGGAATGTACATTAAGCAGGCCGCAAACTAGGCATCCAATTGTTTCTCCACATTTGAAACGCGAACGTGATTTTGGAAGGTGATGATTGTAAGTCCAAATATAAATTTATACGTTCAACCTTTATGTAAAAAATCTAAGTAGCTACGAGCTCTGAATACAAAATCTAAAAGTGAGTCCGCTGCTGGGTCTAAACAGGAGTATTATTTAGCGCTATATTTGAAATTTCTAAACCCTTTTTCAAAAATATCGACCACAAGAAGGTATTATACCAATACAACAATATGAACAACTTTCTGAACATGAATCCCAGATTGAGGAAACTTCAAACAATATGCCCGATTTGACAAGGGACGAGGGAGATTCACTCAGAAACGAAACGCTTGTAGCTTCTGTGCCCAGTCCCCATTCTTCGAGCTTATCGATACAGACTCATCAACCATCAAAATCTCGGAAACACATGAGTAAAGCAGACAAATGCACTATTGAACCCTTCACACTAAAAAAAACAAAGACTGGAAAATAATCAACAATATGAGAAACAACCAAATAATTTTAAATGTTTCTTTTAAGTTCCACACGTGGCATCCATGTACCAGCAACAAAGCTTTGTTGGCCTTTCAAAGAGGGGTACTGGAATTAATAGAAAATATTAAGAACAGGCAGCTTCCATGTTGATCATATGATACGAATTCGTCAAACTCAAATTATCAACATTATTGTACAAATTTATTGAGTAGAATTCATAGAATATATTGAGTCCCCGGCACAACAATCAAATGATACTTCTCAGTCTGAAAGTCAGTCAATACCTAATATAAAATCATACATACCTTAAAGTGATGAGTAAACGCTCTTCAGCCAAAATACCCTCTCTGAAATGGATGTGATATAATTTTATTAATAAATTTGTAAGTGTGTGTTTTCAGACATTCAATAATTAAGTGGAACTTTTCTTCGTGGAATTGTAATTTTTGCGAAATTTTAAAATTCTCGTAAATTGTTGTAATCTTGATTAAACAGATGAACCCAATAACGTCTATTTTTTCTCATGAATCGCCACATCAAGATATCGTCGTTATCAGACGATGACGTCGACATGCTCCAGTCGGTGTCGCTACAACTGTGCTTCCAATTTGCGCTTATACAATTCGCACATCTAGTTCTTTGAAGTCATCAATTTAAAAAAATCTAAAATTGAGCTATCCATGCCACAACTTTCCTTTTATACAAATCTATTGTGTGCTTAAAGATAGTCTTTTTAAATTTTGCGACATGACTTCAAAGAACTAGATGTGCCATCTGTAGTAAGCAGAATTGTAGCGCAACCATTGTGGCGACGTAAATGTTCGATAGCAGTAGCATGTGGCGCGGTGTGCGGCCTGCCTAACAAATCTTTTACCTTGACGATAAAAATGGATATGGATTTTACAAGATGACTAATTCATAGGTACAACCTTTTCTAAGGCGACTGGCTAAAACACAATATAGCACCGCTTTAACTACTTAGTGACTTATCACGCAACGAACGTAATGTGCAACAAAAAGTAAATTAGTAATTACGAGTGACTGTTGTATACAGCACGTGCTGACAATGTACCGAGCCAATATTTACAATATCAACCTTATCTCCGAATTGTGACGCTACACATCTCAGCGTTTCAAACAAAAAATATCTAATAGTATGAATAGTTAAGTATGTCAATGTGTCATACAGTAGTGTACGTAACGTGTTCAAGTTTGAACCGCGGTTCGTCTGTTACACAAGTGAGGTTACCTGTGGTTTCGGTCAAGTGAGTGAGCAGTTTTAATTAGCGATCGTTTTAGCAACTTTCCTTATGTGAAATTATAGTGCGGAGTTACCTGTTTTAGTTGAGTTGTAGAAACAGCAAACAAATATGCTACCAAATGATGTAAGGTCAGATGAAAAAAACATTGTTTACTAACGACGTGAGAGTTTAAGTGAGAGCTACGGGAATGAATATTGGTGAAATGTTATAACTTAAATCCAAGTTATTCACCGCTCCGAGTACAAGATAGTATACACCTTTATTATTGACGATTATTATTGACATAAAGATAGTGACGCATATTTGACGGCTGTTCCTGCTTGTACTTTAAGCGATATAAAGTATGCAGATAACATCCAATCACTACCTAGTTGGCAGCGAGCGCGTCAGTTTCGACGGCGGCGTGTGGTCGGCGGAGCGCGATGCGACCGCACCAGCCCCACCGGGCTCTCGCGACCAAGTATTTCGCGCTAGTCTGCATCGTCTTCGTTGTGGGATTCCTGTACGCAATATACAACACACAAGTCGACTACCAGTACCCGGACAACGTCGAACTACTCTACCACCGGTTCCTGCACAACATCACACGTTATGACAACAATACGACCACTGCTGGTACAACAACTAGCTTTGATCTCAAACTAAAGTACATCCTCCAGTGGAACACAAACTATTCTCCGTTTAACGTGATGGGAGAGGGGCAAAGCGCGTTCTTAGAACTCAATTGTACGTTCAAGAATTGTTACGTTACAAACAACAGAGACTTTCTGGGGGGCATCACAAACTTTGACGCTATTGCGTTCAGCGGCAAGCATTTGTATAACCCAATGAGAGACAAGCCAGACAGAAGGTCCGCAACGCAAAAATACATCTTTGGAGCGACAGAATCCGCTCACAACTACCGAATTTGCGATCCAGAATACGATGGATTCTTCAACTGGACTTGGACCTACCGCTTGGATTCAGATATCCGATGGGGGTACATCACCATTTACGATCTGAAAGGGAACGTAGTAGGTCCACACACAGATATGGATTGGCCAGAATTGGACCCAGTATCTGAAGATTTCAAAAAGAAGTTAAACAGTAAGACTAAAGCTGTGGCGTGGTTCGTGTCTCACTGCACGACTTTGAGCAAGAGAGAAGTTTTCGTGAAGCAATTAAGTTTGGAGGCTAAGAAATACGGTTGGACTGTGGACATTTACGGGACCTGCGGTAACTTAAGGTGTCCTAGAGGGATAAGTGACGTGTGCTTTGGCATTTTGGAGAAGGACTATTACTTCTACCTGTCATTTGAGAACTCGTTTGCTCAGGACTACGTGACGGAGAAACTTCTGAATGCGTTGGACAATAACGTCGTACCGATCGTGTTTGGAACAGCTGACTATTCAAGGCAAGTTTGTTTTGGCCTTTTTATTACAACTCATAATATGAATTGCACAATCACCAGCAAAATCACATCCAAACACCTCAGTACCTAAATACTATAAATACAATGAATTTTAAAACAAAATTTTCCGTGATAAACACTTTGGAAGTACGTATATTCGATGTATTATTTTGACATGGTACCTACATACTTGCCAATGTGTTCAGATATTTAGTCGGTGCGCGGTGACTATACCGTTAGTCACAAACGACCACGATGAATTAACAAGTATTGTATTAACAAACGCATTCTATTTAGAATCTTACAACTACATTTGCTTAACTTGTACATATAAGCGATCCAGGGAATAATAATAGCTTTGTCACTTTTAGCACACTTTAATTAAATTAATTCTCCACAATTTAGAAATTAACAACAGAAAATCGTCTTGCCCGTTTCTCATTCAAAAAACCCAATGATTGGCTGCTCGTTGACAGTTTCTTTTTTTTTATTTTACTTTTTTTTAGCATAGATTCAACGCATTGGCTGCGTTCCATTTCTTAAATATTAGAAAATGCTAACAGACGGTCATTCTGTTAAGGGAATGTCCCATTTCCTAATACCTCTCGGCCATTCTACATATCTCAAAAGTAACATAAAGAAAGAGAAAAAAAACAACATAATTAAGGGTACAAAAACAAAGCAATACAAGATAAAAATATAAGATAAAAATTACATTTTAAGTAAGTAACCGTCTATGCATCTAATAAACATTAATTATCCCTGTATTGTAAGATGAAGTTTGAGTGAATACAGACCTGTAAATAAACTATCATTGGCCATTAAGTTACATTTAGATTTCAGATTTATGATCGTAAGATGATTAATTACATACCTACTTCATAATTTAATCACATTCGTTTTGGTTTAATTTTAATAAACTTTAGAAGACTACAACATTTATGAAATCTATACAAACCTCTTAATAAAACAGTACAGTTAACAGTAGTAAAATAAAAATATATTATATTGATAATGAAAACATAATAAAGTATGGTAACCGATACCAACTAACAAAGATAAGCGACTACATTAACTTAAATGTAGAAACATTGATTGATGGTGATTTGATGTAACAGAGCATAATTTGTCAAATCATTATTCTTACATCTCATAAAGAATGTACTACTCAACATGTTCATGATATCAAAATTATATACCTTATAAAAACACATTATTTAAATTAATCATATTGAGACTATTTGCCACCCGAGGGCCCACATCGTAGTTTTGAATCCTTCAGTTTATCAAATCACGTGCTACCGTTTGCCACCCGAGGGACACGGCCTGCACTAAACTCATTCACCAAAACAGTATCACCACATTTTACTATGTTTAAAAAAAACAAGCTGCCGTTTGCCACCCGCGGGACATGGTCTGCTTGAAACTCCCAGCCACCCGAGGGCTTGTAATATTGGATCATCAAAACAAACATTTGCCACCCGCGGCACTCAGGGCACGCACTGTGCCAGCCGAGCGAACCGCTACGCTCCGGTCTACGCACTGGACGTACCTATGCTGAAAATGTTAGGATAGGAACATTAGGGAGAAATACTTTTGTTTTTATGCATCACTGTTGTCAGAATTACTGCTATCACAATCACTATCATCACTTTTCTTTGGGGATGATTCAAATATTATCCAACGTTTTAGTTGGTCTGCAGGATAAACATTTTTGTATTGTTTTCGTGAATACCCGTCAATACTAGTTACTTCATACCTATCGTTATCTAACACTGCAGTAATTTTGAGGGGTTCACGAAATTTGGGAGCCAGTTTTTTGCTCTTCCCCTTTTCGGGATTATGATTGGGATCATCACTAAGTCACCTTCCTCGTATATCTTGGTAGGTGCCCTAAATTTATCAAAGTTTTTTTTCATTTTATCTTGTTTTTCTAATATCGTATCATTAACGTCCTTTCGTAATTCTTCTCTTTCCTTATCTGATATCGAAGATGATATCTCTATAGCTCCTTTCAAGATATTTTCACCCTGACTTGTCATTCTGTTGCCAAAAACGACTTCAGCCGGAGTCTTTCCTATGCCCTTATTAAAGGTATTATTAAGACTCCACTGCAGTTTTTCCATGTTAAGATCCCAATCTTTTTCGTCGCAATCGTGGTTCATTGAGGCTAATGAATTCAAAATTGTCCTATTGTAGCGCTCGATCTGCCCATTAGCGCGTGGCGTGGCGACAGCATTTAAAACGTGTTTTACTCCTATTGATTCTACAAAGACTTTAAATTCATTTGATGTAAAACTTGTGCCTTGATCAGAAATTATTATTTTGGGACATCCAAAGGTTGCAAATATTTCTTTAAGTACTTTTATTGTAGTTTTAGATTTAAGATTCTTAACAGCTCTGACAAATATAAACTTACTGAATCCATCAATCACCCCCAAAATGTAAGTGTTACCCTGCTTGCTTTTTACAAATGGACCCAAATGATCCATGTGTATAGTATGGAATTTTGTAGGAACTTTGGGGATGGGATGTAGATAACCAGACTTTTTACCAGTGACTTCTTTATTGTATGCACAATTAATACACGACGATACGTATTTTTTGATGAATTGTCTCATTTTTGGGAACCAGTAGTCAGCACTTATCTTTTCTAAAGTCTTTTCCAGGGAGAAATGGCCCGCATCATCATGATTAAGCTGGCAAATGCGCCAACGTGCTCCCCGTGGTACGACCCATTTCAGCTTCCGACCCAAGCGCCTATATACTTTTCCATCACGAATTACATAATTGTTAGTAATATCCTTCAGATCATCAGCTGATGTCTCTAATGGTTTTAACTTGTTTAAGATGGGGATCGGTCGTTTGGACGGTATATAACCAATTGTTGGTTGTAATATGCAAGATTTCAACTTCTTCCCGATCATGTGGACCTATAATGGGATTTCGGCTCAGCGCATCTGCATGCTGCATATTAAGCCCTGGTCGATACTGAATCGTAAAGTTGAATTCTTGCAACATGAGCCACCACCTAGCGACTTTTGGTAGCAAGTCTCGTTTAGTTAGCGTAGAACGTAACGCATTACAGTCGGTCACTACTGTAAATTCTATTCCTATCAAATAAACCCTAAACCTTTGTAATGAAAGCACAACCGCCATTGTCTCAAGCTCATATAAGTGTAAAAATTGCTCCTCTTGGGTAGTTTGACGGCTGAAATAGGCAACTGGGCGACAAGGACTATCTTTGTCGGGTCTTTGTAACAAAACGCCGCCTACGCCAACCTTGCTAGCATCACAGTGTACGTCTCATACTCAGGGTCGTACAAAGCTAAGATGGGTCTGGTAATAAGTTTAGCTTTTATGTCTTGAAAGGAATCTTCTTGTTCTGGACCCCATTGCCAAGGAACATCTGCTTTGATCAATTTAGTTAGAGGTTTAGCAATAGTCGCATAATTGTAAATAAAGCGACGGAAAAAACTTGCCAAACCCACAAATTGGCGTACTTGATGTACATTCGTTGGTTTGGGGAAATCAGATACTGCTTGAATCTTTTTGCTTCCCGGTCTAAGACCATTTTCAGATATTTCATATCCTAAATAATCTATTTCAGATTAAAAGAAGAAACATTTTTTGAGGTTGAGTGTCAAACCTGCTTGCCTAAGTAGTTTTAGGATTTCCTCGAGTTTTTCAAACGCTTCTGAAAAAGTTTTGCCCGCTGAAAGTAGATCATCAAGATACGGAACTGCTAATTCAAAGCGTCGACTCCCTAGTGCTTTATTTATCATGTTTTGAAACACAGCAGGTGCATTTACTAGTCCAAACGGCATTCTGGTGTATTCATAATGCCCGTCTGGTGTCACAAACGCGGTGAGATGTCTAGAAGCCTCAGCAACAGGTATTTGATAGTATCCAGATGCCAGATCTAGACTGGTGAAAACGGATTTACCACTTAGCCTGTCTAGTTGGTCTTCAATCACTGGCATTGGATAACTATCCTTGATCGTCTTTTTGTTGAGTGCTCTATAATCCACACAAAGCCTGCGGTCATTGTTTTTCTTTTTCACTAGAACGATCGGACTCGCATAGGCTGACTGAGATTCTCGGATGATGTCATTATCCAAAAGTTCTCCTATCATCTGTCTAACTACCGCACGCTCACTATATGGGAGACGATAAGGCCTGTATGTTACAGGAGTTTCATCATTTAAACGTATTGTCATTTCAGAGATACTAGTACAACCTAGTTCTTTCATGTTGACTGCAAAACAGTCCCTATATCTGTTTAGAAGACCGACTAACTGTAACTGCTGGTCATGCGACACCTTTGGACCTACATTTAACATATTTAAAGTAAAAGGTTCTTTTGAGGTTTCGGGGGGTGGTACTAAACATTCAGCAGATGATATGGTGTTAACGCCGAAAAAAGTGACTTTAGACTTATGAAAATCATTGTAAGGTAACTTGACAGCGCGTGCTATAATTTTATACCAATTAAACTTCAGAGGACTATTAGACAGATTGACAATTATAATGCGACCTACGCCGTTAACAAATTGATATACTCCTTGCAAGGTGTTATATCCATTACATTCTTTCATGCACATGTTTCCCGGAATAAAGAGATACCCAGAATACTCTTCATCTAATGTATGTACCAAAATGTCAGTAAGCCCTTGAACAACTACTTCACCTGAACTAATGACTTTGATACGTTCTAGCTTTGTGTCATCGCAATAAAGTGTTAACTTATCACTAGTCTTATAAGCCGTTACTGTTAGTAATTCCGTTAGGGATTGGCCTACCATAATGTCAGTTTGTAATAATTCGTCTGCCACTACATATACTTCAACGTATGCCATGACGGCATCTACTTCTATAGAAACGTTTGAGCGGCCAATCGGTATAACGTTTCCAAAACCAAAGCCCTTAAGAACTGGAAGTTCTTTCTTATCCAACACTAACTCTAATACTTGAGCAACTTTATTTCTAATGAGGGTACACTGACTACCAAAGTAATCTGACCAACATTTCTCATTTAACGTAACAGGTTTATAATACTTGCCATTAGCGTCGTCTTTGTTAGCTATATTAAGGACTTTCTTCACATCTGGAGTTTGGGTCGGTTTACCGCTTTCTTGCTGGCGATATATTCCGTGTTGATGACATTGCTCAGAAGTATGCCCTAGTCTTGAGCATTTGTCGCATCTCTTAAGTGGTTTTGTACACGTACTGGCTGAATGTCCTATTTCAGAACAGTTATAGCACCGTATTCCTTTAAACCTACGCGGTTCTGTACTAAATCTCGGTACATTCGGGCCTCGAACACTATTCTCATTTTTACTATCTTGATTGCCGACTTTGACCATTGATCCAAGTTTGCGTGACGGGGCTGCTACTTTCTTGGATATTCTCCGCAAATATTTTAAAAGATGTGAGCGACGTTTGAAATTTGACCCTTGTGCGTTTAATCTAATACTATTATCAAAAATACCATTAATAATACAATCCACGGCGTTTCTCCCCGTTACACCACACATTTTAACCAATCTCGCTTTGTCGTGATAATACTCTTCAAGTGATTCTTCTCGCCTACTTTTTCTATCTAGCATTTCATATAGACGGTCGGCATAGTTGCGGTCATCGGGGAAGGTTTTCAATAATTTACGCTGCCATTGCCTCCACGTCAAATTAACCGAACTCCTGCTCTGGTACCATTTTTTCGCGTTTCCGGTTAATTTCGGTATGGCATATTAAATTATTTGTTTTTCGCTCCATCCATAAACAGTTGCAGTTTGATTAACTTTCCGAATCCAATCAGCAGCAGATTGATTATTAGCATCAGGATCAAATTCAGGTAAAACATTGTGCGCTCCCTCAAAGCTTCTACCGCTTTTACTAAGATATTTCGACAAATTCTTACAGAATTCCTTTTTGCTGATTGAATCTGAACGGCGATATTTCTTATTTTTAAATGAAGTATTACTCCTAGCTCGCTTCCTTTTACTATGATTCCGCTTCCTTGATCTTGAGTTTCTATGAGAGCTAGACGAGCTAGATGACGTGCTAGCATCACTGTCTGTGCTAACGGTCGAGGCGATCGAACTTGAAAAACTAGAGTAGGATCTGCGCCTCCTTCGGTGACTTCGGTCACGATACCGTTTCCGAAAGGAGCGACGGGAGTCAGGGCTAGATGAACTTGACTCGGACTCGGAACGTTCGTGGCGTGACCGTTTGCGGTATGTGTTCCTTGGCTTTGTAGATCGCAATCGTCGTTTAACGGGTGTATTTATTTACCCTAATACGACTGCGAGATCTTCTGCTGTTATGAGGGATATTCATAGCAGTGTCTAACGGTGACATATCAGTTTAACCAAATGGGATAAGGTGGAGACTACCATTAGTATGTCGGAACGAAAAGAACGAAAGAAGAAAAGCACATAGTTAACAAATGTAAATGTAAAAATAAGTAAACATGGTGTAAATTGTTTCGATACGACCAAATATTTCCATTTATAATAAAACATTTATTATATCTACATGATGATTTCACGTAGAAACTTTCGGTCATCATTGCCCACACGATCAAAACATAGTAAAGGGATATTAAATGTGAAATAACACATAACGTGTGTAATACAAAGTAGATAAATCGGTTTAACTGCCTCTGTGTAAATAAGTTTAGCTTTCTTTGCGAATCTGTTACGTAACAACATAGATACGGCGCAAAAATCATGCAGTTATTAAGATAATTTTGGACTTTATTACTTACTTAACTAATGTTTAAATAGTTTTAAATGATATCTGGCGCATCGGTAAATATGGCATGTATAACAATACTTTGATGTGTGTAAAATATTAGGTGGGTAACTTATTGTTCTATGTTTGCCGTTACATAACTTTCTCTTTAACAAAAACATGATGTGTTTTTTGACGGTCATTAAATAACGTCTTTATCGTATACCATATTTCTCGCGTAAAACTTACCGACTTAGTTAACCTAGAAGTATCCGATCGAACGATTTATTGTTCAAAAGGTCAAAGGTCAAGAACAAGGTGATCACAAATTACATACCTCAATATTTTCTCCAACGTTCTTACCACTTCTAACTATAAGCGATCCAGGGAATAATAATAGCTTTGTCACTTTTAGCACACTTTAATTAAATTAATTCTCCACAATTTAGAAATTAACAACAGAAAATCGTCTTGCCCGTTTCTCATTCAAAAAACCCAATGATTGGCTGCTCGTTGACAGTTTCTTTTTTTTTATTTTACTTTTTTTTAGCATAGATTCAACGCATTGGCTGCGTTCCATTTCTTAAATATTAGAAAATGCTAACATACAGGAAAACAAAATTACTCAAAGAGAATATGTCAAATGGTGCAATGTGTGTTTAACCAATGATGTACTTACACAATGTCAGTGCAATGCGACTAATGAGAAGCATCAGTTTTTATTTAATAATTTTTTGGGAAACATACAGTTTTAACATTACATAACAAAATAGGTAATTAAAATAACACACAAACCAAGTTTCCTCAGCTTACCTACATATACATACATGGATTAAACCAATTGAACATTTGTTGACAAGGTAAAAATATGTGAAACCATAAAATTATAAAAACCTGACATAATGCTCAAGAAACAACAATACTTATTATTGGGACAAATTATGAATTTATTTTTTTAAACTTAACAAAATTTGACGGAAAAAGTCAACTGACTGAAAATTATTATTATAGCTATGACAAGTACGAGGCAAAAAAGAGTTAACAGCATTCTTACTGCTATAAAGTGGCATATGAAAAAGGCACTGATGACGGGCACTTAAACGGGATGCCTACTGAAAATGTTAGCTAAAAGATAAGTTTTAGTTTAGTTTGACAAGTTCTCTGACCAGCGATAGATATTGGGGCCAAAAGTATTCTAGCAGATAACAGTGGGGAATGGCTCCTAAATAATGGAGTAGGTATGGAGCACGTGTATCGCTTGCGTTCGATCGAAAAGCGGTCACTTGCTACTTCGGTCCCCGCAATGCATGTTACATTTTTAACCCTCTACGAAAAAAGGGTTGTTGCGTATAAGTTTGACACCTATTCTTTTGGTTTGTGTTTTCGTGGTTTATGTCTGTGGCATCGTAGATCCCGAACGGATGGACCGATTTCAGTGCCCTTTTTTGTCGGGCCGATTTAAGTGCGGTTTTATGTCGGACCGATTTAAGTGCGGTTTTTTTATTCGAAAAATAATTTATCGCGGTGGTTCATAGCTATAGCTGCTCAAAATCCGTCTGGCCGTTGAAGTTCATCAGCTGTTTTCCAGGCTCAATCAAATCTACACAATCATCAGCCTATATACGTCCCACTGCTGGGCACAGGCCTCACCTCAACTATGAGGTGGTGCGAGCCATACTCCACCACGCGGGCGAGGTGCAATGCGGTTAGGTGGAGGGTGTGTGTAAGGTAAGTGGTCAGATGTTATTAAGCCGCCCGAGGGCCTCCGACCAGGCTTAACGACTAATATCTATCGATATTAACCGGGACCAACAGCTTAACGTGCCTTCCGAAGCACGGAGATGCTTGTAAATAGAATCACTTGTATGGTCAGAATGGTCACCCATCCCAAACATGACCGCGCCGTAGGTAGCTTAACTTTTGGTATCACTACCAAAGCGCTGCAACCACTGCGCCACAAGCACCTCATTTCCTGTTTCCACAGCAGTTTTCCTGGCTCATGTCGGTTTTTTTTTTATTAAGAAGTACAAAAGTTGTCGGACTACAATGTTGTTGGGTACTTCGCAGGCCTTGCATTGCAGAAATTGCCCTACAAAATCATTTTGTTTTTCTTCTTTGGTACCTGTAGTAAAATTAGTTCTTATCTCAAAATTACAGTTGTTAGTTATTTCGGTCCTTTTAATTATGTATTATCCTTATGCAGAATCAAATACCTACGCAGGCAAATTGTTTTATTAAATATTTAAACTAACGGACACCCGCGTCTTTGTTCGCCTTAGTTTCGGATATCCATGCAAAGTTCATTCCTGCCCACTTGAATGCACTATCTTCTATAACTTAAATTTGAACACATGAAAGAGCTTGTTTGGCTGATCATCATAATAACGAACAGATAAAAAAACATTTCAAAAATCATATTTTTGACTCTTGTTACTTGTTTTTGCTTGTTTTAAAACCCCTGGAACATTCTTTTTTGAGGTTTTATTCAAAGCAAAGAATTGGCCTCCTACTACTTTATTATAAGTATAGATTTTCGGTTGAAAATTAGTTTCTGATAGTTTATTCCCTCTGTGTTAACACAACCACGGACAGCGCACGCCTATAGACGTTATAACAATAAAACTTATAGTGTTTGGCAGACTGTCCGTAAATGTGTTAGATTAAGGAGTAGCATACCTACTTGATATTTTACTTTTAATATCATTTCATTTGCGTGGCACCTTTACAAGCTTTATTACCTCTTATCTATCACATATCATATAGCTAATCACTAAATATGTATCATGGCAGAGATAGTCACTCATAATCTATACTCAGTTCCCTTTGACTGAACAAATATAAAATACCTACGCTATATCAGTGAATGTGTAAACCAACACGACGGCATAGTGGATATGGTCACTAGAAGAAATATTTCCAACAATCAGTATCGAGAACTTATTTAAATTTCTATGATGTCACTAGCTCAGAGCAAATTTCTGAATAGATAGGTAAGTAGTGTTGAAAACCGTCTGATAAAATTCCAAGATGGCTAGTTTAAAAAGTCATAATTGCTATATATTGGGTGTGTCCGTGGGAGCTCCAATGACATTCTGCGCGTTGTGGCAGGGCGGATAGACTGCCCTTACTTGATGCAGTGGAATCGGCTGCATAATGGTGTAGCGAAATAGTTTTTCTTTGTTGCTTATTTATTATTTGTCTCTAAACTTCTTTTTATAATTCTTACTGTATGGAATATGTGTGTCTGAAATAAATGATTTTATTTTATAATAAGTCACAACTAATTTAAATAATGAAATGGCTTTCTAATCAACTGACTTATATTTAAAAATCGCCCTGCAGTAACATAATGAAGGAATATAGACCTGATTAAGAGGCATATCACAAATTTTAACAGCTTATCAGTTTTTGCCGAAAATTTGGTTTTTATAGGATAAATCGAAAATCTGTGGCCGCTTCGAAGTAGAAATTTCGAAATTACATACTACTATAGTACAGTGGACCAAATTATCAATATTTTCTTATTGTTTACACACCTTCCGTGGACTTCCACAAATATTTCAAGGCTAAAATTATTGACTTCGCTTCAGCCGTTCTCGAATTTAAGTGAGACTAATGAAAAGCAGTTCATTTTTATATATGTATACAAAAAGCGATCGACCCACCTAAATTTTCCCATGGGAATGTGTCATTTTCCCGCTGTGAAAAGTAGCTGTCTTTACTCCGGTATAAAAATATCTCCATACCAAATTTCATGTAAATTAGTTCAGAAGTTAAGGCGTGATTGAGTAACAGACAATCATACAGAGTTACTTTCGCATGTATAATATTAGTATGGAAGGATGGATTAAGTAATCTATTGCGTAAAAACTTGTCAATGTACAAACAGATGGATGCACAGGACTGTATTTATCTTTGCCCAATCGCTCTGTACATTAATTTTTTTATGACGCTTATTGATCCGGGAGCTCGCCAACATTTAAAATTGTCATATATATATACTCCTTTCTAAATCCTGAGTGCCGGCGGTTCCCATGACTACGCTTTGGTGTTGACTGTCACTTTGATAATTATGTAAATAAATACGATTCTAATATGCTTTAGTATTTTAAATATATAATAATTTGGCGACGATGGAGGAAATAACAAAGTTAAAACGTTCAAGAACATCCATTAAAGGCTGTATTACAAAATTAGGCAGCCAAATACACAGCTTACAAGAAATTACGGAATACGAATTTCAACTACGTGTGTCAAACTTGCAAAACTACGAAAGTAAGTTTGAAGAAATACAATCACAAATCATAGATTTGACAAACGACGAACAACTAGATAGTGAAATTGAAGAAAAAATTGCTTAAATATATAATAAAAATGAAATAAGTATTATTGTTGAAATGAAATGAAATTCGTTTATTTGCAAGAATACAGGTTTTAAAGATCTTAATGCTATTGTAAGTTAGTACAAGTATTCAACCTGCAAGCAGGTGAGCAAAAATTTATTAAAATACGCAGAATGAATAACTATAAAAAAATTATGATATGTCAAATTAATTACAATGATAAATTATGATAATGTTACATTAATGTTTTTAATTTCATGTCAATTTTTTATAATTCATAAACTCAGTCACACTGTAAAAACATTTTTCTTGTAGCCATTCAGTCAATTGTATTTTAAACTCTCTACACTCTAAAGTTTTTAAAGTTGTTGGATGCAGTCTGTTTGTTTCCCTTCTTAAGAAAGATGTACGAACTTCAACAAGTCTTGATAGAATGCTGTCGAAATAAGTGCCAATATTTACTAAGAGATAAATTATATTATATAATTAATTAATTATTATAATTATTTTATATTTAGATTGCTTCGCGTTCGCTGCAGATGGCGACGTATCCTCTCTCAATTGGAGGTCTACTACGAAAAACTAAATCAGTAACAAAACTAACTAAGTTGGTAACTAAATCAATAACAGTTTTTTTTTTAAATAAATGTTGTGAATGTGTTAAATAAATAAATTCTAATTCTAGTAGGATCGGTTTAACTGATATTAGTTATTTCGTTATACGTACACACTTCAGCAGCCTCAAGGTAAAGACTGTAGTAATAAAAAATTGTAGCTTCTTGCGCTTTCGTCTGTACAGCGAATGAACGATTATCGCTTTTCGTCGTGCACTCTGGCTTTCGATTATCGTTAGACTTTGCATCGTCCGCAATTTCGTGCGTCGTTTTTCGTTGTAGACCTTCTGTATTATGGCCAGTCCTATATTCCTATAGAGATAGTGTGACGAACGCGCTCATGCTATCCAATAACCTGATAACATTGATAACGATACGGTGTGTCGCGTTGCATTGTTTGGGACGAATCCCCGACATACATTTTTACTTACATAATTTTTTTTGCACACAATTAACACACATCGTCCATTTTTAACACGCTTTTATTAGCTCCGACTGTATGTATGTATTTAACGAAATCTTGGTGCTCAATTTTCATCATTTTCCAGAAATCGGATTAATCTGAAATTTTGCACACGCATCAAGAACTGATGACAATGCAATAAATTGATAAGAGTTTTCCATTATCCTTATATACTAAAAATACAAAAAATAGTTTGAAAAATTATTGTGAAATTGAAGTGCGTAGTTACCTGTTTTAGTTGAGTTGTCGAAACAGAAAACAAATATGCTACCAAATGATGTAAGGTCAGATCAAAAAAACATTGTTTACCAACGACGTGACAGTTTCAGCGAGAGCTCCGGGAATGAATATTGGTGAAATGTTATAACTTTAATCCGTTATTCACCGCTCCGAGTACAAGATAGTAATATTAATCCTTTAACATAAACCTGCGATTATTATTGATGTAAAGATAGTGACGCATTTTTGACGGATATTCTTGCTTGTACTTTTAGCGATATAAAGTATGCAGATAACATCCAATCACTACCTAGTTGGCAGCGAGCGCGTCAGTTTCGACGTGTTGCCGGCGGAGCGCGATGCGACTGCACCAGCCCCACCGGGCTTTCGCGACCAAGTATTTCGCGCTAGTCTGCATCGTCTTCGTTGTGGGATTCCTGTACGCAATATACAACACACAAGTCGACTACCAGTACCCGGACAACGTCGAACTACTCTACCACCGGTTCCTGCACAACATCACACGTTATGACAACGATACGACCACTGCTGGTACAACAACTAGCTTTGATCTCAAACTGAAGTACATCCTCCAGTGGAACACAAACTCTTCTCCGTTTCACGTGATGGGAGAGGGGCAAAACGCGTTCATGAAACTCAATTGTACGTTCAAGAATTGTTACGTTACATACAACAGGGATTTTCTGGGGGACTTCACGAAATTTGACTCTATCGTGTTCAGCGGCAAGCACTTGTATAACCCAATGAGAGA
This sequence comes from Pyrausta despicata, assembly GCA_963921415.1. Lineage (NCBI taxonomy): Eukaryota > Metazoa > Arthropoda > Insecta > Lepidoptera > Crambidae > Pyrausta > Pyrausta despicata. The sequence continues at coordinate 13,802,994 of OY992861.1, read as the reverse complement.
CAAGCCAGACAAAAGGTCGGCAACGCAAAAATACATCTTTGGAGCGACAGAATCGGCTCACAACTACAGAATTTGCGATCCAGAATACGATGGATTCTTCAACTGGACTTGGACCTACCGATTGGATTCAGATATCCGATGGGGGTACATCACCATTTACGATCTGAAAGGGAACGTAGTAGGTCCACACACAGATATGGATTGGCCAGAATTGGACCCAGTATCTGAAGATTTTAAAAAGAAGTTAAACAGTAAGACTAAAGCTGTGGCGTGGTTCGTGTCTCACTGCACGACTTTGAGCAAGAGAGAAGATTTCGTGAAGCAATTAAGTTTTGAGGCTAAGAAATACAATTGGACTGTGGACATTTACGGGAACTGCGGTACTTTAAAGTGTCCTAGAGGGACAAGTGCTGTGTGCTATGACATTTTGGAGAAGGACTATTACTTCTACCTATCATTTGAGAACTCCTTTGCTCAGGACTACGTGACGGAGAAACTTCTGAATGCGTTGGACAATAACGTCGTACCGATCGTGTTTGGAACAGCTGACTACTCAAGGCAAGTTTTTTTGACCTTTGTGTTACGTTTAATAATGTGAATTGCACAATCACCAGCAATATAACATTCAAATACCTCAGTGCTTAAATACTATATATTATTATACCATGAATTTTCCATGATGAACACTTTGGGAGTACATTCGATACATTATTTTGACATGGTACCTACATACTTGCCAATGTGTTCAGATATTTTAGCCGGTGACTAAACGGTTAGTCACGAACGACCACGAGCAGGATTAACAATTATTGCATGTGCATCGGCCTAGCCAACCAGAAGTCATCGTTATTAAACGATGAGTTCAACCATTTACATTACCTCCTTAGTCCCCACGTCCCTTTATGGGTCAATTTTGTCTGTAGTGCCAACCCTCAGTCATCATCATCAGCCTATATTCGTCCCACTGCTGGGCACAGGCCTCACCTCAACTATGAGGTGGTGCGAGCCATACTCCACCACGCGGGCTCTGTGCGGATTGGTGGAGGGGTGTGCGTAAGGTAAGTGACCAACCTTACCGTCAGATGTTATTAAGCCGCCCGAGGGCCTCCGACCAAGCTTAACGACTAATATCTATCGATATTAACCGGGACCAACATCTTAACGTGCCTTCCGACGCACGGAGATGCTTGTAAATAGAAGTCACTTTTATGGTCAGAATGGTCACCCCTCCCAAAAATAACCGCACCGGAGGTTGCTTAACTTTCGGTATCACAACCAAAGCGCTGCAACCAATGCGCCACAAGCACCTCTTCAGCAACCCTCAGTGCATTACGTAAAATTACAAGTAGTTAATGCAATGGATTTAACATACTCGTAGATGTCGCTTATTAATAAAAAGTTTTGGTGAATTATTTGCGCGGAAGATTTTTTTTTACATTTGAAGTCACACGTTGTAAGAATGCAAGAGAAATGGCTATACCCGTGGTAATTATTTTATAGTTTTTATTTGGAATTATGTAATTCGAGTTCGCAATGCAACCATCCGGGAACGCACCGAAGTGATCGACATAGCCCTAAAAGTGTCCAGATTTAAGTGGAGATGGGCTGGCCATATGGCTCGCAGAACAGATGGCAGGTGGCCCCTTAAGGTTGCTGAGTGGAGTAGCCCCTGGTTGGGACGTCGGTAAGTCGGGAGACAACTCACCCGTTGGGTCGATGACATTGCAAAAGTGGCAGGGAGGGGCTGGATGCGATTGGCACGGAACCGCAACACTTGGCGTGCTCATGGAGAGGCCTATACCCGACTATGGGTGACCACAGACAGGCTGAAGAAGAAGAAGAAGTTTGGAATTACGCCGTAACCTTGTGATATTGCGACGTATTGTAATTAAGAGGTCCGTAGCCGTACCAAAATTTTTATTTAATTAATTTTGATAGATAAACACTACGGCCACACAGACTCCTTGCTTTTGGATGTCCCGAATAGGGTTATACGACGTATAGACTTTATGATTTCACTGATGAAATTATATTTTATACATAATTGTGAGTTTTTTTTAGGGTCATATTTACAGAGATATATGTAATCGAATTTAGAATTTAGGATAAAAACTGAATAACATTTCAGGTGTTTTGACATAAAGAACAATATTTATTCAATTTTTTGGGAAGAAATCCTCCATCATGATGCAGAAAAATATTTTTAATTAAAGATGAAGAGCCAATTTCCAGACTCGCTGCTTATAAGTCATCGCATACGAATCTGTGGGTAATAGTCAATAGAACACCAAAAAGCGGTTTATTTCCAAGGATTGGTGAATCGGCGGACCAAAAATGCTATATGCCAACCTGGCAAAAGCGATAAATTAACAAAATAGTGCACTAATTTATCGCAAGGTGATATCGTTATCGTCAGTATCACAAAGATAATAAGTAATAAAGAAACATGACTGACATTATGTGTTTCAATAAATTTTCCAATAAATGTTTCAATAAACTGTTCAATAATTATCAAAACATTTTTAGGGGGAAATAAAACTTTCCCCCTAAAAATGTTTTGATAATTAAAGAACCATCTTCTTATATATAAAAATTCATTGCTGTTCCTTAGTCTCGCTAAAACTCGGAAACGGCTAAACGGATTTGAAACATTTTAGTCTCAAAATATTCGTGGCAGTCCAGGGAAGGTTTAAAAGGTAAGAAAATTAAAAAAAAAAACAACGGGCAGAACAACATCTGCGGGTCCACTAGTACTGAATAAGTCTACAAGAAAAACATTTCAATATCTAATAATTTATTTTCTAGTTTTTACAGTAATAATAAGACAGCTAATAAAAAAATAATTCAAAGTTGAAAATTTAACTGTGACTTGCTTTCATCATCTTTTTTTTAATATTTTCGGTCAATATTTTTGTACCTTTAATTAATGGCAGTAAGCTGGGTATTTTATGGGTGAAAGTACAAGTCATAAGGTCTTTGTTACAAAAAAATATTCAAAAATGATGTATACTTTCCGAAAAAAAAATAATTGGGTCAAGGCGAAAATTCTCAAATTTTATTTAAAAAATCATAGCACAAAAACTACAAAAAAACGCGGAATACATGGGATATTTTTGGGTAGGTATATCTAGATGCCAGGAATCCAAAAAAAAATCAGTGTCACCTTTCGGGCCACCTTGTATATAAAAAAGCGATTGGCCCACCTGAATTTTCCCATGGGAATGGGTCATTTGCCCGCGGTAAAAAGTAGCCTATGTCCTTTCTCGGGTATCAAAATATCCCCATACCATATTTCATGCAAATTGGTTTAGTAGTTTAGCCGTGATTGAGTAACAGACAGACAGAGTTACTTTCGCATTTATAATATTAGTATGGATGACGAAGAATATGCAAACAATAGCCGTATTTAATATCAATTTTAGTAGAAGAAATTAAATATTAGGTCCTTACCTATGAAATTGGCGTTTTGTATGGGAGGAACAAAAAGTCGAAATTTTTTTATATAGCATATTTATTTAATCAAAGTATGAGCCATTGTAATCTATGCACTTTTGCCATCTCATAGGTAGTTCATTGATCCCTTTACTAAAAAAACCATTCGAACGGGAATCAATAAAATCTTTGAAGGCGACTTGGACTGCCCCATCTGAGTTGAACTTTTTCCCTTGCAAGAAGTTATCCAAATTTCGAAAAAAATGGTAATCTGTTGGAGCAAGGTCCGGGGAGTACGGTGGATGCCTTAGAGATTCCAATTGAAGTTCTTCTAATTTGCTAGCCGTCTGTTGTGCAGTGTGTGGTCTAGCGTTGTCGTGAAGCAGCAGTGGCGTAGAGCGATTGACCAGCCTTGGTTGTTTAGCAACTAGCTTTTCCATCATGGTTTGCAATTGCTGACAATAGATATCTGCCGTAATCGTCTGGCCAGATTTGAGAAAACTGTAATGAACGACACCGGCGCTAGTCCACCAAACGCTTACAAGTAACTTTTTATTGGTCAATTTTCGCTTGGAGCAGGCTTTGGCTGGCTTGCCAGGGTCCAGCCATTGCGATGAGCGCTTCCGATTATCGTAGAGAATCCACTTTTCATCACAGGTAATGATTCGATTTAAAATCCCTTCGTTATTGTGCCGGTCAAGTAATGTAACGCAGCAGTTGACGCGCGTTTGCCGGTTTGCTTCACTCAATTCGTGAGGAACCACCTTTCAAGTTTTTTAATCTTCCCAATTTGCTTCAAGTGGATTAAAACAGTTTTATCACTAACGCCAAAGCCTGCAGCTAACTCGGACGTGGTTTGCGATGGATCCGCTTCCACAATAGCCTTCAATTCTTCATTATCAACTTGGGTCTCCGGCCGTCCACGGGGCTTGTTTTGCAGGTCGAAATTTCCAGAACGAAAACGTTGGAACCAAAAACGCACTGTGTTTTCTTTTGCGACACAACCGCCATACACATCATTAACCCTTCGAGCCGTTTCCGCAGCACTGGTGCCACGGTGGAACTCGTACTCGTAAATAACGCGATATTTCAAATTTTCCATTTTGTAAATTGAGCGATGCAAACAGAAAAAAGATAAGTAAAAAAACAAATGAATGACGGTTTACGAAACACAACTACATGTGGAAATAGCTGTATAAATTTGAATTTCGAATTCCTAACCAAATAGGAAAAATTTGTGATCAAAGTGGCCAGTACGACAAAACGCCAATTTCATATGTAAGGACCTAATATTCATACCTACTAGAACACGCATGGCATGGTGCAGTTTTGAACTTCAGTTTATTGCACTTTAAAGTAAAAAAAAATACGGATTTATCATAAATCATTTAGAGACGAAATATCAAGTTAAAAATTGCAAAGTAGGTACTTGTTTAATAAAATTAAAAAGTAAATGGACACAACTTTGTTGAAATTTGTATTCGAATCGAAAACTCCTCGTGACAAATGACAGTTGTGCAGGTTTGTGTTGCTACTACCCAGAAAAATAACCACGCAATTTCCTTCTAACTGGCTTCAAAAACTCAATGTCCCAGTCTCCCCCAATTAAAGGAACATGATTTATTTAGGTAGACAATTCAAAAACGCATGAATGGTATAATTTCTACTCATACATTGACCTATATGCCTACATTGCCTATCTAGAGCGTACATCAAGCACATTATAATGTGAAACCTGCTTCGATACATCACAATTAGATAAGGTAGGTAGGTATTTTCCTGGGACTGCTAATCGAAACGAATGCTCGTGCTCACAAAGAAATTAAAAGTTAAGTTAAAGTTAACTATGCAAAAGCCTTGCAAAAGCTCAACACTGTTAAAGTGAATAAAACGCTAACTGATCTGGGAGTAGGAATGTACACCCAGCAGTACCTAGGTATACCTATTTAACATACTTACTAAATTTTGCAAAGTTTCTTGAACTTTGATCGAGGCGTCAGAGAAGTTATAAATGTGTTGTAAGGTAGAGACTCGTGAAAGTTAAAATTGCTTCAATGTCAGGGCACTTAAGAGTTCAAATAAGTTTGTGCCATTAAGTGCTGCATCCTGTAAACGATCCCGCCTCGGGAACCGTACCTGCAAGACCCGCTGGTTCATTATTTTGTAGTTTCGACGAAAATTAGTGTTATCACCCAGTTCCGCTAGCGCTACGTCACAGCCGGGAAATTCATCATACTGACAATACTTTATAACGACCGGAAGCGGCGCTACTAGCGCCGCCAATATCATTATCATAAACTAATTGAATGTTATTTAATTGTATCTTATTTATATAATTTATTATAGATAATCCTTTCATAAAACTTAGTAATTTAATATTGATTAATATCTGGCCGACTGTATTAATTTTCTACTTGATTTATTAGCTGAAATGTACTTAACAAGTAATTGTTTTGACTCGCATAGTACTCGTCAAATTTCCCTATAAAACAAGATGTAGACTCTTCCTGTGGTGACTTGCGTGCTGAATCAATTATAGGGCGAAGCTCTGCCCGAATAAATACTCATCACCTGCTCACCGACTTTTCATTCGGCCCCTGACCTACTCTCTGGAATATTAATTACTGATAACAACAAAGTCCGGCAGGTTCACTTTCTATCTATAACTAGCATCACTGCTAGCAGTCGGACCGCTTTACTTAAGCGAAGCAGGGACATAATCACGCAATTTTTTCGCCCATGTTTAAGCGTCAGGTGGTATCTTCCTATTTTTTATTTAGAGCAAAGATCTGGCTGGTATCTAAAATTAAGCAGCTGCAACAGCCAGCCAACCTAGCGGAATACTGTCGCCGTGCGACTCGCGACAAGGGTTGCCACCTTTTTTATTGGTTATTTTAGGTACGAAAAAAAAGTACATAGTATCAAAATAAAGTACACTTTATTCTTCTTTAAAAACATATTCAACAAATAATTATACTTCCAAAGTATAATTATATTAATACTTACGACTAAACTTCAAAATCACAAAGAAACTAAATCATGCGAAATAAAGTATTTTCGATTACTTTATTGTTCTCATAAAGTACAGAGTACAATTTCCTGAAATAACGTACAATACTTCATTATAAAGTACGGGTGGCAACCCTACTCGCGACTGACAGCGTGTCAACCAATCACCGCGGCTAAATTGCTGATAGTCGTGAGTCAGGCGACAGCATGCAGCATACATTTGCTGGCTCTTACATCCAAAATCCTTCCAAAAACCTATGGTTACGAATCACGGGAGAGCGCGTGGGTAGTGCGTGGGCTCATTTCCCCTTTGCCGCTATTATAAGCTCCCTACAAATTATGTTTCCGTCCTATCAGTTGTTAACACTATAGCACCATGTACACCTTTCCCCCTTCTGGGGCGGGAAACCACAATATGACTTCACGTCGGGTTGCTTCAAGTCGGTTATGAGTTTACCTTCACCTCATTTTTCAAAACTTCGCCATGTGGTGTGCCAGGAGTGCGCGAATTCGCGCATGGCTATCTAATTGTTGCGGCTGCATGTTAGCACAGAATTACGATCGTTATACTGTGAATTAGGTCTTGATGGTAGACCGGATTTCTTCGTTTGTATTGCGCCTAACATCTTTGATCTTACATCCAATATTATTTCTATCTTACTAACTGCCCCCATCCCAAATTCTTCCAGGTTCGTTCCACCGGGAAGCTACCTCGACGCCAGGCAGCTCGGGCCGGCCAAGCTGGCCGCCACCATGGACGAGATCATGCAGAACAAGACCAGATACGCCGACTTTTTCAGATGGAAGAACCACTTCGTGTACAAACAGACATATCGGCGTGACGTGTGTAATCTATGCGAAGCTATGAATAATGAGGATGGTGTGAGGACGCAAACTGTGTATACGGAGTTTAGGAAGTGGTGGAACGATGAGCAGTGGGATGGGAGTGATACATGCTAATGCAGGATTAAGGCTCTGCATTGTATCAACTTTGGATATACGTCGTTTTGAATCCGTTCCACTCACACACGTTATAAGCCGAAAAGATCATGTGCGATCGTTTTGGTGGATGACAGACGTTATTTGCCAATAGGCATGGAGTACTAGTCCATAAACAGGTGGCGGGTGGGGCAAAAAATTTGCATCCGCCATCGCAGAGCTTCTGTTGAGCCTTAACAAGATCGCAATGGGCCCCCGCTCGTGCCTAACAAGTCGTTTTTTATAATATTTTGGGATATCTCATCCCCCCACGTTTTATTGGGTCCGCCTCACTTTTCGGTAAAGATGTTTATAGGGGACTTCGCACAACATCATCGGCATTTTCACAGGCGGCGAACACCGAGGTCATCCCGAGCCTTGCACGATACAACGATATTCGCCTGCAAGCATTTGCCATCGCCGAACACTATTGGCCCGTTTTTGTTATGATATTCTCTGTAAATTGAAGGCGACAATAACAGCACCCAGTTATTTTTTCTACAGTCCGCTAGTTTTATTAATTAATATTTATAGGACCTCAGCAATAGATGGAGATGATGATGATGATGATCATTGATGGACCGCTGGGACTCCCCTATGCTGGCACGCTGGATTACACTGCGTGCAGCTCAGTAGTCCAGGGGCCAGTCCATCACTCCCCGAGATTTTGATTTTTTGATCTATGTTTTTTTGATTTTTGATTTTCTCTTTTTGTTACTAACACTAATTTTCTATGTCACTGTAGGTATACTAACAAAATATGGATTTTGTCAAATATGAATGTAATTATTATTAATATTGATTATAGCTTGGCAAGTGAACAGTACACCAAGTAGGGCTTCCATCTGTATAGTCTGTGCACATCGCCTTGCAAAGCCCTCGTAGCAATCAAAAACCCGGAAATTAAAAAGCACGATTACCTGATTCGTCGAAGGGTTTCGCAAAGGTGAGGATGTGACGGCTTTCAAGCAATGTGAACGCTTACATGTGTTTTTTTTAAATATATTGCTTGTGGTATTAGAACTCCATAACATTATATTGTTATATTGCAAATGTTTACCGGTTTAGTTTAACGATTCTTAAGCGTAATAGGGATGTGGACTATTTTTGGGAAAGTGTTTAAAACCATGCATAAGTAATAAATAGAGCCCAAACCAGTTATTATTTTTTAACACAAGTAATACCTTGAAAATAAGTTATTTAAAATTCCATTCCAAATTTCGCGCCCAAACGTGGATGAAACCTGTCAAACGCCCGCTGTAACGTCACTTGTTCGCAAATATTGTCGAAGTTGTATGTAATAGAAAGTCATTTCGTATTTTTGAGTGAATAAGATGGATTCTACATTTTATAAATGATTTGCGGTGCCGTAGTGTGAAAGTACTACTATTAAAACACCTAAAATCTATCTATTCACGTTCATTACGTTGTACATATGACTGCAAAACCTCAAAATCATATTATTTTAAATAACATTCAATTTTACTTTTGGAGTTTATAAATACCTACGATTACTATTATAGTGTATCCTGAGTAATACTGAGTTATATTACTTACATAGAGGTCTTCACATTTCTAAATTCAGCAGAGCAAGTTACTATTTGTTGCGAAGAAATTAGCCACCGTAAAGCAATCAATTCATGGCAAATTTGAACTATCTGCCTTAATATAACCATGATAGGAAAGCCTTTAAAAAATGATTCAATAAGATAATTAAACGAATTTTGAAGAAACGGAAATCAAAATAATAATATTCATTTCATTTCATTTCATTTATGTGCATACGAGGTGTGTTACATTATATTATCCAAATATCAACAAACACATAGTACATGACAGTGAAAATTCTTGTTTGGCAATAAGTGACGTCACGCATTTTGATTGTGTTGATTGTCACGTGACTTGAGGTCGAAATATTTAATTACATTTTATTAAATAAAAAATTAATCCTTTGGTTTTTGAAGATTATTGAGATTCATTATTGAGTTATTAATTTTTTTTATTAAAGAAACTACCTTTTAATGGTACAATTATATACTTATTTGAGTACAGTCCACATCCCTATTGGTTCTTGTTTTTATATTTTTCTACCAATTTTTCGGACAACGTCAAGTCCAAACATTCGTGGGTACGTAACTAAGTTACCAATAACACTAAGTTACCCACCAATTAAATAATGTACGCAACGTACTCTCATCAATTAGTACTTAATTTGTTTACTTATTATTAAATACATGTGCATTCAATTGTTACTTGGCTCATTAATGGAAAGGCTCTTTGCTGTGTTTGAAAGATAAGTCGATGCTTTTTATTTTATTTTTGTAATTAAGAAAAAAAGGAAGGTTTCGGTTATTATTTTAAAAACGGGTTCACAATAAATTAGTAAATTAGAAAGTAATAATCTGTATCTTAAAAATAAGTTGTTTGCTGTTTTTTTATCTATTACTTCTATGTGGATCGTTCGCAAATGAACCATCCGTGATTAAATAAGATAGGTAATATTGTGACTAACTTATATTAACTAGGAAGAGCGGGGTTTTGTACATTTATTAGTGTTAAAGAACCATTAATTTTATTTTATTTATTAACACAAAACAGTTTACAGTTGTGGAGATAAAAGTTTCTTAAAAGTTAAAATTAAGTACTAAACTGTGAGCCAAAACATTTGTTTATGTAGTACAATACAATAAGTTACTCAGTACATTACAATACAATAAATCATAAACATTCGAAATAACTGGCGCGGTGAAAAGCGTATTACGAGTACGATAGACAAATTACAATATTTTACAATAATTTGTCTGACTGACATCCGAAATCTTACTTTAAGTAACAAGCACAACGAACTGTTAGCATTGTGAACCAGTAAAGAGCTTTAGAACTGTACACGAGATTTCAGGATGTGACTAAGTAAAAAAAAAGCCCCCTCTCCCTTAATACATAGTATAGTTTCAACCGGTCTTCTTAAAGTTAAGGAAAATCCAACATACTATTGTCATTTCTATAATGTAGTAAGTCTTAAATATGATACCTATTGTTAATTGTAAGTTAATATTGCCATTATGAAATTCATTAACTTTGCTTTTGATAACGTGGGAAAGTGCTACCTGCCTACTAGCTTTAAGTTCACCTATTGTACCTACCTTTTCGTGCAATACAATTTTGAATCCTACTACTATTATAAAGGCGAAAGTTTGTAAGTATGGATGTTTGTTACTCTTTCACGTAAAAACTACTGGATGGATTTGAATGAAACTTTACCACAATATAGCTTATACATCAGAATAACATATAGGCTACAATTCATAAAGAATTTTTAAGATAAAGGCTTTCCACGCGGACGAAGTCGCGGGCGGCACTAGTATATAAATAAAAGTTCCTGACCTTTGTACCTAGGTATTTAGAAAATAAGTATTGAACTCAAAATTAGTCAGAACCTACCTAGTAAGTAACTGACCCATAAAAGCAAATAGCTTGCCAGAAGGTACCGTTAAGGAAATCCTATTTGTTTCGTTTACATATAAGTTAGCTCTCTGCGTAGTGTCTAACGCCTACTACATACAAGTAAGGACTACAAGAAGCGATAAGTACCTATACGCAATACCTACTCAATATTTTTATGACTTACAATTCTTAGGACACTAAACGTGAACGATAATTAAAATAATAGTTGGCAGGTAGATATACCTTTTTAACTTACTACTTAATCTGTAACTAACTCCCGTCTTGTGGGAGTCTCGCGTGGCGAAGGCCCGTTTTCCAAAAGATGAAGAGAAAAATTCGATGCTTTTTTATTATATCTTAAAAAAGAAGACTTTCAAACTTGAATATTTCTTAACAAAATAAACTGTGCCCAAACTTGAAAAGACCCTGAACGAATTTGGGATAGGTAGATGATAGATCGGAACGCGAATGACGTTTAAAAAAGTAGCTGTCAAGTAGAACAACATTGAACATTACACCCACTGACCTCTATACAAATACGCTGGACCAATGATACCCTATAAAATGACAGCTGTTTTTTGTGCCTATTTGAAGCGCCCCCAATGCGTGGGAAAGGAACTAAATCTGACGTAAACTGCACAATGGCCACAGATTAATAATATGTAGCAAACAATGGCCGGTGCATGATTTGAATTGTCACCGTATTAAAGTGATTTTAAAAGGTTTAATGCGATTAGGTTAAGTTTAAGTAGATTAAGTTTGTTATTGTCTTGTATTAATAAAGTTATACATAATTTAGTGGTAAATATAGATTAACCATGAAAGAGTGCGCATAATGCAAAACTCGTTACCAGAAAGGAAGTGGGGTTACATTCCACAAGTAAGTGAATTTACGGCTAATATTCAACAAATTAACCTTCCACTGATATCACAGGCACTTTAAAATCTGTTATTAATGTATAATGTCAATGTAATCACAAAATAATACGTACCTAATTAATTACACAAACAATAAATTCAGTAGTGCTGTAAAATTCCGTGTCGATAAAACTTATCGGTGTTTTGCCTATCAAATATCTATTTGGTTTTATGAATGGAAATTATTGACGATATTTTGTTAAATATTGATTACTAATTTTCAGGTTTCCTACTGACAATCGAAGGATGGAATTATGGCTGAAAACGATTAATAAGCCTAGTTGGCGTCCGAAAAAATATGATTACATCTATTCAAAACACTTCTCTGATGACAGTGATGACTGTTTTATTAAATATAATTCATGCACTACTTAAAAAAGTGCAGTATACCAACAATTGACAATCTGTTTATTGTTTCTTTTGCTGCAATTCTCTTTTTTTATTTGTACTTAAGATGTAGTGAATAAATAAAAACTAAGTTGTGTAAATATGTTTATTTTCTACAAATACCTCACCTCCTTTATTCCTTTTCAAACAAAATCTCATATTTTTATTTAAAAAACGTTTGGTACCTATTTGTTTGATCTAGCTAGCTAGCCACACATTACCCCTTGACTCCCTTACGAATAGCAATAGCCTACCCTTGCTTAGTCATTGTATTAACCAACTATTTAACTATTTTGGATATTAGCCATCATAAATTAACCCATGAATTTATTAAAATTATTATGATCCATTCTATTAAGTAGGAAAAGGTTTATCGATGTGTTGTATCCACAGATATACAATAAGACTAGATACCACATATTCACTAAATAGTATGGGAACCGAGCGTGCCATTTTTTAAATACCTACTATGACGTCACACTAGCAATTTAGTGATGTACATAGAGCCAACAGAATCGCATAAATCGTTTTGGTCGATCGAGTCAGTCAGTAAACCTTAAAGATGGGCAATTGTTACTGAATCCAATAATCGAATGGTTTGATACTACTATTTTTTGTAATTAATTAAAACTATTGTCGGTAATTTATTTCGTAAAATAAACTTTCTTATATGGTTTTTGCTTTTTGTCAAATTCGAATGATTTGCAAGGTTCATTGTCATTGACACAATCGCGCATCTTTAGTAACCCTACATACTTCGACGATAGAGGACGTGCGTGCAGTCTGTGAAATATTTTAATGTAGGATAGCATTAAAGCTTGGTGTAACTTTGTTTTTACATGGCGAAAATCATTGACAACAAATATCGATATCTGTAGATGAGACAGATGATCACCTAATATTGGTACCTACCTATTCAACATAAAACTCGTCAAAACATGTAGTGTATTTTGTGCCTATTATTATCATTATTATGATATTTTATACAATATTTATTAATGTGTACATCACATTTATGTGTACAACAACGATAATTTGCTTAAAAATATTTAGAAATGTCACCAAAAAAATAATACGCTGTCCAGACAGAGTATAATCATTTTCTTCTCATTGTCGAGCTATAAAATGTTGATGACAAATTTTCTATCAAAGCAACATTATAAATTTCATTTTAAGTCGTACAAAGAGAGATGATATACTACTATTTATTTACATACCTCTTCGTTTCTATACCTGGACTGTCGGATATGCTATTTCATGTAACCTTTTTGCGCCTGCGCTTTTTGTTACTATAAAGTCCTCATCCTTAAAATGTGCGGTAAATTATCTCTCATTTTCCTTTCTCATTTTCCTGTCAATTGAATGGAATATCGATTAATCGTAAAATCGACTTATTTAAACAAAATATACATCACTATTTGCTTCATTTGACAGGAAAATGATAAAAATGCCGCTACCATGAACATTGCTACATTCTAAACGTTTCTATCGTTTGCATTTCATTGCTTGCTAGCTAAATACTGAGTAGTGATCTTACCTAGTAACAACGTCAATGTAACACGTATAAAACAAAGATATTTAAATATGGAATTATCGAAGTAAGTTATCGAGAGTAATACATGCTATCGTTTAAAAAGATTTCAAATTAAATTACCGACTCTTGTGCAATAAAAATACTTACCGATGAAATGAAATACCTCCATGAACACGACTCACTAGTTTTGAACAACTTTTGCAATTAATTATCGAACAATTTGGCATTTCGAACACTTTTTGGCACACGACTTGTCGCAAGCGCGGTTGAAACGTGACAGAGAAGTAAATGCGCGCGATGAGTGATTGGCGCATATCGGGGACACGCATGGATGGTCGATATGAGGTATCTAGTCTTATCGTATATCTGTGGTTTTATCTCACTGTGCCATCTCTATTATTAGTTACATTCCCACCCACTGCTGCCGTAAGCGCCAAAATGGCGAAAATCAAATCGCCTCACTACAACCCGGCCTATAGTTTTAGTCCAGCGTACTTGTATATATAGAGGTCAGTGATTACACCCCATTACACCTTACACCAATAGACACACAAATGTTGTTATCAATCGAGTTTTTCATTGGCTGCTGCCAGCTGCTTTGCTGGCTCATATCCACGATCCACACGTTGGGTGAACAGTTGGCCCAAACACTACTCGCCCTACGTGAAGATGGGGATTCGGGCAGTACCAAGGCTGTTTGCCCTCCCATGTAGATCCCGATCTTCAAATGATACTGTGTTGGCCGTTCGCGTGCCGTCCACACGTTGGCGATGTGGCATGTGCTTAATCTTTTCGTAGCACCCACCGAGTGCGTACCTACGTCAAATTATTTTTATTAAACTCAATAGAATTATACTCAATATTAATATTACGCGCATCATCCGCATGAACAAAAAATGTTTGGACAATGAAGAGGATTCCACTTAAAATGATGTAGAAAATGTTACACGCATTATTTTAATTCAAAAGTTCTAATTTTCGCGCGGTGGGTATCGCACATCCTCTCGTTGGCTCTGCAAGCATTAAGATAGTTTGTGAGCCAACGTGTGGACGCTACACGAACGAAACGGGCCAACTCGGCCAACGTGTGGCGCCGGCCATACAGGGTTTGACAATTTGAAATTGTCTTGTCTGTCAAAATTGAGAAAGTCGACGAATTTGCGTCCAACGTCAACAAGTTTTATTTCTTTTTTGTAATTAAGTGAAACATTTGTATTGGAAGAGTAATTTTTACGTATATCGATCAAAATGACGAGTGTTTCGTCTTATAACAATGAAAAAGTGGTTACAGGTGAAGTGGAATACCCCGCGACAGATCCGGCTTCGGGAGCTTTTTTCCAACCTGATTACAAAAAGTAAGTCAAATATTTAATGTTTCATTCTTTTTCACGCACCTAAAACAGCTGCAGTTTATCTTACCTCTTGTTATGAAGGTTTTACCAGGTAGGTTTGACTATTGGTAACTAGGAACAAGTTCTTCAATCATCTTTACTATTGTCATAGTGTTGAGGTACCCTAGCTCCTTCTGCGATCTTCTTTTGCTCTTCCGACATAAGTTTGACTGAAGCTTACAGCAGCAGGTCCCTGATGGAGATGAGTTGAAATGGATAGATAGCAATGAAAGCATTTGGAAGAGGTCTTTGTGCAAAGGCTCTCTGAAACACATGAATCTTCTACTACAACTGTATTAGACTTCAAGCAGACTTTAAGAAGGTGTAGCTTACACTTGTGGATCTTACTTGTAGTAAATGGCAATAAAGTACAAATGGATAGACCTAAACAATTGCATTATGTTGACTTTGCAATCTATCCAAATACACCAGCATCCATTTCTGCTTCTTGTATTCAGCCAACTTTGTAATTCTCATTTTAATCAGGTACTAAAGTTACCTTATGTTAAGGTTTAGACTTCCTAATCTTGTTTTCAAGTATCATTGACAATACATGACTACTTATGTGTAATGGTCAAGAAGATGACTATTAACTAAGAGCTTGTGGGTTCCATCCCCGCACTGTACAACCATTTGTGTGAACATGTCTGTTTGTACTGGTCTGGGTTTTATATATACCTATTTATTTAAGTTTATTTGTTGTTTATCTGTTGATTTTGATATCTGTAACATGAGTGCTTTAGCTACTTACCACAGAGTCAGATCAATGTATGTGATGTTGTTGTATATTTATATAAATTTATTATTTATTAGATGTAGTTTAAATTCAAAGTTGTATGTATGTTACACTATGTACAGTGGAGAGCATGTCAGGTTACCCATGTCTATTACAAAATTGGTTTTTATTGTGAAGGGAACAGAGGTTGTCTCTATTGTCTGTACATTTTTGGAAACATTTGATTTCTGAATATTTGGTTGTCTACTTACTTTATCTCTGCATTTAGTATGACACTGAATCTCCACTCTCATGCTCTCTGATTTCAGGAATGGTGACCTAAAACTTATGTTGGATGGCTCCAAGGACTCTTTGAAGTTAGAAGCTATGAAGCGGATCATTGGCATGATCGCCAAAGGGAGAGATGCCTCTGATTTGTAAGTTATCTTAAATTAAATATTGAATTAAGAAGAAAACTGGCTAAAAAAATCAGACTGCCACAGAAATTGAACTGACACGATCCCCCACTTTTTGTAATACAGTAGATTTCTCTACCAATTAAGCTACTGTGACACTTACTAATGGACCAAAAAAAAAATCAAATTCTTACCTAAAACTTTATAAAAGTATTTTTATAATAGTGTTGTGTCATTTATACAGGATGTCCCATGAAGTAGTAGTCTGTGGATGAAGTCTGTACCAGCAAAAGTCAAGGGTTGGGATACACAAAGATTGACTCCATTTTATTATTAAAAAAAAATTGTCTTGAAATCAAGTGTACATTTAAATCCTGCTAGTATGTAGAGAGAATGTCGATATTTCTTTTATTCTTACACACTCCAGCCAAAACACTCATCAATAAAAACTCAAAAAAAAGTTTATAACTAAATCCCCCTAAACTTTAAATGAAAAATCCTGGGTGTCCCAGAAAACCTGTGGAATCTTTCCTGGGACACCCAGGATTTTCTAAAATATTGTAATAAAAAAGTAGTTGGCTTATGTGTTAATCTTGGTACAAAAAACACATACATTAATATCCGACATATTTTTTCAGATTTCCAGCAGTAGTAAAGAATGTGAAAAAAGTAGTTGGCTTATGTGTTAATCTTGGTACAAACTACACATACATTAATATCCGACATATTTTTTCAGATTTCCAGCAGTAGTAAAGAATGTGAAAAAAGTAGTTGGCTTATGTGTTAATCTTGGTACAAACTACACATACATTAATATCCGACATATTTTTTCAGATTTCCAGCAGTAGTAAAGAATGTGGTGTCCAAAAACATTGAAGTGAAGAAACTAGTGTATGTTTACTTGGTGCGGTATGCGGAGGAACAGCAGGACTTGGCCCTGCTCTCTATTAGCACCTTCCAACGGGCACTTAAGGTAATGATTTTTAATAGGCTAGATGACACCATCAATCATTGACATACTTTTTATTATCTGTCAAAACGGTCTGCCTCCATAGATTTTGTATGGAAATACAAAAATGTGATGTCACGGTCATGTATCAGAAATCTGAGTCAATTGATCGAATATTTATTGAGTTTTGTGTGTTTAAAAATTGGTTTCTACAGCTTTTTGGAAATATATTGGGTGTATAAACTTCATAGGGGCTATGTTTTTTTAACACCATGGTCTTAAAAATATTTAAGATAGGTGTCATCTTGTAAATTGCCATCTCAAGGTATGATTTGCGTGAAACATTGCGTCTCAATTTCTGTTCTGAGGCCTTACTACCGATCTGGTAAGATCTTGGTGACAGACCACAAACTGCAGGCACAGAACAGTACAAAAGATGTTAACCAAAAATATATAAACAAAATCCCCACCCACCTACAAACATTAAATTGATGTTGATGTAATCAATAGTATCCCATTACTTGACTAAATATTGTTTTTAAAAAAAAAAAACAATTATTTTTTTCAGAAAAATCTTTTAATTTATTTTCATACAAAATTCTCGTAACATTATTATCGTATATTAATTATTACTCGTAAAACATTGATTACGAAGAATAAAAATTTTATTTAGGTAAATACACGATATTCAGTCTTACAAAGTTATTACAATAGTAGATTATTTATCAAAAAGGTTTAAATGCGGATTTGGCAAGAATTCGGCGAGATCCCAAGCGTAGTAATTAATCAGTACATTTTACACAATTTATAGGCAAAATGAATGGTCACGATCAATGGCTTTTATAAACTGCAATCACACAAACGCTAATAATTACACCTAAAGACTTTTAAAGTAATTTTAAAGTCACCTGTGATATATGCCTGAGAGACACATCCCAGATATGCTTCATCAGACATATACACATAAAGATGATGGACTATCTATTGACAAAGTGCCACAACACAGAATATGAACATCAGATGCAATAGTACTTACGTATGTTTACGTACATCGGCTTATTATTGTTGTTGGTTGTGCCATCTCCAAACCTCATTGGTACCCACAAAAAACCAGCGCCATGCAATAATGCTGACTTAGGGCCAATTTGTTTATACCTACACTTTTTAGTTTTATAATTTACTCAGTTCTAGTCCTGTGTCAAGTTAAATAATATTTTTTTCTTTCTTTCTTTTAGCATACTATCTCTGATTAATTTTCAGTAAACAATTAGTAGATAATAATAAGCAAAATATTATTATTATTATTCAAAATGACCACCCTTGTTTTTAATACAGGCTCTTAGACGATTTGGCCAGTCATCAATGACGGCACGAATCTTTTCCAACGGGATTCGCTTTGCTTCTCGGACAAGAGCTCGCTTCAGTGACTCCAAGTTTGGGTGGGACTTTCGGCAGGCCCTGAGCTCTAGCTCAGCCCATAAATCATAATCCAGCGGGTTGAGGTCGGGGCTGGAAGAGGGCCATTCGTTCGCCGCGATGAAGGCCGGCACATTTTCTCTAAACCACGCTTGGGTGGTTTTTGCTTTATGGGATGGCGCTGAGTCCTGTTGGGAAACCCAATCCTTGTTGTGAAACAAAGTAAGGGACAGGGGTTTCACAACAGGCTCTAAGATGTCAGTTTGATAGTTCTTGGCTATCACCTTGACGCCTTGTTGACAGAAATGGAGCGGAGTGACACCTTCATACGAAACTCCCCACCATACCATCACACTAGTCGGATGATGAGTACGCGAGACATTCCGTGCTGAAGCTGGTCATTGCTACTTTTTGCATACACTTTATTGTTTTGTCGGTTGAACTTTTCTTCGACCGTAAAATTGTCTCATCGGTGAAGAGTATTTTCCTCGCATCGTTTCTCTTAAGCAGTATTGGACAACGTTCGCGTCGCAATTTACGAAGGCGAATCGTTTAAAAAATTAACTTTCCTACGGCTATACGCCTTCACCTTAAGATCATATTTCAGTATTCTGTTGACTTAAACGCGCGAAATATTAGTCTGCAGAGCTAGTTTTTTCTGAGTTCGACATGGATTTCGGCGAAGTCGCTCTCGGATGATTTTGATGTTCGCAGGCGTCCTTACAGAGCGCGGCCGACCACTCCTTTGGCGATCTTGCAAAGAACTTGTCTCCTTGTATCGTTTATTAGTGTAATACACGAAGTTACGGCTCACACCAAAAATTTTCACCTCACGGAAAATCTCCATTGTTTTTTTCCCCGCCTTAAATAACGAAATCTCGGTCGCACGCAATTCTTTTGTTCTCTCCATCACGAGAAAATTGAAAGAAGTGAATTTGAAAATCAAAGGAATTAAAAGTTAACATTCGAAATTCAAAATTAGAAAAATAAATAAATAGCAGCCAGTAATTTTTTATTTCTATTTTTTAGCACAAAGTTTGTCTCAAAACTTGTGAACACACGAGGTATACTTACATATAAGCTACAAGTGCAGACTCTTGGTCCGCACCTTTTTTATTTTTGCGAATACAATTTGTCCTTAGGCAAGTAACAGTTTTATGACTGTATGAGGCAGATACAGTAACATTGTCTGTCTTTTAGTGCGGGCGCCTACTATATCTGATTAAGTATGTTCACGTATCTTTTGGTTCCAGGACCCGAACCAGCTGATCCGCGCGAGCGCGCTGCGCGTGCTGTCGTCCATCCGCGTGACGATGATCGTGCCGATCGTGATGCTCGCCATCCGCGACTCCGCTAGCGACATGAGCCCGTACGTCAGGAAGACTGCCGCCCACGCTATACCTAAGCTGTACAGGTGAGTACTATACCGCGTGACGATGATCGTGCCGATCGTGATGCTCGCCATCCGCGACTCCGCTAGCGACATGAGCCCGTACGTCAGGAAGACTGCCGCCCACGCTATACCTAAGCTGTACAGGTGAGTACTATACCGCGTGACGATGATCGTGCCGATCGTGATGCTCGCCATCCGCGACTCCGCTAGCGACATGAGCCCGTACGTCAGGAAGACTGCCGCCCACGCTATACCTAAGCTGTACAGGTGAGTACTATACCGCGTGACGATGATCGTGCCGATCGTGATGCTCGCCATCCGCGACTCCGCTAGCGACATGAGCCCGTACGTCAGGAAGACTGCCGCCCACGCTATACCTAAGCTGTACAGGTGAGTACTATACCGCGTGACGATGATCGTGCCGATCGTGATGCTCGCCATCCGCGACTCCGCTAGCGACATGAGCCCGTACGTCAGGAAGACTGCCGCCCACGCTATACCTAAGCTGTACAGGTGAGTACTATACCGCGTGACGATGATCGTGCCGATCGTGATGCTCGCCATCCGCGACTCCGCTAGCGACATGAGCCCGTACGTCAGGAAGACTGCCGCCCACGCTATACCTAAGCTGTACAGGTGAGTACTATACCGCGTGACGATGATCGTGCCGATCGTGATGCTCGCCATCCGCGACTCCGCTAGCGACATGAGCCCGTACGTCAGGAAGACTGCCGCCCACGCTATACCTAAGCTGTACAGGTGAGTACTATACCGCGTGACGATGATCGTGCCGATCGTGATGCTCGCCATCCGCGACTCCGCTAGCGACATGAGCCCGTACGTCAGGAAGACTGCCGCCCACGCTATACCTAAGCTGTACAGGTGAGTACTATACCGCGTGACGATGATCGTGCCGATCGTGATGCTCGCCATCCGCGACTCCGCTAGCGACATGAGCCCGTACGTCAGGAAGACTGCCGCCCACGCTATACCTAAGCTGTACAGGTGAGTACTATACCGCGTGACGATGATCGTGCCGATCGTGATGCTCGCCATCCGCGACTCCGCTAGCGACATGAGCCCGTACGTCAGGAAGACTGCCGCCCACGCTATACCTAAGCTGTACAGGTGAGTACTATACCGCGTGACGATGATCGTGCCGATCGTGATGCTCGCCATCCGCGACTCCGCTAGCGACATGAGCCCGTACGTCAGGAAGACTGCCGCCCACGCTATACCTAAGCTGTACAGGTGAGTACTATACCGCGTGACGATGATCGTGCCGATCGTGATGCTCGCCATCCGCGACTCCGCTAGCGACATGAGCCCGTACGTCAGGAAGACTGCCGCCCACGCTAAACCTAAGCTGTACAGGTACGAAGGAGGTTTTGACTTGTCAGTCTCTTACTTCGTATGAGTCGCAGAATCAAACTGGACGTATGCTGATTGCATCCAGTCAATTTGAAGTAGGTGTCTTGGAGTTGACTATGACTAAGTGTAAAATAGAAACACACTTAAAGATAAAAAAATGAATTAAAGTACACTGCTCAACAAAGTCTAGGGAACAGGAGGTTTTTAGGGAATATTTTTATTTTTATATATTTTTGTTTTAAAGTTTATATACCAATCGATGCGCAATTCAATGCTTAATTAGTTGCGTATATAAATAAAGGATTCAGTTTTTGAATTACGAGGTAATTTTAATGAAAAACAAAGAAAGTGTATTACAGAACTAAACAAAGAAATTTAATTTAATAAAATTTCTTAAAAATTAAAACATTATGTACAGTTAAGAACAAATATGCGGGGACTTTTTTAATAATCAGTTGGACCCCCTAAGGCATTAACAACAGCTTGACATCGTCGTGGCATACTGATTATGAGACTATCGATTGTCTCTTGTGGAAGAAGACTCCATTCTCTGGAGAGATGTGAAAAAAGTTCATCTGCTGTGTTCAAATTTTGAGGGAGATTTCTAAAAGCCCTTCTCTTTAGTAAATCCCACGCGTGTTCAATGGGATTGAGGTCCGCGGACTGAGCAGGCCACTCCAGCACTTCGATGTTGTACTCGCGGAACACATCCATCACCTGACTCGCAGTATGTGGTCGTGCATTATCTTGCATAAAAATAAAATCTGCGCCCAGATTTTGTCGGTGCGGGATAACCACGGATTGGACTACCTGTTCGCAGTATCGCTCTGCATTTAAATTTCCCCTGATCAAAACGAGATCCGTCCGTCCACCCAGGCGGATTCCAGCCCACACCATGATTGTACCACCTTGGTAGGGATGCACCTCCTGTGGGTTTTGAAGCCGACTCTGCCGACCAGGAATCCGCCAAACACGCACTCTTCTTGAATTTGGATGAAATCCGAAGCGAGATTCATCGGAGAACAGTACATGTGCCCACTGATCTACGGTCCACTGCAAATGTTCACGTGCCCACAATAATCGACGTCCTCGATTTCCATGACGCAGCGCGGGCACTCTTAGTGGTCTGCGAGCACGAAGATTAGCTTCATGGAGTCTCCTCCGAGCAGTCTGGTCACTGATAGCAACCTGGTGCTGCGACTGGAGGTCTTCTACCAACTGACGAGCCGTAATGGTGGGTTGCCTCCTTGCGACATTTTGCAAAAAACGGTCTTGCCTTTCCGTAGTAACCCTATACCTGCCTCTGTGCCTTTCGGCTACATCGCCAGTAAGTCTGTAACGTGCCCACAGTCTGCAGATAACGCTCGCGTGAGAATTCAGAGCAGCTGCAACTTCGCGTTGGGGTAGCCCAACTTCCAATGGCCGTAGTCGCAAAAGTTACGAATAACAACAGTTAATTTTGTTTTTCAATAAAATCATAAAATAATAAAACAAATTTTTATCTTTAAAATTCTCATACAGTATCACTACACAGCAATCAAAGTGAAAGATTCCCGCCTTTTACGAAAATTCTTTTGTTTCTAATTTTTTTTTTTAAATTTGAACAACGTTTGATAAACATTCAGCCTACCTGTTTACCTCAAAGAGATCAGTACTTTTTTAAAGAAGATTTTACAAATAAAGTCATATAGTTGGCTTGTTCCCTAGACTTTGTTGAGCAGTGTAGTTACTTAAAGAAATTCGGACCGTTGAGTAAGTGTCACGGTAGCTCCATGGGTAGAGCAATCGCCCGGCTTGCGAGAAGTGCGGAGGGGGGGGGGGGGGGGTACCGCCTGTGGCTGTCCGTTTTTTTTTTTTCAAAAAATTAAGAATCTTAATCACTGACTAGCGAGAACTTTCGTGTGTAAAAAAATCTGGTAGAAATAATTTTCTATAGCCGAAGGTTTTCGCTAATATATTTAACTTAGTTTCCACCTAATAGTGTGAGTGACACACATCATTATGCGTGAACTGAGTGGTTATACCTTTATGGAACACTGTACCTGCAGCACCATAGCACTGACATTTTATACTAGTGGCCACCCGCGACTTCTTCCCGGGTAAGAAGTCGCGGGAAGAAGAAGCCTTCATCTCCACATTCTTTTCTAAATTGTAGCCTAACTGTTATACTCGTGTATAATCTATATTTCTTTAAAATTTCAAGAATATCCATTCAGTTATTTTTGCGTGACAGAGTATAAAACATCCGTACATCTGTGGCGACCTCTACCGTTCTCCACAAGCTAACGTGGTCTTGAAGCGAACTTGTCGTGGCAAGCACGACAGCGAGCTTTGACGGTTCCTTTCCTCGGGTTTACGGCTCCTTAGGCTAGATAGCGCTGTTAGCCTTGTACCGCACATGAACCGCGGCATGTAAGATTTAGATCCAGAATAATATAGATAGAAAAATCAAGATGATGTTTATCGGACCTTGGTCCCCGAAAATAACACCCCACTTCCTAACTCTAAATCTGTTGCGTAAAACTATAATCTATATTTAAAATTTTAAATATTATATTAATCTTAATATTAATCTCTCTTCTTCTAGCATCGATCCAGAGCAGAAAGAAGAGTTAGTGGCCATTATCGACAAGCTTCTCTCGGACAAGGCGCCGTTGGTGGTCGGTTCGGCTGCGATGGCCTTCTCCGAGGTCTGCCCCGATCGCATGAGTCTCATACACAGGAGCTACAGGTACGTCGCATTTCTTAGTTTTCATAAAAATCTTGAATACGCTGGCTCAAAGCGTTAAAAAGCACTTACAAAATTCAACGACTACATTAAGGTTCTCGGTAGCTCAGTGGTTAGAGCATTGGACCGGATTTCCAAAGGTCGGGGATTCGATTCCTCCCGATGACCGGAGCCGAAAAATTTTTTTAAGTGTTATGTCTTTTCGAAAAATATTGAATACACTGTGTATAAAGTGGAATCAATGATAATGGTAAGCCTTCCATTATCTTTGATGGAATAAAGAAAATTGTTTCTGCAAACACAAACCCTTCTAAACCCAAAATAAGTTTGAGCTTGTATAGTGTCCGACTAAGGTTCCCCTTGTGGTTTTATATTCGGCAGCCGTTCTAGTCTTTACTGTACAATATGGGCAAAAAAATGTTATTTTTGCCAATTATGTAAAAATAAAGTTTTTATTTCATCTTTAGACTTCTGCAAACTAAAATCTTTGCATTAAGTGTTTGGCTAAACATCGCCAAATGGAGGAAAAATAATTTGACTATACGTTTTAACCTTTTAATTTCAATCATGTTATGATTCTTAATAAACAATTTGATATGATTTTAAATAAACTTGCAAGCAAGCTGAACCTTAATCATTTATAACTTACCTACAAATTTACATAAAATTACCCTTCTCCAAAAGCAAATAAATAATCATTTCACATTAATCTCATTTCATTCATTCATTCAATTCATTTCATTCATTCATTCATTAAAATATACGAGTAGAAGGTGCGAAAAATAAAAGATGGTGCTTACGTAGCAATGGCATTTAAAAAAAAGTATAAGCCATACACAAACAAGTCGAATATAAGATTGTAAACTTAAATATGTCCTTAAAAGCAAAAGTATAGCCATTGAATTATTCGTTGTAGGAAACTATGCTCCCTGCTGGCTGATGTGGACGAGTGGGGGCAGCTGGCGCTGCTCAACGTACTCACCGTCTACGCCAAGACCTGCTTCCCGGACCCCAACACCGAGGTCAGTATTATTAGTATAAAATATAATAATTCACTCTTGATGGCACACCACAAAAAATACAAAAATCAACAAACTCTGAGAGATGTACAATAGGCTATGACTCATATCTAATTTCATACAATAAATGTTTATTTCAAACAGTATATGACTTAATGACACAAATTTAATCGATTTTAAACAGCAAGATTAATTTAAAAATCCAGTTTAAAGAACAGTTTTTTTTACGTACTGACAATAAAATAAATGTAGGTTTACATAGTGTATCACGTCAGAATATGGGCGTGCATTCCATACAGGCAGTTAAGCAGTGCCTACCTCATCATTATGCCCATTTTATATTACAATATAGCTGCATAAACAAAGCTACAAAACAAAACCATTTTTTTAACATATGTGCAAAACTCGTCAATTTACACGCATTAGTACCACGCGCTCAAGTAAAAATCGAAAATAATCAGGCAGTAGGCTGCCGAGTGATTGCTTGCTAGATACACGCGCACATTTGAAATCCCGTCTCATACCTACAACGACACACATACAAATTAAAAACCCGAACAAATTAAAAATGACACATTGTTCATACAACTCAAGGTGACAGGTGGCATACGCATTTTATACACCTAAAATAGGCATGCATACTATCCTCTTTCTCTGTCAGTTCACTATTGAGAAGTATTTTTGTCCTACTCGTGCAGTGACGTAGAATAATTCGAAATCTAATCAAAACCGCCGGGTAATTGAGCTAATAGTTACAACCCTATAATAGTAGCTAACCGATACTAGATGGCACGACTGCAGCTGTTTCCTGCGCCTAGAATTTTCTTACTTTTATGAAATAAAACTTCACAAATGATTTATTTCTATGATCAAAACAAATGATAATTTTATAATTTAAATCCTAAGCATTTTCTTGTGAAATTAAGTTGCGCTAGTATGATTTTTTGTTTAAAAGTAATGCAAAAAATTGTTTTTAAATAAATTTTTCGCCGGCCATTTTTTTTCTATGTAGTTGCTTTCGACTTCATCTTCGCGAGTGTTTAGAATATTGTAATTTACTAAAGATTCGGTTATTAGGTGCTTTCAAAGTGTAGGAAAGTGTTTCTAAGTTTTGTTTTGCATTCGAAACGATGGAGAAACTGCAGTGTACCGTTTGTGATGGCAATTCTAGTGTTTGTCTTGAAAAGTTACGCGCAGAAAATAACAATTATCAACGACTTTTCTCAAAGCCGCTATGGGTATCAGTTAAATGATATGTCATTATGTATTTATACATTCATTTCCTTGATGCCTGTGGTGGTAAATTAAATCATCAATTATAGAACATAAATTGCACAGATCAAGAAAACTTGGTAAGTCATTTTTTGTTTTGATGGTGTTACGCCGTCATTTCCCAGAGCTGTTACTCAAAATTTGTATGTGCTTACTTAAATAATAATTCAATGCGCGCCCCTGCGTCAGAATACAGACCAAAATGGCGGACAGTTTAATTTTAAATTTACAGTTTTTCGGTTTTCACACCATCAAAAAATATTACTAAACTAGCGGTCGCACGCGACTTCGTTTACGTGGAAACCCTTTATCTTCACAATCCCTAGCCCTCAAAACTTAATCGAGTGGCGCCATCTATCTATAAGCTATGAGTTGATTTTTCACATTTTTGTTTAAAACAGACTGATAGAACACCATTTAGGCATTGCAGAATCTAGCCTTATTCGCATTTAAATAATAATAAAAATGTAATAATACAAATGACTGCCTCGTTAGTGTAGTGGCAAAGTTTCTGCCTTACATCCGAGAGGTCCTGGGTTCAAATCCCAGGTCGTGCCAAAATTGTTTCTGAGATTTTCTGTAATTAATTTCTCAAAAGCAGCTCGGAGTCGGGAAGTTGGCGGTGTTACACCCCCGTGCCTCGGTGCGCACGTAAAGCCGTTGGTCCTGCGCCCGATCTCTCTCCGGTCATGTCGGATTGCCGTCTCACCGAACTTTGAGTGATGGAACAGTGAGTGCACCTGTGTATTGCGCTCACACTTGTGCACTATAATATCTGCGTAGTTGGCTGATCTCTGTTGAGATTGGCCGCCGTGGTCGAAATCGGCCAGGAGGACTATTAATAATAAAAATATTGATATTAAGTTATACCATTTTCTCAGAACTATTCAAGCGACAGCGACACCGACAAGCCTTTCTATGACAGTGACAGCGACGAAGCGTCGCCGAAACGTCAATCTACTTCGCCCAGTCTTGACGCCGACCATCGCTTACTGCTAAGAGCTGCTAAGCCGCTGCTGCAGAGTCGCAATTCTGGTGTTGTTATGGCTGTTGCACAGCTGTTTTATCATTGTGGGCCTGGTAAGTGATTTCATTTCAAGAATTATTTATTGTTATCGTAATAATAATAATATACAACAACATCACATACATTAATCTGACTCCGTGATAAGTAGTTTAAGCACTTGTGTTACAGATATCAGAATCAACAATCAAATACATATAACACCAGTACAAAGCAAATAAATATTCATTTCATTTCACAAACGGACATGTTCATGCACACAAATGTTTGTACAGTGCGGGGATTAAACCCGCGAACTCTTCGTTAATAGTCAACTTTTTGACCATTACACTAAAGTGGTCGTCAAGTCAATTGTATAGTCATAAGTGTAAAATTGTAGAGTTCAACTTGAAGACAGTAAGCTGGTGATAAAACAACTTTTTTAGGCTAGGTATAGGGCCGGGTAAGTGTGAACGCAATAGAGATTTTTCAAGATCCTTTACATTTTTTTATAGGTTTTTCGGCAAACTGTTTGCCTAACGTTCGAAACCGGGTTCGACCTAAAAAAAGTAAATAATAGTGTACATTAGCTTGCTGTATTACTATGACAAGCAGTTTTACGACAGCGACAAAGCGTCATCTAAACGTCAATGGACTTCATCTAGCCTTGATGCTGACCGTCACTTACTACTAAGAGCTGCTAAGCAACTGCTGCGGATTCGCATTTCTATCATAATCATTGTGGATCGCTCCATAAAACTACAAAGTCATCTCTTCGTCGCTGAAAATCATTGAAAATCAACAATGAACGCGTTAGTTCGACGACCTACTACGAGATGGCGCCACGGACGCGGCGGAGAGGGGGGGAGAGGCGGCTGGAGCGCGGCGCCGGGACACACTTCTTCTTTATATTCGAAAAATCACACGTATCCAAATTTTGTACTTATATACTTAAATTCAAATAACTCCTTTGTTATTTCATCATTATAATAAAGAAAATTCATTGAAGATACCTGAGAACACCAAAACCATAAGAGAAAGAGGAATAGGCAGGAGACTAGACGGACCAGGTCAGGCTACAATCCCGAACAGTCCCACTTTCAAGCGAAATAAATGATTCTAATTCTGATTATGAATGTAAATTGAAGTTCAAGAGTTGCCGCCGGTGGCCAAGGCCATGATCCGGCTGCTGCGCGCGCCCGCCGAGGTGCAGAGCGTCGTGCTCAGCTCCATCGCCTCGCTCACTGTTACGCGACCGGTAAGTTTGCCAAAAAAATAGATAGATTAACACTTTATAGTAAATAAATATTTCACAACAATCACTTGGCTTTATCAAGCTTAAAAGGAGATACTGGCCACATCTTGTAAGGCTTATCTTTGTAAAAGAAAAATAAATATTTTGTATTTTTTATATTTGTTTTGTAATCACACCAATAGGGATGTGGACTATTTTTGGGAAAGTGTTTAAAACTATATATAAGTACCAAATATAGCACTAAATATTTTTATTTATTTTTTTAATACAACAAATACCTTTAAAATAAATTATTCAAAATTGTATTACAAATTTCGCGCCAGAACGAACGAACCTGTCAAAATACCGCTGTGACGTCACCTGTTCCAACACGTTGTCGAAGTTGTATGTAAAAGAAAGCTATTTCGTAGTTTTGTGCTACTAAGATGGATTCTAAATTTTATAAATTTTGTGCGGTGCCGCAGTGTGAAAGTACTACTATTAAAACACCTAAAAAACTATTTATTCACGTTCCACGTACAAAAACGACCATGTTTAGTTTGATTACAATCATCACACCTAATAAGGTGCTTGTGGCGCAGTGGTTGCAGCGCTTTGGTAGTGATACCAAAAGTTAAGCAACCTAAGGCGCGGTCATGTCTGGGATGGGTGACCATTCTGACCATTTAAGTGACGTCTATTTACAAGTATTTCCGTGCTTCGGAAGGCACGTTAAGCGGTTGGTCCCGGTTAATATCGATAGATATTAGCCGTTAGCCTAGTCAGAGGCCCTCGCGCGGCTTAATAACATCTGACAGTAAGGTTGGTCACTTACCTTACACATACCCACCCCTCCACCAATCCGCACTGAGCCCGCGTGGTGGAGTATGGCTCGGACCACCTCATAATTGAGGTGAGGCCTGTGCCCAGCAGTGGGACTTATACTATAGGCTGATGAGAATCATATCTAATAGGTTTAGACTTAAGTTTTACTATGTAATGTTTTAACCCTCTACAAAAAGGAGAGTATTAAAAGTGTGACATACAAACAGACGTTTGTATGTCTGCCTGTGGCACCGTAGTTCCCATATAGCTGGACCAATTTTAATGCAGTTTTCTTTATTTTTAATCCAATTTAATCGAGATGGTTCTGAGCTTTGTTTCATTCAAATCGGTTCAGTAGTCTAGATAAAATTTAAGTGTAACTGTTGAATATTTCACAATTTCCGTGAAACAGTAACTATCATTTTAAATATTAGAAAGGCTGTTTGAAAATAAAACATGGTTAGCGGAAAGTATTGTTTAATTTTTTATTGTACACTTTTATTCAACAATGGGTAGACATACTCTTTCCAAAATGCTGAAAGTTAAACTAGTAAATTATTAACATAGTCAACATCCAAGTGAACACAAATGATATTCACATATTTATTGGTTTCAAAGTTACTATCTGCTGCATAATATAATTTTGTAGGTTGTTCTTACTGAACATAGTTCTTGTAATTATTGGCACTAGTTGGGCACTTAATTTCGATGACAAATTCATCACTTATACCATCTGGTGAACCAGCGATCATCAAATACTCTTGAGAAATCATTAATCCACATTTTCCTATTTTTGCTCCAAGTTTAATCTCTACGGTTTTGCGAACAGCATCTTCTAATTTTCGCCCACGGCTCATTGCAGGTGTATCAGGAATTTTGCCACCCATAATTTAGGCAATTAAACTTCCATCAAGGGTTTTGCATTTACTAACCGAATAAGCTTACTATTTCACCATTTTCTTCATCCACAACCATAGTGGCTGAATATGGTTTGCTACGAACTTCATGCTCCGGGCAAATTTTGCACTTAACTGTGCACAATTTTGAATCTCGACAAAGTTGGACATATCCCACAGCATCGTCTCCATATGACCGCCTCGAGGAGCTAAAAAGAAATGAAACAATTTGTTATAAAGATAAAACATAACCTCAAAATCATACATCAATCATTTAATTTAATCAATGTAACTTGACCATTTTAAATACCTACGACTGCTATTATAATGTATCCTGAGTATATTACTTACATGGAGGTCTTCACATTTCTAAATTCAGCAGAGCAGAAGTTACTATTTGTTGCGAAGAAATTAGCCACCGTAAAGCAATCGATTCTTGGCAAATTTGAATTATCTGCCTTTATATATCCACTTTCCATTATGGGAAAGCCTTTAAAAATCGATTCAATAAGAAAATTGAACGAATTTCGAAGAAATTTGAACACAACAATAATATTATCCAAATATCAACAAACACCATAGTAATTGACAGTGAAAATTCTTGTTTGGCAACAGGTGACGTCACGAATTTTGATTGGTGTTCATTGTCATGTGACTTGAGAGTGAAATATTTAATTACATTTTATTAAATAAATAAATATTCCCTTGTTTATTGAAGAAAATTTTGTGTTTTTTATGATTTTTATTATGGAAACTACCCTTTCGTTGTAAAATTATATGCTTATTTGAGTACAGTCCACATCCCTATTCTCTAGTCCCAAATTAAGCTACGAGGCCTGTGTTATGGGTACTAGACAACGGATAAACATACTTAAATACTTTTTTTTGTAAATACATATTATACATAGAAAACACCCAGACCAGTACAATCACACATGTTCATGCACACTTATGCTTGTACTGTGCGGCGATCGAACCCGCGACCCTTGGTTTACATGTCCGACCTGTGGACCACTGCACCAAGCGGTCGTCAATAGTACAACACAAAACAAAAATTACAGACAAGTTTAACAAAGAAAGATGTACAATTTAGGCGGTCTTATAGCTTGTAACGATCTCTTCCAGACAATCTTCGGCTAAAGGAACATTGAATTATTTAATTTATAGGCAATATTTAATACTTCACGAGTGAGCACTTTTATGAAAATCGGTGAGCGTTTTACTGTCATGCGGGGTGCACGCGCGGGGCTGTTGTCACGCATCAAACATCGCGTCTCGCATAGGTATTCCACTTATGGAAAAATACTTTTTTTCATAATAATAATATATTACAACATCACATACCTACATTGATCTTACTCTGTGGTAAGTAGCTTAAGCACTTGTGTTACAGATATCAGAAACAGCAACAAATAAACTTAAATAAATACATATATACACCCAGACCAGTAGAAACAGACATGTTCATGCACACAAACGTTTATACAATGCGGGGATCGAACCAGCGACCTCATGGTGTAATAGTCAACTTCTTAACCAATTACTAATACTTTAAAAAGGACATTTGCGGGTGTTAAGAATGTTGGGGAATAAACTAAGCACGATATCAAAAAAACTCTTTTACGGACCGTCATAGAGTCAGTCCTATTAGAGCGCTCGAAGAGCGCGGTTGTGTTGTTGGTGTGCCAAATAAATGCTGATAATTTTATATATTTATTGACGTGACAACGTCTTAAATTAGGTTGCGGCTCGGAGTCACTCATGAAAAAGTGTAACGCCCGGTAACGTAACGATGAGTCACCGAACGAGAGAGCGGCCTGCCGGACCGGCGAATGTCTTGCGTCTCTCTCCCACTCAAACATGATCGGTGTCACGTAAAATCTTCGCCCGTAAAACCGACTTTACAGGCGACCATTTTTTTCATTTTCATTTTTTATTTTAAATTTTTGGAAGACTTACAGCTAGAAAGATATTAAATAAAAGTTTATATAAAAAGAAGGCCATTTATATGTCTCCACTGATAGAATTAGAGTACATAAGATTTAAATTTATAAAGCTTACTCACAAAAGTATAAGCAAGTTCATTATTCAAAAAAATCGTCATACACACGTTTCTAGTAAATGTTAATGTGACAAGTAAAATTAAATTACTAGAAAGTGTTATTCTAATGCTCATCTAGCAATTATAATGAAATTTACTTTTAAGGTTAAATTCAAACTGTGCAAATTCGACCTCCTGTAATCAGCGTACTGACCCAAATAATTATGGAAATAACACGGAAAACATTTACTTCAAAATTCGGTCGGAGCTCCTCTCTCTATCTACCTCTTCCTCGTTAATATTCCATGATATTTCGGTGTTATTTATTTACCACCGATATTATTATCATACAACAAGTGTCAGTGTGTTATTTCTCTAACCATTTTTCTCACTATCTCTATTCTATTCCAGTCACTCTTCGAGCCGTTCCTCAAGTCATTCTTCGTGCGCACGTCCGACCCCACTCACATAAAACTACTCAAGCTGGAGATTCTCACAAACTTGGCCACCGAGTCCAGCGCGCCCGTTGTACTGAGAGAGTTCCAGACGTACGTCACGTCGAGCGATAAGGCGTTCGCGGGCGCCACGATACAAGCCATAGGGAGATTGGCGGTCGCTATACATTCCGAGACGGAGACGTGTCTTAATGGACTGCTCCATTTGCTGTCTAGTAAGGATGGTGAGTTTTTTATTTATTTGTGCATTGGGTGTAATAAATTTAATTATTTTCCGGACAGTGCTCAAGCTCGTTTTTTTTTTCAACAATCACACCAATTCTCTAGTCCCAAATCAAGCTACGAGGCTTGTGTTATGGGTACTAGACAACGGATAAACGTACTTAAATACTTTTTTTGTAAATAAATACATATTATCTATATATACATATAATAATATACAGGGTGTAAAAAAAACCTTAACGAAGCCGTCAACCACGCGTTCAGTACATCAAACCAAATCGTATAAAAAATAAATTTTGGCTGGGAAACAACTTTTATTTTTTCACATCAAAAAAAATAATTTTATTCTAGCCCGCAATGTACAGCGTGCACGCGAAAAAGTCACCGCGAGGCGTGTTTCTTTACGCCGCCGCGACGCGGTTCGGTTCGAGTGTGCGCTGTTCATTGCGGAGTGTGCCATTTAGAGGCTTTTTATGAAAGAACTAGTGAAAATTTTTATCATGTTTCTTTAGAAAAAAGTTCAGTTATAACGGACAGAAGTCATTTCTGTAAAAATCATAAAATTTTTTTTCAAACTTTAACCATCAATATCTCAGTAACCGTTAACTTCCCAGGTATGGTGTAAAGGAAGAAAATGATCGTAACAATTGGTAGAATATGTGGTATTCGGCTTCGTTAAGGTTTTTTTTACACCCTGTATATACATATAATAAGACTGTAAAAGATCGATTTTTGTACATTGAAGATTTTTATGAAAAATTGTTACAGGGGGTCTTAATTACCGTAATAGAAGCCAAAACAACAATTTATAAAAATTTTGTCTGTCTGTCTGTCTGTCTGTTTGTCCGGGCTAATCTCAGAATCTACTGGACCGATTTTGACGGGACTTTTTTTATTTGACTCAGTATCACCTGGAGAGTAAACTGGGATATAAATAATCACGCCGATGAACTTAGGGGGCAGGCAGGAAATTGAATCTCAGAATCTACTAAACCGATTTTAATGGGACTTTTTTTTATTTGACTCAACATTACTTGGAAGGTAAAGAAGGATAGAAATAATCACGCCAATAGACTAAGGGGGTAGGCAGAAAATTGAATCTCGGAAACTACTGGGCCGATTTTAATGGGACTTTTTTTATTTGACTCAGCATCACTTGCAATAATCACGCCAATAGACTAAGAGTGTAGGCAGGAAATTGAATATCAGAAACTACAGGACTGAATTTGATGGGATTTTTTCATTTGATTGAGTTTTACCTAGACAGTGAAATATATAATAACTCACGCCAAGTGACTAAGTGTTAACTGGCCTAAACTTGGGATGAATTAATCACCCTACCTAACTAAGGGAACTCATTGTGTGTACCTGTTATAGAGTCGCAGGTATGCCTGCATTTGGGTCATGTTAAACAGTAGCATAGGCTGGGAGTACCTACACGCGGTGAAGGCGGTAACAGTTAAAATTCCACGCGGACGAAGTCGCGGGCACAGCTAGTACATAGTAAACACCCAGACCAGTACAAACACACATGTTCATGCACACTTATGCTTGTACTGTGCGGGGATCGAACCCGCTACCCTTGTTTGTGGAAGTCGGACATGTGGACCACTGCACCAAGGGGTCGTCAAAGTTACTTACCAGTCGGACAGAGTTTCTAATAGGGATAAAAGTTGAGACATTATTTTAGTATGATTACTAGCTGACCCGGCAAACATTGTTTTGCCATTTAAATTATTGTAGACTACCCTAGTCACTGAGGGGTATACAAAATAGATGTTGTCCGATTCTCAGACCCGCTCAATATGCTCACAAAATTCATGAGAATCGGTGAAGCCTTTTCGGAGGAGAACGGGAACGAATATTGTGACACGAGAAGTTTACATGTGTAGAGTTAAATATGATAGATAGGTTTTCGATAGGTCATTGGCTGATTACTACTTTTCATATCGCTAATGTTGAATCGGAGAAAATAATTCTACTTTTCATCTATATATAATGGAGATCGCTATTTTTGTAAGAACT
Organism: Pyrausta despicata; assembly: GCA_963921415.1. NCBI lineage: Eukaryota > Metazoa > Arthropoda > Insecta > Lepidoptera > Crambidae > Pyrausta > Pyrausta despicata. The sequence continues at coordinate 13,767,921 of OY992861.1, read as the reverse complement.
AACTCTCACCTATTTCCACGGTTATCTGATAGGGTTGTTCGTAACCGTCGAGATGGTAGTGAACTGTGCTTACAACGGGCAAAAACGGCTTTAATGAGAAAGAGTGTAATATGCATGGCTCCGAAGATATATAATAAAATTCCTCAGGCTTATAAATCCTTGAATGACACTATTTTTAAGAAGAAATTTAAACAATTACTACTTGACAAGTGCTACTATAGCTTAAATGACTTTTTAAATGATAAATTTTGACATTGTTTTATTTTCATTATGTAATAATTTATTTTCTTATAATAATTCTGACTTCACTGTATTATTATGTTAATGACAAGCACTTTAAAATTTGCACGCCAAATATTGGTCAGACATGTTGACACTTTTAGCTATTAATATCAAGAATTTACTGTATGAAATGTTATATTCTTACACATGTTTCTGCAAATAAAATATCTTTATCTTTATCTTTATCTATCGCTAATGTTGAATCGGAGAAAATAATACTACTTTTCATCTATCGCTAATGTTGAATCGGAGAAAATAACATACTAACTTAATTATTTTTTTCTGAAGGACAATTTTCATTCGAAAAGATAAATATTTTCGGCTCCGTTCATCAGGGGGAAAAGATCTTTTCGAATATAAAAATAGCATTGTGAACGCAAAAAATATCCTTAATAAATAAGACAATTTTCATTTCCATTTATTCAGTTTGTCTTGGAATTGTTTGCATTTGATCACATTTTTTTGGTGCGTGTGCAGAGTGGGTGGTATGCGAGGCGGTGGTGGTGGTGAAGCGCGTCGTGGGCGGTGGGGCCGCGTCTGCGAGGGCGGCCGTCTCCCGCGCCGCTAAACTGCTCAGGGCCGATAGGTACGTGAAAATTTAATTTCATTGCCTTTACATAAATTTAAAACAGTTAAATATTAAAAAATAAGACGGTTTTATACGAGTCTACTTCGGGGAGTGTGCTCATGAGCTCCATATGCTCATTCCACCAAGTCCATTCTACCTGAGGGCCACCAGACGTACGGCGGGTTACCATCCATACTTGGTTGATATACCTACTATACGCACCAAGCGCTTCGCTTCATCCTTCATAATGCGCACAGCCAAAGAATGGAATGCTCTTCCGCCGACGGTGTTCCTTCTTTCTTATAACTTGAGCTCATTCAAAGCGAAAGTCAATAGGCACCTTCTGGGTAAGCTCGCTACATCGTCGACATCTTCTTTACCTCTTAGAGGGAGAATGATGTCAAGAGCGAACCCATACTAATAAAAAAAAATGATGATTATATAAATGACAAAGATATATATGGATATATATGGCAATGACAATAGTGACTGAGTTTCTTGCGCCGCTTCTCAGCACTGGCCCAAATTGTCCTGAAGCGGTGGTAGGGTTAATTTATACAGTGTGAGTCTTCATAAAGTGCACATATTAAAACATGGCATTCTATGCTTAATTTTATCGACGGAAAACATCTTAAAAAAGACACTGTTTTTTTAATGGATTTTTAAAGTTTTTGTTCCTTACTGTGACCTTCGTGTACATAAAACCGTGTTTTTTCTAAACTAGTTGGTTTATAACAGTGAATTAAACTTAACTATGATCGGAGATGATCAGGCATCCTTATAAAATATGAATCTATGAAAAAACTGCCCACAATACAGAAATAAATTGTGTTTTTGAGCAAAACTTTGCTTTTTTTATCTTTTTTTTTTCAGTAATTGCTAAATATCTTATTAAAACCTATGCTTTACCTGGCTTTTTTATAACTTAAAATCATTCTACGTTTTATTAGCTATCGAAAAAGTAAAAAAAAACTTAATTAGCACGTGTTAAATATTTTTTTTAAAAGGGTCTAGTTCCTAACAATGCCCTATTGTTTAGCAGGTGAGACCCATTTTTTTTAAAGTTGTAAATACAATAGGCTCGTGTTATAGCTGTTATAGCGGGGGTTTCCGGTCGGTAAAAGGACAAAAGCTTCCTGTGTTATGTCAGGCAGTCGCCTCGAACTATTCGTCGCTGCTACTTGTGTTTCACTGCTTTCGCTCCCTACCTGCTATAACATGCCGCGTTTAAGTAAATTTTCCCCGGCACACATTGCCGATATTCACTTTTATTATGGAGTAGGACATGGAAGTGCCAGAGCTGCACTCGCGGCTTAAATGGCTGCGTTTCCTCGGAGGCAACCCATGCCTTCTGCCTGCAACTTCCAGGAAGTTCATAGAAGATTATCTCTTATTGGACTTGGATCGAGTAGAGATCGGCGGGACCCACTTCGAGTAATTATTGACGTGGCTATTGAGCAAGCAGTTTTAAGGGATTTGTATGCTGATCCAACCCTAAGTACAAGACGTCTGGCTCTGTGTCATGGAATTTCGCAAAAGTCAGTGTGGCGCATTTTAAGAAAGGAAGGGCTGCATACTTATCACTACCAACGGGTGCAACATCTTCATGAAGACGTAGACTGGCGTCCAAGGTGTGTGATGTCTACTTGGATATTAAAAAAAAACAGAGCAAACCCGAACTTTTCTGCGACAATTTTATGGATGGACGAAGCTACTTTTACTAGAGACGGCATAACCAATTGCCGACATTTGCACAAGTTGTGTCCTAAAGGTGAAAATCCGAAATTGAAACGAGCATCCACATTCCAATGCGATTTTCAATTAATGTTTGGGCTGGTCTAATCGATGATATGTTGATTGGACCGGTCATATTGCCGGGTACTTTGACTGGTGAACGTTTTCTAAGCCTTTTAAGAAATGACCTTCCCGAACTGTTGGCGGATGTACCACTAGCTTCACGCCGAAGAATGTACTTACAGATGGATGGATGTCCGGCCCATTATGCAAGAAGTGTACGTTCTTTTCTCAACGAAAACTACCGCAATAAATGGATCGGCCGGCAAGGACCTGTGGGGTGGCCTGCGCGCTCACCCGATATGACTCCGCTGGATTACTTTTTATGGGGGACTATGAAGCAACGCGTCTACAGTACACCCTTAAACAGTGAAGCCGATTTGCATGACCGCATAATTAACTGTGCAAATGGCATTCGTCAAGACCCCGGCATGATAAGGAGAGCGACACAACAAATTTTACATCGCTCGACTATGTGCCTTCAACAAAGAGGAGGACATTTTGAGCACCTGATGCATTAATAAAAGTTTATTTAAGTAAATAAATAATTTTAATTTAATTATTTGGTTTCATTTAATAATACTTACAATAAATCATCCTTAAAACAGTAATAAATGGCGCGATTCGGGTCGCTTGCCAGTTGAAGGATAAACAGTTGATTTGAAATGTTTTAATTAAGTTATAAGCAAGATATTTTTAGCTAGCTAGCTAGATAGCTAATACGATGTAGAATAATTTAAAATTATAAAAAATGCACGTAAAGGGAAGGATTTAGTAAGAAACTTTGCAATGACTGAAAATAATGATTAAAAAATTTTTTTTTTCCCGAAAACATATTTTATTTCTGTATCGTGGGCAGTTTTTTCATAGATTCAAGTTTTATAAGGATGCCTGATCATCTCCGATCATAATCTCAGTTTAATTCACTGTTATAAACCAACTAGTTTAGGTTTAGTTCAACAAAGGTCACAGTAAGGAACAAAAACTTTAAAAAATCAGTTAAAAAAACTGTGTTTTTTATAGATTTTTTTAACATGTTTTCCGTCGATAAAGTTAAGCATAGAATTTGGCATATTTAAATATGTACACTTTATGAAGACTCACACTGTATGTTGGGACGTGTTAGTGCTAGTTGTTAGCCTACTTACAGAAATAAATGGATTTTATTGGATTTTATTATATTGGACGTGCTGTTCTTTTCACACTCGCTACTATTGTGGCGACCTCTACCGTACGCCATTACAAGCGCATGCCTAACGGTGGCAAGCACGACAGCGAGCGCTGATACGGCTCCATAGGCTAGATGGCGCTGTTAGCCTAGTACCGTACATGAATCGCGGCATATAAGATTTGGATTCTGAATAATATAGATAGACAAATCAAGATGCTGTCTATCGGACCTTGGTCCCCGACTACAACACCCGGCCGGTAGGAAGCGCTTCCCTTTAGCGTCCTTACTCTAAATCTGTTGCGCCAAACTATGATACCTACCTTTAAACTCTCTTTAGACGTCATAATAATAGTCCTCCTGGGCGATTTTGACCACGGCGGCCAATCTCAACAGGGATCAGCCAACTACGCAGGAGAAATTATAGTACATAAGTGTGAGCGCAACACACAGGTGCATTCACTGTTCCATCACTCTCAAAGTTCGGTGAGACGGCAATCCGACATGACCGGAGAGAAATCAGGCGCAGGACCAACGGCTTAACGTGCTTTCCGAGGCACGGGGGTGTAACACCGCCAACTTCCCGACTCCGAGCTGTTTTTGAGAAATTCATGACAGAAAATCTCGGAAACAATTTTGGCTCAACCTAGGATTCGAACCCAAGACCTCTCGGATGTAAGGCAGAAACTTTGCCACTACACCAACGAGGCAGTCGACGTTAGACGTCATAAAGGTAGCACATACCGAGATGAAGTATATAAAAAAAACATATCTTAGGACGATTAATCGACAGGTAAGTCTACGGGGAGAGCCTCAGGTCTGTGGAGGTGCTAGACGGCGAACGTTTCTATTTTTATTGTGACGATTACGATTGTTATCGCTTGTTTTTATTCGAATAAATAGAGTAGATAACAATTGAGTGAGACGTAGCTCCTTACCAAGGGTCTCATGAGAAAGCTCAGCGTCGCCTATATTTCTCTCTGCGTTCGAATCAGAAATGAAAAGATACGCAGGAGAACTAAATCAACCGACATTGCTCGAAGGATGGCCTAGCTGGCATGGCAGTGGGCAATCCTTCGAACTTCAGATAGCTTGACGAACCGATGGCCGTTGGGGCGGAAAGGTTCTCTCTGGCTCGCGCGGTGCCGGGCGACGCTCCGTGGGCAGACCCTCAAGTTGGACCGACGATCTGTTAAAGGTCGTGGAAAGCCACTGAATACGAAAAGCGCAGAACCGATCACGGTGGAGATCCTTGAGGAGGTTTATGCTCAGCAGCTGGCGTCGAACGGGTGATATGATGATGAGAGTTGTTATTTGTTCAGTGCGTCAGGTTGATCCTGGGAGCGGGCTGCGCTCCGCCCCACCCTTCACGCTCTGCTAATGAGGATACTGCAGTGAGCTGACAAACCTTTAATCTTAGCCACCTATTGAGTGTGGCTCTCTCCCGGCCTCTGCGTTGCATAGATAAAACAGAGAACTCTGATTTTCCTGCAAACCCGAACCTTTTTGGTGTGAGGTGATCATCAAGAAGCTTTGTGATGGCATCGAATTCTAATCCTTCCACCTTGTTCGGTAGTGCCAGGTCTTTTACTAGCTGAAAAGTTGCTTCGCTGAGCGATGATAACAGTATCGCCCGCCGTTTGATGCCCTCTTTGTTCGTTGTAGAGGTTATGTCGTTTGCAATAAACCACTGCTTTAATCGCGCTTCTTACCCACTCCAGTCTTGTGACAGGTGATTAAACGAGGCAACACTCCAACCAAAACTCCCGTAGACCCCATGGTGCACCGATGTGAATTCGATCTTCGCCACGTGTTAAGTATGAGGCAGAGGGGTGCGGGACGCGGGGACGCGTCAATCAAACACGTTAGTTCGGTACACACTGTCTCTTTATTTGCACTGCAGTATTTTCATTGGCGGGGCGTGAGGGGTGGGGCGGGGCGCAGCCCGCTCCCAGGATCAACCTGACGCACCGAATGTACACTGCTTTTTTAACCGTCTTAAAGCCAAAGGCTACTTAAAGTATCCTATAACTACTAAAAAAATATTAGCACAATTTAGTACGAAACATCCTGTGACGAGCACGCCGCGCGGGTCATTGACGCGGCTGTCTAACACTACTGACCTAGTTTTATGCACGGATATGTAATAATTCTTTAGAGAAAGGGGTGGGCGTCACAAAGGATTTGCTAGCGCATGATTGGATAGCGGTCCACGTGGACTATCTTAGATTGGCTAACGATGCGGCACGCGTAGAGGCGGCAAGGTCAAGGAATGCATTGTTTAAAACGTAAACATTATGCACAGGATGATACGTTACGTACTCATTTAACAGTTATTAATAAAACTCGCGTAGTGTTTCACAGTGACTGGCGTTTTTATTACAAAAGTATTACACTTACAATTACAGGTGGCGCTAGAGTGACAGATTATTTTTATACTACCACAGACTACAGAATTGGAACCATAAATAATACAGAATAACACCCCCACTTATAAAAATAATATCTACTCACAGTTACATATTTTTAGAACAAAACAACAAAATAACTTTTTATCTATTTTAAAAACAATATTTTATTACTTATTTTATTTGTGTCAACCCTATTCCATTTATGAATTTATAATGTTTTACACGACAAAGGCTCTTGGTCAACACATCAGCTGGCATATCATTCGTAGGCAAATAAGATATGTGTACTAAATTATTAGTAACACATTCTTTGACAAAATGATGCCGAACATCAATGTGTTTTGTTCTTCGGTGGTACATAGGATTCGATGCTAACCTTTGTGAACTTTGGTTATCGCTTAATAAAGTAACTGGTACATTTTGACATTTGGTATTTATTATTTCACAAATTAAATTTTTTAAGTAGATTGCCTCCTTACAAGCCTCTGACAGGGCCATGTACTCTGCCTCTGTGCTGGACAAGGCAACTGTTTTTTGTTTCCTACACTCATATGATATTGCACATCCACACATCATGAAAACAAAGCCAGTATATGACTTTCTGTCAATTGAACATGATGCCCAATCAGCATCAACATACCCTATTAAATTACAGTTACTTTTTACATATTTTAATCCATAATGCTTAGTTTTATTTAAGTATTTTAAGACCCGTTTTAAATGTTTCCAATGAATCTCACTGTAACAATTATTATATTGACTTAGAAAACTAACTGCAAAAGCAATATCTGGTCTTGTGAGCACACATAAGTACATTAATGCACCTAGCAGTTGTTGGTAAGGATATTGCTGAGAAATAGTTTTAGCCTTTTCTAACTTTAGATTATTTTCCATCGGAGTGTCTGAACCTTTACAGTTATACATATTAAATCTTTTCAAAATTGTATCAACAAAGTCCTTCTGATCAATAGATATTGAATTATTACTGACTGTTACATTCATACCAAGACATTTCTTTATTGGGCCTAAATCTTTTATGTTAAATTTTGCTTTTAATTCACTTTTTAAGTTTTCACAAGTTTCTCTATTGTTATAAAATACAAAAAAATCATCAACAAATAAAGCAATATAAATTTTGACATTCCCATCACATTTCATAAATAGACATGGCTCATACTGAGACTTGGTATACCCTAATTTTAGCAATAATACCTCAACTCTTTGGTACCAAGCTCTGGCAGACTGTTTCAGTCCATATATTGCTCTTTTGAGATGCAAAACTTTATTTTCACAGTTAGGAAAATTTGAACAAGCTGGTATTTCCATAAAAATAGACTCATTTAACAGTCCATTTAGAAAAGCAGTGGGAACATCAAGGTGAACAATATCTAGGTTTTGATCTACACTTAATGCAAATAATAACCTCAAAGTGGAATACCTGAGAACTGGTGAGAAGGTTTCCTTATAGTCTGTACCTTTTATCTGACTGAATCCTTTCGCTACTAGCCTCGCTCTGTACCGCACTTCACTTTCACTATTTAGCTTTCTTTTAAATACCCACTTGCACTTAACAACTGTCTTATTCACTGGTCTGTCCACTAACTCCCATGCATCTCTATCACTGAATGATTGCAATTCTTCTCTGATTGCTTTCTGCCACTGCTCCTTTTCTGGTCCATTCACGGCATCATTCAGAGTTATTTCTTCTTCGGATAAGTCATCCATAACACACAAGTTTGCATAGCCATAATAATCAGGTTTCCTTCTAGTACGCTTCTGTGACAGTTCAGTGTTTTGTTGCTGAGAACTAACCTCAATGTCATCTGACATCAATGTCATTGACTCATGGTAGCTGTCCTCCGAGTCACTCAACTCTTCTACAGGTTCGTAGGTTTTGTCATGTTCATCAATCTGCTCATCATTTTCTGCTTCTGAGCTTGATAAATCCTGAACATTTTCTGACTGTTTTTCCCCCACTGAATCCTGCATGTCTGCACACTTGTCTTGTACTATAATCTGTGACGTCATACTGTCGCATTCCTTTTCCATTATTATAACGTCTCTTGCAACTGTCACTGTGTGTGTTAAGGGGTCATACAACCGATAACCTTTTATGTTGTCAGCATAACCAACAAGAAATAGCTTCTTCGACTTCTTGTCCCATTTAAGTCGTTTTTCTTTTGGGATGTGTGTCATGACTAAACTGCCAAAGACTCGGATATGGCTTACATCTGGCTTATATCCCATCCATAATTCAAATGGAGTTTTCTGATGAAGACCTGCTGCTGGAGATATGTTTTTTAAGTAAACTGCAGTATGAACTGCCTCTGCCCATAATATTTTCTCGAATTGGGCATCTGATAGCAGGCATCTGGCTTTTTCTACCACAGATCTATTGTACCGTTCACAAAGCCCATTTTGTTGAGGGGTATATGGGTTTGTTTTCTGGTGTATTATGCCACACTGCTTCATATAATTCTCCATAACTGCTGAACAAAATTCACCTCCATTATCAGTTCTTAAAATCTTAATTTTTGTTGATTTCTGATTTTCCACTAAGTTTTTGTACTGCTTGAAGTAGGTGAATGTCTCATCTTTAGTTTTGAGAAAGTACACATGAGCCATCCGACTGTAATCATCCACAAATAATAGAAAGTATTTGGCCATACCGAGCGACTTAGTTTCCATAGGCCCACACAGGTCTGCATGTACCAAGTTCAAAACCTCTTTGCTTCTTGACAAACTGGTGGGAAAGGGTAGTCTTGTTTGCTTTCCCTCGCAGCAAACTGTGCAATTACTTTTGTCAAATTCTGCCTTATCTTGGAAATTTAAGCCCTCCACAGCACCGTTTCTCATAGCGTTCAGGTCACTTTTATTGATGTGGCCAAGACGCCGATGCCAAGTCTTGCTGGAAGTTACTGCCATCGCTGCTAGAAGCTCTTCCGACTTTACAATGTTTAACTTGTACACACCATTAACTTGATTGGCTACTCCGATACATTCATTTTGCTGATTATAAATATGACATACATTTTCCTTGAAAATGACTCTGTTGCCACTAGCTATGATCTTGCTCACGGATAGCAGGTTTGTAGTAAGGTTATGTATGCACAAAACATTGTTTACTTTTATGTTATACTCTGAATCTCCAACACATGTTGTTATCTGTAGATCTCCAGAACATAAAACCGGCACACTTTCTTTATTTGCCACTACGATGTCTCGAGTTTCTGTATTGTACGAAATATTCGTCAACAAACTTTTGTTTGATTCAGAAATCAAATGAGTGCTTGCGCCCGAGTCTACATACCAGTCTTTGTCACTAAATTCGCCAGTCAAAAACATTGCACTGAATGCGTTCATTTGTTTTTCGTTATTTGTACTCGCATTCGTATTAGAAAATCGGCACTGGTTTTTATAATGTCCAGTTCTTTTGCACTTATAACACTTGATATTTTTTACCGGCTTGGAATTTTCACTGACGTGACCTTTGTGGTGACCTTGCCCGCCGCCATTTGCTTTTTGGCGCGCGTTTTGATGATAATTACTTTTTGCGATGAAAGCACCCTCGGACTTTGTTGTTTCAGAATCTGCACTCATATCTAATAGTTTCGTCTTTATAGCGTCTGCACTAATGTTCATCCCTGAGTGCTCAATGGCCATAATCATAGGCGCGTACTTTTCTGGCAATCCGGCCAACAGAAGCGATCCTATCCACTCATCGTTGATTTCGAAGCCTGTGCCCTTTAGCTTTTGTGCTGTGTCCACTAACTGTGTCACGTACGCTGTCATTGACTCGCAACTTTCAAGACGAATGGAGATTAATGTTCTGAGTAGGCTGATGCGGCGAGTGAAGCCAGAATCGTCAAACAATGACTTTAACTTTTTCCACAAGCTATGCACTGTAGTTTCACTTTTGATGTGTACATATAGTGATGGATCAATGGTCATCACCATCTTAGCTTTAGCCTTCTTATTATCTTGCGCATTTAATCCTTCGCTGTTGCTGATGTCAATGCCTTCGAGGATGAGGAAATTTTCCACAGCAAATGCCCAATCGTCGTAATTGTCCCTACCCTTGAGCTTCGGGACATTCATAGAATAATTTCCTGCCATTATTACTGTGCTGTATAAAGATCACTGACTATTTTTGACTATAAGCGGGACTGGGCCCATAACCTATTAATAAAACTCGCGTAGTGTTTCACAGTGACTGGCGTTTTTATTACAAAAGTATTACACTTACAATTACAGGTGGCGCTAGAGTGACAGATTATTTTTATACTACCACAGACTACAGAATTGGAACCATAAATAATACAGAATAACAACATTACTATTAAGAATTTTTACACAAAAACAATAAAATATGATCTAGATGATCCTAGAGGTTTATTAATATGGTTACATAACGTGGGTTTCGGCTTTAAGACGGTTAAAAAAGCACGGTTCCTCTCCCCCCCCGGACGCCACAGTGAGTGGTCGTGTGCGCGTGAGTCCATTCATTTTAATTTAAATTTTTTAAATATTTTTCGAAAATAAAATTTTGCGGTTTGGTGGATTTGAACTCCGGACCCGTGCGTATTAGGCGCATTCTGGACCGTTTGACCACCGAGGCGGTAACTCTACAGCGTGAAATTGGCAAACATACCTTACGGCCTGCCGTGCTACCGTTACGAAGGACGATTACGAGAACTACCCGCACACACACGTAAAACAAAATTTAACTACAAAATATAGAAATGCCCAATTTAATGCGTTCTCCACCGTTTAACAAATCGCATAGTATGTCGGATTCGGACATAGCAACTGTGGACTCTAGAGACTGCAATATCTCGGTTGAGGGCTCTAACATTGCGCGCAGGGACTGCAAGCGGCCGCGTCTGTCTGACTCAGAAATAGAAACTGGCAAAGAAGATATTCGAATGATTATAAGAGATGAGCTCCGCAACGTCTTGCAGTCTCTTCAATCCCAGCAAAATTTGCGCCTAGATACTCTTGAGCAGCATATATTAGATGTGAAAAATACAAACACAAACATAGAAAGCACGATAACATTCCTTGCATCACAAAATGATGAGCTCAAAAGAAAAATAGAATATCTGGAAAACCAAAATAAGAGAGACAAAGAACAGATAATAATTTTGGAACAAAGATTGGAAGACTTTCAGAGAGAGGCGCGTAAAGCCAATTTTGAAATTAAAAATGCACCAAGAGTGAATAATGAAACGAAGGAAAACTTAATTGGGATGGTGAAAACCCTCTCAAAAACTGTTGGATGTAGTCTTGACGAGCAACATATAACAGATATATATAGAATTAAAGGAAAGAAGGGTTTGAGTGACTCGCCTATTGTAGTCGAGACCGCATCCCCGATTTTAAAAACGGATCTCTTAACCAAGTGCAAGGATTTCAACAGAAGAACTAAACAAAAGCTTTGCGCTAAACATCTCGGCCTAAGACATCATGAAGAAAACCCTATTTTCATTTCGGAACAGCTGACTATCAAAGGGGCTCGATTGTATTTTCTGGCGCGGGACCTCGCTAAAACAAGCAATTACAAATATTGCTGGACTGCGTATGGCCGAGTGTACTTGCGAGAGCACGACACGTCTCCCGTCATCACAGTAAGAAGTGAATCTCAAATAAATAGCATGATGCAGAAAACATGACTAGACATCTACATGCGTTGTGTCCTACAAACAATAGAGCGTATAACTTCTAGATTGCAAAAATGTTTTAAATTTATTTTGTTTACTGTTTTAACTGTGCTCACTTTCTTTGTATCTGGCATTTTCACGTTTACACAAATAATATACACACATACACATAACACAAAAATATTTTCATACATTTCTACCAAATCTACATATTACAAGTCCAACAGCATTTCAAAATACGAAGTTGTTTGTACATACGTGTAGAATAAATTTAGTAACATTACTCAGCTCTTATCAAAACATTAATTATGGATAGTTCTGTTAAACAAGTGGAAGTAATAGACGAAATTCAAATTGCGCAATCAAGAGTTGACCAAATTCAGAACATCTCAAAAATAAAGCATTACGTCAAACCCACAGACTTCACTATAATCGCTCAGAATATTCGAAGTATATATAAAAACTTTGATAGTCTATGTGTATCCTTGTCTAACTTTAGCTTTCAGGCCGATTTATTAGCGTTGAGCGAATGTAGGCTTGACAAAGATAAGCCAATTCCTCATTTGACCAACTATATGTCGTATTGGACAACAAATCATTTGAACCAATGTGATGGGGTAGTCGTTTACCTCAAAAGCTGCCACAAAGGTAGTGTTAGGCAGATTCAATTGACGGATGCGTCTTGTTTGCAGGTAACTCTACCCAATTCTACAATCCTTTGTATTTATCGCTCGCCATCAAATAGGAATGCCGACAGTTTTATAAATTCTTTGAATGCTCATATAGACAGTATTAAAAATCAGGCAAATATTATTATTACTGGTGACATAAATATAAACATCAACATTACTGAAAAAAAGGATAAAGACCAACGCGAGCGTACAAACAGACTGTCATATCTAAATATGCTTGCAATGCATGGTCTCCTACCTGGCCATGACCTACTTACAAGAGGACTGAGCTGTTTAGACCACTTCATACTAAAATTGGATAGCAGTGTATTTTCGGCTTCAATCATTGTATTTGACAGCTCTATAACTGACCATAATATGATATTTTTAAAATTAAGCAATAAAATTACATGTAAGCAACATAAAACAAAATATAAGACGGCTACAAACTATGAAAAGGCCCTACTGAGTTTAAAAGAAAGTAACCTGGATTATCTTCTTTTGTATGATAACCCTACAACGCTTACTAACGAATTAATAATTAAGTTACAGCAGAGTCTACTTGATAACACCGTCACTAAACGCATATCTTCTAAGGACCGCTTAATTAAACCGTGGATTACACCTGGTATTTTAAAATGCATAAGAAATAGAAACGACATGCAGCGAAAGCTAAAAGATGATCCATTTAACGAAATTTTAAAAATCACATACAGAAGATACCGTAACTTTTGTACTAACCTCATAAGAAAGTTAAAAACACAGTATGAAAGGGAACTTTTAGCAAAAAATAAAAATAATTCAAAAACTTTGTGGCAAACAATAAATAATATAACAAGCCGAAACAAAAACAAAAGTAGTAATCATGATTTACTTGATTCAAAAGATTCCCCGCAATTATCAGTGGATTATGCAAATACATTCTTCTCGAACGTTGGAGAAACTTTGGCAGAAAAAATTCCACCAGTGTCTTTTTCGCACAATCGATATTACTCTGAACAGTCTCACAGCTCACCAGTTAATTCCTTTGCATTTTTGGCTACTGATCCTTTAGAGGTATACAAAATACTCATGAGTCTAAAATCAAATAGCGCTCCAGGTTGGGACAATGTGTCCACTCGGTTTCTGAAATTAGCAAACGAACTAGTGGTTCCAGTAATCTCACATTTGGCCAACCTATGTTTTGAACATGGTATTTTCCCAGCTGCATTAAAGAAGGCAATAATTACGCCCGTATATAAGAATGGTGACAAAAGTGAAGTCTCAAACTATAGGCCAATATCAGTCTTGACGGCAATATCTAAAGTTTTAGAGAAATTAATAAACAATAGATTAATAAATTATTTAAATAAAATTGACTTTCTATCAAAATCACAGTACGGCTTTCGACAGAACCTCTAGACTCTAGACGCAGTTATAGCATTAACTTCACATATTGTAGAAAATGTAGACAAGCGAAAGAAATGTATCGCGGTGTTTTTAGACATAAAAAAAGCCTTCGATACAGTGTCGGTACCCATTCTAATAAAAAGGCTGGAAGACATTGGCATTAGAGGAGTTGCTCTGTCCCTGTTTTCAGACTACCTTAATGGGCGCACACAACAAGTAAAAATTGGTCAGTACATCAGTAGTGAAAACAATGTGGCGTATGGTGTCCCGCAGGGCAGTGTTCTGGGACCGACTTTGTTTTTGATATATATCAACAGTCTCTGTAACATGAATATCCATGCAGGACGTGTGTTCTCATACGCAGACGATACTTCTATTGTTTTTACTGGTAACACTTGGCACTCTGTGCGTCGCGCTGCCGAAACGGGACTTGCTGAGATAGCCTCTTGGTTAAATGCAAACCTTCTGACCTTAAATACAGAGAAAAGTAACTTTATAGCTTTTACAAATTATAATTCAACTCAACCCGAAAACTCGTATAAAATTTATATTCATAATTGTTGCAATCAAAATTTGTCTTGCTCGTGTAGTTATATAAACAAAGTAAATAAAACAATATATTTAGGAATCGCGATTGACCAGAGGCTGTCTTGGCATGCCCAAATTGAGCTTATGATGGGGAGAACAAGGAAATTAATGTGGATTTTTAAAAAGCTCCGACATATTGCTGATCAGAAGCTATTAAAACAACTATATGTCGCGCTGGCTCAATCGATATTGGTCTATTGTATCCCTGTCTGGGGTGGTGCTAGTAAAGTTAAGTTTCTTGAACTGGAAAGAGTGAATAGAGCACTCTTAAAGGTGATGCATTTTAAAGGCTACAGATATCCGACAGTAGACCTATACAAAACAAGTGACACATTGACAGTTCGGCAGCTCTATGTACTAAGCTTAGTTTTGAACATTCATAGGACTTTGCCTTATGATATTACTAAATTATCCAGGAGACGAAGTTATAGGGTAGCTCCCACGCCTAGAATTCGAACCACCTATGCTGGGAGACAGTTTAGGGCACGATCTGCAAAGCTGTATAATAAGGTGAATAAAATTATTAACATCTACACTAAGAATACCTATAGTTGCAAAAAAAGTCTGACAGAAATGTTAAAAAACTGGAGCTATGATGAGACTGAGGCTTTTATAGAACAAGATTAACTATAATAAAATAATAAAACCAAATTAAAATTACTTATAATAATATATTTACAATAGTTTTAAAATCATATTTTATAAACAAATTTCCATATTTAAAATAGGTTACTTAAAATCCTCACACACACGCTAATACACACACACACACACACCCACACACACACACACACACACACACACACACACACACACACACACACACACACACACACACACACACAACACACACACACACACATACATACATCATTATTTTACAGTGCATAACTTATGTTCTTTGTTGAGATGCCTTGATTGTTTCTTTTTCCTTTTTTAGTATGCATTTTGAGTATTTTGTTAAATAGATCGTAATATTAGGTTATTCCTTTTTGTAATTTTTAAACTGTAATGGAGAGCGAGGATTTTCTGACACAAGTAATCATTTACTTAAAAGAAATCCTCAATCGTATCCCAGATGTAACAACCCTGATACTAAATAAAGAATTTGTATTTGTATTTGTATTTGGTGTATAACAAGAGTAAATAATGATATATGTTGTCACTGCTGAAGGTTGGCAGCCAGCGCGCGCGCCGCGGCGGTGTGGCTGGTGGCGGAGCACGGCGCGGGGCACGCGCGCGCCGCCGCCATACTCGCGCACATGGCCGCCAACTTCGCTAATCAAGTGAGATCATAGCTTTAAACCCCGACGAAAAGGAGGAGTCTTATAACTTGTTCCCTATGTCTGTTTGTGTGTCTGTTTGTGGCATCGTAACTCCTGGAATGGACCGAGTGAACCGACTACAAAGGATTTTTTTATTAAAAAAATATATTTAATTATGGTATTTCTTAGCTATTGCTGGTAAAAACCGTCCAGCCGTTGAAACTCACCAGTTCGGGTTTTTTTTACAGGAAAGTTAGTTAGTATGCAATAGTTACAATTTAGTAAAGATAATTAAACTAAGATATTATAATACAACTAGCCTAATAGTATAAAAACAGATAATCCAAAAAAAATAAAAATAAATTAATGAAACAAAAATTCAAACTATATAGAAAAAATATCTCCCCCAGAGCTGCCATTGGGTATGGTGATATCAATTTAGTGATTTGAAAGATGTCATGATTTTAAAAGGTCCGAAAAATTGTGCCCTCTTTGCATTAACCTTATTTTATAACTATCAATTTTCAGTATTTGTAAAGATTCTGAGGTAAACCATAGCACATTTAGCTATCTAGAATGTACGTGACAGCAATAATATAAAAAGTCAATCACCGAAAACAACGAAAAATACAGTTTCATTGGCAAAAACAAACTAATCAGGATTTTATTCTTAAATTAAATAAGTCATAAATCCCACAATTGACTAATGTTTTGCAGAAAAGATCCAATACACATTTTTTTGCTAAATTGACGCTAAATTTAAGTACAAAGCAGGATTGTCCAAATCGAGTTTTATATACCCCCTAAATATCGATTAAATCCGACAACCGTCACCTAACAAATAAAATAAATTAAGACAGATACCATCTCGAAAACAACACTTTCGTATTACGCTGAAAAGATCCAAGCTGCTTGGATACCAACATTCCATGAATTCTCATAAAACAATTACAATTTAAAAAAAAAACAAGATGTTAACATTAAATAAAATAACAGAGCAGATGTCAAAATAAAGTTAAATACCTCACCATTGTAACTTAAAATGTAATTAAACAAGTTTGTAAATCATACTCAGTTTAAAAAAGTAGGTTTGTAACTTAAAATTGCATGTACTCGCACGACATGATGTGGATTAAATCTTTTCTGCAAAACACGTTTCAATTGCCAAAGTAAACATTGCTTAAGGCTGGTTGAACGTATCGTCGCAACCACCGTGGATCCCCTCGTCCCCACACAAGAGAGATTATTCGTAATTCTATTGCATCGACACAATATTCCATCATTAACCGTTTCAAAGAACTTATTTGTTTTATATCTTCTAGGACGAGCTAGTAAAGCTCCAACTGCTCTCCCTAGCAGTCAAACTCTCCATCACCCAACCGGCCACACTACCCGTCTGCAAGTACATACTCTCCCTGGCGAGATACGACGCGAGTTACGACGTACGCGACCGAGCGCGATCGTTGCGTCGATTCGTCGAGCCGAAGGGACAGGCGTTGCTGCACGCCAGTCGACAGCAGATATTCCGCCCGGACAAGCCGAAGCCTACTGTACAGAGTAGTTTTAAAGGTATGTCAGTATTATCCTGCTTAAAAACACAGACGTAGTTCGCTTCGAACTAACTAATTTCACTGCAAAATAATTTCAAAGGCAAAACCATCATAGCAACAGCCACCGTTTTATTGTCTCGCGAACGTTACGGCGCTTCGTCTTATCAAAAGGACAGGTTGAACGCAAGTCGAAAACAGATATTCTGCCCGGTTAAACCTATACCTACTTTGCGGAGTAGCTTCGAAGGTAAGTCGCTATTATTATGTGTAGTCGCTAGATACATACTCTCCCTGGCGAGATACGACGCGAGTTACGACGTACGCGACCGAGCGCGATCGTTGCGGCGCTTCGTCGTGCCGAAGGGACAGGCGTTGCTACACGCTAGTCGACAGTAGATATTCCGCCCGGACAAGCCGAAACCTACTGTACGAGGGTGAATAAAAAAATTCTTGGAATCAATATTAAAAAATGCAAAGATTTAAATAATAATATTTTATTTTTCTACATAATCTCCCTCCAATGCAATGCATTTAGAAACGCGTTACGTTTCTAACTTCCTTATTCCTTGTGAAAAAAAAATTATTTTCTTGACTCTCGAAAAAGGCCTCTACGGCAGCTATAACCAAGTCATTATCGTGAAATTTTGTTCCACGAATTTCCTCTTTTAATTTTGGAAATAAGTGAAAATCACTTGGGGCTAAGTCCGGAGAATATGGTGGGTGGTCAAGGAGATTGAAGCCAGCACAGCGGATTGCGTTGAGCGCAACTTCCGATCGATGAGCAGGAGCGTTATCTTGAAGGAACAACACGCCCAACGACAGTTTTCCACGACGTTATTCTTTAATCGCTTCACGCACTTTCGGGATTAAATTTGCATAATAGGGTCCAGTAATCGTCTGGCCTTTTGGCATGTAATCAATAAAAAGGGTTCCTTCACTATCCCAGAACACAGAGGCCATAACTTTGCCAGCGGTAGGAGCAACTCGAAATTTCTTAATGGATGGAGAGGATGGTCCAAGTTCCAAGACATGCTTTGTCTTTTAGTTTCAGGATCAAAATGGTGGACCCACGTTTCATCCAAGGTGACAAGACGACGGCAAAAATAATCCGAATCACGCTGGAACATTTCGAGATTACGCTTGGAAATTTCCAAACGTCGCGTTTTGTTTTCGTCGGTTAACATTCGTGGCACCCATCTTGCAGACACTTTTTTGAACCCCAGTGAATCAATTAAAATGGATTGAACGCTACCGAAAGATATCTTTAGGATCTCAGCTATATGTTTTATAGTCATTCTTATGTCTTCCAAAACCAGATTCTCAACCTTTTTGACATTTTCTTCTGTAACGGAGGTTGAAGGCCGACAAAAACGCGGGTCATCTGTACAGCTTGATCTACCTCTTTTAAATTCAGACACCCAGTACGCAACCGTAGAATAGGGTACAGCATCACCCCCTAATGTCTGCTGAATGTCCAAAAAAATTTCCTTCGTAGACATTTTTTTCAAACTGAGATATTTTATCACCGCACGTAACTTACTTTTATCCATAATTTTGACTTTTTAGAAACTCGTTGCACAAAAATAGTAGATTTTACAACGAGAGCATAAAGCAAGTCATTTTTATCCGAGATCGTTATATGCCCGAGCCCGCAGGGCGAGGGCAGATGATGAAGTCGAGGATAAAAATGATTTGTGCACGAGTTGTAAACTCTGCTTTTCACTTCGATTGCGAGAAAATAAAACAATAATTTGAAAAAATTCAATACGAAAAGTTCACGGCTTCTTTCCCGCTACTTTACTTTTTTTAATTTTCCTGCATAATTTTCGGGCAAAGAAAAAAAATATACAGCCTATTCTTAAATTATTTTGGAATAATGTTTTTTTTTTGTGGTAAACACGTTTTGATATTTAGTTTCTTTTTCGTATTATCTTATTATAAATCAAAAATGCAAATAGGGAAGGAAATATTATAAATTAGCAAGTTTTATCCATGTACAATTAATTGTTTTTGGCTGTATGGGCTAAATGGTCACTGCCTTAGTGTAGACACATTTAAAAAGCTACTTTTATGCACAAGTGCATAAAATTCAACTTTATGTCGCCTAGATCCTGCATAAAGTAGTACTTTTTCGAGCATGAGAAGTGAAAAAATTATTACATGCGAACGAACTGACAAAAACAAGTGACAGTCTGCATAAATATAGTGTGATAGACACTCTTAATTTGAATATCGAACTTGATCCAAAAAGGTTTCATATATATGCACTTCTAAGAACTTTTTGATTCACCCTCGTACAGAGTAGCTTCAAAGGTAAGTAACCATTATCTTCCTTAAAAACACATAAACTAGTAGTCCTAGTTGGCTATAAGCTAACTAGTTTTACTGTAAAATAACTTCAAAGGCAAAATCATTCATAAGCATCTATCCACTGTTCTATTCTCTCGCTGGTGCAAGTTAAGACGTATGCGATCGCTCGCGAACGTTACGGCGCTTCGTCGAATTAAAAGGACAGGTGAAACGCAAGTCAAAAGCAGATGTTCTGCCCTAATAAACCTATACCTACTGTGCTGTGAGTAAGTCGCTATTATTATGTGTAGTCGAGCCGATGGGACACGCGTTGTTACACGCTAGTCGACAGCAGATATTCGTCCTGATAAGCCAAAACCTAACTTGTACAGAGTAGTAGGGTAAAGTCTTTTAATGTTAAAATGTTTTGTGGCTGCTCACAAGTTTGATTAAATTTTAGAGCTTTGACCCAGTCTACGCAGAGATCTGTAAAATACCGTTTTACAAATCTCGGATCTCTCTATAATATTTTATGGCCCTAGCGGCGCGATACAGGCTGGTGGGAGAGCTCTTACACAAATAAAATAGGGATTATTATTCCCCTCCTCCTCGGATAAACCGAAGTCTACTACAGTGGTACTAGCTAGCTATCCCTAGTTATAGATCTACTTGAAGCCCTGGAGTTTACCTGTTATGAGGCTGAGATTATGACAACTTTCTTCCTTTTCAGACCGCAATCAGTTTACCGTGGGCACGCTCTCCCAGTACATCGGCACCGCGGCGGCGGGCTACCGGCCGCTGCCCGCCGCGCCGCGCACCGCGCTGGCGGCAGCCGCGAGAGACCGCACCGACCACGATAACAGTGCTGTTGAACCTGCGACGCGCGTCGACCACAGGGACAGGGACCAGCCGGGGGTGAGTTACTAACTATACACCGACGTGTAAAAGTGTCCAATAAATAATAAATATTTCACAACAATCACACCAATTCTCTAGTCCCAAATTAAGCTACGAGGCTTGTGTTATGGGTACTAGACAACGGGATAACATACTTAAATACTTTTTTTTTGTAAATAAATACATATTATACATAGAAAACACCCAGACCAGTACAAAGACACATGTTCATGCACACTTATGCTTGTACTGTGCGGGGGTCGAACCTGCGATCCCCGATGGTTTTAGAAGTCCGACCTATATACCACTGCACCAAGCGGTCGTCAAATCACAGTCCAACCAATCACATGTCATTTGACATTACGTGCTGTTAGAAGACGCTTTCGCGCACAGTTTTTATTAAAAACAAAATTATATTATTGGTATTTTGTCACAACTGAGGAGAAAGGGGGGGGACACGATAGCTGCGTGTGTACGCGGTCGTGAGCTGGCGCGAACTGAATCTCGGGTTCAGGGAGCTGGTGCCAAAAGTGCTGACACATCTCTATTGCGAATGGATCAGCCCTTATGGATGAACTTATGGGTATAACAGTGCAAAACACACATCTACCTCGCGAAATGGAAAAATGCAGATCAGCCGCGGGTGGGCTTTACTGACTCCATTCGTGAGCACGAGTGCCTCAGTGATTGCACTATAGTGACTTGTACAGCGAACCGTAGCCGCTCGGGCAACATCCTTGGCATCTTCGGGGGCGGCGAACACCGAGGTCACGCGAGCCTACACGATCGCGCTCGAACAGCTCGCGGCCGAGCCGAGCCGAGTTCGCGCATTCGCCTGCAAGCACTCGGACCTCCTACGCCTTTGTCGCGTTTAAGTTTGATCCAAGATATTCTCTGTATATTTGTGGGCGAATCACAGCACCTTTCGATTACAGTCCACTATTTTATTTAACCTTTCGATAGGACCCCAACAGGCACGCTGTCCCAGTACAGACAATGAGATAAGTTAAATGATGACGACATCAAATACATTAATCTGATCCTTTTTTTTTCTCGCTGTGGAAATGCTTTCACGCATGCCCCCCACAGATCTGCAGGGGGGTATGTGGGACTCAACGGCTGTTGTGCAAGGCCGTAATACCCACTAAAACCACAGCGCATTCCACCACTCCGCCATTGTGGGGGGTGCCATGGGGTCGCGTGAGCATTCACCACGGCACCCCGGCGGATAGCCCGAGGGCCACAAACTCCTTGGCCGCGGAGCAAGGTGTTGGGCTCCGCCACCTCCCGGCCGCAGAGGATAGGGAGGACGGCAACGACACACCGCATCTCCTCTTCCTCTGCGGCCCCACCGCAGCGCCATCCAACGGTGCGCCCCCGTTTGGTCGCGGGAGATAGGCCGCACGGCAACGACACACCGAGACGTCTCTCCTCCCGCGACCGCACCCGACTGCGAGGGACAGCCAAAACCGTCCCCCACACCCGCACCCTTGGACGCATCCTGCGCAGGCCTCCCCAAGCCCACGTGGAGCGTCCCCTCCCGGGATCCCGCTTAGCTTCACCGTGGGTGGCAAAGCCACGGTTACTGAGCCCCCCCACCACGACAAGGTGGAGATCCTACAGGGGGGACATTAATCTGATCCTAAAGTAAGTAGCTTAAGCACTTGTGTTAAGGAAATCATTTGTGTCACACAATAAAGGTGCCACAACACAAACACCCAGACTCGAACCAGATACCTAATAAACGGCGGCAGTTCTATAACCGGGACTCAACCCGAACTAAAATAAATATTTATTTATATTTATTTAAGTTTATTTGTAATACCACTGTTGATGCTGATATCTGTAATACAAGTGCTACTTACCATGCTGCTACTTACCACGGAGTCAGATCAATGTGTGTGATGTTGTTGTATATTTATTTAATTTTACAGCGCTGCAAGTTCTAACAGAGGCCATGTGCTTTTTTTCAGAAAAACAAAAGCTTCTATTCGGAACCGGACAGCAGTTCGGGCTCCTCGTCGTCAGCATCTTCAAGCTCTGGAAGTTCGGAAGAATCGTCGGATGAGTATGTATAAACTCTATATATTAATTGTGTCAATGCATTCCCTTCCCATCAGCCTGTGTCGGGGTTCGTTTGATTGTTTCAAAAATTCTTTATTAATATTAAATACAACATGCATGAGTAAAAATAACATAATTTAGTTTTGCAGACGACAGTGTCCACTTTAAACTTTCTGTATAGTGAGTACTAGTTATTTTAATGAAAAGAGAATAACAAAACCTAAGATTTCGGTTTCGATTGTGTCAGGGTGCTAGGGCCTAAAAATATGGTTGATGTACTGTTTTAAAGATCTCGGCGAGTAGACTAGGCCAAAACTCTTAACATTCGTTCGAACTTCGAAGTCGCGGGCGACCGCTAGTTAAACCTTAATAATTTCTATTTACATGTTATTTTTCAATTCGTTTGGTACAAATACAAATACAAATATTTTTATTGCCAACAAGATTATTGTTATTATACATATATAAGGTAGGTACAGAAGATATAATACTATAGAATAAATTATTACACAATGCAAATCATGTTATGCCAATAACAATACATTTAGCAATTAACTGTGGGCCCCACACTAGGATATTCCTGTATCGTGGGCACCCGATGGTTCTTACAGGATTGCGACGGATGCAAGTAACTATGTGTAATGAATGTATTGAAGATGATAAAGTGTGTGTGTGTGTGCGCGTGTGTGCGAATGTGTTGTGTATGTGAGTGGATGTGGATATGTTTGTGTGTATGTGTGCTTGTGTGTGCGCGAGTGTACCAATGTAATTTCATGGGCGTATGAATCGGGAAAATGCGAACGTGTATATTAGTGGGTACCTATATAACGTGCTTAATCAGGTCCTCTGTTTGTTGGTAAGACATGGACAAGAGCTTTGATGTTATTGAACTCTTGGCTTGTTTTAAGGTAAGGGCTTTAAAGTCACAAAATTTGGCTACTTTATTGTATATGAAAGGCAGCATGTGTGCAGGCAGTCGACGCGCAAAGGCAGTTTTTACTGCTACCGTCGGCACCCTAAGCGATCTTTTCCGGATTAAAGATGGGAATTCTACCGACCGTAGCACTTTACGGTGCATCTTTAGGCACGCTTTGAGGATGTAAAGCTGGCGCACACTCAGGATCCTAGTCTCAGCAAAGAGTGTCTCCGTAGGAAACAGCAGTGGTTTGCTGCACATTGTCTTTAAGACAGCCCTTTGGGCTCTTTCCAGGACCAGCATTGAAGCGACCCCAGATCCTCCCCAAACCGGAATACAGTACGTTAAAAGAGATTCACCTAAACTCGTGTACACCAAGCGAAGCGTATCCATGTCGGCAGACGACCTGAGTAGCCTCATCACATAGATCAATTTCCGTATGCGAGAAGCAGTGGTTACCAGATGTTTTTTAAACGAGAGATTTTCATCAATAACCACCCCCAAGTACATAATATCGGCAACCCTATCAATGGTTTGGCAAGAGCAAGTGATAGGGTCACATCTAGAGTGTAAACGGAGGCTTAAAGTAGAAGGAGGTGCAGAAGGCTTGGTTTTGTAAAAACATAGGTATTTGGTTTTACTAGCGTTCAAGGTAAGAAGTAGGTGGTAGGTAGTTCAAGGTGGTAAATTATAATATCCTTAAAAAATGAGTCTGTTAAATTGTAAGAAATTAGACCCGTTGCTAATTTACCGTTTTTTTTTAAACCTCACCAGGAAAATTATAAAGAACCTGATTTTATAAATTCCCTGCGACATATATAAAATGTACGTCGTATTTTTATAGGGAAGAAAGCACTAACGAAGAAAAGAAACCTGAACAGCAGAAACAAGCTAACAACTTCAGGTGAGTACTAATCTGACTCATCATTTTACTTATTTATTTTAGTAAGATGTTGCATTTCATTGAAATCCATGAAATAATAGTCCTCCTGGCCGATTTCGACCACGGCGGCCAATCTCAACAGACATCAGCAGATAGTGCACAAGTGTGTGCACTCACTGCTCCATCACTCTCAAAGTTCGGTGAGACGGCAATCCGACCGAAGAGAGATCAGGCGCAGGACCAACGGCTTAACGTGCACACCGAGGCACGGCAGAGAAATTCATAACATAAAATCTCAGAAACAATTTTGGCTCGACCTGGGATTCGAACCCAGGACCTCTCAGCTGTAAGGCAGACACTTTGCCACTACACCATCGAGGCAGTCAATCCATGAAATAAAACAATATGATTAGCAGCGATGGTATGCAAAAGCGATCGAGGCAGTCAATCCATGAAATAAAACAATATGATTAGCAGCGATGGTATGCAAAAGCGATCGAGGCAGTCAATCCATGAAATAAAACAATATGATTAGCAGCGATGGTATGCAAAAGCGACATCACAGTCCCTTTTTCTTCGATTGTCGAGCGTGCTATAACTAGGTATTTTGAAATGAATTCTTAGGTCATTTTTAACATCCGCCGAAAAAGAAAGGGTCTTGTAAGTTTAACACTTATGCCTGTGTGAGTATATGTGTTTTCGTCTGTCTGTCTGTGTGTCATCGTAGCTCCCGGACAGATGAACCAGGGGGGGGACACATCCATAAAAATGACATTTAGGGAAAGAAAGTACAGCAATCTGTGTTTTCGCCCCGAAACTGTTTTTGAAGTTGTTTCTCTGAGTTGCTAGAATTAAAAAATTAAATCATTTTGTGCAAATTTTATTTCGTGTGCTCAAAAACCATTGACTGAAATTAAATAAATTATATAATAATTTATGTGCGCTTTGTTTCCACGTCTTAAAAATACAATATAAATATTTTCAGCTTCGTCGTTATAAACTTTACTAAATTAAAATTTTTGAGTACTGGCAAGTTGTGACGTCAAAGATTACACAGTGCAAACTGCCAATGTCAAAATTACAAAATGGAGATTTCTTGTTGCGTACGCGGTTTTATTTTTGAAATCGTTTTGTTTTGTGTGTTTATGTGTTCTTCCATCGAGTAATAACGTTGATTTAAGCTTTGTGTTTCTCCATGTTTATTTTGAGTGCTTTGCATTGTTTGTGCGATTTTATGTTACCAAACCATTCCGCGACAGGACTTTCTTAGTTATAATAATATTTGTATAAATTGTTCCAAGTACAATAATAGTTACAATACTCTTGATGTTTTATTTCATTTTACTCGCCAGAATGTTCTAGCATGTTTTTGAGAACTTAAAATTTTTATTTATTTATATTGATTTATGCCAAATCAAATTTTAGTTACACAAAAAAATATACTAGAACAAAATGGTTCATACAACAGCCCAAAAGCAGTACATGTAAACACGAAGATTTTTAAGTAGGTACATCTTATAATAAAATGTGAGTTTTAATAGACGCTACTATATTCATTTATCGTCTACTGAAACTCCCATTTTATTTTAGATGTACCTACTAAAAAATCGTAGTGTTTGAAGTTGAAATTATAGATGGCAGTGTCAAACTGGTTTGCCTAAAGGAACCACGAGAGGGCTCTCTTTTTCCTATACATTATATTTCTCTATGAGATGAACCGATTTCAAAGCGTTTTTTTTTAATCTATATATATATAAAAATGAAACCCGTTTTCCTTGGTCACGGCATCACGCGTGAATGGTTGGACCGATTTCACTAATTCTTTTTTTGTTGTATTTGTTATTATTAGGAGAAGGTTCTTACGGAAAAAAAATAAGATAATCTCTCAGAAATATTGAAAAATAAACATTTAATTGTGCATGTTTTAAAAAACGCGCGTAACTAATGTCAATGTCATTCGATGACATTGTTCCAACGTCATCGAATCGTCAACGCGCGGGTCAGCTAGTTCGAAATGAAATTTAATCACGGTGTGTTGGAGACCAAGACCATCTTCGAGATAGATTTAAGTTTTAAGTTAGTTTTATTTAAGTAATACTTACGCCTAGTAAACTTGTATTAACAATGCAACGCTTCAGTGTTGATCTTGTCAATTAGTCTATTGCTCTTCTATTACACGTCTTTGAAACCGACCAGTCATGTATTCATTATTTAATCCCAACCATCCTCAAAAGTCATCAAGATCCCCACACAACACAGTGGTTCTTAGCTATGGCTCGCATAAAATCCGTCCAGCCGTTTTTCTATCGCATTCGGGGGTTTTTAA
Source organism: Pyrausta despicata (assembly GCA_963921415.1). Taxonomy (NCBI): domain Eukaryota; kingdom Metazoa; phylum Arthropoda; class Insecta; order Lepidoptera; family Crambidae; genus Pyrausta; species Pyrausta despicata. The sequence continues at coordinate 13,741,200 of OY992861.1, read as the reverse complement.
CGGTTATTTTGTTTTTCTATCAGGTCATCAAACTCGGGCACATCAGACAGCGAGTCTGATAGTGACTCGTCAGGCTCAGGCAGTGGGTCCGATGACAGCTCTGGCGAAACGAGTCCCGAAGAGACGCCGAAGAAAAACGCTCGCAATGATAAAAAGGTTTGAATTTAGGGTGTACTTATTTTAAACTAGCTTTTACCCGCGACGTCGTCCGCGTAAGGTTGGAATGTGTTGTTTTCCCGCGGTAAAAAGTAACTCATGTCCTTTCTTAAGTCTTAAACTATCTCCTTACCAAATTTCATTGAAATCTATTCAGTAGTTTAGGCAAAAGCGATTGGCCCACTTGAATTTCCCCACGGGAATGCGTCATTTTCCCGCGGTAAAAAGTAGCTCGTATGTCCTATATCGGGTAACAAAATATCTCCATACCAAATTTCATGCTAATTGGTTCAGTAGCTTAGGCGTGATTGAGTAACATACAGACAGACAGGAGTTACTTTTGCATTTATAATATTAGTATCGATTTCATACAAAAACACATTTCGATTTCTGACGTACACTAAATACCGCTCTGTCAAACAGAACCTGTCACGTGGGTTTGAAATAAGTTATTCATCGTCATCATTTTATTGCCTGAGGAAAACGTTAGCACAGCCAAGATATTTCCAATATATAGATGTGCCAATAGGCATGATGAAGTAATAGTATGATGACAATGGGCTTAAATATTTTCAAGACCATGGCGTTTAAAAAACGTAGCCCCTATGAAGTTTATACAACCAGTATATTTCCAAAAAGCTGCAGAAACCAATTTTTTAACACACAAAATTCAATTCGGTCAATTGACTCCGATTTTTGATACACAACCGTGACGGCACGTGTATTCCCATACAAAATCTATGGAGGCAGACCGTTTTGACAGATAATAAAGAGTATGTCAGCGATTGGTGGTGTGACGTGTGTGACGTGTGTGTGTGTGGACGACTGAGGGTGTAGGCTATCTAGCCTATTGGGTATTTCACACCCTCAGTCGTTGACGTACTTTTTATGAACAGTCAAAACGCGAATCTCTCATATATTTTGTATGGCAACAATGATTTGTGACGTCATCATTTAAAGTCGTCAATCGCTCTACTTTTTGTAAATTTTTAATGTGACAATATTATGACTTATGTGTGTAAAATGACTAAACTAGTGTGTGTGTGTAAAAATATTATGACTAATGAGAAAAAAGTACTTAATTAAGGCTTTAAATTACGTGTTTGTTTTGAGGAACAGGATTTTGGAATTACATTATTTTATTTGGTGACAAGTACCCAATTGTCCATGTGTGCGTGGCAAACGCGTCACGCGCGAGTGATTGTACTCTGGTTATCGCTAAACTGCCTTGTTAAGACGAGAGTTTATGTGTGTGTATCATTTTAAGCATTTGGTCTTAAGCGTCCTAAGTCGTTGTCGTTAGGCTCAGGCAGGTTACTATTGCAATGTAAAAACAAGTAGTCATTTTTCTTTCGTTTCATCAATAGAGAAGCACCTAATATCTTAATATATAAAACTCAAAAGGTGACTGACGTGACATAGTTATTTATTAACCAATAGACGGATCGGGCTGAAATTTGACATCCAGGTAGGTAGATGTTATGACTTAGGCATCCGCTAAAAAAGAATTTTGATAAATTCTACCCCTAAGGGGGTAAAATAGGGGTTGCAAGTTTGTATGAAACTGGCAAAAACTAAACTCCACGCGGCGGCCACTAGTCATAAATAAAGCCTTTGCAAAATCGTTCGATTCGGTTAGAAAAGTGACAATGTCCGACACACAGGTATTTTTACTCATTTTTGTAAACATAGCCCTGTACTTTTGCTTCTTTACCATTCAGCAAGCCTCGGACCAAAAGGCAGTAGCGACTCCCAGCTCGGAGAAAAAGAACGAGAAATCGAACCTGGAACTTCTGCTCGAATTGGACGAAGTGGCGAGCGGGCTGCCCACTATGACGCCCACCGCCGGCGGCTTCCTGTCGCCTATTTCTGGTCCGCAGCAACCTTTAGACGGTAAGTAAAACATATGATAATAATGATAATATTTCTTTATTGCACAAGTACAACATAACAATATCAAAAGAGCTGTAGAAACCAATTTTTAAACACACAAAACTCAATAAATATTCGCTCAATTGACTCCGATTTGAGTTATTCGGTGAAATGACCGTGACGTCACGTTCTTGTATTCCCATACAAAATTTATGGAGGTAGATCGTTAGACAGATAGTAAAAAGTATGTCATCGATTGTTTTTTTAATGATAATTATAATTTTATTTGTTATTTTTTTTTTTAATATGGAAAAGACAACACTTCAAAAATTCTTTTCGGCTCCGGTTATCGGGAAGGACTCGAACCCCCGACCTTTGGAAGTCCGGTCCAATGCTCTGACCACTGAGCTAGGTAGCTTGTAGAATTTTTTAAGCAATGGCGTGCATTCCATACAAGCAGTTAAGCAGTGCCTACCTCATCATTATGCCCATTTTTCAATTCAATTCAAATCATTTATTTCAATCTCTTGGATCATAATGTCATAAAGATACATTTCATAAACACAATCATAAAAATAATTATTTCACAAAACATTAAATCCATATTACAATATAGCTGCATAAACTAAGCTACAAAACAAAACCATTTTTGTGTACATATGTGAAAAACTCGTCAATTTACACGCATTAGTACCACGCGCTCAAGTAAAAACCGAAAATAATCAGGCAGTAGGCTGCCGAGTGATTGCTTGCTAGATACACGCACACATTTGAAATCCCGCCTCATACCTACAACGACACACATACAAATTAAAAACCCGAACAAATTAAAAATGACACATTGTTCATACAACTCAAGGTGACAGGTGACAAACGCATTTTATACACTTATAGTAGGCATGCATACTATCCTCTTTCTCTGTTAGTTCACTATTGAGAAGTATTTTTGTCCTACTCGTGCAGCGACGTAGAATACTTCGAAATCTAATCAAAACCGCCATCTTGTATCGGGTAATTGAGCTAATAGTTACAACCCTATAATAGTACGAGGGTGAATCAGAAAGTTCTTAGAAGTGCATATATATGAAACCTTTTTGGATCAAGTTCGATATTCAAATAAAAGAGTGTCTATCACACTATATTTATGCAGATTGTCACTTGTTTTTGTCAGTTCGTTCGCATGTAATAAATTTTTTTGTGCAACGAGTTGCTAAAAAGTCAAAATTATGGATAAAAGTGAGTTACGTGCGGTGATAAAATATCTCAGTTTGAAAAAAATGTCTGAATTTAAAAGAGGTAGATCAAGCTGTAAAGATGACCCGCGTTCTGGGCGGCCTTCAACCTCCGTTACAGAAGAAAATGTCAAAAAGGTTGAGAATCTGGTTTTGGAAGACAGAAGAATGACTATAAAACATATAGCTGAGATCCTAAAGATATCTTTTGGTAGCGTTCAATGCATTTTAATTGATTCACTGGGGTTCAAAAAAGTGTCTGCAAGATGGGTGCCACGAATGTTAACCGACGAAAACAAAAAGCGACGTTTGGAAATTTCCAAGCGTAATCTCGAAATGTTCCAGCGTGATTCGGATAATTTTTGCCGTCGTCTTGTCACCAAAGATGAAACGTGGGTCCACCATTTTGATCCTGAAACTAAAAGACACAGCATGTCTTGGAAACGACCATCCTCTCCATCCATTAAGAAATTTCGAGTTGCTCCTACCGCTGGCAAAGTTATGGCCTCTGTGTTCTGGGATAGTGAAGGAATCCTTTTTATTGATTACATGCCAAAAGGCCAGACGATTACTGGACCCTATTATGCAAATTTAATCCCGAAAGTGCGTGAAGTGATTAAAGAAAAACGTCGTGGAAAACTGTCGTTGGGCGTGTTGTTCCTTCAAGATAACGCTCCTGCTCATCGATCGGAAGTTGCGCTCCGCTGTGCTGGCTTCAATCTCCTTGACCACCCACCATATTCTCCGTACTTAGCCCCAAGTGATTTTCACTTATTTCCAAAATTAAAAGAGGAAATTCGTGGAACAAAATTTCACGATAATGACGTAGTTATAGCTGCCGTAGAGGACTTTTTCGAGAGTCAAGAAAATAATTTTTTTTCACAAGGAATAAGGAAGTTAGAAACGCGTTATTCTAAATGCAATTGCTAAATCTTTGCATTTTTAGGGTTCCGTACCTCAAAAGAAAAAAACGGAACCCTTATAAGATCACTTTGTTGTCCGTCTGTCCGTCCGTCCGTCCGTCTGTCAAGACCGTTTTTCTCAGGAACGCGTGGAGGTATCAAACTGAAATTTCTATATGATACTTAGGTATACTGTCCCTGAAAGCTGCAGAAAAATCAACCTTCTAAGCCAACGCAATCAAAAGATACAGCCATTTAGGCCGCAAATTTCCGCAAATTCTCGAAACTCGCACGGGAATCAAAACCTACAGGGTACTTCCCGTAAACTTAGAATCTTGAAATTTAGTACGTAGTCACGTCTTATAGTACAGATATAGGAAAAATTACGAAAACTGTAAATTTTCAGTTTCATCATATAAAATAATATTTTTGAAAAATATTTTTGACAATTTTGAAAATTTCAAAGTTACTACTCCTTATCTACAGGTTTGTACGGAACCCTCGGTGCGCGAGTCCAACTCGCACTTGACCGGTTTTTAATATTGATTCCAAGAATTTTTTGATTCACCCTCGTAGCTACCCGATACTAGATGGCACGACTGCAGCTGTTTCCTGCGCCTAGAATTTTCTTACTTTTATGAAATAAAACTTCACAAATTATTTATTTCTATGTTTTAAATTTATAATTTAAATCCTAAGCATTTTCTTGTGAAATCAAGTTGTGCTAGTATGATTTTTTGTTTAAAAGTAATGCAAAAATTGTTTTTAAATAAATTTTTCGCCGGCCATTTTTAGGGTTCCGTACCTCAAAAGGAAAAAACGGAACCCTTATAAGATCACTTTGTTGTCCGTCTGTCCGTCCGTCCGTCTGTCAAGACCGTTTTTCTCAGGAACGCGTGGAGGTATCAAACTGTAATTTCTATATGATACTAAGGTCTATTGTCCCTAGAAGCTGTAGAAAAATCAACCTTCTAAGCCAACGCAATCAAAAGATACAGCCATTTAAGCCGCAAATTTTCGAAACTCGCACGGGAATCAAAACCTACAGGGTACTTCCCGTAAACTGAGAATCTTGAAATTTAGTACGAAGTCACGTCTTATAGTACAGATATAGGAAAAATTACGAAAACCGTAAATTATCAGTTTGATCATATTAAAAAAAATATTTTTTAAAATATTTTTGACAATTTTTAAAATTTCAAAGTTACTACTCCTTATCTACAGGTTTGTACGGAACCCTCGGTGCGCGAGTCCAATTCGCACTTGACCGGTTTTTTTTTCTATGTAGTTGCTTTCGACTTCATCTTCGCGAGTGTTTAGAATATTGTAATTTACTAAAGATTCGGTTATTAGGTGCTTTCCAAGTGTAGGAAAGTGTTTCTAAGTTTTGTTTTGCATTCGAAATGATGGAGAAACTGCAGAGTACCGTTTGTGATGGCAATTCTAGTGTTTGTCTTGAAACGTTACGCGTACAAAATAACAATTATCATCGACTTTTCTCAAAGCTGCTATCGGGTATCAGTTAAATGATATGTCAGTATGTATTTCTTCATTCATTTCCTTGATGCCTGTGGTGGTAAATTAAATCATCAATTAAAGAACATAAATTGCACAGATGAAGAAAGCTTGGTAAGTCATTTATTGTTTTGATGGTGTTACGCCGTCATTTCCCAGAGCTGTTACTCAAAATTTGTATATGCCTACTTAAATAAAAATTTAATGCGCGCCCCTGTTTTTAAGTGTTGTCTTTTCCAAATTAATTATAATTTTGTCTTAGATGATTTTATTGACAGGTTAAATCGATCCTGAATCTAAGATTATTGACATTATAATTGAATTGAATTTATGTAAATTGTTGCCAAATTATTGATACTGTAATTATATTATTATTAACATTGTGTACCTTCCTAATATGGAAAATTTGCATGCTGTGTTTAATGGCTAAATAGGTATTTAAGCTACATTGACGGTATGAAAACAACATTTATGTACCCTATTTCAGGCAAATAAAGAATTTTAATATGGTGGTATCATCTAGCCTATTGTCCCGAACCTATGGTATTTTATTGTACGTGACGTGGGTCTATTTACAGAAGTTATTAAGTTTTATGATTTTTCTAGGGGACGCCATAACCCCCGTAGGGCCAGCCCTAGTCCCGTCTGCGTGCGCGGAGCTGGTCCCGCGCGTGGTGTGGCGCGGGCTCGCCGCGCACCGGCGCTGGTCGCGCGCTCCACATCTGTTCTCGGCCAAGATGTGCGCGGTGGAGATCACCTTTACCAATAACACCGATCAGGAGATCACCAATATCAGGGTCAATAAGAAGGTACGTAGACGAGTAATGTGAAATTAAAACAAATAATAAATAAATGAATATTTCACAACAATCACACCAATTCACTAGTCCCAAATTAAGCTACGAGACTTGTGTTATGGGTACTAGACAACGGATAAACATACTTAAATACTTTTTTTGTAAATATATACGTATTATACATAGAAAACACCCAGACCAGTACAATCACACATGCTCATGCACATTTATGCATGGATGTGGGGATCGAACCCGCGACCCTTGGTTTTAGAAGACCGACATGTGGACCACTGCACCAAGCGGTCGTCAAAACACATATTCTTCTTCTTCTTTCGTGTCGGCAAGAACACGGGCTAAACCTTACTTGCCCAGCAAGCGGCTACCGTCGTATCTCTGGTTACTGACAAGTAAGTCCTCACGCGAGCAGGTGGTCGGGCACGCGGGACAGTTCACGAGATGGACCATGGTTTGCATGGGTTCTCCACATTCACAGCTGACGTCTGCGCTGCTTAAGTACCCCCACCGACACAGGTTATCTTTACTTCGACCAACCTGGGTCCTCAGCCTATTTAGACTTCTCCAGGTTGTTGGCCAAAACACATATATAGAAAAATAGACTGCCACTGTATAATATCCTGGTATAGCGTTATTTCTACGGCGCATACTTTGCATCTATATGCAGGGTCGTCGGCTATATTTTCAACCGACTACGTCGAAGTCGATTTTTCAAAACATGTTTCAAAACGAAGTGTCTACCTGCTTGTAAACTCTATTTAGAATGATTCACCTATAAGTTACTTCATTTTTTAGCATTAACAATGCAAATTTCTTTATAATGTGACAGTGAAACACATAGACACACAAATAAGAAAAATAGACTGCCACAGGCAGGCGCGGGACTCAAACCCGCACCTCTCGCAAGCCGGGCGATTGCTCTCCCAATGGTGCTACCGTGACACTTATACCAACAACTTCCGAATGAAACACCTTTTCGGCTGTTTAACAATCGGTTAAAATGTTGTAGGTATCTAACCGCAACAGTGATGAATCATGGCTAGCTGCAGCCTAAGGAGCATTTAAAGAATTTCGGACCGATGTGTTAGTGTCACGGTAGCTCAATCGGGAGAGCAAGCGCCTAGCTTGCGAGAGGTGCAGGTTCGAGTCCCGCCTGTAGCAGCCTATCTTTCTTATTTGTGTGTCCTGTGTTTTAATTTCACATTGAAAAGAAATTTCCATTGTTAATTCTAAGACAAAGTAACTTAATCGGTGAGTCATTCTAAATAGAGTTTATGAGCCGGTAGACACTTAGTAGTGAAACATGCGACAATGATCCTCTATTTCGCCGTAGTCGGGTAAAAAGATAGCCGTCGACCCTGCATATACTCGTAGATGCAAAGTATGCACCGTAGAGTTTACGCTATACCAGGAAATTATACAAGATTTGTGAACTATAAATTGAATAATGGTTTTAATTATGCTCACGTTTTATATAACGTTAAAAAGTTTTCGTGTAACTTTTTTACATTACCACTACTATTTGGAATTAATGTATTCACACCATCAAAAACTCTGTCCTTAAATCTATCCATCCACAAGCTCAGCATTGGGCGTCGAATGGCTGATATGATGAGACCGTTCAGCAGGCGAGAACGTATTTAACCAGTCTACCAATGGTACTGTTATGGCTTGATCTATTATCGAATAATGTTGACTGCCTCGTTGGTGTAGTGTCAAAGTTTCTGCCTTACATCCGAGAGGTCCTGGAATCCCAGTTCGAGCCAAAATTGTTTCTGTTTTTTTTGTCATGAAGTAGGCGGTGTTACACCCCCGTGCCTCAGTGCGCACGTTAAGCCGTTGCTCCTGCGCCTGATCTCTCTCCGGTCATGTCGGATTGCCGTCTCACTGAACTTTGCGAGCGATGGAACAGTGAGTGCACCTGTGTATTGCGCTCCCACTTGTGCACTATAATATCTCCTGCGTAGTTGGCTGATCTCTGTTGAGATTGGCCGCCGTGGTCGAAATCGGTCAGGAGGACTATTATTGTCGAATATCTCATTTTATTTCGTTAGTGTTTTGCCTTTTTTGGAAAAATGTTTATTTCTCTACAGACGCTAACGGGATCTCGCGCCATCCACGACTTTAACCCAATCCCTTTGCTGGCGCCGCGCGCGTCGGTGAGCGCGACGCTGGGCGTCGACTTCGCCGACTCCATACAGCCCGTGGAGTTCACCATGATCTGTTCTGTTGGTAAGTGATTGTCGCATCTCATCGACCAATCTATACGCGTCCCACTGCTGGGCACAGGCCTTACCTCAACTGTGAGGTGGTACGACAATACTTGCACCACGCGGGCTCAGTGCGGATTGGTGGAGGGCCGTTTGTAAGGTAAGTGACCAACCTTACTCTCAGATGAAAATTAACGATCGATATTAACCGGAACCAACAGTTAACGTGTCTTCTGAATCACAGAGATGCATGTAAATAAACGTCACATATATGGTCAGAATGGTCACCCATCCCAAACATGACCGCGCCTTAAGTTGCTTAACTTTTGGTATCACTACCAAAGCGCTGCAACCACTGCGCCACAAGCACATTTTTATATAAAAGATATAATAGGCTAGATAACACCATTAATCGTTGAAATACTTTTTATTATCAGTCAAAACGGTCTGCCTCCATAGATTTTGTATGGAAATACAAAAACGTGACGTCACGGTCATGTATCAGAAATGGGAGTCAATTGACCGAATATTTATTGAGTTTTGTGTGTATAAAACTAGGTTTCTACAGCTTTTTGGAAATATACTGGTTATATGAACTTCATACGCCTATGTTTTTTTTGTACGCCATGTTCTTGAAAATATTTAGGATAGGTATTGTAGTGTTTGTATCAGGTTGTAGCTAAACCCCCCCCCCCCCGCGTGACGGGGCGCGCGGGGCATTACCGCGCGTCGCGCACACCGTGTGTTGTCGACCCAGTGTATCGTGCACTAGGAGTATACTACAGGTGTCATCATGCCTATTGTGTTGTCTCAGGTGAAGTGTCAGCGTCCATCACCCCTTTGGTGGGCGAGCTGGTGCGCGCGGTGGCGATGTCGCGCGCGCGCTGGGACGCCGAGCGGAACAAGCTGCGCGGGATGACTGAGGTCGGTGCTTGTCTACATTTTGGTATCCAATACAATTAGATATTACTAGCTGTCCCGGCAAACGTTGTTTTGCCATATAAATTATTTTGGACCATCCCAACACCACCTGAAGAGAAGAGGACAATCGTATCACATCATCATCATCATCAGCCTATATACGTCCCACTGCTGGGCACAGGCCTCACCTCAACTATGAGGTGGTGCGAGCCATACTCCACCACGCGGGCGAGGTGCGGATTGGTCGAGGGGTGTGTGTAAGGTAAGTGACCAACCTTACTGTCAGATGTTATTGAGCTGCCCCAGGGCCTGCGACCAGGCTTAACGACTAATATCTATCGATATTAACGGGGACCAACAGCTTAACGTGCCTTCCGAAGCACGGAGATGCTTGTAAATAGGCATCACTTTAATGATCAGAATGGTCACCCATCCCAAACATGACCGCGCCGGAGGTTGTTTAACTTTCGGTATCACTACCAAAGCGCTGCAACCACTGCGCCACAAGCACCTCTAATCGAATCACACGGTTGAAAAAACATAAGGCACTTTTAAAGGTAACAAAGGACTCGGACAGCACTGGACCGCTGTCTATTGCACTTCGGGTGAGATCATAATAATAAGTAAAAATATTGAATTTCAATATTAGTAGCTGACCCGGCAAACGTTGTTTTACCATATCAATTATTGTGGACAACCCTTATCACTAAGGGATATGAAAATAGATGTTGGTCGATTCTCAGACCTACTCAATATGCTCATAAAATTTCATAAGAATCAGTCAAGTTTCGAAAGAAAGCGGAAACGAACATTGTGACACGAGAATTTTATATATAGAGAGAGAGATACAGGGTGGCGACCACAATACGAAAATTTAATTTTTGTCTGTTACCCCCTCACGCCTAAACTACTGAACAGAATTGGATGATATTTAATTATTGGTATAGACAACACATACACTATCATGATGTTCCGCCCGACGGACTCTTACAACACCAAACTTATCACAGAGCATGTGGTCCACGAAGCTTACGCGGCAATGGATACCCTACTCCTTCAAAGCATCGAGCCTTTAAGTCCACCAGTTGTCCACTTAAAAAGAACAAGTACTGCTACAAGACTGCGACCTCGACGTTTGAATGTTGTCTTTTTGATTATTTTTGTCACTACTAATGTTTTATGTTTCTCATTTAATACACATACAGAATGTTGACGACCATGTATGTGTACCGAATTTCATCTAAATCTGTTCAGTATTTATAACGTGAAAGCGTTACAGACCGAAAGCCAATTGTCGTATTGTCGTCGCGACCCTGTATATCTGAAACCACAGAAGAGGGAAACTACTCTTACTACGTAAGGGTAGAAGGCGTAAGTGGGCGGGGCGCGATTCCTCATAATTGAACACAATAGCGCATTTTTTATATATACGAGTATTAAGCGTGTCAGTCGGTGACAGCAACTGTCGGAGACGTATTTTGACGCCTGTGGCAATCCTATTTTTTCTTGAAAGGTTTGTTGTTAAATTTTGAAGAAATTTGCATTGTTAAGGCTAATAATTTAGTAACTGAACATTATCATCGTTATTCAACTGGCTTGATTACATATTTGCTTGCACTAACGAACATCAATCAATGCTCACTACCAAAAGTAGATTAACCGCCGCACTCAGATACGTCAATTATTTTTAATGCTTCATTAAACATCATTCTGTCTTCTTTTGTTTTTATGGAAAAGAAAGAGATACCACCAATTTTAATGGAGTATTAAAACTAATAGACGTCTCTGAGTACGACAGTAAGTCACTTAAAATTGGCTATTATAAACTTATGTAGTTACTCTTTCCGCCGTACTCAGAGACGTCTATTAGTTTTAATACTCCATTAAAATTGGTGGTATCTCTTTCTTTTCCATAAAAACAAAAGAAGACAGAATGATGTTTAATGAAGCATTAAAAATAATTGACGTATCTGAGTGCGGCGGTTTGTCTTAATGTGTTAACGAATGATTGTCCTCGCCATAAAATACAACTATTTTTTTTATCTTTGCAGTGCGAGAAAAAGGCAACGAAAATAGAAGACGAACAAATAATATGCAGAAAAGTGTTCGAAACGGCGAACGTTGCGGCTGTTCCATCGTCAGGAGACTTTTTAAGGTATTGTTTCACCCCCGACAAAAAAGAGGTGTGTTATATTATAAGTTTGACCCCCATGTCTGTTTGTGTGTGTCGTGTATTTGGGTGTCTGTATGTAGCATCGTAACTCCCGATTGGATGGACCGATTTTCAAGCGGTTTTTTTTTATTCGAAAGATAATTTAATCACGGCGGTTGGCTGGTTGAAACCCGTCCAGCCATTGAAACTCCTTGCACATTCGAGGGTTTTTTTACTAGAAATTTAGTTTTAAGAATGTCGTTTTAGTTTGTGTTTCATGTATGTGTCTTGCTTGACATGTTTTGAAGAAAAATAATTTAAGATGCAAGGAGCAAGGAAAATTTTATTTTTAATGTACTAATGAAGGCATGTTCACATGCTTTTGCTCATCACACAAACATTTGTCCCTAGCGGCATTCGAACCCGCTACAGCCGGTTTTGTACTCCCGTTTTGTTTTGTAATACCACTATGGTGTAATGGTCAAGAAGTTAACTATTAACCGCGGTCGCGGGTTCGTTCCCCGCACTGTAGAAACATTTGTGTACATGAACATGGCTGTTTGTAGTGGTTTGGGTATTATATGTATTTATTAAAGTTTATTTGTAATACCACTTTTGATTCTGATATGATATATGATAAGTGCTTTAGTTACTTACCACGGAGTCAGATCTATGTATGTGATGTTGTTGTGTATTATCATTATTAATAACATATACTCGTATATTCGTGATGCAGGTTCGCCGGCCGGATGATGTCGTCCCAAGACCTGGTCCTGCTATCGGTGCGGGTGGAGGCGGATTGTTGCGTCGTGTCGGCGAGCTGCGGCAACATGGCCGTCGCGTCGCTGCTCGCCAGCGACGTCGCGCAGGCCGTTGACAGGCCGTGAACTTAACAGTGTGTCATCGGTTTACAGGGGCCTGTTAGGATAAAACTCCGCTCAATTGCTGGGCTGCCGATCGTAATTTTGTTCCATTCCACTCAATAGCAGCGCTTCTTATCGCAACTGCTCTATTTTTTAACAAAAAGCTCGAGATATTGTCTCTTACTTCCGCAGTATGGCAATTGTCGTGTCATTAGATACAATTGTATGCATCTTTTGGCGAATTTTGGCGGCATCTCTCGTTTCCACAGAAGACCAGCGCCAACGGATTCTCGATTCGGTGGCATTTGCTGAGTGGATGCCCATTCATAATATGTAAAAAGTGTTAAATATTATTTATCGCAAGAAAAATATAAATTAAAAAACTATACATTAAACAAATGCAAATGACAACAGACACCTACGTGTCACAGCTACAAGCATGAAATTTCGATTTAGTCAGATGAGAAGCATTTGTAGCTAGATATCGAGCACTCGAATTGCATGTCAAAATCGTCTGATCGGGCTCGCCAGTATTTTGAATTTATATAATATTAAGAGTTATCATTAAACTTAACTAGGTGAATGACATCGTTTGATTGTAATATATAATAATTATTACCGATGCAAATATATTTCATTTAATATCTTGTTTCCATGTTATATTCGTTATTCTTAAAAATTCTACCATTAAATTCAAAAGCTGTTTCAATAAGAAAAAATAAAGTTATTAACTAGGGTTCCAAATCTAGTCATTCAATTATTTGAATAATATTTCCCTCGCAACCGAATATGTTTGAAGACTGTCAATAGGCCTCTCTTTTTTACTTTCAAGTTATTTAAGCTTGTTATTACTCAAATAAATATTCATTATTTAATGTATTCGCTATTTTTATTTCATTTTTTTGAATTTTATTTTACCATGATAACTATGATAAGGTTTGTGTTATAACCCTATCTGTTATATTAATTGCATTCTATTTAGTTCCGGTATTCAATAAAATTACAAGATGGCCGATTTAAAAAGTCAAACTGCATTATGCGGAAAGTCAAAACGAATGTCATCTTTAATAGGGATGTGGACTATTTTTGGGAAAGTGTTTAAAACCATGCATAAGTACCAAATAGAGCCCAAACTAGTTGTTATTATTTTTTTAATACAACTAATACCTTGAAAATAAGTTAATTAAAATTCCATTCCAAATTTCGCGCCAAAACGTGGAGACCTGTCAAACGCCCGCTGTAACGTCACTTGTTGGCAAACATTGTCGAAGTTGTATGTAATAGAAAGTTATTTCGTAGTTTTGAGTTAATAAGATGGATTCTACATTTTATAAATGTTTTGCGGTGCCGTAGTGTGAAAGTACTACTATTAAAACACCTAAAATCTATTTATTCTCGTTCCATGTACAAAAACGATGCGGAAAATGTGGCTTCAACTAGCCCGTCGGGATCCAGCACTAGTATCTTGTGTCTGTGATTTCCATTTAGGTAGTTTTAATAATAAAGGAGCTGGCTTTACCAAAAAATTCCCACAGTCAGCATCCTTGTATTTCAGGCACGATTGGTGCATTGAACACATTATAACATAATCTTTGTAGAAATCTGACTGGTGTTTCAACAACTGAACATTTTTGATTGTTTTTTATTTCATTCCTTTTTACATGATGAATGCCACAGCATGTTTGCAACCTCCTTGAGAAGCAGCACAATCATGACACTCGGCACCCACTATTACACCGTTTTCTTTATCCACAACCATAGTGGCTGAATATGGTTTACTACAAATTTTATACTCCGGGCAAATTTTGCACTTAACTGTGCACAATTTTGCATCTCGTCGAAATTGTACATATCCCACAGCATCGTCTCTAATATGACTGCCTGCTGAGCAACTAAAAAGGAATGAAACAATTTGTTAAAAAGACAGAACCTCAAAATCCTATTATTTTATATAACATTCAATTTTACTTTTGGACTTTATAAATACCTACTATTACTATTATAGTGTATCCCGAGTAATACTGAGTATATTACTTACATAGAGGTCTTCACATTTCTAAATTCAGCAGAGCAGAAGTTACTATTTGTTGCGAAGAAATTAGCCGCCGTAAAGCAATCAATTCATGGCAAATTTGAACTATCTGCCTTAATATATCCGCTTACCATGATAGGAAAGCCTTTAAAAATTGATTCAATAAGATAATTGAACGAAATTCGAAGAAATTTCACGGGAATCAAAATAATAATATTGTCCAAATATCAACAAACACATAGTACTTGACAGTGAAAATTCTTGTTTGGCAACTGCAGGTGACGTTACGCATTTTGGTTGGCGTTGATTGTCACGTGACTTGAAGGTGAAATATTTAATTACATTTTATTAAATAAAAAATTAATCCTTTGGTTTTTGAAGAGGATAGTGTTTTTTATTATTTTATTATAGATACCTTTTAATGGTAAAATTATAGACTTATTTGAGTACAGTCCACATCCCTATTAGTCGACCCGATAACTATTTATCTGCCTATTGAGAAATCACCCCTGAATAAAATAACTAAATGAAAAAAAATCCTGAGTTGAATATATTTTATTGAACATGGTTTCAATCTGATTTTCGCTATTGTCATACCACTGGCTGGAGTTTATACAAATATAAATTATTCCATGTAGAGAAATTACAACACGCACGGTTAAAGGTTGAAAATAGTTTAAAAATTTGTTGTTTTGACCCATGATACCTGATACAGAATTATGGGGTGTGCACGGGTTCACTACTCCATTTCGAATTACGTTTCGTCGAATTACAATTCATCGATGACAACAGGTCGATTATTTGTTTGAACGATGCGTTATATACATACTATATTATTATGTTACATGTGTGTTCGTACTGGTCTGGGTGTTTTCTATGTATAATATGTATTTATATACAAAAAAACAGTAGGACTTCTAAACCAAGGGTCGCGGGTTCGATCCCCGCACAGTACAAGCATAAGTGTGCATGAAAATGTGTGTTTGTACTGGTCTGGGTGTTTTCTATGTATAATATGTATTTATTTACAAAAAAAAAGTATTTAAGTATGTTTATCCGTTGTCTAGTACCCATAACACAAGCCTCGTAGCTTAATTTGGAACTAGAGAATTGGTGTGATTGTTGTGAAATATTTATTTATTTATATACTAGACAGACGTAACATCGATGGTTCATTGCATGATTGTTTGATTGATGATGATGGTTCATTGATTTTTGCATCGTAACGAACGTATTTCGAATTGTTGTAGTGAACCAGTGGGGTGAGCACGAACATTTTCGTAACGTATTCGTGTCGTCCAAACGTCAGAAACTGACAGTTTCTCCATGCAAATTGACAAGTAAAAGATAGGTAAACGCTACGAATTCGTTACGACAGTTGTTGGTGCTCACCCTAACTATTACTCTATCGTAGAGTATTGAATATGTTACCCACTCATACGCAAAAAGTCATCAAAATCAATTCCTGTACTTATGAGAACTTTTTGTTCATTTAAATAGATTATTTTTTTACAAATTTCTGATGAAAACGTGAGACGTAAGTACACGTATTCATCACGTAAATCGTGAAGAAAAATATACATTCTTAGAAGACATCTACTCGCTCTTACATATGTACAAAAGCACCGATATTGCTTTCTGTTTTAAAAATAACACTGCTATTTGTAACAAACTTATTACAATAACTAATTCACTAATTACATGAAAATATTTGAGTAAAACAGTGCGACCATATTATGGCATATCAAAACGATTTATGTCGCTATCCTGTCAATGTCGAGATACGGTAAATATGGTTATTTTACATAAGTAAGAGGAATAACGACAACGTATTGTTATGCTGGGCACACACCATACTCCCTATCGTTCGTGGGCATTAACGCCCAGATAAGATCAGTTCTGACTGATCCAATCGGTTGCGTCATGCCAATGGGCATGATGACACCTATCTTAAATATTTTCAAGACCATGGCTTTTAAAAAACATAGCCCCTATGAAGTTAATACAACCAGTATACTTGCAAAAAGCTGTAGAAACCAATTATTAAACACACAAATCTCAATACATATTCGGTCAATTGACTCCGATTTCTGATACATGACCGTGACGTCACGTTCTTGTATTCCCATATAAAATCAATGGAGGCAGACCGTTTTGACAGATAATAAAAAGTATGTCAACGATTGGTGGTGTCATCTAGGCTATTGGACGATAGGAAGTATGGTGTGTGGCCAGCATAATATGCATGTTATAGTCAAACAGTTTTAATTACTCATGGCTGCCATAGGTAAAAAGCATCCAGTGTACGGTTGCCAGCACGTCATGGTAAACACTGCGGTATTTTAAGCGCTTGTGATACGGGCGATTTTGCAATAACAATGTGTAGCCTGATGTGCTAGCCACTGCACCAGGAATTGTAACGATCTCGGCAAAGCGAAACATCGATGTTCTAACACAATCACTCTTCTGCTTACAACGAATAAATCGTCAGTGTTGACCGCTTCTTTATTTTGTAAGACAGCCAATTCAAATTTCAACGTGTTACGTTTAATTTTTAACCTCCGACGACAAAGCAAACAGCCGTCATAATATTAACGAAATATTGTTGTTAATATTTTGACGGCTTTTGACGTGACAACGTCTTATAAATTGGTTTGCCGGGTGACACTTCAAGAAACTGCGTTACGCTCCGCTCACGTTCCGCGCTCACAATGAGAGCGAGTGAGAGGCACGCGTCCCTTTGACTCGGGCATGGTTAGCCCGCCTAAGAGCGAGTGAGACCTACATAAAAAGTGAAAGGCACGCGTCCCTTCCACTCGAGCACAGTTAACCCGCCTAAGAGCGAGAGAGACAGAGCGAGAGAGAGAGAGGATGAGAGAGATAGGCATACACACCGGTTCATGTTATACGAATGAATATTCACATTAAAATTATTTTACCACTCAAAGTCGTTGTCACGTAAAACTTTCGCCCGTATACCGACTTTACAGGCAACCAATTTTTTGTTTATCCTCCTACAAAAAATACGAGTTACGATACGAGTGTTATAAAATTGACCAATATGTCTGGTAGTGTGTATAAATGTGTTTGTTTTTATGAATTTTGAGTCTTCTGAACGGATCGTCCGATTTCAAAGCGGTTTTTTTATTCGCAAGATAATTTCATCACGGTATTTCTTAGCCATGACCGGTCAACATCTGGCCTGCCGTAGCACACCAACTGTATTCCTGGCATTTTAAAATTTTTGGTTGGATGTAATTTAGACAAGCATTCAACACTATCAAGTATGGGGGGTATGCTTTACACCGTTTAGGATCCGCTTGCCTGATTAAGATCGCAACTATATCGCTTAATTAATAGACATCGTTATAATTATATCACAAAAATAGTGTCCACAGAATTGAGTATATAAATCAACCGACCTATTGATGGCACAAGAATAGGTGCAGTCTCTGTAAGTACTCTTCATTTCGTCTGATAGTGTCTATCTCTTTCTCTGCTTAATACCTGAAAATATAAATTGAGAATCAATTGATAATACATTGCAAGAACAAACTTTAATCGCCAAGAGATGGCGGTGAGTGTAGCTTGACTCGTACTAGAGCAGTTTCGGTTAGTAAAAATTAATGCTTATCGTATAGTTTGATTATCCTGATTGAACCATTTCAGAGAGGTGAAACATGGCACCATTAATATTTTAAATGGGTTTTTAGATAAAATTACTGATTGGTAGTAGACAACCTGCAATTTTTAAATTACATGCTTACACTGTTAATAAATACTTTTTATGTACTCTGGTAACATTGTATTTACCTTCTCGATTCGTTTGCACGAATCGAGAAGGTATCGAGATCGTATCGAGAAGGTATCGCGGGCTGACTGGTTCAGCTCGGCTTCGTCGGCCCGGGCGTGAATAGTATGTTAGTTTAGTGAAAATAGTAACTCACTGTTGCGGATAATGTCCCCACCCGGGCGCCATGTTCATATTATAGTTCGTCGTGTGCATGCTGATGATCCTCGGCCTTTTACTTCCGTCGTCGTGGGGCGGCTGCGGTGGCGGGGGCGGGTGCGGGGGCGGCGCGTGGTGCGCGTGGTGCGGCTCCAGGCGGTCCTTCTTCGCAGCGCGCTTCTTCGGCGCCGAGCTCTCGGGGGCCACTCGACGTGAGCTCCATAGTCGCTCGGCTAGGGCCGAACGCGCCTGTGAAGATGGAAATAGAAATTATTTGTATGGCACAAGTTAACAATACATATTTGGCGCAACTGATTTCGAGTTAGGAAGCTAAAGGGAAGCGCTTCCTACCGACCGGGTGTTATGGTCGGGGACCAAGGTCCGATAGACATCATCTTGATTTGTCTATCTATATTATTCTGGATCGAAATCTTATATAACGCGGTTCATGTGCGGTACTAGGCCGGTACAATAGGCTTGTTTCCACTATGAAAGAAATATTCAAAAACTGATTTTCTCTAAAATAATTCATAATTTCAGATGCCTTTACACTAATATTTTTCTGCAGTTCGTATTATTTGATTTTTAATTGGAATTCAAATGATAATTAGTCACTCAGTCGGCATTGCACGCGATGACGTCAAAGTGTGTTATTCCCATACAAACTCTATGAAGAGAAGCGTTTTGACAGTTGATAAAAAGTGCGTCAACGATTGGTGGTGTCAACTACCGTATTTGGCCGGTACTAGGCTAACAGCGCCATCTAGCCTTATGGAGCCGTATCAGCTGTCGCTGTAGTGCTTGCCGTTAGGCATGCACTTGTGATGGCGAATGGTACGTCGCCACACAAGAATTCTAGAGTATAAATTAAAACTGATTGAAACACCATGATTTTTCAATACTGAGAATAATTAGACCAATGCTCTGCAAGTTGACGTAAGAAGTTGGTTTTTACAGATTCTTGATTTAGACTTTGACTTTCTATTCCTTAATAAGGTTTTGGAACCCTTTTGACTATCGTACTAATATTACAAACGCGAAATTTTGTCGGGATCTTTCATAACTACTGCACCGATTTTGCTGAAATTTGCAACATATATGGATTTCTAACCTGGAATAACACATAGGGTACTTTTTATCTCGTATAATAAATAAATATACATAAACAAATAAATAAATATACAACAACATCACATACATTGATCTGACTCTGTGGTAAGTAGCTTAAGCACTTGTGTTACAGATATCAGAATCAACAGTGGTATTACAAATAAACTTAAATAAATACATATAACACCCAGACTAGTACAAACAGACATGTTCATGCACACAAATGTTTGTACTGTGCGGGGATCGAACCCGCGACCTCTTGGACCAAGAGTCTTGGTTAATAGTCAAATTCTTGACCATTACACCAAAGTGGTTGTCTGTAAGTATAACCTGGAATAACACGGCAGGGCATAGCTAGTTAGTAGCACGATATAATTTCTTGTGTTCCATCGACACGCTAAGAAGAAGACAGCTAGTTTATAATATAGGTAATAATTTCCTAGTGTGGGGCCCACAGTTAATTGCTAAATGTATTGTTATTGGCATAACATGATTTGCATTGGGTAATAATTTTTTCTATAGTATAATATCTTCTGTACCTACCTTATATATGTATAATAACAATAATCTTGTTGGCAATAAAAATATTTGTATTTGTATTTATTTGTAGGTTTAATGAGCGTACCTGCACACCAGCAGGATTCTCCGTCTGCTTCCTAGGTATCGGTCCGTTGGCCACTTTTTGCTTCATCGCCTCTAACCTCTCCTCAGTCTGGGTCATAGCGGGCACAGGCAGCCCTCGTCCGTTGCATATGTTGTGCAGCACACAGCAGGCCACAACTATCATAGTCACTGACGGCGGATCTATCTGTTTATTACACGTCGCTTGGAGACATTTCCACCTGCTCTTCAACTGTTTTATGGTCTCCGTTACAGCTGCAAATGTCTGACTGTGAATGTTTGAGTAATACTTTTCCGGTGTGATGGGGGATTTCTTCGTCATTTTGGGTATTGGAGTCATGATGTAAGGTTTTTGTGTGTAGAAGGGACCACCTGCAATAATACAAACACTTTTTAGATACAGTATTTAATGATTTTTCAAGCAACATGCATGGAGGAATTTTAACTTTAAATTTAAAAACTGCAAAACTTAACATTAGTTTATATTTAGGTAGCAAAAAAAACTGTCTGAGAACTGTATTCAACCTTTAATATTTATTTCTCTAACTTATCTAACAGAAATATCACACTCAATATTATAAAATGTGAAAGTTTGTTTGTATGAATGTTTGCCCATCAATCATGCTTAAACTACTGAACTAATTTTGATGAAATTAACATTGTATGATTGACTTTCCATCCCGATTAAATGCTCCCTTGGTATAAAACAGGAATCTTGGCAAGTCATTTTCTTTAATCTAAACACAACGGGCAGGATACTGTCTGCGGGGTCGTCAAGTATGGTTGCAATGCGCGAAATCCTAATCATTATGCTCAGCCTGACCAAACTCGGTCACACATGAGCCGGTGCGAATGGAAAAAAGGAAAACTTACCGATTCCAATAAATGGATATGCTGATCCAAACTGGTCGCTCAGCACGACTATTTCAAGATACGTTTCGGTAAATAAGGAGGTTATAAGGATTCTTAATGTTAAGCAAACGGTGGACTTACCAACAAGCCAGCACTGTTCGCCGGAATTGTTGAGGCTCTCCAGGTCCACTTTGACCGCGTGCCGGTTGAGCACCGCGTCGTACGAGAGCGAGCCGCCCGCGCTCGCCTCCACGCTTATGATGTTGCAATCGCTGTCGCAGATCTACGAGAAAACAGTGATTTAAGTAAATACTAGAGATGGCCCGAGTAGTGGTTTTACCGAGTACCAAGTATTACTCGGTTTAATTTGAGGTCCTTAAACAAGATCAAACATGACCGCAACGCGCTGCCAGCAATACCTACTCACAGTAATTTTGAATTATTAAATCATGACTTCACTAATCAATATTATGACTTCACTAATATTATCAATCAAATATTATGTAAAAACTGTATGTAGTTCAAGAACTACATACAGTTTTTCGATCCGCAGCGGCCTGGCGGTCCTATAATTAACCAATAGGAGAATTGACAAACGCCAGATTAGGGGCTTGTTCATTGACTTAAGTATGAGGTTATTTAGCTACATACTTTAATTCCTCCAGTTGGCCACTAGCAAACTTATTCCAGACAATGCTGTTTATTAAATTTATATAACCGAGTACTCGTCACTTGAACCGAGTTATTCGGTCGAGTACAAGTATTCAAAAAAACGCCGAGTACCGAGTACTAACCGGGTACTCGGCTCATCTCTAGTAAATAAATTTTCAAAAAAATATGTTAGCTATTTAACCTGCCAGAGTGGATTGTCTGTACTTGCACTATAGGATAAAAGACGAGAGAAGACCATACCGGTGACTGTTGTGATTACAACGGATAAGGGTTGGAAAAATCATGACATGCTTAACATATCTTCAAAATATGGTGTATATTGTAATGAGCTAAATAGGTACCTGATTTCGATCCCCAGGTATATATATATAAGGTGTATTTAAAGTTATTAAAAGCTAATCAGTTTAGCAATTTCTAATTTGTAGACAAAATTCAAGCACCAGGCATTAATCGGTTGCCACTTTTGATTAAAAAATATATTCTATCAATCCATTCTATCACCCTCACATTCTAAAGACTTGATTTTTTTTAAATATAATAGATAGAAGTTAATTAAAGATCAGTCACTTTGGAATTTCACAAATACAAATTCATGATAGGGTATAATTTTGGCAAAACAGTACATTATTGTAACGTATTCGTATCGTCAAAACGTCAAACTGACAGTTTTCCCATACAAATTGACAAGTTTAACGAATAATCAATGCTACGAATACGTTAAGATAGCTGTTCATGCTCACCCCATTGGGTGCAGAAAACTCGTCTGCGTCTTGAATGGCATACGAAATTACTTTTAAATGTCAATGTGATTAATCATATCAATAAAATCTTCTTATATATAAAAATGAATTGCTGTGCGTTAGTCTCGCTAAAACTCGACAACGGCTGAACCGATTACAATAATTTTGGTCTTGAGATATTCGTGAAACTCCAGGGAAGGTTTAAAAGATCAGAAATGTTTAAAAAAGCAACGGGCAGGACAACGTCTGCCGGGTCCGCTAGTCTTATATATAAAAATGAATTGCTGTTCGTTAGTCTCGCTAAAACTTGAGAACAGCTGAACCGATTTGAATAATTTTAGTCTTGAAATATTCGTGGAAGTCCAGGGAAGGTTTAAAAGATAAGAAAATTTTAAAAAAGCAATTGCAGAACAACGTCTGCGGGGTCCACTAGTCTTCTTATATATAAAAATGAATTGCTGTTCGTTAGTCTCGCTAAAACTCGAGATGGGCTGAACCGATTTCAATAATTTTAGTATCGAAATATTCGTTGAAATCCAGGGAAGGCTTAAAAGATCAGGAAATTAAAAGAAACAACTGGCAGGACAACGTTTGCCGGGTCCGCTAGTTAAAAATATATCTTAGAGGTGCAATAATCAGTCCCAAGAAGAAGACTTACAATCTGCACCTTCTTGGAGTGGTAGGACTTGTTGAAGTGCGCCTTGCGGTCGTCGTCCGGCGGCGCGATGGGCACGTGCGTGCAGTCGATGCAGCCCACCACGTTTGGCATGCCATACTTCATGTAGAACCTGCATAGAATTCGTTTAAAGGCTTACTACATAAGAATCTTTTTTATTTTGGATAGGTTTGCTCTTGACCCATGACTAAGCCCAAACGAGGCAAAGACTGAGTCTACGATGGAGCGAGCTCATCTAGAAGATGTCTGTTCACTCTAGCTTTGAAGATTTCTAGGTTGTAATCTACAGTCTTAATTGCCAGTTTAAATATAAGATGGCTATAGAATGCTGATTAAGTCATCAACCTATACTAACCTAGTTTTATATTGATGATTTTAATTACTTAGTGTGTAAATATTTTGTAGTTTCATGTTAACTAGTTATTACCCAAAAGAAATAAACATAAGCTCTTTCTAGTCTGAGATACAGGTTCAACCTAGTTCAGGCAATGAAAGTCTTCTATCTCAGTGTAATTTTAAGCTGTAATGTATTAACTGTTGTTCATTGTAACTAAATAAACTTATTTTTCCAATTTATTTGATATCCTGACAACTGCAGAGTTATTTTTACCCGACTACGGCGAAGCAAAAGGAGGGTTATGATTTTGACCTGTATGTATGTATGTATGTATGTGGGTATGGATGTTCATCTGTTCCCTCGTATTTCTAAACTACTTATCAGAATTCGACAAATGACATATCATTAGAAGCGTCTTAATTGTCCGCTGGTTATAGGCTATATGGGATTTCACAACATCTAATGTGGCGCCCTCTGGCGGACAAAACATACGAAGTAAAAATATAAAGTTAAGATAAATATGCCGTGTTTGGTATCATTTGAAAGCGCTTTACTTGTACATTTTGAATATATATATATTACTAGCATTTGCTTGTGACTTTACCTGTATTCATGGGCTGATTGTATATAATTCACATCTTTTTTACCCGACTATATATGTGGCTCTTAGCAGAGTAAGATCCATAGATGGATTATGGATTAGTTCACTGGAATCTAGCAAATTACTAAAGAATCCACATGACCAAAGATCGTTCGAGGAGTTGGAAAGATTGAGAA
Source organism: Pyrausta despicata (assembly GCA_963921415.1). Classification (NCBI taxonomy): domain Eukaryota; kingdom Metazoa; phylum Arthropoda; class Insecta; order Lepidoptera; family Crambidae; genus Pyrausta; species Pyrausta despicata. Next base: position 13,716,799 of record OY992861.1, on the reverse strand, counting down.
ATCAATGAACCCAAGATTAACCTATTTAGAACTCCAAAATATGTTAAATAAAAATAAAGTTTAAAAACTAACACCCGACTACTTAAAAACACGCTCTAAAAAGTACGAAACAAGAAAACACTCTCCAATGAAATTACTTAGTATGTACAAACTATTAAATATTTACCGTTATTAAATAAACAAACTTACACATATTATTATATTTTAATATATTTTCAATTTATAATATTGATAGAGAAATGTTTTAAGGATAAAGCCATGGTCGTATGCCATAAGAATAATAAATTAAAAAAAGTGGTATACGACCACGGCTTTATCCTTAAAACATTTCTCTATCAATATTATAAATTGATAATATATTAAAATATAATAATATGTGTAAGTTTGTTTATTTAATAACGGTATATATTTAATAGTTTGTACATACTAAGTAATTTCATTGGAGAGTGTTTTCTTGTTTCGTACTTTTTAGAGTGTGTTTTTAAGTAGTCGGGTGTTAGTTTTTAAACTTTATTTTTTGTAGTAAACCTTTTAATTTACAGGAGATAGATAGGTAGATTAACACTTTATTGTACAACACAAAATTACAGACAAATTTAACAAAGAAAGATGTATGATTTAGATGGTCTTATTGCTTGTAGTGATCTCTTCCAGGCAAGCTATAAGGGACCATTAAATTAACAGGAAGGGAGAGCTTTAAACAAACTATTAATTTTATTATGTTTACTGTATGTATTGTAATAAAATTAATAATTAAAGTCTAGCTATGATAGTATATGAGATGAAGCCTGGTGACAAATAGACAGATGGTTTTAGAATTAGGTCACATTTATACTTAGTTGGGGAATTAAACCCTTAAAATGTATGTTAATTCTACTGTAGTGACTTAAGCTTTTTGTTACAAACTCTATGTGAGTAAGGCTAAGATTGCCCTAGAAAATAACATATAAATGTTTCTTGAAGAACTTTGCAAGGTGTATGTGAGTAAACAACATCTTTTCATTTAACAAAATTAGATTTGACAATAATAAATGAAAAAAATCATTATAATTTATCACAGTGTCCCATGAAAATACACATTCCATGAAAAAAACAGAAATGTTATTTTTCGCTAAGCATAAAACCAATTCGCATATAGCCATTATTGCAATAGTAAACTAATCATACCTTGCTTTGATAATATCCCTTTCACCACGTAAATGTGGGAAGTGTATGTACTTCTTCACAATGGTCGGATGGTTCATAGCCTCCGTCACCTGCTGCATGGCCGTGGTCACAAAGTATGCTGTGAGGTTCGGATCACTTTTGCCCCCAAATGACTTTTGTAGTTTGCCTGATGCGTAAAACGATAGTGCTGCCAGTACCTGGAAGTTTGTATGATATTATTGAATGTGATAGGTGCTCAGAAACACTGAAGTTCAAGTTTTAAATTATAAGTTTTACATAGAAGCAAATACTACATTATACTTAAAACCCTTTTCATTACAAGAAATCAAGGACCAGAGTAGTAGAAAATATACTAGTCAGAGATCAGGATCCAGTACTTTTGACAGAAACTAATGGTACATGTAGAAAAACAAACAAAGAGCTAAGCCACTCACTTTGCTCTCGACCGAGAACTCAATGGACTTCGTGGAATCTGGCATGACCGGTGACACTTCCTCAATCAAGTTATGAACTAGATCCTTAGTCAGTCTGTACGTCTCCATAAACGTCTGGTCAGGCAGCGCGAACGGATCCACCTCCTCGCGAGACTTCGAAGGCCTTTTTTCGGGACTCCGAGCTTTCTCCATCGGCCTAAATGTCGGCCTAGGCTCCTGCTGCTTTTGCGTGTGAGACGGATCCCATTTCAACAGCTCAAATATCTCTGGTTCCTCATCAACGACCGAAATGTAGCCCTCTTCTGGAGGTTTATCTGCCATTCGATTGTATTTTTGATTACTTTCAAATAAAATAGACGCAGCTTGGGCTATTTCGGTGTCAACAGAAAATGACATTTCGGAATAATGTTGCCAGTTCAGTTTGTCCCGAAAATAATCTACCGCTTGTCAACTGTCAGATTAAATTGTTGCCATTATAAAAAAAAATACCAATGCAATAGATCAAGAATAAAGAGAACTTCCGTTTTCGTTTACTGGCTTATTAAAGTTTACAATCGCTGTTATTTAAACTTCGTGAAGTTGAAATTTCCTCATACGATTTCAGTTCCACTTCTCTCTGAACATCACTGTTCATTGCTTATTGCATTGCAAACCTAACTAAAGCCATGAAACATAATAGCTTTTCCGTTTACTGCATTTAGTCATCGACTACTCTTTACAAATGATTCCGAAAAGAAATTCAAAGATATTGTTCAACTAACAGTTTTCTTCAATCCATGGTTATCGACGCACTTTTCCTGTAGCATCCTTCAGAATTAAAGTCAGTCGTGCCTTAAGCTCACACACGAGCAAAGTTTTCCAAAAATCTGAAATATTTCGAAACCAATAATTTCTTACGTTTTTCCTTTCGCGAATTTTTCCTGTAGTGTCCTTTCATCGATCGAGTGGAGCTTACGGCACGTGCAGTCTTCTAGTAAGCAGTAGGTACTCCGTATCCGTAACGTTTCGTGCGTATTTTCGGGTCCCTGGCGCGTTCGCTTGCAGGGTAAGCTTGTATGTAAGAGTGACTGAGATGGTTGTAGCCGAAACTACGGACAACGCCTTGGGTATTTTAGGTAGGGTAGGGGGCCAGACAGAGGGCAGCGATGACATCACGTCGGCGTCAGCGGCGCGACGTCCCGCCATCTGCGTCTGCCAGACACGAAAGTCGTTATGCAAACGCATAAACAGTTTTGAAGATCTATTCTTAACTTCTTCTTTCTAAAAATAGTATAGGTATAGGGATGAGAATGGTCATGAAAATATGTTCATGAAATCATGTTGTCGTGTGTACTTGCTATCTTCCTACCCCGTCGTTGGACGTATGTATCGAATCCCCTTAATGAAACATAACAGCCAAAAAAAACACTATTTGTCACTTTGGGTCTTCTTCTTAGCCTTTCTCAACCATTGTGGGGTATACCTTCACCTTCTTTCTTTTGCGCCATTCTCTTTAATCCTGTCCTACCGTATCCACTTGGTACTAGCCGTTTTTTGTATAGTCGGTCCGTCGCATTTGGGGTCTTCCTTCACGCCGTTTGTCTCCCAATGGAACGTGTTTACTAAAAAACTCTAAAAATCTTATTTTATTGTCACATATTGCACATACAGGATACGATGTTTTATGGGATTCCATAGGTAGTCAAGATTACCCCTTTTTGTTTGTTTTGTTTGATTGTTGGTTTTGCTTAACAGCCGTTTATTTATAGCTAAATGTTTTGTTCAAACTAAGTAGGTACGTAGCTACTATTAATGTACTGACCTAGCATTGTAAACCACCATGTAAAAAAATTACCTTTTTATGAGGTTGTCTATAAATGTTTGCACAATTTATGCGATATAGCCTACAACGTAAGTAGCTTTCCCTACAGATTAAATACATAGGAAGTTATTAGAAGTTAGAACATGTCAGGTTTTTTAAGGTTGGATATTCCGGAACATAGGAACACTAATATGTCCTAAGATGAGAACATATCTTTTGAATGTCGCCATTTTTTTTGTATGCTAGAAATGTACCGTCAATCGCCTGACAGCAAACTTGTCGTGCAAGAAAGAGAAAACTGATTTACTAATGGCATCTTCAATGCACTCTAAATCTTTAATACAAAAGAGGTAATTTAAGCTAATACGAGCCATAACTCAAGGCACACCTTTGGCACACATATAATAATACCCTATACTTTTGGACTTTGGCCATCGCGACTTTACACAATCAGAAGTTAAATGAGTTTATTTATTGCCTTTTACGTCGTAATAAGATTTCACGTCTTACTGTGGAGAACACCACATAACCCAGCCCCCCGGCAGTGGTAATGGAGCTTTTCATACATGTAAAAAAATGTATTTTCCTACTACTATTTTTATATGTGGTGGCTACCTACATTCACAAACGCTAAGTAATAGATGGCTAATAAAGGCAATCTAACAAAAAGCAATACCCTTTATTGAATCTACTGAACCGTGCACGCTCTTCAAGTTAAGTACCTAGGTACCTAATTTAGTGGTCTGGTCAATCAATCTGCGCCGTCGCGTTGCTTCTGAGGCAATCTTATTCGATACGTGAATTAATAACTAATGTTAAATGTTAGGTATGTTACGGGAATGTGTCGCCATTCATTATTGGTGAGAGGTGAATTTTGAGACACAAGTTTGAGTCCTAGTCAGGTCGAGAAATTATTTGAGTTGATTAGTCGAAATATTGTAAAAACCCACTCTTTAACACTGCAAACTTCTTTACGGGTCTGATTTAGCTTAAAATTTAACCTATTAATTCAATGCTGTTGCCTTACTTGCTTTATAAAATGAATTAAACTAAGCGCCTAGTGCTATCTCTCGACCTATTTCACTTTATTAAAATGCCGTCACGTCACGCGTTATCTCCGCAAGGCCTTCAGTTTCGTATTTTCGGGTGGCCTAACGGGACTCTGATTATCGTCAGACTTCGGCAAACCGAGTCCACCCGAGGACAGTATACTTCAAACCGTGTCGCCGGCGCGACGTGTTACCGCGACATGAAGTATTTTTCTGGCACGAGGTTACTATAACTACTAGTCAATGGTGTTGAGTGCTGATCTTTATGTGAGTGTCTGAGTGAGTGTTACTGCCTACTACATGCGCCAAAAGCCAAAATTCAACTGCTGGCTTTTGTTTCGTTGTGAACTTGATGATTCATTCAATCGTGCTTGACCACGAGGATGTGTTTATATCGAGAAAGCGTCGGGATAGTGTCGGGTTTGAAATATGGGATAGTAATTTAGACTGAATTTCGAAGTGATTTAAGAAAATTAGAGTGAATTAGGTACCCTCGTATGAACATATCAATAGCGCTTTCATGATTTAACAGAGCTATCTAGATATAACCTATTGAACCAGTTGTGTGTACAAAATTGCAATGATTATCAATTACTTTGTTACTCATTCACTAATACTATTACTTATCCGCGTCACCCCAAACTTGTGACCCGGTTGTAAGAAATGTGCGTTTAAAACGACAATTAAGAAAGTAATTCTCGTCAATCAATGTAAATGCACTCCACTTAATGATACGAGGTCACCTCCGTAAATTCGTGCGCTTGAGTTGAAATGCTCCGGTCGATTATTATAATGATAATTTAAAAAACTGGTTGATTTTTTTAGCAAAATAGTTGGTGGCACGTGATCTATTACTTTATTTAAGTCATCAACAATTCACTTGGCGAACCGTTGAGTAGTTACCTAGCTTTGAGATGAGGTTATTGGTCGTTATTGTGAATCACCGATTGAATATTCGGTGCCCATACTGCAAGAGTTGTTTTAAAAAAATATTTAAGTCAATACGAGAGGTCAAATACATTGTAAATTTACAGTGATCGTGAGAAAAACAAAGTTGAGACGCTTATTTGTTACCATACCAAACATTTCTACGCGAACTTATTTTTCACCATGGTACCGGTAAATACGAGGCGAAACCTTAATTTATCCTCCGTCAACATCAAAACATAACCTAAAATGTAAAGTGCCCTGTCACCGAGGTATTTCCTGACATGCGAAAGTACCTAACACAAAAATAAGCAAGAGTATCATTTGATTATCACTATAAATGCCCAAACTATTTAAAATAAATGATAAGTGTGAATATCGATTTTCCCTATTACTACCGATGTAAAATTAAGTTGAGAGCCTATTACCGCGAGAGATGTTTTCTAATACCGAGTATGGCAATTTATGTCATCCCATAAAATTTATTTACGTAGGTATACTTTTAAAGTAATTAACGATTAGTCCTTATAAAATTGGAATAAATGTAAGTTAATCCTCTGCAAGTGTCTAAAACTTCTTCTCATGTTCACTCATAGTTAAAAATACCGGAAAAGTGCTATCCAGATTCGCTCAACGAGGGTTCCGTCTTTGTTGGTGGCTTTTATTTAGAATACTGAGTTCTTATTCACGGGATTTATACCAATGTATATTTGCGTTCCCGATATTTCAGGACGTAACGGAGTCAAAATATGGGGAACGAAAATTATTAGTGTAAATAGTGGTATGCTTTGGAGTAACCCCGAACTATGTTATATAAAGCTCTTTTTACCAAGTTATATCCAAAAATTAGGAGTTCAAAGTGCCTAACTCGGAGGTAATAGAAAAAGGTACCTCGATAAAAGGGAAAAGTCTCGTGTTTTGCAACCCTAATTCAGACACAACAAAATTTTGCAATGGTCATATTGCAATTAAAAACAAAAAACATTAAAACAATTTTACTAAACAATAACACTTTAATGTTTAACATTTGTGAACTTTACTTAAATATCTTACACGAATGATAAGGTTTTGCCGTATAAATATGCACCTCTTTATTTTACTTTCATGGGATTCATATAAACTAGCTTAGTTTCTCATTGTTAAAATAAGATACCAAAAGCAAAAACCATACCACGGAATTGGGTTTCTAGTCTGTCAGATTATTAAATATTTAAAATAAACCAACAACACGTAAAAATAATCATAATGCATATAACAATGCGCAAATGAACGAAACATTATATTTCTCCCAATACCGATTATACCAAGTATTTGGTCACTTTATGATCTGATGCGTCTATTACCGCGTTTCTTTAAATTAAAGATTATAGTTAGAAAAGTAGTTTTAAATGTTTACAAGTATTCTCACCTTAGTCGCGCCGCGTTTGTATGAAACGTCCTGCCTGCCCCGATGCCGCCAACGGCACAATCTGTTGAATAATATGAGCTAATTGAATTCAATATCTTCAACCGTTGATTAGGAGATGTAAAATAATGTTTAAGATGATTTAATTGCACTTGCAAGCACTATACTGAACATAGCCAAAGCACACAATATACACTAAAATAAAAATACCTCGGAAGTAAGTTGCCAATACGGTAGTTGACACCACCAATCGTTGACGTACTTTTTATCAACTGTCAAAACGCTTTTCTTCATAGAGCTTGTATGGGAATAACACACTTTGACGTCATCGCGTGCAATGCCGACTGAGTGACTAATTATCATTTGAATTCCAATTAAAAATCAAATAATACGAACTGCAAAAAAATATTAGTGTAAAGGCATCTGAAATTATGAATTATTTTAGAGAAAATCAGTTTTTGAATATTTCTTTCATAGTGGAAACAAGCCTATTTTGACCACCTCGGTAACAGGGCACTTTACCTTAGCTACAAAAACTTCTGAAATTCAGTCACTTTAACTTAAATGATAGCAGCTACGAATCTTTTAGATAATTTGCGTTATCATCCTAAACATTAGCTTATCAAATAATTTGTGCTCTACATTATAATAACATGCTCACATTACCGACAACTAAACGCGTGATTAAGTAGCTCAATATACACGAAAGTCAAATGTCCAAGTAAAGACACTATCATTTTTTGCAATGCCTTGGTGCGTGTCTACTGAAATAATTTGAATAACAATGTATGTAGATTCTTCCAAGCAAACGTTTGTGTGTGAATTCGCGCGCTAACGTTATTTTTTTTACTTCAAAATACCTAGGTGTCGCATATTAACGATCTCTTATATTTCACATTTATCTTTTGTTTCAGACCTAAGAAAAAGTCTAGCGGCATGTTAAAAGCAATATAAAACTGAATTTTAAATACAATTATTCACTATGACTGAAGAAAACGAAGACAAACCATTTATTGCTAAAAATCAGAATGGAAACACCACGGTACCTAATGATATAGAAGAGGATATAAACAAAATCAATTCGCTGAAGTCAAAAAGCAAAGAAATAGTGGCTCACTATGAGAAGAACAACGGGACGTCGTCGCCGCCTGGAGAGAGAGTGAAGTTCACGGGGCTGAGTGAAAGTGACTACGACAGTGACAGTTCTAGTGACAGTTCTTCGATTATGTCCAAATTGCCCCCGGTTCCCGACGGGGGTTGGGGCTGGGTCGTCGTCATCTCCGCATTTCTAGTATCAGCCTGCGCTGACGGACTCAGTTTCTCCTACGGACTCCTCCAAGAAGAGTTCGCGCGGTACTTCGACACCACGCAATCCCAAGTGTCAATGATCGGCAGCTTGTTCATCGCCACTCCACTCTTAGCGGGACCAATCATGAGTGCCTTAGTAGACAGATACGGATGTCGGGTGATGACAATGATCGCCGGCCTGTTATCTACAATCAGCTTTTTGCTGGCGTCTGTTTGCAATTCTATTGAAATGTTGTGTTTGACTTTCGGTTTCATGAGTGGGCTAGCGATGGGGATACTGTACGTGACCGCGGTCGTATCGGTCGCGTTCTGGTTTGATAAGAGGAGGAACTTGGCTGTGTCTTTAGCGTCGAGTGGTATAGGTTTTGGAACGCTAATTTATTCTCCGATGACGCACTACTTCCTACAAGTTTATGACTGGAGAAACACTATTGTTCTGCTCGCCGGCACTCTATTAAATATGTGTGTGTGTGGTGCTTTAATGCGAACTCCGGAGTGGTTAAAAATTAAGCAGAAACGGGAGCGTTCCATGTCTAGACGATCGTCTAGTGCGGGGTCCCTGTCCTCTCGATCTCTCGGGGGAGAATCGCTATTTTTGACAGGCGATGAATTAAAATCGCTACTGAAAAGCGGGAAAAGTCCCGAATATATTTTGGAGACGCTGGCCACATCGATAGCTGAAGCTGAACAATTAGAAAATACGACGCAAATGAACGCCGAGCAACTGTTAGTCCGTATGCATTCAGCTATACACTTGCCTACATTTATACAACAGAATGAAAGGGTTCGTATTGATATAATTTTGTTAAACTAAACAAAAAGCACTTTAAATAATTTTCTAAAACTATATTTTCTCTTGCAGGTACCACCAGAAGTAATCGACAAGCTTATGAAAAACAACCGTCTGTACAATATAATACTGCAAAACTACCCAGACATATTGACAAGACGTCATTCGGAGATCAATCTGAACGTCGAGGCTCCTCCAGCTGACGCTGTTCCAGAGCCTGTTCAACTGCCCGTGCAAGTGAAGATTAAGAAGCCAAGAGACTCCACCGACAGTCATCTGCACAAATCGGCGGACAAATTGAGAGATTCTGATGGGGAACATAAAAAAACAAAAGACGCGACCAAACCGACGGCAAACGACAAGACGCAACCTCCGAAAGCGAAGGAACATTCGCCAAAGAAGGATATAAAGGGTCAGCCACCCTCAAGTTGGCTAGTGAAACAGATTGCGACAGACCACCATTACTTAAAAGATATGCCCCTTTACCGCAACACAATAATGTACCGAGGAACTATGATGAACATTCCACTCCGGTACCGTCTAAAAGCGTCGTCTTTACCCGATATTTATAGAAATTCCATGTGGTCAATTGAATCAGAGTCAGATGACGAAATGGTAAGTACATAGAACCTAAAATAGATTGACTTTTCTTCCTTATTTAGCTTGGTAACAAAAAATAAGGTAAAAGAGGAGCAGAATAATGAAAATAAACACATTTTAACTACTCACATACGAGTATTGTATCTGGGTTTTCCTTATTCATCCTATAGAGTAATGAAGTATGAAGTTCATGTTTTACATTACCAAGGAAATTCAAAAATATTTCTCACAAACTAGCAAAGGTAACGCGATTACGCGACAGACATAGCTGTAATTGCGTCATTGGGGAGATGCCAAAAATATATAATATTATGAGTAATATGGAGACTCGAGCTTTAAGTTGCGTAATAAAACTGATTTGCTTCGTAATAAAAAGTAAAAGACATTAAGTCATTTATTTAGCTTCGGGACAATTTGTGGGTTCGTAAACTAGCAGTTTCTCTCTCCTCTATTACTACTCAACAAACTAAAAAGATTTTCAGTTCGTTTCCTTGTTAGCTAGATAGACAGATTAACACTTTATAATACCTATATATATTTAAATATAATTACAATTTAGGCGGTTTTATCGCTTGTAGCGGTCTCTTCCATAATACCTGTTAAAGGAACATTTAATTAACAGGAAGGGAGAAATTGTGTAAGTTTGATGGGTAGTTGGTAAAAAAGACGTCTTTGACTATTCCTTCTGTCTACTAAATTAATTTTATTTTATATTTTATCGCGATATGCATTCACATTGCAACTTAAGAAAAAGTTTTGTGCAATAGAAAAAATCAACTGTCGAGACAGGAATCGAACCTGCGTGCTTTACGAACAGATGTCGAATTCGATTTCGATCTCAGACCTCACACAGATTTTTTTTAAAGTTTCTATATTTTTTAAGCATTAATGCAATTTGAAATTAAAACACACTTCAAAAAAAAAACTGACTGCCACAGGCGAAATTCGAACCCGCACCTCTCGCAAACTGGGCGATTGCTCTCGTTCGCAGTCCGTTTTTTTTCTTAGGTGTGTTTTAATTTCACAGTTGATTATTTTTCAATTGCATTTTTTCTGAATAATTACCCCTATACTACAAAAGAACTAGCCAGTGATTATCCATTGTCTAAACATAAGCCGACCAATTCAAAGTGAATGTCAGCGCAAATGTCATAACCTATAGGTCGGTAACGCTTCAAGTTGGTTAATTATTATTTATACAAGGGATAAATACCTACTGCCTATTTATTTTGTAATAGAAAGGTTAAATGTTTTAAAATCTTTCACAGCGCTGGTACCACCGCATGTTTGAAGTGTTAAAAAAGAGTTTCAACTTCGAGATGTTCACCGAGTTCCATTTCTTCATGTTTAACCTGTCGGAACTGATCTTGTCGGTGTGGTTCATCGTGCCGTACTTCTTCCTCACCTCTTACATGACCACGGAGAAAATGGAAGGGGGGGAGATCATGATCAGTATTATTGGTATCGCGAGCGCTATCGGAATCGTGAGTAAACTTGAACCTACTACCTTAACTCATCAGTCTGTTGGGCCTGACCTCCGCCTGCCTGGCCTCACCTCCAGCTGCCTGGACTCACCTCAACCTGCCTGGCCTCACCTCAACCTGTCTGGCCTCACCTCAACCTGCCTGGCCTCACCTCAACCTGTCTGGCTTCACCTCAACCTGCCTGGTCTCACCTCAACCTGTCTGGCGTGAATCCTTCTGAACATGGTTATTTAAAAAGCATAGCTCACGTCAAAAATATAACGAATCGTGAAAAAAGCCAATTTGTGAAAAACACGATTCGTCTCCGTGTCAATGCTCCCTAAGAGATAGCAAATGAATATAATTTCCATACATTTTAAAACGAAGCGACGCGGTATGTTTTGTCAATTGACAAGGCCATATAACAAGTACTGGAAAAGTTTACTTATTTATTATAAAATTTATTGCATGACAAAACTTTGTACAAAGGGTGTGAATGCCAATAATAGGCATTCTTTACCAGTTATACTTTATACATAAATTAACAATATGTACTAGCGAATTTCAACGCATCCAACTATTATTATCACACACACTCTACTGATGAAATTGTTAGCCAGTCCCAGGATCGAACAAATTACTTTTAATAATGCTACAACCGGCGACTAGCGCGAGTCATAACAAGAAGGTAATTGAAACTAATGAAAAAGCCCAAACATGCATACTTCGCGCCTGCCTTGCCAAAAAATAACTCGTATTTACAATGTAATGGTTACTTAGTCATTAATTTGTTTCGTTAAGACATTGGGTGAGTCCATTCCTAACGTTACAACAAGACGTAACCGCTTCTCAGGACAATATTATTATTGTTTCAATAGGTCAATAAATATTAATTGAAAACAGATGATGGTTACATCACAGTCAATCGTGGCTCTTGAAAACAATCCATTGATCTTTCTGCCTCGTTGGTCTAGTGGTTATTTCGTTCGGCTTATGTTACGAAGATACTGCGAGTAATATGGTTTGAATGAAACCCAAGTTACGCCGATTGTGGCTTTAACATTTAATCACCCACTTATGCTTCTTGCTGGCAGCTGTTTCGAGAAACATAACATGGCCCCAATGCGAGCGGTCACGTTTCGGAATGTAATTAACTACATATTTTAAATTACTCCAATGGGACTAGATCAGCTATTTTTCATACCCCTTAGTGATAAGGGTTGTCCATAATAAGTTATAAGGCAAAACAACGTTTGCCGGGTCAGCTAGTAATATTGAAATTTAATATTTTTACTCATTTATTATTATGATCTCACCCGAAGTGCAATAGACAGAGGTCCGAGTCCTTAGTAACCTTTAAAAGTGCCTTATATTTTTTCAACCGTGTGATACGATTGTCATCTTCTCTTCAGGTGGTGTTGGGATGGTCTGGCGACCAGGAGTGGATGAACGTGATGAAGGTATTCTCGTTCTTCCTCATCCTCTGCGGGGCTTCGGTGGCTGCTTACCCCTTCTTCATCCACAACTTCTGGCTGCTGAGCATCAACTCGGCAGTCTTCGGGTTTTCCTTCGCCAGCTCCTACTCGTATTCGCCGGCGATTCTGATGAAGCTGATACCAATTGAGCACTTCACTGTGGCGTATGGACTCATTCTTCTGGCTCAGGGTATTGGCCATCTGGTCGGCCCACCTTTGGGAGGTAAACATTTGATTTCTTAAATCTGAATTATTAGTAGCGAATGCCCGCGACTTCGTTCGCCTTAGTTACGGATATCCCAAGGATCGCGATAAAAAGTATCTTATTACCCAAGTCAGCTCATACCCTGTCTATATATACCAAATTTCATCAAATCTGTGCAGTAGTTTCAGCGAGATTGACGACAAACATTCAAACAAAGAAACTTTCACATTTAGAATATTGAGTAGTTTGATGTGATTAAATGCAGTTTGTTACTTCCCATACATTTTAGGCAGGGTTGGCTATTATCAAGATAATTATTTTCTCTGATAATTATCCGATAATTATCCGATAATTATCTGATAATTATCCAACTATGAAATCAAATAACGTCTATATAAATGAAAGTTTTTTTTCTATATTTAGATATTACTTTTAGTTTTACCTGTGACTACTTTTGTTAAAAAAAACTATTAATTTTGATATGTGTACGACTAAATTATTGTAATTTTTGAGTGCCATTTACTAATGTTTTAATTAATTTGATGATTGCCATACCCATTAATGAACTATTATTTGAAAATGCTTTCTTATAAGTTCACGGAACACTTATCGATATTTGTATTACATATGTCGATATCAGACATCACTAGTTTTAGTACCGTAGACACTCGCAACAGCCTACAGCGCCAAAATGGTGATTATCAAATAGGCACAAAAACAGTGTGACAGCCACCTGTCCAGTGGTACTTACTTCAGGTCAGTGGTTTGGATACACATATATATTATTTCGTTTTGTTTTGTACAATAACAGTTACTCGTTATTATCAACGATAATTATCAACACGTAATTATCATGATAATTATCAACGATAATTATCAAGATAATTATCACGATAATTATCCAGGCCAACCCTGATTTTAGGAAACTCATCTTGCGGTATTCGATTGGATGCATGTCATTAACAATAGAAATATCAAGTGGTCCTGAAGCAACTGGATATCAAATAACTCTTTTGGGTTCTGTGACCAGAAAAAGTTACCTATTAAGCCGTTCAACAGAAAACGGTTTCGCCTTACAAAAGAAATAGTAAAAGTTATTATGTTTCTATATTTTAAACTAACATTCGGTCAATCATCGGAGCACTTAAAGAAATTCAACCCGATGAGTAAGTGTCACGGTACCTCAATTGGTAGAGCAATCGCCGGAGTGTGTTCTTCTCAGTCGCCCATAATATTATATTGTCCCGAAGTAGTTGTAACGTGTATAAGTGCTCCTTGTGCGCTCGTATACAGAAAATAAATTAACAAAATATATTGCACCCGGCCAACAGACATCAAATTGGTGTCAATGTGATCGCTAGTATCCTAAAACATGACTCAATTGTTTTTTTCAAAAAAATCACTCGGTTTATTCAGAAAAAACAAAAAGTTTTCTTTCCATATAAAATTGGTTCCAATAAACATTAATTACTAGTTTATTTTTATTTTTTTATATTAAATATTTTACATTAATTAAATAAAGTACATTCAGATAGGTTAGGACGAAAACTGTCATGGTCATTTCTTTTTTTTAGTATTTTTGTTATTGTAAATTTTCTAACTTTTCCATTTCCAGGACTGCTCTACGACGTGACCGGGTCGTGGGAGCTGACGTTCTACATGGGCGGCGTGTGGGTGGCGGTGTCGGGGCTGTGCCTGGTCGTCATCGAGTGCACCGAGAACCGACGTATGTGCGGCCGGAAGCCGCTGCTGAACGACGCTGAGGGGTCGGGCACTGCCAGCCCTGTTGACGTGTAGAGAAATGTTCCTTCCAGAAGAGATGGTGTCATGGTGCGGTTAGCCGAGGCAAGTCGTGTTGACGTGTAGGGAAATGTTCCTTCCAGAAGAGATGGTGCCATGGTGCGGTTAGCCGAGGCACGTCGTGTTGATGTGTAGAGAAATGTTTCTACTAGAAGAGATGGTGTCATGGTGGAGTTAGCCGAGGCAAGTCGTGTTGACGTGTAGAGAAATGTTCCTTCTAGAAGAGATGGTGTCGTGGTGCGGTTAGCCGAGGCCAGTCGTGTTGACGTGTAGAGAAATGTTCTGATTGATGATACGGAGGTGTGCTGGTCTCATATGGTTGGATCAGTGAGTGCCATACCTATTGATTTGAAGACAAGTGTTAAAAGAGCTCTGCTCGCTAGCTTGAGTCATGTGTCGAAAGAGCTCTGACCCCTGTTGAGTTAGTAGATGTTTCTGCTCCAGAAAATGTGACAGAGCTGTGTTGGTGTCATATAATTGTGTTAGCAACTGCCAGTCCTATTGATGCAAAGAGAAATGTTCGGCTTGATGATAGTCGCTAGTGAGCTGGTTACCATATGGTTGGGTCAGCGACTGCTACACCTGTTGATGTGTAGACAAATGTTTCTGCTAGATGATGCCATGAGCCGTGTGTAACGCGCCGTGTTTGACGAGGCAGTAGCGCAAGAAATATAGTACCAATAGATGACTAGAGAAGAGTCTAGTCTCCTCGTGCCTAACTTAAATCGTGTCTGTTGACCGAAAGCCACTCCTTACCAATATAACTGTAACCTGTTAATGGATAGTGAAGAGCCTGTGACCAGTGTTGAAGCAGCCATGGTGACATCGCCCACTACCTTGTCAGCGTCTGATCACGAGAAGAGAAAATAGAGTTTATGCCTGGCTGTCGTAGTGAGCTCGCGACGTTTTAGTAGAGAGGCAGCAAGTTGACTTAATAAATAATAATAATAATAAATGGCCTTAAATGCAGTCGGAGCTGTTGTTGAAAATGACGAAGTACTTACAAAATACCAATCGTGCTTTTAATTCTGTAGCGTAGAAATTATGGCAAGTACTTACAATTTACGATTGAAAAGAAAATGCGCTCCCAAAGTTACGAATGGAACGGATCATCCTAACCTTTAAACATAGCACTAAAAAAGTTTTATTTTACATAATGAAAAGACTATTACAAAAATAATGAAGACATATGCAGGTCAGAGAGGAACAGTAACCAAAGATTCTGACTATACGATTTGACTCCTGAAATTTAGTAAGTAATTTGGTTGAAGTTGCCACTTAAGTAGTTGATATTGGCGTGACGAATTAGGAACAATACGAGCAATTTATATAGGTATATTTAGCTAAATCTTGTACAATTTTATTGTGGACTTTGCTATTTTTGACCAACGTTTAGAATAACCTACTTACTATACCCAAGGTTAGGTCAGGTAAATCATGTTCAAAGTGTTTGCATTTCAATTTTTATGTTACCTTGGACCAACTCCATAAATAAATTATTATAATGTTTACGTGTTCTCAACCAGTGAGACGTTATATTTTTGTACAGCTTTCATGAATATACGAGTAGATCTGAGTCAGATTGTATTTTTTTTCTCTTAGAGCACCGTAAGCCCCTTCGTACACAAGGTTACGTAAATCTTTGACAATCGTCGATTTTGGTCTCGAAGCAACTACTCCATACAAATTAAACTAAAAAAATCCTCGCGGTTAATAAGTGCAAACCGCAAATGTTACCTAAAAATACACAAAGCGATACCGTCAGTGTTGTTTGACGCGGTGACTGTACTAACATTTTTAATAATGAAAATGTGAGGGTGGATCTGGAAACTGCGGCCGCCCCGAGCAGGCGACGCCGCGGTCGCTGCGACCAGTCAGCTCGTGACCACGGCGCAGTGCAATCCAGCCGAAACGTCGAGCAGTGAGTACCTAATACTCATCAAAAATATATCGCGTTAAGACCCGAATACGAGTAATTAGTGTTACATACAATACAACGCGAAAGTTTAAAATTATACACCATACAAATTTCGAATATCGGTGACTCGACTAGTGTAGTTACCTCAATTTATTAGCCTTGTATACGAACGATGACAGATTAATGCGCTAGTATCTAACTAATTAAATACCGACGTAACCAACTCGTATCTCATTTATTTCAACACGCGCACGCCTTTCAGAGCTCAAATACTGACACAATAGCAGTATTTATTTAGTTGGTTGGTTAGTAATACGTCTCTGATAAGTTATGATATGAAAAACACCAGAATCTTGACAGTGCATTATCAGTATCAAGATTTAAATTAGGCAATTAATAACTATTATTTATAATTTGAATGTTTCAGTTTTCTTTCTCAATCGTTTATATCTCTCATCTTTCATATCATCAGCCTATATACGTCTGACAGTAAGGTTGGTAGCTCAGTTGTTAAAACGTCAAAAACATCCAAACCCCTTAAGGCTAACTCCTTACTCTGAAAAAAATAAACTAGATAATTTACAATGACAACTTTATTGTGAAGGAAACACCAACAGATGGGAACAAATATCAACAACAACAGGTAGGTACGGAAAACATCAACTGTCTAATTTAAACACTGAGAAACGAAATCATCTAATTATACTAAACTAATACCTTACACAAGTTTGAGCTAGTCAAATAAATAATACCTCTACAAAAAAGTAATGTACAATTTTATCACATCATTTCAATAAATAGATAATTAATCTGTCACTACTATGTATTTTTTTCTTTACATTTTTAAAGATTAGTTTCACTACAACGAATCACTTTTCATAAATGATAAATTTATTAAAGAAATAGTAAAAAGGTAACGATCATTGTGATATTTCAAAGAATAAAATCTTATATTTTATGAGCAAATACGAATGATCACATTAGAAAGTTTCGTACAAAAATGAGAGTGAAAATAAAAAGTCCTTACTATAAGCTGACTGATTTTCAGCAATAAACTTAAAACTAGGATTAAAATGTTCATAGTTTTGTTGGATATTAAAAAAGTTCAAGTGCCGATTTCCCACTCTCATTCGTAAATGTAAACTCTGTAACTAAGTTTACATAACTGTTATAAATTTTAAATCCTTGCAATCCCTGAAATTAGAACAAAATTAAACATACAGGGTGTAAAAAAAACCTTACCGAAGCCGTCAACCACGCGGTTCAGTACATCAAACCAAATCGTATGAAAAGGAAATTTTGGCTGGGAAACAACTTTTATTTTTTGACATAAAAAAACAATTTAATTCTAACCCGCAATGTACAGCGCGCACGCGGGTAAGTGACCGCGGGGCGTGTTGCTATACTCCGCCGCGACGCGGTTCGGTTCGAGTGTGCGCTGTTTATTGCGGAGTGTGCCATTTAGTGGCTTTTTATGAAAGAACTAGTGAAAATTTGTATCATGATTCTTTGGAAAAAAGTTAAGTTATAACGGACAGAAGACAATTCTGTAAAAATCAACCATTTTTTTTTTCAAACTTTAACCATCAATACCTCAGTAACCGTTAACTTCCCAGGTATGGTGTACAGGCAAAAAGTGATCGTAACAATTGGTAGAATATGTGGTATTCGGCATCGCTAAGGTTTTTTTTTACATCCTGTAGGTACAACTTCGGGCAATAAAACTTTCTGTCGTGTAGACAAAGGTCCAATAAGTTGATTAGTGAAAAGTATTCGGGCCTGTTTAATGTAACTCCTACTTTGGAATCGGCACATAATTGTTATTTACACTCTCAGCCATAATTGCAATTTGCAATTAGATAATTTAGAAATAAAACCCCTACAAATTGTATCGTTTCATAGTGTAATTAATATAACAAAGTTATGACTTCAAGAACCAATGACTATAACGGAAAAAATGGGGGTTACGTGATAAAATCTCTTGATAGTAAAAATATATGCGGGCTTAAGCTCATTACTAAATATTTAACTACTTATTTATAAAGAATAAATCGATAAATAATTAGAATCTGTTATATTATGTTCAGGTAGGATAGCTATAATTTTTTTTTTCAGTATTTGAAAATTAAATAGTGTCAAAATATGTTAATTCCGAGCGCTTAGTAGATAAACTCAGTTTAAAGATACCTACAACATTAACAACTTTTTTTATATTTATTTAGAATTTGTGTGAAGAGGTAGTTTAGAAGAGTTCAACATTGATCATTACGTATCGTTAAATCCTTATTAAGTATTCATAAGAGACTTTAAAAGCGTTAGTTTTATAATTTCATAAGCGTCTCATAATGATTCGAGTTAAAAATATAATTCAATGGCGATTAACAGCTAACTAGGTAGAACTTTTTAAATTTTAAACGATTTGCAAAGTGCCAATTTAAAAGAGAAGACATTTTTACATAAATAATTTTAAAAATAGAGAATTAAACTAAGTTTAAGGCTTAATGGGGAGAGGATGTTGCTCTTTGTTCAAATGTTTATAATGTCTTACTGAAACAGGTGAAGTATCATTTAAAATTCAAATTTTCTCCTCATTAACGGCATTTTATGACATAAATTTCATGTCAGCAGTTTAAATAGTGCAGAATCAAATTATCTATTAGTGAATACCAGAAAATATTCTACTAGTCATTTATTATTATAATATTCATTTCAGGACCGAGACAATCATTGCATTTTTATCCATTTGAAGTCGGTCGGTCAGATCTTAAATCTAACGGTTATGACTAAATAAATACTTATTTAAGTAATTTATTCACTAGAAATTCTCTTTTTATTTAACGTTAACTGCTCAAGGTTGTCAACCCTTTAAGATTTCAGAAATGTTTCGTAATCCAACATAAGATGGAACTTACAAAAGTATACTAGGCACGAGTAGAAAGTTGTGCTGCGAGTTAGAGATGGACGGTTTAAACCATAAACAGTTACTGCAACTATGTATCGACACGATACACAAAAACTATGTATTGGTGTGCATTGAAACTATTTATCGGAAATAACACGTTATTGCAATCGAATGCGTATCACTTAGTAATATTAAACCTTATTCCAATAATCATAACGTTTAACAACCGTGTACGGTGCTAGTCCCAAGAAAGTCCTAAGCCTGGATAAAGTATGAAGGAAAGTTCATTTATATACTTATTTTTTAAAACATATTTTATAACCAAAAAGACTGTATTTTCAACCGTATCGGTATTTAAATATTTTTGAAAAATAGTATTGAACTGGTTTCGCAGTTATGATAAACATTTAGAGTAACTGTTTGTTAAGATATTCATACGTATTTACCGATAAATAGTTTCAGAAAATAAATAGTTTCAGAAACCGTTATCAAATACCAATAAATAGTTTCGGTTCGGTATGCGAAAAAGGCGTTATTACACAAGCCTACTGTGAGTACATTGCTAGACGAGACCACCGCTTCTGGGCAATGCAGGAGACATTATTTCGATTTTTATAGTCCTGCAAGTTCTTGAGCGGTAGTCACAGGCCAGCGGGGACGTTAGCAGTTACATTCACCCCCAACTTGACTCAACATCGGTAAAGGATCGGTTAAAAGCTTTCTCTAAACAAGTTATTCTCTGAGTATCAGGATCCCCGAAATCCCCGTCCAGGAAGACCCGATTTCTTTTTAACCTGATGAACTCAATTAAGTCTTTGGGGTTCTCCGGGACGGGGACCTGGGGGATCGGGGTACTCAGGCAAGAACCCCCCAAAACCACGTTGACAACCTTAAGCGCTAACTTCGTCAGCAAACATCGTCTTTTTAACACTAACATTAAATGACATAGAAAAGGATGTAGAAAAGACTTACAGACAAAACTATTCTCACTTGAAATCACGTTTGGTTACATCAGACATCGTAGGCTCCTGCGCCGGAGTCGCCCTCGGCCCGCCCACAGGAATAACAGGGTAGTTCCATCCTATGGCGTCTCATCCCACGCATTATTTGTATTCTCAAATCATCCCTACAAACATATATTAATATTTATTTGCCGCATTCATCCTACGAGCCCGGCAAATTAGAATTAGAATAAAATAAATTAGAATTAGAATGTTCTCAGCTCATTCTAATCTCAAACCACTGGAACAAAAGTTAAAAACGAATTTAAGATGTTAAAGAAAAAATTATCGATAAATGTTGCAGGTTAAGTCAGGGACACTGGCTTAGTATTCGTTAAGAAATAGGATGAGACGGAGTGACTTTAATTATTAGCATTAATAATGCAAATATCTTCAATAGGATGAGACGTCATAGGATGAAAACGGAACTACCCGAATAACGATTAGGGCCGTCGCAGATTGGGCGTTTTTTTGCGAGTAGGTAGTATGTAAGTAGAAAATGTACAGCTTAACTTGTGCACATAAACTTATACCCATAAAACAGTTTAGGCTTATGGTTAACACATAGCAGGACAAATAAATATGTTACTGAAAAAATAATTACTAACATTAATGAAAAAATGGTGCGATATTATTTTTTAGTCACACCTAGCCCTTTTAGGTAATCTTTCTGACGCAGTCCAGCAAAGACTGCAAAGCTCAAACGCCCATTATGCAAAAGCCTGAAATCACATATATACACACACATAACATTTCAAACTAATATTACGTAGGGACGATTCCTGAAACAATGACTGAAAGTTACATTTGAGTCAAGCAATCAGTGGTAATATTTGAACCAAGGCGACGTTATCTGAATTGCCAATACTAAAGTATTCTTTTCAGGAAGCAATTGAAAAATTTCAGTAGGCTAAGTCTTATTTACAAAAAGTAAAGTTAATATAGATTTTCTTGAAATCATCCCCATGTGTTAGGTCAGGAGAAACTAAGCTATCGCAACAGTAATTACAACGATATATAAGGATATGCACTTAGATCTCTTAGATCTCTATCAACCTTCATAAAATTGGCTTCGCGGTCGTCGCGTCACGTCTCTTACATATAAGCTGACAGAGTAACAGGAAAATATTTAAAGACTATGTATAAAAGCAGTCGAAATGACTTAACAACCATAAGTAACAGGTAACAACCACATGACAAAGTCATATTTTACATCCACGATTAATATCTTTTTGTAAGCTGGCTACTAACTTAGATCAAACCGAACAGAGGAAGATAAGTACTGCAAGCCCTTACAAAACTGAACTTAAAATGGCCGCCCACGCACACACACGCACGCCGACTAGGAGCGGAGCAGGTTCATTGGACTCCATTGAATAGGACTACGCGCGATTAGCTCTTACCTGCCCTTTTTTGGTTTGATCTAAGGCTACTAATTACAAGTTTAACAAAAATGTGATAAAGTACGAAAGGTTAGTGGACTCGAGAGCAAATATTTTAGTGATTTTTGTATTTTCCCAAATCATAAGCTGCTTGTTTTCATGATTGATAAGTGAATAGGCAAAATTCATATCCACTCTCGAGTATTTTTTCAGAAGTAAATTAAGTTATATACCTTATTTCTATCGTTTTTCTATTGTAAACAATGACCAAGGTACGTTTGTACCTAAAGACACTGACCCCATAATATTTGGGAAACATATTCTAAATGTGTACCTTATAGTACGAGAGCCCACGACCAAAACCATGTCTCATAGCAATACGGCAAAAACCCTATAAAATCGTTAGATTGTATGATTCTGAACCCAACTAGGTGTGCAGTAACGGTCGAAAGTGTAGCAACTGCGTGGGAGGCCATTTCTGCTGTGTCAAAAAAAAAGACAGTCGGTATTATAGCAATACGTCTGATAGTGAAAATGTACATAGATTTTATAATTGTATTACGAAAAAGTTTGTTTTCAGACATTTTGCGCGTAGCATATAGCCTGAGCGCATTTTTGAAAATGTCAACAAATTTAGCCGACCTGTATCATAGCAATACGGATAAAATTTTTTTTCAACTTTTCGTATTGCTGCCATGATTACCAATAACCTGTTTTCAGACACTTTAAGTGTAGCATATACTCCCAAAAACGAAAATAACGTTTCGGAGTCGCCTGGCCGACGCCTCTGTTAAATGGTTTTTTTAAATTTACAGCCTTCATAGATATTCAAGAATCTCCCTTGTCTATTATATGTACTTTGACAGATGTCATTACTTATTTCTTTTGTTACTCAAGTGTGCTTTAAATAAAACCAAAACTATCAAATCAATCAGTATTTAATTTCAACAGCCTCAGCGCTTGTTACGCTCCTGCCCCTTCCCTTCCCTTCATCCCAGTTTCCTTTTGTGCGATTTATTTCAGTCCTTCAACTTCAATGTTAAGGTTTCGGGTAAATTCTTTGTTAATTATCATCTAATAAATTCAGGGTCGCAACGTATTCATTGGTTTGTAACAGAAAATTCAAGATGCCTCAATACGATTTTTAAATGATATCTGAGTATCGAAAAGTTGTCTGATAGAGAAGGTGCTACACTTAATTTGTCTGATATAAATTTTTTGCACATGTGGACAACTTATTTTATCATGTCCAACAATTTTCAGACATATTGCTATGATACCGATCGGTCAAATTTTTTAACATTTTCAAAACGGTCTCAAAATTTAATGCGTTCACATTTCCGTCTGAAAATTGTTTTGTTCGCATCAAATAACCAAAATTTACTAATAAAAAAGATTTTCAGACGTATTGCTATGAGACATTTTTTTTGTCTCATTTTTATTTTTTTTAAGTGATTTTACGGGTTTGCGCTACACCACTAACGTCTGAAAAATATGTTTTCGGTATCTCAGAACTATCATTCAACTACAGTCTGCATATTGCTATGATGCAGTTCGGTAAAATTCTTTGACAATTTTGAAAATTCGGTCAGATCAAACGCTACGCGGAAAATGTCTGATATTGGTATTTTCGAGTTCAGGATAATCGTATCTATCGATTTGATGCAGTTTTGGCCGTATTGCTATGAGACAAAAATTTTGGTCGTGGGCTCTCGTACTATTATAAACTACTTACTTATCTAAAGTATGGATTTCTTTTTAACAGAAAGGCTTATACTAATATTTTAAAAATATATAAGGTCTCACTATAGAAAAAGACGAAGTTATATTACATAATTTTGCAAACAGATATTAAATATACGTACAATCTGGAATATATCTATAATGTTAAACTAATGTTTAAATATGATAAAAGTATTAACGTTAATATATCAGTTTAATTTTGACGTGACAACGTCTTATAAATTGGTTTGCCGGGTGACACTTCAAGAAACTGCGTTACGCTCCGCTCACGTTCCGCGCTCACAATGAGAGCGAGTGAGAGGCACGCGTCCCTTCGACTCGGGCATGGTTAGCCCGCCTAAGAGCGAGTGAGACAGACATAAAAAGTGAAAGGCACGCGTCCCTTCCACTCGAGCACAGTTAACCCGCCTAAGAGCGAGAGAGAGAGAGTGAGAGAGATAGGCATACACACCGGTTCATGTTATACGAATGAATATTCACATTAAAATTATTTTACCACTCAAAGTCGTTGTCACGTAAAACTTTCGCCCGTATACCGACTTTACAGGCAACCAATTTTTTTACTTTAGCTTAACTAAATAAATGCACGTCGTTTTAACAATATAAAATAGTAGTTAGATAAAATAGTAGAGACTCCAGAAATTTTACAAAAAAAATAGCTCAAGGTATGCTTACTTAATATAATACTTTGTTGTTAAATTTTAATGTGCACAAGTGATATGTTCAATGGTTTTACAATATCACTTAATTGACAACGAAGATATTATACAAAAATAGGGCCTGTTAGGCATTTATCTCATTTTTTTTTAATTTATTAACATTCATAAATTGGTAATTTAAAATACGTTTAGCAAAGCTGTTTTATGCAAGTAAAAATAGTTACCGCAGCTGCAGCAGGTAAGTTCTTTTAGATTTACGTGCACAGTTATCTTAGTAAGGTTCGTGATTATTATGACTTGTATTGTTATTTAATTAAAGTTATTAAAAGTACTTACAACATTTCTGTTATTCTAAAGTGTTCTTTAGTAGTCAACAAAATAATCCTTAGCGTCAAATATTCCACGAAATATGAGTCCTTTTGTTGGATAAGTGCAAAACAATACATTTTAAGCATTGAATATGTCGCGAAATATACGTAATTTATTTAAATCAAAAAGACTGCGAAAAGTATAACGTAACACGCGCTCCGGCCAGGCCTACAGGGTTAGTAGGACTTCCAATCTCCCCAATAACACCCTTTGCTGTCTGCAACAAAGCATTTTAACGCGCACAGGAAGTCCGCAACATACCGTCTTACTACAGAAGAACAGAAAAACAATGCTCTACACCGTGTTTACATAATCGCTGTCTATAATATTAGGCAGGGCCTGGACCAGGATTTAGCATTTCGTACCACGGAACGTTTTTTTCATTTCAACAATTCATAAAAGAATACGTGCTAAGCAGTCAGAATTTTTAAAATCTTGGAACAAACTTAAAAAATAAATTCGAATATAAAAAAAGTTCAAGAAACGGAACGTGTTTGGACGTAATATGTCGAATCGCGGACATGGGAATACGATAATTGATAGAAACTAACTCAATTTACCCTTTTTCAGCATAAAAATATAATAAATCTTTGTAAAAACGTTTATATGTAATCATACTAAAGTGCTTGATCAAAATATTTTGTTAATTCGATATAATTTCTAATGTTAAACTCGAGATAAACTGGGGTCTAGCTTGTCTAACTTAGACAGTGCATAAAACAGGGTGTTTAGTGCTAAACATACTTCTGTGGTGAAAAAACGTTTAGTCACTGGATAAAGTGTGCGGGACCTGTGATTATTTCCTCTGTAGTAAGACGGATAATCTTTATCTCTTCTTTCATTGTAACGGCGCTCCCTGACGGTATCGTCTCAAGCGAGCAAGTCCCGCAAGTGAGGCACTTCATAGCCTGCGCACTTTTAACTGTCAGCATAACTTTTTACTTTTAAACATACCACTAAAACTAAATTAAGCAACAAAAACATGAGCCTCCGATATGCCGCGAAATAAAAGCGTGCAAAACAAAAATACCGATTTTTCTTATATGGTAACGCGCGCTCCCTGACGGCCGGGCCTCAAGGGGGCGAGTTGCTAGGGAGAAACGTCAAAGCCTTATTATTTACTTTTAAATAGGTATACCACAAAATCTGGTCAGAAGCAGCAAAAACATTAGCATCCAGAATGCTGCGAAATACAAGTGCGCAACACAAAAACGCCGATTTCTCTTTAACCATCGTAACGCGCGATACCTAATCGTCTGGCCTCAAGGGCGCGAGGGCCTTTTGAGAGGTGTATTTTTGAGATATTTACTACATGTAATCATAGACTATTGATATCAGCTAAATAACGCGCAATCTTAGCAAAAAAAGAAGCGTCAATAGAGTCATTATGTTAAGTAACACGCACAGCATGTAAGCAACATAAACTTCAGCGTCTAAAACACCGATTCCTCGTCTTCCATCGTAACGCGCGCTCCCTAACGGTCCGGCCTCAAGGGCGCGAGGGCCGCCAGGGAGGCGCGTCGACGCCGCTAGGAGCCAGGGGAGGCCGGCGCCTGCGGGAGCCCGGCCGTGGAGCCCCGGGCTGCGCGCGGCTCCAGCTCTAGGGACAGAGTGTATTGGCGCTCCTCTGGGATGACTAGCGAACGGTCTAGGAGGAACTCGCATACCTAGAGGCAAGTAAAGACTCGATAAAGTTGGTGGCTACGTAGTCAAATTTTCCTCATTGGCCACAGCATCTAAAAAGATGATTGTTGCAGCGCTAGTGGGGTGGTGGGAATCCACATCGCCTTCTATGGCTATAGAGTCCTATTGCGGCCCTGCAGATCTTGCCGCACCGATCGCAGGTCCATGTAGGGTATGTTGAGGGAGACGTGTCAAATAAATGAGTTGCTTATGGCAAGCGTACACAGGCCGGCATCGTACGCATCGCACGTAACGGTTTACTTGCGTCGGAAATCAGATCGGTGCCGATACAGTGGACGCAGTGAAAAATTAATTTACCTCGTGTGTTCATAAGTTTCGAGACAAACTTTGTGCTAAAAAAAAGAAATAAAAAATTACTGGCTGCTATTTATTTCTTTTACTAATATTGAATTTCGAATGTTGACTTTTAATTCCTTTGATTTTCAAATTCCTTTCTTTCAATTTTCTCGTGATGGAGAGAACAAAAGAATTGCGTGCGACCGTGATTTCGCTATTTAAGGCGGGAATAAAACCAATGGAGATTTTCCGTGAGGTGAAAACTTTTGGTGTGAGCCGTAACTTCGTGTATTACACTATTAAACGATGCAAGGAGACAAGTTCTTTGCAAGATCGCCAAAGGAGTGGTCGGCCGCGTTCTGTAAGGACGCCTGCGAACATCAAAATCATACGACGGCGACTTCGCCGAAATCTATGACGAACTCAGAAAAAACTAACTCTGCAGACTAATATTTCGCGCGTTTCAGTCAACAGAATACTGAAATATGATCTTAAAGTGAAGGCGTATAGCCGTAGGAAAGTTCATTTTTTAAACGATCGCCTTTGTAAATTGTGACGTGAACGTTGTCCAATACTGCTTAAGAGACACGATGCGAGGAAAATACTCTTCACCGATGAGAAAATCTTTACTGTCGAAGAAAAGTTCAACCGACAAAACAATAAAGTGTATGTAAAAAGTAGCAAGGACATCCCAGCTTCAGCACGGAATGTCTCGCGTACTCATCATCCGGCTAGTGTGATGGTATGGTAGGGGGTTTCGTATGAAGGTGTCACTCCGCTCCATTTCTGTCAACAAGGCGTCAAGATGAAAGCCAAGAACTATCAAACTGACATCTTAGAGGCTGTTGTGAAACCCCTGTTCCTTACTTTGTTTCACAACAAGGATTGGGTTTTCCAACAGGACTCAGCGCCATCCCATAAAGCAAAAACCACCCAAGCGTGGTTGTGAAAACCACCCAAAATGTGCCGGCCTTCATCGCGGCGAACGAATGGCCCTCTTCCAGCCCCGACCTCAACCCGCTGGATTATGCTTTATGGGCTGAGCTAGAGCTCAGGGCCTGCCGAAAGTCCCACCCAAACTTGGAGTCACTGAAGCGAGCTCTTGTCCGAGAAGCAATGCGAATCCCGCTGGAAAAGATTCGTGCCGTCATTGATGACTGGCCACATCGTCTAAGGGCCTGTATTAAAAACAAGGGTGGTCATTTTGAATAATAATAATTATATTTTGTTAATTATTATCTACTAATTGTTTACTGAAAATTTTAGAAATATATGTTTTATTATTATTATAAAAAAAGTTGTGCAACTTTTATATCGTCTCAAAACTTATGCACACACGAGGTACGTTACGTCCGATGCGTACGATACCGATCTGTAGACGCTTGCCTTTACACGCCTCTCTCCCACAGACATTGCTTGGAAAAACTAGGACGCTTCACCATAAAATGGTGTTTCTACCAGTTTTAACAATGCAAAATAAATTTTGAGAGATAATAAGTAATTCGTGTAAGGCCTTAAAACATGTTATTAATTACCTTGGGTATGTGATCTATCTTGTATGGTGTTTGCTGAAAGTTCCTGATTTCTCGTATAACGTGGGCTATCTGTAATTAACGACATTGGTTTAATATTAATATCCGTCTACATCAACGAATGCAATCCAAAGAATTGAATGGCATACCATCCGCATTTTAGAGAAATTAAGCAGCCCATCAGGAGTGTAGTTTGATGTTCCTTCTTCTATAAATGACAGATCCGAGAGGTACATGCCTAAATATGGTATACACGGCGGATCACATCTGCAATATTATTTTTATTTGAATATTCATGTTAGTACATTAAACTTAAGAATTGGCACAAGAAACTTTAACACATGTAGATAACTGACCTGTGCAAAGCATCTCTAAGGATCCTAAAGCGGCACTCTGATGATATAATCGTTTGCATTCTTTCAATTGTTTGCTTGCTCTGCGAAATTAAAATTTAAAAAGGATCATTCTGGCTTGCATACAAATAACCACTTATAAGAATTCTACATGCCATGTTTCTAATCTGGAGGTAACTTGCAAAAAGATATATCTTGATGACGTTGTCATGCCTTTCAAAAATGATACGCGTCATACTCACCGTCTTGGACACCTTCTCCCAGGTCTTCTTGAGCCGGTACACAGATGTGTTAGACAAAGCAGCACACACTTGCAGCACTCCGTTAAAGTTGTGGAGACATCGAGCTATGTCGGCGACTGCTGCCCATTTCTCAATCGCGGCCACTCGACCTGTATATTTTCATCAAGTTATAATACAACAACCTAAACAAACTTAATAACTTATAATTTAACAAACCACTCGCCTAATAATGTGATTTTTTTCAATATCTCAGATATAACGAGATTTGAGATATGATTGAAATGTGAGGTCATCATCAAAATGTGAGGAGCACGTTCCGCTTTGTCAGCCTTTGTCCACGCTTGACCCAGGAATTCTCTGCAAATAAAATAACGATAAGAATAAGGTCAATGTCTTGCGAAATACCATTTAATTTATCACGATACTTACTCGCTATTTATTGCACTGAAGATTTGATAGTCTAAATAAGTCATTTGTTCAGCTATTTCCAGCGCAGACAATGTCTCGACGCTTTCTTTCGTTGGCACCTGAAATAAAGAATATGCAATAAGTAATCTTAGCTATCGTAATATATGTCACAAATAAGAAGGTATGTACGAGCTTGCATCGTTCATGGAAATTGCCCAACCTCAGAGCGGCGTCAGCGACCCACATACAGCGTCTGACCAATGGACCCTCAACGAGCACCGATGGCACTCTACACCGACGGCACACATTAACATATCTTTACTTGTTAACAATCAATAACTTTATTATAAATACATGTTCATTAACGTTAATAAAACAGATACCGTCAGTGTTAGAACGGCATACAATGGGTTTGTTTCTTACTACAACTTCCCTCTCAAGTCGTTAGCACTCAACACATCCTTTAACTGTAGACACACCCTACAAGGTAAATATACAATCCCCGTTTTGAAGAGCAATGCACTTACATGAGGAGGAACAAACAGCGCTTTCAAATCAACTGCCCTGTCTGGAGAACGTTCCAGCAAGCGGAGTAGCTGGGCGGCCGCCTTGTGCTCCGCTGGCAGAAGTCCAGGGCTACCTTCAATCTCTTTCAGGAAGTCCATGGTAAGCCCCCGTAAACGTTCGTCCGACCAGAAGTCGTGTGAATGTTTGGAAATCCAATGCCTGGAATGTCGATAAAAGAGTGAAAATCGAATGTTAAAAATGCCAAGTGCAAAACTCATTTTGACTAATATTTTAAAAAGATTTGTTTGACTGGGTATTGGCTGGTTATGAGACATAAGTACAGCCAGGCCTGTAAGTCGTCTTTCTAGTATGAAACCCTAAATATGATGATTAGTGCATTTACCTCAACACGTTGAGAACTCTCATGGTAGCTGCGGTGGATATAACCGAATCCCGCCTCGTGGCTGGGGGTGACGTTGGTGGCGGAGACCTCGGATTTGATGAAGCTGATGTGGCGACTGCAAAAGCCACTGCGGCGGTTGATGTACTGCTCCTACACCAACACATTCAGTTATTTAAAGAACAACAGACAACCAAAGTGTGTATTTCTGACCGTTTTGTGGTTTGATAGTATTAAAGATCGACTATCGATTAAGTGTCAACCTTCCTGTAAAGCAGCATTAATTTAGTGCCAAGTTAATAAGTGATCAATCTATGGTTAATAAAATTGAAAGTAGTGTATAGAAAACAGTACAGATAGTGATAAAGACAGAGATAAAACATGCAAAAAATATTTAAAACTGTGAAATTCTTAAAGGATAGTTGCAGGAAGACAATAGTAAAATCATATAGATAACTTTATTGAAAGTAAGTAGAAAATGTTGTATGCCAATTTTAGAATTTAAGATTATTTTTGAACAGTTAAAGCATGCATATAAAAGTTATCTTTGTAATTTAATATTTTTGTTTAAGCATTAATTTATGCTTATTTATGCTGCTAATTTTTACACTGTTTGTTTTATGGTACCAGACTTTAACTTATTCCTATTTATATTTATGTTTAATTATCTAATTTAATGTTAAGTTTTTAAAACACAACGAAATAACGTTGTCCCACAATCCCTCATTCAATTTTAGGAAAACCTGTGCTACTACACAGTAGGTACTATCTAAGTTTCAGCGCTATTTTCTATACGTCTAACAACGAGATTTGTAAAAGATTAAAAAGTGTAAATTTTTGTTGTGTTAATGTACAAATACGAAATGTAGGTGGAGTTTAGGTTCCCAATAGGTACTTAAAACATTTACCTGCGGTGAAAAAAATCTGGGCGTTGCATTGCATCAAGTGTCTTACGTGGTTGATTTCAAAGATAACAATGGTACAATAAAAACGTGTAAATCATTGTTGTGGTGTTTATAGTGATCGGGCTATGTATGCAAATGTTAAAACACTGGGTCCACCAACTATTTAGTAAAGGGAATAAAACATATGACTTTTCTATTAAAGCGTAATATTATTCAAAAATATACTCCTCTACACCAAATCTACATTTTCGGTTTTCTACGTCTTTTACCTTTACCAATCACTCACCACAACAGGTCTTTTCCAAAGCTGTTAAATGAATTTTCATTAATAAAACGAAGATAAAAATGCGCTACAAATCGAATTCCAGAAACATGATGAGATCCTAAAAATGACAAAGATCTCGTGCAAAGCTTAGAACTTATGAAATTATTGAATATCTTAATCTGACATTACCGAATAAGTAAAGGTGAGATACATGCCACAACACTGAGAATTGTGAGCTCCCACTTTGTGCCAGAGAATTCAGTAAATCCACCGATCAAACAATGTTTTAAGATGGAATAACGGATGATGAGAATGTCGTCAAGATACATCAAGAATGTGTTACCTTCTGTGAGACTGTCTGAACGAAGTAATAACCACGCCGGCCTTGGGCTGACTGGTTTCTCTCCTGTAGTTCTGTAAAGAAATAAAATACTGTACTCTTACTTATCAA
The DNA here is from genome assembly GCA_963921415.1 of Pyrausta despicata. Lineage (NCBI taxonomy): Eukaryota > Metazoa > Arthropoda > Insecta > Lepidoptera > Crambidae > Pyrausta > Pyrausta despicata. The sequence goes on along the minus strand of OY992861.1, from coordinate 13,685,358 downwards.
ACTTGATGATAAGCGAAATTTGTAACTTCAAGATTGTATCTACCATGCGTACTGTAGATTAAATAAGAGCAGGGGTCATATTACGATCCCGCTTTCCGTTTACCGCTGTTACTCATAATTTTGTTTTATTAAAAATAATAACAAAATTATGATTAACAGCGCTATCACAGAGCTTCTGTTGAGTCTTAACAAGAACGTAATAAAGGCCCCAATAAAATAAATACAAAAAACAATACTGGGACGGGATCCAGTGGACGAGTTATAATTCTTGCCTACAGAAGTCATAAAAATTGCAAAGACTTGTTTTTCTCTAACAGAAAACCAAACTTACACTTTTGATGAGATTGATATTAAGCTTATCAAAGTTGTGCTTGTCAGAGACAACTAAAACTCACTTGGACCTGCGACACCTGCGATGTGACGGAGGAGCGCGGCTCGGAGCCGCCCCAGTAGCGGCGCCGCTCGCTGTTGATCGAGGAATTCGTGTAGCGCCGCTCACTGTTAAATAAATTTGATTTCAGCTCATCTTCCATACAAATTGTAGAATTATAATAAGTTCAAATCAAATTGAACTCAATACAAACACTTTGAATTGGAAAAAAAGCACATCAATAAAATTGATTATTTAGAAATCAGTTGATGAAAATATTTTTATGATAAGTGAGTAAAATGATTCTTTGTGGCATAATAGGCATCACATGGCAGCATCTTCGCGTTGCCCCAGCAACCAGCACCTGCAACCGACCTGACTGACCGCCTATGCGCGTATCTGGCCGCATTGGAGTCGGACCCACGCCGCGGCTCGCCCGCAGCAGCCTCCTTCACCCTATCAGCTGCGTCACGCTCACTACTGGAACTTATACTTGCCAAAGACCAAGACGCAGATGAAAGACTCTTGAAGAGGCACCGACGCGTTGCCCCGGCAACCAGCATCTGTAACCGACCTGACTGACCGCCTATGCGCGTATCTGGCCGCGTTGGAGTCAGATCCACGCCGCAACTCACCCACAGCGGCCTCCTTGACCCTGTCAGCTGCGTCACGCTTACTACTGGAACTTATACTCGCCAAAGACCTAGACGCAGATGAAAGGTCTCTTGAAGAGGCTCCGCCACGTGCCCCCGGCAACCAGCATCTGTAACCGGCCTATATGACCGCCTATGCGCTTATCTGGCCGCATTGGAGTCGGATGCGCGCCGCGGCTCGCCCGCAACAGCCTCCTTCACCCTGTCAGCTGCGTCACGCTCATTGCTGGAACGTATACTTGCCAAAGACCTAGACGCAGATGAAAGATCTCTCGAAGAGGCACCGAGGCGTTGCCCCGGCAACCAGCACCTGCAACCGACCTGACTGACCGCCTTTGCGCGTATCTGGCCGCGTTGGAGTTGGACCCACACCGCAGCTCGCCCGCAGCAGCCTCCTTCACCCTGTCAGCTGCGTCACGTTCACTGCTGGAACTTATACTTGCCAAAGACCTAGACGCTGATTGAAGATCTCTCGAAGAGGCACCGCCGCGTTGCCCCGGCAACCAGCACCTGCAACCGAGCTGACTGACCGCCTTTGCGCGTATCTGGCGGCGTTGGAGTCGGACGCGCGGCGCGGCTCGCCCGCGGCGGTGGCGGCGGCGTCGCGCGCGCTGTCGGAGCGGCGGCGGTCGGCGGCGCTGCCCGCGGCCGAGGACGGCGCGAGGCGGCGCGGGCTCTCGCTCATCGTGCGAACACGCTGCACATACTTTTCAACTTAGGACGGATTTTTTCGGGTTAGAGTGATTCATGATTAAAATATTAGGTCCTTACATATGAAATTGGCGTTTTGTCGTACTGGCCACTTTGATCACAAATTTTTCCTATTTGGTTAGGAATTCGAAATTCAAATTTATACAGCTATTTCCACATGTAGTTGTGTTTCGTAAACCGTCATTCATTTGTTTTTTTACTTATCTTTTTTCTGTTTGCATCGCTCAATTTACAAAATGGAAAATTTGAAATATCGCGTTATTTACGAGTACGAGTTCCACCGTGGCACCAGTGCTGCGGAAACGGCTCGAAGGGTTAATGATGTGTATGGCGGTTGTGTCGCAAAAGAAAACACAGTGCGTTTTTGGTTCCAACGTTTTCGTTCTGGAAATTTCGACCTGCAAAACAAGCCCCGTGGACGGCCGGAGACCCAAGTTGATAATGAAGAATTGAAGGCTATTGTGGAAGCGGATCCATCGCAAACCACGTCCGAGTTAGCTGCAGGCTTTGGCGTTAGTGATAAAACTGTTTTAATCCACTTGAAGCAAATTGGGAAGATTAAAAAACTTGAAAGGTGGGTTCCTCACGAATTGAGTGAAGCAAACCGACAAACGCGCGTCAACTGCTGCGTTACATTACTTGACCGGCACAATAACGAAGGGATTTTAAATCGAATCATTACCTGTGATGAAAAGTGGATTCTCTACGATAATCGGAAGCGCTCATCGCAATGGCTGGACCCTGGCAAGCCAGCCAAAGCCTGCTCCAAGCGAAAATTGACCAATAAAAAGTTACTTGTAAGCGTTTGGTGGACTAGCGCCGGTGTCGTTCATTACAGTTTTCTCAAATCTGGCCAGACGATTACGGCAGATATCTATTGTCAGCAATTGCAAACCATGATGGAAAAGCTAGTTGCTAAACAACCAAGGCTGGTCAATCGCTCTACGCCACTGCTGCTTCACGACAACGCTAGACCACACACTGCACAACAGACGGCTAGCAAATTAGAAGAACTTCAATTGGAATCTCTAAGGCATCCACCGTACTCCCCGGACCTTGCTCCAACAGATTACCATTTTTTTCGAAATTTGGATAACTTCTTGCAAGGGAAAAAGTTCAACTCAGATGGGGCAGTCCAAGTCGCCTTCAAAGATTTTATTGATTCCCGTTCGAATGGTTTTTTTAGTAAAGGGATCAATGAACTACCTATGAGATGGCAAAAGTGCATAGATTACAATGGCTCATACTTTGATTAAATAAATATGCTATATAAAAAAATTTCGACTTTTTGTTCCTCCCATACAAAACGCCAATTTCATGGGTAAGGACCTAATATTATGGGCTTGGTAAAAAATCTTAAGGAAGTAATGGTAACGGAGAAAAAAAACACCCGCCCTAATTGTAGGTATGTGTGTAGTTTGAAGGCCTTCACTATATAATGGGTAGGTAACCTACTTATAAATGTTCATATAATTTCCATTCTAATTGCTCTTAAATTAATTATGTATATATATATATATATATATATATATATATATATATATATATATATATATATATATATATATATATATATATTAGCTATTTGGACCCAATTAGTCAATTAGACCCAAAATGTTGCTATGCCCTGTGCAGGGCGTCACATTTACCAATATCATTTAAACTTTTATCTCAACTTGATGTAATGTGACATGCAATAAATAATTTGATTTGATTTGATTTAGTTATGGAAAATACTTGTTAAGTTCATATTAAAGTGTTCACGAACGTTTGTTACATGATCAGTACTGTTGAATTTGTTTATTTCAGGCCTTACAGAGATACTTGTAAACACCTACGCTAAACAAAATAGATAAACACTAAACTTATTGCAAACGTGGGTAGGCACTTATTATATAGGTACCTCTGAGAACCGCTGTGAGATCTTGAACTTGTCGTCGATCTTGTACTTGTTCTTCTCCTGCTCCTCCTCCTTGTATTTGATGTCCTCGTCGCTCTGGTCCACCAGTTCAATGCTCTCATCCTGCAGAGTGAATGATTTTTTTTTTATTTCTTGGAACCAACTTATAATCTAAATGTCAATCATAATAAAGTAAGTAATTTTATTTGTTATGTATTTTTTGCGTTTACAACGCTATTTTAATTTCGAAAAGACATAACACAGTCGTTGAATTTTGTAAGTGTTTTTTAACGCTTTGAGCCAGCGTATGTTTCATCAATGATTGTGGGAGATACGCTCAAACGCTGGCTCAAAGCGTTAAAAAGCACTTACAAAATTCAACGGCTCCATTAAGGTTCTCGGTAGCTCAGTGGTCAGAGCATTGGACCGGACTTCCAAAGGGCGGGGGTTCGATTCCTCCCCGATGACCGGAGCCGAAAAGAATTTTTAAGTGTTATGTATTTTCGAAAGTAAAGTAAGTTAAAGTTCCTTCTAGCTGATTCCGACCACGGCAGCCAATCTCAAGAGATCAGGCTACTGCGCGGGAGATCTTATAGTGCACAAGTGTGACCGCAATACACAGGTGGACTCTCTGTTCCTTAACTCTCAAAGTTCGGTGTCACAAATTTCTGTGGAATATCCGTCTGTTCCCAAAAGAAAATCCGAATAAAATTTAATATGACACCATACGGGTCGTATAAAAACCCGTGTGCAGTGTAACGAAATAAGCTTACCTTTTTCACCTTCATGTTGGCTGCGGCCGCGTCGTTGTCTTTGGTCGGGGACCTCACCTCTGGTACCTCTGGCTTGGCCGCCATGTGTTCAGGACTCGCCTTCTTTGGACTACCCACGAGTGTAACCGAGCTGATCGCTCCAGGGGATGATGGAGAAGTACCTGTAGGAAATCATATGGGTAATCATATGGGTAATCATATGGGTATCATATGGGTAAGGCCCATACATATTATATACAGTGAAAAAAAATGAAGACATTTGCAAGATTCAGAAACAAATCTATCTGGAACCATCGGTTCCATCTCTTTTGATAAATATGTTTTTGGCAAAAGGATATTAACTTGTGAACGATGTTCTGTATACCCGTACTATGGGACTATAGGCAGTGTCTTTTGACGTGGAATAAAAATACGAACATACTATACGAGAGTTACTGGAGTTTCATTAGACCTAATTAATGCAAACATATACCTACCTCTATCTACCTTATTGACGTTATCTAAAAGTAATAATAACAAACCAGCACATACCACTTTTAGTACCTTTCAACGTCTCATTACTTGATGAGGTGGCCATGATTTTTGGGATCGTCAAATGGCTGTTGTCTTCCTCCGGCTTCAGTAAGCATGTTCATTATAAAACATTAGTTAAGCCATTTTAGACCAATGATTTCACCACCATTGATGATGAATCACTTAAAACGCAAATATATGTATATATATATATATATATATATATATATATATATATAATATTTTTGAAAATTTACCTAATTATTTAGATAAATACCTTGCTCACAGACGAGGTTCGTCGAGATGGTGCCATTAGGTATGGTGACAGCTTCTCTTCATCTTCACCTAAAATAATTAAAGTTGTTTATCATCGGTTAGTATCCATAGTTTCATCGTAATCAAACGTATTATGATTGACGTTGTGCTATTTTGGGCTGAGGTGTGAATCAGAATCATCAGAATCTTTATTGCAAGTCACATGAGTAAAATGTGTTACAAACAATGTCAAAGTACAGTGACGCCCGGCAAGGTGTGTGAGCGTGTGAAATGTTGTTTTGTGGGAGAAAAGGCCGGATAGCCATGAAAAGTGAAAATACCTGCCTATCATTTTATTAACTTTTTTTTTGCGAGTGTACATATAATAATGTTAGGATCTTACTTTTTCTTGAAGTTCTCCAGAATCGTGACTGCCAGTCTCTGTCACTGTATTCTGATCCATAACCTGTGAATAGTTTACTCGCTTTTATTATTTCTAATACCTAGCTTTTCTAGATTATTCCGTTTTTAATTCTAGGAGAAGTTGCACTATGAAGCAAAATAATATACTCGTACATAGCCAATTTATTGAGCCTGCGACCTGCAAACCAAGGAATTAATGCTCCATAGGCAATGAACACAAAAACAGACTACAAAAATAAATGAATCAACATAGGTAATATTTGCAACCTAAAACTGAACGCGTACTGATTTCCTTTAAGCACTTCAATGTGTTACGTTAAATCTATTAAAACATTTCATACGATAGCACAGTATAAAACAACCACTACTGTTTTGGAACAGTCAACTACTCTTATGCAGGTAAATACTTATGTGATGCTATTGTCACATGATTTGTCTAGGTCTTTTCTGAAAAATAAATCTCCAATTAGAAAAATTCAAAATTTCAAAATTCTCACCAGACACAGAGCTAGCGCCGCTAGTTTTCCGGGTGGCGTCGGGCGGTGGTGCCAATTCCATCTCCTGCTGCGACTGCTCGTAGAACACCTGCTTGAGGGCCTCCAGGACTGTCACTCCGTCCGTGAACACGCGGTACGTGAGCAGGAACGTGTTCAGGAAGTCCACGGAGAGGAAACGGAGGTCTGGAAAGAGGTCGAAAAAGGATGAAATGCCTTTGGTCTACCTTGGTCTTGATATCTGAATAACTTACAAGAAGTGTATGTCAAATCACATATTATGAGTTCGCTGGGTGTGTGCTTAAACTATAAATGACTACTTGTGATTGAACTAGAGTCTTACACAAGACTAAAAGGAACTATTGCAATAATGATTTATGAATGAACCTGAGTAAAGAAAGAACAATGTTTTTGTGATTTCTTTACCCTTTACCACTCGAAAGAATGTGATATTCAGTCAAGAGTCGCAAAAAGAGACAGATTAGGTGTTATAATGCTACAACAACCTCTTGCTCTTAAGGTTTTAACTCACCAGTAAGCCGCTGCAGCAGTCTTGCAGGAGTAGCAGAGCGTATCTGCGGCACCTTGCAGGAGTTGAGAGTTCTGCTGAACCTGATGTCCACATCATCAGTGAACAGGGCCCTGTCTGATCGACACGCGGGCAGAGATGCTGACGCGGCTCCGCAGGCCCCGCAGGCTCTGAGCAGTTCTGTGAGTGCAGCACTCTCCATGCATTGTGCTAGCTCGCTGGTCCAAGCTGCTTTTTCTTCGAGAGTTGCCGCCACTGAGATAGGAACATTGGGGTTAAAACTAACAATTATACACTACAAAAAGCAACAACAAATTTATTTATTTTTTTCTCTACATTACACTATTATTACAGGTAGTCTTAACCTAATTCAACAGTGTAAAACTAATCTATGCTTAATATTGCTATTTACTTATAACTTATGATATAAAATGCCGTTCTTGCGAACTCACTCAGAGAACACGAAAGTATGTCGAGTTGTTCGGCTAACGCGTTCATAGTGCGCAAGGCTCGAGTGAGCGGCGCCCTAGTGACATTCTGGCAGGACCTCAAATTGAATGCCAAACAAATAAAAGCTGCTTACCTAAATGAGCACAAATCTGCTCTCCTTTGACTTCAACAAGTATTTTGAAGTCTTTTCCTTGGTACACGTCGCCTCCAGGTGATGAACATACTGATGTGGAATCTAAAAACAAAACTAATATTTACTTTGTGCCTGATGCCCTACTACGCAATGATAAAGCCACATTTTTTTACTTTATCATGTGGATATATCCACAGAAAAAGGTAACTAACAACACAGAAAAAGGTAGACATATCTATGTCTATTATCATTCACAACTTAACAAGGCTCAAACTAGTCTCTATGAGTATTACAAAGGCACTTACAAATACAGACGCCTCCACCAATAACTAAAATCTACCTACCGTCATCATCATGGTTAGACGGGTCCTCTACCAGCAAAGCATCATGTAACGGCAGCCTTCCTGCTGGAGGCAGATGTAGTCTTCCTCCTGTAGCCCTGGTAGTCAGCAGCAGATGGTTGCTGAACAGAAAAGCTTGACGGGCTTGCAGAGTAGCCCTTCGACCTTTGCCCACCACTTGAGACAGAGTACCTAGAGAAATGACATCGTTTGGTACTGTGTATTCAGGAAAAACAATAAACGATCTTATCTAGGAACTGGTTTTTTGTTAGTACCTTGTCGTATGAAGACTTGGTTGACATCAAGTAAAATATCACAACCCTCAATGATCATTCTTTCAACTGCCAAGTTCTTCCGCAAGTTCTCCGTCTCGCTGACCTAAAAATGATACGATTATTCTAGTGTTTTTGTTTGATAGGAAGATAAATTAAAAACGTAGCACTTTTTACAGCAAAAAGCTTCAAAAAAACGTGACAAACTCTTGGCTTATTTTCTTCGAAATGGACATATTATGCTCTTAGGCCCGGTTTCCACCAAAGCGGAGAAAAGGGCAGACAAGAGATTTGTTTGAAAAATTTCAACCGGAGAGGAGACGAGAAATGACGAATTCAGACTGCCACAGGGGAAGCTCGAACCTATACCTCTCGCAAGCCAGGCGATTGCTCTTCCAATTGAGCTACCGTGACACTTACTCATCGGTCCGAATTTATTTAAGTGCTCCTTAGAAATGGAACAGGTCTAGGGAGTAGAAGAAGAAGAATGTTACCTCGTCGTGCATCTGCCTCGACAGCTCCTCGAGCTGCGCGCGCGCATGCTGCAAGCTGCGCCGCTCCACGTGGTCGTGCGGCGTGTGCGCCAGCAGTTCGTGCAGCGTAATTATGTATCGAGGAATCTGTGCAGAAGGTTATCAATAAAACGCACACCGAATTCAATCATCAGGACCTACTATGAGAAACGATATCCGACAAAACGATAACGTGTACAGATGACAACACCGCTCTGATTACATGCGCATAAGTTGCCACAGTTTTTAAACTGACGTGTCGTGTGTACTTGTGTCATACAATGAAAAACCGATTATCGTTTATTATCGTTTAGACGGATTATGTTTTTCGTAGTAAGGCCTAAGGTCCTACTTCCTCGTCAGTGTTGGTATATGCAAATTGTGACATCAAATTAAATAACATTGGTCTTTCAAATGTGTTAATAATTTCGACCCTGTTTTTTTTCTTTCATATCAGCTGAATGGAAAGCCCTTGACTAAGCACTTAGTTACTTACTTACAAGAGGGTCGGTCAATAAAGGCTACATTCCATTGTCAATGTTTTGGCAAGGGTCGAATCTTGAATTTGCTTTGTATTCATTAATACACATTATCCAACAATCTTGAACTTGAGTTAGCTCAGTCTTAGTGTCACATAGCAGAACAGAATATCTCATACATATAAACACATCCAATTTATACAATAGCGACTACTTTAACACGAACAATATCACACATCCATTCATACCTGGTGCATTGGGTACGCGAGGAAGGTGTCCAGACTTTGGCTCTCGTATGCCGGCTTGTTCCTCGGCCGCGTCAGCAACTGAGCAAACTGCCACTCGGTTTACAATCCGTTAAAGTGCCGAGTAAAGGCGCGCTGGCCGTCGACCGCAGGTAACACTAGATGACTAGGACTCTACTATGTGACGCTTGGTCAGTATTTTCGATAGCATCCAACCCACTTGCTTGCGCGGTTAATGAATTTTGATTGACAGGACCGAGATGGCTGACATTTGCAAATACGGCCATTGGCTTACACCAGGTGACGCAGCGCCAGATTTTAAGATGACCATAAAGTTTCCTTGAATCCTTCCCTATGAAGAGAGAGACCTTCACTATGAAGCCTCTAACGCAGGAGAGGTTCCACCGCTACTTATGTCGTTGGTTGTCAATCTACGTCATTCATTACTTTCTGTTTGGAAGAATGAGGAAAACATTTATATAAACAATGTACTTAGATTATGTTAAAGAAAAGTGGAAAGGTTGATATATCCCCAGCAGCGCGTTGCTAACGTAAGATAGCTTAATGCCAGGCTATTTATTTAACGAACTTAGACTTGATGTTGTGGTCAAGGTTTCGCCCTGCGGTCGACGTCAGCAAATAGCCCGTTTCTGCTCAACGATAGCAGGCGGATAGACTTAGTTACCTGATGCATGGGGTACGTGAGAAAGGTCTCCAGGCTTCTGCTCTGGCAGGCAGGCTTGCTCTCCAATCGGGCCAGGAGTTGCGCGAAGGGCTGGCTCTGCTTGCACTCGGTTAGCACTTGCAGGGAGTAGTGGTGGTTCCGCACGTACTCCTGGTAGATCGTCAGCATCGGCAGCAGCATGTCGAATAGGTCTCCTATATGCAGTTCACTACTAAGTATTTTCTTTGACCACGCTTCAGTAGATATCATGAGCACGTTAAAATGTATACATAAAAATAGCTGATAGATAATACAGTTGGCATCAACAAATTAGTTGCGCTATCAGGGTGTAAAAAATCTAAAGCAACAACAAGTTAATGTTGTCCCTATTATTCAATGATCAGATTATCCTAATTTAGTCCTTGTAACTCACCTAGTACGAGGGTAGGCCACGATTCCATTCTCGACGTGAGTCCTTTAAAGAATATCTGGTGCAAGAACAGCACCGTCTCGCTGTTGAGGAAGATGGAGTTCACATCTTCGTGAGTGCAAGGCGGCTTCTTCGAGCTGGCTGCCATTTTGAATGGACGTAGGAAACACGTAACCTGGAAACATCAAATCATTCTCAATACTAACGAAAGAACAAAATATTTTTGTCTGCCTTCCGCTGACTTGCAAAGCAATCCAAAAGATCTATGGTAGAACTTATAAAAAAGAATACTAACCAGAATCTCCATTTGCTCCAAATATTCCTCTTCAGCTTCCACCATTTTGAAAACGAGACTGCGAAACAAGAAACAGTCATTAGATAAAATAAATAAAATATATTTATTATTTAAGAGTAACTTACAGAAGTCTTTAACATAATTACCTGTTCCTCTTCCTCATACTCTCAGCATGTGGACTCTTGATGTACTGCTCCACGATTTGCTTCCATCGACGCCGACACAACCATCCTCGGAAGAAGCTCTAGAAAATTCCATTAAGATTATGAACATTGATGAACAGGGTTTCCCAACGAAGTCTAGGAAGTGTGCAGATTATGCACACAATCTTACCTGAACCTTTTTGATCTTTTTCAGCTCGGCTGGGTCTATGTCTGGTGATTCAGTTGTTGAGAGACTTGAGGTGGAGGCGGCGCGAGTGCTCGGCTCATGCTCTTTCTTGTAAGTGCACAGCTAGGAAAGAAAGAATACAATCTTCAAAACTTTTGACATCAATCAAGATGATTACGTATTCAGCTGATTCAAAACCATTGTTTAAAGTAGGAAGAATGATAAATCACGCCGGATAAGGGATTCCAAAGGCAATTTCCAAAATTCAAGATATATATAACGATGACTAGCGGTTAAGTGAATATAACTATTCTAGCTCTTCCTTCTTCAGAAGAGAGTAAATTATTATCTCGTCTGCCTACGCTGGTAGGTATTGCAGCTATTTCTTCTACAGCAGCTGGCTTACTGCTTTCCCTTTTGCAGCATTAGACCCACTAGCTTACTTGTACACACAGCTCCACATCGAGCTACTCATTTTCGTTACAAAATCACCTTTATTACTTTAGCATAAGATACCGAAGTGATTAACCTGACGTGTGGCCGTGCGTATTTACCTCGGCTCTGAGTTTCTTTACCATGTTGCTGAGCTCGTCGCACTGCTGCGCGTACTGCCCGCGTGAGGTGCGCTCGCTCTCCACAATATGCAGCAGGTGCAGCTCCTCCAACGCCAGCTCTTACCTCAGTCCTGAGCTTCTTGACCTCGTTGCTGAGCTCGTCGCACTGCTGCGCGTACTGCCAGCGTGAGGTTCGCTCGCTCTCCACCACCTGCAGCAGGTGCAGCTGCTTCTGCTCCAGCTCTTCCTTCTGGAGGAGCAGCTTGTTAAAGCTGGAACAACATGATCACGTATTAATAAAATTAAACAAAACCACGAAGGTTAGGCACAACAGACGCGACTCGCGACCGACAGCGTATCAACCAATTGCCACAGGAAGCCGCAAAATGTGTCCTGAGTCCTGACTCTTAAGTACTGGGCTCCTTAAAAATACAAATGACCCTTTTGATTTCAATACTAAACCTAATAAATACACTTCAGAACAAACAGGAAATAATATAGTAAATCCACTTCAAAAGTCAAGTAAAAATTACGTATTGCATGCGAATGATCTTCCATTACTTACAAATGTCGTTAAGTAAAGTTCCTTAGCGTATAAATATTGGCATTCCGCTCCTACTGAGGCCTTACTTTGTCCAGTAATGTCCGCAATTTCGAATGTAGCCGTTCCTGTCACTCATTGATGCCTAGACGTAGGAGAAAATGAGATAATTTAAAAGCGAGAATAATGTAGTAGGTACTCTGGGCGCAATTTATACTTCTAAAATGTCATTGGGGCGTTCGGCCTCCTTTGATCAATCCACCCTTCTTTGCAAACTCGGTATTATGAAGAACAGAAATCCAATTTGCTGCTCATTTTCGTTAATGGTATTCCATTAAAATGCAAGTCAGAAAGTTTGTAGAAAATCAGAGTATGTTTGGTATTATGTAGTTGGAACTCACCGATTTCATTACGAGTTACAAAAAAGACACTACTTTAAATAAAACTTAGGTGATGTACATGTGGTCGGTAGTTTAGGCAAAAGCGTAAAGATTTTAATTTAAATTTTAAAAGTAAGCTTTACATTTGTTCACATCGTGAAAACTAGCAATATTATTCTTATATAGTATTACATATTTTGTAATTAGTGCTGATTTTTTTATGAAAATGAATATTGTAACAAAAAGTACAAGTCAAATAAGCTGTCTGATCAAAAATAATTTTAAAAAATGATCTTACTTTTTAAGATAATTCAACAAGATTTTTCAATCGGTGTAAGGTGAATGTAATCAAAAGCCGACGCGCACTTAAAAGATCGAAAGTGACAAAACAAACAATAATTAAATCTAATGCATTTTTTTCTGTTCACCGGTTATGGCTGCCAGCATTAATCGAAATCTGAGTATCCATGTGTACGCAAAAAATATACTTCAATTAGGTATATGTCTCTCTCACTACCGGTGGAATGATAGACCTACTAGAGAGAGATAGGTAAAGTTTTAAATACGGTTTCATTCTCCTGCCCCAGGCTGGCGAGGAGCAGGAGAATGAAAAATAAACAAATAATGAAACCTCCTTTGAGAGTTTGTTTTTTTAACTTTTTAAACGTGGCCTGCTCAGTAAAGGACAATGTTTAAATAACTACATCCCAACGTTTTCATTTACACGTCCTCGCAAGTACACATTGAATTCGGTTATGTTTTATAAGTCCTTTTGCAGCTTTTTGTTAACCTTTTGAAAACATAATCACTACTACACGTTGTTTGTATAAATATGTAACACTAGCTGTGCCCTGCGATTTCACCCGCATAGTAGGTACCCGATTTCAACATATCCCACAGGAACTGTGAAGTTTTTAGGTAAAAAAGTACCCTATATGTTATTTCAGGTTATAATCTATCTATGTTCCAGATTTCAACCAAATCTGTTCATTATTTTTGGCGTGAAATAGTAACAAACATCCTCACTGACAAACTTTCGCATTTATAATATTAGTAGAATAAGTAATGTGAAAATAAATCAGTCAATTAGTGTTATTACGTTAAAAGATTTTTAAACGTTTTTGTCACGGCTTACAAAAAAAAACATTTACAATATGTACCAAGGGCAATTCTCGCTAATAGTCATCATCGATGATTCGTGATGTTGCTTTGCACAGGTTGGTCAATTTATATAAAACGAATTCGTATTACGTATTATAGCAGTTTTTTTTGCACGATAGCAGTCTCCAATAACAAACTGAAATCCTTTGCATATCTCGACGTCAGGTTGCCCGCCCGTGATGGGAGGGTTTGCTATGTGATTTATGAGTACAGGGGTAGATGCGAGCGGGTTAACACGTGCACCGTTCGCAATAACAAAGGTATTTGCGCGGCGCGCTTAAACGAAATTAAACTGCCGACGGTACACACGCCTACGTGCTGTGAGGGCAGCAGGCCCGGAGCAGCACTAAAATTAAAAATAAAGAATGAAGACTACTAAATAAATTTAAAGATAATTAATTTGCGAGAGTAGAAAAGATACACTGGCCGGTAAGAAAGCGGCTCGGATGCAAAAAATGCAAATCGTTAAATCATGATGATGGTTGCAGCCTTAGAATGTGCATTACTAGGTTGCAGCCTAAAAATCATCTACATAAATTCGAATGACATAATGAGGCTTGTGGGTTCAAGTCCCACTTGTGGTAGTCCAAATTGCATTGCGCATACTTAATTATACTATCATAAAAACTGTTGAATAAACGGCGACAGGCAGTGATATTAAGACATGTACTAGGTCTTAATAACACTGCCTGTCGCCGTAGGTCGTCGCCATGGTGGTCACCGTTGGTCCCCAAAAAATAATATTTCTATTGCGTCTATTCTCTCGGCAGTCAAAGGCTTAATTAATCAGTGCTTAACCACCCTACAAGATATATGTGTTGTGGAGTAGATAGGTAGAGACCTACCTATGTGCGAATTACACGGATGTCGTTTCATGCTCCAACACAGTCTGATAATATGACTGACGATCAGTCTGCGTCGTCCGAAATGTGGCATGTGTAGATGTGGTATCCATCATGAGAGTGATCCCTTCTCCGTTTAACCCGTAAGTAGTTACCAAATGGAAAAGTTCACGTTTTTCCGGACTTTCAACCTTAAACCTTTGACATTCGATCATAAACAGAGTGGCTGACGTACTAGCTCGTGCAAAACGATCTGAAAAAAGGTAGCATGTTCGTACACGAGCAGACTTTCGTTTTTAATTTTGTTATCGATTTTCAGCAGAGAGGGATGTTTTAAGGTCAGTTTATACAAACAACTACCTTTGTAGCTAGGGTTTTTTTCTTCGTAAAACCATCCCCGCACTTTAAGGAATATCATAAAAAATAATAGCTAAATTTGGTCCAGGCGTTCTTGAGTTATGCGCTTACCAACACATTTTGGGATTCATTTTTATATTATAGATTTTTGATTGGGCTCGACAAACAAACAATTATACTTGTAGACTTCGAGCAGAACTTTGCATTTATATCTATAAAAAATTGGTTGCCTGTAAAGTCGGTTACGGGCGAAAGTTTTACGTGACAACGACTTTGAGTGGTAAAATAATTTTAATGTGAATATTCATTCGTATAACATGAACCGGTGTGTATGCCTATCTCTCTCACTCTCTCTCTCTCGCTCTGTCTCTCTCGCTCTTAGGCGGGTTAACTGTGCTCGAGTGGAAGGGACGCGTGCCTTTCACTTTTTATGTCTGTCTCACTCGCTCTTAGGCGGGCTAACCATGCCCGAGTCGAAGGGACGCGTGCCTCTCACTCGCTCTCATTGTGAGCGCGGAACGTGAGCGGAGCGTAACGCAGTTTCTTGAAGTGTCACCCGGCAAACCAATTTATAAGACGTTGTCACGTCAAAACAATGCCATTAACAATAACCAGATGCAAACACGTAGATACGGTTACCGTACGTATATTAACAGTCTTGTAATAACCTATGATAAATACAAATAAATATGTTGCCATGTCTTAAGTGAGATTAATTGTATTTAAATTGCATATGCGTACTATAGACATGATAGGTCCTACATCAGCCAAGTTTAGTAAATAAAATAAATTATTGTTACTAAAAATAAATAAATAAAATGAAAATAAATTCTTAATATGAAAATGTACATCACAAATATAACACAGCCCTGCCAATGAGAAAACCCCGGTGATGAAATGCATATGCATATGATGCATATGAAATGTGAACGCGAGTTACAAACAACAGGTCATCAAGCCTTTTGTGTCAGCTCTCGGCATTCAATATACGGTTTTGCTGTTGATTTACTATTGTTTCGTATAATAATAAAGCAGGTCGCGATAGAACGATTATTTCTTTTTTTAGGGTTCCGTACCTCAAAAGGAAAAAACGGAACCCTTATAAGATCACTTTGTTGTCCGTCCGTCTGTCAAGACCGTTTTTCTCAGCAACGCATGGAGGTATCAAACTGAAATTTCTGTATGATACTTAAGTCTACTGTCCCTAGAAGCTGTAGAAAAATCAACCTTCTAAGCCAACGCAATCAAAAGATACAGCCATTTAGGCTGCAAATTTCCGCAAATTTTCGAAATTCGCACGGGAATCAAAACCTACAGGGTACTTCCCGTAAACTTAGAATCTTGAAATTTAGTACGAAGTCACGTCTTATAGTACAGATATAGGAAAATTACGAAAACCGTAAATTTTCAGTTTCATCATATAAAAAAAATATTTTTGAAAAATATTTTTAAAAATATTTTTTATTTATCCTTATCTACAGGTTTGTACGGAACCCTCGGTGCGCGAGTCCAACTCGCACTTGACCGGTTTTTTTTGTCGCTTCAAACAATTAGATTTGAACGCTGTTTTCAAGAGGGCCATTGATTGAAGTGACATTAAAAATGACACTTTTTCAAAGACGGAGCACTTAAGCTATACAAAAATAATAATAGACGAAACTTCAGCTATTTAGCCTTTTTCGCATTTAAACTGAAATGGTTGTTAAGGCTTTCTTCCAGTTCTTATTTTACAACAGGTTGTAAGTTGAATCATTTAGCTTCCCGCGAACTACAAAGACCACGTCGCTTGAAACAATTAGCCTCGCACGAAAATTATACACTATGTCGCTTGAAACAATTAGCCTCCACCAGAAATACGTAAGTGACTTGAATCAATTGTCTTCCTCCTGTATTATATGTGCTTGTCTCTTAAGCATTTTTTCCTTACATCATTAGAAAAGATGCTGTCGTATCATACAAAAATTAAAAGTTAATTTTGTACATAAATCATTTTTCCTTACATGCGATATAAGAGCTTTGTAAGTTCAACAATAATATTTTTCTATGGCATTCAATGCAGAAGTCGTTTGAAACAGTACGAATTTGTTTACTTTTTTACCAAAACAAACGCATGAAGTATATGCAAGCGCGCGCGTTTAACATTTTATGTTGATTATTTGATTTTTTAAAAGTTTCTTAGATATAAAAAAAAAAGTATTGTGGTCATTTAATTAAGTAACTCCTAAATACAACTAGGGTACTTCAAATGAGATTGACTTAGTGAAATGTTATTGTTATTAAAAAAATACAACATTTTAGTTTGTTAAATGAGACAGAGATCTTTAAATGAAACTGATTAAATAGTTAGGTCAAGTTGTTAATTTTTAATTAAAATTAGTTACTTTAATATAGAAAACTTTGTGATTATGAGACTGGTTATTATACGAACTAAGATACTGTTGTATTACTTTTTCAATAAATAATGCTTTATGCTTACCTTCTTTTGTTTCAATAATTCTTAAAAAACTCCTTTAATATTAAAGAAATATTTATACGATGTTAATATTTACTGATGTTTTAACATCCACCTTTATAAAAAAATTAAAATATCTTGGATTTGAAACAACGAGATTGATCAGATCGGTTAGCATTTAAGCTACTTAGCCCATTTTCAAATTATGTGTCAGTTGGTCTTTGAACGTTTTAACCTTGATCTAATGTAGTCGTCATAGGTAGTTCAATCAAGTAGCTTTGTTCTGAAAATCTTAACCTTTAACTATGGACGTTCCATTTTTGTTACACTAATATGGACGTCCGGCCTCACAGACCGCTACATTTACGGGCTGGTTTCTATCTCGATGAGTAAGTATTGTATTGTTTTTTGTTTTCATTCCTTCGGTGAGTTACTAAAGATAAATAAAAGAAGTAATTTTAATGAAAAATATATTTATTATAAAGTAAATCTAACGATATAAACAATCAAAGGCACTTTTCAGACTTTTTACTTTGAGATCACTTTATAAGTATATAACCACAGTAAAATGCCTTTCTTCATTAGTTTAATTTCTTTTACAATAAAATTTAAGGAACAAAGAACATAAAAATCGTAATATAATCTTCTCAGAACAAAACATAAATTTTTTGACAAGAACCCAAGTTGGCCATATTTATTGGCAGTCTTTGCATAACGGATTAGAGCACTGTAGGCATATTAGCTGCTTACAGCCTACACAAGAGTGGGTCGTCTTTCGTTTTATCTTTGGTGGGCATAGTTTACACGTCTTACGTTTAGGAACTATATTTTCTTCACTTGGTGGCTCTTGGAATGGCATATCAGGACCTAAAACTCGTTTCAGCGTCATTACTAATTCATTTGGCAAATGAGGATTCAATTAACACGTCTTTGCATATGTGGAACCACCGGGTATAGGGATCGTGATAATGTCTTTAGAAATTTACCTCTGTCTTGTTCTTTGTCTTGGTGTTGATTAAATAAAATGTACGCATTAATTCCACACAAGTCCAGAACTCTGTAGAAAATCACCATGGGCCATCTTCTCGTTCGACGACTGCTTGAATAAATAGAACATTCGCAATCGCTAATCGCCATATTTTACTGGCCCTCTGAGTCGACGAACTCTATGTTCGTTTGCCTGCAATCGTAAATTGATCGTTTTTTGACATTTTGGCTTACTAAATCTAAAACAAACAAACTCACCGTCAGCGGTAATTTACAACACAAACGTGGACGCGCGGTCTCACAGACCGCACTCAAATTATAAATTGAATTTACTTACGCAATATTCAGCCGGTGACGTTACCTTCACTCTCAACGGTCGTTTCGCCACTAAAACCGAAGCTACTGACGCGGGCATACGCGTGGGGTACGCGGAAGGTGGGGGAGGCAAGAATCGCAAAGTGCAAGCGGCCTGTGAGACCGCACGTCCATAGTTAAAGGTTAACCACCTCACTTGAGTCTTTTAGCCTTGCGCTAAAATTCCCAACACTGTTACTTCAGCTATTTAGCTTCACTCAAAAAAGGAAGGGGGTTGTCACTTGAATCATTTATCCTTACCCAAAAAAAATACATGATTGGGATTTTTTGTATGAACCGACATTTATTTCTGCAGTTATACATTTAATCAAACTGAAAAAAAAATATCTTGTAAAGAAGGTAAATCTGAACACAATGGCATATTTTATATTAAAATTAATTGAAAATCAAAAGAGAAATGATTATTTTTTCTGAAATTTAAAACTTTAAATCGCTCTCCTGTAAAGTTTTCAAAATGTCGCTTAAACCAAATAGCCTTTCACCCCTCGATATAATATCTAATTATCTAATTTTATCTATTCATATCTATATTAAACGATTGGAAAATAATTTCAACCACTGAAATGATACTCTTTATTCGGATCATTTTATTTTATTGACTGCCTCGTTGGTGTAGTGGCAAAGTTTCTGCCTTACATCCGAGAGGTCCTGGGTTCGAATCCCAGGTCGAGCCAAAAATTGTTTCTGAGATTTTCTGTCATGAGTTTCTCAAAAACAGCTCGAAGTCGGGAAGTTGGTGGTGTTACACCCCCGTGCCTCGGAAAGCACGTTAAGCCGTTGGTCCTGCGCCTGATCTCTCCGGTCATGTCGGATTGCCGTCTCACCGAACTTTGAGACTGATGGAACAGTGAGTGCACTTGTGTGTTGCGCTCACACTTGTGCACTATAATATCTCCTGCGTAGTTGGCTGATCTCTGTTAAGATTGGCCACCGTGGTCGAAATCGGCCAGGAGGAATATTATTATTTATTTTATTAACCGGACGTTTTGGGCCCCTCTAGAAACGCTTTAACCTAGGTTAGAACTAATTGAATGGTTTTCTTATTGTGCAAAAATTGTTGTTATTTTCACACAGCTTAGTGAGAAAGTAAAATAAACAATTGCTAATGTAGCTATTCCTTACTATTAAAAACAAAATAAATTATCAGGCGCTTTCTCTATCGCTTGCCATTATTTCTCAAAATTTTCGTAGTAATCGTAGTAATTGAGCTTCGAAAAACAATTTGTTACCCGGAAGTGTGTAATTAAGAGTTTTCGGATTCCCGTGACTGTTTACCGATCCCGGGAAACAGGACGGGCGATCCGGGGACGTGTCAAGGCTGTGCCGCGGCCATGGGAAGAAACCGCTACCTGTTTATTCTATTTATAAATAAGAACTCTCTTATTTTTCAATCTATAACACAGGCTTAATATCTAATTGTTCTTTTAGTAGTATTTTTGTGAAATCAGCCACGTTTTGTTCGTTTTAGAATTTAGCCAGTTCGTCTAACTCATGAGTGACGGGGATGACTACATTTGAAACTATGATCAATGACTTCGGGAGTATGGATACAGATACATGCTCTTAACAAAAACCATCGGACGAACCAGCAAAGACTGAGGAAATAGAATGCGGCTCACGTGTTTGTTACTATGGAATCCTAATGATGGCTTATTGAACGAAAAGTGTATATCATTAAAGAGTTTTTTGACATGAAAATATAATCATAATTGATTTGTACTGTTTAGTGTGACTTTGTATTATTTATTGACATTTCTGTTATGTTGACATACTTTGTGAAAGTAACAACTAAATTGTACTCGTATTTGATATTATTTTTCACTAATACAGAAAATGTACATATCTAAAATTTTAATTTGCATGCTTATCATAAGCAAAACATGTGCACTTATTTACTGTAGGTACCACCAACAAATACCATGTTTTAACCAAATAAAGATCTACATATTGTTATTATGTCTTTTTTCCTTATAAAAAACCGGTCAAGTGCGAGTTAGACTCGCGCACCGAGGGTTCCGTACAAACCTGTAGGTATATAAGTAAAAGTTCACCCATCACGGGTATTATAGACTTAAGTATTTAATATAAATTTAAATTTAATATCTCAACGCGTTCATGAGATAAGGAGTAGTGACATTGAAATTTTCAAAAGTGTCAAAAATATTTTTTTTCATATGATGAAACTGAAAATTTACGGTTTTCGTAATTTTTCCTATATCTGTACTATAAGACGTGACTTCGTACTACTTACTACGTACTTCGGACTCGCGCACCGAGGGTTCCGTACAAACCTGTAGATAAGGAGTAGTAACTTTGAAATTTTCAAAATTGTCAAAAATATTTTTTTTATATGATGAAACTGAAAATTTACGGTTTTCGTAATTTTTCCTATACAATCTGTACTATAAGACGTGACTTCGTACTAAATTTCATGATTCTAAGTTTACGGGAAGTACCCTGTAGGTTTTATTCCCGTGCGAGTTTCGAAAATTTGCGGAAATTTACGGCCTAAATGGCTGTATCTTTTGATTGCGTTGGCTTAGAAGGTAGATTTTTCTACAGCTTCCAGGAACAGTAGATCTAAGTATTATATAGAAATTTCAGTTTGATACCTCCACGCGTTCCTGAGAAAAACTGTCTTGACAGACGGACGGACGGACGGACGGACAACAAAGTGATCTTATAAGGGTTCCGTTTTTTTCTCTTGAGGTACGGAACCCTAAAAAATGGTAAATCAAGTTTGTTTAAACCACCTAGGTACCTTCATTTTCAACGAAAAAAATGCCATTTACACTACCTCGTTTTCCATGATTGTAAAGAGCCTTAAACTAACAATTATTCCAATTCAAACGCCTTTGACGGGGTTATAATAACGTAAATACAGTGTACTTGTTCGAACTAGTTAACTAAATAAAGGGTTTCTCGTAGTTTCACTGAACGCAATTTTTAATTTATTGGGTTTGGCGCAGTAATTAACGCAGTAATTGAAAAAATACCTACCTCTGGTTATAATGAACGCTATAGCCAATCGTGGGGACTGTCCACTAATTGGCAAACTAATTTCACGTGTAAAGTCTGTTGCCAAATACTACATTTTCTGCATTGTACTAACATAGGAGGTAAGATATTATTACTAACAATCTGGATCGTGTTGTCTGAAAACGTATGTACTAGGTATTTTAGTCCACTGAAATGCAAAATAAACAAGCATAAATGTAAACATAGTTTACGCTGTATTTGATGCAATTTTTATGTCACATTTTAAAATCGAGTTTACCTAGATTTTATGGAAATTCTGTAACTGCCTCTAGATGCTGCGGGAAGCACTTCCAATAAACTGGAATGATGAGCATTTCCTGTAATCGCGGCACTCAAATTGCCAACTAGCTCGGTCGGTTCTTACATCTTGCCTACTGATTGATGTAGTTTTACAACTAAACCAAATTTATTTTATTTTACTTTATTTTTATTTAAACAAAAACACAAACAGCATACAAACTTCACAATATTAAATAAGTCATAATCCAAATTATAAGTTCTAGATTGTATCCCAAAAAAGTGTTTCTAGCTTACATTTTATAGTCTGAGTAAATACAGTAACTAAGTGCATGGGAATAAAATAAAAAAAATAAATAGTGGTACATTGTTTTACAGTGAAAAAATAAATAAATATGAAAATATTACAATTCAGGAAGTGAATTACTCGAGTAAAAATTTATCTGTATGCTTTATCTAAATTTTTCAGAAGAATAGTGAATGAGAGTGTTAATGAAACAAATTTCATGAAGGAGCTAATTATGCGTTTTACCTTCATTCGTTTCTAAGGGACCGGCAGACATTATCCTGCCCATTGCATTTTATAAAATTTTCTTATCTTTTAAACGTACCCAGGACTTCCAAGAATATTTCAAGACTAAAACTAGTCAAATCAGTTTAGCCGTTTTCGAATTTTAGCGAGTCTAACGAAGAGCAATTTATTTTTATATATAAGACTGGTGACGCTGTCCTGCCCGCTGTTTTCGCAATTTTTCCATATTTTTTTCATCGTTTAAGACTAAAGTTATTAAAATCGTTATTGCAATTTTTTCATTTTATTCATCATAAAATGATTAAAATCGGTTCAGCCGATTACGAGTTATGGCGAGACTGATTCATTGTTATAAAGAGATTATACCTCGTGTGTTCATAAGTTTTGAGACAAACTTTGTGCTAAAAAAAGAAATAAAAAATTACTGGCTGCTATTTATTTCTTTATCTAATTTAGCATTTGCAATGTTAACTTGTTAACTTTTAATTCCTTTGATTTTCAAATTCATTTCTTTAAATTTTCTCGTGATGGATGGATGGATGAATAGAAAAAATCTAACACTTAAAATTTAAAAACGACCACTCATACGACCATTAATTGTTTTTTTTTTTTAATAAAACCAAAATACTGTAAAATTTAGAGCAGTGAATCTTGTTTTCGAATATAAAAAAATGAGCCAGGGAAACAGCTGATGAGCTTCGATTGCTGGACGGATTTTAACCAGCCACAGCTAAGAACCACCGCGATTAAATTATCTTTCGAATAAACAAAACCGCACTGAAAACAGTCCATCCGTTCAGGAGTAACGATACCACGCACAAACAGAATAGAACTCAAACTTATAACATTCCTCCTCTTCGTCGGGGGTGAAATTATGCTCTCAAAACGACCCTTTAATGCTGTTAGTACCTACTTTAACTTGTTTATCCATGTAAACTAATTTGTTAATAAACCCTTTACAAGTGCAGGTTCGGCACCCTATTCGTTCAGTATTCAGGTAGATGGGCAAAGGAGTAAATCGTATTACTGCCGTAGCGGAGGCTTACGTGCCTCAAGGCTGCCCACATAATTATTTAATAACAAGTTACCGCTTTACATAAATGCACTTAATCGCTGGCGTTAAGGAAAAATTAAGGGATTTTAAAATTGAGGCTTAACTTTACAGCAGTCAACCGTTTTTCTTTTGAACCGCTTAAACGTGTAATTGATAGCCCGCACTATTTTATTGTACATTATTATACATTTTACATGGAAATTGTCCAACATCGGAAAGGCGTCAGCGACCCACATACAGCGGCTGGCCGATGGACCCTCAACGAGCACCGTCGGTACTCTACACCGACGGCACTGTACACAGACGGCACTGTACACCGACGGCACTGTACACCGACGGCACTCTACACCGACGGCACTCTACACCGACGGCACTCTACACCGACGGCACACATCTACATAATATCTATACATGTATTCATTGTTTAAGTTCATTATGAATACATGTTCATTAGCACTAGTAAAATAGATATCAACCGTCAGAGTTAGAACGGCATACAACGGGTTTGTATCTTACTATAACTCTCGCTCAAGTAGTTATCACTCAACACATCCTAAAACTGTAGGCACACCCTACAAGAACTTAAATCTGGTAGAGTAACAGTAGAATAAAACATCTACGAGTTAATTATACATGACCCAGACCCATACCAATCCGTAGCAGCTTAGCTAAAAAACTCCTCCACACACGTGGCATGATGCTAAATTATGACATTAAAGATCTCTATTTATCGCCCCTTGTAGTCATACAACTTAAATCACAAAAACTTAAATGACAGCTCCCAACGTGTAAGCTCATCGAATTTTATTTTTTTAACGTAACGTAACGTACCTACTTGTGAAAGTGACATTTTATAACTTCAGAAATATTTTTGATAAAAGATACGTTCGCATAGTTGTGTATTCAACAGAGTGTACTCTCGCTCGCTTATTTGTAGGTACATCATCCAAACTTTCCTTCCGATTCGACCCTTTTTCTTTTTACGTGCAAATAAGCGGAGAGAGTGCTCACAGCCGTCATGATTTTTGCTTCCATTGTTTACTTTATGCTCGGATAGTAATATTGGATGCGTAGGAGGTCAGGGCCGGTCCCGCGTCCCTGCCCACTGCAGAAACCTACTCTATAATTTATGGCACGTTTTTTGTCTCACCCACTCAACGAACCTTTTCAACGCGAGTAGAAGAGCCGACTCGAGTCGACACAATAAAAGTTCAACAATATGGGGCATCAGTAACCAGATATAGGTCACTCGGAAATCTTAGCCGTGCCATTTAGTTGGCAAAGATCGTTTTTTTTTTCGGGAAAACAATTCAGAAACCAGACACCAAAGCCTACACTTTTATTTTTGCAAGTGTGGTTTAGACACCCACATAGACCATTAGGCAGATACGTCGCAGTTCCTAGAAATCTTATCTTTGCCATTCACTTAAGGGTACAAACGAGACATAACTGAGCAGTGTTTTTGTTCCCACATAAGTAGCATCGTATCAAAGTGGTACAAAGCTATTAGATTCTGATTTTTCACAAATATAGTTCATTGGCAGCCAAATATTAACGTGTATTTAGTTCAAGGGGGTTGTGATTTTTTAATTAATTATTAAGTAAAAAGCTTACCAACTACACAGTCGCTGCACTTCACTAACTGAGCGCTCTATCAACTTCTATTCTTGCCTAAACACTGGCCTCGTTTAACTCGTACAGTACTCGACAGTAGTGACTAGGACACAGGCATAACGAATAAAAACTCGTTACCTACCGCTTATTAAATACTACCCATGCCATGTCGTGACAAAACAAAATTTCCTGATAAATTCAAGCCCTATTTTTGGCAGGGGACGGAAACAAACATTTACCTGTGTGCATAGAATGATATGATATTATTGAGTCCGCAAATAGAAATAACAGTTTACTTTGAAACTGCTATAAATGAATGAAAAATTGCACAGACTTGAATTCATTTGTAGCCACATTTTCTGCGTGTACGAGTTCTCGGTGTAAGTCATCATTTCTATACTTTTATTAGGTAGAAATAACTAAAAGCATATTTCCTGCAATGTTTTACGTATAACCATGACAAGACTCATACTACGAACTTCTTAATGCTACGACAGGCGGCGTGCTACGATGCTACGCCGTCCCACGACAAGAGTTGCAGATGAAATGTGCTACGGACTGCGAGGAGCTACGGACTACGACTGACTTTGTACTTGCTACGAACCACAAGAAAATGTATTTTATCAGAATACAGACTACGTTCTTAAAATACTAATGACAAAAAATGAGGGCGACCCGCATTTTTTGTATATTTTACAATTTTTTTTAATACAGTCTCATAGTCGCTTTTTACATACAACTACAGCTGCTCAGAAAGATAAATAAATAAATAACTTAATTATTTGACTTACAACCTATCATAGCCGATCGATTTTAAAACGTGCATACATAGCCTTACAAGGCCTTCCAGCTACTTTTGCTTTAATTACACGTTCATGAATATGAATATCCTTGTGGCTTCAATTTTCTTACCTACGAAGCGTTCATATATATTTTTTTAATAATTGTTTTTACTGAAACGCTAAACTGAAATTGAATCAGAATTAATCTGATCTATTGATTTCCAGTTCTTTGTCATAAAATAAAAAAGGCAAGTTTTAAATGAGGTTCATAGATACCTAAGTACTTCGTATCTATACATACAAATTTTCACAGCATGATCAGTCTGTAAGAGGTAAGCTACGCAACAACTATACCAATTATTAAACATTCATTGAATTACATAAATTTTAAGTATCCATGAGTGCTATAGGATATATTTTATTTTAACAATATACAGGAAAGTAAGGAAATTTTAGTTTGCGTGAACGAAGTCGCGGGGCCCGCTAGTGCTTATCGTTTAAAACGGTTGCGTTAAATGTTGATGATATGTAAATAGAAGGTCCACTACAAAAAACAAGACATGACATTTCGGACGAAAGGAAAGTCAAACGATAACCAAAAGCCTGTTTTTACTACAAAAAAAAAATGATGACGTTTTTCAATAAATCAATCAATCATTTTTATTTGCGATAAATAGGGTTTAACAAGGTAAGGTTTAGCCGGACAACTAAAGCAAATATATTGTGTCTTAAAACTAATATTTCGATATAATTTTAAAGAAAGAACTGCATGCTTGCATTTTCTATATCAGTGGGACCTTAACTATATATTTTATTTCATTTATTTCATCAATGCATGTGGTTTCACCAAATGTTAAAATACGCACTACTATCAGATATCAGATCCAAAGCATTTCTGTCTTATTAGTCCTTTATTTACTTTAAAGTTAGCAAATTTGACAACACGAAAGAACGATTATCGCATTGACACATTTAGAATTTCGTATTAGACCTCCAGGCTGTAAGTACCGAACAAAGAGGACAGTCCTGTATCATCAGTATCGATCAGGGCCCTCCGTGTGTATTCTGACGCTCATAAAAGTTGCACGGCCTCATTTACATGAGCCTCGTTTGCTTTGCTGTTTCGTTGAAGAAGTGCCAGTAAATATGCCGCGAATTGCGTTAGCATTTTTTACCAAAAATCCACGAATAATAACGATTGCATGCCACAAGTACTTTTGTTTTTAAATCCTAGCAGGGATTCAGATTATATGGTTTATTACTTTTAGATCTGATTTAAAATTTAACTGCTGAAGAAGTTTTAGAAACTACTTTCTAAGATAAGTGGGGATAAATCAAAACGACTTTACTAGGAATACCAAAATGAAACTAATCCATACTATTATTATAAATGCGAAAGTAACTCTGTATGTCTGTATATTACTCAATCACGACTAGCCTACTGAACCAATTTGAATGAAATTTTGTATCGAGATGTTTTGATACCCGAGAAAGGACATAGGGTACTTTTTACTGCGGGAAAATGACGCATTCCCATAGGAAAATTCAAGTGGGCGGATCGCTTTTAGCCTAAACGACTAAACCGATTTAAATTAAATTTGATAAGGAGTCCGTTTGACACTTACGAAAGGACATGAGTTACTTTTGACCGCGGGAAAACAACGCATTCTCATGGGAAAAATTACTTTCCGGGGAATCTGATCGCTATCACTCCTAAATTACCTAAGATTTGAATTATATTTGGATAAAATTGGTACTACGGGAAAACAACGCATTCCCAAAAAAACTACCTAATGCGGACGAAGTCGCGGGTAAAAGCTAGTATGATAAACTTTAATGTTAAAAACACAGCTGTAGCAAACATACGATCAAAACTTAGGAAGCATCCAGAATCAAACTACAAACTTGAATATCTCAAAGCTATGTGTTAGTGGGTTGGAATCAAACCAATTACAAAAACCATTTTGACTAACATTCGTTTCTTTGTAAAGGTATTACTTGAGCACGTTCTTTAAAGCAAGATTTAATAGGTCGTTTCATACAAAATCATTACTTAAACTGGCTGCATAGTTGCTAAGCGTCATGTCTGTAAGAGTAAGGAACCAGCCTCTGAAACCTTGACCTAGTTATCTAAGACTACGACATCGATGCGCTATTTTACGGGGGTTTACAAGGGTTTACATCGAATTGGCTGCAATCGTTCATTCTTCCTAGGCATGTTTTTGTGCGTCCATACCAATATCTGACTGGTTTTTAATATTTTAAAGGTTATTTCTTTTTAGGGAATAGGTCTAAAAATTGCCTTTCATGATTTATTATCAAAATACACATCGCTGTTTAAAAAAATCATTCAATAAAATGTTTTAAGTCGTTCTCCTAATTTCTGTTCGCTGTCCGGAACCCAGAATCAAGATTTCTACCTTCAGCAGTGTCAAGATAAGATAAGATTGGTACATTTCAATGTATACATTATGAAGCTTAATAAATAAATATCATATCTTTAATATAAAAATGAATCGCAAAATGTGTTGGTAAGCGCATAACTCAAGAACGCCAGGACCAATTTGGCCAATTCTTTTTTTATGATATTCCTTAAGTACGGGGATGGTTCTTACAACGAAAAAAATAAAATAAAAAACAACTGACAGGACAGCGCCTGCGAGGCTGGCTAGTTTATAATATAAAAATGAATTGCAAAATGTGTAGGTAAGCGCATAACTCAAGAACGCCTGGACCAATTGGCCAATCTTTTTTATGATATTCCTGAAAATTGGATGGATGGTTCTTACGAAGAAAAAATTAAAAAAAAACAGCGGGCAGGACAGAGTCTGCGGGGTTCGCTAGTTTCAAACAAAATATTCAGTTTAAATCGTGTATTTTCTCAGACAGAACGAAAAATATGAGTGTCCGTTAATTACGCATGATTTCCGACACAATTGAAAAATATTAAGTATCTCGCTCGCAGATTAAGCAATTTCCTTCCTTACCAAAACCTTGTCTTGGATCAGTAGGGCCGAGGTAATCAACAGAAGCTGACCTGTGTCACTTTTTCGGTTGATAAATTAAGACTACAAGTACCTAATTACCTTTCGCGTGGTTTGCATATCTTCTAATTTCCGTTCGCTCGCTAATGTTGTAAAAGGTCTAAACATTGGCTAGTTAGATTATTACATACAGAAATTCGTTGTTAACCACATGTTTGAAGCAATATACCGTATTCCTTAACATTTTATTTATATTAAATAAATACTGTCATGTCCCCAATTTCAATAACGCATTTTCATCACGCTAAGCGTGATGAAAGTACTTTATACACGTTAGTTTTTTAAATGATTTTACCTAATGACAGGTGCTTACTAAAAGTCATTTGGTATTTATGTCGCAGTCCAAACCAAAGCAAAGCAGGGCCATTTTGTATGCAGGTCAACGATTCAATGTCAACCAAGAAATTATCGTTATTCAATATAGCTAGCCTAAATGTAATAGAGCGGGTCATCAACCGGCTCTTTGACAGTTTAATTCGGTAAAATATTTATTTTTTAAGAAATTTTCTAATTTGCATCACGCCTTATCTAATATCCGTTACGCTGAAAATTTTATCACTTCATAAGTCCAAAACCGGAAAGGATATTTAAGTGTCAAAATAATGCATAATCTGTACAATTTAACATTCTTTCTAAATTTAATCAGCAGTTAAAGTAATTTATTGAGAAATAATAAGCGTGACGAAAATTAGACGACGAACACCTCAACGAAGAATAACTGTAATATTCTTACCTTTACAGAATTGACTACCGGCAGAGATTTTCCCACCACTAAAGGTCAGTGAGAGCAGGTTGTCCGGCAGTATTCTAAGCTATTCTGGGGCTCGTAAGGAAGATAATAATCAGACAGTAAATAGGAGGAGGCTGATACAAGGCATAGTTTTTAAAATTTGACTCGAGACTCCGAGCCGAGTCATAAAAAATCGGCAAAGAACGAGTCGAATCAAAACGAAGTGTTACGTACCAAAACAATAAGACTTATTTTATTCAATAAGTTTGAATAGAAATAATGACTGTAGTGACCTAATTGGTGTATAATGTTTGACAATGTAAGTATCGGCTCGGGGTTCTCACTATACCACGTCTTCACTGTACGGCGGTCTGCGCTCGACTGACTGCGCTTGCGCTACGTCAGTCGACACGCCCCCTCCCCGCACCTGCGTGGGGTGTAGATCCGAGACGACAAGAGTTATTATGACTGTGTATGTGTGTGTTGCATTTCTACTTATTGTAACTAATATATTATTATAATAAATATAATATACCAGTATGCTACATCCCTCCTTTATTGTATTTTTTTTAACGTCATTTTACTTTCTTAGTAATCCTTGACCAATTAACAGTGATATTAAGTAAGCTTAGTAATCAATATTTATTTTCCTACTGTGAATCAGATTTGGTAGTTTATGTTTTATTTGGATG
Organism: Pyrausta despicata; assembly: GCA_963921415.1. Classification (NCBI taxonomy): domain Eukaryota; kingdom Metazoa; phylum Arthropoda; class Insecta; order Lepidoptera; family Crambidae; genus Pyrausta; species Pyrausta despicata. Next base: position 13,655,213 of record OY992861.1, on the reverse strand, counting down.
CACTGTCTTCCTCGTTGCCCTTCCATACGTTTTAAGAGCAGAATATTTCGCCTCACCACTTGACCTGTCGTATCATTCCGGACCTCTACATCACCTTTACTATTGGACCGACAGTATGAGTTTTGGGCTCATGTAATGTGTAAGAAAACTGCTGACGCATAGAGTTGGAAAGTGCTGACTTTGTAGTGGCGCTTAGTAATTGACATAATTTAGATCATGTTTTCTGTTTTATAGCGTTATCAGGTATGTAGTTTCAAGTTATTGTTAATTAGCCTATACCTATTCTAATAATATATGTGTGCTCTCTTAAGCCTGAGATACAGGTTGATATCTAACCTAGTTCAGTTAAAGAAAGTAATGGATCCTTGTTTTGATTAGAAACATTAGTACAGTCATTTTTCATAGGCTGCCAATTCTTGTCCGAGATCCGTTCCGCACATGTCACATGAGAAACAGTCAGTGTCAGTGTTGACGTTAAACATGAGGTCAATCTGTTTGCTGGAAGATGCCTCAGTTGCAGTTTTTTCTACGTTGTTAGTACGTTTGGATCTTTTTTTTTTTTTGGTTATTATTCTGTTTAATTCTTGATATTCTAATTTCTTGCTTCCAAAATTTCCTAACTGTCTTTACCTATAACTCATTATCCTCGGAAATGATATCGTCTAGGGTAATTTTAATTATCTGTAAACGATAAAAGACCGCAATCTAATGCAACAATATATACCTATTTATGTAGGCATCTCTATTTATCCATGAAATCCAGTGTCGTTTTTAAAACAAACTTCTTTTTTTGTATTTTCATGTATCGCAATTTAGTGACACCTTTATTCGCAATTAAATGCCAATAAATATCGTAATTTAATACCACCCTTATTTCGCAATAAAATGCCAATGAATATCGCAATTTCATGCCACCCTTATTTCGCAATTAAATGCCAATATCGCAATTTAATGACAACCTTATTTCGCAATTAAATGCCAATGAATATCGCAATTCAATGCCACCGTTATTTCGCAATTAAATGCCAATATCTTCGCAATCTAATGCCACCAAGTTTTTCAATCTATATACGAGCTCACATCTGTTTATTTTTATAACAACGTCTCATATATAGATCCGACTCCGTGGCAAGCAGCTCAAGCAGCTGAGTCGATATCAGATATCAGAATCAACAGTGGTATTACAAATAAAACAAACACATCTCTCACCCAGACCAGCACAAAGAGACACGTTCACGCACGCAAATGGCTGCACTGCGCGGGGATCGAACCCGCGAACTCCCGGTCAACAGTCAACCTCCCGACCATTTCAACAAAGTGTTCGTCAGGCTAAGCTACAAGCATACAAAGTTAAATAATGTGTTAGCTTTATTATAATAAAGCCTGCCTGGGCCGCAGATATAGATCATTACGCCTCTAGACTCGATTACTTTAGAATACCGTCTCTTGCTTGCCGCCGTAAATGCAACGAGCTGGTTACTCTCTACAAAATTATCCACTCTGAGATTGATTCGCCGTCACTTCTTTCTTTGCTTAGCTTCAACATTAGATTCAGGTCTCGTGACTCCGCACATAAATTGTTCTACCTCCTTATTTACAAAAATAACATAATCATTTTTCAACCCTATTTCTGGAATGTGCCATTTGTAAAATGATACCCTTTCTAAACCTGCATCTTTGTATATTATTCATGTAGTTTGTACAAATCCAAAAAATAAATTAATAGGATTCTCTCTGGCCAATATTAAATCACCATTTGTGTATAATTAAGTAAGTTATTCACACTTACTCTTGTTATTAGTTCTTTTTTTTAAATATAGTTCTAACAAAACTAATAATAGTTGATAATAATAATAATAGTTCTCCTGGTCGACCCCGACCACGGCGGCCAATCTCAACAGAGCTCAGCCAACTATGCAGGAGACATTAAAGCGCACAAGCGCGAAAGCAACACACAGGCGCACTCACCGCTCCATCACTCTCAAAGTTTAGCGAGACGGCAATCCGACACGACCGGAGAGAGAGATCAGGCGCAGGACTAACGGCCCAATGTGCTTTCCGAGGCACGGGGGTGCAACACCGCCAACTTCCCGACTCCGAGCCGCACCCGAGAAACTCATGATAGAAAATCTCAGAAACAACCCTGGCCCGACCCGGGAATCGAACCCAGGACCTCCCGGATGCAAGGCAGAAACTTTGCCACTACATCAACGAGGCAGTAGAGGTTTAACCCTCTAACATTTCATTAAAGTTAGAACAAATTGTGATTACATGTTTAGAGTTTCAGTCTAGCTTTGTATACTGTTTTACCATTCGTTATTTACTGAACGTTATTTGGTTTGTGAGCCATGAATAAATAAAATAAAAATAATATATAATGTCTTTATAAGTATAATGTTTTCTGCAGCAGTCATAAAACTTGCATTAAGAAAAGTGCCGTGTCATAATATGCGCCTAGTTAAAGTTAAACAATATAGGTTGTTTACAAGTCGGCCGAGCGCGTGACTTTCGAGCAAATAAAACCGCGTCGCTCCCATGTTCCCATCACAATTATATTATATTATTGGTATCACTACACAGTATAAAACAAAGTCGCCTTCTCCGTCCCCATGTCCCTTTGTTCGCTTATATCCTCAAAACTACGCAACACATTTTGATGCGTTTTTTTAAATAGATACTCGTAGATTGCTGATCAAGCAGGGAATATAATGTCTCTATGTGTGCTCGGGGGCTGAAGGAAATGTTACACTTTTTATGATAAAATAATAATTATAATCATAATTGACCGTGCACAGATTAATTTAATTAAATTTATTTTTATTTTGTACTAATACAGTTTTTAGGATTACTAACAAAAATGGATCAATGTAATCTTTTATCGTGAACTAACGGACCCCGCAGACGCTGTCCTGCCCATTGTTTTTTTTCTTCGTTAGAACCATCCCCGTACTTTAAGGAATATCATTTAAAAGAATAGGCCAAATTTGTCCAGCGGTTCTTGAGTTATGCGCTTACCAACACATTTTGCGATTCATTTTTATACTATAAATAAATAATAATAATAATAGAGTGATTCAAGAGGAAGGTTTATATTATGTACAATAACATCAATAAAATAGTGGAGAAATACTGTTATCTTTGAGGTTTCTAATGTGATGTTGTAAATTATCTTTTTTTTTTCGCTTACATTGCACACGCAGGCTGAACCCTACGAGATTTATCAAAACAATGCACCAATATTTGTGCACATTGAAAAGGTCTACAGAAAACTACGTCTATCTCTCAAGGATATCCCACAACAACACTTTTTTGACCCCCAACCTTTACGACATAATGGCTAACCTTTGAAGCGATTCTCACCAATACAGCATTAATACCCATCCAATCACACAGCTTAAATAAATTATTGATTTAACATAGATCTACATTGTCGTTTACATCACAAGATCCAAATGAATATTTTCAAAGATATTACAGATTTAAAACTGCGGGACGCAGTGCTTGCGGCGGCACTGGCCGGGGGCAGCGTGCCTATAAACGATGTATATAAAGACATTCTGTAATGTAACAACTGTTGCAAAACAAAATAAATAGACAAAAATGTAAAAAGCAAATAAGTAATGTAGGTATGAATCTAAACACTCCAACTGGGGTCACTCCACTGAAAGGGGAACTATTCCACAAATCTAAAGTGTGCGGGCCACGAGCAGCGATGAACAAATCAAAACCACTGGATCGACCCCAATCACCCCTTCAGTGGGCGACATAGGCCATATATGTATGTTATACCCGTGCGAAGCCAGAGTGGGTCGCTAGTTAAGAATAATTGATAAACTAGCCTTTAAGAGTTTAGAACAACCAAAGTCGAATAAACATAGTAAAAGTTTGATAAATAGTGAGTGGGTCGGAAAACAGTATTTACATTGTCAGATCTAATTTAAGTTTAAGGTCACAGGTTTGATAGGAACACTAGTTTTATCAACGAGCATTTTTCTGTTATGGGAATCGAACCCATAGCTGACTTCCATAATTCAACTATGCGGCAGACTGAAGGAATTTTATTTATTTATTTACTTATTATTATTTTTAATATGCATATCAGCTAGGTCAAACTAAAGTTTTCCTTTCCTTTTCGATGAAAATGTAGATGTAAGTTAAAAAAAGATAATAAGGGTATTTTTTTTTAAATATTTTCCTTACTAACACGCGTTGCTTCCTTCCTTTTTAATGAGAAAAATTAAACACTTACAGTTCACCTCGTCGCCAAAATGTAGTGACCTAATTGGTGTATAATGTTTGACAATGTAAGTATCGGCTCGGGGTTCTCACTATACCACGTCTTCACTGTACGGCGGTCTGCGCTCGACTGACTGCGCAGTGCGCTTGCGCTACGTCAGTCGACACGCCCCCTCCCCGCACCTGCGTGGGGTGTAGATCCGAGACGACAAGAGTTATTATGACTGTGTATGTGTGTGTTGCATTTCTACTTATTGTAACTAATATATTATTATAATAAATATAATATACCAGTATGCTACAATGACCAAACATACTATGTGTAAGTACCGGTTGAGATAAGTGGAATAATTTTCAGCACATAAAAGACTTGATAGATTGATTGATTTACACTTTATTGCAAAACGCAAAACAAAAATTACAGACAAGTTAAATAAAGAAAGATGTACAATTTAGGCGGTCTTATCGCTTGTAGCGATGTAAAGTTTTACCTGCTAGTCAAGGTAGTCGATTGAAATTGGGTATCTGACAGGATTTTTGAATCCACTGCCTTCTCAATTGGGCCGAGAGCAGAAGGCAGTATCGCGTCGCCATGGCAACGGATTAGGGCCGCACCGACCGTGACCCGCTCCCGACGGAGACTTATTTTAATCTGCATAACGGCCCATTTACAAAGACGGTGAGAGCCTTATTTTAATCTGCATAAGGACTTATTACGATGAGAGCGAACATCGAACACCTGAGATGTTCTGAATGCTCATTTTCCGGAAATCTGATGGAGATATTTGGAAATTCGATTTCATTTATCGGCCGTTGGTGCGGAAAGATGGTCATTCTACAAAAGTAATCATGTAACCATACCTCAAAAAATATACGATTGCTACCCATCTCCAAGATAAGTGTACTTTTTTTATTATCGTATAAATATTTTTGTTACTTTACTAAAGATTTTGGCTGTGTCACATGAGCCTTTAGCTAAATAACCGTTATTTTTGTCGGTTCATACGGCGTGGAGAGGCTGCACAGAGTGGCATTGTGAGTCCCATAATGAGCTGCCATCGTGTATATTTTAAGACTGTCCTAAATATTTTGGAACAGCCAGACTATTCTGGACAAGTTGCATTTGAGGGTGTGTTATCGAATCACTCATCATCATCATCATGATCTTATGGCCTGTTTAGTTTTTTCTGATGTTTTAAGCAGCATCTAAGAAGAGGCGCAACGCCGCCCTTGACTAAAAAGTCCAATCCTGGAAAGACATTTTTAGATACACTTATGACAAACATATAGAGTGTCCGTCCAAGCACCTTTCTTCATGATTGCGTTAGGTGGATCTGGTTTTACGAGCCAGATGTTGAAAAGAACAACCACCGTTATGTATTCGTAGCGTTTACCTATCGTTAACATGTCAATTTGTAAGGGAAAACTAAGGAGCATATGGAAAACTGATAATTCCTGACGTTTGGTCGACACGAATACGTTGCGACAATGTTCGTGCTTACCCCACTGGTGGTGTGTCACCCAACCTTCGATCCGACCTGCATCATGCAGCGAGGTTCCTGCGGTGCCACCTCTGACGGGTTCGCCAATTGGTAGGATGCCTTCTGCCCACAACTCGGCCCGATCAAGTCCTCTAGTAAGGGACACGTCGCGGACGAGACTGAGTCCTTGTATGGGTGGCTCCTCAGGCTCGGCCGCGTCGTCGTAACCGCTAGAGCGACTTTAACGGCGGCTGTGCCCGTCTTCTGTCCGATTAAGCTGATAAAGCCTTCGTCTAAGGCTTCAGCGATAGTTTAAGAAAATAGGAGCGGCAGTCAACAGTCAACCGCGGTAGAAGTAACTTCTCCGTGAAATCTATGTCCGTTGTTAGGGTGAACTGTGATAATCATTAATTTAGTGACTTTAACTATGCTAAGTGTAAATTGTTCTTGAACAATTGCTTCCATGTTCTATTTTTATTTTATTTATTATTAAGTGTTGTACCATTTATTTGTTGGAAGTAATAAACTCAATTTTATTATTTAATAATATTATTTTTTATTATTATTGTTTTTTTTTATTATCTTATATATAAAAATGTTCGCTGTTCTTTAGTCTCGCTAAAACTTGAGAACGGCTGAACCGATTTAAATAATTATAGTCTTAAAATATTTGTGGAACTCCAGGGAAGGTTTAAAAGATAAGATTTTTTTTAAATCGCTAAGGGCAGAACAACGTCTGCCGTCTCCGCTAGTCTTATATATAAAAATGAATTGCTGTTCGTTAGTCTCGCTAAAACTCGAGAATCGCTAAACCGATTTGAATAATTTTAGTCTTGAAATATTCGTGGAAGTCCAGGGAAGGTTTAAAAGATAAGAAAATTTTAAAAAAGCAATTGCAGAACAACGTCTGCGGGGTCCACTAGTCTTATATATAAAAATGAATTGCTGTTCGTTAGTCTCGCTAAAACACGAGAATGGCTAAACCGATTTGAATAATTTTAGTCTTGAAATATTCGTGGAAGTCCAGGGAAGGTTTAAAAGATCTAAAATTTAAAAAAAAATGAACGGGCAGGACAACGTCTGCCGGGTCAACTAGTCTTTTAAATAAAAATGAATTGCTGTTCGTTAGTCTCGCTAAAACTCGAGAATGGCTAAACCGATTTGAATAATTTTAGTCTTGAAATATTCGTGGAAGTCCAGGGAAGGTTTAAAAGATCTAAAATTAAAAAAAAGGAACGGGCAGGACAACGTCTGTCGTGTCAACTAGTCTTATATATAAAAATGAATTGCTGTTCGTTAGTCTCGCTAAAACTCAAGAACGGCCCAACCGATTTGAATATTTTTGGTCTTGAAATATTCGTGAAAGTCCAGGGAAGGTTTAAAAGATCAGAAAATTTGAAAAAAAAGCAACGGACAGGACAACGTCTGTCCGGGTCCGCTAGTTATAAATAATTATGATTGAGTGCGAGAGTTTATCTCTTTAATGGATTACCTTTCCTCACTAGGACAATAGCCCAGACAATGCTGCTGGTCAAATGGGTTGCACCCGGCTAAATCAGACATATTATTATAGTATAAAGCAAAGTCGCATCCCGCGTCTGTCCCTATGTCTGTCTGTTTGTATGTATACGTGCTTAGAACTTAAAAACTACTTAACGGATTTAGATGCAGTTTTTTAAATAAGAGTGATTCCAAAGGAATGTTTATATGTACATACAAAAACATGCTTAATATATTGGAGAATCACTGGATTTTTTTCAGCAGGCAGGACAACGTCTGCTAGGTCTGCTAGTGTTATATATTTCGCCTCCAGTTCATGTCCGTTTTTGTGGAGTTCCAATTAGTTTTATCCGAACAATGTACACCCAGGTATTTCAACCACCCAATAATACACGAGTATTTCCTTCATTTGGTGACTGAAAGTATTGATTGGCTGTTAAAACGAGGACCCGCTAGCACCAATAACACTTAGGTATCAATTTTAAATATTGCTTTCGTTACGCAATTGGGTAGTTTTTACTGTTGATAACGTGATGTTGGTGTTTTGTGAGCATTGCTACTGAACTAAGAGCACATGAGCGTTGTTCATGTAATGTATTCAAATCCATAAGAAAGTCTGCTTTCGAAATTTTGCGTAGCGCCTCTCTTTAACTTGTGGTAATGCAATTAAAATTCAGATGTAAACACCGCTGTCTCCACCAATCCGCACTGAGCCCGCGTGGTGGAGTATGACTCGGACCACCTCATAGTTGAGGTGAGGCCTGTGCCCAGCAGTGGGACTTATGTAGGCTGATGAGAAACACCGCTGTAGTATTATACTAAAACTGTTTATTGTCTGAAAATTATAAAAGTCTCAATTCATTACAGTTATTTGCAATTAAAACATTCCATTAATATTTCATATAACAAAATACTACTTTTAGTAATTAATCATAGTACAACTTATGAATAAGGTAGGATGTTCTAAATGTTCTCATAATATTTACTTTAATAAAAACTCTCTCTGCTTTATACATCAATTGTTGATAGCGACGGTGCCTCTTCATGACATTTGGCATTTAAAAATGAGTGGCGCTGCCCATAAGATAATGCAAAAATAACTTATCGATCCTTGCTACACTCGTTCTAGGCAAATTCCAGCAGTTCTGGTACCTACACTTTAACAATAGGTGTACGTGGGTATTTCGCATCTTCCAACTAGGTAGGTACTTTCAATCGCAGTAGGTATATAAATAGTCAGTGGATATTAATTAAGGAGTTTTACGTAAATTTCAGTTTCTCTCAATACGACGTCCAGCTGAATTTAGAGATTGACAATGCGTCAAACAAACGTCAACGATTATTTATTTTTAATTATTAAGATCAAGATATTATAGTATCAACTAGCTGTGCCCGCGACTTCGTCCGCGTGGAGTTGTAATTTTGGGCATAGACATGTACTGTCGCAGACAGTTTTTTAGATCATTTCAAGAGGAATAATTCTTTCATATTTATATTTTTGGTATCTTGAACCGTTTTCGCAGCGTACGCAACTCAAGGATGGTTTAGTAGATTCTGAGATTCAATTTACTGCCTGCCCCCTAAGTTCATCGGCGTGATTATTTATATCCCAGTTTACTCTCCAGGTGATACTGAGTCAAATAAAAAAGTCCCGTCAAAATCGGTCCAGTAGATTCTGAGATTAGCCCGGACAAACAGACAGACAGACAGACAGACAGACAGACAAAATTTTTAAAAATTGTTGTTTTGGCTTCTATTACGGTAATTAAGACCCCCTGTAACAATTTTTCATAAAAATCTTCAATGTACAGAAATCGATCTTTTACAGTCTTATTATATGTATAGATTATCGATCTTTTACAGTCTTATTATATGTATAGATTGTATGCGTATGTTTGTTTGATTGGTCGTGTGTGTGCCCGCGTGTATTTGTGTGTGTTAAATGTTGCCTAGGCATATGATATCCCAAAAATATTACAGCTTTGTAACAAAACACATTGTCAGTAACCACAAGTCGAACAATAACCGTCCGTTCTAGTAAGTGACTTATAATAACAAATGTTAACATTGCGTGATACCGGCTCAGCGTCGCCATGTATGTATATATATCGCCCCTCATGGCGTGCAATCACCATTTAATGTAAGGTTGAACAGACACAGTTTTTAACCCCCGACGAAAAAGAGGGATGTTATAAGGTTGACTCTATGTGTGTGTATATGTGTTTTTGTTGGTGGGGTTTTGTGTGTGTCTGTCTGTGACATAGTAGCTCCCGAAAAGATCGACCGATTTCAAAGATGTTTTTTTATTCGCAAGATAATATAATCACGATGGATCTTAGCTATAGATGGTTAAAATCCGTCTAGCTGTTGAAGCTCACCAGCTATTTTTTGGCTAATTCGAAGTTTTTAGGGTTCCGTACCTCAAATAAAAAAACGGAACCCTTATAAGATCACTTTGTTGTCCGTCCGTCCGTCTGTCAAGACCGTTTTTCTCAGGAACGCGTGGAGGTATCAAACGGAAATTCCTATATGATACTTAGGTCTACTGTCCCTGGAAGCTGTTGAAAAATCAACCTTCTAAGCCAACGCAATCAAAATATACAGCCATTTAGGCCGCAAATTTCCGCAAATTTTCGAAACTCGCACGGGAATCGAAACCTACAGGGTACTTCCCGTAAACTTAGAATCTTGAAATTTAAATTTTCAGTTTCATCATATAAAAAAATATTTTTGTCAATTTTGAAAATTTCAAAGTTACTACTGCTTATCTCATGAACGCGTTGAGATATTAAATTAAAATTTATATTAAATACTTAAGTCTATAATACCCGTGATGGGTGAACTTTTACTTATATACCTACAGGTTTGTACGGAACCCTCAGTGCGCGAGTCCAACTCGCACTTGACCGGTTTTTTTTTACTGGAAAGTTGGTTTTTAAAGTCGTACACGGCTAATCATGCCCTTTTTTTTATCCCCCGCAAACTTGAAAAGGGATGAAATTTTGAAAGACGCGCGATTGTAAGAGGATCTATTTGAAAATTCGACCGGAAATAATATACTCGTATCATTTACCGAGGCTAAATCGTGTCATGAAACTAGTTGATAAATACCTATCAGCATTTAGAAGACTGTTTCTTTACAATGTGCCCTGTTGAGGTCTCTTTCACTGGAGAGACGTACGAGGCCTACGTTTCAGTTAGACCACTAAGTATATTGCATTTTCATAGCAAGCCTTCATAGGCTACGCAAAGCGTCACACCAAAGTATGTTTTAACGACCACTTTGGTGTAATGGTCATGAAGTTGACTTATGACCAAGAGGTCGCGGGTTCGATCCCCTGCACTTTACAAACATTTGTGTGAATGAACATGTCTGTTTGTACTGGTCTGGGTGTTATGTTATATGTATTAATTTAAGTTTATTTGTACACAAGTGCTGAAGCTACTTTCCTCGGAGTCAGATCAATGTATGTGATGTTGTTGGATATATTTTTTTGTAAGAGTATAACCATATTTCGTCTGATCTGTGGTAATAATGACGGTTGTGACGTGACGTACAGCATGTGTTGCCGAACTCCATCTTAGTACGCATTAACATATAACGTTCGTTAAAACGTTCGTTCGTTCCGTTTAAACGTGTTTGTTATTAGCGTATGTAGTTGTAAGCGAGTTCACACATAACACAGTATTCCGAATCCAGTAGAAAATACATTTCCGGAAAATAAGCAGCAATCTGTTTTAATCTATGTGTTATTAGCGTACTTATGTGCCAGATCACATATAATACAGTATTTCAGATTCAGTATAACGTATCCAAAAAACGGATAAGTACTATACTGTGCTGTGTGAATACTATCTCCAATAGCAACGGATGTGTTAAAACGGATCCTGTTAATGCTGTGTGAGTAGTAGCAACGGATCCTGTAAAACGGCCGTTACATGTGATCGCGCCCTTATTTAATCTGCACCCAATAGTAATCTGCACCTTACTACTCATAGAAGACATTAAGTACGTATATTTGTATAACTGCTATGTCAACTCGCATATGCAAATGCATATATTCTCACGCACGTGTAGATCGAGAAACAGGTATGTATATGTAAAGTAGCTCAGTAGTTTGGTACCTGTCAAGCCTATTTATAGAGAGGCTTAGAAAACGCACACTAGCTTCGGATCACCGGGTTAATGCCTACTTAGGTACAACAATACTATGCATAATGACAGATACAAAAGCTGGTGACGGAATTGTTAAATGCTTATTTGTTTCTTCGGTTCAACAGTAGACATTGAAATGAGACACTTTTACGGATTATTTCGCGATTTATTTGCATTTTGTTTTAACCTGACGTTTCGGACTCTTTTCAGCGTCCGTGGTCACAGGTAGACTAAGGTGTTAGTTGTCATTACATAATTTGAAAAAATTGTAAACTACCATCACTCAAAAATATTAAGTTACGTTCCTATCCACACAAAATGAGCTAACAGTATCTTGAGGTCTTGCAGTGCGGGGTCGAGCTTGAGTCTTGGCTAAAACAGGATCCCAAGCTGCTGGAAATTTTTTAAAAAGGTTAAATCAAAATGTAAATAAATCGCGAAATAATCCGTAAAAGTGTCTCCATTTCAATTGTTAAATGCTTTTGATAAATCATTGCTATACTCGTAGATATATGGAACTCTTCATTGTCTTAAACAAGCTAAAGAAAATCTTGTAAAACTCTTTGTTTATTCAAAAGATCTACAAACTTTTAAACCATCGAAGGTGACAGATGGCTCAATCGACACAATACCTATCGTACCTACTCTCCGACACATAGTATATATTACAATCAGGGCAATTATACACCTCCATCACAGCTTCCAATGACCAAGCCAAACTTTGAACCACCTGAATTGTCATTTTACTTATTTCTGTTTTTCCATATGGGGGTTGAAACCCAGGATACGTCGAATATGCTAACAAAATACGTAAAGAGTTCGATGCTGTCTCCTTGCATGTTTTCCAGAAATCAGAGACTTTGAATAAATGTAGATAGGAATTGAAAAACTTAGTCCATTTTTTTCGTCTGTCAAACGAAACCCCCAGTCATAGAGTCCCACCCCCAACCTACTAGACCAGCAAAACGTTGACAGAGCTGACGAAATACGCCATGCCTTACCTGGCCTCGCGGATGGCGTCGACCCAGTGCACGCAGTCCACCTCGGACGCTGCCCGCAGCTCGTACTGCCGCTGACTCTCGCGCCGATACGAGATCGTGAAGCAGAACTGTCAAGAAATAGATGCTTTAGTATCACACCAAATAAAAATAATGCTAACGGTCACCTTTGCACTAGACGATGACTGCCTCGTTGGTGTAGTGGCAAAGTTGATGCCTTGCATCCGAAAGGTCCTGGGTTCGAATCCTAGGTCGAGCCAAAATTGTTTCTAAGATATTCTTTCATGAATTTCTCAAAAAAAGCTCGGAGTCGGGAAGTTAGCGGTGTTACACCCCTCGTGCCTCGGAAAGCACGTTAAGCCGTTGGTCCTGCGCCTGATCTCTCTCTGGTAATGTCGGATTGCCGTCTCACCGAACTTTGAGAGTGAGTGCACCTGTGTATTGCGTTCACACTTGTGCACTATAATATCTCCTGAGTGGTTGGCTGATCTCTGTTGAGATTGGCCGCCGTGGTCGAAATCGGCCAGAAGGACTATTACTAGACGGTATACTCTTGACTTACGGCAATTACTACTTTCATAAAATCGCAGGCACCTCCTGTCCAAAAATTTTCTCCTGCCAAAAAGTCTCAAACAAGTTTTTCACAGATTATTGTTTCGAAATGTGCTGTGGATGTGGCTTTATGTTGAACTAAACACACAAAAACTTTTGAAAGTTGTTCGCTTTCTCAATTTTATAGAGTCTCAGTTAGTACAAGTTAAGTGTTAGTAAATAGCATAAACAAACTTATCATTAACAGAAAATGTATACAAAATAAGTATACTCGTATTTATAAAAAGTGAGTATCCAAACAACTTCTAAATTTTCAAAAGTATATCGCATTAAACAATAAAAATATTATGGCATCAGGAACGTACCGAATTTTGCCAGAAGTTTGTTGAAGTTGTGGGAAAAGTTTCTATTTATTTGTTTTCAGTTCCTTCAAAGGGAAAAGTCCTTTTTGTTAAAAATATAACTTTTATGCTGCGGCTAAGTACTTATTGGAATAGTTATCTAACATAGAAGCTCTTATGGAAAGTTTGTAGAAAAGAGAAATCAATGTCTGTTTCCTAAGATAAAAACAAAGTTGGTGTCAAAAATCTTTTAAAACTGGCTTAACCACGCTTTCTAGTTTTTCGCCTATAGGTAGGAAATATCGGAAGGAAGTTTTTTACTGTTTTTTCTCTGTTAATATTAATAACGATTCTCCAGTGACAAATTGGTGGCTCATATCCTGAGGGATCCGCTTAGCGCCTAAGGTTCCCCAAGGATATAAGGCTTACACGTGCAACTATCTGTCGCCACGACTCGCTTCTGACAGCGTCAACCAATCGCCGCGCCTCGATCGCTGGCAGTCGCGTAGCGGCAACAGTATGCCGCAGATGTGGCCTGAGCCTTAGATCGGTATTCAGCACGTTTCTTACCGAAGCGTTCCTCTCCATGGGCGCCTTGCTGAGCCGCTCGCAGTACGAGCCCTCCAACAGCAGCACTCCTGTGGGCCGGGTGTTGTTCTCCGATTCGTAGTAGAACAGCATGTTCTGCGGTAGACATTTTTAGTTTTAGTGTAAGGAAGGTGATTTTTTTACTCATTTAACTACAATCTATAGGCATTGTTAAAGAATACCAAGAACAAATCTGCCGAAAAAGATATAATTTTAAATTTTAAAGCCGGGCAATAATTAAATCTTTAGAAATATCTCACCAGGCGTTGGCTAGACACGCCTTTTTGGGACACCTTGTACATTTTAAATCGATATCTTTTAAACAGCATACCTACTGCTGTTTAAAAGATACTGGCCATACGCTGGCCACACGTCAATTTATTTACTGCGGTATGATGCGGTATATTCTACATTTTTTATAGAGTAGGAGTAGTTTCCTCTTTCTGGTGGTAGTCTGTATCTTGTATATCATAGTTAGTCTAGTCTGTGGTCGCGTACGATCCAATGCAAAGATAACCAAAATCTCATCGATGTCTCGATAACGTTTACGTATTTATTTATTTTTATTTTATTTTATTATTTTATGGGAAACATACAGTTTTAACAATACATAACAAATAGGTAATTAAAATAAAACATAAACCAATTAAGTTTTCTTAATTTAAAACCAATAAAAAATTTGTTTAAAAGTTTAAGATATGAGAAACTATAAAATTATATAACGATGACATAAAGCCAAAGAAACGACATTACTTAGTATCGGGGCAAGTTATGAGTTTCTTTTTTAAACTTAACAAAAGTTGACGCAAAAATATCTGATAATTATTACTACAGCTATGACAAGTACAAGGCAAAAAAAAGTTACCGGCATACTTAGTCTTATAAAGTGGCACATGAAAAAGTGACTGATGACGGGCATTTAAACGGGGACACCTAATAAAAATAATAGCTAAAAGATAAGGAGAGTCAACAAGATTGTGCAGCAATTTGTAAAGGAAAAAAACCGAATTATTGATACCTTACCTCTAAAAGAACTGTAAGTTGAATCTGGTACCAAATAAACGTTTTTTATTTCTTTCTTTTCTGCATACTTAAACCTCCTTACGTAATAGACTCGAGTATGCAGTACTGTTAGAGCCTTTGTGTCTTAAGTGCTATAAATAAGTAACGAGCTCTCTAAAGGGAGAAAAGAGAGTAGCTTTTAGAAGTTCAATATGTTATCAGGTCGTCCTATTCTGTATCTAATATTATTTAGTTGACCTAGAGCTGCATATAAAATCACATTGTGATTAATTAATTTTTAATTTGAAGTGTTCACAGGCAAATTTACTTACTTTAAACAAAGGAAATATTAGTGAGTTTAACGGCCGGTTACATATACTTTAACTAACTATAATAAAAAAACAGATTCTCCAAGACATCAAATTCTGATATTTTTTTTAACAGAGATTCTATTAGTATTACTGAAACTTTACTTTTATTAGGACGTTTTTGTCAGGATAATATTTTGTTGATGTTTATGTATTTATCACTAATTTTGAGCTTGACTTAAGCAAGCTTTAAGAGAACTAGCTGACCCGGCGAACTTCGTACCGCCTTAGCGTTGCAATGATTGAACAATGTCATCGAATGACATTGACATTAGTTACGCGCGTTTTTCAAAATATGCAGAATTAAATGGATATTTTTCAATATTTCTGAGAGATTTTCTTAATATTTTTTTCCGTTCAAACCTTCTCCTAATAATAACAAATACAACAAAAAAAGAATTAGTGAAATCGGTCCAGCCATTCACGCGTGATGTCGTGCCCATGAAAAACGGGTTTCATTTTTATATATATAGATGGTAGAGACAATTGCTGAAATATATATTTTTTAAATAGCGAGCAAAGGACTTAGTTACTTAAGAGCGGATACAAATTGGGCGCTTTCCAGAGAACCAGGGAGTCCTATTGAAGGGTACACATGCAAGCGCACGCTTCTGGTTAAGCGTTGTATGAAAACGCGCGCTTAACGCTAACGCCGAGCGCCCAATGTGTACCCGCTCTCAAACATAGGTTGCTAATTCAATCTCATACCAAACGAAATCGGTGCCGATCATAATTTAACTTCCACGCCCGGAATAAAATTTAGGCCTGAATGAAATTAATTTTCCGGCATGCATTCCAGTGAGGAGGGCGGAGTGCCATTGAGGACTGAGTGCCCTCCAGTTGGGGCTCTCATCTGTTAACTTAGTCGGCCTGTCGGGGTTAATAAACCATGTTAACTCGTTTCGTTTTGTAAGCGGAGGGAAATTTCGTTTTAATTTTCTATTATCTAGGTACTGTTAATCAGAAATTGGGCGATAGGAGACAGCTTTTTTTTCATTAACAATTGCGCTACTAAAGACAGTCAATAACATACTAATAATATTGAGTATTTTCTATAAAGCAACAAAAATTCGGTTCAATAACAATACCTTTTTCATCCCACTATCTTAGAAAGAGTCTTTTTGCTCTTTAATATCTGAGTGCAAAAGTTTATAAATCGTTTTTATTCACTAGAGGTTAAAGTAAATTTAAATTTAGAACATCGCTTGCAATAAGTTTGTGAATTAAAATAGTTATTTGTTATACAAGAGTGCAAAGTTGCTTTTTAACCGCGTGTTCAATTTTGATGACCGAGCAAGCAAAGGATTCTAAAATTGAATCCTGAGCGTTAGCGAGGGAATCAAAAGAGCACGAGGTGAAAAATCTTTGCACTCGAGTGCAACACGTAACTTTTCATTCCACCTCAGCGAGGAAATGACTAAATGCAAATGAAACCGTTGACAATCACAAGATAGCTACTTTTATTTCAGTTAAGGTATTAACTACTACAATATACTACAGGTAAGTATTACAGAATAATCTTTAAATTATAACAAACTTAGGTATAATTAATAAAAATTGAAAGTAACGTTGCTACAGTTATTTAAATTGAGTATAATATTTTTGTTGGGTGTTGGAGATCGGGGTGGCAAGTGTTGAATGATAAGATAGTTTTGTTATAGTTCAAAATCCACGTTTAATAAATTGTTTACAAATGTTAATGTTAAATTGTTAAAATGTTGTGAGTACGCGCCCGGTCGCGATGGCTCCGTGTCTCGCACTAAATTAGGTGAATTAGGTAAAATAATGCATCGCGAACGGGTGCGCTGACGACACGTGTTCGGTAATATAATACCGAACATTGGGTACTGCAATATTGGTGTTAGTCCCTTGTGTACTGTTTTTCGAGTGCTTGCTTCCTTGTTCTCGAATAATTCTATAAAATATGCCAAAACGTTTTCTGAGAAAGTTTTGGGCTCCTTTTGCTAGTCGCCACGCGTTGAACATGACGTACTGTTTTAAATACTTCTCGCGTGATTGTTGAGGGAGAAAGATCATTTGCGCATTATTAACAGTTTCAGTCAATTCTGTTGGCGTCAAACAAACTTCCTCGTCGCTAGAATTTACTTTTAGTTTTTTTAGTTTTTTCACTTGTTTTCAAGTTTCTTGTTTTTAATATAAGGTTTAACAATGACGTGAAAAAATGCCGCGTAAAGAACCGCCAACAAAGCAAATTGAAAAAAGAACACCAAGAAGGTTCCGAGTTTGAGTTTTTGACAAATTAAAAAAAAAATGTATGATATATTTGGCACCATAGAGGTAGCAATAAATAGGTTTAATGATTTTTTTAATTCACAAACTTGGTGCACACAATGTTCTAAATTCAAATTTACTTTAACCTCTAGTGAATAAAAACGGCTTTTCCACTCAGATATTGAAGAGCAAAACTTTTCACGTCATTGTTAAGCCATAAATTAAAAACAAGAAACTTGAAAACAAGTGAAAAAACTAAAAAAAACTAAAACTAAATTCTAGCGACGAGGAAGTTTGTTTGACGCCAACAGAATTGACTGAAACTGTTAATAATGCGCAAATGATCTTTCTCCCTCAGAATCCTTCGCTTCCTCGGTCATCAAAATTGAACACGCGGTTAAAAAGCAACTTTGCACTCTTGTGTAACAAATAACTATTTTGCTTTAAGGCGCTGACAAAACTCGCTGATATTTGGAGATCTGTTGCATAGTCCGAAGACCTTAGCCTGTTCCATTAAAAAAAAGCAGACCTATCACAAAGTCTGCCTCTTGCCGAGAGCTGCAAACCCTTGCACTCAAATTTTAGCAATATTTGTGAAAATTCGTATTTTAAATAAGCTATCTTGTTTGGATTTCCAAACAAGATTTGGCGTTCCCTTAGTTTAATACTTCAAATACGCATATACGGTGCAATACGAGTACCTACCGTCGAACAAAATTCTTGTACTAATAGAATGAATGCACTTGCCTGATAGAGAATGAACCATCGTAGCTGCCACTTGGTGTTATCGGCGCTCCGCTTGTGGAGGTATCCCGCCTGAAACAAAAAACACAGCTGAAACTACCCATATAATTGATAAGCACTGCAATTCCTGTACATGCACCTCGTGTACCTACTATTATGACTTAGGCACAAGGAATATACTACTCTCTACCGAAAGCTTAGGCAACTACTGCGACTTTCTGCCGCCCCCACTCGCCTTGGACAGCTTGTCAACTAATCGCTGCACCTATATACGAGTACCACTCGTATATCTATGCTGCACCTTATTCGTTGACAATCAAGAGTCACAACGACAGTATTAGTCGCTACAAGCGATATGACCGCCTAAATTGTACATCTTTCTTTGTTAAACTTGTCTGTATTTTTTGTTTTGTTTATAGAATAAAGTGTTAATCTATCTATCTATCTACGCCGCAAGTTATGTCTTGTCTATAGTCATGGTTATGGCTAATATCTGTTAAGTTTTGCCGTCGAAGCCAGATTTGGAATTGAAGATTATGTCATGTAATTGAGTAATTCAAAATAGTAACTGAAATTTAAATGTATTTAGCTATATTTCATTTAATGTTGTTCTAGAGTTTACATTATCAAGATAATTATTAAGGATACTGAATTTTGCATTTTTTTTCAATTGCAGTAATAATAATTGACGTCTTCGTGGAATTTTAAATGAACCGAAAAGTATTTTGTTTGCTCATGGTCATCAAGAGGTTAGGAGATTTAAAGAGTTAAGTTCTTGAGCAACTTCAATGCACTACGTAATTAAAACAAATGTATGTAATCTTTTTCATTTATTCATACTTCTACTATGCAAACATTTCGAACTTTGCCAATGCTTGTAATTTTCAATAAAAATAGGCTGCTGAATTAAGAATCTGACAAAGAAACAGGGTTCATGAAATCAGCGCCAATATGGCCGCCAAAATCACGGACCACGGACTCTGAAAAGGTTCTAAATGTCAGGTTAAAATAAATAAATAAACATTTCACAGCAATAACACCAATTCTCTAATCCCAAATTAAGCTATGAGGCTTGTGTTATGGGTACTAGAAAACGGATTAGGAGTACAGAAAACTCGTCATATATGCCTTTGAGGGTACCAGCGGTACCTACAAAAGCCTTGTGTCTGACACAAGGTCCCGATCCATTTAGTCTTGATCAGACAGCTTCCGCTAAGACTAAATCAACATCGCTAAGAAACTCAAACCAGGGAAAAGGAGAAATTAAGCTTGCAGTTTAAACTGTAGAATTTCCCTGGTAGCTATCTCGTCTTTGATATGTTAACGTTCGTAACTTCGTTCGCCTTAATTTCGGATATCCACAAAAATAATTTTATTCTCAGTCCATTTTGTGTCACTACCTTCTACTAACTTCAACTTTTTTCATATCATCAGAAAGTGCTTGTCACGCTGATTCACGCTGATGAGTTTCTAGGGTGCTATATTTATACCTTTAGTAACTATTTAGTAATCTGTGCTTTTACTGCTTAGCTGGGCCGCTAAGGGTCCATATCAGGTACTCCAGATCTTCGTTTTTGTTATGAGCGTTAAAAGTGCTTGTCAGGCGGAACAACTTTCACTATGTTGTAATATTCATACGCCTTCCAAATCCGGCACCTACTCCAGATCTTCAACTTTATTATATCTGTAAAAGGTACTCGAGCGCCATATTCATACTTCTTACCGTTAAGCTGGGCTACTAAGGTCAGGTATTTAGACCCTCGGAATAAAATAAAGCCTATATGTTAGCGAGGACTAATACCTATATACACAAAAAAACTTACATTCAAACCCGTCCAGTGGTTTATGAAAAGCTAACGAAAATTTCGGTCAAAAATTTCCAAAATCATATTTTTGTCTTCTTTTGCTCATTTAAAAAATATGTTGTTTGATTTTTTTCAATGTACAGAAGCAACCTCCTCTACAACTTTATTATAATTATAGATTAGTGCAATGAGAATATTCGCACACTTAAATTGTCCAATATTTACTAAAATAATCTGCTTTAAGTTAGGTATCGGTTTTAAGCTGTTTACTTAGGTTACCCATCAATGAAAGTATGGACTTCAAATGCTTGTCAACTTTCTATATTAATGGTCGTTAGCAGAAACTAATAATCCTGTTACTATAAAAAAGGATTTATAGCTGCGGCTCCCGTCATCACGCACGCACGAGCCATCGCCGTGCGTGACGCAAACGCGAAATAACTCAACGCTTACTTCTGAGTGCGTGACTCGAACGCGAGATAACGTAACGTTTACTTCTGCCAACAGCAGACAGCGATGGAACATTTCTTGGCATAAAAATGTGCGGCTCCTTTGTCTTTGTTGGTTTTGTGACTCCGTGAGGCTGGGCGCATACGGAATACAGAAACGTTGATTTCAAATAGGGACCTATGGGAACGAAATCGCATAGATTTTGGATTTGAAATAAATAATCCATTAAATCACTGTTATTTATTGTTTGCCAAATCAGCTAGAAAGAGAAAATACCTATACTGTACCTGAAATAATACTATACAAATAAAATTAAAAAACCATCCACATGAGATAGGAATACAGCTGGTAGACTTCAACGGCTGAACAAATTTTGATCAGCTATAGCTAGGAACCACCGTCATTAAAGTATCTTTTGCATAAAAAAACCGGTCAAGTGCGAGTTGGACTCGCGCACCGAGGGTTCCGTACAAACCTGTAGATAAGGAGTAACTTCACTTTGAAATTTTCAAAATTGTCAAAAAAATTGATGAAACTGAAAATTTACGGTTTTCGTAATTATTCCTATATCTGTACTATAAGACGTGACTTCTTACTAAATTTCAAGATTCTAAGTTTACGGGAAGTGCCCTGTAGGTTTTAATTCCCGTGCGAGTTTCGAAAATTTGCGGAAATTTGCGGCCTAAATGGCTGTGTCTTTTGATTGCGTTGGCTTAGAAGGTAGACTTCTCTACAGTTTCAAGGTACCGTAGACCTAAGTATCATATAGAAATTTCAGTTTGATACCTCCACGCGTTCCTGAGACAAACTGTCTTGACAGACGGACGGACGGACGGACGGACAACAAAGTGATCTTATAAGGGTTCCGTTTTTTTCTTCTGAGGTACGGAACCCTAAAAACGCACTAAATCGGTCTATTCGTTCGGGAGCTACGATGCCACAGACACACAGGATAACACAAACACACCACCAAATCACCAGGGTTCAAACTTATGACAACCCTCTTTTTCGTCGGAGATTAAAAAGTTAAAGGCAGGAAGTTAAAGTTAAGACAAAAAAACTTTAAGTAAGATGTACGCATCTTTCGTTCCTTTTGTTAGAATCGTAAAAAGCGTAGCACTATTGTCAACTTTGGTCGTAGCGACTACGTTATTCGTAGCAATTACTGCTTCAGTATTCGAAGCACAACAGCGTAGCAGCACGTAGCACGCTTAGAAGCTCTTGATTTGACGCTAGAGAATATTCAAGAACTTAGAATAATCTTCACTGTGAGTAAACTTTTGTGCTCTACTTCTACACTTTACGTAAATCTTTAAAAAGCTTCCTTTTTTCGTAGTTGTATAAGCAAATTGTAATGTTTTTTTTTTTTTAAATGTATCTAAGCGTAGATTCGACCAAACAGTTAATTTTTTCTCTGTCCAAACGTCAATAGTTCTTGTTTAACTCCTAAGCCTGAGTTGTAAGCCTAGTCCTAAGCTGAAATTATTTCGATGTTAAATTTAGATATTTTTAAGAAAATGAAATCGAGCTAGAAAGTTTCTAAGTTAAGTAACTATCTCCGTTTAACGGCATTCTCGTTTGCCGTAGAGCCTCTCCCCATAAAGCCTTATTGTGTAAGTTGTTTTACGGCTCGCGAGCACGGCAGCCTGACGTCGAGTTGAAAAGATTTACTGACTGCCATCTTGTTGGTTTATGGACGAAATGATACGGTCCGACAAAATTTTACAGCCATAAACTTGGTCGCAGCGAGCTATGAAAAGTGTACAGACATTATTTTGTCTAAGGTTTTTTTTTAATACTCAGTTAGCTTGAAGCATCTGTTAAAAATCCAAGATGGCTGATTCAAAAGGTCATAACGACATTTGTAGACGGTCATAATTTAAACTTTTAACACAATATGAGGTGATTTAACGCTGGGAATATGTTAAAATTTATAACGAATATAAGGTACGTTCAAATAACTCATTTTTTTAACCAAATTTTAACCTTTCTTATATGGACTATGAATTTCACAACACAAGCTCATTTCGATAGAATATAATAAAAACAAACAGATCAAACTCAGATTACATTAAATTAAGACTTTCTGACCATGTGGAATGCTTAAATATGGTTTCGAAAAAGTTAACATCTAATGAGAAATAAGGTACCGCACAGTTACAGTACCAAACATTATTAATCTGTAGATTAAATTTCTAGAATATTTGTTGGAAAATAGCCAACCTGTTGCCACGGTCTTAGATTGCGTGTTACGTGTTAGCGATTTGATATCAGCCGTTAAGGCTTTCACGGCGGAGGCGTTCAACAGTTGGCGGGCTG
Organism: Pyrausta despicata; assembly: GCA_963921415.1. Taxonomy (NCBI): domain Eukaryota; kingdom Metazoa; phylum Arthropoda; class Insecta; order Lepidoptera; family Crambidae; genus Pyrausta; species Pyrausta despicata. Next base: position 13,632,441 of record OY992861.1, on the reverse strand, counting down.
ACCCGATAGCGGTCAAGTTCACGGGTATTATTCACACTGTATCTAACGTGCGGAATTTAGTGATATCAGGCTTTTAGAGATTGCGGATTGCCAATGCTCCAATATATCAACTAACTAAGATAAGTTAGTATAAGCAATTAAGTAAGTTGTCAGAGAAAAGTCATGTGCTAACTTTTCGTTTTGCTAAAACGTATATTCATATATTTAAGGAACAACAGTCTATGTAGCCAAATTCGTCATTAACTATGCAACTTATCTTTGTGTGGGTGCGCACGAATATGTCAAATGATTATCAAATGTATGTTGAAGTCAGTTGTATCATTTTGTCTTTCTCTTTATTTTACAAGCTCAGTAGTTCAGATGTTTATCTGTTTGTTTGTAATCAAGTCTTGCAAGCTTAATTTCACACATTTCCCCGTGTCAGATTAAGCTGAATTTGTGTATACTCGTTTAGCCTGGATGCCAATGCAAAGTTTGGGTATAAGAGCTTTATTAGTTAAATATTTTTGCGTTCACAACGCTATTTTTAATTTCGAAAAGACAGAACACTTAAAAATCCTTTTCGGCTCCGGTCATCGGGGAGGAATCGAACCCCCGACCTTTGGAAGTCCGGTCTAAGAGTATAAGAGCTTGTTAAAAAAATATATTTGGCACGTTAATCACGATACATAGGTACATGTACAGTAAATCGCTCATATCACAAGCGCATACGAGTAACATACCGCAGTGTTTACCGTCACGTGCTGGTCACAATACATGACACCCTGTATACCACCTTTAAACCTATTGGGTACTAGAGAATTGGTGTGGTTATTGTGAAATATTTATTTATTTATTTATTTAAACCCGTTCCTGCGAGTGGTCGTACTGCGCGCGGTCGGACAGCGCGAGCAGCTGGCCGCATTGACATCGTGGCTCTGTCACACACATGTTACTTTATCAAACAGCACGTACCTGCGAGTGGCCGTACTGCGCGCGGTCGGACAGCGCAAGCAGCTGGCCGCGTTGACATCGTGGCTCTGTCACACACATGTTACTTTATCAAACAGCACGTACCTGCGAGTGGTCGTACTGCGCGCGGTCGGACAGCGCGAGCAGCTGGCCGCATTGACATCGTGGCTCTGTCACACACATGTTACTTTATCAAACAGCACGTACCTGCGAGTGGCCGTACTGCGCGCGGTCGGACAGCGCAAGCAGCTGGCCGCGTTGACATCGTGGCTCTGTCACACACATGTTACTTTATCAAACAGCACGTACCTGCGAGTGGTCGCACTGCGCGCGGTCGGACAGCGCGAGCAGCTGGCCGCGTTGACATCGTGGCTCTGTCACACACATGTTAATTTATCAAACAGCATGTATCTGCGAGTGGTCGTACTGCGCGCGGTCGGACAGCGCGAACATCCGGCCGCCGTTGACATCGTGACTCTGTCACAAACATGTTACTTCATTAAACAGCACGTACCTGCGAGTGGTCGTACTGCGCGCGGTCGGACAGCGCTATCAGCTGGCCTTCGTTGACATCGTGGCTCTGTCAGACACATGTTACTTTATCAAACAGCACGTACCTGCGAGTGGTCGTACTGCGCGCGGTCAGACAGTGCGAGCAGCTGGCCGCGTTGACATCGTGGCTCTGTCACACACATGTTACTTTATCAAACAGCACGTACCTGCGAGTGGTCGTACTGCGCGCGGTCGGTCAGCGCGAGCAGCTGGCCGCGTTGACATCGTGGCTCTGTCACACACATGTTACTTTATCAAACAGCACGTACCTGCGAGTGGCCGTACTGCGCGCGGTCGGACAGCACAAGCAGCTGGCCGCGTTGACATCGTGGCTTTGTCACACACATGTTACTTTATCAAACAGCACGTACCTGCGAGTGGTCGCACTGCGCGCGGTCGGATAGCGCGAGCAGCTGGCCGCGTTGACATCGTGGCTCTGTCACACACATGTTACTTTATCAAACAGCACGTACCTGCGAGTGGTCGTACTGCGCGCGGTCGGACAGCGCGAGCAGCTGGCCGCGTTGACATCGTGGTTCTGTCACACACATGTTTCTTTATCAAACAGCACGTACCTGCGAGTGGTCGTACTGCGCGCGGTCGGACAGCGCAAGCAGCTGGCCGCGTTGACATCGTGGCTCTGTCACACACATGTTACTTTATCAAACAGCACGTACCTGCGAGTGGTCGTACTGCGCGCGGTCGGACAGTGCGAGCAGCTGGCCGTCGTTAACGCGCACGCTGCGCTGGATCTTGGGGCTCAGCATCATGGCTCTGTGGGACGCAAATTATTGTTTATAAATCGTGTGATAACTGCGGGAAGCACATCAGTCTTTATACGTCGTGTGATAATGTTGATAAACCGTAGTATTGAACTAGTTAGGTAGGTGTTTATGTTTATATTTTACTAGCAACCCGGTAGGCGCGTCGCTATGTATAAAGTGAAATATGAATGAAAATTGGTACCAATAATGTGATAAATGAAAAATCGCTCAACCGATTTTGTGCAAACTTCACAAACAATCTAAAGCCTAAACATTTGGTTTGGATAGGTGAGCCCGTTCATGACTTATTAATTAACATAAAAAGCGGCATTAATTTTTATATACACCACTACTTTTTAAGTGGGTATATCTACAAATAAAATGGGGGAATCAGTACATTTTACTGAAGATAAATGTGCATCACATGTTGGTTGTTGTTTATTGACTACACACACTTAAATATATCCTAAGTTTATGATTGAACAGTAGTAATTTGTGTAACGGACTAGCAAAACCTCTCTACAACTGCTATGGAAAGTAGCTAGGGTCCTATCGAAGTAAGATTGCACTACGCTTAAAACAATGTATGCTTTAGGCATAAGTAGGCTCGGAATCTACATAGATAGGTAGAAATACTTAATATTAATTCATTGTTTATAGTGATATCAATTTAAAGACACTTAAAGACACTCACCATTCACATAATCACAGTGGTAGAAAAAACATAACTTCTCATTTGAAAGGAAAACAATGAGCACTTTAAATTTACATTCACTTGAGTCCGGAGTTCACCCATAGCACCCGAATCAAGGATAGCATTATTTATTTAATATAAACTTCCAAAAGCACTTAAGTAAGTCATCTAAATAGAAAACACTTTGAATTGTAGTAACAAGAGCGTAAGTACACACAATAAGAGTTCAAGTTTAAAGAATTCATAACTCGAAACGGTAAGCTGAAAGTAATTTGAGCGCCTGTTAAATTTGTCAACGCAAAGTCACCGCGGGGATATCACAAACACTTTTTTGGCAGGCGTGTGTACACATACCGACGGGGTTGGATAAAAAGTTGTTGTGATCGCATCAGTCAGTCATGATTTGTATTGACTTATTGTTTTGCGAGTTTGATGAAGAGTATACGGTGTGGGTGTGTAGGCGGTGGCTGTGAGACTGCCGGGCGAGCACCTGTAGCTTGCTGGATCGACCGCGCGCGCGTGCGTGCCCTTGATGACGTACGAAATTAGCCATAGACCTATGAAGAGTGATCTTGTAACCTTGTTGTTTATGTTCATTTGGATGGAAAAGGTGTTTTCCTAATTCTTTTGGGTTAGTAGATTTTGACGTGACAACGTCTTATAAATTGGTTTGCCGGGTGACACTTCAAGAAACTGCGTTACGCTCCGCTCACGTTCCGCGCTCACAATGAGAGCGAGTGAGAGGCACGCGTCCCTTCGACTCGGGCATGGTTAGCCCGCCTAAGAGCGAGTGAGACAGACATAAAAAGTGAAAGGCACGCGTCCCTTCCACTCGAGCACAGTTAACCCGCCTAAGAGCGAGAGAGACAGAGCGAGAGAGAGAGAGTGAGAGAGATAGGCATACACACCGGTTCATGTTATACGAATGAATATTCACATTAAAATTATTTTTCCACTCAAAGTCGTTGTCACGTAAAACTTTCGCCCGTATACCGACTTTACAGGCAACCAATTTTTTTTTGTATACAGTTCACCAATGGGTGTCAAACTGAACCTCTGATAAAATCTGACTGAATCATTGGGATATGTGAAAATAAATACATTGACTATAATATCATATTATCACAGTCTACGCAAGCTTGAAAGTCTTTAAACAGACTGTAAAGCATAAAATTCACATAATCCCACAGTGTTATTATAAAAAAAAAGATTACCTTATGTCAAGCCCTTAAAACTTTTCAATGAACGGTTATAAATATTAAAAGATTTTATTTGTTGAGTATTTTTTGCGTTTTCAACGCTATTTTTTTAATTTCGAAAAGCCAACACTTAAAAAATTCTTTTCGGATCCGGTCATCGGGGAGGAATCTTAAAAGATGAATGATTATAATATGTTTTTATATTTACATGCTAAAACATCTCTGCCAGCTGTAAACATCGTTTAGGTCTTCGACGGAGAGATACGCAGTGGCGGCCGCGGCTGAGTCTTTAAGGTCAGTACACTAGACATGCATGCGTGACTAAAAGTCTCCCTCCACTCCACATGCCTAATGCCTGGGTGAAAATAAACTGAAGCTTATGATTCTTTATCTACTTTAAGCTTATCTCTATTACTGTTTCGTGGTTTAGTTTGACATAAAGATAACTTAATAAATTAGTAATCAAAAAGTTATAAGTACTTAAAAGTAATTTGAGCCGTACGAATGAATTAAAAATTCAAAACCAATTTTAATCATAAAACTACGTAAATTCACAGGGTATAGTTTGTGCTATCAAAAAACTTTCTACGTTAGGTACTACTATTTACAACGTACGACTAGCTGAACCTGCTGGCACATTAGATATTTATCTGATCTGAAGCTGGCACACATAACGTTTTGTCATCTAATTCCTCTACAGATACTAAATAAATATCTCTAGTTATGTAAATAAAAATAAATAAAATAAATATTTCACAACAATCACACCAATTCTCTAGTCCCAAATTAAGCTACGAGGCTTGTGTTATGGGAACTAGACAACGGATAAACATACTTAATTAATAATGCATGCTACGAGATAATGTTCTCGTCCTTCTTGTGTCCTTAATACAAAACTGTAATAGTATTGTAAAACGTCCCAAAACGAACATTCACTTAGTTTTCGTAGTTGTTGCTTTCTGTCATAGAAATACACAATCCATGAAAACCTAACTTATTTATTATTATTTTATTATAAGTATTTTAATTTTTGTGTTGTGAACTATTGATTGTCTTATGTTTACTTTGCGGGATATTAATAAGACAAAAATTATTATGAAACATGGCACTACGGGTTATGGATCTTTAGATACTTTTCTCTCATTTCATCTCATCAGTCTAGTATACCACCACGCGGGCTTAGTGCGGATTGGTGGAGGCGTCTTTGTAAGGTAAGTGACCAACCTTACTGTCAGATGTTATTGAGCCGCCCTAAGGCCTCTGACCAGGCCTAGCGAATAATATCTATCGAAATTAACCGAGATTAAAAGCTTAACGTTCCTTCCTTAACTTTTGATATCAATAACAAAGCGCTGCAACAACTCGCGCGCCTCAAAAAGTTTTAAAAACACAAATTTATCTGCGGTAGGCAAAACATTCAGGAACTAAAAAACTAAGTAAAACGCTTCAACTTCTTCACAATCTATATATATAAAAGAAAGTGGTGTTAGTTACACTATTTATAACTCAAGAACCGATGAACCAATTTGGCTGAAAATTGGTAGAGAGGTGGCTTAGAACTAGGAAACGGACATAAGATACTTTTTATCCCGTTCGACTGCAATAGTGAATCCAAAGGGATTCCACGCGGACGAAGTCGCGGGAGGCCACTAGTAAAAAATAACGCTTACATAGGGATTAGAGATATAAGCACATACATAAGAACTTTAGCTGGAAACTAGGGAATTGCACTCTGTCTTATGGATTTAACAAGGAACGATAACGGTATTACTGTAATTCTTCTTCTTATTTTATTTTTGGCGACTAATTGTATTATTGTAATAGGTAGCAGTGTAGGACGTAGGACGCCAATAGATGTAATCTATGCCGAAATAATACAAAAAAAGTAAAGTGTCAACGTCAATGTCAATGTCAAAAGTGCACGTCAAAATTTTGTTAAAACATCTTTTCGTGATGAATGCAATTTGAAGCTGTTTTTATTCATAAATCAAGTTTATTTCACTTTCACTTGGTTTCTTCGTTCAAGCCACTATTTATACATTATATTACATAAAATTCATACGCCTAAATCATCGTATTACTCGTCATTGCTACGTGATATGTCCAGAAGCTGAAAAGTTGCTTGTACGTTTAATTAGTATGGCATCCGGCTCCAAAAATGATATTGTGAATAGGTTGTTGAACGTGCGGCTGGAGGATGCGGAAGCGGCGGAGGAGCACCCGCCGCAGAACATGCTGCCGTCGAACCAGTTGGCGCGGCAGATCGAGCAGATGCGCGGCGACGACAACGGCCAGCCGAGCGAGCCCCAGCCCTCGTCCTCCGCCATAGAGAACCTCCAGCCCACCAACAACACCAGCGGCCGCCTGCACAACTGGCAAGCCACCAAAACCACAGTCAAAGAACGCTTATCTTTCCTGTTCAACAACGAAATACTGTGCGACGTCCACTTCATTGTCGGCAAAGACACGAACCAACAAGTGATACCAGCACACAAATTTGTGCTCTCCGTCGGCAGTGCAGTCTTCGACGCCATGTTCAATGGTGTGCTAGCGACCAAATCTGATGAGGTTGAACTGCCCGATGTTGAGCCAGCAGCCTTCTTACATTTGTTAAAGTTCCTATATTCTGATGAAGTGAGAATCGGTCCAGAGAGTGTGATGACTACGCTGTATACTGCCAAGAAATATGCTGTTGCAGCTTTAGAGGAGCACTGTGTAGATTTCCTCAAAAGCAACTTGGGCACAGATAATGCATTTTTGTTGCTGACACAAGCTCGGCTTTTTGATGAGCCCCAGCTCGCTGCCCTGTGCCTAGAAATGATTGACAAGAATACTACAGATGCATTGAATGCGGAAGGTTTTACTGATATTGATCAGGACACCCTGAATGCTGTATTAGAGCGGTATGTTTTATTTATCCTTATTAAATTTTTGGCCAACATCCAAATAGTAATCTGTAAAGAACTGTATTGCTGACTAACATGGCTTTATTCTTATTCCAGAGACACGCTAAGAATTCGAGAGGCTAAAATATTCTCTGCAGTTTTACGTTGGTCAGAAGCAGAGTGCATCAGACGCCAGTTACCTGTTACGCCAATAAACCAACGTATGGTCCTCGGTCGAGCTTTCAACGCCATCAGATTTCCCCTAATGTCTGTTGAAGAGTTTGCAATGGGCCCTGCGCAGAGTGGTCTGCTTGATGATCGAGAGATTGTTCAACTGTTCCTGTATTTTACCGTTAATCCTAAGCCAAATGTTGGGTTCCTAGACACACCAAGATGTTGTATGACAGGCAAAGAACTTACAGTTAACAGGTTCCCTCAGACCGAGTCAAGATGGGGATATAGTGGAACTAGTGATAGGATCAGGTTTACAGTAGACCAAAGAATTTTTGTTGTTGGATTTGGACTGTATGGCTCGTATTTTGGACCGTCTGAGTATGAAGTGCACTTGCAGGTATGTTAATTTGTAAAACAATCCATTTTGTTTGACCCTGATTAATAAAAAATCTTTAATTTTGACAATTTTGAATCTTGATGAATGTCTTTGTTCAATCATATGGCCCAATTTCTAATCAAAATTGCTATCTTGTCATTACAGATTATTCACCTAGCCACAAAGAAAGTGTGTGGCTCAAACACAACTACATTTTGCTGTGACGGCACCGATGACACCTTCAGAGCAATGTTCAAGGAACCTGTTGAGATACTGCCAAACACATCCTACATAGCTAGTGCCAAGCTCAAGGTAAGATCATCCATTGCATTGCAACACTTATTACTGAGTAATTGATTCACTGATTCAGACGACAGGACATCATGCTAGGAATTTCATCGCCCTTATTACATGGGCATAAGTTGACATAGTTTGTACCTTGTGCTGCTGTCATGTGTGCTTTTTGTAAAACAAAAAAACTATTATCGTTTTGACGGGTTTCGTTTTTCGTAGTTAGGCCTCTGTTTCTGGGACAGAACACCAAAAACAAAATTATTTTTACTTTTAGCAAAGACTATACTTGCATTAGCTTTTAATAATACTTGATCTATTTTACTTGCCCTCAAACTTGCCACACCTTGGTAACTAGTTCGTTTTAAAGCATTATAACTACCATCCATTTATAATGTAAATACACCTAGTATGCAAATGTGGATAAATTAATAAAAATAATAATTATGATAACTAAGAGACCAACTATATTCCATTGCAGGGCACAGACTCGTACTACGGAACGAAAGGTCTCCGGCGGGTGCCGGTCGATTGCAACAATGGAGAAAAAGTTGTATTTCAATTCTCGTACGCTGCGGGGAACAACAACGGCACCTCGGTCGAGGACGGCCAGATACCCGCGATCATCTTCTACATCTGAGCCGCGCCGGTATGCTGGCAACACTGGTGGCATACCATAAACAAACACAAACTCTTGAAAAAATAAGTTGACGGTAAAAGTGGTGTGGATCTGGCTTATTGGATCTGTTTTTAAACCGCAAAAACGTGGTAGTCAGAAATTAATGACATACAGTGGAAAAATTGGTACTTTACATCAAACCAAACAGAAGAAGATACGGTACGTCACTTCAACGGAAATTATGTTTCGACTAATAGGAGGCCTGGAAACCTCTGTCAGCTGTTCACTATTCAAATGAACAAAATTTATATGATATCGCTTTCAACAGCTGATAATGTTGACTGCTTACAAATTGGCCGCACACGCTTGCAATTGTAAACAGCTCGCTAACGGCGACTAGGAGCAGAGCAGGTCCATTGGACTCAGTTTAGTAGAATCACTCATACCGTATCTGTCTCTTCTTTCGTTTGATCTAAAATTGGTACCCAACTAAATTGTGTTTGAAAATATTGTCCATAGACAAACAAAAAAAGTTCTCATTTAGACACAATAAGCCACTGTTAACTAAATTACTCAAATTCCTTCATTGTTTTTAAATTGGCTTATGTTAGGAGATCCAGTAAGCTAGGACTTGTGTTAATACTACGCAAAAAATAACACCTACAGTTTGGTGAAATAAAAAGGCTTTTGATGTTAAAATTAAGTACATAGTGTGAAATTAAACATAATTATTCTTTAGTAAAATTGAAATTAAAAGTGTCATCATCTGTGCTACCTGTACTTCATTGTGGCTACAGACAAATGCACAAAATACGTCACAATACCGCATTTCAACTGACTGACCATACCAAAAAATAAGTAAAAACATTTATTATTTCTTTTTCATAAAAAAATAAGGAAATTGCTGCAGAAACTTATAAAATAGATCTGATCTAATGCTATGTTCCTTGGCAGTAGTGATTTAAATTAATACATATCAATTAAGATGTTACCATAAACTTGATGGTCACCACACTGCTCATGACCAAGCCTTACTAATACCACCTAAGTAGTCCATCACCTTTATAACTCCCGACGAATAAAAGGTGTGTCATAAGTTCGACCCCTCTGTCTGTTTGTGCAAGTATTTGTGTGTCTGCTGTGTGGCATCGTAGCTCCCGAACGGATGGACTGATTTCAATGCGGTTTTTTTTTATTGAAATATAATTTAATCACGGTAATTCTTAGCTATAGCTGGTCGAAATTAAACCAGCCGTTGAAGTTCACCAGCTGATTTCTCGGCTCTCGGGGGTTTTTAAGCCTTTGACTGCCGAGTGACTAGACACTATAGAAATAATATTGTTTGGGGGTCACCGGTGACCACCATGGCATACAATGTGTTAACTGACAAATGTACAAGTTTTATTGGGTTATATCCCTAATGGCAACCATACACATAAGCTTGCCAAACTCTCAAGTTATAGTTCTTTCAAATCACGAAGTCGAGCAGAATTTACTTGTGGTAAATATGTGTCCGTATATGTGTCGATGTGTGCGTGAAAACGAAAGCGGGTATGGTTAGCATAAAAATAATACCAATATTTTTGTATGTTCAATTGATAATAAAATAAAACAACAAAACTTTTAAACTAAAATGTTTATTATTTAAAATAAATAATAAATAAGGGAATGTATTAAAATAAAATTATGTTCTTCTACATTTGGGTTTAAGTTTTAATTTAAGCGAAACATAAGACTTAAATAAGGATATACAATTGAACTCAAGATATGGCAAAATTATGAAAATAAGGCTAGGCTGGAACTATTTAATAACAAATTTCTATCTATTTTTACGTATGTGAAAAATGTGTCGCCTTAATCTTCTTCGGAAAAACTGTTGCTTTCGTTAGTTTCAAAGTCAGTCGTGCTGCTATCACTTGATTCACCCACATTAATTACAAATTCAAAGTCATAATCAAAATATTTCATATACTCCTTTTCAATTTTTTCGACATGCTTGCATGTATTAAGCCAGATGTTGTTATCGATACTGTTTAAACCTTCAGCTATTAAATTTTGAACTTCTGTCATATTTTGACCAATATTTTTCGAGGCAATCTTATTTTTCAGAATACCCCAGATGTTTTCAATGGCATTTAATTCGGGGTGATATGGTGGCAGTCGTAGTATTTCGAAACCTTTGCTTTTTATTATCTCGTCAATTCTATATGAAATAAAACGCTGCTTATTTCTGATTATTAAATCATACAATTCTACATTGCGGGACAGTGCATTGAAAGGAATACCGTGTTCCGTCAGCCACTTTTGCATGTCGCTCTTGCGCGAATTTGACGTAGGTATACTACTACTTCGAGTATTATGGTAGGATGCGTTGTCCATCACTATAACAGATTTATCTGGTAAATTTGGCAGCAGCTTTTCATTCAGCCATTTGCTATAATTATTGAAATTCATATTTGAGTGATAGTCTCCAGTTGTGGATGATGCTTTGTATATTAACGAAGCATCTTTAATAAATCCACTACTGCTACCCGCATGCACTATAATAAAACGAGCACCGGTACTCAATTTTTTTAAAAATGACTTGTCTTTTGTCTTAGTATCTAGTTTTTTTAAATTCCACGTGTTTTGACGTACGTGCGAAGTTAGCACATATGTTTCGTCTGTATATATAATGGGACGGCCTTCTTCACGGTATTCATGAATTTTTTTCAAAAAATTAAATCTCCACAATTGTATTTCATGCCTTTCTTGTAAAGATTTACGATTGTTTTCAATTTTGTTCCATTCGTAGCCCATTTTTATAAGCAACGAACGTAATGTGCTCAAACATCCGTCAAAACCAATTTTTTCTCTTAATGCTGACTGAAGTTTTGCCAAAGTTGGAAGTTCATTGTGTTCTATATGAAAATTTTGAATTGTAGTTCGAATAATTTCTCGATTCATATTATCTAAATTAAATTTACCGTCTCTTTTTCGTCGCTTTTTCATGGGTGAAGTAAACTTGGTTGATGAAGATGGCAACTCTTTCTCTTCTTTTAAAATCCTACTTACTGTGCGTTCACTGACGCCTGTTGCTTGGGCAGTTCGTTCTAATATGTTTGCTAATGGACTTAGGTCACATCCATCAGTGTTATTTGCTTTCATAAAATTATATTCATCTTTTAGAAAGTGAAAGACTTTAGCAATGATTGCTCGACCCTAAAAACAATAAAATATACAATTGAATAAGTATCAAAAGTCAAAACTAAACTATTACTTAAATTAAAAAATAATCATTTTTATTTAATGTCAAAACTAGAAAAAAAATATTTACCTCGCTATGGATAACTTTGCGCTTTGACATGCTGACAGTACTTCACGGCAATTAGCGTCCGGAAACAATAAACACAACTAACCTGAGCGACAGCGCGCTCGCGACTGACCGCGTCGTCATACACGCACACTATTGCATTATGCATGTACACGTTTAAAAACAAATAAAGACTACTCGCCTTCGTGAAATGCAAGAACTGTACTCTTTTATAGCCTTACTAGCTGACCCGGCAAACGTTGTTTTGCCATATAAATGTAAAGAGTGGACTACCCTTATCACTAAGGGGTATGAAAAATAGATGTTAGCCGATTCTCAGACCTACTGAATATGCTCACAAAATTTCATTAGAATCGGTCAAGCCGTTTCGGAGGAGTATGGGAACAAACATTGTGACACGAGAATTTTATATATATATAGAGATAAAAAGCTATATTCTGTAAGCCTGTGCCTGTATGTTCGGGGTTCCTAATCTAAGTCAATTATATGATGACAGCTTAACAGAGGATGCGAACACGAGTCGACTACGGTTGAAAATACCTACGAATAAACATTAAATACTAAAATTTAAAAAAAATCCGAGATGAGGCAGGAAAACAGCTGGTGAGATTCAACGGCTAGACGGATATTGACCAACCAGCTGAAAACCACCGTGATTAATTTATTTTATTAATAAAAAAACGGCACATAAATCGGTCCATCCGTTCGTTAGCTACGATGTCAAAGACAAACACAAACATAAAGGGGTTAAATATACAGGGTATAAAAAAAACCTTAACGAAGCCGTAAACTACGCGTTCAGTACATCCAACCTAAGCGTATGAAAAATAAATTTTGGCTGGGAAAAAACTTTTATTTTTTGACATCAAAAAAATAATAATTTAATTCTAACCCGCAATGTACAGCGCGCATGTGGATAAGTCACCACGGGGCGTGTTGCTATACGCCGCCGCGACGTAGTGTGCCATTTAGAGGCTTTTTATGAAAGAACTAATAAAAATTTGTATCATGTTTCTTTGAAAAAAAGTTCAGTTATAACGGACAGAAGTCATTTCTGTAAAAATCATCAATTTTTTTTCAAACTTTAACCATCTTAGTAACCGATAACTTCCCAGGTATGGTGTAAAGGAAAAAAATGATCGTAACAACTGGGAGAATATGTGGTATTCGGCTTCGTTAAGGTTTTTTTTACACCCTGTATATCACCTCTTAAATCACCCCTATTTTTCATGGGGCTTAAACACTTTGACGGACGGTAGCCAGACACAAAAGACATTTTATTGTTATAACTGCTATAGCAGTCCACCGTCCGTCAAAGAGGTAAAAAGGGTTACATCAAAGTGTTAGTTGTATCGCCCGTAAAAGTGATGAGCCGTAATGTGGTAAATACTTTTTCTGTTGTGTTTCATTTGCAATTAGTGTGATTGCTTTTTATTTTCATGCAATGTGTCTAACTTAGAATTGGTGTTAATGAAATTTTAAAACGTGACCAAACCAACCTAGAAATCTTCAAAGCTAGAGTGAACAGGCATCTTCTGGGTGAGCTCGCTCCATCGTAGACTCAATCTTTGCGTCATTCGGGCTAAGTCTTGGGTCAAGAGCAAACCTGTCCCAAATAAAAAATAAATGAAAAAAACCGCCCGTCAGCTTTCTGAAACGCGCACGTATTTTCATTGTGATAAAAACCTTAGAACTGCCTTATCTTACATACAAAATAGTAATTAGTTGTTTTACTTTATAACTTATACTAATTCTTTGTAAGATTGAGTAGTGGCTATCCTTCGAACAGAAAAACAATATTTAGCCGTCAAATAATCATTAATCAAATCGTTTGTCACAAATTCTATTTTTTGTGATAGGTTTAAGAACAATTCTATCACTAAATTTTGATCGCTAAGCAGGTTTTTGTCGCAAACTTGGACTTTCAAAGGATAAATTGAAAATCGGATTCCGCTATGTAGTAGGAATTTCGTAATTACATACGTATTAGGTAATCTGTTGCGTAAAAACGTTGTCAATGTGTAGATCGATGCATTCTTACTTGAGAGCTGTTCATGTTCCTGGTGAACGGATTTTGACCAACCAACTGAAAACCACCGTGATTAAATGATTATTTAAATAAAATAAAACTGCACATAAATCGGTCCATCCGTTCGCTAGCCACGATGCCACAGACGAACACACACAAACAGAATAGTGGAGGTAAACTTATCACCCCTATTTTTCGTCGGAAGTTAAAAAAGAGGCTCGTACGCTAGTTGCGTCGCCGACATTCGTCGCCTCAATTAATTTTTATGAGGGTAATCGCTCGGAGACTACAACCGTCGAGTATCGAAGATTTGCGTAGCTCTGGGTATGAAGGGTCTATTAACTTCTTGAGGGAGGCTACTTCTCTTTCTTCAAACATTTCTCAATAATATTCTTAATTTATCAAGCTTTAGTTGTAAGTCCGCCTTATTTATTGTTATTTCTGTGATCCGTGTGTTTTCTGTTCTTTTTCTTCACTCGGTGCCAAAAGCATTCTATGTATAATTTGATCAAATATATTTTATTTTTGTGTGAAGAATCAAAATCATCGAAGTAATGAAATTAATATTCCATGTTTCATTTTGTTTTATAGAAAAATTGGTAATGTCTAGTCAAATTTTAATATTGTATTAAATGTCCTTATCAATCAAATTTAATGGAAGTTACACAACTCCTTACTTAGATCAACCCAAAGAGAGGAGGATAAATACAGTACGTTTCTACACTCGGCAACTTACAAATGGTTCGCACACGCACACACGTGTAAACATCTGACAATCAGTACTGATGACGACTAGGAGCGGTTTATTAGGACCACGCGCGACTAGCTCATACCATATCTACCCTCTTTTTAGTTTGATCTAAGATTTCATAAAAAATCCTAGACAGATTTGTTTAGTGTCAAACCAAACGCAGCCTTAAGTGATTAGGTCTAATTTGGCTCCTAGATTAAGCAAAATATTTGTAACAAATAAATAAACGAAGGGGAATTGAGCTGTGTAATTATTCCTAAGCTTGAGAAGGTGTATTTTTAAAATAATATTTTGTATAGCAAGCGATGTTGGTTTAGAGGTCATCAATAAACTGTAACATTCATTCATTTGTTTTTATTGTCTTCACAAAATCATTCAAAATAACACGAAAAAATAACACAAAATTGCCTCATACCCAGTGTACATTAAACTTGATTAAACTCGGTGTCTTATTAGTATTACATTAACATAGTTTATATTCGTGTGACAACTGATTTCTTGATAAATGACAATATTTGATACTAAAATCCACAAAAGTCCTACCTACATAGTTTATATTCGTGTGACAACTGATTTCTTGATAGAGGACAATATTTGATAATAAAATCCACAAAAGTCCTACCTATCTTATAATTTATTTGTCTACCTAAGAAATGAACAAAAGTACCGCTAAGAGCACCCCATCTCGCTCTGCCACGCCTCGTGTCGCTTGGCCAAATTCTTGGAAACAGGCTTGGTCTTCTCTATGGCAGTCAAGATGTCCGCCAAGTTCAACCGATCCTTGCGGTTCGCCAGGGAGCCTGTAAGTATTATTATGTGGATGACTGTGATATAGGGGTGACACCAAAAATAATGGAAGGCATTATCTTTGGGTGACACTGTAAAAGAGGTCAGAGTGCAACATGTTACAGGGGCAACGTTACTTATCTTTGTTAAGATAATGGAAATCTTTAAGACTGTTAGCATGATTTGATTAAAGGTGTTTTGGATGGGCTTTTTTTTGCTATTAGTTAGCGCATATTTGAAGGCACCAATTAATTTTATCTAACATGTTGAAGTGCAACTTCAACACATTGTATTTTACTTGAACAATCGAATCGATTGCCTCTTAAATTACCCTCATAAATGTCACCACTTTGTTTGTTTACCAATCTTGCGTTTGCCGCTACACACCACAACACAACCACAAAACATGACCCATCTTTTGTCTTGTCCTGGATGTCCTGACCCTGACTCTCTAGAGGACCTTATGTGTGCCAACGACAGGGCAATTGGAGTCGCTAATTTCTGGGTTAAAGATAATAAAGTCGCTTTACCATCGACACGCTAAGAAGAAGAAGGTGTCACAAATAAAAGAACGACAATGCAATTGATTAAATAAAATAACTATGTAAGTAAACTTACTATAGTTGTAAGTAAACTTACTATAGTTATTTTATGTAAGTAATCTTACTATGGTTATTTTATTTAAGTATACTTACTATAGTTATTTTATGTAAGTATACTCACTAAAGTTGTTTTAGTAAGTATACTTACTACAGTTATTTAATTTAATAAATAGGTCATTTTTTAAAGGACTGGCTTATTAAGTAATTAGGTAAAGGCTCTCTTTACTTAATTAACTAAAGCTTCATACTCAAATGTGTATGTATTTTCTTCAAGAGAAATACAAATAGGTTTATCCAAAATAATTACCATTACATAAGTTAAATTAAGCGTAGATTGTTAAATCCTAAGATTTTAACATCAATCCCCTACCTTTCACCATCATACTGGGCAGCATCTTCCTCACAGTTGACATGAGTGCCTCCTTGCAGACCAGCTTGATGTCACTCCCGGAGTACCCCTCGGTCCTCTTGGCCAACTCCTGATAGTCTACCTTGGGGTACAGCTCTATGTTCTTGGAGTCGAGAAACTTCTCAAAAAGTTCCGCGCGTGTTTTAAAGTCCGGCAGCGGTATGAAGATTCGCTTTTCGAGTCTTCTTAGCATGGCTGGATCGATCTCCCTAGAGAAAAAATAAATAAATTTAAAAATCCCCCTGCATGAGCTAGCAAAACCGCTGGTGTGAGCTTTAACGGAATTTTTGCACAACAAAAAAAAATACATCGGTTTACGTTTCGAAGATATGATACAGACAGACACATATACGCACAAACAAATAAGTCAAACTTATACCACCACTATTTTTAGGGGGTTAAAAATGGAGCCTCTTTGATATAATGTCTACTTGATTTCCAAGAGTAGTTCCTAAAATAACTAATAACTCTATTATAAACGGTAAACACATCAAACTATTGAGTAGGTTCATTCTTCAGATTCGGATAAAGCTATAAACTTTATCGTGCATCAAATCATTATTTTCTTTCCATTACCCCTGTCTTATCCTTAGATATTGCTGTATCGTAGGTATGTATCCTATGTCAATAGCAGAAACAATCATAGCGAAACTTAAACAATATATGTCTCGATTTGCTCGATTTTGTCGATATTGATAGAGTCTCTCTGATATTTTTCTTGGCACAAGGCGTTGTTGTTTATTTTTTCAAGCTGCACTGAGCATAACGGTATTCAAAAAGTTTGAGTCATGTGCTACTTTTTATAATAACATGTACATTGTAGAAACGTAGATACATTTTAATTATTAACTTCTCTTTCAAAATCTTTGCTACCTAGACCCTGACCCTGGGTGATGGTTGACTTATAAAAAAATAGGTTCAACGATAAAAGCAATGGAAGTGATTACATAAACCTTCAGTTAGATACTACGTGTATAATGCCCATACATCTGGATATAATACCTAGCCATACAAACATTCTCTCATTAATATGTAAATTCCTGTTAGTTGGGAAACAAGATAAAGTTTAGTTTAGTTTCCACGGTACCTAACTGAAGTCTAGATTGAAGATAAGTACTTCAATCTAGACTTCAGTAAGGTATTTCGAAAATCAATGTTTCAAAAATGGACCTGTAGTAGACTGTCATGATTGTGTGTATGTGATTCGTATTGCCGTAAGACCAAAACGATGAACGAAACGACCGTTAGTAGGTCATTGACCGTGATTGCCTTGTTTGCAATCCTCTTTTTGCACTAACCAGGGCATATTCGAGTTGGCCAGCAAGAAGACAACGCCATCTCTTTCTCCGATGCCATCCAGCTCTGTCAAGAGTTGAACCTTCAACCGACGGGACGCTTCGTGCTCCCCTTGGGAGGACCGGTCGGACGCTATCGTCTCCACTTCGTCAACGAAGATGATTGATGGTGAGTAGTACGATGCCATCTCGAACAGCACCTAGAAAATAAGATGGGTGCTTTATGGGTCTACTTCCGTTTTTAACGCAATTAGATAGGAGAGTATGTTCGAGCAGTGCATCCTTCCCGTTATGACCTACGGAGCCGAAACCTGGACACTCACGAAGAAGTACATTAGCCAACTCCAAGTAGCGCAGAGAGCTATGGAACGTGCTATGCTGGGCATATCAATTTTGGATCGAGTTCGCAATGTAACCATTCGGGAACGCACAAAAGTGACCGACTTAGCCCTAAAAGTGTCCAGATTAAAGTGGAGATGGGCTGGCCATATGGCCCGCAGAACAGATGGCAGGTGGCCCTTTAAGGTTGCTGAGTGGAGTGGACCCTGGTTGGGACGTCGAAAAGTCGGGAGACAACCCACTCGTTGGGTCAATGACATCGCAAAAGTGGCAGGGAGGGGCTGGATGCGATTGGCACGGAACCGCAACACTTGGCGTGCTCATAAAGAGGCCTATACCCGACTATGGGTGACCACAGGCTGAAGAAGAAGAAGAAGAAGATAGGAGACAAGAAGTGAGTGCAGCGTGCAAGGTATTTTAAATAGAGCGCATAAACGTGCTAGAATATAAAATGCCACTAGCATACAAATTTTGATTATTTTTGGTTAGAATGTACCAAAAATAATCTTGCTAGCTGAAACGTTTTGTTACAAACGATCCCATCACATCTTTAGGGTTTAAGATATTTTAACAAACTTAACTGCCTGACCTCCAAATGACGAAAGTGCTGCAAAACATACTGACCCATTGTCCTACTTGAGCAACAAAGGGACGAGAAGCAATTAACATTAACCCAGGGCCAGAAGAATTGATCGGGTCACACTTCTCGCGTTGCCTCTCTCACATAAGACAATGCCTTACATAGATATTTCAGATCGCTACTTGTCGTTACATCAAAGAGTTCAAGTTACCTTAACCAGCTTTTCCGACTCTCCTCTCCACTTATTGATGATGGTGCTGCATGAGACGTTGAAGAAGGTGCAACAGCTCTCGCTTGCGACTGCCTTCGCCAGCATCGTCTTCCCGGTGCCTGGTGGCCCGTGGAGCAGCACCCCTCGCCACGGTTCAAGGAGACCGGTGAACACATCTGGATACCTAATTTGAGAACTTCAGTAGCCAAAATGCTGGATGAAATTAACATTACATACATATTCCGCAGTTGTTTAATTGATCGGTTTTAAGATACCTACAAAAATAAATATACCTAGTTGTAGTATACAATAACCGGCAGATCGGATACCAACCACCTGGGTAAAGTGTCCAATTTATTATTTTATTCCAGGATAAATATGTCATGTCTGATCACTACAGTAGCCCTTTTTGAGACTGTTTTCTTTACAAGCACTAATAATATTTACATGTACGCATTTTTATTAAACAGAAAAAAATCAATCATCTTCATTCAGAAAGGATATGTATAGAACGCCAGTATAAAAGAAAGAAAAAATACTTCACGACACTACATCTGATAATGTCTAAAGGCTAAATGCTAACAAAAACTCCCTTTCCCTCAGAAAAAAATTCCCCTCACCTTACAGGATAAACCACGGACTCCATCAGCAAGCTCTTGGCGGCAGCCAGCCCCTTGATATCGTCCCAGGAGGTGCCCGAGGGTCGCACGATGTCCTGGTACAGCAGTTCCACCAGCTGCTTCTTGTCTGCAGACACGTTTGACATGAAAGCCGCTAGAGACTTCCTCTCGACCGCTGGGATGCCCGTTTCTGGAGTTTCTTCCTGAGTAAAACAGTATGATTAAAATAATAGGGTTAGGTAACACCACCATAATAAAAAAATATTCTAAAAATAATAATGTCAAACATGTAAAAATATGAGTCTTATAGTAAAAATTGTATCTTAATCATTGTCATGACATAGTTGTAATAAATCAAACAAGCGTAGACTGGAAAGATGTATTCGAGGTAGAGAAGCGATGATTACCGAAATACAGGATTAATAAATCCTAGTTTGGCAATAATAGTTAATTAGGAAAAAAAATATGTTATAATTTTTTTCCTAATTATAACTATTCTAAGCTCATGTACATACTATGCAATCGTTGACATACTCTTTATCATACGTCAAAAAGTTATGTCTCTACAGATTTTGTATGGCGTGACGTTTTGGTAGATAGAGTATCGGAAACAGGAGTCAATTGACTGAATATTTCTTGGATTTTGTTTGTGTAATTATAAATTGTTTTCTACAGCTTTAAGAAACTGAATTGGTTTTATTAACTTCATAGAGGATATGTTTGTAACTCCATGGTCTTGAAAATATCAACGATAAGTGTTATCACGCCTATTATAAATTTTAATAATTAAAGCCATTCAAAAATAAGCGAACCAGCTTCTTAGTAACTGGTGTCAATCTTTAAACTCTTGGCTGTTCCAAATCTATCTCGATTGGAGTTTTGCAAGTGCTCTCACAACTCTTTTTTACCTAAGTGGATGTTTTGAAGAAATCCCTTGCAAAAACTTTTAGTTTGAAAAACATTTCGCTAGTCATGCATAATTTGCGCAAGAAATTGCATGCAATTTGCATAATATTATCAGCATGAACTTAATTGTAAGGTAGAATATTAATAAATTTATAGCGCTTTTGCTAATCGAAATGCAATATAATAGCAAAATGTATTGAAATAGTGAAAGATAGTGAAAATGGATATGAAATAGTGAAAGAACCTTTATAAAACTAAATATTAGTGCTAAAGATCCATCAATGAATACTAATTTCGGTATCTCTACTTCTGCAACTTTTGTCTGCTGGCATCAAAAATGACGTCATAATGAGAATTTTCTGAAAAAGGCGTCCTCAGATGGCAGCACCTTAGCGGCGGTCCAATGAACTATCAAAATCCATACATTTTGGGTATTTTTCGATAGATTTTTTGGTTTATTTATTTAGTTAGGTAATATTTTAGGAACATAGTCAGTCAGTGCCTGTGAGGGTAAAGGATACAGGAGGACTTGAGTTTTGCTACATGCGATAGAACCGATTTCCCCTTTCAGGGCGTCCTCAAAAGGGAAAAAGAGCCCAAGCAGTAACCCCGCGCTCTTCCGTGATTCGGTTAGTATGCCGCTAGGTAGGTAAAACCATGGATTGGGGGAGGGAATACATACCCTCAATAGCTTAGTGACAGTGAACATAGACGGCAAGTCCACCTTCTCCACGCAGGGCTGCAGGGGCGTTCTCCTGTCTTCCTGGGAGCGCCCCTTCCTGGTGGGGGCTGGCAGAGGCAGTCAGGCAGATCAGTTTCCGTAATCTACCAAGTACCTAACACATACCCCTAACAGTTTAGTGGCAGTAAACGTGACGGCTGGTCTGTCTTTTCCTCGCAGGTCACTAGGGGTGTCTTTCTGCGCGTGGCCCTTCCTGTTGTTCCTGGTGGGGGGCCGGCGGATGCTTGTTGAACCTAATCAGTTGCGGAAATCTACCAAGTACCTAACACATACCCTCAACAGCTTAGTGACAGTGAACGTAGACGGCAGGTCCACCTTCTCCTCGCATGGCTCCAGGGGCAGGGGCAGCCTCCTGTCTTCCTGTGCTCGCCCCTTTCTGGTGGGGGGACGGCCGGAGGGCTTCTCCTCCACCTGCCGGAGGAACTGGGGCTGCTTGTTGAACCTGATCAGGTAGTAGCTGCAGTAATCCTGGGGAGTGAGGTTTGTGTTAGCTAATTCTGGTTTTCAATGTTTTTTTACTTGAAAAAGCAGCGCTGCTTTTAAGCGGAAAGCGAAGTCGCTTTGGTATTTTATATAATAGTGATATTTATTTCTTTTTAATAAGGACCAAGATTTATGAGAAAGCCAAAGAGATATGCCAAAAGCAGCAGGATCTGATGAGAAAATTTTTTTTATTTCAGTCAACTGAACTTAAATGATATGAACATAACTTCATGTTATTTCAATTTTGTTGTTGTTTACTGTGGATTTCTCTGCTCTGTTTTGAATATACTTACGCTTGAATGGAATATTTAATAATCAAGGGTATGGTTGGTGTCAATGAGACACGTCCGTTGCGTTCCAAATCTATTAAGTGACATCCAATTAAAGCAAGCATATCCTACATTATTTCAATACATTAACTGCCGACTTTCTTATTACTTATTTTATCAATATACTACACTAAAAGCCCTTGGTCGTGCATCATAGATTAACGATTAGCAGGTACTGGACTAAAATGTACCTGGCGTCCGCCCGTCTCGTAGCGACTTTGGGCGCCGAGCCAACTGCACCATCACACTATACACATCAGTAATGTAAAGGGACTCAGAAGACTTAATATTTTAACAAGGGATAAAAGTAAAATAGTCTGTCAAATGGTAAATTCATCCGTAGTACATCATCGTAACACATAAGAAATGGAACAAGGAGTGGGCATAGTAGCTTCTTTATTTCACACACTGGCCTACAACCAACCACAATGGAAAATACCTGTGGGGTGAGGAAAAACATAATCGTAATGTATTCGTATCGTTAAAACGTCAGAAACTGACAGTTTCTCATATAAATCGACAAGTTAACGAAAAGTTGACGCTAAGAATACGTTACGATAGTTGTTCGTGCTCACCCCACTAATTAAATATCAATTTTCGTAGTTAATCTACAGGTTATAACAATATTACACTTTTTACGGATTATTTGGCGATGTTTTGACAATTTGTTTTAACCTGACGGTTCGGACCCTTTGCAGCATCCGTGATCACGGTGACTAAGGTGTTAGTTGTCATCATAGTTTTACGAAGAAAATTTAAACTACCATCACTCAAAAATATTAAGTTACGTTCCTATCTACACAAAATGAGCTAACAGTATCTTGAGGTCGTGCATTGCGGGGTCTAGCTTGAGTCTTGGCTAAAACAGGAAACACGTAAATTGAAGAAACAAATAATTTACAGGTTACCTTTGGAGTTCATAACCCTCTTAGTTAAAGACCTAGTTATAATTGATCCGAATTCTTTCCCTTGTTGTTAGGGACAACTCTGACTATGTGATATAAACAAGCGGACTTACTTTGTCCTGCTGTTTTATGACAGAGCCAATAATATTCACTGCCCTTTCAGAAAATAAACACGTTACAAAATAATAATATGTTCCCTTGATCAGCACGGCACATCGCAAGAAGAACAAGAAATCGTTGCGAATTTATGCGAAGTGGAAATTTAAAACGGCTCAGAAAGCTTTAGAAGCAATTTACATAAGTAAAAAAACATATGCTATAACTGGGATAGGGTTATTAATTAACATTTATTATAGTCAGATTAACTTAACATTCAGAAGCAACACAAAAGCTGTTGCTTTTTTGTCTTGAAAAAATTGTCCAGCAACCTGCACTAAGTAAACTTTTCAAGACATTGATTGATCCCGAGGATTATCTATTCTAACTTTTTTTACTTATCATCCCTAAAGTAAGTTGTCTGAATCCGATACAGGCCATTTAGCTGACAGCATATCTCGGCCGTCTATGGCGGGGGTCATGTTTTCCCATTTCCGAATAGACCAGAGGCCGTACTTCGTAACTTTTGTTTTTCGTATTTTTGGGTCTAGCCAGTGCGTTCGCTCTTATAGTCAAGCTTGGAAGAGTGACAGGGAGGGCTATATCCGATACTACGGATCGCGGCGTAGAGAGTAGGCCAGAAGCCGATAGTCAACGGCTGCTCATATCCTGTGCGTGTATTATTGGCCTCGTCCAAAATATACGATAAACGAACCTTTGGATGTTCTCATTCTGTTGCTTATCTTTATTAGAAGTTGCTAGAACGAGTATCGGCATCATTACCAATACAATAAACGAACCTTTAGCTACTTTTGTTGCTTATCAGCTATTGCTGGTATCAGGGCATCATTGCCACGAAACCCATAAAGAATTTTCAGTTCATTTACATAAAACTTGTCAATAGAAAGTTCATTTAGCTCGCTTGTGGTTTAAAGCCCAATAAGACAAAACTGAATACGCGACAATCTTTTTTGCATACGGATTTTTTGTACAATCAATTGTTTATTCGTTACCAAAATGTATTAAATAAATATTTCACAACAATCACACCAATTCTCTAGTCCCGAAGTAAGCTACGAGGCTTGTGTTATGGGTACTAGACGACGGATAAACATAATTAAATACTTTTTTTTGTAAATAAATACATATTATAGAAAACACCCAGACCAGTACAAACACATGTTCATGCACACTTATGCTTGTACTGTGCGGGGATCGAACCCGCGACCCTTGGTTTTAGAAGTCCGACATGTGGACCACTGCACCAAGCGGTTGTCAAGCGGTTGTATTGGATAAACAAAGTCATCCTTGCTCCTCAAATTTTACTTACCTTATACCTTCATCATCCTTCTAGACTCAATTACTCTCAAAGTGCAAACACGTTATAAGTTCGTTACGTCAGCCACAAAGTCAGCTAGGAAACTAGCTGCGACATAACCCAATCTTCCCTCAGACAGGTAAATTGAAAACCCCCGAACGGAATTAGCAGGTGCTCTGGCTACACGGCGCTGTAACAAACTTGGCACGCCTCCATTTTCGTACACTCGCTCCTGTATTTTGGTATTTCATTCCGATTTTACCGTGTGAAGCTATAAAATGATTACTAACAAACACTACAATATTATAAACTTGGAATGTACTAGAGTGATTGTCTGAAAGGTAAAGTCAGGTGTTGAGTACATATTTATAAAATTCGTTTCTTACTTGGTGCTGTATTTGGCATTATAGTTAGCTAAAGATAAGACTACTGATATGTGCTACCTAACTGTCAATTATTTATTACTAGCGGACCCCGCCGACGCTGTCCTGCCCGTTGTTTTTTTAAAAGTTTTTTTTCGGTAATTACTTGTCTTCGTACTTTTAGGAATATAATTGAAAAAATAATTGCCCAAATTGGTCCAGGCGTTCTCGAGTTATGCGCTTACCAACACGTTATGCGCTTACCAACACGTTTTGCGATTTACTTTTATATTATAGATGTATAATAACTAAACTGCTGTTATCGGTTGGCTGCTTAAATTTCTGTTTTGAGTGTTTTTGAAACAATCAATTATGACTATCGCGGCCCGCCCGCGACTTCGTCCGTGTTCGAGTTTGAACAAATTTGTGAATTTTGCCGACGTCTACTCGCCGAGACCTTATCAACGGTACCTGAACCATCATTTTAGGCGTAAGCATCGCGACCTAACAATAGGATTGATCTTACAGTTACTTAAAAATATATAGATAAATTCCCCTCATCGCCAGCCTTAAATAAACTGTCTAGCCGACTATATCCTTTAACTACAAAAAAATAAGTAGTCGCAGTCGTAGTGGTTGCAGCCTATAAGTACGTAACAGCAAATAAATAAAGATGTGGTCTAATTGATGGCGACAGGAAACCTTGAGCATCGATTTATAGCCGGGAGCACGGCGATTCCTGCAAGGTGTCTAATTGGAAAATGTGGGTTGGCTTCGTTAGAACAAGACGCCGCAACCGGAGCTAAAACAAGAAAGTATTGCTTTTCGAAGAAATTCATTGAGAATTGTTTGAAGAACAAAAACAACTACTCCAATGTACTCTACATTGGAGTAGTTGTTTTGTTCTTCAAAATGCCAATAAAATTTAATTTAATGAATGCCAAATTGCACACAAAACCCATGCATGTCGATTGATGTAAACAAAACTAATCCATTACGGAAATTCGACCGATTCGATTTTAAGCTTCATTCATTACTTACATTCTATTTTTTTTTATAAACAGCTCATCGTTTTCTTTTTAATGTTTTTATACTGCAATAACAAAATTGCACTGCCTTTTGCTAAAACACTTCATATCTATCAACAAATCTTGACTCGCCAGTCTATTCATGGCTAGCAAGGTTGTCTAGAAACAAAAAAATATATTTAATTCACTACTTTTAATTGCGGAAAGGAAACTATTATGGTGGCCCTTGAACTATTATGGTGAAATAAAAGCCTTTTTGGCTTTTATTTCACCATAATAGTTCAAGGGCGCTATTTGGCCAGGAGCGGAGGGGAAGTCCCGACTTTCCCCCAGTCTCTGAAACATGGCGCCGCGGCGGCGAGGCAGCCGTGCCCCACATACCCACTGCCCGATAAGCGTTAAAACTTGGCTTGTTAAGTTGGATGATGTACTTTCATTGGTTATATAACCTTTACTTTCATTGGGTTATAAATAACCTTTCTTACATATGTGTTTCTTCAGTTAACGCGAACAGTAGACATTGAAATGAGACACTTTTAGTCTACATGTGACCACGGACGCTGAAAAGGGTCCGAAACGTCAGGTTTGTTGTTCAACAAAATGTAAATAAATCGCGAAATAATCCGTAAAAAATGTCTCATTTCAATACCTTTCTTACGTTCACTCCGTGTGTGGCAAGATTGTAAAATCTTCACAAAGAGTGATTACGTATTTCGAAAATCACGAGAAGGGTCGCTCACAGTCCCTATAAAAACAAGCCTTAAGTTTATTTATCAGTAATTTAAGTACTTTAAACCTAAAACTTTATGAAGGTAAGAAAATATAAAGCTTGCTAAAAGCTTTTCCGCGCTCAAGGATAACAAGATAATAAACTAGCTTCTCCTAGAAAACCACCCTCCCCTGCTCAACTTCGATGTATATCTAACTATTTTATACGCTTAACTTCATTTTAAATAGGGCACTTTTGTGCTTCAAACGCCCAAACATGACGTTAATTATAAAAGTTAGTTTATCACATTCAAACTTTTGGGCACAGTTGAAAAATTCGCAAAAAGTGAGAGACACACTTGCAGCGAATGGTACCTAGGGGTGCCTGGATGTTAACATTAATTTTTGATCATACGCAACTGATTATTTCCTAATTAGTCGAAACACTGTGTACACAGCTCTACCCTCCACGGTTCCTGTGATACCTTAAAAATACCTTTAATACTTAGCACTTATAATTCGACACGCGTTACTAAACGCGGAAGCTACGGTTCCGTTGACACCTTTCGGAACCCTAAAAATAGATGCTCTTTACCAAAACTAGGTTACACGGGGCCTTTGGCACACATCTCCCAGGACGAGTAAACAAACATGACGGAGCGCAACTTAGGCAAATCATTTTTCTTCGTAAGCACTCACGTTCACCCACTCCCCAGTCCCCACATATTTGTATGACCCATATTAGAATTTATATCGTTCATCGTATTGTCCCGGGCCAACTTTGAGCTTTTGTTTTCGAGGCTTTGTCATCAGGTGATAGTTGAACAAGGGCATAGTAGACTCTGGTACAGCAGCTTCTCGCTATTTCTTGGCGTGCTATCATATTTACAATGCAGGAGTTTGTTCACCGTTAGCGGACTTGAGAAACGTAAATTAACTGTTCTTATCTAGTTGATGATAAATCATCATGGTCTCATGATTTGTACAGTTTGTTTTCGTGTAAAATGTAAATTGGCCGATTTTTGTGATGACCAGAATATTACACAAAGGTTTATCCACGTATGTAAACACATACAAACTGTCGAATGGACGTTTAGATAATTAAGCAGGAGGATAGCCTACTGATATACAACCTCTATTGTGGCCGAACACAATCTTATCAACACAACAAGCTCCAAGTAGGGACAATAGATATCGTGTGGTGAAATACCCAAAGTTTGTTATAACGAAAGTTTCAAAAGTGTTTGAGTAATTTTCCGAACTTTGCTTCTGCAGCATCTTACCTTTCAAAAGACCGGCGTGCGTTTTGTTTGAAGATAATAGTAGGCTTGTTGGGCTGAAGCCAAAACTGTTCGGTAATAGTTATAAAAAACATTACTTGCCCTTAACTTGCTTACTTATGGAAGGGGTCAACTGAACACCGTGGCGTCCTTGGTGCACCGCAGAAAATAAAGAGCGTCGTGAGTCGATCCACATTATAATTGTTAGAACGAAGATAAATGAAACAGTCTTTACTTTTGAGAACACTTCTATTTTGCACTCTTATTATAACACTGTATTTTACACTGTCACTTCAAGAGCTCTTTACACTTCAACGGCTACAATGAGACTGACTTACTTTGACGAAGACTTGAACTCATTGCATTCTATGTTGAAACAGCACGCGCCACTAGCGCCATTTATTAAGAGTGGGGAGAAGAACTGTCAACTGGTTCAACATAGAATGTCGTTTAAGTACTTATTATTTTTAAAACATTTTTAATAATCAAAATGTACAGATACTAACTTGTGATAATTATTTAAGGAATACGATATTATTTCATAAACTGTTATAATAGGCAAAATGGAAAGCAGCTTACCTTACATAATATTCACGAGTACATTGTAGGTACCTTTGTCGTGCGAAATTTTCCAAATAGCTAGATTAGGCAGCTATCCCACCGACGGCGACAAAACAACTAACTATCGGCTGTTTACTCTATCAAGAAAAGTTCAATATACATTATGTGTATATTGCCCCTTGCAAACTTCCTGCTACCTTGACCATCTAGCTAGAATACTTCGTCCCTGACAGCTGAGTACTATTGTCCGGCCAGGAAGTTCCTAGTACTAGTTACCCTAGTAGGTACTAGTTACCTGCAGGATGAATGCCAGGTCCATATTGTCGCAGAGCTCGTGCTCCCTAGTTAGCTTGGCTTCAGAGGCAAGGGTCTGGGCCGCGTGCATGAGCCCCTCTTGCTTCAGAAAACTCAAAACTAGGTACTTGAAATTTTGAAAAAAGGCTACTTTCTTACTATACTACTCGTATACTTGAAATGCTAGGAGTAAAAGACGTGCGAGGAAGAAGTTGCACCAGATCGCCTTATAAGTAGACAAGGCAGCGCAGCGCGGCTGTGACTGACGCCAGAAGCTGCTCCAAGCACGGGGTTCCTTTACCCCCTGCTACTATGAGCATGTAGCTAGAATACTTCGTCCCTGGCAACTCCTATTCATATTCATATTCTTTTATTTGCCAACTAAGTGTTACATACATACAAATAGCATATTATATATTATATTGTCCCACAAGCTAGTTGCGCTAGAACTGTTTGATCTGTGGCAAAGACGTTACCTGCAGGATGATGTCTAGGTCGATGTTGTCGCAGACCTCGTACTCCCCAGTCAGGTTGGCTTCAGCGGCGAGGGTGTCGGCTGCATGCATGAACCCCTCTTGCTTCAGAAAACTCAGGACAAGGTACTTGAGGATGCGCTTCCTGGCCCGAAAGAGCGCCTCTTTCTGGACAAAGGGTTAAGAGAAGAAGTTTAAGCGCTTGTCCGCTTGTGCGCGCGGGCGCGGGCGCGAAGTTTCAAACACATAATCTGACATACAAGTTTTCACACACAAACCGCTTATGCGGTCTTAGCAGCGAGCGCACGCGCCTGCTTTCCTGTATGGTCAAGCACTAAAGCATCATAATTTAAAGTACCTACTACCGGCATTTAAGAGCTTCAGATACACTTTAAGCCCACGAGTTATCATTTCAAAACTATAATATATATTTTAAAATGCGTAAATAGGAGTCATCTGTTTTACAAGTAAACTCTATCATATGATGTGACGTGACATTTTTATAAAAATACAATCAAACGCGCGTAAAAATCCAAATAAATAAAATCTATAGTACCTATCTCTATTCTACACAAATACTGTAGGTACTCAAATGCTGTCGGTCATTTTGCATCTCGGTGTACAAGCTAGCTAGTTACAGTTGGACGTGCATGTACCAATATCACTTAAACTTTTATACCAACTTGATGTAATGTGATGCAATAAATGATTTGAGTTTGAGTTTGGATGTATTTGGATTCCTGCGCTGGCGTCGTTTAGTGGAAATTTATAGCAAAATAATTCTCTTTTTCAGCTTTAGTTGGATTAACTTCAAACACTAAGGTTTAGAACTTTAACCTATCCAGTTAATTAAAATTACTTGAATTTTGATGCAGTGGTTCGCGTCCAAAATAAAAAACCCAGCAGTCTAGAGTTCGAATGCCTCTAGAGTTAAATGTTTATGTGATGAACACGATTTTGTAATTGAGCTTTATTAAAGCTACCCCGAAAACGTTTTAGTCACTCACCTATTTGTAAAGAAGTTACTAAGTATAGTCAAACAAACATAGACATAATTAAGTACTGCCTGATCAACAAAAATCGGCACTTTACCCGAATGTTATGTCTTGCAGCTGACCTTGTAGTGTCTCTGTATGGCTAGGTTTTGTAACAATCAAAGGAACGTTTTCAAGACAGTGCTGCGTTTTGTGTGCTTGCTGTTTTTATAAGCATTACTTACTACCTAATAGTGTAAACGGGACATAACAAATTTGGTAGCTGACCATTATCGTTAACGCCGATTACGGCAGGCGAAGATTTGGCGAAAAACTTCTAAATGCAATCAGACCTAGTATGTACACCGATGTCTTTATTTTCAGTTGAAGGTATGACTTTTCCTGATACGGGTACTTAGCGCACAAAACAGGTACGGCTATACGAGTCTAATTATACTGTAAAGTTTAAATAAAGTGAATCATAATAAGAAATCATTCATTCCTCGCCATTTCATTACAATATTATTTAGAAACGTTGAAAATAAAAATTTACAATACATGCAATAAAAATAAAAATTGATAATGTATTTATAACTATTATTACGAGTAATAGACAAGTCTTGACTGCCCTTATTTATAAACTAAAAGAACAGAAAGAATATTTTTTATTTTTGCTTCATATTTCATGAAATATGTAGGTACTAGCTGTGCCCGCGACTTCGTCCGCGTGGAATTTTAACTGTTACCTTCACCGCGTGGAGTTACTCCCAGCCTATGCTACTGTTTAACATGACCCAAATGCAGGCATACCTGCGACTCTATAACAGGTACACACAATGAGTTCCCTTAGTTAGGTAGGGTGATTAATTCATCCCAAGTTTAGGCCAGTTAACACTTAGTCACTTGGCGTGAGTTATTATATATTTCACTGTCTAGGTAAAACTCAATCAAATGAAAAAATCCCATCAAATTCAGTCCTGTAGTTTCTGATATTAAATTTCCTGCCTACACTCTTAGTCTATTGGCGTGATTATTGCAAGTGATGCTGAGTCGAATAAAAAAAGTCCCATTAAAATCGGCCCAGTAGTTTCCGAGATTCAATTTTCTGCCTACCCCCTTAGTCTATTGGCGTGATTATTTCTATCCTTCTTTGCCTTCCAAGTAATGTTGTGTCAAATAAAAAAAAGTCCCATTAAAATCGGTTTAGTAGATTCTGAGATTCAATTTCCTGCCTGCCCCCTAAGTTCATCGGCGTGATTATTTATATCCCAGTTTACTCTCCAGGTGATACTGAGTCAAATAAAAAAAGTCCCGTCAAAATCGGTCCAGTAGATTCTGAGATTAGCCCGGACAAACAGACAGACAGACAGACAGACAGACAGACAGACAGACAGACAAAAATTTTAAAAATTGTTGTTTTGGCTTCTATTACGGTAATTAAGACCCCCTGTAACAATTTTTCATAAAAATCTTCAATGTACAGAAATCGATCTTTTACAGTCTTATTATATGTATTATATGTATAGATTTAGAACCTACGTACTTACTCCATAGGTTGGTACTACTTACCAACCTTGACAGCGTTATTTATAAATACTAGTTACCAACAAGGGTCCTTTACAAACTAAGGGTATAATTTTTAGAGGGATGAGGAATTTCCTTTAGTCCCGCGAGAATATAAGCAAATTTTGTTCCTCAAATAACAGAACTGGATACCAGTTCATAATTTATTATGTATGAGAGAGTTAAGGTAAATGATAAAGTTCAAACCCTTAGGTATGTGAGTGGAGCCTGAATTATTTTGATATGACCTCACAACACAAAGGTATCCAAAGGTTGAGGGTTCATAAAACAACCATAAACACTTAGTTATCACTTTAGAGTTTACCAACAGCATTTCAGTATTCCGCCCATCTGAATAAATTTACATTAGACCCATATAAATCCTGGCTGGGCCGGATCTGACCATCCAGTTTCATGTGTCCACTTATTACTTATCTAGCTAGCTAATCTGAAATTCTATCCATGAAGTAAATAGCCTTTCCTTTTTATAGCATTTACCGGCTAGCTAGCTAAAACAGTGGGTTTATCGTATAAGCATAAAAGGCACCTTAATTTTTTACCACCGTACATCCCAGGATTTTATTTAAGACATCGACTCTACACTAAAGTGGAACATAGTAGTAGACAGCCTCTTGAGGAC
Organism: Pyrausta despicata; assembly: GCA_963921415.1. NCBI lineage: Eukaryota > Metazoa > Arthropoda > Insecta > Lepidoptera > Crambidae > Pyrausta > Pyrausta despicata. The sequence continues at coordinate 13,600,339 of OY992861.1, read as the reverse complement.
ACTGAACGAAAGAGGCTACACTACCATTGTTTATGCAGACGACCTAGCAATTCTGATAAATGGGAACGCAGAGAACATCCTCTGTGATGTAATGCGTGCTGCTCTTCAGATTGTAGAAAAATGGTGTGAGGAACACCAGCTGTCAGTCAACCCCAAAAAAACAGAGCTCATCCTTTTCACTAACAAAAGGAAGCTACCAAATCTAAAACTACCAAAATTATTTAACACCGAATTAACCCTATCAACTCAAGTAAAATATCTGGGCATCACTCTCGATAGCAAGTTGAACTGGGGAATTCACATTGACAACAAAATTAAGAAGGCCTGTATAGCATTCTATCAGTGTAAAAGACTCCTTGGCAGAAAATGGGGTCTTAATCCAAAAATCACACTTTGGCTATACACATCAGTTATCAGACCCTCCTTAACCTACGGATCAGTTGTGTGGTGGCCCAGAACGCAACTGTCCACTATCAAATCCAAACTACAAAGCTTGCAGCGCCTAGCGAGCGTAGCAGCTACAGGATGTATGAGAACCACTCCATCAGCCGCCCTAGAGTTCCTATTGAACCTTAGACCTCTTCATCTGGTCATACAGGAAGAAGCAAAGGCAGCTGCCTTAAGACTAAGAGCAAATGGGCTATGGAAACAAAACACTATGACAACGCACTCCAAAATCATGGAGGACATCACGAAGGAAAGACCCCTTCTAGATGCACCCATGGACAGGATACCATGCCACTACATCTTTGATCGAGAATACATTATCCAACTTACCGAAGAACGGAAAGACAACTCTGGCGTCAAAGAAGTTAGGATATACACAGACGGCTCCAAAACCTCACAAGGAACTGGAGCCGGAGTATTCTCATACGACTTAAACATCAACATATCAACCACCCTGGACAAACTAAACACAATATTCCAAGCAGAATGTATCGGAATTATCAGAGCAGCACAGGCGGTTGCAGCCAGAGACGTCGGAGACCTCAACATCAAAATTGTCTCGGACAGTACATCCGTACTTCAAGCTCTACAAAACAACACCATAACCTCTGCCCTCATATTGGAATGCCACAACGCACTCCAACACATTGCAAGGAAAAATAAGATAACCTTGCAGTGGATCAAGGGACACAGCAACTCTCTCGGCAACGACGCAGCCGATGAACTCGCGAAAAAGGGATCCGCGACAACAGTGTTTGGCCCAGAACCGCTACTACCTATACCGCAGGCCCAAATAAAAATATGGCTGCGAGAAGACACCGCAAAAAACCATCTGCTAGAATGGACGAACAGTGAAGGCTGCAGGCAAACTAAAAATGCAATTCAGATGCCATCTAAAAAGCTTGCCCGCAACCTCGCCAAACTAACGCGCGACAATCTACGCAGAGTTATAGGGATAATAACAGGCCATTGTCTCCTAAACAAGCACCTATTCAACATAGGTGTAACAAACAGCCCTCGATGCAGAGGATGCCTCGAGGAAGAGGAAACGCCACAGCATGTACTCATGGAGTGCACAAGCGTGGAAAAACAGCGAGCAGACATTCTAAAAAACCCAACATCATTCCCGGAAATCTTTAGTGGCCTAGGCAGGCTGCTAGCCTTCTGGGAAGACTTGGGCTGGTTGGACTAAAGGCAAACACGCACAATGGCCCAATCGTGAGGCTAAGTGCGGAAAAAGCCCTGCAAAACTAACTAACTAACTACACTAAAGTGAAACTCAATTTTCATTATGTTGCCGCTATCCCTTAGGTCTCAAAAACGAGCCACAGTGAATATTTCAAAGTGGGTAGGTATGTTACTCACGGCTAATAAAAAATAACTCTACAACTCACTTCTAAGCAACAATGCAACAGCGTTGCCTCTACTTCTATAAAAGCATTTCGAACAACTTACAGTTTCCAATTTTCTCATTTGGCTCATAGGTCGATTGATGCCAGCCATGATTGCACTTTAATCCACTTATTAAATCAAAATACAAATAAAAAATCTAAATTTTATCAACACTGCACCCGTTAAAGTCTATTGACAAATGAGTGTCAAGTAGTTGCTAAGGGTTGTTTACACGTTGCTATGCAACCAGCTGTAAGTTATAAAAATGATCGCAAACTGCATTGATCAAAGGAGTACAAATGCACTCTGATTGTTTTATAATAGCTTTGAATCCTATGTGTAATTTACTATTTGGGCACTTGAGTACCTACCTAATAATAAACTTAGTCTGCGAAAGGTCCTTTTTTAAACGTACGAAAATGTTTATGGCAAGTTTAGATGATTTCAATGGTACACTTATTAGTTCAGTATTGATTTTCATTAATTGATAAGCAATTAATACATACCTTTTTTAATACGCAATCTTTTTTTATGTATTTGACAACACAACAGATTACACCATGGCATGACTTAAAGCAGTAACTAAGAACAGTGATTACTTGCTCTGTGCTAAGAACTATAGAGCTACACAAGATATAATCCTTAAGCGTGCTATCACGGCATGTTAAAACTGTGAAACAATAGTTTTTTTATGTATAAAAAGTTTCTTAAACAAACATAATATTTTGAATTTATGTGATGTGAAAAACTTCTAACGATTTGGTAACTTATAACTTCATTTGGTGGTGTGGTTTCAAAATGCGTGCTAAGTTTGCCAACACTTTAAAAACGCTTTTCTATCCTATTACGAAGTTAAATATCACTCCGAAGTACAAGCCACAGGCCTAAACAAAGCAGGTCCGTAATCAGGGCCATGACTCGACAGAAGTTTGACAGCAATATTACACAGAAATGCCAGACGGTCAGTTACACTGGACTTAAGGTATTTATTCTAGCATGGTGTTTGAATGTTAGTGAAACCCATAGTCAACTCATTCACGGACGCTACACTGCTTAGTTGGTAGGTATGTACTCGTATAACGATATAGATCTTGCATTTCACGAAGGCGAGTAGTCTTTATTTGTTTTTAAACGTGTACATGCATAATGCAATAGTGTGCGTGTATGACGACGCGGTCAGTCGCGAGCGCGCTGTCGCTCAGGTTAGTTGTGTTTATTGTTTCCGGACGCTAATTGCCGTGAAGTACTGTCAGCATGTCAAAGCGCAAAGTTATCCATAGCGAGGTAAATATTTTTTTTCTAGTTTTGACATTAAATAAAAATGATTATTTTTTAATTTAAGTAATAGTTTAGTTTTGACTTTTGATACTTATTCAATTGTATATTTTATTGTTTTTAGGGTCGAGCAATCATTGCTAAAGTCTTTCACTTTCTAAAAGATGAATATAATTTTATGAAAGCAAATAACACTGATGGATGTGACCTAAGTCCATTAGCAAACATATTAGAACGAACTGCCCAAGCAACAGGCGTCAGTGAACGCACAGTAAGTAGGATTTTAAAAGAAGAGAAAGAGTTGCCATCTTCATCAACCAAGTTTACTTCACCCATGAAAAAGCGACGAAAAAGAGACGGTAAATTTAATTTAGATAATATGAATCGAGAAATTATTCGAACTACAATTCAAAATTTTCATATAGAACACAATGAACTTCCAACTTTGGCAAAACTTCAGTCAGCATTAAGAGAAAAAATTGGTTTTGACGGATGTTTGAGCACATTACGTTCGTTGCTTATAAAAATGGGCTACGAATGGAACAAAATTGAAAACAATCGTAAATCTTTACAAGAAAGGCATGAAATACAATTGTGGAGATTTAATTTTTTGAAAAAAATTCATGAATACCGTGAAGAAGGCCGTCCCATTATATATACAGACGAAACATATGTGCTAACTTCGCACGTACGTCAAAACACGTGGAATTTAAAAAAACTAGATACTAAGACAAAAGACAAGTCATTTTTAAAAAAATTGAGTACCGGTGCTCGTTTTATTATAGTGCATGCGGGTAGCAGTAGTGGATTTATTAAAGATGCTTCGTTAATATACAAAGCATCATCCACAACTGGAGACTATCACTCAAATATGAATTTCAATAATTATAGCAAATGGCTGAATGAAAAGCTGCTGCCAAATTTACCAGATAAATCTGTTATAGTGATGGACAACGCATCCTACCATAATACTCGAAGTAGTAGTATACCTACGTCAAATTCGCGCAAGAGCGACATGCAAAAGTGGCTGACGGAACACGGTATTCCTTTCAATGCACTGTCCCGCAATGTAGAATTGTATGATTTAATAATCAGAAATAAGCAGCGTTTTATTTCATATAGAATTGACGAGATAATAAAAAGCAAAGGTTTCGAAATACTACGACTGCCACCATATCACCCCGAATTAAATGCCATTGAAAACATCTGGGGTATTCTGAAAAATAAGATTGCCTCGAAAAATATTGGTCAAAATATGACAGAAGTTCAAAATTTAATAGCTGAAGGTTTAAACAGTATCGATAACAACATCTGGCTTAATACATGCAAGCATGTCGAAAAAATTGAAAAGGAGTATATGAAATATTTTGATTATGACTTTGAATTTGTAATTAATGTGGGTGAATCAAGTGATAGCAGCACGACTGACTTTGAAACTAACGAAAGCAACAGTTTTTCCGAAGAAGATTAAGGCGACACATTTTTCACATACGTAAAAATAGATAGAAATTTGTTATTAAATAGTTCCAGCCTAGCCTTATTTTCATAATTTTGCCATATCTTGAGTTCAATTGTATATCCTTATTTAAGTCTTATGTTTCGCTTAAATTAAAACTTAAACCCAAATGTAGAAGAACATAATTTTATTTTAATACATTCCCTTATTTATTATTTATTTTAAATAATAAACATTTTAGTTTAAAAGTTTTGTTGTTTTATTTTATTATCAATTGAACATACAAAAATATTGGTATTATTTTTATGCTAACCATACCCGCTTTCGTTTTCACGCACACATCGACACATATACGGACACATATTTACCACAAGTAAATTCTGCTCGACTTCGTGATTTGAAAGAACTATAAAACTTATGTTGTGTCTCGCAACCTATCCACGAAAGAAATAAGAAATTGATGGTGATTATGGATACAGTGTGAACTAAATAGGTAATAAATTAAATGGTATAGGATATTCCCCTTTATCAGATAAATCAACGATCATTATCAAAACTCAAAAGTCTTCAAAGCATACGACACTATTAGTAGAATAAATACCGTAGATATACACAAAAGTTTAAAAAAACGGTAAAATTATAATCCTAGTCCTTTTTTAAATTGGGAAAAAAAATTAATTGGATAAAACTTGCCTAAATATGAGTAAAAATCTTCTTTAAATTCCAAATTGTAAATATGCCGCAGGCCGAACCTTGATCTCCGTGATATCTTCAATCAACTGATGTAACCCAACATCGGTAGGTACGTACAGTACCAGCAATTAGAAGAGTAGAGGCGTGTCTCACTTTAATTTAAGGTTTTTTCATTAAGACTGCGCCGTGTACGAGCGCCATTGAGAGGTGAGCACTTGGCAGACTTGACTCTGTAATGAAAAGGCCTTAGGACTATAAAGTGCCTACGAACAATCAGTGTCACTTTAATTCACAAGAGAGCTATGCGCCTTAGTGAACTTACCTTTAGCACGTACCATTTCAGAGCGCATATACCATGATAATAATAGTTCTCCTGGCCGATTTCGATCACAGCGGCCAATCTCAACAGAGATCAGCCAACTACGCAGGAGATATTATAGTGCACAAGTGTGAACGCAATACACAGGTGCACTCACTGTTCCTTACTCTCAAAGTTCGGTGAGACGACAATCCGTCATGACCGGAGAGAGATCAGGCGCAGGACCAACGGCTTAACGTGCTTTTCGAGGCACGGGGGTGTAATAACGCAAACTTCCCGACTCCGAGCTGTTTTTGAGAAATTCAAGACAGAAAATGTCAGAAACAATTTTGGCTCGACATGGGATTCGAACCCAGGACCTCTCGAATGTAAGGCAGAAACTTTGCTACTACACCAACGAGGCCCGTTAACAATGATACCCGTTGTCCGACGTGAATAACAAAAGCGGCGAGTGCGACGTGACCCGTCGCGACGTGTCAATATCAAATGTATGTACGTGTTTGATAGTGTCCTACGTAAAGAAGCTCGATTGACATTGACACAAGTACTTCGCATTGCATCGCGTCGGGTCGCTTTGCGTCGCTCACGTAGAACAACATATGAGGTACCTACCTTACCTACATCGTAAATAACTAGATCATAGAATCAGGCATTACTTTGCGGAAATCCATGACTAAAGCTGAAAACGAGAATTATTTTGCTACGACGCGAGCGCCGGAACCCAAATATCCAACTGTAACAACTTGAAAAAAACTAGAGCCGGAAGTCGCAGGACTTACAATACAACTCACAATATGACACAGAAGTTGCACCTGGAAACACAACACTGACACCAACAAAACACTCGACGCGTTTTGCCATTACACGTGGCATCCTCAGGAGATGTTGTTGCTTCGACAGACTACTCGTAGTCTCCTTTTCAGCTTCCTACATATCTACCTACACTGAGATCTTGTTAATTAAAAGGGGAAAACACAAGTGATGTAAGAAGCTTTATTAGACTCTAATATTTCGACTTATTACTTCCGCACTTTTGTGAGGTAATAAAAGACTTGTAACCTCCAAGTGCGAAACCATAGAAATAGAGAATTGTGTTGAAAGTTTCATTTCTTATCTTTAAAATACCTACCTGTTTAGTGTTTTGCCATCTGCACTGCGTCGCCCAATACAACAAAATAACTAAAATTTCAACGTGATGTCTAAAGATAAACTTTAGGATACAAGAGACCGTAATCAAGTGATCACCGCTCCAATGCCTTCTACTTTAAAACTCTATCTTGTGGGTGTCCATCTATCCATAATAAAATTGGAATATTACCTACGAAGGGGAACTCCTCTCAGTCCTTGTTCCTGTACCAAATTATAATTGGGGAACTAAAATAATAACTAAGTATTCAATAGGGAATATTCATGTTTTTCTTTTTTGTCTTAAATTAATAGTTCCCTATTTTATAACATAGAAAAAAAAATTAATGGGCTTCAAAGTACTCTAGATATTTTTAAAAATGAAATTTAAAACTTTTAAAAAAATTAAGCAGTTCAAACGCTGCCATTTAGCGCGCGCTTTGCGTGACGTCACATGACACGTCCAGTGGGTGTTTACCTTAGTGTTTACTATGGACTTTTCAGTTACTTTGTAATTTTTACAATACAATGTAGTGTCAGATGACGTCACATTTCGTTCGACCTGTGGTGGCGCGTTTTGGAAGTTTGAATTTCGCTCCCTTATTTTGCACTTTTTGAATATTATTTTAGGGGTTTAAATAATAAGTTAATAAAAAAAAAATCTTTTCATTACAATATTACGATAATAAGTATTCGAGAAAAAAATATTTTACGCCATTTTAAATTTTATGCATATTCCCTATTGTAGTCTTCACTAACTTTGAACTCTCTTCATACTCGTACTATTACTCGTAGTAGTTGAAACTTAGCAACTAAATTTAGAATACAGATTATTCAAAATTAAGTTGCTCACTAGACAAACAGCAATCAACAAATACCTCACTCAATCAGAAATACATGAAAGTGTTTTACATAGCGCTAACTTTTGAACGTTAGGTACCTACTGTTACAGCCTGTGCTGTGAGTATACTATATTAAAACAGTATTTAAATAAGTAATTATCACGTATTTATACCTACCCTACATCTTGTTTTATAAGAAGTCAGATCGAAGTACAAGTAACAGCTCATATACTATTCATCTTATCAATATGATTATCTTCTCCCGGTTTATGCTGCAATGCTGACAACATTGAGAACTCTTCAGTAGTCGCAAGTATCTATATAAAAATAATTCCCTCAATCACCAGCGCTCTACTTTCAAATCATCTTAAGCTTTCCAGAAATAATAATAATAATAATAAAATCGTTATTGCTTACAAAACTAACATTCAATGAGAAAAACAAACATGACAAAGCAATTGGAGGTGGCTCAGCTTGTGCTGACTTTGGATATGATCCCAAACAGCGCTGGTTTTGGCACACCCATCTCTCCATAGATGTTGGGTGAGAGGTAGGTCTTGAGGGCTTACTAAAAATAAAGGGAAATTTAAAAAAAAACAATGGATAAATTAAATTAAAAGAAAAAAGCAACATTATTGAGGAGCACTCCAGCATGTGTCACTACAGACTTGTAAGGGCTTCGCCTCTTACACTTAGGTAAGTTGAAGTAAGTAGGTAGTTTCAAGGTTGAAGTTAAGTATTAGTTACGTAAATGTTATCACGGGAGCGGAATGTAAATAAAAGTATCCGTCACCGAGGAGAGCGTTTATTGCACTGAAAGTTACATTATAAAACATTGAAATAAAAGACAAGTGACGCAAGCGTTTCATCGCCGAGTCATCAATATGTCGAGCGTGCTCGTACATGCTGCCAACTTTTTAAAGGCAAAAGAGAAAGAAAAAATGAAAGTTTAGGGCGACGAAGCCTTATCTAGTTTGCGGACAGCAGTTACGATCACCTCATCTACACTATCGCTATCCGGGCGCCGCTCGTTACTCGACGCCGTTCGTCCGTACGTGGGCTGCTCGTTGCTGCTGCCGGAGTCGCGTTTGTTGTGTAGTTCCACACTGCAGCCTTGAAATCTTCTTCTTAGTCGCAACATCACCCATACTATGCAGACTGTAGTGAGTAACCCGACTATAGTGTACAACACATAGTTGTGTGTCTCATGTGTCAGTGTTTGTACACTTAGCGTTTGTTGTTGCTCCTTAACCTTTTCGATTCGGTTTTTCAGTTCCTTTAGGGCCTCCTTGTGATCTTCGATGACAAATGTATGATTCACGTCGGCAAGTATGTGGTTGATGTTAGACTCGCGTATATACATCCGTTCTTCATTCGACGTCAGTTTCAGCTCGCTATGATAGTCATTTCGAGCATGAATGATAAAACTGTCCCCTTTAAGCATGCAACCAAGGTCCAATGTTATGACACCTGTGCCGCGTAAGTTTTGTGACGTCACGCCAGCTGGGCAGAAAATGCGCGCGGTGCAGTCTTCGCAACAGGAGAACAGCCACGCGCCGCGCACGTGTAATCGCACCCACTTGTCGCTGCAATCCAATACTCTTGTTCGGCATGGAGATAAGTCGCCGTTGTTTAATATTTGCGCCTCACACGATGATTTCGCTCCTTTTATGTCGTAAATAGGTTGATTTATGACGCACAATAGATTATTTTCTTGAAGTTTGATGCATGACGTTACATCTCGGTCATCTAAAGGAATGATCATGTCTCTCTTGAGGTTGACAGCGAGGTATTCAGAGGTCACCGCTATACTGTGCTCGGAGTTGCCTCTTATTTGCGGAATAGGTATCATGCGGTTTAGCTCATATTGCTCGTTGTTTATAAGTGGTAGCTTCACTTCGAATATAAGATATTCGTTGGCTAGGCGCACGTGCACTCGCGCTAGCTTATAGAGACTTAGCGTGCAGTGACGTGTGTTCACACATGGTAATGAGAGTTCACTTGGTAACTGCCCAGATATGATGTTCAGATGTTCTTCGAATTCGTCAGGCTTGATAAGATGCGTGTCGATTCGTCCATCCTTTACGTCAGTTACTAAGTCAATTAGTTGAAGTTGGATTTGGCGTATGTTGGAGATTAGTAAGTTCACGGCAAGGGCAGTGGCGGTAGTATACATCGCATTGTCATGACTCACTTGCACTCGTTCTTGAGTTTTGGCAAGATGGTTCTCTATGATGTGGAATTGGTTATTCATCACTTCCTCGTTGCGTTTTAGGATATTGTATTCACCTTCAATGATTGACGTGTGGTTTTTGTATAGGTTCAACAAATGATTTTCATTCGATTGAATTGTTTTGATGTCCTTCACATACTGGTCGGCGAAACATTCATCGAGAATGCCGAAAAGAGAGTTAGCTAGGTATCCAATTCCGTTTATTAGTCCTCTTCGTCTTCTTGATCCGTGTTCAGAGTGTAGAATGTTATTGTGGTGTTGGATTTCATTAAGTTCATGTTGGAATTGCGATGCTATTGTCAAGAAAGCTGTTTCCGTCTTGCATAATGAAGTTAGATGGTTGACATAGCTCTGAATGTTGTCTAAGCTTCGCCAGTAAGTCGTCATGTTGTAATAAACAACCATTTTCCACTCGTCTTGAATTATCTTCACATCGGCCACCTTATCAAAATACACAATTCGTGAAGGGCTAAGATGTGTCACGTTGATCATTTGTTGTGTAGTAGGCCCGACACACATTGCAAACATTATAAGTAGCGTGTAAATGATGTTAAGGCAAACGTTTCTTGTTTTGCACCGACGTTTTTCGTGTGAACTTGATGCATTCGTCGCATCTGCTCTGTCATCACACAAAAAAGTTTTTTTGTTGAGTGTGGTGGGTGACGGTTCCAGAGGTAGCCGTGACAATTTGGTGACTGGTCGTTTAATGTTGGTCGTTTTAGTTTTTAAGGTCACGACGCGTACTTGACCGTCAGTGCCAGGGTGTGTCTCCATTACCCGTCCCATAATCCACTTGGCTGGTGGTATGTTATCCTCTTTAACGAGAACAACGTCACCAACTTCCAAATTAGGTGTGGGGTAGTGCCACTTGCTTCGTGTTTGTAATGTATGGAGATATTCATTCGACCACCTCTTCCAGAAGTCCTTGAACATTTTCTCCGTTAGTTGCCATCTTGTGGTGTAGGTCATGTCATTACCCTCAGCGGAAATTGGCGGTTCTAATGTTGATTCGCCGATAAGAAAATGTGCAGGAGTGAGACAGTCTATGTCGTCAATGCTCTCAGTCAAGGCCACCAGTGGGCGAGAGTTTAGGCATCCTTCAATCTGTGTCAAGAGGGTCGAGAACTCTTCAAATGTGAGTTTTTGGTCCCCGAGAACACGTTTTAGATGATGTTTAAGGCTCTTGACTGCAGCTTCCCAAAGGCCCCCCGCAGACGGCCATGCAGGAGCATTAAAATGCCATTCTATACCCCAGTCTGACAAGGTAGTGATGACATCGTTATCCACGTACTGTTGCAGGGCCTCCCTTCGTTGTTTTTCCAGTATCCTTGCCGCGCCCACAAAGTTGGTACCATTGTCGCTATAGAGATGTTGTGGTTTTCCTCTGCGAGCGCAAAGTCGTTTCAAGGCATTTAGAAAAGCAGCTGTGCTAAGGTCGGACACAAGTTCAAGGTGGAGAGCTTTAGTGCAAAGACACACGAAAACCGCTATGTAGGCCTTCATGGTTTTTATCCCTCTGCCTTTATTTGCCTTCACTTCCACATGACCGGTGAAATCCACACCGGTGTGAGTAAACGGTCGTGATGGTGTGACTCGTTGTGGTGGTAAGTCTGCCATAAGTTGGTTGTTGTTGGCAGTTTTGAAGCGATGACACGTGATGCACCTTTGAAGTTGTTTCTTCACTGCTCTCAGGCCACTTATCGGCCAATATTTTGATCGTAGTTGTGACAAGGTTAACCTGACTCCACCGTGCAGAGTCTCCTTGTGCGCTTGATCAATCAATAACTCCGTTAACTTGTCGTTGTATGGCAAGATAATTGGATGTTTTTGTTCTTGATTTAAGTTCGCATGTTGTAGGCGCCCCCCCACGCGCAGGATTTGGTGTTCGTCGAGGACGGGGTTCAACTTCAAAATGTTGCTGGTTGACCGCACCTTGTTGTGTTTTTTAAGTTGTGCAATATCGTCAGCGAAGTAATTTAATTGTGTCGCCTTGATTATTGCAAGTCGAGCATTCCTCAGGTCACCTGTTGTTAAGTGCGATGTTCGCTTGGCATTCTTGACGTCACGCGCATTGTTTACGAATCGCAAAATCCAACTTAGGATTCGTGTTACACGAGTCATTGAGCTATGTTTATTTATAAGTTCCTCAATGAGTGGTGAAGTTTTTTGTGACGTACAGACTTGTTTTATCTTTTTCAGTTCAGCATCGGTATTGAAAGTTTTATGGGTTGGTAATTCACAGCTTTTCAACCAGGCGGGGCCTTCCCACCACAGTGGATGTGCTAGGAGTTGCGATGGTGTTAGCCCTCTACTGGCACAGTCTACCGGGTTGTCTTCGGATTTCACATGTCTCCAACAGGTAGCTGGCATGGTTTCTGTTATCTTCACAACACGATTGGAAACAAAGGTTTTCCATCTAGTAGGGTCGCCTTGCAACCATCCCAGCACCACCATCGAATCAGTCCATCCATACACAGTAACATTGGATCCTTTTATCGACTCTGTTGTTTTCATCATCAGTTTTGATAACAGTTGCGCGCCACAGAGTTCCAGCTTAGGTAGAGAGATAGGTTGTCGTAGTGGCGCGAGTTTGGTTTTCCCCGCCACTAACTTGATGACGTAATTCCTTTGTTTATCTACGGTTTTGCAGTAGATAGCGCACGCATAAGCCTTCTCCGATGCGTCGCTAAATCCGTGAAGTTCAACAGGCTTTGTAGTGTCTCCCAACCACCGCTGTACTTTTACGTTGTCAATTAGGGGTAGTTCTTGCCGAAATAGCTCCCATTCCCTTTGTAGATAGTCAGGAATAGGCTGGTCCCAACTTAGCGCTGACGTCCATGTTTGTTGGAAGATGAGTTTGGCCTTCACAGTTATAGGCGACAGCCATCCAAGCGGATCGTACAATTTTGATATCCCAGATAGCAGGTTACGTTTTGTTATTGAAGTGACGTCAATGGTGTCGTCAAGTGCATCGTATTTAAATGAAAACTGATCTGTGCTCGGGTTCCAATTAATTCCGAGAGTTTTGTTCGTTTCAGCATGTTTGAAGTTTATCATGTTTTGATTGACAAGGTCGTCAGGCAGATTTTCGAGTAATGTTGAGTTATTACTGGCCCATTTGCGAAGGTTGAAACCGCCTCCCCTCATCATGTCGATAAGCTGACCTTGTGTATTTTGTGCGTCTTCAATGGTGTGGCTGCCTCCCAATAAATCATCTACATACAACTGATGCTTCAGAATACTTGCAGCTAGTGGATATTTATCGCCGTCGTCCTTGACGAGTTGTTGAATCGTGCGAATAGCCAGGAACGGGGCGGCCTTGGTACCATATGTGACGGTACACAACTGATACTCTCTTATCGGGTCCGTCTCAGTTTCCCGCCAAACTATTTTTTGTAAATGTTGATCTTCCTCGCTTACAAGTATTTGTCTGTAGAATTTTTCAATATCAGCTGTGTAGACAAATTGGAATGTTCTCCAGCGCAAAATGATAGCCTGTAGGTCTTGTTGTATATTAGGGCCACATTCCATCAATGAGTTGAGGCTATGTCCTGACGATGTATTAGCAGAGGCGTTGAAGACGACACGAAGTTTGGTCGTGGTGGAATCGGGTTTGATGACTCCATGATGAGGTAGAATGCAACTGGGCTCACGTGTTATCGCACACTGCTTCATGTGACCAAGCTTCAGATATTCATTAATGAATTCTTTGTAGTTTTTAGACAGCTCCTCGTTTTTTGCGAACTTTCGTTCTAAAGAGTGAAACTGCGCTATCGCTTGCGGTTTTGAGGCACCCAAACTCTGTTCAAAGTTAGGTTTCATCGGAATTTTGACCTTGTACCTCCCATCTTCATTCCGACAAGTTGTTGTGCTGTACAATGTTTCACAGTAATTGTTTTCAGATGTCTCAGTATATGACTCAGCGATATCTTCCATTTCCCAGAAACGCGAAATGTCTTCGATGTTGTTAAGTATGGCGTGGCAGTTAAATGTTTTAACGTTGCCAAGTAAGACCCACCCGAGCTTAGTTTGTTGTGCAATCGGTGCCTCGGGTGATCCTCTTAGTACCCCGGCCATGACAATGTCGGCATATATTCCAGCGTCTAACAACAAATCAACTGGCCGCGAAATATTATACTCAGGATCCGCCAAGTTGATATTTTGCAAGTGTGGCCACTGTCGTGCTTCGAATGTGTGATTTGGCAGATTGCTAAGCATTTTCGACATGACTAGAGCTGGGGTAGTGAATGTGTAGTCGCCGAAGAGTGATTCACATACAAGTTGAACGGCGCCATTGCTCTGTTTTGCCGAAACTCCGATGCCAGAGATAGTTGCGCTTTGTCGTTGACGTTGCAGGCCAAGGCGTTGTGCAGCTGATTCTGTTATCAAGTTAACTTGCGATCCTTGGTCAAGTAAACATCTAAAAGTTAGGTAGGTCCCATCGGCTGACCTAATTTTTATTAACGCTGTCGCAAGTAGCACTTCGTTGAAATTGCCGGTAACATGATTCGCCTTACGCTGCGTTTGTTGCCCGTTGGATATCGCCGGCTGGGTTGAAGTTGATACCGTCGGCATGTTCAGTGAATCCGATTCTCGCAAAAAGTCATGTAATGAAGTATGATGTTGACGGTTGCAAACGCGGCATCGCTTTGTTGATGTGCACCTTTTGCCGTCGTGGGAATACATGCAATTCTTGCATACGTTTAGTTGCGAAATTGTTTGTAACTTCGCATCGGGTTGCATTTGTTTGAACGATTGGCAATAAAGTAAAAAATGGTCGCCTTTGCACAAGGGACAGTTCCTTTCAATGTTGACATGATAAGTTTTGCCAAAATAGTTTTTAGGTTTGTTTGGCTGAGTAATTGCTCTTGCAGATGTTTGCGTGTTGTCCTTGTTTGACGGAACAGGCCTTGTTGCAGGAACATATTGTTGCTTCCTTTTGTTGATGGGCTCCAATGCAGTGAACTTGCGTTGTAGGAATTCCATAAATTCGTCGAACGATGGAAGTTCTCGAGGATGTTTTCTAGTTTCCATGTACGAAGCGTAAGTCTCGGAGTCTAGTTTGCCAGCCAAAATATGAACGAGGATAGGGTCCCAAGATGTTGTTTCGATGCCCAAGTTGTGGATCGCGTGTATAGTTTCCAAACTAGTGTCATAGAGTCGTTTGAGCTCAAATGATGTTTGATGTTGTATGAGTGGCTGATTCATGAACGTCTGAATCTGCCTCGTAAAAAGAAGTTGCTTGTTGTTGTAACGATGTATAAGGATGTCCCAACAGGCTTCATAATTTTCAGATGACACAGTTAGATGCTGCACAATGCGTTCTGCTTCACCCCTGAGCTTCCCCTTGAGATGTTGCATTTTTTGGCCCGAACTTAGAGTTGGATTGTTGTGAATAGCTTCGCAGTACAGGTCCATGAATGTAGGCCATTGCGCGTAGTTACCAGCAAAAGTCGGTATCTCGATGGGAGGTAGAGAGCGTTGTTGGTGAGTTGTCGCATTTAGTTTTCGATGCAATTCTCGTTTGGCATTTTCAAACTCGGCCTCATGCTTTGTAAATAGTTCTTCGTAGTCTAAGTTAGTGCCGATCATAAGATTATCGATCTGCCAGTGAGTTTCATCGATGATCTTCCAACGAGTTTGTAGCATTTGTAGTTTGTCTTCGAGTTCCCACTTCTCGGTAATAGTTTCGGTGTTAATGTTGCGTAGCATGCGAGAGAATGCTCGAAAGTTGGTAGTTTGACGGCTGATGAGCTCGTCAGTTTTAGACAGTCCTCCAGTTTCAGTTGTTTGTGCGATGACCTTCTTCTCTTCGATAATTGTTTGAAGGGCATCTTGTATAGGAAGAACCATCTGGCGTAAAGTTTCATAAGCGTTGGTAGTAAAATAGTCGTCTGATTGATCTTCAAACGCTAAGAGTTGCTTATGGTTTGTTTCAAACTCACTCCACAAGACTTCAAGAGCATCTAGGCGTTTTTGAGCGTACTCTGGCGTCTTTCTAGCAGGTGGATCCTTTTTGAAATTGATCACGATTTTCTGGATCCCTTCACTGATGATCTGCTGTCTTTGAAGTAAGTTTTCCATGTTGAAGAATGTAGTGTAGATGTTCCAGTGAGCTTAGGGCTGTATCTTCGTGCAGTGCGTGACAGCAATTCCTCTACGATATGTGCGCACTCTCAATTGCCCTGGTGATTCCCGCTTCTGGGAGGCCAGACCAACCGATTCGCTACCGCAGATTTATCACCAATCACACACTTTCACAAGTAGTTTCACTGATGTAGATATATCCGGCTCGAAGAAATGTAAGGGCTTCGCCTCTTACACTTAGGTAAGTTGAAGTAAGTAGGTAGTTTCAAGGTTGAAGTTAAGTATTAGTTACGTAAATGTTATCACGGGAGCGGAATGTAAATAAAAGTATCCGTCACCGAGGAGAGCGTTTATTGCACTGAAAGTTACATTATAAAACATTGAAATAAAAGACAAGTGACGCAAGCGTTTCATCGCCGAGTCATCAATATGTCGAGCGTGCTCGTACAAGACTACAAAATAAATTCAAATTTATAAGATTCTACGTTCCGTTAAAGCTTGATATGCAGACCGCACACATTGAAACGGATTTCACATATCTCAGCTCCCCTACTAAGCCTATGTCTGTAGTTTTGGATGTAGCCTTCCCTGTCACTCTCACAAGCTTGGCGGTGCGAGCGAACGGGCCGGCTAGACCTGAAGGTACAAATGATATATTAAGTAAGGCCTCAGGCTAAAACTCCCCAATTCTATGTCCTTGTGGGCGAAGTTTCAGCATCACTTACATATGTGCGAATCCAAGTAATAGATATAAGTACGTATTAGACTTGAAACTTGTTATGGTAACTTGTGAGCTAATGGTTCATGTTACATTGACTGTTGTATGAGGGGGCAGTAATTTAAAACCAACCAAGTTTTTACAAGCCACCTAAAATCGGGACGGGACTCTACGGAAGCATAACTTCAATATTTATTTTATGCTTATCTATTTAAGTTACAGCAGCAAGAAAAAAAAAATTACCTGTTAAAAAATAGAAATGCCCGTATATCATGCAGGACCCAGAAGATACAGAGAGCAGGTACAGACAGATCGACATGATGGCTCGAGTCAGACCGACGAACAGTAGAATTTTCGTAATAGAGTCCCGTTTGACTTTTTTTAAATTTAGGCGATATTTTTTGTAATATACATAAGTATGAAATTCTTATTTACTCACACAATTTTAATAATCACCCTGTATTTACTTTAAGAACACACACAATACAAAGGAGATTTGACAATGACATTCTGATGAGGAACTTTCTTCATCCCGCTGATTTAGCTGAGCTTACAACAAAGGCTCCAAATAAATCTACCCCTATGCAAATTATTCTAATCTGTTGTCTTGTCTGAACCACAAGCTTTCTGAAATATCCCTATATAAAATCGCAGGAACTAAGAACGGACCAAAGTAACTTCCTGCCTGTGTTATAAATATTTTCATGCTGCCATCCCACGGAAGTAAGTATACCTATTTCTGTTGGCTAGACAGAAGATTAGAGTGATGAACTGTATAGGCCTAGACACTGACTGAAAGTTTTGAAGATATTCAGTTTCAAAATCATTTGGAGTTTTTTTCCGAGCTACTAGGAGTATCATTGTAATAAAACAGTAGGACTTCGCACGCAGAGTTCTTGTCAATGTACAAGTAATGATAAATAATAATAATAAATTGAGTTTATTTTTTCCATAAATGGTAACAATGTTTAGCACTTAATACTAAATAAAATAAAACATGAACGCAATTGGATACGGCTCAACTATTGCTGACATATGACAGCGCCGATTTTCAGCCGCACCCACTCCTCTGATAACTTATTCAGGAAATGTTCCTTTGGGGAGATTATGTTTAGTAAATTACTTACCTACTTTTTCACGAAAAAAGTTGGCAAGATGTATTTCATTCAGCAGAAAATGGCTTTCAAAAGGTTATGAAATGGTTAAATGTCAATTAACTTACAATAAATACGCAGAAAACCCAGTACATGACCTTCTCAACAAAAAAATCCTTCCAGCCGAATAGCAGTCATACCATAACGGCCCATACATGCCAAAAACTTAGCACAAAACCATGTTGATGTTCAAGTATACATAAGGTTGAGTCGATCAGATACTTAGGCATAATTATAGATGAAAATCTAACATGGTACCCACAAATAAAAGCCGTAAAAACTCGTGCCCGGAAAATGATTTGGCTTTTTAAATATCTTCGTCATGTTTCCAATAAACGGCTAATTGTTTATATCTATAAAGCTCTGGTCCAATCCACTCTTTCCTATTGTCTATCGATCTGGGGGATCTAGAACTTACAAGACTAAGACTAAATTTATCAACATTGAGAGAGCCCAAAATCAGTTCTAAAAGTAATGTTAAAATTCAAAATTATTTATTTGTGATACACAGGTAGGTAGTACAGATGTTTAAAACTTTTAGACAGTGCTCTGTGATCTGCCACTTGGCGTACAAATGTCATAAATACACTAATCTTAATTACATAATCTACTTTACAGAACTAAAAGTGCAATTATATTCATTAATTAAAATTCATACTCTCAATACATAAGTAGATACAATTACATTCATTCATTAATATTTAGTCACAAATTAAATTAAATAATAGAAATGTCAGATATGTGTGTGTGTATGTGAGTCTGTTATATGTCAGTTATTCTTAATGTCAAAAAATTCTTGAACCGAATAGAATGCGTTTTCCGTCAGATATTCGAAGAGCATTTTCTTAAATGTCAGAATATTATATTCTGCCCTAATTTTCTTTGGTAAGCAGTTATAAATTTTAGTTGACATGCCAAAGATACTGTTACTATAGAGTTTTGTTTTGTGAATAATATTTTGTTTAGCAGTTATTAGATCACGTCGTCTGGCACTAAGGACACGTGGAAATAGGTCAGGGTTTAAAAAAGTAAAACGGTTTTCCACAAAACTATTACATGAAGAGGCTGATGTATTATCGATTAGGCAGTTATATATGTATATTACAATGTACGTTGAAAATTCAAAAAACCGTATAGATGATAAACAACTCAATAAACGGAATCAGAATGCTGTACTTCCACAAAATATATATCGAACAGTGTTTGCTACAAAACAATATATCGGGCAATCTAAAAGGATCTATAACAAAGTAAATAAAAATATATGGTAAAACCTACCGAGAAAGTAAAAAGCTTTTATTGACATGGCTAAAAACTCTTAATTACGAGGACCCGGAAGACTTACTAAATTAGAACACAAGTTGTTATGAGTAGTCTACACTCACAAACACACTCTTGTAATCACCCACACAACACACAATTAAATATACACACACATATGTAAAGAAAACCTATTTCGTTTTCTTTCGTTTTAATCATAACTGACAGTTTGATAGATGCATGTCAATGTCAATGAAAAAATATTTTGATTTTGCTGTTACTGAAGGATATAAGATTTTGTAAATTTAAATTAATTAAGATAGACCAGAAGTAAAGGCTTTAAATGTTGTTTCTTTTGTATTCACAGGTAAGTGAATGCTAAGTTTTAGGTTATTAAATAAACTTTTGTATTCACAGGGAAACGCAATTTCGTCTTTCTTTCATAAAAGAGAAAAGATTATTATACATATACAAACAAACAAACAAACACACACACATATTTATATTATATACAAACAAACAAAAAAGACACGAACAAGACACTACAAATTTAATATACAAAACAAAGATTTTGATTTGCTTATAAGCTAGGTTATTTGATTATATCTGAAGAAAATGAACATTTTTTATTAATGTAATTACGTACAGAAAGAGCGAGTTTCTCCTAACACAAGTGTTCTAGCTTAAAAGGAAATTCCCAATGTAAGTGTCAAATTACTTTTGTTATAAAGAATTAAAAAAAAAAAATTTTTTTTTTTACGATCACCTCGAATTCTGTTTATCAGGAAATGACCTATTAATGACAATAAAACAAGTCAATTTTTCGTAATAAAAAAAGAAGGATGTATCGTAATCTCTGGATACCAGTCCCTCTCTCACCAAAGATATGACAGTCGGCCCTGCAGATAACAAATACTACGTTGTCTGTGGAACCGTGAGACGCGTCCCGTTTTACGGCGGGCCAGAGCCGCACTTAGGTCCTGAAGGAAATTATGCCTAAATAATAAAAACGGGGTAAAAACTTTAACAATAGCCGATATAAAACGGACCTCCAGTTTCGATTTCGAGTTTGGACTAAAAAAAGAAGTGCGTTACTTCGCTATTCTTAGGTTTCACACTTTTTTTGTTGTATGTAGGCAAGTAGCACTGATTGTGAAGGAATGTTTTTTTTATATTTTGGCTTTCAATGCCTGTAATTATTTTAATTATGTATTTAAATTTGAGTGTTTCTTCTCTGCGCTCAGATAAAAATCTAAAAGTTTCTTAAGTACTAAGTAGGTTATTTCTGTGCGAAAAAGAAAACATGAAACTAATATATGTTTTCCTTTTAACTCTCAAAAAGGTGCTATTTGCTCTACAAACATAAGGTTAGCATTATTGCTAAAAGAACATTTTACACACTTACACGAAATCATTTTGGAATTTGTTTACCACTAAACTGGTTCAGTTTACGAGTAGTTAAAGTTTTCGGGAAGCAGTTATAAGGAAGGAATAGCTTAGATATTCTTGTAGGAAGCGTAAGTAATACACAATGTAACTGACATGTGATGAGTCAGAGCAAAACTAATTTAACCTACTTGGTGACAGATTTTAAAAAAAGTACCTTTTGATTTTGATTTCTAAAGACCCCTCTTTAGAAATCAAAATCAAAAGGTACTTTTTTTTGCCACCTTTGAACAGTTTTTACACTTTTCGTCATAACTTCAGATTCTCTAGTTCCGAACTTTTCTTCTGTTTAACAATGCTTAGTCTAACTATTACGCTATAAAATCGCAATAAATTTTAAGACGAAGAAAATGCAAATTATCGCCGCAAAATCCGTTTTAGAAAAAGAAGTCATTTGCATGGGGCAGTTTTGAAATATCATTAAATTCGACGAAGTTCAAGGGTTCTCAAACTTAGTAACCACATTAATATACTCAACCTTAAAAACGACGGAGATGAAAAATCAATAAAGTTAAAAAATACAAAGTACTTATTTAATTAAATGACAAAGGAAGTATACATAACTTTTAATTAAAATATTTCCGAGTCTCATTTGAACTGTCAATACTATACAGTATTGACAGTTCACATGAGACTTTACAATCTTTATGACATGTTTGCTTTATGAATTGACATTATTGGTCTACGTACTACGAGTACAATAAGATATACTTTTTTAGCGTACTTTCATTGGCAGAATATCTCGTTAAAGTTTACTAAACGTGGACTTTGTTCTTATTTAATTAAATGACAAAGTAATTATACATAACTTTTAATAAAAATATTTCCGAGTCTCATGTGAACTGTCAATACTATACAGTATTGACAGTTCACATGAGACTCTACAATCTTTATGACATGTTTGTTTTATGAATTGACATTATTGGTCTACGTACTACGAGTACAATAAGATATACTTTTTTAGCGTACTTTCATTGGCTAAAGTTTACTAAACGTGGACTTTGTTCTTTGTTTATTATAGGCACACATAGAGCTTACAAAAAACATCGCAGCAAACGACTATCTCATCAGCCTAGCAACCCTTTACGGGTAATTTCCATTTAAAATCGTGCGTCACTTAATTTGTCGAACCTATCGACTGGACGAGTTTCATCAGATTTCCCCCTAAAAAAGTAAATTGCATCTAAATCCAGGTAAACCCTTAGGATTTTCCACTAAATCCTTTGTAATTTGTTGCCGTGACCCAGGTAAAGGTTTGACAGTTCGTCCACCGATCTGTCACGTACCCAGACGTCATTGCGTGACTCGAGAAACTACGTGAAGAGAGTCACACGAGTTACACGATGCTTGACTTCTTGTTATCGATACTGTAATTAAGAAAATCAATAACATTCTTACTTAATTTTAATCGATGAAAATGAGCGATAGGAGGGCAACAACCTGTTATGCTAGTTAAGTATATTTGGGTCTCGTTTAACAACGAATTATTTATGATAAGTTTTTTAAGAACAAAATTAGTTTACTGGCTGGTAAGAAAGCGGCGCTACGGCAGTTTAAAAATTGTTTAAAGAAAACAACTTTTGAACTCTTAACATAACTTAAAAGAAAAACAGCCAGCTACAATATGGAAACATTTTTTCCAGCTTCTGTTTTCAAACCAGTTTAGTTTTTCCGGCAAAACCGACTTCTTAGCGACTGTTTCGCATGCAGTAGCAACTTTTTTTTTCACCGGTGAGATCAACTGGAACATAATTATTTCAAGTGCCTGAACTAGCTGTTATTTTATTGTTTTCCCTTGGATGTAATAATGTTGCATCAGGGTATTCCCTAGGTGAAATTGGCGGACTTCGCGGCAACCAATACGACCGTTTTGTTTCGTGCTCCTTGTGCAAGAACAATAAAACATATTTATGTCTCGATCGTGAGTCATGAGGGGACTGGATGTTGATATGTTCAAGACATAATATCGCAGAAGTTAAAGTATTAACCACTATCCGAATTACCAACCACTACACAGTCAGACATAATGCCGAGGACGTTTGCCGGTGCCGTGGAAGAGGGTATACCCCGGCTATTTCACGACGGAGCATCACCCTTTTTGAAGTGCCGGAGACCCCCGCTCTGCCCTTTGACAGTGATCACGGTGCGTATGCCTTATTCCACTACGTCAATAAAAAGGACAGAGCAGTTAGCCGCTGGAAACACCACCACAGTGGTAAAGCTTTTACTACCGCGTCAACGTCGACACAGAAAAAGTACAAGACATTTTGTAGGTAGATACTTAACACATATGGCTTTACTACATAAGATTTATTTAGACTTTACTACATAAGTTCTTCGCTTATTCAAATAATATCCAACGAACTTGAAACATATACGTCTCTTAGGTTTTGTCACTTGTGCTGTAACTACTTTGAATTGGCCGGGTTATATTTTAACAAGCGTTATGCACTGCAATAAGAATTAAGATACTTGACAAGGTAAAGTACTGTGGCCAGCAAAAACAATACATTATCTTATGAGCTTGTGATATCGGTGTTTTTTTCAAATAAAAACCTGTCAAGTGCGAGTTGGATTCGCGCACCGAGGGTTCCGTACAAACCTGTAGGTATATAAGTAAAAGTTCACCCATCACGACAATCGAGTCATAGTTATGGTATTTTTATTTTATTTTTCAAAAATATTTTTTTTATTTGATGAAACTGAAAATTTACGGATTTCGTAATTTTTCCTATATCTGTACTATAAGACGTGACTTCGTACAAGTTCGTTTACGGGAAGTACCCTGTAGGTTTTGATTCCCGTGCGAGTTTCGAAAATTTGCGGCCTAAATGGCTGTATCTTTTGATTGCGTTGGCTTAGAAGGTTGATTTTTCTACAGCTTCCAGGGATAGTAGACCTAAGTATCATATAGAAATTTCAGTTTATTATACCTCCACGCGTTCCTGAGAAAAACGGTCTTGACAGACGGACGGACGGACAACAAAGTGATCTTATAAGGGTTCCGTTGTTTTCTTTTGAGGTACGGAACCCTAAAAATGGGTAGCCTGATGTGCTGGTCACTGTACGTCATGTTCGGGGCATCCCCAGACGCGTTTTGCCTTCGGCGGAGACGTGGTGCCGGCACCGGCTGGAGCGTGTGCAAATTGAACGCGGGACCGCGATCGCACATTAGTGTGCACTACTCCTAGACATTCATGATCGCAAAGCCTAATAGATTATATGCTATTTTAGTTTGCTCAAACCAAAAAGGACACTAATATATTAATAATAGTCTTAACAATGAACTGCCGCAATGAAGTACGTAACACCAATGAGTAGCAGATTTTAGCTTAGTTTAGCTGGGATAATAACAACTTTCTTAGCCAGTTGGTAGCTATGAAACAAATTTTAAGCCACACTGCAAAAATCTAAATCAGGCATACGCTACGAGAATTTTAAGCCTGCTACGTGCTGCCTACAATGCGCTACGGGTGCTACGGCGTAGCCCGTAGCCGGCCATCGTCGTAGCACATGGAAAAGCATCCACGGAGCGCAGTGCCGCATTCCGGGGCGCGGGGGGGGCGAGCGGGGCGGTGCGGCCCGTCGGCAGTCATGCCTCGCGCGCCCGCCGTGCCGGCCGTGCTCGCCGCAGCGATCGCGCTCCTTGCCGCGCTCGTCGGTGAGTTCCAAATTCAAATCACCCGCGAAAATCGAAAGCAATTTGTCAATTTGCTTTTTATTTGCGTTTTTTTTTCATTGATGTGTTAAATTTTTGTATACAACCGGCTAGTTTTTCACTAACGGGAAGAATGGAACGACCATCTGCATAATAAATGCACTCAGTCAAACTAACAGTGATGACAAATGCAGTTTAATTCAACGCGGAAGTGGAAGATGTTGGAATAAGAGAGCACTATGTTTCTTTCAGATTTTGCACGAAAACGACTTCGTTATGTACGCGTCGGATTGCAGTTTTCTTTGCAAATATACGCGATTTGCTAGTGATTTCACTTACTCAAGTGCAATTTAATTAGGCAAAGGATAAAAGTTTCGATAAGAAAATATAAGTAACAGATTATAGACAAGGCCTTGTCTCTAACTACGAGTACAATGATACATGAAGAATGTAATTACTGAATAAAACCATCAGAAAACACACATTTAGATGTTCTCAAAATTATTTACACAAAAACAATTAAACTTATGTTCTGACACCCGCAAAAGCTGGTCTAATCGCCACTGGCTCAGTAAAAAAGTTACGCATTAGACCTGCATAGTACCGCATCAAGATCTAAAGAGCTAACGATGCCATTCACCGTTTCACAGACCACTACTTACCTTCCTACACCACTATGAAACTGTTTTGGCTCTGCCTAGGGTTTTCATAGGCCCAAGCTTTGCCTACCACTGGAATTTCTGTCAACACGGAATTTTAAATACCCGTTAAAAGGTTTAACATAATGCTCTCAGTTGGAAAGCGTCTGTATCGCTTGGAAGTGCGAAACGAGATAAAAATATAATTAGACAGTTATGACATTGTCGTACAAATGTTTTGTTCTCATAACCTACATATCCCGGGTTTCATGAATATTATATTAGCTTATATGACTGTATTATGCAATAATAACATTGCTCTTTGATCATGTATTCATGTCAATCAACTCCCGATTAATGATTACGAGTATTAATGCGGCTAATTTGTGTATATAATTTTAAGAACGAAACCATGCTTCCTTCCAACATCACCTATATCACCGGCGAACCACTTACCTTTCAATGTTTTTTAAACTCTTTGTGGCATTAGTTAAAGCTTTGCCTGTGTCATTGATTAACGGACTTTTTGGAAAAATTTAAAAATCTAAATTGAGTGTAAATAGTACATACAACAACATTATAGTTCAGGGTTAATTAAAAGTTTATAATGAGTCTCAAATACTGTCGATCGCCAATAAAAAGCACAATGGAAATGTATAATTGCTGATTGTTATTTTAAACAGTCTGATCTCTATAAATTTTCCAGAAATCAACTAAGCTGACAGAAATGTAACCCGGACTTTACAGTCGGTAGTACACACTGAAATTACATACCAATATAACATTTTCCCTTCGTAATTATTGGAAGTAGTATGTACTCGTAATTACTACTTAACTTATGAGAGTGATTAGGTAGTTCAAACTACTGTAAAGTAATAATAATGGAGCATACACAAAGTGACCTACATCGCCCGAATAAAGTTTTAGATGAGTTTTTCCTAACTTGTAACATCATAGCGTTCATTAATATTTGCGAAACTTTATCAATTTACCTACTGTATTCATTGACGCTCATTTCTTGCAGTTTGCCATCGATCATAAATTTAGTTAGTATCTTAAAAAAATATACCTCTGTCGACAAATCAACCTAGTTAAAACAAACACATAAACTTTTATTAAATTCTCGCCAATATAATACTAAACACGGTCATAACGTAAAGTAGCGTCGATTGTGTGTTGTATTGTATCCAACCTCGCGATATAATTTCTATGACGATGGCAATCAAGGATCCCGTCGCCAAGGGAACCGCGAGAATGCGACATTTTGCGAGAGAATTTCGCTATACGGCTATTTAATTTCTTGTCACAATTTTATTACCAGTGCACAAGCAGTTTTGAAGGGCAATCCATACACTTTATCCAGGTTGAGATATAAAAAACTCAGCCTGTTTGACAGTATGTGCCGTTTTTAATTCTAGAACTGAAGAAAGCTACGTTTATTGCGAAAAATTCACAAAGAAAATCCTAAATATCTGAACCTATTTGGTATACAAATAAATAGATATGTCCTTTTATCCAATAATACTCACTACAACCGATGTATAACGATCGTTATACTGTGCTTCAACAAATTAAGTACTACGTTAATAAAGCGCAATTAAAATTTGCGTAGGTAAAAGCCGTGTGGGTGGAATACTAAATTCAGATGTTTCCTTTTTACTTTTGAATTTTTTCAACAGTGTGGGAAACATAAATTTTTTACCTTACCAAGCTTTTTCAGTCATTATAAGAAACTTATTCTAGGCAAACCGTTTGGCAATAATGATTTGACTTTTAAAGACTGATGATAAGACAATGATGAAATTTTTTTCCCTTTTTGACTTTTTTAAATTCAAGTATACTTAATACCTGTTCTATTTCATCCGCAACACGATTCGCCTGCAAACACCTGAACACCATAGCACCTTTTTTACAATTTTGCGTCCAAAAAAGCGTTAACAAAAAATGCTTTACAAAAGTTTCCAAAGCTGAGAATTATTGGCCGTAAACTCCGAAGTTTCATTGCGGCATGCCGATGTGAGAGAAATGAAAATCTGCTCTTCAATTTATGGGCTTTGTTCGGCCCTTTAGCCGCCATATTTTGTGGGTGCTGAAAAATGATTCGCTTCAGTGAGCGCGAGTGGTTACGTGCCCAACACTAACCTAGAGAGGTGGAAAACTGCATCATCAGATATTTAACAAGAATAAGTATACAATAGATAGGCACTTTGGTGTTAAGATTTAAACAAAGCAGGCGTCATTTGTCAGTTTGCTATCTGATTAGGTGTTTAAAAATTATACTTAATTTGCAATCCTCCTCAATTTTCAAATCATTAGATTAAATTAAGTTTATCAATCGGTACCAGTAGGAAATATTGAGCAAGCAGTTGAATGAGAATTTTTGAACATTTGAAAACAAGTTGCGGATATTCAAACTCACATCAGAAATCAGCTTTGCGCGATTTTCTTCATAAGTCTCTTTGACAGTAACTAAGTCTGTGTAAACAAGCCGTTATAAGGTGTATTAGAACCATCTAACCCTTGTGCACGGGTGATCAATTAAGAAAACACAGTGAATACATACAAATACTCGAAAGAAAAAACGATATCGTGCAATGGTACTTATGGTTCTCGATAGCAACAACTCGTTGTAATTGAATTTAGTTAATATTCTCGTAATATTGGATTATGGGCACCTTCGCCTTGTGGACGCAATAAAAGCGATCTCCAAGCAGGCAATCATAAATACCATGAAAAATATTTAAGTGTTTCATAAATTGGTAAAAACGTAATGGCTCCGAGCTTTCTGCGACTTCTTTATAACTTAAAAGTTAATTTACTTTCATTACACGTTCATCTGCTATTTACGTGTTTACATCTAAAACAGTTTCCGAATAAACTTTTGATTGCGCCCGTAACAAAATAAGTACGTAATATCAATGCAAAGTAACAAATTTATTAAACTTTAAAAGTTTTTTTTATGAAAAGCGTTGAACTCTATGATTACTTTGTACTATTTTTAGATAAGAGTCGACGTCACTTCCCGGTATTATGACTCTCAAAAAGTAAACAGTTTATTGACTGAACATTCATGATCCTTAGAGGCATATCACAACAATTTTGTGAGCTTAGCAGTTTGGGCTAAAAAGAACAGTTCAGTGCATCAATCTGTACATTGGCAATGTTTTGACGCAATTGATTACTTAACATTACGAAGATTGTACTTCGTAGCGGCCTCCGATTTTAGATATATATACATATAATTTTTTTTTATATTTATCTATATAAATTCAAGATTTCGGTATAAAACTGCTTGGCTGTCAAAATAGTTGGGATATGAGCCTTAATTTTACTCTTATGTAGAAGTAGGAAACACGGTCTTTAGTTACTAGGGAGACAACATCATGAAATTGATAAAGTAAGGTTTCTAATACAGAACTTTTGACATAAATATTTATAACTATCGGTAAATAAACAAATAACATATTTTATATGTGTTTGACTTTACTCAAACCATACAAAGATGACAAACGCAATTCGAAATAAATTAGTTATTTATTGACTTATTCTCCTTAATTTCCCGTATCTCTACGTCAATATACTTAAATGTTTGCTTTCAACTATACGCAAACAGAAACTCAGATCGATAGAAATTAATATGAAAAACATAACAGAGTTTTAAGCAAAATAAATTCTGAATCGTAACTTGTTATTTTTATGTTTTATTCGTCCGCGGTGAAACATCGAAAGCTCTCGTGAGAGCGAACTGTGGTTCTACTCTGGACACTGTTTGACGTGAGTTTCGATTTTTGCCATTCCCGTCCCTCACTGAAACTTTATTGTATTTTCATTTATTTGAAACTTTATTGCCCAAGATAAATACAATGAGTGGACTGAACGCTAAAAGCATTTTCTAGCAATCAACCTCAAGGTCGTGCATAAATATGGCAACTATACCATGTGGGAGTCAATGGTCATTATCGTTTGTCCAGGATAAAACATAGTATATCATGCCATTTATGGGCATCAAAATTACATTTAGTAAGCTTGAACATGTTTCCTTATCTTTTGGGTCCTACCAACGCTTCGAGATAAAACACAGACAATGGGCTAGATGACACCATCAATCGTTGACATACTCTTTATCATCTGTCCAAATGATCTGCTTCCATAGATTTTGTATGGAATACAATAATTTGACGACATAATTTAGTATTAGAAATCGAAGTCATAAAAATTGTTTTTTACAGATTTTTGTAAATAAATTGGTTTTACTAACTTCATAGGGCTTATGTTTTTGAAGTGAAAACTTCTTTAGCGGCGTTGAGCACTTTTGTGGCATGGGTAGAAACTGTGAAACTCGCGTCAGGTCACGTGATGCTGATCGAAAAACCGTAAGACGGTTGTTAAGTTTTCACTTCTGCCGGCACTCCCGGAGTGCAACCCGTGTTTTTTTAAAACATGGTGTTTTACATGGTGTGACCACCAACATCAAAAATATTTACGGTAGATGTCGTCATGTTTATTGGGCAAGTGCTGAGAAGAAGCGTCGCAACATACTCAGTCACCACTCACCACTAGCGAAGTTTTAGGAAGGGACGGCTATGTTCGTCAACAAACGAAGTGTTACGGAATAGGGCAACTAGGGCGAGTGCACTCGACCGTTTGTAATGCCTCCAAATATATTCACGGCTCCGCGGCGCGCAACGCCTACTCTGTAAAGCTCATAAACTATCAGAATAAAAAACATGACGAACCAAAATCAAAGCTTAACTTTGGACAAACTGCTAGTTTTTAGTAAAAGCCGATGATTGTTTTTCATTTATTGTGACTTAAAATGTTTGAATTTTTGCTGTTTTTATTTATTTCTAAGATCATTGTATAATTGCAATTTTTTTGTATTCTTGCAAATAAACGGTTTCTATTTCAAGTAACTTATTACACATTACATGTTCTGTTACGCAAAGTTGTTGATCTCTTCTTATTTATTGTGCGGTGCGATAGGCTATTCGTGATTTAAAAGGCACGCCAGTTCGATAGTGCAAAGAACTCAATTCAATTCAATTGATTTATTACGGAAAACAGGTTCCATAGTGTTAGTAAAACAAAAAATAGTTATATGCTACGGTTAGTATGTCTGATAAGACAGGTCACAGGGAGACGTCACTTTAATTAAGAGCTTTTTGTACCTGTGTTCCACAATAAATAAATTTGATTTGATTTGATTTTAGTAGAAAAATAATAATTATTATATCAAAAACCAACTTAAACTAAGGACAGACCCATCGGTTTTTGTAAACAGCCAGGAGCCTGTTGATGCTCTCGCGGAGCCTTACGAGTAGATAGAGGATAGAGCATGGACGCAGACATTTTTCTTTTTCGTGCCAGATGCGCTACAACGATTGCGATAATACAATGAAATAATTGCGATAGCCCTCAACGAAAACCCAAAAAGGCTGACACAGTAGAACACCTTAAAGTATGCTTTGTCTTAATTTGATAGTAACTTTTTAGTAGACAAAGACATTGCCCTCGTTACTTTTGAGCGGAAAACCGAAAAACTAATGGCGTTCATTAGTCGAGTCAGTAGTTAATGGAAATCGAAAGCTAATGTTATACTATTTAGATAATAATAATAATAAAATAATCATCATCTATTATGTATCCAATAAACATAGTTGTATCAAATAAAACAAGCATAGATTGTAAAGGGTAATCGAGGTGGAGAAGCGCTGATTGCCGAAATACAGAATCTATGAATCCTAGTTTGGCAACAGAGGCTTTTGTGTATTATTAAGTTTTTTTCCAATTTATTAGTATTTATACTTATATTTGTACACACTATGTATGTATCTGAATGTTAGAATTTTTCAGTCTTACAATCGGTAACTGTATTCACTACGCAGTATTTGTAAAAAAAAGTATAATATCATACTTTGAAAATTGACCGAGTATATTCTAGACAAGTTTTAAAACAGTACCTTTGTGTTCTATAGCGTTTTGAAAGATAAACAATGTGAGTAAAAAGCTTAGTGGCCTTATTGTAAACCATCAGGGCAGAATGAATGTGTTCATAAAAGAAAAACCATGTATGCCCGTATCACGAAAATTCATTCAAGCTAAAATCACACATTGCCGTTTAAAGTTACCTAATCTTTATGAACAGTTCTTACGCTTACAATTTAATGCACTTTTACACTACTAAAATGCTCTGTTTTTATAACTCTGAACCGGTTAGCTATCGCTTTCCCATAGAATTCACATTGACGTCCGCTCGCTTCTGCGTCTCGAATCGGAAAGGAGTCTGTCCGTCTGACTGAATGAATGAATGAAGACTTGAACGAACGAATAAGTAAGTGAGTGCACGATTCTATTTAAAATAGATTTTCAATATTTAGTAAAATAATTAAATAATAAATTAATAAAATATTTAAATAATCAATTATAATTAGAGGTTAGCTCAACACACTGGTGACCATAGGGCTGGCAGCTACCTTGGCCAAAGGATCAGCCTTAACATACAGAGAGGAAACGCTGCCGGCCTTTTGGGCACCATACCTAATAGCGGCGCTGGGGGTGTTGTTATGGAATAAAAGCTAGAGTTATCACCTTTACCGCCTACACCTACACATACGGCTTGTCAAACAATCAGCGGCTAAATCGCTAAACAAGTCTTCGTTCTACTCTGAAGACGATGTCCGTAGTATCGAATGTAAGAACGAACGGAATAGCAATTGTCGAAAATACTCACGAAGCTTCAAGGAGGATCCGGAGCAGGAACGACTGTCCTTTATAGCGGGTAGGCCACCACAATTATTCCGGTTTGACGGAATCATACAATAGCCGAATTATCCTTCTTTTCGTCAAACATAGGCGTCGGGTGGATTTGATGAACCTTTGTTTTTGTCCTTTTGTTTTCTGTGTAACCGTATAACGTCTGTTTCCTTTTTGTAGACATATAATGTCTAACGAACAGACAAATTATGACCTTCTTTTATCAACGCAAGACATTTGCGTAGATCGTAAAAATTTAAAAGAACATTCTGTTTGTCCCCCCGATAGTATCTTTATTTTATATTGTTTCATTAATCATTTTGTTATCCCTTAGTAAAATAAATGAAATCATTTATTTCGGGACTGGACTCGCCATACATAATATTAATTAGTTATTAGTATTTTTGCTTCCTTACTATCTACTTCTTATTTATAGCACTAAACGACGCCAGCGCAGGAACTGAAAAATACATCCAACTGTAACCACTTAGCACACTCAAGCTTTAGTGTTTTGTAGGTGTCAGTGTTGTGTTTTTAGGTGCATGAATTTTGGTTCCTGCGCTGGCGTCGTTTAGTGGAAATTTAAAGCAAAGTAATTCTCTTTTTCAGCTATACTTATTTACCAAATAATCTGTAACATTCCATTTCTGAAATGAATAAGCGCCAGTTAAGAAGGAAAAAGCTATGTTTGAATATCAACTAGACAGGGTAATAGCATTTGGAATGGAGTGTTCGTCATTCGAGCTTAGTCGACCGGAGCGACAGTTACAAACATGCTGTTTCGTCCGAAGCAATCAGGTTGCAGCCGTCAATCAGTTAGCTTGTGACGATCAATCTAGACTGAACATGGGCGAACGGGACAGTTAAACGCTGGCATTCATTCAATCAGTGTTCTAAGGTGCATGTAGCTGATGTAACATTAGGAACCTACTACTTTCAACCAGAGAGGGAGTCAACTAACTGCCTCGTTGGTGTAGTAGCAAAGTTTCTGCCTTACATCCGAGAGGTCCTGGGTTCGAATCCCAGGTCGAGCCAAAATTGTTTCTGAGATTTTCTGTCATGAATTTCTCAAAAACAGCTCGGAGTCTGGAAGTCGGCGGTGATGCGGTGATACACCCCCGTGCCTCGGAAAGCACGTCAAGCCTGTTAAGCACGTAAGCACGTTGCGCGTTGGTCCTACGCCTGATCTCATATGCCGGTCATGGCGGATTGCTGTCTTACCGAACTTTGAGAGTGATGGAACAGTGAGTGCACCTGTGTATTGCATTTACACTTGTGCACTATAATATCTCCTGCGTAGTTGACTGATCTCTGTTGAGATTGGCCGCCGTGGTCGAAATCAGCCAGGAAAAATTATATAAGGGAGGTAAGAAACCTACCTGCTCCATTAATATATCGTACTTTTTTTAATTAAATGCGGTGTCAATAGCTCGGATTGATAGCATAAACAAAAAAACACGCAAATAATCCATCGCTGTGATGGTGAACGTAATCTTTTCAATTACTTATGCAAACTGCCTGTTTGCATTCGTCGGGCTGTGGTTAAGCCTCGCGCCATCCATCTCTGTAGACGTCTCCGGCTTTAGTTTTGAGTCGCAAAGTGCGAATTAATTTGCCTCTGATTAATGTTTTATACGGCCGTTTAGTGCCACACTCGAAGGGTAACAATTAACAACGTGGTAGAGTTTTTAAGTTGCTTTTTCACAGTGCGTTACTACATTATAATGTTTACCACTTGATCGTAGTTTATTAATTAATTATTTGTAAAAGAAGGTAAGTAAAAACGTTCTGCAGGAAATGCTATTTTACTTTCCTAATATCTTTTTAATGGGTACACAATGGATCTTTTTAAACCCTACACACAGCTTTTAGAGTAGGTAGTACTCAAAGCTGTGTAAAGGGTTTCAAACTGTCAAAGGCGGCAACTGATGGATCCTGTCCCTCAAGTATGCTAATGAATACTGCAT
Organism: Pyrausta despicata; assembly: GCA_963921415.1. Classification (NCBI taxonomy): domain Eukaryota; kingdom Metazoa; phylum Arthropoda; class Insecta; order Lepidoptera; family Crambidae; genus Pyrausta; species Pyrausta despicata. The sequence continues at coordinate 13,566,876 of OY992861.1, read as the reverse complement.
GTCATTTCGTAAAATCAGCGAGTTATTTAACATCTGAAAGGGTTGTTGTTTCTTCAGAAACATGCTGTGTTTCTTCAGAAACTTGCTGTGTTTCTTCAGAAACTTGCTTGGTTGAATTTTTACCACACTAACCATTTTAGTAATTCGTTCAAGCTTTGCATTAATGACTTAATGTCATTAACTTTCCCAAACACGCAAACAAGAAGGTGACTACGTACTCGTATCAAATGAAATGAGGCTATTCTCATTACTCCATATCAAAATACGAAGCACTGAAGTGATTATCCCTTTTTATACCCCAGACTAGATATTGAACGCCTCAGAGCTCCGAGGTGTCGTAAATCACGGCAACCCCGAGCGAAATGCTTGCCACTTTATAGGTTTATCGTTAAAGTTTAATGTTCCAATAAATATTATGTGACACATTGTTAAAATATACGGGTGAAACTTTTTTTTAAATTATCATGTCATTTCTCAGTATTTTCTACCTCTGTTTAGAAACCTTTGACCCGTGATAAACTATATTTTGTGGAAAGAAATTTCCAGAATTAGACGAACACTTAGTGTCAATTTATTATAATCACGAGAAAGGGATAAGTAGTTTGCGTTTAATAATTAATGGACAAACTTTTCAGTGTCCCCTGAAATCAAAGTTTGTTGGAGCATTCAAGGAGCGTGTGCCGTTGTTATTAACCTCATTTAATGTCATTTAATACAAATTTAATGTAATGAATGGACTCTACAATTAATTTAAACTCACTTTTTAGATAGGTAGACAATGTAACACACAGCATAACACTTTTTAATGCAAGTTTTGCCTTTACTTTCTCCATAAAAACCCTTTCGTATCTTAAAAGCAATCTAGCCTTAAGAAACTCAGGCTTTCGCTTGAAAACGTCATAAATATGACATTCTCCACGTTATGAAATTCCTTGGCATTGTAAAATGCGTGCCACCGCACCCATAAGCGTTAACGCGACGGTAAACTCCTGTTTAATTGTTTATTCGATGATGAATGGTGACACTCCACTCGTAAATCCTACTCGAAATTGACGTTTTAGAAATGTTATTTATGAGTTAATCTATACTCATAACAAATCTGTAGAGAGGGCAATCTGTACATGAAATATATTTCCAAAATAACTGTCAGACGGTAATTAGGGCTCCATACTGATGCAATCAGTAATTTTATTGTCTGTTTGTCTGTCTGTCTAACCGTTATATAAACAAAAATTACTCAACAGATTTTAACGAAACCTGGTAGAATATTTTTTATACTGACTGGCATAGTGCCTATCAACGTACAGCCGAAACTTCTGGACGAATCGGGTTAAAATTTTCATGTAGGTAGATGTTATGACGTAGGCATCCGGTTGGAAATTTGTATGAAACTCGGTGGCAAAAAACTAAAGTCCACGCGGACAAAGTCGCTGGTGGCCGCTAGTTGTAAATAATACTGAACAGCCAGTACACAGATGGTATAAAACAAAACAAAAATGACCCAATCTATCAACCGAACCCAACTAAGGGATCGTACAATGTTTAGTAATTATCCTGACACAGGTTTACGAATATTGGTTTCGCTTTTGATATTTTCGCCAAAGTGCAACCACCTCGTGTACTTGCAACAACAACGGTATTCATTAAAATCAACACCATAAAATCACTGATTAAAAATAAAATAAAAATGATTACTACTAACTCGGTTCGGTCGTGATTCTATTCTGGTTTCGTAAAAAAACTAAGTCAAACTCATACTAGAGCACCAGAATCTCCCACATTGATCGAAAAGGGTATTTTACACCTAGTCAATATTTTGATTGATCGTAAAGGCGAGCTCACCGATATCGCAAAAATGTCAGCGGCATTAAACATGTAACACCCGACCACTCAACAAGTGTCGACATGGCTCGATAACCGAAGGTAACAAAAACTTATGTCCGACGCCAATAGCATGGGAACTTTTGGTATTACCAGCTCGGCTGTGCAGCGTAGGAAAGTTAGTTTTAGTCGGACAATAAGTACATGCAATATGTTGCAAACCGGTAATAGTTTAGCACCTCCCAATACATTTGTTTCTTCGGTTTACGCGAACAGTAGACATTGAAATGATCCTATCCATACAAAATGGTTGCCTGTAAAGTCGGTTTTACGGGCGAAGATTTTACGTGACACCGATCATGTTTGAGTGGGAGAGAGGCGCAAGGCATTCGCCGGTCCGGCGGGCCTCTCTCTCGTTCGGTGACTCATCGTAACAGACGTGAGCGGGCGTTACACTTTTTCATGAGTGACTCCGTGCCACAACCTAATTTAAGAAGTTGTCACGTCAAAAACATTAAACATAACAACTTAACGTAACGTCTTTAACGTAACTTAATATTTTTGAGTGATAGTAATTTACAATTTTTTCAAACTATGTAATGAAAACTAACACCTTGGTCTACCTGTGACCACGGACGCTAAGAAGGGTCTGAAACGTCAGGTTAAAACTAAATGTAAATAAATCGCGAAATAATCCGTAAAACCTCCCAATATGTGTTGGTTAATGCTTAATTCTGCATTTGAAAGCATATGTAGTTATCATTATCTCTTTTAAAACCAACCCTGAGCCCGTAAGTAAGGACAGAATCAAACATTTATTTGCATTTTAACGTGGGGGTTTTGGGCTAAAAGGAACGTGCGTCTGTATACGTCGTCAAATTATCTCGGGTTAAGTTATAGGTTTATGCTAAGTGACAAGCATTTATTTTTAGCATTATAACTTAGATCGCTTAATTTAATTGATATGAGTTTATTTACTATTTATTTATATGCAATTTTAACTGAGATTTTCTTACAAGAGAAACTTAAAATACAAACCCTGTAAGGGTGTCGCATATTATAATTAAACTTAAACAATTAGTTGTATTAACTTAAAATAAAAATATATATTACTTACTAGGTATATACCTATGTATTGCACATTATCAACTATAAGTTTATCATCTAGGTTATCTTCAGTGCAGAGTGCATCACTGACATCGGGACATATTTGTCAAGTACTTAAATAACACAAAATTGCGAGAAGTTCACAACACCAATCGTGGAAAACTTGGAAGAACTGTAAAAATCATTTACGCGAAAAGCAAACTGCAAAGCGACGACAGTATTTGCTTTTCTAAACTGACTTGTCGACAGAGGAACCCAATGCTTAAGGCTTACGTTTATGATAGTGTCGCGTCGCGTCGATTCGCACTTGACGCGTTGCGTTGCTCAGTAAGGACAACGCCTTAGGCTTAGGCCACACCTGCGGCATCCTGTCGCCGCGACTCGCGACTGTATGCGATTGAGGCGCGGCGATTAGTTGATAGTCTTTCAGAGGCGAGGCGACAGAAAGCCGCAGATGTCACCTTTGTGACAATGTTAATCGCGCTTCGTCACGTAGGACGCTCATTAACGGACGTAGGAACGAGTATCATGCAAACTCATAGGTTTCAACATTCCTAATATCAACTGGGTTGTTTTTTTTTTAATGCAATACTGCCGGCCGTGGACGCGGCAGACGTTGTCCTACCGCGTCTAAAAATTCTAAAACAGCGTTTTAGATTATTTTATAAATTAAATACATATAAATCTTCCTGTTGAATCACTCTATCTAATAACAATCATCTCATCAGCCTATATACGTCCCACTGCTGGGCACAGGCCTCACCTCAACTATGAGATGGTCCAAGCCATACTCCACCACGCGGGCTCAGTGCGGATTGGTGGAGGGGTTATTTGTAAGGTAAGTGTTGGTCACTTACCTTACGGTCAGATGTTATTAAGCCGCCCGAGGGCCTCTGACCAGGCTTAACGACTAATATCTATCGATATTAACCGGGACCAACAGCTTAACGTGCCTTCCGAAGCACGGAGATGCTTGTAAATAGACGTCACTTAAATGGTCAGAATGGTCACCCATCCCAAACATGACCGCGCCCGAGGTTGCTTAACTTTAAGTATCACAACCAATGCGCTGCAACCACTGCGCCACCACCATCTAATAAAAAAGCTGCATGAAAATCCGTTAAGTAGTTTAAAAGATTTAAGCATACATACCTACATAGGGGCAGCCGCGGAAAATGACTTTGCTTTAAACTAGGTACCTACGTAGTGATGTAGAGTCTTCGAGTATCGGGTACACTAGTTGTGTCAACATTTCTATTTCATTCCGCTAGTCAGTATCACCTTTTGACAAAATACAAAGACATATTACCAGTGGTATAGCACACAAAACCCAGACATAAATAAATAAATAAATATTTCTCAACGATCGCACCAATTATCTAGTCCCAAAGTAAGCTACGATGCTTGTGTTATGGGTACTAGATAACGGATATACATACTTAAATACTTTTTTTTTGTAAATAAATACATATTATACATAGAAAACACCCAGACCAGTACAAACACACATGTTCATGCACACTTATGCTTGTACTGTGCGGGAATCGAACCCGCGACCCTTGGTTTAGAAGCCCGACATGCGGACCACTGCAAGCGGTCGTCGAAATACATACAGACATAGGGACAGACGCGGACAGTGGCTTTGCTTTATTCTATGTAGTGATGTAGAGTCTTCGAGTAACGGGTACATTAGTTGTGTCAACATTTCTATTTCATTCCGCTAGTCAGTGTTACCTTTTGACAAAATACAAAGCCACGTTCCCAGTGGTATAGCACACAAACCCCGTGGAGCGGCAAAGGGCCACTTCACGTCCCAGTCTGACACGAGTTGTGCGGAACGGAGCCACAAAAAAACTTTCAGCCTCTTTCCTCTTTCTACCGACCGGAAGTGGCGGGTTGTATATTTTCTTTCATGCTTAGTTTTATATTACGTAGTACATACCTAGTACTTACGCCTATTTTTATGTACCGTCTTTGTTTCGTTTGGAGTGTTCTACACATTGATAATATGAGAATAAGTTTACTCTATATTTATAAAATTCTCGTGTCACAATGTTCGTTCCTCCGAAACGGCTTGATCGATTCTCATGAAATTTTGTAAGCATATTGAGTAGGGCTGAGTATCGGCCAACATCTATCTTCCATACCCCTTATTAATAAGGGATGTCCACCGTCAGCAGGACAACGTATGCGGGGTCCGCTAGTTATAATACACTATAACCAACAACAACTCATACATTAATCGTTAAGTAGCTTAATCACTTGTGCCACAGATATCAGAATCAACAGTGATGCTACAAATAAACTTAAATAAATACATATAACACTCAGACAAGTACAAACAGACATGTACATGCACACAAAAGTTTGTACAGTGCGAGGATCAAACCCGCGACCTCTAGGTCTAATAGTCAACTTAACCATTACACCGTGGTCGTCAAGCACATCACTACATTTAAACAATCACATTACATATTACGTTATAAAAAATTGTATATCAATTGTATATAAAACGTTCAGAAATAGCGCAATAGCCCGTGAGAAAGATAAATGTATCATTGAATGTCATTAGTTAAATGATAATTACATTGTAGAGCGAAAAGTGTTTTTTACTCGTGTAGGTAGGCAGCCCTTGTGTTATTACTACCTACTAATTACAACTTGGTTAATATTTACACAAATCAAAGGCTTATTATCGTGTATCTACACAAGTATGTGGTGTAAGCATTATATCTGTATAATTTGTGTGCCTAGATATGCAGGCTATTTATCTATTACTAGCTTCTCGCCGGTGTCTCCGCCCGCAAGGTATTCGGTTCTCTAATATACATATTAAGCAAAATATAGCCATCCATCTTATTATAGTCCATCAGAGATAATGTAGAGTTCTAATAGTTAGTATTTTCATTTAATTGGTCCAGTAGTTTATATTCTTATTCTAGTGGCCAATTATAGCCACCAAAGCACAAACTAACGCTTAGTTTGGGGCTAAGTAATTGTTGTGTTTAAACAATTTATTTATTTAAAATTAAATTGAAAAAAACAATCAAATTTTTCCTCTTTATAATATCAGTATAGATAACGGCCTCGTTGGTGTAGTGGCAAAGTTTCTGCCTTACATCTGGGAGGTCCTGGGTTCGAATCCCAGGTCGAGCCAAAATTGTTTCTGAGATTTTCTGCCATGAATTTCTCAAAAACAGCTCGGAGTCGGGAAGTTGGCGGTGTTACACCCCCGTGCCTCGGAAAGCACGTTAAGCCGTTGGTCCTGCGCCTGATCTCTCTACGGTCATGTCGGATTGCCGTCTCACCGAACTTTGAGAGTGATGGAACAGTGAGTGCACCTGTGTATTGCGCGCACACTTGTGCACTATAATATCTCCTGCGTAGTTGGCTGATCTCTGTTGAGATTGGCCGCCGTGGTCGAAATCGGCCAGGAGGACTATATATAGATAAACCTCACCTGACTGATACCTCCCTTTACTGCTCATAGCACATACTATGTGTTGCCTATGGCCAGCCACAAAGAGTAATTACTTCTGTACTAACACGCGGGTTGGAACTAAATCACGAAGCAAAGTGCCGGCTATGCCCAATCAGGCCAGCAAGCCTTAACCGCACCGCACCGTCATATTTCTTTAAATACTTAACGCCTGCCCTAACCATCTGAAGGGTTGACGCCTGACCTTAATACGAGTATTTAAAACTGTTAAAAAAGGAAAAGCAAAAAAAGACTTCGCCCTAAAGAAAAGTTTACTCAACCCTTTCGCAAATAATTATTTTTTTATTATTTAAAACTTTATTGCACAAGAAATTAACAAAGGGTGGACTTAATGCTAAAAGCATTTTCTGCCAGTCAACCTCAAGGTCATGCAGACAGAAGGCAATGCAAGTGAAAATTAAATGAGAAAGGTAAATTGTGGTTAATAACGCAAAAATAAATAAACAATATATAATACTTAATATATAATTATATTATTTTATACCCACACTGCTGTTTATTTTGTCTCAGTCTTCTACGGTCCTGTCTACTTAGAGATCCCTGAAAACTTAAACACATGTTAATCTACCAAATAAATGTAAAATCTACCTAATACTGGGTGATAGGGTGGTGTGGCTGCTGGCTCATATTTTAGGTGAGGCATGTGCCCAGCAGTGGGACGTATATAGACTGATGAGATGAGAGAAGACATGACTGGTTAATATTTGATACTAGATTAAACTAATTTAAAGAGTAGAAATCTATTTCTTTTTTAATGTAAATTGTATGAATCACTGGTAGATTCAAAAAAAATTTCTATTATTTTATTTGACTCCGAGCCCGAGACGAATAACCCGTTCGTCGTTTTTCACCTCTAAATAAGAACCGACACAAATCATATTCATGATGAGTATTTAAGCTTCTATTTCTCTCGGCAATGGCGGCTTACAAAGTAGATTTGTTTCCAAGCAAACAATCTATAACCCTATTTCTAAAACGTTATTACATCACTGATGAATGCCTGGCAACTAGATTTGCATTGCAAATGATTTTAGGCATTTCTTGTGTGTAGAAGTGGGAGTCGGGCTAACATAGCTTGGCCTAAATACTCGTTACTCAAGAGAATCCATTATGCCGTAACTTCGGTTTTCAGGAGATGAAGCAGTGACCTGAAAATTACAACGAAGCCGGTCAGGTGTAAAAAGCTTTTAGTACATCGTTTAACACTTTCCACAGGGCCCAAGAAATCATTATGGATTCTCTATATGTAACATGTTGTTTTAGTTAAGGTTAGCTACACCGTCCTACGTCAGTAAAGACTAAATAACAAAACATGGTTTTATAACATGTTTTAAAACAAACACATACAAATTGTTTGTAATATTGCAATGTTAGACGTGTTATATAACATGTTACATAATCTGTACGCACCCTTACTGCAACCTTGACGTCGCTTTCAATTTAGACGTTTCGTGTCGGACCGATGCAGTGCCGAAGGGCACGTTTGTCATACGGTGCACGCACGATCACTTGTTTTCATACAAAACGCACGCACCGTTTTTTTTTTTACATGTTTCGTCTGTTTTTGTTGCACTGGCAACAGTGCGGCTGTCGAGCGTTCTCGGTTGCCGCACCGTGCGTTTTGTAAGGCTAGGTCACAGGCTTTAAAAATCAGCCAATGTTTGACAGTGTCAATTTCCGTGCTAAAATTTGACAGTAACCGACTTCTCATTAAACCGTAGATTGAATTACCTCCAGCGAAACCGGGGCTAAAAAACATTATGGATTTAAATAAATATTTTTGATTGTTTCAAATGAAGTTTATTAGTTGAGAACGACCTTGTGCTATTTTTGACTACAAATTTCGCTTCAGTATAATTCATGATGTGCCTTTTTAATCTAGAAAAAGATCAAAGAAAGGGTTAATGTAAGTAAACGATGTAATCATTCATTTTTATTGACGTCAGCCAATCATATTGATTGATGGTATAGTAATACTCATATTGTAAGAAGCATGTAAATATATTATGTTAAACTCATTCACTGATGGTCTTAAGACCCAGGACACACTGTCACCAAGACTCGTGACGCGATTGGCCGTGGTGTTTGGTTGACACGCTGTCAGTAGTCGCGCCGCAGTATTCCGCAGGTGTGCGTTGGCGGTAGCTCAGAACGAATCCGAACTTATAACAATGCTAATAACATGCAATGTTTTGATTTTTCTCTGCTTGGACCTATGGTTGACTGGCAGAGAATGCCAAGGAGCAGAGTTGAAAATTTTTAGAAAGTCAAGAATTGAACTGCCTAGCAGACGCGAATTCCGCGTGCATCTCTCACGTTTCGGCCTTAATAACCGCGAGGTTGGAATGGCCATGGGAGGTTGGTGGTGGTAGAGAATGCCTTCGGCATTAAGACCGCCATTGTACACATGTTTGTGCAGAACAAAAATAAATAAAAAATCTTAGAACCCATACTAACATTGTTGACGTTAGTAATTGTTTAAACACAGAGCGTGATAAAAAGCTCAAAAAAGTATGTTTGCCAAACCATAAATCCGTCGTATTTAAACGGCGTAACACGCGACCCGGGACCGTCCTCGCGCCATTTTTCCACCTCTATGCTTCCGAGCCTTCATTAAATAATCAATTATGACGTCGCCTGCCACTCGTCACAACTACCTGTGCCGATCGCCAGCTGACACCGCCAGGTTCTTGACCTTTGTAGCTAGTGGAAAGCTTATGAATTGTGAAGTAAGTGGAGACTACTTAGAACTATAGCGGCTCTTGGAATTATACATACTCATTGTTCTACGTGAGTGAAAAATGCGACGAGTGTGACTTGACACGATAATATCAAATGTACATTTATGATAGTTGATTAGCTAGATACTTGACGAATCGCGATTAGCAGTGACACAAGTATTGGTCGCATTGCGTCGCGTCGCGTTGCTCACGTATTACAACGCCTTGCGGGCTTGAAGTTCTGATTAGTTTAAAATGAAGTAGATTATTGTGCATGTACCTTTTACCTTATATTACTTTTAAGATATAGGTAAGTTTATCAGTCACATCATATACCTACTTTTAAACCTTATTTTAAATGTAAATATCATGCTCAAATATTGCAATATAAACGGCAATAATCAGTGCTACGGCTACGGGACCAGCTACGAAATTAGGCTCCCGTAGATGGTAGCACCGTAGTATGCTACGAAACCGGCTACTAAGGAATTAAGTATCCTTAAATAGTAGCACTGTACCATGCTACGCCGCGCCACTGCCTGATACGAAAAAATCTTCTATAGGTCGTAGCACTGTAGCACGCTACGAAATGAGGCTGTCGTTATCGTAGCACAGTAGCATGCTACGAAACCTAACATCGAGACTACGAAAATTCAAGTAGTCAATTCTTTTGTTTATCTGTTTTAATATTTGTTAGGTGTATGAAATTCAAACAAATCTACTTCATATACTTTTAATCACGTAGGTAGGTACTATACCAGTAATATAAAGTTTAATGAATGAACTTTTAACAGGATATTTTTCAGTATGAAGCGGTTTAAATTAAAACTCGACATTATGGCAGGACATAGACAATGTAGTTTAATGCATGCTCGGAGGCGTTAGGCTGGGGGCACACTCAACGCAAATAAAATAAATGGATGCACGACAATCCGTTCTTTATGAATACTAAAAATTATAATCTATTTCAATTTTTGTGTGCATGAGAATGAATAATTAATGAATATAATTGCACTTTTAGTTCTGCAAAGTAAATTATGTAATTAAGATTAGTGTATTTATGACATTTGTACGCCAAGTGGCAGATCACAGAGCACTGTCTAAAAGTTTTAAACATCTGTACTACCTACCTATGTATCACAAATAAATAATTTTGAATTTTGAGAGAGTGAATTAATATCGACAAGCATGTACTTTGATGTTGAACTACATTTACAAAATTACACAAAATTGATAATTTATTGTTAATTTAATAAAAACACTAAATGACCATTAATGCTAACCATGTCCATAAAAAGTACTTCTAATTTGTATTATTATCATCAGGTCCCTGGCCCCTCTGTTTAAACCATTGTGCGACGAACGCGGAAGCAAGGCCTGAAAAAAAGGAACGAAACGTCTGGTGCCAGACCGTCCTCTATTTTTTTATAATTACCATTCGTTACGTTTCAAATGGACAATAGTAAATTAATATAAGCTTAAAATAAGATGTATAGACCGATGACTTTCATTACCTAAACTATGTTACAAACCTGTGTCACAGGCTAAAAAGAGCACAAATATTTTCTTAATTAACACTATCTTGAAACTACCACTTGTTTAAAACAGTGTGCAACTAATATTATTTACTCAGTGTGCAACTGTATTAAATTTTAACCATTGACTTCAGATGTCAACGACAGTCATGTGCGCACAACTTTGTATGGGTGCTTAGCGAATGCAACGCTCCCTTTGTAATTGGCAAATACACTAGAACGGCTGTGTAAGCTTTGGGGATATCACCGCAGATACGCAAACATGTACACGTATCTCCTTTTGGCATAGTTATGTAAAAACATCAATAACGATAAATAATGCATAGGACAATAACTTGTTTATATCTACGCAGCAACGTGCTGTAAAAGTTCATAAGAAGTCTACAAATAAATCTGATAAAATTTAACAAAATAGAAAATATATATCAAATAAACAAACACATTGATAGCCTTTTAGGCCTCAAAAATAATTTAAACAGAATTTTTTGCTGGGAACTATTTTATTGAATTTACTACATCACACAATTAAAACATAATATTTTGTATATCCCAAAATCGGTAGTCCATAACTTTACCCAAAATCTACTTTTAAGCTATAGTTTTAATTATTTCACTGAAAGTAGGAACTAGCACAATACCGAAGCCAAGCCGTAATCTTTAATTTACGCGGAATCTGAATAAGCTCGGGCGGTAGCTTAAAGCGCTTTCATTCGAGAGCTTTTAAGCGCTTCTGCTCCCAAAGTATCGAATTTATTACTAACGACATAAATATGGAATCAATTCTTACTTTTGTCTTTGTGAAGATCAAAATGAATACCAAATAGCTATCTGTTTTGTCTGTAAACTTTGGATCAAATACTTAATTTGTTGTGACGCGAAAGGTCTTACCTTTCGCAAAGTAAAATAATCACAAAATTTCTTTAGGGATCGTAGATAGGTATTCTACATTTCACAGTCTAGCAATTTACATGCCTTGGCAGCCTGAAGCAAAACTGAGTGAAAATGATGAGCCAAATTGGCAAAATGATTGAAAGACTTTCCTTGAATATTACTGACTACATCGTTGGTGTAGTGGCAAAGTTTTTGCCTTACATCTCAGAGGTCCTGGGTTCGAATCCCAGGTCCAGGTTTTCTGTTCTGAATTTCTCAAAAACAGCTCAGAGTCGGGAAGTTGGCGGTGTTACACCCCCGTGCCTCGGTGCACACGTTAAGCCGTTGGTCCTGCGCCTGATCTCTCTCCGGTCATGTCGGATTGCCGTCTCACCGAACTTTGAGAGTGAAGGAACAGTGAGTGCACCTGTGTATTGCGCTCACACTTGTGCACTATAATATCTCCTGCGTAGTGGCTGATCTCTCGGTGCGAATTCAAGTCCCGCCTGTGGCAGTCCATTTTTCTTTGAGTGTTTCAATTTCATATTGAATATTACTTATTTGATTTTACGTTTCGAATTTCGAAACAGGAGAAAGTTTTTATTTTGAAACTAAAAAGTTATGTTCTCTCAAGTACCGTACGCGTATTTCTTTTAATGAGCTAATATTAATGAGTTTGAAATCACAAAGAGTGCAACAGTTTTCAATGTTTAAAAACATTTCTTTTTAAATACAAGCTCTGGGTAAGGCTGCGACCATTCGGCAATTTGCACAGATAAAGTCGCGGCGCATCTCTATACTTTTAAATCAGAAACGATTTGGCACAAACCACACCACACATAATTTGTTTCCGCGATTTACGTCACTAGATTCGCCAATCTCTGCAATGAATTATATCATAGTCATTATAAAAATTAAACGTCATCATAACACAGTTTTAGTGTATGTTTAGGTAAATGTAAAGTAATATTTTAAACGATGCATGCAGAAAACCCTTGATAACTTTATTTAGTTTTAAACTGTCTATGGACAGTTCAAAACTAAATAAATAAGGTACAACAGTAGTCTATGACTATAGCCAATGTTTAGTAAAAGTGTTTTGTAAATTAATATAGACACATTTAGTAATTAAAATGTGTAAAGTTTAAAAACCTAACAAGACCCCTAAGTAAATAGGTCCCTTCTATGAGTATATACCAAAGTAAGTACTTCACTTTACATTTGAAACCCTTACCTATTGAAGATGTTATCTAACTGACAACCAACTCAATATAAATTCAAGATGTAAATCAACTTTGAGTTTGCTTTCATTTGTTTACTTGTTTAAGTCTACTTTCTTTATTATGTTTTTTTCGTGTATGTACTGAAAAAATACTGAAATTGAGCAATAACTTGAGCAGCTATTAAGGAATAAATAACAAAGAATGGCGGCGGCCGTGCGTTTGGCAGCCGCCACGCTTGCCGTGACGTGAATGCGTAACGCAAAGCTTATTTCCATATTTCCCAAGTTTATTCAGTGGTTAATAATAAATGAAGTGACTGCCTCGTTGGTGTAGAGGCAAAGTTTCTGCCTTACATCCGAAAGGTCCTGGGTTCGAATCCCAGGTCGAGCTTAAATTGTTTCTGAGATTTTCTGTCATGAATTTCTCAAGAACAGCTCGGAGTCGGGAAGTTGGCGATGTAACGAGTACACCCCCGTGCCTCGGAAAGCACGTTAAGCCGTTGGTCCTGCGCCTAATCTCTCTCCGGTCATGTCGGATTGCCGCCTCACCGAATTTTGAGAGTGATGGAACAGTGAGTGCACCTGTGTATTGCGCTCACACTTGTGCACTATAATAACTCCTGCATAGTTGGCTGATCTCTATTGAGATTAGCCGCCGTGGTCTAAATCGGTCAGGAGGATATTAATAAATGAACTAATAAATATGGGTCATATGTATCGTTTCTATAAATATCTATGGTAAATTACAATGTTTACGAGTTAACCTAAAGGTACTAGGTATACGAAAAGTCCAATCAAATTTTTATCATCAATGTGGGCCATCAAGAACTGTCCTTATAAAGTAACCATTATCTCAATGACCCGTCAACATTCCGGGAACATGGCTTCCTCATTATGCTGAACAGGCAATGCTTCAGATAATGAGTATGATGAAAGTACTTTCCTCTCTGCATTTTATATTTTTTTTACTTCCCGTATAGTAGGTACCTACTTGCTTTACTTTTTTGTGTAGGAGATGCTTATCATTTTTTTTTTAATTTCGAAACAAAGAAGAGGAATTTTAGGACGCCGAGACTAAGTTATTTGGCGAAAAATAGAGTATCGTACAGTGTGAATATGTAAAAGAACGTGATTTTTGCACGTTTATTTCAATTTATTACCTTTATATAAAATTCAAGGTAGAACCATTATGATGTCTGTGTAGATATTCTTGGCCGTCTACGTCAGACCGTTAAGATTACAATAGTAAACCAAGTCAATTTATTGGGCTTTTAAAATATTTTTGGCACTTTATAAAAGCATATTTTAAGAGTAGAGAAAGAGTGGTCTATTACGATTTTATTTTTGAATTTATTAATATAGGTTTCCTTAAGGAAAGTTCATCTATACACGAGTATATCTTATAATATAAAAAAAATAATAGATATTTGCTAGAACTCGAGAACGGCTGGATTAATAAAATATATGTCATATTTTATCACACAATTTGTTTTCTGGTTCACAGCGTGCGTGGAGGAAGAATGCATCGACTGGGAAGGCAAGTCGGTGCCCCACGGATTGCTGTACGTACCGGGCCCGGGAGTCTGCTCGCTGTGCGTGTGCTACCACTCCGAGCCCATGTGGTGTAAGGCAATCTACTGCGATCCGCCTTATGTGAGTATCGAGTAGCTACAGTACAGACCCTTCTCATGTCGATGTGGTTAATCTCTAGCCTTCGCCTTAGCTATATACTGAAGAGAGATGACCAATTCTAAAAGGGCAAGTCGATGCCTCACGGCTTGCCGTGCCTGCTTGGCCGTAGTGTCTGCTCGCTGTGCGTGAGCCCACACAACTCAGAGCCCATTTGAACATATGGTGCACGGCTCCACCCACAGTGTCCACCCAGAAACACTATTTTCCAGGATATGGTCAAATTGCGCTACGGTGTCTACCTAGAACGATGGGTAAATGTGTGTTACACTACTGTGTGTAGAGTGGTTATACTTAGTTCCATTCAACCATGTGCTATTTCTTGAGCGCATGTGATCATCATAATAAGAGCCTTCAGGACGCCTGAAGTTTCGCTCCTGACAGATCAATTCCGCGCGATAAATCCTTAAACATTTGAAACACAACGCATTTAGGACCAACGCTCGCACAGTACAATTCTAGCGGGCCCTTCAGAGAAAATATTTCTCACTAGATTCGTCTTACTTTACCTTGTACACGATAGTCTGACCTATGGCTCATTTCTCAGGAAATATCCCTTTATATTATGAAGCACTTAGGCATTAGTAAAGTTTGCCAAATGATACTCAATTAGATCAAAATCATTTAGTATCATTTGGCAAACTTTCATACAGCGTATGTACCGTATTCTGGGTACTTGCTACTAGTGTAAAGTTGTATAGCAAGCTCAGTTTCAACTTGTCCAGATCCGTTGCTTGTTTTGTCAGTCGAGCCAACAAGGCACAATATTTCACACAAACTTTCCAAGTTTTCCATTTCCAAGGCTGTCATTCGTTATTTCGCCATGACAAGTCCTTGGCCTTGTTACAACTAGGTTATTATGTTATTGAAACGATTTACCGAAATGGAGATACTTCGTTTGTAGTAGTAATGTTTGCGAGTAGCCATTAATCATATTTGTTTCATCACGTACTATATCAAGGGTGGGTTGTTTTTATGCGAATTCATTTGACTTACATATTTGTCATCGATATTAATCTTTGACTGACCTAAAACAGTAGATGATTTCCTGGATATTGCTAAATATCACAAGTAGAGCAAAATTTTTCGATGTGAAACTTCCTGATCTAGTTATTTTATTGCTTCGAATGGCGGGTGAGCGTTTGCCAACGAGCCGAATATGTATTTATAATTATCCCCGATACCCGGCCCTGCCAAGTAGGGAACGGAAACTGTGACGCAAATGCATTTGCAGCAAATCATAGGGCACATCAGCTGTATAGTTATAAATAAATAAATAAATATTTCACAACAATCACACCAATTCTCTAGTCCCAAATTAAGCTACGAGGCTTGTGTTATGGGTACTAGACAACAGATAAACATACTTAAATACTTTTTTTTTGTAAATAAATACATTTTATACATAGAAAACACCCAGACCAGTACAAACACACAGGTTCATGCACACATATGCTTGTACTGTGCGGGGATCGAACCCGCGACCCTTGGTTTAGAAGTCCGACATGTAGACCACTGCACCAAACGGTCGTCAAACTAGTACTTGTCAGAATACAATAAAAGAAATAAAATAAAAAGCCATATATTTGACCAAGACCACTTAGATACTAATTTATAAGCTGGTTTCTATACTTAGGTATCTCGTTCTTACCTATAAATCTTGTTCTTACCTATAAATCTTGTTCTTATTAATAATTTCTTGATTTGCCTTATTCACGTGTTAGCAGGATCCCCAGACTGGGTAAAGGACTCTTCAGAATACAACTCTTTTATTATACATACTTTTATATCTTGACATACAGTGTAGGATACAGGGTGGTTGTTTTAAAAAGTCACCAAGCGCCAAGAGGCTGTATACTCGTAGTAGCGCCGCGACCCATACGGCTTCCTTAACAATAATGAGCTCTCAAAAACAAGTATTTTGAAGCTATTTTTTCTCATATTCCAGTTCTGCAAGAATTTCCGGGTGGGCGAGCGATGCTGCGAGTTCGAGTGCCTCGACCCCCCCGGCGAGGACACGAGGTACCGCGAGCGGCAGCGGCTGCGCGCGCTCATCCTCGCGGGCAACTCCTCCGCCCCGGACTTCGGGCCCTCTGTCAAACTCAAGGCGGGCATCTCCCTGCTCGCCGTCGCAGTCGCAAGATTCGTATGAGACCCGACCAGCCACTAGCCTTAACAAATTGGAACTAAGTTCACATTGATGAAGCTTCGGTGTCAAATGAAAAGTTTAACTATGGAGACAGTGATGACAACCTTATAGAAGAGTAGCCAACCTTATCATAAGAATACGAAACACTCTTCTCCTTTCGAGATCAAACGCCTAACTAAACTCTGCAGCAAGTCTTATTGGTTTTAACTTTATAAAATAAATCAAGTGTCTTTCTGAATTTTAGGAATATTTCCCATAATTTTTCGGATCTAAACAATTTATTTCGTTAAAACATTAGGTAAATCAGTGCCATAATTTATCTGTGAAGATATTTACAAGTCGCCTAAGCAAAATAAAATTTTGGACCAATTTTAAGTAACAAGTAGCATCATTATTTGTTTTGGTGGAATTATTTTCTCTTTGTGTGTAGTAGAGTCTGCTTTGTGTTGTGTCTTAGATATTATTAGAGCAATATAAACAGCTGTATGTGGGTAATAAAACAAGAACCTACCTGATTTTTAGTTTAATGACAATAACGAAACCTGTGAGAAGGAAAAAACTAATACTTAAAAGACAAATGAGTAACGTAGGCGACACAGGTTATAATTGTTATAAATAACGACTTAGCGATGTAAATAATTGACCTTTGTCATAAAATTTCGCTGTCCCGGCGTAACACAGAACCTCTTACATTGTGAGAATGTAAAAAAGTCACTGATCTTTAAATAATCCATTCTCATATTAAAATACTAGTGGCCGCCCGCGACTTCGTCCGCGTGGAAAGCCTTTATCTTAAAAATTCTTTATGAATTGTAGCCTATATGTTATTCTGATGTATAAGCTATATTGTGGTAAAGTTTCATTCAAATCCATTCAGTAGTTTTTACGTGAAAGAGTAACAAACATCCATACATCCATACATCCATACTTACAAACTTTCGCCTTTATAATAGTAGTAGGATTCACACTTCTAAAAATATTCGCGTAGGTAGACACACTTTCTGAATTGTAGCTTTAAATTAACTCCATATCATCGGCTCTAGAGTAAAATATTACATTTTAGTCATGTATTTTAGTGCATTATCTCACGGGGACTTTTACTTATTTTTTTTTTTCAAGTTAAGTATTTTCTTATAACACATTTTTTAATTTGGTTCACGTGTAGGTTAGGTAAACGCACGGCTAAAACCACATAAAGTTCGATCTATGTAAATAATGAAATGGTGCATCTTTAGGCACAGCATGTTAGGTACATGCAGTGCCTAAAAAAGAAGAAGAAGTATAATTTTTGGGATTGGGAGGAGACTTAGATAATTTGACCTTGAATCCAATTTAACGATTATTGCATTAAAATATATTTGAAGGCCTTGGTGCTCCACCGTCGATTTAATTGCTTTCACGGCCCTCGCGAGCCCCGGGGCAGGCATTTCACCAATAAGTATACTTATTAAATATTTTTCCTCACGTCATATCGCGTGTAAACGATCGCCTCATCCATCAAGCTATATGCAATATGGCCCTTTTTGTATTTCATAAAAAAACGGTTAAAAGTAGGTACTTATATTTTGGAAAAATAAATAATTAATTGACTTTATAGAGTAGGACGATGTTTGGATTAACAAGAACGAGACAAATGACGACGATTCCTAATTGAAAAGTTAACAAAAAGAAAGAGTTTTCCTTCGCGTGAACACTTACAGATAGATACAAAAAACTTAGCATATTCATATGGGAATTGAATATATTCATACCTTCATTCACGTTATTAACAGTCTTATAGTATTAAGCCATGAAACGGATTAGTTAGACAAATAACAAGATTAATGGAGTAAGATTAAGGCGGCGTCCTACCGGGTAGGAAACCCGTCTGAAGGGATCACGTATTAGAAACTTTATTAGGTATTTGTAGTTGGTAACAACGGTGTGTTGGGGGTTGGCATAAAGTTCGGGGCTCAGTTCGTGTTATTATGCGAAAACAATGAGCATAGATGTTCCAGAGTTGAACATACTAGATTCTAGTGTCTGAAACGTAATTTGTTAGAAATCAAATGGGTTTTAGCGTTCACCTCCTGTTCCCCCAGAAACTAAAGGGTTGGTACCTACCTAGTAACTGAAACGTACCTTAAGTAATAAGTGGATTACATACAGGTACTTGCATGATTACGGCTTACTTCAACTAGGCCCTGACAAAATAACTTTGCGTGTTTCTGGGAATAACAAAGTACCGAAATGGGATCTACTTATTTTGCTATTGGAAAACACGGAACATCGTCTGTCCATCATGCCTGCCTTCCTAGAATATCCCACACTTATGAATACTAGGTACTAAAATTTTGATTCTGCTATTATTTACTTACCTTTCGAAATAGATAAAATTAAAATAGAATTCTTAATTTGTAATAATGTATTAGAATGGACTACTTAATGTAGGGGTCATGCAACAAATGAGGTCAAAGCAGCCTTTCTTTCTCTTTCTAAAAATTTGGTCGTCTAACAGTCACATATTTGTTTCTAACGAAACGTCAGGTTATAATAAAATGTACATAAATCGGGAAATAATCCGTAAAAAGTGTCTCATCTCAACGTCTAAAAGCAATTTACCTCGAAAGCTACCTCCAGAGAATTTTAGAGTACAGAGTCTTTTGGGGACAATTCTAACTAAATAATTATTTCACAGCCTATGTTCACAGATCGATTAGTTATTAATATCGGGCTTGGTTACGGTTTTCCATCCCTTAGCCTAAGGTGACAGATTCCTTTTTCTATAGCTATCGTATTGCACTTGTAGTGAGTCAGAATTGTTAAATTATTGCCATAAATAAAGTTGAGTTGAACGAAGCTAAGACGAAACCACATGACAGGAGTGATTAAACACCGTCCCTAAGCTACATAGCACTATAGCCTATGGAGCTTGGAGCACCATGGAGATTAGAGACAGACATTTGCAATTTTCACGTCATTGAAGGACCAAATGACACAAGACCCATCAAAGCATTTGTTGACAGTGCTTAATGAGCCGAATATTAATTAATTAGTTAACAACCATATGGTTGTCTTATTTGTTGCATGCCCTACATCTGTAATTAATTAGTATGTTAAAGAATAGATAGGTATTTGTAATGAAGAATGAAAAATAATAATATAAGTTTATTTGTAACTAAGATCCACTTTTTTTAGTACTCCTTACAAATGTTTTCTCTTTTCTTCTATGCTGTAAAAGGCTTTCAATTCCGTATTCAAATCACACTTCACTTCCATATTTCTCTTATTGTTTCATTATTATGCTGTGTTTTGTACTAACTTTATGAAATAATTATTGTGACAAATTATAAAAAAAATCTTGTTTGTGCGATAACTAAAACTTAAGAAATTAATAAAGGTATGTGATATTTTGCTGGTTGTTAATATTTTGCAAGGTAATTTTTAAGATAAACAGCTTTAATATTTAGGTATAAGATGCCACAATAACTTTAAATACTCACTTGTATTCAACAAATTGGCAGTAACAAGATATTTAATTGTACCTGTGAGACACAGGTTTACTATGTTTGATTTAGAAGATTTGTCTAACAAGAAGGAGCCTTTGGAATTGGACCAATTGTGTAAAACTTCTGTTTATACTGAGGTGAGACACACATGAGTGTACCTTCTAAATTAGTGATAAAATTATCTTTAAAAGAATACATAAATTTATTTTACTGTTATTTGCTAAGTCCAAAAATCCATTAATTATTAAAATTATTTAACCACAGAAAACAAGATGATTGTAAATAAATTATTGTTAATATATAAATTATAATGCATAATTATAAATTATGTACTTTTAATTAGCTTAAATAAACTTAATCACTTACAAAACATTGTTTTACTTATTAGTTTTACTGTTTCAGAATAGATCTACAATAGCAAAACAAAGCTTATGTTAAGGTTAAATAGAATCCTTGAACCAAATTATAACTATAGAGATATTCATGCAAAGATAGTTTAAAAAAATCTTGCTACAGATTCCAGAATAAATTAATAAAGGGGTGCATCACCAGTGGTGATATTTTGGGGCACCTTGATTTATTATCAAGCAAGTTTGTAGTTATGTATTAAATTTTTCATAGATTGCATCATATGCTAACAGATAAGACCTTAAAATTAAAATTAGAATGTATCTTTCATTACCACTTAATTCCTTTGTCCTGTAAATCCTTTCTTGCTTCAGCTATTTCAAGTTGCAGCTCCTTAGCTGCATCTTCACAATTGTTAAATGTGAACACGCGGTAGAGCACCACCGCTGCCGCGTAGAGCCCAAACAGGAGCACAAATATTATTGGGGACACCAAAATAATACTCATATTGCTTTCGATCAGAGGATGTTTCACATAACCTCCAATTAGAGAATACCAGACGGCAAACACCGCTGATATTACCGAAAGCCACTCTAGTAATTTCGTCATGTTTCTGCAAAAGAAATTGTACCTGTAGATAGTGATAAATGACTTTGTTAATTAGAAGCGGCATTTGGGAATTAAAGCGGCACAAGAAAATAAAAAACAAATAAACTAAAGTGCATTCGCCTACCTTTCTGAGGATAGAATATAGAATTTGCGTCGGCTTTTTACAAGCGTATCAAACTATAACATATTAATACCTATTTGTCAAAAAAATGACATCAGCTGACAAACAGCTGAAAATGACATTGACAGTGACACGTTGTTCAAAGTTTTTTTTAAATATTTCCATGGCCTGGGTTTACTGGTACAGCCATTAAAAAATACAGGATGGCAGGCAGAGCGAAGTATAATCATCATCGTGATAAAGCAAACAGTGGGCAAACGGTTTCATCTCTCTCTTCTCGTCTTACAATTCTTTTAGTGAAAACTTAAACAAAGAATACCATAGACTCGACATCCGCTACGTCATGCCACGAAAGAATGAGACAGTAATATGCGTTTCTCGGTAAGCGTGAAAGAGAGGCACTGATCTTTTTTTGTCTTTGTCATAGTTTCGCGTTTTTCATTGTTTGCCACAAAAGTTTGTGGCAAACAGTCGAGTACATACCGCGTCTAAGTTGTGTTGTGCCTCCGACAAATATTGGTTATTTGGAAAAATTGTGCTCTGATTGGTGACCTTTCGTTGGAATTAGCTTTAGTGGTGCTAGATTTAGCACAAACTATGGTGAATTGTTCTGTGCTAGGCTGCAAAAGCCGCAGCGAGACTCAAAATGAAAACATAACCTTTCATACGTAAGTACAGTGTTTTCTTATATTTCTGCTTGATATCTGTGCATCAATATCCTTTAAATTATTTATTAAACCATTATAACGCATCACAAAGCCGTTTTTGATGTGACTTATACAATAAACACATAGTAATCGACTTATGTAAATAATTTCTGTAGCCTGAGTAATTTACAAGGTTAGTAGCATTATCCACCCAATTTAAGAAGGTTAGACTCCCCAAAAAATGTCTAACAATGAAAGAGATTTTCAATTGGGTCGGATTATAAACATCTTAGTGTTGTCAGTCGAAAAAGAATAACGATACCCAGAATTATGGGAAAATACTAAATTCATGTTACTTGAATAAAATGAAATAAATTCCTGGATGGTGTCGTTTTCTTTTTTAATATATTTTTTAATCAAATCAAATAAATGTAACTTTGGATATTTACGTGAATAAGTATTTATGGTGAAAATATGTTTAACGTAACGTTCTTCAACTATCGAGCTACCTATACCTATTCTACCGTGTACCTGGGTATTGTATCACCGCCGGTACAAATAATTGACGACACGCTGAGGTCGACTTGAGCTTGTTTTTTCCTTGTCTCAGATTTTTTTTACTAAGAATTCTTTAAGAAGACTAGTATTTTATCTTTATTTGAACTTGTACTTTCTTAAGAAGCAATTAAACAATCCAATGAAACCGGTGGCATCAAGTATCTAATATATCTAATATATTTCGTTTGTATATTTTCAGATTTCCCTAAGAAGAAGCTGTAAGTAATGTTTGGTTGCGCGCTACTGGGCGACTCAGTTGGATACCGACTAAATGTTCTCGAATATGTTCCATACATTTTGAAAATCTTTGCTTCCGCAGGACAAAGCAAAAGGTTTATCTAGAAAAATATCTATACCTGCTCTGTATATTCACGTAAGTAGACAAGACTTTGTGACCTACCGTTATTCCTATAAAATTGATTGATCATTATATTAGGGCAGGATATAAAATTAAAATTCAGTTTTTTTTTTTCTTGTGTAAATAACTAGCTGTTTGCCCCGGTTTCGCCCGTATAGCTAAATTATCTAAAGCTATATTATCCACGAGTTATATAGCTTTCGAAAGTTTATTGATAAAAGCTGTATGTAAATCACTGTAATCTGATTATGAAATAAATGCCTAAAATCATTGTTGACACTTTTATTTATGATCCTAAAATAATCCATACATACTAGTAAGTAATAGATAAGTTGAGTAAGGCTTTATCACAGTAACCTTTACATTATCAATTATATTAAGAACTATCACTATATGAGTTTTTAAGGCTGATCCTCGAAGGCAAGATTCCTGGCAAGAGATCACCAGGCCGACCCAGAAGAAAATGGATAGATGACATCAAGGACTGGACCAAACTTTGTTTTTATGACGAGCTAAAGAGAGCCGCTCAAGACCGCATCGGTTTCTACATGCAGACCTGCAGAAATTATTTATTTCTGACACTTAAAATTTGAATTTACAGTCACTCGATATTATTAAATGCTACGCTTAAACTAATTTATAGTAATTGATAAATTTCGTAGATGGCTTAAGATCAAGCCAAACTAGGGGGTAACGACGTTTAATCTCTTTCTTATGTATGCTATGTAATGGAATAAGAGTAAAATCTGATAATATTCATAATAAGAATAGATATTATAATAATGTTCAAATTATTTCAATTTAGGTATGGGTAATTTTCATAATATGGCAACCCCGAAGTGTGATGTACTTTGAGTCTGTCCCTTACGGGTATACGCTGATGCCAAGTCTATGGTATTCTTTGTTTAAGAGTGAAAACTTTACCTTTCTTTAATATTTTTTTCAAACAATCATAAATGATATTAAAATAACTATTTACATTAAATCTCAAGGCATTTCCGGTATGAGCATGACGCATTAATCAATTTCTTAAAAATTGGCAACACTGACCCTTGTGTCGTAAAAGGGTGACTGAACCGCCTCATTGTTATTTATTGCATTTGTCTCTAATAATACATTAATTAGCCGTTTTACGGGTACAGCCAGTGCAATAACATAGGTCGCGACAGCCATGCCGATGTGAGTAATATACAAGAGGTGTGGCACGTCGCTGGGGCGTTGTTTCGTGGTGCAGTGACATTGTTGGTGTGAAAAATATTTTGCCTATCTCGTAAGATGACCGAATATAAATTGGTGGTGGTAGGCGCTGGCGGCGTCGGTAAATCCGCATTGACTATACAACTTATACAGAATCATTTTGTGGACGAATACGACCCTACTATAGAGGATTCGTATAGGAAACAAGTGGTTATAGATGGTGAGACGTGTCTTCTGGATATTCTGGATACCGCTGGGCAGGAGGAGTACTCTGCGATGCGGGACCAGTACATGCGGACGGGGGAAGGGTTCCTGCTGGTGTTCGCGGTGAACAGTGCGAAGAGTTTCGAGGACATTGGGTCGTACCGGGAGCAGATAAAGCGGGTGAAGGACGCGGAGGAGGTGCCGATGGTGCTGGTGGGGAACAAGTGTGACCTGCAGGCGTGGGCTGTGGACATGACGCAAGCGCGCGAGGTACCATTTGTTTACATTCACCACTAGTGATAGTAAGATAACAGACCAATCAAACAAAGGTACTCTGACATCATCAGAAAATCTCAACACACAACAGCATGTAAACACCTGTTCGTCTATTTGAAATTAACATGTTAAAAATGAAGCCCTAATTACTACTATTTTGGTACTAGTTAGACTGGCTGTTTCTGTACTTAGCCATTGACTAATTTATATTAAAAATGACACTATTTGGTTTGTTATTGTTGGGTCAAAAGTGAACTCACTCCCTGCAATTTTACCTATTCAAGTTTGAAATTGGAACAGTGTTTGTTACTCCAAATATGTTAAACAAACAGGTTCCATATCCCACACTTACTCTCCATTTCAACATGTTGATTGTGAAAATATGTAAATGTAAACACAGTCATGTGGAGATTGAAAGAAAAACAAATAACAGCACATTTCTCATTAGTGGAAAGGTGTAAAAGATTATGAAGGGCACGCATTGGTAGTTTTATTCATACCACAACTACATCTTGAGTTTAATTCAGAACTTTGGCTTAAATGTTTTGTGGACTTAGCCAACATATAAAAATTGAAATATAGTTACTATTTAATTTTTAAATTACGCAGAGATTGTCACTGCCTTCTTTTCAATGTTATTGGTCATTACTTTTTCGCAAATTCGGCTATTCAGAATTTATTTCAACCATTTTGACTGCAAAAATACTAGAAATATTATGCAAGGGATTTTTCACTTGGGAACTGTCTCTTGACCTTTAATGAGTAGGATTTGCATACCATTTTATGAGTTAACTACAGGCAATTGCAAGTTGCAGATTTGATTACAACAACAATATGTGCAATGTTTTTATGTAAACAATTACTGTATATCAAATTGGAAAAAAGCCAATGATAATTGTGATTAAGTTTGTTGTTCTGCTTCTTCTCAGCACTATACCAAATGGACAATTTTGGAGAATTATACATTAAGTAGGGTTTCTTTATTGTTGGGATGACTAAAAGAGCCCCTTGTGGGTATTTATTTACCATAGATTTAGAATATAGCGTAGGATAAAGGTCAACTGACAGCTAAAAAATGTGATATCAATTTTGATTTGTTCATTTGTGCGGCAGCTATTGATGTATTCAAATTCAAATTATTTATTTGCAAATAAGTAGGGTACATACAGTTCATGGTAGTAGTAGAAAAAATAAAATAAACAGTTCATTAGCCTACTTAACTACAATTATAAAGCATGCAATTATATAGGTTCTTTTTTGACGCACTATTGATATGTAACTACAAGGGAGTCAATAGAATAGAATAATTTATTTGCTTTAGAATAGGGAATCAATATCTGATGAACTTTCAAAATGTCAAGTAAATAAGATTTCCATATGGCAAAAATGAATTGCCATTGTTATTGTTTAAGTCAATTGATGTCATGAAAGGTCATTTATTCATTTTACTAAATATTTTTGTCATAATTCCAGAATATCTTGAAGAAAAATATGCATTATTGTGTTACAGCCATTGTGTGAACTGTGTTTTTTATTGACTGTAAAAATGAAAAATGTAAATATTGTGTCTCGACTAGCTGGATAGTGCTTGATGACATTCTGCCCATTTACTCCTTAAGGGTAAGACTTTAATGAAGAGACAGGATAGACTTATAGTTGATGGAATCAGGCGTTACTTTGCGGAAATCCATGACTAAAGCTGAAAAAGATGATTATTTTGCTTTAAATTTCCACGAAAACGGCACCAGCGCAGGAACCAAAATACATCCAACTGTAATCACCTGAAAAGGTAGAACGCGAAGTCGCAGGACTTACAATATCTACAACTCACAACGTGACACAGAAGATGCACTGGAATCACAACACTGACACCAACAAACACTCGACGCGTTTCGCCACTACACGTGGCATCCTCAGGAGGCGCTTCGACAGACTACGAGCGACTCGCTCGTAGTCATCATCTTTTTCAGCTTTAGGATAGACTTATCAATCAAACATCTGTTGCAGTGACATTAGCCTCACTGTCCTTACCTATCTTGTTATATTTCAATAAGAGATTTTATTCTGCCCCACACACTCTGTTCGTATATCTTAAGTTTATGGTATTTACAGAAATAAATTGAATTTACCCAATTCCAGGTGGCGCGAAGTTACGGCGTGCCTTTCGTGGAAACGTCGGCCAAAACGCGGATGGGGGTTGACGACGCGTTCTACACGCTCGTGAGAGAGATCCGCAAAGACAAGGACAGCCGCGGCAAGCGCAACCGGAGAGGCAACAAGATGCCGCGCCGCCGGTTCAAGTGTACCCTACTGTAAATAAAGCACGTGCTACGCGGACCCTGCTGCGGTGAACGATGGCCGTAGGTTCGAATAGCCACCACAGAAGATCAGCCTACTCTCTTACTAAGCCGTTTCTTAATTTTGGATGAAGCTATTCCTGTCACTCTTACAAGCTTGAAGGCCCTGGCTAGAACCTAACGAACGAAACGTATCTTCATTCGTTTCGTTCGTCTAGCGCGTTCACTCGATAATTTGTGACAGGGATGGATGCACCTGAAACTATGGAGAACTGCTTATAGTATAGAGCAGGGGTGGCCAACCAGTCGATCGACCGGTCGATCGCGACCATTAGTCCAGTCGATCGTGGCAAGGCAAAAAATATAAAAAAATAGACCAGATTGCGCAACGTAATTACCAATTACTACAGCATCATTTTCTATCATTTTTCAATCGCTGTTCTTTCACGGTATTTATCCTCTATTCTACTCAGTATAGTCTTTTATTTTCGGCACGCGATGACCAATAAGCTACAAACCTGATTATGCTAGTGGAAGATACTGCGACGCAATGCTAACACTAATATATAGATAGGGCCTTTAAATGTTGATTAAACATCATCAAAACTTCCATTTCAAAGTATTTAGTAAATTTTAGGAAACAATCTCACATGTGATACGGAAAGGAACTCCTAAGACTATTCAATAGAAAATATTTTATGATTGTGTACTAAACACTATGCTGTTTCATTTAAGATTTTAAGAAGTATGTAAGTGGTAGATCGCACAGGGTTTCGTTAGTAAACAGTAGATCTTATTTATAATCAAGTTGGCCACCCCTGGTATAGAGTAATCAGGAGTGCTGTTACGAATAGCTTCGTCCGCACTTTAAAATGAAGGCATGCCTTGCGCTTGCACGATTTAATCAGCGCAAAAGATGGCTCTATTCACAAGTGCAGATAAAGCTATTCGCAATGGGCTTTCTGATATTCCAGCTAGACTGATAATGATGGCTAGTGTTGAATATATGGACGGGATGTTACAAAGCAGGGCCTCAGGTCGTGGACACTCGCCGCTAGATGGCGCTCGGAAATCTGAGCTAAGCGAGCGGAGCATTGCTCCTCTGTTTGCTTTTCTTGCATTAGAACTAAACTTTTTCTAAGAAAAAATGACAGTTGACAACATACAATTTTAACTTAAATCTGACTTAAAATAAAAATGCCATATTTAAACATATTCAGGTCTAGAGCGAGTGTCCACGACCGGCGTAACCTTATCTTATGTATTAATACATCTAATGTTAGTCCCGTTGACACTTCGCGCTCTGACGAGCGAAGTGCCGCGGCTCAGACGGTACGGGCTCAGCCGTGATTCAATACGAGATTGAGTTTTTGACTGCCTTTGCTTGAAAAGTTGGTATTAAAGTTACTCAGGGCATCAGTCAGCTCATGAAGAAATGTTATGTTACCAATCTACAGATGAAGAAAGACTTTACATTACACTTAACACTTTTGTGGTGCCACTGGTCGCGAAAACGGTAGCATTTTGAGCTGGTGAGCACCAATTAGTTTCGCCAACAACATGCGATTCGGTGGTTGTTATCAAATACATACGATACAATGATAACTTTGTTTAAGTTATGCCACTGGTGTAGTAAGATGTAGCCTTTAAATGCTATAAACCTTTAACTTTATGGTTATCAAATCCAGAAATCGAAAGTTATTATGATAAAGTTATTGTGTCATGGAACTAGAAATGAAACTTGTTGAATTATGTATTCAGCTGCGTGGGCGCGCAGATCAGGGCTGATTAGAGAATTATGTGACTACTTTTATTTTTGTCACGTATAAACCTCTTTTGATACTTTGTTTTAGATTGGTAAAACTATCTTTTTTTTCTTATTATAGAAAGAGATGACTGAGTCTGAGACAGATTGAAACAGTATTCTTTCTTGTTTGCCTGTGTTTTAGCATACAAAAAATTTTTGAACTGGACAGTGGTGATGATCATGATAGATCGTTCGTTCTGTGAATGGGCATAAAAACTCAATCTCGTTACTCTCAAGGTGCTATTATAAATCATAGTACACTTGCAGCGTGACAGCCCGGGTTGCCATAAAAGTAAATCTTTTTTATAAATATTGATCAAGTGTTGTAACAGTGACACGATTTTTCAGGTTATAGTGATAAGCTTGCTACACTCTAGACTACGATAATATAAGTAGTTAGCAACAAAGTGATGTCAGTCTAATGAAACATTGCCAAAATCTTTACTGATTCACTCAATTTGCTTGATTGCCAGTTTGGATTTAAAGTCATAAACAAAGGTTGTGCACAAACAGTTAAACTATTTCAAGTACAATTTTAATTGGTCGTTGGCTTATTTTTTGTAATTAGTGTGAAATATCATATTGTTTACGTACTTTAAAATAATTTATTATTCAATGTCCAGGACAGATAAACAGACTCCAGAACTGCAAGATTGGGCAACTTATATATTTTGTAAACTTAAGTCTTGAACAAGATTTGTTGATTGAGCTTCATTCTTCGCCTTTTTTTTTTATTATTTGTGGCGTCAATTTAGTGTTGTGCTTTATATTGCCACTATTTTCAAAGTCGCGCCATATAAAACGAACGCTTGTGGGAAGGAGTTTGCGCATGGGAGCAGTCGCTCCCGCTCGCTAGCTATGGCGTAGAATTATCTTCTTTCTTACCACTAATAGGCTACATGACACCACCAATCGTTGACATACTCTTCATTATCTGTCAAAACGGTCCGCCTCCATAGATTTTGTATGTGTATACAAAAACGTGACGTCACGGTAGTGTATCTGAAATCGGAGTCAATTGACCTAATATTTATTGAATTTTGTGTGTTTAACATTGGTTTCTACAGCTTTTTGGAAATATACTGGTTGTATAAACTTCATAAGAGCTATGTTTTTTTAAACGATATGGTCTTGAAAATATTTAAGATAGGTGTCATCGTGCCTACTGGACCCATATATTGTCTAGTGCGCAGGTGACCATTAGCGTTATCTTTATATGGCGCGACCTTTATCTGCCGGTTGTCGGGAACGGATTCCCTTGCTCGCCGCTCGCGACCTATGGCCTTGCCTTATCGCCTCGTTCCTACAGAGGTTACAATGTAAATTACTCATATCATAATCAATTAACGTTGAGCTACCCAGTTTTTGTGAGTCAACAATATATTAATAACGCTAGCTACATCGTCGTGTTTATTTAAATATATATTTTTTTTGTAAAATAGGAAAACGAAGCACTTAATTATTGTGAAACTATAACATACTAATCAAATTTGTAATAAAACTAGGGACATTACAAATGAATGCTGTGATTTTTTGAGATGCAGTAAATATCTTTACGCAAAGAAAAAATCACAGTAAGAATTCAATATCAAATGATTTGTTATTATAGTGTAAATGTTAAGATCATTGTTGAATGTTTTCTACTGTAGCTAATTTTACATGTAGAATTTTCATAATATTTCTACTGCTATCTAACAGACTGCTGCAATTGAGAGTATTTTATTATCTCTATAAAAATGCCTTTTGTAAATTAATGTTTATCTTTTACAGTACATATTTCTATTACAGAAATATTAAGCTTACATGTAACCCAGAGAGGGTGATTTTCATCGTAGTTGATACCCAGTGTGTATTGCTATGTAGTAAAAGTGTCAGACTTTAGTGATACTGGCCGGAATTTATTTAGCCTATTAATGATATTTTGGTTTATTCTTGTAATTGTTTAGACTGGGCGCGCAATTGGTATTTTTTGTCACCGTGACAGTCAGACAGACAATACATCTATCTATCTCTTTTGCTCTTACTAAACGGAAAAAGAAAGATACACTTTTTTCTCTCTCTGTTCTCAGTGACAGAAGTCAAGAAGTGCGCGCCTAGGCTTAAGGTCAACAGTTGATAGTGAAACTATCAATATTACAAGACTGGTCTGGCTAGTATTTTAATGCCTGTAGCACACTTACGTATCAAATAATAATAAAAGTGCTGCTTTTGACCGGAAGCAACGTCATAATATGGCCCTAGGTGTGTTACAGGCGTTTAACAAAAGTGAGAGTTAGTTCATAAATCAAACTATATAATACATAATTGTCTCAAAACATCTGAAGTTGCGTGATAAAAGTCGCACCTTTTTTTAATACTTCGCGACTCCGTTTTCCACTAAAGGCAGCCTTGGACCGAGCGAATATTTATCTATAGGCAGCTCAAATGACGGTGTTGCCTCAATCTGATGCGTGATGCGCCTTTGTAACTGGTCTTGAAGCTACTTAAATGTGCACGGGGCCATACTTACAAGCTACTCTTGATAGTGTGCTACCGGCTTTATGGTCACTTCCGTTTGTATCCGCTAGAGGCGCTTTGCATTTTTGCATACAAAAAGGTATTAGTGGCTTGTCTAGTGGGTACAAATAAAACCGGTCAAGTGCGTGTTGGGCTTGAGAATGTTTTTAAAAGACTTATTCAACGATACCCCACACGATGGGTTAGTAGAGAGAAAATAATACCTTTTTTGTATTGGAGATAACTTTTCAAGTTTTTTTTCAACGACTTTTTTGCAATTATATTATACATACTCATACTAAATTACAGCTTTCTACCACTTTTAGTCTCTGAGTAAAACCGCGGTCAGACAGACGGACGGACAGGCATGGCGAAGCTATAAGGAACTTGTTTATTACAGAACCCTAAAAACCCTTCTTCTATGAGTTACGCTATTTAGACGGTAGACGCAATCATGATTTATTCACCGAAAGCAAAAAAACTTTATCTCCATCATAATATTGTCTTCAGTACAATGAATGCTTTGAACGAATTTTTTATTGATCAGAATTTAAACAATAGTTTCAGTAGAATTTAAGTTAAAATAAATTACTTTCTTTATATAATTAATTGATTAGTCCCACTTTTATGTATAGTTGAATCGTTTTCTAAGAGTTTATGAAAGATAACGATGCCATGAAATCAATCCATCGTCAAAAATGATTTTATTGTTATTTTTATACTAGTAGACGCCCGTGAACTTCGTTCGCCTACATTCGGGGCTAACATATGAAGTTTACCATCGCTTACCATCTTTTCTTAAAATGTCATATTTATACTTTTTATTATTAAGCTGGATTTTTTTTGCATGTACATAAATTGCTTGTGACGTTGAACAACTTTTCCTTAGCCGCTATATTTATACTTGTAACGGTTAAGCTGGGCTCCTGTTTGTCACATCAGATCTTCATTTTTGTTATGCGTTATATTCATAACTCTCACAGTTAATGTCTCTCTGGGTGTTCACCGTAGGTATTTAGATATTCAGTTTTCATTTAAATCCATTCAGCTGTTTTCAGGTGATGCGAGTATAAATAGATAAATAGTATAAATAGATAAACAGACAAAAAAATTAAACAATATTTGAATGTGTACTTGATTCTAAGTATTTCCCTAGCTAGCCCTTTCTTTTTAAATTTCTCCCAAGTACGAGACTTTCCCTCTTTAGCTTTATTATACTTATGTATAGATGTGTTTATAATTTTTTTATTGTTTCAATTTACTGCGACCATAATACAAATCACAAGGCAAATTAATGTATTATATTTTTAAAAATAAAACCATAAAAATCGACTCTGATGCTAGTGCACAATTTTGTTAGAAATAGTAGGTATTTTACTATTAATTCTGTAACAGTATAGCACAAGAATGTGTGCTAAATGAAATAAATAAATTGATGAATCAATTCTGTGGTTTTAATTTTATCTCCATAAAAAGAACAGAGGTGTGAGCTGAGCACAAACAACTATCGTACCGATATTCCGATAACATAGTGTTTACCCCAAGAAAATATAAATACTAGTTTACCTATCGTTAACTTGTCAATTTGTATGGGGTCTGTCGGTTTCTGACGTTTGGACTATACGAATACGTTACGATAAAGTTCGTGCTCACCCCACTGGATATCTCTAACTAGGACAGGAGTGGAATCCACTACCTTCTCCACCATAAATTTTTGATCGTCATGCGGGTAATTATTCTGTAGACTTAACGTAAACAAAGCTGTTAAAAGACCACATCGCCAACGCGTGGAAAGCTCACGAACGGCTAACGTGGAATCCCTTTGAAGATACCGACACGGGAGGGCGAACAACCCGAAATCCCTTTTTACACGTTGAGCGAGTAGCGTTGGGGCCAACTGTTCGGCAAACGTGTGGATCGGGGGTTGGCTTAATGCGCACGTAACAGCAGACAGTAATCAATCAGACATATTAATTTTCACCTTTTGGCTGTTAGGCCCTAGATTGTATGCTATGATACGATAAAAACAAGTTATTGACAACATCTGTCAATGTCTGGATGACTTATGACAGCAAATAGCTACGTAAAGTTTTTTTTATTATTTTAGAAATAAAATAAATAATTACCGCATTTACTGCTGAAAATCACAAAATACGTATTAATTATGGACGCCAAGGATGTTTGTGTTGAAATAGAAAACGATGAATTCTTTAGCAAGTTTTTGGATGAATCCGTCAAGCCGCTTATAAACGAAAACATCTCAGTTACGGAACAAGTCACCAAACTGGCACTCGGTATTGAAAAACTGGGAAAAAGTCTAGAAAAACAAGTATTAGCGAAGCACAACGACCTTCTGACACAGGCGAGTCATATTTCTGACTTAGAAACCACCTTGGAATCGGTGCAATCACAGGTACAGAGCTTGCTTCGGGGCGCCGAAAAACTTAAAGATAGAGTGCATACGCCCTATTATGCACTCGAAAATCAGACTAAAATGCTCGAAAGAGTTCAAACCACTTGTAATTTGCTCAGACATAGCTCTAAAATAATAACTTTGTGGAACAAGCTTGAAGGGGTGAAAGACAACCCAGCCAAAGAGGCAATAATCCTTTTTGAACTTAATGAACTCGTAGGAGATTATGACTTTGAAGGAATAGAGCTCCTGCAGGATGTGTTAAAAGAGGTGCAACTTAGGAGGAAAGAGCTACTGGTTAACTCTACAGAAGCCTTACAATCCAGTTTGTTGAATGGAGATAAAACTAAACTACTACAATGTTTCAAAGTGTTCCACAATTTACAATGCACGGATGAGCAAATAAAAAATACTGTACAAAGTATACTCAATGATTTGAAGAAGGAAATAGCAACAGCCCTGAATGTCCAAATTGTTTCATTTGAAGTGAAAAAGTCCAGTTCAGGAAGAATAGCTCCTGGAAAAGCAAATATCATGAATTCTCAAGATTTCAAAATCAAGCTATGGGACAATATTGAAAAATTGTTTAAAGTTGAGATATTAAATAGTTGCTCAAAAGTCATTATGCTGCAAAACGTCATAAATGAATTACACGCCATTGGCAACTTCAGAAACATTGCTAAGAACTTTTGGTCCAATTTTTTGGTCACCTTTGCTACTGAGCTGGAGAAGAGCCCACATAATGTGAGCCAGTCTATTGAGATTGAGTTCCCAAGGCTGTTGAAGTGCTTCAATGATTTACTGTCAAGATTAAAGTGCAAGGATTTAGAGATGAACCGCTCCAGTTTGACAAAGTGGGAGAACTCATTTTTGTCTAAGTCACTGGGGAAACTTCTAGAGCCAGTGCGAAGTATGTGGCATCTGAGCCAGGTGCCCAGCATGGATCAGATAGACACTGCCATAAGAGTCATAGCTGAGGCCCTGAGCATATCTCTTGGAGACAAACAACTCAGTATAAGTTTAGCTAACAGTGTGGCAAAATCAATAAAACAAATGAACATGGAAGCTGAACAGAGAATGTCAATGGACAGTGATGTGGCACAGATTATTGAATCCCCAACAAGCTCTCAGCAGAAAAATGCTGACCTCTGTAACTCCCTTTACTACTTTTCCTCTCAAATAAAAAGGGTTCTTGTTAACATGAATGCCATACTTCCACCAGAGAGTATACAGATAGTGCAGAACAGTTTGAAAGACATTTCAAGCATGCCAGTACTGCAACTTTTTGCAGAATCTATTAAAAATTCGCTCTTCATCATCCTAATGACAATGCATGATGAATCAGATTTGGTCAAGTCTGATGATCCTTCTGGAAAAACTTTATCTTGCTCTCCATACATGAAGGAGCTACAGCAATTTGTTTCTAGATGCAAAGACATATATTTATCAATGTTCCAGGAGAAGCCAGCCCTAAATGAGTGCTGTATGAATATTTCACTGGCATGTGTGGAGAGGTTCATAGTGCATGTGTGCAATGTGAGGCCCCTGAGTAGGTATGGGAGGGCAAAGCTTCAGGTTGACTGCAAACACCTCGAAACGGCGTTATCTCCTCTGGTCAATGACATGACTGAGCTTGGTGATCACTACAGACAGTTGAAAGCGTTGAATTTGATATTGGAGAAGGGTCCCCAAGAGATTGCTAAAAGCCAGTCCGAGGGGGCGAGTCTGCCCCACTCTTTGGTGTCGATGTTTCTGTTCTCGCACGCGGGGCCGCAGCTGCTCGCTCCGCACACCTGCGCCGGGTGGAACGTCCAGAAACTCGTGCACTGGCTAGACACACATAAGAATGAAAGAGAAAGGCTGGAGTTTGTGGCTGGTGCACTGCAGAGATACCAAAACCATGTCAGACAAAATCAGATCACAACATATGATGATGTTTACCCAGTATTAGTGCAATTACTTGAAGATGGTAGGAAGAGTTTGAAGAAGTGATGATATATATTATGTTAAGTGAAATGAAACATTATATTGTTTCGGAAGTTTATTGAATAAAGTTATTTAACAGTTACTGGGTTTTGTCTTCTAGCAGGACACAGCTGAACTGCTCTTGTCTATGTCTCCCATCTGTTGCAAAAATATATATAAATCAGTTGGTTCTTTCTCATAAAATTTGCTCCCGAGTCTACAGAATATTAGCTTTAGCAACGTGATTACTTACCTATCACTACTGTCTATTAGGACTTTCTAAATAAAACAAAGTAGTAAAAAAATCATTACTTATATTTCTTAGATACAATAACAATATACAACAATATGGAATACTATGCTAATGTACTTCATACAACCAACCAACAATTTTTTTTTTCATCTCAATCTTAAAATAACTTACCAACAGACACTAAGCTACAAGTGAAAAATGCAAGAATTTGGTAGATAAAAGTCCTAAGATTTTTGACAAATTCGACTCAAATCTGGCAGTGTTTCTGCAAATTATATTGTACAATACTATTTTAAAGCTACATAGACACAAAATTAGAACAATAGGATTGTGCATTCAGTAGAATAAGTTTGTGTCTATACAATAATTGAGGAAACTACCTAAAAAACTATCTACTTGTAATTACATTTCTGTACACTAAATACAAGTATTGTAAACTAAGAAATTCTAATTTTATTAAGAATTTCAACTGCAAATCTACACACTATAAACCCAAGTTGATTCCAAAGAATTTAAAGTTATATAACGCCGCCGTTAAAATATAAAAAAAAGTATTTTGGGTTAAAAAGCCAATAATTTATGGTCATCGTTTCTAAGGGTGTCACTGCACCAGACGATGGACTTATCTATTCAAATCGATCGAAAATTGCTGTTACACTCTAACATAAACTTGGGCTTGGCATTCGAGAGTAAGTTTGAAGTGCATTTGTCTAGCCGATTGGTTCCGTCGTATTAAACTTGAGGCTTGCTTTTTGAAGAATAGAATATTGACCATATTAATTTAAATCATTTCCTTGTAATTTCTTCTTCTTGAATAGCGCAATACCTATGCGATGCAAGGGATGATGGTTTACTAATAGGCTAGATGACAGCACCAATCGTTGACATACTTTTTATTATCTGTCAAAACGTTCTGCCTCCGTAGATTTTGTATGGGAATACAAAATCTATGAACGAGACGTCACGGTCATGTATCAAAAATCGGAGTCAATTGACCAAATATGTTTTATTTTTTATGAGTTTTGTGTGTTTAAAAATTGGTTTCTACAGCTTTTTGGAAATATATTGGTTGTATTAACTTCATAGGGGCTATGTTTTTTAAACGCCATGGTCTTGAAAATATTTAAGATGTCATCATGCCAATTCTACTTACATTCTTCATCTTCGGATCGAGTAGATATTTGGGCCGAATAAAACGAAACTACCTAAGCAATAAAGTCTGCAAAGATACTAAACCTTGTCCTGGCTAAAGGCGACCTTGAACACATCACTGTAGTGACTGACAAAGTGCACGTCTATATTCTCTTTGATGAACGACGGTAAATCGTCGAAGTCGCGTCTGTTCTCTTCAGGAAGAATCACGCAGTTCACGCCGACGCGTTTCGCCTGAAAATCAAAATTACGAAGTTCATAAAGCGCAAAACCATGTGGAAATGACATACTTATTTGCGTAAATATTATCTTTATCTACAAATTCAATATTAGTCGAAATCAATCGACCAGGATTAGGACGCTTTGACCGGCAACCTATCAATAGGTAAAGCGAACAGTAATCGTCGATTAATAAAAGGTTTGAGCAAATTCTTTACAGTTGCAGTAGCGCAAATAACCGTGAACGTCAGAACCGCGGAACCATGTCAAATATTTGCATGTTGAAAAGTGTAAGTTGGGACGGTCGCGGGGGAGATCCAGGGAGGCCGGCGCTGAATGGGAGTCGTACAGCTGATATTTTGAGACAGCTGATATTGACTGCCTCGTTGGTGTAGTGGCAAAGTTTCTGTCTACATCCGAGAGGTCCTGGGTTCGAATCCTGGGTCGAGTCAAAATTGTTTCTGAGTTTCTGTCATGAAATTCTCAAAAACAACTCGGAGTCGGGAAGTTGGCGGTGTTACACCCCCGTGCCTCGGAAAGCACGTAAGCCGTGTGGGTCCTGCGCCTGATCTTTCTCCGGTCATGTCAGATTGCCGTCTCACTTAACTTTGAGAGTGATGGAACAGTGAGTGCACTCTCACTCGTGCACTATAATATCTCCTGCATAGTTGGCTGATTTCTGTTGAGATTGGCCGCCGTGGTCGAAATCGGCCAGGAGGACTATTACTGCCTCCCCCAAATGTGCTCTCATATTTTTAGTTAATTTTAAGATGTTCACAAACTTCCATAATGGGGTATTTTTAAGGCAAGTCTTTACAATGTCTGCCCTAGTTCCCCTTACTATTACTGGCACAGTTTGTCGAACCCCCGCAAACATAACACTAATTTTATGATGATGATTTTATCACAGCTTCTAATATTTCTAAGAGTCCTATCTAGAGCCTCTACATGAGCTCTATGGATCATGGAACATTCGTCCCAGATTATTATACAGATACGCGGCCACCTGGTAATTCATCATTCATTCGTCAATCGGCCAGGAGGACTATTTTCATTCTGAGACTATTCTAAACAACTGTAGACACCTATATCTAGTCGTCACTCACCGCAATAATCTTCTCCTTGATCCCGCCGACGGGCAGCACCTGCCCGGTGAGCGAGATCTCGCCGGTCATGGCGAGGTTGTCGCGCACGGACTGCTTGGTGGCCAGCGAGATGAGCGCCGTGGTTATCGTACAGCCGGCTGACGGACCGTCCTTGGGGGTCGCGCCTTCGGGCACGTGGAGATGGATGTGGCTGGGGAAAGAAATTTAAATTATAATTAGTGTGAAATTAAAACACACTTAAAGGAAAATTATAGTTGAAAAAAGTGATAAAAATAAAATTTAAAAAGGGAAAATAATTTCTGAGTACCTACAAAGAATTTATATTACAGTACAGTAAAAAGCGTGGGGTGCACTTATATCGTTTTCATTTCGTTCTCTTTTTATAGTGACCAATAATAGAATGATTTTAATATATACTATACCAAGCACCCCACGCTTTTTTCTCTAATGTAATTTTTTTTTTTCAAATCAAATCAAATGTTTTATTAAATATTAAGAATACAGTAATCAAATACATCAGTTGACAAAGATAGCGTGAGTCCCGTGCATTCTGCCTTATAATATCGTGCAAATATTATATAGTAGTTAACAACAAATATCAATAATTATACTGAACAGTCATGGACATAGTATTACAATTTGATTTATTACATTTTCTTTCATTATATTCAATAAATTCTTGAAGACTGTAAGAGGTGCGGTGTAATATCAATTATATTATATCAACACAGACATGCACAAATTATAATATGTCAAAAAGTTCATTTCTCATTATTCATAAATTCATCTAAACTATAAAATCTTTTTTCTAGCAACCATTCATGCAATTTTGATTGAAAAAGACTAGGTCTTGATGGTCTTAAATTTTTAGGTATTTTATTATATATTTTTATACACATGTTCAGACAATTTTTCATAAACAGTGTAGTTCTGGGTGCAAATTTTAGGACAAGTCTATCAGAGTTTCTCGTATTTCTTAGGTAAATTTCACGAGCCGTATGAAACAGACTAGGGTACTTTTTGTACTCTGAAATTATTTTTTCTTTTTTGTTAGCAATAAATGTGTGTTTTTTTGTGTTTGAAAAAAAATGAAAATTAATAATAGATTTATTTTTATTTTTTAGTTAATAAGGATAATGGAAAACTTTTCACCAAATTATTGCATTGTCATCGGTACTTAATACATAATTATGCAAAGTTGAAATTAATCCGATTTCTGAAAGTTGGTAAAAATTGAGCTTAAAGATTCTGTTACATACAGCCCGAGCTGCATTTTTTGCAAAAATGGACTGCCACAGGCGGGACACGAACCCGCACCTATCGCAAGCTGGGCGATTGCTCTCCCAATTGAACAACCGTGACACTTACTCATCGGTTCTAATTTATTGAACTGCTCCTTAGGCTGCGGCCAGCCATGATTCATCACTGTTGCGGTTAGATACCTACGTCGTACTTACGTCCGAATGAAACACTACAGCTAATTTATTAAGTAACTATATTTTTAGCATTAACAATGCAATTTTTTTAACAATGTGAAATATCAAAGAACTTGTAAAAACTTCTCGCCAGCCGGGCGACAAAAACGATTAAGTCAGAGAACTTTGCTTCAACCCAACTCTGCTGCTCAACGCCCGGATTCACTAAAAGCGCCAGGAAAGAATGCAGCAGAGTTCTATAGCTACCTGGTGTTGAGGAACTTGTTCCCGGGCTGGGTGCGCGCGAGGTAGTTCCTGGCGACGGTGAGCGCGATGCGCGCGGACTCCTTCATCACGTCGCCGAGGTGGCCCGTCAGCTCCAGCGACCCGAACGGCGACTTGTCGTCCACTTCCGTGTTGCGGAGAGCGGTTTCGATGTACAGAGTGCTGCCGCCTGGGATACATATAAATGCCTCGTTAAACTGCCTCGTTGGTGTAGTGACAAAGTTTCTGCCTTACATCCGAGAGGTCCTGGGTTCGAATCCCAAGTCGAGACAAAATTGTTTCTGAGATTTTCTGTCATGAATCACTCAAAAGCGGCTCGGAGTCGGGAAGTTGGCGGTGCAACACCCCCGTGCCTCGGTAAGCACGTTAAGCCGTTAGTCCTGCGCCTGATCTCTCTCTGGTCATGTCGGATTGCCGTCTCACCGAACTTTGAGAGTGATGGAACAGTGAGTGCACCTGTATATCGCGCTCACACTTGTGCACTATAATATCTCCTGCGTAGTTGGCTGATCTCTGTTCAGATTGGTCGCCGTGGTCAAATTCGGCCAGGAGGACTATTCTATATAAATGGCCTGTCAATGCGAGTTCAGTTGAGTCGAATAGTGGAAATTAATAATAATATACAACAACATCACATACATTGATCTGACTCCGTGGAAAGTAGCTTAAGCACTTGTGTTACAGATATCAGAATCAACAGTGGTATAACAAATAAACTTAAATAAATACATAAAACACCCAGACCAGTACAAACAGACATATTCATGCACACAAATTTTTGTACAGTGCGGGGATCGAACCCGCGACCTCTTGGTTGATATTCAACTTCTTAACCATTACACCAAAGTGGTCGTCAATTCAAGCGGGCAAGGTCGATCAGGGAAGGGAAACGAGTGCTACCAATGCGCCGTTCATCAGTCGCAGTAGCGCTGGCATGTCTAGCTGTGAATCGATCTCATGCTATCTCGCCCTCGCAGTTTCGTCACCTTACCTCAAGGAAGATCGGCCATGAACTTGTCAGATTTAGAAAATAGTGCCCACGATTAAAGGCTGTTGGATGAAAAAACTTCTACATTTCTTAATTGCAAGCAGCGTAGGGCATGTCTTGGTACGATAAAAAACTTGTAAGACCCCCGCACCACAAACAAAAAAATTGTATCTTCTTTCTTCATCAGTAAGAAGACGAAGCAGTCTGCGGGTGTGGAAAGGTCGCAGTATAAACTGCTACTAGACAAACATGATCCATCCTCGGCCACCTCATCACTTACCATCAGGTGAGATTGTGGCCAAATGTTTGGATAGCTACTTATAAAATAAAAGCTATCAAACTACAAGTAGCTGGCAGGAGTTGGTTAATTTGAACATCCACGGGGGAGGTTTAGCAGGCTTAGTCATTCAACAATCCGCGTGGTGATCAAGCAAGCTACCGGCCTACCTCCCTCTCTCCCCCACTTCGTGTTCTCTCAGTACTCACTGTGCGGGGGCGAGCCAGTCGTGGTCACGCCCCCCGCGCCCGTCTCCCCCCACCACCAGCCGCTAGTGACGTTCAAGTTCGACCATAAACTTACACTGCCGCTAACGGAGGAGTTCATCGAGCATTGGGCTGGTGAGTTTATAGATAGGGACTCAACAGTTTCTTAACATGGAAACTCACCCATCGCAGTCCAGGCCAGGCCCATCACGACTCCCGGCGGTGTGACCTCGTACATGCGGTCGTGTTTAAAAGTCGGCTTGCCCACCAGCTCCGATAAGTTTTCCTCGGTCACCACTAGCACAGCTCTCTTTGAACTCACCCATCGCAGTCCAGGCCAGACCCATGACGACTCCCGGCGGTGTGACCTCGTACATGCGGTCGTGCTTGAAGGCTTGCTGCCCATTAGCTTCGTTTAGCTCCCTTGAGTCACCACTAGTACAGCTCTCTTTGAACTCACCCATCGCAGTCCAGGCCAGACCCATGACGACTCCCGGCGGTGTGCCTCGTACATGCGGTCGTGCTTGAAGGCTTGTGCCCATTAGCTTCGTTTAGCTCCCTTGAGTCACCACTAGTACAGCTCTCTTTGAACTCACCCATCGCAGTCCAGGCCAGACCCATGACGACTCCCGGCGGTGTGACCTCGTACATGCGGTCGTGCTTGAAGGCTTGCTGCCCATTAGCTTCGTTTAGCTCCCTTGAGTCACCACTAGTACAGCTCTCTTTGAACTCACCCATCGCAGTCCAGGCCAGACCCATGACGACTCCCGGCGGTGTGACCTCGTACATGCGGTCGTGCTTGAAGGCTTGCTGCCCATTAGCTTCGTTTAGCTCCCTTGAGTCACCACTAGTACAGCTCTCTTTGAACTCACCCATCGCAGTCCAGGCCAGACCCATGACGACTCCCGGCGGTGTGCCTCGTACATGCGGTCGTGCTTGAAGGCTTGCTGCCCATTAGCTTCGTTTAGCTCCCTTGAGTCACCACTAGTACAGCTCTCTTTGAACTCACCCATCGCAGTCCAGGCCAGACCCATGACGACTCCCGGCGGTGTGACCTCGTACATGCGGTCGTGCTTGAAGGCTTGCTGCCCATTAGCTTCGTTTAGCTCCCTTGAGTCACCACTAGTACAGCTCTCTTTGAACTCACCCATCGCAGTCCAGGCCAGACCCATGACGACTCCCGGCGGTGTGACCTCGTACATGCGGTCGTGTTTGAAGGTCGGCTTGCCCACCAGCTCCGATAAGTTATCGTCGGTCACTACTAGTTTGTCAGCTTCCTGTTTCACTATCTTGTACGCTACTTTCCGCGCGATCTGCGGGGAGAAAAAACCGGTCAAGTGCGAGTTGGGACTCGCGCACCGAGGGTTCCGTACAAACCTGTAGGTATATAAGTAAAAGTTCACCCATCACGGGTATTATAGACTTAACTATTTAATATAAATTTTAATTTAATATCTCAACGCGTTCATGAGATAAGGAGTTCAAAATTGACAAAAAAAATTTTTTTTTTCATATGATGAAACTGAAAATTTACGGTTTTCGTAATTTTTCCTATATCTGTACTATAAGACGTGACTTCGTACTAAATTTCAAGATTCTAAGTTTACGGGAAGTACCCTGTAGGTTTAGATTCCCGTGCGAGTTTCGAAAATTTGCGGTA
The DNA here is from genome assembly GCA_963921415.1 of Pyrausta despicata. Lineage (NCBI taxonomy): Eukaryota > Metazoa > Arthropoda > Insecta > Lepidoptera > Crambidae > Pyrausta > Pyrausta despicata. Next base: position 13,523,919 of record OY992861.1, on the reverse strand, counting down.
ATTTGCGGCCTTAATGGCTGTATCTTTTGATTGCGTTGGCTTAGAAGGTTAATTTTTCTACAGCTTCCAGGGACAGTGACGGACAACAAAGTGATCTTATAAGGGTTCCGTTTTTTTCTTTTGAGGTACGGAACCCTAAAAATATGAACTTACGAATATGATAATAAGTTTATCAGGAGGCATATCACGAAATTTTGACAGCTGAGCAGTTTTGTTTGCCGAAAACTTGGTTTTCAAAAGATAAATCGAAAAAAGAGCCGCTACGAAGTAGCAATTTCGTAATTACATACATATTAAGTAACCCATTACGTAATAACATTGGTAATGTATGGATCGATGCACTAAACTGAATTTTCTGTTTGTCCCATCGATCTGTACATTGGCAATGTTTTAACGGTAAAAAACTACGTATCTGCCAAAATGACGTGCTATGCCTCTTAAGGAGCCTTTGTTTAATTATAAAGCTTCGTTGCACATTTTTTACCAGGGGATTTTTTACCAGACATACCTTTGGGCTAAGCAGACATAAGGCAGACAGAAGAAGAAGATTGTGGGAATGCAAAAAGTGGTGTAGTATGGCTCGTACCACCTCACAGTGCCCAGCAGTGAGACGTATATATTAGACTTATCAGACGAGATGACAATACCTTTTCGATGTGCTTCTGCAGGTTCCTGACGCCGCTCTCGCGGCAGTAGGAGCGGATGAGCGCGTGCAGCGAGGCGGGGGTCAGCTCGAGCTGGTCGGCGCTGAGGCCGCAGTTCCTGCGCGCCGTGGGGACCAGGTACTGTTGAGCTATGGCCAGTTTCTCTTCTGCTACGTAGCCTAAGGAATAGGGGAAAGTTCTTATTATTCATTAATCTCTTAACGTCATGATGTCATGAAACTCAAAAAGCACAAACGCTACCAGTCACGAGCCCTCGTGTGAATGCAAATAACATCTTTTATTTATTTTATTTATTACCACAAAACAGTTTACAGTTGTGGAGATAAAAGTTTCTGTTTATGATTTAGCATAATTTGTAATTTATTGTATTGTACTTCATAAACACAATAACATCTTAAAGTTATCGTGTTAATTCGGATATACCAGTCAGTTGGCAGGAGTTTTGATGCCTTTCCAAAAGATGTATTATATATTATTTTTCAGTTAATAGTGGAACCCGCACCCTGCTTTTTGTTTATTTTTTTTAATTTTCTTCGTGAGAGCGATCCCCGAACTTAAAGGAATATCATATTTTGCCATCCATTTTTATATAGAAGACTAGCGGACCCTGCAGACATTGACCGGCACGTTGTATTTTTTAATTTTTTTCAACAGCTCCTTGGACAGGTCCACCGGCACGTCCAGGCAAGTTCGCTCCTGTTCCAGAATGTTCGCTCACCAGACATGTCTATGAGCTCCATCCGGTCCCGCAGCGGCTCGGGGATGTGCTCCACCACGTTGGCGGTGCAGATGAACAGCACCTTGGACAGGTCCACCGGCACGTCCAGGTAGTGGTCCAGGAAGTTCGCGTTCTGCTCCGGGTCGAGCAGTTCCAGCAGTGCTGATGCTGGGTCGCCGTGGACGCCTCTACGTGGACAGAGAAAGGAAAAATGTGTCAATAATCATATTGTTAACAAAATGGTTATTTTGTGTAAACCTTATGAATGTGTATTTCAATTCACTCTACAGAAGTTAATAATTTGTAAAAATAAAGTCTTTAAACATTCATTTAAAGTATAAGTGAAGTATTTCGTGGCGCTAGTGCAAGTTTTCTAATCTTCTTTACTATTTGTATACCCTGTACATTACAATATAGATCTAATTAAAAGTAAGTTCTAAATAATTCTAAGTTAGCGGACCCCTCAGAACTTATCCTGCCGGTTGTTTTTTTTTTTCTCCGTCACAACCATTATTATTTCAAGTATATTATTGTCTTGTATTGTTTTATTTCTTCACTTCAGTTACAAAAACTGATCTTGTTAGTAGTACTTAGGAAGACTATGTCAGTAAGAATTATTCATTATAAGAAAAAGATAATTGTTCAGCAGTTCTCAACAATTTGCGACAAAATTTTTGTATTCTCTTAGATATATCGCCACTAAAGCATGTACTTACTTGCCAATCTTATCCACCTCATCGATCAGCACCAATGGGTTCTCGGTATTAGTCTTCTTCAGACACTGCACCAGCTTTCCGGGCATCGCACCGACGTATGTGCGTCTGTGCCCCTTGATTTCCGCCACGTCCGTCATACCGCCGACGGAGAAACGGAAGTATTGGCGGTTGAGCGCCCGAGCGATGGAACGGGCTGTAAGTGTAAGAATTTCGACTGTCAGAGCAGTTTGACGCTAGTTTGGAACAGGGACTGAACAAAGTAGTGCCGACGTCCGTCTGTTTGTGCTCTTTGATTTCCGCTACGTCCGTCATACCGCCGACGGAGAAACGGAAGTATTGGCGGTTGAGCGCACGAGCGATGTAACGGGCTGTAAGTGTAAGAATTTCGACTGTCAGCGCAGTTTGAAGCTAGTTTGGAACAGGGACAGAACAAAGTAGTGCCGACGTCCGTCTGTTTGTGCTCTTTGATTTCCGCCACGTCCGTCATACCGCCGACGGAGAAACGGAAGTATTGGCGGTTGAGCGCACGAGCGATGGAAAGGGCTGAAAGTGTCAAAAATTCGTTGTAAAAAAGCACTATTGTCAGAGCAATTTGACGCTAGTTTGTAAAAGGGATCGAACGGGATAGTGCCGACGTACGTCCGTATGTACTTTTTGATTTATGTTACGTCCGTCATACCGCCGACGGAGAAACCGAAGTATTGGCCGTTGAGCGCGCGAGTGATTGAACGAGCTATAAAGTAAATCTATGTTGCAAAAATATACTTATTGTTATAGCCATTACATGCTATTCATTTATTTTTAAAGTGCTAATTAAGTACATCAGATTCTGCATAAAGACAAGCTGAAAAAGTTTGATAGTTAACCTAATAACAGTCGCACAGATACGCGATTAGTTGCTCTTCAAATTAAAAAAAAACTTAAAAATTAATTTAGAAACGAACTCTTTTTGCTTCATAACAGAGGTAGTTAGTGACATTTCATGCAAGGAAGGAAGGCCAGCATGTAAACACTGCGATTTCTTACGCACTGTGATACGGGCGATTTTGCAACAAAAATGGGTAGGCTGATGTCCTGACCACTGTACCATATACCATGCCATACTTTCGAAATATGTATAAACATTTTTATTTATTTGTTTAAAAAACTTCTGCACAAACTTGTGTACAGTGGCGGACTTAACGCCGGAGGCATTCTCAACCAGTCAACCACAGGTCCAAGCAGAAAAAACACACGCGGTGCACATACAGAGAAAAGAGAAAATTCATTCTTATATGTTAATTACAGTTATAACATACCTATGCTAGTCTTCCCCACGCCGGGCGGTCCGTGGAAGCACAGTATCTTGCCCTGCGTGGATCCCTTCAGCTGTGACACTGCTATGAACTCCAGGATCCTCTTCTTGATGTCCTCCATGCCGTAGTGGTCCTCGTCCAGGATGACCTGGGCGTCTTCCAGCTTTAAGTTCTCTTCAGAAGTTATGCCCCACGGGAGAGAGGTTAGCCAGTCGAGGTAGCAACGGGTGACACTGTGGAGAAAGGCAGTTTTTAGATTGGGCCTCAAAACTTACTGCCCTTGGGCAAAAAGTCCATGTGTCCATGGTCCACCTCATGAACTGTCCCGCGTGCCCGACCACTGCTCGCGTGAGGACTTACTAGTCAATAACCAGAGGGCTACCACAGTAGCCGCTTTCTGGGCAAGTAAGATTTAGCCCGTGTTCTTGCCGACACGAGAGAAGAAGAAGAAGAAGGGCAAAAAAACTTACGTAAAGAAAGCAAGGACTGGGGCTACATACATATAGATATAAAACATGGTCTCCATTTAAAGGTCTCATGTATTCTGTAGTAAACCGAAGTAGCAGTAGGGCCCAGGGCACACCTTTTCGCCGCGAATGAACTCAGACAGCGGGTCAACAAACCGTCGCGCCTCAATCACTGACAGTCGCAGCGACAGCAATTATGGCCGTGCCTGCTGAGTCGAAAGATGAGAGCTACGGTATTGAACGACACTTTCGGAAATGACTTCACTTAAAGATGACACTTTCGGAAATGTCTTCGTGGAATGATTTTGGGGAGTACAAATGTATTTTTACGTATATATTTTTTTGTATGAGTAAGCGATTTTTTCCTCATCATGTGGTAAGTAGCTAAAGCACTTGTGTTACAGATATCAGAATCAACAGTGGTATTACAAATAAATAAATACATATAACACCCAGACCAGTACAAACAGACATGTTCATGCACACAAATGTTTGTACATCGATCGAACCCGCGACCTCTTGGTTAATAGTCAACTTCATAACCATTACACCAAAGTGGTCGTCAAAGGATACGATGACGCCGATGACTCACTTGAATTCGGAGCTGTGGCTCTCGAGGAAGTTGAGCTTGTTGAGCTCCTCGTCGATGACGGTCTGCACGGCGGGGGGCACGGTGCGGTCGGCCAGCCGCTCGCGGAACTTCTCGCCGATCGCGTCCTTGTCGTCCTTCTCGAGACCTAGCTCTTTTTTTATCACCTGTTCAAAGATTACTGTTTATAATAATAATTAAGAAAGTAGTTTGCAAAGATGGCAGACTACTAGCACTTGCAAACAGACATCGACGCGCCAATAGATAGTACCTTGAGCTGTTCATGCAGTATGTATTTCCTGTGCTGCTGCTTCACTTTCTCTTCTACCTCTTTGCCAATCTTCTGCTGCAGTTTCGATAGTTCGTACTCTTTCTTCAGAAGGGAAAGAGACATCATCAGTCTTTTTGGTATCTGTAAGAAAATACATCTGGTTAGTACTTATCATTCAACAGTGGTACTTGTGGCGCAGTGGTTGCACCGCTTTGGTAGTGATACCGAAAGTTAAGCAACCTACGGCGCGGTCATGTTTGGGATGGGTGAAAATTCTGACCATACAAGTGACGTCTATTTACAAGCATCTCCGTGCTTCGGAAGGCACGTTAAGCTGTTGGTCCCGGTTAATATCGATAGATATTAGTCGTTAAGCCTGGTCGGAGGCACTCGGGCGGCTTAATAACATCTGACAATAAGGTTGGTCACTTACCTTACACACACCCCTCCACCACCAATAACTTTTGATAACTTTTGGTATCACTACCAAAGCACTGCATCAGTTTTAGAACTGATGTAACCAAACTCACACATGTACACTAAGTTACAACTAAGAAGCCTCGCGTTTTTATTGGTTACAAAAGAGCTTATAGCATAAGCCCAGTAATGCAACCTAACCTTATTACTAGTGTGTTAAGAAACTAAACGAGTAATTTTTAATTTTTTGACCAATATGTCACTCCCGGTTGCCCACACAAACTGTCAATATTTCTATACTTGGCTTACACGCTCCAAATGCACACCCTCATCAAGTGCCTCTTCGAGAGCGCAGTAAATTGAATTCGCGCCCCGCACACATACGCCTTCTATTCTTACTGCGTAAGTAGTTTCCTTCTTCTGTGTTTTGGCCCATAACTTACGTCCATCTCGTCGAGTATGGCCTGCAGGTCGGCGGTGTCGGCGCCGGTGAGCGCGGCGCCCAGGTCGCTCAGGTACACCGGGTTGTCGACCACGCGCTGCCCTTGCGCCAGCATGTGGTGTAACGACTCCCTGATAACATAAAACAACAATTGAAAAATTAATTAAAGTTACGAAAAGATATAACTCTTTAAAAAAAATATCAGCTCCGGTCATCAGGGAGAATTCGAATCCCCGGCCTTTGGAAGTCCGGTCCAATGCTCCAACCAACTGAGCTATCGAGAACCTTAATGGAGTCGTTGAATTTTGTAAGGGCTTTCTAACGCTTTGAGAGCCATCCAGCCAAAAAAAATAGAAACTTAATAGATAATTAAAGTTACATTTGAGCAACGGTTTTGAATAAATTTTAAGTCGCTTCATATAAACGGTCACCGGGTCTAATTGGTGGTACGAAGTGGGGACAGAGCGGGCATTTCGCGCACATAAGTATGAGTCTGTGCGAGTAAGCGAGATGGCGATTGATGCCATGCGCAAACTCCTGCCACTCAGCGTTCTTTTTACATGACGCGACTTGTAAAGGGTGTTATCAACTGCGGTTTTACGCGCTGTGTCGACATTTTAGGGGCGTAAGCAGCGCAGATAAAAAGGCTTTTGACATGATCTTTAAAACATTAACCTACGACCTCCGTATCCTACAATATTAAGCGGTATAATTTACCCTGTGGATTCTGAAATGAGTTACACAAACATTTGGTTATGTTTAAACACAAAAACACTCACCTGTACAACGGATTCATGTTAATAATGTCCCGAATAGTCTTAATAACTTCTTGCGTCAACGCTTTAACTTCCTCAGTCTGCTGGAACTTCTCATGCACCATATTCTCGACTTTGACCATCATGACCTGGTCAGGGACCTTGTCTTTAACATCCGGTTTCTCTTTCTTTTCTTCGGGCTCTGGCTCAGATTTCTGCTTCCGGGAGTTGCGGTACTTGCGCCGGCGCCGCTCCGCGTCTGACTCTTCACGCGTAACGTTAAACTCCGTGTTAAAAATGGGGAATTTCAACTTCATTTCTGAAATGATTTTAAACATCATTTCAGAAGTGAAGGCTCAGATGAGTGTGAATAGAAAATAATAATTATACTAATAGACATGTAGTATTTGAAATTACAAACATGCTCATCTAAAATAAAAGGTAAATGAGTTTCATTTACAGTAATGTGACTGTGTAGTGTACTCTACAGGTACTACTTTTTACCATTGTGTCATGAAACATTTGGCAAATTGTAGGCTTCATGTAATATCACATTAACTACTAAGGAGCTGTCCAAGTGCGACGCGACTCATACTCCAAACGCCTTGTTGACACAAGGTCAATGTCTATGTCAATCACGTCTTGTCCCATTGTCGCGTCATCATGCTTGTCGCGTTGTCAGGCTTATCATGCTTGTTGCATTACTCAACTTATTTGCATTGCTCAAGTAGGACAATAGGTAAGAAAGTAGATTTCTACAAAATACGGTTCATCACTTTAAACTTTATGCAAACTTATTTTATAAGCACATAAAATAAATATTAATATTTTAGAAATATTTATAACCGTAGCATGCACGTCTTACCAGCAGGTCCAGTTTCAATTTCATCTTCAATAAACTGTCCGGTGATCTTAATTCTCCGGTGAGCCATGACTACCAGCCGTAATTTATAGTCCATATCTTGCATCTCATGGATTTGAGCGAACACACCCACTTGGTGTAAGTCGTCCAAGCTTGATACAACATCGGACTTCTCATCTTCTTTCTTACGTAAAAAGATGCCAACATAAGGCTGATTTAGTTTCACTTTTCTCCTTATGAGGTCAATTAGAGCTGGGTTTGATATCTGCAAAAGAAGTACAGATTCTCTGTTATAATTAGTTAAAAAAATAACATACCTGATCATGAAATAGTAATAAATGTAATCATCCTGCATAATTATTGTGTCTGACAATCTAAATGTAAATTTTATGCTAATGTCTCTTACCTAATGTCACAAGAAACTTAAACTATTTTCAACACAGAAAACAATCAAAGTACCTACTGTTTTTGCTATGTCAACTTCATATGATAAAATGTGTATCTTCTAAATGTGTCTATTGTGCTCAAATGATAGTAGTAAACAATGTTACCTCAATCAATTTGATGAACCTGGGGAAAACAGGGTTTCGATTGATTGCAATCACTGGTACTTGCGGCCAGACCTCCGGCACGGCCACCGTGGCCGGCAGCTGGCTCGAGAACAGCGGCGTCTCATCCTTCACTTCAGGATCCTCCTCCGGAGGGTCATTTTTGTTATTCGTCGAAAATAACCTCGAAGTTCCCACCTGCCTCGGTGCAGACAAAAAACTACCACTGTAACTACAAATCCGGTGCTGTCCAGCGTAAGAACTGTACCCACTACTCAATATTCTTCTCTGAAAGTCCACCGGCTTCTTGTGTGATGCAACTTTAGTTATATTACGAGCAAGTCTCGATGACTTCAACTTCGGGTTAGAGAATATAGTGTTTCTCAACAAAACGTTCGCGGAATGCATTGTAAATGTTTCAGTATCACTTTCTACAGTCTTAAGTGCCAAAGTCCATTTATAAATATTAGCTTTTCACTGTAAAAAGGTTATTTTTCCAGATTCTTCAAGATGTTCGGCCGATTTCATTTGACATAACAATGACACTGACGTTGATAAGATAGTGCAGCCAGCCAAGAGCTGTTTACCAATCAATAAACTTGAGCTCAGTCCGCAATAGATTGAGCTCACCTTTTTGCTTGCATATTTGTGAACTTGAACTTGTGAACAAACTTGTTTCAGAAGTTCAGAACGGATACCTGTAAATCCTGTAATGTCAATTTCTGTTTAGCTGTCAATGTCAAAAGTTCTGAAAGTGTTGCACACTTGTTGTTTCTGCTGTTTTTATCCGTAAAAATTAATTTATATGTTCTTTAGAAGAAGTTCTCAAATAATAAGAATTCTAAGACCTGTAACTACATCTTTCTTCTTTATTGCTTTATTCATTCTGTCCAGGAACTCCATCAATATAACCTCTAAGAATAGGTAACCTTTTCATAGAATCTTTCTTATTTACAGACAGCGAGAAATATGGAAACATCATCTAAAGAGGAGGCCACAGTTAAGACAATTGTTGAGGGTCCGGCAGAAATTCAGCTTGTGTCTGATGAAGTTTTTTATAACCCAGTGCAGGAGTTCAACAGAGACCTGAGTATAGCTGTACTTAACGTGTTTACCGATGAGTATATTGCTGAAAAGGAAGCTCTAGCTAAAAAGAAAAATAGAGTAAAGACTGATTCAACAGCAGATGAAGCTGGTGCTCCAAAGGTAAAAAAATGAAATTGTGTACTTCAACATTCCTTGACACAACAATAAATTCAGTAATTTGTCAAATATTAAACATAGAATAATAATTTGCCTTGATATTTATTTATTCATTAAGGAATAACAATAATAAATACTTATTAAGTACTCAAATGGTAGTTGCAGTGTTTTTCAAGTTATGTTTTTGCAGGTTGACGTAAATCTGCTTGAAGCTTTAGCAGCGACAGGGCTGCGGAGTATCCGTTACGCTAAAGAAGTACCAAACCTCACTAAGATTGTGGCGAATGACCTCAGCAAGAAGGCAGTGGAGACCATGAGGGTTAACTTTGAACGCAACCAAGTTTCTGATAAGGTGGAGCCCAGCCTTGATGATGCATGGTAAGTCTTAGTGCATTCATTCTCAATATATGTGATTGTATTTAATATGTCACTCAATTCACAGGATTTTTCTATAAAAAAAATCTAAGTAAAGGATGGTCTATCAAATAATCCACAACTAAAGTTTATGATAAATACATTAAGGTAAAATTTAAAATAAAAGTTTTAATCCTATGTATTGTTTGTGTGCAAATTTTACACCAATAAATATTGAAGTCTACATGTTTACACATCTTCAACCCCACTTTTAATCTGGGGGGCATTCTTTAAACAAGTCTAATTCAATATATCTAAATGTTTTCTAGAAAGCATGGCTCATCAATAAATCTGCCTAAATGGTACAGTGGCCTATGTCCAAAGGTTTTCTGGAAAGGATGGCTCTTATCAATCTATCTAAATTGTATAGTGGCACATTAGGCTACCCATTTTTGTTGCAATATTGCCTGTATCAGAAGCTCATAAAATACTGTGATTTTATTACCCTGACATGCTGGCCATACATCTTTCTGTGTATTCATAATAATTTTTATTACATTCACAATAATTTGCTATCATAATCAATTTGTTTGGTGCAGTGGTATATGTCGGACTTCTAAAACCAAGGGTCAGGGGTTTGATCCCCGCACAGTACAAGCATATGTGTGCATGAACATGTGTTTTTGTACTGGTCTGGTTGTTTTCTATGTATGATATGTATTTATTTACAAAAAAAAAGTATTAAAGTATGTTTATCTGTTTTCTAGTACCCATAACACAAGCCGCGTAGCTTGATTTGGGACTAGGGAATTGGTGTGATTGTTGTGAAATATTTATTTATTTTATTTATTAATCAACTCTTACTAAATAATCTTCTTGATTATCATACAGTACAACAACCACTTTGGTGTAATGGTCAAGAAATCTACTATTAACCAAGAGGTTGCAGGTTCGATCCCCGCACTGTACAAACATTTGTGTGCATAAACATGTCTATCCTGGTCAACAATGAACTGGTCTGGGTTTTATATGTATTTATTTCAGTTTATTTGTAATACCACTGTTGATTCTGATATCTGTAACACCAAGTGCTTAAGCTACTTACCACGGAGTCAGATCAATGTATGTGATGTTGTTGCATATTTATTATTATTACAGTATGCTAATGTACAAGCATAAGCACCCAGCGACACGGTTCGCCGCTATAGACCTGGATCCATACGGCTGTCCCTCCATATTCCTCGACTCGGCAGTCCAGAGCGTGCAGGACGGCGGGCTGCTGCTGGTGACGGCGACCGACATGGCGGTGCTGGCCGGCAACTCGCCCGAGACTTGCTACTGCAAGTACGGCGCTGTAAGCCTGAAGACCAAGTGCTGCCATGAGATGGTAAGTTATTTTTGTTGTATGTGATCTATTTGAATAAGCAACAAGCTACATAGTTTGCTGCAATAGGCCAGCGGACCTAAAAAGGCCGCTTCGTGCAATTCTCCTTGGATTCATATTATGATTCAGATTTCAAATCATAAAATGGTCACTTTTCGGCAATTCACAATATGATTCAGATATGATTCATATTCAGCAATTCATTCATTTGACAGTTTTGTATGAAAAACCGTAAAATGGGCCGCAAAATAGGAATAGCTTGGGACAAGAAATGTGTCAAATAGCAGATTCATAAGAAGTTACTCTAAAACAACATTTCACAATTCTGCTTTCTTATATTTCGGAATAAAATACGTTTTTAACGCGAATTTAGGCCTTATTAATTTATTTTTCCTCAATGCTCTTGTTTAAAAACCCTTTTTTGTATTTTAACCGGTCAAATCCGAAGATTACAGACACAATCAATGTTTCATTGATACGCCAGCAGGATTCGGCCGGACGGGGCAAAATGGGTAATCTACACATCAACATCTTTACCAAAAGTGGAACTAGGTGTCTTATTCAAAGCAAAGTATGCAAGATATATACACATTTAATTTAATTACACTGGACTTTATCAAAACTTGTAGGAATGGGAATAAAGACTCGTTAATATCACACAACAAATTTTATTATTAAACAAATTAACAAGTTATCACATATCAAGAAGTACTCGTGTAATAGTATTTATATGCTTGCTTCACCGAAGTAACAATGGTTTATTTGTTCTCAGCTCGGCTTGTTGTTGTAGTTCCTTGTATTCCGCGCCATCATCTTAGTTTTGTTGTTCACTTATTAGGTTCACTGCTAAAAAGCTCCAACGACTTATCAAGGGTTTCAAACAAATCTTACATCTAAATCTTAGTCCATAACAAACCCGCCTTGTTGTGATCTCAATGTATCGAGAGACTTATGATGCGTAGACGCAATTTTGTATGGCGCCGTTGATATTTGTTCTTCCAATTTTATGTCAAAACCATTTGGAATGCAGCTAAGCACTCAAAGCGACGATTTATTTATTGAATCGCGTATAAACTCTGATTTTATAGCGAAGATGTTTACTAATCTACTTTTTTTCTTCGGTTGACACGACACTGAACTTGTTGCCATTCGTGAAAACTATTTGTGGTTCTATTTTAAACTTACACCTTTCACCTATTAATGTTATAATTTAATTGATTTTGAGTTACTTACATAAATTTGAGATAAATAACAATGTACTTTATTTCATATTTCCTTCTTAAACTATTATTTTTACATAGAAATGATGACCGGTATAAGAACCGGTTCTCATTATTTACATGTGGCAACCAAGATATCAAATATGAATCAGCAGATGAATTGAATTGCCGCAATTCTGCTAAAATCTGCAACCATTTTACAAATTTTAGAGGAATTGCTTAGGATCTGCAAGGAATTCAGGAAATGAATTCATTTTAGCAATGTTGCATGAAGCGGCCTTTTTAGACCCGCAGATGACACCACCAATTGTTGACATACTCTTGATTATCTGTCAAAATGGTCTGCCTCCATAGATTTTGTATGGGAATACAAAATCGTGACATCACAGTTGTGTATCAGAAATTAGAGTCAAATGACTGAATATTTATTGTTTTTTTGTGTTTAAAAATTGGTTTCCCGAGCTTTTTGTAAATAAACTGGTTGTATTAACTTCATAGGGGCTATGTTTTTTAAACGCCATGGTTTTAAAATATTTAAGATAGGTGTTATCATGCCAATTAGAGATTGCAATTGCTGGATCCAGCATTCAAAAATCCAGCTGGATCCAGCACATTTTTGTAGCTTAACCTTAGCTTAAAGAAATCCTAAGAATGAAACTAAGAATGTCAAGAACGAATTGGCATGATGACAGCTATCTTAAATATTTTCAAGACCATGGCGTTTAAAAAACATAGCCCCTATGAAGTAATTATAACCAGTTTATTTCCAAAAAGCTGTCGAAACCAATTTTTAAACACACAAAACTCAATAAATATTCGGTCAATTGACTCCGATTTCTAGTGACGTCACGTTCATTATTCCCATACAAAATCTATGGAGGCAGACCGTTTTGACAGATAATAAAAAGTATGTCAACGATTGGTGGTGTCGTCTAGCCAATTATTGAATGTGGGCTCTGTGAATGGAGCCCTTAAAATTTTCTAAAGTCTTAATAAAGAAATCTAAATCATAATAAGTGAAATGATTTTTAAAAAGACTGTACAATGTGGTACCAACTTCTTGATTGTTCTTGAGGTTGATCTTCTTTATTATTATTCTTTGTTCCAGGCACTTAGAATACTCCTACAATGTATAGAGTCTCACGCAAATCGGTACAGCCGTTACATAATGCCACTGCTTAGCATATCGGCGGATTTCTACATACGAGTTTTTGTCAAGGTGTACTCCGGGGCTGTGCACTGCAAAAGAACTACTAGGTTTGAAGAATTCAGTATTTCTTTTATGATCACTGGCTTTAAAAAATACTACTATGTATAATATGTTTCATAAAAAGTGGTGTGCGCGTGCTTGATAAGTATGTAAAGATGCAGGCCCATTTAAATGTTGACTATTAAGTTTATTTTTTATTAGTAAGGACGTACAGTGAGCACGAACAACTATCGTAACGTAATCGTAGCGTTAATCTATCGGCAACTTGTCAATTTGTATGTGGAAACTGTCAGTTTTTGACATTTGGACATACAAATACGTTACGATTAAGTTCGTGCTCTCCCCACCGTATCTCGCTATGTTTGATCTAAGTTACTGGCAGCGTTTCTATTTCAAAAATTTTTATCTTAATTACAATTAACAGCGCTATCGCAGAGCTTCCGTTGAGCCTTAACAATATTGAAATAGGGTCCCAAGTCAGTTATTTATACATTCATACATATATTGACTGCCTCGTTGGTGTAATGGCAAAGTTTCTGCCTTACATCCGAGAGGTCCTAGGTTCGAATCCCAGGTCGGGCCAAAAACTGTTTCTGAGATTTTCTGTCATGAAATTCTCAAAAACAGCTCAGAGTCGGGTAGTTGGCGGTTTTACACCCCCGTGCCTGGGAAAGTACTTTAAGCCGTTGGTCCTGCGACTGATCTCTCACCGGTCATGTCGGATTGCCGTCTCTCCGAACTTTGAGAGTGATGGAACAGTGAGTGCACCTGTGTATTGCGCTCACACTTGTGCACTATATCTCCTGCGTAGTTGGCTGATCTCTGTTGAGATTGACCGCCGTGGTCGAAATCGGCCAGGAATACTATACTATTATTATTATTTATACATAATGCTTTTTCCACAGCAAACTCGGCATGGTGTACCACTGCAAAGGCTGCGACAACATCACGGTGCAGCCCTTAGGCGGATTCAAGCCTAACCCCACCGAAAACAGGCCTGAACAAGAGAAAGCTTTCTTACCCGCCGCGCCAACTGTGGGCGAGCACTGTAGCAACTGTAACCAGAGGCACAGTGTGAGTATAGAATATTCAGTATTACGTTACAAGTGTATTTTGGTAGCTGGACACTCCAGGGTGTTCTTTTTCTAGCGCTCGTGTGTGCAGTATTTTTTCCTTATTTATTTGTTTCTTCGGTTTACGCGAACAGTAGACATTGAAATGATTCACGCGACGGCTCCTAAGTATACTGAGTCAAGTAACAAATTTCAAAAAATACACTTTTTTATAAAAGATTTATAATTCAATCATTATCTTTTTTTCTGTGTAAAAAATATATTTATATTGCTATAAATGACTGAAAAAAAATGACGTATACTGGGTCAAGAATTCAAAATTATTTGTGTTGCACAAAGAATATCGAGTCGACTACACCATACCAACCAGTATACGCGAGACGCGAACGCGGGCGCGTCGCTGTTGTGTTGGTATAAGTTTCAATTTCTTGTATACAGCTTTAGAAAAACTAGAAAAAGGTCAAGGAGCTATAGAGTCTGATCAGCGAGGAAAACACGCACATCATCAGATAAAAATAACTGATGATATGAAACGCAGTGTACTTGATCACGTTGCCAGTTTTGTGCCCGTGGAATCACATTATGTTCGCAAAGATTCCACCAAAAAGTATCTTGATGGATCTCTATCGTTTCCAAAAATGTACAAAATGTACGAAGAATGGTTTGATTCTAATCAGTACACGAATAAGGCAAATAGCGTCCGGCAATATCGTGATATCATTAACAAAAACCTAAACATTAGTTTCCATAAGCCGAAAAAAGATATGTGTGAAGAATGTCATATATTTGAAAATAATAAACAACATACAGAACAAGAGACAGCAAAACAAGCAGAGCATTTGAAACAAAAAGACTTAGCAAGGAAGTTAAAGGCAGAAGACAAAGAACTAGCACAACAAAAACCTGAAGTCTTAGCAGCAGCTTATGATCTCCAAAAGTGCTTGAATGTACCCCATGGGAACGTTGGCACATTTTACTACAAACGTAAACTTACCATTTATAATTTCACTATTTTTGATATAGGATGTCGTCAGGGTTATTGTTTTTCCTGGCACCAACAAACAGCTAAAAGAGGAGCGAATGAGATTGCTAGCTGTGTGTATAAATTTATTGAACAAACAGTTGGGACAGGTATTAAAGATTACCGATTCTGGTCAGACAACTGCGGTGGTCAGAATCGCAATAGAATCGTTTTTTTAATGTACATGATGGCCAGTTTCAAACACAAAATACAAATAAATCATCGTTTTCTGATTGTCGGTCACACTCAAAACGAAGGAGACAGTATGCACGCACTAATTGAAAGGCAAACAAAAGACAAAATACTTTATACGCCTGCCCAATGGTATATGGCGTTTCAATGTGCCAAAACCGATGATAAACCCTACAAGGTAACCGAAGTGTCTCAAGATTTTGTAATGGATTTCAAAACAATGCTAAAAAGAGTCAACAATTGGACTTTTGCCGGTGATGGATCCAAGGTCCAATGGAATAAAGTTATCGAAATAAAAATTGAGCCAGAAAATCCTTACAAATTATTTTATAAAACAAGTTATTTAGAAGATTCTTATTACTGGATTGATTGTGCTAATAAACCCAAAGCAACACGTAATAAAAATGTTCTGAATATTGATTTTAGTAATCTTTGTCCAGCTTACAATAAGCCAATCCCAATAGATAAAAATAAACATAAAGATTTGATGGATATGTGCAACAAATTGGTGATACCTAAGGAATATCACTTGTTTTTTTTTCTAATTTGGTTAAAGTTGACAGCAATAAAGTTGATAGCGATTCAGATTAAGTAAAATAATATTTTTAATTTATGTTAAATAAAATTATTAGGTAGTTTGATCATAAGTAATTTTTTGAGACTGATTTATGCCAATTTTTACTGTGATTTTCTTTATAAATAATTAGGATCTGTTAAAGATCTACTGTTCCTATATTGTGATTTTAAATAATTAATAAAGATATTTTTATAACTTAATTACCTTGTATTACTTAAAAGAGTAGTTGTTTTTTGTTAATTTTATAGAAGTCTTTAAGTTTTGTCAATGTAACTAATACTTTTTCAGCACTCTTTCATTAGAAATTAAAAAAAAAAACATTAAGATGTCTTTTATTTTTACCTATTGTAACACACTTGGCTCAATTACAAGGATGTTTGCATTTAAATCTAGTCCATGTAAAGTGAGTCAACTGATTTTATTTTTACAAAATATGAGTTTATTAAAATTTCTTAAATATACCGGAAATCTTACAAAAATATAAAATATTTTATACCACACTCACAAAAAATTATGTTCCCAAAACGTAGATTAAATAATACGACGTATATAAATATAAGTGGTAGTTAATCTATTTTTAACATACAATTAATCGATGTATACTAGTGTATGTACAATATCTCCTAAATTAATTATAAAATGTAAAATTGGTTTTACGCTGTTGAAAGGCCTTATTATATTGAATTTAAAATATTTAGTTATTTTTATCAATTCTATTAACCTTTTCAATACTTATCATTCCCTCTTTTTATATCCGTCCTGTAAACTTAATAGAAGGACAGTTGACTCAGTATACTTAGGAGCCGTCGCACGGATTTTTACGGATTATTTCGCTTATTTTGTGTTGACTTTTTGCCCAGTCGTATTATATCTATGAACAACTTGAGGCCTTACTGCGGTGTTTCTTTCCATACAATAGCGGAGTTTCTATGGTCATGTGATACTATTGGCAAGCGCGTTCAGTTGCCTTAAGCCGCGATCACTCGCATCCAGTCAAGATAGTACAAATGTGCACACTAATCAGTCGCAGGCTGTCTGTCGCCACCAGCAGCGTCCAATAGTATGCTCTCAGTTTTAGGATCTCCTATGACAGATTGTCAACGCCCGTCACACATGGGTTTTGTTGTTTATTTCATATGAAGTACGGAATCGTGGTAGCGTAATCCTGACCTTTTGCTTCTTTATCTACCAGCCGAAGGCAGGACACTTATTTATTTATTTGGGTTAGGTTTGCTCTTGACCCAAAACTAAGCCCAACGAGGCAAAGACTGAGTTTTGCGATGGAGCGAGCTCACCTAAAAGGTGCCTGTTCTAGATTTGACAATTTCTAGGTTGTAATCGCAGGAAAACACTGACGCAGGTAGTGATTTCCACTCTTTTGCAGTGCGCATCATCATCATAATTAAGGTAGTAAATTATTATTTGTAAACAGTTGGTTTGTCGGTCAGTTAGGCGGTCCAGTTTGGACAGCTCCGATGCACGACGAGCGCTTCGTGTCCGCCGTGCTGACCGGCATCGAGAGCGGCGCGCAGGCCCTGCGCACGCGGCCCCGGATACAGGGCGTGTTGGCTATGGTGCGCGAGGAACTACACGAAGTGCCGTTCTACCACACCCTGGATAAGATGTGCGGCCGGGTGCATGTGACCTGCATGCCTATGTTGGTTATGAGGTGAGTGGAATATACATAAAATTTGAAATGGTCTAAAATTTTTTTTCTTGAATACTTATTATCGTAATATTATAATGAAATTCAAAAAGTGCAAAATATGGGAGCGAAATTCAAACTTCCAAAACGCAACAACCATAGGTCGAACGAAATGTGACGTCATCTGACACGACATTGTATCGTAAACATTACGAAGTAACTGAAAAGTCCACAATAAACACCCACTGGACGTGTCATGTGACGTCACGCAAAGCGCGCGCAAAATGGCGGCGTTTGAACTATGTACTTAAATTTTTAAAAGTTTTAAATTTCATTTTTTAAAATATCTAGAGTATTTTGTAGCCCATTAATATTTTTTTATATGTTATAAAATAGTAAACTATTAATTTAAGACAAGAAAGAAAAACATGAATATTCCCTATTAGTACCTATCCGAAACTAAGTTTCTGCTACTAATTAGTTTGATATTATTCTCAGGTCAGCGATCCTTAACGCGGGCTACAAGGTGTCTTTCTCGCACGCATCGAAACTGTCCGTAAAGAGCGGAGCCCCGTCTGAATTTTTATGGGACATCATACGCACCTGGGCGAAGAGGAACCCTGTTAACCCTAAAAGGTATGTTATAAATATGCCACTGTTCATAAGCCGAAAAAATTACGCCAAAACGAGAATAGTTCTTTGGTTTTACATGTGACAGTACTTCAAGGTAAATATTAAGGACATGATTATGTAATTAGCATGTAAATTACTAACTTAGAAAATAAGTTCTGACCTCTCTATGTTGTCCTCCTAACCTAAACTTATAGCTAATTAGACAAAAATATATATTGCTTGTATACAAATAAAATTAAAGAACGTGATGTAAACAATAATATATTTATAGTACGAGAGCCCACGACCAAAATTTTTGTCTCATAGCAATACGGCCAAAACTGCATCAAATCGATAGATACGATTATCCTGAACTCGAAAATACCAATATCAGACATTTTCCGCGTAGCGTTTGATCTGACCGAATTTTCAAAATTGTCAAAGAATTTTACCGAACTGCATCATAGCAATATGTCTGATTTGCAGACTGTAGTTGAATGATAGTTCTGAGATATCGAAAACATATTTTTCAGACGTTAGTGGTGTAGCGCAAACCCGTAAAATCACTTTAAAAAATTAAAAATGAGACAAAAAAAATGTCTCATAGCAATACGTCTGAAAATCTTTTTTATTAGTAAATTTTGGTTATTTGATGCGAACAAAACAATTTTCAGACGGAAATGTGAACGCATTAAATTTTGAGACCGTTTTGAAAATGTTAACAAATTTTACCGATCGGTATCATAGCAATATGTCTGAAAATTGTTGGACATGATAAAATAAGTTGTCCACATGTGCAAAAAATTTATATCAGACAAATTAAGTATAGCACCTTCTCTATCAGACAACTTTTCGATACTCAGATATCATTTATAAATCGTATTGAGGCATCTTGAATTTTCTGTTACAAACCAATGAATACGTTGCGACCCTGAATTTATTAGATGATAATTAACAAAGAATTTAACCGAAACCTTAACATTGAAGTTGAAGGACTGAAATAAATCGCACAAAAGGAAACTGGGATGAAGGGAAGGGAAGGGGCAGGAGCGTAACAAGCGCTGAGGCTGTTGAAATTAAATACTGATTGATTTGATAGTTTTGGTTTTATTTAAAGCACACTTGAGTAACTTTTACAAAAGAAATAAGTAATGACATCTGTCATCTGTCAAAGTACATATAATAGACAAGGGAGATTCTTGAATATCTATGAAGGCTGTAAATTTAAAAAAACATTTAACAGAGGCGTCGGCCAGGCGACTCCGAAACGTTATTTTCGTTTTTGGGAGTATATGCTACACTTAAAGTGTCTGAAAACAGGTTATTGGTAATCATGGCAGCAATACCAAAAGTTGAAAAAAAAATTTATCCGTATTGCTATAATACAGGTCGGCTAAATTTGTTGACATTTTCAAAAATGCGCTCAGGC
The DNA here is from genome assembly GCA_963921415.1 of Pyrausta despicata. Classification (NCBI taxonomy): domain Eukaryota; kingdom Metazoa; phylum Arthropoda; class Insecta; order Lepidoptera; family Crambidae; genus Pyrausta; species Pyrausta despicata. The sequence continues at coordinate 13,504,254 of OY992861.1, read as the reverse complement.
TATATGCTACGCGCAAAATGTCTGAAAACAAACTTTTTCGTAATACAATCACAAAATCTATGTACATTTTCACTATCAGACGTATTGCTATAATACCGACTGTCTTTTTTTTTTGACACAGCAGAAATGGCCTCCCACGCAGTTGCTACACTTTCGACCGTTACTACACACCTAGTCGGGTTCAGAATCATACAATCTAACGATTTTATAGGGTTTTTGCCGTATTGCTATGAGACATGGTTTTGGTCGTGGGCTCTCGTACTATTAGCCTAGTTTAAAGTTCGAAAAAGTGCTGACGCTCTTGACTTCTTTGTGATTTAGCAAAGTGCTGACTTGTTAAATACACTAATGAAGTAGGTACCAAATTGTTATAATATGACATACCTTAGATAATTACTTTGTTTTAAACTAATAGTAGTTTCAAGATAGTTTTAATTTTTAATACCTTAAGAAAATATTTGTGCTCTCTTTAGCCTGAGACACAGGTTTATAACCTAGTTCAGGTAAAGAAAGTCTTCGGTCTACATCTTATCTTAAGCTTATATTAATTTACTATTGTCCATTTGAAACTAAATAAATGATTATTATTATTATTATGATTATTATATACAGGGTTACAGGAAAAGTCGACCTAGATCCGTTAAGGGCGTGTAGTACACATCATTTCTGAATGATTTCACTATGGAACCCCCCATCCTAAACTTAACCGTTTTCGAGATTTTCGAGTTTAAAATTTTTTTATGAAAATGCCCAATTTTTCGGCTATTGAATTGAATATTTTGATTTTTTTTGACTCTTATGATTATTTTTTTGGTTTTTTACATGAAGAATGAGATGCTTAATGACCTCAATGACTAAAACTGCACGTAAGTTAACTAAATAGGTCGTTGTAGACGATCGAAACTTAAAAAAATAAGTACAATTTAAAAAAAAATATTTTTCTTTTCTGTATATCGCAAAAAAATATTATGGCATTTGCTCTGCAGATGTGCTTAAAAACATCTACATTTTATCAGCTATCCAACAAGGTATAACAACCTAGGGTTGTATTTAAAGTCATAGAAAAAAACATAGTTAAAAAAGTTCAGGTAGTAGGTCTAACGGGTCCCTCGGCTATTGTCCTTCAAGTTAATCCTTCAAGGTAATCGATAAGGACGGGATTACTAATTACCATAACGCACACTATTGGGCTCCTAAAGAACTAGGCAATCCAAATAAGAAAAGAGTAAAGGGGTCACAACGACGATTTAGTGTAAATGTGTGGATGGGCATCATTTCCAACCATTTGATTGGGCCTTACTTTCTTCCAGACAATCTGAATGGTGAAACTTATGAAAATTTCTTAAGAGGTGACTTAGGTGACCTACTAGATGATCTCCCATTACAATTACTGCGGGACATGTGGTTTCAACATGATGGCTGCCCTGCTCATTTCAGAAGAAGCGCTAGGGAATGGTTGGACACTAACTATCCTGACAAATGCATTGGACGAGGTGGGCCTTTACCCTGGCCAGCCAGAAGTCCCGACCTGACCTCCATGGATTTTTATGTATGGGGGCACATGAAGAGCCTCGTTTACAGTGAGCCCAACCCCATATCGTCAGTGGCAGTTCTCAAAGAAAGGATAATTAATGCTGCTAACGACATAAGAAGAACATTAACCACTGGTGTAGTGAAAAGTGGACTACGTGAAAGAATGAGAAAATGTGTGCGAAATAGAGGTGGACACGTAGAACATGAACTATAAAAATTTATTCAAAAACATTAGGTGAATAAATGTTATTTTGAACTGATTTATTGTTTCATTTAGCTTACTACAATCACCGACGATCTGTACGCCAACTATGAGTTGAGCGTGAGTGACTTTGTATGCGAACTAGCGTTAACAACGCACCGATTACGTTATTTTCCAAACAAAAGCCAGTAACTAGTCACTTACGCTCAACTAATGGTTGGCGTACGGTCATTATTTGTACGATCGACGATCTGAACAAAAAAAATGCTATAAAAACTGAATGATCTCCTAGGTCAGGATAGCGGGACATCGATGGATGCATGAAGGTTGTACCTAGCCGAGGGAGGCCTATGTTCAGTAGTGGAAGCCAGTAGGCTGAAATGATGATGCTGAACTTAAGTCAAATTAATTAGATTAAATAAGCGCTATTTATTCTGACTGCCATGTAGCCTTAGAAACTAAGTTTCACCTTTGAGGTTAATAAATACCCTAGAGTGTTATACCTCGTTGGATAGCTGATAAAATGTAGATGTTTTTAAGCACATCTGCAGAGCAAGTGCCATAATATTTTTTTGCGATATTACAGAAAAGAAAAATATTTTTTTATAATTTGTACTTATTTTCTTAAGTTTCGATCGTCTACAACGACCTATTTAGTTAACTTACGTGCAATTTTAGTCATTGAGGTCATTAAGCATCTCATTCTTCATGTAAAAAACCAAAAAAATAATCATAAGAGTCAAAAAAATTCAAAATATTAAATTCAATAGCCGAAAAATTGGGCATTTTCATAAAAAAAATTAAAACTCGAAAATCTCGAAAACGGTTAAGTTTAGGATGGGGGGTTCCATAATAATAATAATAATAAGTTTTAATAATAATAAGTTTTTTATTTCGTTATAAAGTTGCCTTGAAACTAGTACATTGGAGCCCCCATTTAAGCAAAATTTGCCTGTGTTTGGGGAACCGCTCTTCCTTAACTATATTTCATTTTAACAAGGCAGTATGGTGAACATGTTTCTTTCTTTACTTATTTTTATTCTTTTAATACTCTTACATAAGGTGACTTATTCTATGTGTGTGTATGTGTGTGTCAGTGAGTGTGTGTGTGTGTGTGTGTGTGTCTGTGAGTGATTGTGTGTGTCTTTGTGTGCGCGTGTGTGTTTTGTATGTTCGGTTATGCAATGCGCTCTAGTAATTCTTCTACCTCATCAAGTGTCTTATTTTTTATCCAATTTAACAAACTTTCCTTACAGATACGATATGTTTTGTCATATATATTTATATATTTATTTATTTTATTATACAGAAAAGCAGAACGTGACATAAATTGTCTACTGGCAAATGTGGTCCTTATATTTGAAGGCTGAGCAACAACATTTCTCCGTCTCTTTCTTAGTTGACTAGAGTCGTATGTTAATGTTTTGTGGGTTTTAGCAATGGTGCAGAATACATAAAGCTTCCTGGCTGAAAGTAAACCACTGATGCTATAGAGAGTATCTGTGGAGAAGCGTCTCTTTTTAAAGTACATAACTTTAATTAAAGTACGTTGCGCCTTCTCTAGCTCAAAGAATTGAGTTTTTGCTGCGCCACCCCATACAGGAATACAATAGGTCAGTATAGATTGAGCCAAAGCCGTGTAGATTTGGTTGAGTAAATAATTTGGTGAGTCTTTGTTATATTGACTTGGCATAATGTGTCTAAGTGTTTTAAAGATCCAAATTAGCTTTCTAGTTCTACTGATTACGTATTGTAAGTGAGGGTACCAAGATAATCTATGGTCTACAATAACGCCAAGATATTTTGTTTGAGATACTTTTCCGATAGCCGGACAGTTACACACTTTTTTATTTGTATCACTTGTACACTCGTGAATTTTTAGATTAAAATCGGTTTGAGGCTGTGAGCTGTTGTTGATACTGAAACAGATATAACATGTTTTTGTTGTATTTAAAGTAAGGAGGTTCTGTTTTAGCCATACAACCACACGAGAAAGGCCAGTCTCAGCACCACATTTGACCTCTTCCCAAGAGTCACCAGAAAATACCACGGCCGTGTCATCAGCGTACGACAAGACTCTAGCGTTCGGGATTTCCATACTACATAAGTCATAGCTTACGTACAAGACGGGAATAGACACAGTATCGAAAGCCTTTTTCAGATCAAGAAAAACCGACAGACACTTTTTACTCTTGTCAAGTTGCTCAGTTACGTAGGTGCTTAGTTCTACAATTGCGTCTTCTGTCTATTTTCTTCGTCTGAAACCAAACTGTGAAGATGACAGTTTATTAAACTTATCTAAGAAGTTTAGAAGTCTGGTGTTGAGCAGCTTCTCCAAAATTTTTGACAGTGCTGGCAAAACAGAGATTGGCCTGTAATTGCTTATGTCCTCTTCATCCCCATCCTTGTATATCGGAGTAATTATCGACTGTTTCAATGGTGTAGGAAATACTCCAGCTTCAAAACAGAGATTTACTAAGTGAGTGATAATCGGAGACAGGTCATCTACTGCCAATTTTAGAAATTGGTTAGGAATACTATCCCACCCTGGGGCGCTATTCGATTTAAGCCGAAGAATAGTACTACGAACCTCATCAACTTCTGTATTTAATAAAACAAAAGAATTGGATTGTGCTGGTTTAATGTACTCGTGTTTATTTGACGCTTTTTTGTTGTGTTGTACGGTATTTGCAAGGTTCAATCCAATGTTAGCAAAGTAGTTATTGATGAAATTCGCCGACTCTATTGGCGATGGCCTTATGAAGCGTAGGTCCGAAACGTTTTTATGTTTTTTATTTGAATATGTTATGTTTTTAATGTTCTTCCAAAGACGTTTGTTATTGTTTAAAGATTTAGTGATAGTATCCCGGTCATATTTCCTTTTAACGCTTTTTATTAAATTGTTGCAATAGTTTCTATAACGTCTGTAAGTAATACGGAGAGTTTCATTATCGGGGTCGTTTTATAGCTTCTTTTGAAGTTGATTTCTATTTCGTATGCATCGTAAGATGCCAGGAGAAATCCACGGTTGAACAATTCTTTTGCTGCAAGGTATACTCGTTACCTCAGTATTCACTTTTAAACATTCTCTAATTGTATCTATCAGGTGGTTTGTGACTATCGTTGGGTCATGACAAAATAAAAGTTCCGATAGATTACTATTTCTTAAATTTTTTAGAGCAGATTCAAAATTTACAGTAATTTTTGTTTTATTATCCTTGGTTGGTCCTTTTAGTTTTGATATTGATAGAAATATGGTGCGATGATCTGTAATTGTAGTTTGCAATATAGCTATATTAGGTTCAAATTTGGTTTTATTTAGCCTCAGCATGAAGTGATCAAGGCAGCCTTGCTGTCTAGTAGGTAAGGTGTGTCCTGCTAAAATACCGTGGTTAGCAAGCATATCCTGGTAATTCATCCTGTTTCTAAACTCGTGTGGTGGTTCGTTAGGCTTTGGTTTAATATTAATGTTTATATCTCCTGTTAATATAATATTTATATTTGAAGTAAAGGTTTCTAAGTGGGAGTTTAGGGTATTAATAAAATTTTCTGCATTTGGATTTGACGGAGATTTATAAATGCACAAAATAGTATTATCCAACACATCAATTTGAAGACATGAAGCGTGGTATAAAAAGACTTCCTTGACTTTATGTTTTAACCTTTTTTTTATGTATATTACTACTCCATCATTCTGGTTTAGTTGGGAGCGGGTGCTATATACATCGTAATTGCGTAATTGAGGGAGAGGTTTTTTGGAATCCAATTCAATCCAATCCAATTCCATAGTGAAATCATTCAGAAATGATGTGTACTACACGCCCTTAACGGATCTAGGTCGACTTTTCCTGTAACCCTGTATAATATAGAAATATATTTATTGACCACAAAAAACATACATGTATTTTATAATAAATTATAATATAAAGAAAAAGTTTATATAAAATCGCAAAGTTACCAGAGGCTCTCAAACTAGGCTCTGCCTGTATCTTGAGACTACTTGAGAGACCAATTAAGTTTATTAATCCGGGGTATTTGACTTTTATAATCAGAGTATGTGTGGTGATATGACAACGATGTTTTAATAAAATTCGTAAGCTTATGTGCTGACGTCTGTAGAACGAAAGGACGATTATCGTTTCCACGGATTTCGTTTTCGTATTAGGCCTTCTGGTAGTTGTGTTGTAAAGAAGGTTTGGTATAGAATCTATACATTTACCTTAAATGTGTACCTTTATGTAAATCCCAATGCGAACATGCTACGCGACATCGTTACACTTAACTTGTCTTTAAGTCCAGCCTTTTCGATCGATGTCGTAACGGTTTAAAATGAAATAAAATGAAAAATCTTTTATTCGATATGCAAAGAATATAACAACAGCACCTGTGCCAGAAGGAGTCGCTCTTCCTTAGCAATAGAAATCTTAATTATAAATTAAACAACGAATACTAAATAACAAAACAAAAATCTTATAGCTACAATCACAAAACGCATGTGTGTATGTATGTGTGTGTTGCTACACTACTTTTATTGTAGTTGGTGAAAAAAGTTTGTATTTGTCATTTTTCTTCTATCATATCCGTGGCTTAAACGATCACACCTTTTACAGGATAGAAGCAGACCCGATCGCGAAGCACATACTGTCGCAAGAAATAACGCATACGATCGACCTAAGCGAGCGACCAGACGCGAATCCTTCCAGTCGGAAGGACGGCTGCCTTCGCTTCCAGTTCAACCCTGAGCCTAACTGGGGCCCGGGGTCAAGATCTGTGGTGAAGTGAGTATCTACCCACTATTTCTTTGCTATAGTCATGTCGAACAACGAGATGATAGACGTCCGGGGGACGAGGTACCACAAGATTGCTTCGCCTCGCTTAAAAAATAAGCAGGAAGCACGCAAACCAATAACTTACTTTATCACACACCCGCAAAGGTTCCTCCAAAAATGCCGTAATATGTACTTTTCGTGCTAAAGAATACTATGAAGATTAAATTATTACTGTTGATTTGCCGATCCCTAAAATATACTATACATATTTATTTACAGCGTCGGGGAAAACAGATTGGCAAAAGCGAAACGGAATCAAAACAAATTCACCACGGACAAGAACTCAAAAAGACAGCATTCAGAGGGCGAAGAGGAAACTAGAAAGAAATTTAATATTGACGATGAAAAAATTGTGTAAATAAATCTTTTAAACAATCGTTTTTTGTTAATTTTTAAACGGAATATGAACCTCGTGTGTGCATAAGTTTTGAGACGAAATAAAAGTTGCATAACTTTTTTTATTATTATCATATATTTCTAAAATTTCCAGTAAACAATTAGTAGATAATAATAAACAAAAAATAATTATTATTATCCAAAATAACCACCCTTGTTTTTAATACAGGCCCTTAGACGATTTGGCCAGTCATCAATGACGGCACGAATCTTTTCCAGCGGGATTCGCTTTGCTTCTCGGACAAGAGCTCGCATCAGTGACTCCAAGTTTGGGTGGGACTTTCGGCAGGCCCTGAGCTCTAGCTCAGCCCATAAAGCATAATCCAGCGGGTTGAGGTCGGGGCTGGAAGAGGGCCATTCGTTCGCCGCGATGAAGGCCGGTACATTTTCCCTCAACCACGCTTGGGTCGTTTTTGCTTTATGCGCTGAGTCCTGTTGGAAAACCCAATCTTTGTTGTGAAACAAAGTAAGGGACAGGGGTTTCACAACAGGCTCTAAGATGTCAGTTTGATAGTTCTTGGCTTTCACCTTGACGCCTTGTTGACAGAAATGGAGCGGAGTGAAACCTTCATACGAAACTCCCCACCATACCATCACACTAGCCGGATGATGAGTACGCGAGACATTCCGTGCTGAAGCTGGGACGTCCTTGCTACTTTTTGCATACACTTTATTGTTTTGTCGGTTGAACTTTTCTTCGACAGTAAAGATTTTCTCATCGGTGAAGAGTATTTTCCTCGCATCGTGTCTCTTAAGCAGTATTGGACAACGTTCGCGTCGCAATTTACGAAGGCGATCGTTTAAAAAATGAACTTTCCTACGGCCATATGCCTTCACCTTAAGATCATATTTCAGTATTCTGTTGACTGAAACGCGCGAAATATTAGTCTGCAGAGCTAGTTTTTTCTGAGTTCGACATGGATTTCGGCGAAGTCGCTCTCGGATGATTCTGCTGTTCGCAGGCGTCCTTACAGAGCGCGGCCGACCACTCCTTTGGCGATCTTGCAAAGAACTTGTCTCCTTGTATCGTTTAATAGTGTAATACACGAAGTTACGGCTCACACCAAAAGTTTTCACCTCACGGAAAATCTCCATTGGTTTTTTTCCCGCCTTAAATAGCGAAATCACGGTCGCACGCAATTCTTTTGTTCTCTCCATCACGAGAAAATTGAAAGAAATGAATTTCAAGAAAGGAATTAAAAGTTAACATTCTAAATTCAAAATTAGAAAAAGAAATAAATAGCAACCAGGAATTTTTTATTTCTTTTTTTTAGCACAAACTTTGTCTCAAAACTTATGAACACGCGAGGTAATTAAAGTTCCGTGACCATAGTAGGTGCCTACCGTACCTACTGCTACAGTAAGCTTAATTTAATGGCTATGACATACTTTCGAACAGACAGACATAACGAATCTATAAGGGTTCCATTTTTTCTTGCCATTTGGCTACGGAAACCTAAAGGCCCCATGCGAAATTCATTTTATCATTGTCCAGTTTGATAAAAATCGCAAAAGAAAGGGTTCGCTTTTGAGCTGACGAAAAGACTTTTCGAAAACAATTTGACAAAAATGAATTTCTAAACGAGCATAAAAAGTCAAAATTTGACAGCTGTCTTTTTGATAGTCAAGTATTATGCGGCAGATTTTGAGAGTCGTAAACCAGGAAGTAAGTAGAGTATTTTGTCTTGCTCTAACACCCGGCGTCAGATATGTTGTGTCCAAGATGTCCTTTAGTGTCCTAATTAGATGGTACCTATTTAATTTATCCAGTTAGTAGTAATGACGCAAAGTGATTTAGCGACTGGTGTGTTTTCCTGGGAGAAATTATTTGAATTTATCTTTGTTATTCGAAGTCTTATCTTTTCAGTGAAATAACACGAACTCTGGTAAAAGCTGGAGTAATTAACGCACGTGCTAATGTGTTTATCTTTTATTATTGAACGTTGCTAATTGTCAATTAACAATAACATACAAGGAGATAGTGTTTTGTGCGGATAATAATGTTTCCTTCGTCGTTAAAGACGTGTATACAGACTTTGATTATCGTTTCTCTGTCGCAAATTGCTTGTGGGCAGGATAGAAAGGTACGAACGTGTTTTTTTTATGTAAACATTTAGTAAACCACCCCCTTTTCTTCAAAACACAGTTTTCCCTTTTACTACTATGGAAGTGTGAAAATGCACCCTCACCATAATATTTTGTGTTTCCAATCAGTTATAAATCGAATCCCTAAAATGTAATTCACTTAGTCAATTTTGGTAAGTGATCTAAGTAAAACGAAAATGATTTTGTTTTTAGATAACATTTGCATTCAACCCAGGCTGCATTTCCTGCAATGAAGAGTACAACAGCCTGGTGTACACACGAGCGCAGGGCTCCCACGACACCGTCCACCAAGTGTGGGACTTTACAGCTGGAGCCCCAGCAGTGATTTTCACCGTTGCTGGAATCAACTCTACTTTAAATGTGTCTTGGGATGGCACGGTACCAAGCAAATTTAGTTTCTCAGAAACGCCAAAGTACAGTTTTGCCATGGCTATTGACAAGGTAAGTTAGTTTCTATTTTACTATTACCATGTTATGCATTTGTTTAAGTGAAATCTATTGGCTTCATTTCAAAGCTGCCCTTTGTTCCTTTGAATTATCTTTTTTAAATACTATTGTGTTGATATATCATGATAGCATTTATTCATTGATTTTGGGATTCCATTCAATGCTACTCCTCTACTATTTTGTGGTAATCTAAATCTAGCTACATATTTGAATCTCCAAAAAGGGGGAGTAAATTAATCTATTGTGTGTGCATGGACAACTGATCTCACAAAGAAAATTGATACTATAGTGATTCATGGTTGCATTAACAAATATTTAATAAAAACATCCAGGCAGGCATGACTCACTGCATTGGCATTATTGTCAACTGTTTTAGTTCAAAGTTGGCTTAACCATTGATCTAATTAAGTATTTAATGACTCAGATGTTACCAAGTTATGTTTTTGCTACATGGCTACAATTGTTTAATTGTTAATTTTAAAATTTCGCTTTTCAGTTCATGAAATCCTTATAGTTGTTGAAGTAATAAATAATCTTGGTATGTAGGTGTAATTTTATGCACAAGATATTTCAATTAAATGAAATAAAAAAGCCTATTAGCGGTATAATAAAAATAGGTAACTCAACTCTACTCCATTCGGTTTCATACATTAATACAAAAATCTGATGAATCAATTCCACAATTAAAACAGTTTTTGAACATTTCAAGCTGATTGCCTTATCTGCCTGTATGTTGTCTTGTAACACTCTTCTACTAATTTCCCCAGATAATCGAGTATGACGATATCCAAGACAAAGGCTCCATAGACGCTCGGAGTCCCCGACGCGGCATCCCGCTGCGGCGCGTAACATGGCGGCTGACGGACGACATCCGCACCGAGAAAGAGGTCATGATACTAATGCGCGGGCAGCTTCGGGACAAATGGCGAACGGGGACCATTGCTGTGAAGGTGAGATGAACTCAATATCTCTGGACCAGCCTTTTGAATAAAGCCTTGTCAAAGCCCTTGCTCCTGCTGCCCTTGATAGCTTTTTAGTCAGCTTCCAACCAACAGACCTTAAATATTATGTCTTATAAATCAATTATTCGACAACTACTATGGTGTAATGTTCAAGAAGTTGACTATAAACCAAGAGATCGCGGGTTCGATCCCCGCACTGTACAAACATTTGTGTGCATGAACATGTCTGTCTCAGAAATTATTTTCTCTTTTTTAGTTAGAAATAAAAGCGTATTTTTTTAGTTTTTTTAAACTATTATTTATTCGTATATTCGTTTCGGTCCAGGGTCGTCTGCATGAAGCACATTAGCTTTCTTCTTATATGGCGCGACTTATACTTTGTCAAATTTTTTTTCCATTGATGTAGTCCCATTAAAATACTACATAGAATGGAAGGATACAAAAGTCAATGTCCCTAACTATATAAATAAAAGTAAAGAGAATCAAGTCAATCTAATTACGTAATATTTGCATACAAACAAATAGTATGTATCTGTGTCAAGGCGATTAACTGACCCGTGCCACGTATTAGGAATGTTGTCGGCGATAATTTTATGCACTACATTGCACTTTGTTATGCCCAGTGATATGAGTGTGTTATCAAAGAAAGTTACTCATTCCGTTGTTTACATTTCGGTTTACTATTTTTTATCTTATACTAGCGGTCCCCTCAGACGTTGTCCTGCCATTGTATTTTTTTTTCATAACGTCCATCCCTGTACTTAAAGGAATATCATAAAATAAGAATTAGCTAAATTGGTCCAGGTGTTCGTGAGTTATGCGCTTACCAACACAATATTAGATTCATTTTTATACTAAAGAAGATTGATGGATTAATATTTATTACTTACTAGCGGACCCCGCAAACGTCGTCCTGCCCATTGTTTTTTATTTTTATTTCATCGAAAGTATTATCCCCGTACTTTAAGGAATACCATAAAAAAAGAATTGGCCAAATTGCTCCCGGAGTTCTTGAGTTATGCACTTACCAACACATTTCGGGTTTCATTTTAATATTATAGAGTTATTAGTGCGGATCGATTATTGCAATCGTTTTAAATTAAAATTGAGTGATTTTACAGTGCAGAAAACCAATTTGAACGAATGTTGTAATGATCCAGTCATTATAGTAAGTTCACTTCGGAATTTTTGGGGTGTCAATATACAAGTAAATACAGACTTACATTCTTACCTAATTTAAAACTTAATTGACTGGACTATAATCAATTGTAAGTGGTTAATTAAAGCTAATTAGTGCTAATTTGTGCTCAAACAAATAAATAAATTACATGTAATTTATGTCATTTAGTCATTTATACTATAAATGTACTGTGAAATATCTTAATGCAATAGGTAGTTCAATAACAGAAAAACAAGTTAATCGTTCTCCAAGCATGACTACACATTTTACATGCAAGCATGACTACATATGTTACATTTTATTTTGATCGCGTCATACATAAAAAATATGCAAAACCTTCAGCTCCCAGCCGAGACACTTCCAGCCCTTCTCAGTTTTTGGGTATATAAAATAAATTAACACACTATACCTTCCACAGCTAGACCTCCTTCCGTTCGAAGACTACGCAGTGGAACTACCCCATCTGATCCACACGGCCAACTCGACGCTCGCCGACATATCTCTAGTGAACATGACGACGTCTCCAGACTACAACTCGTCGAGATTCGCGCTGCGGCTCCTACTGGCTAGTGAGGACGCGAGCAACGATACGATGCGATATGATGTCCGGAAGAGTTTAGATGATGAGCACACACCTGGGGTGTTTGAGGTGAGTGTCATATGAGAACTAAGCACTGCCAAGTAGCACTGACAGTTTGTCAAGTAGGGATTGCTATTATTGGATTCAGCATCCAGTGATGCAGCTGGATCTCGCGCTTAAGAGAACCCGCGAAGAGTTGATAGAGAGATGGTGAGCATACGGGGGGGTGTTTCATGTGAGTGTCATATAAGGCCTAAACACCAGCGGAATTTTCGCTAGAATTCCGGGAATCTAACTTGGAACACTCCAACTGGACTTTTTGATGAATTGGCTGGAATCCAAATGCAATAAATTTGATTCGTTGCAATAGTAAGTTGGTGCTGTTTAAGCGGTAATTACAAGCAAAAACTTGTCCTGACTTTGCTTCAACTTACGCACGTAAAAGGAAACTATCGATTCATTCATTGACGACCACTTTGGTGTAAAGAAATTGACTATTAACCAAGAGGTCGCGGGTTCGATCCCCGCACTGTACAAACATTTGTGTACATGAACATGTCGTTTTGTACTGGTCTGGATGTTATATGTATTTATTTAAGTTTATTAGTAATACCACTGTTGATTCTGATATCGCTAACAAAACTACTTACTACGGAGTCGGATCAATGAATGTGATGTTGTTGTATATTTATTTATATATAATATTTCACAGATAATAGAGATCAAATCCCCCGAGTCCGCGTCGCGGGGGGACGGCGGCTTCCTGCAGTTCCGCCCCGTCGCGTACACCACTGAAGAGCGCGGCGTCACTACCTCCACTATAGTGCACGTGTCGCCTTTCAACAGGTTATTCTTACACCACCTATAACAATGATCTTTCTATTCCCCTGCAGTTTTTTTGCCTGAATGAAGCCTTTTTACTATGATGCAAGTTTAGTAGCTCCAATTCTCCATTCAATAAGTAAATATACCAATACCTTATTCTCGTAAAGTTCTATCGTACTTAGTGCACGGCTCGTTATGCAATTTCACGATATCTCGTTAAGGGGAAACAAAGTGCCTATACTCGTAATGTAGATAGTTAGATTAACACTTTATTGTACAACACAAAACAAAAATTACAGACAAGTTTAACAAAGAAAGATGTACAATTTAGGCGGTCTTATCGCTTGTAGAGATCTCTTCCAGACAACCTTCAGTTAAAAGAACATTTAATTAACAGAAAGGGGCAATATGAGCAAAATATAGTATATAGATAATACAAAACACAATTTTTCGAAACAACTAATATGACTAAACTTTAATACATCTGCTTGAAATCTTTAATACATACAACATATGTATGTATTACTTAACTACGTAGAAGGCCTTAATAGCACAAGGTGTATGAATGTTCCACTGAGGAGGCGTGATACTTGGACTTTACAACTACGACCGACGACCGCTTGGTGCAGTGGTCCACATGTCGGATTTCTAAAACCAAGGGTCGCGGGTTCGTTCCCCGCACAGTACAAACATTAGTGTGCATGAACATGTGTGTTTGTATTGGTCTGGGTGTTTTCCATGTATAATATGTATTTATTTACAAAAAAAAGTATTTAAGTACACAAGCCTCGTAGCTTACTTTGGGACTAGAGAATTGGTGTGATTGTTGTGAAATATTTATTATTTATTCATTTAATCACCTTTGTTTTTTAAGGCTCGGCAGAAAAAATCAGCTTTGATCGCCATCTTGTAACACAATTTCACACAATCGTCAACAAATGCTTTTCAGGACTTCAATACCCAGGGACAGTACGTTGGACACGTACTATCGGCGCGCGGACCGCGCCAAGCTACTGGTGCAAGATATGCTCGTCTCCTTCGGCGAGACCGGAGACGGATTTTACGTGAAACACAACTACACTGCTTGGTGAGTGTCTTAAGTAGACACTCCGCGAACATTCTGGACGCACTACACCGCCAAGGCAACCCCAAATAATAGCGTGTTAAAAAGAGAATGTCATACGTACCCTATCTTAAGTCTCGCCTTGTTGGTGTAGTGGCAAAGTTTCTGCCTTACATCCGAGAGGTCCTAAGTTCGAATCCCAGATCGAGCTAAAAATTGTTTCTGAGATTTTCTGTCATGAATCTCTCAAAAACAGCTCGGAGTCGGGAAGTTGGCGGTGTTACACCCCCGTGCCTCGGAAAGCACGTTAAGCCGTTGGTCCTGCGTCTGATCACTTTGAGAGTGATGGAACAGTGAGTGCACCTGTGTATTGCGCTCACACTTGTTCACTATAATATCTCCTGCGTAGTTGGTAGATCTCTTTTGAGATAGGCCGCCGTGGTCGATCGGCCACGATCGGATATTATAATTTCCATGCTGTTAAACCTACCACCTAAATACATACATGCACACGCACACGCGCAAACACACACATACACCACGCTTACACATACATCACATATAAACTCACTACACAAACTCTCATCATAAAAGTGCCACATACCCCAGATTATTAAACTTAACTTGGTCTCTCAAGATACAGGCATAGCCTAGTTTGAGAGCCTCTGGTAACTCTGAGATTTTATGGCTTTTTCTTTATATTATAACTAGCTGACCCGGCGAACTTCGTACCGCCGTAGCGTTGCAATGATTGAACAATGTCATCGAATGACATTGACATTTGTTACGCGCGTTTTTTAAAATATGCAAAATTAAATGTATATTTTTCAATATCTCTGAGAGAATTTCTCAATATTTTTTTCCGTAAGAACCTTCTCGTAATAATAACAAATACAACAAAAAAAGAATTAGTGAAATCGGTCCAGCCATTCACGCGTGATGCCGTGACCAAGGAAAATGGATTTCATTTTTATATATATAAAATTTATATGTTTTTAGTTGTCAATAAATATATTTCTATTTCTAAATGTACGCTTTTTCATACGCAAATAAATGTTCATTTCATTGGCAGGTCTTACACGATAGGGTACGGCGCGGCGCCCCTCGAGGGCTTCTCAGCGTTCGTGGTGGGCGTCATCTGCGCCGGGCTCGCCGCGCCCGCCGCGCTCGCGCTCGCCGGCGCCACATACGTCGTGCTGCGCCGGCGCAGCGGGAGAACCGCGCGCCTGCTGGAGGACGAGTGACCTTACACCTTCACTGTGCTGGAGAGCGATGACTGATGTGATGTGATGTGTTTGTGTTTGTGGGGATATTGTGGGGAATTTGTGGCACTACGCGTGTGTGGGCCCGACGTTGGTGTTTCTTAAGGTTCATGTCACAAAATTTTGATAGTTAACCAGTTTTCTTCGATTTCAAAGGATTAATTGAAAATCGGAGGCCGCTACGAACTGGGAATTTCGTAATTACATACTTATGTAAAAACATTGTCAATGTAAAGATCGATGGGTGTAAAGGAAAATGCTGTTTGGTGCGTTTTGTTGTCAAAATTTTGTGATATGCCTCTTAACAATTGGCAAAAGGTGACCACGCCTATGAATGACAATTTAGAATGCACGGATTATACTTCTACCAAAAAGCTACAGCACGCGAGCGCTCTCTAGGGCCACGAGTGATGACTGCGGGCTACATTAGAAACTACCCACATCAGCGTAAAGAGTACCTCTACTGAGTACTACTGTGGGCTTACTATCTTGAGGGTGGATGGATGACCACCGTTTTGATGAAAAGCAATTAAAGGTTTAGTTATAGTTTCAAGTTACTCTGAAATCAATCATTTAAAAAACAACAGCAAGTCTCCAAGTCATTTTTGAGTTGATATTATATGGCACGATTCTTTTGTATTGAAATAACATCCAAAAGAGCATGGCCAAAAATATATGAGCACCGTCCCCACCCACCAACAGACATGAAATTGATATCGATGTGATCGTTAGTATCTATTTACTAGACTAAAAGATTTTTCTTTTCAAAAAAATCGATGGGATTATTCAGAAAACTCGAAAACTTTTTTTTTATTATTTCCATACAAAATTAGTTTCAGTACAGACCATTAAAATTAAAACCTTTCATCAAAAGAAATAATATTTTTAATCCGCTTAATACACAAAATCCAGTCTTTAAACTTATTTAAATTGTATATTATCCATCAAAAAGGATTAAAAGCAGACTTGGCATAAGCGCCGCATTGCGACATCGATATAATTTACTCGCTGAGATCTACCATTAAAATACCATTTCATTTCTGTGTGGCGACAAAAAAGGTCATGGTCCTTTTAATGAGAATTACATATTAAAATAAAAAGACTCCAATACTGTTTTTAAAAGAAGGTAAACTTTAAATATAAAAACATGATCTTTTATGTTTATATCGGCTATTTATATAAATGTTTGTTTTTTTATCTTAATTATTTTAATCAATTGGCTGTATGTTTGTAAGTACCATAAAATGTTTACTAATATTTTTATCACGTATCTCGGCGGATAATTTATGTTTAAGTTTATAAGTACTGCTATATGGTAAAATATGAACCAGTTTATAGAGTTTTGCAGTTCTAGTAAGTAGGTTAAAGATTTAAAAAAACTATTAAGTGCCTGAATACTATTTGAAAAGGAATGTACTGTAATTTCAAACCGAAACGAAAACGATAGCGAAAATTTACGGTCACTAAAGTGTAGGTGCTAATTAGAGCTACTTACGATTTTGTTTCAAGCAGAATAGTTCACACCGACTTACGGCACAGAGGAACTTTCAGCGATACTTACAGATCGACCAGCTGGACTCCCCGCTTTCTCACTAACGATACCTCAGTTGACCGTTATCGGAAACAGCAGTTGAATCTGAATTTGTAGCTGTAACTCCAATCAGCCGTAGTTTTCCGCGAAAAAACGGCATCAATTTAAACGCAATTGGATAAATGTTTTAACAGTTCGTTAGTAAAACGTGATACGAAAGGCAAGTCACTAGATGAGTGGACGCGACGAGCAATCGTAAACGATTGAAACAAAAAGTGTGAAACCCTCGCATTTTCAATAATTTTCAAAAATGTGTACTTTATGTTGCCAAGACTAAATTTCAAAAAACGTGATACGAAAGGCAAGTCACTAGATGAGTTGACGTGACGAGCAATCGTAAACGATTGGAACAAAATGAGTGGAACCCTCGCATTTTTAATAATTTTCAAAAATGTGTACTAAATGTTGCCAGTACTAAATTTCAATATTACTAAATCGAAAACTTTTTGAATATCAATGTGAATCTATAGATGTTGGCATTATTTAAAAAAAAGATAAAGTATATAGTTTTTTTAATAGTTTTATAATTGTATAGTGTGTTGCCTGTGTACAGTCTCTATTTTGAGTGTCATGTTCAGTATTTTTGTTTAATGCACATTGCACGTTACAAATTGTTACTGTATCTTAAATAGTTGCTAGTATATTCGTTATATAAAGAATGTCCAATATAAATGACAAGCAGACATCTCGACGTAGTAGACTTTCACTGGACAGCTTTGGGGAAATCCTGTATATATATAATAAATATTGTTCCTCTATGTAATTATTGCCGGCTTGTGAATGAAACTTTAGCCGAACTTTAATATTACTTTTTTTTTTTTATTAATTTTCATAGCTCTTAGATCTTAGTTTTTACGTGGCGGGAAGATCAGTATATATTTTATTTTTAGATGAATTTGTATATTTTGTAAGTAATATTTAGGTACAATTTTATTAGCGGCATACTTTTGATGTGATATTAATTTCATTACGAGATTGTATATTATTAATAACCAAATAAAAAATCATATTTTCCACATTTTTTTATTATTTTAAGTATGTAGGTATATGTACTTAAATGAATTATGAAGAATACATAGGGGAAGGTTGGCTATATCGTACCGGTTGATAAATCGTACCGTTCTCATATTTTCTACCATTGTACGTATTTTAAGTTTTAGTTTAAATTATAGTTTGCAACATTTAGGAAGCAATGACTTCCTAAATGTTGCAAACTATATTTTAGTGTTGCTGGAATAAAAACTACGTACAATGGTAGAAATCGGTACGATTTATCAACCGGTACGATGTAGCCAACCTTCCCCTAATGTTTTCTAAGTGGATGGCACTATATCATCTTACTACGCAGTGGAACAATTAACCCGCGATAACTCGGCACGGGAGACGAATAAATCAAGGAACGTCACACTATACTTATGTAGTTATGTTGGAGTTCTACCGGATTCTTGGGTACAAATTCCGTTGTAAATAAACATTATAAAAAAACTTCTAAAGAAGTCATGTACCTACTAGCGAATGTACTTAATTAAAATTTTATCTTTATGATACGCTGGTTTACAAGGATGTCTATTAGGATGAAATAAATAGTGTTGTGTACTTTTGACAGGGTAAAAGTGTATTATCATAGCCTATATACGTCCCACTGCTGGGCACAGGCTTCACCTCAACTATTGAGGTGGTACGAGCCAGACTCGTTTTTGTAGGGTAAGTGACCAATGTCAGATGTTATTAAGCCGCCAGAGGACATCTGACTAGGCTTACAAACTAACATATATCGATATTAACCGGGACCAACAGCTTAACGTGCCTTCCAAAGCACGGAGATGCTTGTAAATAGACGTCACATAAATGGTCAGAATGGTCACCCATCCCAAACAGGACCGCGCCTTAGGTTGCTTAACTTTTCGCATCTCATTTTCACCAGTGAAAATATAATAAAACAAAAGTTGATGTCAAAGTTTCATATGTATTGATAACAAAAATACTACTGTAATTTTAAATTACAAACGCTTGTAAATTAAAGCCAAATTTGTTCTTCAGAAATAACTAAAAATATCAATTGCTTTCATGTGTGTTCCCTGTGCATTTTCACAGACACATCAAGTGAGGGCGTCCAAGATAGCGCGGCGGTCGAACTTGAAGTTCGCCCAAGAAGGAGCCACGAAGTTGAAATACACACTGTCAACTTCCGGGACTTCGTTAGGACTCGAATCCTTCTGAACTGGAGAGAAGTTTTGGCTTTGAGTATTCTGAGGTGTGAAGAGCTGGCGTTTCGCAACCTTTTTATCCTTCTTGCTATTGTTCCCAGTTTTAGTGGTACTCCCGTGGTGTGGCTGGCTGTGGCTCTGACTTTGCCCACTATGACCATTGCTATGAAGGTTACTACCATGGCTATTGCTATGGGAGTTACCGTGGCTATTGCCATGAGTGTAGCTATGGCTATTGCTATGAGTATTATTACCATGCCCATTACTATGGGAGTTACTCCCGTGGGCATTGCTATTTTTCGAGCTCTTTTGAGGGGTGTTCTGCTGCTGATACTCTTGTATCTCATTCTGCAGCCCTTGAGAAATTGCTTTTGATTTTGTTTTATTTGTGGCGGATTCAATATCACCCATGGATTTGTGTCTCGTCCTTCTAGCACTATTATTGTACACTTTAGATTGCCGTTCTGAAACCCATCGTCGCATGCGTTTCACAAACGGTAATACCATGAAGAAAGCATTTGGGCTGACACCCATTTTGACTTTTGGTGTCATGTCCTTTTTATTAGACGGGAGATCAACCAATGGAAACCACTCGCAGGCTTTAATTTCGTTCCTAGTCTGCGGCTGGAACTTGGTGTCACGCGGGATGTAGCCAATAATGTACAGACGGACTATTTGGTCGTGGATTATAGCCTCGATGTAGTCATTTTTGTTGATCAACTTGCTTATGTCAAAGCCAGTTTCTTCTAGCACCTGTAACAGAACACAAATTGTTGTATATTAAACATTGAACACAGACAATTTAAATAACTGGTGATCTAATATCAATGGGTATCATTATCATTATGCTTTTATAGAATTCATTTACTAATGAGGATTAAAAACAGGTCATTTACCAAAAATAATTTCTTAGTGCTCCAGCTCAATTGCAACATTGAATATTATTATAATGATAGTAGGCTTGTTCCATTTCGGTCATTAAAAGGAACGCTCCGAACTAGTACAATCGTTCAAAGGAACTAGTTCGGTCTTCTAGTTCTATTAGTTCATTGTAGTTCATTCACATAATTATAGACCTTATTACAACCAAATAACGTAAAATTTCGTGCAACAAACTAGTTTTTCGGTCATCTAGTACTACTCGTATTAGTTCATTGATTGATTCTTAAGATCGCAACGAACGCAGTCTCCAAATGCAAATGTTTTCCTAAATTATTCACTCAAACCATTACTCAAATTATAGTGATTCATAAATATTTCCTCCCAACTCTTCTTCATGCTGGCTAAGTCCTGGCTTAGTCCCTTTGCCTTCCCAGTTCAGGGTAAATTGTAAAAAAAATCAATGACCAGAAAGAACGACTAGCAACCATTTTTAATGATTAAAGACTTTATTACATGCAAAATAAAGTAAAAAATCGTAAAACTCGTTCGGTCATCTTGTCTTAGTAGTTCATTGTAGTTCATTCACTTCATTATGGACTTTATTACAAAGGTAATAAAGTAAAAACTAGTTTTGTAGTTTGTCAGGTCTTAATCGTTCATTATTGTTTCTCTCGTTCGCACGCCAGCGGGTCCTCATCTCTTATCTCTCTTGCTCCGACTCTCGTACTTATTCGTTCGGAACTAGGTTCCCGCGACTCTGCTCTTTCATTGGTGGTTAGTTCAGTGTACTAGATGACCGATTGGGTTCTACCAAACGGAATAGTTCGTTCTCATTCACATAAAGGAACTAGTTCCTAATAGTTCGTAGGACATGTACTACACAAGCCTAAATGATAGCTTTTTTTCCATTATGAATGGTCCTCAAGGGTATAAGCCTAGTGATGTACAAGGCTAGAGGCTTCCGAGTCCTTTTGCCGAGAGCTCAGAGTCGTTTACAGGGCTCGCCTCATTTATATGAAGCTCGACGACTCGGAAGCCTTTTTGAGAGCTCGAGTCTTTTTGAGAGCTCGAGCCTTTTTGAGAGCTCGAGCCTTTTTGAGAGCTCGAGCCTTTTCGAAAACTAGATTGATTACTTTGCACTTTTTATTTAGATATTTTATTTATTTACAGCTTTTAACCGCGACTTCGTCCGCGTGGATTTTGAAACTTGAACCCCTAATTTCAATCCTTTAGGGGGGTGAATTTTAAAAAAATATAAATATGTAGTCAAAAATATAATATAGATAATGTGGCTATTTATATTATATTTTACTTAGTTACGGAGATATTAAAGTCATATACATAAACTTGAGCTTTTATTGAAGGCTTGCGTTCATTTTGAGACTCGAGCTCTTTTCACGGCTCGAGCTCTTTTAATAGCCTCGAGGCATGGCTTAGAGAGCTCGCAGCTCGGCTAAGCTCGAGGCACCGAGCCTACCGTGCTCACTGAGCGTTGCCATTCCGCCTCGAGTCTTGTACATCACTATATAAGCCTCCTCCAATCTTTTCCATTGCTCCTTAATAATGGCTATGTTCATCGAGTCCTGTCCCGTTGCCTTTACAATGTCATTGACCCATCTTTTCCTTAGCCTTCCAACACTTCTTTTCCCCACTGGGCCACTTGAAGGTTCTTAACATGATACAAGATTTCAAGTTTCTTATCCTAATAGTTTGAGCTGTGAGTGATATCAGTCAGTCAAGCAGTCAGTTTATTTATTTAAAACTTTAGTGCAAAAGAGTATTAGTATTAAGTAGGTACAATGGTTGACTTAATGTCAAAAGCATTTTCTTCCATTGACTGGAACTGACGACCTTGAGGTTGACAAGGTCGTGAAGTTGACAAGGTTGTCAAGGTTGTCAGTTCTCCTTTTTATATATTTAGATTTTCAATTCCATAAGATATCATGTTACAAACTTCCATGATATACACTCTTTTGCAAAAAAAACGGGCACCTAAGGAAATTTACGTTCTAAGGTCGATTTGAGTTAATTAAATGAAATTTATTTCTTTGACGTAGTCTGTATACTTATAATCGTGTAAATTAATGCGCGTGAAGTGAGTTCGGGCAACTAAAAGAAGAAAAAAAACGATGGATTCTTTAAAACCGATGTACACGCCCAAACAATAAGAAGTGGTCGGCAATAAAGATAAGATTTTTTTTTACTTTTTTTAATTAAATAAAGTTACAAATGTAAAAACCTAATACCGAATGTGACCTCCTCTTGCCAAAATCACAGCTTGAATCCTTCTGGGCATGCTTTCCACGATGTTTTTAATAACGTTTTGAGGAATTCGTTCCCACTCTTCTGCAATGACTCTTTTTAGCTCCCTGATGTTTTGTGGAGCAGGTTGCACTGATCTTACACGTCTCTTTAGAACATCCCAGACATGCTCAATTGGATTGAGGTCAGGACTTCGAGCTGGCCAATCTAAACGACGGATCCCAACTTCTTGCATGTACGCTTCCACGTCGCCAGAACGGTGCGAGCGAGCATTGTCGTCCATAAAAATGGAATCTTCCCCAAGTGCAGTCAATGTGGGTTGTGCATATGGAATTAGGAATTCCATTATGTACCGATGTGCATTTAATGTTCCATTTTCTATGAAAACTAACTCCGTACGCTCCGTCGAATTAATTGCTGCCCAAAACATAACGGAGCCTCCGCCATAAGGAGTGATTTCTTCGAAACACACTTCCGCATAGCATTCCCGTGGTCTTCGCAGCACTCGCCGGCGTCGGTCCTCTCCACACAAAGAGATTCTAGCTTCATCAGAAAACAATACTTTATTCCAGTCCTCCAGAGTCCATGAAGCACAGTTCCGAGCAAACTGAAGTCGAGCAACACGGTGCTCACGGAGTAATTTAGGGCCCCGAGCTGGGCGGTAACTCCTGATATTGGCAGCCAAAAGCCTCCTCCTGACCGTCCACAAGCTAACTTCTACTCCTCTTACTTCTTCAAGGCTCTTCTTCAGGTCCACACTTGACGCCTTACGATTCCGCAACGCCTGACTCACCAAAAAGCGGTCATCTCTTGGTTCTGTGCATCGTTTTCTTCCCGAACCGGGTCTTCTTTTGACCGAACCGGTCTCTTGATACCGTTGCCAAGTCCTCTGGACAGTTGAACGACTCACATTTAGCCGCTGAGACACGTAAGTTTGCGAACAACCTTCTTCAAGTAGGGCTATAATTTTACCGGCCCTTATCGCTTTATCACTGATATCAAAAAGTGGTATTTAATGTAAAAATAAAGATTAAATTGTTTAATTTGCAGAAAATGTCCAAAAAGTTTTAAAATATCGTAATCAGTTAAAAATCGTTTCAGCAATTCGCGCCATTAGTAAAGCAATTGTAGAATAATCCACAATAATCATTATTTTTCTTTTATTAATTTCAAATTTTAAATTTGGAACGTAAAGAATCATGCCAGGATGCTTCAAATAACATGCCAATACATCGTCAAATTAATAAAACCTATTTCTTGTTCTTCTTCATTAAAGTAGAGGAATAAATCTAAAGTGCCCGTTTTTTTTGCAAAAGAGTTTATATCATACTCCATGATATACATATATATCATGACCATCAACCTACCTCTCTAGCAGCACACTTCCAAGGCTCCTCATCTTCGTTGACCTTGCCTTTGGGGAATCCCCACGAGGCCTTGGCCCAGTATGACTGCACCAGCAGCACATGAGAGAGATCCGAGTCCAACAGAATGGCCCCGTATGTGGGCACAGTCTGCTTGTACTCCCGCCAGTTGTCCAACACCGCATCCAGACTGCTTACATGCTCTTGCAGTTGTGGGACGTGCTGGGGGAATAAAATTTTGTTATTTCTTAAATTAAAAACCTTTTGTAATTATTGTATTTTTTAAATGAACTATGTTAACCACCAAAACAATTTTACCAAGACACAGTGATAGTAATTTTCAGAGGAATATAGCTCATTCAGTCTGGCAAAACCACACAAATAAATGGGTTGGCTATTACATAGTAAAGAGTTGGAGTAGGACTCTCTTTCGAGAGTAAGCAACATCGGTTTTGTTGGAAAATTGTGTGGTATTTTTTTTTACTTTTGACTGCACACATATTTTTAGTAACATGTACTGATACCCTCATTTTATTTTTGATATACATACTTAAAAAGTAGTGCTTTATAAGAGCATCTTGCATTGTTCAAAGTAAGTAATAAAATTCAAGTAAATTTTGGGGTGATGATAATTTGCTTTAAAAATGTTTTATGATAATGATAAACACTAAATATAAAAAAATAACACATGGAAATCATAAAGTCGATAGAACCATGTGTTGTTTGTTACTTAGCAATGTAAATGTAATTGGGGCAAAAGTTGCAGAAAATGTAGCTAGAGAATGTTATTCATGGGGAAGTAGATTTAGCATAATAAATGCCAATGTGTACAAAATATACAGTATAATTTCACGATGGTACTTACTTGGAATATATGAGCAGCGAATTCTCTTATCCCACAAGGATTCAACTTAGTAGACTCATCAGTGCAGTAGTAATCTAAATAGAACCAGTGCGCCAACTCGATTTGAAAGCATATTCGCACTAAGTTGCCCCTGTCTTCGGGTGGCAGGTTTATGATGAAACGGCTGGAAATTAATGAAGAAAAATAGATATGAAAGTACTACCCAAACAATGCAACTTTTGTTAGTCATGTTATATGTTTATTTACCTGCAAAGATCATCCAAAATATCTGTAGGTATAGAATGTTTCTGTTTGGCATGATTAAAAACAATACCAGTAGATCCCATGGCAGTATTTATCGCTAAATTTACAGGAACAACAAATTATTTCCTGAGTAAATCACAAAAAAAACAATTTGACAACACTTGTTCACCGACCAAACGTCAACAATAAACTGAACTGTCAGTGAATTTAACAGATTAAATATCAATTTCCGAGGTGAATTCCTAGATTATTACCACGACAATTAAAATACCACAAACATGAAAAAGAACTAGAGAAAGTGATTCACCCCGAATCAAAGACATGAATGAAACTTGGCCATTAATTCCTGAGCTCAAGACAATCCTGACCAAAATAGAAAAAAAAGGAACGGTTAACCAAAGAAACGTTAAAATATTATTGTCACTTGTATGTCAAGTAAAACACAGTCTCAAACACGCGGAACTAACTTCAAGTTTCATAAACATAATATTTCTCTATGAAAATTACTAGGAGTTGATCGACTTATTTTTTTTAATTTTTTTTGCTCCTTATTTTTTTGAAATGTCAATATATTTGACGTTTTTCTCAGGCCTAGACAAAAAATGACAAAGCTGTCCTACGATTGAACGAATTAATTCATTTAATCGATTTAACGAGACTTCATGTAATGAAAACAAATCGATAGTATCGTATCGTACGAAAACAAAGTTATAAGACCACCAGATATAAATGTTCATTATTTATTTAAGAAATCAGGCTACATGGTATTATTAATTTAACATTATTCTCATAGTTTAGAGTATGAAAGAAGATAAAATTGAATTAAATCACTGGATTCGGATTGATCATCATCGTCTTTTTTAAATAACATAAAATTCTTAACAATGCTTAGGACTGAATCCACAAGTTGGCCGAACCGAAAATTAAGGCTATTGGCCATAAAATAACAACAACAAAGCACGAGTCAAATTTGGGGCCAACGCTTTTTCTTCGTCCACTCATTGGATATGGTTTTTCGGCCAACCATTCGCCCAACATCGAGTGTACTCGGCCGCTTAACAACAATAACACGTATTCTGTCACTCCGCGATTTTAAATCATAACTAGTGTAAATAATAAGTGTTGACCCTTGTTACATATATATTTCGGAAGCTACTGATCCTGGCTTTATAGTGAGTTACATGGACAATCGTGATTTAGCCTGATTTGTGAGTAATAATCATTAATCTTTTGAAAATAATCGTTTTACCGTGCCACCGTCCCTGACCTACGACAACTCGCAGCCGGCCCGCATCTACGCACACTTACGCATCGCTTGTCGTCCGTTGGATCGCTTCGCTGCAGTTTGACGCCTTGCGCTTTATTTACCTACATTAAATCTTACGCCGTTGATTCGCTTGGCATGGCACCGCCGGGAAACAAATGCGCCGCATGTCGCCACCACATTAACACTAAGGAGTTCCTTGCATGCTGCGCTTGCTTGTCTAGGTACGATCTCTTGTGCGCTAACGTTGGTATAAAGCGATTTAATCAAATGAACCAAGAGGCTAGGCAACATTGGCAGTGTCCTGAATGTCATAGTAAACAACCAAAAATGGACAATACTAATTCGCCATCGCGCCAGCCAACCCAATCCGCTTCATCAAGTCATAATGTGGACATCGCCGCGAGGTTGCCTTCGCCTGAGGTCAGTAATGTTACGCAGAGAGCTCATCTCAGCCAGCATTCCCAAATAGCCCTGGTTGATGATCGCTTTGTAACGGAGGATTCTCTGCGGAGAATTCTTAGCGAAGAACTGTCATGCATGATCGAAGATAAAATTAAAAAACTTGTATCGGCTCAGCTTCAAACACTTAATGAACGTATATCGGGATTCGGCGAGTCAATTGCATTCTTCAATAAACAATACGAAGAGATGAAGGCCGAATTAGAAGAAAAATCGAATACCTTAACCGAACTACAGAAGAATAATGAGATGCTTCAGCAGAGTGTAAACGATCTGTCTCAGAGATTGAGCCTAACTGAGCAGCACATGCGAGAGTCAAATCTGGAATTGACTGGCATACCGGAGCACAAAGGCGAAAACCTCATCACTGTCTTATCTCAAATTGCAAAGACAGTCGACTGCCCTTTAGATATTCAGGACATCAATCATGCAACACGAGTGGCTAAGCTACGCAAAGAAAGCGACCAGCCTCGAATGGTTATAGCCAAACTTCGCAGCCCCAGACACCGGGACGCCATGCTAGCTGCTATTGCCAAATTCAACAAGAGTAATCCGAAGGAAAAGCTGTCAACTCAACACCTCGGCATGGCAGGCCCACGAAAGCCTGTCTTTGTATCCGAACACCTTGCTCCAGCCATGAAGTCTCTCCATGCCGCAGCGCGCATTAAAGCAAAGAACGAAGCATACAAATTCGTTTGGGTCCGTAATGGGCGAATTTACATGCGTAAAGATGAATTCAGCCCGGCCCTCTACATCAAAAATATAGACAGTCTTAACACACTTCGTAATACGACTCCCACCAAACTAAGTTCCTGATGAGGCACGAAATTCGAATTATATTATCAAAACGTGTGTGGCCTGAGAACAAAAACTAATGAAGTATACAAAAAAATATTAGCTAATAATTACGATGTCATAGTATTTACAGAGACTTGGTTAAATTCTGGCGTAGCTACACGTGAAATCTTTGACCCTAGATATAAGGTTTATCGTAGAGACCGTGTATGTTCTGAGTCTACCAAAAAAGATGGCGGTGGCGTACTTATTGCCGTCTTACAAAATATCCCATCTGCGCGTATTGAGCAATGGGAGAGCGACAGCGAGGATTTATGGGTTTCACTAAAAATCAAGATAAGTGGTGTCATGTCTGATGTTGCCATTTGCGCGGTATACCTACCCCCACCGGTCAACTCGTCCACTCTGACGTATTTTTTGAACAACGTCAACAATAATGCCATGATCCAACCTAGTAATGTTATTATCGTGGGAGATTTTAATCTTCCATCCATACGCTGGAATAAACATCCATATAATGGCGCGCAGATGGTTCCATCTGACTCAAACAGTGCCCTTGGATGCGGCCTTATTGATTTTATGTCTTTTAACAATTTAAAACAATATAACTTTATGCCAAATACTTATGGTAACCACCTAGACCTAGTTATGAGCAACATCCCACAAGTGCGTGTATTGGAGCCTTTAGAGCTACTCAGTAAACTGGACTGTAAGCATCCTAATTTGTTGGTTACGTTATGTGTCGATATTTCCTATTTAAAGCCAAGAAAACGTTCTGATCCAAACTTTTTCAAGGCCGATTATGATGATATCGCTGTTGACCTGCAATGTGTTGACTGGGATGCTCGTTTTGAAAGCTGTAGCGACGTTAATGAAATGGTCACTAAGATGTACGATGAGCTTAACTTAATTATTGAGAAGTCTGTGCCTAAGAGGCGTGCCTCTGCATCCAAGTTCCCAAAATGGTTTAATCACTCGCTTATCAGGTTACTAGGCGAAAAAAATAAAATACGCAGCAAATTTCGGAAATATGGAAATCCGCGTGACAAGTTGGAGCTTGACTGTCTACGGAATAGGTGCCATAAGCTGATAGATAAGTGCTATAGCGATTACTTGTCAAAAATTGAAACCGGAATTTCCCGCGACATAAAATCATTTTGGAGATATGTCAAGGACAAACGCAGCCACAAGTCCACACTTCCTTCTAAAATGCAACTAAAAGACCTCATGGCTGATTCTGGGTCTGGTATTGCCACTCTCTTTGCCAAACACTTTGAATCCACATTCTCAACAGATTCCAATACCCTAAGCCATAACTCTGCAGATTTTTGTCAAAGTACTCTATCTAACATCCTTATAGCTGAATCAGATACTGAAAAAGCAATCAAACAACTGGACTTACAGAAAGGACCTGGCCCAGACAAAATACCTCCACTTTTCATTAAGCTCTGTGGTTCTTTTCTATCGCGGCCCCTAACTAAGATTTTTAATCGTTCACTTAGTGATGGCGTTTTCCCTGATGAGTGGAAGAAAGCCAAAATAGTGCCCATTCACAAAAAAGGTGATAGCTCTAATATTCAAAACTATCGACCGATTTCGATATTGTCCACATTCTTGAAGTTGTTTGAATGTTTGATATACCCTGTTATTAGTAGGCACGTTGATTCTTCATTGTCCGAACATCAGCACGGCTTCCGTGGCGGTCGTTCAACTCAAACCAACCTAGTTTCCTTTATCTCTGATGTTGCAAGGGGTGTGGACGGTGGAAGGCAGATTGATGCTGTATACACAGATTTCTCTAGTGCTTTTGACAAAGTTAACCACTCCTTGCTTATTTCAAAGCTTCAAATGAGAGGGATACATGGAAGCCTGCTTAACTGGTTTAAGTCGTACCTATTTATGAGACCCCAGGTGGTCGTAGTTGATGGGTTTGAGTCTGATGTATACTATGCATCTTCCGGAGTCCCTCAGGGTTCCCACTTGGGGCCAATCCTGTTTCTAGCATTTATCGACGATATAGCTACGCACATAAGGCACTGTAAATACAGTTTATTTGCTGACGACTTGAAAATCTACAAATCCGTAAGTAGTGACCTTGACATGCAGCTTATTCAAGAAGACCTGATCAATGTCCAAAAATGGTGTGAATCCAATGCTATGACCTTAAACGTCAACAAATGCTACCACATAAAATTTACAAAAAAGAAAAACCCCATCCAAACTGCTTATACAATCAATAACGCTGTTTTAACTGAAGTAGAAGAAATAAAAGACCTAGGTGTAACGGTAGATAAGCAGCTTAATTTCACATCGCATATAAATAACATTGTAAAGAAATCGGCAAAAATGTTAGGTTTTCTTAAAAGAATTAGCACTGGCTTCCGATGTAATTCTACTCGTCTAACACTTTACAATGCACTGGTCCGCAGCAACTTGGAGTACGCGAGCGTCGCATGGAGTCCCGTGTACGCCGTTCATTCCCAGCGTTTGGAAGGCGTTCAACGTGCGTTCACTAGACATCTTGCGTTCATTTCACGGGGCATATCGCATAGATCACCATACAATGAACGACTTCAGTTTTTTAAGATGAGCACCTTGCGTAATCGTCGAGTACGTGCCGATATTGTTTTCTTGCATGGTCTTGTTAATGGAAAAATAAAATGCCAAGATCTTGTCGAACGTGTCCAATTTACTGTGCCAGCACGCGTGCCTCGATACCCGATTAAAAAAACATTTGCTTTGCCTCCAACAAAGACCAACCTTGGACGTCACGCTTCTCTTGTGAGATGTTGCTCACTTTATAATGAGTTGTGCCCTGGGAAAGTTGACATTTTCAACGACTCTTTACCAAAATTTAAAAAAGGGCTCTCTAAGCTTATGGAAGAGGATTGAATTACTTGTCTGTACAGTGTTTCAGCTGAATATATATTATTTATCTCTTTTTTATTAATATGTATTTAACATAATATTTACTGTTATTGTTTGTCACAAATGTTGTGTTCACCTATAATAGGTATACATATAAGATGTTAATACTAAGGTTTAAATTTAAGATGAGCAATGTATATATATGTATACTGTTGGTGTTCCTTTTTAAATAAATAAATAAAATAAACATCTCGATCTGGAGCTGGCTAATAATACACTAATCGGGCCAATAGTTGGCCAGTAAACTACAGCAATTAAAAATTTCACCAATCAACGTTGACCCCACAGAGCTCCTATTTGGCTAGAGCCCGCAAGTGTATGTACCTCGCGTGTAAAAAGGGAGCGAAATTCGCTTCCTTTAGCGCGACTTGATTCAGTCCGCGGTTGTACGTTCTCGCTGTCGAACGTCCGACGAAAAATTAAAAATGCCTTATTGCGCCGTATTAAATTGCAAGAACTATTCAAAAAAAGTGGGACGAGATAAAGGAAACGTTTCATTTCATGGGTAAGTCATTTTATTATTAAAACTATCCTTTATTTATTAAATACGAAACATTTTATGTTTCTCGTGGTTTTACAATGAAAACTGTATATAAAATATGTAACGGAGATTTTATAATACATTGCTTTCTTGACTAGATTGTATTGTAGGGTTTGCCTGTTAAAACACGCAATGAACATTTAAATGAATTAATTTTCACATTTGGCTCAGCTTCGTGGTACGGTCACTATTCTCATTTTTCTGTCAAATAGAGCAAATAGTGTTGTGTCGTACACTCAGTTCTTACCGATTATTTATAACAATCGATTTTGCGGGCAGAGGAATGAGATTGTTCCCTTTGGGGACAGAGGAATGAGACTGTTCGCTTTGGGGTCAGAGGAATGAGATTTTTTATGGCATTTATTTTGTTAATTGCAATTGTCATATTAAATGCTTTTGTTTAGATTAATACGAATTCTAATTACAGATTTCCAAGAGACCCTGTCATTAAAGAAAAATGGATTGAAGCGACGGGACAAAAAAATTGGTTCCCAACACAGTATAGTCGTATTTGCTCCGTCCATTTTAGTGAAGAAAGCTTTTCAGAAACAAAAAAATTTCGACGACTATCGAAAACTGCAATTCCCACTTTAAATGTACTAAAGACGCTATCTGATGCAAAAGTTAGTTGATTGATTTTATGTTTGTATTCACTCGCATCAAAACTATTCAGGGTGTAAGGGACAGCCTCCAGAAAACTTTAACCATGAACTCAGACCATCACCCTGATTAAGATACTAAAGATTTTTTTTCCCGGATATGAAAAAAAAATTCGACTTTTTTTATGTGAAAAGGGGGCAAACGAGCAGACGATCCGCGTGGTGGTAAGCGGTCATCGTCGCCCATAGACATCTGCAACACCAGAAGAGTCACTGATGCGTTGCCCGCCTTATTGGAGATAAGGGGTAAGGTAGGGAAATCAAGGAATGGGATAAGGAAGGAATAGGGAAATAGGCCATCGGTAGACCTCACTCACCGAGCGAAACATAGCAAGCTACTTTACGTCGATCTTCTGTGAGTAAATCTTTCTGGGGAAAAAATCCTTCAGTTGCTTGCTCAGGGTGATGGTCTGACTTCATGGTTAAAGTTTTCGGAAGGCTGTCCCTTACATCCTATATACATAATTAAAACCTAAAATCATCTTTATTTCATAGAAAAAATTAGTACCTAGATATTGTCAATGTCGATTTCGTAATCGTGTCTATCGTTTTTAAGCTATAGATTTACATTTAAGTTTCTTTCCATCGCGGCTGTTTTTGGTTTTATGTAATAATTCATTATTTCATGACTAAAGAATGACAGTTAATATCTCCAAGCTTTATATTTTATTATTTTGTTTACTTTTTAATTGAAAGTACTTCCTTTTTTTGTAGAATACCGAAGAAAATCTTTCAGCGAAAATACATTCACCATCTAACACGCAAAAAAGAAAATTAGACCAGGTAATTAATATTTTATTTTTTTATGGCCAGCGGCCAGCGGACCGCGCGCGACCTCTACCTCCAAAGGCTGATGGCGTACTGATGAACGTTACGATCGGCGAATTCGGCGAATCGCGGGCGGCGTGGACGGGAGTTCCCATCACTAAATAACTGCTGTGACGTCACAGTAGGTATAAAAATATTGACACGCTTGGTTTCTACGCGGGCAATGAGACTTGCGGGATCTAGTCAAATAGAAATCTGTGGTTGACCCCATTGCTTTTTCCTTATTGGGCAATAGGTTTTTGAGCAAACTGTTCGCTCAACGTGTGAATTCTAAACAAAAATAGTTGACTAAGAAAATGTTGTTTGAACCTGGGTAATGGGTAAGACTGATAAAACTGACTAGAGTAGTTTTTGGGTAAATAATGAGTTATTTACCATATCAAGTGAGTATTTACAAAAGATTTAGAATACACTAGCGTAAAGATCAACTGACAGCTCGAAAACGTGAAACCAATTTGTATTTGTTCATGTATGCGTACTCCAGTGATGTAGGTTCTACTATTAAGCACTAGCGATAAGTTTCTATGTTCGTTCTTAGGAGGTAACTATAATTTTAAATACAGTCTGTATAATTACCTGGACTTTTTACCTTGTTCTCATAAGATCTTAAAAGGACGTATGTTATAACTAAAAGACAAATAGGTTAAAGCAAAAATACATACAAATGAAACAGTAAACTTTTAGAACTTAATTATTAAGGTAAGACTTATATAGATTAACTCTACAAAAAATATGAACAATTTAGGTTAGGTACTTCAAAGCTTTTTATTTTTTCATATAAAACCACTACCTACTGTACGACTAATGACTGGACAAATAAAAAAAATACGATAGTCCAGTGTTAAGGTAATTTGAATTTATTTTTTCGTGGACTTTCACAATTTTTCAAATGTTGATCTTTTTCTCGGTTGACGAAAGAATTCGGGTGGAAATCTCTCTCCTTGACCTGTCCCTGAATATATAAAAAACAAATTATGATTGTCATTGTCCTCCGAACAGCTTTTTATTATGTACACGACAGAACATTAAGATAAAATCTGCGTTATCTTATCTAATTGTAATACGGTCAATTTTGCAACATAACTTAGTAGCCTGATCAAATGTCCGCTACAAATTGGTTTCAATTATTTTCCTCAAAACACAGAATGTTGAACAAATCAAATATTTTGACCAGAATCATGTAAATTATCAACAGATGGCTATTTATCTATACAAAGTATTAAATGTAACGAAATGATAGAATTTATTTTAATGTTTAGCAGGCAAAAGTGGCAAGTTTTAAGTTTCGTTTGGTTTCAGCGTGAGCATCTTTGTCGTAAAAACTTTAAGACCTGTTCAAAATTTGAGACCTTGCAAAACCCAAAACCACCATGGTTGAATTTTCCGAAATCATGTTTTCACCTATGTTCCACAAAATCCCGTTTGCAAAAGTTGAGACTTAAAGCACAATGGTTTTGTTGACTTTTTAATTAAATAAAATGACTCACTCTTTTCTTTTTTGTAAGTCGAGCACTTAAGATTGACAGGACATGACAACAATTTAATTGAATGGATGAATGTACCAGAGATATTCTTCTTCTACATAGTACTTATATTTTCTTGGGTCTCAAAACTCTCAAAAAGAAAAAAAAAGTCAAACACATTTGAAATCTCCAACACACCACCAGTGTTTCATTATTTTTGAGAAATTTAATTGTTACTCTTATAAAATGGATATAACTCCGTTGTTTAGGGCATGTATAAAAACTGTGAAAACACGTAACAAAGCTTTCGGTATACCCAGTCCCATAAGTGAAGACAAACAACGTATACTTCGGACGAAGCCCAAGAGTGGTTTCATGAGCACAGCGAGAGACATAACTTCCCAAATAACGAGATTGCGGGACTTTCTGCTGGAGTACAGGGAGAGATATTTAAGTTTCTTTAATAATGTAAGCGGGGATGAGATGTCGGAGTCAGAGAGGGATCAAATCGACGCAGGAGCTCAACGCATAATCAACACTTGTTCGCATCTCCTCAAGGAGTTCCGCAATGATAATCGCAAGGTAGCCGCGTCGCAGCAGATGCGCGACTACATGGAGGGCGTGATAGATCTTGTAGACATGTACTTAAAAGCTGTGTGTAAGATCCACAGTGAGCTGAAGGCTTTACGAGTGAAACGGGCATTAGATATTCGGAAACTGTCGCGTCTCGAGTTACCCCAAACTAAGTCTAACATTCCCAATCCTTTTGTTACTGAGAAAGTTATAGAGAAAGAGGAAGAATCGGGGGAGGTGGAGGAAACTGATAATGCTAAGAGAAATTTAGATTTAACAGAGAATGAAACAGCAGTATTATCTGATGAAGAACAGCTGAGTGCAGAGGAGTTGCAGATGTTTGAGTCAGAGAATGTGCAGCTGCTGAATGAGCTGAACAACATGACGGAGGAAGTGCGGCAAATAGAGAGTAAAGTTTTACACATTGCTGAGCTCCAAGAAGTTTTTACTGAGAAGGTAAAGATTATTAAATTTTAATATTGTACAGGTGCAGTAAGTCATAGTCCTTGCAAATAATTCAAATAAATCATCATGGAGCAAATTATTCAATTTGAAAAAACATTAAAAGTATGTAAGTAAAATATTTAAATAAGGTTAAAGTAGATATTTAACTATTTTACCAAATGTTACAGATTCTTCAGCAAGAGCAAGACATAGATAGGATATCCACAACAGTGGTTGGGGCTACTGAAAATGTGAAAGATGCCAATGAACAAATTAAGCAAGCTATTCAAAGGAATGCTGGCCTACGAGTCTACATACTGTTTGTTTTGCTAGTCATGTCATTCACCCTTCTTTTCTTAGATTGGTACAATGATTAAAAACCTGTTATACATAATTACATATGTAATAATTTATTTTATTGAAAATTAATGCTCTGGGCACAAATGCCTCTTCTGTAAGGAGCTATGGGTATATGCTTTTTAAGTATACTAATAATAAACTGTTTTTTTATATTTGATCTGTAGTTTCTACTATTTTTGTGTTATAGATAGACCAAAAGTTGCAAAACTTGCTCTCAACTGTGATTTAAAATTAGTTACTTTAATTTTTCGCATTAACAATGCAAATTTATTTACAACTAGTGGCCTCCGCGACTTCGTCCGCGTGGAATTGTAACGTTGTGAAATTTTGGTTATTAATAACGATGGTACTTTTTGCGTTATGTTTAGGCTGTATGGCATTGATCCCTTTGCCCAAAGGGAAAGTGGATTTGTGACAGCTGTGTTGTCAATGTCTTGGTGTTTGACAAGTATAGGATTTCCGTTTTGAAAGCACTCTGGGAGCTGACGCGGCAAAAGTAGCATGGCGTGAAAAATAAGAACGAGAAAAATTTGAAAAATCTTGGAGTTAGGGTCGGGGCTTGACCCCGAAAAACCAAAAATAAAGTGCCCCAGAGTCATGGCGTCCTTGCTTGTATAGTTTCGGCCGCGGCACATATTTTAGCTTATCATGATTTTTGTTTTTACATACAAACACAGCAATACAGCAATTTTTAAGTATTGGTTCAGGTTGTTCTTGGCACATTAGTATGTTGAGCTGAGGCTTGGTTCAGCAAACATGTAAGGCAGTATCATTTAGTAACCTCAGTGGCCTTCATTATTTGGATCTTCTTCTTCCTCCTGTTTTCATCTTCTCCGGCTACACCTCTTGGCTCGGGGTTGTATTTCTGGAGTTTGCCCTGGCCGTTCTCATGAAGAAAGGAAAACCTCTAAGGAACGTCTCCGTGAAATTGTTGGAGTTCAAGTTAGCTGTTAAAGAGGCTTCGTTGGTCAGCTGATTCAGTCCTGGGAGCTCAGCTAAGTGATAATAAAATTTAGATTCCAAACCTATTTCAATTTAGTAGCATTTGAAATTTAAAATTTAATTATAAACGGGTATTAATTTATTAATTTCTTAATTTATCAAAAATAATTGGATTTCTTGATATAGTTGAAAGCAAAGACAAGGTGGTTTTTCTTTATTAGTCATATTATGTACTGAATTTCTTAGATAGCAATTTTCTATAGAACCAGACCCAGTATCTACCGGTCTGAGCTATTTTTATAGTTTTATCAGAGGCCTGTGGCCTATGTATATTGTTCAGGTGTTAAAGGTGTAAACACGGCTCTAATAAAATATATCCTACTAAATGCCCATCTCGGCTATTATTCAAAACCTTTACTCCTTTCAACACACTTTGTCCGGGGTCAGCCGAGCAACCCCGTGACAAATGGCGCCCATACGTTTTTAAAGAAAATTGTTGTCAGTACCTTTATTTTGTTGAAACATATAGTTTAAAGTCTTTGTTTGATACTATGTTGAGAAATATTCATGTTGTATGTTGAACCACCTATATAAATTAAAGTTTAATTAAAAGTATTTAAAGTCACTTAAGCTACAATATTGTATAGAAATTAATACCCATTTTGAAACTTTACATACAGGATTAAGAAATTTTAGAATCTTGTAAGTCTTGTCTGAGTGTTCTAACCTATAGGGATTAGCATCTAGGTTGTGTGATTTACTAACCAAATAAAAGAAAAGTGTATTGGTGTAAAACTTATTTTGTATAATACCCATAGTTAAGTGTACCTATGTTATTGCTTAACATTTTGGTTAAACTTCCCTCTGTGTACTATTGTGGTGTTTAAAATCACTATTTTGGTGAAAATTGTAAGTTATTTCTAGGGTTCCGTTTTGTGAAAAGAAAAACCATCTCAGTTAAAAAGTTTAAAAACAATAGAAAGATTTATTTGAATATTAAGAAACTAATAACAACTTAAAACATAAACTCAAATTTGCATATTTTCTAGTAAAAATCTAAATAACTTTTTGAAAAAAAAAAAACATATTAATATATTCTTTTGGTCAATTAGATTCTTGGTTATTTTTCAAAATGTCTTTTAAAGAAGTAAATCCGTCTTGTTTAAATAAAGAAGAGTTACTCTATGAAGTGAATATTAGAGATAAGGAACCAGAACATCATCAGTCGGAGAAACCTTCGGGTTCAGGTTACAGTTGTGCTGGTAGCAAGTCTATTTCGAAGTGGAATGTTCGTTTCAATGGCGTTTCAGATCCTAGATCTTTCCTGGATCGTGTTGAGGATTTACAGATAGCAGATGGAGTATCAGACCAGGAATTGCTGGATTCTGCGGCAAGACTTTTTGTTGACCAAGCGTTGATTTGGTTTAGAGCGGTTCGTTCGGATTTATCTTCGTGGAAGGAGCTTCGTGCTTTGTTGTTGGAGGACTTCAGTGTAGTCGACTATGACTTCAAGCTCCTGGGTGAAATTCGTCTCCGCACACAAGGGCTTGAGGAACCATTGCACATTTATTTTTCAATTATGAAGTGTATGTTTGGGAGGTTGAAGAAGCCGCTACCTGAAACAGAAAAATTAGAAATATTACTAAGGAATATTAGGCCATTTTATTCTCAGCAACTGGCTTTTGTCGAGATATCGTCAGTTGATGACTTGCTTAGGAAATGTAAGGTCATTGAGGTTACGCGTCAAAGGGGTTTGGATTTTTCCGAACCAGAAAAACAAAACTATTCAGTGTTTACGCCTGACTTCTTATACAAACCCAAGCGGCAGGCGCAGTCTTCTTTTTCGTCTACCAAACAGACTGGGAATTCAGGGTCAGTTTGGAAAAATTCCAATGTCATGTTATAAAAATGTAAACAAACCACCACAGGTTACAAAAAAAAAACGAGTAGGTCGTCTGCCTAGGTCTCAGTCAGGATTCACCTTTTTATTAGTGGTGACGTGTTGTTTCAGTAAATACACTTTGTTGTTCCCTCTTAGGCGTGCCACTAGTGCGAATGTTGCTAAGAATTTTGAAAACCATGTTATTTTGGCCCATGGAGTCCCTGAAACCGTAATTGTGGATAATGGAACACAATTTACGGGATCAGAATTCAAGGAGGTACTGGTTCGTTACAACATTCCGAAACATCATTCATTACACACCTAGATACACGCCACAGGTAAATCTTGTGGAAAGATACAACAAAACAGTGATGACTGCGGTCGCTTCTTTTGTTGAAGAAAACCATCGTTCGTGGGACAAACACTTGCACAAAATTCAATTCGCGATCAACAGTGCGGTCAACGAATCGACGGGGTTTTCTCCTTTCTTCCTAGTTCATGCTAGGGAACCGGTCATCAACGGATCTTTCTACAGGGATGCCGAGGCTGAGTACTCTGTAAACATGCCTAGAGAGGATTTTGCCGGTGAATTTGGTTGTCTTAAAGACATTTTTGATAAGGTTCGAGTACATTTGTTAGGTGCGCATGCTAGAAATGCCACACATTATGATTTAAGGCGCAGAAATGCGAAATTTTCAGTTGGTGATGTAGTTTGGAAGACCAACTACACCCAAAGTGATGCCCAAAACTTTAAAATGGCCAAGTTGGCACCAAAATTTGTTAAATGCAGGGTAACTAGGGTTTTATCACCGTTAGTATACGAGTTGGAGACTATGGATGGTCGTTCACTCGGTTCATGGCATATTAAGGATATTAAAGCTTAAGTTAGGTTTGATCAGGGTGTCTCTCGTTGCGTTTAAATTGGTTTATGGAATTTAAACACAAAAGTGATAGTGGTCAGTTTTATTTATAAATTAAATAAAATTGACAAATTGTAAGGTGATGTATGAAAGGCGAGGTTGGCAGAACATTTCTTCTCCTTCATTCCTTCTTGTTCTTTTCTTCTTCTTTGGTATGGCTGCTGATGGATGAATATTCTTTGTATATGTGAGTGGGTATGTGTTTGGAAAGCTGAAACTTTTAAAATAAAAGATCACTTAAAACTTATAGCTAAAAGGGAAATATCATAAAATATCTAGGAAGGTTTTGATAGGTTAAATACAGGATTTATAGAAACATAAGTTACTTTTTTGTGAGTAAATTATGAAAAACACTGAAGACAACGGGTTTTGTTTTATGGTCACAATAGTATGGAATACTTTGGGACTATTTCGTTTTAAGATTATGAAAATAATTTACTTTATGAGTAAATTATGATAATTTTAGTCGTGACACATTTTGTGCACTAAAAATGTGAAGTATCTAGTGATTTTAGTAGTCTTTGTCATTATGCATGAAATGACAATTTATTTTAGCTATGTTATAATATCTAGTATCGTTTAATTTTTTGGCAAAAGTATGAATGAGAGAGTGAGTGAGTTTGTAGTTTTAAGTTAGGTTTTAATTTTGAGGTTTTCTTCGGAAAAGTTTGGAGGTATGTGATTGAAGGGTGCGTTCAAAAGCGTCACAAATTTTGTTAATTTAAAGGTGCGTTCAAAAGCGTCACAAATTTAAGATTTGAACTTCGTTCATGTATTTTTTTTTTAGGTGAATAAGAACTAGTCAATTCTAATTCTTACTTAAAATATAACACCAACACAGGTGTTGTTCATGGAGTATTGCATGTTTAGGTGTCGTAAGTTTGTATGTTTGTTTTTTTTGTTTGTTTTTGGTTTGTTTCGGCATTTGATAGGATGGATTTTAGGAGTTGTTTTTTTATTGGCGGAGGCTGAGGGCAGCCGTCGGTTCACTGTGTGAACCTCTTTTTTTGGAAGGGGGGTATTGTAACGTTGTGAAATTTTGGTTATTAATAACGATGGTACTTTTTGCGTTATGTTTAGGCTGTATGGCATTGATCCCTTTGCCCAAAGGGAAAGTGGATTTGTGACAGCTGTGTTGTCAATGTCTTGGTGTTTGACAAGTATAGGATTTCCGTTTTGAAAGCACTCTGGGAGCTGACGCGGCAAAAGTAGCATGGCGTGAAAAATAAGAACGAGAAAAATTTGAAAAATCTTGGAGTTAGGGTCGGGGCTTGACCCCGAAAAACCAAAAATAAAGTGCCCCAGAGTCATGGCGTCCTTGCTTGTATAGTTTCGGCCGCGGCACATATTTTAGCTTATCATGATTTTTGTTTTTACATACAAACACAGCAATACAGCAATTTTTAAGTATTGGTTCAGGTTGTTCTTGGCACATTAGTATGTTGAGCTGAGGCTTGGTTCAGCAAACATGTAAGGCAGTATCATTTAGTAACCTCAGTGGCCTTCATTATTTGGATCTTCTTCTTCCTCCTGTTTTCATCTTCTCCGGCTACACCTCTTGGCTCGGGGTTGTATTTCTGGAGTTTGCCCTGGCCGTTCTCATGAAGAAAGGAAAACCTCTAAGGAACGTCTCCGTGAAATTGTTGGAGTTCAAGTTAGCTGTTAAAGAGGCTTCGTTGGTCAGCTGATTCAGTCCTGGGAGCTCAGCTAAGTGATAATAAAATTTAGATTCCAAACCTATTTCAATTTAGTAGCATTTGAAATTTAAAATTTAATTATAAACGGGTATTAATTTATTAATTTATTAATTTATTAATTTCTTAATTTATCAAAAATAATTGGATTTCTTGATATAGTTGAAAGCAAAGACAAGGTGGTTTTTCTTTATTAGTCATATTATGTACTGAATTTCTTAGATAGCAATTTTCTATAGAACCAGACCCAGTATCTACCGGTCTGAGCTATTTTTATAGTTTTATCAGAGGCCTGTGGCCTATGTATATTGTTCAGGTGTTAAAGGTGTAAACACGGCTCTAATAAAATATATCCTACTAAATGCCCATCTCGGCTATTATTCAAAACCTTTACTCCTTTCAACACACTTTGTCCGGGGTCAGCCGAGCAACCCCGTGACAGAATCCCTTTGTTTTTTGATTTTTTGATAAAAAGTATCCTA
The DNA here is from genome assembly GCA_963921415.1 of Pyrausta despicata. Lineage (NCBI taxonomy): Eukaryota > Metazoa > Arthropoda > Insecta > Lepidoptera > Crambidae > Pyrausta > Pyrausta despicata. Next base: position 13,463,218 of record OY992861.1, on the reverse strand, counting down.
TGTCCGTTTTATGGTTCTAAGCTACCTCTCCACCAATTTTCAGCCAAATCGGTTCATCCGTTCTTGAGTTATAAATAGTGTAACTAACACCACTTTCTTTTATATATATAGATGTAAAACACACTAAAAGAATCCCTCGATGCCCCCATGGAAGTCTAAGCAAACTTGTATGATAGTATCTGAAGGTTTTCCCTTTAAAAGTTTTATTTAAAATAAAGTTTTTTTTCCTTATGAATTTGTAAGACGTAGCCATTATCAAGTAAAAAAATAATGTTCTTTTGCTATTGATGTAATAAAAAAAAGAATGTCAAACAATATCCAAAAACTGTTCAATTGACATTGACAGAAAAAGCAGGAGAGCCGGCCGAGACTCCGAGAGGATCCGAAAAGTATCCCTCTGTAGTTTGTGATCCGAAATAAAAATATACATCAACGATTGATTTTATGTAAATTTTCAATCAAATAGTTTTCGTATTTGTTACATGCCAAATAGATGATACCGTTATTTGAAACAATAGATTATTTCAATCCTGATTTGTTTTAAATAAAAAACAGTGTTAATGATCCGTAAACTTATTACTAAGTTAGGATTCTGTTACCGGTCTAACGTTTGTTTAAAACCAATTTTAACTTTCGTAACATCATAAAACTACTCTATAAATATATTTAGAAAAATGGAACCCGTTAAAACTATTAAAAATTTAGGCTATGTATTCAACAGTGGTGAGTTTTATCGTATTTATGATGTCTTGCAGTTGCTATGGATATTTCAAAAATCTTTGCTTATTTTAGTGGGACAACTCAGGAAAATAGGGCCGGACGGTGAGCCCAGTGAGGAGCCGTTTCAGTTTAGCATCAGCGATCAACACCAGGAATGCCAGGCTCACTATGAGGAGTTGGGGAGTGCCATAACTGAATACATATACCACCTTCTTGAAACCAAAGCTAACTTAGTAAGATTGCCAGTACCTGAAGACTCTACTGCTGCTACAGGAACCTTTATATTTGTTTCTAAGGACTATGACAAGAGAGATGTCCTTTTAGTACTGATCAATGGCTCAGGAGCTGTGAGGGCTGGTCAGTGGGCAAGATCGTTAGTACATAGCTATTTCTTTTGCAGAAAATATTTGTTAGAAATTGCATTATAGCTGAGCAAAAGAATAATGGCTTGTAGTTTTTGAAGTAGCAAAAGAAGGCCTCCTTCCTCAATGAAGTGTTTATGTTTTAAAGTTAAAAATATTCTTTTGATTTTTCAGTCTAATCATAAATGAAAGCTTAGAAGAAGGAACTCAAATTCCATATGTTGAGCGAGCTATTGCCAAAGGTTATGGTGTCATGATATTGAATACCAATGACAATTATCAGGCTGATGGGAGTAAGGTGCCTCACAGCAGCAACGCAGAGGAGCATGCCTGCTATGTGTGGGACACATATATTTCAAAGGCAAAAGCATCATCTGTGGTCATAGTAGCCCATAGCTATGGAGGAGTAGTCACAGTCACCCTGGCTGATAAGTTCAAAAAAGAATTTGAGAACAGGGTTAAAGCTATTGCATTCACAGACTCTGTACATGCTTTCTCACCTATCAAAATGCCAAAGTTCATGAAAGAGGTGAATTATTGAGTTAATTTTATGAAAGTAACAGATGATTTGACTGAAAATGATAATCAGTTTTCAATACTGTTTTCTATTATTTCAGATAACAAGAAATTGGATATCATCATCTGCACCTTTGGATACTCCTATGAAAACTCCAGAGTTTGACTGTCCTAGAGTTTCTGCTGGTATGTAATTGCGTATGAAACACGTAACTGTTAATATTATTGAATAAAAACACACTTAAAGAAAAATGGACTTCTACAGACTGGAGTCAAATCTGTACACCTCTTGCAAGCCAGGGGATTGCTCTCCCAATCGAAATTAGGGAGAGATTGTAGAAATTGGAATAAATGTAATTAATTATTTTTTTCATTGGCAGGACACCCAAAACATGAGATGTCTTCATGCTCCTGTATTGATTCAGCCTTTAAATTTATAGAAGAAAAGCTCTCAAACTAATTATAATTAATATGTAGTTGTTTACAAGCACAATTTACACTGTTGAAATACCATACCATAGGGTTTGAATGAATAAATCCCAGAATGTATAGTTTTTTTAATAATAAGACAAATAGAATCTATTTTAATATAACAAACACTATTTTTTCTTTCCCTTAGAATAGTTTCGCATCCAGTATTTGACATCTTGCTTATCAGCTCTCACTCCAAGCACTGCAGACTTTGAATTGACATCTTTCATGACAAAGGGAGAGAACCCAGCAATATAATCAGGGTCAAGAGCATTTGTTTTACTTCTTGCCATTTTGGTTGCAAACCTCTTGTGAATATGCTGGTCTTCAGTAAGAATTGGGTACTGGAAGTGCTGCCCTCCTTTAGGAGTGGGTAAGCTGAACCTTTTGCCTCTTGCTGTTAGTGGTTTACGGCCATTGATATGGATATGCTGATTACCATCATCATCTATGCTGACTGCCACTTTCTTCAAAGTGGCATGCCCACATTTAGGGCAAAACAGCTTAGTCATCACACTAGTGGTCTTGAAGCAAGTTGTGCATCGAAAAATAAATGTTCGAAGCTGTTTGATGACCCTCCCATCTATAGCAGTCACATTCAAACCTATTTGCTTCAGGACATTCTGCATTGCAAAGTCTGATGTTATGCATGCAATTTCTACAGCTTTGTCCTCAAATTCTCCCATGTGCATTTCCTTCTTCTTTTCGGCCAAGTTGCCAGGAGTGATCCACTCTCCCCCATCACTGTCAGAGTCTTCTTGATATTCGTCACTTGATTCCTCATCTTCATCTGAGCCCACTTTTACCATAAGGTTTTCAACATCTTCATCTTTTAAGTCTATATTTTGCATTTGTTCTGAAATTTCTTGTGCTAGATTATCAGATTCTTCTCGAGTTGACTTTGTGGACTCCTGGTTAGCATCTTTGCTTGGAGAGTTTGATTTGTCTCCAGTGGCAGTTTCTGGGACTAATACTGCTTTGCTGTCACAGGTTTGATTATTTTCATTGTGGTTTTGTTTGTCTACATTCTCTGGATTAGGATTATAACCAGCTAGACCTGTCACCTTGATGGTCCGTTGCATAGTGGGCTCAGATTTCAAGTGTTCAGTGCCCACCATTTCTTTTTCCAGTTGGTAAGTTAGTGCCATAACCTTTATGTCTGTCGCCGAAAGACTTGTGTAGTCTCCTGTTTTCTTCGAAAAGTCTGTTAGAAATTTTACATTTTCAGGGAACACATCCTTTACTTTCAAGTCGTAAGGTAACACAACAAGTTTTCTTCTTTGACGATCATTTGTTATTTCATCGATCACCTCCTGTACTGTGTAAACATTTTCAGCTAAATCTTGCAAATTGGCTGCTTTGATAAAAGCGGTCGTATCAACTACCAAATGTTTAATTTTCTTGGACATTTTGCAGTTTTCGAAACACTTTTATTTCATAAAAAATAACATTGAATTACTAAATACACGTGTTCAACAAAGTGAAAGAGGGATTGATTGACAATATTGAATTGACAACTAATATATAGATTAATAGAATTTGACATGTAATTGAACTGTCAACGTGACGTGTGGCATTTTTTTCTTCTGGTGGATGATAGGCTAGTTGAAAAAATATCGATATATCGATACATCGATATTTTTCGTTCGATACATCGATATTTTAATTCGATATTTTTTGATCCGATATATCGATACAAAAAAGCAAATATCTAATTCGTATCAAAAACGATATTTTTTAAATTTTATTTATCTCATTAATCTTGTTAATTCGCTAGAATTCGACTGCAGTTGTGCAGAATTTCATTAATATGAACCTGTGGTAGTGAGTGCGTGACTAACTGCCCTGATTGTTACAGTCAGTCGGCAGTAAACAGAGTAAAACAAGCGTCAATACGTCACATTTAGCTGCACATTTGCGAAATAAGCATTACCATGCGTTCACAGAGTTTAAAAATACTAGTGCTAATTCTAAGACCAAGTCGAACTCTAACTTCTTGAACTTGGAGCGTAATATTAAAAAAAACCGCATTGGAACATCAAGTGCTACGACAAGGAACATTGCCGTTCAAAATCGAAACTTGTTCCTTGGACTGGTTCGTGAAATATTGCTCATGATGCCTAGCCCTAAAATATTTAACTCCTACGGCTTCCTCCGTGCCGTCAATATGGCAGTTCCTAATAAAAGGAGCCGGCTATCGGGCGAGCAAAAAAAGTGTTTTTTTACTTTTATTGCTTTTTTTTAACTTTTTATAAAAAAATTGATTAGAATAAAAAATATTTTTACTACTGAGCTAGCTAGACTGACCTAAATTCATTTAAAAAAGCCTTTTTGTCGAAAAATTTTACCGATATATCGATATTTTTTTCGCGATATATCGAGACCGATATTGATATTTTTTAAAATATCGATGTATCGATTTATCGATATTTTCTTTCATTGTCGACATCCCTAGTGGATGATGCCATAGTATTTATATTTTCTTGGGATGATGCTGAGCTAGTGTTGTGACAGTTTATGAACGTATGCCAATAAAGAAACGCACAACTTGGCTTGCACAATTTTGCACTTATTTTTCTATGGTTTTGACGACAAATCATTTTTTTGTGGCAACCTTACGTTGTTTTTTTTTTGCTGTTTACCGGGCTGTCAACGTCAGTGAATTTGACACTGACAAAATATGTTACGGTTTTTTCTGCTGTTCTTTTGGTGATCAAATTTCGGAAAATATTATTAATTTACTGTTATCTTACTTATCTTAGTCATAATAACGGGATGGATGCCATCCAATCTTTGGTGAGGTAGAATTATTAAGTGCAGTTTAAAATGAGTTCCAAGAAAGGAAAGCGCCAATTAGGCAATAAACACTTCCCAATAGCGGAGTCTGTAAGCATAGCCCTGAAGATACAGTTGGATAAGTTTTTGAGTGATGAAAATGAGACTGAACTCAAATTCCCGACTTTTCTGTCGGCGCAAGAACGAGGGTTTATCCACGAGACGGTTGCCAAGTTGGGGCTGAAATCGAAATCACGCGGAAAAGGTAACTCGTATTGTAGTTTACAAACAATAGGTTAAGTGTTAATATTTACACTGTATACTTACAGAATTTTCATTCATTCTAGGTGTAAATCGCTACCTCACAATATACAAACGTGTTGGGTCAACTATAATTCAAAATGATGCCAAACTCATATTGGACTCAAACATGCGTTGTACTATTGCGGAGTTGTTTAATGCATTTCCCATCACCAGCAAAGAGAAGGATGACCTGAGCTGCTGTCCAGAGAAGGAACGCAGCCCTCAGCTGACTCACAAAACCCTTGGACAATTGAACAATGGAGTAGCCCAGGTTTGTTATTTATGGTGTCATAAAATATTGGTTCTTATATCATAATATTCATTTGCTGGCCTTATGCTTGAGTCAAAAGCAAACCTATCACAGATTGAACATTATTGAGCCTAGTTCTTATAAATGAAGACTGCTTATTGTTGTTTAAGTTGCGATAAGATTGTGCAATAAAAGCTTATTTTGTTAAATTATCTTATTTGATAAGTTATCTTGATACTTTATCTAAGTTGTTACTTCATAAAAATAAGATCCTCAAAATTGTAAGTTACACTTAAATTCATGCTGTTAAAATGCAAAAATAAGAGTTAAATCCATGATAATAATGATTACTGTCTTTCTTGCCTAGCAACATTATTACCTAGAAAACATTTATTTCAGGTGCCTAATACCACCTACAACCCAGAGCTGATAAAGTTCAGGGAGAAGCTGCCCGTGTATGAGCAACGACAGGAACTGCTCAACGCCATTACACACAACCAGGTCAGAACTATTTAATAGTATCCAGGCCTGTGCATAGGTACTCTAAAATTAACCCTCTGTTGCTGTACTTGTATAGAGTGTAAACTCATATTAGTTATTGGTCTACTCATATGTGGAGATTTGTTATTAGTAGAGACTAGATTATATGCAACATAGAATGGCCATTATATGCATGCAAATATGCAAGAAAATTGTTCTAAATATGCCTAAAATCATCAAAATTTGCTAAATTTTAAAAATCATATTGTTACGTTCTAGGGGTGTGGGATCTAGATTGAAATGCACTTCTAAACCGATGAAGTAGAGTAGGATTTATTGTACACACTTTACGTTACAACACTTAGTACACAAACACTTATATCGCACTCCAAAATCTTCTTGTCGCAGTTTTCGCTTCGATGTTTACTCGTCGTTTTCCCAAATTAAACTCCAACTCGGTCGCATTCCCGGGCTCCTTATATACCGGCCATCAAGGACTCCCGAATATTCGGTAGGTACCTACTACCCAGTACGAGACTGTTCGGGATCCTTCCAAATGCCGTCTTGCCTAGCCTAGACCTTTCTCGAATGTTCGGCATCATAGTGCTATCCTTGTCTTGTGCTGTCTCTGTCACACCTTTCTGGAATGTTCTTAGTATAGCTGTCTCTCTCTAATCGTGCTATCTCTTTCACTCCTACTGAAAATTACGTGATATACTGAAGTGGGCTTCAAAGGCCCATAAGGGGTCCTGAAAACGCCTGAAAACGGGTTTTCAGGTTATGGCGTCATCTGATAGAGGGTGGCCTGAAACGGACTGAAAACATGTTTCAGGCGCCTGAAAACAACGGCAACTTGGGTGAAATTTCGATAAACTAGTATGTGTTAGAGTACTCTCTGAAACGGCCTGAAATGGTATTTCAGCCTGCTGAAAACGCCTCCAAGGCACGGAAAAACACGATCAAAGTTTTAGCACTAGCCCACCGGCGTAACAATATCAATTTTGTTTTTAATATAAACTATTACACAAAATCATTAAAAAAAAACTACCTACAGCTTGTCTCAGCTTGATCACTTTCTACATAGCACAAAATATGTATTTCTTATGCACATTGCAAAAAATTCAGATTTCTGCCCCACTGCAAAACTTTTCAAAATGTTATGCTATCTGTAAAAATGGCGAAAATATGCATCATCAGGGGATTTTTGGCAAAATGTGCTACAACCGCTAGGAATAGACAAAATATGCAAATTAATATAGTCTGGTTTCCAGTTATAAGCACTGTTGTATTATTTTATGGTACATGCTCATAGTGTTTATTGAGTAAATCTTCCAAATAATGAAAAAAACAACAATTTGTGTCCTGTGGAGTAATCTGCAGAACAGTGCTTGATAGGACTTTGATTTCTTAGGTTTAGGTAACATTTAAGTCCCTTTGTACAGTGGAATTGGTATCCTGCTGGCATACCTATTTTGTTAAAACCAGGGTTTGAAGTTCTTTCTAAAAATGTTCTTGATATTTATGAATGAACTAGCTGTGCCCGCGACTTCGTACGCGTGGAATAGTTTTTTTTTAAAGTTTATTTTTCAAATGTATATACCACAATTTATTTGCACTATTCTGCCAAACTATTTTGGGCATAGACATATACTGTCGCAGACATTTTTTTTAAGGTCATTTTAAGAGGAATAATTCTTTCATATACAGGGTGTAACAAAAAGGCGAAATAATATTTAAGGGTATGCATGTATGTGATGTGAACATTAAGTAGTAAAAGTTTTAGTTAAAAATAAACAACTTTTTTTTCCCATACAAAGTAAATAATTTATTTTTGTACCGAAAGCGTTGACAACCCTGAATCTGCGGTCATTCGTTAGCGAACCGCCGCCCGCCGCACGATCAGCTGATGCGCGGACGCCGCGCGCCGCGACACGCCGCTTTCATACAGCCCGCCCACCCAAAACTACCTAAGTACCTACCTATGTTAGCTTTGATGGGAATGGGACTGAATGATAACAACGGTAATCAGATTAATGCATTTAATTGCAAAATTATTTAGAGACAATACCAAAATATCAGGTAGGTACATTTCTTTTCTAAAACTATGTACAGAAAACAGTAATTTATGTTTAGGACAATAACACCAACTATGACTATTACTTACCTTACCTCTTACCTCATAATTAGGTTCATACAATGTAACTAATAGGTATGAAGTAGGTAACTATTTGATGGTAGATAACTAGTACCTACTCTGAAAATCTACACAACATAACTACAACATAATTTGCTAACTTGTAATATTTTAATTGTAATAAACAGACATCAAATTTCAGAAATTCAGATCATAAATGATCTGCTTTGTGTAACATACTACCAACACTTTACGCACATAGCTTCACTTGAAACGTAATAACTTTTAGAAAGTTCGCCTTATTATCACTTTACAAAACCCTTCATATTATTATCACTTTTTTACAAAAATGGCTTGAAATGTCTGCCACCGTGCTCAATGCAAGCAGCGACTCTGCGATTCATTGATATCCTCGCGTTTTGCAGCATCTCAGGCGTAATGGCTTGAAACGCTTGTTGTATTTTGTTTCGTATTTCGTCAGCACTATTGCACTACACTGCGGACACTTGGTTTTTCACGTAGCCCCACAAAAAAAAGTCCATAACGGTAAGGTCGGGAGAACGGGCAGGCTACGGCACTGGACCCCCTCTGCCAATCCACTGAGCACCATGTCGTGCCATGGACCGAAGTGCTTGTTCGTGGATCACGTTCGAAATGCGACAAAATCTGGGTCTCCAGGTCTGACCGCTCCCGTGTGCTTGGACGACCTTCACTTGCAGGCGGTCTAAACGAGCCAGTGCTCTGCAGCCGGAGACACAGGTTCCTGAAGCAGGTGTAGGAAGGTAAACGCCGCTGCTCCGCCAAGGGCCTGCCATCGATGAACCGCTGACGATTCAACTCGCGAGCACCATTGATGCTCCCGAAAGAAGCGCAAACGCACAATATCATTTCATAGTAATCACTATTTGAATACGAAGAAAGTTCTTCATGAGACATACTGATCGAAATCGGAGATCGAAATTCGGATAATTTGGAAAGCGACTGCGCAACGAGATCGAAGACGAGCAAGCAACTAAAAAATATTAGAAAATTGTAGAACAAAAAGTAGGGACATTTCGCAGGGTTCGCTGTAAGTAATGGAAAAACGCTTAACCTAAATTAAAGTTTCACATTATTTTTAAGAAAGTAGGAATAACAAAACTTATTTTGAGTTAAACAAACAAATAACTAAAGTTATCAAACACACTTTTTTTTATTAAAACATTTTCGTAATTGCCTTAAATTTCATCTTTTCGAATATGCGGATCCCGTAATAATATTTTTAATTATTTCCGGGAGGCGGGGCTAAGGCGTGAGTAATAGTCAAGTGACAGGATATTATTGGCTAAACGCATCGTTGCAATTTCTTTCGGAACGATTACTGATTGGTTCGGCGCACTTCGACTTTTGACTTAAAGGCGCCGCAGTCCACGTGGACTGCATTGTTTGGTCAATGATAAAATAAGTGCAGAGGAGCCACTGAGTTAAAACTATTGGTAGAAGTTGCTGCCAAGTTACTGCTGTTGTGTTATTATTTTTGAATTGTATTAAATTTAAATTGTATTCTTATTTTTACCGAAACCACCCGGTAGGTCAAGTAATTGTCGTATTGGTGGTGATAACGGTAGAGTGAATGGATGAAATAATTAGGGATGTTAATCAGTACTAAGTCATGCAGCACCAGAATTTCGAATAAAGCCCATCTTCGACTTAAAACGCTTCATGATATCTCATAATCTCAAATATCGTCTTAAAGTTATTTTATTAGGTAATGTTCAATAATCAATTCTTCACCAGGTATAGCATCTTAGCGTTGCAACACAGTGAGAAACCGAAATACCTAAAACGTCTAATTTATGATTTATTTAAATAATTCAATGATCATTGAGAGGTCACTGCACATTTTATGAAAGTTTCACATCTGTTTCCTACTTGATCTCGATTTATGAGTTTGTTTACACCTAACAGCTGATATTTAAGGTTGTCACCGATAAGTTTTCGTTTAAACTTTAGCATCAATTTACGTAGTAATTTATCCTCGCACGAGTTTGTGGTTTTGCATAGGAACTACACATTGAATACTGTACACGTCCTATAAATTTTATTTCGCCTTTTTGTTACACGCTGTATATTTTGGTATCTAAAACCGTTTTATTTCTATCCTTCTTTACCTTCCAAGTAATGTTGTTGAGTCAAATAAAAAAAAGTCCCATTAAAATCGGTTTAGTAGATTCTGAGATTCAATTTCCTGCCTGCCCCCTAAGTTCATCGGCGTGATTATTTATATCCCAGTTTACTCTCCAGGTGATACTGAGTCAAATAAAAAAAGTCCCGTCATAATCGGTCCAGTAGATTCTGAGATTAGCCCGGACAAACAGACAGACAGACAGACAACAATTTTAAAAATTGTTGTTTTGGCTTCTATTACGGTAATTAAGACCCCCTGTAACAATTTTTCATAAAAATCTTCAATGTACAGAAATCGATCTTTTACAGTCTTATTATATGTATAGATGATGACCGCCTAAAAAGTACAACTTCTGTAAATTGTATTGTTCTGTGATCTTCTTTGTGTGGTGTGCAATAAAGAAAATTCTGTTTTTCTTTCTATAACTTTTATGTTGATATTTATTCCTTTCTTTCAAATTGACGCACGCGCCTTCATCCGCATTCAAGTTTGAACAAATGTTTGAGTTTTGGCCCAGTCTACTCGCTTTGATCTTTAAAACGGTATCTCAATCATATTTTTAGGCCCTAGCACCTCTACACAGGGTGGTGGGAAAGAAATGCTCATACTCAAATAATATACTAGCTGACCTGGCAATCATTGTTTTGCCATGTTTTGGGACAACCCTTAGCCGTTGGCCGATTCTCAGACCTACTGATTAACTGATTCTTATGAAATTTTGTGGGCGTATGCAAATTTCATAAGAATCAGTTAAGCCGTTTCGGAGGAGTACGGGAACGAACATTGTGACACGAGAATTTTATATATATGTATAGAGATTATGACCCAGGTGATAATAGTGGCGGGCGCTACGGGCTGCGGCAAGACGACGCAGCTGCCGCAACTTGTGCTGGAGCACTGCCAGGAGCACAAGCAGCCGGCGCGCATCTACTGCACGCAGCCGCGACGCATCTCCGCCGTGTCCGTCGCCGAGCGGGTGAGTGGACGTGTTGATGATGGTGGTCATTTTGTAGTATGCATCCTGAGTATTTTTGACAAATAGATTGTAATATTAAGTTATTGATTTTTGTTATTTTTAAACTGCAATGGAGAGCGAGGATTTTCTGACCCAAGTAATTATTTTTTTTTTACTTAAAAGAAATCCTCAATCGTATCCCAGACATGTAACAACCCTGATACTCAATAAAGAATTTGAATTGTATTGTGATCAACAACATGATAGGCCTCTGAAAGTTTAAACTGGACCGGTTCGCTAGAGCGTGTCGTGCCGTACCGTACCCAAGAGATTTTCGAAGATTTCTATGTCAATATCATAAAATATGAGTTGATAAGTCTAAGTAGTTTTATTTCACGCCCATTTTATTTTCCAGCGATGCACCAGACCATCTGTCCCAGAAATTGTCGACAGACAGGGTGTTCTAAATCTGACATTTATTCGCGTAAATTGTGTAGTGCTTTACTTTGCGCGATTTTTTGTTACTTCAAAAGCGATGTTGTCTTATGACTGATCACTATCGAGTTCAAACTATTTAGTACTCCATAGTTAACCAAACTTACTTGCCTCCAGGTGGCATACGAGCGTATGGAGAAGATAGGCCAGTCGATCGGCTACCAGATCCGACTCGAGTCGCGCGTCAGCCCGCGCACCGTGCTCACGTACTGCACCAACGGGCTGCTGCTGCGCACGCTCATGGGCGGCGACACCGCGCTCACAGGTGAGTGCCGTCTCACTCGCACGCCGTACGAGCGAGAGAGAGCTTCCACAGCCCATCGGCTACTGGATCCGACTCGAGTCACGCGTCAGCCCGCGCACCGTGCTCACGTACTGCACCAACGGGCTGCTGCTGCGCACGCTCATGGGCGGCGACACCGCGCTCACAGGTGAGTGCCGTCTCACTCGCACGCCATACGAGCGAGAGAGAGAGCTTCCACAGCGCATCGGCTACTGGATCCGATTCGAGTCACGCGTCAGCCCGCGCACCGTGCTCACGTACTGCACCAACGGGCTGCTGCTGCGCACGCTCATGGGCGGCGACACCGCGCTCACAGGTGAGTGCCGTCTCACTCGCGCGCCGTACGAGCGAGAGAGAGCTCCCACAGCCCATCAGCTACCGGATCCGGCTAGAGTCGTGCGTCAGCCTACCTAGCTCATAGTTGATGAAATACCTTCCAAAAACCTCGAACCCGCGGGGGTCTAACTTACCCGAAAACGCGTTGCCAAGAACTTGACGTCACAATTTTACTCAGCTAGTCTTTGATGATAAGCGCTGTTCTCTACCATCTGTTTTAGTAATCCGAATCCCATCTGAGGACGAGAGTTACAAGCCATTTACTTCATACATAAAATTGCGTTCATCTACAGGAAGTGTCCAAATTTCACGATTGGGTGTTTTTTTTTCCAAACCTGTATTTTTCAACACTAAGTTCAAAATGTTAAAATAACCTCGGGTGTTAACCTAAATGTTAAAATAAAAGATTTTACGAGACATACGATTATGAAATCCATAGTAAGTTGTTATATCTTTAGAGGATATAATGTGGTGAAAATGAAATGCCCAAAACCGGTGTAAATTTCAAATATAATGAAGAGATGTTGTCGGTACAGAGGCGCGTGCGCAAGTGAAGGTGACATTAGAGAACTGAACTTATTAATTTAACTTATACGAATACAGTACAAAGTTGACGCATTGCGCTTTATTGCTGTAACCATTTGGGAAGGCACTATTGCCTGGACAAAGTCATAAGAACACCATCACCATAAACTACTTCACAATATCAAAACAATAAGCATGTGTTTTTAAATAGTTTTGCACTTTTAATCTATTAATTATAAATATATATTGGCCTGATAGTAATAGAGAGGCTGAAGTATTTTATGCTTGTCTATATAAACTACTTAAATTGGTTGCCAAGAAAGATCAGTCTAAAAACATCATAATAGGGGGCGACTTCAATGTTAATTTCCTTACCAACGAAAAAACTAGACTTCAAGATTTAATGTTATCATACAATTTCTATCAAAAAATTAAAGAACCCACCCGAATCACACCAACTAGCGCTAGATGCATTGATTTACTGTTTACTAATTTTAACACTAAAAAAGCAAAAATTATGGTTTCGGAATTTGGGTTTTCGGACCACAAAGGTTTATTTTGTTCGGTTCCCTGTAACACTACTGACTTAAAGCAATTCATAAAATACAAACGAATATATAATGAAGAAAACACAAATAATTTTAAAAATGATATCTCTAATATAGTTTGGGAGGATGTACTGAAACCCGATATGGATATGAACACAAATTATAATAAATTCAGTGAAATTTTGCAAAACTCTTTAAACAAATGTATACCCATCAAACTTACGAGGACCATAACTAAATCAAAGAGCCATCTCACATTGGGCCTAAAAATATCTTGCCACTATAAAAGATTCTTACGATCACTAATATCGAAATCCAAAAATAAAGCCTTAAAGGAATACTATAAAAAATATTCAAAAACACTTAAAAAAGCAGTCCATACAGCCAAAAAACTCCAAAATAGGCATCAATTTGAACGCTCACAAAATAAAACAAAATCTATGTGGCAAATTATAAATAATGAAACAAAAAAAATAAACAGGAAAATTAAAAACATTCACATTAAAAAAATTGATAACAATACGATTAGTGACCCCATAGCTGTTTCAAATGAATTTAATACTTTTTTTGCTTCCATTGGACAATCTCCTAAAAACTTTACTGATAATTGTAAAATAACACACAATATAATAGGAAATACATTTTTCTTAAGCCCGATTCAAATTAAAGAAACAAAATCTATAATAAATAATCTTAAAAATAAATCATCCTTCGGCATTGACGAAATTCCCCATAATTTGATAAAACATTGCGTGGATCTCCTCACTGTCCCATACACGATACTAATTAATCAGTCTTTTTCAGAAGGAATCTTCCCAGACGCCCTGAAAATATCTGTTATCAAACCTGTACACAAAAAAGGTGAAACAACTGATGTGAATAATTATCGTCCAATCGCTCTGTTACCAACATCAGCCAAAATATTTGAAACTGCTATGATGAACCGTTTAAACTCTTTTTATGAAAAATTCAACATTTTACATGAAAATCAAAATGGCTTTAGGAAAAATCATTCTACAATTTTGGCCGTCTATAAGTTCACAAAAAATATATATGAAACAATAAATAAGAAAAAAATCGCAGTAGGACTCTTACTTGATATGAGTAAAGCTTATGATAGGGTTTGCCATAAAAAATTACTGAATAAGCTGTATGATACAGGGGTAAGGGGAGTGGCCTTTGAGTGGTTTAAATCCTACCTCACCAACCGCTATCAACTTGTGGACATGGAACATACTAACTTTGAGACTGGGGTAATTACTAATGCAAGATCAGATAAGGTACATGTTACTGGGTCTATCCCTCAAGGAAGTGTCTTAGGATGTTTGTTGTTCTTAATATATATTAATAACCTACCAGACATGCTGGATGAACAATGCATCCTTTTTGCTGACGACATCTCTGTCCTCATACCCTGTTTAGATTATAATGAACTAAAAAGTAAATTAAACAAAACTTTAGAGAGCATAGTAAATTGGTTAGAAAGTAATAATCTGCAACTTAATTTAAACAAAACAAAAATAATTCAATTTAAACCGTACCAGAAAACTACATTTGAAATATCTTATTCATTTAACAATATAAAACTAGAAACTGCAAATACTGCTACTTTGTTAGGAATAAGCTTGGATACCCATCTAAACTGGAAGGACCACATTCAGAAATTATCAAATAAAATAACATCATTTATTTATGCATTACTGCATCTAAAAAAAGTTACCGATTTTAAAACTGCTCTTACGGCTTACTATGCATATGCGTACTCCAGACTTGCATACGGTATTATTCTATGGGGAAACTCGTGTGATGTAGACAAAGTTTTTGTCCTACAAAAGAAATGCCTCAGGATATTAATAAACTTGGATCAAATGGAGTCATGTAGAGCTCATTTTGTTAAAAACAAAATATTGACCATTACTTCTATCTATATACTGGAATCATGTAAATTTGTTAAAAAACACCCAGATTTTTACACTAACGTTACAGGATTTAAAAGAAATAATAGAAATTTAAATAAACTGATAGTCCCTTTTTCAAGGTTAGAATTAGTTATGTCCAGCCCCCATTACATGTTGATAAAAATATATAACCACATACCCAATTATATTAAAAATTATGAAAACCAAAAATTATTTACAAAAACTTTAAGAACCTTCCTCATTAATAAATGTTATTATAATATGCAAGAGTTCTTTAATGACAAAAATATGTAAGCAATAGTAATAAAATAATAATATATTAAATAAATATGTATAGATATTTGATGTTCATATGAACATTATGATGACTTAGGTTAATGTTTATTTTGAAATATAATTAGAAGTATACATATTATGTCAAAATTTATTTTTATCTTAGTATTATATATTAGTACAATAATTATAATATAATTAATAATTTGATAGTTAGCTAGCCCTCAAAATGTTGCTATGCCCTGTGCAGGGCGTCACATGTACCAATATCATTAAAAGTTTTATACCACCTTGATGTAATGTGACATGCAATAAATGATTTGATTTGATTTGATTTAACGTAAAAGTAAGCCGCCATGGTTTACATGTTTGACTTAGTGCTAAAATCTTAACTAAAGTTATGATTATAGACAATATAAATCGTGTGTGAACGACGGATGTGGTCGCCAGGACATATTTTAGAAGATAGGTTTTCGTTTGTGCGCGTTTTTACGCAGTAGCAGCCGCAGCCGCAATGACAAATATCCTGTCCCTATCTGTCTCTCAACTGGACTGGAACATCATCTTGCGTGTCTTTCAATGCATTTAAATTGTTTTAATTTATTTTTACGACAGGTGTGACGCACGTGTTCGTGGACGAAGTACATGAGCGGGACAAGTTTAGCGACTTCCTGCTGATCGCCTTGCGCGACGCGCTGCCCCGACACAAGGAGCTCAAGCTGATACTCATGTCCGCCACCATGGACACGCAGATATTCTCGCGGTGAGTACTGAGCAATAGACAAGTGGCCAGAGACAAGTTCAACGACTTCCTGCTGATCGCCTTGCGCGACGCGCTGCCCCGACACAAGGAGCTCAAGCTGATACTCATGTCCGCCACCATGGACACGCAGATATTCTCGCGGTGAGTACTGAGCAATAGACAAGTGGCCAGAGACAAGTTCAACGACTTCCTGCTGATCGCCTTGCGCGACGCGCTGCCCCGACACAAGGAGCTCAAGCTGATACTCATGTCCGCCACCATGGACACGCAGATATTCTCGCGGTGAGTACTGAGCAATAGACAAGTGGCCAGAGACAAGTTCAGCGACTTCCTGCTGATCGCCTTGCGCGACGCGCTGCCCCGACACAAGGAGCTCAAGCTGATACTCATGTCCGCCACCATGGACACGCAGATATTCTCGCGGTGAGTACTGAGCAATAGACAAGTGGCCAGAGACAAGTTCAACGACTTCCTGCTGATCGCCTTGCGCGACGCGCTGCCCCGACACAAGGAGCTCAAGCTGATACTCATGTCCGCCACCATGGACACGCAGATATTCTCGCGGTGAGTACTGAGCAATAGACAAGTGGCCAGAGACAAGTTCAACGACTTCCTGCTGATCGCCTTGCGCGACGCGCTGCCCCGACACAAGGAGCTCAAGCTGATACTCATGTCCGCCACCATGGACACGCAGATATTCTCGCGGTGAGTACTGAGCAATAGACAAGTGGCCAGAGACAAGTTCAGCGACTTCCTGCTGATCGCCTTGCGCGACGCGCTGCCCCGACACAAGGAGCTCAAGCTGATACTCATGTCCGCCACCATGGACACGCAGATATTCTCGCGGTGAGTACTGAGCAATAGACAAGTGGCCAGAGACAAGTTCAACGACTTCCTGCTGATCGCCTTGCGCGACGCGCTGCCCCGACACAAGGAGCTCAAGCTGATACTCATGTCCGCCACCATGGACACGCAGATATTCTCGCGGTGAGTACTGAGCAAAAGACAAGTCACCAGAGACAAGTTCAGCGACTTCCAGGAGTGCATGAGATTCGCTCATTGGCTTTCGAGTGAGCGACGCGCTATCCAGTTATCATTTGACTGATCATTTTCAAATTCTCTTATTAGTTACTATTTGTGTACAGGTACTTCAACAACTGTCCCGTGGTCACGATCCCGGGGCGCCTGCACGAAGTACGTCGGTACTACCTGGAGGACGTGCTGCGCATCACCAAGTACAAGACCAAGCGCATGGCGCAGCTCGAGCAAGAGCTGAAGCACAAGCTGGCGGCCGGCGACAGCTACTGGTCGCACCTGGAAGGTACAAGTGTCTTTACATACGTCAGGTATAGTCACCATCCCGGGGCGCCTACACGAAGTACGTCGGTACTACGTGAAGGACGTACTGCGCATCACCAAGTATAAGAGCAAGCGATAACTGTTTTTATACGTCAAGTACGGTCACGGTTTTAATGTCTTTACCAGTTTTTAAATAAGATTCTTTATCTTTAACACACTTCTATCACTAAAGTCCAAAATTCTAAACAAGCAACTTATTACCCTTTCCTTATTTATTAATTAATTTTACTCATTGAGAACAAAAATAAGGTTTTCGATCACATTTTTGTAATTTATCTAATTTATTTATTCATTGAAATGACAGTAGTATATTCTCGTTATAAAAAAATCTATGGTCAATCAAATTAATATGAAATATATATTTAGAACTAGTGACCTAAATGTGTTTCTTATTGCGACCGTACTTAAAAAACTGCCCCGTGGTCACGATCACGAGCAGAGCCGCTCTGCTCGCGGTGACAACAACCACTCTCATCGAACATAGTATTTGTTCGTCAAAAAACCGGCAATAGGCGGAGAACCGTCGAAGACGATCTAAAATCTGTCCACACTACACGAATTTTGGGTCGGCTCGTGCTCCGCTTGTGCTCGGCTCGTCCTCGGCTCGTTGGCGTAGACCCACCTGCTTCATATAGACAATGCCGGAACGACACCTGCTAAGTAGCAAGGATCAGTTTTCTGATCATCCCTTTCCTAAACCCTTTAAAATTCAAATATCTCAAAGTACTTTTCCCCACGTGTAAACGTTCAAATCTATGCTTATACGAGTATAATAATAATAAATAAATATTTCACAACAATCACACCAATTTTCTGATCCCAAATCAAGCTACGAGGCTTATGTTATGAGTACTAGACAACTATAAACTATAACTATATACTTATAATATTATAAAGAGGAGAGATTTAATTGTTTGTTTGAATTGAATAAGGCTCTGAAACTACTGGACTGTTTTGAAAAAATCTTTTACCATTAGAATCCTCAATTGTTTCTGATTAACATAGGCTATATTTTGCTTAACAAATTACCGTATTCCACGCGGGCGAAGCCACTTGCGGGGAGCTGGTTGCCTTATATAATACGGTAGTTGACACCACCAATCGTTGACGTACTTTTTATCAACTGTCAAAACGCTTTTCTTCATAGAGCTTGTATGGGAATAACACACTTTGACGTCACCGCGTGCAATGCCGACTGAGTGACTAATTATCATTTGAATTCCAATTAAAAATCAAATAATACGAACTGCAGAAAAATATTAGTGTAAAGGCATCTGAAATTATGAATTATTTTAGAGAAAATCAGTTTTTTAATATTTCTTTCATAGTGGAAACAAGCCTATTGTAAAGGCATTTTGTTACGCATGTAGGTCAGAAACAAGCAGCAGCGGACAGCAGCAAGCAAGACGCGAAGGAAGAGAAGGAGCCGGTGGACCCGGCGCTGCAGGCTGACATGGACGAGTTCCTGGAAGAGTGCTTCAAGGAGGGCAACTTGGTGAGTGCTCAATACGATGCTAATCATGCCGCCGGTACCTCATTCACACACGTATGGTGACATCTTTAAGGACACTGTTTATTTCGAGGCAAGGGAACTGAAAGCCTACTACAAGAAACGATTAAAAGATCCGCAAGAAAAGTAACGGATACGGATATTTGTATTCCGTCGTATATCCGCGGATAATGTAGTATACGGTTATCCGAAACATCACTATTATAGATACACGGGCTAGATTCCCATGGGCGCGGGTTTGTTCCCCGCCACACACAGTTGATTTTTTCTACTGCAAAAATATTATGTTCAATTCAACACTATTAACATTGTCCGACAGGACTCGTTCTGTCAGATCCTGTACATGTACCTATCGGAGGGGGCGCCCGTGGACCTCAGCCAGTCTGCGACGGGCCGCACCGGGCTCATGGCGGCGGCATCCCACGGGCTCGCGGAGACCGCGGTTAACATACTGCAGATCGGTACGTAACATCTTAACTAGCATTGTAAATACTTAAAATATAGTAATAATCTCTTATATATAAAAATGAATTGCTGTTCGTTAGTCTCGCTAAAACTCGAGAATGGCTGAACCGATTTGAATAATTTTAGTCTTGAAATATTCGTGAGAAGTCCAGGGAAGGTTTAAAAGATCAGAAAATTAAAAAAAAATCTCTAATATATAAAAATGAATTGCTGTTCGTTAGTCTCGCTAAAACTCGAGAACGGCTATACCGATTTGAACAGTTTTAGTCTTGAAATATTTGTGGAAGTTCAGGGAAGGTTTAAAAGGTTCGAAAATTTAAAAAAAACACCGGGCAGGACAACGTCTGCCGGGTCTGCTAGTAATAAGTATTTATTTCTTCTATCACAACCATCAATCAATACATTAATACTCGTATTATATGTTATGGATGAAATTAATTTGATTTAGAGAGAACTGGAGTCTGAACTAGGCTTGGGGGCCTGTAATACAGAGCGCCAGCACTCCCCTCACTCGATGTCATTCGGGGGCACATTCAACTTTTAAGAGGCATATCAAAAAAAATAACTGCTAAGCAGTTTTTTGCCGAAATCTTGTCTTGAAAAGGATAAATCAAAAAACCAGTGGCCGCTATGAAGTAGCAATTTTGTAATATTAGATAATCTATTGCGTAAAAACATTGAACATACTGCAGATCGGTACGTTAAATCGAAACTAGCATTATAATTTTTTAATATATATGTAATTACGTAATTTCTACTTCGTAGCAACCTCCGACTCAGATTTATTCTTTGAAATCCAAGTTTTCGGCAAAAACTGCTGCTGTGTCAGACTTTTCACGTTTCGTGTGAGATTCAGCTATTGATAATAAATATTATTTTGTTTTAAATCTTTGACCTACCGCTTTAATACATCCGGAGACAGTCAGCCAGATAGAAGTTTTATTGTTATAACGTCTATTGTGTCCGGCAATATGTTAAATGTGTCAAAAAATATATTTTGCTCCTCAATATCGGCTCAAACACACTTTTCGAATTCAGGAGCGGATCCCACGGTGAAAGACGCGAACGGCAAGACCGCGTACGACTACGCGATGGACAACGGCCACACCGAATGCGCTAAACTGCTATCGTCTTACACTCACCCTGAAGAAACCAAAGAGGCTGAGGACGAGAACGCGGCGGACTCGTTCGCGCTGGACGTCTACCACCACGCGTTCTCTGAGGAGCTGATAGATCATGACCTTATGCTGGCGCTCGTGAAGCATATACACTTGAATCTGCCCAAAGGGAGCATCTTGATATTCCTTCCTGGGTGAGTTTCGTTTGAGGATATGATATACAATTTTGAAGACTATAATGGTTTGAAATATGGCGGCTTTTATGGCGGATAAATTGCTTCATTAAAAAAACAAGTCTTTTTTAAAATCTAATCTCTAGACTTTTTATCTTAAAAATTTTTTTGTTTGTTACTTGTTTACATATAAAACTGTTTCAAGATTCATTTATTTTGCATTCTAAGCATAAGAAATAACAGTAGGTATTACTCTATAATATTATAATTTAATAGGTAATTTAAGAAGTTGAATATTCTTTTTGTAAGGATACCACTTTATTTAACTTAAAGAGATGTTAAATCACGTTTGTCATCCAATGACAGTTACGACGACATCGTGACTCTTCGCGACATGATAACGAGCGACACAGAGATGGCCTCGCTCAAGTACCAGACCTTCACGCTGCACAGCAACATGCAGACCTTAGACCAGAAAAAAGTGTTTAACCCCCTACCCAACGCGCGGAAGATCATCATATCCACCAATATAGCTGAGACGTCGATCACTATTGATGATGTCGTCTACGTAGTGGACTCTTGCAAGGTGAATCCTACAACACTAGCATATTTATTTATTTATTAGCATAATGTTTTTTGGCGCGCGTCGGTAAAGCGTTCGGAGGATTCGTCGAGTATATATTTTTTAACACGCTTTTATTAGATCGGGGTGTATGTATGTATGTATGTATGTATGAATGTATGTAACGGAATTTTTGAGCTCAATTTTCACCAACTTCCAGAAATCGGTTTAATTTGAAACTTTGCACACGTATTAAGTACCGATGACAATGCAATAATGTTTAAGCGTTTGCCATTATCCTTATTAACTAAAAAAAGAAAAAAAAACAAAAAAACTCGCTTTTATTGCTAACTAAAAAAGAGAATAATTTCTGAGTGCACGGAATTTATATTACTGTTCAGTACGTTAAGGTTCACTTTTGAATGAGGGCTCGGATGTAAAACACTGAACGTCCACTCGCTTTGATTATTTTATTTGCACTGTTTTGAATAAGTATCGGACATACCGTCCACCAAAAACAATAGTTTTTAAGTTAACATTTCAATAATAAAAATTACAATAGAAAACATGCAATGGACTGTAACTTACAAATTTCCAAACAAGTAGTTAAGTATCTGATCACACTTACACAAAACACATCACAAAAGACATCACTTGCACCTTAAATATTTGAAATCAATTTTTAATACACAAATCACTGGCACTAAAGTTACAACAATTTTGTCACTTACAATAACATTACACATACCGCCCACCATAGCTTAGTTCACATGTAGTCATCATTCTTGGGTAGTGGTATTAGTTTCGATACAGGTCTTTTCAACTCATGGTTACCCTTGCATTGTACTGTGACCACTCTTACAAGGTTGTCTGCTCCTGGATGTAAATGCTTTATCTTGCCAAGTAACCAGTTTGCTGGTGAAGTGTCTTCTTCCTTTATTACCACGATATCCCCCACAGTTGGCGATGAAATAGGCACTTGCCATTTATGTCTCTGCTGTAGCGTGTGTAGATATTCAGTTTGCCAGCGACGCCAAAAATCTTGTGTCATTCTTTGAACCATCTGCCACCTGGTTAATAAACTAATCTTCTGTTGTTCATAGTTGACGTCAGGTACATTGATTAAAGGCTCGCCAACAAGGAAATGCCCGGGAGTTAGGGGACTTTCTGTAGTATTGTCTATTAGGCAGAGTGGTCGAGAATTGAGGCAGGCCTCGATCTGTGCTAACAATGTGGCCATCTCTTCGTAGGTTAATTTGGTGTCTTTATTAACTCTTGTCAGGTGTCTTTTAGCTGATTGGACGCCAGCTTCCCATAGTCCACCACACGTTGGCATTCTCGGAGCAATAAAGTGCCATGTTGTTCGTTCATTAGCCAAGAGACTTGCTACTTCGGCGGCCAGGTTATCTTTGCCTGCTTCAAAAAGTTGTTTCAACTCTCTGGCGGCGCCTACGAAGTTCGTGCCGTTGTCGCTCCACAAGTGCATACATTGGCCTCTACGTGCTACAAATCTTCTAAATGCCGCCATGAAAGCTTGAGAACTAAGATCTGTTACAGCTTCCAGGTGAATAGCACGAATAGCCATACAGACGAATAAGCAGATGTAGCCCTTCGTAGCATGGTGTCCACGGCCTTTTGATGTTCGGATAGAAACGGGTCCAGCGTAATCAACTCCACTGTTGTAAAATGCTCGATGTGGATTGACTCTTACAGCTGGCAGCTGACCCATAAACTGGTACTTCGTCTTTCCTTTATCTATTATGCAAGTTTTGCAGGTTCGTATGCATTTTCTTACAGCTGACTTAAGGCCAATTATCCAATATTGGGTTCTCAAGTATGACATCATCAATTGTATACCACCATGAAGTGTTTTGGTGTGAGCTTCATTTACTAGCAATTTCGTTATATGTTGATTGCAGGGTATTATTATAGGACATTTCATATTATTAGGTAAAGAAGCATTTTGCAGTCTTCCTCCCACTCTTATCAAACCTTTCTCGTCTAAGAAGGGTGACAGTGTGATCAGAGGACTACTTTTTTTTACTCTTCCATCCTTTTTGAGTTCTTCTATTTCCTTTCCATAGGTTAATTCTTGATAGTATCTAATACAATCTTCTAGGACTTCCAATTCTTTAGGTGTTAGGTTTTTCTCTCTCTTCTCTGTATCTTTTTCTTTCAGCATTCTTTTGCAATAGGCTAGTACTCGTTTCATTCTTAACATTGTCGAAAATCTTTCCCAAATTGGTTCTTCTTCGTCTTCTTCTAATGTATTGTGAAATGAACTCTTTGCTTCTAATTCAGTTTGTGGAATTTCTTCTCTATTGTTGTTTGAAATATCTTCCTTTAGCCATTTTGGTCCAGTCCACCAACTCTCTAGAGCTGCTATATCGCATGCCTTTACGCCTCTTGTAGCGAAATCTGCAGGGTTATCAGCAGACTGAACGTGTCTCCACTGGCTGTTATCTATGACTCTAATGATATCTGCTTCTCTGTTGGCTACAAATGTTCGCCAACGACTTGGTTGAGATTGAAGCTATGCCAAAACGACCATTGAATCAGTCCACACATATACCTGGTCCTTTTTGACATCTAGTGTTTCCATTACATCACTGATGAGTTCAGCTAGTAATGCAGCACCACATAGTTCCAACTTCGGGACAGGAATTTGTTTCAGAGGTGCAACCTTGGTGCGGGAAGCAACCATCACGACGTGAACGTGATCATCTTCAACAACTCTAAGGTAAGTTACAGCAGCGTACGCTTGAGTAGATGCATCTGCAAAGCCATGTAGTTGTATTTGCTTGTGATTTGTAGATGTAGTTTTAAACATCTTGGTATTTCAATGCTTTGCAAATGTGTCAACTCTTGTCTAAACTCTGTCCACTCTTCACGAAGTTCAGAAGGCAATTCATCATCCCAGCCCAGGCTACACAACCACAGCTTTTGGATCAGGACTTTAGCAGCGATCACGACTGGCGATAGCCATCCGAATGGATCAAACAAACGAGCAACATCAGAAAGTATGGATCTCTTCGTTATAGGATTTCTCATCTCAGTTAAGTTTACTGTAAACTTGAACATATCATCTTTTCTGTCCCATGTCAAACCAAGAATCTTTATTATTTTATCAAGTTTTATTTCTAATGTATCTTGTGTATTAGTCTCTCCTTGTATATGTTTCAAAACTTCTTCAGAATTGCTTGACCATTTTTGCATGTTAATTAAATCCTCCTTTTTTCAGAACTGTCTTAATTTCTTCACACGTTTTCTGAGCTGCTTCTATGCTTTCGTTGCCTGCCATTAAGTCGTCCATATAAAACTATGTTTTTATTACAGTTGCAAAATCTGGATGAGACTTGCATTCGTCATCAGCAAGTTGATTTAAAGTTCTTACAGCCAAGTATGGAGCAGCAGCCGTTCCAAAGGTGACTGTTGTCAAGTCATAACTCTCAAGTTCTTTTTCAGGATCATCTCGCCATAGTATGTGTTGTAAACTGGTGTGTTCTGGTGTCATGTTTATCATTCGATAAATCTTCTCAATATCTCCGACGACACATATCTTGTGTTTACGCCACGCAATGATTAGGCTTCTTAAATCAGGTTGTAGAACAGAACCAACCATCATTGTGTTGTTCAAAGATTCTCCGTTAGAGCCTTGTGAAGATGCATGATATACAACTCGAAGCTTGCTCGTCTCTTTATCTTCGCGTACTACCGCATGATGAGGGAGATAAATTGAGTGTTTGTCATCTTTTATGTCAGATTTCTTCATATGACCCATATCTTTGTACTCTTGCATTACCTTTGAATAGGTTTCTTTAAACTGTTTGTTGTTTTGAAATTTATTCTCTAAACTCTTGAATCTATTTATTGCTTGTTGTTTTGTTTCTTCACATAATTGAACAGTATCTTCTTTAGTTTGTTTCAACGGTAAATATACTATTATATCTTCCGCTATCATCTCTTTTTGTTGTTTGTTTGTATAGTTCTTCGCACATCTCTTCTTCTTTTGTCAATATTTTCTTCCTTTTGTATGAATCTGTTTCAATTTCCCAGAACTTTCTTAGTAAATCGTTGTCTTCTTGTATTGTGTTAGTAACATGCAGTGAAATGAAATTGTGCTGATTGTCTTCGCTGTCTCGTTGACCTGAGAGTATCCACCCCAAACGTGTCTTTTGAGCTACTACCCCATCTTCGAATTTCACCAACCCCTCTTCAATTATCTTACAAAAGATGTCAGCGCCCAGTAGCATGTCAATCTTCGCATGCGTGTGATAGGTAGGGTCGGCTAATTGTAATGTTTGGAGCTTCGGGCAGTTAATAACTATGTTCTTAGAGGGAAGACTTGTAGATATTGTTTTCATCACATAAGCCTTCACTTGTATAGTTTTTTCGTCGTTGTGCAGAGACTTGACTGACATGTGGACTATGTGTTTAAGTTGTATTTTTGTTCCTTCTCCCACTTCAGAAACTGCACCGCTGATATTAGTCCTTTTCAGGCCTAACAGATCAACTACTCTTGCAGATACGAATGAAGCCTCTGATCCCTGGTCTATCAAAGCACGAAGCCGATGTGTGCAGTTGGTTCAGACATTTTTAACGTTAAATTAACTCACAACACCTTAACACGTCAATTGTTAATTACAGTTCACTTATAACTTCGTATTACAAAGTTCGTAAACAAGTGTTCAATATTTGTAAAAAGTCAGTCTTCTATTCTAAGGAATGCGGCTTCCTATTGTATTCGCGCTGCCGAGTTGTCTAGCCGAGCCCTCCACTAATCCGGCTCGTAATGTCCATTATGTTCAGTAAGTTAAGGTTCACTTTTGAATGAGGGCTCGGATGTTAAACACTGAACGTCCACTCGCTTTGATTATTTTATTTGCACTGTTTTGAATAAGTATCGGACAATTACAGTAGAGTAAAAAGCGTGGGGTGCTTGGTGTAGTAGTATGTGATAACCATCCTATTATTGGCAACTATAAAAAGAGAAGTATGAAAACGTCATAAAGTGCACCCCACGCTTTTTAGTCTACTGTAATATAAATTCTGTGTACTCAGAAATTATTTTCTCTTTTTTAGTTAGCAATAATTTCATTTAGTTTATTAACCCCCGTCGATATAGTTAATATTGACCCTTATATCTGTTTGTGTGTATCTTTGTGTTTTTGTGTGCGTCTGTTTGTGGCGTCGTAACTCGTGGATGTACCGATTTCAACCCGATTTTTGTATTCGAAAGATAATTAAATCACGGTGGTTCTTAGCCATGGCTGGGCATATTCCGGCCAGCCGTTCAAGCATACCAGCTGTTTTCCTGGCTCATGCTCATGTTGCATTTTAATCAATAAAATCATATTTTTTTTAGCCTATATCATCCCACTGCTGGGCAAAGGCCTCTCCCAAATCTCTCCACCTGTCCCTGTCCATTGCCAACGTTTCCCAGTCCCTTGTTGTATTGACCAAGTCGTCACACCATCGTTTCTTGGGTCTGCCTCTTCGGCGATAGCCGTCCGCAGGCACCCATTTGGTGACTTCCACCACCTCAGTGCCAGCCCACCTCTCTGGATGCATCTTGCAGATGTAAACCGCCCACTCCCACTTCAATTTCGCGGTTTTGTTGCCCACATTAATTTAGTTTTTGTAAATACACTTACAAGTGGCACTTTTACACGTCCCAACATGTAAGTGATAAATTCGTATTATATTTCGTTGACACCACCCGCTGTATCGGCAGGTGAAAGAGAAGTACTACGAGTCGAGCGGCGGCGTGTGCTCGCTGCAGTGCGTGTGGACGTCGCGCGCGTGCTGCCAGCAGCGCGCGGGCCGCGCGGGGCGCACGCGGCCCGGCCTCGCCTTCCACCTGTGCTCGCGGCGCCGCGCGCGCGCGCTGCCGCTGCACGCCGTGCCGGAGATACTGCGTGTGCCACTGCAGGTGAGGCTTTGTGTGCTCGCTGCAGTGCGTGTGGACGTCGCGCGCGTGCTGCCAGCAGCGCGCGGGGCGCGCGGGGCGCACGCGGCCCGGCCTCGCCTTCCACCTGTGCTCGCGGCGCCGCGCGCGCGCGCTGCCGCTGCACGCCGTGCCCGAGATACTGCGTGTGCCGCTGCAGGTGAGGCTTTGTGTGCTCGCTGCAGTGCGTGTGGACGTCGCGCGCGTGCTGCCAGCAGCGCGCGGGGCGCACGCGGCCCGGCCTCGCCTTCCACCTGTGCTCGCGGCGCCGCGCGCGCGCGCTGCCGCTGCACGCCGTGCCGGAGATACTGCGTGTGCCACTGCAGGTGAGGCTTTGTGTGCTCGCTGCAGTGCGTGTGGACGTCGCGCGCGTGCTGCCAGCAGCGCGCGGGGCGCACGCGGCCCGGCCTCGCCTTCCACCTGTGCTCGCGGCGCCGCGCGCGCGCGCTGCCGCTGCACGCCGTGCCCGAGATACTGCGTGTGCCGCTGCAGGTGAGGCTTTGTGTGCTCGCTGCAGTGCGTGTGGACGTCGCGCGCGTGCTGCCAGCAGCGCGCGGGGCGCGCGGGGCGCACGCGGCCCGGCCTCGCCTTCCACCTGTGCTCGCGGCGCCGCGCGCGCGCGCTGCCGCTGCACGCCGTGCCGGAGATACTGCGTGTGCCACTGCAGGTGAGGCTTTGTGTGCTCGCTGCAGTGCGTGTGGACGTCGCGCGCGTGCTGCCAGCAGCGCGCGGGGCGCACGCGGCCCGGCCTCGCCTTCCACCTGTGCTCGCGGCGCCGCGCGCGCGCGCTGCCGCTGCACGCCGTGCCCGAGATACTGCGTGTGCCGCTGCAGGTGAGGCTTTGCCCCAATCCTGGGTATCCCTTGTGGACCTTCTTTGCCCGATATTGACAGTTTTACTATACTGGATCTGTCGAAATCAGTCAGCAATTTGGTTACAGGAGGAATAAGGGCCTCGACCACTTGAAATACAGACAATATTATTTTACAAGCTATCATTAGCTTGATTTTTTGATTAGATTTTAAAGCTTCACCTGTCCCGTGTAATCAAATTTTATAAGCTATATTTTACCAACTTCCCGGTGTCTTTGTTAAAAAAAATATTTCTTTAGTACTTTTACTGTGTAAAATTTTTGTGAATCCTTACGGCATCCTTCACCTTTTAGAAAAGTTGCATCCTGCCAGGACTGGTCTTACGAAATGCCCATTTGAGTTTGAATTTTATTTCATTTGTGACTCTTAATTACCAATTTTATCCGTAGGAGCTGTGCCTCCACACAAAACTGCTGGCACCCGCCAACACGCCCATAGCGGACTTCCTATCGCGAGCGCTCGAGCCGCCTTCCTTCCTCGCGGTCCGCAACGCGGTGGCCTTGCTCAAAACCCTCGGAGCTCTAACACCGACTGAAGACTTGACTGAAATAGGTCAACACCTTCTGGACTTAACCGTGGAGCCTCGCTTGGGCAAGATGTTATTATACGCGTGTGTGATGAAGTGCTTAGACCCCGTGTTGACGATAGTGTGCGCGCTGGCCAATAGAGAACCATTTCAAATATCGATGAGTCCGGAGAGCAGGAAGCGGGGCAGCGCGGCCAGGAAGGAGTTCGCGGCCGATGCGTATTCCGATCATATGGCGTTGTTGAGGGCGTTTCAGGTGAGTCTGCTTTATTTTAAAACCTTAAACTTTTTGAAAATATACGCAATTTGTGATCTTTAAACGTGAATGTTTGAAGTATGCTTCCGGTAATGGTGCAGGTGGTACCATTCATTTTTGTAAATTCACTCCCCAAGAGAGTAAATAGGGGGAAAAAATGTATGAAACTTTGTCAGTTTTGATGTTAATGTTTGTAAGACTGTACTTAAATACACTCGATCAGGAATAATAATATGTATTAATTAGTTATTAATCGAAAAATTACAAAATATTGCACTTTAAGCCATTTTAACAAGAAATTTCGCAATCTTAAAAGCACGATATTTTAAAAATCAATTGCTTTTAACCCCCTAGTACACGGTGTCACAGGGTTGCTCGGCTGACCCCGGACAAAGTGTGTTAAAAGGAGTAAAGGTTTTGAATAATAGCCGAGATGGGCATTTAGTAGGATATACACACATCAAAAGTGTCTAGGGATCAACATATATTTTTGCAATCACTTTTCTCCTGATTGATATTAATTAAAATTTTCTTTAAGGATTCATCAAATAAAGTGTTTTCGTTTGTCTACATTAACGATAAACCAAGTCACCTTTGCATTAATAAAGAAATTTGCCATTTTCCTAATAAAGGGATTTTTGACATTTGAACCACTAACATTAAAGTTAGAAAAAAAGACTGAAATAACAGTTTTCTTTAAAATTTTATTGGGTAACTTAAACAATTAATAATCCGTGTTTCTACCGCGAACACTAACAACACAAGAAGATCGGTTTGGCATACTCAAAATGAGTTCATCCAAATCACGCTGTGGAATGGCCGCCCATGTTCGTTGCAACAACAAAAAAAAGGTCTTCTTGCGACTGGATACCCTCCATATTCGGCAGAGCTCTTCTCTGTAGTAGCGCCAGACGGACCAGTAGGACAGTATCGCTGCACCACACGGAGACAAGACCGATACATTCAAATCACAACTCTAAGAGCTCCAACAATAACCGCCATGATGTTAGCCGTGAGGCTTCATCACTTATCAGGGAAATTAATTAGCGACCAAACAGTCAGAAACCGCTTGCATGAAGTGAATCTTCATTCCCGAAGACCGCTAAGGGTACCACCTACTCTAAGGGCTCTTGAACACAGAAATTGGGCAGAAGAACAATGGCGTTTCGTGTGATTTTCTGATGAGTCTCGTTTTGGTATGAGACCGGATACAAGACGTATACGACACTGGAGAACCCCTGGACGCCAACAGCGATTAAAATCCTGCCTTCCTGGCAGGATTTTAATCCATCCTTATAGTGGTGGAACCATCATGGTATGGGCGGGTATTTGGATCGGCGGAAGAACTGAGTTGATTTGGATCAGAGGCAACCTCAACGCTCAAATTTATGCTGAGATGATTGTATCAGACGTCATCGTTCCTCTACAAGTGCAAATCGGTCCCTTATTTCAGTTAATGCATGATAATGCACGACCGCACACCGCAAGAGTTGTAAAACAGACTCTCGCCGCAGCTAACATCAATGTCATGCCCTGGCCTACTCAGTCGCCAGACTTGAACCCGATTGAGCATGCATGGGATATGCTACAGAGAAGAGCTTTGCCGAATATGGAGGGTATCCAGTCGCAAGAAGACCTTTTTTTGTTGTTGCAACGAACATGGGCGGCCATTCCACAGTGTGATTTGGATGAACTCATTTTGAGTATGCCAAACCGATGTTCTTGTGTTGTTAGTGTTCGCGGTAAAAACACGGATTATTAATTGTTTAAGTTACCCAATAAAATTTTAAAGAAAACTGTTATTTCAGTCTTTTTTTCGAACTTTAATGTTAGTGGTTCAAATGTCAAAAATCCCTTTATTAGGAAAATGGCAAATTTCTTTATTAATGCAAAGGTGACTTGGTTTATCGTTACTGTAGACAAACGAAAACACTTTATTTGATGAATCCTTAAAGAAAATTTTAATTAATATCAATCAGGAGAAAAGTGATTGCAAAAATATATGTTGATCCCTAGACACTTTTGATGTGTGTATTTTATCAGAGCCGTGTTTACACCATTAACACCTGAACAATATACATAGGCCAAAGGCCTCAGATAAAACTAAAAAAATAGCTTAGAACGGTAGATACTGGGTCTGGTTCTATAGAAAATTGCTATCTAAGAAATTCAGTACATTATATGACTAATAAAGAAAAACCACCTTGTCTTTGCTTTAAACTATATCAAGAAATCCAATTATTTTTGATAAATTAATAAATTAATACCCCTATACAATTAAGTTTCAAATTTCAAATGCTACTAAATTGAAATAAGTTTGGAATCTAAAGTTTATTAACACTTAGCTGAGCTCCCAGGACTGAATCAGCTGACCAACGAAGCCTCTTTAACAGCTAACTCGAACTCCAACAATTTCACGGAGGAAGACGTTCCGTAGAGGTTTTTCCTTTCTTCATAAGAACGGCCAGGGCCGTTTCCTGAAATACATACCTGGACCAATACTTAACAATTGCTGTATTTTATTACTTAGAGTTTTTAAAACAAAATCTGAAACAAGAAATCGATGTTTTAACTATTGTTTTTTTTTCACACATGACGCTACGCGTCACCTCCAAGTTTCAAGGCAATAAACTTACCATGATAAAAAAATATGTGCCGCGGCCGAAACTAATTCACCAATTAACAGGCATGACTCTGGGGCACTTTTGTAGGATTCTATGGGGTCATTTATTAACTTTTCTTCACGCCATACTACTTTTGCAGCGTCAGACCCCAGCGTCCTTTCAAAACGGAAATCAACCTCTCCAGGAATGTAGGGATACCAGGTTCAGAAAAATCTCCCATTTTCTCGAACCTTCCAGAACCTTCTGGATCCTTTGGCACTTCCGGTTTACCTGAATATGCCTTAAATGGCAACCAATGACCCGAAACAAATTCTTAATGTCTAATATTCTGATGGACCAGAAACCCACCGCCAGCACTTCCTACCCTATCCCGTAATTTAGACAGAGTAAAATGGCGAATACTGTTTTAATCAAAGTTATTACTATATCATAACTCCTCTATCTAAACTAAGCCAAAATACTGAACTTTACCAATATCTGAATTTACCAAAATTTATCCAACAAGCATAACAAATCCTTAAAGTTCCCACCTTTTGGGGAAAACTCCCTAAACAGCAACCCTATACTTGTCAAAACACGAAGACACAGACAACACAGCTGTCACAAATCCACTTTCTTTTTTTTTATTTGGGCAAAGGGATCAAATGCCATACATCCAAAACATAACACAAAATGTACTATCCTTATTAATAACCAAAATTTCACAACGTTACAACGGCTTATGGGGATACAAAATAGCGGCGTTATAATAGCGGCAAATAATATTTTGTTTTTGACGGAAGATTTAAATTCAGACTTTGTCTTTCGAACATGGATGAAGTAAATCCTGCATTAGGGCGTACACGCGGCTTTACATCAAGCTACTCATTTTCTTTACAAAATCACCCTTATGTTATACTCGTAATGTAGGTATACGTTCGCATAAGATACCGCAGTGCTTAGATTGACGTGTGACCGTACGTAGGTACGTAGTCGCAGGCGAACCGCTAGTACTAAATGTTACTCTAGATTAGCTTTTTGCACTTTCCTCTACATTTTTTTGTCTTCATAATTCAGGCATCTCAAATCTCGTCAAAATAACATTGACATCCATTTATTAGTGCGATTTTGGCCTAATGACTGATTGATCCTCGTCTGGGTCCCATAAAAGCTATATTGCGTGTCTACTTTAGGCTTGGCAAGCGGCTCGCGCGGCGGGCACGGAGCGTGCGTTCTGTGCGCGCAACCTGATCTGCGGCGCTACCATGGAGATGATCGTCGGCCACCGCGCGCAGCTGTTAGCCCAGCTTCGTGCGCTTTGCCTCGTCAAGGTATGGGAACTGTTTGTGTAGTGATTTGAGTTAGTAACATTTAGATCAGACATACAGGTGACTCAGCCTTCTAGTGGATATTTAGAGATCGAGCATTTATGGGTTAAAAGAAACAAAAAACATGTTAACTTATTTGAGAGCTGTAATAGTCAAAGCTGAAAAAGAGTATTATTTTACTTTAAATTTCCAAATACATCCAACTGTAACCACCTGAAAAAGCACGAGCTGGAAGTCGCAGGACTTACAATGCAACTCACAACGTGACACAGAAAATGCACCTGGAATCACAACACTGACACCAACGAAACACTCGACGCGTTTCGCCACTACACGTGGCAGTCGCTCGTAGTCTATCGAAGCGACAACATCTCCTACGCAAAGTAACGCCTGATTCCATCAGCTGTAATAGTCGTTTATAGTCGTGAAGTTTGTTCATGTTTTTGACTGTTGCTCTCTTATCAGCTTGCACAGTCTAGTTAGCTTAAATGGCTAGGATGACACGCTGAAGCTACCTCCCAGTCATTGTGCCATGTTTGCTAGCAGCACACGTCAGTAAATCTGTTGTGTTTCTTCAGGCGCGAGGACCTGGCGACATAAAAGACGTGAACGCGAATTCTGAGCGGTGGCACGCGGTGAAGGCAGTGCTGGTGTCGGGGCTGTATCCGTGCCTTGCGCGCGTCGACCGTGCGGCCGGCTCGCTGCGCACCGCCCGCGAGCCGCGCGT
Organism: Pyrausta despicata; assembly: GCA_963921415.1. NCBI lineage: Eukaryota > Metazoa > Arthropoda > Insecta > Lepidoptera > Crambidae > Pyrausta > Pyrausta despicata. The sequence goes on along the minus strand of OY992861.1, from coordinate 13,429,497 downwards.
CGCCTTCCACCCCAGGTGAGTGCTGTTGTTCCGCGTGTTACACAGTGCAGGTGCACGACATGTGACACGCGGTGAAGGCAGTGCTGGTGTCGGGGCTGTATCCGTGCCTTGCGCGCGTCGACCGTGCGGCCGGCTCGCTGCGCACCGCCCGCGAGCCGCGCGTCGCCTTCCACCCCAGGTGAGTGCTGTTGTTCCGCGTGTTACACAGTGCAGGTGCACGACATGTGACACGCGGTGAAGGCAGTGCTGGTGTCGGGGCTGTATCCGTGCCTTGCGCGCGTCGACCGTGCGGCCGGCTTGCTGCGCACCGCCCGCGAGCCGCGCGTCGCTTTCCACCCCAGGTGAGTGCTGAACGACGCCCACTGCTGGGCATAGGACTCCTCCGCGAATCTTCACCGCGATCGGTGCTGCGCTTCCCGTAGCCCCCTTGTAGAGGGCATGCGCAAGAAGGGTCGCCGGACGCGCGGTCGCTAATTGAGAGTGTTTCCTCCCCAACGGCCATCGGTTCGCAGCGCGATGATGCCGTTGGGGAGGATTATTATGTCAGTCATCCTCTAATGCTTAGCTGTAACTTTTTCTGATATGACTCCACCAACCCATGGTTCTACCTGCCTTGCGGCATACAAAACGAATCACGGGAGGGCACATGGGTACTGCGTGGGCTACATGCTCCCTACAAATTCTATTTCCGTCCCATCTATTGTTTTGCACTTCTCCCCCTTCTGGGGCGTGAAACCACATTAATATGACTTCGCGTCGGGCTGCTCTTATGAGTCTTCACGTCATAAACTTTGCCTTGTGGTGTGCCAAGAGTCCGCGAATTCGCGCATGTCCTCTCAATTGTTACGGGCTGCATATTAGGTCTCGATGGTAGATTGGACCGGGTTTTCTTCGTTTGTAGAGTGCGCGATCCCGGCTTTTTACAACTTCCTGCCCACAGGGACACAGTGCTGACTCGCACAGCGCAAGTCGGTATCGGCGCGTCTGAAACAGCTGTGACCTGCTTGTGAGCTTACTTGATAGGCTCATATGTGATACGCGTGTGCGCTTGCAGCTCGAGCCTGCACCGCGGCGGGGGCGCGGCGGGCGCGGCGTGGGGCGTGCGCGCGCTGCCGGCCGACTGGCTCGTCTTCGAGGAGCTCTCGCGCGCCGGCCGCTTCTGCTTCGTGCGCACCTGCACGCTCGTCACGCCGCTCACCGTCGCTTTGTTTGGGGGTAACTACTTATAAATAGTTCACTGATTATCTACACTATTTATTTCCTTATTTTTAACCCTCAGCGAAAAAGAACAGTGTCATAATTTTGACCCCTATGTCTGTTTGTTTTTATTTGGGTCTGTCTGTGGCATCGTACCACCCGAACAGATGAATCGATTACAAAGTGGTTATTTTTATTCGAAAGATAAATTAATCACAGTCACCACCGTGTTCCTGGCTCATTCGGCGGTTATTAGCTGGAAAGTTAGTTGTTTTAGCTACTGTTGTTATAACTTAATTTAGTTTTAGGACAAAACAGCCCCTTTATGTATGTTCTAATAAATATGATTATCATATCGCTGGTATAGACTTGCAATTACCTAATCAAACCTACAACAGTCTAAAGTTGTGTCAACGCAAGAGTACGGCGCCTCACTAAAAACCCAGTCCGCCGGACGCGCACCCCGATGTCTCTGTTCTCGTTCAGACACCGCGCACTATGCACGTACTCATACCATTTAATCAAAAACTCACTAAAATCTTGACTCCATATGGCATAGTAATTTTAAAGTGTTCAACGTATTAATTTCCCTCAGGTCCTCTACGTCTCCCAGCGGGCGCGCTGACCCAACGCGCGAACCCGCCCGGCCTCTCCAGCGACAGCGACAGCGAAGCCGACGACGACTCCGCCCCGGACACCGCCACGCTCACGCTTGACGAATGGACTGCATTCGCTGCGGACGCCTCGGATGCTATCAGTGTATATTACTTGAGGCAGAAGCTGTGTGCCTTGGTGGTGAGAAGAATGTCGAACCCGGCGAGGCCGACGACTCCTCTAGATGAGCAGATATTAGCCGCGGTTGTTCAGGGTGAGTCTTTAAATTATTACGTCATTTAACTACATCAACGGTACGTTCATACTTGTTCATAAATGGATGGCGGTCGCTGCTGATGCCTCTTATGTCATCAGTATATATTACTTGAGGCAGAAGCTGTGTGCCCTGGTGGTGACAAAAATGTCGGAACCCAGCGAGGCCACTGGACGAACAGATATAAGCCGTGGTAGTTCAGGGTAAGTCTGTGAACTATTACGTCATCTTACTGAATCAACGCTACGTTCATACTTGACGGATGGACGGCGTTCGCTACTGATGTTTCGGATGCTATAAGCGTATGCTATTTGAGGCAGAAGCTATGTCTTGGTAGTAACACGGATGTCGAACCCAGCGAGACCGACTCCACCGTTGGATGAACAGATATTAGCCGTGGTAGTTCAAGGTAAGTCTGTAAATTATTACGTCATCTAGGTACATAAATCTTCGCGTCCGAGATTGACACGTTCACATTCAATAAATGGAAGGCTTGTTCTGCTGAGGCTGAAGCTGCAAGAATTGTGCCTTGGTTGTTAGAAGAATGTCACTCGACATTCGAACCCAGCAAATTCGACTACGCCATTACATGAAAATATCTTCAGGGTGGGCCTGCAAACTATGACGTCATCTAGCTAAAAAAAACTCCATCCTGCGACTCCCTGGCTTTAGTTAGATAAATTGACTTCGCTTCTGATGTGCCAGCGTCATAATATCGACCGGTTCGATGTCCCGTCGGAATGATGCCTTGACATCGCTCGGCATGTATTATGCCTTGAACGATATGTCTATCTAGTATGATCGCGGCATGAAAAGAAACCGAACTCCTTTTTACGAACTTAGTAACATTTCCAGTGCTAGGAGCAGAGGAGCGCAACGTAGGTTTGAGCCAGCCAGCCGGCATCGGGCAGCGGCCGAAGCCGCTCACCGTGGAGGCGGGCGCGGGCGGCTGGCGCCGGGAGCCCGAGCCGCACGCGGAGCCCGGCCCGCAGCGCCGCGGCGCCTGGCGCGCAGCCGCGGAGCACGACCAGCCGCAGGGGCTCGCGGGGGACACCAGGTACGTGATAGTGTTTTCGAACAGCGCTACGTGGGTCTGAGCCAGCTCGCCGGCATCAGTCGGACACCCAAGCCTATCACCGGGGAAGCGGAGATGGGGGCTGGCGACGGGAGCCCGAAGCGGGTCCGCACCGCCGCGGCGCCTGGCGCGCGCCCATGGAGCCCGACCAGCCCCCAACACTCTCGGGGGACACCAGATACCCGCGCACACCGCACCTCACACAGAGAACAGTATAGTCAAGTGAACAATCGCCCTTAACAGACATTCACTGATAGCCCTGCAACGCGAGCTTTTAAAATAAACAAGCCGCTTACCGGGGCAACGGGCTGGAGACGAAACCCCGAGCCGGGCCCAGGTTATGGGGTGCGAGATATTTCGTTGCATTCGCCTATTAACACAAGCGTTAAAAAAATTTTGAACCAAACACACGCTGCCATGATGCCTCCTCGTTTCGAATTTCTAGTGTATTCAGCGGTGGGAGTATGACATACCTACCTACCTTTACGTCATAGTGCACGTCGTTCGTTGACAACATGTTTTTATGTGTGAATGAGGCTAGAGAAATAAACAGGCGTCGTTGTTTTATCGTGTACGAAAATTCTGTTTCGTGTATTTTATGTGTTGACTTTGGTGCTGGAACTGATCATTATTCTCAGGTAAAGAGGTGCTGAGGGTGAGATATTATATCTCGAGACTAACTAACATTCCAAATAATTATATTTGGAATTTTAATTTCAAAATATCCACGCCCTTTGCCCGTCTGTGTCATTCAGACGTATCGCGCAGGAAGAGATACCCTTGTATAGTATATGAGCGTGTGTCGCTAACGGCCGCCCGTCGCAGGTACTTCGTGTCGCGCGTGGAGGAGCTGCCGGCGCTGGAGGCGGCGCAGGCGACGGGCGCGTACCCCTTCGCGCCGCCCACCGCCAACAAGCTGCTCAAGGTCAAGCAGGTAACTCGCTCTCATAAGATACTCGAAAAAACTTACACTTATTTCCTAAAAATAGCGATTTGCATAACTTCAACACAAGACAAAAAAAGAGGCTTGCCGTTCCACATTTTAGGCTTCATAAAGTTGGTCACTCATTTATGGGTAGATGTATATCATTTTTTAATAAATTACATGAAAATGTTATTTCATTGCCTTTAGATAAATTTAAAACAGTTGTAAAAGATGTATTAATGTCGAAAGGATATTATAAAATTGATGATTATATAAATATATATGGAAATGTATGGAAAAAGATATATGGAAATGTTTGAATGTAAACAATTACAATTATTGTAAATCAAATTTAAAAAGTGGCAATGACGATAGTGACTGAGTTTCTTGCGCCGCTTCTTCTCAGCACTGGCCCAAATTGTCCCGAAGCGGTGGTAGGGTTAATTTATATGTTGGGACGTGTGAAAGTGCTAGTTGTTAGCCTACAGCCTTACAGAAATAAATGGATTTTATTGGATTTTATTATTTGAACTGTGGCAATGACAATAGTGACTGAGTTTCTTGCGCCGCTTCTTCGCACTGGCCCAATTTGTCCCTAAGCGGCGGTAGGGTAAATTTATATGTTGGGACGTGTAAAAGTGCGACTTGTTAGTCTATTTGCAGAAATTAATAGATTTTATGATTTTGCATCCAGTCACTGCCAGCTGCCTTTTTCAGAACGTCTGTCCATCTAGCCGAGATGTTAAAATATGATAAAATAAGATGCGGACGAAATTTGAACCTCACGTACAGTAGACACGCTAAAAAACCTTTCCAAAATAATCCAACTTGTCTGTCCACTTTGCCAATGAAGTCATCATTATTGTTTTTTCGATCGAGCAACTTACAGACGAAACAACGATCGCTGGAGAACCTGCGATTTCATTCTATAGGTGAAAGGGACCGGTTTCAAGGATGATTTGAGTATACATTAGCAGTATTGTGTTTTAACAGGAGGGTTCCCGCGTGGTAGTTTTCTTCAGTTGTGCCCGCGCTGGCGCCCTGCTGGGGTGTGCCCGCGTGGCGCCTGCGCCCAGCGCCGCGCTCACGCTCGAGTGGCTCCACACACACCACGTGCCGCACCATGCTATACGGTACTTAATTATATTTGATTATTCTAATGGTCGTATGCGCTGACGTGTTTAGTCAATATACTTTGGTATTATTTTCGATTCGAGTAAAAATGGTAGGTGGGATATCTCTACAATCGCTCGAGCGATATGCTAATTTATTCCGAAATTATCAATTCGACCCTGTAATGTTCAATGTGTATGCATCTGCTGACAGAGTTACAAATTTCCTCCCCGATGACCGGAGCCGAAAAGAATTTTTTAAGTGATGTCTTTTAGAGTTACAAAACTTCTCATGCTTGTTGTCATTTCAAAATGCTGCCTATAGATCTGTTATTAATCGTTTTTATTTTTGTTATTTTTAATCTAGTTGTAACGAGAATTTTCTTTTCCGTGTGTGCACTCCACAAGTCTAAAAATAAATGCCATTTTGAGTTGTTATTTTAAACTCGAGCGTTCTTGAGGCTCATCTATCTAAATTAATTGATTGGATTATTTAGTAGGTGGTATGTGAGAAGTTTGCATAAAATCGGTTGAGCGGTTCTTTATTTGTCACATTTTTTGGAAGAAAGAATTTCACTCTGTACGTAGCGAAGCACGTACGAAGTTGCTAGTCAATCATATTTTATCTCATGATTTCTTGTTGTTCCAGGCACATAACGAACTCCCTTGCTGGCGGCGCGCGCGCGGCCGGCGCTCGCGACGGCGCCGAGCTGTGCGCCGCCGCCGCGCGCGCGCTGCTCGCCGCCGCGCACGCGCACGCGCCGCGCCGCACGCCCCGCGCGCCGCGCCCGCCGCACCACCCGCGCGCCATACACAAGCACCAGGACCAGTGACGCCGGTACGTCACCGTCAACTATACTAGCACGCGCACGCGCCGCGCCGCACGCCCCGCGCGCCGCGCCCGCCGCACCACCCGCGCGCCATACACAAGCACCAGGACCAGTGACGCCGGTACGTCACCGTCAACTATACTAGCACGCGCACGCGCCGCGCCGCACGCCCCGCGCGCCGCGCCCGCCGCACCACCCGCGCGCCATACACAAGCACCAGGACCAGTGACGCCGGTACGTCACCGTCAACTATACTAGCACGCGCACGCGCCGCGCCGCACGCCCCGCGCGCCGCGCCCGCCGCACCACCCGCGCGCCATACACAAGCACCAGGACCAGTGACGCCGGTACGTCACCGTCAACTATACTAGCACGCGCACGCGCCGCGCCGCACGCCCCGCGCGCCGCGCCCGCCGCACCACCCGCGCGCCATACACAAGCACCAGGACCAGTGACGCCGGTACGTCACCGTCAACTATACTAGCACGCGCACGCGCCGCGCCGCACGCCCCGCGCGCCGCGCCCGCCGCACCACCCGCGCGCCATACACAAGCACCAGGACCAGTGACGCCGGTACGTCACCGTCAACTATACTAGCACGCGCACGCGCCGCGCCGCACGCCCCGCGCGCCGCGCCCGCCGCACCACCCCCCGCGCGCCATACACAAGCACCAGGACCAGTGACGCCGGTACGTCACCGTCAACTATACTAGCACGCGCACGCGCCGCGCCGCACGCCCCGCGCGCCGCGCCCGCCGCACCACCCGCGCGCCATACACAAGCACCAGGACCAGTGACGCCGGTACGTCACCGTCAACTATACTAGCACGCGCACGCGCCGCGCCGCACGCCCCGCGCGCCGCGCCCGCCGCACCACCCGCGCGCCATACACAAGCACCAGGACCAGTGACGCCGGTACGTCACCGTCAACTATACTAGCACGCGCACGCGCCGCGCCGCACGCCCCGCGCGCCGCGCCCGCCGCACCACCCCCCGCGCGCCATACACAAGCACCAGGACCAGTGACGCCGGTACGTCACCGTCAACTATACTAGCACGCGCACGCGCCGCGCCGCACGCCCCGCGCGCCGCGCCCGCCGCACCACCCGCGCGCCATACACAAGCACCAGGACCAGTGACGCCGGTACGTCACCGTCAACTATACTAGCACGCGCACGCGCCGCGCCGCACGCCCCGCGCGCCGCGCCCGCCGCACCACCCCCCGCGCGCCATACACAAGCACCAGGACCAGTGACGCCGGTACGTCACCGTCAACTATACTAGCACGCGCACGCGCCGCGCCGCACGCCCCGCGCGCCGCGCCCGCCGCACCACCCGCGCGCCATACACAAGCACCAGGACCAGTGACGCCGGTACGTCACCGTCAACTATACTAGCACGCGCACGCGCCGCGCCGCACGCCCCGCGCGCCGCGCCCGCCGCACCACCCGCGCGCCATACACAAGCACCAGGACCAGTGACGCCGGTACGTCACCGTCAACTATACTAGCACGCGCACGCGCCGCGCCGCACGCCCCGCGCGCCGCGCCCGCCGCACCACCCGCGCGCCATACACAAGCACCAGGACCAGTGACGCCGGTACGTCACCGTCAACTATACTAGCACGCGCACGCGCCGCGCCGCACGCCCCGCGCGCCGCGCCCGCCGCACCACCCGCGCGCCATACACAAGCACCAGGACCAGTGACGCCGGTACGTCACCGTCAACTATACTAGCACGCGCACGCGCCGCGCCGCACGCCCCGCGCGCCGCGCCCGCCGCACCACCCGCGCGCCATACACAAGCACCAGGACCAGTGACGCCGGTACGTCACCGTCAACTATACTAGCACGCGCACGCGCCGCGCCGCACGCCCCGCGCGCCGCGCCCGCCGCACCACCCGCGCGCCATACACAAGCACCAGGACCAGTGACGCCGGTACGTCACCGTCAACTATACTAGCACGCGCACGCGCCGCGCCGCACGCCCCGCGCGCCGCGCCCGCCGCACCACCCGCGCGCCATACACAAGCACCAGGACCAGTGACGCCGGTACGTCACCGTCAACTATACTAGCACGCGCACGCGCCGCGCCGCACGCCCCGCGCGCCGCGCCCGCCGCACCACCCCGCGCGCCATACACAAGCACCAGGACCAGTGACGCCGGTACGTCACCGTCAACTATACTAGCACGCGCACGCGCCGCGCCGCACGCCCCGCGCGCCGCGCCCGCCGCACCACCCGCGCGCCATACACAAGCACCAGGACCAGTGACGCCGGTACGTCACCGTCAACTATACTAGCACGCGCACGCGCCGCGCCGCACGCCCCGCGCGCCGCGCCCGCCGCACCACCCGCGCGCCATACACAAGCACCAGGACCAGTGACGCCGGTACGTCACCGTCAACTATACTAGCACGCGCACGCGCCGCGCCGCACGCCCCGCGCGCCGCGCCCGCCGCACCACCCGCGCGCCATACACAAGCACCAGGACCAGTGACGCCGGTACGTCACCGTCAACTATACTAGCACGCGCACGCGCCGCGCCGCACGCCCCGCGCGCCGCGCCCGCCGCACCACCCGCGCGCCATACACAAGCACCAGGACCAGTGACGCCGGTACGTCACCGTCAACTATACTAGCACGCGCACGCGCCGCGCCGCACGCCCCGCGCGCCGCGCCCGCCGCACCACCCGCGCGCCATACACAAGCACCAGGACCAGTGACGCCGGTACGTCACCGTCAACTATACTAGCACGCGCACGCGCCGCGCCGCACGCCCCGCGCGCCGCGCCCGCCGCACCACCCCGCGCGCCATACACAAGCACCAGGACCAGTGACGCCGGTACGTCACCGTCAACTATACTAGCACGCGCACGCGCCGCGCCGCACGCCCCGCGCGCCGCGCCCGCCGCACCACCCGCGCGCCATACACAAGCACCAGGACCAGTGACGCCGGTACGTCACCGTCAACTATACTAGCACGCGCACGCGCCGCGCCGCACGCCCCGCGCGCCGCGCCCGCCGCACCACCCCGCGCGCCATACACAAGCACCAGGACCAGTGACGCCGGTACGTCACCGTCAACTATACTAGCACGCGCACGCGCCGCGCCGCACGCCCCGCGCGCCGCGCCCGCCGCACCACCCGCGCGCCATACACAAGCACCAGGACCAGTGACGCCGGTACGTCACCGTCAACTATACTAGCACGCGCACGCGCCGCGCCGCACGCCCCGCGCGCCGCGCCCGCCGCACCACCCGCGCGCCATACACAAGCACCAGGACCAGTGACGCCGGTACGTCACCGTCAACTATACTAGCACGCGCACGCGCCGCGCCGCACGCCCCGCGCGCCGCGCCCGCCGCACCACCCGCGCGCCATACACAAGCACCAGGACCAGTGACGCCGGTACGTCACCGTCAACTATACTAGCACGCGCACGCGCCGCGCCGCACGCCCCGCGCGCCGCGCCCGCCGCACCACCCGCGCGCCATACACAAGCACCAGGACCAGTGACGCCGGTACGTCACCGTCAACTATACTAGCACGCGCACGCGCCGCGCCGCACGCCCCGCGCGCCGCGCCCGCCGCACCACCCGCGCGCCATACACAAGCACCAGGACCAGTGACGCCGGTACGTCACCGTCAACTATACTAGCACGCGCACGCGCCGCGCCGCACGCCCCGCGCGCCGCGCCCGCCGCACCACCCGCGCGCCATACACAAGCACCAGGACCAGTGACGCCGGTACGTCACCGTCAACTATACTAGCACGCGCACGCGCCGCGCCGCACGCCCCGCGCGCCGCGCCCGCCGCACCACCCGCGCGCCATACACAAGCACCAGGACCAGTGACGCCGGTACGTCACCGTCAACTATACTAGCACGCGCACGCGCCGCGCCGCACGCCCCGCGCGCCGCGCCCGCCGCACCACCCCGCGCGCCATACACAAGCACCAGGACCAGTGACGCCGGTACGTCACCGTCAACTATACTAGCACGCGCACGCGCCGCGCCGCACGCCCCGCGCGCCGCGCCCGCCGCACCACCCGCGCGCCATACACAAGCACCAGGACCAGTGACGCCGGTACGTCACCGTCAACTATACTAGCACGCGCACGCGCCGCGCCGCACGCCCCGCGCGCCGCGCCCGCCGCACCACCCGCGCGCCATACACAAGCACCAGGACCAGTGACGCCGGTACGTCACCGTCAACTATACTAGCACGCGCACGCGCCGCGCCGCACGCCCCGCGCGCCGCGCCCGCCGCACCACCCGCGCGCCATACACAAGCACCAGGACCAGTGACGCCGGTACGTCACCGTCAACTATACTAGCACGCGCACGCGCCGCGCCGCACGCCCCGCGCGCCGCGCCCGCCGCACCACCCCCGCGCGCCATACACAAGCACCAGGACCAGTGACGCCGGTACGTCACCGTCAACTATACTAGCACGCGCACGCGCCGCGCCGCACGCCCCGCGCGCCGCGCCCGCCGCACCACCCGCGCGCCATACACAAGCACCAGGACCAGTGACGCCGGTACGTCACCGTCAACTATACTAGCACGCGCACGCGCCGCGCCGCACGCCCCGCGCGCCGCGCCCGCCGCACCACCCGCGCGCCATACACAAGCACCAGGACCAGTGACGCCGGTACGTCACCGTCAACTATACTAGCACGCGCACGCGCCGCGCCGCACGCCCCGCGCGCCGCGCCCGCCGCACCACCCGCGCGCCATACACAAGCACCAGGACCAGTGACGCCGGTACGTCACCGTCAACTATACTAGCACGCGCACGCGCCGCGCCGCACGCCCCGCGCGCCGCGCCCGCCGCACCACCCGCGCGCCATACACAAGCACCAGGACCAGTGACGCCGGTACGTCACCGTCAACTATACTAGCACGCGCACGCGCCGCGCCGCACGCCCCGCGCGCCGCGCCCGCCGCACCACCCGCGCGCCATACACAAGCACCAGGACCAGTGACGCCGGTACGTCACCGTCAACTATACTAGCACGCGCACGCGCCGCGCCGCACGCCCCGCGCGCCGCGCCCGCCGCACCACCCGCGCGCCATACACAAGCACCAGGACCAGTGACGCCGGTACGTCACCGTCAACTATACTAGCACGCGCACGCGCCGCGCCGCACGCCCCGCGCGCCGCGCCCGCCGCACCACCCGCGCGCCATACACAAGCACCAGGACCAGTGACGCCGGTACGTCACCGTCAACTATACTAGCACGCGCACGCGCCGCGCCGCACGCCCCGCGCGCCGCGCCCGCCGCACCACCCGCGCGCCATACACAAGCACCAGGACCAGTGACGCCGGTACGTCACCGTCAACTATACTAGCACGCGCACGCGCCGCGCCGCACGCCCCGCGCGCCGCGCCCGCCGCACCACCCGCGCGCCATACACAAGCACCAGGACCAGTGACGCCGGTACGTCACCGTCAACTATACTAGCACGCGCACGCGCCGCGCCGCACGCCCCGCGCGCCGCGCCCGCCGCACCACCCGCGCGCCATACACAAGCACCAGGACCAGTGACGCCGGTACGTCACCGTCAACTATACTAGCACGCGCACGCGCCGCGCCGCACGCCCCGCGCGCCGCGCCCGCCGCACCACCCGCGCGCCATACACAAGCACCAGGACCAGTGACGCCGGTACGTCACCGTCAACTATACTAGCACGCGCACGCGCCGCGCCGCACGCCCCGCGCGCCGCGCCCGCCGCACCACCCGCGCGCCATACACAAGCACCAGGACCAGTGACGCCGGTACGTCACCGTCAACTATACTAGCACGCGCACGCGCCGCGCCGCACGCCCCGCGCGCCGCGCCCGCCGCACCACCCGCGCGCCATACACAAGCACCAGGACCAGTGACGCCGGTACGTCACCGTCAACTATACTAGCACGCGCACGCGCCGCGCCGCACGCCCCGCGCGCCGCGCCCGCCGCACCACCCGCGCGCCATACACAAGCACCAGGACCAGTGACGCCGGTACGTCACCGTCAACTATACTAGCACGCGCACGCGCCGCGCCGCACGCCCCGCGCGCCGCGCCCGCCGCACCACCCCGCGCGCCATACACAAGCACCAGGACCAGTGACGCCGGTACGTCACCGTCAACTATACTAGCACGCGCACGCGCCGCGCCGCACGCCCCGCGCGCCGCGCCCGCCGCACCACCCGCGCGCCATACACAAGCACCAGGACCAGTGACGCCGGTACGTCACCGTCAACTATACTAGCACGCGCACGCGCCGCGCCGCACGCCCCGCGCGCCGCGCCCGCCGCACCACCCGCGCGCCATACACAAGCACCAGGACCAGTGACGCCGGTACGTCACCGTCAACTATACTAGCACGCGCACGCGCCGCGCCGCACGCCCCGCGCGCCGCGCCCGCCGCACCACCCCGCGCGCCATACACAAGCACCAGGACCAGTGACGCCGGTACGTCACCGTCAACTATACTAGCACGCGCACGCGCCGCGCCGCACGCCCCGCGCGCCGCGCCCGCCGCACCACCCGCGCGCCATACACAAGCACCAGGACCAGTGACGCCGGTACGTCACCGTCAACTATACTAGCACGCGCACGCGCCGCGCCGCACGCCCCGCGCGCCGCGCCCGCCGCACCACCCGCGCGCCATACACAAGCACCAGGACCAGTGACGCCGGTACGTCACCGTCAACTATACTAGCACGCGCACGCGCCGCGCCGCACGCCCCGCGCGCCGCGCCCGCCGCACCACCCGCGCGCCATACACAAGCACCAGGACCAGTGACGCCGGTACGTCACCGTCAACTATACTAGCACGCGCACGCGCCGCGCCGCACGCCCCGCGCGCCGCGCCCGCCGCACCACCCGCGCGCCATACACAAGCACCAGGACCAGTGACGCCGGTACGTCACCGTCAACTATACTAGCACGCGCACGCGCCGCGCCGCACGCCCCGCGCGCCGCGCCCGCCGCACCACCCGCGCGCCATACACAAGCACCAGGACCAGTGACGCCGGTACGTCACCGTCAACTATACTAGCACGCGCACGCGCCGCGCCGCACGCCCCGCGCGCCGCGCCCGCCGCACCACCCGCGCGCCATACACAAGCACCAGGACCAGTGACGCCGGTACGTCACCGTCAACTATACTAGCACGCGCACGCGCCGCGCCGCACGCCCCGCGCGCCGCGCCCGCCGCACCACCCGCGCGCCATACACAAGCACCAGGACCAGTGACGCCGGTACGTCACCGTCAACTATACTAGCACGCGCACGCGCCGCGCCGCACGCCCCGCGCGCCGCGCCCGCCGCACCACCCGCGCGCCATACACAAGCACCAGGACCAGTGACGCCGGTACGTCACCGTCAACTATACTAGCACGCGCACGCGCCGCGCCGCACGCCCCGCGCGCCGCGCCCGCCGCACCACCCGCGCGCCATACACAAGCACCAGGACCAGTGACGCCGGTACGTCACCGTCAACTATACTAGCACGCGCACGCGCCGCGCCGCACGCCCCGCGCGCCGCGCCCGCCGCACCACCCGCGCGCCATACACAAGCACCAGGACCAGTGACGCCGGTACGTCACCGTCAACTATACTAGCACGCGCACGCGCCGCGCCGCACGCCCCGCGCGCCGCGCCCGCCGCACCACCCGCGCGCCATACACAAGCACCAGGACCAGTGACGCCGGTACGTCACCGTCAACTATACTAGCACGCGCACGCGCCGCGCCGCACGCCCCGCGCGCCGCGCCCGCCGCACCACCCGCGCGCCATACACAAGCACCAGGACCAGTGACGCCGGTACGTCACCGTCAACTATACTAGCACGCGCACGCGCCGCGCCGCACGCCCCGCGCGCCGCGCCCGCCGCACCACCCGCGCGCCATACACAAGCACCAGGACCAGTGACGCCGGTACGTCACCGTCAACTATACTAGCACGCGCACGCGCCGCGCCGCACGCCCCGCGCGCCGCGCCCGCCGCACCACCCGCGCGCCATACACAAGCACCAGGACCAGTGACGCCGGTACGTCACCGTCAACTATACTAGCACGCGCACGCGCCGCGCCGCACGCCCCGCGCGCCGCGCCCGCCGCACCACCCGCGCGCCATACACAAGCACCAGGACCAGTGACGCCGGTACGTCACCGTCAACTATACTAGCACGCGCACGCGCCGCGCCGCACGCCCCGCGCGCCGCGCCCGCCGCACCACCCGCGCGCCATACACAAGCACCAGGACCAGTGACGCCGGTACGTCACCGTCAACTATACTAGCACGCGCACGCGCCGCGCCGCACGCCCCGCGCGCCGCGCCCGCCGCACCACCCGCGCGCCATACACAAGCACCAGGACCAGTGACGCCGGTACGTCACCGTCAACTATACTAGCACGCGCACGCGCCGCGCCGCACGCCCCGCGCGCCGCGCCCGCCGCACCACCCCGCGCGCCATACACAAGCACCAGGACCAGTGACGCCGGTACGTCACCGTCAACTATACTAGCACGCGCACGCGCCGCGCCGCACGCCCCGCGCGCCGCGCCCGCCGCACCACCCGCGCGCCATACACAAGCACCAGGACCAGTGACGCCGGTACGTCACCGTCAACTATACTAGCACGCGCACGCGCCGCGCCGCACGCCCCGCGCGCCGCGCCCGCCGCACCACCCGCGCGCCATACACAAGCACCAGGACCAGTGACGCCGGTACGTCACCGTCAACTATACTAGCACGCGCACGCGCCGCGCCGCACGCCCCGCGCGCCGCGCCCGCCGCACCACCCGCGCGCCATACACAAGCACCAGGACCAGTGACGCCGGTACGTCACCGTCAACTATACTAGCACGCGCACGCGCCGCGCCGCACGCCCCGCGCGCCGCGCCCGCCGCACCACCCGCGCGCCATACACAAGCACCAGGACCAGTGACGCCGGTACGTCACCGTCAACTATACTAGCACGCGCACGCGCCGCGCCGCACGCCCCGCGCGCCGCGCCCGCCGCACCACCCGCGCGCCATACACAAGCACCAGGACCAGTGACGCCGGTACGTCACCGTCAACTATACTAGCACGCGCACGCGCCGCGCCGCACGCCCCGCGCGCCGCGCCCGCCGCACCACCCGCGCGCCATACACAAGCACCAGGACCAGTGACGCCGGTACGTCACCGTCAACTATACTAGCACGCGCACGCGCCGCGCCGCACGCCCCGCGCGCCGCGCCCGCCGCACCACCCGCGCGCCATACACAAGCACCAGGACCAGTGACGCCGGTACGTCACCGTCAACTATACTAGCACGCGCACGCGCCGCGCCGCACGCCCCGCGCGCCGCGCCCGCCGCACCACCCGCGCGCCATACACAAGCACCAGGACCAGTGACGCCGGTACGTCACCGTCAACTATACTAGCACGCGCACGCGCCGCGCCGCACGCCCCGCGCGCCGCGCCCGCCGCACCACCCGCGCGCCATACACAAGCACCAGGACCAGTGACGCCGGTACGTCACCGTCAACTATACTAGCACGCGCACGCGCCGCGCCGCACGCCCCGCGCGCCGCGCCCGCCGCACCACCCGCGCGCCATACACAAGCACCAGGACCAGTGACGCCGGTACGTCACCGTCAACTATACTAGCACGCGCACGCGCCGCGCCGCACGCCCCGCGCGCCGCGCCCGCCGCACCACCCGCGCGCCATACACAAGCACCAGGACCAGTGACGCCGGTACGTCACCGTCAACTATACTAGCACGCGCACGCGCCGCGCCGCACGCCCCGCGCGCCGCGCCCGCCGCACCACCCGCGCGCCATACACAAGCACCAGGACCAGTGACGCCGGTACGTCACCGTCAACTATACTAGCACGCGCACGCGCCGCGCCGCACGCCCCGCGCGCCGCGCCCGCCGCACCACCCGCGCGCCATACACAAGCACCAGGACCAGTGACGCCGGTACGTCACCGTCAACTATACTAGCACGCGCACGCGCCGCGCCGCACGCCCCGCGCGCCGCGCCCGCCGCACCACCCGCGCGCCATACACAAGCACCAGGACCAGTGACGCCGGTACGTCACCGTCAACTATACTAGCACGCGCACGCGCCGCGCCGCACGCCCCGCGCGCCGCGCCCGCCGCACCACCCCGCGCGCCATACACAAGCACCAGGACCAGTGACGCCGGTACGTCACCGTCAACTATACTAGCACGCGCACGCGCCGCGCCGCACGCCCCGCGCGCCGCGCCCGCCGCACCACCCGCGCGCCATACACAAGCACCAGGACCAGTGACGCCGGTACGTCACCGTCAACTATACTAGCACGCGCACGCGCCGCGCCGCACGCCCCGCGCGCCGCGCCCGCCGCACCACCCGCGCGCCATACACAAGCACCAGGACCAGTGACGCCGGTACGTCACCGTCAACTATACTAGCACGCGCACGCGCCGCGCCGCACGCCCCGCGCGCCGCGCCCGCCGCACCACCCGCGCGCCATACACAAGCACCAGGACCAGTGACGCCGGTACGTCACCGTCAACTATACTAGCACGCGCACGCGCCGCGCCGCACGCCCCGCGCGCCGCGCCCGCCGCACCACCCCCCGCGCGCCATACACAAGCACCAGGACCAGTGACGCCGGTACGTCACCGTCAACTATACTAGCACGCGCACGCGCCGCGCCGCACGCCCCGCGCGCCGCGCCCGCCGCACCACCCCCCGCGCGCCATACACAAGCACCAGGACCAGTGACGCCGGTACGTCACCGTCAACTATACTAGCACGCGCACGCGCCGCGCCGCACGCCCCGCGCGCCGCGCCCGCCGCACCACCCCCCGCGCGCCATACACAAGCACCAGGACCAGTGACGCCGGTACGTCACCGTCAACTATACTAGCACGCGCACGCGCCGCGCCGCACGCCCCGCGCGCCGCGCCCGCCGCACCACCCCCCGCGCGCCATACACAAGCACCAGGACCAGTGACGCCGGTACGTCACCGTCAACTATACTAGCACGCGCACGCGCCGCGCCGCACGCCCCGCGCGCCGCGCCCGCCGCACCACCCCCCGCGCGCCATACACAAGCACCAGGACCAGTGACGCCGGTACGTCACCATCAACTATACTAGCACGCGCACGCGCCGCGCCGCACGCCCCGCGCGCCGCGCCCGCCGCACCACCCCCCGCGCGCCATACACAAGCACCAGGACCAGTGACGCCGGTACGTCACCGTCAACTATACTAGCACGCGCCGCGCCGCACGCCCCGCGCGCCGCGCCCGCCGCACCACCCCCCGCGCGCCATACACAAGCACCAGGACCAGTGACGCCGGTACGTCACCATCAACTATACTAGCACGCGCACGCGCCGCGCCGCACGCCCCGCGCGCCGCGCCCGCCGCACCACCCCCCGCGCGCCATACACAAGCACCAGGACCAGTGACGCCGGTACGTCACCGTCAACTATACTAGCACGCGCACGCGCCGCGCCGCACGCCCCGCGCGCCGCGCCCGCCGCACCACCCCCCGCGCGCCATACACAAGCACCAGGACCAGTGACGCCGGTACGTCACCGTCAACTATACTAGCACGCGCACGCGCCGCGCCGCACGCCCCGCGCGCCGCGCCCGCCGCACCACCCCCCGCGCGCCATACACAAGCACCAGGACCAGTGACGCCGGTACGTCACCGTCAACTATACTAGCACGCGCACGCGCCGCGCCGCACGCCCCGCGCGCCGCGCCCGCCGCACCACCCCCCGCGCGCCATACACAAGCACCAGGACCAGTGACGCCGGTACGTCACCGTCAACTATACTAGCACGCGCACGCGCCGCGCCGCACGCCCCGCGCGCCGCGCCCGCCGCACCACCCCCCGCGCGCCATACACAAGCACCAGGACCAGTGACGCCGGTACGTCACCGTCAACTATACTAGCACGCGCACGCGCCGCGCCGCACGCCCCGCGCGCCGCGCCCGCCGCACCACCCCCCGCGCGCCATACACAAGCACCAGGACCAGTGACGCCGGTACGTCACCATCAACTATATTAGCACGCGCACGCGCCGCGCCGCACGCCCCGCGCCCCATACACAAGCACCAAAAAAATTCAAATCAAAAAAAATTGATGATTTTTACAGAAATGACTTCAGTCCGTTAAAACTGAACTTTTTTCCAAAGAAACATGATTCAAATTTTCACTAGTTCTTTCATAAAAAGCCTCTAAATGGCACACTCCGCAATGAACAGCGCACACTCGAACCGAACCGCGTCGCTGCGGCGTAAAGCAACACGCCCCGCGGTGTCTTTTCCGCGTGCGCGCTGTACATTGCGGGTTAGAATTAATTTTTTTTTTTATGTCAAAAAATAAAAGTTGTTTCCCAGCCAAAATTTATTTTTCATACGATTTGGTTTGATGTACTGAACGCGTGGTTGACGGCTTCGGTAAGGTTTTTTTTTTACACCCTGTATATAGTTAGAGGCTATAGTTTACTGGTATCACAGCAATGTACGTAATTGATTTCATTTTTTTGTTTACCCAGAAACGAGCCGCATGGCGACGACGGCTGAGTTTTAACCTACCCCAGGACTACATACATGAAATGACCAGATACCAACGACGCTATCTTGTTACCTTGCGGTTGTGAATAAACGCAATTAGACAAAGCCGTTTCGCAGTACGCATCCTACATAGTTGTATATCTATTTTATTACAAACCATATTTCCAAATTTACTTATTTGGTTTTTAATAATCGTTTCAGTTTCGTTATCGCCTTATAAACAACCATTTTTAATACTATGCTAGTAATATTTATTTGATACTAAATTACGCAAAAGTCAACCAACCACCAATGATCGGTGGTGCATTTATCATTCATGGCGATTTTAATAGATTAATTAATATTAATTTGATTTTAATAGATTAAGTATTATTATCAGCATCTAAGTGATAGTTGTTAGATCGCAAAAACCAACATCTTACATACGAGAAGTTTTAATATTTTATATCTTCCTACTAACTTATGCCCAACTTATATCCCGTGACTTTATTTGTGTCTCTTGTTAGTAAATTTCTTGTATACGACGTAACTTACAAGAATAAGTTAAAATAAGTAGTGTAATTTTGATTTAAAATGCCTCGATATTTTATGTGTACCATTGTTTGCTCTTATACTATTTTCAAGGCGCTAAGTAAGTCTTTCCGAAGTGTTATTAGACTGTCAGCGAACGTAGAGTTACAGGAATCACGAATTATTAATTTCGTGCAATAAAATTAACGTCATTCTAGCAATATATTTAATTGGCGTGTTAAAATAATGATGTCGTGTGGATTGTTGGCAGTACGGACATACATCGTGTGCCGATACGGAAAGTTGTTATAACTTTTTGAATATTTAAACTAATTTCTGTATTGCCTTCGATTATTGCGCGATGGATATTTTAGAGAAGCATAATAAAATTAAAAAGGAAAAGTGTTTAAAATTCCGTGGATTTTGGATCAAATATGTATTGCTTTCAGTCACCATTTTTTCATTAATTCAGTGCGTGAACATGAACTTATAATTTTAGATTTTTCGACTTTTTTGTTAATTACTCATGAATGCTTAGATCTACAAACCATCTCAAAGTTTACTTACTACATGTAGGATGGTAACATGAAAGTTTACATAGAAATTAATATAATATTGTTTGCTTGTTGTAACTAGAAAATATTGTCCATGTGCAAGTAAATGCCTCGATATATATAAGATGTAAAATTTGAATTTTTATAATGAAAAGTACATTTAATAAAGCTTTATGCTTGCGCCAGTACATACATCTTGGGCCTTAGATGCCAAATTAAAGTTGAATGGGCTCGTTTTATCAAGCACCGTCGAAAAAATGCAACTATTTTCTTAGGCTTTCTTACATTTCAGTTGAAGACACCTATAATAATAATACTTATGATAAGATACTAGCAGTACCTGTTTCAGATTGTTGTTGAAAAATGCACTCGCAAGTCTACAAAATGATAAAATTGAGTTACAGGGATATGATTGTTAGCCTCATAATTTTGCATGTTTATAAAAATTTTTGTTCATAGCTTTTAAAGTTTCATTAAATTATGAACTGTAATGATAATTCATAAATTATAAAGTAGAAATAAGTAGACCTCGTCGAGTGTGAAAACGAGCACACACAGAGTTAGTTTGAATGTTAAATATTTTGTCATATTTTCTGTATAGCACAGCGCAACTTAAACTTTGTAAAGATTTTATAACAAATGTAGCATACTAAGCGAAAGTTGTTTCCATTTTTATTAAACTGTACAAAAGAGTTTGTTTTTTTACTTTTCTTAATTGAAAACAGTCGTCATATTTACAAAACGTTTTATTCAAGTCTTTTGTAACTTAAAAATTAAATCATAATTTTGCAAAAATACTTATTGTACTCGACAAAACTCACTTTAATCAATTTTTTTTGTATAACGAGAACTCAACATCCTTACAACAGGTTAAAACTCCAGGACACACAAGACAAGGTCTCATGTGACTCTTTTTAAAAAAAATAGTTTGGATCTTTAAAACTGACAACGCATAAATCTCTGATCCTCAGTCAGAAGCAGCCTCCGAAAAGTCTTAATGGTCTTCCACCAGGTTCTTCTTTACGTAACTCCAGAGATCGTCGAAGTTCCCAAACTCAAAGTCCAACTGCTGGGCTGCAAACCACGACTCCCGCAATCGCCAAAGTTACAAGTCCATCCAAAGTCCAACTCCTGGGCTGCAACCCCTGTGTTGTACCGGCCAGTTCACAAGTCTGCTACTTTTGTATGACCTGCTTCTCGATCTTGTCCTGCTGCTCCTGCGACTGCAGCTGCGCGAGGGTCAGCAGGGACACTCCGAGCTGGTCCTCGCGCGTGAAAGGCTGCGCCATCGCGCGCAACCAGCGTTTGCAGATCTGAAAAGAGAAAAGCGAGTTAGGCCTGTGTCCACCGAGGCGGAAAAGACAGATGTGTTTTGAATAACCAATGAGATTTCGTAATTTCTCCTCTTCTCTCCTCTTGAAACATTTTCACCGAAGCTAAGCGGAGGGATGTGGAAATAACGAAATCTGATTTATATAATAAATAGTATCAGGCGTTACTTTGCGGAAATCCATAATTAGTATTAACATTGAAAAATTACTTAGCTTTAGATTTCCGCTCAGTTACGCCGGCATAAGTACCCAACTACACTACCTGTGACCACCGACTGTGCAAAAGAAAACCAGAGGTTTTCTTTTGCACGTCGGTGTTGGTACTAATTATTGCATTATCTGTTTTGCATGCGATTTGTGGGAGGGCGGGCGGTGCTTTTTGCATGTGCTTGTTCTCTAACATAGTCGGTGGTCACAGGTAGTGTAGTTGGGTACTTATGCCGGCGTAACTGAGCGGAAATCTAAAGCTAAGTAATTTTTCAATGTTAATACGAAATCTGATTGGTTATAAAAACACATGGCTTGTCTCCTTTTTTCTTTGCTTTGGTCGAAACCTGGCAGTGGCGTAGCGTGCCTTGGCCCTTATTAAAATAAGGGGGTAAAAATTAACTAAATTATGAAATTGGGACACTTTTTATGACCTCCTTCCTTTTTTAGGATGTCCACAGCTATTTTTTTTAAATATCCCTGAAAAAATCATGACCAAAAATATATGAGCACCGTCTCCACCCACCAACAGACATCGATCTGATCGTTAGTATACCACGACTAAAATAGTTTTTTTTTTTCATAAAAATGGGAATTCAGAAAAATATAAATTGTTTTTTATTTTGTTTCCATACAAAATTAGTTTCAGTACAGACGATGAAAACATTTATCTGACTTTTAGTTGAAAGGCAACTTATCTGTACCCACCTGCACAGCCTCCTCGGTGCTGAGGTTGCAGAGCGAGTCCTTCAGGTGCTCCTGTATCCAGCGCGGCAGCTTGGAGCGCTTGTCGGCGCGGCTGAAGCGCTTGTCCGCGAATATCATGATGCCGTAGTCCGTCTTGCCTCTGAGAATAGTTACATCATTTTTATAGATTTTGAGAGTTTCGTCCTTAAACTGAAATTTTACCTAACTACACACTTTTAACACTATGAAGCGAAAAAAAAAAGTTGTTACAGAAAATGTGATAAATGAAGAACCGCTTTACTGATTTTGTCACATAAACCATATACTAAATAGTCTGAACAAACCCTAAACATTTGGTTTGGATAGGTGAGCACGTCCTTGAGTTATAAAATTACAAGGAAAAGTATAAAATGACAACCATAAATATTTCTGCGGCTCCTATATATACACCAATGTGATTTTTTTGACAATTTCTAAAGATAATGGAACGGACCCTTCAAGTTCTTGTCCAACTCGCACTTGGCTGAAAGCCTGTTAGCTGGAATGGCCTGGAATAATTTTTGTATATTACATTAGTGATAGTGGATGTTACCTCAAAGCCCTGCCAACACACTGCGCGGCGTGACGCATCGCGTCGAAAGTTAGGAAGTCATTTTCTCGAATCTGTGAAAATATAAAAAAGTCAAATTTAGTTCATTTTTTATTTCCTTCCCTAATCACTCGGTTTCAAATGCACAAAAGTCATTCCAGTGTGCTCAACTGTTCAACACCATTTTTGTATACACCAGCCGTGTCTTGTTGAAGAATTCATGGTATGAGTGTTTCGTACCGAAATAGTTGTTAACTAGAAAGCACCTCAATTTGGAAGGGATTAGTAGTTAGTGATTTTTTTCTATGTTTTTATTTATTTGGGATAGCTTTGCTCTTGACCCAAGACTAAGCCCGAACGAGGCAAAGACTGAGTCTACGATGGAGCGAGCTCACCTAGAAGATGTCTGTTTACTCTAGCTTTGAAGATTCCTAGGTTGTAATTGCAGGATTTGCAGGGAAACACTGAAGCAGGTAGTGAGTTCTACTCTTTTGCAGTGCGCATCAGGAATGCAGATGAGAAGCACTTGGTTCGTATCAGTGGAACATCGACACGGTACGGATTGTATCCCGCGGTACGTCTGGTGGTCCGATGGTAAAAGGCGGCCGGTGGAATGAACTGGTGTAGTTCATGACCACACTCGCCGAAGTCACCTATGAGCCTCTTGGCTCTACGTTCAATCGAGTCAAGAGCAGCAAGTTGGTATTTGGCGGAACCATCCCAGAGATGTAAAAAACCTTCCTTCGAAACCAATAATGTTTTACTGAGCATGCGATGGTGCTGCCCGAGTTATCTCGCGCCGTCATCAG
The DNA here is from genome assembly GCA_963921415.1 of Pyrausta despicata. Taxonomy (NCBI): domain Eukaryota; kingdom Metazoa; phylum Arthropoda; class Insecta; order Lepidoptera; family Crambidae; genus Pyrausta; species Pyrausta despicata. The sequence continues at coordinate 13,406,233 of OY992861.1, read as the reverse complement.
TGTTCGTCAAGAGATCGCGAGCCACGAGCGCGAACCCGAGAAGTGTAAACGCCGTGTGTAGCAAGCCCCGCGAACCAGAGGCTCTTGCCTCTTGCCTTGTGAAACACCAAAATAGCAACTAAGGACGATGGTGGTGGAGGTGGTGCTGGAGTCTACCCGGAGACCTGGCTGTATAGTGCAAGTAGCATATATCTACGGGACCTGGAACTGCTCCCTGAGGTAGTCCAGGCGCGCCTTGAGGATGCGCGACTGCGTGAACACGTAGGGGATGCCGAACATCAGCACGCAGCGCCCGAGGTGGTGCTCGAGTCTACCTGGAGACCTGGCTGTATAGTGCAAGTAGCATATATCTACGGGACCTGGAACTGCTCCCTGAGGTAGTCCAGGCGCGCCTTGAGGATGCGCGACTGCGTGAACACGTAGGGGATGCCGAACATCAGCACGCAGCGCCCGAGGTGGTGCTCGAGTCTACCTGGAGACCTGGCTGTATAGTGCAAGTAGCATATATCTACGGGACCTGGAACTGCTCCCTGAGGTAGTCCAGGCGCGCCTTGAGGATGCGCGACTGCGTGAACACGTAGGGGATGCCGAACATCAGCACGCAGCGCCCGAGGTGGTGCTCGAGTCTACCTGGAGACCTGGCTGTATAGTGCAAGTAGCATATATCTACGGGACCTGGAACTGCTCCCTGAGGTAGTCCAGGCGCGCCTTGAGGATGCGCGACTGCGTGAACACGTAGGGGATGCCGAACATCAGCACGCAGCGCCCGAGGTGGTGCTCGAGTCTACCTGGAGACCTGGCTGTATAGTGCAAGTAGCATATATCTACGGGACCTGGAACTGCTCCCTGAGGTAGTCCAGGCGCGCCTTGAGGATGCGCGACTGCGTGAACACGTAGGGGATGCCGAACATCAGCACGCAGCGCCCGAGGTGGTGCTCGAGTCTACCTGGAGACCTGGCTGTATAGTGCAAGTAGCATATATCTACGGGACCTGGAACTGCTCCCTGAGGTAGTCCAGGCGCGCCTTGAGGATGCGCGACTGCGTGAACACGTAGGGGATGCCGAACATCAGCACGCAGCGCCCGAGGTGGTGCTCGAGTCTACCTGGAGACCTGGCTGTATAGTGCAAGTAGCATATATCTACGGGACCTGGAACTGCTCCCTGAGGTAGTCCAGGCGCGCCTTGAGGATGCGCGACTGCGTGAACACGTAGGGGATGCCGAACATCAGCACGCAGCGCCCGAGGTGGTGCTCGAAGTCGACCCCCTCGGACACTTTCCCGCGTGCGACTGAGAGCAGCACCGCACCGCGACCCGACTCGCAAGCCTAATGACAAAAAAGTAGCTTGAGAACCGATTTTTAGGGTTCCGTAGTCCGACAAGGAACCCTTATAAGATCATTCAGTCCGTCCTAGTCTGTCCTGACTGATTTGCATGTTACTTGGTTCGAGGATACTTCACATATAGGTCTCATTTTTAAAAATACGACGAACAAAAAATTAAAATTACACCTTTTTAAGGGTACCTCCCTATACATGTAAGGGGGGGGGAATTATTTTTTTTGAGTGCACCCCCTTGTGTGGGGATCGTTGAAAAGAACTATGAAAATAAGATAGGGTTTCCACACAATACTTTTTATCAGCTTTACCATTTGCGAGTTACAGTTACAGCCCGCCAAAGTCGTTTACTCGGTGTCCCCCCCCCCCTGTAATTTCTAAAGTCTTGGACCTATAAACTTCAAATCTCTCACGTAAAAAAACAGGCACGGAAACTCTTATTTAAAATTGTTTCGGGTATCCTGTGATGAATACTTTCGAAATTATAAATAATAAAAAAATATATAGTTTACAATGATGACATTGACGACTAGGGAGATGATGATGATGCAAGAAATGCAAAACAGCACGATGCCAAAATTGAGTACGGAACCCTACTTGATGCGTGGTCCGACACGCACTTGGCCGGTTTTCAATAGACAGATAGCGCTAACAGTACGATAAAATTCCAAGATGACCGATTTGAAATGTCAAATTTGATTTTGCAGAAGGTAAAACTTAATGTCATCTTAAATTTGGTCAGCTTATATTAGGTCCTTACCTATGAAATTGGCGTTTTGTATGGGAGGAACAAAAAGTCGAAATTTTTTTATATAGCATATTTATTTAATCAAAGTATGAGCCATTGTAATCTATGCACTTTTGCCATCTCATAGGTAGTTCATTGATCCCTTTACTAAAAAAACCATTCGAACGGGAATCAATAAAATCTTTGAAGGCGACTTGGACTGCCCCATCTGAGTTGAACTTTTTCCCTTGCAAGAAGTTATCCAAATTTCGAAAAAAATGGTAATCTGTTGGAGCAAGGTCCGGGGAGTACGGTGGATGCCTTAGAGATTCCAATTGAAGTTCTTCTAATTTGCTAGCCGTCTGTTGTGCAGTGTGTGGTCTAGCGTTGTCGTGAAGCAGCAGTGGCGTAGAGCGATTGACCAGCCTTGGTTGTTTAGCAACTAGCTTTTCCATCATGGTTTGCAATTGCTGACAATAGATATCTGCCGTAATCGTCTGGCCAGATTTGAGAAAACTGTAATGAACGACACCGGCGCTAGTCCACCAAACGCTTACAAGTAACTTTTTATTGGTCAATTTTCGCTTGGAGCAGGCTTTGGCTGGCTTGCCAGGGTCCAGCCATTGCGATGAGCGCTTCCGATTATCGTAGAGAATCCACTTTTCATCACAGGTAATGATTCGATTTAAAATCCCTTCGTTATTGTGCCGGTCAAGTAATGTAACGCAGCAGTTGACGCGCGTTTGCCGGTTTGCTTCACTCAATTCGTGAGGAACCCACCTTTCAAGTTTTTTAATCTTCCCAATTTGCTTCAAGTGGATTAAAACAGTTTTATCACTAACGCCAAAGCCTGCAGCTAACTCGGACGTGGTTTGCGATGGATCCGCTTCCACAATAGCCTTCAATTCTTCATTATCAACTTGGGTCTCCGGCCGTCCACGGGGCTTGTTTTGCAGGTCGAAATTTCCAGAACGAAAACGTTGGAACCAAAAACGCACTGTGTTTTCTTTTGCGACACAACCGCCATACACATCATTAACCCTTCGAGCCGTTTCCGCAGCACTGGTGCCACGGTGGAACTCGTACTCGTAAATAACGCGATATTTCAAATTTTCCATTTTGTAAATTGAGCGATGCAAACAGAAAAAAGATAAGTAAAAAAACAAATGAATGACGGTTTACGAAACACAACTACATGTGGAAATAGCTGTATAAATTTGAATTTCGAATTCCTAACCAAATAGGAAAAATTTGTGATCAAAGTGGCCAGTACGACAAAACGCCAATTTCATATGTAAGGACCTAATATTTAATAGTACGATAACTATTTATAGGACTATTGAAAAATTAGCACTAAGAGGAATAACTTTGGTACAATAATAATCTTAAGACGAAAGGGTGACTTGCAAACCCCTGTTCGATTCATTTTTGAGTCATAAAACCTATGATGTTAAACAAAATATTCTTTACTTACCTTGATATAGTTTATTAACGCGAAACTTGTTTCTGCTGAGTCTTGCGTCTCGATAAACAGCAACTTATGCCTCTGCAAACTCGCTACTACACCTGCAAAATAAAGTTTCAAATAAGCTGTGCTGTGTTAAATACTACATTCTGGATGGCTTTAGGTATTACTTGCGTGACGACTAGATAACTTTAAAAAAAACGGCTATGGTAGTGTTTAAGTACCTTGGTCATACCAGGCGCCAACAACGCTCTCGAGGTACATGTACGACGTGAAGAAACACACCACTCCATCCGGTACGCACGCAGAAATCTGAGGGGATAAACGACAGATATTCTTAAACTACTTTCAGCTTATGTTCGATGAACGTAACGCGTAATGTTAACACTTAAAAATTACGCACGTAATAAACTAATGAATATATTGCGTTACCTCGACCAGTAGCTGCCCGTAGTTGCGTATGACGGCAACGTCTTCACGCGTCTCGTATTTGGACGAAATGGCAACCTGGTCGCTGCCTTTCGATACTATCTGGAAACAGTACACTTGTCAATATTGTTTTCTCACGAATGAGGTTAAGGATATGTGCGTGCTGGTAACTTTAGCACGGTAATATTATCTATACAGTATTCCATCTTCATATAAACGGACGACGCGCGAGCTATACCTACGCGCCCGGCTCTTGGCATGCGCTTGGCATGCTACCGTCGCGAGTGCGCGCAGTGACGAACGGACGGTGTGCTAGTTTTTAATCAATAACCGCCCGAATTTTTACTCGAAATAAGTATACAATTTTTCAAAATAAGCTTGTAACGTGAGCTATTGGTCTCTCTGTCTTCTTTCTTTTACTTTTATTGTGGAGGTGTAATGTGTCCAATGGTTACTGCAAAAAGCTTAATTTGGATAGATGTCCATGTCTGGGAAATAGAAAAACTTCCATAATACGACACACTCTTACAAGAACAAAATCACTGTAATTAATAGGTATAAACTCTTGGTAATGGAACAAGGCCATAGAATTTTAATATACTTAGGTACATGCCTTTCCATGAACTCCACAATTATCATAAATGGTAAATTGCTCGTTTGTCGTAATCTTTTGAAAAACTATTTGAAAAATTTTCAAAGTTTCTGTTTGTCTGACAGTGACAATCTTGAAGGACGTTCGGAAATCATAACACTTACGAAAAAAATATCTTTTAAGGTTTATAGTTTTAATGTTTACTTTTACTTCAAATCCAATTACATTTTAACCACATTTTTAGTGTAATTTGTTTTCTCCATTATTTCACTTATTTTCTCCATGAATTGCCTTTATGTTTTATTCAAAACTGAGCTTCGATGCGTTTTCGAAAGTGTCATTCGTTCATAGCTCAATCTAGGGGGCAGCTCTTTTACGTTAGGATGACGTCACTTGCGTAAGGCTATCGAGTTTACCTTACGACGACGAAAGTGCTTCGTGCTGCCTACTTAAGTAATTGTGTTATTCTATTACGTTGCGAATACGTGAATTGTTCGTGCTTAATCTTTCCTTTCTTCCTTTCTTAATCTTTCGCCCGGCGCTTACTGTACCCGTAAGCGCCGGGCGAAAGATTAAGAAAGGAAGTCACTTAAACCAGTCAATCTAAGTATATTCCTGAGAATTATTTAAAAAAAAAATACTCACCATAGGCAATATACAAGGCCTGGCTAACGTCATGGTGAACGAGCTCATTATCACAGGGTTGAAGTCTAATATCTTGGGGTACATGTCCAGCGGTGATAACGTCCCTGAAAAAATATAAGTACGTCGATTTCAGTTAAACCGTGAAACGACTACCAAATTTAATAAAATCAGTATTTAATGTTACCTGACGTAATAATCACCGTTTGAAACCTAGAGAATACTGGCCGCATCGCTATCGAAGAATCCATACATCTGGAAAATAAAATAGCATTTAACCCCTCTGAGCATCTGTTGGACGATATTGTCATGCATAAAAATAAAATATCTATTGTGTCTAATAATAACGCGTGGCTTTAAATTGGCTAGACGACAACACCAATCGTTGACATACTTTTTATTATCTGTCAAAACGGTCTGCCTCCATAGATTTTGTGTGGGAATACATGAACGTGACGTCACGGTCATATATTAGAAATCGGAGTCAATTGACCGAATATTTATTGAGTTTTGTGTTTAAAAATTGGTTTCGACAGCTTTTGGAAATAAATTGGTTATATTAACTTCATAGGGGCTATGTTTTTTAAACGCCATGGTTTTGAAAATATTTAAGATAGCCAATGAAATGAAAATTAGTTGAATATGTATGAAACAGCTCACACCAACAAAATGTGCCCTATATTACCCGTGTTTCTTGTATATTTTTTTTTTATTGATAGTTTAAATACGGAAATAAATGTCATCCCATGACTAATGATACTTACGAGAAATGCAGTATCGGGTTGGAAACCGTCGGCGTTTTGTCATCGAAAGGCTCGATGATTATCGTGAAGCCCTTCGTGTAAGTGGAAACGAGCGTAGCCAGGTGCGTGACCAGCGTGAGCGCGGAGAAGTTGCTGGGGTCGGGGATTTCGAGCGTGCGCATGAGCGAAGACAGTCGCGTTGCACAAAAGCGGAGAGGTTTGCGCTCGATGCAGACGCGAGACGCCACGTCTTTTAGGAAACCTAAGGGAACAATAAGTAACATTTATAACATTATCACATTTAACGATAAATAACATTTATTCCATAAGTATAGAGTTTTACAATCAAGAGCTTAGATAATAGTTTTAGGAAAGGTTTCTGATGATCCATGCATAATGATGTACAGACAGTCTTATATTGGGGGGCCCACATATATGACTGTCTGTCCCCAATTGCGTTTGGGATTAAAAAGTTCCTGTTACTGGCATTTTTTTCGATTCGACTGGCAATCTACACGCTGAGTATGCAATCAGAAACCTTAACAGACCAACATGTGCACGACCTTGGTCTGTATGGGTCTCATCGTGGTTTTGAATTCAAAGTCGTGTGAGTTTTATCACCTAATGCGAACGCGTCTTAATTATTCAAGCCTCGTATTTTTTACTTTGGGACTAGAGAATTGGTGTGATTGTGGTGAAATATTTATTTATTTATTTATTTATTCTACAATAAGTTTGCTTGGTGGTTGGTTGAAATTCATTTCACAGCTAGAGCTCATCTTACATTTAATTTGAAAAATGGTAGAGTAACAAAAAATAAATTGTAATAAAGTCCCAAGTAAAGTATAGTAAAAGTTCATTAAAGATCAGCCAACTGCACAGGACATATTATAGTGCACAAGTGTAAGCGCAATACACAGGTGTCCTATCTGTTCCTTCACTCTCAAAATTCGTTGAGACGGCAATCCGACATGACCGGGGAGAGATCAGGCGCAGGACCAACGGCTTAACGTGCGCACCGAGCAACGGGGATGCAACACTGCCGACGTCCCGACTCCGAGCCGTTTCTGATAGAAAATATCAGAAACAATTTTTTGTTCGACCAGGGATTCGAACCCAGGACCTCTCGGATTTGGAGGCAGAGAATTCGCAATTACACCAAGGAGACAGTCAAAAGTCCCTTGTCACTCACCGGCGGGCGACTCCTGCACGACGTGCTGTATGCGCAGGCGCGTCTTGAGGTACTCGATGAAGCGCCGCAGGAAGCTCAGGAAGTGCTCCGCGTTGCGGATGTTGCCCGGGACCACCTCTGCCAACAACACATTATCCCTCTTACTACAGAAGAAATATTTACAGGTCCGCACACACTTTATCCAATTGCTCCACATTTTTGTACCACAGAAGCATGTTTAGCACTGTCCAAGTTAGACAAGCTAGACCCCCCCTAGTTTATGTCGAGTTTAACAACAGAAATTATATCTATTTGAGAATTTATGCAAATCTAGCGATTTAGTATGATAGGTTTATTTTATTTCTTTACATATGAACGATTTTACAAAGATTTATTACTTTATTACGCTGAAAAATTATAAATTAATTTCTAACAATTATCATATTTTGGTATCCGCCATTTTCCCGTCATTTGAGTATGACAAACCACGTTTTGTTTCATAAAATACCTGCCGGTCAAAATCATCGCAGTCGGGTAAAATATGCATGATCGTTTAATAAGATTCATTTCTAAAAAATGTGAAACCTACAAACTGTGGTACGGGGCTACTCCAGAGGTCGCTCTTGAGGTTCGCCAATTTGTTACAAACAACCCCAAAGTATCGATGACCTATTTTATTTGTACAGGTGCAGAGACATACCATTGAGCACCTCGTCGGGCAATATCGGGTTGCCGAGGATCGTGTCCGTGTCCCGCGCCACTGCCGCCTCCCGCAGCCCTTCTACCATCTGCTCGTACTCTGCCGTCAGTCGGGCCGCGTCCTCGTCGCGTATCCTGTGAACAATAATGGCAATTATTGCTATTTCTTGTTAATTTAATTAGCATGCTAAATTTCATAGCTTAGCATGCTACGCGCTATTGCTATGCTAATATGAAATTTCATCGAAATTAATAAATAGCGTTAGCGTATAATATTAAATTGCGAAATTGTGACTGTAGTATGAAACATACATTTTAGTGTTGTGACTAAGATTAGAATTAAATTTTACTTTATTAAAATAAAAACTGCACCGGTTAGATAATTCAATCAAGTCACGAAAAGACAAACAATTTCTTTCAAATAAATAGTTCAATAAACCGCACGCAAAATACGACTCTAAATGCAAGGATGCCGTATTCTCTTCTCTTTCTTTTTCGCCATTCACTCGGGTAACGCTCGAAAGCCGATCATCGCCCGACAGCACGCGAACGCGAGTTTCAATTGCCTGCTAGTGCTAAGCTGCTAATAGCAGCCTGCTAAAGCAGTGCGTGCGAATCTATGAAAGCAACGACACGTCGCTGTCAGTGAATTTAGCATTCACACAATTTAGCATCGTCAAATAATTCAATTATTGCTAACGATGAAATAGCATGCTTATTAATGATGCTAATGCTAATTATTCCATTACTACCTGTGAACATGATAAAAAACCGGTCAAGTGCGAGTTGGACTCGCGCACCGAGGGTTCCGTACAAACCTGTAGATAAGGAGTAGTAACTTTGAAATTTTCAAAATTGTCAAAAATATTTTTTTTATATGATGAAACTGAAAATTTACGGTTTTCGTAATTTTTCCTATATCTGTACTATAAGACGTGACTTCGTACTAAATTTCAAGATTCTAAGTTTACGGGAAGTACCCTGTAGGTTTTGATTCCCGTGCGAGTTTCGAAAATTTGCGGAAATTTGCGGCCTAAATGGCTGTATCTTTTGATTGCGTTGGCTTAGAAGGTTGATTTTTCTACAGCTTCCGGGAACAGTAGACCTTAGTATCATATAGAAATTTCAGTTTGATACTTCCACGCGTTCCTGAGAAAAACGGTCTTGACAGACGGACGGACGGACGGACGGACGGACGGACGGACGGACAACAAAGTGATCTTATAAGGGTTCCGTTTTTTTCTTTAGAGGTACGGAACCCTAAAAAAGATAAAATATTTATTTCTTTAACAATAATTTTAAATATAGCTATGCAGAGGTGGACTCTTTCTTATAAGTGCTACAGCACCTGTAGCAGAAGGAGTCACTCTTCCTTAACAAAATTAACATTTGTATATAAAAGCAAGTTACGTAGTTATTTTTGTAACTTACAAAGTAAAGCAAAAGTGTGTGTGTGTGTGTGTGCGTGTGTGTGTGTGTGTGTGTGCGTGCGTGTGTGTGTGTGTGCGTGCGCGTGTGTATGTGTACATCTGTAAGTCATTAAACGGCGTGCCTAATGGGCTTCATTTAACAAGAGTAGGCAAACACTCTTAAGCCTTGCCATGTCACTCTTAAGCCATGCCTACACTAAGGTTATACAATAAGTTATACAATAAGGTATATCAACTTAGAACTAACAACTTACTGCGCCACAGTCTTCTCCAGCTGCTGCAGTGCTTGAGTGCTCTTGTCTATGGTCCTCCTCGTGACTTTCACGCTGAGCGAGTCTATGCACACGTTGTCTATGTTGTGCGCTTCGTCGAACACGACCACGGCTTCCTTGTTCAGCTCTTTGGACACCACTTCCGCTATCTTCGGGTCGAGTAGATAGTGGTATGAGTACACTATGATTTCGGCGTGGACTATCTGTAAGAATAATTACGATTAGTAGAAGCAAGAATGGTAATCTTGCATGGTAATCTTACATCTTAATGGACTTATTAAGCGCGCGAAAACCTATGTCACCTTTCTCCACGGCAGCGATCGGGACCTTGTTAAGTCTTGAAACCAATCTCTGTAAGACGCACCAAATCGCAACTAGTTAAGTTGTGTACTGACAAACGTTACGAGGTGTAATGTAACATGTCTAATAGCTAGCATTTGTGCAGTCAGTACGTCGTGTTACGGAGAAAACGCGTCATAAAACAATGCAACACGCTGGATGCGAAAGTAAGACAACGTTCTCTAAAATACGGTGTATCTTAATGTCTACGTGAGCTAAGCCTAACGGTACAACTAAGTTATTCCCTAAACCTCTTATACATGGTAAATCGCCAACAGACCAAGTGATGGTAGAAAGTACCCAGGGGCGGCTTAACCTATAGTGCAGGGTGCAATGCACACGGGCGCCGCCGGCTCAGGGGGCGACGCGGCGCCCTCAGGCGACATTGCACGGCTAAGAACACGATGCTCTTAGCCGTGCAATGGCGTCTGGGACCATCATAGTGCAACAATAAGACAGAAGCAGCGCTGTGGCGGCTCCTTTTTTGAACATTTTGTTTCAACTCGAAATTAACCTTATTATAGGAGTTCAAAGCGGCGGCGGTGTCAAAAGCGATCGGCTCCTTTTAGACCATTTTTTTCGCCTTGGATTGACTTGATTTTCCCCCAAGACTGGGCGGTCAGGCGCGCCAGGGTTTCATTGCGCACGGGCGCTACACGAGCTAGAGCTGCCCCAGTAAGTACCCACCTGAAGACTAGTGTTTGCTTGTTAACTCTGTCACTTCTCAAAGTAAAAAGGTCGCGCTAGGTAACTTACAGCGAACCGGGCGAGGAAGTAGGGGCACCAGTTGCGGTCGGCGCCGTACTGCTGGAGGTCGTCGATGGTGTACGCACAGCGTACGGTAGCAGGTACCATTGTGGTAGTGTGTTTGCACAGTATACGCGACTCACAGCGAACCGGGCGAGGAAGTAGGGGCACCAGTTGCGGTCGGCGCCGTACTGCTTGAGGTCGTCGATGGTGTACACGCCGTACGGCAGCATCGACTCCTTGCCCTCGCGGTTGAAGCCCTCGTAGAACTGACCTGCATCAACACAATAGAATAGACAACTCATTGATGTAAACTCGACAGCACGTCACGGTAAACACTGTGGCATCATCTTGCTCATCATCTTATGCACCTGTCAAACAAGCGATTTTACACCAATAATGGCAACCTAATGTGCTGTTGTTGTATGTACAGTGTAAAGCAATGACATAATATAATTTATGAAAGAAAGAAAGAAATTTATTTGCTTTTGTACAGGGTATACAGAAGATTGACAAATTTAAATTTCTTTATTATGCATAAACAGTGGTACACATACAGATGTCAATAATAATAAAAGCCCCTCACGATTTACCAGACACTGGCATGCAACACAAATGTTATATACAGTGTAAAGCAATGACATAATATAATTTATGAAAGAAAGAAAGAAATTTATTTGCTTTTGTACAGGGTATACAGAAGATTGACAAATTTAAATTTCTTTATTATGCATAAACAGTGGTACACATACAGATGTCAATAATAATAAAAGCCCCTCACGATTTACCAGACACTGGCATGCAACACAAATGTTATATAATCATCTATTCAGCCATCGATGAATTATGTACAAAATACAATGGGTTGGGCTGTTCATTTTAACTGCATTAAAATTTGTTCACACACCTGGTAAGGAAATTCATAGTCTTATACTGCAGTCTTAGTAAATTTTAAGACAGATAAAGTATAGCTTTTACATCCAACAATATTAAGGAGATTTTAGCTTTATATGTTGTCCCTGCTGTACTTAAAATAAAAATTATTAAGAGGTTAATCACTTTTCAGTTTTATCAATGGCAAAAGCATAAGAATAAAAACTTACATGTTGGAACAGTACTATCGCGCTCATGCCTGTCGCGAATGTAGCTTGCAGTCAGAGCATGGCATTTGCCGTCTACCGCTTTTCCTTCTCTCTCCCTTGATACCTAAAATACAGTTATGGAGACTATAGAATAGATACTATTAGGACCAACGATATTAAATACCCTAGATACACCAACAGCGCTCGAAAATGTATTGCAAAACGAGTGCTTAAACACGCCTTAAGCACTCGTTCGCTTGCAGTCACGCGCGGACCGTGCTAGCGTCAGTATGCCGAAGTGCCCCGTGAAAAAGTGCAAAAACAATACTTTAACCACTCGAAAAAAGGATGGAGTTTCGTATTTCCGGTAAATTATTAATCCATCTTTGATAAGAGAATGCATTAGTATCTTAAAACGTGCTAAAATTGTATTTTTCTAAAAAATCTGAAGAAATCAAACGCGCAGCTGGCTTTATAGTTGTCCCTTTCCCACGCGCTGCGGTCTAAATGCTTCTAACACATTCACACAGAGTAATATTTTGAACATATTAGTAATGGAGTCGCGTTGTACTAAAGTGTATTATGGTAATTTTGGAGGAAAAGGAATGTAAATATTGTTTACAATATTCGACAAGAAATTTTATTACTAATGGGTATCGTTATAAAATATTATCTGTATCATTTCAGATTTCCGAAAAATGAAATAAAAAGAGAAAAGTGGCGAAACTATTGTCTACTTTAATCAAGACTATTTATTTTCAGATCGATCAAACAACATCACCCGGAAATGCTGTACTGTCAACACCGAACATAGAAAGTTCAATGAGTTCGCTATCGAGCACATCCAGTACCAGCATACTTAAAGCACAGTCAATAGATTCACAGCTAGTCCACGCGGGCGAAGCCGCTGCCGAAAGCTAGTTAATAATAGAACTAGTTAGTCATAAACAAGTAAAGGTTTTTGGAGTTTACTGCTTAAGAATCGATTTTATAAAGCCGAGGTATGAAAATATACGGAAGTAAAATCAAATTTTGAAAAACAAAATCTAAAAAAAATCCGATGTCACGCGATGTTACGAGAAAATGTCACAGGGCGATGTCACACGATGTGACCCGAAGACGCATCGGTCATTTTCTGACACGTTCAACCGAGTGTTGTAGTATGTATGTATTATGGAGACTATTGTTTATATTTCTATGGTTTTGTTATGTATTTTAACAGATTAATTGTATAATTAATAAAAATAAATGTATCAACATGCCTTTAGTTTCATAAAAAATACATTCATTTATCCTTATTCCCTAATCTATTAAATTTTTATAACCGTTCTTAAGGAGTAAACTCCAGTCGTGCGTCGGAGCTGACACACACACTTTTAATTATTTTATTCAAATACATTTCAATTACACCGACGACGACTCTTCTTACTCTGTTCTAGATTCAAAAATTATATGATTTCCAAACAGCGCAAGCAGAACTAAACCTCATTTCTATTGTTTTACAGGCTACATTCGTCTTAACAGCAATAAAGCAATAAAATTTTATGAGCTTGTTGCCTGCGTACATTCAAAAATGTCATAACTCACGCAATCCCAGATGCGTGCATTCAAAGTGAGATCGTATTTTTGTGGTTTAAGGTCAACTTTTGAATATTGAAATTAAAGTTGATATTATTTTCGTTCTACACGTACCTCCAGCCGTTGCAACTACTTTCGGGACAGTTTTTGAAGGCGGTTTTCTATGCAATGTTGCTTCTAGGGTATTTAAATTCGTTGATTAGGACTGACTTGTTGATGTAGTGGCAAAGTTTCTGCATTACATCCGAGAGGTCCTGGGTTCGAATCCCAGGTCGAGTCAAAAATTGTTTCTGAGTTTCCTGTCATGAATTTCTCAAAAACAGCTTGGAGTCGGGAAGTACCTCGGAAAGCGCGGTAAGCCGTTGGTCCTGCACCTGATCTCTCTCCAGTCATTTCGGATTGCCATCTCACCAAACTTTGACAGTGATGGAACAGTAAATGCACCTGTGTATTGCGCTCACACTTGTGCACTATAATATCTCCTACGTAGTTGGCTGATCTCTGTTGAGATTGGCTGCTGTGGTCGAAATTGGGCAGGAGGACTATTATTATTAGAATAGAACCACCTGTGTGTATTGTATTGACTAGTTCACTAATGTACAGTGGCCAGCAAAACAGGCTACCCATTTTTGTTGCAAAATCGCCCGTATTGCAAGCACATAAAATACTGCAGTGTTTACCATGACATGCTGGCCATTGCACACTACTGTACTAAATGTGACTACTACTGTTAATGTAAAACTAACTGATGTGGGTCTATTTTTAAATTTAAACTCAACTAAACTCGCAATTTCATGTACATTTTTGATATTATCTGATTTTGCAATGCTTACATCAGGGCGCTATTGGTCATACTTACATCAGGGTGTATGCAGAGATTCTTGCGGGAGGTGAGCACAATCCCCGTAAGATTGGGCTTCTCCCCCTGGCTCTTTTCATAGTATTTGATCAAGTTTTTCAGCTCCTCTAGAACCTTTTCTATTTCAGGTAATGTTCGGGAACAGTAGATTAATTTCCTGGAACCAGGGTGTTTGTACAAGTGAAATGAAACCCTAATATTATTCTATACCTAATTTTAATGAAATGCTCAACGCAATATGTATTTTGCTCTGAATAAATGAATTGAAATTGAATACACATATCGGCGGCGTCATTATTTTCGGTAGTATCGTCGGACATCGTGTGGGCATATAGTTGGGATAATCAAGCAAAGAAACATAGTGAACTTGAGTTTTGATTGATCAAATCACTTTTATTCACTATGAACAATACGCACACTAATTTACTTTGATTTTGAAACAATCATCACAGTACACACAAAACGCGTAACAGTTCCTAGAGAGGAGGTCTGATCTCTAAGACGGCGAAATAAAGACTGTCTGTTTGTCTGACATCCCTTCCATTCTAGGCCCTGTCGTAGCACGAAGTTAGCCGAGTAACTGAAGTGAAGTCGGTGCTGCCAACTCTCGGGACTCGTGCTGCGCTTCATTTTCTGTCCATACTTATGACCATTTTCGACATACATGATACACTTATAATATAAGGTATCATACCAGGATTGTGAGTTATGACAGGCCACTTAAAGGTTTAAGATTAAAATATAATGTCGTACATCTAAGGATTGTCTTACCTGACATGGTGTGGGTTCTGAATCATGTAAGCTACAATCAGAGAGAGCAGTGAAATGGTCTTGCCTGTGCCCGAGGGCATTTCCAATAGACCGTGTCCCTGGAATGAAGAAAAAGCTAAATAGCAATACTAAGTTGAACAGGCTTGGGTTTACATAAGGAGTGAGTAGGAGTCAATATTTCTTTCATCTAAAACTATTTAAGCTTACCTTGGCGTCCAAAGCTCGTTTAAGCTCGAGCATGTAGGCATATTGCTCCGGATAAATATAATCGTACGGAAAATACACCAACAACCCATCAACAGTTAACCTAAAATATTGCAAACGGTTTTTAGTAATCTTGTTTTAAAAATCTTCTTAACTGTAAAAAACTTCAAACATAAAACGCTTACTTCATCTTATATCACAACAATAACACACAACTATTGGAAAATGCAAACCGGTAATGCCACAGCAGATCTGAGAGAATTCAGAATATGTAAAAAATCCCACAAAGTTGTGTTTGACTTGTGTTCTATTACAAAGATTTATAGATTATATGATATATCTGTCGAGGAATTATCCACATATTATGTTTAATTCGACATTAGAAATAAAATCCCCTCAAATAACAAAGCACTGTGAAAAAAACGGTTGCAAAGGAACAGGGCAAGTAAATGTCAAAATATTGCTTTCAATCGTAGTATCCCTCTGTAGTTTGTGCTTTCAATCCAAGCAGCATTTACACTGGTCCAGATTTACGCGGATGGTTTCGCAAAAATAAACTCACTTCAAAATCAGCTGATTGACAATTGACACTGACATTTGTTTTATTTTGTTTCATATTAGTTGGCGAAAGCTTGAAAAGTTTTGTGATAGTTATCGGTGATAGTCATATTTATCTGTTTTATTTTATCAAATTCAGAATGCTCAAAAGAGGTAAAAGATACTTCTAGACTATGATTTTCGTTAGTTGTGTTGTTTGTTATCATGTGCGATAATAATAGTCATGTGGACGCGGTGCACTGGCGGTTTCGGAAGCCCTCGTTTCCTTACCGAGACCGTAGGTATCTCGGTGGTGGCGTTATTTTATGTAGCTTGCTGAACTTTAACTCCTTTGCTTTCTATTGTTTGGCTCTAGTTGTTGTCCTTTGCTTTCTATTGTTATACATAGTGGATTAGTAGAGGACTTTTGTTTTGGAGGGGTTATACAAACATCAACAACAGGCATGATGACACCTATCGTAAATATATCTAGTCCATGGTGATTAAAAAACATAACCACTATGATGTGAATTATACAAATTTATTTCCAAAAATAAACAATTTTTAATTACACGGAATTCAATTAAGATTCAGTCAATTGACTCCAATTTCTGATACTTATCCTATGCAAAATCTATGGAGGCAGATTGTTTTGACAAATAATAAAGAGTTTGTCAACAATTGGTGGTGTTATCTAGCCTATTCACATAACAGCACAATTTAAAAGAGATGCTAATAAAATAACAATATGTATCTCAGAAGTTGTGTGTTAAGATAAGGCTTATCTTGTAAAACAATGATACCAGTGCCTTTGGAGAACTGAGTGTCATTATTATATTATTTTAGTGTACCTACCTACATTATAATTTTAATTGTTGCTAGACAATGTTTAACATTTGTTTTAGATTTGAATAAACTTTTGCTTACTGCCATTTTGTTCTAACTTAGAAGATTGGTTCCTTCTAAATAAATTCAAAATTGAATTTACTAAATTATAAGTAATGTCATCCATAAGTAACCAAATTGCAGGATTGAAGATAGCCTTAGTGCAGTTGTCCGTTGGCTCAGACAAGGCAAAGAATGTGGCTGCAGCCGTGAGTGAGATTCACAAGGCTAAGGAAGCCGGTGCACAGCTTGTGGCTCTGCCAGAGTGCTTCAATTCACCCTATGGGACCAGTAAGTGCTTGTTTGTTTATGTTATGAAATTACTTATAAAGGGTGTTTTTTTAGAGGTATAGAACTTTAAATTAAAATAAAACAACGATGGATTATTCGATTGACATGATTTTTTTTTTATTCGAAAGATAATCTTGTGGCATTACATTTTAAAAAGGATTTCTGGCGTATGACTGCCACGGCTGGCTCGGACGTAGTCCAATCTGGACGTAGTCCAATCTGGACGTCCAATTTTCGATGACTTTTTCCAGCATTTGTGGCCGTATATCGGCAATAACACGGCGAATGTTGTCTTCCAAGTGGTCGAGCGTTTGTGGCTTATCCGCATAGACCAAAGACTTTACATAGCCCCACAGAAAATAGTCTAGCGGTGTTAAATCACAAGATCTTGGAGGCCAATTCACAGGTCCAAAACGTGAAATTAGGCGGTCACTAAACGTGTCCTTCAATAAATCGATTGTGGCACGAGCTGTGTGACATGTTGCGCCGTCTTTTTGGAACCACAGCTCTTGGGCATCATGGTTGTTCATTTCAGGAATGAAAAAGTTAGTAATCATGGCCCTATACCGATCACCATTGACTGTAACGTTCTGGCCATCATCGTTTTTGAAGAAGTACGGACCAATGATTCCACCAGCCCATAAAGCGCACCAAACAGTCAGTTTTTTCTGGATGTAACGGTGTTTCGACATACACTTGAGGATTATCTTCACTCCAAATGCGGCAGTTTTGTTTGTTGACGTAGCCATTCAACCAGAAGTGCGCTTCATCGCTAAACAAAATTCGCTTATGAAAATCGGGAACAACGGCAATCTCGTTTTGGGCCCATTCAACCAATCTACGCTTTGCTTGATGATCGTTTGGCTTCAATTCTTGCACGAGTTGGATTTTGTACGAGTAAGCACGCAAACCAAGATCCTTCCGCAAAATCTTCCATAAAGTGGATGGACACAGATCCAATTCCTGAGCTCGATGGCGGATGGACTCATTCGGGTCTTCCTCAATGCTACGCGCTACCGTAGCAATAGCTTCTTCTGTACGCACCTCTGGGGATGCGAGTTATCAATTAGAGTAAACGTGGTGCGAAAACGTTCCATGGTTAATCGAATTAACTGCTCTGATGGACGATTTTGTCGACGATAAAATGGACGTAGCGCGCGCATCGACGGACTGGTCACCGATCTACGAAACATATAAACCTCAGGCAGCTATTGAATGTTTTTATAACATATTTAATAATGTGATCGAGGCCTGTGTACCTAAAAGACGTAAAACAAATAACAAAAATAGGTATCAGTATCCTCAATGGTATACGCGGGATTTGATCAGAGATATAAAATTGAAGGCACAGTTACATAGGCGTTATAAAAAAACCAAATCGAAGGCCGATTACGAAGTTTTTTCAGCCTGTAGAGCACATGTTAAGCGTAATATAAATAAAGAATTTGTAAAATATGAAAATCGAGTGCAATATAATTTGGCGAAAGATCCTAAGTCATTTTGGAACCATATTAGATCAAAACGAGAATCCACCTCAAAAAACAGAAAAATCATAAAAGACGGAGTAGAATTGTCAAATCAGGAAAGTGCATCAGAATTCGCGAAGTACTTCTATTCCATATACAACAGTGAGCCAGCACGACTCGACGCAAGCGAGGCGCAGGCGGCGGGCGGCGCGGGAAGCGCGCGCGTGCACGTGCCGCGCCTGGGGCTCGCGCAGGTCCGGGCCGCGCTCGCTCGGCTCAAGCCGAAACGATCAGCGGGGCCGGATGGCATCCCAGTCTTTGTGGTGCGGGATTGCCGGTGGGTTCTTGAAGAGCCACTGCTGCACCTGTTTAACCTGTGCCTGGAGAACTCATATTTTCCAGATCGATGGAAGGTTACACGCGTTGTACCGATACCAAAGGGAGCAGGTGGTGCAGGTGTAGAATGTTATAGACCTATAGCTATTCTGTCGACACCGGCCAAGGTATTTGAGGCAGCTATTCAGAGGACGGTGCAGGAACAAGTGGCATCACAGCTGTCAGACGCCCAGCATGGTTTTCGACCAGCACGTAGTACTACCAGCAATCTACTTAGTGCCATGACCTACCTGGTTCCTCACGTCGATGCAGGATTGCAGGTGGATGCTGCATACTTCGATTTTAGGAAGGCGTTCGATTTAGTCGATAACGATATCCTATTATCGAAGTTGGCGAAGGTTGGTTTTACACCTAAATTGCTGAATTTTTTCATAAGCTATATGAGTGACAGAAAACAGTACGTGGAATTCAATGGTTACCGTTCCGAGCCTTATTTTACTAGGTCGGGAGTGAGTCAAGGCAGCAACTTAGGCCCCTTAGAATTTGTCATAATGATAAACGACCTACCCGACGTAGTGTTGGACGCGAAGTGTCTTCTTTTCGCCGACGACTTAAAATTACTTCTGGCAATTGAACACGAAGACGAATGCCGGCGCCTCCAGCGGGATATTGACCGGGTATTAGAATGGAGCCAAGCAAATAAACTAGAATTTAACGTTACGAAATGTTCTGTGCTAACATTCGGTCGAATGAAAGCGCCCTTGCAATACAGCTACAGAGTAGGTGAGGTGCCGATGAAAATGGGAGAATTCAGTACGAGATCTGGGCGTACAAATGGACTCTCATTTGACGTTTAGAGACCATATAATTTACGTCTGTAAAAAAGCGTACAAAAGACTAGGTTTCCTACTTCGAAGAGCGGTAACGTTTACGAGTGTTAAAGCTGTCGCAATTTTGTATGATGCTCTGGTTAGGAGTCAGCTGGAGTGTAACGCTGCAATATGGGCTCCTAAAGCAGAAAAATACAGTCTAATGCTTGAGCGCATACAAAATAAGTTCATTCGATACGCTTACTTCAAACTGTATGGGGTGTATCCTTTTTATCCCTTGATGTATCCCACTTTGTTTGTTTTGGGCATGGTGGTATACAACAAGTTGGAAACAAGAAGGGAACTAGCATTGGCCACCTACGCATTGAAAGTGTGTCGCGGAATTATTAGCAATCCAGACGTATTGCAATGGCTAGCCCTGAGCGTACCCGATGGCTACGTACGACGACGGCGCCGGCCGAGTTTGTTTGCACTGCCGCGCAGCCGAACCCAGTTGTTAGCCACCTCTCCCCTAACGCGTGCTATCAAAATATTAAACATGGCTGCCGCTAGCATAGACCTCTTTCATTGTTCGAGGGCTGAGTTCTCAAAAGTGACGTTAAAAATAATATGTTATCATCTGTAGTTTGTCCTGTTTGTAAATTATTATTATTGTTTTTGAGTGTATGAATGTATTGTTTTATTTTGAATTTGATTTATTTGTAATTATTGTATATTTTAATTGATTAATTTATTCTGGCCTGCACCTATCGCTTTGGATTTTTTTTCTGTAAAGATAGATGTATGTATGAAATAAATAAATAAAAATAATAAAAACGTATTCCGCACAGAACCATTATTTTCGAAATAAAACTGCACAATTTGCAAGCGTTGTTCAGGCGTGAGTCTATTCATGATGAATTGCCAAACCAAACTGATAATAAATCACTTGACAGCTGTCAAATCGGTCGCCATCTTGAAAAGTAATGCCAACTTAAAGTTCTATACCTCTAAAAAAAACACCCAATACATCAGGAGCTCGTAAAGATGGATGAAGTTACATGTGACAAATGATTAAAGTGGTTTAGTGATGTTGCACAACTTGGTTTGAAATGTATTCTGTATTTATTGTGGGACATACTTTGTGTGAACCACTTTAACATCTTGCAACTTTTTTAGTGTTTATTTGTTCTTATATATTTACTTTGAAATTGACACCCTCTATTCTCTTTAGAAATGTTACCACTTTCACTAACCATATTTGAAAGCATATTACTATTACCTACGAGTTGTTTACAATACATGAGTTTTTTAGAATTCTTCGAAGAGTATGCAGAAGACGTGCCGTCGGGCGAGACGTGCCGCGCGCTGTCAAAGGCTGCAGCGGAGGCGGGCGTGTGCGTCGTCGGCGGCACCGTGCCCGAGCGCTGCGGCAGCCGGCTCTACAACACCTGCACCGTGTGGGACGGCAGCGGGAAGCTGCTGGCTCAGCACAGGAAGGTAAGTGACACAGCTTGGCCGAACACAGTACGTGCGTGTCGACGTAGTGCCTGCAGCGCTGCGGCAGCCGGCTCTACAACACCTGCACCGTGTGGGACGGCAGCGGGAAGCTGCTGGCTCAGCACAGGAAGGTAAGTGACACAGCTTGGCCGAACACAGTACGTGCGTGTCGACGTAGTGCCTGCAGCGCTGCGGCAGCCGGCTCTACAACACCTGCACCGTGTGGGACGGCAGCGGGAAGCTGCTGGCTCAGCACAGGAAGGTAAGTGACACAGCTTGGCCGAACACAGTACGTGCGTGTCGACGTAGTGCCTGCAGCGCTGCGGCAGCCGGCTCTACAACACCTGCACCGTGTGGGACGGCAGCGGGAAGCTGCTGGCTCAGCACAGGAAGGTAAGTGACACAGCTTGGCCGAACACAGTACGTGCGTGTCGACGTAGTGCCTGCAGCGCTGCGGCAGCCGGCTCTACAACACCTGCACCGTGTGGGACGGCAGCGGGAAGCTGCTGGCTCAGCACAGGAAGGTAAGTGACACAGCTTGGCCGAACACAGTACGTGCGTGTCGACGTAGTGCCTGCAGCGCTGCGGCAGCCGGCTCTACAACACCTGCACCGTGTGGGACGGCAGCGGGAAGCTGCTGGCTCAGCACAGGAAGGTAAGTGACACAGCTTGGCCGAACACAGTACGTGCGTGTCGACGTAGTGCCTGCAGCGCTGCGGCAGCCGGCTCTACAACACCTGCACCGTGTGGGACGGCAGCGGGAAGCTGCTGGCTCAGCACAGGAAGGTAAGTGACACAGCTTGGCCGAACACAGTACGTGCGTGTCGACGTAGTGCCTGCAGCGCTGCGGCAGCCGGCTCTACAACACCTGCACCGTGTGGGACGGCAGCGGGAAGCTGCTGGCTCAGCACAGGAAGGTAAGTGACACAGCTTGGCCGAACACAGTACGTGCGTGTCGACGTAGTGCCTGCAGCGCTGCGGCAGCCGGCTCTACAACACCTGCACCGTGTGGGACGGCAGCGGGAAGCTGCTGGCTCTGCACAGGAAGGTAAGTGACACAGCTTGGCCGAACACAGTACGTGCGTGTCGACGTAGTGCCTGCAGCGCTGCGGCAGCCGGCTCTACAACACCTGCACCGTGTGGGACGGCAGCGGGAAGCTGCTGGCTCTGCACAGGAAGGTAAGTGACACAGCTTGGCCGAACACAGTACGTGCGTGTCGACGTAGTGCCTGCAGCGCTGCGGCAGCCGGCTCTACAACACCTGCACCGTGTGGGACGGCAGCGGGAAGCTGCTGGCTCAGCACAGGAAGGTAAGTGACACAGCTTGGCCGAACACAGTACGTGCGTGCCGACGTAGTGCCTGCAGCGCTTCGCAGCACAGGAAGGTAAGGAATTTAGATCGCTTCATACATAGCAGCTGCGACTGACGTACACACGCACTATACTTTCCTGCGCGGAGCTACCCTTTGCCACATATTTGGACTAAGTTTGTGAAGTTAGGCCTTGTAGAGTTAGGGCGTGTAGTGTTAGAAGCTTGGCTCTACATGAGATCTGATAACGTTTTGACAGTGCGAGTCATATGGGCTCGTCTTGGCAACATTTTACATGAAAATGTTTTTGGTGGGATTATGTTTTACACGGAACACCAGAAACGACAACAGGCTAGTGTTACTTTATACCAAAAAGTGCCCGAATGCATAAAAACAGTTTTTGTATGTGTGTAATAATTTATAAGATACCTCAGTTTATAAAGGATCAGTCGTTTAATCAATTTAGGAAAATAGTAAGTACATTAATGGTTAAAAATACGTGGATTCTATTTGGTTCAATTCAAGTTCAATTTTTAAATCACAAAGATGAAAAACCAATGACATTTAAAATAGTCCTTCGTAGTTAATTAATCTCCTGATAATAATAATAAAATTTATCATATTTCAATAATGATTGTAGACAATAATAAATAGGTTCAGTATTTGCATGCTTTTAACAATGGCTGAATAGGCGCTCATTTACTACTGTTTCATTTTCTGTACACCCTATACAAACGCCAATAATCAATATTTCATTTCATTTTTGTGACCTGTGACGTGTGTCACCTGCGGTTTCGCTTTGCGGTCTGTCTAGCAGCCTTCATGGATTCCCCTTTGGAAGCTTACATCCATTCTAACATCACTGTAACCTAACATTCCAATTCCAGGTGCACCTGTTCGACATAGACATTCCAAACCAGATTACGTTCAAAGAGTCGGAGGTGCTCTCCGCGGGCGACCAGATCACCACCTTCGAGTTCTCCGGCGTCAAGATCGGCCTCGGCATCTGCTACGACCTGCGATTTAGCGAGCTGGCGCATATTATGGCTCAGGAAGGTAAGATTTGGTAAGAGAGTACGGTGATAGTAAAAAAGTGTGTTATATTTACATTGCAACATAACAATTTGCAACTTTCTTAGTTAAAAATCCGGGTTTCTGGGGGTGTCGATCTACCGATTTTGATTGTAGGAAATCAAGTTTGTTGGCAATAATGCCTTGGGCAACAGAAACGACACGAAAATTTGTAAAATTACAAAGAAACGTTTAAAGTGCGCTACGTCACTCGATTACGTGCCGCCTCTGCGTCTTTACTAACCTTAAGTCATCAGTATCTGCACGAAGTTGATGAGCTACAAAAGACTCAAGAACAATATTGCACAAAAATGCGTGTCTTTCACTATTTCACTAGGTCTAAACAACTGCAATGTCTGTTTAACTTGTTTATCATTAATTACTCAACCAGTACGTGATTTTACCAAAGAACACCTCAGTTGTTTCTTTTTCAATTGCCTTAACTCATCTCTAAATCGATTCTAGGTTGCTCCCTCTTAATCTACCCGGGCGCGTTCAACATGACAACCGGTCCGAAGCACTGGGAGCTGCTAGGCCGCGCGCGGGCCACCGACCTGCAGCTGTGGGTCGCACTGGTGAGCCCTGCGCGAGACACGAGCGCCGGATACGTCGCTTGGGGCCATTCTACGTTGGTGGACCCCTGGGGCCAAGTCGCCGCCAAGCTCGACGAGAAAGCGGGCACGCTGATGGCTGATATAGGTGCGTATAGTTACGAGGAATCAAAGAATGCATGCATGAGCCTTGACAGGAACAGGACATCGTGTGGAACCACTCGACGTTGATCGACCCCTGGGACCAAGTTGCAGCTGAGCTTGATGACGAAGTAGGCACACCGATATATGGTTAGGTGGGAACAAGTATGAAGGTGCAACATTTTGTAGGCGCCAGAGTTCTAATAGCATGTTAGTGGAAACCTGGCACCAAGTCACCGTTAAGCTGAATGAGAAAGCCCACACGCTTATGGCCCATAAAAGTGTGTGACATGTGGGTCCCATTAGTGAGCCCTGCACGAGACTCAAGCGCCGGTTAAGTGGCGTGGGAACACTCCACTCAGGTTGGCCTCAGGGCCTAGTAGCTTTTTATTTTATTTGCATGATTTACAGTTTCAATAAACACGTAACAGTGAATTATAGATTAATGCTAATAACAATTTTCCACATATAAAGTAGTCAGTTAACTTAATGCATGATGTCTTACAAGCTAGTCACCACATACATAGTGTACATACATAACACGTAACTCGACTTATCTTCCTGAAAGAATTTAGGCCGCAAGCTGTGCCTAAATTTAACCTAAGCCTTAAGGCTCATATTACAATAGTTTTGACAGCTAAGCAGTTTTTTTGCCGAAAACTTAAATTTCAAAGGATAAATGAAAAATCGGACGCCGCTACGAAGTACAATCTTCGTAATTAGATGCATGTTAAGTCATCATAACTTTATTTACGTACATATCGATGCACTGAACTGAATTTTCCTTTCTACTCTCATTACGAAGATTGTAGTTCGGAGGGACCTCCGATTTTCATTTATCCTCGAAATTCAAGATTTCGTCAAAAAACTGCTTAGCTGTAATTTTTTTGGATATGGCTATTTATCTCCATCCATAATATACCTAACTTTGTTCTTTCCAGATTTGAAAGTAGTGGAGGAAGTGCGAAGCCAAATACCTATTAGGAGTCAGAGGAGGACGGACCTCTATGAAACCGTGAAGAAGTCCAAAAAATAATTCGGGCTAATCTTTCATATCATAAGAGTGTGAGGTAAATGAAAACTCAATTATTATTCCTTTTACTTTATTATATTTTTTATTTATTGTAATTACATACGCAATTACCAAACAATCATGAATAAAATATTTATAGTTTTAATCGTAACACGATTCGGGTTCGGTGCAAATAAAAAGGTCTATGAAAGAAATGTTTATTAGGTAACTAGCTTTCGCCCGCGGCTCCGCCCGCGTGGACTAATATTTTTCGTATCCCACGGGAACTGCATATTTTTCCGGGATAAAAAGTAGCCTATGTGTTATTCCAGACTATTATCTACACCTGTGCCAAATTTCAACCAAATCCATTCAGTAGTTTTTACGTGAAAGAGTAACAAACATCCATACATACAAACTTTCGCCTTTATAATATTAGTAGGATATTTATATAAGGTTCGTTACTTTTAGTACCATCTGGTTACCATATTAAAGTTTCGACTTTTGTAAATTTGTAAATGGCATTTTGTTCTTTATTATATCAACAACCTCTTGAGCGCATCCCCAGAACAAAGTAAGGCCACTTCCACCTGAAAAACCAATTGGTTTTTAAAACGTCGCCTGCTAAAAAGATTTATGAGAGTAATTTAAAATAAATAGGTTATTCAATTTGAATAGCTCTGCACATTAAAAAGTTCTTGACTAAACTGATTGTTTACATACCAAAATACCGCACTTACCATGGCCGTAGTTGTGTACAATTAACTTTCCACTTCTTTCCTCCGCTTCTAGCCTGATTTCGTTCCTCCCAGGTCTCAGTCCAACCCAGTGGGTCACTAATTTGGCATGCTAAAACAGGCCTTTATTAAATTAAATTTACTACAAAATTAATTTAATACTACCCTTCAGGTTATTTTTTACCTTTAGTCCAGGCATGATGGTTCTACATCCATTGACGATAATGTCGGAATCAGTTTCATCGATGCTTGTATTGTAGTTATGCTCCTGGTGAGTTCCGCCGAGCACACAGGTTTTTGTGCTGGAATCAACCAAATCGGTACAACAAGTACTTAGCTAACTGCAGTAAGAAATTAAATATTCTATGAGAATGCAGATCTTACTTTGGAATTATGTATTTATCACCGTCTTCATCGATGACGACTTCGTTAACCCATGGAGCTATCACCTGCGACAATAAAACTTTATGTACTTTCGGCTTTTTTTCGACATTTGCATTTTTCCAAGGTACAGCCGCAGCACGTCAGGCTGCCTTTTTCAATTACGAACATAGTTTTTATTGTAAAGGTAACAGAGGCGGTCTCAAGATCTAAGTGTATTAGCCTGATGCGCTGTTCTCTGTACTACAAATTGGTAACGCACCTTAGATATCTGTCCTCGTATAGCATGTACGGATCTGTCAGGCACTAAATCCTTAGCTCCAAGACCAGAGCAGTTCACCACGATGTCGAAGTCGTTAAGCAAGGAGTCGCTCAAGGAGCTCACTTTGGCCCGCAAGATCTTACCGTTGGCAGTTTTGAATTTGTCAGTGAAATGGCTTAGAAGAGATGACGGATGAACCACAAATGACATAAATGTTATGCCTGACCTTTAAGAATGCAAAAGCATATTTTAGTAGGTACGCCTAGATTTCGGTCAATTAATGAAGATAAAAAATACTTGCCTGAATTCCATATTATAAAATTCACTGTAATGATTCAATTTTCTTTCGTCCAATTGTTGGTATCCGAATACGGAATTGGCCCATTTTGGACGTTTGTATTCTTGATTATTTCTATAAAAGTCGTACATTGGTATCATACAGATGTTATAGCCTCCCTCGAGCCAGAGCTTGTGAAATAATTTATAAGTTTTTGATCCCCATTTCCTGTTAAACATTAAGTTTCGAAATAAGCGGGCCTTTGAAAATGGGTTGCTTTTGTATTGAGGCACGGAGTCCTAAAAATCAATCTCACTTACGCCAAAAGATCCTCAGACGTAGTTCCACAGAGATACGGGAACCACAACCCGCCTGATCCGTCACCGGTCGTATTTGGGGAGAACTCATTCGATATTATCACAACCTAAATAAAACGTATTACAGAAAGTTATACAATAATTTTTACGTAACAACTCGATTTATTTCACATAGCTGCTTACTTCCACATCTTTGAAAACTTCTTGAATTTGCACCGCGCAGGATAATCCGTTTATGCCGGCTCCCAAAACTGCAACTTTTACCATTTTATCGGCTTCTAGTTAACAAATCCTTCGTCTTTACCAAGTTAAATGCACTGATTGCTGTATGTTTCTCATGTTATCGCACGGGTCAAATGTGTTACTTATTTGCGATTACATTATGAGAAAGTAAATAAACGAAGCTATGTCTATAAAATATACTTTATTTCTCGAACAAATATTGTTGGACAGAAAAAATATTAACTAGAGTACTTTTATACATCTATAATAGTCTTCTCCTTATCGTGTCGACCTAGGCATAACTATGTATTTGAAGACCAAAACTCAGCCACCGAAACAGCGCCATTGGGTCAATTTTTTTAAATGATATTCCTTCAAGTACGGGGATGGTTCTTGCGAAGAAAAAAAACTATGGGAAGGACAACGTCTGCTAGTCTAGTAATGAAAACAGTAGAAATAAAATTAGCCTTTATTGCTTTAACTTACTACTACCTTCGTTTTATACATTTTGTCTTACTTATACATATATTTGTATATCGGCGTTCGGTTCAAAAACAGCTTGTCTTTCGACATAGGCCTCCTCTAAACATTTCCATTTCTCCTTGTCATTTGCTACTCGGATCCATTCTGGACCACCTGGGTCCGATCAAATAACCAACGAACTGCACAAATCTACTTTATCAGTAATTGCTCCAATATTGATAGACCTATTTAATGAAATTATTGAAACCGAAAGCATTCCACATGACTGGACCAAATCAACAATCATTCACACAATAAAAACAGTATAATAAACTATAAATATGTGCATTTGCTAGCTATAATATAGTATAGCGAGACTAAATTCCTTTCGTACTTTATAGCAAATTTATAGTATGAGTCTGGCTAGTGTCTCAGAAGCACAGCAATTTGACCGGTTTGGTCAATGTGGGTGCTATTGCAGGTAATATAATTAACCTCCACGTACACATAATGAAAAAAAACCTTTTCATAAATATATGATATTTAATATAAGTATTTTATCTTAAATGTTATATCTTCATACCCCAGAAATAGTATAAAGTTAACAAATTACATTTATATTAAGAAAAAAGTTTTTGACTAGAATCCAATAGGAGTATGAGATTCGGACACTGCGTTAGGCGGATCACACACTCGTTCACAAGTCGAGGCGGTGAAGTCACGTCGCATAAGTGGCCCGAGCTGCATCCAGTTTTTGCTTAGAAACCAATGGCAGTGCGCTCACATATTAAAGTCCCGGAACACACGAGACGTGTGAGTACGGGTTGTCCGTGCGCGAGGGACCCGTACAAGTCACGCCCGCTGTTGGGACTTCGCGCAACATCGTTAGCATCTTCGGGGGCGGCGAACACCGAGGTCACCCGAGCCTGCACGATCGCGGTCGAGCCGAGCCAGAATGTTCGCTACAAACACTCGGACCTCCTACCTACACCTTACATAAGTAGGTACACCTTTGTCGCGTTTAAGTTTGATCTAAGATATTCTCTGTATATTTGAGGGCGAATCATAGCACCTTTTAATTACAGTCCACTATTTTATTTTACCTATCGATAGGATCCCAACACCCGCACTGCTATGAAACGTGTGTTCAGTAAGTAAGCTTAGTGCTCAGTGCTCTAAGCGTCGCGGTGAAACGATGTTCTAGCGTCTCACATGTGCTCCCGCTCCGAGCGCCCAGACGGATGGACTGTACGGGTCTCCCGGATAGCTGTGAAGGCACCCTGGCCTTGGAATATAATCTAGTCAACAGATTTGTCCGCTTGCCGTTTGCGGGTACGGGTTCGTCTCTCTAGAGGCTGCTTGAGGTGCACGGTGCGCACGTGCACGCGCAGGTTGCCGGACTCGCTGAACGCCTTGTCGCACAACTCGCACTTGTAGGGGCGCAGGCCGCGGTGTTGCTGGGAGATAAATAAACAGTTTTCATATTAATCCTGGTATGAAAAAACCGGTTACGTACGAGCCAGACTCGTACTAAAGTCCCGTACCATGTCAATATAAATAAAAGAATGATTGTTTAAGACCTCATTTACGGAGATTTATGTTTACGGTGCTGCGGCGCGTGAAGTGCCACTTCGCACTTGTGAACACAACGTATGGAAATACACAAACATTTGAACACCCTCGTATGGTGTTCAAAGAGATGCGAGGAAAAGTGGCGGTGCCCGCCTCGAATTCTCAAGCGTGTAGCGGCGCACGCAGCGAGAGTTGCGTATTGCGATTTCCAAATAAAGACTGGCAGAAGTTCTGCAGCGAACATCGCTTCATTGGAAATCGCCGAGCCGCGTGGGACGCGACGTTGCAACTCGCGGGCACGGTAATATTATCCATACAGTATTCCAACTCGGCCGTGTCGTTGAAATAAGTACCTACCGCCGCGCGGTACGTAAGCATGAGATAGGGCTGTCGCTGTCGCCTACCTACAGCGTTTTATTTGCATCTGCTGCCTACTTTGAGTTTCTACCTAGGTTTGAGATTGTATTTTTTTTACTTTTTATTTATAAGCACAGACACTTAGTAACAATATAAAATATAGGATTACATAAAATACTTTGTGAATTGAATAGAAAGTGTTCAATAAATATGCAAGTAGTTTTATTGATTGATAGATTTAATTAAAAACTATGATTATGTGTGACTTTATAACAAATCGGTCTAATAAATTTGCGACCGAAAAATATTTGCGCATTAATTGTATTACTCGTATGATATGAACGAAATGCTTAATTATTATATTTGAGAGTATAAAAAATCCGCAATCCAAAAACAGCACAATATATTCTACTTGTCATGTTAAATAGCTACTTGCACTTATTTCGTAAAAAATCGGGCGGTTATTGATTAAAAACTTGCACACCGTCCGTTCGTCACTGCGCGCACTCGCGACGGTAGCATGCCAAGCGCATGCCAAGAGCCGGGCGCGTAGGTATAGCTCGCGCGTCGTCCGTTTATATGAAGATGGAATACTGTATAGATAATATTACCGTGTCGCGGGCCTGCCCGCACAAAACGCTCCATCTCAAGCAAACGCTTGTAAAATCGCATCTCCGTAAACGCACTCATACAACGCTATGTGCTTGAGTTAGGTGCGGGCCGCGCTGCGTCTCCGGAAATGAGGTCCAAGTGCTTGTTCACATAGACTCGCGGGCGCGGTCGCGAAATATCAAACATATGAAGTCATATCTAAGGCGCATCGCTCACACGTTCAAGTTGCGGCGGAGAAAAGGCGCGCCGCATCTAGGTTTTCTTTAGAAACTTATTTCTGTGCGCTTACGTACTAGAGTCGCGACACAGGCGAGGCGGGCGCAGATGTGCTCAGTGGCCTGAACCCGACGAGCTTCTGCCGCGACCGTGCTTCGACTTACGAATGAGTGACTCGCTTAAGGCTAAGGACTCACGATGCGGTTTTCACCCGCACCCCGCAGCCTTTGTAGAATACAGATACTTATGTAAAAAATCAAAGCACATTTCACGACGCGTTTTACTCCCGCGGCTTGTTCGGTTGTTTGCGGGTCCCGCTGCACCGGCGGTCATCTTCTACCGGCGGGAGCGGGTCGTACCCGCGCGCTCTGCGGTCGGTTGGCGGGCGACCGCATGGGCAGCGGGGCGCACAACCGCCCGTCTTGCGATAGTCAACCGCCAAGTTTGCGGGCGATAATCGCAACCGCAGCGGTTGTGTAACCGCACAAAACTCCGTTCTCTTGAGTTTTGAAAATAAAACTGCATTGCACCAACGCGGCGGGCGCGGGTGAAAACCGCTCCGTGAGTCCTTAGCCAAAGTGTTCACACACAAAATGCACGTGCGGAACCTTAAATATTAAAATAAATAAATATTTTACAACAATCACACCAATTTTCTAGTCCCAAATTAAGCTACGATGCTTGTGTTATGGGTACTAGACAACGGGTAAACATACTTAAATAGCTTTTTTTTTGTAAATAAATACATATTATACATAGAAAACACCCAGACCAGTACAAACACACATGTTCATGCACACTTATGTTTATTATTAGATAAATAGATAGATTAGCACTTTATTGTACAACACAAAATAAAATTACAGACAGGTTTAATAAAGAAAGATGTACAATTTAGGCGGTCCTATTGTTATTATTAGTGGTTCGATACTCACCGCCGACGCCTGCAGATGTTTGTCGAGCGCGCTCTTGTACTTGTACGCCTTGCGGCACGGCGCGCACGCGAAGGGCCGCGCGTCGGAGTGCGCGCGCGCGTGCACGCGCAGCACGGCGCCGGTCGCGAACGCGCGCCCGCACTGCGCGCACGCGTGCGGCTTCTCCAGCGAGTGGGCGCGCTGGTGGTAGCGGAGCTGCCCCACCGCCTGGGTACATACAAACTGGGTGTATGTCTGGGTGTCCACAGCAGACCCGCGTCGTGGCATTCCTGAGATACTTCGACACATGTACACATGCACCCACCTTTTCAGTATCTTGTGTATGTGATTTTGAATATGTGTTTTCCTATTTTGTAAATATGTGACATTGAATAAAAATGTTTTCTTCTTCTTCTTCTTAATCTCTTTATAATATTACTTCTCATCACATTAACATTTATGTACGACTAGCGGACCCGGCAAACGTTGTCCTGCCCGTTGCACCTTCCCTGGACTTCAACGAATATTTCGAAACTAAAATCGGTTCAGCCGTTTTCGAGTTTTAGCGAGACTAACGAACAGCAATTCATTTTTATATATAAGAGACTAGTTGACCCGACAGACGTTGTCCTGCCCGTTACTTTTTTTTAATTTAAGATCTTTTAAACCTTCCCTAGACTTCCACGAATATTTCAAGACTAAAATTATTCAAATCGGTTCAGCCATTCTCGAGTTTTAGCGAGACTAACGAACAGCAATTCATTTTTATATATAAGAGACTAGTTGACCCGACAGACGTTGTCCTGCCCGTTACTTTTTTTTTTAATTTAAGATCTTTTAAACCTTCCCTGGACTTCCACGAATATTTCAAGACTAAAATTATTCAAATCGGTTCAGCCATTCTCGAGTTTTAGCGAGACTAACGAACAGCAATTCATTTTTATATATAAGAGATAAGCATAACCTCCGTGATGTTGTGGTGGTAAGGCGTGCACTGGTTTTCAATTAAAAATATCTTCAATGTAATTAAGATACAGTAAAAAAAACAATTTTATAATATAAATTCCGTGACAATATTTAGTACTGTCACAGATTTTGTACACTGGTTAGTTTATGGGCGAGGACCAGAAGCACATCTTCTGCATTCCCTCGCTCGCGCCGCAACTAGGTGATCGCACTGACATAGTTTGGTCGACTATGCCATTTTAAACGTAACCGCACGTCATAGCGTGGATATACAAATATGCAAAATACACCAATTTGGAGGTTACATGCATTCCCGATGTGAACAGTAGGTCCCAGAAAAAGCCCTCCGCGACGCGCGAATCGGTTTTCCTAAGCCTCGACTCTACGTCAACTCGCGATCCGCCGAACACATTTGCTAGATGTGAACACACAACTTCGACAATTTGAGGGGGTTTCTCTTTATATTTCGCTAATAGCTTTTACCCGCGACTTCTTCCGCATTAGGTAGTTTTGTGTTGTGTTTTATTTAGAATATGATGTTTTCCCGTAATACCAATCTTACCCAAATATAATTAAAATCTTTGGTAATTTAGATCAGATTCCCCGGAAAGTAATTTTTCGGGAATGCGTTGTTTTCCCGCGGTCAAAAGTGATTTATGTCCTTTCTTACGTTTCGAACTATCTCCTTACCAACTTTCATTTAAATCTGTTCAGTAGTTTAGGCGTAAAAGCGAGCGGGCCACTTGGATTTTACCATGGGAATGCGTCATTTTCCCGTGGTAAAAAGTAGCCTATGTCCTCTCTCGGGTATCAGAATATCTCCTTACCAAATTTCATGCCAATTGGTTCAGTAGTTTAGTCGTGATTGAGTAACAAACAGACAGAGAGAGTTACTTTCGCATTTATAATATTAGTATGGATAAACAGTATGCAATCAAAAGGTTATTGATTCATACCACAGATGTTCAAAATCCCCGCCCGCCACATACCTGGAATGTCTTTCCGCATTGGTCGCAGACGTGGTTGTCGTGCGCGGGGTAGCGCTGCGCGGGGTGCGCGCGCCGGAAGTGCACGAACAGTGCGCGACGCGAACCCACCGCTTCCCCGCACTGCTCACACACACAAACATTTAATAGAAATAGAAATATGTATATTTATTGGCAACTAAAAACATACATGTATTTCATATAAATTATATTATAAAGAAAAAGCCATAAAATCTCAGAGTTACCAGAGGCTCTCAAACTAGGCTATGCCTGTATCTTGAGAGAAGTTTATTAATCAAATCAAATCAAATTTTTTATTTGTTATTAAATAGGGTGGGTACAAATAAATGTTGATCGTAGTAAATGACAAAGTGCTCCTATTTAGCCATATACAATAGCATGCAAATGTAAAAGCATTAAATAAAGTTAATTACATATAATTAATTAGATAAACTTAAAAGCATTCAATGTCAGATCAATTATGTATCGATTATATTATTAATTTGAGTAGATCTTCCGTTCAAATCTTGTTATCTAAAAACTCCTTTACAGAATAGAAGGTTTTCTCCATAAGCCATCTACGCAATGACTTATTAAACATTGGGGTGGGCAGTTTCTTAATAGAGTCTGGGATTTTATTGTAAATAGTCGTACACATCGCAAGACAATTTTTCAAGAAACGCGTCGTTTTGGGTACTGTGTTAAGTATAAGTCGGTTAGGGTTCCGGAGATTTCTATCCGTAGTTTTATTTAGTGGTAGGAATAGGTGACTATTTTGTTTAACAAATTTTGCTATCTCGAGTATATATAGACAAGGTAACGGGAGTATATTTAGGTTTCTGAAATAGGGCAAGCACGATATATCAGAAGGTATGCCACACAAAGAGCGTATACATCTTTTCTGAGCAACGAAAGCTTTTTTTATGTTAGTGCCATTGCCCCAGATTATCAGCCCATATCTTAACACCGACTCAACATATGCAAAGTACGCAGTGACGGCTGTACTTTTTTTTGCAATTTTTGTAAGCTTGTACAATGCAAACGCGAATCTATTAACCTTATCGCATACTTTATCTATTTGTTCTTTCCAATCTAATTTAGAATTCATATCTATACCCAAGAAAGTCACCTTCACTGCATTACACAAGATTTCGTCATTTAAGTCGATGAGTATTTGAGAATTTTTAAAGTTATTAAAATTTTGTATACTAGTTTTACTTAAGTTTATTTGTAGATTATTTTTAGTAAGCCATTCAATTATTTTAATTAGAGTCATTTTAATGTCATTTTGATGTTGTTCTAAACTATATTTTTTATTTGTCGTAACAATTATTGAAACATCATCAGCAAATAGCGTCGTCATACGATCAAGTATATCTGGCAGATCATTTATGTAAACCAAAAACAGCAACGGACCGAGTATGCTACCCTGCGGCACGCCGAGGTTATTTTGACGAAATTCGGATCTGTATACCAGATTCGATCTGTTCTCATCAACCTGTGTTATCTCGACACATTGCTGTCTATGAGATGAATCTGGGGTATTTGGCACTTTTATGATGAGAGTTTGTATGGTGAGTTTATATGTGATGTATATGTAAGCGTGGTGTATGTGTGTGTGTGTGTGTATTTGCGCGTGTGCGTGTGCATGTGTGATAGAGATAATGAATAAGTAAGTTTAGCCATTGCAAATCAGAGATTCAGTTTGTGTGTAATCGAGAGAGCAGAGTAACTGTACTATACGCGTCTTTTTACTTAATTTACAGAGCAGTTCTTTATTGTGATTAGACATTTCACCAAACATTGGCTTTTAATTGTGTGTAGATATCATCATTTCATCTCATCACCCTATATAAGTCCCACTGCTGGGCACAAGCCTCACTTCAACTATGAGGTGGTCCGAACCATACACCCCGGGCTCATCAACTCTATTTATTTTTGTATCGATCTGATGGCACAATACGGTAGTTGACACCACCAATCGTTGACGTACTTTTTATCAACTGTCAAAACGCTTTTCTTCATAGAGTTTGTATGGGAATAACACACTTTGACGTCATCGCGTGCAATGCCGACTGAGTGACTAATTATCATTTGAATTCCAATTAAAAATCAAATAATACGAACTGCAGAAAAATATTAGTGTAAAGGCATCTGAAATTATGAATTATTTTAGAGAAAATCAGTTTTTGAATATTTCTTTCATAGTGGAAACAAGCCTATTGGAAAGCATGCCCCGGTGGGAAAACGTATGCTACGATTTATATTCGTATTCCTTTTAAACATAGTGCAGCTAGAAACCTTGCTATTATTTAAAAAAAACTATCTAGGCTATGTCTATCTAGGCGATAGCGACAGGTGTTGCAAGCACGAGTTATTTAAAATACTTATTAACGAGGCGCGGACGTCGCAGTGGGTACTTAGAAATTGAGTTGGATCACGCACTACTCTCACGCCTTTTACATCAACCGTGTACGTAGTAGTGATGTAACAAGACTTATCCCATTTAATCAGCCCCTACCCGGTCGTTTATCACCGGACATGGCAGGTACTATACTGTTACGTTCTAGGGGTGTGGGATCTAGATTGAAATGCACTTCTAAACCGATGAAGTAGAGTAGGATTTATTGTACACACTTTACGTTACAACACTCAGTACACAAACACTTATATCGCACTCCAAAATCTTCTTGTCGCAGTTTTCGCTTCGATGTTTACTCGTTGCTTTCCCAAATTAAACTCAAACTCGGACGCATTCCCGGGCTCCTTATATACCGGCCGTCAAGGACTCCCGAATATTCGGTAGGTACCTACTACCCAGTACGAGACTGTTCGGGATCCTTCCAAATGCCGTCTTGCCTAGCCTATACCTTTCTCGAATGTTCGGCATCATAGTGCTATCCCTGTCTTGTGCTGTCTCTGTCACACCTTTCTGGAATGTTCTCAGTATAGCTGTCTCTCTCTAATCGTGCTATCTCCT
Source organism: Pyrausta despicata (assembly GCA_963921415.1). Lineage (NCBI taxonomy): Eukaryota > Metazoa > Arthropoda > Insecta > Lepidoptera > Crambidae > Pyrausta > Pyrausta despicata. The sequence continues at coordinate 13,369,977 of OY992861.1, read as the reverse complement.
TCACTCCTACTAAAAATAACGTCATATACTGAAGTGGGCTTCAAAGGCCCATAAGGGGTCCTGAAAACGCCTGAAAACGGGTTTTCAGGTTATGGCGTCATCTGATAGAGGGTGGCCTGAAACGGACTGAAAACATGTTTCAGGCGCCTGAAAACAACGGCAACTTGGGTGAAATTTCGATAAACTAGTATGTGTTAGAGCACTCTCTGAAACGGCCTGAAATGGTATTTCAGCCTGCTGAAAACGCCTCCAAGGCACGGAAAAACACGATCAAAGTTTTAGCACTAGCCCACCGGCGTAACACTACCCCCTCCTTAGACATGCTCGTCCCGAGCATCATTCGTTCCATGGTACTTGGCCAACCGATCCACATGAACAATCTTACAGGGGCTACGTGCGTTGCGCTGTATCCGATAAGTGACGTCGTTGATCCTTGTGACTACTTTGTACGGCCCTTCCCAACTCGGCGACAATTTCGGTGACTTTCCTTTTCGACGCATAGGGTTATGTAGCCACACGAATGATCCTTCCTCAAACCTCGTCTGGTTAGACTTCCGGTCGTATCTGGTCTTCACCTTCTCACTGGCCTGCAATCCATGTTCACGAACATGCCTGTGAACATCATCAAGCCGGTTTCGCAGTTCACTTGCATACTCCGAAACCGTCTTTGGTGCATCTGGAGGACGTCCGGTCAGAAGATCTGCAGGTAAACGTAGTTCTCTTCCAAAATTAGCACACGCAGGAGTTACGGCCGTGCTTTCATGAACTGCTGTCCGATATGCCATTAAAAAGAGCGGAATATGCCTGTCCCAATCCTTTTGATGGTTGTCAACTACTTTGGCCAAATGTCGTTCCAGAGTCTGATTGAATCTCTCAACCATTCCGTCTGACTGTGGGTGATAGGCCGTAGTCCGAGTTTTATGAATTCCCATGACTCGGCAAGTCTCCTGAAACACCAGAGACTCAAAATTTCTTCCCTGATCACTGTGGATCTCAAGAGGCACACCATACCGACAAAACACTTCAGACACTACAGTTTCCGCTACTGTGACTGCCTCTTGATTCGGAATGGCAAATACCTCAGGCCATTTGGTGAAATAGTCCATGACCACCAGGATGTACTTGTTTCCACGGTCAGAGGTCGGGAACGGGCCTGCGACGTCTAAAGCAATTCTTTCCCAAGGCGCTCCCACGTTGTAAACTTTAAGTGCACCTCTACTGCGTGTATGTGGTCCCTTAACTGACGAACAGCTAGAACATTTCCTACACCAGTCTTCCACGTCGTCCCGACAGTTTATCCAGTAAAAACGTTGCCGAATCTTCATCAGAGTCCTCTTTACTCCTAGGTGTCCACCGGAAGCGCCGTCGTGAAAGGATCTTAAAACATCGCTGACTCTCTTTCTTGGTACAACCACTTGAAGATGAGCATCCTTTCCGTTTTCTGACTCCCATTTCCTGCACAGTACGCCATTGTGCATAACCAGACTTTCCCATTGCGCCCAGTAGCTCTTTGTCACGGTACTCATCGAAGCTACCTCACACCACCTTGGTTTGGGCGCCCCAGCGTTGATCCAATCGTAAATGGGCTTTACATCGCAATCTTCCTGTTGTGCTTCTTGCATTGCTTCATCACTCCATTCTTCGCTAACAGTGTCTGTCCTCAACATCTTCACGCAGTCCTTACCCTCTTGCCTTAAACAGTGTTTGCAATCATCAGGACAAGGTCTTCGAGAGAGGGCATCTGCGTTGCCATGTGACTTTCCACTGCGATGTTCGATGACAAAGTCATATTCCTGCAGTTGTTCGATCCAGCGTGCCACCTGACCCTCAGGGTTCTTAAACTCTAACAACCACTTTAGAGCAGCGTGGTCAGTTCTTATTCGGAACTTGCGTCCAAGCAGGTATTTACTAAAATGCTGCAGAGTTTTGACGACTGCCAGCAATTCTCTCCTAGTGACGCAGTAGTTTCTCTCCGGCTTCGATAGCGACTTGCTAAAATAGGCGATCACAACTTCCTGATCACCCTTCTTCTGTGACAAGACTCCTCCAATGCCAGTATTGCTTGCATCAGTGTCAACAACAAACTCGTTCTCTGGGTCTGGATATCCCAAAATCGGTGTTTCACAAAGTCTCTGTTTGAGGTCTGAGAAAGCTGCTGCACACTGATCATCCCAGTTGAATTGTCTTTTCTCTTCTGTCAGCTGGTGCAAAGGCTTTGCTATATCTGAGAAGTTCTTTACAAATCGTCGGTAGTACGAGCAAAGTCCCAAGAAGGCACGTACTGCTGTCTTGTCTTTCGGTGTCGGCCAGTCCTTAACTGCACTTATCTTCTCAGGGTCTGTCTGGATGCCATCTGATGAAATCACATGTCCCAAGTAGTTAACCTTGCGCTTGAAGAATGAGCATTTCTTCGGACTTAGTTTTAAGTTAGCATCGCGCAACTTGGACAAAACTTGTTCCAGCTTCTTGAGGTGGTCATCAAAATCTTTGCCTACAATTATGATGTCATCCAAATACACTAGGCACGTATCACCCAGGAGACCAGCCAGTATTTGCTCCATCAACCGCTCAAACGTTGCTGGTGCGTTGCACAATCCAAACGGCATTACATTAAACTGCCAAAGTCCTTTACCGGTTGAAAAGGCTGTTTTCTCTTTGTCCTTGTCTTTTATTTCCACTTGCCAATAGCCACTTTTCAAATCCAACGTGGAAAACCATTTCATTCCATGCAGAGTGTCCAAAGTGTCATCTATCCTAGGCAATGGATAACTGTCTTTCTTAGTCACATCGTTGAGTCGACGATAGTCTACGCAAAATCTCATGGTTCCATCCTTCTTTTTCACCAAGACTACTGGAGAACACCAAGGACTTGTCGACGGTTCTATCACTTTATATCTCCTCATTTCCTTGATCATGTCTTCCACTTCCTTCTCTCGAGCTACTGGAACTCGCCGCGGTCGTTGTCGAACAGGCATGACATCTCCGGTGTCGATCTCGTGCTGCACTACTCCAGTTCTCCCGATATCACTGTCATGTGCAGAGAAGACGCTCCTATAGCGCTTTAGCAAATTACGTGCCTTAAGAAGTTCTTCCTTTGTGAGATCATTTTGGCAGTTTTCCAATAACTTTCCAATTTCCACAACTTCTTCTTGTAACTTGTTCTCCTTCGACCCATGGCAACTCCGTATCCAAGAGATTGCCTCGCATGTTCCCATAAGGGTTCCTTTACTTATGACGTGTTGAGTGTCACTTAGATTTAGCACCCTTATAAATGCTGCAGATGACGTCGTTACCACTGTGCGAGCTGGCATCCATGGTTTACTGCCGTCCATTTTCTCTATTAACACGCAGGAATGAGATCCTTGTCTCGCACCGTGCGGCAATGTCACCGGAACTAGGGCTTGCGATCTCGGTTGAAGTGTAGTCCTTCTAGCGCAGAAGACATGTCCACTCACTCCACCTTCCATAGGAACTTCATAGGCCCCAAATTTCAGCACGCCTCCTTTCATGTCGATCTTACACTCGTACTTCCTCATAAAGTCAAGACCAATAATGCAGTCATCTACGATGTTAGCAATGATGACTTTGTGCCAGTACTTCTTTTCTCCAATCTTCACTGACACTTCCTGCTCCCCCTGGACGGAGATGTACTGGCCGGTAGCCGTTTGCAGCTGAAGACGCATTGGTCGGACTAGATGATCCCTGGACAGGTGTTTCAGCAGTCGAGAACTGATCACGGTCCGAGAAGCTCCGGTGTCAATAGTAAGGTGACATGGTACTCCACCAATTTCTCCTTTGACAGCCAGACTGTTCCCGTCGTTCGCCTGCGAGATCATAATTGGGACATTTTGACCACCAGCCAGCACTCGTCCCTCAGTCCTGGCTTTTACTCGTTTCCCTGCTGCTGCCGCTCTGAACTATCAGAGCTTGCTGGCCTCTCCGTTCGGTCCGAGTCCCGTTGCCTCCAAGATCTTTTTGGGCAGCCTGATTGTATGTGTCCTCTTTCCCCGCAGTTGTAGCATCGAGGCCCAGTTTCTCGAGGTGGAGCAATCGGCTCCCTGGCCGCAACTTCGCGCACCCTAAAGGATTTTGTTGAGTCTTGGCGTACAGCTTCCACCTCCAGGGCATGGGCGAGCGCATCCTTCAAGGTCCCATGGTGTCCCAGCCGTACAGCAGCCCTCACTTCAAAGTCCCGAATCCCATCTATGAATGCCTGTACTAGCGTTCCATCGATGAAAGTCGCTGCGGAACCTTGGTACGCCTTCCGGACGAGCTTCTCTATCTCAAGTGCCCACTTTTGTAACGACTCATTATGCCCCTGAGTCCTATTCTTCAGCTGAGCTCTGTAAACGTGCTCTAGATGGCTGTCACCGAAGCGTGCCTCTAAAGCTTCAAGAAGACGGTCGTATGTCTTCTCCTTTCCTAACGCTTCCAGGACAGTGAGAGCTTCGTCCCGCAGCGCCAAACTCAGTGCCGTTTTAGCATAGTCCTTGCTCCAGCCATTCGCTTCGGCAACCATCTCGAATTGGAGCTTGTATGCGGCCCACGAAGAGGTACCATCGAATGGAGGTACCTTTAACTTTTCACCTCCTGTGGCTGGTGCACCTGATACACTGGTGGTGCCGTTGGCCACTTTGATCTCCAACTTCTGGAGGCGATTCTCCTGGCCCTCCACTTTTTCGTTCAGTCCATTGAGGCGCTTCTCGTGGTTTTCAACTTTTATTTCAACGCCCACAATTTGGTCTTGCACCTCAGCCATCTCCTTTTTCCATTCTGCAGCTACTTCGTGTACCTCACGGAGGACTTCTTTCTGGTCCCGTAGCTCTTGCTGCAAAATTTTGGCTTGTTCCTCGTGCCATCTAGCCAGTTCCTCCTGCCTTCTGGTCTGTTCCTCCTGCTGAACCCGTAGCTCTTGTTGCAGGATTTTGGCTTGTTCCTCCTGCTGAACCCGTAGCTCTTGTTGCAGGATTTTGGCTTGTTCCTCCTGCCTTCTAGCTTGTTCCTCCTGCCTTCTAGCTTGTTCCTCCTGCCTTCTAGCCTGTTCTTTCAGGAGGATCAGAATGGCGTTGACGTCTATCTCCGGCGTCCTTGAAGCTGGTACCGCTGTGTCTGACGTTCCGGCGGTGCCCGCAGAGTCTCCAGCAGCGGTGCGGCTTCGGGTCTGCATCCCCTCCTTCTCTTCTTCTCGCGGAGTAATCGGCATTTTCGATCCCACTTCTGACACCAAATGTTACGTTCTAGGGGTGTGGGATCTAGATTGAAATGCACTTCTAAACCGATGAAGTAGAGTAGGATTTATTGTACACACTTTACGTTACAACACTCAGTACACAAACACTTATATCGCACTCCAAAATCTTCTTGTCGCAGTTTTCGCTTCGATGTTTACTCGTTGCTTTCCCAAATTAAACTCAAACTCGGACGCATTCCCGGGCTCCTTATATACCGGCCGTCAAGGACTCCCGAATATTCGGTAGGTACCTACTACCCAGTACGAGACTGTTCGGGATCCTTCCAAATGCCGTCTTGCCTAGCCTATACCTTTCTCGAATGTTCGGCATCATAGTGCTATCCCTGTCTTGTGCTGTCTCTGTCACACCTTTCTGGAATGTTCTCAGTATAGCTGTCTCTCTCTAATCGTGCTATCTCCTTCACTCCTACTAAAAATAACGTCATATACTGAAGTGGGCTTCAAAGGCCCATAAGGGGTCCTGAAAACGCCTGAAAACGGGTTTTCAGGTTATGGCGTCATCTGATAGAGGGTGGCCTGAAACGGACTGAAAACATGTTTCAGGCGCCTGAAAACAACGGCAACTTGGGTGAAATTTCGATAAACTAGTATGTGTTAGAGCACTCTCTGAAACGGCCTGAAATGGTATTTCAGCCTGCTGAAAACGCCTCCAAGGCACGGAAAAACACGATCAAAGTTTTAGCACTAGCCCACCGGCGTAACAATACAATCTAAATATACCTAAAATACAAGCAAAATATTTGCTTAGCTTAGGTACAATCACTAATAGTAGTAAACATTTATTTATACAATAATAAGGCTAAGTTTTTGTAAAATAAATGTATATTGTCTTATCTAAATACGTAAAATAAGAACGAGACCAGGGGATTTTTTCAGTTCCAACAATTAATTGAAAAACTTACCAGTTCGCATGTGGTAGGGATTGTCTGCCCCGCGCCGCTATAGTTCCTTTGCTGGCGCCGCACCCGAGCCGACGCGCCGCACACGTGCCTGACGCACATGTTTTATATTTACATTCCAATTGCATTACGTACATTAAATGTAGTTACTTTATTTTTGCATTAACCATGCAATGGGCTATTGACACCACCAATCGTTGACATACTTTTTATTATCTGTCAAAACGGTCGGCCTCCATAGATTTTGTATGGGAATACATGAACGTGACGTCACGGTCATGTATCAGAAATCGGAGTCAATTGACCGAATATTTATTGAGTGTGTTTCTACAGCTTTTTGGAAATAAACTGGTTGTACTAACTTCATAGGTGCTATGTTTTTGAAACGCCATGGTCTTGAAAATATTTAAAATAGGTGTCATCATGCCTATGATACATACTTATTCTCCTGGTCGCGCGAGGCGAGCGGCGCGCAGCACTCCGCGCGACGCGGGGAGACTTCGCCCTCGCCGCCTTTGGCTTCGGCTTCGACTGGCTCCTGAAAATCATTATTAATAAATTGGACACGTCATCCCATACATTGCTATGATTTTTAAGTAAGAAACTTAAACACTTCTGTTATGGAAATCTAAAATAACGACGATACCACAATGACCACGACCTGCGATGACATAGGAAATTGGTATTCTACAGTGTTCTGCGATCCAGACATCGAACTGGGGACCTCAGCTGGTGTCGCTATTTTCGATGTCCCTGAATACAGGTTCATTACGCCACTATCGTCATTATCTTTGATGCTCCAATCACTAAAAGAATTCTCGATTTAAATTGAATCGAATTATAATTTTAGTAAGGTAAAAAAAGTAATTGACGCTACAAGACAGCGACGGTGTAACTGTATGGAATAAATCTGATAGTGAACCATGAACAACTATCGAAACGTATTCGTAGCGTTTACTATTCGTTAACAACTTATCAATTTGCCTGGAAAATCTGTCAGTTTTTGACGTTAATATGATATGAATACGATACGATAATGTTCGTGCTCGCTCGCGAACCTTCGCGTTTACAGTGGGGTGACCACGAACACTATGGTAACGTATTCGAATCATCTTAACGTAAAAAAAACTATCAGTTTTCCCACACAAATAGAGAAGGAAGGTTCGCTCGCGCTCGCGACCCCCTACTTGTTAGTAAAATCTACGACTTACCCGTACACCTTTTTCCTTGTGCATCAAAGACTTGTGCATGGCAAGGCCGCGCCGGCTCACGAACGAGTGTCCGCACTCGCCACACACGAAGTCCGACGGGTGCTTCAGCCGCACGTGGCTTAAATACGCCGTCGATGTGCTGACAATGTACACCCACGATTATAACAATGGCGTAAGTCAAAGCGCCACCTATCAATAGTTCTTTTTTTCGTAAAATAAAAGAACTTCAACACTCTTGAGCGATAGATTGTAGGGGTAAAAATAAGGGTTCCTTGCTTTCGACTGTGTTGTGGTCCTGGCTCAGGGCTGCTGGCAGACGCCAGCGCAAAAATTATCGAGGCGACAAAGTAGTCAAAATTTTCTGATGAGCATCTATTCATTTATATCTACACACATAAGAGAGACCGTATTTGGGACTACTATGGGCGCGTCGATTATCTTTGGCGGTAACTGTACATACATTATACGTGTCTCGGAGCTCCCGTCAAAGAACCGCCAAAGAACTCCCGCTCTGTTACAAATTCATAGTTGGTTAGTCATATACATACTTTGGGTCACATGCGTAATCAGCAGTGTATATGATACTGTATCGGTGAACGGTAAAATTAAGCCAAGAGTGTGGAGGCGGATGTGCGGTGGCAGCATCGTGTGGAAGGTTGTTTTGAACATAGGGCTGCGTTTTAAATACTGCAGTAATGGTTGTATGGTAGGAAAGCATTCTAGTTAAAAAAGGATTTACATATTATTACTTACGCCAAAACTTTTTCGCAGTGCTTACACCGGTACGTCACGCCTCGGTGCCACAGATGATGCCGCTTGGCTTGTGCACTGAAAACGGAGTGCACTGAAAACCTATTGTCATTTATTTCAGTATTTGTGAAAGTAAACAATTTATGTTAGTTCAAATTTGTCTGTAAAGTAAATTACATACATAAACCACATGAATATATGATAAAAACACTCACCTAGTAGAGGAGACGTAAGGACAAGCCTTGCAAGTGTACCGCTTCGCATGAATAACGGTATGCTCCGAGAATCTACTTCTTGACTTAAAGCGGAACTTGCAGATGTCACACTCCAAGTTACCTGATTCCTATTAAAATGAAAAATTTGATCAGCTTGAAATAAGATTATAATACACTAGTGGTCGGCGCACGGGTGTTCAATTATTCCATCCTATACAGCTTAATTTCATCACATAGGACATAGGGATAACATAGGACTCTAATGGTAAAAGATTTTTTAAATCGTTCCAGTAGTTTCAGAGCCTATTCAATTCAAACAAACAAACAATCAATTCTTTCCTCATTATAATGTTAGTGTAGATTACATACAATTAATTACCGGGTCTACTAGCCATTTAATTACCGGGTCGTGCCGCGAGCGGTGGTTGGCCGCAGCCTCTGCGTCGAGGAAGCCCTTGTAGCAGAGCTCGCACTTGAATGCTGACTTCAAGTAGTTGGACGACGACTTGCGCTTCTCTATCTCTTTCAGCTGCTCTTCTGTCTAAGAAATTTAGGACTGACTTAAAAATCATTTTTCTTAATATGTACATATCACCCAGCAGTTATAAGCATGAAATAAAATGGTGTATTGTACACAACATCACAACAGTGGGCAAAATAACAGCATTTGCAACAAGCCTGACTGCCCCAGTATTCCTTACAGAGAGCACAGTGATGTTGAATTCTTCCTCCAAATCGAAGTCACTCACTGCACTAACTGCCTTGTCAGCCACCCCTTTACATTTGGCAGATTTAGTTTTTATCTGCACTTTTTTCAGTTGAATTATTTTCTTTTCCTTTTTCAAAGTATTAGACTGCAAATTTTGTTTGATTTTGTCACTATCAGCAGAGAAACTCTCACCACCATTTTTATCATGTTTTATGCTGGTTTTCACTTCGAATTCCTGGGCACATTTTGGTTCATTGTCACTATTATCATCACTGTTCACTTCAAGCTTCACCGGAAATGCTTCTGGCTCTTCATATATAACATCAATGAGGCTGTCCATACAGATTTTGTGGCATGACAAATTTGAAACAAGATTTAAATCATATCTGTTGATTTGTCTTACATTGTGTTCTGTTACCTGTAACAAATAAATAATATAGTAGGCTAGATATGAGTAATTTGTAGTGAAAAAAAATGAGAAAGGCCTAACATAGGTAGGTAGAGCATTTTATGTCATGTCAAACATTTCTGGAGCTTGCATACATTATGCTGTATGATCTTATGTTGCATATCCATTGGTTTAAATGGTATAATTAGTAGTCATAACTTACTGGCCCCCTAGAGCTTATTAAATTACACAATGCAGTCTGACCCCTCATACATTTTTCTGTGAACAAGTATGTGTTCTTCATCATGGCAGCACACTCAAAACACACAAATGGTGGAAGGTTTGTGGAAGTCAGTGTCTGTAAATAAATAAAATATATTGACATCTAGAAATAGGGTGCATTCAAAGAGTATTTCAAGAATCAATTACTTACTTCTACTTCTTTAAGATAAATTGATTTGGTATAAAGATCTAATGGATTCATCCGCAAATCATACATTTTAACATCCGTAATAAGACAAATTCTGCACACTTTTGCTTGATCCATGTCGATTTTCACAAAAGCCTTTTAATTTTACTGTAACAGTGTCTTGTCTTGTAAAAACGTTACCGAAGTATCTTCAACATTTAAATAATTTAAGCAGGGCCGATCGTTTGACATAAAGTAGTACAATGCAAACTTATACCAAGAAAATATAAATACTATGATAGAGTTGCGTATTTTTCAAAACCACTGGGACCGTGGTGGTGGCGGGGTGTGTGTGCATCAGAACCAATCAGAACTGTCAACCAAGGAATCAAGGAATATACTAGGTAGGTACATACTAGGTACTCTCCACAAAGTACTTTTTTATATAGGGAATAGAGACTTAACTTCAGGGTTTTTTTGGGCAAGGTGCACTAGCGACATCTATGTTTGTCAGATGGCAACTTTATTGTACTGTATCGTACCTACACTCTTCCTATTTCCTTATCCTTCTTTTTAGTTTTTTAGGAAAATAATGTATAATAATGTAGTATTTTTAAGCAGTTTACTTGAGCTCTATCAAATACATACATTAATAAGAAAATAAAACAAAAAATTTCGAACAATACAGTACCTATATTTCAGAAATCAGAATATTTATTTGCACAATGTACATTGGATGGCTGAAGGCATGCAAATGTTAGTAGGTACGTTTCAGTATAACTGTTACAGTACAATACACAATTCATTCACTGGAGTGTCTGTCTCAAATCCTCAAATCAGTCACTATACGAGCTATCACCATTTTACTATGCTATCACTGTCGTAGTTTTAATACTAGTTTGGAGGAGCAGGAACAGGGCTCGACTCAAAAAACAGCTTAAACAAGACAAGATTAACTTGAAAGCACAAAATACAGAAAAACAACGAACCGCACCGCACAACGAACGAAATTTTTCTGCAATGTCAGTCAATGTCAACAAAGTCAGTCAAAGTGACACGACTTGACATTCAGAGCAGAAAAAATGAGGTTCTAGACCGGGGGTAGAAATTGTCTGTCTATTAATGTAAGTGACATGAGACATCTATAGTTTTCCGACGGCAACTTTTGCAGTTTAGTACTTGATATTGCTGTCAGTAAATTAATTCTATGATTGTAGGCCCTGGTACTCTCTACCGAGAGCTGCTGGCTGTCAACCATACTGAGTAGTAATAATGTTCATATTGTTCATTAAGAAAAGCAACGGTCAGAGTTATACAGCCTAATCTTCATTAATTTCAATTCTTAACACTATGTACTACTTAGTACTTACAAACTAACCTCACCTATGCCCTAACTAACATAACCCATTGAAATGCAAGGATGGTTACATTTCAATGCTTAAAAAATAGAGTTTTACGCGGAAATATTCATCGGATCAGTACGGAGCACCTTACTCTATTTCTTACATTTACTCCATTGTTTTCCTTTAGTAACACATTATGATGATACGTCATTACATCTCACTTTCACAATAATCTGCCACGAAAAATCAATTTAGAAAGTTAAGAAACAGAGCCAGCCCATCTTACTCCTTTCGCTTCCCGCGTAAAACTCCTCAAATATACTGATCTCTCTCTGTGCTGTCAACTTAGGAGCAGAATAAACTGCGTGCGAACTGCGAATCATTGGACGCGTTCAGACGCTCGCGAACGGCGTGCGTGACGCGTAAATGTTCAGCAGATCGATGTACTATCAATACTGAATTTACCTTTTAGGCTCATCGTTCTGTACATTGACTTGAATGCTTTAAGCAATAGATTACATAATATGCATGTAAGAAATTCTTATTTCATAGCTGCCTCCGATTTTCGATATATCCTTTGAAAACAAAGTTTTCGGCAAAAAAGTCGCGGAAAAGTTTTGACCATAGAGTTAAGAGTTTGCATTGTTCATTACGTCCGAACGCTTCCAACAACCTTAACGCAGCTTTAGTCTGACAGAAATTGGCAAAACAAAAAGAGCGGGAAACATGATCGCGACTTCGCGACGGGAGCCGTCCCCGCTTCCCGTGCGGAGTGCTCAGTTCTGTTTCAGCGGTTTAGTGTTTCTAAAATTAGTTTCTGATTAAAAGTCTTACTTTAGTTTATCTTGATCATTTATAAGCACGTTATAAAATTATATTTTATTTCTAGTGAATCAGTGCACATTTTCTGGTAAGTTTTCATAAACTTATTTTCTATGAACAAATCTCCCGATCCTTACGAGGAAAATGTGATCCCCACGGTAGGAAACATTAATTTCTTCCACCGACTAAGGAGGAGATACTACATTACTTCTAACGTCATGAGTGAGGAACTGCAAATTCTACTTACTCAATCTCCTCCTCGTAAGCGCAGTCGCAACAAGAAACGTAGAAGACATCAGGAAAAAAATCAAGTGATCAATAATGAATTTTTCACGGTTTCTGTAACCTCACAGCAAGGATGGGATGAGATAAAGAAGATATAACTGGGCATTTTGCCAAACGTTATAATTTAATTTACATTAATATCTTGGCCTGGTAATTAAGGCAGTGGTTAGTAGACTTAAGTTTTATGAGTCGAACCACTTGGTCAAAACTCAAATAATACCTATATTTTGAGTTTTGACCAAAAAGTTCGACTACTTAAAACAACTGAACATAAATTTATTTTTGGGAGGCTTGTAAAGTCAAGTCACAGTAGAGGGTAAACACTGCAGAATCTTACTTGACTAAGGGAGTTTATGGAATAAAATTAAGTAACCTCATGTGCTGTTTTTAATACGTATATTTCCAAAGTTAAGTTTGATTTTTGGATTTTTGATAACTTCACCGCATTTGCCATGATATAATACATATCACAGCATTTCTTTACGGTGATATTATTTTTCTCGCGCCACAAAATGATATTCCCTTTCCCTTCGGGACCGTTGTCCAATCAGACCGTCCGCGACTTGCGCAGGTGAACATAGCGGGAACCTTATTGAGCGCCTTCACGTTGTGTCTTTCCGCTTGCGCACGCGCTTGGGGTAGGGCTCCTTGAGGTGCACGGTGCGCACGTGCACGCGCAGGCCGGCGGACTCGCCGAACGCCTTGTCGCACAGCTCGCACTTGTGCGGCCGCAAGCCGCCGTGCTGCTGCAATGCCAACACGAGCCGAGAAGATACAGTTAACTATTAGAGATCGGATTATATGCAACATTAATTGCTATTAAATACAAACAGATATACAAGAAGTTTATTACTCCAAATATGCAAAAAAATTCTTTATTTAAGCTTTATTGCACAACAAAACTATGCACAAAAGGTGGACTTAACGCCGTACGGCATTCTCTACCAGTCATACCTTTGGGCTAAGCAGAAAAGATTAGTGGGCGGTGCGACAAAATAAATAAGAGAGAAAACACAAAAATAATAATACCAATAATATGACACGAGGTGAAATATATAATAAATTTATACAAGAATACATATTTATAAATACACATAATATATATTAATATAAGAACACTAAATAAATATGACAAACTGTTTAAAAAAGATCTATAATGACGGTTGCGATAAAGTAAGAAAAAAATGTTCCAGATCTGCAAGGAAAACACAGATAATTCATATCCCGGAATAACAAATAAGCGAAACATCACTAAGAGGAACTTACCACAGAGAACATGTTATGTTTGTAGAGCGCGCTCTTCGATTTGAAAGTCTTATCGCAGGGCGTGCAGGCGAACGGGCGCGCGTCCGAGTGGCTCGGCTGGTGCATTCTCAGCCTCATGGCGTCGTGGAAGCTCTTCGGGCACTGCGGGCACTTGTACGGCCGTTGCGACGAGTGCGTGATCACGTGGTACTTCAGCAACGTCGAGTTCTGAGAAAGTTAATACCATTTTTTTTATTATTTGGGGTAGGTTTGCTCTTGACCCAAGACTAATGTAACATTGAAATCTTTGCGTTCGAATCATTTTTTCTGGAAGTAACTAAACGTAGTCGATCGCGTAAGGCACAGAACTTGGTCATTCCGACCAATTCAAATGTTTGGTTGTAGGTATTTTAAATATGACGATAACAATCAATTTATTTTTAGAGAACCAACGGTTTATACCTTGAATATAAGAATGTGCATACCTTGAAGGATTTCCCGCATTGATCGCATATGTTTTTCCAGTCTTTAGGGTACTCGCACCTGGGGTGCACGCGCCGGTAGTGATCCCAGTACGCGCGACGGGACTCCAGCACTTCCGGGCACTGCAAATAGAATTTCGAATAAGTACCCGAACTTTCTGGTTGCCTAGTCGTTGGACTAGACTATAATCGTCCTTTAAATGAAATTATCATACATATTACTCAATGTCCTATTTTAATTTGTAAGTCTGTCCAGGATTTTTTTAGCAAAACCAGTTACAATATATCATCTAATATACTAAATTTATCATAAAATAAGTTACATTCTATTATCAGCTCTGTGAAGGTCGCTTTAAGTTCGTATCTTCCACTATTAATACGAGTAATACATATAACATCCCGACTAGTACAAGCAGACATATTCATGCACACACATGTTTGTATAGTGCGGGGATCGAACCCGCGACCTCTTTGGTCTAATAGGCAACTTTTTAACCATTACACCAAAGTGGGCGACAAATGAGGTGGTGTTGAGCGAGACGGTTTTAATACGCCGATCTGACATCTAGTAGGTTAGTCGAAGTGTGTCTTATACGTTTAGTTTGGATGCCACAATGTACTTTCGACGTCAGTTTAAATAATACTCATATTTATAGTGTCAGAATAAATTCCCTGTGCACACTTTACTCGTACGATTACACCCTGTACATCTAAGTTGATATCACGCACACACATAAAGCACGTAATAGGTACGTGGGTTTTCAGAGCGGGCGGTTTGTATAGTGGACTGCCAAGCCTGGACTTCCACATTGCGGGGGTCTGCAATGGGCTAGCCCAGGCTCTGCAGTGGACGCCACGGCCGAGTCTGGTGGTGAGACTTACATGTTCGCAGGCGCGGGAAAAGGGGCGGGCGCGAGGAACGGGGCGGGCGCGCTCCTTGCTCCGGCCTTTCTTGCGGCATTGGCGCTTTGGCAACCTACAACGAGAAACAAACTTAGATTTAATGGGCATCAAGATGTTAATGGACAGTTAGACTAAAAAGTAAAGAATAAAAGACGATGACGACAATTAAATTTCCCATGCGAGTCGAGTGAGTACTGGAAGTTTCACAATGACAACGCACCGACTTAAACGTTAAGTCGGTGCGTTGCCATTGTGAAACTTCCGTGGCGAAAATCTGGTAAATCATCAGGAGGAGAACTCACTTAAATGACCGCTAAAAGGACAGCCAAAAAGGTGCAATAATATTTTCATCCCATCTATTCGAAAAAGACGATTTTGGTTGCCTTTAAGTGCGTCCAAAGGTGATGCTTCTAAGCGACATAGGTACTATTACTCTACTCTTTGCCACAGACTGTCCAGCGGGCAGAAATGAGATTTTGGTCCTCTTTATTGAAATAAGTGCGACCAAAAATTCTTTTGCTCGCACTTATTGAATTTGGAACATCTTAGAGTTTCCCGCCGAACGCAAGAGACTGGCTGGTTAGACGGCACGTCCGTCGACCATCGCCCCGCCGCCGCCGCTGGCAACTGAGTAAAAAAAAAAAACGCGCGAACTACGGCCCGCGTTTTCATAAATTTTCACATTCAAGTTCTTGGTTTTGATAAATTATATTCTCATAGAGGGTGATGAAAAGTAGAGTGTATCATTTGGACGCAAATATATTTTTGGCTCGGGCGACGTACTTTGAATCCCTCGCTTCGTTCAGGATTCAAAAAAGCGCCCTCGACGTAAAAATATTATTTTGCTTCCTCATGATACAATCTACTAATTCGCAAACAATTATTTCTTTAAGACGAGTGACAAACTTTGTGACACCAATTAGACCCGTATATCATCTAGTGCGTTGGTGACATAGCGTTTTTTTTATATGGCGCGACATATAAGCCTTACGTCAAACAATTTAATCTGTGTTTTAGCCATTGATTTATATATACTAGATCAGTAGTTACCGCGCAAACGCGGTCCCACTTGACATATGGCCACAGCCATATGAGCGACTTGCGTCAGTTCAGTGCTCCGTGAGACGCCAAGCGAG
The DNA here is from genome assembly GCA_963921415.1 of Pyrausta despicata. NCBI lineage: Eukaryota > Metazoa > Arthropoda > Insecta > Lepidoptera > Crambidae > Pyrausta > Pyrausta despicata. The sequence goes on along the minus strand of OY992861.1, from coordinate 13,353,929 downwards.
TAACGCATGGAAAAAAAATCGCGAAAATGGGTAAATGCGTCGTGAAGAAGTGCGATTCAAGATCTCAAAAACATAATAAAGCAATCGGAATTACTTTCCACACGTAAGTTTATTGTTCTGTGTTCATATTAACGTAAAAATCTAATTATATTGTAAAATTTTGTAAATTAGGTTCAGTGTTGCCACTAAAAACTCATTTTTAGTTTCCCACATTTATGGGAAAATATTGTCATATAAAAAATAAGTGATTTTAAGTATTATTTAAAATAGTAACAATATTGCAGGCAGGACAATGCTTCGGCGCACACCGCGAAAAAAACAAAGTCATTTTTGGCTTCTGAAAACATAGAGCTCGTGACCCATCCCGCACACAGTCAAGACCTAGCACCTTGCGATTTCTTCATTTTCCCAAAAATCAAAGATTTAATGAGAGGTTCGACATTTACGGGGCCAGAAGAGGCAGTGATTGCGTTCAACCAGCACGTAGAAAACATACCCTCAGACCAATGGTCCTCGTGTTTCCAAAAATGGTTTGAACGGATGAAAAAGTGTTTAAAATGCAACGGAGAATACTTTGAAAAGCAGTAAATATAATATTATACAAATTAATTGTTTTATTTATGAGTTACGCAAAACTTTCAGTTTGGCCCACGTACATATTAATTAGTGTCTATTTAATAAAGTAATGTCTATTTAATAAATGAATATTTATCTTACTTTTATTTTTCATTTAAGATCGAAATCCTATATATATAAGAGCGAAAATCCTACTACCCCACTAATATTATAAATGTGAAAGTTTAGATGTTTAGATGTTTGTATGTTTGTTACTCAACCACGCCAAACAGCTAAACGGATTTGGCTGAAATTTGGGACATAGATACTTTGTAGCCTGGAGAGGAACATAGGCTACTTTCAATCCCGGAAAAATGTCACATTCCCGCGGGAGAACGTCGAAGTATTCCACGCGGGTGGAGCCGCGGGCGTAAAGCTAGTAACTACATAAATTAAGTATTCTCTATTGAGATGGAAAACAACTCACTAATAAGTGTTTCATTTTTCAATTTATAAAAGGGAGAAAAATAAATAGTCCTTGAAAAGTTTCTTGCTGCTTCTGCTCTCAAGGTCTCCCATTGTAGTATTTACGAACCGATGGCGTAGATTATTTGACGATAAGTATTGTAATTACAATCTTATCTAAATTATAAAAAGAGAAATTTGACTTTTAATAATAAACAAGCAATCCGTCTGCGTTTCACCCGCGTGGACTAAGACCCGTGCCCAGCAGTGAGATAAAAAGGCAGTAATATCACTTAGGGATAACGAAGCATTCTAATTTTTAAAATCGGATCAGTAGTTCCGAAGATTTATCTCCTACAACCTCACAATCTTTACCTCTTTATAATATAAGTATAGATAAAATAAAAACTATAAGAAAATATCTTAATTTATTCTTCATATATAACTAATACATCTAATAAGAAATTATATTAACTTTAGACTGTGCCCCCGCTGCCGATGCCGGTACCGGATAAAAAAGGGTAAAAAATTTCAACGGAAGGCAACCCCATGGCGCAATCACGTGTGCGTTGCAATCACTACACGTTAGTATTGCGGTCTCTGTCTGATCCGAGCGACCGCATAGTGCTTGCGATTTGCGTAATTGAGACAGATATATTTCTACTTTCAAAAGTTTAGTGGTTTCAAAGCTACGTCGTCGCGTTTGAATAGTGGCTCCGTTTTCTTTGACGCACCTGAATGCGCTTTGCTTCTCTAGTATATTTAACTCAATGGTTTTAGCATTGCCGAAGCATTAAACAATAATACTATGTAAAATATAGGAAAAAAATACTATTTTTTGGTTGTAAAACTTATTATGTAAAAGTAATGAAACTTCTGTAGGTATTTATGTGTCAAACGGCCAAGGAAACACTGTATCCTAGACGTCAGCAAAGCGAGTGGGGTATAGAGAAGCGCTTAGGTATTTCCAGCGAATTGTTAAGTTGTAATATCAACGTACAAGTGAAGCAATTTACCGCGCCGCCCGCACGTCTGTCACCCTGTTTTATCTGTCATCGGTTTTATCGGTAGGGGCCGATAAAACCCTTAAACCTGTCGGTCAGTTCTTAATGAAAATTATCAATCAACACATCTTTTTTACCCGACTACGGCGAAGCAAAAGGAGGGTTATGATTTTGACCTGTATGTATGTATGTATGTATGTGGGTATGGATGTTCATCTGTTCCCTCGTAACTTCTAAACTTCTTATCAGAATTCGACAAATGACATATCATTAGAAGCGTCTTAATTGTCCGCTGGTTATAGGCTATATGGGATTTCACAAAATCTAATGTGGCGCCCTCTGGCGGACAAAACATACGAAGTAAAAAAATAAAGTTAAGATAAATATGCCGTGTTTGGTATCATTTGAAAGCGCTTTACTTGTACATTTTGAATATATATATATTACTAGCATTTGCTTGTGACTTTACCTGTATTCATGGGCTGATTGTATATAATTCACATCTTTTTTACCCGACTATATATGTGGCTCTTAGCAGAGTAAGATCCATAGATGGATTATGGATTAGTTCACTGGAATCTAGCAAATTACTAAAGAATCCACATGACCAAAGATCGTTCGAGGAGTTGGAAAGATTGAGAAATCAATGAACCCAAGATTAACCTATTTAGAACTCCAAAATATGTTAAATAAAAATAAAGTTTAAAAACTAACACCCGACTACTTAAAAACACGCTCTAAAAAGTACGAAACAAGAAAACACTCTCCAATGAAATTACTTAGTATGTACAAACTATTAAATATTTACCGTTATTAAATAAACTAACTTACACATATTATTATATATTAATATATTTTCAATTTATAATATTGATAGAGAAATGTTTTAAGGATAAAGCCGTGGTCGTATGCCATAAGAATAATAAATTAAAAAAAGTGGTATACGACCACGGCTTTATCCTTAAAACATTTCTCTATCAATATTATAAATTGAAAATATATTAAAATATAATAATATGTGTAAGTTAGTTTATTTAATAACGGTAAATATTTAATAGTTTGTACATACTAAGTAATTTCATTGGAGAGTGTTTTCTTGTTTCGTACTTTTTAGAGCGTGTTTTTAAGTAGTCGGGTGTTAGTTTTTAAACTTTATTTTTTTCTTTACTCTAAGAGGCGATTGAAGCAAACAAGAGGTAGACTAAACCTTACGCATTCATATTATAGTTCTGGATCTGTTTGTGATTGTGCTTCGCCGAGGTATTCAGGTGTCGGCGGTAGGCGTCCTGCGTGGCGAACTTCACGTCGCACTCCGCGCAGTGCTGCCCCTCGTCTCGCGCGCCGACTTCACACTTGTCAGCTACCTAAAAACATTTGACTAATACTTTTTCCTCTAAAACTCATCTACGAGTTCTCTTGACATCAAATCTTGCTTTTCCTTTAGTTCTTCGAATTAAACATCGGTTACACTTACTAGCGGACGCCCGCGACTTCGTCGGCGTTCACACAAATGTTTTGGCCCAGGCTACTCGCCGAGATCTTTGAAACGGGACCTCAGTCATATTTTTAGGCCCCAGCACCGCGACACAAGCTGGTGGGAAAGAAAGCTCTAACACAAAATAGATACCTTATGCGCACGAGTTTTGTGCATGGTGAGGCCGAGCCGGCTCACGAACGAGTGTCCGCACTCGCTGCATACGAACTCCGACGGGTGCTTCAGCCGCACGTGGCTTAAGAACGCCGTATTTGTGCTGGAAACATTCAAGTTGAATGTTTGATTCAACAATCCACTTAAGATCAATGTGGAATTTCATTTTGTCAATTGGGTGTAAAAGTCGAGTATATTCTGTATTTTTTTGTCGCCGCAGACACTTAATCAGCCATTAAATCTGTTGATTGACAGAGTTTAGAGACAAAACCGATATGAGAATGTGATGTGTAAACATATTAAAGTATATCTTACGTCGGAAGTTCATGATCACCGTCCAAATGGCCTAAGTGCTTGATCACACAGGAAAACGCGGGCACGGGCACGTGCTCGCTACTAAGACCGCAGTCGCGTTTCTTATGTGCAAACTTAGATATATCACTTCATATGTTTAGATGGGTCTTCGCTTAGGAGCCGAGCACGAGCGGAGCGCAAGCCAAGCCGCTCTGCTCGCGGGGACAAGTCTACAGAGAGCCTACATCAATCATGTTGGTCAAAAAACCGACAATAGGCGGAGAACAGTCGAACACGGGCCAAATGTTCGAAGCGCGCACGTTAGAGGCTTCAACCTTTTGATATTTCGCGCCCGCACGTACTATGTGAACAAGCACTACGCATCGGCTTATCAAATGCTGTAATCAACGCTTAAGCTGAATATCATTCAGGCCGCTCGTAAAACGGCGCTGTTAACAAGAGGCTTGGCTGTTGATTTAATCTCTTATTTAGCTAATGTCTGCGATTGCTGCGACTTATACAGGGTGCAAAAAATAGGGATCAAAATCAATAAATCAATACTCAGATTGTTTTGATTAACTAATCGTAAATACCGAGCAAAGCACTGTCATCCAGATATTAATACTAACTCCAAACATGCGCCGCAGTGTTTACACCGGTACTTCACCCCTTTGTGCCGCTGATCATGTTGCTTGGCATTCCAACTGAAAAGGCAATCATAAAAAGTAGGATTTCAGCAAATGCTCTGTATAAACTGATTTAGTGTTTGAATGAATAGATAAGCTGACAAGTATATTCGCGATCTTTTTTGCGAGGTCAAAGATTTTTCAGCCATGAGAATACAGTGGTGGTCATCCAATTAAAGACACCGAGGAATATTTCGGAAATCCTGTTTTGAGGGCAAATTTTTTTCAGATTATGATTCAGTGAATTTCCTGCAAATGTTGCAAACCGTACGGCATAGGTACACACGGCTCTGCATCAAGCTGACATACTCTTTATCATCTGTCAAAACGATCTGCCTCCAGAGATTTTGTGTGCGAATAATCTAAACGTGACGTCACGTTATGAGAGGATCAGAATCGGATCAGATCAAAATCGGAGTTAAATGAAATTGGATTCAACAGCTTTCTGGAAACAAACGGTTTTATCAACCTCTTAGAGCCTCTGTTTAGGTGCCATTCAGGTTTGGTGTCAAATAACCGTATAAAGTAACATTTCAAAAGATGAAAACGCTAACCTGATACCGGTGACGTAAGGGCACATCTTGCAAGCGTACCGCGTTTCGTGCTGGGCCAAATGTTTTTGCATTTGCGCCTTCGTCTTGAAGCGGTATTTGCAGATCTCGCACTCTGGGTCACCATTTTTCTATCAAAACATCGGATTGTTAGACAAAATTATTTTAGTATATTTAGTTATTACAAAAATTAATTAATGATATTACAACTGTGTAACGGGCACGGCCAACTTAAATTACCGGGTCGTGGCGGGAGCGGTGGGTCTCCCAGGCCGCCTTGTCAACGAAACCCTTGTAGCAGAGCTCGCACTTGAACGCGGCGTCCAGGTACTTGGACGACGTCTTGAGCTTCTCTAACTCTTCTAGCTGCTCTTCTTTCTGTAAAGCAAGTTTTAGTTGACACACAAGAACGACCACTTTTAACCTAGTATCGGTCGACCGCATAAAAAGTTCCTCCTAGCCGATTACGATCACGGCGGCTAATCTCCACAGAGATCAGCCAACTACACGGAAGACATTATAGTGCACAAGTGTGAGCGCAATACACAGGTGCACTCTCTGTTCCTTCTCTTTTAAAGTTCGGTGAGACGGCAATCCGACATGACCGGAGCGAGATCAGGCGCAGGACCAACGGCTTAACGTGCGCACCGAGACCACCGAATATCGACTCCGAGCTGTTTCTGAAAGAAAATCTTAGAAACAATTTTTGCTCGACCTGGGATTTGAACCCAGGACCTCTCGGATGTGAGTCAGAAAATTCGCCACTACACCAACGAGACAGTCGTTTTATATTATTAATTTCGTGCCCTCATTAAGCGCCGATTCGTGAGTACTCGTAAGACGCAGGTGAACATGCTCACCAAACTGTCCCACGTTTTGTCTTCTAGGGCTTAGTTAATTGATAGAATACTAGTATGTTTAACAGTTAATTAAAACCAATAGTATTAAAGTGAGGCGACGTCTCATTGCATGATCCCACAAATCGCCTACACGATAGGACCTTTGTATTAAATAGAATTAACATGTTGATAGTAAGCGCGTCCGATGTTGTAGTAAGCCGCTAGTTGTAGGAATTGTTTGTAACTGACATGCAAAGCCCAAACTAGCTAACTATTATATTTTATATCATGCCACATTTTATGGCGCAGGTAAACAATAATTTTTCTGATAACTGGCATGGCCCTGGCTATCACTAGGTTTCGACTTCGACGTCGACTTTTGGGACATGCTGTATAAAAACAAGCTACTTGCCGAGAGCACATCAATCTTGAAATTCTTTTCCCAGTTGACGTTTTCTTTCCATCCGCTAGTTGCAGCTTCCTCAACAAGGTTTTTAACAGATTTTTGTGGTGGCTCTTTAGGTAGTTTTTGTTTTTTTTTCTTATCGATTGAAGGCTGCAAACGAGTAGATGTTTTATTATAATCTGGTAACGCCCTTGCTATTTTGTCTTAAAATTGGCTAGCAGCCCAGATGCCTTTTTAAGGCTTGCATGGTTCCGACCCAGAGGTTTGGAAGCTAATAAAAGTGTCTTAGGATTGTCGTCAGAACTAATTTTTTTTACATAATGATGTATACTTAGATAGATGCGATACCAGTGAACTCTTAATTTAACATCCTTTATTTAGGCATCTGGGCATCTATCTGTACAAAACCTGAATTTGATAAAAACCATATTATTGGGTATATCAAACAAAAGTCGATTAAATAAGGTGTATTTATGTAATAATTAACATCATGCATGTATATTTTTTACTATAATTATTATCATTTTAAATGTGTATCATTTTGATGCCATTATTACAAGCCACCCCATCCATTCCTGTCCACTCGTGATAAAGCTTTTTTTTAAACACTATTGTCCCATAAATCAATATTTTTTAATATGCTGGAAATGACAGATATTTATTTTCTTCTTTTAGCACCATAGACATATAATAGATAATATAATTTCAACTATTCATTCACAAAATGTGTAGAAGCTTTGGCGTGACATTTAAAAGTTATTACGTTTTGAAATTGGTTTTAAAAGGTATCTGAACGTTTATTTAATGAAACTGGATAATGCCTTGGGCTGGTACCACTATCTAGCTTGATATCTTTTAAAAGGTATCTGGATGTTATGGGGTTAAAACAATGGCATTAACTAAAGCTTAATGTGAATTTTAAAACACATACACTATAGTCCAAAGTCAGTCTAGAAGTAAAATTCTTTTTTTTTTTGCAGCAACTTAATAAAGTAAACATAATATTAGGTAGGTGCTTTTCTTTTACCTTACACTGTCGAACTCTTTCCACTTGAGAGCTTCTTTGCAACTGGCGTTTGATTGCTTCATTATCTAAACTTAAGCTCTTTGGCTGCAATGTTTGTTTGTGTAAATTATCATCAATTGTAAAGCTAGTTTCATCCACATCATTTTCATGTTTTATCTCAGGCTTAACTTCTAATACCACCACAAAATTAGGTTCAATGTGACTGATATCTTGGTTGCAGAGTCCAGGCCTTACTGGCTCCAGCTCTTTATATTTAACATCAATGATGCTGTCTTCACAAATAGTGTGGCATGACAAATGTGAAACAAGATTTAAATTATATCTATCAATTTCTTTGATCTTCGTTTCGGTTATCTGTAAAAAATATATTATAAATTAGACAACATACCTATTATGTTCTTTTTGATTGCTGATCAAGCAGCAGTATCTGTTGTAGGTTTATAACAAACATCTACTAGATCCTTTTCAATGCTTACAAACATCTTCCTTACCATCCCCATAGAGTTTAAAACATTACACAATGCAGTCTGACCCCTCATACATTTTTCTGTGAAAAAGTATGTGTTCTTGATCATGGCAGCACACTCAAAACATGCATATGGTGGGAGGTCTATGGAACCTAGTGTCTGTAAACAAAATTATGAGTTTAGTAATAATAACATGCAACTATCATTATATTATTTCTCTTAACTCAATTTCAGTCACACTAGTATGTCCTGCAAGTATAAGAAGCAGAAAAATGGTTCACATACAGTCTTAAAGATCACACACCCATGAAAACTATAAAATTCAGAATAAAACAGGCAAAGCTATGGGATGACCACTAGACATTTTGGTTTAGTAAGGTGGAAGCTGTTCCTAATAAAAGATATACCACACATAGGCTAAATGGCAATGGCAGTTATATTAGCTTGTGTTGTAATGTGTAATGTTTACTTTCTTTATTGGTTTTGCTCCAGTACACCTAACCTTTTTAAATCAAAAATTGTTAGTAATCGCTTACGCTGCTTCACATCCTCACGCATGATTTTTTACTCTACATTTTTCTCTCTGCATCCCTCAAGATCAGATAATTTATGTAAACAACACGAAACCAACTGATTAACTTACTTCTATTAGTTTCGATTTCGCATAATCATCCAGTGGGGGTAGCCGTAAGTCGAACATCTTTACATCTGTATTTAAACAAATTCTGCATAGGTACTTTTACTTGATCCATGACGTTAAAATTTACAATTAGGTACACAAAACTAATAAAAACAAAATTGGTCAAGCAGACAAAATTGATTGACTTCTCGTTATTTATGACAGCTGTCATCCATCCGCTGTGGACTAGAGAAAGATGATGTTCGCAACTCGATTGTTTTAATGCAATTGAATTTCATCGATTAACAACATTTTAAAGTTAACAAAAAGGCTAAGCAACCAAATATTCTTTAAAAAAAAAAACTAACACGGGTTGCACTCCGGGAGTGCCGGCAGAAGTGAAAACTTAACAACCGTCTTACGGTTTTTCGATCAGCATCACGTGACCTGACGCGAGTTTCACAGTTTCTACCCATGCCACAAAAGTGCTCAACGCCGCTAAAGAAGTTTTCACTTCAAAAACGGGTTGCACTCCGGGAGTGCCGGCAGAAGTGAAAACTTAACAACTGTCTTACGGTTTTTCGATCAGCATCACGTGACCTGACGCGAGTTTCACAGTTTCTACCCATGCCACAAAAGTGCTCAACGCCGCTAAAGAAGTTTTCACTTCAAAATATGCGTGCTTTTTAAATACAAACTACTCCAAACATGAAGAAAAAAAAATTGATCATTAACTACATTATCTTTGCGACGAGTAAAAGCCACCACTGTCTACAAAAGAGCGGGAAAAAAGGAGAAAGTGATCAGGTATAGTAAAAGTCAGAGCTGTAAAAGTAACTAGAAAAATCGAACCCGTATGTATTCGTTACTATTATACTCGGTACTCATTACTATCGGATCGTTACTCGGTAGGTACTTTTGATACCTCATCATGACTCACATTTAAGTTTCGTATCAAATCGCGTTGTTTTAGTGTTTTGCAAGTGATTATTCGTCATAATTGATGCTTTTAGGGCCAAGCTATTTGACTTTCATAAAAATATAGTAGAGGTAGAGTGTAGAGTTTGTATTTATTCTAGTAAATGTCCTGGAAAGTTTGCCAAAACGTATTTGCTATAGTACGAACGACCGATTCCTCTGGATAAAGAAAATGTGATTCCCGCGAATATATCAGTCAGAAACTGAAAATTCTACTTAGTACAATACAGTAAGGCTTAGCTTTTTCACATACGACTAGCAGGCGCGGTCGCGAAATATCAAACATATCTATGAAGTAATTGATAGAACAAGTGTTCAAGAAACGCACTTGCGGTCACAGAAGCGAGCTCGCGAAATCGAATTTTTCGATGCACTGTACGAATTACGTATGCGATGGGAGAATAGGGATTCGAAATAAATTTCTGAGCATTTGACCATAAAATAAAACAAGGTTTTATTGAAACAAACGTTATAATTTATTATAAGACCCCTTACTTCTTCAGTATTGTCTGGTAATATGAACTAGCTAATTTTGTGAGTTATGGTACGGTCGGTAAGTACTTGAGGCGACGTTCTTATTGGGAAACATTCGCGTCATAGTGTAAATATTAATTCGTCGCAAAATAAATCGAAACTCCCTAAATAAGCACGTAATACCGACCATAGCAATAGCTAAAAAAAGAAATGAAGAAAATGTAATTTGTGTCCATTGTTTTCGCTAAAAATATTAATTTATACCTTGGTTAATGTATTTAGATTCCTTAATTTTGATAGTGTTGTATCACAGTACATTACATTCATACGCGAAGTGCGCAGTTAAACACAGCTGGGTGTTTATCCAACATTTTCCGCCTTGTTTGTATGTCGCTTGCGCACGCGCTTGGGGTAGGGCTCCTTGAGGTGCACGGTGCGCACGTGCACGCGCAGGTTGGCCGACTCGCTGAACGCGCTATCGCACAACTCGCACTTGTAAGGGCGAAGGCCGCCGTGCTGCTGCAATGACAACAACACCCGCCATCAGTATTATGTCTTGTACAGCTAATGTAAAATGAAAACATATTTAAAGAAAAAAACTGCAGCCTAAGGAGCACTTAAAGAAAGGACGGATGAACAAGTGACACGGTAGCTCAATTGGGAGAGCAATAATCGGCCGGCTTGCGAGATGTGCGGGTTCGAGTCCTGCCTGTGGCAGTCCGTATTTTCTTTGTGTGTTTTAATTTTACATTGTAATATCAATTGAATTTAATTTTACATTATGGTGCGCTTTTAATTATTTTTATAAGAGCAAGAAAAATTACGTCCACCGACAAGGCCGTTTTCCGCGCTTATTTCAACTCAACAAAAGTTGCGTATTTATTGTGAACAAAATTATCGTTTATTGTTCAGGCGATTGTCACTTTTTACTGACTGGTTATAATTCTGTTCCATACTGAAAGTTACTCTCTATTCAATAGAGTTTAACAAATTAGGACCACATGTTTATTTATCTGTACAATTAATAACAATGCAAATTTCTTTACAATGTAAAAAAACACACTTAAAGAAAAATGGACAATATCCATTTCTCTTACCAAAGCACCTAACTCACCACAGAGTGCTTGACATGCCTTTCGAGCGCGAACTTATTTTTAAACGCCTTATCGCAGAGCGCGCAGGCGAACGGGCGCGCGTCCGAGTGGCTCGGCCGGTGGACGCTCAGCTTCATGGGGTTGTGGAAGGTCTTCGGGCACTGCGGGCACTTGAACAGCCGCTCCAACGAGTGCGTGAGCATGTGGTACTTCAGCAACGTCGAGTTCTGAGAAAGCGATATTTTTATGTCACTAAAAATAACCTGAATTCTTGTATACAATATGAAACAAGATTCCTCTTGGTGTTCAGATGATAGCCGTGGTTGTATGCTACGTTCATACGTAGCTAAGCGTCTGTGATGTTTAAATATAAAAGAAGAATTTACAAGAGTGATCATTAGTGTGACTTTTGTTCGTCCGCCGTCCGAAGAAAAAGTAGTAAGTAAGTAGTAAAAATAGATATTTGCAAGAATAGTTTCATTACAGGTATTACATTCATAAAAATCCAAATTCTTAATTTTTTTACATTTTAAATAAATTTATTTACAAAGCATCAATTTTTTACAATGCATTTTAGGCGAACGAAGTCGAGGGCGTTCGCTAGTCTTAAATATGTGTACGGAACTACAGGCATACCTTGAAGCATTTTCCGCATTGCTCGCACATGTGGTTCCCGAACTTGGGGTACTCGCACCCGGGGTGCGCGCGCCGGAAGTGCGCCCAGTACGCGCTGCCGGACTCCAACACTTCCGGGCACTGCGAATAAAACGTCGAATAGACATACTTCGGGTGTAAGCCCAACTTATTAAGAACCTAGCAACAAATCATCGGAATTCATCCGATTGTAATGTCCGATTAAGCTAAAATTTTGTATTACACGTTACGTTTGGATGACAATGCACAATTTTTTTTTTTCTATTTATTTAGGACAAAAAACAGTCTTACAATGTTTTATTATTAATACGGTAAGTAACAGAATGTAATTTTATTGTAGGACCAACAACATTGTCCACATATTAATATTATAAAATTAACGATGTTAAGAGCAAACAATACAAAATGTGTAAATGGTATTCAGAATGCATAAGAGAAGTTAAGATAATGAGTTCAGAATTGAAACAATCTCACTCTTGAATTTGCTTAGTTTTAAGTTATGTATATCTAAGTCATTAAATTTAGTATTAAATATTTTGAATAACCTATTAAATGGCGAGCGTAGGCCGGCATTGGTACGACATTTCGTAAGTGCAAATGTTTTAACTTTACGACAGGAACGAAAAGAAGCATTTCTCGGAACTGAAAACCGCAGACTGTTAGTTAGTTCGTTACTATCGTACTTATTATGACATAAATCATATAGTACAACATTCGTCTATCTTTGAGTTGTAATAATTTATACTTTCGTAATAATAGCTCATATGCTGAGTAGCTATGAAAGCATTTGTAGTTAACACATCGCAAGAATTTCATTTGTACGTTTTCAATTGCATCACTATATTTTTGATAATAAGGATTCCAGACTTGATTGAATTTGAGTATAAAACCTATTGACGCTTGACGACAGGCGTAAGTTAATGGATCTTTACCTTCTATACGACATAACTAGAGTTAACTTAGACTGCTCCGAACTGGTGGAGAGCGTAGTGTACAACGTACCGGCCCCGCCGCGCTCGACGGCGTCCTCCACCGTTATTCCTAGTTTCTTTCAATAGTACTAACTATGCACGTAATGCCATCCTCTCTCGATTACCGAAAACATATAATAATATATTTGGGGACGTGGATTTATTCTTGTTTAGCAAGAATACAATAAAAAGCAAGATACTTAAAATTAAATAGTCCTGAAGCTCAGGCACGGGCTTGAAAAATGTAGTTGATAATTATAGTATTATAGTTCTTTTTTTTCTGCTCTGTAACTTTTTTCATTTATACACAATGCTATGTAGCAGCACCGGACCGCACTGTACTCTAGTAATGGAATAATTAGTATTAGCATTATTAATTAGCATGCTATTTCATCGTTAGCAATAATTAAATTATTTGACGATGCTAAATTGTGTGAATGCTAAAATTCACGTGACTGCTAAAATTCACGGACAGCGACGTGTCGTTGCTTTCATAGATTCGCACGCACTGCTATAGCAGGCTGCTACTGCTAATAGCAGCCGCTATTAGCAGTAGCAGACAAATGAAACTCGCGTTCGCGTGCTGTCGGGCGACGATCGGCTTTTGAGCGTTACCCGAGTGACTGGCGAACAAAGAAAGTGAAGAGAATACGGCATCCTTGCATTTAGAGTCGTATTTTGCGTGCGGTTTATTGAACTGTTTATTTGAATGAAATTGTTTGTCTTTTCGTAACTTGATTGAATTATCTATTCGGTGCAGTTTTCATTTTAATAAAGTCAAATTTAATCTAATCTTAGTCACAACATTAAAATGTACGTTGCATACAACAGTCACAATTTCGAAATTTAAAATTATACGCTAAGGCTATTACTCAATTTCGATGAAATTTTATATTAGCATAGTAATAGCGCGTAGCATGCTATGCTATGAAATTTAGCATGCTAATTTAATTAACAAAAAATAGCAATAATTGCCATTACTACTGTACTCACTATATTGGCCATACTGTAATAACTCTACTATTACATTAACAATTTACTAAATTATTGGACACTGTACATTAATAATATTAAAAAAAAACTCAGTAAAATACTAAATACTACCATGCATGCAATCTGAATTTGTTTCTCGTTTTTAGTCTGCATTATGTAAATAATTAAATTATCTTACAACTACTAATACTTAGTTTATTCAAGGGAAACCTGTTATTAGCCTTACTTACCTTTACTTTACTACTTAAATCTATACAATGTATTACGCTGTTGGTTTTCAAAATAAATAAAATAGAAAAATAAAAGCTTATTAAAAAAACTTGCTTTTATTTGTTACTTTTTTGAAGTGGCCTACTAATGTAGATGAGACTTACAAGTTTGCAGGCGCGCGGCGCGGGGCGGGCGCGGGCGGGCGCCGCGCGGTGCCGCTGCGCGTACACCGCCCTACAACGTCACACGAATAAAAATTGTTTAAGGGTCATATCACAAGTTGTTGACAGCTAAGCAGTTTTTTTGCGGAAAACTTCGATGAAAAAGATATTCTTCCGGCCCATCGATATGTTGCACATTGACAATGTTTTTAACGCAATAGATTACATAATATGTATATAATTATCTACCTTGGCCACCGATTTGCGTTTTATCCTTTAAAAAATCAAGTTTTCGGTGAAAAACTGCTAAGCCCTCAAAATTTTGTGATATGCCTCTTAAGAAACCTATACATACATTATAGTCTGAAAAGTTTCAGATAAAAAAGTGGGGGCACTCGTTAACAGACAAATTAGACAGAAAAATAAATAATTACAATTTCAATATACAGGGTGTTATGCAGACCGTTGAACAACGCAAATAAATATATTATATATATTTCACAACAATCACACCAATTCTCTAGTCCCAAATTAAGCTACGAGGCTTGTGTTATGGGTACTAGACAACGGATAAACATACTTCAATACTTTTTTTGTTAATAAATACATATTATAAATGGTGGATGGGTGTGCTATTTACTTAGCCCAAATTTTTGACCTTGGCCCCTTGGTCGGAATTCGTTATTTTCATGACTTTGTATCCGAATATTTTAATTTACAATAAGTAAAACAGACAACACTTTGATTTAGTTTGAATGTTGATGGATGGATCGGGCTGAAATTTGGCATGTATTTTCCTCGATTATTTTATTTGTAGATAATAGTATGGTACGGATCAGAATACTTCATACGAGAGTCTATTTGGCCATGTTTTTTTTTAAATATTTACTTAAGAGTCCATACCAGAAATTAGAAAAAATACTTTACCCATTCATATTATATTTAAGGATCTGATTGTGATTGTGCTTCGCCGAGGTGTCCAGATGTCGGCGGTAGGCCTCCTGCGTGGCGAACTTCACGTCGCACTCCGCGCAGTGCTGCCCCTCCCCGACTTCACACGTATCCGCTCCCTAAAAACATTTCACTGAGACTTTTTTCTCCGACCCTGTGCATTAAGTGTTGTAAAATAGTTATTGGTTGTACAAGAGTGCAAAGTTGCTTTTAACCGCGTGTTCAATTTTGATGACCGAGCAAGCGAAGGTGTGCGTCCACACTGCGAGCCTAGCGCGGTTGCGACGACGGGCGCGAAGTATCAAACATATGAAACGCGGCTATGCGTCCATATTGTAGTGACTAAGGCGGAAGCCTAGTGCGACGGGACTGAGCGAGACAGCGCGCGTATTTTTCAAACGCTCCTGTCCGCGCGCTCTGGCCGCACTACGGGCCTAGTCAGCGAGCGACCCGATGCGCGAGCGGCGGGGGTAACAAACCTGTTCGGTCTTGTCGCTCGGCGTATATACGTGTCTGTATTTATTTGTCATAAAATGGCGATAAATACTGAATTGTTTATAAGTGCGATTCAATCTAAACCACCTATATGGCAAAGTAAACATCAACACCACAGTAATCGCACAATAACAAGAAAGTTATGGAGTGAAATAAAAGATCAATTTTCTGGAAGTTAAGGTAAGTTTAATTTAATATAAGTACCTAATAGTTATTGAATAGTTACTGAGGAAATTACTAAATGCAAAAAAAAACGTTTACCATCACAAGATAAACTACTAAATTATGACAGGTAAGTATTATAGAATAATCTTTAAATTATAACAAAATAATACTAAGGTATAATTAAGAAAAATTGAAAGTAACGTTGCTACATTTATTTTAATTGAGTGTTGTACGAGCACGCTCGACATATTGATGACTCGGAGATGAAACGCTTGCGTCACTTGTCTTTTATTTCAATGTTTTATAATGTAACAGTTAGTGCAATAAACGCGCTCCTCGGTGACGGATACTTTTATTTACATTCCGCTCCCGTGCTAACATTCACAACTTAACTTCAACCTTGAAACTACCTACTTACTTCAACTTACCTAAGTGTAAGAGGCGAAGCCCTTACATTCCTTCGAGCCGGATATATCTACATCAGTGAGACTACTTGTGAAAGTGTGTGATTAGTGATAAATCTGCGGTAGCGAATTGGTTGTTCTGGCCTCCCAGAAGCGGGAATCACCAGGGCAATTGAGAGTGCGCACATATCGTATTATTTTTGTTTGGTACTGTAATATTGGTGTTAGTCACTTGTGTACTGTTTTTCGGTAAACTATCTGTCATACTTAATAGTTGTACCGATTCATCGGATTTCCTTGGCGTGAATGTTGGAGAGAGAGGGAGATGGTTAGGTGTTTCATAACGGCTTATTTTTAATGTAGAAGGTCCAGTCCAAGGATCTGCTTGAGGCTCTTTCAGTGTAAGGGCTCCTACGATGCCTTCACATATTTTAGATTTATTTTGGATGGAATCCTCTATATATCCCACTACAATTGCATTAAACTACCAGCCTCTGCGCCGCGGCGCTTAAGGGACAGGAGATCAGCTCCGGAAACAGCCAAAAGTGTGGCTGAAGTTCGCCGGAAACAAGGACCCGTGTACAACAGGGGTTCTGGAAGTTCAAGAATCTCGTAGGATACTGCCAATTTATTTACTGGCTCCTTAACACACTTTCGAAATGTGATGAAAACAAAAGATTTACCTTATGCACTCGAGTCTTGTGGCAGGTGAGGCCGAGCTGGCTCACGAACGAGTAGCCGCACTGGCCGCACACCCACTCCGAGCCGTGCTTAAGCCGCACGTGGCTGAAGTACGTCGACGTGTTGCTGGGAACCATCAACAATTCAAATTCATCTACAGGATAGCGACCATTATACGACAATGGAATTTCTGTCTGTTACGCTCTCACGACTAAACTACTCAACAGATTGGGATAATATTTGTTTTTTCGGTTTACGCGAACAGTAGATATTGAAATGATACACTTTTACGGATTATTTCGCGATTTATTTACATTTTGTTTTAACCTGACGTTTCGGACCCTTTTCAGTCTACCTGTGACCACGGACGCTAAAAGGGTCTGAAAAGTGTGTCATTTCAAGATTGGGATAAAATTTAATACACATATATTAGGTCCTTACCTATGAAATTGGCGCTTTGTATGGGAGGAACAAAAAGTCGAAATTTTTTTATATAGCATATTTATTTAATCAAAGTATGAGCCATTGTAATCTATGCACTTTTGCCATCTCATAGGTAGTTCATTGATCCCTTTACTAAAAAAAAACATTCGAACGGGAATCAATAAAATCTTTGAAGGCGACTTGGACTGCCCCATCTGAGTTGAACTTTTTCCCTTGCAAGAAGTTATCCAAATTTCGAAAAAAATGGTAATCTGTTGGAGCAAGGTCCGGGGAGTACGGTGGATGCCTTAGAGATTCCAATTGAAGTTCTTCTAATTTGCTAGCCGTCTGTTGTGCAGTGTGTGGTCTAGCGTTGTCGTGAAGCAGCAGTGGCGTAGAGCGATTGACCAGCCTTGGTTGTTTAGCAACTAGCTTTTCCATCATGGTTTGCAATTGCTGACAATAGATATCTGCCGTAATCGTCTGGCCAGATTTGAGAAAACTGTAATGAACGACACCGGCGCTAGTCCACCAAACGCTTACAAGTAACTTTTTATTGGTAATTTTTCGCTTGGAGCAGGCTTTGGCTGGCTTGCCAGGGTCCAGCCATTGCGATGAGCGCTTCCGATTATCGTAGAGAATCCACTTTTCATCACAGGTAATGATTCGATTTAAAATCCCTTCGTTATTGTGCCGGTCAAGTAATGTAACGCAGCAGTTGACGCGCGTTTGCCGGTTTGCTTCACTCAATTCGTGAGGAACCCACCTTTCAAGTTTTTTAATCTTCCCAATTTGCTTCAAGTGGATTAAAACAGTTTTATCACTAACGCCAAAGCTTGCAGCTAACTCGGACGTGGTTTGCGATGGATCCGCTTCCACAATAGCCTTCAATTCTTCATTATCAACTTGGGTCTCCGGCCGTCCACGGGGCTTGTTTTGCAGGTCGAAATTTCCAGAACGAAAACGTTGGAACCAAAAACGCACTGTGTTTTCTTTTGCGACACAACCGCCATACACATCATTAACCCTTCGAGCCGTTTCCGCAGCACTGGTGCCACGGTGGAACTCGTACTCGTAAATAACGCGATATTTCAAATTTTCCATTTTGTAAATTGAGCGATGCAAACAGAAAAAAGATAAGTAAAAAAACAAATGAATGACGGTTTACGAAACACAACTACATGTGGAAATAGCTGTATAAATTTGAATTTCGAATTCCTAACCAAATAGGAAAAATTTGTGATCAAAGTGGCCAGTACGACAAAACGCCAATTTCATATGTAAGGACCTAATATAATGTTGACGACTGTGTATGTGTACCTAATTTCATCCAAATTAATCTGTTCAGTAGTTTAGGCGTGAGAGCATAACAGACAGAAATTCAACCGTCGTATGGTGGTCGCCACCCTTTATAATTTATTCATTTATTCACTTCCATGACGAGCAATTCCGAAAAGTAATCTTATAATGATGTTGCTGCCAACCTATACTTCGTTCAAATTGGATGAAGAATGTTTATCAACAGAGCGTTGCCTAGCAACCAGGTGTAAGTTACATTTTCCCTCACACAATTATTAAATAATTTAAAAAAAATCGAATAGACATAAAAAACCCTAACTAAAAGGATTCGAACCCCCGACCTTCTCCTTGAATCCTCCCCGATGACCGCAGCCGAAAAACATTTTTTTATGTGTTATATCTTTTCGAATATAAAAATAGCGTTGTGAACGCAAAATAACTTAAAAAATAAATAATTTTACTTATTTTCAAATATTGTGCTTCCTGTTCCTCTTGCATTATGTTAAACCTATCAATTTGAAAGATAACTCTGAACTTACGTACAAACAAGACACGCAAGATACGAATGTCAGCCATCTTAGCAAAAACTATTTTCATCCCATCTATTCGAAAAAGAGGATTTTGGTCGCCTTTAAGTGCGCCCAAAGGTGATGCTTCTAAGCGACATAGGTACTATTACTCTACTCTTTGCCACAGACTGTACAGCGGGCAAAAATGAGATTTTGGTCCTCTTTATTGAAATAAGTGCGACCAAAAATTCTTTTGCTCGCACTTATTGAATTTGGAACATCTTAGAGTTTCCCGCCGAACGCAAGAGACTGGCTGGTTAGACGGCACGTCCGTCGACCATCGTCCCGCCGCCGCCGCTGGCAACTGAGTAAAAAAAAAAAAAACGCGCGAACTACGGCCCGCGTTTTCATAAATTTTCACATTCAAGTTCTTGGTTTTGATAAATTATATAAATATTATTATTCAATAATTAAATTTTATTAAAACTGAGCCGCTTTATTTTCTCATAGAGGGTGATGAAAAGTAGAGTGTATCATTTGGACGCAAATATATTTTTGGCTCTGGCGACGTACTTTGAATCCCTCGCTTCGTTCAGGATTCTACTTTAGAATCCCTCGCTACGCTCGGGATTCTACTCAAGAATCCCTCACTTCGCTCTGGATTCAAAAAAGCGCCCTCGCCGTAAAAATATTATTTTGCTTCCTCATGATACAATCTACTATTCATTTTATACTACACAGTTAACTTTATTTAAAATAAAATTTTCGTGACATTAATTTCCTTCGGCGAGTACTACTCCCCGTAAGAAATTAATATCGTATTGAGTAGGTATTTGCAATTCACTTTAATTATTTTATAAACCTCAAATCAGATTTATTAGTCGATACGTTAAATACATGCCGTTTATACTGTTAAATTAAAATAAATGAAACATACTGCATACTAACTTGAAACATTTGCCGCACTGTTTACACCGGTACTTGACCCCTTTGTGCCACTGATGGTGCGTCCTGGCTTTGGCACTGTAAAGGCAATTGTTGCATTACAATTTGACTCTTTAGAGCATTTGTATGACTAATCAAATGGTAGATACGTTTGAACTTATAACAAGTATGTAAGTATATACTATACGCAACCTCTCACAAAGCATCAGATTTTGCAGGTAGAGAATGTTAAGTATTACGAGGGTGAATCAAAAAGTTCTTAGAAGTGCATATATATGAAACCTTTTTGGATCAAGTTCGATATTCAAATTAAAGAGTGTCTATCACACTATATTTATGCAGACTGTCACTTGTTTTTGTCAGTTCGTTCGCATGTAATAAATTTTTTTGTGCAACGAGTTGCTAAAAAGTCAAAATTATGGATAAAGGTGAGTTACGTGCGGTGATAAAATATCTCAGTTTGAAAAAAATGTCTACGAAGGAAATTTTTTTGGACATTCAGCAGACATTAGGGGGTGATGCTGTACCCTATTCTACGGTTGCGTACTGGGTGGCTGAATTTAAAAGAGGTAGATCAAGCTGTAAAGATGACCCGCGTTCTGGGCGGCTTTCAACCTCCGTTACAGAAGAAAATGTCAAAAAGGTTGAGAATCTGGTTTTGGAAGACAGAAGAATGACTATAAAACATATAGCTGAGATCCTAAAGATATCTTTTGGTAGCGTTCAATCCATTTTAATTGATTCACTGGGGTTCAAAAAAGTGTCTGCAAGATGGGTGCCACGAATGTTAACCGACGAAAACAAAAAGCGACGTTTGGAAATTTCCAAGCGTAATCTCGAAATGTTCCAGCGTGATTCGGATAATTTTTGCCGACGTCTTGTCACCATGGATGAAACGTGGGTTTTGATCCTGAAACTAAAAGACAAAGCATGTCTTGGAAACGACCATCCTCTCCATCCATTAAGAAATTTCGAGTTGCTCCTACCGCTGGCAAAGTTATGGCCTCTGTGTTCTGGGATAGTGAAGGAATCCTTTTTATTGATTACATGCCAAAAGGCCAGACGATTACTGGACCCTATTATGCAAATTTAATCCCGAAAGTGCGTGAAGCGATTAAAGAAAAACGTCGTGGAAAACTGTCGTTGGGCGTGTTGTTCCTTCAAGATAACGCTCCTGCTCATCGATCGGAAGTTGCGCTCAACGCAATCCGCTGTGCTGGCTTCAATCTCCTTGACCACCCACCATATTCTCCGGACTTAGCCCCAAGTGATTTTCACTTATTTCCAAAATTAAAAGAGGAAATTCGTGGAACAAAATTTCACGATAATGACGCGGTTATAGCTGCCGTAGAGGACTTTTTCGAGAGTCAAGAAAATAATTTTTTTTCACAAGGAATAAGGAAGTTAGAAACGCGTTATTCTAAATGCATTGCATTGGAGGGAGATTATGTAGAAAAATAAAATATTATTATTTAAATCTTTGCATTTTTTAATATTGATTCCAAGAATTTTTTGATTCACCCTCGTATATTGCGAAAAGGAGCGCGCACATTATGCTTATTGCAGTTGGTTTAGTCAAGTGTGAAACATAGAGAACCAAGAACGAACCTCTTTGACAGGGTGTCCGAATACTCAACGATAATTCGGTACCTGATGCGAGGCCTGGCTCAAATATATTTTGTAGCACTCGGTTAATGGATGATAAACTTAAAAAAAACTGATATAATAACGAGTACTAGCGGCCCGTCCTGACGGGATAATTCTGGATTTTATGGTAATAGATTTTTTTAAATCGGCCCAGTAATTTCGGAGCCTATTCAATTCAAACAAACAATCAAATCTTTCATATCCATAACATTCTTGTAGATACAGATTTCGTAAGCCATAAGCGACGGCCTTCTCCCAAATAGCGCAACTCTCAAAAATTTACAACCTTCTGTGCGTTCAACGAAAGTCTCCAAAATAAACATTTATTTAAAAAAATAGTTTAAAAAACTACAAAAAACACGCTTTTATTGCTAACTATAATTTCTGAGTACAAAGAATTACTATAACAATACAGTAAAAAGCGTGGAGTGCACTTTACGTCGTTTCATAGTTCTCTTTTTATAGTTGCAAATAATAGAATGATTATAATATATCCAACCAAGCACCCCACGCTTTTTACTCTACTGTAATATAAATTCTTTGTACTCAGAAATGATTTTCTCTATTTTTTTAGTTAATAAGGATAGTGAAAAACTCATATCAAATTATTGCATTGTCATCGGTACTTGATACGTGTGCAAAGTGTCAAATTAATCCGATTGCTGGAAGTTGGTAAAAATTGAGCTCAAAGATTCCTTTACATACATACATACAGCCCGAGCTAATGGGAGCGTGTTAAAAAGGTATAGATTAGTTATTAACTCTCACCTGTCTGTGGTGACGTAAGGGCACGTCTTGCAAGCGTACCGCGTTTTGTGCACGTTCAAATGTTTCTTGATTTGCCTCCTGGTCTTAAAGCGGTACTTGCAGATTTCGCACTCTTCGTCACCTGTTAGCTATCATACCATCCGATTTTTATACAAACTAGCGAACCCGGCAGACGTTGTCCTGACCGTTGCGTAACATATTATATAAAAATGAATTGCTGTATCGCTAAAACTCGGGAATGACTGAACCGATTTAAATATTTTTTATCTCGAATTAGTAGAAGTTCAATTAATTCAAGACAAAAATTAGGGAAGGTTTAAATGATGAGAAAATATGGAAAAAAATGCGAAAACAGCGGGCAGGACAGCGTCTGCCTTGTCCACTATACATATAAATAAATCTCCTCAACTCAACCTCTTGAATCACTCTATCTATGAAAAACTGCATCAAAATCCGTTGAGTAGTTTTAAAGACCTAAGGATACACACAGATATAGGGACAGACGCGGAAAGAGACTTTCCTTTATACTATGTTACTATGATGAAGACTAGTCTTTACGAACACCTTATTCTATGCGTTATTAAACACTTCCTTTCTTATATAATTTTCACTGCACCCATTGCCTTCTTTCTGCATGACCTTGAGGTTGACTGGCAGAAAATGCTTTTAGCATTAAGTCCACCCTTTGTACATTTCTTGTGCAATAAAGTTTTAAATAAATAAATAATAAATAAATATGTATACTTGCAAATTAGAGAGACTAAAGCGAGTGTTCAATGTTTAAGCTTAGGAGTTAAGTTCCGTAAAAAGTCGCTAGATGGCGCTGTACTTAGTTTACTCGCGGTGACGTTTTGTTTACCTGCCTTCTTATATATTCCTGCGAACGAATAAATTTTGTCTTGCTACCGGAACCTTAGTTTCATTTGGGGTTCCTTCCTGTGGGCTTTTGGGACTTGTCCATGGTCCTTCGTTATTGCCGGAAAGAGGCGATACGAAAGTAGACCTAGTGCACTGTCCGTTCGGCGCCGACGAGGTTGCGGATTGCGGCCTATGGTGCTAGGCCGGCAACGGGTGACGGCGAGCAGAGCTGTCAACCTACGTCAGAGCGGCGCAGAGGGGAGGCCCTCTGACATCACATCGGACCTCGTCATCGGCGCGGCGCGGGGGAGCACCCCCGAGGACATCCAACCATCAACTGGAGTGACATCATCCGTGTACAAGTGTGAGTGAGTTGCAGAAGAAATACTGTGAGTACAATTTGAACCTTATTTACAAGAAGATTTTAACTTTGAAAATTCGTGATTATTAGTGCATGTGAAGAGTGAAAAAATTTACAAGTGTCCGGGACTTAGAATAATTTTAAGAATTGTGAACCGACGGGGAATCCACGCCGGTTTTCGGACTCAAGTGTCAAACACTTAGAAAATTTACGACAAATATTCTAAGGACATAGAAAATTTACCAATAATTGGATTAAGGACTTGTAAAATTTTAAGTTTATCATCATGGCTGATAGTCTTTTACTTGTAGGAAATATGTCTAAAGAAATAATTAAAGCAAAATCTAACTTTAAAAAATCACCTAAAGACCGCATAACTTTGTCTTATGTGGAAGTACGATTAGAAAACTTGGAAAAGCAATGGAGTTTATTTTTGGAGCATCATCTTAAAGCTATTGGAGATGGTCACGATCCTGACAACGATTATAATTATGATAAAACGGAGGAAGAATACATTGATTATAAGTCATTGCTGAGAGAACATTTATTGTTATTAAAACCTAAACCAAGTGTACCCGTTATGACTTCTCCTAGTGTCAGCAAGGGAAATGAGCACCGATCAAGTGTACGTTTACCCGAGATATCTATTCCTAAGTTTTCAGGAAACTATTCCGAATGGGTCAGCTTTCGTGACATGTTTATCTCTGTTATTGACAGTAATTCAAGTATTGATGATGTACAAAAGCTTCATTATCTCCGCGGTTGTTTGACAGGTGAGGCAGAGCAATTGTTAAGGCATATTCCTTTGACGGCAAGTAATTATCAAATATGTTGGTCTCAGCTAGAAAGTCGTTATAATAATAAGAAATATTTGTCCAATTGTATTTTAAAACGTTTAACTGGCCAGAAGGTGTTGACTACTGAGTCTTGTTGTGGCTTAAAACAATTATTAGACACGACCAAAGAATGTTTACATTCATTAAAAAATATAGGTATACAAACAAGTTCATGGGATGTTCTTATTATATTTTTGGTTAGCCAGAAACTTGATTCAGAATCTCGAAAATTATGGGAACGAGATATGGCCAATTCAATTCAGGAGCTTCCTACATTTCAGGAATTTGAAGAGTTTTTAGAAAATAGGTTTAGATCATTAGAGTTTTTAGATACAAAGGTTCAGAAATCAAGTTGTACTCATATTGCCACAAGCGTTTTATCCTGTGCCTTTTGCTCGGACAATCATAAACTATGTAATTGTAAGAAGTTTGCGAAAGAACAAATAGATTCTAGGCGAGAATTTGTTCAAACTCAACACTTGTGCTTTAATTGTTTAAACTCCGGCCATTCTGTTTATCAGTGTACGATGTCTACTAGGTGTCGTCTCTGTAAGAAAAAACATCACACTCTTCTCCATCCTAAAAGCCCCAAATCGGCCAATGATAAGGCCGATCAGTCTGCTGATAAGGCTGTTGTCGCTACTGTTACCGAAAGGGTATTAAAATCACAGACTCCAACTTCAAGCGAGACCAGCGATTACAAGGTTTTTACCACCTGTTTTCCCTACGCACACAGTCAAGTTCTATTGGCCACGGCTTTAGTAAACGTGCAGTCCAATAAATTCAGAACTCCTGTAATGCTGAGATCATTACTAGATCAGGGTTCGCAGGCATCTTTCATCACAGAATCGGCTGTGCAATTGTTAGGTCTTAAAAAGATGCCTGGAACAAACTTAGTATCAGGTTTAGGCGGCGATCAAGGCACGACTGTGGCATCACAATCCACGGTGCTTATTAAAATTCAATCCCGCTTAGATCCCACATTTGTTATTACCGTCAAGGCTCATGTTCTAAACAAAGTAACGACATTGTTACCAACTCGAAAGGTTTCTGTAGAGATAACTACAGCATTTTCGTCCATGGCCCTAGCAGATCCGTCGTTTGATACTCCAAATAAAATAGATCTGCTTTTAGGTGCCGAAGTGTATAGCCAAATTTTATTAGATGGGTTATTCAGGGGTTCACCGGGTTCCGTTATAGAGCAGAACACCAAACTCGGTTGGATTCTCTCTGGCAGAACACTTGGTCAAGTCAGCCAAAACGAAAAATGTCACAATGTTATTCTTACCATGCATACACAGTTAAACGACAGCGATAACAACCTGCTTAAGAAATTTTGGGAGTTAGAAGCAGAGCCTTCTTCGATCAAAGGCAAAATATTAAGCGAAGAAGAGAAACTCTGCGAAGATTTCTTTTCTGAAACCACAAAAAGAGATACAGAAGGTCGCTACATAGTGAAATTGCCGTTTAAATCTGTTGATCCATTATGTAGCCAAGGTGATTCAGAGCGTATAGCCTACAGGAGATTTCTTACGTTAGAAAAGCGATTGATGAGAAATCCTGACTTAAAGATTGATTATTCAAAGGTTATACATGAATATCTCGACATGCACCACATGGCTGTAGTTGATGATCCAAAATCACCCGGCGTCTACATTCCTCATCATGTGGTCATACGAAAAGATAAGACTACCACAAAAAATCGAGTAGTATTTGATGCTTCTTGCACTGACTCAAACGGAGTTTCACTGAACAGTGAACTGATGGTAGGCCCAGCATTGCAACCAGAGCTTAGACATTTGATCATGCGGTGGCGAGGCTATCCTATTTCACTTGTTGCTGACATTGTAAAAATGTACAGACAAGTGAAGGTGGCGGAGGAAGATACAGATTTCCAGCGCATACTGTGGCGCGACGAACCACATTCAGAACTACATCATTTCCGACTCCTGAGAGTTACCTTCGGTCTGTCATGCGCACCCTTCTTAGCTGTTAGAACCTTGCAGCAATTAGCCTACGACGAAGGTCCAGATTTTCCTTTGGCCTGTCCTAGAGTCCTAAATGATTTTTATATGGACGATCTGTTAACAGGCTGCCAGTCCGTTTCTGAAGGAGTAGAAATCTATGAACAGATGACTAAAATGCTGAATCGTGGCGGATTTCCCCTTCAAAAATGGTCTACGAATAGCAAGCAACTGGCAGACTTGATAAAACAAACAAATGATCATGAAAGACCTGATCTAGAGCTGAAAACAGATGATATGCTAAGGATACTGGGATTAGCATGGGATAGGGATAGTGATGAGTTTCGGTGTATCGTTACGCTTCCCCCTATAGAGCACCCAGTTACAAAGCGCAAGGTTATCTCAGACATCGCTCGCTTGTATGACCCTTTAGGGTGGATAGCTCCAGCTATCACAACAGCCAAGGTATTTATCCAAAAACTATGGCTGTCTGGTATCGAATGGGATGCCGCTCTACCATCATCACTTCTTAGTGACTGGATTACTTTCAGAGACGACTTAAGTAGTCTTAAAGCCGTTCGAATACCGAGATGGATTAAAACGAGTAAAGATAATCTGTCTGTCGAACTTCACGGCTTTTCCGACGCCTCGAATGTCGCATACGCAGCGGTCGTGTACATACGGGTTGTTAATCAGGACGAGAACATACACGTGCACTTGATTACCTCTAAAACCAGAGTGGCACCGATAAAACAGGTATCCATCCCACGTTTAGAGTTGTGTGGCGCAGTGCTTCTGGCAAAACTATTGAATGAGGCCGCAGAAATACTAAGCGTACCCAAGCCCCAGTTACATGCCTGGACTGACTCTACAATAGTTTTAGCCTGGTTAAGAAGCCACCCAAGTAGATGGAAGACCTTTATCGCAAATAGAGTGTCGGAGATACTTACCATCACAGATGCAAATCAGTGGTCACACGTAAGTTCACAAGATAATCCCGCAGATAGCGCCTCACGAGGATTACTGCCCTCGGAATGTGCGCAGCATCAACTCTGGAAAGAGGGACCTAAATGGCTATATGAAAGCAAGTTAACTTACGATTCGAAAGTAGTGACAGATACAAACTTGGAAGAGAAAAAGCAAAAAATCAAATGTCATGCTACTTTTGAAACTACTGATGGTTATAACTTGATTTCTAAATTTTCATCTCTATCTAAACTTACCAGAGTGCTGTCGTACTGTCGTCGAGTCTTACGCTGGAACAAATCTGAAAATAAAAGTAGAGTCCTAACAGTAAAAGAATTGAATGAAGCTTTACTCACCTGTATAAAAATATGTCAAGGACATCATTTCAGTGAAGAGATAAGTAGTTTAAAGATGAATGGAAAAATAAATAAAAAGAGTAAACTTACCTCACTGAGTCCATTTTTGGATTCTGATGGAGTTTTGAGAGTAGGTGGAAGACTGCATCATGCTCACATCAAAGAGGATATGAAGCATTCTATAATCATACCCCACAAGTCACATTTTACTTATCTCTTGATAAGCCAGGCTCACGAAATGACGTTGCACGGTGGTCCCCAGCTCATGTTAAACTATATAAGGAGCAAATATTGGATCGTTGGTGCGAAGAGTCTCGTGAGACAATTTGTAAGAAAATGTGTCACTTGCCTCCGATACTCTGCTCAACCTACTCAACCATATATGGGTCAATTGCCCGTATCTAGAGTCACTGCACATCGGCCTTTTCTCAAAAGCGGTGTAGATTACGCAGGTCCAATCAACATCAGGGTTTCAAAGGGTCGTGGTCATCGCTCCATGAAAGGATATATCTGCCTGTTTATTTGTATGTCGACAAAAGCCATACACCTTGAAGTAGTCAGCGACATGACTTCGCAAGGGTTTCTGGCAGCCTTTAAAAGGTTTGTCGCTAGACGAGGTCATGTAGCAGACCTGTGGAGCGATAACGGTACCAACTTTGTTGGTAGTGCCCGTGAACTAAAGGAGTTGTTTGATGAGGAAAGGTCGAATGTCGCAATAGAGATCGCTAGTTGGTTGGCGTCGAATCACACTAACTGGCACTTTATCCCTCCCCGCTCTCCAAATTTTGGAGGGCTCTGGGAGAGTGGAATAAAGTCAACCAAACATCATTTGAAGAGAGTGATCGGAAATAGCACGCTTACATTTGAAGAGATGACAACAATATTGTCACAAATAGAGGCATGTCTCAACTCTCGTCCTATTTCACAAATATCGTGTAGCCCCGAGGACCCCTGCCCATTGACACCAGGTCATTTCTTAGTAGGTGAGCCATTAGTACTTGTTCCTGAGGTCAATTATGAAAGTTCAAATATTAGTACTCTAAAACGATGGCATCTAACGCAAAGAATGGTCCAAGACTTTTGGCGCAGATGGTCACAAGAATACTTGACGCAACTACAGCACCGTTACAAGTGGAATAACGCAACTAAGGAGCCTGAAATTGGTGATGTTGCTTTGGTCAAAGAAGATGACCTCCCTCCTGCGAGATGGCTCTTTGGACGTATCACTGATAAACATACTGGCTCGGATAATGTTACTCGAGTTGTTAGTTTAAAATACAAAGATAATTTTATTAAAAGGCCTGTCTCAAAATTAATTATTTTACCTGTCAAAGATAATGATTAGTGTAAGTTATTTGTGTACTAAAGCTTTCTCATTGTAGCAAAAATATGTACCTATTATTAAATATGTACAATGTTTTATTTGTCGGTAAGATATTTTTAGTGTACTACTAATGTAACCAACCCAATTTTACAACTATTTTTATTCTGTTAGTTTACTGTTAAATATTGAATTGTACCTTTAGTTTCTGTCATTATTGTTCTAATGTTTTATGGTGTTATTTTTAAGTACTCCGTCCATGGCGGGCGGAATGTTCAATGTTTAAGCTTAGGAGTTAAGTTCCGTAAAAAGTCGCTAGATGGCGCTGTACTTAGTTTACTCGCGGTGACGTTTTTTTTACCTGCCTTCTTATATATTCCTGCGAACGAATAAATTTTGTCTTGCTACCGGAACCTTAGTTTCATTTGGGGTTCCTTCCTGTGGGCTTTTGGGACTTGTCCAGCGAGCGTTTTATGTAATATCATTTCTAACTCTCGACGATAAAGGGTGTTATAAGTTTGACCCTATATGTGTTTTTGTGTGTGTCTGTCTGCGGCATCGTAACTCCCGAAAGGATGGACAGATTTCCATGTGGATTTTTTTTTCGAAAGGTAATTTGATCACGGTGGAGAATTTAATTACGGCTGGTCAAACTCCGTCCAGCCATTGTAGCCAACTAGCTGTTTTCCTGGCTCATTCGAGGGTTTTTTAAATTGATAGTAAATTTTTACTGGATAAGCCAATTAGACTGTGTTAGTATTAAGTTAAATAACCAGGTCGTGACGCGACGAATACGTGTCGGTATTTTCGAATGTATTCAACGTGGTTGCTCGCAAGGTCAAGCTTGTAAGAATGACAGGGATGGCTATATCCGAAGCTACGGACAACGGCTTAGTTAGAGAGTAGGGGGGGTATTCGGTATTTTCGAATGTATTCAACGCGGTTGCTCGCAAGGTCAAGCTTGTAAGAATGACAGGGATGGCTATATCCGAAGCTACGGACAACGGCTTAGTTAGAGAGTAGGGGGGGTATTCGGTATTTTCGAATGTATTCAACGCGGTTGCTCGCAAGGTCAAGCTTGTAAGAATGACAGGGATGGCTATATCCGAAGCTACGGACAACGGCTTAGTTAGAGAGTAGGGGGGGTATTCGGTATTTTCGAATGTATTCAACGCGGTTGCTCGCAAGGTCAAGCTTGTAAGAATGACAGGGATGGCTATATCCGAAGCTACGGACAACGGCTTAGTTAGAGAGTAGAGGGGGTATTCGGTATTTTCGAATGTATTCAACGCGGTTGCTCGCAAGGTCAAGCTTGTAAGAATGACAGGGATGGCTATATCCGAAGCTACGGACAACGGCTTAGTTAGAGAGTAGGGGGGGTATTCGGTATTTTCGAATGTATTTAACGCGGTTGCTCGCAAGGTCAAGCTTGTAAGAATGACAGGGATGGCTATATCCGAAGCTACGGACAACGGCTTAGTTAGAGAGTAGGGGGGGTATTCGGTATTTTCGAATGTATTCAACGCGGTTGCTCGCAAGGTCAAGCTTGTAAGAATGACAGGGATGGCTATATCCAAAGCTACGGACAACGGCTTAGTTAGAGAGTAGGGGGGGTATTCGGTATTTTCGAATGTATTCAACGCGGTTGCTCGCAAGGTCAAGCTTGTAAGAATGACAGGGATGGCTATATCCGAAGCTACGGACAACGGCTTAGTTAGAGAGTAGGGGGGTATTCGGTATTTTCGAATGTATTCAACGCGGTTGCTCGCAAGGTCAAGTTTGTAAGAATGACAGGGATGGCTATATCCGAAGCTACGCACAACGGCTTAGTTAGAGAGTAGGGGGGCGGCTTAGTTAGGGAGTACGAACGAAACGAAAAACGGCATAAGAGCGAGCATTTATGCGGCATTTTTTTTACTATCTTTACAAAACGCATATCTGTGTTGCAGCCCGCTTCACTTACCGGGTCGTGCCGCGAGCGGTGGTTCTCCCAGGACACCGCGTCGATGAAGCCCCTGTAGCAGACTTCGCACTTAAACTCGGCCTGCAGGTACTTGTCAAACGTCTTGCGCTTCTGTATCTCTGCTAGCTGCCCTTCTTTCTGTAAAGAAAGCAATAACCGATTACGAACCACTTTAATTTATATAATATAATTTACAAAAAATGAATACCAAAGCTAAATAAAGTAAATTAATAATAATAAAGCTGCTGTTCAAACACTAAAACTTTTTTTTGATCAGCATCAAATTACAGAGCAAATCGGTCACCAAAATATTAAAACACTAGTGGCCGCCCGTGACTTCGTCCGCGTGGAAAGCCTTTATCTTAAAAATTCTTTATGAATTGTAGCCTATATGTTATTCTGATGTATAAGCTATATTGTGGTAAAGTTTCATTCAAATCCATTCAGTAGTTTTTACGTGAAAGAGTAACAAACATCCATACATCCATACATCCATACTTACAAACTTTCGCCTTTATAATAGTAGTAGGACTAGCTTCCCGCCCGGCTTCGCACCAAGGATTTAAACACGGTCCGGCGTATCCGGTAATCCGGAGGATTCGACGTGTTTTTTGGACTTACCGGATCCGGTGAGTCCCCGCCGGATCTGGAACCGGATCCGGTAAAACAAAAATGGCGAACGAAAGAACTTTACAACCTTCGATTATATTTTTAAAATATTAAAACAAAAGCTGATTAGGGAAAAATACAATCAAGGGGCCAATTCCCCTAATCAATCGTAACTAAATCGTAATTTAATTGCCCGATTTGACATTTCGACAATATTAGAACTGTCAGGAAAAGGCGATACATTTCGAATTGTAAACGAAACAAATATCTTAGATCGTTTGATACACAGAAATATACTATACAAACATCGTCGCAATAGTACCAGTCTCAATTAAATGGAAAAAAAATGTACATGCCAAATATCAAAAGCAGGCAATTCAATCAATATTTTGGAATGCGGAAATTTAGCCCCCGATACTTATAACCTATAAGTTATTCTTTTGACCTTGGCCGTTCCACTTCACCGCACCAATTTTCAAGCCAACTCCTTCCACATTCAGGCCATCAGGCTCTGGAATGCTCTTCCCGAAAATATAAAACAGGCCCCCAGCAAATTATCATTCAAGAGACTCATTCGCACCCACTTTCTTACTTTATCGCAACCGTCATTATAGATCTTCCTTTAACAGTTCGTCAAATTTATTTATTTATTTAGTGTATATTTGTATATATTATGTGTATTTTAAATATGTTATAATATATATATATATATATATATATATATATATATATATATATATATATATATATATATATATATATTATTCTTATTTTTTGTTTGTTTTCTCTTTTATTGATTTTATCGCACCGCCCACTAATCATTTCTGCTTAGCCCAAAGGTATGACTGGTAGAGAATGCCCTACGGCGTAAAGTCCATCTTTTGTACAAAGTATTGTTGTGCAATAAAACTTAAATAAATAAATAAATATTCTGATTAGTTTAACCCAGCGGACTGACTGCCTGATCGCAGCGGCATCGTCCGATCCCGGGTTAATCAATAGCCCTTATCAAACCTTTTCTTGACTTTTATAGATATTTCAAGAAACCGCATTTACATGAGCGAAATCAGTCCCGGTTTGATAAGACTTTTTTCTCGTCAAGCGTACGTTTCACTTTATTCTGAAATACTTCCTTAACTTTGGCGCAAACCACCTGCACCAAAAATAATTAAAAAATAAACTATTTTTACATTTTAAAATTAAGATTATGCTCAAAAATAAGAAACCGTCGGTTTGGCAAAAGTCCGGCAAAATCCGGCCGGATTGAAGACCTTACCTACCCAATTGCAACCCCTACTTCGCACGCGTAGATTGCGGTTCTCTAATATTATTAAGCATGTTATTATACATATAAAACTTCCTCTTGCATCACTCTATCCATTAAAAAAAAACTATGTACATCAAAATCCATTGAGTGGTTTTCAATATCTAAGCATATAACAGACATGGGTCAGTCACGGGAAGCGACTTTGCTTTTTTTTATTAATTATTGGGAAACATACAGTTATAACATTACATGACAAAATAGGGATTTAAAATAACACATAAACCAATTAAGTTTCCTCAGCTTAAAAAATACATAGAGTAAACCATTCTTTTTAAACATTTAAATATGTGAAAAAACAAAATTATAAAAATATGACATAATGGCAGTGAAACAACAATTACTTATTATTTCAGCAAGTTATGAAATACTATAATATAATAAAGAAAGCTACTTGCCGAGAGCACATCGATCTTGAAACTCTCCTTCCAGGTGTCGTCGTCGTCCCATTCGCCGGTAACAGCCTCAGCAAGCTTACTAACAGCTTTTGGCAGCTGTTTCGGTTTCTCTTTCTTGCCGATTGAAGCCTGCAAATGAGCAAATCGTAATAACTAGCTACTAAGCGTACTAGCAGACAAAGACGTTTGCCTTAGGTCACGGTTCAGTATAATAAGTTATCTATTCTTAGAAAGATAAATACTTCCAATAAACACTAAGCAAGTAACAGTTAATATTAAATCTCCATATGTAAGTAGTCAAAGAGTTAAAGTTAAGGACTGGACGAGAACTAAGTACTTTCGTGCGTATGAAAACAATACAAGCCCTTAAAGCCCTGTACGGTGTATGACTGGACATTGCACACTATCAGCGTTTCCCTAAATGAAGCGTTATTTTATACTTTCACCTTATTATTTTTAGTTGACTATAAGCATTCGTCGCGTGTGTACTCATTTGTATTATAATTTATCAATAAACATTTAAGCACCAACAACACCAACAATAAACACCAACTTTATGGTGCTTCGAGCCGAATTTGTGGATGACAATCAATGGATGACCTATGAACACCGAACAAGCCCCATATCCACTAGAGACAGCCTTGACCTTTATGTTTCAAGAGGCGTTGCCAGATGTGTTTGAAAAAAAAAACCGGATACCATTTTTTCAGTAAATTTATGTTAATATTTATTTATTAACATAAATTTACTGAAAACACAAACTAATTCTCTAGTTAGGTACTAAAAAAAAAAACAACCTACTTTTTCATATATTTTGTACTTGATGTCACTGCTTTTATTCAGGTTTTATTGCTTGGAATTGAGTTTTTGAATTCAGTGCAACTAGCAGTTATATTAAAGAAAACACACAACTCACTTTTTACAGTATTTACGGCGAAACTATTTCTTTCGTCTGTCCATACATTTCCCATGACGCTAAAGATTCTTTCCACAAAAGCATTAGATATGGGAATACTACACACATACTGCACCATTTTCAATAAATTTGGTGCTGCTGCATTATTAAAATATTGAAATTTTTCTTAATTTTCATTAAAACCAAAGATTAAAACAAAAGAAGCCCGCGCGCGAGCGTCAAACAGAGCAGACGTGTTGAAAATTATTTTTAAAATTATATTTTGAGTAAACAATCTAAATTCATCCTTTTTTTAAACCTTTCAAAACATATTTTGCAACGACAGTAAATTGGACCAAAGTGTACCTCCCGCAAGTCATCGTCAGTGAAACACAGATCAAGATGTACACACTACGCTCACCTACTGGAAGCGCCTTGGACGAGCGACGCAGTGGATCACAACCAAACTTATCCACTGGAGGTGCTGAAATGACACCGGATCTGTCAACTGTTACTTTTCGCAACAAGCGGAAGTATAATCACGAAGAAGATTTACTTGGATCACAGCTCAGTGACATACAAAATCAAATGACAGCAATGATGGAGCTACTCACCACATCGATTAATGCCCAGAATGAGTGTACAATGAAAATAAAAGAAGACATGACAACCATTAAAGACCAAATGGCTGACATTAAAAAAGGCATGGGGTACACTGAACAAAAGCTGGCAAATCTAGTAGCTGATCAAACTGAAATTAGAACAGACATACAACAGTTGGTGAAGTCAATGCATACCACAGACGCAAAGATTGCAACATTAGAAAATGATGTGCGATGCTTAAAATTATCAAATGCAGTATCTACTGATAGTGTATCTCCTCAATATGACGAAATTCTGGCGGAACTCACCGATCAACATACAAGGAAAAAGAACATTATAATAACGGGCATTTTAGAACCTAATTGTACCGATGGTAAAGAACGCCGAGACTCTGATAAAAATGAGACTATACATACTATCAATAGTTTAGTTGAAAACTGCCCAGAGCCCATCAAGGTTATGCGCATCGGAAAATACAAACCTGGTAAAACTCGCCCATTAAAAGCTTGCTTTGAGAAAGAAGAAGTCGTCAAATTGATACTGCGGAGTAAGAATAACAACAAAAATCCAGCCATTAAAATCTTCTCTGACCAAACGCCACATCAAGTCAAAAGGTTTAAAGAGCTAAAAGAAAAATTAGAACTTCGGATTTCAAATGGAGAACTGAATCTCAAGATAAAATATATTAAAGGCATACCACAAATAGTTGAAACCTCTCCAAAAAACTAAAAAACTCAGGAAGTCTCTTTAATCTAGAAACAACATTCCAAGCCCTTGACACATACGACAATTTAAAATACAGCAAAAGCTCACTGAAATTCATATATGCGAATGCCCGGAGTATTGTAAAGCCAGGAAAATTTGACGAGCTATGCTGCGTAATTGAGTCCCTGAAAACGAATATCCACGTAATTGTGCTAACAGAATCGTGGATCAAATCAGACGATGATGTCAAGTCTCTTCAGATCCCAGGATACACGCATTACTACCATCATAGAAAAGGTACCGTTGGAGGCGGAGTCTCAATCTTAGTAACAAACCGAATAGAGCACTGTTTGACTGAAGAGACGACCGATGATGACAACAACTTTCTTTGGGTGTATCTTAAAAAGTTTTCACTCGAAATTGGTGCGATATATAAGCCTGGCCGGACAAATAGCAAAAATTTTCTGGATACATATGCTTTACAATTAAGCCGGAAAAAACGAGCAGTGGTTCTTGGTGACTTCAACTATGATCTCTTGGATCCAGACAACGAAACAAATGAATATAAAGCTACACTAGAAGAAAATGGTTTCCACATAATCAATAAGGTCAGTTCAAAGCATTGTACTAGAGAAACAATGAACAAAAAATCCTTGCTAGACCATGTTTGCACGAATCTGAAAGAAAACCAATTCCATCTGGCTACTATAGAATCTTGTATGTCCGATCATAAGCAAATATTTCTCGAAATTAAGAAATACCAACCACCATTAAAACAGAAAATTAAGTACGAGGCAATAGATTATGGAAAACTACACGAGCTTATGACACGAAATATGATTGGAAGAGGTAATAAAGATTTCAATGATTTCCAAAACCTGCTTTGTGAAACTGTAGAACAATGTAAAATACAAAAAACAAAGATTCTAAATCCACCGAAACAGGACTGGGTAAATTCAAAAATTATTGATAAAATAAATAAGAAGAACCTACTATACAAAAAACATAAGAAGAATCCAAATAACGAACAAACAAAAAGTCTATTCCTGACAGAAAAGAAATTGGTGTCCGACGAAATACAAAAAATGAAGAAAGACTACTACCATAAACAATTTTCAACATGCAAAAACAATTCCAAAAAAATGTGGACTTTAATAAATAATCTGACTCATAATAAAGTGAAAGACATCTCATCGCCCACCAAGTTGAAGGACGGAATACACACTATTACAGATGGAAATGAAATTTGTGAACATTTTAATAAGTTTTTTGCTACGGTTGGATCTCGTCTCGCTGAAAGCATACCAAGTACGTATCATTATAATAAGACGAACACTACCGCTATGGTCGATTGTAATCTAGATGCTTTTGGTCTAACTTCTTTGGCACCGGCAACATCCAGTGAAATACTTAAAATAATTAATACCTTAGATACGAACACTAGCTCAGGCTTAGATAAAATAAATACTAAGTCTATAAAATGTATAAGAGAACAAATAGCTTACGAACTAACAAACTGCATAAACCACAGTTTTGAAGAAGGTGTATTTCCAAATAGTCTTAAATTAGCGAAAGTAACACCTATTTTCAAATCAGGGTCTCGGACAGATCCAAACAACTATAGGCCAATATCTGTACTTTCAGTCCTATCTAAAATCTTCGAAAAAGTTATTTATAATCGGCTAAATGACTATTTAAATTCAATAAATTTTCTCTACCCTAAGCAATACGGATTTAGATCTAAATCAAATACCTTATCTGCTACCGCCGACTTAGTCACTAAGATCAAAAACAGTATTGATGAAAAACAGATTTGCCTTGGTATATTCATAGACCTGAGGAAAGCATTCGACACTGTGAGCCATGGTATTCTTCTAAACAAACTTCGCGATATCGGTATCAAGGGTAATGCCCACAAAATTTTCGAGTCCTACCTCACAGCGCGGTCACA
The DNA here is from genome assembly GCA_963921415.1 of Pyrausta despicata. Classification (NCBI taxonomy): domain Eukaryota; kingdom Metazoa; phylum Arthropoda; class Insecta; order Lepidoptera; family Crambidae; genus Pyrausta; species Pyrausta despicata. The sequence continues at coordinate 13,316,436 of OY992861.1, read as the reverse complement.
GGTAGTAACAATTTCAAATTATCAAAGTGCACCAGCGCTTATCACCTTTGGCGTCCCTCAAGGGTCAATTCTGGGTCCCCTATTATTCCTTATATATATAAATAATATAAGCAACCTTGTATTAAAAGGTGACTTATCTCTTTACGCCGATGACACATGCCTATTTTATTTTGGGTCCACAATTGAATCTATCATTCAAGATGCCCAAAGTGACCTTGATTTGCTCAATGTTTGGTTCCAGCATAATTTGTTAACAATTAACGTTGAAAAAACACACTATGTGATATTTGCAGCTAAAAACAAACAAATACCAGATTTTGAGCCACTGACAATCAACAACACTACGATCAGCAAATCAGATACCGAAAAATACTTAGGTTTAGTTTTAGACAATCGCTTGACGTGGGGACCACACATTGAGCATGTCAAGTCAAAATTAACATCCCTGACCGGCGCTCTCCGCGGAATAGCTAGATGTCTACCATATAGCATACGATATAATATATATAATTCAATGGTAAAACCACATATCGATTATCTAATTGAGATCTGGGGCTCAGCTGCTACAACTAACCTCAAAAACATTCAAACTGCTCAAAATAAATTAATCAAAACACTATTCCAATATGACTACCTAACGCCAACATCAAAGCTTTACAAAAAAACCAAATTAATGAACATTGAAACAACTTATAAATACTATTCGTGTATCCTGATTAGGAAAATTATTTTCAATGAAATCCATTCCAATATTAAATTCAAAACTAAAAGTGAATTCATCCAACTAAAACGCTTAAGGAGTGCGAACAATTTGATACTACGTCCTCCTCGAACAAATTATGGAAAAAAGAATATTACCTATGAAAGTGCACAGATTTATAATAGATTGCCTGATAAAATTAAAGAGTCTAAAAATATTAATATTTTCAAAAAGCTCTTAAAATCCTATTTGATATCCTAAGTACTACATACAAAAATATAAAATTAAATTACTTACAGAATAAACTAATATAGAATACTTAAACTAATATATTAATGTATTACTTAATAAATTCGAAAAAATTATAATGCAATACAAACCTGTCCGTACTTTGTCCAACCTACGTACGTGCCACATCTAGTTGCCCTTATCCGCGTCATAGCCGCAACCGGTTTTATTCTGCAGCGGGCCCGGTCGCTCCGCTCGCAAATACTTACTCACTAAGTGTTCGTCTTGTTTTGAATGATGCCTACACGGTTACAATGTTTTGTTTGCGTTAATGTTTAATCGCTCACGCGTTGAAAATTAAGTTTGTTACAATTTTATATTTTAAGAACGTTCTCATATAAGTGAAATGTATTTTTTTTCTTATGAGAATAAAATTTCTTTAACCCTAACCCTATCTTTTGTCCGGTTTACCAAGATTTTGGACACACATTAAGAAAACCGGACTGCCCGGTCGAAAACCGGACATCTGGCAACCTTATCTGTACCTATGAAATGGTTGTTTTGTAACTTTGAAATTGAATATCTTAAGACTGGGTGAAAATTCAATAAGCTGAAAATAAAACCACAAGCATGGAAAACTAAAAAAAAAAAGGTTTTTTTACTTTCCAGCCAGTGCAAAGGTATTCAAGTGCAAAGTTACAAAAATGTAAAAACGGCAATTTCATAGACCATAGACCTACTATTTAGTTACTGAATTAAAATATTATCGTTGCAATATTTAAAAACAAGAACAAATACTTGCCGAGAGCTCATCCGACTTGAAACTATCTTCCAGGTTGAAGTCGTCGTCATCGTCCGATTCGTCAGTGGCAGCCTGCTCAAAAATTGCTTCGTCCCACTTCTGAGGCGCGCGACAGTCGACGGATTTTCGAAGTGACTTTATAGATAGCTCTGGCTTTCTTCTCTTGCTAACTGATGCCTGCAAAGAATGACTTCTTAATTACTTAACAGTCTTTGATCATACACCAGCAGACTGCAACTTGGGCCAAGATTTTAAATTCATAACTCATGAGCAACCTGCTCTACTCGTATATCCCTAACAGTTCCAATAAAAAATATATTTCTTCTATCACTACATACCTACCATGAGTACATTAAGATTATATTTTATGGACGAAATTGATTTGATTGTGATAGAACTGGCGTCTGAACTAGTCTTGGGGGCCTGTAATACATGAATGATTGAACTTGAACTTTAAATTCTAACAAATATATCTGTGATGTCTGGGAGAAACCTGATTACTCCATTTTCGTCATTTTTTAGTTTGGTACTATGTTGTTATTAAAAATAAAAATATATTTTATTTTGGTCTATTGCTGGTAAGTAGCTGGTTTAATAAATAGTTACTGCAGTAGTGGTTGACTTTTTTTACTTTACCTAACTGATTTATAAATTAAACTTGAACCTAAAAAGTCTTATACTGAAAAATTACGTTTTAGGACTTCTCCCAGACACCACAGATATATTGCAGCAAATTCTTATAAATACTTTTCTTGTTACCTTACTTTGTGGAACTCTTTTGAGCTGCAAACAAAGTTGCAAATTGGGTTTATCTGTTTTTCTTTCTATATTTAAGCCCTTCTGCTGCAATGTTTGTTTGAATAAATCATCATCATCCTTAGAGAAACAACTTTCATCTCGATCATTTTCATGTCCAATCCTAGTTTTAACTTCTAATTCCAGGACATAATTTGGTTTGCTGTAAGTCATATCTTGGTTGCATAGCCCAGGCCTCACTGGCTCTGAGGCTATGCTCCTTAAAGTTTCGTTTGCATTTTCATGTCTAGCCAAGCTTCTAAGTGTGCCAAGGCTGGCTACATCTGAAACCTTGGACAACGGCTTAGAGAGTAAGGGAGCTTCATCCACATCATTTCCATAGTTGATCTCAGGTTTGACATTTAATTCCAGGACATAATTCGTGTAGCATGACAAACGTGAAACGAGATTTAAATCACATCTGTTAATTTCTTTGATCTTGGTTTCTGCTATCTGCAAAACCAAACATTAAGATGGCCATGAATGTTGATGTAGATAGTTTGAAAATAAAATGCATGTTCTCTTTCTAATTGCTTAATCAGTAGTGTAATAAGTGGTTATAATAAGCATCTACTGGATCCTTTTAAAATAATAACAACAAGTTACTTACTGGCCCCATAGAGCTTATAATGTTACACAATGCAGTCTGACCCCTCATACATTTTTGTGTGAAAAAGTATGTTTTCTTGATCATGGCGGCACACTCAAAACATACATATGGTGGAAGGCTTATATAAGTCTGAAATAAATAATTATTACATTCTTGACTGTTAAGCAGCAAAAAATCTAAGAAGTAGAGTTAGAGCACTTACGATGTGAATTTAAGGCACTCCTTAAATTAACATTCTAAGTGCAACTCTACTAATAATGCTTATGTAATAAAAATGCATTATTACAAGTCTCGAAAAACCCCCTAGCTCCCTTTTATGAGAATAAAATATATTGTTGCATTACGATGCAATCAAATAGTGGTTTTTTATCAGCACATATACAAATAGAATACTTGTAACAAGTGGCAAGTGAGATCAAGTATCACTGCTGACAGTCAGTTCCCTTGGGTAAGCACACAATTTTAGGATCCATGTCCAAGTGCCAGGTGCCCTATTTGATTATATTTTAATCAAAGCCTGCACAAGGCAGAAACCAGGAAAGTTCTATCTAAGGCGTTGGTTAGGTAAGTTATTCAAATTTTTACTTACTTCTATAAGTTCAATTGATTTTGAATAAATATCTAGTGGATGTGACCGCAAGTCAAACATTTTAACATCCGTAATAAGACAAATTCTGCACACTTTTGCTTGATCCATGCTGCTTTTAAAGTTTATTGTACTCTTATATTTTTACACACATAGGGCGACATAAATCTGGCTGTTGATGTAGTTGAATCTGGAACACACAGGGAATAATGAGAAAGGATAGCACTTTTCAATCGCAATGAACTGTAAATAAAGCGGCAGCAGAACACACAATGTTTTACCGCAACATCTGTATTACCAATAGCACTTAACAGCAGTTTTTTACATGAGTTGCCTTGCAAAACAATACAATACCATCTGTGCCACTCTCCAACACGGATTATTAATTATTTATGTATGTAAAAACGTATTTAAACCCTAACTACAGTAGTTTTAATCGACAACAGCAGAAATAAAAGGATCGCTCGCTTGTTATTATTATGACCACAGGCACCACAGCACAGATTATAATATTATTTCTCTTGGCACATATTACTAATTCTGTCACTCTCCTCCCTGTCATGAACTAGGGATGGACGTTTACAAATCGATGCAAAAAAGGATCGATTCAAAATCAATTGACTTTAATAAATTAACAATCGACTCAGTTAACAGCCACCTAAACATTCTTAAAAAAATAAGGCTTTTAGATACTTTCAACATAAAAAAACAAACCACTAAAAATACACATCAAAGCTACTCACAACAATAAAAAATAATTAAATTGATATGCACCTATATTGACAAGCGCTAAGATGAAGACAAAATAGGCTGGTACGTTATTACTTTTTGGACTAAATTAAATTTTATCGTATCCTAATTCATTTTAAAGCTTATTTTATGTTACAAGCAGTACTTATTATGTCACATTTTACTCGTCACAAAGATAAATTGAATGATCAATTTCATTGTTTTGACTTATTGTTGTATGTAGTTTTGTTGTGTAATTTTAGTGGTTTGTTTAATGTTGAAAGTATCTACAAAACCCTTTTTTTTAATAATGTTTGGTATCGATTGAACAGTTACATTTTTGTTTCACATAAATTTGAGACCATTAACTGTGTATTTTTTTAATGTGCGCATTACTGCCATAAGTATACAATATCCTTATAATTTTTTAAGAATGTATAGGCCTGATACCCTGCTTCAATTGTAAATTGATTAATTTCAATTGGTTTTATATCAAATATTTTTAAATGAAACCCGTTTTCCTTGGTCACGGCATCACGCATGAATGGCTGGACCGATTTCACCAATTCTTTTTTTGTTGTATTTGTTATTATTAGGAGAAGGTTCGTACGAAAAAAAATATTAGGAAAATCTCTCAAAAATATCGAAAATATACATTTAATTTTGCATATTTTAAAAAACGCGCGTAACTAATGTCAATGTCAGTCGATGACATTGTTCAATTATGCGTGATGCCGTGACCAAGGAAAACGGGTTTCATTTTTATATAACTACCTACATATGTATATTTTTCGCAATCCTAGTCAACTGCTTTTTTTGTTCCATTAGGAACAGGCTAAGGTCTTAGACCATGCTGCCTAGTCATTGGTTAGGTGAATTTCTTAGGTAATTAATTAATTCTTAAAATAACATACTACTTACAAACTAAGCCCTAACCTTACTCATTGAAATGCGAGGATGGTTCACATTTTAATGCTCAAGAAATTCAGTTTTACGCGGGAATATCGATCGGATGAGTACGGAGCACCTTACTCTATTTCTTACATTTACTCCGTTGTTTTAAATATATATCCAATAATAATAATAATAATAACTGGTTGGCCGAACCACTCGTCCCAACGTTGGCCCGTTCTGTTCGTGTAGCGGGTAGCCCAAGAAAAAATAAATACTTGCGCTGTAGCGTCCACACGTTGGCTCGCATATCAGTGCCCTAAGCACGAACCATTTGCGTAAAAGTTTTCGTATAGTAAACGTAATCATTTTGTATGGGAATCACACAGCGCCTCTATCGGACGTGAAACTAACTAAATTTGGGAGCACGAATGACTTAAGTTAACGTATAGTAAGCGTACGTAAACGTAACGTCACACTTTTATACTAAAATGCGAGCACGAACCACCTTTTGACGTATAGTTTCGTGAATAACGATAGTTGGCTTACGAATGTTTTGTCACTTGAAATTTTCGGTGAGAAAACTTTCGTCTGAGCTCATTCGAAGCAAAAACTTGTAATTCAAGCGCTATTTGATTTTGTGGTGAGGTTTAAATATGTCCCGGCGTACATTGCACTATTATTTAACAGCGTAATTGATTGGCGAAAGGAGAAATGAAGAAAGGGAAACGAGGTTAGAATTAGAATCTTTACGATGATTTTTTATTAGATTTCTATGCTTCTATTAATCGAAAATAAGCTGAAAGGATACATACTTATTTTTAGGGTTCCGTACCTCAAAAGAAAAAAAACGGAACCCTTATAGGATCACTTTGTTGTCCGTCCGTCCGTCCGTCCGTCCGTCTGTCAAGACCGTTTTTCTCAGGAACGCGTGAAGGTATCTAACTGAAATTTCTTTATGATACTTAGGTCTACTGTCCCTGGAAGCTGTAGAAAAATCAACCTTGTAAGCCAACGCAATCAAAAGATACAGCCATTTAGGCCGCAAATTTCCGCAAATTTTCGATACTCGCACGGGAATCAAAACCTACAGGGTACTTCCCGTAAACTTAGAATCTTGAAATTTAGTACGAAGCCACGTCTTATAGTACAGATATAGGCAAAATTACGAAAATCGTAAATTTTCAGTTTCATCATATAAAAAAAAAACTTGAAAAATATTTTTGGCAATTTTGAAAATTTCAAAGTTACTACTCCTTATCTCATGAACGGGAAGATTTTCTATTTCCCAGACATGGAGATCTATCCAAATTAAGCTTTTTGCAGTGACCATTGGACACATTACACCTCCACAATAAAAGAAAAAGAAAGAAGACAGAGATACCAATAGCTCACGTTACAAGCTTATTTTGAAAAGGATGACAAATTTGTATAAATCATTACACATGGTATTAAAGCATACTCGCTTCCCGCGTTGGTGCCTATGTCTGTAATATGTATATATGTATGCTTAGATCTATCATGGTTTTAATAAGCATTTCTGAATAAAGTTACACGTTATGTGTATTACATGTTATATAATAACAGAGAGGTCGTAAATAAAATCGCAAGTTGTATCTTAACATGTTTCTTTTATTTTTTATCGCATTATTACGAGTACAACACAATTTATTATTTTATATCTTTGCAATCAAGTCGTCAATCATAACAAACACGTCGCCGTAGTAAACTCTTTTCCTACGCAATAGTTTCTGTCACCAATATAGAGTTCTCCATTAAACGCTAGTCTATAAACTATTAGGTTGAATGAATTGTTATTTACTTGTTGTTTACAGTATATCGCTGCTCTTGAGTTGCTGGAAATTTATTAAAACTATTAAGTATTGCAGGGTTCAGTGGGTTTGGTAGGAGCCTGTGGCATAAAACGATAAAGCTCACAGCACCTAGAAAAAAATGAGAAATAAAATTAAATTTACTCTACCTAAGTGCACCTACATATAAACATTAATGTATGTAACATAAATAAAATTGAAAATTCTACCCCACTGTATTGCAGGCTGATCCTTTTACTAGATTTTAAATCTGTTTTTCTTTTAATTGGCGACATGTATGCATAAAAGCTGCCTTACTGAGGCGAAACCTATTTTTAAATTCAGTGTCGTCTAGGGTCAGATACAAGGAATTTTTTCTAAGGAGAGCTCTCCTTGAAATTTCCCTGTAATAATTAAAAAATAAGTATGTATCCTTTTAGCTTATTTTCGATTAATAGAAGCATAGAAATCTAATAAAAAGCATCGTAAAGGTTCTAATTCTAACCTCGTTTCCCTTTCTCCATTTCTCCTTTCGCCAATCAATAACGCTGCTAAATAATAGTGCAAAGTACGCCGGGACATATTAAAACAAGTTAAACCTCACCACAAAATCAAATAACGCTTGAATTACAAGTGTTTTGCTTCGAATGAGCTCCGACGAAAGTTTTCTCACCGAAAATTTCAAGTGACAAAACATTCGTAAGCCAGCTATCGTTATTCACGAAACTATACGTCAAAAGGTGGTTCGTGCTCGCATTTTAGTATCATTTTAGTATAAAAGTCTGACGTTTCGTTTACGTTCGCTTACTATACGTTAACTTAAGTCATTCGTGCTCCCAAATTTAGTTTGTTTTACGTCCGATAGAGGCGCTGTCTGATTCCCATACAAAATGATTACGTTTACTATACGAAAACTTTTACGCAAATGGTTCGTGCTTAGGGCACAGTTTAATGCCGGCAGGGCAAGAAAAAACACTTATTTCGCCACTTGAAATTTTGTTTGTTCTGTGTTCTTATCACTCGGCTCTCCTAGCAGTCCACGTTAGATTTCAAAAAATAAATTCAAGCTTAGAACATAAAAAAATATCAAAATACTGTTTTCTTTTCCGCATGGCTGAAGATACACGAGGCGTGTTTTCTAATCGTATGGCATGGAGTTCCCCAGGTGTGCCATGTCATTTTTGTTCATTTTGCGGATTTTGCAAAATTAGACATGACAATGAATCGGTGAAGGAGAGAGAATCTCCAACTCTGTGGAGAGCGTGGAGAGAATCTCCAAAGAGCTTCAGTTTTCGACTCTAAAAACGAGGTTTGGTTTAGCAATAATCTTACTTTAGTTTTTTAAAGGCAGATTAATTTGTACAACAAATCATCAGATCGTTCCCCACAGATGGTTCCGATAGGTGTCGCCACATTTTTTCATAAACGACTGGGCTGATTTTAATAAATAAATATACTTACTCGAAATGAACCTGATTTTTATAAAAAAAAGTAAGGGCAAAATAATATCTGATCGGTTGACCAATTGAAAGACCATTACCCATTTCATTACAATGTTATAATTTCCTTTAATACACTCTTACATAATTCAGTAATTACTTTAATTGGGAATCAGTCGTAAAATGAAATTAAAACAATTTTGTATTATACAGTATGTCTCGAAATGAGAACACACTAACACCATAAATGAATGGATATAAAAGCATCGACAAAATCGAATGTTTACACTGAAATACAAAGTATTTTTAGGAAACAAAATTAAATGTCTCAGAAATAGTAAATCGGCAAAATAGCAAAGTTTCAAGATCGGCGATTTTTAGTGTATAAGATTCCACAGGGCTCTGTGTATGAGTACTAATAAAAAATTACACATGATTTAAAAAAATGTATCGATTTTTTGAGACAGCCTGTATATCAATTCACATTATTGTTGGAGCTTAGTAAGATGCATCTGGGAGTCACCCATATACTTCTCATGTTACCAGTGTTTATAATCGCCGCGCCACGCAATGTTACCAGGTTGCCCAGCTGGGTCGCCCAGGCAGCGGGTAAACAAACGCCTTTATCACTTAGGCCAGTAGGTGAAGCCGTTATAGAAAAAATCTTCTATGTGTCTGGCATCCGTGAACGCGTTAAGGCGGCGAGGGCGCCAGTAGGAAATCTTCTTTTTTTTGCTTGCGCACGCGTTTCGGGTAGGGCTCCTTGAGGTGCACGGTGCGCACGTGCACGCGCAGGTTGGCCGACTCGCTGAACGCCTTGTCGCACAACTCGCACTTGTGTGGGCGCAGACCTCCGTGTTGCTGCAATATAAATAGTAGACATGAGAATATGTCTTGTACTAGCGATCTCCTGCGACTTCTCAAACTTCGTCTTTAAAAATCATGGTCAAAAATATATCCGTTGGAGTTGAATTTCACAAAATTCCGCTATACGTGCGCATGCGCAGCGCGTCTCGCGGAGCGTCAGTCGTTTTTTATGTTAACAGTGCGGCTGCGCGTGAAGCGTCACTTATTGTCGCACGCGCTAACACAAACATGGAAATTTACGATAGTGTTCAAAGAGATGCAAGAAAGAAAAAGTGACAGGCTGTTATATATTGTTGATATTTAGAGAGTATTCTTAACGTGACGTCACACTCAGCTGTGTCGCCCGCTCTGTACTACTGTCAGTTTAATCTCGAAGTAATAACCGTTACAGAACGACGCTGCGTATTATTTATCACAGGCATTGGAACGCGCTGCGACGTGTGTGCTCATTATCATCAGCCTATATACGTCCCACTGCTGGGCACAGGCCTCACCTCAACTATGAGGTGGTGCGAGTCACACTCCACCACGCGGGCGAGGTGCGGATTGCTGGAGAGGTGTGTGTAAGGCAAGTGACCAACCTTACTGTCAGATGTTATTAAGCCGCCCGAGGGTATCGACCAGGCTTAACGACTATTATCTATCGATATTAACCGGGATCAACAGCTTAACGTGCCTTCCGAAGCACGGAGATGCTTGTAAATAGACGTCACTTTTATGGTCAGAATAGTCACCCATCCCAAACATGACCGCGCATGAGGTTGCTTAATTTTTGGTATCACTACCAAACCGCCGCTACCACTGCGCCACAAGCACCGACGTGTGTGCTACTAACAGATAACTAGAACGACTCACCGCCGAGTACTTGAGGTGTTTCTCGAGCTCGCCGCGGCGCTTGTACGTCTTGTCGCAGAGCGTGCACGCGAACGTGCGCTCGTCCGAGTGGCTCAGCTTGTGCACCGACAGCTTGCCGGGGTCCGGGAACGCCTTCGGGCAGCGCGGGCACTGGAACGGCCGCTGCGACGTGTGCGTGCGCGTGTGGTATGTTAGAGACGAGAGAAACTGGAAAAGTGAGTTTGTACACATTTTTGTTAAAACCGCTCCTACACTGTCGCTCAATAAATAAATGAAAATTGGGAAAAACAACATACATTGCTATGATCCCGAAGTAAGCAGCTAAAGCACTTGTGTTATAGAAATCAGAAACATAGAATATACCACAAACACCCAGACCCCTAGAAAATTGGATTTCTTGGTTTTTTCCATTTCGGGGATCTTTGATTTAAAATCTTTTAAATTCGATGATCAATTTTTTTTGCTATTGGCCTACTTAAATTAACTGGATACTTGGAACAATATACAGCTTTCATAATCGCAGGTTACTTGTATTTATCTGTAGTGGATTATCTTTTAGATGCTTAAATATGCTAGTATAGATTTTAGTAACATCTTGCGCGGTTCGACTGATGGACGGTTTACCTAAAACCGCACAATCAGGTCAAATCCACGCGTTTATTTTTGCAATTCAGCATTTAGCGCGACAGTGTGTTTACTTGTACATATTAGCCAGTTAGGCGCGAGCTTCCAACAAACAAACAACTAAACTATGTGAACATAAATAATAAACTTTAACTTAAAACGTCGTCGTTTAACTCAAAACATAACTAACTTTCTAAGGTGAAGGGTACTCCTACAACTGAGGTATGCAAATCGGGAACGGTTAGGACAATACCTGGAAGAATTTCCCGCAGACCTCGCAGACGTGTTTCCCCTGCACCGGGTACTCCTGGCCGGGGTGCGCGCGCCGGAAGTGCGCCCAGTACGCGCGCGCCGAGTCCACCACTTCCGGGCACTGACAATGAAATGGGGAATAAATAAATAATAAATAAATATTTCACAACAATCACACCAATTCTCTAGTCTCTAAATTAAGCTACGAGGCTTGTGTTATGGGTACTAGACAACGGAATAAACAGATGTGGGGTGTGATTTATGAGAATTGAGTTACAAACACATTAGACATTTTATATGATGTAGGCAAGCGGTATTGTACGCACCGGACGCATCGCACGATACGGATTAATTGTTCACTGCGTCGACTGTATCGGCCGCGATCGGATTGCCGACGCGAGTATCAGCAATCGGATTGCCGATGCTACTTTCCTTCGGATTTTTGTAGATCGGCATTCCGTATGACGTCACCGGTACGCATTGCATGTAGGCATTGCTAATGTGCAGTCCTAACGACGTGGATCAGTGGACGCTTATATGAGTTTTTATAAAAGGCGAACTAAAATCCGTTTTGTGCGACGCTTCCGATGCGTGCGATGCCGGCCAGTGGACGCTTGCCTTTAAGAGCTATATTACAACATTTTGACAGCTAAGCAGGTTTTTGCTCAAAACTTGGATTTAATGAGTCTTAGCAGTTTTTTCGGAGGTCGCTAGGAAGTAGGAATTTCGTACTAACATACAATATTAAGTAAAAATATCGCCAATGTACAGACCGATGCACCTAACTGTATTTTCCTTTTGGCCTAGGCGCGCCCGAGCACCGTGCTCCAGCGCGGCTCGCGCACAGTGGGCTTGGTCTCGCGCGCCGACGCAGCGCAAGTGCACGTGTACTCACGCGGTCGCAGGGCCCGGGGAAGGCGCGCCCGAGCACCGTGCTCCAGCGCGGCTCGCGCACAGTGGGCTTGGTCTCGCGCGCCGACGCAGCGCAAGTGCACGTGTACTCACGCGGTCGCAGGGCCCGGGGAAGGCGCGCCCGAGCACCGTGCTCCAGCGCGGCTCGCGCACAGTGGGCTTGGTCTCGCGCGCCGACGCAGCGCAAGTGCACGTGTACTCACGCGGTCGCAGGGCCCGGGGAAGGCGCGCCCGAGCACCGTGCTCCAGCGCGGCTCGCGCACAGTGGGCTTGGTCTCGCGCGCCGACGCAGCGCAAGTGCACGTGTACTCACGCGGTCGCAGGGCCCGGGGAAGGCGCGCCCGAGCACCGTGCTCCAGCGCGGCTCGCGCACAGTGGGCTTGGTCTCGCGCGCCGACGCAGCGCAAGTGCACGTGTACTCACGCGGTCGCAGGGCCCGGGGAAGGCGCGCCCGAGCACCGTGCTCCAGCGCGGCTCGCGCACAGTGGGCTTGGTCTCGCGCGCCGACGCAGCGCAAGTGCACGTGTACTCACGCGGTCGCAGGGCCCGGGGAAGGCGCGCCCGAGCACCGTGCTCCAGCGCGGCTCGCGCACAGTGGGCTTGGTCTCGCGCGCCGACGCAGCGCAAGTGCACGTGTACTCACGCGGTCGCAGGGCCCGGGGAAGGCGCGCCCGAGCACCGTGCTCCAGCGCGGCTCGCGCACAGTGGGCTTGGTCTCGCGCGCCGACGCAGCGCAAGTGCACGTGTACTCACGCGGTCGCAGGGCCCGGGGAAGGCGCGCCCGAGCACCGTGCTCCAGCGCGGCTCGCGCACAGTGGGCTTGGTCTCGCGCGCCGACGCAGCGCAAGTGCACGTGTACTCACGCGGTCGCAGGGCCCGGGGAAGGCGCGCCCGAGCACCGTGCTCCAGCGCGGCTCGCGCACAGTGGGCTTGGTCTCGCGCCGCCGCCGCGTCTCTCGCCGCCGTTCGGCCCGCGTATGCCCTCCGCTCCTGCACAATAGGGCAACAACTATATCGTCCGACGATCGCACAATCGACCAGTAGTAGTACTACGAAAAACTATCATGCGGATAACATCACGCACGCGGGATTGACCCGCATGCGTAACGCCTGCTAATGTGCTTTTCATAAATGCATTTGTTGTAATGCGTTGAATGCGGGTCGCGAAATGTGATGCGTGGCAACAGTCACGCGCGGGCACTCTACGCGCGTGTGCACTTCTATGAAAATTTGTAAACGTTTACTGTCATGTGGGGAGCACGCGCGTACCGCCACATTTAAAATGAAATTGGACACATAACGCAACCACAATGGCACATGGCAGACCACAGAAAACTAAATTGTGGACTAACGTGTCTCACGCTGCGTGAAATTTTCCGCATGCGGGCCAATTCCGCGTGCGTTTTGGAATCCGCAGGAATTAAAAACACCTTAAAGGCATATTCACTGAGTCATAAAATGCTACTCATATATAAATCCATAATCTACACAGCTCACAAATAGCAATCATTTATTTATATATCAAAAAGCATATGGCATGTCAAGAAAATACGAGGCAAAATAAACCTTACGTGTTAGATTTCAGCAACGGATTGTGCTTGGCCGACGAGTCCAGGTGGCGCTGGTAGGCTTCCTGCGTGGCAAACTTCACGTCGCACTCCGCGCAGTGCTGCCCCTCCCCGCTCTCGGCAACTTCAGGTTTATCCTCTCCCTGATATTTGAAATAGAATGCCCGTTTTTACAAACGCCATATAGATTTGTCGGGTACATAAGTGATATTATGCGATGTAGTGAGACTTACACAAAGTTTAGTTTTTTTTAGGTATTTGACTATTTGACACCAATATTGGAACATGCTGTGTAGCGCATGTTGCGCAGGATCGGAAATTGTTTTCGTTATCGTTTCATCCGTAAGACGGCACTCGATTTCAAGGACAGCTGCTAAGTTTTGGGCCTGCTAAGGCCATTTGATGACAACTCATTTAATATCTGTACATAGACCCGGGAACGTACACTCCCTTTCATTGCTTTTATTATACATAAAACCCCGTCACAGCTTCGGGACTTTGAGCTCGTGTTGAGTACCTGCCAGGAATCTCTGGTCTCACCTTATGCGCTAAGGTCTTGTGCACGGCGAGCCCGCGGTGCGTCACGAACGAGTGTCCGCACTCGCCGCACACGAACTCCGACGGGTGCTTCAGCCTCATATGGTTCAAGAACGCTTTCGATGTTCTGAGGATATTCAACAATACACTGATATTTTGCCATTAAGGGTATTTTTAATATCGTGCGGATTTCATCACGCACGCGGGATTGCCCCGCAAGCGAAACACCCGCAAACGTCTTTTTCATACGAGTATTTAGCGTGGAATACGCACGCGGAACGCGGTGTGTGATGCGTGAGCACACTATTATGAAAATGAATGGGCGCTGTCATGCGAGGTGCACGCGCGTTAAATTTTTCGCATGCGGGTCAATCCCGGTGTGCGTAATGAAATCCACACGATATTAAAAACACCTTAAGGTAGCATAGAACCTAGGTTTTCTATCGCCAAACATTAACGTATGATACGGGTAGACGTATTCTCGAGGCGCGTGAAGATAGCTCAATATTGTTTAATACTGGTTATAATTTAAAACTTAATTACTCGAAAGCTAACTTAAAACTGTAAGTACTTCAAATAAAGTGTATGATTTACTTATGTGTTTGGACATGGACGGACATTTCTCTTCTCAGACTCTTAAAGCTTCAGAAACATTTACACCGTGCCACCAAACCCACTGTATAATATTATTGGATAAAGGCTTATCTTATTTAATGAGCTAGTTTGGCTTAACGGTAACGTGGTGTATCCTTGACTTGGTTACTAACCCAGCGTTATAGGGCCTGACGCTAAAGCATGGCGTGTTTTATACGGAGGACAACTAAAAAATTAATAATTGTACTTACTCAGCAATTTCGCCGCAGTGTTTACATTGGTACTTCACCCCTCTGTGCCGTTGATAATGCTCCTTAGCCGGTGCACTGAAATTGCATTATAGGATTTTAGGGAATTATTTGTATCACTAAACTATGACTGAAAACGATTTTAGATACTAGAACGTAAGATTGTGTGATGTGTGTGTGTGTGTGTGTGTGTGTGTGTGTGTGTGTGTGTGTGTGTGTGTGTGTGTGTGTGTGTGTGTGAAAGAGAAAGTTTCAGAGTAATTAAGTCAGATTAGGCTATAAGTTTCAAAATCTATTCTGTTTCTTCATACATAGTTAAGATTTTTTATCCAAGTAGTTACTGTTTTCTTACAATCTTGGTTAGTTTTATTGTATATCAACCATATACCTGGTATACATATATTTAAAAGTATTAACCTGGCTACGAAGGTGGAAGGGCACATCTTGCAGGCGTAGCGCGTCGTGTGGATCCTCGCGTGATGCGTCAGTTGGCACTTGAACTTAAAGCGGTACTTGCAGATCTCGCACTCGATGTCACCTGCTTCCTGTTGAAACATATTAAGACTTAAGTTACTTTATTTTTAGGGTTCCGTAATCCGACAAGGAACCCTTATAAGATCGTTCAGTCCGTCCTAGTCTGTCACAGCAGAATATCTTCTACGTTTATGGACTGATTTGCATGTAACTTGGTTCGAGGATACTTCACATATAGATCTCACTTTTAAAAATACGAAAAATTAAAATTACCCCTTTTTAAGGGTACCTCCCTATACATTAAATGGGGGGAGGGGTGAATTATTTTTTTAAGTGCACCCCCTTGTGTGGGGTATTGTTGAAAAGGACTATGAAAATAAGATAGGGTTTCAATACAACACTTTTCTATCACCATTACCATTTGCGAGTTATAGCCCGCCAAAATCGTTTACACGGTGTCCCCCCTGTAATTTCTAAAGTCTTGGACCTATAAACTTCAAATCTCTTACGTAAAGAAACAGGCACGGAAACTCTTATTTAAAATTGTTTCGGGTATCCTGTGATGAATACTTTCGAAATTATAAATAATATAAAAATATATACTGTACAATGATGACATTGACGGCTAGGGAAATGATGATGATACAAGAAATGCAAAACAGCGCGGTGCCAAAATTGACTACGGAACCCTACTTTATGCATGGTCCGACACGCACTAGGCCGGTTTTTTAGCATTAACAGTGCAAATTTCATTACAACGCGAAATTAAAATATTCTCAAATAAAAAGGGACTGCCACAGTCGGGACACGAACCCGCAACGCTCGCAAGTCGAGCGATTGGTCTTCAATTTTTTTTTCGGTTCTTCGTTTTTTTTTACTGGGGACCAATTCCGCCCGCGCTAGAAAAGCTCGATTTGGACATTTCGTCCATACTAGAACTGTCAAATACACGCGATTCAAATACAATTTTGTTATGATTGATTAGCTGTATTACATCACTGTCTGTCTGTAACGCTTCAACGCCTAAACTACTGAAGCGATTTGGATGAAATTTGGTACACATTCACTGCGCGACTTACAGTATCGTGCCGCAGCCGCTGGTGCTTCCTGGCCGCGCCCTGGTCGGGGAAGCCCTTGTGGCAGAGCTCACACTTAAAATCCGCCTTCAGGTAGCTGGGCGACGCCTTTCGCTTCTCCATCTCTTTTAGCTGTTCTTCTTTCTGTCAGCAATAATTACAATTGTCTTAATTGTCTTAATTACAACCACTTTAAACATAGGCGTAGGCGTGTCACTCATTGATTAGTCAAGGCGGTGACGCGAGGCGGTGCCCAATGAGCACATCGTTCTATGTAATATCAAAGATAAATTAAGCATACACGTTGAAAACTTAAGAAAATATTTTTGCAGCAGAAAGAATCAACTATCTAAGGCAGGGATCGTCAGGGAACTATCATCACAAGGCTTCGTTCACAGGTTTTTTTTCAGTATACAGGGTGGTCCAATTAGTGGCGTCAACAAATTTTTTTAGATTCCTTGCACCTTCGGGTATCCGAAAATACCCGATGTATGTTCCGCGATGTTTCTTAGTTTTCGAGTTATAATTTTTTTGTGTATTTTTAATGATTTCTGCCAGCGAGGTTTCAAAAATTCATATCTTTTTTCCTAGTAGGTATTTTGCAGTATTTTTTTTTGTGAAATGATTGTATTGAATGTAGTTTAAATAAAAAAAAATAATCGGCTTGCTGAAATTACTTAAAGTTACTGAAAAAAGGCTTGAAAGTTGAAACTTTAGTTTTTAGTAGGATTTACTCAAACATTCAACTTCAATTTAAAAATACAAAAAGGAGTTTTTATAGCTTCTGGCTAAGTTTAAAAACTCCGCATGCTTCTAAACTACCAAAATCATATAAAATACACAAAAAAAATTATAACTCGAAAACTAAGAAAAATCGCGGAACATACAACGGGTATTTTCGGATACCCGAAGGTGCAAGGAATCTAAAAAAAAATTGTTGACGCCACTAATTGGACCACCCTGTACATCTTAACGTACAAATAGTGACTATACAACGTACATGGATCCATTTACACGTATAAGCGGTATACGTTTTTTTGCGGTGTAATCGTCGTGGGAATGGATCTTTGGTCACTATTTATACGTTAAGACGTATACTGCATAAAAACGTGCAGGACAAAGCCGTTAGAAAGAAGCCTATTAAGTACACAGGACGCCACATCCCGCTACTTATTTTCGTTGCAAAATTACCCTTCTGAATGTAAACAGTGCCATTTATTGCTAAAGAAAACCTACATGCGGCGCCTGCAGCTATGCGATAAACCTTTCGTCAGCCTCGTCTATAGAACGTAAGAGCGACGTGATCTAAAATAAGCAAGTTACTTACCGAAAGCACAACAATGGTGAAATGCTCCTTAAGCTTGAAGTCGTCATCCCAACCGCGGGCTGCAGAGTAAGCGAGCCCCTTCGCCTTCTCACCAGTCGTTCTTCGCGCCCGTTTTCTAACGGCTTTTCGTGGTGGCTCCTTAGAGGGTCCTGGTTTTACTTCTTTGTTAATTGAAGTCTGCCAACAATTATTGTACCTTTTAACAACTAGAGTGTTAGATCAAACTGGATTGTACCATTGATTTTCCAAGTAAACAGTATTGAGCAAGTAACCTTTAAATTAAATGTGTCATTTTCATTGTTAATGCTAAAAAATAGAGTGACATAATAAACCTTTAATTTTCTACTCATAAGTGCCATATTTAAGTGGTCTATGGAAAACAAGAAACAGAAATTAAGACCCATAATTTCTGTTTCAATGAATTTACCGACCAACCGGAACATCAGCTTCAGGTTAATGTTAGTTTTAACCTATTGATGCTATTACAAAAAATGTATGATTATTTTTAAAAGTTGTTTACCTTTACTTTTCTCAGAGACTTTGATTTGACTATTTTCTTTTCTTTCTTTAGAGTCTTTGATTTTATCTCCTGTTGGTTTTTATTGCTTTCACTACAAAAACTTATTTCATCATTTTCATCACCACTCGTTTCATGTTTGATGTCAGTGTTAACTTCTAATTCCAGGAAGACTTTTGCTTCATTATAACTAACATCCTCATTGTAAAGCTCTACCTTCACAGCAGGTGTATCTAGCTCTTCATATTTAACATTAATGATGCTGTCTGCACTGATGCTGTGGCATGACAAACGTGAAACAAGATTTAAATCAAATCTGTTAATATGTCTAACATTGCTTTCTGTAATCTGCAACAAAAAATGAAAACCATTTATGAGATGCACTTAACTATGTTGCAGGTAGCTTGAAAACAGCAACATACTTCATTACTTAATTGCTTTATTTCGTATATTTATTAGTTAGTTATGTATTGATACAACTGTATATTTCCCAAAAAATTATAAAATTAAAACTCACCGGCCCAACAGAGTCTATCACATCACACAAAGCAGTCTGACTCCTCACACATTTTTCTGTGAAGAAGTATGTGTTCTTGATCATGGCAGCGCACTCAAAACATGCATAAGGAGGAAGATCTCTCAAAGTCTGTAAATGAAAACAAACATAAGCACAAGAGAAGTAACACTAGAAAATAAGAGGATTATTGGACTTTATGGGAGAAAAATGTGAATAACAAACTATGTAAATAGTTTTGTGGGACTATTGTCATTTCACTTTAAAACATTATTTGTTTAATAAATAAATAAAATAATAATAATAATAAAAATACGTATTTCAGTCAGCAAAGGTAGTTGGAAGCATCACAAGATTTCAATACTCACTTCAAATACTTCAATTGATTTTGTATAATGATCCAGCGGATGTTGCCTCAAGTCATACATTTTCACGTCTGTTATAAGGCAAACTCTGCAAACTTTTGAAAGATCCATGGTGATTTTGTTTCCTTCAAAGACTTAACTATGATCTGCAAGATAGGTGTCGAGCTCGAAGAAAGCCGATAAAGAAATATAAAATCAATTCTTCCAACTGAAGAAACGAAAAGACTGCTCGGGGAAAAGTTGTAGCTGTTCCTGTTCAATGGTATTACATGAAATTACATCCATTACAACAATACTTATATTAATACCAAGATACAAAACTATAAAACAATACTTGACTACACACAGAACCACAGACGCTTTTTGACGGCTAGCTAGGTAGATAGATAACTGAACTGTCTGTCATAACTTTTGACTTTTATTCAGTGTTGCCAACCCTACTGTTTTAACAGTAGATTTACTGTTTTTAACGGAACCACACTGTTTTCTGTTTTAGTACGATTTTCTACTGTTTTTTGATAATTTATGCGTTTATCCGAATTTTATAGATTCGACGCGCGCTCTGGCAGGGAATTCCCGTTTTCAAACGCGGCACAGTTCACACAATGAAAACGATAACTACATATACTTTTTTGAGTGTAAAAGAGATAGTTGTCTTTTGAATGTCGAGTGTTTTTGTCTTGATTTTTTAAATTAGGTTAAAGTTTAAACCAGTTCTTTTCAGGAACGTTAGATAGAAAGGTTACTCACAGTTGTTTCTCGATTAAGCGAACAAGTTATTATAAATACCTAATATAGTGAGGTGCTTGTGGCGCAGTGGTTGCAGCGCTTTGGTAATGATACCAAAAGTTAAGCAACCTACGGCGCGGTCATGTTTGGGATGGGTGACGAATATAATTATGATGATATTGATGATGAATATAATTATATAAGTTTTTTTTTTTTTCAATAATATTTTTATAAAAAAATGTGATAATTAAAAGAGTACTACTGGTAGTGCTGCAGTTGTTTCATTAACTATACCTACGTCTATATAACTAATACTACGAGTATGTCCCAATTGAAAAGTTTTTGAGACAGTAGATTTAATGTTTTGAAAATGTAATTTTACTGTTTTCTACTGTTTATTTTTGAGATTGATTTGCTGCTTTTCTATTCACTGGGGTTGGCAGCACTGCTTTTATTGTACCAATGCGTTTGGTTTCTTCTATACATGTGTAGTGTTTGGTGACATTCTCCCCCAAAGAGCACTTTGTTCTCCCCATTTAGTAATAACAATACTAAACAATTTTGATTCTTCACAAAGAAAAGCTGTTTAAAAGATTTTCGTTAATTAATATATCATAAAAAAACAAATGTTTTATAAGACTGACCGAAGCTTACATTATAAATTGAACAACTATGGTGTTTCTGGAATTGCTTAAGAGTTAAAATATTGTGAACATTAAATCAAGAAACAGGATAGTAGCAAAACAATAATCAAAAAGGTGGAATGAAGTGCGGAAATCTATCTTATGACTGAAATTAAATAATGCTTTTTTTCCTATTTAAGTACTTTTATTACATTTTTCATAGATTTTGCCTTTTATTTAGACTTCGCGTCACGAAGACCCATGGTCGTCCTATGTATGGAATCCGCGAAAAATAACGACTTCGCATGCAGCTGTTTCAATTATGCAGACGAAATCAAACACATTCCCAAATCAGTCTGTAGTATGGAGCATTGAAATGTGAACCATTCTCGTATTTCAATGAGTTAAGTTCAATACTGCAATACTGTTAGGTTGTAGTAGTAGGTGACTAGGTGTAAGATTATAAACATATTAGAAGAGTTTTACTTAAGTCCAGGCTGTATGGTATTAACCTTTGCCTTTTCCACGCAATTAAGTGGAAAGAAATGCACAAAAAAAAAGTAGGACTTAGTAATCAAAGTCAAAGTGACAGCTGGTTCAGTTGTGTATTGTTGTGTTTATTGGTGTGTGTCTACTTGGATTTCGGTAAAAATATTGATAATTACTGTGTTCTATTTGTCGATAATATGCTATAATGTTTGTTATGCAAATAGAAAGAAGCACATATAAGTGTTTTCAGACCATATGTTCGTTTCTCTCTTAGAAAGATTTGAGTTTTTAATTCATTTTGGACTGTCTTCAGGATCAGGGAGTCCTATGTTGCAGATCATAGCTAGATCTTCTTCTACATTTTACAGGAAACGAACAGCAGTATGGATTGTGCAGAAGTATGCAGAATTTGCCTTATTACGGACGTTAAAATGTATGACTTGAGGCTCCATCCGCTGGATCATTATACAAAATCAATTGATGTATTCGAAGTAAGTATGAAAACAAAATGATGCTTTAAACTTACTTTGACCAAAATACTCATTGTCTTCACACCTTTCGTCCCTGAAGTCCGTTGAGAGAGAATTTCTCTTGATTTTTTTATAGTACAACATACTGCTTCTCTACCTAAATTTTATTAAATAAAATGTTATTATTTACAGACTTCGAAGGATCTTCCACCATATGCATGTTTTGAGTGTGCCGCCATGATCAAGAACACATACTTGTTTACAGAAAAATGTGTGAGGGGTCAGACTGCCTTGTGTAATATGATAGACTCTGTGAGGCAGGTGAGTTAGTTTATAATGGAAAAAGTGTTATTTTCAAGCTACCTGAAACATAGAAAAGTGCATCTAATTCATGGTACATAAAATTTTGTTTATTGCAGATCACAGAAAGAAATGTTCAACAAATTAATAGATTTGATTTAAATCTTGTTTCAAGTTTGTCATGCCACAGCATCAGTGCAGACAGCATCATTACTGTTAAATATGAAGAGCTAGATACACCTGCTGTGAAGGTAGAGCTTTACAATGAGGATGTTAGTGATGATGAGACAAAAGCTTTTCTGGAATTAGAAGTCAACACTGATGTCAAACATGAAGACAGCGGTGATGAAAATGATGAAATTAGTTTTTCTAGTAACAGTTATAACCAACAAGATCTAGAACCAAAGACTTTAGGTAAAGGAAAGAAACCAAAGTTGCCACTGCAAAAAGTTAAAAAACTTAAGGTAAACAATATTTATCATACAACATTACCACTATGTAGTTCTTTTTTTTAAAAATGAACAACAAAAACAGACAAAAAACAAACAACAAATGTTTTTTTAAGCTGAAAGTACCTGCTGTTCTGTAACTACATTCCCTACCTTATAATATCTGTTTCTCATTGACTTCTAAAATGTGGCACTTATAGTAGATTATTAATTTTTTAAGCTGAAATCATAAATAATAAAAGATATATATTTGAAAACTGTGCCCAAAATTGTATAATCCAAGTTGTTTATAGGTACAATATTTGTTGTCAGGCTTTATTAAGCAAAGAACTAAAACCACAGAAATCTAAAAATCCACCACGAAAAGCCCTTAGAAAATGCGCTCCGCGTAAAACAACCAATGAGAAGGCAAAAGGGCTTGCTGACTCAGCAGCTTGTGGAGCTGAGGAAAACTTTAATATGGAGGAAAATGTCAACATCATTGTACTCTCGGTTAGTAAATAAATGGTAATTTTTCTAATTTAACATCAAGGCCCCTTAAAGCTTGTTCACATAGACTCGCGGGTGCGTTCGCAAAATATTTAATTTTTCATTTATTTATTAGGGACATCATCAGCATTGAACCGCGCGTTCCTATGTGAACAAGCAATTACCTACACACTGATACTTTTTCCATCGATGGTGGTGACGCAAGTTGGCATCGATTCTGCATCGATGCACACGCAGATCAAAATCCGTTTCGCGCCACACGTTAGCTGTAGATTGCCACTGCCACTGTTTTTGAAACTAAGCTAATAGTTCCTCCTATCCACAATAATTATATATAATTGTACCTATCCACATTTTTCAAATATGCCTATATGTTTTCGGCACCATTTTGAAATTGGCTGTATGAGTCAGTTATAACTTGCTTTACAGAAGAAAGAACAGCTTGAAGAGATAGAGAAGCGCAAGTCGTCGTCCAACTACTTGAAGTCAGCGTTCAAGTGCTCGCTCTGCTACAAGGGCTTCCTCGACGAGGCGGCCTGGCGGCACCACCGCTCGCGGCACGATCCGGTAAATTAAGAAGGCTGCAACACCGCCCGCTTTTCGGAGCATTCGATTCGCGAGGTGCCGGACGCAGTCCTCCACGGTCTCAATCTTGAGGCCCTCTTGAGCAACGGTCCTCAGTTTCAGCGACTGCTGGGCTTCTATACGCCTTCCTAGGCTCCGGCTGGTGAGCGCAAACCACGCTGTTGCAGCGTAGGTCAGGCGGGTTCTGATGTAGGCCTTATAGACGCCCAGCTTCGCTCTCATGGGGAGGTTGTACGACAAAATGGGTCTTAGCTTGGCTCTCGCTACCCTCGTGGTGTTTACGAGAGCCTTGACGGCTGGGGTCATCGTCAGTTTTCGGTCAATGGTCACTCCCAGGTATTTCACCGTGGTGGACCATAAGATAGACTCATCTCGGAGCTTGAGTGGTGGCGCCATGTTCCTCTCGCTACTCACGAGTATGGCTTGGGTCTTCCTCGAATATGCTGAGAGCTTCTAGTCGTCCAACCACTACGGGAGTAGGTCCAGGGTGCGCTGGATCTTCATCGCAGCGTGGTGAGGGTTCGTCAAGGATGCCACATAGGCCACGTCATCTGCGCACAACGCAGCGTGGCTCCTTCCCCTACAGGGATGTCGTCCGTGTACTTGGAGTAGCACACGGGCAGGAGGCAGCGTCCCTGTGGGACTCCTGCTAGGATCGGTCGTTCAGTAGAGGTGGCGTCTTCCACTAGTACGGCCGGTTCTGGAGGAACGACCGGACCAGCCTCACGATTCGTCGGGGCGCAGAGGAATTTGCAATTTTGAACAGCAGTCCTTCATGCCAGACGCGGTCAAAAGCCTTCTGATATCAACCTGCGCATGCGTGAATTAATAAATTCGCTATCGCACGGTCAAGATCACGAAATGCACGCCATTTTAGCTAGCCATTTTTCCGCTCGGAACATCTCCATCTTGAATCCTTCAACTGTTCTTGTTAAAATCTATCATTCTTGTATTCTGTGCATCTGTTGTGTTTTCCTTTAAGCAAATAAGTATTCTGTTTAAAGTGAACTACTGTTTTTCAAATTCACTCCCTGTTAGGTTCCCTATTGCAGGTACTCACCACTCAGTCATCTAGCTGTAGTCAAATTTACAGCCTTTTAACCTTTTAGATTTTAGTCGCGCATCCAGTTCTTTGGTTTTCTGTTCTATTAAATGACCAGAAAGGCATCGTAATCGGTGCGCGAGCTCCCGAGAGTTTGGGATTTTTGACGTTTCACATTGACGGAAAGGCATTATACATGCATAATAATATTATTATATATAAACTAGAAGTTACGAGACCGCTCTCGTCTCTCGGTCGTAATTTTTTTCATTTTTAAGCAGTCTGTAATCCTCTTTGAGCTCTTCTGAAGTGCATGATTGATAAGCGTTTACTCTATTAGCTAAAGCGCCTTTACACCTTATGAACACTCTCTCACAATTAAGCCTTGTTTATCTATAAAATGTTTTAACAGGAAGCAGGCGACATAGAGTGCGAGATCTGCAAGTTCCGCTTCAAGTACAAGTGGCAGCTGACGAATCACGCCAAGATCCACACGACGCGGTACGCCTGCAAGACGTGCCCATACGTCTCGTCGGCCAGGTGAGCGTTCTTGACAGGTAATCCTTTCTTAGCTGATGCCTACGTCATAACATTGCCAAATTTGGTTTGGGCTGTGCGTTGCTAGATCACTATGTCAGTCAGTCCTTGGAGTTTTATACATACAGATAACGGGCTATCCAAACTAAATGTTGAGGCTTTGTTGAGACTTTTAAGTAGATGGTTAATGTGAAGTTTGTCTAATCGGCAGAGCGGTTCGTTATTTCATTCCATCACTTTATACGTAGCGAATCATCTACCTCCTCTCTCTCTCAGACTCGTCTCTTCTCATGACTCTAAACAAAAAACTAGGGTATCGTGAGGTAATAAAATATATAAAATATTATTTTTATAGAGTTTTATTTCAAATAAGATATATTTAAGGCTTAAACAATGTTAGATATTTATCAAAAAATCCATAATCACTTACACTTCAAAAACTAAAAAAATAACTTCATATGATATTGAGATTCGTTTTAAGAAATATAGACAAAAAGTAGGAACTTTTCTCCACCAATTTACAAAAATTTAACAATCAACTTATAAATATTCTCATAAATTGTAACGGAAATGACAGAATATAAAAAATTGCAAAGCCTAAACTTTTACAATTTTAGTCGACAAAGCCCACATAATATTACCTTCGTCTCGTCTTCATCTTGATGAAGACAGAACTAAAGACGTGTTTTAGAGCACAAAATTGGTAGTTTCTATTACTAAATCCGTCATTCTTCACCGTCAATTTCCGAATCCAATCCGGACTTCGCCCAGCACGAAATCGTCACCAAAATTCACATCCACATCACTAGATTCTGCATTTTGTAAGTCGTCTTCAGTAGCAAGTTCTTGCTCCAACCAGCACTCAATAATTGTATCATTGATAATTGAGATGTAATTTTTCACCAAAACAATTAAAAATACATGATTAGACAAACACCTAAGTACTGTCACGTAGGTCGGTAGGTGACATAAAGAAAGAATGTTCCGGAAGTAAACTACCTACCTACTACTACGTACTAGTAGCTACTAGAAACTTCTACAGAATACTCGAATTTTCTGGAACTATATCTATCTCTTTCTAACACTATACCTATCTCGCTCTAACATTAGAAGTTTCTAGATATATCTAGGTCGAGTGCCCCGGCATATAAATAGAGGGTCGCCTGCGCCGCGAGTTGAGTTTAAGTTTGGAAGCGATACAGTGAAGACACAAGTGAAGATAAAAAGTAACCAGTGAATTGTTCAGTGATTGTTTTGTGAATTTAGTGTGTGATCGTTGTAGTTAATTAGCGTGTATTGTTTTCTTAAATATAGTGTTTCTTCGAGTTAATTGGACTAATTAATTTATCCCGAACCCCAGCTCGTAACATTTGGTGTCAGAAGTGAGGGATAAATTATGCCGGTTCTACCGAAGGAGGACACTGAAGGTATACGCACCAGGAGTCAGCGGCAGCAAGAAGTGGACCAGAGGCGCTTTGAAGATCTACGTGTACAGACACCTGGTGGCAGCCAGTCAACAATGGAGCGAGTTTCCCCAGAATCAGCTGCGCCTTCGGCATCAGCTGCGCCTGCAGCATCAGACCTTTCTGCTCTTATGGCGATGCTGCAGGAGCAGGCTCGCCGTCAAGAGGAGCAGGCTCGCCGTCAAGAGGAGCAAGCTCGCCAACTGAGGGAACAGCTTCAGAGCGACAAAGAGGAGCAGGCTCGCCGTCAAGAGGAGCAAGCTCGCCAACTGAGGGAACAGCTTCAGAGCGACAAAGAGGAGCAGGCTCGCCGTCAAGAGGAGCAAGCTCGCCAACTGAGGGAACAGCTTCAGAGCGACAAAGAGGAGCAGGCCCGCCGTCAAGAGGAGCAGGCTCGCCGTCAAGAGGAGCAAGCTCGCCAACTGAGGGAACAGCTTCAGAGCGACAAAGAGGAGCAGGCTCGCCGTCAAGAGGAGCAAGCTCGCCAACTGAGGGAACAGCTTCAGAGCGACAAAGAGGAGCAGGCTCGCCGTCAAGAGGAGCAAGCTCGCCAACTGAGGGAACAGCTTCAGAGCGACAAAGAGGAGCAGGCTCGCCGTCAAGAGGAGCAAGCTCGCCAACTGAGGGAACAGCTTCAGAGCGACAAAGAGGAGCAGGCCCGCCGTCAAGAGGAGCAGGCTCGCCGTCAAGAGGAGCAAGCTCGCCAACTGAGGGAACAGCTTCAGAGCGACAAAGAGGAGCAGGCTCGCCGTCAAGAGGAGCAAGCTCGCCAACTGAGGGAACAGCTTCAGAGCGACAAAGAGGAGCAGGCTCGCCGTCAAGAGGAGCAAGCTCGCCAACTGAGGGAACAGCTTCAGAGCGACAAAGAGGAGCAGGCCCGCCGTCAAGAGGAGCAGGCTCGCCGTCAAGAGGAGCAAGCTCGCCAACTGAGGGAACAGCTTCAGAGCGACAAAGAGGAGCAGGCTCGCCGTCAAGAGGAGCAAGCTCGCCAACTGAGGGAACAGCTTCAGAGCGACAAAGAGGAGCAGGCCCGCCGTCAAGAGGAGCAGGCTCGCCGTCAAGAGGAGCAAGCTCGCCAACTGAGGGAACAGCTTCAGAGCGACAAAGAGGAGCAGGCCCGCCGTCAAGAGGAGCAAGCTCGCCAACTGAGGGAACAGCTTCAGAGCGACAAAGAGGAGCAGGCCCGCCGTCAAGAGGAGCAGGCTCGCCGTCTTGCGGAACAGCTGCAGCATGTTAAGGACGAGCAGATGCTCTTCTTGAAAGACATTAAAGCAACATTCGGCAAGGAAATTAAAGCCGTAACGGAGAAGGTTGAGCTGCACGAGAACCGTATCTCAGAGGCCGAATCCCAGATCGCTGATGTGAAGAAAGAATTGAAAAGTCTGAAAACTGGAGACGTGACTGTGGCTCCTGTGGTTGCTGCACCTTCGCTACGTGGGTTTAAAGTGCCACCCTTTGACGGAACATCTTCCTGGTCAGCATACAAAATTCAATTCGAAGCTGTCAAGGAAGCGAATGGATGGACAAAAGGACAGGCCATGACCGCACTTACTTTGGGCCTTTGCGACCAGGCGTTAACTGTTTTAGAGGCTCTAGGTAAGAATGTCACCTACGAGCAGCTGCTGGAGGCGTTGGAGTCCAGATACGGTGATGCACATCTGGAACACGTGTTTCGTGCCCAGCTGAAGGACAGAGTGCAACGCGTTGGTGAAAATCTGCAGCAGTGGGGCCTGGAAATTGAAAAGCTGGTTCGCAAGGCATACCAGTCGTCGCCTGCACTCATCGAAGGGAATTTAGTGCAAGCCTTCATCGATGGCATACGGGACCTTGAAGTGAGAGCTGCTGTGAGACTTGGGCACCATATGACGCTGAAGGACGCATTGGCCCATGCTTTGGAGGTAGAGGCAGTGAGGCAAGATCATCGTGCCCACCGCATCAGGGAGGTTGTTGCATCACCTGTACCGGCTGTACGTGACCGATTTAAGTATAGTCCTAGATGCTACACCTGTGGAGAAAAGGGCCACTTGCGGTCGAGTTGCCCTAGGCGCAGCGAAGATCAAGCTCAGGAAAGAAGGGCGGCTGATGTCACCGCCCACCAGCAGGGAAACGAGTAGAAGCCAGGACTGCGGGGCGGGTGCTGGCTGGTATTAGAAGAGCCCCAAGGATTTCGATTTCACAAGCCCACGATGGGAACAGCCTAATCATCAAAGGCGAAGTGAACGGAAGGCCATGTAAGCTGACATTGGATACTGGAGCTTCTCGCACGGTTGTCAGTTCCCGACTAGCGAATCGTTTTCCTGGAGACTGCAAGCATTGTATTAGACAAGAGACTAAGGAAGAACTCCCTGTTAGGATGGTCAGAACGGATCTTAGTGATGAATGGAAAGAAACCCTGAAGCATGCTCAGCAGAGTGACACAGACATCAAGCCAATTCTGGAATGGATTCAAGCTAATGCTCCTAAGCCGAAGTGGTGTGATGTTGCAGCAATGAGTACAACCACGAAGAGTTATTGGGCACAGTGGGAAAGTTTGGTTATCCAGGATGGTGTCTTGTGCCGTAAATGGGAGAATGCCCGAGGTGATCGCTGCCACCTGCAAATGGTCGTTCCGAAAGCAAAGGTACCAGATGTTCTACAGCTCTACCGCAGTGGTTGTTCAGGAGGTCATATGGGCGTGAAAAGAACTCTGCTGAAAGTTCGAGAGCGGTTCTACTGGATCCACTGCCGAGAGGATGTTGAGGATTGGTGCCGCAAGTGCACAAGTTGTGCAGCAGTAAAAGGACCTCAAACACGCAGCAGGGGTGCATTGAAGGTATACAACGTAGGAGCCCCCTGGGAACGGATAGCAGTAGATGTTGCTGGCCCTTTTCCTGAAAGTGACAGTGGGAACAAATACTTCATGGTTGTCATGGATTATTTCACTAAATGGCCGGAAGTCTTCGCCATTCCTAATCAAGAAGCTTCGACGGTTGCTGATAAATTAGTCCACGAAGTCTTCTGTCGGTTTGGAGTACCCTTGGAAATCCACAGTGATCAAGGAAGAAATGTTGAGTCTTAAGTTTTCCAGGAAACATGTCGGGTAATGGGTACTCACAAAACAAGGACTACGTCGTATCATCCACAATCTGATGGAATGGTGGAAAGGTTCAATCAGACGTTAGAAAGATACCTGGCGAAAGTTGTAACGAACAGACAAAAGGATTGGGACAAGCATATAGCGCCGTTTCTCCTGTCATACCGAAGCGCAGTTCATGAGAGTACGACTGTGACGCCAGCCTTCGCAAACTTTGGAAGAGAGTTAAGATTACCAGCAGACCTGATTACCGGTATTCCCCCTGATACTCCACGCAGTATAACGGATTACGCACACGACCTGCGTAGCAAGATGCATGACGTTTATGAGCACGTCAGACAATCTGGCCAGCAGACGTCCGAGAGAATAAAAACTCGTTATGACCGGA
Organism: Pyrausta despicata; assembly: GCA_963921415.1. Classification (NCBI taxonomy): domain Eukaryota; kingdom Metazoa; phylum Arthropoda; class Insecta; order Lepidoptera; family Crambidae; genus Pyrausta; species Pyrausta despicata. The sequence continues at coordinate 13,286,478 of OY992861.1, read as the reverse complement.
AGATGAACAATAGTGGCTTCGACGAAGGCTCACTAGTCTGGTTGCATAATCCAGTGCGCAGCAAGGGGAAGTCTCCTAAACTACAGGCAAAATGGGACGGACCATACCGAGTTGCGACCAAGATCAACGACGTCACCTACCGAATACAGAAGAATTCGCGATCTGCGCCTAAGATTGTTCATGTGGATCGATTGGCACGCTATTACGGGAGTAACGATGCTCGGGACGAGCATGTCTTAGGAGGGGGCAGTGTCACGTAGGTCGGTAGGTGACATAAAGAAAGAATGTTCCGGAAGTAAACTACCTACCTACTACTACGTACTAGTAGCTACTAGAAACTTCTACAGAATACTCGAATTTTCTGGAACTATATCTATCTCTTTCTAACACTATACCTATCTCGCTCTAACATTAGAAGTTTCTAGATATATCTAGGTCGAGTGCCCCGGCATATAAATAGAGGGTCGCCTGCGCCGCGAGTTGAGTTTAAGTTTGGAAGCGATACAGTGAAGACACAAGTGAAGATAAAAAGTAACCAGTGAATTGTTCAGTGATTGTTTTGTGAATTTAGTGTGTGATCGTTGTAGTTAATTAGCGTGTATTGTTTTCTTAAATATAGTGTTTCTTCGAGTTAATTGGACTAATTAATTTATCCCGAACCCCAGCTCGTAACAGTACCTACCTGGAGTCTCTTTGACTGCAAAAAATAATAAATACTAGAAAGCGAACGCGCGCACGTGTAACCCTGACGAGCGCTGACGTGATACTGCGGGTAGAGGGCGACATGGACGGTTAAAGACTAAAGACGCTCATACGACTAGTTATGACAAGAAACAAATTCGCCAGAGTCTGAGAGTCTCCCGGTAGGTGGTTAAGGGTTAATTATCCCTTAAAGCGAGCTCTAGAGAGTTTGTTTAGGAATTTTGAGTTTTTTACGTAATTTCATTCAGGAATAACAAAATAGTAATAGGAGTCAACTGACGGTATATATTTATTGAATTTTATGGAATCAAAATTTGGTTTTCACAGCCTTATAGAATAAATTGGACTTACTAGGTTCTTACGGGTTATGAAACAAAGGGAATATTCTGGTATACACCAAAGCGAATCTGCCAATGCAGTTATCATAGCACTTACACTTGCAGTGCCCAGGCCAAGCGGCACCATCAGTGGCACCGCGGCGTGACGTACCAGTGTAAGCACTGCGGAGAAGTTGTGGCGTGAGTACTTATTATATATTTTTTTTATTTACTACCTCAAAAAATATCTCTAAAATGTATGATGTTATAAGTTCCATTTATCTTTAAAAATTGTATTTTTACTGGTATTGATAATGGAAGCCGCATTTTAACGACGTGATGTTAAACCTGGATGGAAATATTACAGTTGAAAATTAGTCTGGAAGCTCACGTCCAGTTTTCGATCCGACAGCAGTTTAGATTCGGAAACCTGAATGTATTTGTTTTGTATAAATTAATGTTCTAACTGTCGCACACATCGTAACCGTTTCGTTTTCCGAACGGAAAAAAATCGCACTTATGGTTTGGCGCACTACAATACAAAAAAATCTAATGTCCTACGGATTTTAATCCAGATTCCTAATAACGAATCCGGTTGTGTGTGGCCAGCCTTAGGTTCCATACACAATCATCATCGTCATCATATCAGCCGTTTAACGCCCACTGCTCAGCATCGGCCTCCTTTAAGGATCTCCACCGCGATCGGACCTCCAGCGGCTTCCCACAACCTTCACCGGATGGTCTGTCCACCTTGTTGGGGGGCTGTCCACGGCGTCGCCCGACACTCGGTCGCCATACACAATAGTGGGGTGAACACGAACAACTATCGTAACGTGTTCGTAGCGTTTACCATTCGTTAACTTGTCAATTTATTACGGCGTACGGACGCCACGAATACGTTACGATAATGTTCGTGATCACTGAATTGTTGTCATTTGCCAGCACATCAACGGCGTACTTCAGCCACGTGCGGCTGAAGCACCCGTCGGAGTTCGTGTGCGGCGAGTGCGGGCACTCGTTCGTGAGCCATCGGGGCCTCGCCTTACACAAGTCTCTGGCGCATAAGGTACGACAATTATTTAAATTTGTCCTTGTCCGAAAAATGTGATGAAATTTTCATGCTACGAAGTATTTTAAAAGAATCTCACCGATTCCTTTCCCTTCTAGTCCTACATACTTTTATGATTAAGAAGGGAAAATAAATGCGGGAAGCTACCGCCAGCAGCTTTGATTTAATATAGCCTATGTTTGTCAGGGATAATGGAGGATTCTAAATGTAAAATATATTTTTTAAATCGGTCCAGCAGTTTCGAAACCTATTCAAACAAACAACCAAATCAACTCTCTTTATAATATTAGTATAAACTACACCTATGTACTTTTTAATTAATCAGAATACCACACACTTCTAAGGTGATGATGTGAAGCGGCCTTCTATCTTCTATAATATTAAAATTAATTTCTGTTCGTTAGTTTCGCTAAAAGTTGAAAACGGCTGAACCGATTTGGCAAATTTTAGTCTCGAAACATTCTTAAAAGTCCAGGAAATGTTAATAAGAAATTTAAAAAAAACAACGCGCAGGAAAAAAAAGCAACGACTGCTGGTTCACTAGTTCCTCGATAAAATATTTCTCAGGGAGCGGACAAGTGTAAAGTCAGCGGCGACGAGGGGAAGCACTGCGCGGAGTGCGACGTGAAGTTCGCCACACCTGAGGCCTATCAGCGACACCTTGAAACCTCGGCCAAGCACAATCAGATACAACAGTCTAATAGGTAAGGTTCATTCTGTAACACATAGATTGTTTTATAAAATGAAAACAAACATTCATATGTGAATTTTCATGCTAATATGAATTCACGCGCGCGTTTACCCCGCATGATAGAAAACGCTCACTGAATTCCATACAAGTGTATACACGCGGGGCCGCTCCGCTGTTGCATTGCATTACAATCTATACATATAATAAGACTGTAAAAGATCGATTTCTGTACATTGAAGTTTTTTATGAAAAATTGTTACAGGGGGTCTTAATTACCGTAATAGAAGCCAAAACAACAATTTTTAAAATTTTTGTCTGTCTGTCTGTCTGTCTGTCTGTCTGTCTGTCTGTCTGTTTGTCCGGGCTAATCTCAGAATCTACTGGACCGATTTTGACGGGACTTTTTTTATTTGACTCAGTATCACCTGGAGAGTAAACTGGGATATAAATAATCACGCCGATGAACTTAGGGGGCAGGCAGGAAATTGAATATCAGAATCTACTAAACCGATTTTAATGGGACTTTTTTTATTTGACTCAACATTACTTGGAAGGTAAAGAAGGATAGAAATAATATTACATATTGATAAATTCTGCCCCCAAAGGGATAAAATAGGGGTTGCGAATTTGTATGAAGCCCGGTCGCAAAAAACTAACATCCACGCGGACGAAGTCGCGGGCGGCCGCTAGTACTTGTATAAATTTGCGGGTGTTACGCATGCGGGGCAATCTTGCGTGCGTGATGAAACCCGCAAGATATTAAAAATACACTTACTGTGGACAAAAGTAAATATATAAATAAATAGATATACAACGACATCACATACATTGATCTGACTGTGATAAGTAGTTTAAGCACTTGTATTACAGATATCGGAATCAACAGTGGTATTAAAAATAAACTCTAATAAATACACATAACAACCAGACCAGTTCAAACAGACATTATAACACTAAAACACAGATTTTCAACGGGTTTTACGCAACAAATCCTTGTTGCGTGAAACCCGTTAAAAATCAGTGTTTTAGTCAAACAGACATGTTCATGCACACAAATGTTTGTATATTGTGGGGTTTGACCCCGCGACCTCCTGGTTAATAGTCAACTTCTTGACCATTGCACTATAGTGGTCGTCAGTGTTGTAACTGCAGCATACTAGAGGTTTGAAGGGTATCTCGTATTGTAGGATCGAGTTAGTTTCCGAGGAGGCGTTGGAAGCGCAGCGCACGCGGCGCCGCCAGCTGCGCGCGCGCGCCCGCGGGGACAGCAAGGCGCCCGCGCGCGCCTTCCCCGCGCCCTGCGACCTCGTGAGACACTCATCATTCTCATCATCAGCCTATATACGTCCCACTGCTGGGCACAGGCCTCACCTCAACTATGAGGTGGTGTGAGCCATACTCCACCGCGCGGGCTCAGTGCGGATTGCTTGAGGGGTGTGTGTAACGTAAGTGACCAACTTACTGTCAGATGTTATTAAGATGGACGGACGGAGATGCTTGTAAATAGACGTCACTTCTATGGTCAGAATGGTCACCCATACCAAACATGACCGCGCCGTAGGTAGCTTAACTTTTGGTATTACTAATAAAGCTCTGCACTGCGCCACAAGCACCTTATCATTCTAATCTTGATTTTTTATTTTGATTGAGTATATTGTTATGTTTTTCACCACAACTTTCGTGCACGTTGTTCCTCGCTGAATATCTGTGCCGTGTTAAGCTAGCCATCTGCTGTCACGGCGTATAAAGAGGGGAGACCTTTTTGGCACACTTTCTGTTACTTACTTAATCTCGCTACTGATTCCCCTTCTATTTTACGTGCCTTTTGCTGAATGTCTTTGCCTCTACCGTAGATTTGGTCACTAGCAACCTGCATTGAGTTCGTTCGTGTGATCTTTACAAGGTCTTTGGTCCATCTTGCATGACTGTGGACGCAATCTAGAACTTTTCTCCACTAACCGCTTTAGGTTCTGCACGCTCTCCTTACTGCCACTGTAGCTAACTGACGCACTGGGCTTTTAATTTAAATAGAATCATAGACATATACCAACATAGTTGCAAAAGTAACGGAGGTCCTACTCTCTAACGCTGTACCAGGTAGCCATCTCGTTCATTCGTCAGGTTTGGCTATCAAGCATGAGTGACAGGGAAGGCTAGATTCCTTGCCATGTGTCGGTATTAAGAAAAGATGACGACTTTTTTGCTAAAACCGACTTTTGGAACTTTTGTGTTTGTGTGAGTGCTCCATAAAATTGAGTTCTTTGTCAAACTTCAACAATTTATTCCCAGTGCCCGGAGGTAGTGGAGTCCCCCCGCGCGTACTGGGCGCACTTCCGGCGCGCGCACCCCGGACAGGAGTACCCGATGCGTTGGAACCACGTCTGCGAAGTCTGCGGGAAGTCCTTTAAGGTTCGAACGTCTACCTATTAATGTCTGGTTATATCCACATGCATTGAAAGTACTAGAGGCCTTACTACGTAAAATGAAATCCGTCAAAATCATAATAGTTTTTTCGTTTTATGACGCACTAGCGGCTCGTCCGATCCGGCGGCTTCGCACGGGTGTAAAATATTTTTTATATACATATTACTCTTACAATGTAGCCTATGTTCAATGACTATGTAGAATTCAAATGGTAAAAGATTTTTTAAAATCTGTCTAGTTGTTTCGGATGCAATTCAATTTAAACAAGCAATCAAATCTTGCCTCTTTATAACATTATAAAGTACACATGACAGCACGTCAAGGTAAAACTGTTGCTTCTTATGTAATAAGAGCAATGAAATTCGTAGCGTAATGTTCTGTCGTCTGTACATATCGTTTCACGTAGTAAGCCTTCAGACGCGAGCCGAGGCAGATAAAACATTGTGTTTCTTATGAACTGTTTGGCGGGTACCAACCGCTATGCTTAGGCAAACTCTTGCTCCAATTTGCCTGTCAACGCGCAGGTAACGCGCTTTTAAAGAGTGCGTCGAAAAAGTGTAGATTACGCACTTAAGAGCACGCAACAGCCTCACCTAAGCTTACGGCACTAAGGGTGTTTTTTAATGTTGTGCGGATTTTAGCACGCACGCGGGGTTACCCCGCATTCGTTTCAACAGCAAATACTAAATGTCCTTTCTTACACAAGTATTTATTGCAATGTTTGGAATACGTACGCGGGACGCGGGATGTGATACGTGGCATCAGACCCGCATGCGGGCCAATCCAGTTTGCGTGATGAAATCCACACGACATTATAAACACCCTCAGAGCGGTTTCGCACTACGTCCGATCCTAATCCGTAAAAATATGGTCTGCAGTAGCCGTAGAACTATTTCTATGGTAATTTACACTCGTATCCTTCAATAAGATAAATAAAATCAATTTATTTTTGTAAGTAGGCTAACAAGTAGCACTTTCACACGTCCCAACATATAAATTAACCTTACCACCGCTTCGGGACAATTTGGGCCAGTGCTGAGTAGAAGCGGCGCAAGAAACTCAGTTCGGATCGGACGTAGTTAGAAACTGCTTTTAACCGGTAATCGCATCGATTTCGCAGAGCATGTCGTTCCTGCGGTACCACGCGCGCACGCACACGTCGCAGCGGCCGTACCAGTGCCCGCGCTGCCCCAAGGCGTTCCACAACCCGAACAAGCTGACGGTGCACAAGCGCAGCCACTCGGACGCGCGCCCGCACGCCTGCACGCTCTGCGACAAGACGTACAAGTCGAGGAACGCGCTCGTCAAACATATGCAGTATTCTGCGGTAAGTGAGGCATCGCTTGAACAGATGATTTTAAACATTCGCGTTGCATTTTAACACTAACTACTTGTTATCGGGTCTAAACGCGATCTATTTTAATGAGTATTAGGTACTCACTGTGACCACGAGCTGACTGTCAGCGTCAGCAGTTGTTGCAGTCAGCTCGTGACCACGGCTGTGTGCAGTCAATCCAGCCGAAACATCGAGCAGTGAGTACCTAATAATCATTAAAATACATCGCGTTTAGACCCGATTACCAGTACTTAGTGTTATCGCTTGAATAGTCCTGTCTATGCTTGAATAGTCCTGTCTATGCTTGAATAGTCCTGTCTATGCTTGAATAGACCTGTCTTCGCTAGAAGATCTTCCACCGATAGCACGAAAGACAACCCGTAGTATTAGTACATTGTCAACTGAGTCTTCAAGTCCCCCATCATCTCCTAGTAGCCAACCTATTTATGTTTATCTATCTGTCGTTATCGCACCGAAATCCTACATCGACCAAGAAACTCTTTCTTGGACGCTGTAGGGACTCTTCCCTTTATAGTTCATGTCTCACATATTGAAATGGAACCTTCAAGAGGCCCTAGACTTATATTTAGGCGATGAGGTTTGGTCGTTTCCTGGTTAAAATTAAAAAAAAAATGTTGCAGTTGATGGTGTTAAAAACATTGGGCGCAATAGATTATCAGTGGAATTTATCTCAGCCTCTGCTGCTAACACTTTCTTAAATGATAATTTGTTTTCTATGCAAAAGTATGCTGCATCAATTCTCACATATAATGTCACACGTATGGGCCTTATCGGGGGTATCCCCACAGACTGGTCGATGGAGGAACCCGCGGAGTCACTGTCTGTCCCTGAGGGATGTGGTACTTAAAGCGAGACGCATGAATATAAAACTGCCAAAAAATCTGTACTTGACGATTTTGGGTGGTACAAGGGTATTAAAAAATATAATATTTTTTTTTTGTGTGAAAAAGTGTTTTTTTCCTCCAAAGTTCAACAAATTGGTACTGCAGGTACCACAATTGGGAAGCAATGTAGGAACAAAAAAAGTGTCTTTTATGTACGATGGCGGTCACCGCCGCATGAACACTTTCTAACGATAATCGTTTGCATGCACTTCGACACACGCGAAGCAATTAGCAAGCGGAATTGCGCGCGATTTGCAAATCATTTTCGCCTTATATGTGTTTATGCGACGCAGACCGCGATTGTACGTATTGTACTTGTATATTACTACGTGATGAAGCGTGATTAACATTGACACAAGTCTTAACTTGAACTTGTCATGCTCAAACCTCCTTATTATTTCAGCAACACGGCGGCTTGCGGCCGCACAAGTGCGAGTTGTGCGACAAGGCGTTCAGCGAATCGTCCAACCTGCGCGTGCACGTGCGCACCGTGCACCTCAAGCAGCCCTACCCGAAGCGCGTGCGCAAGCGACAAAAAGAACTGCCCTTACTTCAGTCGACGTCTATTGTTGGATAAAAAGGAACTAGCGGACGCCCGTCGCGGACGAAATGAAGTGAATTGTGTTTTTGTAACTCCCGAAACGTAAAAATATAGTGAAAACATGAATGTGAAGAGACAGGATAGTGCAGAGCTATACAACATATTAATAATAAAAGTGAGGACACTAATCCACCGATGTTTGGAAATAAATACATCTTTTTAATCTTATTAATGTAATTTAGTTTATTTTAACACATGTACTTATGATTCATAACATAATTAATATGAATATAAAACGCAGATGTAGCGTCCGAAATCTCATGAAGAAATGCGTTATATTTAAGTTTAGTCAAGTTATATCAGACTAAAACTTAAAATATTTTGAATCAGATTTACTCTATTAAAATACAAAGTAACAAGATCGTTTATACCTAGTTCCCGAGTGCTATTAAAATTACCCCGATTTTCATGAGATTCCGGTGACCCGTACATACATACAAACTTACTTGGTAAAATTACGTTATTCAAACAATACGCTTAAATCACGCATTTAAAGAATCCTTACATCATACAGTTGTTAATAAAGACACAGATTTTCATAAATAAGTACTTTTTTGTGTAAAATCGTTAGACATAAATTAAACATTATTTTAACTAAATAACAGGTATTGCGATTCCCGGTCGTACGCACTAATTCGTGTCCTGACTCCTAAAGAACCTTGTGTGCCAACAACAAGGCGATTGTAGTCGCACAATTTTTAAGTCGCTTTACCATCGACACTAAGAAGAATAAGAAGTCGTTGGTACGTTAGTCGGTCCGTTGCCTCCAGAATACGTCGGCGCCTTCAGGCATCGGGTCCGCAGCCGACACCAGGAGGCCGCTGCCGCCCTCACGAGTTGGTTTCGACGGCTTCTTCGGCTTTATGTTTTTCGGTTTCTCGCCGGTGTGACTCTGTGTAAGAAAGAGAGAAAAAACACTGAATTTGATATCAATGAATCAGGATTAGATGACGGCACGTTTATCCGCCGCAAAATCGCCCTTATTACAAATCGAGAAACTAAGTTTTAAAAGGCGCTGGCAGTCGGGGTGTGAATAAATGTTAAAGTAATTTACGAAGCACTTAGTCGATAATTTCAAATGTATTGAAATGATACACTTGTTTACTGATTATTTCGCGATTTATTAACATTTTGTTTTAACTTGACGTTTCGGACCCTTTTCAGCGTCCTTGGTCACAGGGGTGTCTACCTGTATGTCTAACAAGGGTATCATTTCGATGTCTACTGTTCGCGTAAACCGAAGAAACAAAAAAATTCCAAATGTAAGTATTTCTACCACTCATACAGACTTAATAGTTTGAGCGGAAATTATCCCTATCGAAAGTACTGACGAAGCATTTCGTATACGAAGGCCTACTACGAGAAACGATATCCGTCAAAACAATAACGAGTACAGACGAAAGTACATCACTCTACGAATTTCATGGCTCATAAGTGGAAGCTTATCACATGTGCATAAGATTTCACAGTTTTACGTGTACGTACGCAGTTGTACGTACTGTCATATGTATTTGTGTCAAAAATCGATAAATGTATCGTTTTGACGGATTTAGTTTTTCATAGTAAGATATTCGGTCATTCGACGATTGGAACATTTCAGAACAAATACAATCGTGTCATCGACGGTCGCTTACGCCGACGTACGCCTTGGCACTTCCTATTTCCAATGAATCAGAAACAAGTTTGACGACCACTTTGGTGTAATGGTCAAGAAGTTGACTATTAACCAAGATGTCGGGTGTTCGATCCCCGCACTGTACAAACATTTGTGTGCATGAATATGTCTGTTTGTACTGGTCTGGGTTTTATATGTATTCATTTAAGTTCATTTGTAATACCACTGTTGATTCTGATATCTGTTACACAAGTGCTTGAGCAACTTACCACGAAGTCAGATCAATGTATGTGATGTTGTTAATTAAAAAAAACTTGAATAAATAAATAGTTTTCATCCCACCATCTCGGAAAGAGTCTTTTTGCTCTTCAATATCTGAGTGGAAAAGCCGTTTTTATTCACTAGAGGTTAAAGTAAATTTGAATTTAGAACATCCTGTGCACTAAGTTTGTGAATCAAAAAAATCATTAAACCTATTTATTGCTACCTCTAAAAGTGCCAAATATATCATACAATATTTTTTTAATTTGTTAAAAACTCAAACTCAGAACCTTCTTGGTGTTCTTTTTTCAATTTGCTTTGTTGGCGGTTCTTTACGCGGCATTTTTTCAAGTCATTGCTTAACCTTATATTAAAAACAAGAAACTTGAAAACAAGTGAAAAAACTAAAATGAGTGATTCTAGCGACGAGGAAGTTTGTTTGACGCCAACAGAATTGACTGAAACTTATAATAATGCGCAAATGATCTTTCTCCCTCAACAATCACGCGAGAAGTATTTAAAACAGTACGTTATGTTCAACACGTGGCGACTAGCAAAAGGAGCCAAAACTTTCTCAGAAAACTTTTTGCTGGCATATTTTATAGAATTATCCGAGAACAAGGAAGCAAGCACTCGAAAAACAGTACACAAGTATCTAACACCAATATTACAGTACCCAACAAAAATATTACACTCAATTTAAATAACTGTAGCAACGTTACTTTAAATTTTTATTATTAAGCCTAAGTATTATTTTGTTATAATTTAAAGATTATTCTGTAATACTTACCTGTCATAATGTAGTAGTTAATACCTAAACTGAAATAAAAGTAGCTATCTTGTGATTGTCAACGGTTTTATTTGCATTTAGTCATTTCCTCGCTAAGGTGGAATGAAAAGTTACGTGTTGCACTCGAGTGCAAAGATTTTTCACCTCGTGCTCTTTTGATTCCCTTGCTAACGCTCAGGATTCTAATTTTAGAATCCTTCGCTTGCTCGGTCATCAAAATTGAACACGCGGTTAAAAAGCAACTTTGCAGTCTTGTATAACAAATAACTATTCTTACCCGGAAATGTCTCTCAAGGGCGCCCTTAAACTTGAATCCTTTCAAACAGAGCGAGCAAGCGAACGGGCGCGTGTCCGAATGAGACTTTTCGTGCTGGATCAAGTTGGTTCGGTTAAAGAACGCTTTGGGACACTGCGTACATTTGAACGGTCGATCCATCGAGTGCGTGCGCTTGTGGTACTGGAGGAGGGCGTTTCTCTGGAGAAAAAAATAAAGAAGTAAAACATCAAACATCACAAAAAACTGATGACTGTTCTAGGAAGGTTGACGCAAAGATGACTGACAGCGTGGCGACCTCTACCGTTCGCCATCACGCGCGCATGCCTTAAGATGGCAAGCACGACAGTGAGCGCTGATACGGCTCCATAGGCTACATGGCGCTGTTATGCTAGTACCAGCCTAGTACCGCACATGAACCGCGGTATATAAGATCCAGAATATTTTAACCAGCCAAGAACCACCGTAATTAAATCATCTTTCGAATAAACACGCTTTAAAATCAGACAGACACACAAACAGTCACCAAACCTATAACACCCCTCTTTTTCCGTCGGGGGTTAAGGCAGAGTAGTAAGGCACGCACCTGAAAGGTCTTCCCGCAGACGTCGCACACGTGGTTCCACTGCATCGGGTACCGCTGGCCGGGGTGCGCGCGCCGGAAGTGCGTCCAGTAGTAAGGCACGCACCTGAAAGGTCTTCCCGCAGACGTCGCACACGTGGTTCCACTGCATCGGGTACCGCTGGCCGGGGTGCGCGCGCCGGAAGTGCGTCCAGTAGTAAGGCACGCACCTGAAAGGTCTTCCCGCAGACGTCGCACACGTGGTTCCACTGCATCGGGTACCGCTGGCCGGGGTGCGCGCGCCGGTAGTGCGTCCAGTAGTAAGGCACGCACCTGAAAGGTCTTCCCGCAGACGTCGCACACGTGGTTCCACTGCATCGGGTACCGCTGGCCGGGGTGCGCGCGCCGGAAGTGCGTCCAGTAGTAAGGCACGCACCTGAAAGGTCTTCCCGCAGACGTCGCACACGTGGTTCCACAGCATCGGGTACCGCTGGCCGGGGTGCGCGCGCCGGAAGTGCGTCCAGTAGTAAGGCACGCACCTGAAAGGTCTTCCCGCAGACGTCGCACACGTGGTTCCACTGCATCGGGTACCGCTGGCCGGGGTGCGCGCGCCGGAAGTGCGTCCAGTAGTAAGGCACGCACCTGAAAGGTCTTCCCGCAGACGTCGCCACGTGGTTCCACTGCATCGGGTACCGCTGGCCGGGGTGCGCGCGCCGGAAGTGCGTCCAGTAGTAAGGCACGCACCTGAAAGGTCTTCCCGCAGACGTCGCACACGTGGTTCCACTGCATCGGGTACCGCTGGCCGGGGTGCGCGCGCCGGAAGTGCGTCCAGTAGTAAGGCACGCACCTGAAAGGTCTTCCCGCAGACGTCGCACACGTGGTTCCACTGCATCGGGTACCGCTGGCCGGGGTGCGCGCGCCGGAAGTGCGTCCAGTAGTAAGGCACGCACCTGAAAGGTCTTCCCGCAGACGTCGCACACGTGGTTCCACTGCATCGGGTACCGCTGGCCGGGGTGCGCGCGCCGGAAGTGCGTCCAGTAGTAAGGCACGCACCTGAAAGGTCTTCCCGCAGACGTCGCACACGTGGTTCCACTGCATCGGGTACCGCTGGCCGGGGTGCGCGCGCCGGTAGTGCGTCCAGTAGTAAGGCACGCACCTGAAAGGTCTTCCCGCAGACGTCGCACACGTGGTTCCACTGCATCGGGTACCGCTGGCCGGGGTGCGCGCGCCGGAAGTGCGTCCAGTAGTAAGGCACGCACCTGAAAGGTCTTCCCGCAGACGTCGCACACGTGGTTCCACAGCATCGGGTACCGCTGGCCGGGGTGCGCGCGCCGGAAGTGCGTCCAGTAGTAAGGCACGCACCTGAAAGGTCTTCCCGCAGACGTCGCACACGTGGTTCCACTGCATCGGGTACCGCTGGCCGGGGTGCGCGCGCCGGAAGTGCGTCCAGTAGTAAGGCACGCACCTGAAAGGTCTTCCCGCAGACGTCGCACACGTGGTTCCACTGCATCGGGTACCGCTGGCCGGGGTGCGCGCGCCGGAAGTGCGTCCAGTAGTAAGGCACGCACCTGAAAGGTCTTCCCGCAGACGTCGCACACGTGGTTCCACTGCATCGGGTACCGCTGGCCGGGGTGCGCGCGCCGGAAGTGCGTCCAGTAGTAAGGCACGCACCTGAAAGGTCTTCCCGCAGACGTCGCACACGTGGTTCCACTGCATCGGGTACCGCTGGCCGGGGTGCGCGCGCCGGAAGTGCGTCCAGTAGTAAGGCACGCACCTGAAAGGTCTTCCCGCAGACGTCGCACACGTGGTTCCACTGCATCGGGTACCGCTGGCCGGGGTGCGCGCGCCGGAAGTGCGTCCAGTAGTAAGGCACGCACCTGAAAGGTCTTCCCGCAGACGTCGCACACGTGGTTCCACTGCATCGGGTACCGCTGGCCGGGGTGCGCGCGCCGGAAGTGCGTCCAGTAGTAAGGCACGCACCTGAAAGGTCTTCCCGCAGACGTCGCACACGTGGTTCCACTGCATCGGGTACCGCTGGCCGGGGTGCGCGCGCCGGAAGTGCGTCCAGTAGTAAGGCACGCACCTGAAAGGTCTTCCCGCAGACGTCGCACACGTGGTTCCACTGCATCGGGTACCGCTGGCCGGGGTGCGCGCGCCGGAAGTGCGTCCAGTAGTAAGGCACGCACCTGAAAGGTCTTCCCGCAGACGTCGCACACGTGGTTCCACTGCATCGGGTACCGCTGGCCGGGGTGCGCGCGCCGGAAGTGCGTCCAGTAGTAAGGCACGCACCTGAAAGGTCTTCCCGCAGACGTCGCACACGTGGTTCCACTGCATCGGGTACCGCTGGCCGGGGTGCACGCGCCGGAAGTGCGTCCAGTAGTAAGGCACGCACCTGAAAGGTCTTCCCGCAGACGTCGCACACGTGGTTCCACTGCATCGGGTACCGCTGGCCGGGGTGCGCGCGCCGGAAGTGCGTCCAGTAGTAAGGCACGCACCTGAAAGGTCTTCCCGCAGACGTCGCACACGTGGTTCCACTGCATCGGGTACCGCTGGCCGGGGTGCGCGCGCCGGAAGTGCGTCCAGTAGTAAGGCACGCACCTGAAAGGTCTTCCCGCAGACGTCGCACACGTGGTTCCACTGCATCGGGTACCGCTGGCCGGGGTGCGCGCGCCGGAAGTGCGTCCAGTAGTAAGGCACGCACCTGAAAGGTCTTCCCGCAGACGTCGCACACGTGGTTCCACTGCATCGGGTACCGCTGGCCGGGGTGCGCGCGCCGGAAGTGCGTCCAGTAGTAAGGCACGCACCTGAAAGGTCTTCCCGCAGACGTCGCACACGTGGTTCCACTGCATCGGGTACCGCTGGCCGGGGTGCGCGCGCCGGAAGTGCGTCCAGTAGTAAGGCACGCACCTGAAAGGTCTTCCCGCAGACGTCGCACACGTGGTTCCACTGCATCGGGTACCGCTGGCCGGGGTGCGCGCGCCGGAAGTGCGTCCAGTAGTAAGGCACGCACCTGAAAGGTCTTCCCGCAGACGTCGCACACGTGGTTCCACTGCATCGGGTACCGCTGGCCGGGGTGCGCGCGCCGGAAGTGCGTCCAGTACGCGCGCGCGCGCTCCACCACTTCCGGACACTGCACAGAGTATGATTGATGATGATTGATTTACTACTTTGGTGTAATGGTCAAGAAGTTGACTATTAACCAAGAGGTCGCGGGTTCGATCCCCGCACTGTACAAACGTTTGTGTGCATGAACATGTTTGATTGTACTGGTCTAGGTGTTATATGTATTTATTTAAGTTTATTTGTAATACCACTGTTGATTCTGATATCTGTAAAACAAGTTTTAAGCTACTAACCACGGAGTCAGATCAATATTTGTGATGTTGTTGTTGATTTTGTTATTTAATGATGATTTATGTTACAATACTCCGAAATAGACGCTTCGAACTCTTATTTGTATGAAATGTAAGTTTTGTCAGGGCACAAGCTCTAAGTGATTAGATTTTACAATTCAGCAAAGCTGTTGATCTCGGTTTAACATGGGATGCCTGTGATGGGGTTATTCGGACAAGTTCATTCATACGCGAGCCTGCACCGGTCTCTAAGCCGTTGTACGTAGTTTTGGATGTTGCCATCTCTGTCCCTCTTACAAGCTTGACTGTGCGAGCGAATTCGCCGACTAGACCTGAAGGACCCACGATACGTTAGAGAGTTAGGTCTTTGGTGTAATCAGACGGAGTGAGAAATGTGTGGTGGGCGAGGAAGCACGAAATCGGTTCATATGAGAACGCAGACTGCAGAATTTCTCGTTGTGTTTTAGTGTTTTCGTCGACTTAGCTCTTCCTCCTAATTCAAGAAGGCGTACTGATTCAGCTGATAAGAAATCCACAGACTGCGATTGCTCTATCTATAAACGTTATCGAACTTCCTTTCAAACGACATATAAAGCGGTCGTCACAACATCAGCGTCGACACTTCGATAAGAGGCTAGATGACACCACCAATCGTTGACATACTCTTTATTATCTGTCAAAACGGTCTGCCTCCATAGATTTTGTATGGGAATACAAAACCGTGACGTCACGGTAGTGTATTAGAAATCTGTGTCAATTAACAAAATATTTATTGAATTTTGTGTTAAAAATTGGTTTCTACAGCTTTTTGGAAATATACTGGTTGTATTAACTTCATAGGGGCTATGTTTTTTATGACCAATTACTTTAGAAGTCCCTACTTGCGTAAGGTACTTGTTTAAGGTGCAAAATTTGTAATACGCTTTTCACCGCGCCAGTTAGCTCGAATATTTGTGATTTAGAATAATTTGTAACTTAAGGTATTGTACTCCATAAACACATGTTTTGGTTTTCAGTTTAGTACTTAATTTTAATTTTTAAGAAACTTCACAACTCCACAACTGTAAACTGTTTTGTGTTAATAAATAAAATAAAAATAATAATTACATTTATTTCGGACAAAATCCATATTTTGTTAGTATACAGTGACTAAGATTTAGATTAAGATTAAGATTGGCGTCATTATGCCTATTGCTTAATACCTAAAACTACATAAACAACTTACCAGAGCACAAACCCTAGGGAAGCCAGCTTGCGGGCGAACTCTCTTGTTGTAGTCTATAGGCAGCTTGGGTGCGTGCGAGCGGTGGTGCACCCGCAGCTCCTCTTCTGTGGGAAATGTTTCTCCGCACACGCGGCAACCGTTCCTGTAGACAATCGTTCCCGTGATGGTTTGTGATGTCAGTATCAGTGGTCTGAGGTGCAGACTGCCAAACCGGCTGTTGCGGGTTCGAATCCTGCTAGAGGCAAATGTTTGTGACATGATCACGTGCATTTGTACTCGAGTGATGTGTGTTTATAATATGTATTAGTATTTATATCCGTTATCCTAGTCACCATAGTACAAGCTGACGCTTAGTTTGGGGTTAGGTAATTAGTGTGTTTCTTGAAACAATTCATTTATTTGTGAGAATTTATTAAAATGGTAATGCTGTCGCGACGAACGCGAAACCCTAATGAGCAACCATTTATAACACTGGCAACATTGAGAGGCGCCATCTTGAGTAGTCTATGGTAAGCGCATTTTCACTTTGCTAGTCGGACCGCCGCGGCGGGTAAAACAAAGATGGTGAACAGTTTTGGTGCTAATTGTGATGGTGTCGGTGCTAAAGTTCGTGGAACGCTCCAGGACGCTCCAGAGGCACTAAAGCTAAGTATTACTATGTAATTTCTTAGTAGCTCAAGTTGATGTATGATGTTTCGGCACGATTGGTTCTAGTAAGTTTTACATGTGTCTTTCTACGTCACATTAGCGGAATGCACAGATACGAAAGGATCGGGCTGCGTCCATTGTCGCCATGATTGTCGCTCATGATTGCCGCGGACTTGGACGAGCCGAGACAGAGTTAGGCTTTGCTTCTGCGCTTGTCAGGAGTAGGCTGAGGCCTGGGCGGACGCGCTCAGGAACTAGTTCTCTTAAGGGCTTGGTATTTCATACTGAAGTTAGGGCACAGGTATGCGTACCTGGGGCTCTCGTGTGGTCGCGACTATATAGAGTCTCTGCTTCTAAAGTGGAGCCATGATTGTCCCTGCGCTGCAGGTTAATTGTGCATTCGGGTACTGTGAGTCATCGGTAGTCTAAAGAGATATATGCTGCTTCGGCGGGTATGTGGCTAACGAGGCTGTTGTTGCTTAGTTTATTGACTCTAGGTACCCGCCTTATCTATCTGATTGACATGATGCGCTTTGACGGATATGTTATTATGCCATGTCCGTACGGGAAGCATAGTGATTGTAATACAATTGATGTGTATAGGGATTAGTCGTGACGTAGGCATCATACTTATAGAGCGTTATATCTACAGGTGGCCGAAAGCCTAGACAACCATAAATGCGAAGCAGATAAAGATGTCCCTGAGAATGATTGGAGCAGGAAAGCTCCACCTCTCTCCACAACACAGCACTTCCAGGTACGCGCGGCCTCATTCCTATAATACAGTTTATGTCGTCGCCTCTCGCGGTGGATTCAGAGTTCATCCCCATAAGATCCTTGGGATCCTCCGTGGGGGGGGGGCGGCGACATAAAATGGTGGAGGTGCTGGGATTGACAAGAAACAACTATGACGATTCATAACAAAGGAACAACGATTTTACAGACAGCCATAGTTAAAGTTAGCATCGTGGGAAATACATCCAAACAAATCAAATGTCGTGTTTTGATGGATTCTGGTTCACATAGATCATATGTTACATTGAAAGTTGCTGAAGAATTAAAACTGCCTGTGGAAGAGGAAATTAACTTAACAATATTCACCTTTGGAAATGAGAAACCTCACGAGATTTTCAGCCCCGTAGTAACTTTTGAAATGCAATCACGAACAGGAGAAACAGTAGTCATACATGCAAATTGTGTTGAGTTTATCTCAAGGAGTGGCATTCCTTTTGTAAACTTAGAAGAACTAAATACATCTTACTTACTGGCCGATGACGGATCACTGGAAAACCAAGTGCACATATTAATAGGCAACGACTACTATTTCAACATTATTCGTGAAGAGAAAATACAGCTGAGTGAGAACTTGTTTCTTGTCAATTCAGCACTAGGATGGTTCGTTAGCGGGCAAATCGAACCAGTAGATACCAACGAATTGTCAGTCATTACATATACACAAACAAGCAGTAAAATGGGACTAGAAAATCCAGATCCACCCTTATGTGACGGGGATATTAAAAGGCTCTGGGAATTAGAATCTTTCGGCATAAATGATTCACCTAACTCAAGCAGAGAAGAGGAAGCTATAAAGTATTTTAACGAAACAACACAAATCATAGACAAACGATACACCGTGAGCTGGCCGTGGATTAAATATCCACCCGATTTATCCGACAATTTTGGAATGGCGTTTGGACGATTGACAAACTTATTAAAGCGTATGGATGTCAACACTACAACAGAATATGACAACATCTTAAAGGATCAAATTGAGAGGGGTATTATAGAGGTCGTTTCCCATACTACAAAGTCAATAACCGAGAGGGTTATACATTATCTACCACATCATCCTGTAAAACAACCAGGAAAGGCTATGAGGATAGTGTACGACGCTAGTTCTAAAATCAAAGATAATAAGAGCTTAAATGAGTGTTTATATCGTGGTCCAATGATGATTGAAAACCTTACCGGTATACTTCTAAAGTTCAGAAGCCACCGAGTAGGATTGTCTTCAGACATTGAGAAAGCTTTTCTACAAATGTCTTTACATGACAAGGATCGTGATGTAACGAGATTTCTTTGGATTAAGGACACATCAAAACCCGTATCAAAAGACAACCTTATGTTCCTAAGATTTTGTAGAGTTCCGTTTGGAGTCATCTCTTCACCTTATTTGCTCAATGCCACTATTAAACATCATTTGACAAATTCAGATATTTCAGAAGTGAGAGATAGAGCAAATGACATCTATGTAGACAATTTCATCTCAGGATCAGACTCTACAGCAAGAGCTATGACACTCTACAAAAATCTTAAAGGAGCTTTTCAAGAAATATCAATGAATCTTAGAGATTGGAGTTCTAACTCCAAAGAACTAGTACATAAAGTTCCAGACTCATGCACCGATGAAAGGGTCAATGTACTCGGATTAGAATGGAATACTGTCAAGGATACACTTCAATTAAAATTCACGAATCCGTGCATAGAAACATATACTAAAAGAGAAATTCTTAAGATAGTCGCATCAGTATATGATCCATGTGGATACGCTGTACCACATACCTTACGAGCTAAACTTTTCCTACAGCAGCTGTGGAAGGAAAAGGTAAAATGGGACACACCTTTATCAGAAGAACTGAAAGAAGAGTGGTCTGATATCCATGAGGGACTTAATGCCATTGGAGAGGTATCGGTAAACAGATGCTACATGAAAGATGTTAAAGAGAATAACTACGAATTACACTGCCTTACAGATGCTTCTTTGAAGGCGTATGCAGCATCAGTTTTCTTAATCAACGGTTATGAGAAAAGTTTTGTCATTGGTAAATCTCGTCTTGTACCAACTAAGGATCAGGAAAATCTTAAGATCCCGAGACTCGAGTTACTTGGTGTATTAATCGGATGCAGATTGATTAAATTTGTTCTTCAATTTCTTCAACTGAATATAACGAGACAAATATTATGGACAGATAGTCAAGTTGTGATAGAATGGTGCAAAGCTGATAAATTATTACCTCCATTTGTGGCAAAAAGGTTGAGGAAATTAAAAAGAACCAAGAATTAGAAATTAGATATATTCCATCGGAACTGAACACAGCAGACATCGGAACAAGACCTAACAGTTCGAAAGAGGATAAACAAAAATGGCTTAGGGGTCCACAGTTTCTGGTAGACAGTCCAGACAGGTGGCCAACAGGGTTGAACACCGTAAATACCCATTCATTTTCGGCTGGGGAGGGTCCGATGGAAATAGACAATCTGGATACACATAACATAATAGACAATCTGGATACACATAACAGCGAGCCAATTGCTAAGAAAATGGACACACAAGTTAACGAGAAAGGACAACAAGATGATGTTAGCGATCAAAAAGATATTGCAAATTTAAAAAGAATTCAATCTGAATATTTTCCTTTAGAAACAGAAGGAAAGATAACAAGCTTAAGTCGCAATCTAGGACTATTTAAAGACATAGATGGAATACTAAGATGTAAAGGTCGAATGAAGTACGCAAATTGGTTATTCGATAAACGATATCCTATACTGATTCCTAAGAATACAGAATTCACGAAAATGATCATTACAAAATACCATTGTGACAATAAACATGTTGGAGTTAGTCATACTCTGGACAGGATAAGACAACTATATTGGATTCCTCAAGGGAGAAGTCAAGTTCAACGAGTTCTAAGAAAATGTCCTGAATGTGTTAAATATACAGGAGGACCATACAAGTTACCATTGACACCTGCTTTACCAAAGGAACGAGTTAACTACAGCTCTCCATTCACATATGTAGGAATAGATTACATGGGACCTCTGATAGTTAATAATGGCAATGGTAATTGCAAAAGATGGATATGTCTTTACACTTGTTTAGCAGTAAGAGCAATACACCTTGAAGTTGTCAATGATCTTACAGCAGAAGAAGGTTTACTTGCATTGAGAAGAATGGTATCAACGAGAGGGGTACCAGAACTGATCACGTCCGATAATGCGACACATTTTAAGTTAATATCAGAAGTACTGCAAGATAAGTATTGTCTGAAAAAGAAGATACGATGGAAATTTATACCTCAATTAGCGCCATGGCATGGCGGATATTACGAACGATTAATAGGCCTCGTAAAGAACTGTATGAAAAGGACATTACAAAAACATTTGCTAAAAGATAATCAACTCATTACAGTAGTAAAAGAGATAGAAGCTGTGCTTAACACTAGACCTCTGACACGAGTGGACTCTGAACCAGATCACGTACTAAAACCTTCCGATTTTCTAACAATGGGGAAATGTATTGAGATAGAGACAACAGAAACGGATACAACAATAACACCTGGTACAGTGACAAAAGACAATTTAGTAAGAAGCTGGAAAAGAGCAATTATCGTTCTAAACGAATTTAAAGACATGTTCTCCAACCGTTATCTTCTCAGTCTGCGAGAGCGGTATAGCCATGGAGTCAAGGAGCCGAGAGTAACCTCTAGGTTAACTCCTATGCTCGGGCAAATTGTCCAAATTAAGGGTGACAATAAGAACCGTGTAGGTTGGAAAGTTGGGACAATAATATCCTTGGTAAAAGGGGTAGATGGTATGTGCCGTGTAGCCAAAGTTAAAGTGGGCGATACTGTATTCACTAGATCTATCGCACATCTCTATCCACTGGAAATAGAGGAGAAAGAAGAAGAATGTCTCCCAAGTTCTGAAACTAGAATTGTAGAAGACGGAGCAGAATTTCAACTTCCTGAGCGTCAGGCACAACCAGCTGGTAGACCGGTCACGTTGAATACACCAATCATCGATTTAGCTGGAACTCCAACCGAGAAGGAGAGTATCCGAGCACCTGATAAAGAAAAAAGTGGTGATGATAACATACCCTTTATACAGCAGTCCAAAGTACCGGACTTCAATGAGTCTGTTGAATCCGTTCCTTCCGCATCGCCTGAGCCTATGTCAATTGAATCCGATGAATCGAGACAGCCAGAACAAAGTCTATATGAGTCAAGACCGAAAAGAGTTGCTGCCACGAGAGCCCTAGAGAAGATTCACGAGTGGACGAGTAATCTCGTCATATCACTTTTGCCTTTTGTCCGGAGTGTCGCGACGAACGCGAAACCCTAATGAGCAACCATTTATAACACTGGCAACATTGAGAGGCGCCATCTTGAGTAGTCTATGGTAAGCGCATTTTCACTTTGCTAGTCGGACCGCCGCGGCGGGTAAAACAAAGATGGTGAACAGTTTTGGTGCTAATTGTGATGGTGTCGGTGCTAAAGTTCGTGGAACGCTCCAGGACGCTCCAGAGGCACTAAAGCTAAGTATTACTATGTAATTTCTTAGTAGCTCAAGTTGATGTATGATGTTTCGGCACGATTGGTTCTAGTAAGTTTTACATGTGTCTTTCTACGTCACATTAGCGGAATGCACAGATACGAAAGGATCGGGCTGCGTCCATTGTCGCCATGATTGTCGCTCATGATTGCCGCGGACTTGGACGAGCCGAGACAGAGTTAGGCTTTGCTTCTGCGCTTGTCAGGAGTAGGCTGAGGCCTGGGCGGACGCGCTCAGGAACTAGTTCTCTTAAGGGCTTGGTATTTCATACTGAAGTTAGGGCACAGGTATGCGTACCTGGGGCTCTCGTGTGGTCGCGACTATATAGAGTCTCTGCTTCTAAAGTGGAGCCATGATTGTCCCTGCGCTGCAGGTTAATTGTGCATTCGGGTACTGTGAGTCATCGGTAGTCTAAAGAGATATATGCTGCTTCGGCGGGTATGTGGCTAACGAGGCTGTTGTTGCTTAGTTTATTGACTCTAGGTACCCGCCTTATCTATCTGATTGACATGATGCGCTTTGACGGATATGTTATTATGCCATGTCCGTACGGGAAGCATAGTGATTGTAATACAATTGATGTGTATAGGGATTAGTCGTGACGTAGGCATCATACTTATAGAGCGTTATATCTACAGGTGGCCGAAAGCCTAGACAACCATAAATGCGAAGCAGATAAAGATGTCCCTGAGAATGATTGGAGCAGGAAAGCTCCACCTCTCTCCACAACACAGCACTTCCAGGTACGCGCGGCCTCATTCCTATAATACAGTTTATGTCGTCGCCTCTCGCGGTGGATTCAGAGTTCATCCCCATAAGATCCTTGGGATCCTCCGTGGGGGGGGGGGGGGCGGCGACAAATACCATCTAATATCTAATAACTGGGTAGTTCCTTAGCCGTACAGGCAAACTATTTGTTGATGTTGCTTTCCGCTTATAACAGCACTGCTATATCCTTAGAATACAAGGATATAGTAGAAAATTATAAAATACAGCGCTGCTTCTAAGTGGTAAAGTTACACTGTTACTAAAAGTCTGCTATGACTTAAGCTAAGTCGTAACTTAAGATGGAAACGTACTTGTAATCTGTAGCGCACGACTTAGCACGACAACAGCCCGGATACCCACTGATAATAAGATACCAAAGTACCAACATCTTCTGAGTCCGCTTGATTATGGCTAGTTTAGGTGGGGCCGGTGCCCAGCTAGCAGTAGGATGTAGGTATGTCTATGCAGGCTGATGAGATGATAAACATACAAAAAGCATTCAAATATCTGGATAAAAAGAAATCCAATTGCTGCTAAAAGATACTTAGACAGCCTCTAACTTACACCAAAGTTTTACTTGTGAAAATCAATTTATTTTTGTAAATAGACTCACATGTAGCACTTTTACACGTCCTAACATATAATAATAACCCTACCACCGCTTCAGGACAATTTGGGCCAGTGCTGAGTAGAAGCGACGCTAGAAACTCAGTCACTATTGTGAATTTAAGGCAAAGAAGACTATATGTCGACTCACTGGAACTCCTTGTTGTGCTTGTTCTTCGCCGAGGTGACCTTTATTTTTGTAAATATACTCACGTGTAAAACTAGCAGTTTTACACGTCCCAACATATAAAAATAACCCTACCACCGCTTCAGGACTATTTGGGCCAGTGCTGAGTAGAAGCGGCGCAAGAAACTCAGTCACTATAGTTGATGGAATCAGGCGTTACTTTGCGGAATTCCGTGACTTAAGCTGAAAAAGAGGATTATTTTGGTTACAGTTGGATGTATTTGGGTCCCAGCGCTGGCGTCGTTTAGTGGACCTTTAAAGCAAAATAATCCTCTTTTTCAACCTTAACTCAGTCACTATTGTGAATTAAAGGCAAAGACTTTATGTCGACTCACTGGAACTCCTTGTTGTGCTTGTGCTTGGCGGAGGTGACCATGTGCCGGCGGTAGGCGCGCAGACTCGCGAACTTCACGTCGCAGCGCGCGCACGACGGGCCGTCTTCCGACTCGCCGTCTTTGGATGCTTCCTTTTCCTGATTGTTAGGACGAAATTACATTTTAATGGGGGTATAGTTGTGGCACAGGTGGGGAAAAATATAAATATCTATCTCTCGACGTGTCATTTTTTCCACTACACTAGCTAGGCTAGCCACAGACCGTCTTAGGCTTCGCCGTCTTTGGGTGCTCCCTTTTCCTGTTTGTAAGGACGAAAATATATTTTAATGTGGGTATAGTTGTGGCACAGGTGGGGAAAAATATAAGTCTCTATCTCTCGATTTGTCATTTTTTCCACTACACTAGCTAGGCTAGCCACAGACCGTTTTAGGCCTCGCCGTCTTTGGATGCTTCATTTTCCTGTTTATAATGCAAAAAATATAAACTATAACTTTTTCAAACTATGTTATGACAACTAACACCTTAGTCTACCTGTGACCACGGACGCTGAAAAGGGTCCGAAACGTGCAAAAAATATATTTTAATGTGGGTATAGCTGTGACACAGTGGGGTGAGCACAAACATTATCGTAACGTATTCATGTCGTCCAAACGTCAGAAACTGACAGTGTCCCCATACAAATTGACAAGTTAACGATAGGTCTCATCTCATCAGCCTATATAAGTCCCACTGCTGGGCACAGGCCTCACCTCAACTTTGAGGTGGTGCGAGCCATACTCCACCACGCGGGCTTAGTGCGGATTGGTGGAGGGGTGTGTGTAAGGTAATCTGATTAGGCTTACCGACTAATATCTATCGATATTAACGATAGGTAAACGCTACGAATACGTGACGATAGTTGTTCGTGCTCACCTCACAATAGGGTAAAAATTTACGTCTCTAACTAATGTAATATGTGCCAAATAAATATTTTTTCTTTCTTTCTTTCTAACTATCTCTCGATTCGCATATTTTTTTTGACTCCACTAGCAAGGCTAGCGGTGGACCGTGTTCGGTCTCGCCGTCTTTGGTTGCTTCCTTTTCCTGTTTGAAATGACGAAAAATATATTACGTGTCAAAATACTATATGTATAGTGGTGTCTCAGATGAGAAAGAGAATCATAAAATTTATCTATCTTACTTTTAGTCAACGGTATAATAATAGTCCTCCTGGCCGATTTCGACCACGGCGGCCAATCTCAACAGAGAACAGCCAACTACGCAGAAGATATTATGGTGCACAAGTGGGAGCACAATAAACAGGTGCACTCACTGTTCCATCACTCTCAAAGTTCGGTGAGACGGCAATCCGACATGATCGGAGAGAGATCAAAACATAAGAACAATCAACGGTATATAGGATATTGAAACCGGCTATCAGAGTTTAGGATCCCAACTTACCAAAGCGTCTTTATGCATCATACTCTTGTGAAGAGCGAGCCCGCGCTGGCTCACGAAG
Organism: Pyrausta despicata; assembly: GCA_963921415.1. Taxonomy (NCBI): domain Eukaryota; kingdom Metazoa; phylum Arthropoda; class Insecta; order Lepidoptera; family Crambidae; genus Pyrausta; species Pyrausta despicata. The sequence continues at coordinate 13,260,977 of OY992861.1, read as the reverse complement.
GAGCAGCCGCACTCGCCGCACACGAACTCCGATGGGTGCTTCAAACGCAAGTGGCCTAGGTACGCTGACGCTGTACTGGAAAATTGTTTTTTTATTTTATTTATTGAGAAACTCAACAGCCCTTTTTACATTTAACATTGCGTTGTACACAGTTTTCTTATAACTTAAGCCAATAACAGAGTTTCTAAGCGTGCATTTAGTTCCGTACATTTAAAATACTTAAAAAACTAGTGTTATACAGACAACCAACAAAATCCAATAAGTTCAAACATTGTTTCAAACTCACATCGACCATGTAAGCTTAAAACAATGCGTGAACCTATCTTATTCCTAAAATCTCAATCCTAAAAACCCATTTAACAGACAATACCAGACACAACACAAAAAATAGATGGATTCAAATTTACTTTAACTAAAACGATGTATCAAATCGGTTGTAGCCAATCTTAAAAATATGATGTTTTCATCAAAGATCTTTTCTTAAATGCACTTTCGCGCATGTTGAAAAGGTCAATATGGCTGTCTAGGTACAGCCATATTGATTATATGTTTAGGGTAAAGTAATTAATAATATCATATCATTTTGAGTCCTAGAGCCTATCACGCCTAGAGATACCAAAATGCCGAGGATCACGGAACCGCGTAAAGGTCGTGGCACACTTTACCGGTTCCGGATCAGCACAGCTGTAGCGACGCCTCGAATTCAGGATACGGAGCCGCGCCACAACGCTAGCTACGTGTCGTCCTCAAATCAAAACTTAATGCTCTTATTTGAATGTCAAGTATGTGCTGGGTAAGGCCGGTGCCAGTAAAGTGTGCCACGACGAAGTCTTGACTCAGAGATAATATGCGCGTTTTGTGAGCGTTACAATAAGCATCTGGGTTGTATTGTAACTTACAATACAACCCAGATGCTTTTGTACACGGACGGCCACACGTCAAGTTAATCACTGCGGCATCTTATAATTACGCAATAAGAGTGATTTTGCAATGAAAATGAGAAGCTTGATGTGGCGTCGTCTGTACCATGAACCCTCACGTCATTGAGTACTTCTCTCAACTTATCTATGAGGTACCTGAAAGTTCTATGTATCTATAGCTCTTTTAAATAGCCTTATGTATGATAACCGTGAAAATCATGTCAATGTATACTTTTCAAAGCTTAATTCTGTATCGTATTATAGAAGTTATCATGTTTAGTTCAAGACTGGTGACTATGATTTTCTAGTTGATGACATGGAGAAATGAGGAACTCTGAGCTTTATATTTCTATGAAACTACTGAAAATGTATACTCACGACGAAACTTCGCCGCAATGCTGACACTGGTACGTCACGCCTTTGTGCCATTGGTGATGTAGTTTTGCTTGAGATCTAGAAGGGTTATACAATATTTAATTTAATACATACGAGGGCGGTTTGATAAGTCCATGACTTTGAAAAGAAAAACATATATTTTGTGTACAAAAACATTTAATTTTTCTACATACTCTCCTTTCAACTCTACACTCTTTTTCCAGCGATGCTCCAATCTCTTCAACCCATCCAAAAAATACTTTTTGTCAAAGCCTGCAAAATAGGCCTCGGTTGCAGCTATCACCTCTTCATTGGATGAAAATCTTTGCCCAGCAAGCCATTTCTTCATGTTTGGGAAGAGAAAGAAGTCACAGGGGGCTAAATCTGGTGAATATGGAGGGTGCGGCAATAATTCGTATCCTAATTCGACAAGTTTTGAAGTCGCGACTGCAGACGAGTGGGCCGGAGCATTATCCTGATGAAATGGAACTTTTTTCTTTGCTAGATGCAGTCGTTTCTTCATCAACTCTTCATTAAATCTTTCCAGCAATGCAGCATAGTAAGCACCGGTTATTGTCTTGCCTTTCTCCAAGAAATCGATGAAAATAACCCCTTGACTGTCCCAAAATACTGTCGCCATCACTTTACCAGCCGAACATACCGTTTTTGCCTTCTTTGGTGCACGTTCGCCGGTAGAAGTCCACTGCTTTGACTGTTGTTTAGTCTCTGGCGTATAATGGTGGACCCACGTTTCATCCACGGTTACGTACCGACGCAAAAATTCACTTGGATTGCGATTATACATAGCCAGACATGCCTCAGAAGTAGTCACGCGTTTTCGCTTTTGGTCGACTGTCAGTAAGCGCGGCACCCATCTTGCAGAAAGTTTTTTCATTCCCAAAATATCGTGCAAAATATGAAAAACTCGTTCAGTTGAGATGTGCACAGCCTCAGCTAACTCGCGTATCTTTACTCGACGGTCAGCCAAAACAATATCGTGGATTTTGTTAACAATGTCCTCAGTGGTTACCTCAATCGGCCTTCCTGGGCGCTCGGCATCATTGGTTGTAATACGTCCACAACGAAACTCAGTAAACCATTTATGTACCATTCCATGAGACGGCGCTGAATCCCCGTAATATTTTTTCAACTTGTCTTCGGTCTGCTTAATGGTTTTCTCGCGTAAAAAATAGTGTTTAATCAAGACTCGAAACTCGGATTTCTCCATTTTCGAAGAACACCTTCACAGCCGCCAAACTTCTTTTGTTATTAAATATTGTTTTCGCGCCATATTTGAAAATAGAATTATTTTAGGTTCGCAAAAATATTACTTTTAAGAAAATATCATTAAAAATAAAAAAAGTTTCTATTCAGCCTGAAAGTCATGGAGTTATCAAAACGCCCTAGTAGTTACGTATTTATGTTAAAAATCCACTTCATTATCGCTACATAAGATCAACAATATTATGTTTTATCGTGAAAAGCTACAAAAGCTACGTTACAAACTTAAGTTAATATTTTTTTCAGTAGAAAAAATTAACTGCCTCAGGCGGGGATCGAATTTGCGTCCATGGGAAACCAGTCTATAAACGTTAAATTAGTAATGGAATAATTAGCATTAGCATCATTAATTAGCATGCTATTTCATCGTTAGCAATAATAAAATTATTTGACGATGCTAAATTGCGTGAATGCTAAAATTCACGGACAGCGACGTGTCGTTGCTTTTATAAATAGATTCGCACGCACTGCTTTAGCAGGCTGCTAAAAGCAGCTTAGCACTAGCAGGCAATTGAAACTCGCGTTCGCGTGCTGTCGGGCGACGATCGGCTTTCGAGCGTTACCCGAGTGAATAGCGAACAAAGAAAGAGAAGAGAATATTGCATCCTTGCATTTAGAGTCGTATTTTGCGTGCGGTTTATTGAACTGTTTATTTAAATGAAATTGTTTGTCTTTTCTTGACTTGATTGAATTATCTAACCGGTGCAGTTTTTATTTTAATTAAGAAATTAAAATGAAAACTGCAAATTTCATTTTAATTCTAATCTCAGTCACAACACTAAAATGTACGTTTCATACATCAGTCACAATTTCGCAAATTAATATTATACCTCAATTATTTCTCAATATCGATGAAATTTCATATTAGCATAGCTATAGCGCATAGCATGCTATGCTATGAAATTTAGCATGCTAATTAAATTAACAAAAAATAGCAATAATTTCCATTACTACGTTAAATGCCTCAGACAGTTAAATACATTCTCCTGCAAAAATATTAACATTATCTCCTGTACTAAAAAGGAACTAGGCAGTATTTATTCCTTTAAACAAAATAATATCCAACCAACTTGAAACTTATGCTTCCTCTAGGTTATGTCATTTGTGCTGTCATTCACTCTGAAGTGGTCGGCTTATATTAAACCAAGGGATCACTGCATAGGTATTTTGTAGTAGAGAGGTATATGTTTACAACATTTCGCGTGTTTCGATAGTTGCCGCTTGTTGCTGAAGCGGAACTTGCAGATCTCGCACTCGAACTCGCCTATGTTCTATGGGAAAAGAGACTGTATGATAGCAATCTATCTGACTTACCTGGCAGTGGAGACGTACGGGCACGCCTTGCAAGCGTACCGCTTCGTGTGGATGATCGCGTGGTTCGACAGCTGCCGCTTGTTGCTGAAGCGGAACTTGCAGATCTCATACTCTGAGACACCTATGTTCTGTTGGAAAAGAGGCTTAAAGATAACAATCTATCTGACTTACCTGGCAGTGGAGACGTAAGGGCAAGCCTTGCAAGCGTACCGCTTCGTGTGGATGATCGCGTGGTTCGACAGCTGCCGCTTGTTGCTGAAGCGGAACTTGCAGATCTCGCACTCCAAATCGCCTATGTTCTATGGGAAAAGAGCATTAGGGCATAAGTACTTATAAAACATATCAAAAAATCAGTTTAAAAAATAAATAAGATATTGTCCCCTTTAATCATGATTTTTTACATTGCTCTAATCCCAAAGTAAGAAGCTTAAGCACTTGTCTTATTGGAATCAGAAACAACGAAGGTACCTACCACAAACACCCAGAATCGTGACAACATTGAAAATTGGTTTCCAACATTGCCTCCATCCGGGGATTGAACCCGTGACTTCAGAGATGGACCTTGAAACCGGTACTCACGCCACTACACCACCTCGCTTTTCAGTCGAAGAGTCACCTATGGTTTGCGAGGGCAAATGGGAGAAAACGAGAGTTTGTCGGTTTGAGTGCATTGATTGTAGGAGTGTTTTAATTTTAAATTTCAAATTTAAGATGTCAATAGACCGCATCATTTATTTAATACATTGATAGATCATGATTATTCTAACATACTTTATTCATCATACCTTTGATGGCAAATGTGATGCAACATGACGTTTTTCGACATCACAGCTGCTATAAAATCTCATCAGCGCGTTTTGTTTGCGCTACGAGTCACGCCATGTAAAAAGAACGCTAACGGTGGTACTAAAAAGGGAAGGAGCGGGCATTTCCGCGTCTACGCGAGCGAACGAGATAGCGACTGTTCTTCGGGTGGGTCGCTAGTACACAAAATAAGTAAGCAATTCGTATTATGTATTTTCATTAGTTTCATATTGTAATTACTTACCGGGTCGTGCCGCGATCGGTGGTGCTGCCAGGCCGCGTCGTCAAGGAAACCTTTATAGCAGAGTTCACACTTAAACGCGGACCTGATATAGTTCGGAGAGGTCTTTCGCTTCTCAATCTCTTTAAGCTGTTCCTCTTTCTGCAATTACGATTATACAAGATATAGTACACAAGTAAAAAAAACAAAACAAAAAAATAAGTATATTTTAATAAGTATATCGTTATTGTAATAAGTTTGTAATAAATTTTTGTATGCTTGTTGTTCACATTTAATGTGACCATTTGGTAATATCAATGTGTAAGGGTAGTATCACAAAAATTAATCCACGTATTTATGCAATATTACTCTCGTGTTTAATGAAAACGACATGTTAACATGAGTTGTCATGTAAAATATAGGTGGGTAAATTTTTGTGCTAACTGGTGTTTTTTTTATTACCTCAAATAAAGTCACATGATATTCAACGTAGCATACGAGAAAACTCTAAAAAAAGTTACTAACCGATAGCACAATGATGTTAACACTCTCGTCCAAGTTGCCATCATCATCCACACCACCGGTCGCGATTTTAGCGAGTCCTTTTCGTATCTCAGGCTTTTTCCGTGACCGCTTGGGTTTAGGTGGTGGTGGCGGCTCTTCCAATTGATCTGGTTTTGAAACCTGGAAATAAGTATTGCACTTCACTAACAACATAATGTAATGTGTTTTCATAACAATATTTTCCATTCACACCACCTCGAGAACCACATTTTGGTGGGCTATGGGAACTATGACTATTCAAGGTGTGGAAAACTAAGAAATGACAATAAAATTTATTAAATATTTACTTCTTTACACGTAAGCAATGTTTAAAAACATTCTATTTGAAATATACTACCAAACAAATTTATGGGCTAATTAAAACAAAGAAAAAAATCGTAATTTAAAAGAAAAATTAAACTAATTGTTGCATAATCATCCTGACTAAAAGTGCATATGATGCCATGGTGTGCTATTAAATGTAAATTTTTATCATAGTTTTAAATAATTATTTTCTTTTTAAAAGAAGTCTACAATCATAACTAGTCATTTTGTTATATTGCTACCTACTAATAGTTTGTATGCGGACACCTCATAATTGGCTTTATTCATAGTTTTAAGCATTCATTTAGCATTTGTTTAATAATGCTGTGTGGTTTCTAAATAAATCAATAAATAAAAGAAATAACAAGATCATTTACCTTGAATTTAATACCTTTTTTAACTTTCAACTTTGCTCTTTCTGGTTTCTTTTTGCGGGTGTTTGATTTAGACTTTCGTTTTCTTTTACTATCATTGCTAGAGACATCACTAGCTTCATCTTTGACATCAGTTTCTACATCCATATCCATGTCATATTTTGGATCATCATCTCTAGCACTCTCCTCGCAAACCTCCAGCTTTACAAGCAATATTTCTGGATTCTCATGTTTAACATTAATTATGTTGTCTGCACAGATGTTGTGGCATGACAGGTGTGATGCAAGATTTAAACTGTGTCTGTTTATATTTTTAATATTGAATTCTGTTACCTGAAAGAAAGTTAAAACACATAAGTCAGCAACAATGAAGTTGTTTCAAAGTTTTGTAATTGTTACTCAACAATTACTCAACAACAACTATCAATTTTTCAATTTACATGTACTTGTTATAAAAACAAACAACTCACAGTTCCCATGGTGTTTAGGACATCACATAATGCAGTCTGTCCTCTCATACACTTTTCAGTGAAGAAGTATATTTTCTTGATCATAGCTGCACACTCAAAACATGCGTATGGTGGTAGGTCTGTAGAACTCAGGGTCTATAAATTAAAAAATAATATGATAGGAACAAAAATTGTAGGCAATAATTGTTAAGGACTGCAAATGACACAACAGCCTATATTATTGGCTAACATTAAAAAATATCAAGAACTTATTTAATGAATGGTAGAATCAGAAGAGCCAAAACTTCTCATTTACCATTACACTCTCATTAATGTATCGCTTTGTAAACTTGTAACTTACCTCCACTAGTTCTATTGTTTTGACATAATGATCCAATGGATGTCGCCGCAAGTCGTACATTTTAACGTCCGTGTTAAGACAAACTCTGCACACTTTAACTTGATCCATAATGAAATCTATCTATGCTTTTTCAGATAAGAAAATTACCGCTCAAAACTTCGCGGATTTGCAACACCACAACAAAAATCGTAAAAATTATACATTGAGTTATCCAGTCGAAAGCAGTCTACGAAGAAGAGAATACAGGCAAAAAAGAGAAATCATATTTTGCATTTTCAGTGATCAGTTTTTCCCGTTAAGAAGATTACAAGCAACTGAATTATTACTATTTATTTTAAGATTTTGTAAAGAAAAGGTAAAAGAAAGACGTCTACCAATGCCCAAGAAGGGTTGATTGACACTGACAGTGACAGCTGAATGACGTTCAATGTCAAATAAAGTGTCCATTTTATTTTTAATTTGTAATCATTTCAAAGCGGTTTGATTCTCTGTGTCCACACAATAAAGACAGATTTTTTTTCTTTCTCCTGAGCAGTTTTTTTAGGAAACTTGGACGTCTTTTGTTGAATTGTTTTTTTAACGACTTCCCATGGCTTAAAACGTCTTTCCTGGCCGTTCAAAATATTTCAAGCTAGCGGTCGCCTGCGACTTCGTTCGCCTTAGTTTCGGATATCCCAAGAAAGCATGTAATCGAATAAAAAGTATTCTATTACCAAAGTCAACTCATACCCTGTCTGCATACTAAATTCCATTAAAATCCGTACAGTAGTTTCAGCGTGATTGATTTACTTCACTTTCTGAATTGGTTTTGCTCCAGCACACTTAGCCTCTTTTCTTCGAAAACTGTTGGTATTCGCTTCCGCTGCTTCATATCCTCACACAGGATTTTTTGCTCTACTCTTCACTCTCTGGATCCCTCAAGATCAGATAATTGATGTAAACAAAGCTAAACCAACCGACTAGCTTACTTCTATTAATTTCGATTTCGCATATCATCCTGTGTGGGGGTAGCCGTAAGTCAAACATCTTTACATCTGTATTTAAACAAATTCTGCATACATTTACTTGCGCAGTGTCTACAAAAAAAAAACAAGCTGAAAGAGAGGCTTGAAAGTAGATATGCTTTATTAATTACTTACTGGATTGAAACCTATCTGAAACGTATATTTTAAATGAAGTCCCAAATACCTTTAATGCCTGATACGGCATCATTTTAATTATGCGTCTAAGGTAACGCATGTTTATGTTATGAGTTAAAAAAGATAACATTTTCTACTATTTGGTAGGTACCATAACCATCTCTGCAGGTGCAGACAGAAGTCACCAAGAAACAACTGTCTCAAAATTAAGCGCTTTTTACATTAAAGTGTAATTTTGTGACCGGTTCTAAAAGGGTTCTACCAGGCCTCTCTCACTGGATGTACTTGCGCGCGGTAATAGCCTACTCTCGCCCGCACTGACGTCGGTGCGAATTCAGTGGGCTGCCAACAACCGTCGGACGCGCTCACGCACGACCCACTATAATTGTTACGCTACGCTTACGATCAATTTAGTTTTCATACGAACCAAATAAGTAATCTGTGCTTGTTAAACGTTAGCTTTATTTAAGTAAAATGACTTCTGGTGGTGGAAATTTATGTGTTGATGGGTGTAGGTCGAATACTAAGAGAAATAAAACGTTTTCCGTTTTTAGTCTACCAGCTAATTAAGAAAATGTAATTATTACCCGGTAAGTTAGTAATTTATTTACAAAGTATAAAAATAAACAAATTAGTAGGTGGTACCTACGTAGGTAAATTGGATAAATTCAGGTAAATTGGGGTTCGGCTTTATTGAATTAAAATGTAATACCTACAGTGAAACATAGGTCAGTTACTTTATCGAAATAATACCTAAGTACCTATTATACCTATTAGTCTACTTTTTATGGGCTGCGTACCACCTACGAACTGTGTGTACCTACCTACCTACCTACTCGACGTGGTGGTTTAGTCGACTAATGACTAATTAATTAGCGAAATGACTAGGTAGGTAGGTACCTACGTAGTTGAAAATAAAATTGACCGATTGTCAAAATGTACCTACCTACTAATAATCTACAAACGACAGATTCCACAAATGACAGATTCGTTTTTAAAAGAGAAAGCATGAGTCACAATTAAGTAGCTCATAATTCGCTTGTTATACCTTTCGCTGGCTGAATAGGCTGAATTTCTTATTTCACATTTGTTATTTAATAATGTTATATTATTTAAACAACAGTCAATCAAATACCATTTTAGAAAAATGTGGTTGAAATATTTTTACCGAAAGTGTCAACCCTTTTTTAACGTCAGGAAATGCCGATTACGCACCGTACCCCTCCGTCGGGGACCGGAGGGGCGTGTGTGGGACTCCCCCGGATTCGGGTATACCCACTAAAACCTGACGAAGCCCGCTGCGTGTGGCTGTGACAGCAGGGGCCGCGGTGTCTCAACAGTCCCGCGACCCTTGCCAGCAGCAACGTCCGCCCTCTAAGCAGGAGGGCGGATCTCCACGGAGTGGGGTGAGGAGATCTCATCCCACTCCAGACGGCCTACTGGCGCCATCTCTCAGGAGGGTCCCTGGTGATTGGACAGAGGTATCCCCACACCGTCTGTCCGAGGCCCTCCCGACGAGGCGTCGCTCGTTCTGGCTCCGTGGCCCGAGCGCACGCCCCGAAAGTGTCAACCCTAGTTCTATTGCCACTCGGTCTCACGTCACGTGGTCTCGCGCAGCTGCAAAGCAATAGTGACTTTATACTCAGAGCTGCAGGTGCATTATTGTACGCGGCAGAAAAAGTAGTCTATTAACGCTGTAGGTATCGAAATTTTTCTATGGAGTGATTTATCTGTTACGTAGTAACTATTTAGTAATCTGTGGTTCTACTTTCGACCTCGGCATCGAAGAGCGCTTTCTTTAAAAGTAGTAGTATTTAGCAGGTATTGACATGAAAAGAAATTTCATAAGCTTCAATTTGAGTCCAAAATAATGTCAGTCGAGCTTATAGTTTAATCACAATGCCTTAAAACCTAAAAACCGACTTTTGCCTAAAATACACAAGGCATGTTTTACCGAGGATTCAATCCAGGATGATCTGAAATCTTCACGGCAATCAGAAACAAAATAACACCGAAGGTAGACTACCTTCGGTGTTATTTTGCTCCCGATTCGAACCTTGTAACTTTTTTCGAGATCTTAATTTTACTTTTAATACTAGGCTTGTAACACCAACTGGTACAAACCTATATTAATTGTCTTCCACAATATTATTCTTTATATTGAGCCTATATAACTCAAATTCTGTTCGGTAATTACTCGCAAAATGCGTATGTTTATTTTTACCCGAATTCCGCCTAACCCTTTCGTCATATTTTAAGGTGTTTTTAATTAATGTTAAAATTAATGTTGCCTTTACTGTTCACAATACCCTCGTGCATATTAAAGTAACGAATATTCTATAAAAAGTCCGGTCAACTCGGAACAGAAAAGAATCATATCCCAATATTACGCAAACCTGGCAGTGTCCATCGTGGTGTTCATAGTTTTAGGATTGTACTTTATGGCGCTGTTGGCAATGCTGGTGTTATACAAATATAAGGCGCCCTTATGTGTTTTTAGTATGAGTTACGCGCAAGTTTTTACTTGTAATAGTTTAGTATTACTGTTATCTTCAATCGAATAACATAACTATAACATAACTAATATATACATATTTATTACCTACGTGAGCGTTTCGCGACTTGAATTAATTTTGAATAAAACATTTAATTTGTTAAGGGTAAGGGTAGTTAATTTAACTATGATAAATAAAAGTAAGGCTTATTTTAAACAATCAACTTGGATTTCAACTCCACCGGCGCTGCGGGAAGCGCAGCCCTTTCGCCCTTGCGTATCAAAACACTCGCTTCCGCAGATTCGGCTTGCTGATAGCCTTCCTTGCAGCAAAACACATTTCCGATGCAAAATCACTATTATTTAAATCAGAAACAAGTACATATTTATTGTATCTCAAATATTTTATTACACAACTTAAATAAATAGCGCAAAAAGGCAGCGTTAAATTAAATCTCATATCTTCATTATCTATGCAGAAACAAAAAATCTACAATTCCTTAAGCTACTTATTATGCGTTTTACGTATTGACAAGAACACTTGTCTTGACAATTAATACCTTTAGCTGTAGAAAAGGCACAGTCGGTTCCAGTCAACATTAGTTTAACATTAGTATTTGAGATCTGAAGTACCTGACTAATTAACTTTTTATTTACAATTTTTTTTATATCGTGATACAGGTATTGTAAAATTTAAGCGCCATCTATCTGTGAAGACCAGGTACTGTAGTTTTGTATGTAGTCGATACAGTAAGATGGCACCATGTGGGCAAGGAAACACACACAGCGTGTTTACAGCCAACCAAACACACACGCGAATTGCGTGTCTGAAGTACAAAAACGCGGATACTTAAGCCGCTGGCTGATTGAGGTGCCAGGTGAGTACGTACATTCAATCGCCCATAACGGTATTTTGCTAATTTAACTGGCTATCCCGCAAGGATCAACAAAAAGTATGCTCTAGGCCCCAGGACTTGTCTTCTTCAGCAAGCTTCGTGCTTCTCCGTCGAATCATCATCATCCTTGCATTTTTCCCGGTTGCTACCAATACGGCTGAGGTGTTCCACTCTCCTAGTTTCACTGTTCCACTTCGCGCAGTATTGGGCATCCCGCTCAGAATCAGAATCTTTATTGCAATTCACATGAGTAAAAGGTGTTACAAATAATGACAAAGTACAGTGACGCCCGGCAAGGGCACAGCAATCTAAGAAAGGCAAACATTTCTATTCACTTTAAAACAACAAACATTTCAGTGATCGCGCGTATCACGTACGTCGCCAACGCAACACTTTGTAAGTCGAACCTTCCTGCTGGGATTTCCGTCTCTGTCTAGTACATCGGCTTGTCCATCGGCCTCGCTCGCTCGCGCTCGCGGCGCGCGCGGCTGACGTAGGGCGCGGGCTGCTTGAGGTGCACGGTGAGCACGTGCAGCTTGCGGCTGTTGGACTGCCCGAAGCCCTTGCCGCACACCTCGCACTCGTACGGCTTCTCGCCGGTGTGACTCTGGAAGAATGAGTGGTAATGGTGAAATAGTTCTGAATTACGGGACTCCTAACTGACCTTCTTATGAAATCCGCTAACGACTTTATTTGTTAAATGTGTGAAAACGGAAGAAAAAAGTCACATGTCTTTGAGCTGGTGGTCAATTCCATACGTTTGACAAACGAAGTCGATACGCAATTTCGTCGGCGACTATGCATTGTAACATTGTCTGGGGACCATAATGTTCTGTTCCCTGAATATGGATTGTCAAGCCAAGCCAAGAAAAAAAGCTTCTGATCGCAAAAATTCAGTGGAGTTGCCTGAGAAATCACTGTACTGAGAAGTACTGTAAGAAGCATGTCAGTGGTTAGCTTTATATCAAAATCAAATAACGGATTTGGGATACCTGTATCTACGGTCACAGCGAAGCTATGCTATAGCTTACCCGGAAGTGATTTTCTTCTTCGTCTTCTCGTGCATCTGCAGGTTCGTGCGGTGGAAGAACGCTGGTGGTATATCTACATGCGCGCGCCACACTTACCCGGAAGTGTCTATCCAGCGCGCCCTTCGCTTTGAACCCCTTGAAGCAGACGGAGCAGGCGTAGGGGCGCGCGTCCGAGTGCGTCTTCTCGTGCATCTGCAGGTTCGTGCGGTGGAAGAACGCTGGTGGTATATCTACACGCGCGCGCCACACTTACCCGGAAGTGTCTATCCAGCGCGCCCTTCGCTTTGAACCCCTTGAAGCAGACGGAGCAGGCGTAGGGGCGCGCGTCCGAGTGCGTCTTCTCGTGCATCTGCAGGTTCGTGCGGTGGAAGAACGCTGGTGGTATATCTACACGCGCGCGCCACACTTACCCGGAAGTGTCTATCCAGCGCGCCCTTCGCTTTGAACCCCTTGAAGCAGACGGAGCAGGCGTAGGGGCGCGCGTCCGAGTGCGTCTTCTCGTGCATCTGCAGGTTCGTGCGGTGGAAGAACGCTGGTGGTATATCTACACGCGCGCGCCACACTTACCCGGAAGTGTCTATCCAGCGCGCCCTTCGCTTTGAACCCCTTGAAGCAGACGGAGCAGGCGTAGGGGCGCGCGTCCGAGTGCGTCTTCTCGTGCATCTGCAGGTTCGTGCGGTGGAAGAACGCTGGTGGTATATCTACATGCGCGCGCCACACTTACCCGGAAGTGTCTATCCAGCGCGCCCTTCGCTTTGAACCCCTTGAAGCAGACGGAGCAGGCGTAGGGGCGCGCGTCCGAGTGCGTCTTCTCGTGCATCTGCAGGTTCGTGCGGTGGAAGAACGCTGGTGGTATATCTACATGCGCGCGCCACACTTACCCGGAAGTGTCTATCCAGCGCGCCCTTCGCTTTGAACCCCTTGAAGCAGACGGAGCAGGCGTAGGGGCGCGCGTCCGAGTGCGTCTTCTCGTGCATCTGCAGGTTCGTGCGGTGGAAGAACGCTGGTGGTATATCTACATGCGCGCGCCACACTTACCCGGAAGTGTCTATCCAGCGCGCCCTTCGCTTTGAACCCCTTGAAGCAGACGGAGCAGGCGTAGGGGCGCGCGTCCGAGTGCGTCTTCTCGTGCATCTGCAGGTTCGTGCGGTGGAAGAACGCTGGTGGTATATCTACATGCGCGCGCCACACTTACCCGGAAGTGTCTATCCAGCGCGCCCTTCGCTTTGAACCCCTTGAAGCAGACGGAGCAGGCGTAGGGGCGCGCGTCCGAGTGCGTCTTCTCGTGCATCTGCAGGTTCGTGCGGTGGAAGAACGCTGGTGGTATATCTACATGCGCGCGCCACACTTACCCGGAAGTGTCTATCCAGCGCGCCCTTCGCTTTGAACCCCTTGAAGCAGACGGAGCAGGCGTAGGGGCGCGCGTCCGAGTGCGTCTTCTCGTGCATCTGCAGGTTCGTGCGGTGGAAGAACGCTGGTGGTATATCTACATGCGCGCGCCACACTTACCCGGAAGTGTCTATCCAGCGCGCCCTTCGCTTTGAACCCCTTGAAGCAGACGGAGCAGGCGTAGGGGCGCGCGTCCGAGTGCGTCTTCTCGTGCATCTGCAGGTTCGTCCTGTTAAAGAACGCCTTCGGGCACGAAGCGCACTTGTAAGCGCGTTCGGTGGAGTGCGTACGCTTGTGGTACTTGAGGAACGCGTTACCCTGTAAAATGAGAACTTGTGAATTTATTTTCCATTGGATTGTTTCAATACTGATTGAGAACGAGTACGGTACGAACAAGTACGAGTCGGATGTACGCACGAAGTGTTCTGTAGTCCGCACAACACCATTATAAGTGAAATATCCGAGAAAAAGTTGTTCTGGTGGAATTGAGCATTTTCAGAAAAAACTGGTTTAGCCGCGACTCAAATCAAAATAGCGCCATCTAAATAGTCCTGAATAAAAATACCAGGTTAGTTTTTTTTAATAGCGGCAACAGAAATACAATTTCTGTGCAAGTTTCAACTGTCCAGCTATATCGTTTTACTAGTGGCCGCCCGCGACTTCGTCCGCGTGGAAAGCCTTTATCTTAAAAATTCTTTATGAATTGTAGCCTATATGTTATTCTGATGTATAAGCTATATTGTGGTAAAGTTTCATTCAAATCCATTCAGTAGTTTTTACGTGAAAGAGTAACAAACATCCATACATCCATACATCCATACATCCATACTTACAAACTTTCGCCTTTATAATAGTAGTAGGATTTGTGAAACACGCGACACGACGCACCACTATCAAATGTTTATGCGTTTTCTTAAGTTGTCCTACGTGCCGGAAGTTTGCTTGTTCGCGTTCTATATGGTTTCACTGTTGAAAGAAAACTTCAAATGCCTAGAAACTTACCCGGAAACTCTTCCCACAGATGTCACAGACGTAGTCCTTCTGTATGGGATACGGCTTGTCGGGGTGCGCGCGTCGGAAGTGCGCCCAGTACTCGCGCGCATTCTCTATGGTCTCTGGACACTGTTGACAAAGTACCACCGTTATTGTTTCGGCCAGTATCTAATAATGGCCATGCTCTAAGTTTGAAGTAAATATTAGGTCTTTACTTATGAAATTGCCGTTTTGCAACCTGTCCTTCCACGGTCTATCTGTCCTGGACATCTTAAAACTAGGCTCGCTATCGCTTGCATGGTTTTTTATTGATTTTTTTTAGATTTAATATAAAAATAGTATTTAACACAATAGAAATCCAACGTTATATCAATGGATACCATGTATTGAAAAAACTTATCTTTATAAGCATTCAAAGTGACGAATTTATCCATACCAAAAGTAAATCCATTAAAAAATCGAAAAATAAAACTTATATTTTTAAACAATTTATTCCATTTTTTTATTTTAAGACTAAGTTGAATTTTACACTCCCAGCCAGTCCAAAAATATTCAAGTGCAAAGTTAAAACGACAATTTCATAGGTAAAGACCTATTATTTGTGCCTGTAACTCAGCACTAGTGTCGTGTGGCTTCTTAGCGCATAAGAAGGACGTGACAAGCTGGACTTCCGCCCCTCACTTGCTTCCTTCCGACCGCCATTCGATCGATCCCACGCATCTCGCGAACGAGTGCCACTCTCCGCAATATTTGCAACTTGTAACTTAACTACCAATCTAATTCGTGTGATTCCATGTGTGACTGTGTATTACCGCTTGTATATCCTACACCAATAAACGTGTTTCATAAATTCATAATCTAACTTCTACATGCCTCTATTTGACATGGCACATAGAGCTGAAAGTAAATTAATAATTAATTTCAGGGTGATTGAGGTGGTCCAGGTATTGGAGCGGACGGTGTAGCTGTGAATCGTGAATTTTTGCGTTAGTCGCATTATCGCATATGAAGTTATCATAATTATGACAGCTGATCAATCGTAAGGTCAACAGACGCGGATTTTTACAAGCTTTTATTTAATTCCACTCGTCCCGATGTTTATCAACTTCTTCTGCAACAACCATCACTTCCCAGTGTCCGAATGCGAAAAAATATTGTATATAAGTTACCTACGGTTAGTTTGGATGACAATGCACAATTTGAGTATAAAAGCTTGTTCGAAAAAAATTTTTTAATAAATAAATATTTGACAACAATAGGGAATATGCATAAAATTTTAAATGGCCTAAAATATTTTTTTCTCGAATACTTATTATCGTAATATTATAATGAAAAGATTTTTTTTTATTTACTTATTATTTAAACCCCTAAAATAATATTCAAAAAGTGCAAAATAAGGGAGCGAAATTCAAACTTCCAAAACGCGCCACCATAGATCGAACGAAATGTGACGTCATCTGACACGACATTGTATTGTAAAAATTACGAAGTAACTGAAAAGTCCATAGTAAACACTAAGGTAAACACTCACTGGACGTGTCATGTGACGTCACGCAAAGCGCGAGCAAAATGGAAGCGTTTGAACTGCTTAAATTTTTTAAAAGTTTTAAATTTCATTTTTAAAAATATCTAGAGTATTTTGAAGCCCATTAATATTTTTTTCTATGTTATAAAATAGTAAACTATTAATTTAAGACAAAAAAGAAAAACATGAATATTCCCTATTACACCAAATCTCTAGTCCCAAATTACGCTACAAGGCTTGTGTACTAAACAACGGATAAACATACTTAAATACTTTTTTTGTAAATACATACATATTATACAAAGAAAACACCTAGACCAGTACAAACACACATGTTCATGATGCACACTTATGCTTGTACTGTGCGGGGATCGAGCCCGCGACCGTTGGTTTTAGAAGTCCGACATGTGGACCACTGCACCAAGCGGTTGTCATATTATAAAGGTATTTGTTACTTAATGCTTTGAATCACGAGAGTCGTCACTTGCAATTTAATAGCATGGGACTCGATTTTTTCGTCGTAATAAACCTAGTCAACAGGAAAAACGTTTCAGCAGTTTCATCAACTTACGTGCGGACAAACGAGAGGAAAGACCAGGGGTGAGGCCTTCTTCCCGTAGTTCTTGGGCCGCTTGCGCGCGTGCAGCGTGCGGTGGTGCAGCCGCAGCTGCTCCTCGCTCGGGAACGTCTCGCCGCAGACGCGGCAACCGTTTCTGGAAAGAGATAGATGATGTAGTAAAAATCGGTTGTCTGCAAAGTCGGTTTACTGACGATAGTTGAACGTAACAACATCTTTGTCACGTTGCCTCTTTGTCGCTCGTTCCGCGCTCTCGCTTGCACCCTTGAATGGAAAGCCTCAGAGTGAGGTAACGCCGCATGCGTCATGTTTTTGGTGCGTGCAGCCGGCTCCATCGATTTATAAGACGTTGTCACGTCAAAACAGTTGAATCTTTATGCAATCATTGAGGTATACTGGATGTTATTATATAACCCTTAAATTCGCGAAATATTATTTTTATTAAAGAAAAATATTTTATGAGTCTAAGTATTACCTAGATTACAGAAAATATAATAAAAAGTAATTTTGTATAATTATATTCTCAGAAAAAACTAAAAATAGGTTTGTTGCATATCTGCATCATTGCGCACTAACTATTACCTTTAACCATGCATAGTAAACTATGCATGAGTTAAGATTATGGAATAAAAGAATGGAAATACATTTAACAGTTTTATTTTTAATTATGGAATTTATAAAAACAATTGTTTTCTCTGTTATAACATAAACTAACTCTACATTTTTCACATTTTGTGTATGTATACCCTTTACAGCCAGGGTACTTACATCTAGCTCTATCATCAAACACTTGCCAATGCCCTATGTTATCTAGGCGGACATCTTTAGGTGGCACTGGCTGTGCTGGTCCTCTTTTTCTTTTCAGCTGTAACTCTGCTTCTAATGTGTTCGTACTAGGTCGTCCACGTTTTCCATTGCTTGATGGACCACCAAGATTGCACAGGGTATTGGCTAGCTCTAGACGAAAATGGCATAAGTTTAGGGGTTTTTTATTTTTGTTGCCATTATTATTCTTTACATGCATTTTTTTGTACATCAGCCATGCATTGATTATAGCCATATCCAAAACATGATAAAAGAGCCTGTTTGTCCACTTTCTGCTCTTTAGTGTGATGCGGTATCTTCCAATGAAACTATCGAGCAGGTCGACTCCTCCCATGTGAGCATTGTAATCTTTTATGACATGAGGACAGTTCACATTTACTCTTTGCTTTGTCGTTTTGTCATACCTGTTGATTGTTGTTACCGGTGATGCTCCCGTATAGGTCGAGAGCATAGTGACTGGTTTATTGTCCTTCCAGACCAGGGCACATAACTCTACCCCATCCACAGACCCAACTGTCTCCACAAAATGGCCACGTGGCACGTCTTTTTTCATTATGGTTTTCTTGTCAGGAAGTTTATTATTTTTCAACCGGTTTGCTTGTATTGTTCCTAAGCAGTGCACACCTTCCTTGGCAAGATAAGCCGCTAATGGAATCGACGTGTAGTATTGGTCGAAGTACACAATATGATTTGCACGCCTGGGAACTATTCTCAACAACCTAACTACTACGTTGCCTGTTGGTCCCAAATCTGGCTCTTGAGGAAGGATATTATGCTTTTCACTCCCAGCATATACTTCAAATTTGTGTGCAAAGCCGTGAATGCTACACAATAAAAACAATTTGAATCCCCATTTATGAGGCTTTTTGGGGAGGTACTGCTTCATATAGTGTGATAATTTAGTTGCACACATTTGTTCATCTATTGCTAGTCTTTGTTCAACTGGTACAGTTTGGAATCTTGCATTGAGTTCATCTATTACAGGCCTGATCTTGAAAAGTCTATCGTGATCTTGATGATCTTGCGGTAATTGGTTCAGATTATTGTTGAAATGCAAAATGGCTGAAATTTTTTCAAAGTGTTTCTGGCTCATTACTGTTTTGATTGGGTTACATCCATAATTATCAGACCAATACAAACGGAAATTGGGATACTTTATTATTGAAGAAAAAATTAATATCCCCAAAAATTTATTCATATCAGATAATGTAATTGAATAAGGGTTTGATAAATTCTTTTGTGTGGCATAATTGTTACTCTGTTCAACAATTTTCTGTCGTAATTCTGTAGTAAAAAAGTAGGAGAAAAATTGGTATGGAGTGTCTATTTCTAGTAAACTATCTGGATATTGAATGTTCTCTGTAAAAACTGTGTTATTTGGGTTAGGTATGAAATTTCGCTGTCTCCAGACAACGTTACGGCGAATTGAGGCAACATTTTGGTTAGGTGTTGTTGAGGAGTTACTGTCTACAATTAGGGGTGGATCGGTTTCATGAAGCTCATCAGCGTTACCTTCTATCAAAGGTGGATCTTCAGGTTCCTCGTAAAACATATCTTCAGGTAACTCATCCTCTAATGCTTGACGCAACTCCAAATCATTCCTAAAGTAGGCCTCTTCATCCTGTTCCTCATCTTCTGACGACTCTATTCCATCTTCAGAATCATTCAGGGTCATCAAATAATTTTCTATCTCTCCATCAGATATATTTCTTGACATCTTAAAAAAAAGTAATATTAATATTCAGTTTACAATTTAAAAAATAGCAAGTTTCTGTTCCTAGCTTCAGTAAGTCCAAACAGTTTGAAAAAGACGTGATAGCGCGCAATGTTGCAGATATGCATCAAACCGACTCGACCATTTTACGGTAGTAAAACACATAAAAATGAAAATAATATTATTCATTCCATGTTTAGAAATATGAAGACTATTCGGAAAGAAAAATCAATAAACATCTTACCTTGAAAACCTTTTATAAAACACTTTTAGAAAATTTGATAACTTTCTTCGCTTGGCGCCAAACGACTCGCGGGGTTTGTTGTTTTTTTTTTTATTTCAACTTGAAAACATCTGTCATCGGCAGTTGTCACAAATGATAAGAAAATATTTTTGTCTGTGGTAATATTCGTTCAAAAATCGACTACATTTTTTTTAAGCTTTTCAGAGATTGAAAATGCTATGTTGCAGAAATGCAACTGTGCGAATTTAAGGGATAAGGGCTGGGCATGTTTAGCGCGTACTTTTAAGATACTGGCAATTCAATTGTGATTCGGTAACAAATTGAGTCTCATGGCTACGTCGTTTAAAGTTGTTCGCCAACCAAATTCCCATGTACTCGTACATTAAGTTACACCTAAAACTGATAGATTTGATTGGTCAATCAATTAAACCTCATGAAGCATATCACAAACATTTTGACAGCTAAGCAGTTTTTGACGAAAAGTTGAATTTCAAAGGATAAATCATAAATCGGAGGCCGATCAATCTTTGTAATTAGATATGTTCAGTAATCAATTGCGTTAGCCTAGAAATGTGAAATTTGGCACAAAATATTGTTAAATAGTATAAATTCAACGGAAAATCTGAGAATTGAACTGTTATACTAAATCTCGTTCAGGGATTTAATAAGTCATGAATGATTTTAGGTCAGGATTTAATAAGTAGATTTTTAATTCGCCCTCTTACAATAACGCTCCGAGTTTAAAACCCTTACAACAAACCGGTAAAACCCCTTTTCAACACACTTGCTCATAAAGTGGTTGTAATTTCACTGCAATTCTAATAATGACACCTATAATCAAACTGTGACTTTTTCATTGCTATAACTCACTAGTGGGTTACAGATTTAAAAAAAGAAAACTTGAAAGTCCCCATTTTGTATTAAATAAAATGAGTTTTTATTGTTATTTTATTCACAAGTGTGTTGAAAAACGTCGCATGATACACGTGTGTATTGATGATTACCGTCCTCGACTCTCTTAAGAGACTCTCTCTCAATGGCGCCTCGGCGGTAATCACCTACGAGTATGTTACACACTAGTACCATAATGTACTATTATTAACCGGTAAATTTCAAACCGCTTTTAAGCCCTGCTGTGATGAGACCTATTATGGTCATAGGTTACGTACTTGTAGTCCTGGTTCTCCGTATGTTTGGCCGAGGTGACCATGTGCCGGCGGTACGCCTCCAGCGAAATGAACTTCACGTCGCAAGCCGCGCAGTACGGGCCCTCGCTGGCACCATCGCCCGCTTCTTCTGTTTCCTGGGGAACATATGCACTGTTGCCAGATTGGGGGGATTTCCTCTTTGGGGCAAACATTTTTAGGTGGAAGGTTGGGGGGGAAATCCTACATTCAATTCAATATTCACAAAATTTTGCATCCATCGGGCATTTTTGTTACTATATTTTTAAAATTCTAGGAGACGTAGGAGCAGGACGTAGCAGACGAAGATGACTTAGCAGAGCTAGCAGCCATCCCTGAGTTAGAATAAAAAGTGTTTTTTATGTACGAAAATTATTATTTTTAATTATATTTTATTTTTACGAAAGTAAAACCAATATCTTAGAGGGATTTAGTGAAGAGCTTAGGGGTAATCATAAGTCATTCATCTGGCAACACTGAACATAAGGGAATATAGGTTAGATAGATAATTTAAAATGATGTTTAAGTAAATAAGAATGTTTATTTGACTCAAATTGAACACTAAACTTTTCGAGCGGAAAAACAAGAGGGGCGGGGGTAGAGCTTTTGTTTCGCGTAGGTACCTACTTGGTAAAACAGTCACATCAAGAGAAACGTATTGTTACGCCGGTGGGCTAGTGCTAAAACTTTGATCGTGTTTTTCCGTGCCTTGGAGGCGTTTTCAGCAGGCTGAAATACCATTTCAGGCCGTTTCAGAGAGTGCTCTAACACATACTAGTTTATCGAAATTTCACCCAAGTTGCCGTTGTTTTCAGGCGCCTGAAACATGTTTTCAGTCCGTTTCAGGCCACCCTCTATCAGATGACGCCATAACCTGAAAACCCGTTTTCAGGCGTTTTCAGGACCCCTTATGGGCCTTTGAAGCCCACTTCAGTATATGACGTAATTTTTAGTAGGAGTGAAAGAGATAGCACGATTAGAGAGAGACAGCTATACTGAGAACATTCCAGAAAGGTGTGACAGAGACAGCACAAGACAAGGATAGCACTATGATGCCGAACATTCGAGAAAGGTCTAGGCTAGGCAAGACGGCATTTGGAAGGATCCCGAACAGTCTCGTACTGGGTAGTAGGTACCTACCGAATATTCGGGAGTCCTTGACGGCCGGTATATAAGGAGCCCGAGAATGCGACCGAGTTGGAGTTTAATTTGGGAAAGCGACGAGTAAACATCGAAGCGAAAACTGCGACAAGAAGATTTTGGAGTGCGAAATAAGTGTTTGTGTACTAAGTGTTGTAACGTAAAGTGTGTACAATAAATCCTACTCTACTTCATCGGTTTAGAAGTGCATTTCAATCTAGATCCCACACCCCTAGAACGTAACATTTGGTGTCAGAAGTGGGATTGAAAATGCCGATTACTCCGCGAGAAGAAGAGAAGGAGGGGATGCAGACCCGAAGCCGCACCGCAGCTGGAGACTCTGCGGGCACCGCCGGAACGTCAGACACAGCGGTACCAGCTTCAAGGACGCCGGAGATAGACGTCAACGCCATTCTGATCCTCCTGAAAGAACAGGCTAGAAGGCAGGAGGAACAGACCAGAAGGCAGGAGGAACAGGCTAGAAGGCAGGAGGAACAAGTCAAAATCCTGCAACAAGAGCTACGGGTTCAGCAGGAGGAACAGGCTAGAAGGCAGGAGGAACAAGCCAAAATCCTGCAACAAGAGCTACGGGTTCAGCAGGAGGAACAGACCAGAAGGCAGGAGGAACAGGCTAGATGGCACGAGGAACAAGCCAAAATTTTGCAGCAAGAGCTACGGGACCAGAAAGAAGTCCTCCGTGAGGTACACGAAGTAGCTGCAGAATGGAAAAAGGAGATGGCTGAGGTGCAAGACAAAATTATGGGCGTTGAAATTAAAGTTGAAAACCACGAGAAGCGCCTCAATGGACTGAACGAAAAAGTGGCGGGCCAGGAGAATCGCCTCCAGAAGTTGGAGATCAAAGTAGCCAACGGCACCACCAGTGTATCAGGTGCACCAGCCACAGGAGGTGAAAAGTTAAAGGTACCTCTATTCGATGGTACCTCTTCGTGGGCCGCATACAAGCTCCAATTCGAGATGGTTGCCGAAGCGAATGGCTGGAGCAAGGACTATGCTAAAACGGCACTGAGTTTGGCGCTGCGGGACGAAGCTCTCACTGTTCTGGAAGCGTTAGGAAAGGAGAAGACATACGACCGTCTTCTTGAAGCTTTAGAGGCACGCTTCGGTGACAGCCATCTAGAGCACGTTTACAGAGCTCAGCTGAAGAATAGGACTCAGGGGCATAATGAGTCGTTACAAAAGTGGGCACTTGAGATAGAGAAGCTCGTCCGGAAGGCGTACCAAGGTTCCGCAGCGACTTTCATCGATGGAACGCTTGTACAGGCATTCATAGATGGGATTCGGGACTTTGAACTGAGGGCTGCTGTACGGCTGGGACACCATGGGACCTTGAAGGATGCGCTCGCCCATGCCCTGGAGGTGGAAGCTGTACGCCAAGACTCAACAAAATCCTTTAGGGTGCGCGAAGTTGCGGCCAGGGAGCCGATTGCTCCACCTCGAGAAACTGGGCCTCGATGCTACAACTGCGGGGAAAGAGGACACATACAATCAAGCTGCCCAAAAAGATCTTGGAGGCAACGGGACTCGGACCGAACGGTGAAGACCAGATACGACCGGAAGTCTAACCAGACGAGGTTTGAGGAAGGATCATTCGTGTGGCTACATAACCCTATGCGTCGAAAAGGAATGTCACCGAAATTGTCGCCGAGTTGGGAAGGGCCGTACAAAGTAGTCACAAGGATCAACGACGTCACTTATCGGATACAGCGCAACGCACGTAGCCCCTGTAAGATTGTTCATGTGGATCGGTTGGCCAAGTACCATGGAACGAATGATGCTCGGGACGAGCATGTCTAAGGAGGGGGTAGTGTTACGCCGGTGGGCTAGTGCTAAAACTTTGATCGTGTTTTTCCGTGCCTTGGAGGCGTTTTCAGCAGGCTGAAATACCATTTCAGGCCGTTTCAGAGAGTGCTCTAACACATACTAGTTTATCGAAATTTCACCCAAGTTGCCGTTGTTTTCAGGCGCCTGAAACATGTTTTCAGTCCGTTTCAGGCCACCCTCTATCAGATGACGCCATAACCTGAAAACCCGTTTTCAGGCGTTTTCAGGACCCCTTATGGGCCTTTGAAGCCCACTTCAGTATATGACGTAATTTTTAGTAGGAGTGAAAGAGATAGCACGATTAGAGAGAGACAGCTATACTGAGAACATTCCAGAAAGGTGTGACAGAGACAGCACAAGACAAGGATAGCACTATGATGCCGAACATTCGAGAAAGGTCTAGGCTAGGCAAGACGGCATTTGGAAGGATCCCGAACAGTCTCGTACTGGGTAGTAGGTACCTACCGAATATTCGGGAGTCCTTGACGGCCGGTATATAAGGAGCCCGAGAATGCGACCGAGTTGGAGTTTAATTTGGGAAAGCGACGAGTAAACATCGAAGCGAAAACTGCGACAAGAAGATTTTGGAGTGCGAAATAAGTGTTTGTGTACTAAGTGTTGTAACGTAAAGTGTGTACAATAAATCCTACTCTACTTCATCGGTTTAGAAGTGCATTTCAATCTAGATCCCACACCCCTAGAACGTAACAGTATAAAGCAGGCTCGTTTAAAATCGCCCCTCGTCTGTTACTGTTTTTTTTTCGACTTGAAAAGTCGCGCAAGAATTAGTGGGACTATACCGAGTTACCTTATTTAAGTGTTAATAGAAAATAGAAGGGTCACTGACAAGAAGACTGATGTGATCTGGTAATTTAGTCTTGTGTTCAGCAGTGCACCTCTTCGGCCTGAATAATGAGGAAGAGGGCACTCACCAGCACATCCTTGTGCATCATGCTCTTGTGCATGGTTAAACCGAGCCGGCTCACGAAAGAATAGCCGCACACACCGCAGATGAACTCAGACGGGTGTTTTAGACGCACGTGGCTCAGGTATGACGTCCATGTACTGTCAGAACAGAGAAATAACGCTAATATTATATATGCGAAATTAGTTTCTTTGTTTGGATGTTTGTCCGTTTATCACGCTGAAACTACTGAACGGATTGTGATAAATTTTGGTATACAGACAGGGTATCTCTCTTGGGATAAAACAGGAAGGAGGACAATCCGAAGTACGGTGGCCGGAACGTCAAGGTAAACACGACGGTATCTTATGCTGTGCTTGTTATACGGGCGATTTTGCAACAAAAATGGGTAGCCTGATATGCGGACTACTGTACAATGTGTACCTACGTTTAATTTGTCTTCAAGGCTCATATCACAAGAATTTTGACAGCTGAGCAGTTTTTGCCGAGAACTTAAATTTAATTTTTTTTAATCAAAACTCTAAGGCCGCTACGAGGTACAATCTTCGTAATTAGATACATGTTAAGCAATAATTAAATAATGATAATGTACAGATCGATTCACCGGACTGAATTTTCCTTTTGGACCATGGATCTGTACAATGACAATGTTGTAAAGCAATTAATCACTTAACATGTATCTCATTCCGAAGATTGTACTTCGGCTTCCAATTTTTAACTTATCCTTTGAAATTCAAGTTTTCGGCAAAAAACTGCTTACCTAGATATCAAAATTGTTATGATAGGCCTCTTGAATACTGTTATTCGGGCTGACAGGGCAATACTCACGATAATACTTCATCGCAGTGCTGACACTTGTATGTCACGCCTTTGTGCCACCGCTGATGATGCTTAGCTTGTGTCCTGAAAACAAGTACTCAGTTAGAAAGAGAGATATTAACTGCCTTCAAATGTTATGTATTTTTTCTCTCACTCTGTGTCAGAGGCCGTACTCTTAAACGTGTCGTTCGTATTTTCGGGTCTAGCCAGCTTGTTCGCTCACACAGTCAAGCTTGTAAGAGTGACAGGGATGGCTACATTCTCAAGGACGGACAACGGATACGATAGAGATAGACGGATAGAGAGTACGGAGACAGGTCAAAAGTAAAATTAATAATAAAATCAATTTAATTTTGCAAATAGACTAACAAGTAGCACTTTATAGTTGATGGAATAAATAAATAAATATGGAATCAGGCGTTACTTTGCCGAAATCCATGACTAAAGCTTAAAAAGAGGATTATTTTGCTTTAAATTACAACGACGCCAGCGCAGGAACCAAATTGAACTGGAAGTCGCAGGACTTACAACACCTACAACTCACAACGTGACACAGAAGATGCACCTGGAATCACAAAGCGAAACGCGTCGAGTGTTTGCGCTGGCGTCGTTTAGTGGAAATTTAAAGCAGCATTTTTCAGCTTTAAGTAGTACTTTTACACGTCCCAACCCAACATATAAATTAAACCTACCACCGCTTCGGGAAAATTTAGGCCAGTGCTGAGAAGAACTCGCATACGCAGTGTTCACCTCGGCGTTCTGTCGAGTGTACATTTATTCGTACTATCGGCCTCCCCGAGACTTCGTTCGCGTTCAAGCTCAAACAAATGTTAAGAGTTTTGGCCCAGTCCACTTGCAAAGATCTTTAAAACGGAACCTCAATCACATTTATAGGTCCCAGCACCGCGACACAAGCTGGTGGAAAAGGAATGATCTTACACAAGTAATATTTAAAAAAAAATGCTTAATTTACCCGCACTTAGAGACGTAAGGGCAGGCCTTGCAGGCGTACTTCTTCTCGTGGTTGACGACGAGCTTCGACAAGTGGCGCTTGTTCGTGAAGCGGAACTTGCATACGAAGTGTTCACCTCGGCGTGCTGCCGAGTGTACATTTATTTGTATACTTTATTTACCCGCACTTAGAAACGTAAGGGCAGCCCTTGCAGGCGTACTTCTTCTCGTGGTTGTCGACGTGCTTCGACAGGTGGCGCTTGTTCGCGAAGCGGAACTTGCATACGCAGTGTTCACCTCGTCGTGCTGTCAAGTGTACATTTATTGGTATGCTTTACTTACCCACACTTAGAGACGTAAGGGCAGGCCTTGCAAGCGTACTTCTTCTCGTGGTTGACGACGTGCTTCGACAGGTGGCGCTTGTTCGCGAAGCGGAACTTGCATACGAAGTGTTCACCTCGGCGTGCTGCCGAGTGTACATTTATTTGTATACTTTATTTACCCGCACTTAGAGACGTAAGGGCAGGCCTTGCAGGCGTACTTCTTCTCGTGGTTGACGACGTGCTTCGACAGATGGCGCTTGTTCGCGAAGCGGAACTTGCAGATCTCGCACTCCACATCACCCGGTTTCTGGTGGAAAACAAAAAATGATTAATACAAATACAAATACAAATTCTTTATTCATAGGCAGGATTACAGTTCAGGTTGACGATTGAGGATTTCTTTTAAGTAAAGATATACTTTAGAAGATCCTCGCTCTCCATAGCAATTACATGGGTAACATACCTTTAGAAAACAAGAACAAAAAATAAAAAATGATTAGGCTGTAGGGGAAACAATTGAGCAAGAGATGCGCTAATTTTATTGTGCGTGCGTGCGTGTGTGTGTGTGTGTGTGTGTGTGTGTGTGTGTGTGTGTGTGTGTGTGTGTGTGTGTGTGTGTGTGTGTGTGTGTGTGTATGTGTGTGTATGTGTAACTTACATTTATATTATTACATATATTTTACAACATAGTAAATAACATATTTATTGTAAATATATTTAAGATAATAAAGTTTATTTTATTTAAGTTTAGGCAGAGGTAAGAATTACCTTTTTTTCTTTTAGTTGCAAGAATGGAATAAAAATTTAATCACTAAGAAGTATTTCTGTTTCTTTGTAATCTAGAGTTTTTAAAAATGCAGTTGTAGCCGTTTTACATCTGTATTTATTCATTGTATATATGTTTAAAATTATATTGATTTTATTGTATAGTTTACCCGATCGTGTTAAGTATTGTCGCTCAGCATACACTGTTCTAACCGGGACGGTAGGTGCTACTTTAAAATTTAGTCTTTTGTTTAATTTGGAAGAGTCAAAAGGCAAATCTTTATGTACTTTTAGAATTGTATTTAATATGAAGAGCTGGCGAACCGAGAGAACATCACTTAATTTATAAAGTTCACTAGTAGAGAATCTATGTCGCTTAAAATGCATTACTTTTAGGAGTGCTCTCTGTGCTCTTTCCAAGTCCAAAAACTTTATTTTAGTAGCCCCACCCCAAACAGGGATACAGTACACCAGTAGTGACTGAGCCAGTGTAATATATATTGTCTTTAAAAGTTTTTTATCCATTAAATTTTTCAGTTTGTAGAAAACCCATATAAGTTTTCTCGTTCGTCCCATCATGATTTCAAGATGAGCGTGCCAGGTCAGTCTTTGGTCCACTACAACCCCTAGATATTTGGTTTCAGCTACTTTCATTATAGACGGGCAGTCACATGTGGATTGTTCCATTCGGCATGAATGAATTTTAACTACGTAATTTGATTCTGGTTGTGATGAGCTATAGTTTGTGAAGGCTATATAGTTGGTTTTTGCTGTGTTCAACGTAAGCAAATTTGATTTCAGCCATGCGTTAACCTTAGCAAGACCTAATTCAGCAGCAGTGCGAACAGAGCTCCATGTATCACCTGTAAAGACAATAGCAGTGTCGTCTGCGTACGAAAAAACTCTTCCTCCCGCAATGTCCATGTCACAAAGACTATTAATATAGATTAAAAATAAGGTTGGTCCCAAAACACTTCCCTGTGGAACACCGTACGTCACACACATTGCCTTCGCCACTAACATAGTTGTCTATTTTAACACATTGCTTTCGGTTATTGAGGTAATCCGCGAATAATTCCAGAGCGACTCCCCTTACGCCCATGTTTTCTAGCTTTTTTATTAGAATGGGTACAGAGACGGTGTCAAATGCTTTTTTGAGATCTAGAAATATTCCAAGACACTTTTTTCCTCTATCAACATTTGCAACAATATGGTTAGTTATGGCTGTAACAGCGTCTTCCGTTGAGAGATTTTGACGAAAACCATATTGTGATTTTGACAAAAAGTTGTTTTTGTTTAGATATGATAAGAGCCTCTTATTTATTATTTTTTCTAAAACTTTAGATAATGCTGTTAATACTGAAATAGGTCTGTAATTTGACACATCATCTCTGCACCCACTCTTATACACAGGCGTAATTATTGCTTTTTTAAATGCATCAGGAAAGACACCGTTTCGGAAACATAAGTTAGTAAGGCGCATGATTAAGGGAACCGTCACTTCGTTAGCTAATTTTAGAAATTTAGCGGGTATATTATCCCAACCTGAAGCACTCTCAGATTTCAAGCTCATTAATATCTTATAGACTTCTTCACAATCTGTTTCCATAAAGGTAAATGATGCCACTGGGGGAGAAGGACAGTCCTTGGTAACAATTGCTGGATGTGAGAGATGGTCTGAGCTAATGTTCAGAGCTAAAGTCTTTCCAATATCTGTAAAGACTGTATTTACATAGTTTACAGATAACTGTGGAGAGGATTTTATGTCTAGTAACTCCAGACAACTTGTTTTGTTAGTTTTACGGTTTGTTATGTGGTTAATTGTTTGCCATAAAGATTTAGGATTTTTCCTATTATTGTTTAAAAGGTAGGGACCTTTTCGTATTGTATTTTTAATTTTCGTATTAGGTTATCACAAAAATTGCGATATCTTTATATCTTGAAAATCTCTAAAAATTGATATATCGATATAAGTTATTTTTAAGATAACGTTAAAGGGGTCAGTACGCAGTTTACGCTGCATGTCATTTCTATTTCGAATGCATTTAAGGATACCTGGAGTAATCCATGGCTTGATAATACGTTTCTTTGAAGTAATACGTTTTGTTATGGTACAATCGTTCAAACACTGCTTAATTTTGACAATGGATATGTTTGCAAGTGCAGCGGGATCGTCATATGAAGTAAATTTCCCATTCCTTTAACCTAATTAGTGCTTTTTCGTAGTTAATGATAGTCTTATGTTTAAATTTGTTTTCTAAAGTTTTACCGGTATTGTTTATTTTTAGTAATATCATATGATGATCTGTTATAGTGCTATCAAATACAGTGACTGTCGCGGAACTCGCACCCATATCCATTCACAGAATAAAGTGGTCAAGACAGCTAAGTTCTCGTGTTGGCAATAAATGACCAGGAAATAGCCCATGTGTTGCGAGCATGTTAAGGTAAGATAGTCTGTTAGTTCGTTCGTATGGATATTCAGTAGCTTTTTCAGTGGTATTTATATTAATATTAATATCCCCCGTGATAATTATGTTTTTGTGTGATTTTATGCTTTCCAAGTGTCTGCTTAATGAGCTAATAAATCCATCAGCATCTTTATTGGAAGGAGATCGGTAGATACAAATGATAACATAGTCAAGTAATGTAACCTGTAAACATGATGCATCTTTTAATTGAATTTCCCTTGTAGTGCTATGATAAACATTTTTAATGTAGACAGTAACGCCGTCACATTGGTTGATATGGTTTGTGGTCGTAAACGATTTATAATTCCTCAGCTGGGGTACCGGTTTATTTTCGTCAAGCCTGCATTCAGTTAATGTCAGTAAGTCAATTTCGAAATCAAAATTACCCAGAGAAACACAAAAACTGTCAAAGTTTCTGTATATGCTACGAATGTTTTGTGTCAGTAGAGTAAAATCTGTATTACTAACATATAGATTACTTATTAATATACGAGTATGTAGATGGATGATGGATAAAAAACTTATTTATTTCTTTATTCAATAAGGTAACTAAAGTAGGTACAACATACCAAAATTACGAAAAGGGAAATATATAATACAAAATCAGTAAATAAAAAATTGTAGGTTGGTTATCTATAATATAAAAATATGTGGGGCTTTCCTTCCGGACGCTGTAACTCCAGAACGCACGAACCGATTTCCACGGTTTTGCATTCGTTGGAAAGGTATCGGGCTCCGAGAGGTTTATAGCAAACAAAATTTAGGATAATTTCAACAGAAAAGCAGGAAAACAGGGATAATCATTTTTCACATACAGCGCCATCCATGATACATTGCATGCATTACAAATCAATATGGTTTTGCGTGGTGGTGGAGGAGATTGTGAGTATCCCTCATGAAAATAAGTACGTTTAATTTTTAATAGATTGCGCCTGATGCGTGATACAAGTCAATACACCAGATGGCTTCTGGTATCGTTTATAGCTATGATGCTAGAGACAGACACACAGATAAACGCAACAACACAAACACTTATTGTGTATAAGTAAAGAGTAGACACAGAGGTTAAACATATAACACCCCTCTTTTTAAAATTAAAAAAAAAAACAACGGGCAGGACAACGTCTGCGGAGTCCGTTAGTCTATAATATAAAAATGAATCGCAAAATGAGTTGGTAAGTGCTTAAGAAAGCCTGACCGTTTTGGCCAATTCTTTTTTTATATACTCTTTAAAAGAGATCGTTCTTACGAAGAAAAAAAAACAACGGGCAGGAAAGCGTCTCCGCTAGTACCTACATACCAAATAAAAATACACACAAAATTACATAAGTCCAACCAGCCGTTTCAGAGGTGTTCTGTGACATGAGAATTCTTATTATAAGATTTGTGCACTCACGACTTCGTGCCGCGAGCGGTGATGCTGCCAGGCCGCGTCGTTGATGAAGCCCTTGTAGCATAGATCGCATTTGTACGGAGCGTTTATATAGTTGGACGACGTCTTGCGGGCTTCTATTTCTTGTAGCTGTTCTTCTTTCTGGAAAGAAAATGCTATTTGAATTGGAATATTTTCTTTATAATAAACACTTAGGTATTTCTTATAAAGACACTCAAGCTGAGCGTTATTTTAAAGAGCGCGAGGTCTAAGACTACCCATTGCCTTCTTTCTGCATGACCTTGAGTTTGACTGGCAGAAAATGCTATTAGCATTAAGTTCACCCTTTGTACATTTCATGTGCAACAAAGTTTTGAATAAATAAAATAAGATAGATAAATAGTTTGTTTCATACAAACGGCTGCCACCTCCGATAGCTTTTTTGTATGAAACTGACAGTTATCAACTTGCCTTTCATTCAAAGGTATAAAGAATATTGAGATCGGCCGCCTGACAACATGAGATAAACTGCAAAGCTAACAGGTTACTTATCGAGAGCACAATGATGTTGACGTACTCCTCCAAGTTTTCATCAACATTCAGAACTCCACCGGTGTTGATGGTGCGGCGTGCGGTCCGGCTTTTCAAACGCGGCATTTTTCCGCTGCCGCCCGCGACCTCTAAGATAAATATCTGTCTCTTCCATACAAATGGCTGTAACCTCATATAGTTTTTAGTATGATATTCACAGTTATCTTACTTTCACTCCAAGAAAGGTAGAATATTGAAACCGATCGTTAAGA
Source organism: Pyrausta despicata (assembly GCA_963921415.1). Lineage (NCBI taxonomy): Eukaryota > Metazoa > Arthropoda > Insecta > Lepidoptera > Crambidae > Pyrausta > Pyrausta despicata. Next base: position 13,228,590 of record OY992861.1, on the reverse strand, counting down.
GATCATCATTTCATTTGTGCGACGCCCATATTTCGCAATTGGTCCTGCGTTACCCACAAACTTCAAAAGATCGTCTGTCTACCTTGTAGGGGGCCTGACCAGGGCACGTCGCCCAGTACACGGTCGTCATTCGAGAACTTTTTCTCCACCACGGCCCTCGGTTCGCCGCGCTATGTGTCCCGCCCACTGCCACTTTAGCTTAGCAATTAATAAATAAATATTTCACAACAATCACACCAATTCTCTAGTCCCAAATTAAGCTACGAGGCTTGTGTTATGGGTACTAGATAACGGATAAACATACTTAAATACTTTTTTACGGATAAACATACTTAAATAAATACATATTATACACAGAAAACACCCAGACCAGTACAAACACACATGTTCATGCACACATATGTTTGTACTGTGCGGGGATCGAACCCGCGACCCTTGGTTTTAGAAGTCCGACATGTAGACCACTGCACCAAACGGTCGTCAATCGGTCGATTTAGTTCTCCTGCGTATCTCTACATTTCTGATTCGATCGCGCAGAGCGTTAGAGTGTGAGAGGCAGTGTTGCCAGATGTCCCCCTTTTTTAACAAAATTAGATATCCCACTTTTGGGGAAAACAGAAATATGTTTAAACGAGTGTCTTTCATATTATGTATACCAAAATCAAACTACTTTTCTAAGCGCGTTTTTTTACTGTTTTACCTATGTCCCACTTTTGACAAGAAAATCGCACTTTTTTCAGTCAAACAGTTTCAAAATCCCGACTTGACCAAAACCAAATATACTGAAAAGGTTACTTACCGAAAGCACAATGATGTTGACATACTCCTCCATGTTTTCATCGTCATCTAGCACTCCCCCAGTGTTGACGGTGCGGCGAGCGACCGGCTTGCAGTGTGGGGTGCCTTTCCGCGGCCGTCCGCGAGGTATGCGGTTCGCCACCTGAGCAGGGCTAGGCTCTGAGGGCTCCGCTGTTTGTTCATGTTGGTTTTGTTTATGTTCTTCGCTTAATGAATTCTAAAAAAAAATTTTTTTTTGTTTTAATTCACACCTACTTGAGCACCATTCTTTGGTGGGGTGTGGTAAGCATGAATTTAAGTTACTTTATACAGCATGCTTTGTATATAAAATGGCTAGAAAATGTATTGGTAAATAAATATATTGCCAACCAATGGGTATGAAAAACGAACTTGCACCAAAAAAAAAATAGATATTTTTGTGTGCTACTTGGCTTTTAAAGAAAATGTGTATGGAGAATGGCAGAAGCAAACACAACATCCACTAGTTTGCTTATAAATATTGTTTTAACAATACAAGTAGAAAGTAAAAATCATTAATTACCACATAATTTATGATTTCTGAAACTTTTATCTCTTTTTTATCCGTTTTCTTTTTCTTTTCTTTAGTTTTATTGGTCTTTTGTTTCAATTTTTTTTTATTAATTTTGTGTAAAACCAACGGTTCATTGTCATCGCTGGAGAAACGTATATCATCATCACTAATTTCATGCTTAATGTAGTCAATATCTATATCATATTTTGGTTCTTCTTCTACAACATCTTCATTGCATATCTCATGCTTCACAGCAAAGATCTCCGACTCTTCAAATGAAATATTGATAATACTATCGGAAGAAATGTTGTGACTACTCAGTTTTGAAACAAGGTTTAAGTGAAGTCTGTTAATATTTCTGATGCTGCTGTCTGTTAGCTGTAGCAAAAAATTTGAAGAATAAGTTTGGAGTGCAAAAAATTTTACAGCTTTACCCACAGCTTTGTGGAAAAGATTTTGAGTTCAAAAAAATTCAATAATAATAAATACACTAAAAATGACACTAGAGAAAGGCATAGTGACTACCTTAATATGTTTTTTTCATTCTCTTACCATTCCCATGGAATTTATAGCATTACATAATGCAGTCTGACCCCATAAGCATTTTTCTGTGAAGAAGTATGTGTTCTTAATCAAAGCAGCACACTCAAAACACGCGTACGGTGGAAGATCCATAGAAGACAAAGTCTGTAAGGTAAATATCCATTATCATATTTTTATAGATACATAGGACTATAAACAGATGTAAACTTTATTGAAAACTAATTTGCAACTCGTAAACAAATTAAACTTACTTCTATTGATTTTGCATAGTGATCCAACGGTTGTAGTCTCAAATCATACATCTTTACGTCCATAATAAGGCAAATTCTGCATACTTTTACTTGCTCCATGCTTGTATTAAATCTTTTTTATTCAGGAAACAACTGAAAAACATAGTGAAAAACCTTATTTTGTAAATTCGCGGCAGAAGATAGAGCTAGAAAATCATAGAACTTCTTCATATACAAAACTTCACGAAAACAATTTGGAAAAGCTCATTTTAAACAGCATACTTAAGTATTCGATCACAATTTAAAAATCTACCGTATGGTTCACTTCAATTAGCGATGTTTATGTCGGGCAAATCATTTATTATTATAAAATACAAACCGTCAAAGAATGTCTAGTTTTGCACAAGACGCCAAAGCTGGCTTCCATCTTGACATTGCGTTTGGTTCCTATCAGCTGTTGATTGGTATGGTTGCGGTTTGCACAAAGCAAGCGTTACATAGCGTTTCGTTACTTTAAAACTTCGTAACGTTCTAGAGACTCGCGCATAATTAATAATCAGGGAGTCTGCTGAGGGTCCCATACAGATTATTGATACACTTTTTTATTTTTGAACAGTCATGTTGACTGTTCAAAAATAAAAAAGTGAATTCCTTTCGTACGAAACCAACGTCACAAAAAAAAAACATTATGTGCCAAGAAAACAGCTGGTAAGCTTCAACGGCTGGATGAGTTTTGACAGACCCTAACCACAGATTACTAAATTAACCACCGTAAATACCGTGATTAAATTATCTTTCGAATAATATTCGCACTGAAATCGGTCCATCCGTTCGGGAGCTACGATGCCACAGACGAACACACACAAACAGTATAGGGCTCAAACTTATGACACCTCTCTTTTTCGTCGGGGGTTAATATGGAAGATTTTCAGCACGGAGGATGACTCCGAATCGGCTCGGTAGGTACCGACTACCGACCGAGAATAAAACTAACAAAGAAACCGGCCCTGTCTTTTTTTTAAATAAAAACTGGATGTATCTTACGATTATTATTATCATAATGAATGTATCAAAGCAAAATTATGTTTACCGATCGTTACCGACATGAAAGCACTATGTCCAATTTTTATTTATCTATCATAGACGGCCGCATATTCTGGTTTGTTCCTGTGCAACTACGTAACTTTGTTCCCGTTTTCAGTCAACTGTGGTGCTTGTCTAAAGGGAGAGCGGCATGAGTAATGATGATGATGAATGATGATAGTTACTTATGTTTTATCGTGATAATAAGCATTCACGTTGCAAACTTATGATAATATTTTCGCAGCAGAAAAAATCTACTCTCTGAGGCAGGGTTCGAACTTGCGTCTATGGGAATCATGGAACATGTGCGTAAACAACTCCGCCACCCAACGAAACATAGTCAAAGTTTTTTTTTATTCTAGCTTCATTGCACAACCAAAGGTGGACTTAACGCCTTAGGGCATTCTCTACCAGTCATACATTTGGGGTAAGCAGAAATGAAAGTTTATTGGAATTTACTATTTACTACAGCTTTTTAAAGCTGATAGACGGTTTCTAGCGACCGGCACGACCGCGACCCGAGACCGTGACGAAGGACCGCGGTCCGCGACTCATGTCGCCACGCGAGCGACCCAGTTTTCAAATGTGGCACACTTTGAAAGTCGCGTGACGTCACGAGTTACGGTCTCGCGTCTCTGTCGTGCCGGTCGCTAAGAACCGACTGTCACCTTGAAGGGCGACTGTCTAGAAGGTCAACTACGAAAAATGGAGGAAAGGTCAAAAAATTTCCGAAAAGCAGGGATAAAATTAAATACCAAATTATTTTCCTTTTTCAATACATTCTCCTGCCACATAAATACATATCTCAGACCTAGAAATAATTGGTTTATATCATCGAAAAAAAATATTTGTCTCTGGTGTCGAAATAGGGTGAAATTGCTGACTCGATTCTTCTTCATTGGAAAATTTTTGTTCACGGAGCTCTTAATTCAATTCTGGAAATAAAAAATAATTACTGGGGCTAGGTCTAAGCTATAGGATAGGTTTTCCAGATGTTCCAATCCAAGCCGCATTGGGCGCACGGGTGCGCGTGTCGTGCACACCTTTTGCTAAATTTCCTCTTCTTTTTTCGTTGATTGACTCTTTTAGGTATTTTTTCATAATAAGTTATGTAGTAACTATTTAGTTATCTGTGTTAAGGCCAAGTATAAGCCCGTTAAGATGACACCTCGTTCTTTATAACCCATAAGTAAAACACCTTCTGAATCCGAAAAGATCTTCGCCACGATTTTTCCAGCCGATCGCGACACTGTTCTTTGTTGGAGGTAACAAGACTTTTTATGCCACTGCATGGACTGCTGCTTTGACTCAGGTTCAAGTTACATTATATTACATTATATATTACATTATATATTATATACTGTTATTATATTACATTCTTTTTTTTTTGGTTTGCTTAATTTTAGTTTAAATTTTCACTATATTGTATTGTAATATGTGCCAAATAAATATTTCTTCTTCTTCTTCTTCTTAAGTTTCATCTCCAGTAAAAATTCGGGTCGGATACATTTTTTTCTACTTTTTCGATGGTTTCTGGACAGTGGCGTAGCATGCCGTGGCGGGGCCCCATATAAATATTTTTTGGAAGCCCTTATGAAGGGTAAAATTAACTCAATTCTGAAATTTGGGCACTTTTTTACGATCTCCTTTCGAGTGTCCACAGCTATTTCCAAAAAGCTTTTAGATTCTCTCAGAACATCAAAAAGTACGAGCGTAGCGATCCTTCAGAAAGTATAATAGATGAGTGTGTAAGTGAGTCGAGAAATCGAGATTTTTCTTTCAGAAATACATAATGGTTGCAAGCGGAGGGAGCGCTCTAGATTTAAAGCTTTGTGATCCCGCAAACTTTCACAAAGGCACATTGCCCGAGCAAAGCGAGCGCCCAAATTTTTAAGCTTTAAGATTTACTTTGCTTGCTTTTATGAAATTAGTGCATTAGCGCTCGATATTTTTCTAATAAAAGTAGAAATAGGTATACAAGGGCTCCAAATTTCAGAAGCAACAATTTTGTGCGCGAGCGAAGCGAGTTACCTGTTTTCGTAACTCCGCTGGGGTCATCTTTTTTCCATTCACTCTACACTCTTACATAACAAAAACAACTATTATTGTTTGCAAATGCACTTAAATGGGAAATCCCGCAGCCTGCGATACATACCTGAAATAGGGTAATTGACTTTTTTAACATTAACTTTTGATATCAAAACAGTTGCAAAAAAAAGTTTAATCGGTTTTTTTTTCGTCTTTTGGGTCCCCTGTGGATCGGGGGCCCTGTTCAATCTATACGGCAGATACGGCGCTGGCTACGCTCCTTTTTCTGGAGCGGAGGCCTCAATTGGCCGTCTGGGGCGATGGACATCGTCAGTAGAGTCCCTGTCTCGCTTGAAAAGGCCATGTCACTTGAAACGTAAATCATGTTTTTCCCAAGGGCAGAGTCTACTGAAACAGATGAAATCTTTTGGAAAATGTTTAAGGTGATTTTCCTTGTTTGGAAAGGAACTTAATGACAATTTTCTCCACGGTGGCTATTGTCTTCCCGATTGGCTCGTTCATTGGTGGATAACTAATAGGTTAAAGACCCGAAGAGGATCAAATTTGGTATTTATACTTGTAAAGAGTCTACTAGGATTTATTAAACTACCCCTACAACCTACAAACCCCTTCGTATATCATCCTATCCTAGACCCCTGACACAAATATTATAGCAAACATTTACCTTTCAGTAAAAATGAAGCTTCCCATTCAAATAAGTAGTTTTCTGTTTTATCGTGTAAGCATACAAGATGCAAACTTAAAATAATAATAAAATATGACATACTGACGGGATAGATGAAACAAACGTCAATAAACATAGTAAATGAGTAGTAAAAGTCACACTCACATCAAAGTAATTTACAGTAGGTAGTGAAAACATGTGTATGATAAACCCTAGATTTCAATCAGATCATTGATCAGATCAGTCAATCACCAAACAACATAATTAACAAATTACCTAATCCTGGGTGTGTAGGGTAAGGAACTATGGACCTTATTCTTCTAATCATTGCCCTTCACTGCCCTAATACCTATCTGTAAGTTAGTTCGTATGTACTTATTTCATTCAAAGCACTGCCTATGCCTGCCTACGTAAATTTTTAAACATTAATGTTGAAAGGAAGTCAGTTACGTTTTTATGCACACAGCTTGTATATAAATAATGGAGATTCTACTATTCGTGTTTATTTTTAAATTAATTCGATACATTAGTTAATTAAGGCTAGTTGCTAGGTAATTAAGTAAGCTTAATAGCTATGATGAGATTTAAAAGACTAACAAAAACCTATCTATAAAAAAACCCGCTACATAGCAAAGTAGGTTAGATAGAGGTGCTTACGTAAGCTTGTAATTACATTTATTTATACCTAGGTACCTACATTCACTTTACGTTCATAGTAAAATACCTAAACATTTGACATCTACTTTTAAGTATCGCTGTCTCGCTCTCGCACTCTGGGGATTATGTTCATGGAATGCGCGCGTCGGCTAGTCTCGCTCCACGCGTCCGTACGGGGCAGATTAGTAAACGCTTTGAGTTGAATCTACCTTATTGCTATAACGATAAGGACCATTTCATAATTCTTAATTGAGTTAGAGTGCCTTACGGAAACGAAATCTCTGTAGCGAGGCTAGTCATAGTGACTACTTTGTAAAAGTACATTCATAAAATTATTATTACGTTAAGTTAGGGAGTGATATATTTTTATATCTTTTCTTAGTACTTGTTAATTGTTGAGGTCTATTTGAGAAAACTCATACTGTGCTGGTATGCTTCTGAGACCTTCGTTCAGGTTATTTCTAGTGTTCTAAACTTTAACTAAATCAAAAGTCCTTGAGAAGTAGTCTCGTGGGGAGTGCGTCGACGTCATCGTCAGAACTTTTTGTAGTTATGTATTACTGGAAGCAGTGACCTGATTGGCCAACAAAGCCTTGTCGGCGGCCATTTTGTCGAGCTGAGTCACCAAAAGGTGAAAAATGTACATGAATTGATGCGCACTCCCCACGAGACTACATTACGGTATTGGGCATTTCCCTGAACAGAACACAAAATTTGGGTTTCATGTTCCTTACCTACCACAGAGCGTGGCAAGTTAAAATAGTTTTTCCATGTTAATAATGTAATACTAGTTATCAAAATATACTGTTTTCTACAGATTAGTTGAAGACAGAACAGTTTACAAAAGTTTGTTGCGGTTAAACTGCGAAAAGTTGCATTTCCAGCGACAACCACCGACTACCATCACATGGTGGATGGACCTGAGTTTGTGAAGTCAATGTGCAGTGTTTCTAACGAAAATTGATACCAAATAATTGAATTTAGTGTATCTGTCAAAACGGTGAAGTGATAAGTTGATGTCACATTCAGCGGGCGCGTTTGTTTACGCGCCTCATCATGACTGAAAAGTGCTAGTGAAACGATGCAGGATGTAGTCGTGACCTGAGATGTTTTGTGGTGCACCAACCTTGAACGTGTTCTATTGAAATTAGCTTTTGAGAGCGCGTGCAAAGTCGTAAACATGACGGACCCAGCGGTCAAGGTGAAGACGGAGCGGCCAGACGAGGCCGAAATTAGGGAGTTGGCCGCCAAGATGGTGGAGGCCAACAAAGCGAAGGCGCTGGCGGCGTCGGTTGCGGCCGCTCGGCCTCCGCCCGGGGTGCTGGGCGTGCCGCCAGCGGGCGCGGGAGGTCAGATGGGTATCTTGAATTTCCTAACCCGCAAGCCTGGCGCGCCGGCTGCGGTCGACACGCGGCCCGCTCCCGATGCGGAGAAAAAGACGCCCGCGCCCGACGAGGCCAGCTGGAAAGGCCACTTCGGGTGGGACATGCTGGGCAAGTGCCACATTCCCTACATCTACCGGTCCGGCGAGAAGTACGTGGCGGTCCGGATGGTGGAGATCCGACTCCTCAACAAGTACCTGAACTATCTCCATGCAGACATCTACTCGTGTACATGCATCAGAAGTTACTACATCACGGAAGTCGAAGCGCGGCTCCTGAACGAAATCAACAACAGGCATTGTGATGGCCAGTTTGGCCGGGAACCGTTTACATCAAAAGACTTAGTAGTGCGGTTATCGGACGCTTATGAATTTTACAATTTCTTGGACGTTTGTTACAATAAGTTATTAAGAGGTACAACCAACAGTAAAGACAAGTGTGGTTTTATCCGTATAAATAAGGAATCAGTGGTTCCATACACAGTGAGAGACAATCAAAAGTTTGTACCACTATTTTACTTTGAAGGTGAAACTGACAATTTGAAATTGAAGGCTGACCAGTTGAAAGGCTGGGACTTGTCGTATCTTAAGTTTTGTTGTAAAGTGCAGGGTATAAGGAATGAGTTGTTTGCTAGTGAGACGTGTTCAGTGATCAGTTTGTCGGACATCAAAAGCTATTTTCCCCCTGGGACGGAGTTTGAGGAGTACTGGCCTAACAAAGTGGTGGACTCTCAGCTGCTCATCTCAGCAAAGGGTAAGAATGTTTATCATGACACTCAACTACTTATGTTGCTTTGTTTTTAAATTGCCATCACATTGTTTCTTCTGTGGTTTTCACAACTATACATAATTGAAACTGATTGTCTACACAAGATTATTATATAGCTTGCAATTTACAGACAAAACCTGTCATTACTATCAGCACTTTTCTATGGCATCATTTTTAGGCATTTAGTTTCTATATTTTTAGCATAAACAATGCAAATTCCTTTACAATGTGAAATTAAAACACACTTAAAGAAAAAAAGGACTGCCACGGGATGCCACCAAGGGATTCAAACCACCACCTCTTGCAAGCCAGGCAATTGCTCTACTAATAATTGAGCTACCGTGACACTTACTCATTGACCTGAATTACTTAAAGTGCTTCTTTAAAAATTGAAGAAAAAACTAAAATGATGCAGCATAAGTTTTTTCTTTTTGCTTTTAAGCATTTAATTTTAGTTTATTCTGAAAAAGCATTTACTTGTTCATTTGCATGGGCTGCATTCACTTTATCAATTTTAGTTATACCCATACACCTGGCAAAAAAAATATTGCAAACACTATAGATCTCAATTATTTAGTTTTCAGTAAAAAATATATATGATAACTAGCGGACCCGCAGACGTTGTCCTGCCCGTTTTAAAAAAAAAAAAACTCTGATCTTTTAAACCTTCCCTGGACTTCCACGAATATTTCAAGACTAAAATTATTCAAATCGGTTCAGCCATTCTCGAGTTTTAGCGAGACTAACGTACAGCAATTCATTTTTATTTATAAGATAAACAGCAGTAATATTGCCAACTTAATTTGAAAAATAGATATCCATGGACAAGGTTAACTTGCTCACAACTGTGAGCAATAGTTAAAAAAATATTTCTGAAGTGAAAAAGCAAAAGAATACAGCAATTTCAAAGAAAGAAATACCTAATACACTAAATAAAGTCTTCCATAAAAATGCAAAATTATCTTCTGCACAAGTTGGTATATTTTTTCTCATATTCTCTTAGTAGGTTAAGGCAATATAATTGCATGAAGGTTTTTGCTACCAACTTACAACCAAATTTAGACTTTATCACCCTGATGTAGAGACTGTTACAGTGTCCCACATCCTAGGTAGTGTCTGGGCTAAGAAAAAATGTGCTTAATCTCATGGGCAAAAAGGTGTTAATTATGAAAATTCATAGCTGAATAAAAAAGAGCCAAGTTGGGTAACATTTTTTGTTAATTCTCAATTTAATTACTGTAAGAAAAGTTAAAGAGCCCTGTGTGATGATGAATTAAGCATGCACAAATCAGAAAGTCTCCTTTATTTATGTTGTTATCTATTGGTTTTTAACTAAATATAAGTATGTTATACTTGTAACCACCATAACCACCAAGCTACAGCTCAACTATAAGGAAAATTAACCAAGTTTTTTTTATACAAGTTGGAATAAAACTGAATCTGTCCACGTTACAAACTGATAAATACATGTAGGATAGGCTTTATGTATGATCATGATGCCGCGCACGTCGAAAGTAAGCTTAAGAGACATTCAATGCAAGGATGTCACCTATTGAGAATTAATATAAATTTTATAATTTCAAAAACAATTTGTCTTTGAAACAATATCACTTATCAGCTCACGTTTCACAGGATCCGTATCTGGTGGTGGTCAGTGGACCCGAGCGCCACCTGCGCCTCCCCCAGGCGCCGTGGGCAGCGTGGGGGTGGGCGGCGCGGCCAACTTGGGCGTGGGGGCCGCACCGACCCGCGGGCGCCGCCCCAACTCGCAGCGGCACTCGCCGGCCTCAGCCGCGATGCAGATGCCTCACGCGGCCAGCATCTCGGCGGCGGCCGTGCAAGCGCTGGCCAACGGCTGGAGTCTGCCCGGTACACTCACGGCAGCTCAGACACAGCATGTGCTGCGACTTGCTCAGGTGATAATGTGAAAATTGATGATGTTAATCACTTTGTTCTTTAGAATCTGTAATACAAAAAAGGGAAATAAATAAATAATATAAGTAAATGTACAACAACATCACATACATTGATCTGACTCCGGAGTAAGTAGCTTAAGCACGTGTGTTACAGAAATCAGAATCAATAGTGGTATTACAAATAAACTTAAACAAATACATATAACACCCAGACCAGTACAAACAGACACGTTCATGAACACAAATGTTTGTACAGTGCGGGGATCGAACCCGCGACCTCTTGGTTAATAGTCAACTTCTTGACCATTACACCAAAGTGGTCGTCAAATGGAAACATAGGCTTCAAACATCCTGACCTTCATTCCTTTTTAACCTTAAAAGCCCAAGAGGACGGCGTATTCTCGTGCTCTCTGAGATACGAGTATCGCGCATTTGGTTATACGCTCAGCCGTCTTACCATCCAAACATGTTTCAATATCAATCCAAGATCAATGCGATCCCAATGTTAATTTTAAAGTCACGTGATTTCTTACTCTTGAACCCAGTGACAGCAACATTGGATTGAAATTGGAATTGCGCCGCGATTGTTTTATAGCGCGTGAAGTAAGCCGCGTGCTAGTGTTGCTCCACGCACTATAATTAACCGGTAATTGAGTTACAAAACGCGATTGCTTCAAAATAATCAACCAAATAACTAATTTGGAGACAAATCTTTGTTTGATTGTTAAATCTTAACCTAATTTGTAAAGATTCATTAATAATCAGCATTTAAAACACAAGATTGAATATGTGTGGCTGTAAAAGTATCACGTCTTTCCCTGCACTATAATAAAAAACAAAGGGATCTCTAGCTAACTTAATGATACTCTGTGTTCTCAAGTTTCAAGTACCTATGCTTAATTATTTTAAGAGGTTTGTTAAAAAACTGATGAATGAGAATGGAATGTATTCTTATCTTATGTAGGTAGGTGCCTAAATACGCAGTTTTGGGTTTTTGTCATCTATTTGAAAAAAAAATAGTTTGTAAGTTTGGTGGATTTCAAGTGTTTCTCAGTGGTGAATGGATTATAGGTGATTATTATAATAGTTTACAGGTTCGTAATTTTACCCAAACAAGTATTCTTTTAACCTTGTAATTTGCCCATAATATTTGTCAAGCTCGTAGAAAATACTCTCTTGTATGATGCATTATTTAACACCCATTTCGCCTTTTTAGAGCTCTTTCTCATCATAATTGATTAGAATATTGTTCATACACACTAATCAAGCCCTAATAAACACGATTTATCGCTTAAAAACTGCGAAAAATACAAAACAATCTGTAAAAAGTTACACTTTTGCTATTGGAAAAATTTTAATCGACAAGCAATCCTAACGCAATTTCAACACAATATTGAGCTGTCAAAATAGTTCAAGAGCAGTGTTGCCACCGAAGTATCAAGCTACCCACCAGAAGCGACCTCTGAAACCACCAGAAATCCACTAACAAAACTCGCGCCAGTTTAAAAAATCGCGAATTTTTCCACCAACTTTATTTTTAGCAAATTTTTGTTCATCGCGAAAGAAAACAATATTTAAAAGATACGTTTATTGGAGAAATAACATTAAAATTACACATTATGTAACAAAAATAATGAAATTATATTAATAAGTCATCTTCAGATGAGTCGTTTCCGTCCGTACCATTATCGTCAGTCTCCGATTGGTACGACTCTTTGGTGCCAATTAATTTCACAGTATTGCTTGGGATTTCATAGTTGTTGCAGCATTTTCCCGCTATCTTTATTCCGCAGCGTACTCTTAATATAGCAGTTAAAAGATTAAGCCCCATCCTATTTCTCTGCTTGTTTTTTATTATATTCATACTGCTACACATAATCGAACAATGCGCGCACACAAACATCGCTAGTGAAGATTCTGCTCTCTGTGTATTTAGATCTTTTTTAACTGTTTTACCCACTAGATGAAAGAGTGTTGCTGCATGATGGAATTAAACTTCAAAAACGATACGAGTGGAGTTCATAGTTGTCGTTCCAATATTTGAGAAAAAAAAATCCACGGGTTGCACTCCGGGAGTGCCGGCAGAAGTGAAAACTTAACAACCGTCTTACGGTTTTTCGATCAGCATCACGTGACCTGACGCGAGTTTCACAGTTTCTACCCATGCCACAAAAGTGCTCAACGCCGCTAAAGAAGTTTTCACTTCAAAAATACTAAATTCTTAAATTCCACTAGACAAATCCACTAGCCACTAAAGTCAATATTTGTCCGCGAAAAAGCAAGCCAAAACCACCAGATTTAGTGGAAAATCCACTATGTTGGCAACACTGTTCAAGAGTAGCGTTAACAGCCCAATCCCAATTTCATTTAGTTCCTAAAATGCTCACACAATTTCATTACAATTTGGCGCTAGTGTATAATGTCAAGAGTACGAAACGACGTAATTCCAATGTCGATCCAATGAAATTAGATTCAAGAGTAAGCCTGCAGGTTTGCGTAGTAGATTCTTTACCGCCCGCTTTCGGGCTTTTAACGTTAAGGTAAAAGTTGGAAGCGGACTTCATGAAGTTGCAGCAGACGGCACGTTACATGACACTTCTGGTTTCTTTGTGTTCTGTGTGAATCGTGTCGCTTCATGTCGCTTGCATTGCAGGGTATTTCATACAGCCAGAAGTGTCACGACGACAAGCCGTCTGCTGCAACTTCATGAAGCCCGCTTCCAACTTGTACCTTTACACTCTCGTCTACATTGTGTCTATCTGGGCTACGTTTGTCCTGTCAAGCAAATGACAGGGGCCACGTAACACCCGGCCAATGGAAACAGTACTTGAGATTTTAAACAAGGCTTTTATTAACAAGAATCTGTCTCTATTGCTGTAGGCGCAAGTGGCTGCCCAAGCGCAGGCGGCCGCGCGGTACAGCAACGCCGCGATCGCAGCCGCCGCTGCCATGCCGCAGCACCGGTCGCAGCACCAGCGGAATGCCCAGCAGGTACATGCCCTTACTTTAATATTATTCAATTTTATAGCTCAACTAGAGGACCCCGCCCGCAAAAGGTGTCCTGCCCGTGGTTTTTAAAAATAATAATAAACGACTTGCCAAGATTCTTGTTTTATCCCAAGATACCATTTAATCGATATTAAAATTATTCTATTCTATCTTCCAAATCAGCTCATACCCTGTCTGTATACCAAATTTCATCAAAATCCGTGCAGTAGTTTCAGCGTGACTTTTACATTTATAATATTAATGTAATATTGTAATTTTACGTACTCTACGTCAGATTTGTTTGATGGATTGTCAAGTGTCTATGCTCGGACGCCGCATCGTGGCGACAAATAGGATATATGATCTCTACCTCGTGTGTGCATAAGTTTTGAGACGAAATAAAAGTTGAATAACTTTTTTTATAATTAACATTTATTTCTAAAATTTTCAGTAAACAATTAGTAGATAATAATAAACAAAAACTAATTATTATTATTCAAAATGACCACCCTTGTTTTTAATACAGGCCCTTAGACGATTTGGCCAGTCATCAATGACGGCATGAATCTTTTCCAGCGGGATTCGCTTTGCTTCTCGGACAAGAGCTCGCTTCAGTGACTCCAAGTTTGGGTGGGACTTTCGGCAGGCCCTGAGCTCTAGCTCAGCCTATAAAGCATAATCCAGCGGGTTTAGGTCGGGGCTGGAAGCGGGCCATTCGTTCGCCGTGATGAAGGCCGGCAAATTTTCCCTCAACCACGCTTGGGTGGTTTACGCTTTATGGGATGGCGCTGAGTCCTGTTGGAAAACCCAATCCTTGTTGTGAAACAAAGTAAGGGACAGGGGTTTCACAATAGGCTCTAAGATGTCAGTTTGATAGTTCTTGGCTTTCACCTTGACGCCTTGTTGACAGAAATGGAGCGGAGTGACACCTTCATACGAAACTCCCCACCATACCATCACACTAGCCGGATGATGAGTACGCGAGACATTCCGTGCTGAAGCCGGGACGTCCTTGCTACTTTTTGCATACACTTTATTGTTTTGTCGGTTGAACTTTTCTTCGACAGTAAAAATTTTCTCATCGGTGAAGAGTATTTTCCTCGCATCGTATCTCTTAAGCAGTATTGGACAACGTTCGCGTCGCAATTTACGAAGGCGATCGTTTAAAAAATGAACTTTCCTACGGCTGTACGCCCTCACCTTAAGATCATATTTCAGTATTCTGTTGACTGAAACGCGCGAAATATTAGGTTTTTTCTGAGTTCGACATGGATTTCGGCGAAGTCGCTCTCGGATGATTTTGATGTTCGCAGGCGTCCTTACAGAGCGCGGCCGACCACTCCTTTGGCGATCTTGCAAAGAATTGTCTTCTTGTATCGTTAAATAGTATAATACATGAAGTTACGGCTCACACCAAAAGTTTTCACCTCACGGAAAATCTCCATTGGTTTTTTCCCCGCCTTAAATAGCGAAATCACGGTCGCACGCTTTTCAACAATTCTTTTGTTCTCTCCATCACGAGAAAATTGAAAGAAATGAATTTGAAAATCAAAGGAATTAAAAGTTCAAAAAAAATTAGAAAAAGAAATAAATAGCAGCCAGTAATTTTTTTTTTTAGTACAAAGTTTGTCTCAAAACTTAAGAACACACGAGGTATAATGCTGATCTCTTTGTCTATTTTGGGTTTTATTACGATTCAACGCGGTTAAAATACCTTTTTTTGGCTGATAAGCTTTATGAAGATTAGGTAAGCAAAACTGACGTGCGTATGTAAGTTACATGCCTAGTCGCAATACTACTAACCCCAGTGTTATCTCTTATCCTATTCGATTCGAAGTTCGAACTCATTTAAACAGTTAACTGCATATGATCGCGAAACAACTTTTTAATCAGGGCTCACTAGTCATAATAAGTAGCAGGGACCGAAACCGGTATGACCAATACCGGTATTTTTTGGTTACAACCTTTATTTTTTTTACAGGTATTTTTAAAAGGTTACCTTAATTCTTAAATATTGAATACAACCTGTATTAATACCGGTTACCGAAATAAAAATTACCTTTTTTTATACGTGCCGTCGCCGCGTCGCGTCGGCGGCGCGTCTCGAAGTCATTGCCTGTGTGTGAGTGAGTGTATAGCCGCCGACCAATACCAATCACTGACCGCTGGCGCGTGAGACGTTAGACGTACGTAGTGCTTATCTCAGTTTGCTAGCGAGCGAGTGCTGGTTGTATTGGATTGTTTTGAACGCAAATATTTATTGTTTAGGGTAGACCGGGGTCAATTGAAACAGGTCATGATAGAAACAACTCAAAATTCTCGAAAACATAAGACCTACGCGAGTGATGCAACAAATAAAACAGGTCAGCGGCCATATTGAAATTTTGGGTCAGTAGCGCTCGAGCGAGCAAGCGACGCAGTTGTGCTGAGGACCCTTAGACGGATTTCGCGCCAAAAAGTAAGAATACACGGTATCATATTTTCTTGTATAGTGTTTTTCACCCTTGTCTTTTCACTGTTTTCTTTATTTGATTGTATTATTTAGCCATTTATGATTGTTTTTATTACTGTGGTTTAGCGATAAAACCTATTTAAATTGAAATTATTGACCTTGAAGTCAGACAAAGTCGGATGGGGATGATTGAATTTTTTACTTATGGATGATTGAAACGTTTCAATCTTCCCGGTGTTTCAACCGTCCCTAACTGCCTAAGAAGGGGATAATGTTTTTCAGGTGAACTACCTATACAGCGTGTAATATAAAG
The DNA here is from genome assembly GCA_963921415.1 of Pyrausta despicata. NCBI lineage: Eukaryota > Metazoa > Arthropoda > Insecta > Lepidoptera > Crambidae > Pyrausta > Pyrausta despicata. Next base: position 13,212,215 of record OY992861.1, on the reverse strand, counting down.
GGTATATTCATCGTGAAATGTGTGAATCTACCCATGAAACTGAACAACTTTCCCTAAGGAACATAGGTCAAATTACGAAAGAAAAGTTTTGACTTCCCATACTAAATACGCTATCAACTGATGCATTTTGTATGGAAGGTCAAACTTTTTTTTCGTTTTTCGACCTATGTTCCTTAGGGAAAGTTGTTCAGTTTCATGGGTAGATTCACACATTTTTCGATGCATATACCCTTTCTGTTACACGTTGTATATAATTTGATATTTCGAGAATGTACAGCTCACCGTGAAGTTAGTTATTTTAAGTTTCGTTCAGTATAGCTTTCTTTTTCAGATGCCCAGAAAAAGAAAGCATGTCACAGACAGAAATTCCAAAGATATGTTTGCTTATCAGCAGGCAAATGAGGAAGTTCTATGTGGAAAATCTTTACGGAAAGCAGCTGAGATGTTTAATTTAGATCACGTCTCTTTAGGGAGGTACAAAAAAAAGCGAGAAAATGCGACAGAAAATACGCCAGTTGATGCTATAACTATGGGTTATAATTCGGCAAAGAAGGTGTTTACCTCTGAGCAGGAAAAAGAGATTGTGAAGTATGCAATTAAGTCAGCTGACATTTACTTCGGGCTCTCAACCAAAGACTTGAGGCAATTGGCTTATGATTTGACTGTACGGTACAACCTTGCTAGGCCACCTTCTTGGGACACTAATCAGATTGCTGGTGTAGAATGGTTCCGAGGTTTTTTGGACCGCCACCTAGAATTATCCGTGAGATGTGCTCAAGCCACGAGCTTAGCCCGCGCAACAAGCTTCAATAAAAACAATGTTAGTGCATTTTTTGATAATTTGGATATGGTACTCGACCGGGACAAGTTTGAAGCCAAAGACATCTATAATGTGGATGAAACGGGCATAACGACTGTACAAAAACCGAATCGCATTGTTTGCAGAAGAGGCACTCGACAAGTTGGTGCACTGACATCAGCCGAACGTGGAACTCTGGTAACAGTCACTGTAGCAGGAAACGCACTGGGCAATGTACTTCCACCGATGTTTACGTTTCCACGGGTACATTACCAAAGCCATTTTTTGAAAAATGGTCCTATTGGTAGTGAAGGTACAGCAAATAAGTCTGGCTGGATGCAAGAAGATGATTTCCTGCAACACTTCCAAAGACATACAAATTGTTCTGCAGATCACAAAGTGCTTTTGTTGCTGGATAGCCATTCCTCGCACGTGTCTATTAAATGCATTGATTATTGTCGTGCCAATAGCATCGTCATGCTGTCATATCCTCCACATTGCAGTCACAAGTTGCAGCCATTGGACCGCTCCGTATATGGACCTTTTAAAAAAGCAGTGAACACAGCATGTGATGGCTGGATGAGAACAAACCCAGGAAAAACTATGACTATTTACGATATCCTGAGTATAGTCGCCACTGCTTTACCAAGGGCTGAGCAACATTCAAGCAGGGTTCAGAAATTCGGGAATTTGTCCATATAATAGAGAAATATTCAGTGATTTAGATTTTGCACCCTCATATGTCACGGACAGACCAAATAATAACGCTTTAGAGAATGACAATAATACACCTGATTTTCAAAATTCAGTAACATCAGAGCCAAACACTTCCACCGCAAATGAACCAGCAGCGGTGCAGTCTACTCAGACCAGCTCAACTGCAGCTCAACCTCAAGCTGCTGCAGGACTTGAAGACATCGCGCTGTCTTCTCCCAGATGCTCAATAACTCCACAGCCCAATTCTTCCGCTGTATCCGCGCCGGAAGTGCAGTTTACTCAGACCAGGTCTTTAGAATTTTTTACCTCAAGCTGCTGCAGAACTTGAAGTCATCGCTCCGCCTTCTTCCAGAGGCTCAATAACTCCACAGCCCAATTCTTCCGCTGTATCCGCGCCGGAAGTGCAGTTTACTCAGACCAGGCCTTTGGAATATCAACCTCAGTCTGCTGCAGGACTTGAAGCCATCCCTTCGTCTTCTGCTAGAGGCTCAATAACTCCACAGTCCTGCAGTTCCGCTGTGTCCATACCGGGAGTTCAGTCAATTCAGGCAAGCTCTATAGAATCACAATATCCAGCTGCTGCTGTCACTCAGTCTGCTCACAGATGGTCAGAAACTCCACAATCAAGTGATTCTGTAGGAATTGATCCTCTTGATATTTCCAATCAAGCTTCAAGTAGTAATTTTTTGCCAGAACTCGTAAGACCATACCCTAAAGCACCACCCAGAAAAACAATAAAGAGGAAGTCAACAGTTTACACTGATACTCCGGAAAAAGAAAACATCAGAATTCAAACCGAAGAAAGGGAAAGAAAAAGAAACGCCAGTAAAATAAAGACTAATATGAAGAATATGAGGGAAAAGAAAAAGAAGACAAACAAAGGAAAAACAGAACCTAAAAAGAAGCAAATAAAAAGAAGGATGAACGGCGCCTCGAGCTCAGAAGATGATACTCGAAATTCGAGTTCTGATGAAGATGGTGATATTGAATTGCCACAATCTCCAGAATCGGTGTATAATGAAGAAGAAGATGTGGATCAATTTGATTCATCCAGTTGTGAGTCAGAAAATGAGTGGGCTGTTTCACCACTTCAAGTAGAAGACTGGGCAATAATAAATTTAACCTCCTTGAAAAATCTTGTTCACCGTTACGTTGGGCAGGTCAAATCAATTACAGAAGATGGCTATGTAATACAATTTGCAAAAAAAATAGATAACCACAAATTTAAGTGGCCAATTAAAGATGATATCTCTGAAGTGGCTAGATACCAAGTTGTGAAAAAAATTAACCCACCTGTTATCAAGTCCAATAGCAGACGTGTAATTGTACTTGAATTCAAGAACTCTTTAAGAAAGTTCAAAATAGAATAAGTTTAACGTACGTTTATCAGAAACTAGTGTGGAAAAAACTTATAATTCCTCTTTTCATTGTTTTTAGAATTTATTTTAAGTACAACTGATGAAGATTTTAGGTAACGGAACCTCGTATTCCTTCTTCACAAAATATTTTGGAATATTGGGAGAGCCAAAAAATAACTCGTCCTAAATTATATGCTCTAGCTAAAAAAGCTATAGCGGTGTACAACGAGTAGCACTTTGCTGTCGAAAAAGCGAACTTCAGCTGTTGACGGAGGCAACTACAGCTACCGTCATTGGTAGCGTTTGCCGTTGACACGTGGACAGCAAAAGCCAACCAATAACGACAGTAGCAGTTGCTCCTGTCAACTGAACTGAAGTTAAGTCTGTCGGCAGCTGAAGTTGGCTTAGTGGACAGCAAAGTGCTGCTCTTCTTTATGATGCCTTGGTTTCAATATTATTAATAGAGATCAAAATGGCGGCAGAACAGTACTCCCAATCGCGTCAAGGGACAAGTTGGTTGTGGTGAAAAGCAACATAACACTTAAAACACCCGCGTAACCACCCGTGGTCGAGCTGAGCGAATGCTTTGTCCAAGTTGATTGATTTCCATAATAATAATCATATTTTAAAATCCAAAAAATCTCCTTCGACATTTTTTTTGGTCACCCTACTTTGTTTAAAGTTATATACCGCGCCGCCATGACACAAATACAAAAACAAAGCGACATCAACACCTCTACTGTTGAGTAATCTAACTATTCCATCTCACGCCTTTTTTTTAACGTCAGGGAAATGTTGTTACGCATACCCACCAGCCGCGGGGGCAGCTGGGATTATGCCTTATTTTTAACACACAAATGCGAGAGAAGCACCTGGAGAAAGCGAGGCGGTTCGCTAATTTAAATAGAAAAAAGTGTAGGTATTGTGCTAACTTGCTCAAAAAAATTGCAAGCAAATAAGTTATAAGCTTTGTTAACGAGGAAGAGCTGGCTTCTATTAGAAACACGGACGTGCATGTTTCTCCGAAAGTAACATACTACCGAGTTAAATTCTATGATGAGAGAAAAAGATAAGCAAAAGGGTCTTTTGACAATTCACAATGTAATAAAGTAATATTATATTACTTACCTTTGTTCATTTCCTTTTTACCTTCACTCAACTACTCCACGGCTAAAAGGCGAACTTAAGAAACTTAAACAGTAGGTACTAACTAACTACTCCAACACGCACGACGATCTCCCTGGTAATGTATTTTCTAATGCCAAAATTATTAACGGCATTGCGATATTCTATCTCTTTCTCGTAATCAAGGTCATTTTTAGGTAACCGGTATAAAAACGGTAACTTAAATAAAGGTAACATGTTTCTTCTAATTGGGTTACACAGATTGCGGTTACCTTAATCAAAGAGGTAACCAAAATTCTTCGATACCTGTACCGTAATTTATAAAGGTTTTCGGTCCCTGATAAGTAGGTTATTTCTTTCAGTGACATGACCTTAGTAGAGCCAGCGTGAACCCTCGCGACTTTTGCCTATTGCTCTTTAAGACGTTGAAAAAGAGAGCGATCGATGTATGTACATACTACGTAACTTACTTGTATATCAGGGTTATCTACCACCCATCTCTATACTTAAAATATGTTTACTGTGCCACACATTTTTACATACAGATATTATAAATTATTTTTTCACTTCTCATGCTCGAAAAAGTACTACTTTATGCAGGATCTAGGCGACATAAAGTTGAATTTTATGCACTTGTGCATAAAAGTAGCTTTTTAAATGTGTCTACACTAAGGCAGTGACCATTTAGCCCATACAGCCAAAAACAATTAATTGTACATGGATAAAACTTGCTAATTTATAATATTTCCTTCCCTATTTGCATTTTTGATTTATAATAAGATAATACGAAAAAGAAACTAAATATCAAAACGTGTTTACCACAAAAAAAAAAACATTATTCCAAAATAATTTAAGAATAGGCTGTATATTTTTTTTCTTTGCCCGAAAATTATGCAGGAAAATTAAAAAAAGTAAAGTAGCGGGAAAGAAGCCGTGAACTTTTCGTATTGAATTTTCTCAAATTATTGTTTTATTTTCTCGCAATCGAAGTGAAAAGCAGAGTTTACAACTCGTGCACAAATCATTTTTATCCTCGGCTTCATCATCTGCCCTCGCCCTGCGGGCTCGGGCATATAACGATCTCGGATAAAAATGACTTGCTTTATGCTCTCGTTGTAAAATCTACTATAATTATAGTTTTCGTTAGTATATACATAGTATATAGATACATAACAATTAATTTATGTACCTAGTCAATATACACAATTTCTTCAATTCAGTGTACATGAGCATGATAGTTGCTATTTTTTACTAATTCTTTCTTTCAATATTATGTATATGTAAACATTAAGTATAATGAAACATTTATTACGTGTTAAAGTGTCTCATCCAAGATAGTTTTGTTGGTATTATAAATATAATAATAATAATCATTTATTCTTATACAAAGAATATAAATAAGAAACAAAGAAAAAAAATATATAAATAATCTTAGGCAAGAAAGTGTTCTTTCTGTCTGAACTAGTACGAGTATGTATGATTATTTTAAGGCCAGAACCCACGTTAACTACGATAGGTGTTTGAAAAGTCATAATGATTGTGTAATAGGAATGTTAAAACGTCAGAAGGAATGGATATAATTCCTATTTTACAAAAAAAAACGAAAATATTGTATCCACATTGAATAATTGTCCCAATAATATTATCATTTGACAATATTTAACGCAATTCCTATGTTAAGCAAAGGCACTTAAACCATATTGTGTTATCGTTTATTTCAGTTTCCAAACAGTGCAATAACAATGGCGATGGCCCAGCAGCCCCCTCCCCCTCTAGTGAGGAGTTCGGCCAACACGTCGACAATGAAGTGAGCATTTTTTACGTTGACTAAAGTTTGCGTAGTGGTTTTTGGTAACAGCTTTTATTTTGGAGATTCAAATTTGGCTCGGCGCGCTACTGTGCGCGTTTTGACAATGAAAAGTTCCTGTGTACAATATCATGTCCTAAATCAGAATAATAGCTGTTCCCAATGTTTTTGGACTAACGATAGTAACATCCATTCGCCATTGTCTTGACACTGTTTTTGTTATGCTTGCAAAACTAAACTTAGTTTTTTGCCCATCAAATGCATTTTCATATTTTATTCTAGTCATTTATTTACATTATTATGATTTTAATCTTATTTATTTTTATTAATACTCATAATATCATTAAATAAATAAGGTTTTTTTGTGGCATAGTTTTGTAATGAATGGAATTTTTCCTCATAATTATTGGAAAACCAAATAAGTATTTTTTCCTGAAAGCAGTTTGAACTAACATGTGCGTCAATGGGTTTTAAACGTATTTAAACTGGTCATGAATGTGTCGTCTTGGCTTAAGGGTCGTTGGTTAGTCGCGTAAGATAAAGTAATATGGATAATATAACAAGGAAAGGTCGATCAAACGGTGTTACGCTGCTGCTTCAACTTAAAAAAATTAAGCTGAAATTATAAAGTTCTATTTTCGCTTGTAAACTTGCTGATTGTATTGAAATCAGAAAAAAATGCAGCGAACACTGTTTGTTTGTCAATGCTTTGGGTGGGTAGGCTGCTAAAGATACGATTTAGGCTTCGCAATATTGATATTTATGTGGGCTACAAACGTGCGTAGATAACTTGCTAGTGACTGTCTCTGACGAATCGCAAAAGCTGATGCTGACTTCTGTCTCACAAGTAACGAACACAATTACAAACCGGCTGCATTTCAAAATGACGAAGTGCCCTTTATTGTTTTCTTCTTCGTTTTACCACTCCAGTTGATCCTCGCTACAAATATCTATCGAACCTAACTAAACCCTCCTTGTACCAGTCACTTTTTCCCGTGTTCCCATTGTAAAAATAGCTTAGCTTACATATTCTAACGGTGTCTTATAAGTCGCGCCATATAAAAAGAATGCTAGAGAGAAGAAGTTTGCGTATTGGCGTAGTCGCTATCTCGTACTACCTACCACCAAAAATTGGTTGTAATTAAGTCCCTGTATCGTCCAGTGCGCAGTGGGGTGAGCACGAACATTATCGTAACATATTCGTGTCGTCAAAAATTCAACAAAATCCAAACGTCAAAAATTGACAATGTCCCCATACAAATTGACAAGTTAAAGATAGGTAAACGCTACGAATACGTTACGATAGTTGTTCATTCTCACCCCTCCGATGACCGTTTGCGTTCATTTTATGTGACGCGACGCGACATATAAGATAAGTTAGCTTAGCCTCTCCTCTCCTACATGCAGTGGCAGTTGAGTGAAGTTGTTGTGTGTTTGTAGCAGTGTGCCGGCGCAGGTGTCCGGGACGATGAATGGCCACTCAACCTCTCACTCCGCGGACAGCCGGAAAAGGCTTACGCCGATACCAGATATTCACATTACTGGAAATCATACGCCGTATAAGGTGAGATATTGTCATCGGGATCCCTATTCTACTAACACAATATAGCTGAACGTAAACCTAGTCATCTAGAGTGCTACTATGCAACTAGGAGTTGTAACTTTTCGTTGTCGAATGTAGAGTTAAAGGTGCCATTCAGCGCGGCTTCGATCAATAAAATTGACGTTGAGTGAAACTTGACGTTATAAAGTATAAAAAAATAATTGCTCAATTTTTTGGTTTGGTCGAATCCACGCTTAGTGGCGAAGGACTTTTCTAGACGATTCGTCTTACGATCAGTATAAAAAATGTAGAATTGGGTATCTGAATGTTATATTCAGTCGGCGTCTTAAATATCTTAACTTCTCTTCCTTCTTACTAACCTATGAAAACACCACAATGTACAATACATTATTGACTTGTTTTTAAAATATTTTATTTTTTACGCTCACTGTACTGATCTTGTCTCTTTCTTTCTATCATTGGTCTCGTTTCGTGGGTTTTATTTGTTTTCTTTGTGGTTATGGGTTTAGTCTAAATTGTCGACTCATATCTGTTGTTTGGATTAAATCATCTGTCGGTGACTAACAAACAGCGTTTGTTGTTTTTCCAAATTGTTTCAACTTGGTCATTGGGGAATACTAACCACACTAACATTTCACATGACTGTTTTAAACATCATTTGTCCTTCCAGAAATACTTTTTCTGCTTATTGTAATTTATTGTTATATCTAAAATTTTGATTCTTAATGCTTCAAATTGTATATTAAAGAGAGCTACTACCAACCATGTTATGGGAGGGGTTCGCATTTGATCGACACTATCATTTAGTATTACATTTTTTCTGTGCCATATTATGTCGGGATTACGATTGCATATAAGCGTTTAAAGTTTTGCTCTTTATCCGAGTCATCTTTAATAAATTGTAAAAAAAAAAGTAGATGAGTTATCCTAAAATTTTCTAAGGCCAATAATTCATCAAATAATAAATTTTATGTAGTAATAAAAAAAAAGTGAAATAATTTGAAATAGTCATTAAAAAATTGAATGCAAAAAAAAGTTTTGACTTAATTCACTTTATGTAAAAAACACCTAATAAAATATTATTATTTTCGTGTAGTATGTTGAAAACATTCACTTTAGTTTTAAATCATAGTTCGCCGTTTTTGTTTATTTTGGCATTTATTCTTTTTAACATTATTCAAATGTTGAAATGAAAATTAAAGTAAAATTATGTCATTTTTTTTGAAAAAATAAAATTGTATCGTGAATTATTCTTTAAATAAAACAAAAATTTTACAGTTTTTATAGAATTTTATATTTTAAAAGACTAAACAAAATGTTTGAAAACTAAAAAGACCTTTAAATCTCTTACAAATAAACAAAAAAAAGTAAACTTCTTTATTAAAAATTATCATTTGGGTAACTAACATTTTTTTGGACGAATTAAATCTTACAAGTATTAATCAGTCAGGTTCAATTTCCACTAACTAGATTAATAAATGGCTAAATATTAATAACAAATCATAATCTCTTATCAAAATAAAGGTTTCTCAAACAGTTATGGTAACGCATAAAACTTAAATGATAGAATTGTAAAAATTTGCATAAAATGATGGAATCAATCTCCTTGTTATCAAGTCTTTTAAATCTTTTTTTTTGTTGTCACTTAATTGTTGTTTTTCATTGTAGGCTTGAATTAAAGAAATATCTGATATAGGACTCATTTTCTTTCTTTTATTCCTCACATCAACTTTTTTAAAAGCAACATCACTGTATGAAGTTTTAAAATAAAAACTCAAAGGCTCCGACTTTACCACCCTTAAAATCGAGATATCATTCCATTTGACTGTCTGACCATCCTCGTCAATATTATAATTGTAACCCCACTCATTCTGAAGAGCTTTAATGTCCTTAAAAGAATCAAATGATAATTCGTGAACGTTAATTCCCGGTTTAGTTTTTTTTGCGTTTTTTATTAACGTCACATAGGTACTGATCTGGACTATAAATTGGTCCTGATTTCAAGTTTTTCTTAACTTCTTTTTCTATCAAACTGTGAACACTGTCTGCTTCATTTTGCGTGTGACCTCTTATCAAAAATTTGTGTGTAATACTACATATATTCAAATTATTCACGGCATACATATAAAGAGTTGTCATATATTTATTTTTATTCTGCCCACAACAGTTGTCCGAAAAAAAAATTATCTCTTTAGGATCACTATCTTCTGCACTTACACTTTTTAGGTATTCCCACACGCATGACCCAATCTCATTAGCCCCTCGTTTGGCGTCTACCTCAGTCCAGAAATAGCAATGAACATTGTCGTAAGCCTTTTTTCCTCCATCTAATAGTTCCGTTAAGGTCAAATTATAACTGTTTAATTTGGACTTATAATAAAAAGATGAGGTGTCACCTCGTGGGCACTGTTCAATTTACATTTATCATTGCAAGTTTCTTTTATAAATCGAGCAGGATACAATTTACGCGTTTTAGACATCGAAACATAAGATTCACCCATGTTTCTCAGGCGTTTTGTATTTATTTGACGCCATTTTTCAATATTTCGTGTTCTCTTGCGACCTCTACAACCATTTTGTTCCGTATCACAGTCAGAATCAGAAGAATAAGAAGCTGTTTCATTAAAAATATAGTTTTTCCTTTTTACGGGTCTATCTAGCACGGTATTAAAGTCTACAGTCGGATCATCGTCACTTAGATCAACGTCACTTTCATCGGTGAATATTGGAGAAATGTTATAATTAGGCGCGGAGTTATTTCTACACTCTCTCTGCTGTCTCTCTCCATTATTTGCAGAATAAGAGCAAGATGGCATTTGGTCATCACATTCCGGATCAACATTTTGCACGTCAGGATTTTGTTTTGGTGTAACACTTGCAGAATTAGAAGAAGATGATTTTGAAGAAGTGGAGCTCGATGATGAAGATCCTGAAGATGATGAACTAGAGGATGAGGAACGAATAGAACGTTTTGATAAAGTTGTAGGTTTTTCAGATGGCTGATCAGCGAGAATATCATAATTATTAAATCCAGATGTGTTTTCTTCTTCGTTCAGAGTTGAATCGCTGCTATAATCAGGCACAAGGCTTACAGGTTTCTGATCAATTTGTAACACATCCTGCTCGAGCGCCAGTGTTTGTAGATCAATGTTATGGCTTGAATCGGGGATGATATTTTCCTGATTTTCGAATTCAACGTCAGCGTCATTGGTCTATAGAAATAATAAAATTATAATTATTTAGTTGCACTTTTTTCAGGTACAAATTCATCGAGACTTCACTCGTCACTTACGACCAAATCACCGAGAGACTCGATGAATGTATGAATGCTTATTTAAACATCCATCATCTGGCATACCTAACTTTCAACATACTATTTCATCCACTTAGAACTTAAGTATCATAAATAGATATTACACAAAAATACATTTAAATGCAATGGATAAATGACAAAGATTCAAGTTGTACTTAAGAATAAGAGATTAATCAATGGACATGGAAACTACTCTCATATCATTTTAAAGACTACATTCTTATGTTTAACACCACAGCATTGTGTAAGTTCTTACCTACACAATATCTCTTTGCACATAAAAAAATAAGTTAATCTGTAGGTACACAGTACTTGCAGCGCACTGAATGCGAGTAACTATCACTAACTGTACACAATAACAATACTAGTCGCAGACAGCTAGCTAAGTACATATTTTATGACCTACGTAACTTATATTCTAAGACTAATTAATGAAAAATATATTTACGTGCTTATAATCTTGCTGATCTATACTCTCATGCTCATCTTTTGCCTCGGTTTGATTAATCAATCCGAGAATTCTCCTTGACCTCCATGACGACATAATTCTTCTTAAGGAAGGTATTTATGAAGCTAAAAAGCATAAAGAACATAATTTGAAGCATGCGATTAAAACAAAAAAGAATGAATGCCAAATAAGTTCAGAACTTTACCATCACTTTAAATAATAGAAAGAGACAACGTGAAATAATTCTCGACTGACTTCATAATTATTATGTTAAAGAGATGCAAAGCAGATTATTACAGTTAGTTTGTATATTATTTTAAATCAAAACTGAAATATTAGCAGTTACTTCACTTATTCATTGTCAACTTTTAAAACAAAAGTGAATTAACTCCACATGCTCCCATTTTTGTTGGCTATATTTACTGTTAAAAAGAACTAAAACGAAAATTATGCGTTTTGTTTCTAAATACTGATCAGTTTAATACATACCTTTTGATAGAAAAGAGATTTATTTTGTGATACACCAAACGACGTGCTATCTTCCCTCACTCACTGCCGGTGGAACACTGAATCACGCCACTTTCTCGGAAACGACTTGTCGGCGATCGTTGATTGAAAAGAGAAGAACGAACTTTTATCTCGCTCATACTTGCCGTAACCAAGCGGCTGTCGAAGTCTACCTATTCTTTGAGTATCGAATACGCGTTTTATTAGAAAATCTCCACACACCCAATTTTTGAGTTACATCTTTTTATTTTTGAACGTGCGAATTATGCACAATCCTACTGGCTTTGTTCAATTACACAAAGTCCAATTGAATAGCAGTTCATCTTAAAAGTTATAACATCAAACTAAATAATAATATTTTCAACACACTTGCTCATAAAGAAAGTGGTTGTAATTTCACTGCAATTAGACTAATAATGACACCCTTAATCAAACGGTGACTTTTCCATTGCTATAACTCACTAGTGAGAAAAAAAAAAAATTAAGTCCCCATTTTGTACGTGGCAGAATAGGCGCAACCCCTATGCGCGGAAAATAAACTTTTTATCTACTAAGTAAAATGAGTTTTTGTTCTTATTTTATTCACAAGTGTGTTGAAATAATATTTATGTTTGCAGGTCCAGAAAGCGTTAGTGGAGAACACGATGGTGCCTTGTATAAACGCGAAGCCGTACCAGTACACGGAGCTGCTGATGACGCTGCCGGACCTCGCCAGCCACTTCTTCCCGCGCGTGTCGCTCACCACGTGCCGCGCCATGCTCGACGCGCTCGGCCTCACGCTCTTCCGCCCCAACCAGTCAGTATCACTCGTGAGCGAGCCACCTCGTTCACTCACTTACTCGGATCATTTCATTCACTCACGTACCGTACTTGATCATTCCTTTAACTCACTTTCTTACTCAATTATTTCATTCGCTCTCTCACTTATCCGAATTTTCTGAATCTACAAGAGATATTTCCAAATTTTTGCAGAGTAATGCATATTTTCCGAAATATTTTTGAAGGGTGCATTAGTTAAATTTTTCTGATTCTATTTTTGAGGGATAAAGTTAAGTAAACTTTACTTTGTCACTTGTATTTACCTTAAACTGGAGAGAAGTTCTTTAATTTACTCATTACATAGTTTGTTCTTCTGAGAAAACCTAGCCTTCACTGGTTGGACTTGTTTAGGTTTCCAGTTTAGGGAAAGTTTGACAAGATTGACAAGTCATCTAGGGATGATAGTTGGCGGCTAGAAAACCCTTATCTATAACTAAAAGCATCTCGTTCTGTCGCTCTAGCTAGACATTCTCTACTAGGAGGATGCCGTTTTTAAAGTGCGTATTTCTAACCCCTGCCTCGTTGGTGTAGTGGCAAAGTTTCTGCCTTACATCGGATAGGTCCCGGGTTCGAATCCCAGGTCGAGCCAAAATTGTTTCTGATATTTTCTGTTATGAATATCTCAAAAACAGCTCGGAGTCGGGAAGTTGGCGGTGTTACACCCCCGTGTCTCGGAAAGCACGTTAAGCCGTTGGTCCTGCGCCTGATCTCTCTCCGGTCATGTCGGATTGCCGTCTCACCGAACTTTGAGAGTAATGGAACAGTGAGTGCACCTGTGTATTGCGCTCACACTTGTGCACTATAATATCTCCTGCGCAGTTGGCTGATCTCTGTTGAGATTGGCCGCCGTGGTCGAAATCGACTATGAGGACTATTATTATCTAACCCGTGTCCCTTTTCCAGAACCCAACTGCAAGTGCTCCGCAGCTCGGGCAAGTGCAAATCAGCCGCCGCCGGCGAGAACGGCATGGCGCTGGTGCAGATTCGCGACGTGATGCAGCACATGCCGCAGTTCAAGTACATGCTGCGCTCGGGGCTGGCGGCCGACGAGGCGCCGCACCAGGCGCCGCGCCCCGCGCATGCGCCCATCACCCAGGCGCATCAGAACCACGCGCCGCACGCCAAGCGGGCGAGGGCTAACTGAACTGTGAATAGTGTTACTGTGTTACGCGCACCGTCTAAACTCGGGATCGAGGTCGTTGACCCGGTCGCGAGCGCAAGCTAAACTCAAGCGCCAATGCGGCGTACGCGCACGCGCATCCAGGAGCAACAGAACCACGCGTCGTACGCAAGGCGAGCGAAGGCTAACTGAATGAGTTCTAGCGTAAAGATTGCCAGCACTACGGATTTGGCTACAAATACAACATATAACCTAAACAGGCTGAAACTCAAACAATTTCTTTGCCCGCTGATCAAACATGACCCAAGCATATACATAATACTTCATTGCCATGTATGTTGATCTACAATTCTCCTGACAAACGCCGCGCTATAATCAACATAGCGAAATAAAAGTGAAAATCCAAAAAGTGCGTATTCATTTTTGCTTGTTCTTCAGATCAACTGAAGCAATTCAGTAGACTTTAAACAAGCTTCTATTCTAAACTTCTGCACTGTACCTGCATAAAGAATATTAAATAACGTTAAAAAAATTAAACTAGTGGCAGATGTAATGAGCCTATAAGTAACCAAAAAGTGACTGGAGTGGTTCGTATTCAGTTTTGGGCAGACGTGTACTGTGAAAATAACTAATTTGTGACTTGCTGACTATTGTTGAACATATTGAGACTACTAGTAAAATTATGTGTGATTTCGTCGAATAAAGACACGTGCTTCCGTAGCTGTGAATCACAAGTGATCCTTATCGGTGTTCTAGGACCTAGAATAGATAGAGTGAGAGCTGGCGATCAGACTTCACACCAGCAGCAACATAGTATAATGTCAATTTTCACACTGTACAAAAATGTATGATATCTTAGTGTAAATGAAAAGATCTAATTTATAATGATCTTAAATGTACTATTTATGAAAGACTGAGATTTTATTTTTTAAATTATTTTGTAAACCTGGAAAAATGTAACAGACAAAACAGTAAATTAGTTTTTTAAATTCAGAATTTTTTCGTTTACTGTTCAGTTTTTTTTGAGTTTATCTTTCATTTTATGTACAATACTTTGTAAATAGGTAGATGTATGTAAAAGAACTGCATTTGCACATTAGTGTCGTTTTAAGCAATACATTTGATAAGTAATGTAAATTAAATAAATTATTGTGTCCTACCTAAAATATAAGTATTATTTTCGAATTTTTATTAAAACGCTTATAAATTATCATCACAATTTTAATAAGTCTTCAAATAATATGTCACAATTGTTATTGTAGGTGAATATTAGCATACTTATATTATTTTCCATAATTACAAAGACTATCTAATGGTGATTGGATATTGTGGTCATGTGCTTCATACATTTATTGTAACGCATTTTATTACGAATTTATAAAAGGCTCGCTTTCTCTCAATTTCAGACATACCAGTGATGAAAATGTTAAAATCATTATCTTGAAGGGAAAATATTATATTTTGTTTGTGGTACACAAAATCGCATGTAATGTTCTATCTATCGATCTACAAATCTGTAAAACAGCTTCAACACCCAAGTTAATGGACTTGGCAGTATTCACAAAGTCCATAAGAAAATGTGTTGTGACTGTTTGAAGGACAAATATATTTTCTACAGGACTGATACCACCTGTTTGTAGTAATGGTTGTTCAAATATTTTTTAGAACTTGTAGTAAACATGTTGTCCTTCCTTATGTTATAGTGATTAAGCATTATTTTAGAGTTTATGTTAATTTAAACAAAAATGTTTCAACTGAACTTGTCATATTGTAAAAATGAAAAAAACATATTCTTGATATCCAATGGAGTATTTTGTTAATTTGCCTGTTTTTAGTTCAATTTGCAAATCAACACAGTGATATACTATCATAGTAAAACTGACTACCCTCATATTCACACATTTCATATTCTCATGGTACTATTCTCGTTATGTATCTTACCTGGTATAACATGTAAAGGTTTACTTTGAATGTTTCTTTTTAATTCAATCAGTTGATTGTATGTTTTTGGTGTAATTGTGTTTTACCAGAAAAAATAAGCTTAACTTAAAGAATAGTATTCGTGACACTTAAAATCAAATCATCTGTGAAATTGACAATGGCCATGATTCGCTAAATTGTATGTATTCAAAAAATACAAAAAGTTTTTTCAAAATTTTGGAAATTAGATAAATAAATCATTGAATTAAGGCCTTTCTAGTTGCTACAAGCAATTTTATTAGATGTAAATTTTAACGTATGCAGAGATTTGTATACTTGGTACTTTAATTTATTTATGACATAGCTGTACATAAAATAACAGGATATAAAAAATATATCAGATGTAAATTGCAGTTTTACGCAATCGCTCTTCAAGCTACCTACGTCCATTTGGACTGGTGATTCTGTATTTAAAAAATTAAAGGAAACAATTCTTATAACTAAGTGTTTTGATTAATGATACATTGCAGTGGTTCGTACTTTGTTGATCTATCTATAACAACATCAACAAGGTATGAACCGCATATTCTCTTTGTTCAATCCACAAATCGCAAAATGAGCAGTAAATATGAAATCTACAAATAGCACAAGAAAATGTAAATACTATGCCACTAGCTTATATCCAGTAACGGCGCGGCGCGGCGGTTCGGTGATCAAACACATCGAAAACATCGATTAAAAACATCAACGACTATAAATTTCGTTCCTGTACCGGCGACTCGCCTGGTGATTCCAATGTTTTTTGCCAATATTATAAACGTTAGAACATTTACACAGTGGCCCGTAAGCAGACGCTTTTTATAATTTTCGTCAAAAAAAGGGATTCTACAATGCCTTGAACTCGCTAGGCGGGTTCACTGACGCAGGTTCTCAACCTTTTAATTAATGATAACTATCACTACAAAAAACAAAATCGCTTTTTTTGTCTATAAATTCCTATATGTGCTTAAATCTTTAAAACTACGCAACGGATTTTGATGCGTTTTTTTAAATAGATACAGTAATTGAAGATAAAGATTTATATACATGGATATATACCTACATTCTCATGTAATTTCACTTTTTATCGCTCAACGAAGCGAGGGCGGTCGGTTCACTGGTACGACTATAAAAAATATTACATTAAAGATAAATAAGGTCAAAAACTATCGGTAAAAATAAAGCAAGGTAAGCATAAACCGCACTATAAAAAAAAAAAAACACGGGTTGCACTCCGGGAGTGCCGGCAGAAGTGAAAACTTGATTATTAACGTTGTGCATTTTTTGATTTATTTGAACCGTCTTACGGTTTTTCGATCAGCATCACGTGACCTGACGCGAGTTTCACAGTTTCTACCCATGCCACAACAGTGCTCAACGCCGCTAAAGAAGTTTTCACTTCAAAAAAACACGGGTTGCACTCCGGGAGTGCCGGCAGAAGTGAAAACTTGATTATTAACGTTGTGCATTTTTGATTTATTTGAACCGTCTTACGGTTTTTCGATCAGCATCACGTGACCTGACGCGAGTTTCACAGTTTCTACCCATGCCACAAAAGTGCTCAACGCCGCTAAAGAAGTTTTCACTTCAAAAATATTAAAAAATAAAGTTTAAAAACTAACATTTTAAAAACTAACAATAAAATAAAAAATCAATAAAATCAATTTATTTTTGTAATTAGGCTAACAAATTAGCACTTTTACACGTCCCAACATATAAATTGACCCTACCACCGCTTCGGGACAGTTTGGGCCAGTGCTGAGAAGAAGCGGCGCAAGAAACTCAGTCACTATTGTCATTGCCTCTTTTCAAAATTGATTTACAATAATTGTAACGGTTTTTCGATCAGCATCACGTGACCTGACGCGAGTTTCACAGTTTCTACCCATGCCACAAAAGTGCTCAACGCCGCTAAAGAAGTTTTCACTTCAAAAAAAAAAACGGGTTGCACTCCGGGAGTGCCGGCAGAAGTGAAAACTTAACAACCGTCTTACGGTTTTTCGATCAGCATCACGTGACCTGACGCGAGTTTCACAGTTTCTACCCATGCCACAAAAGTGCTCAACGCCGCTAAATAAGTTTTCACTTCAAAAACTAACACGGGTTGCACTCCGGGAGTGCCGGCAGAAGTGAAAACTTAACAACCGTCTTACGGTTTTTCGATCAGCATCACGTGACCTGACGCGAGTTACACAGTTTCTACCCATGCCACAAAAGTGCTCAACGCCGCTAAAGAAGTTTTCACTTCAAAAATATAATATTTGGTTTTCTTGGAAGTATAAGTACAGTGAAAATATTACAATAGTTTAGTGAATGTCTTCATCACGTAAAAAGAAAGGACCGGTGAGGAGAAGTTAGCGCATTGGTTGGAAATGTTGGAATAGACACTATCTTGTTCGCTCGGAGATGTGTGGCGCGTGAAATTTCTGCTAACCGCTTTCTTCACACTCAAAGCGCACAGATACGAAATGGGAACTCAAATATGAATTCTCTTTCTATTCTTTGGTGGTCCGTGAATGTTACGAACGTCTAGTTGCTTCTTATCCTCTAAAAAAATAATTAATTTTAGTTTATCATTTTTAGTGAAACACTAGAGTTGTTCATTTGGCAGTATAATAACAACAGTCCACAGCTCGACTTGGATTGACACGAAGAAAAAAAGTGTCAGCTGTAAAAAAAAAATTGAGCGGAACTGCACTGCACTCGTTTAATTTTTTTGGAAATTTCGTCGATATTAATAATAGTTTTAGCGAAAAAATACATTAAACAATTCGTTAAATTCATAGTTTTTCCAAATTCTCATAACATTACCTTTTCCTATATCTGTGTGCCGTGGACAAAAAAACTAAAGATGGGAACGGACGCTGAAAAATGCTTTGGTCATTTCTTTCGTTTAATTTTTTGTATTTTGTAGGGTGTTAGGATTGCTAGTATCATTCCATTTTGTGTTTAACTCATTTGTGTTCTTATTAACTGTCATTGTTCACGAACTGTTTGATAAAGTTAGTCGTTAGGAGTAACCATGAACATAACTGTATGTAGGGATACGTCAGACGCTGTGGCTCTGTACTTGCCACAGCGTTTGTATCTAAAGTCTTTCGCAAAGCTTAATATTTCTGTCCAGCTTCCCACCCACAAGGTACACGGCAAGGCGATATCCAACTGGGAATTAATGGAGAAACTTCGGAAAATGATCCAACCTGACTCCTTTTCGGTGCTAAAAGTGATCAAACACAGTTCCGAGGTGATTAGATACGAGGCGGAGTTGGAGAACCGCGACAAACTGGAGAGAGTGCTGTCAAGGCTTGAAGACCGCATTGTGCAGTTGAATGACTATCCAGACCCATTGAAGGTCCGAGTCACAGAAGCCAAGTCCGACTACCCTAGTCGGCATTCCTGGGATTCCTTTTTCCGGGATGCTTCAGATATGGATGAAATGAAGCCAGGGGAAAGGCCAGACACAGTTCACATCTCAAACCTGCCTATACGCTGGTTTGTGTCAGATCGAGATCATCATGAGGATTCCCCACCATCTGAGCATCTCTTCAAAAAAGTGTTTGAAAAATATGGTACTATCAGGCAGGTGGATGTGCCTGCATCTGATCCGTTCCGAATGCAGATGAAATCTGCTATAAGAGGTATTACTATATCACCACAAGAGTCTGAGGTTTATTTTGAAGGATATATACAGTTTAGTGAATATGTGAGTTTTGTCCGTTGCATGGATGCACTGAGAGGACGTAAGCTGCTACGCAAGAAAGATGACATTGCAGAGTGGTGTGGTATCAGGGTGGATTTTGATAAAACGAAACACATGACTGACGCTGCTGTAAAACGCAGAGCTATCGTTAGGGAAAGACTCCTGTCACGCCAGAAAGCTAAAGATGAAGAAGAGAGATTAGAAAAGGAAAAAGTTGCTAAACGAGAGGCCAAAGAAAGGTACAAACATATTTTACGATTACATTTTGTGCATGTCTTTCTCCATATTATAAACATACTTGTACAGTCTATGCCAAAAATATTGTGGCTCTTTAGAACCACATCAAAGTGACCAATTGGGCAGTTTCTACAGATACACATAGAGAATGCTCAAAATGTTATTATGACATGGTACTATAATAATAATAATAAATATTTCACAATAATAATGATAATAGTCCTCCTGGCCGATTTCGACCACGGTGGCCAATCTCAACAGAGATCAGCCAACTATGCCGGGGATAATATAGTGCACTAGTGTGAGCGCCTCACACTCACTGTTCCATCACTCTTCAAGTTCGGTGAGATGGCAATCCGACATGACCGGAGAGAGATCAGGCGCAGGACCAACGGCTTAACGTGCTTTCCGAGGCACGGGGGTGTAATACCGCCAACTTTCCCGACTCCGAGCTGTTTTTGAGAAATTCATGACAGAAAATATCAGTAACAATTTTGGCTCGACCTGGGATTCGAACGCAGGACCTCTCGGATGTAAGGCAGAAACTTTGCCACTACACCAATGAGGCATATTTCACAACAGTCATACCAATTCTCTAGTCCCAAGTTAAGCTATGAGGCTTGTGTTATGGGTACTGGACATTGGATAGACATACTTAAATACTTTTTTTTTTTAATAAATACATAGTATACATACATATGCTTGTATGTGCGGGGATCGAACCCGCGACCCTTGGTTTTAGAAATCCGACGTGTAGACCACTGCACCAAACGGTTGTCCCTTAACCTAGTTACTAAATTTTTTTGACACTGTCTCAGTACTCACTTACTTTGTCTATGTTCTCGATGAATATTTATTTACTGCTCCCTAAGTGCGTGAATTAGTAAACTTGTTGCAGACAAAAAGAAAAAGTCTCACGTATCATATTTCACTCTTTAAGACAAAAGTATGAGCGGGTGGAACGCGAGAAATTAGAGAAGATGAAAGAACGAGAAGAAAGAAGGAAAAAGAAACAACTGGCTAAGCTGATGGAGCGTGACGATGTCGACCTGAACAGCAGAGTGGCAGAGGAAAAGAGGAAACTTGTCAAGGAGCAAAAGAAACTGCAAGCCATAAGACTGATTGAGGAGTTGTTTAAAAGAATAGAGGTGTGTACAATATGAGTTAAATGTATTTTTGGCTTAAAATTACAAACTTAGTATAAACCCACACCATATTTTAAGGCATGGCATACATGCGTGAATTTATTACACACTATTTGAACGCGGGTTCGTTATGTAGTGTAGCGATTGGGAAATAAAATTTCAATTACTTATTGGTCAGAAAGTCACAGTCAAAAGTTCTTTATTTATTCAATCTTAGATAACAAAGTATCACTTGTGAATGTCAATTATTAAAATATAACAAAACATATTATATTATCAGAACATGTCTCCTTATCTTCTAACCAACGCTTCGAGACAGAACACAGACAATTCGGCAATGAATCTAAACAAATCCAACTGCTTCTCTGCTATCACAAAAAACCTGCTGCTATTTATTATTGGTTCATTTACTTTCACAGTTGCGACCGGACCTGCAGTCGAAGACCGCTCGTCCCGAGCGCTACTACGCGGCCGGCGAGCGCTCGGCCCGCTCGCGCATCGTCGAGCGCTTCAAGCGGACGCAGGAAGCGGCGCTCGAAGCGCAGCGGGACCACCTCAAGTGTGCTTTAGATGGTGAGTCATAGCATCTGTAGTATACTGACTCAAGCCTCTAGTTTGTAGTGTAGTTATACTTACTACGCGGCCGGCGAGCGCTTCAAGCGGACGCAGGAAGCGGCGCTCGAAGCGCAGCGGGACCACCTCAAGTGTGCTTTAGATGGTGAGTCATAGCATCTGTAGTATACTGACTCAAGCCTCTAGTTTGTAGTGTAGTTATACTTACTACGCGGCCGGCGAGCGCTTCAAGCGGACGCAGGAAGCGGCGCTCGAAGCGCAGCGGGACCACCTCAAGTGTGCTTTAGATGGTGAGTCATAGCATCTGTAGTATACTGACTCAAGCCTCTAGTTTGTAGTGTAGTTATACTTACTACGCGGCCGGCGAGCGCTTCAAGCGGACGCAGGAAGCGGCGCTCGAAGCGCAGCGGGACCACCTCAAGTGTGCTTTAGATGGTGAGTCATAGCATCTGTAGTATACTGACTCAAGCCTCTAGTTTGTAGTGTAGTTATACTTACTACGCGGCCGGCGAGCGCTTCAAGCGGACGCAGGAAGCGGCGCTCGAAGCGCAGCGGGACCACCTCAAGTGTGCTTTAGATGGTGAGTCATAGCATCTGTAGTATACTGACTCAAGCCTCTAGTTTGTAGTGTAGTTATACTTACTACGCGGCCGGCGAGCGCTTCAAGCGGACGCAGGAAGCGGCGCTCGAAGCGCGCAGCGGGATCACCTCAAGTGTGCTTTAGATGGTATGTGTAGAAAGGAGACTAAAATAACTAGGTCTGATACTTTGTATGTTGCTGAACGAACATATGAAACGCGTAAGTTGCTACATAATGTATAATGTTTCATATAAGCTAGAACATTATTTAAAAAAATCACTAGCTTTCGAGATTTGCGGTTACCATATTTTTTTATATCATAGAAGGTATTATATATATTGATTCACGTTATCCTTTTTCCAGGTCGCATCGTAATCCGTTCAGCCCTCGAAACTAAGAAGCCGCGGCGCGACAAATCCGCTAGTTCGTCGTCCGAAGAGGAACACAAGCGGATCAAGACGGAGCGTCTCACGACGCCCGAGCGAGAGATGCACTATAAAGGTACATACCGCTGTGGCGATCTCTACCATTCGTCATCACAAATGCACGTCTTACAATGGCATGTTTGAGAGCGAGCGTTTCTGATACCGCTCCATAGGCTAGATAGCGCTGTTAACTTGCTACCGCACATGAACCGCGGTGTATAAGTTAGTTAGTTAGTTAGTTTTGCAGGGCTTTTTCCGCACTTAGCCTCACGATTGGGCCATTGTGCGTGTTTGCCTCTATTCCAACCAGCCCAAGTCCTCCCAGAAGGCTAGCAGCCTGCCTAGGCTACTAAAGATTTCTGGGAATGATGTTGGGTTTTTTAGAATGTCTGCTCGCTGTTTTTCCACACTTGTGCACTCCATGAGTACATGCTGTGGCGTTTCCTCTTCCTCGAGGCATCCTCTGCATCGAGGGCTGTTTGTTACACCTATGTTAAATAGGTGCTTGTTTAGGGGACAATGGCCTGTTATTATCCCTATAACTCTGCGTAGATTGTCGCGCTTTAGTTTGGCGAGGTTGCGGGCAAGCTTTTTAGATGGCATCTGAACAGCATTTTTAGTTTGCCTGCAGCCTTCACTGTTTGTCCATTCTAGCAGATGGTTTTTTGCGGTGTCTTCTCGCAGCCATGTTTTTATTTGGGCCTGCGGTATAGGTAGTAGCGGTTCTGGGCCAAACACTGTTGTCGCGGATCCCTTTTTCGCGAGTTCATCGGCTGCGTCGTTGCCGAGAGAGTTACTGTGTCCCTTGATCCACTGCAAGGTTATCTTATTTTTCCTTGCAATGTGTTGGAGTGCGTTGTGGCATTCCAATATGAGGGCAGAGGTTATGGTGTTGTTTTGTAGAGCTTGAAGCACGGATGCACTGTCCGAGACAATTTTGATGCTGAGGTCTCCGACGTCTCTGGCTGCAACCGCCTGTGCTGCTCTGATAATTCCGATACATTCTGCTTGGAAAATTGTGTTTAGTTTGTCCAGGGTGGTTGATATGTTGATGTTTAAGTCGTACGAGAATACTCCGGCTCCAGTTCCTAGTGAGGTTTTGGAGCCGTCTGTGTATATCCTAACTTCTCTGACGCCAGAGTTGTCTTTCCGTTCTTCGGTAAGTTGGATAATGTATTCTCGATCAAAGATGTAGTGGCATGGTATCCTGTCCATGGGTGCATCTAGAAGGGGTCTTTCCTTCGTGATGTCCTCCATGATTTTGGAGTGCGTTGTCATAGTGTTTTGTTTCCATAGCCCATTTGCTCTTAGTCTTAAGGCAGCTGCCTTTGCTTCTTCCTGTATGACCAGATGAAGAGGTCTGAGGTTCAATAGGAACTCTAGGGCGGCTGATGGAGTGGTTCTCATACATCCTGTAGCTGCCACGCTCGCTAGGCGCTGCAAGCTTTGTAGTTTGGATTTGATAGTGGACAGTTGCGTTCTGGGCCACCACACAACTGATCCGTAGGTTAAGGAGGGTCTGATAACTGACGTGTATAGCCAAAGTGTGATTTTTGGATTAAGACCCCATTTTCTGCCAAGGAGTCTTTTACACTGATAGAATGCTATACAGGCCTTTTTAATTTTGTTGTCAATGTGAATTCCCCAGTTCAACTTGCTATCGAGAGTGATGCCCAGATATTTTACTTGAGTTGATAGGGTTAATTCGGTGTTAAATAATTTTGGTAGTTTTAGATTTGGTAGCTTCCTTTTGTTAGTGAAAAGGATGAGCTCTGTTTTTTTGGGGTTGACTGACAGCTGGTGTTCCTCACACCATTTTTCTACAATCTGAAGAGCAGCACGCATTACATCACAGAGGATGTTCTCTGCGTTCCCATTTATCAGAATTGCTAGGTCGTCTGCATAACCAATGGTAGTGTAGCCTCTTTCGTTCAATGCCCTCAAGAGGCTGTCTACTACTATGTTCCATAGGAGTGGTGACAGAATGCCCCCTTGGGGGCACCCCCTGACCACCCTTGCACGGGTGATCGTTTTTACCGCAATTTGGACCGCCCTTTTACTGACCAGCTCATTTATCCATTCCGTTATGACTGGTTCTACTTTCAGTTTTTGTAGGGCGTGGTTGATGCTGTTGTGCATTGTTTTGTCAAATGCCCCTTCTATGTCAATAAAAGCGGCAAGTGTTGATGCTTTGTTGTTAATGGCCGATTCTATTTTATGCACTACCATGTGTAGTGCTGACTCTGTTGATCTGCCTTTCCTGTAGGCGTGTTGCTGTGGGTGAAGAGATCTGGTCTTTAACACATCGTCTCTTAGGTGTCTATCTACTAGTTTTTCTAGTGTTTTCAGGAGAAATGAGGTTAGGCTGATAGGCCTGAAGGATTTGGCTAGGGTGTAGTCTTCTTTGCCTGGTTTAGGCAGGAAGACTATTTTTGCTTCCCTCCATTGCTTCGGTACGTATTTGAAAGCTATGCAGGCTCTATAAATTTGTAATAGGTGATGAGTGATTTGGTTCGAGTGCCATTGTAGAAGCGCTGGGAATATGCCGTCCAGTCCAGCGGATTTAAATGGTTGGAAGCTTCTCAGGGCCCAGCCAATTTTATCCGTGGTTACGATTCTACTTGCAGTTTCCCATTCTTGGATAGTTGGTGCTTTTTTGTGTTCATCTTGCCATTCGGAGTCTGATACAATCTGACTTCCGGGAAAGTGGGTCTCTAGGAGTAGTTTGCAGGTTTCGTGGTCTGTATTTGTGTAAGTGCCGTTTTCTCTTTTGAGAGAGCCCAGGAGATTAGTGTCCCCTTTGGACAGTATTTTCTTGACTCTCGCGGCTTGGTTTGTTGAGTTTATGCTGCTACAGAATTTGTGCCAGGCTTCCGTCCTCCTGAATCTGATGCGTTTTTTGTAGTGTTTCTGTGCTGTTTTGTATTTGTCCCAGGCTTCAGTGGTCCTGGTATTTTTTGCCTGATTGAACAGTGTCCTGAGTGTCTTCCTGAGCCGTTCAAGCTCTGGCCCCCACCATCGATTTTTATCCGAGTCGATAGGTATGACGGCGGGACAGGCTTCTTCATAACTGCTCGTTAAGGCAGCGGTCAGGAACTGTACATTGGTTTCTATGTTGTCTGTGCTGAGTGTCACGTCAGAGGGTTCGAAGTCGTTTAGTTTTTTGGTTAGTGTGCTTGTGTATTTTGTTGTATCTGTCTTACGGTATATACCGCGGTGTATAAGATTTAGATTAGAATAATATACAGTTGTGTCTGATATTCGACCCGTTAAGGGTAAAAAATAGAAACATTTTTTTTTTGTGCCGACTCTAACAAAATGGCGGACATTTTAATTTTGATATCGACAAAGCATGGATACTTGCACTTATTTAGCAATATCTCATGATCGTGCAGTTTCGATTGATAGTTTAGAATGGAGCCAATGAAATGGTATTACAAACGCTGTCTAATTTTGACATCAAGGTACAAAAGTGTTAAACAAAAAGTACATGCCAAAAAATACGTTGTTTTTATATATATTTTATGAAAGTAGGCCATTGAGCTACCAATTTTTTGCAAGTTTTGTAAAGACTGGGATATAACTAAAGTTTAACACAAAAATCAAAGCTCTAAGTCAAATAGTTTAGGATTTATGATAGCTTTAATTATGATCATATATGTATTAATATGGAGAAAAGTAAAACTTGGACTTTAGTCATACACATTGAAGTAAGGAAACATTTGGATTCATTCGCAATAAGTTGTAATTGGAGTCAAACGTGCCTCCAAGGTCTTGGAGATCATTTCTATTATTGATTGCTAGTATTCTGTGTCATTTTCTGCCAAATTACAAACCTTAGTATGACGAAAATTTGCAAAAAACCGGTAGCTAATAATGTGCTATGGTTACTAGAATAACGGATAGAAAAAACTTAAAATACATTTTATAAACACCCATGACTCAGGTACAAATGCTAGTGCTTATCGCACAAAACATTTAACCCTAGCAGGATTCGAACCCGCGACAGCCGGTTTTGTAATCTGGACCTCAGACCACTAGACCAAAGCTGTCGTCACTTGTCGACCACTTTGGTGTAATGATTAAGAAGTATACTATTAACCAAGAGGTCGCGGGTTCGATCCCCGCACTGTACAAACATTTTTGTGCATGAACATGTCTGTTGTACTGGTCTGGGTGCTATATTTATGTAATTAAGTTCATTTGTAATACCACTGTTGATTTTGATACCTGTAACACAAGTGCTTAAGCTACTTACCACAGAGTCAGATCAATGTATGTGATGTTGTTGTATATTATTATTATTATTGTAGTATCCTCTAGGGTATCACAGCACAAGGCCGGTCCTTTTGGAAGGCGTACGTGGGGTTATGGATCCAACACGAAGAGACCCCTTAGTGATACATTAATGTTTAGGGATGTGTACACCAAGCGGATACTATCTCTGTCTGCACTATTGAGTAGATGCAACCAAAGACAGCAACCGCTAGGTGCAAGGACTATTGCAGAGAAGATGGGAACTATAATGGGTCTATGGCTGAGAAATTGCTGGACTGGTTGATGGGATATTAATGAGACAACGGGACGCCTGCCATATCAAATGTCTCATCTTGATAATCACGGCAGACGGTGACTCGCCGCTTACTAAATGGGCCGCCTATCAAAAGCTACCAGATGGTAGCCAGGCAGCAACATTTATTATTACTTTAATTGTTAAACTAACAAGTGTTTCATTGTCCACAGCGGCGGGCATGTACGGTATGAACCCGTACGGCTTCGGCTACCCCTTCGCCGCCGTGCCCCCGCCCGCCTTCCCCTTCCCGCCGCAAAGTATGAGTATCACACCGCACAGGGCCCAGGCCACACCTGTGACGTACTGTCGCCGCGCGGCGATTGGTTGAGACACGCTGTCAGAAGCGCGAGTTGCGGCGACAGAATGTCGGCAGGTGTGGCCTGAGCCTTAACAATGGTTTACTATGATAAGGCTTATTTCACACTTCAGTGAAGCTTCTGTTTATATATTTCAAAAGCAGGACTCACTGAATTGATACCAGGTCTCATTTAACGCTATACAAAATATTACAGTCGAAAAATTCTTGTTCGTAGAACATCTATAGAAAATCCAGCTTGGTCTTTAAAAATACACAATTATCAAGTTTTGATGTTCAATACAATGCGTATGCACATTTTGATCTTCCGTTAACCTAACAGCGGAAATCTTGCCGATTGCTTTTGTTTTTTGTTAATAATACGTCAGTAGTACCGGAACACTCGAGAGGAGAGATTAATGTACTATTAAGTGACGATACTAAACGATGATTCAAATAATTTATTATAGTTCCACAATTTTATGCAAGACCGTCCTGCCGAAAGACGGGGTGACATGACATTTGAATATTTGATGTCAAAAACTGCGATAGCTTAATACTTGAAGTTTTGCAGATAGTTTCCCTTCCTTGCGATACTACCTGCTCCCAATGATGACAGCCCCAATTAGGGTTGCCACCTTTTTATTTGCAAAAAAGTACATTGGTTATTATAGATACAAAAAAAGTACGTAGTATCAAAATAAAGCACAATTTATTTTTCTTTATTATTATATTTTAAAACATATTCAACATATATTTAATATTTATGACTAAAATTCAACTTCAAAATCACAGAGAAACCAAACCATGCGAAACAAAGTATTTTCGTGTACTTTATTGTTCTCATAAAGTACAGAGTACAATTGCCTTTAATAACGTTCCATTCTTTATAATAAAGCCCAGTTCCAATCGTTGACGTAGACTTTAGCTATACACTTTATCATCGGTCCAAACGATCTAACTCCATTGTTTTTGTATGATAATACTATCATAAAACTCTAACATGACGTCACATTTTTGGTGTCAAATGACTGAACATTTATTGAATTTCGTGTAGTGAAAAATTAGTTTGTACGGCTTTTTACTTTATTTTATTTTTTATTTAAAACTTTATTGCACAAGAAATGTACAAAGGGTGGACTTAATACTAAAAGCATTTTTGGAAATAACTTGGTTTTATAAACTTCATTTACCCAATGAAGTTGATAAAAACCAAATGTGTTTATAAAACGTCATGGTCTTGAAAATATTTAAGATATTTTCGATACCATAGCGTTGTGCCTTATGCCTATAACGTCGATATGTAAACGTGCTATGCACCCCCGCTCCCCCCTCATTCCGCAGGTGAGGACTCATTTAGCCGGTCTTCCTTTAGACCGCCCGAGGACTGCTGGTTTTCTATGGGCCGATAGTATGTTTGTGTTCTTTGCTGTTCCACACAATAAAAGAAGAAGAACAAACCGCTTCTGCCAAGTTCCAGCCAAAGTTTGAAAGCCAGCGGTTTGGTTTTTGTTAAAAACATATTTTTTGTACTTCCGTTAACCTAACAGAGGAAATTTTGCTGGTAGGCAACCAGAAAAAGGTTCTTTGTACCTAATACATACCTAGTCAATAGTGCACGAAGACTTGATAAACTTATGCATCATAAAATGACGATTGACAACGATTTGCATGCTGAACGATGATTCAAAGAGGTAATAATAGTTCTACTAGTTAGTGCGAGCGCGGGACCGTCCTGTCGAAAAACTGCGACAATCTGTTGTTATTCAAGATTTACTATAACCAGACTTATCTAAACTAATATTATAAAGCTGAAGAGTTTGTTTGTTTGAACGCGCTAATCTCAGGAACTACTGGTTCGAATTGAAAAAATCTTTTTGTGTTGAATAGACCATTTATCGAGGAAGGCTTTAGGCTATATAACATCACGCTGCAACTATAAGGAGCAAAGAAATAATGGAAAATGTGAAAAAAACTGGGAAAATTATTCATCGTTCAGGGCTTCCGTTGCGTACGCTGCGAAAACGGTTCAAGATACCAAAAATACATGTATGAAAGAATTATTCCTCTTGAAACGATCTAAAAAAATGTCCGCGACACTATATGTCTATCTTTTAAGATTAAGTTAAGTTACTAGAACCGTGTTTATGGTAATCAAATTTGGTCAAAATTTATGCATTATTTGTTAAGAAGTGTATCAAGATAATAATATTAATAAATAAATGTGTTGTTGATTAAAAGTATTTAATTGTGAACAAAATTGTCTTTGACATCACTTAATTTCAATGAATATCTTAGAAGATAATAAAATTTTAAAATAACACCGATATAAAATTCACCCGCGCCGCATGAAGTGCAAAACATGACGCTGCAAGGAAGAGAGGCGTTGCTAGCGAGCGACGCGGAGAGGGGGGTGTAGCTCTACGAGGTACCATGATGGACCAAAATTAGATTTAATTAATGATCAGGTGCGTCATATCTTCACGTCGACCCTGCCGCAGTGCCTAAAAAGCCTATCAGCCTAAGCAGTCTTACCTACGGAGCCGAAACGTGGAACATGACGGTCAAGCTGGCTCACCGACTATACGTCACTCAGCGTGCTATGGAAAGGTCTATGTTGGGGATCTCATTAAGGGATAAGATGCGGAATGAGGTTATACGACATAAGACTAAGGTAACTGATGTTGTCCAAAAATGTAGCAAGCTGAAGTGGCAGTAGGCTGGCCATGTCTGTCGCAGAACCGACGAGAGGTGGAGTAGGAAGGTTCTTGAATGGAGACCACGCTTAGGTAAACGTAGTGTGGGACGCCCTCCGGCTACATGGACAGACGACCTGAAGAAGGCAGCTGGTAGTGACTGGATGCAAAGGGCGGGAGATCGTGCGCTGTGGCGCTCCTTGGGGTAGGCCTATGTCCAGCGGACTGTAACAGTCTGATATGATGAATGACCATAAAATCATCATCATAAAATTACTGTTATGTTTGCGGGGGACTTTTGACAAACTATACCAGTAATAGTAAGGGGAACTAGGGCACACATTGTAAAGATTTGCCTTAAAAATACCCCATTATGGAAGTTTGATAACATCTTAAAATTTACTATAAATATGAGAGCACATTTGGGGGGAGGTAGTAATAGTCCTGCTGGCCGATTTCGACCACGGCGGCCAATCTCAACAGAGATCAGCCAACTACGCAGGAGATATTATAGTGCACAAGTGTGAGCACACAACACGAGTGCACTCAATGTTCCATCACTCTCAAAGTTCGGTGAGACGGCAATCCGATATGACCGGAGAGAGATCAGGTGCAGGACCAACGGCTTAAAGTGCGACTCCGAGCTGTTTTTGAGAGATTTATCATGATAGAAAATCTCAGAAACAATATCGGCTCGACCTGGGAATCGAACCCAGGACCTCAAAAATTCAACAAGGAATATTTAGTAGTAAATTACCTAATATTTTCCAATGTGAGTTTTTGATGAAAACAGAAAACTTTTTTCACTAACTACGAGTAGATTGAAATAAGTAAAGTGTACGATGATTCAAATAGGTATGAAATAATAGTAGTGCCTAAGTTTCTGCCTTACATCCGAGAGGTCCTGCGTTCGAATCCCAGGTCGAGCCGAAATTGTTTCTGAGATTTTCTGTCATGAATTTCTCAAAAACAGCTCGGAGTCAGGAAGTTGGCGGTGTTACACCCCGTGCCTCAAAAAGCACGTTAAGCCGTTGGTCCTGCGCCTGATCTCACTCCGCTCCGGTCATGTCGGATTGCAGTCTCACTGAACTTTGAGAGTGATGGAACAGTGAGTGCACCTGTGTATTGCGCTCACACTTGTGCACTATATTATCTCCTGCGTAGTTGGGTGATATCTGTTTAGATAAGCCGCCGTGGTTGAAATCGTCCAGGAGGACTATTATTATTAATAGTCGGACAAGTTTATGCGATGCCGTCCTGTCGAAAAACTGTCTTGTTGTAAATCTTGAATTACAACAAGTTGTTGTTAATTAAGATTTACAAGCACCAGAATCATCCACTTTTAATATCATAAGTCAAAGCAAAAAATTAAATGCAGACCGAAATAAATCTAGTAGTCCTCCTAGCCGTTTAAATAGTCAATACATAATAGTTACGTAAGTTATTTTGTAACACGAGTATTATCCAAGGATTTTCTCTTTACGTCAACAAGTTTAACAAAGGCTATACTTTATGTTTTCATTGTGGTTTTGGAGTGATCTCTGTTGTACATTAACATTCATTTCGTGAAAAACAGACGTGTATCAATATATATTTAACATGATAAATTTACATAGACAAAAACAATGTAAATAATTTACATGTACAAACATTTTTTTTTAGAAAAATGCGGCTAATATTTGTATTAGGTACCGTGTACCTAAAGAATTAAAAAAACATTTAGTTTCCTGTGACGTTGGCCACCGTATATCGATCAAATTGAACACAGAGTCAAAGAAGTAAAGAACTGCCAGAAATTATCAATTTATCAAACTGGTTCTTTTCCCACACTAACCAATGAGCCGATTCGCTAGAAGGCGTATACGTTGAGCCAATGTACAGACGGCAGCACGTCAGGTTACCTAAGTTAACTAGGTAAATAGTTTTTATTGCGAAGGACACAGAGGTGGTCTCAAGGTCAAAGTGGAGTGGTCTCTGATGAGTTCTCGCCTGCGGAACGCACGATGTATCGAGAGAGTCTGGTCATTTAACACTTATTTGACGCGTCCGAACTTAATGTCGGCAGAACAATGCAAACTCTTAACTCTATGGTAAAAATTTGTCCATAGACGTAGGAGATACCATTGTTCTGCCAGCATAGGTTCGGACGCGTTCAATAATGTGTCCGCAGCTTTCCACACTCTGGCGCCAACGTTGGTTCAAAAACCTAATGATTGAATCTAAAAGAAAGCATTGGCCTCAACGTTAGTTGGTGCTTTGTTGGTAACTTTTTCTAATGGGCAATAGCGCTAGTTTTCGGGCTAACTGTTCGCCGAACGTGTGGAGCCGGCTTTACTACATTCAGCGACGAAAATATAGTGGCACTTTAGTGCCTCATTTACTTAGTACATCATTTTAGCTCCTTGTGAATCTGGTGGCATCTGTCAATTTTGGTTATTCAGTACCTTGTCAAAATAATATTTTTAGCATTTTCCTTGTCAATCTGGTGGCATCAGAGAAATTCATTATTTCGACATGGTACTTAAGTGCGACTATATTTTTGACGCCAACTATCAACTAAGATAACGGAACAATAATGCCGAAATCTGTAATCGTAGTCCGTGTGCGCTAGATGGCGTGTACGGCGAGCCGATGTACTACCCGGTGCGCGGCGCGTACTACCCGCCGCCCGACGCGTACGCGCCGCGCCGCGGGCGGGGCCGGGGGCGCGGGCGCGGCCGCGGGCACCCCGCGCAGCCGCAGTATTACAACAAGTGAGTAAGCTTAAATATAAGTAGTAAAATCTCTGTTAACCAAATCAATTAAAACCAGTGGTTATTCGGATAATCGCAAATCTGGATAATCGATTTTATAGTTAAATCAAACAATATTTGTTTAATTTGACGACCGCTTGGTGCAGTGTTCCACATGTCGGACTTCTAATACCAAGGGGCGCGGGTTCGATTCCCGCACAGTACAAGCATAAGTGTGCATGAACATGTGTGTTTGTACTGGTCTGGGTGTTTTCTATGTATAATATGTATTTATTTACAAAAAAAAAGTATTTAAAATGTTTATCCGTTGTCTAGTACCCATAACACAAGCCTCGTAGCTTAAATTGGGACTAGAGAATTTGTGTGATTGTTGTGAAATATTTATTTTATATAATGAGGTTGACATCTGTACCTACGTCGTTTAGACAAAACGATATAAAAAAACTATTAAATATGTGGTTCATGTATAAAGAATGACATTGTAATATGTTACGTTTGTATAGTTGTGCGGTATAAAATTTCAAGCAGCAGCTAAGGCCGTGACGCGAGTCCGGATAATCGGATGTTCGGTTAACCGGGATTCGGATAATCGGTATTCTACTGTATACAACAACATCACATACATTGATCTGACTCCGGGGTAAGTAGCTAAAGCACTTGTGTTACAGATATCAGAATCAACAGTGGTATTACAAATAAACTTAAATAAATACATATAACACCCAGATCAGTACAAACATACATGTTCATGAACACTAATTTTTTTAAGAGCGGGGAACGAACCCGCGACCTCTTGGTTAGTAGGCAACTTCTTGATCATTACACCAAAGTGATCGTTAAACACTTACACAAACACAGTTAACTGAAGTTGTGAAGCCCGAATGCGTGGGCTGATTCATTCATTTCTGGCATTATTTCCGCTGCTTAAAATGTTATTTTTTAAAAGAGAACGCAACTATTGAACACTGCAACAATAGTTATAGCAACAATCTCGAGAGTCACGTCATGGTATGTCTGTCAAATAAAGGCATAACCTCTTTTCTTTTACGGTCCCTTCAAAACTTTTCTTTCTCAAATTGATACAGCATTTTAAGTCAGTTGCACTGTCGTATTTATCTATTCATAATTTAAATATAATATTGAATTGTTAAACTTGCAATATCCACAGCAGATACAACAAGAACTTCGACGGGCACGACGACCGCGACCGCCGCTCGCGGTCCCGCTCGCGCTCGCGCCGGCGCTCGTACACGCGTTCGCGCTCGCGATCGCGATCGCGCCGCCGCGAGCATTCGCGCTCGCGCTCGCGGTCGCGCAGTCGCCGCTCGCGCAGCCGCCGGTCGAGGAGCAGGCGGTCGAGATCAAGGAGCAGAAGATCCAGGTATTTGCCGCCGTTATCGTCTATCAACTGGGTGACTGGTTTATCAGTGGCGGAGCCGTTACGGGGAGGTAGTCAGGCCAATATTGGTATGAGACCTATCGTCCTTATTTAACCTTTTCCAAGATATTATTTTTTTAAATTGTAATGAATTCGAATAAAATAGGTATTTTTGCCTACCTTACCGCAGCCGAAAACCACATATTCTACCAATTGTTACGATCATTTTTTTCCTTTAAACCATACCTGGGAAGTTAACGGTTACTGAGGTAGTGATGGTTAAAGTTCGAAAAAAAATTTGATTTTTACAGAAATGTCTTCTGTCTGTTATAACTTAACTTTTTTCCAAAGAAACATGATACAAATTTTCACTAGTTCTTTCATAAAAAGCCTCAAATGGCACACTCCGCAATGAACAGCGCACACTCGAACCGAACCGCGTCGCGGCGGCGTCTAGCAACACGCCCCGCGGTCACTTTCCCGCGTGCGCGCTGTACATTGCGGGTTAGAAAATAAATAGTTTTTTTTTGATGTCAAAAAATAAAAGTTGTTTCCCAGCCAAAATTTATTTTTCATACGATTTGGTTTGATGTATTGAACGCGTGTTTGACTGCTTCGGTAAGGTTTATTTTACACCCTGTATATTGCAAATTAATTACAATTTTTTATTACAAAAGAACTGTATCTCCTTAAATATGGCTTGTCAAAATCCGTCCAGCCGTTTTTCTGGCTCATTCAGGAGTTTTAAACTGGAAATTTAGTTATTTAGTTATAGTTTGTACAGCACTCATCAGAACTATTATTTGTATAATAAACTTTTTCAGATCGCGCCACAGCCGTTCCCGCTCCCGCTCCCGCCGGCGCTCGCGCTCGCGGCGCCGCACGCGCAGCGATTCCCGCCCCGCGCCCGCCCCCGCCCCCGCGCCCGCCACCGCGCCCGCGCCCGCTCGTGGCCCCGCCGCAGACCCCTCGCAGACCCCTGCGATCCCCCGCCCCCGATCCAAGAGCTGGTCCCTCCCGAGAGAAGGAGAACGAAGGAAGTCCTGGTCGAAGAGCCCGAAGAAAGATGAATAAACAACTTGCTATTAAAATTCTGTTTCATTTGACTTCTAAAATCTGACCTACTACTACGAGTTCTTTCCATACATGACAGCATCAAGGTCAATATGGTTAACTTTAGTCCCATCCATCTGCTTAGGCACAGCTACACCACCCTAGTAAAAAATTGACCCACCTGTTTTTGCAATAGTACCTTCTGTCATGGGCAAAGAAATGACAATGGGCAAAAAGTTCGGGAAGACTTCTGGGCGTGAGTTAGGCACAAACTGAGTCGGTATCATTAGTCCATATCAGGTTCGCTATAATTATAAAAAAATACTTTTCTTAATTAATTACATATCTACATATATACAAATTACTTCAGCCTTACTTTCTATCTTAAACTACATTAGAAGAACCGTCTGTATGAAACTTCTGTCTTAAACATTGTTCAAAGATTTTTTTTTCTAATAATGAAACTCTAACAATCACAGTTATTCTAATGAAATCCAGGTTCAGTTCAGATGCTTTGTTTTATTTTCAATCAACGTCATAGTTTTTTCCCATACTGTTTCAGCCAGCTCGTCAGTCGCCACCTGAGAAGGCAATATTTTCTTGCAGTTCTTGAAATACCCGGTTGAAACATTCGCCAGGAGGGGCGATGTGGCCACATGCGAACTCGTCTGCGCACACTCAGCCGCTGTCTTCAAGAACGGCGCTACCAGAAAGCGGGAAACAATCATCAATGGCCAAGGGAAGAAGTCGAATATCTCCGTTAGCGATGTGCCAGGGTGCACCGCATACACAGAAACTCCATCGGGAACGCGCTTCGCCAGAGCCTTCACCGATAGAACGTTACACAGCTTCGTGTTACAGTACCTCATCCAAACCCCTTTAGTCTTATTATGTTCCAGATCCTCCGTGTCGAACTTCTTAACGAATTTGTGCCCTTCGGACGACACGAAAATTATCCGACTCGGCTTCGAGCTCACGAGCTTGTCCAGCAAAAGGTTGGTCAAGTACACGGGCGCCACGTGGTTCACCTGCATCACTCGATCGATGCCATCTGCGCTTTTGTTTCGCTCAAATTCAGCGAAGCCCGCGTTATTGATCAGGATGTCGAGCCGGTCATGATTCGCGTTGAAGTCGTCGGCGAACCGCTTGACGCTGGCCAGGCTGCTGAGGTCCAGGGGTTTGCATTTTACTTTGGAGTTCCCGGAGGCAGCGATGATGGCCTCGACGGCGGCCTGCGACTTGGCCACGTTGCGGCTCGCGATCACGACCCGGGCGCCGCGCCGCGCGAGAATTTTTGCTGTTTCCAATCCAATGCCAGTGTTCCCCCCCGTGATAACAACGGTTTTGCCGTCCAGTTTAGATGTGCAGGTGCATAAAACTTTGCGACTCTCAGAAAGTATTTTCAATATAACATATCCAAGTAAGAATGATGCCGTCAAATAAAAAAATAAATATGATAAACTGTCAATCATTGTGCCCGGTGTGAGTGTGTGAGATTGTTTCAAGCACTGAGCTACACAAAGAAATAAGTATATAAAATTGTAAATCTTTGGGTTAAAAGGTTGTAAGATGTAAAGTAACTAAACCAGGGGCGGCTTTAGCCCATTCGACGCCGATGTTTTGAGCTGCCTTAGCGCCCAGGGACTGCAATTACAACAGATTTGTTGGGGGTATATTACACTCCAAGTCTTTGCATGCAATTGCAGTGTTTTTCAGTCGCAGTCTCCTCGTAACCTAATCATGGGGCCATTCGTGAAACGCGCTGCGACTTTTTTGCGTATCCTACCAACACTACACCTAGTAATAAATATAAGGCTGTGCTTATCTTCCAGAAATATGCTGCGTTGCTGCGAGGATGTGACAGCTTAAAAACTAAAGTAGTTCTACTTACTTCATGATTTCTACTGGCGCTGGATGAGGAAAGACGTAACTACTATACATTTTTTGACATTTTATGTTTGTTATTATTTTTGAATCCATGGATTTATATGTTATTGATGTTCTTAATCATGTTTAATAATTGTAAATGTTGTAGAATTGACCTGTTAGCGCGTTTGACTTGCTCTGTGAGCTTACATGTGTAAAAACATATTAAGCCCACATGAGTGTGGGAGTGAATAAATGAAATGAAAATCTGCCGCAAGGTAGCTTCGCAAGAAGAACGCATAAAATTCATTTATTTCTGTAACTAGGCTAAGAACTAGCACTTTTACACGTCCCAACGTATAAATTAACCCTACCACCGCTTCGGGACAATTTGGGCCAGTGCTGAGAAGAAGCGGCGCAAGAAACTCAGTCACTATTGTCATTGCCTCTTTTCAAAATTGATTTACAATAATTGTAATTATTTGCATTTAAACATTTCCATATATCTTTGTCATTTATATAATCATCAATTTTATAATATCCTTTCGACATTAATACTTACATCTTTAACAACTGTTTTAAATTTATCTAAAGGCAATGAAATTAAATTTTCAGGTAATTTATTAAAAAATGATACACATCTACCACTGACCTCTATTACTACACACTGGACAGGCTGTTCCATACAAATGACAGCTAATTTTGTGTGCCAATTTGAAGCGCCACTGCGAGTGTCCCGAGAACTAATTTTGACGTTTATTGCAAATGGCCACCGTAGAAGATTGCAACAGCGTTGAGGTTTTTAAGTATTTTAATTTTATTTCGTGGTATTTCATATCATATAGTGAAAGTTAAGCTAAATAATCATGAGGAAATGTGTGTTTTGTAAAATTCGCTACAGAAAAGGGATAAAAATCACAGATTACTTAATAGTTACTTACGTAAAACGTCACTAATTTTAGTTCCATGGACACTCGTATCTGCCTACAGCGCCAAAATGGCGACACTCAAATAGGCACAAAAATATTGTGACAGCAGCCAGTCCAGTGTAAATAGAGGTCAGTGACATCTACCCATAAATGAGTGACCAACCTTATGAAGCCTAAAATGTGGAACGGCAAGCCTATTTTTTTGTCTTGTGTTGAAGTTATGCAAATCGCTATTTTTAGGAAATAAGTGTAAGTTTTTTCGAACGTAAATTAGGTTTTCGTAAATATATTGCGAGTAAACTGTAAGTATTTTAACTTCTTTAAACAATTCTCTAAGTGTTTCATTTGATTTAAGTTTATAAATAGCCCGCACGGCTCGTTTCTGCAATACGAAAATTGTCTCTATATCTGCAGCTGAGCCC
Source organism: Pyrausta despicata (assembly GCA_963921415.1). Taxonomy (NCBI): domain Eukaryota; kingdom Metazoa; phylum Arthropoda; class Insecta; order Lepidoptera; family Crambidae; genus Pyrausta; species Pyrausta despicata. Next base: position 13,174,054 of record OY992861.1, on the reverse strand, counting down.
CATAGTAAGATGCCGTATGACATGATACTGTGAAAATAACTAAAATAAACTAGTCTTGCCGTTTCAACATCAGTCAGAAACCTTATCTTTCTTACAGCGTATGCAGCGGAGCTTAGTCTCTTTGATAAGGTCATGATATGAGAACCCCACTGGAGCTTATCATCTAAAGTAATTCCCAAAAAAGTTGCAGTATTTGAAGTAACTAGTTGTTCATCCTTAACAACAACCTTTGTTGGAACTTGTCGGACATTGGGCATTGTAAACTTAATGCATTTAGTTTTGGTCGCGTTAAGCAATAAATTGTTAACGGTGAACCAATGAAGTACTCGCGAGAGAGTACCATTTACATCGTCAAACGATTCTTTACCCCTTGGAGTTTTAAAAAGTAGTGAAGTATCATCAGCAAATAACACTATCTCACAAGCACCGTCGACAAAGTATGGAAGGTCATTAATATATATCAGAAACAGTAAGGGTCCCAATATCGAACCCTGGGGCACACCCATAGTGAGAGGTGCTCCAGGAGACTCTGCTCCATTGATAGAAACCTTTTGTGTTCTCTCAGTGAGATATGAATTAAATAAGATACATGCATCAGTTGATACACCATAATGGCGTAGTTTTTTCAACAGGGTCTCATGGTCAACACAATCAAACGCTTTAGAGAGGTCACAAAAAATTCCCACAGCATCATGCTTACTATCATAGGCATCAAATATATGTTTCAACAGAGCGACTCCAGCATCAGCAGTACTGCGACCCTTTGTAAAACCAAATTGTTTATTATGCAATAAATTGTTTTATGTGAAGTGAAATACTTAGTAGCTGATTGAATATAATCTTTTCAAAAATTTTACTTAGAACCGGTAAGATAGATATTGGTCGAAAATTTGAGGGGTTATTTTTGTCACCAGATTTAAACAACGGTACTATTTTACTAAATTTCATTAAATTTGGGATAGCATAGCTCTAGACACAGATAAGCACAGTAAAATAATTCCCTGTACTCTAGCTATACGGTGTAGGTATCGACAAACAAGACAGAAGACGCGGCTAGTCAAAGCAAGCATCTATTCATATCATAAAACATAGCTTAGTAGAACCTGCTTGCTCCACAAAGTCTATTTTAACACTAAGTTCAAAATGTAAACATCTATCCACGAAAAATCATAAATTTACGGGACGTACGATTATGATATCCATAGTATCAACTGGTTCACAATATCAAAGCAATAACCATGTGTTTTTAAATAGTTTTAAACTTAAAACGTAAAAGTTAGCCGCCGTGCTCCGCCATTTTTGTTTAAATATTTTACTTCGTGCTAAAAATAAGACTTTACTCGTATTTAAGTAAGGAGTACGGATCGAACGAACCTAGAATAAAGTAGGTGGAAATGCGCCTTTACCAAGTCTAAAACTTATTTGAAACATGTTACAGATCTCTATTGTTCTAGGGATCATGTTTTATAAAATACATTGTATCTTGGCATAACAGAATCAGTTTTGTAAAAAAAAAACATGTAAAACAAAACAAAGGTTTATTTAAATGTTTTTTGCGTAATGAGCGCATAGATCATAGACCGGCCGGCAGGGCGTAATTTATGTGTCTATGAAAAGAATACTATGCACTGTGTCGGTCAACAATCTTCGATCTTTGATTTAATGGCACCATGCTGATTGATTGTTTCAACTTAAAACCATAACCATAACAAATTCTTCAGATGTGTATTTTCTGTGCTTACGCATGATGGCGTACATCGTTGTAACAACACCTTTGTTAACATGTGTTTTCTTAAGTATGACGTCAAAAAACCGATGAAGTGTGAACGGTAGGCTTGCATGGTCGGTTCTGTGCTCGAATTCTTTATCGGATTACCTTCTGCATTAATAATACAGGTGTACATAGCTTTAGCTACTCATAATTTTGACTGGTTACGTACGAGGTCTGACTGTTACAATAACTTACGGCCGGGCTCAATATTCTATCTACCCTTGACAGCAAGTTAAATAGCTGTCAGTTTCCTAGAAACGGCTGCACAAAGCTTCAGATAGCTTGTAGTATCTTAATTTAAAAAAAAAACTTAATTTCAACAATTCATTAAAAATGTTAGTACATCGAAGAATTCCTTTCTAATCTGAACTTTAGGGCGCCTAGACAAAATTACATGGCAAAACTCGGCAAAAATAGTTAGACTTAGTAGTCAAAGGCAAATATCGTTTGACAAACGATAGCGATAGACATTTTGTTAAATTGTCTAAGCAACGTAACTACCTGGCGACTCAGATAAGCTGACATTCGTATTCAACTCATTGTCGTTAAACCTAGTTGGGGGGTCTGACGTGTGACACTGAGTAGGTACCTAATTATGCTGCAGTCTACCGCAGTGGTGAATTGAACCCCATACCACTGAGCGACGGAGCGACTGAGAATCACAATGTACAGACGTTTCGTATTTCCCTTTAAAGGCACCTTTTGTTATACGAAAACACGTTGTTTGTTCTAACTGCCGTCATCAAATATGATTGTTTTCATACTCGATGTATTATTGAAGGCAATATTGTGCGCATTAAGCCTGATATTTTTTGCTTTAGTCGCAGAGAAAATAAGAACGGTGCTAGCTAATATTCTGTGCACATGCAGAACAAGTTTGAGTGGTAAGGTGGTACTGATCACCGGTGAGAATAGCGGAATAGGATTCGAGATTGCGAAGATCTTGGCTAAGCGGGGAGCGAGGGTGGTGATCGCGAGCCGCAACGAAGCGAAGTCAGAGGCGGCGGTGCAAGCCATCGTCGACGCCACCGGGAACACTAACGTCGAGCACAAACCCCTGGACCTTGGTGACTTCCCCAGCATCAAGCGTTTCGCCGATGGCTTCAAACAGTCATACCACCGTTTGGACGTCCTTATCAACAACTCCGGTATGACCACCATAAAACAATGTTTCACCAAAGACGGCATAGAATCAATGATGCATATAAATCACGTGGGACCCACGTACCTGACTACGCTGTTGCTGGACAAACTCATAGCTTCCAAGCCGAGTCGAATCATTTTCGTGTCCTCGATTATGCATAAATCGCATGACTTCGATCCGGATGATATAGAAGGGTTGAGACCTCTGAGGTGTACCGCCCGATACGCGAATAGTAAGCTGGCGAATATACTGATAGCTCGAGCTCTGTCGAGGATTCTTCCGGAGGGGGTGACGTCGAATTCTCTGCACCCGGGGACGGCGGCGACGGATATCTTTAATATACCGCTGGTTCTCAAGCGGGTTGTGTTCGTTTTGATCGCTTGTTTCTACAAGACGACTGAAGAATGCGCCCAGACGCCTGTGCACCTGGCCCTGGCGCCGTCGCTTGCGCAGGTAACCGGCCAGTACTTCGACGAATGCTGCGTGGCCAACACGCACAAAGTGGTCACCGATCAGTTGGCGGAACAAGTCTGGAACAACACGCTCGCGTTGATTGAAGACAAAACAAAGAAATACAACATTAGCAGTTAGTCGATTTATTCATATGGTCTACAATTGTTACGATATTTAAAGTAATTATTTGAAGTATTTATTCTTATGATATAAAGCTAGCGTTAGCAATAAAGAATTTGCTTAATTTATGTTAAGATAAACCTCAAATCCGATTGTACTTTTATTTTAATATTTGTTACCCCGAGTTTGCGATTGAGAGAATGATAGAGAGCGAGTAAAAGAGAAATACAGCTGGATTCGAGTAGTATATAGAAGTAAACGCGGCCAACGCGTTAGGAAAGTAGCAAATTTCAACAGGCTTTGCCAATGCCTGGGTGGCCAGGCGGTGTGGGCACACGGGCTGGATTTCCATGGACGCGGGTTCGATACCCAATTAAGGCTGTATTAAACTCCCTTCCACTTGAACTTTATTGACGTATTCTAAAAACCTCACTGCCCTTACTCCTGTCTACCTTCTTATTGGACGACACTGTCTTTTGTGCCTCATTCACAGATCCTAGAGAAGATCAACTTCAACCGGCTTCAACGCTTAGAGTCAGCCTTGACAGTGTTTCGAGTGTCACTGAGCTCAAAACGACGAGTGGCACCGTTCAAAGAACCCTTATTGACATTTGCCCTATTCCAGATCAGTGGGGTTTTCTCCTCTTCAGAGGGGAGCATGTTGGGACTTCGCGCAACATCGTTGGCATCTTCGGGGTCGGCGAACACCGAGGTTACCCGAGGCTGCACGATCGCACCCGACCAGCTTCCGGCCGAGCCGAACGTTCGCTTCACATTCGCCTACAAGCACTCGGACCTACTACACCTTTTTCGCGTTTAAGTTTGATTCAAGATATTCTCTGTATATATTTGAGGGCGAATTATAGCACCTTTTAATTACAGTCCACTGTTTTATTTAACCTATCGATAGGACCCCAACACTGGTGAAACGGTTTATTTCGTCACAAGCTAGCTTAAACCTCTCATTCGGTCATGCAGTCAGTACGTCGTGTTACGAGAAAACCACGTGAAAAAAAAAACAACTTAAAACGTTCGTTGCGATTGTTATATTACACCTTGTAACTTTGGTCAGTATCTCGCAACATTTAGAACCTTAAAAGTAAATCCTATGCAAAATGTTACCCTCCAAAAACGTAACCAAGTTTCATACAAACTTTCAACCCCTCAAACAAACAAACAGGGGTTGAATATCACAAAACCTTCAGGCAAAGAAACTTTTAGCACTTGTAGCTTCTGAGATTCTGTGATGAGTGAGTGACCATTCGCTTTTATACTTAAATCGAAGATAGCTTAGCAGACGCACTAGATAACTAGTCCAACCATCAACCAAAGCGAGTACAATGTAGGAATCGAACCCGGGTTTAATACATGTGAAAAGAAATAAAATTAATTAAGCATGTAACCTATGATTTAAGATTCAGCGTGTTTTCGTATTCATACTCATACTTAACATGTAGAAAGGTAGATAATGTGCGTAGATCGTATAATACCCATGTTGCTACAAGTAAGACAGTGATATTTGTGAACTTTGAACTATTTATTTTCCACCCTACCTGCAAAACTAGTTAAACGCCTGACTCCTGTTTAAATTTTTTTTGGTCTTCCGAGTAAAGCAATTTTTGAACTAAACAAAAGCTAGTTAATCCGTCATAATAAATTATTTGCGGTAATTATGTAGCTCCATTATTTTTAATAGATAACTTTGTTAATAACGTTTCTATTCTAACCGTGAAAAAAGGCGAAGAAAGTTTTACAATGGCATCATATATTGTTTGTAACAAACAGCAGTACCCACAAACAACTCTTGTGATAGCAGTTTTAGTTCAATGTGACATTTTTATAACATTTGTTCGATCTACGCATAATCAATCCATGATAATGTTTGCATAATTAATCAGGTATAAAACCAATGATTCTTATCCATTTATGATAAAGAGTAGTCATAAGCAGCTTCATTCTTGTCCAGATCCCATCGAATCACAATGTTGTATTATATTTTGGGATTCGTCTGGAAAGCAATATATTACTTATTAGGAGTTATCTTGTTGGCAGTGATAATAGAAAAAACTAGGTTGCTTTTTCAAAAACGGTGGTGTACGTGTAAAGTGGACTTAAGTGGAAAAGTAATATTGATAACTGGCGGGAACGCAGGTTTGGGATTTGAGGCTGCCAAGATCCTGGCGAAGCGCGGCGCCAGGGTTGTCATCGCGAGCCGCAACGTGGCCAAGTCGCAGGTGGCGGCCGCGGCCATCATCGACGCCACCGGGAACCCCAAGGTAGACCACATGGCCCTGGACCTCGGCGATTTCTCCAGCATCAAGCAGTTCGCTAAAGACTTCAACAGGTCATACGACCGTCTCGACGTGCTAATCAACAACGCTGGTTTAGTGGAACCACACCGAACTTTCACCAAAGACGGCATCGACTCGACTTTTCATATCAACCACGTGGGGCCCACCTACCTCACCCAGTTGCTGCTCGACAAAGTCATAGCTTCAAAACCCAGTCGGATCATCTTCGTGTCATCCTGCGGTCATGCGTATCACAAATTTGATCCTAACGACCTCTCAGGAAAGAATGAGATGAATTTCTGGGTTCGTTACGCCACCTCGAAACTTTGTAATATCTTGACAGCTAGAGTTATGTCGAAGATTTTGCCCGACGGAGTCACAGTGAACTCTGTACATCCAGGGATGGCGAAGACAGAGATATGGGAGGTGGGGTATCTCTCGTGGCTCAAGAACATCCTTTACATCTATATGGACTACTTCTGGAAGACCAACGAGGAGTGTGCCCAGAACATAGTGCACTTAGCCATGGCGCCGTCGCTGGCTCGCGTGAGCGGAGAATACTTCGACATGCTGAAGGCTGCCAAGCCTTCCCGACTGGTCTCCGACGATGTAGCAGAAACATTCTACAAGAAAACTCTTCGCATGATTGAAGATAAAGTGGCAAGCTTGAAAAACTAAGGGAACCTTACCAATGGTCTCAGGAAATTCACAAAATTATAAGGACATTTGTAGTTTGTTTGTTTGTTCTTATTGCGCCGAATCCTTTTCTGCTGAACCGCGAAACCAAAATAATACAGAGCGAGTTACTAAACTTAATTTAACCTTGTTATATTTTTTATAATTGTTGCACTACTGGTTGGCCTAATTGCACTATGTGCTGAACTATGAGTACTATAGGGGTAATTATGTTTATAAATATAACCACCGTAAGTAGTTGATCTGAGAATCTTGATCTAAAAAGCTTGATCTAAGAAGCTTGATCTAAGAAGCTTATATTCAATAAATGTTTGCAGTCTTATATGTAATCAAACAAAAACTTTACCGCCGCAAATTAAGAGCGTACAACGCCATCTGTTATTAATTTTAAGAACTAACGTATGAACCCTTATAGAATTCGTTGACACTAACTACCACTGCGAAACAAGTGCAGGCAGCGCCAACTATTGAACTTTCTTATAACTAACTTATGACAACATTAACATTTCCGCCCACTAAGGACATTTAGTGAGAAAATGTCTTTCTTAAGTTCTTATAATTGAACAATTCGCCCACCGTGACAGGGTAAATCGCGGTGATGATCTAATGTTTAACAATCTTAATCAATAACACTTCAGCATATATAAATTACATTTGTAAATAACAATCAAAAGGATTCCATAAAATTATACATAAGCAATCTGCCATTATTTACAGCGTGTTGGCAACACACACAATTTAGATGTTGGTCTTTTGATCGTGGAAGACTTTACTCGGATAGTGACCACACGGGTAACGTTATCACTACCTGGATGCTTTTCTAGTAAAATAAAAAATTCAATAAAATTCATTTATTTCTGTAAGTAGGCTAAGAACTAGCACTTTTACACGTCCCAACATATAAATTAACCCTACCACCGCTTCGGGACAATTTGGGCCAGTGCTGAGAAGAAGCGGCGCAAGAAACTCAGTCACTATTGTCATTGCCTCTTTTCAAAATTGATTTACAATAATTGTAATTGCTTGCATTTAAACATTTCCATATATCTTTGTCATTTATATAATCATCAATTTTATAATATCCTTTCGACATTAATACATCTTTAACAACTGTTTTAAATTTATCTAAAGGCAATGAAATTAAATTTTCAGGTAAATTATTAAAAAATGATACACATCTACCCATAAATGAGTGACCAACCTTATGAAGCCTAAAATGTGGAACGGCAAGCCTATTTTTTTGTCTTGTGTTGAAGTTATGCAAATCGCTATTTTTAGGAAATAAGTGTAAGTTTTTTCGAACGTAAATTAGGTTTTCGTAAATGTATTGCGAGTAAACTGTAAGTATTTTAACTTCTTTAAACAATTCTCTAAGTGTTTCATTTGATTTAAGTTTATAAATAGCCCGCACGGCTCGTTTCTGCAATACGAAAATTGTCTCTATATCTGCAGCTGATCCCCATAGTAAGATGCCGTATGACATGATACTGTGAAAATAACTAAAATAAACTAGTCTTGCCGTTTCAACATCAGTCAGAAACCTTATCTTTCTTACAGCGTATGCAGCGGAGCTTAGTCTCTTTGATAAGGTCATGATATGAGGACCCCACTGGAGCTTATCATCTAAAGTAATTCCCAAAAAAGTTGCAGTATTTGAAGTAACTAGTTGTTCATCCTTAACAACAACCTATGTTGGAACTTGTCGGACATTGGGCATTGTAAACTTAATGCATTTAGTTTTGGTCGCGTTAAGCAATAAATTGTTAACGGTGAACCAATGAAGTACTCGCGAGAGAGTACCATTTACATCGTCAAACGATTCTTTACCCCTTTGGAGTTTTAAAAAGTAGTGAAGTATCATCAGCAAATAACACTATCTCACAAGCACCGTCGACAAAGTAGTGAAGGTCATTAATATATATCAGAAACAGTAACGGTCCCAATATCGAACCCTGGGGCACACCCATAGTGAGAGGTGCTCCACGAGACTCTGCTCCATTGATAGAAACCTTTTGTGTTCTCTCAGTGAGATATGAATTAAATAAGTTACATGCATCAGTTGATACACCATAATGGCGTAGTTTTCTCAACAGGGTCTCATGGTCAACACAATCAAACGCTTTAGAGAGGTCACAAAAAATTCCCACAGCATCATGCTTACTATCATAGGCATCAAATATATGTTTCAACAGAGCGACTCCAGCATCAGCAGTACTGCGACCCTTTGTAAAACCAAATTGTTTATTATGCAATAAATTGTTTTATGTGAAGTGAAATAGTAGCTGATTGAATATAATCTTTTCAAAAATTTTACTTAGAACCGGTAAGATAGATATTGGTCGAAAATTTGAGGGGTTATTTTTGTCACCAGATTTAAATAACGGTACTATTTTACTAAATTTCATTAAATTTGGGAATTTTCCTTCATCAATACATTTGTTAAAAATGATCGCTAAAAGAGGTGCTATGAATTCAATAATAGTTTTAATGATACATACGGATATTCCCCAAAGATCCTCGGTTTTTTTCATATTTATTTCATTGAATGCGTTCATAATTACATCGGTGCTTACGTATCTAAAGTATAGTGGTGAATCACACTCATCAATATTGGATTTGAGAATGGATTCAGACAGTTCTGCAGAAGAGTTAAGTTCTTTAGTAGTAGATGGTGTTATATTAGAATTATAAGAACTTTTCAAAAACATTAGCTACTTCTGCATCACATTTAACTAGTTTACCTCCGTCTTTTAATGAATATGAACGATCTTTTGTTTTATCTTTACCGGTTTCTTTGTTTATGATATTCCAGGTAGCTTTGGCTTTATTTTTTGAACCTGAAACTATCCTACGAAGATGATTCGTCTTTGCTTGGGCACAAACTTTTTTAAAGATTTTTGAATATTTTTTAACATATTCTATAATATGTGGGTCCTGAGAATGTTCTCTAATACTATACAGATCATATAACTTATTCCTGCTTTTATAAATACCTGGTGTAGCCCATTCATAAAACTTACCGATTAGACTTAACCTTTTTTTTGTGAAAATTGATGCGAATTCGCTTTTAATTAAGTTAAAAAGATCTTCGTATAAGTTGTCTACGTTACTACTACTGTTTGGAATTAATGTTTTCACACCATCAAAAATCCTATCCTTAAATCTATTTATCCTGTTTGCAGTGACTGGTCTATAAACTATATCTACTACGCTCAAGGCCGGACCAGACGGAAATGTGACCTTTTGTCCTCTATGGTCGGAGCTTAGACATTGTAAAATAGATTTATTTGTTATTTTGACATCACAAAAAATATTATCTATGCAAGTAGCCGTTGTTGGAGTCACTCTGGTAGGTTCTTCAAAAACATTATTTAGGTTATACGATTCAAAGAGATTAAGAAATCTCATAGAAATTTGTGTTTTTTTAATATGTCTATATTAAAATCACCGCATACTACTAAATTCTTTTTTGATTTTGGTGCTTTTGATAAGACTTTATCCATAGTGTATTATTCTATGTAGTATTCTTCCCATCAACCAACGGCTAGGTGGCAAGTCATCCTCCTTAATAAGAACTATGTCAGCTATTTCTGGCTCAGGTATCTGATGATTCCATTTGTGCCTATTAACCAGGTTAGTCAGATATTCTTGAGACCAGCGATTCCAAAATGATCGTAACATTCGTTGAATTACCTGCCAACGAGTCAATGAGCTGATACTTGACTGACTATAATCGGATACATCAGGCACTGCTAGTAGAGGCCCTTCAATAAGAAAGTGACCTGGGGTTAGGGGTCTCTGATCGTTTGGATCTGTACTATCGACGGTAAGTGGTCGCGAGTTCAGACAGGCTTCAACTTGTGTTAAAAGGGTACACATTTCTTCAAATGTAAGAGTTGACTCTCCGATCACTCTTTTCAGGTGGAATTTCGTAGATTTTATACCGGCCTCCCATAATCCACCGAAATTAGAGGCGTGGAGGGGGGGGGGGTATAAACTTCCATTCCGTCCCGTGACTCTCCAGATATGCTGCAATGTCCCTTCGAAAGGTATTTAATTCCTTCAATTCCTTTGAAGCACCTACAAATGTGGTACCATTGTCGCTCCATAATTGAGCACAGTGACCACGCCGAGAAACAATTTTCCTAAACGCTGCTATAAAGGCTTGGGTACTCATGTAGTACTCATTACAACCTCTAAATGGACGGCTCGGGTAGCCATACAAATAAATAGACAAATATAGCCTTTATAGGATTTGTTACCTCGTCCTTTTGTTGTCTATTTGTTTAATTTTATGGGGCCAGCATAGTCTACTCCGCTATGTAAAAATGCTCTAGCGGGTGTGCATCTCACTGAAGGGAGAGATCCCATGAATTGAGTCTGCCTTTTGCATTTTGCCTAACGCATGAAACGCATTTGCGAATGTGTTGCTTAACAAGACTTTTGACACCTATGATCCAACACACCTCCCTCAAACAACTAATCATCAATTGAACTCCTCCGTGCAATGTGTTCTTGTAAGTGTCTGCAATTAATAACTTAGTGAGATGAGAAGTGTGAGGTTTGGTTGGAAATGGGATGTTTGGTCTCTTCAGGTAGTTGAGCTTTTTGTAGTCTACCACTCACACGCATTATTCCTTTGTCGTCTAAATATGGACACATGGCTTTTAACTTTGAACTTTTAGAGTGAAAATATCCATTGGTATGTTACTGTAAATATTCTTCATTAAATTCTTCCTTTTGCACTTTTATTATACAGCAAATTAATGCATTTTCTATTTCTGTTTTAGATAGATAAGTTGTACTATATTCCTGTTCTCTTTTATAAAATCGTCTACAATAAGCTATCACTCTAAGCAATCGCTGTAAAGAAGAAAAGCGTTGCAATAAGGTATCTTCTTCGGACTTCATTGTATTAAAATGTGACTTTACGGCTTCTTCCATGTTAACTTTCAAGTCCTTTGGCCTGTTGTAGGGTACATTAGATTCACGTAGAAATTTTGGACCGGAAAACCAAAGCTCATTACTCGAAAGTGCATCAGGCTGAACACCTCGAGAGGCACAATCTACTGGATTTTGCTTGGTCGGTACGTGATACCACTGCGACGAGTCTAGTGTGGTTAGAATCTCTGAGACTCTATTCGCCACAAAAGTTTTCCACCTACTGGGGTGGCTATTTAACCACGCCAGTACGACGGTTGAGTCCGTCCAGGCCTTAATATTGCTCTTGGGGACATTAAGCACTTCAACTACTTCAGCCAAAAGCCGTGTTAAAAGAGAAGCACCTCACAATTCCAATCGAGGAATGCTGATCTGCTTTATTGGTGAAACTCTCGTCTTGGCTGCCAACAAAGACACATGAATGTTTCCTTTGGGATCTACTACCCGTAAATAAACTACGACAGCGTAGGCTAACTTGGACGCGTCACAAACCCATGCAACTCACGATTGTCTTCCATACCTAAAGTACCCAACCATCGAGGAACCCCTACAAAAGTAAGTTCGAATAAAACATCTCGGTAAGTAAACCATTCACATTTTAATTTTTCCGTCATTGGTTCGTCCCAAGTTATCCCAGATAACCACAATCTTTGGATGAACATTTTTGCTAATATGATGTGGATCATACAATCGTGCTATTACTGACAATATTGATCTTTTTGTTTCAGGTCCAGGATACGTCGGGGGAAGATTCACCAAGTACCGGAAATGATCTTCGCTTCTATCCCAGGTAATACCTAGAATTTAAGTTATGTTTTCTGTTTTTGTATCGATTTCTTTATTTTTTATTTTGTTAGTGTCCTCTTGTCCTTGTTTTATTTCTTTGTACTGTATTTTATTTATGTTATCTTGTTCGTGTTGTGTCTCTTTGTTCTGTGTTTTATTGTTTATTTTCCGTGTGTTTGTATTTGGTTTTGTATTTTCTGTTTAAATTTTTTGTATCTCTGATAGTAATTGCTTGTTATTGCTATTCCACTTTTGCAGTTCAAAACTTCAAAACCACCCTTCAACAATAGCTCTTTCATCTCGATATAGAGTTTCACTCCTTCGGTGACATCGCTACAGCCTGACATTAAATCATCCATATAGAATGATGTTGGAACTCTCGACGAAGCTAACGGAAAGTCTTTACCTTCATCAATGCTGACTTGATTTAATGCTCGAACTGCTAGATACGGCGCAGATGCGGTTCCAAAAGTGACTGTCCTTAATTCGAAATCTTGTATTTCACTTTCAGGGTTTTCACGCCACACTATACGTTGGAAAATAGCATCTTCTTCGGCGATTCTAACTTGGCGATACATCTTTACGATATCGGCCAATAGAAAAATAGGATGCTCTCTCCAGCACAACACCAGATGACGCAAATCTGCTTGAAGTTTGGGTCCTATCATCAACGTATCATTGAGCGATAGTTCAAAACTGTTTTTGCTAGAAGCATTGAATACTACTCTCACCTTAGTAGTAGTTTTATCGTTCCTGACAACAGCATGATGCGGTAAGTAAACAGCTTCATCCCTTTGCGTGTCATTCTTTTTTACAGGTCTCACGTGTCCTAACTGCAAATACTCATTAGTCTCTTCGACGTAGCTCTTCTTCAATTCTAAATCTTTCGATAGCCTCTTTTCTAGTGCGTTGAACTTTTTTATAGCTATTTGTCGTGAATTACTACCCTTACAACTAGGTTGATGCTCTCGGAATGGTAACTTGATAATATAGCGACCTTCAGGTGTCCTATTTGTTGTACTAGCGAAGATTTCTTCGCATTTTTGCTCTTCGTCTGTCCACAGACGTTTTGAACTGTGTGGTTGTTGTTCCAATTCCCAGAATCGTTTCAGTAAGTCATCTTCGTTGATCTGTGCATGCATTACTGATATTTTAGGGCTATTTTGACCTGTAGGTGACATATCATGCCTATCGTCGACCGTTCCAGACACGATCCAGCCGAACGTGGTGTTTTGCGCAATGAGAAAGCCATCTGGACTTTTTTGAACTCCCTCTTTCAGTATTTGACTGAAAGCATTAGCTCCTAGTAATAAATCAATCTTACTGGGAATGTTGAACTGTGGGTCGGCTAAACATGAATAATTTAAACCTACCCAGTTTATTGATTCGATCTGTTATTAAGATACGATTAGATCTCTAAGAACATAGGCCTTAAGTTTGATTTGAAATTGTTTTTCTGTCCTTGACCGAAGATTGATTGTAACCACATGCCTGAAAGTCGTTGATTCTTTGTCTCCTAACCCTGTCACTGTACCTCGTATAAGCTCCTTTTTAAGTCGTAGTAATTGAACTGCCGCTTCTGTTATAAAACAAGCCTGTGAACCCTGATCGATTAAGGCTCTTACTACGTGTTGTCCTTGATATTCAGACTCGGCGTTTACTAAAGCAGCAGCTAGTAAAACCTGTCTATTTTTAAAAACCCTTCGAGTTGACGTGCATGAAACTATTAGTGAATTACTTGCTGCAGTGCTAGTGCTTGTAATAGCTTCTTTTGCCTCCGTTTTGACATATTCTGGGTGTAAGAGGGAATGGTGACGTTTTTTGCAAAGTCTACAAGTTGTCATCTTTTGGCATTCGAGACTTGTGTGGTTGCTTCTTAAACAATTAAAACAAATTCGGTTCTTTAACACAAAGTCACGGCTCTGCACACCGTTAAGTTTTGCGAATTGTTTGCAAAAACACAACTTGTGCCCGTCTGAACAATATTCGCAACTCATACTATTGGTATTCGTGGACAACATAACCTTAGGTCTAGTATGAGGACCACTGCTATGGTGCTGTTGGTTTTATAGGATCAATAATCTCCAAAGCCCTAAAACGATTTTCTATGAAAACCTTAAATTGTTCTAACGTTGGCAAATTATTCGACTCTACTTCAGAATTTTGTAACTCCCATGGTTTACGCGTTTCAGGGTCCAGTTTAAAAGCAAAAATATGGATAATGATAACGTCTCATGTGCTCACATCGATCTCTATATTTTTTAGCGCATGAAGTCCATGGTGGTATCTAACAACTCCTTTAAACCTAATGCCGATTCACTATGCACTCGTTTTTGTCCAAATAAACGCTTTAAAATACAATTAGCTAAAAATTTCTTATTATTGTAATGTTTTTCAAGAAGAGACCAGCATTGAATGTAGTTTGCGTCTGATAAAGGTGTATACCTAATCAGTTGTTCTGCTTCGCCTGACAAGTGCGTTTTTAAATAATGTAATTTCTGAACGTTATCCAAAGACTCATTCTTATGCACTAATGATATTGTTACGAGCTGGGGTTCGGGATAAATTAATTAGTCCAATTAACTCGAAGAAACACTATATTTAAGAAAACAATACACGCTAATTAACTACAACGATCACACACTAAATTCACAAAACAATCACTGAACAATTCACTGGTTACTTTTTATCTTCACTTGTGTCTTCACTGTATCGCTTCCAAACTTAAACTCCATTCGCGGCGCAGGCGACCCTCTATTTATATGCCGGGGCACTCGACCTAGATATATCTAGAAACTTCTAATGTTAGAGCGAGATAGGTATAGTGTTAGAAAGAGATAGATATAGTTCCAGAACATTCGAGTATTCTGTAGAAGTTTCTAGTAGCTACTAGTACGTAGTAGTAGGTAGGTAGTTTACTTCCGGAACATTCTTTCTTTATGTAACCTACCGACCTACGTGACACTGCCCCCTCCTAAGACATGCTCGTCCCGAGCATCGTTACTCCCGTAATAGCGTGCCAATCGATCCACATGAACAATCTTAGGCGCAGATCGCGAATTCTTCTGTATTCGGTAGGTGACGTCGTTGATCTTGGTCACAACTCGGTATGGTCCGTCCCATTTTGCCTGTAGTTTAGGAGACTTCCCCTTGCTGCGCACTGGATTATGCAACCAGACTAGTGAGCCTTCGTCGAAGCCACTATTGTTCATCTTCCGGTCATAACGAGTTTTCATTCTCTGGGACGTCTGCTGGCCAGATTGTCTGACGTGCTCATAAACGTCATGCATCTTGCTACGCAGGTCGTGTGCGTAATCCGTTATACTGCGTGGAGTATCAGGGGGAATACCGGTAATCAGGTCTGCTGGTAATCTTAACTCTCTTCCAAAGTTTGCGAAGGCTGGCGTCACAGTCGTACTCTCATGAACTGCGCTTCGGTATGACAGGAGAAACGGCGCTATATGCTTGTCCCAATCCTTTTGTCTGTTCGATACAACTTTCGCCAGGTATCTTTCTAACGTCTGATTGAACCTTTCCACCATTCCATCAGATTGTGGATGATACGACGTAGTCCTCGTTTTGTGAGTACCCATTACCCGACATGTTTCCTGGAAAACTTGAGACTCAAAATTTCTTCCTTGATCACTGTGGATTTCCAAGGGTACTCCAAACCGACAGAAGACTTCGTGGACTAATTTATCAGCAACCGTCGAAGCTTCTTGATTAGGAATGGCGAAGACTTCCGGCCATTTAGTGAAATAATCCATGACAACCATGAAGTATTTGTTCCCACTGTCACTTTCAGGAAAAGGGCCAGCAACATCTACTGCTATCCGTTCCCAGGGGGCTCCTACGTTGTATACCTTCAATGCACCCCTGCTGCGTGTTTGAGGTCCTTTTACTGCTGCACAACTTGTGCACTTGCGGCACCAATCCTCAACATCCTCTCGGCAGTGGATCCAGTAGAACCGCTCTCGAACTTTCAGCAGAGTTCTTTTCACGCCCATATGACCTCCTGAACAACCACTGTGGTAGAGCTGTAGAACATCTGGTACCTTTGCTATCGGAACGACCATTTGCAGGTGGCAGCGATCACCTCGGGCATTCTCCCATTTACGGCACAAGACACCATCCTGGATAACCAAACTTTCCCACTGTGCCCAATAACTCTTCGTGGTTGTACTCATTGCTGCAACATCACACCACTTCGGCTTAGGAGCATTAGCTTGAATCCATTCCAGAATTGGCTTGATGTCTGTGTCACTCTGCTGAGCATGCTTCAGGGTTTCTTTCCATTCATCACTAAGATCCGTTCTGACCATCCTAACAGGGAGTTCTTCCTTAGTCTCTTGTCTAATACAATGCTTGCAGTCTCCAGGACAAGGTCTTCTTGATAAAGCGTCCGCGTTACCGTGAGACTTTCCACTGCGCCTAGGGCAACTCGACCGCAAGTGGCCCTTTTCTCCACAGGTGTAGCATCTAGGACTATACTTAAATCGGTCACGTACAGCCGGTACAGGTGATGCAACAACCTCCCTGATGCAGTGGGCACGATGATCTTGCCTCACTGCCTCTACCTCCAAAGCATGGGCCAATGCGTCCTTCAGCGTCATATGGTGCCCAAGTCTCACAGCAGCTCTCACTTCAAGGTCCCGTATGCCATCGATGAAGGCTTGCACTAAATTCCCTTCGATGAGTGCAGGCGACGACTGGTATGCCTTGCGAACCAGCTTTTCAATTTCCAGGCCCCAATGCTGCAGATTTTCACCAACGCGTTGCACTCTGTCCTTCAGCTGGGCACGAAACACGTGTTCCAGATGTGCATCACCGTATCTGGACTCCAACGCCTCCAGCAGCTGCTCGTAGGTGACATTCTTACCTAGAGCCTCTAAAACAGTTAACGCCTGGTCGCGAAGGCCCAAAGTAACTGCGGTCATGGCCTGTCCTTTTGTCCATCCATTCGCTTCCTTGACAGCTTCGAATTGAATTTTGTATGCTGACCAGGAAGATGTTCCGTCAAAGAGTGGCACTTTAAACCCACGTAGCGAAGGTGCAGCAACCACAGGAGCCACAGTCACGTCTCCAGTTTTCAGACTTTTCAATTCTTTCTTCACATCAGCGATCTGGGATTCGGCCTCTGAGAAACGGTTCTCGTGCAGCTCAACCTTCTCCGTTACGGCTTTAATTTCCTTGCCGAATGTTGCTTTAATGTCTTTCAAGAAGAGCATCTGCTCGTCCTTAACATGCTGCAGCTGTTCCGCAAGACGGCGAGCCTGCTCCTCTTGACGGCGGGCCTGCTCCTCTTTGTCGCTCTGAAGCTGTTCCCTCAGATGGCGAGCTTGCTCCTCTTGACGGCGAGCCTGCTCCTCTTGACGGCGAGCCTGCTCCTCTTGACGGCGGGCCTGCTCCTCTTTGTCGCTCTGAAGCTGTTCCCTCAGTTGGCGAGCTTGCTCCTCTTGACGGCGAGCCTGCTCCTCTTGACGGCGAGCCTGCTCCTCTTGACGACGAGCCTGCTCCTGCAGCATCGCCATAAGAGCAGAAAGGTCTGATGCTGCAGGCGCAGCTGATGCCGAAGGCGCAGCTGATTCTGGGGAAACTCGCTCCATTGTTAACTGGCTGCCACCAGGTGTCTGTACACGTAGATCTTCAAAGCGCCTCTGGTCCACTTCTTGCTGCCGCTGACTCCTGGTGCGTATACCTTCAGTGTCCTCCTTCGGTAGAACCGGCATAATTTATCCCACTTCTGACACCAAATGTTACGAGCTGGGGTTCGGGATAAATTAATTAGTCCAATTAACTCGAAGAAACACTATATTTAAGAAAACAATACACGCTAATTAACTACAACGATCACACACTAAATTCACAAAACAATCACTGAACAATTCACTGGTTACTTTTTATCTTCACTTGTGTCTTCACTGTATCGCTTCCAAACTTAAACTCCATTCGCGGCGCAGGCGACCCTCTATTTATATGCCGGGGCACTCGACCTAGATATATCTAGAAACTTCTAATGTTAGAGCGAGATAGGTATAGTGTTAGAAAGAGATAGATATAGTTCCAGAACATTCGAGTATTCTGTAGAAGTTTCTAGTAGCTACTAGTACGTAGTAGTAGGTAGGTAGTTTACTTCCGGAACATTCTTTCTTTATGTAACCTACCGACCTACGTGACAATATAAACAAATCACGGAAAGTAGGCCATTCCGAGTAAGCGCCCGAGAATGTGGGAATAGTAATGTTCGGAAGTTTTATAAATTGGCTTGGTGTGTCACAACTCTTCCTACTTTGTGTATCATTTTGTGTACTTGTAAATTTATTAAGAGCGGTCTTTAATACAGATTTATAAATTAAAAACTCTTCCTCGGTACTATCGTACACTTCACCAATCACATAATCAGATTGAGCTAACTCATCTGGAGTTGAGCTCTCATACAATTTACGATTATTTGACCTAAATGATGACCAATCCTTTTCTAAATTCTCTAGCCTGGCCTCTACATACTCTAAAGTAATTCTTTCTTTTGGACTCTTTTTGAAATTAATGAAAACCTTTTTAATTGAATTTTGTAAATTAGTTTGAATATTAAACAATTTATCCATTATGTAGCACTATTGATATACAAACAAAATAACCAAACAAACAACTTATAATTTTAAACTAAAGTGAATAAAAGTTTTTCGAAAAATTCTAAGTGTTTGACACTTCTGAGGAAAATCGGGCATAGGTTCCCTGTTCCGTCGTTTTTTGTAAAACTATTCTAAGTCCTTAACTAACATGCAAATTATTCTAAGTTAATGGAGAAACACGAAAATATTACAAGTCCAAGATTGTCTCTTCCAAATGTTGATTTTACTAAGTTTTTGAATGTGTTGAAATAAAGTCTAAAATTGCTTGATAAAGTTTTTAAATAAATGCACTACTCACGCTTGACCACTTCACTCACTGAACTGCTGTGACGTATGTCGTATGACGTATGTGTTGTCCTGTTGTAGTAAAGCTCCGCCTCCAACTCCAAGTTTTGCCGCCTCCGTCACGGCTTCACCACAGCCGCCTCCAACTCCGACTTTAGCCACCTCTGAACCGCCTCCTGGTGGTGTGAAACCGCACCTTATCCGCAGCGACCCACTGCGGGTACGGGGTTGTGGTCACCCTGACCACCATTCAAGCGCAAAAATGCCCTCTAGCCATCCGGCTCCGAAGGAACTTTGTTTAATTAGTTGCACTACTGGTTGGCCTAATTGCACTATGTGCTGAACTATGAGTACTATAGGGGTAATTATGTTTATAAATAAAACCACCGTAAGTACTTGATCTGAGAAGCTTGATCTAAGAAGCTGACATACGTCATACGACATACGTCACAGCAGTTCAGTGAGTAAAGTGGTCAAGCGTGAGTAGTGCATTTATTTCAAAACTTTATCAAGCAATTTTAGACTTTATGTCAACACATTCAAAAACTTAGTGAAATCAACATTTGGACAAGTCCAAGATTGTCCAAATTATTCTGAGTTAATGGAGAAACACCAAAATATTACAAGAATATTTTCGTGTTTCTCCATTAACTTAGAATAATTTGCATGTTAGTTAAGGACTTAGAATAGTTTTACAAAAAACGACGGAACGGGGAACCTATGCCCGATTTTCCTCAGAAGTGTCAAACACTTTAGTTTAAAATTATAAGTTATTTGTTTGGTTATTTTGTTTGTATATCAATAGTGCTACATAATGGATAAATTGTTTAATGTTCAAACTAATTTACAAAATTCAATTAAAAAGGGTTTGATTAATTTCAAAAAGAGTCCAAAAGAAAGAATTACTTTAGAGTATGTAGAGGCCAGGCTAGAGAATTTAGAAAAGGATTGGTCATCATTTAGGTCAAATAATCGTAAATTGTATGAGAGCTCAACTCCAGATGAGTTAGCTCAATCTGATTATGTGATTGGTGAAGTGTACGATAGTACCGAGGAAGAGTTTTTAATTTATAAATCTGTATTAAAGGCCGCTCTTAATAAATTTACAAGTACACAAAATGATACACAAAGTAGGAAGAGTTGTGACACACCAAGCCAATTTATAAAACTTCCGAACATTACTATTCCCGCATTCTCGGGCGCTTACTCGGAATGGCCTACTTTCCGTGATTTGTTTATATCATTAGTGCATAAGAATGAGTCTTTGGATAACGTTCAGAAATTACATTATTTAAAAACGCACTTGTCAGGCGAAGCAGAACAACTGATTAGGTATACACCTATATCAGACGCAAACTACATTCAATGCTGGTCTCTTCTTGAAAAACGTTACAATAATAAGAAATTTTTAGCTAATTGTATTTTAAAGCGTTTATTTGGACAAAAACGAGTGCATAGTGAATCGGCATTAGGTTTAAAGGAGTTGTTAGATACCACCATGGACTGTATGCGCTAAAAAATATAGAGATCGATGTGAGCACATGGGACGTTATCATTATCCATATTTTTGCTTTTAAACTGGACCCTGAAACGCGTAAACCATGGGAGTTACAAAATTCTGAAGTAGAGTCGAATAATTTGCCAACGTTAGAACAATTTAAGGTTTTCATAGAAAATCGTTTTAGGGCTTTGGAGATTATTGATCCTATAAAACCAACACAGCACCATAGCAGTGGTCCTCATACTAGACCAAAGGTTATGTTGTCCACGAATACCAATAGTATGAGTTGCGAATATTGTTCAGACGGGCACAAGTTGTGTTTTTGCAAACAATTCGCAAAACTTAACGGTGTACAGAGCCGTGACTTTGTGTTAAAGAACCGAATTTGTTTTAATTGTTTAAGAAGCAACCACACAAGTCTCGAATGCAAAAAGATGACAACTTGTAGACTTTGCAAAAAACGTCACCATTCCCAGAATTTGTCAAAACGGAGGCAAAAGAAGCTATTACAAGCACTAGCACTGCAGCTAGTGATTCACCA
Organism: Pyrausta despicata; assembly: GCA_963921415.1. Lineage (NCBI taxonomy): Eukaryota > Metazoa > Arthropoda > Insecta > Lepidoptera > Crambidae > Pyrausta > Pyrausta despicata. Next base: position 13,152,893 of record OY992861.1, on the reverse strand, counting down.
ATAGTTGCATGCACGTCAACTCGAAGGGTTTTTAAAAATAGACAGGTTTTACTAGCTACTGCTTTAGTAAATGCCGAGTCTGAATATCAAGGACACCACGTAGTAAGAGCCTTAATCGATCAGGATTCACAGGCTTGTTTTATAACAGAAGCGGCAGTTCAATTACTACGACTTAAAAAGGAGCCTATACGACGTACAGTGACAGGGTTAGGAGACAAAGGATCAACGACTTTCAGGCATGTGGTTACAATCAATCTTCGGTCTAGGACAGAAAAACAATTTCAGATCAAACTTAAGGCCTATGTTCTTAGAGATCTAATCGTATCTCAATTACCAGAGCAACAGATCGAATCAATAAACTGGATAGGTTTAGATGATTTATGTTTAGCCGACCCACAGTTCAACATTCCCAGTAAGATTGATAAGCATTAGCTCCTAGTAATAAACTAGGAGCTAATGCTTTCAGTCAAATACTGAAAGAGGGAGTTCAAAAAAGTCCAGATGGCTTACTCATTGCGCAAAACACCACGTTCGGCTGGATCGTGTCTGGAACGGTCGACGATAGGCATGATAAGTCACCTACAGGTCAAAATAGCCCTAAAATATCAGTAATGCATGCACAGATCAACGAAGATGACTTACTGAAACGATTCTGGGAAGTGGAAGAACAACCACACAGTTCAAAACGTCTGTGGACAGACGAAGAGCAAAAATGCGAAGAAATCTTCGCTAGTACAACAAATAGGACACCTGAAGGTCGCTTTATTGTCAAGTTACCATTCCGAGAGCATCAACCTAGTTGTAAGGCTGGTAATTCACGCCAAATAGCTATAAAAAATTTCAACGCACTAGAAAAGAGGCTATCGAAAGATTTAGAACTGAAGAAGAGCTACGTCGAAGTGATTAATGAGTATTTGCAGTTAGGACACATGAGACCTGTAAAACAGAATGACACGCAAAGGGATGAAGCTGTCTACTTACCGCATCATGCTGTTGTCAGGAACGATAAAACTACTACTAAGGTGAGAGTAGTATTTAATGCTTCTAGCAAAAACATTTTTGAAATATCGCTCAATGATACGTTGATGATAGGACCCAAACTTCAAGCAGATTTGCGTCATCTGGTGTTGTGCTGGAGAGAGCATCCTATTGTTCTAGTGGCCGATATCGTAAAGATGTATCGCCAAGTTAGAATCGCCGAAGAAGATGCTATTTTCCAACGTATAGTGTGGCGTGAAACCCCTGAAAGTGAAATACAAGATTTCGAATTAAGGACAGTCACTTTTGGAACCGCATCTGCGCCGTATCTAGCAGTTCGAGCATTAAATCAAGTCAGCATTGATGAAGGTAAAGACTTTCCGTTAGCTTCGTCGAGAGTTCCAACATCATTCTATATGGATGATTTAATGTCAGGCTGTAGCGATGTCACAGAAGGAGTGAAACTCTATATCGAGATGAAAGAGCTATTGTTGAAGGGTGGTTTTGAAGTTTTGAACTGCAAAAGTGGAATAGCAATAACAAGCAATTACTATCAGAGATACAAAAAATTGAAACAGAAAATACAAAACCAAATACAAACACACGGAAAATAAACAATAAAACACAGAACAAAGAGACACAACACGAACAAGATAACATAAATAAAATACAGTTCAAAGAAATAAAACAAGGACAAGAGGACACTAACAAAATAAAAAATAAAGAAATCGATACAAAAGCAGAAAACATAACTAAAATTCTAGGTATTACCTGGGATAGAAGCGAAGATCATTTCCGGTACTCGGTGAATCTTCCCCCGACGTCGCCTGAACCTGAAACAAAAAGATCAGTATTGTCAGTAATAGCACGATTGTATGATCCACTAGGATGGTTAGCTCCTAGCATCATATTAGCAAAAATGTTCATCCAAAGATTGTGGTTAGCTGGGATAACTTGGGACGAACCAATGACGGAAAAATTAAAATGTGAATGGTTTACTTACCGAGATGTTTTATTCGAACTTACTTCTGTGCGGGTTCCTCGATGGTTGGGTACTTTAGGTATGGAAGACACTCGTGAGTTGCATGGGTTTTGTGACGCGTCCAAGTAAGCCTACGCTGCCGTAGTTTATTTACGGGTAGTAGATCCCAAAGGAAACATTCATGTGTCTTTGTTGGCAGCCAAAACGAGAGTTTCACCAATAAAGCAGATCAGCATTCCTCGATTGGAATTGTGAGGTGCTTCTCTTTTAACACGGCTTTTGGCTGAAGTAGTTGAAGTGCTTAACGTCCCCAAGAGCAATATTAAGGCCTGGACGGACTCAACCGTCGTGCTGGCGTGGTTAAATAGCCACCCCAGTAGGTGGAAAACTTTTGTGGCGAATAGAGTCTCAGAGATTCTAACCACACTAGACTCGTCGCAGTGGTATCACGTACCGACCAAGCAAAATCCAGTAGATTGTGCCTCTCGAGGTGTTCAGCCTGATGCACTTTCGAGTAATGAGCTTTGGTTTTCCGGTCCAAAATTTCTACTACCTCACACTTCTCATCTCACTAAGTTATTAATTGCAGACACTTACAAGAACACATTACACGGAGGAGTTCAATTGATGATTAGTTGTTTGAGGGAGGTGTATTGGATCATAGGTGTCAAAAGTCTTGTTAAGCAACACATTCGCAAATGCGTTTCATGCGTTAGGCAAAATGCAAAAGTGCAGACTCAATTCATGGGATCTCTCCCTTCAGTGAGATGCACACCCGCTAGAGCATTTTTACATAGCGGAGTAAACTATGCTGGCCCTATAAAATTAAGGACAACAAAAGAACGAGGTAACAAATCCTATAAAGGCTATATTTGTCTATTTATTTGTATGGCTACCCGAGCCGTCCATTTAGAGGTTGTAAGCGACATGAGTACCCAAGCCTTTATAGCAGCGTTTAGGAGATTTGTTTCTCGGCGTGGTCACTGTGCTCAATTATGGAGCGACAATGGTACCACATTTGTAGGTGCTTCAAAGGAATTGAAGGAATTAAATACCTTTCGAAGGGACATTGCAGCATATCTGGAGAGTCACGGGACGGAATGGAAGTTTATACCCCCCCCCCACGCCCCTAATTTCGGTGGATTATGGGAGGCCGGTATAAAATCTACGAAATTCCACCTGAAAAGAGTGATCGGAGAGTCAACTCTTACATTTGAAGAAATGTGTACCCTTTTAACACAAGTTGAAGCCTGTCTGAACTCGCGACCACTTACCGTCGATAGTACAGATCCAAACGATCAGAGACCCCTAACCCCAGGTCACTTTCTTATTGAAGGGCCTCTACTAGCAGTGCCTGATGTATCCGATTATAGTCAGTCAAGTATCAGCTCATTGACTCGTTGGCAGGTAGTTCAACTAATGTTACGATCATTTTGGAATCGCTGGTCTCAAGAATATCTGACTAACCTGGTTAATAGGCACAAATGGAATCATCAGATAACTGAGTCAGAAATAGGTGACTTAGTTCTTATTAAGGAGGATGACTTGCCACCTAGCCGTTGGTTGATGGGAAGAATACTGGAAAAGCATCCAGGTAGTGATAACGTTACCCGTGTGGTCACTATCCGAGTAAAGTCTTCCACGATGAAAAGACCAACATCTAAATTGTGTGTGTTGCCAACACGCTGTGAATAATGGCAGATTCCATATGCATAATTTCATGGAATCCATTTTATTGTTATTTACAAATGTAATTTATATATGCTGAAGTGTTATTGATTAAGATTGTTAAATTTTTATTTGTTGAGATTGTTAAACATTAGATCATCACCGCGATTTACCCTGTCACGGTGGGCGAATTGTTCAATTTTAAGAAGGACATTTTCTCACTAAATGTCCTTAGTGGGCAGAAATGTTAATGTTATCATAAGTTAGTTATAAGAAAGTTCAATAGTTGGCGCTGCCTGCACTTCGCAGTGGTAGTTAGTGTCAACGAATTCTATAAGGGTTCATACATAAGTTCTTAAAATTAATAACAGATGACGTTGTACGGTCTTAATTTGCGGCGGTAAAGTTTTTGTTTGATTACATAAGACTGCGAACATTTATTGAATATAAGCTTCTTAGATCAAGCCTTTTAGATCAAGCTTCTCTGATCAAGTACTTACGGTGGTTTTATTTATAAACATAATTACCCCTATAGTACTCATAGTTCAGCACATAGTGCAATTAGGCCAACCAGTAGTGCAACTCGCTCTGTATTATTTTGGTTTCGCGGTTCAGCAGAAAAGGATTCGGCGCAATAAGAACAAACAAACAAAATACAAATGTCCTTATAATTTTGTGGAATTCCTGAGACCATTGGCAAGGTTCCCTTAGTTTTTCAAGCTTGCCACTTTATCTTCAATCATGCGAAGAGTTTTCTTGTAGAATGTTTCTGCTACATCGTCGGAGACCAGTCGGGAAGGCTTGGCAGCCTTCAGCATGTCGAAGTATTCTCCGCTCACGCGAGCCAGCGACGGCGCCATGGCTAAGTGCACTATGTTCTGGGCACACTCCTCGTTGGTCTTCCAGAAGTAGTCCATATAGATGTAAAGGATGTTCTTGAGCCACGAGAGATACCCCACCTCCCATATCTCTGTCTTCGCCATCCCTGGATGTACAGAGTTCACTGTGACTCCGTCGGGCAAAATCTTCGACATAACTCTAGCTGTCAAGATATTACAAAGTTTCGAGGTGGCGTAACGAACCCAGAAATTCATCTCATTCTTTCCTGAGAGGTCGTTAGGATCAAATTTGTGATACGCATGAGCGCAGGATGACACGAAGATGACCCGACTGGGTTTTGAAGCTATGACTTTGTCGAGCAGCAACTGGGTGAGGTAGGTGGGCCCCACGTGGTTGATCTGGAAAGTCGAGTCGATGCCGTCTTTGGTGAAAGTTCGGTGTGGTTCCACCAAACCAGCGTTGTTGATTAGCACGTCGAGACGGTCGTATGACCTGTTGAAGTCTTCAGCGAACTGCTTGATGCTGGAGAAATCGCCGAGGTCCAGGGCCATGTGGTCTACATTGGGGTTCCCGGTGGCGTCGATGATGGCCGCGGCCGCCACCTGCGACTTGGCCACGTTGCGGCTCGCGATGACGACCCTGGCGCCGCGCTTCGCCAGGATCTTGGCAGCCTCAAATCCCAAACCTGCGTTCCCGCCAGTTATCAATATTACTTTTCCACTTAAGTCCACTTTACACGTACACCACCGTTTTTGAAAAAGCAACCTAGTTTTTTCTATTATCACAGCCAACAAGATAACTCCTAATAAGTAATATATTGCTTTCCAGACGAATCCCAAAATATAATACAACATTGTGATTCGATGGGATCTGGACAAGAATGAAGCTGCTTATGACTACTCATCTTTATAAGCCTAAGTCCATTATTGAAAAACCATACAACATTGAAACCATTGAAGTAACATACAAGGCTCAAATCTAGGTTTTATGTAAATAAACGTGTTCATACAACTAAAACAGTGTTATTTCGTAACCTTAAATTTTTTTTGTATATCTTCATAACTAGTTAAATAACCTTCCTACTATTAATATTTCTATGATAAATGTACATTTAATAGCTGCATTAGTGCTTTTCTTGGACCTAATAATGTTTTTTAAAGTTTGAAATAATTCAAGGGTATATGACCATACGTGTAAGGCCCTTTTTTCTAAAATGGGGACATCACATACATTGCTCTGATCCCAAAATAAGTAGCTAAAGCGCTAGGTGTTATCGGAATTCGAAAACCACAAACACCCAGATCCGTGATAACATTGAAAATTGGTTTCCAACATTGTTCCCGTCCTAGAATCAAATACGGGACCTGGTGGTACCTTGAAACCGGTACTCAACCAACTACCCCACGGAGGTCGACTGTGGTACATCGTGTGGTGATTTGATGGTGAAATTGGTCTCTTCTGTAGCAATTCTGCTCTGTAGTCTGTGTCTGTACTTAATTCTGTAGACAGTTTTCATTAAATCAAGGTAATTTAAAAAAAATACAACCTTTTCAACAAACAGACGTACAAACCTTACGTAAAACCTACCCATATTATTTGGATGTAAATATTTTCACACATTGCCATTTTTTCAAGGCTGGCCTGAGTTAAGTTACTACGTTTCTTATGCATCGCATAAGATCGCAAAATCGCGTAATATCCATCCACTGTTGGACGCAGCCTCTCTTATCCTTTTATGATCAAACAAATACCAGCAGTTTAATCTGCTAAATTCTTAGCCGGATCCCATCTGCGCACAATGTTTTGTTATATACTGGGACTCGTCTTGCAAACAATATTTCTTTTATTTGCATTACTATTGTTAATACTGCTTTACCATAAAATTAGGCTGTATTTCCTCGAAAGATGGTGTACGTGTAAAGTAGACTTAAGTGGAAAAGTGATATTGATAACTGGCGGGAACGCCGGTTTGGGATTTGAGACCGCTAAGATCCTGGCAAAGCGCGGAGCCAGGATCGTCATCGCGAGCCGCAACGTGGCCAAGTCGCAGGCGGCGGCCGCGGCCATCGCCGACGCCACCGGGAACCCCAAGGTAGACCACATGGCCCTGGACCTCGGCGAGTTCTCCAGCATCAAGCAGTTCGCCGAAGAGTTCAACAGGGCGTACGACCGTCTCGACGTGCTTATCAACAATGCTGGCTTTGCCGAGAAAGTTCGAACATTCACTAAAGAGGGTATCGACACCACTTTCCAGACCAACCACGTGGGGCCAACCTATCTAACTCAGTTGCTGCTGGAAAAGATCATAGCTTCAAAACCCAGTCGGATCATCTTCGTGGCTTCAGCAGCTTTTCATTGTTGCAAATTTGATCCTAACGACATCTATGGAAAGAATGAGATGCATTTCTGGATTCGGTACGCCACCACGAAATTTTGTAATATCTTGACGGCTAAGGCTATGTCGAAGATTTTGCCGGATGGAGTCACAGTGTACTCTGTGCATCCGGGTATGGCGAAGACGGAAATATGGGATGTGGGGTATCTGTCGTGGTTCAAGAACATCTTATACATTATCATGGATAACTTCTGGAAGACCAACGAGGAGTGTGCGCAGACCATAGTGCACTGTGCGATGGCGCCGTCGCTGGCTCGCGTGAGTGGAGAATACTTCGACATGCTGAAGGCAGTCAAGGTTTCGAAAGTTTCCGATGATGTCGCAGAAAAATTTTACAAGGACACTCTTCGTATGATTGAAGATAAAGTAAAAAAATTGAAGTAAAAAACTCAACCAATTCATTGACAGTTCAAAATAATTAGGTAAGATGTTGTCTGCGCAAAATTGTTCTCAAAATAGGTACAAAAGGTATCTCTTTTTTTCTGTTTAGGTAGGTGATAGTATGAGTCATCATCACCATTAGAATCAGCAGATTATGACGACTTTTTGCAGTATTTTAAATCATTTCAGCCTTCATTTTGCCGTTGACGCTTTGCTGTGCTTTTGATTCAATCGATTACCATTATCATCATTATATCAGTCGTTTGAGCATAGACCTCTCGCAAGGAGCTCTACCGCATACAGTTCTGCATTTGCGCACCCAACGGCTTTCCGGGACCCTCATCATTCCACCACCAGGATCGTCGATCCACCTAGTACCCCTACTAGCCTGCGCACGGATCGTCGCTTGACTCGCGGTCGCCGCGGTCGTTAAATTTCAGGTGCAAAATCAAAGCTTTTTTTTGGCAAATACAAAGTAGTATGTAATTTTTATCTTCATACGCTATTGAAATTTCCTCTGCATCGTTTCTAATGTTGAGGTATAATGTTGTTACAGATGGAGTCTATTGTGTAGATCTGCTAAAAGTCTTCTCTTTACTCTCTTTAAGTCAAACGACTTAAATAAACTTCGAGATAGAGGAGGCGGCTTATACTCTGATTCTCTAACAGGATACAAACGAAATATCGCAATGGAGTAAAGATAACGTTTACCTTTTAAAAAATTTCTTTCGACTCTTTATATTTATTCATTCGCAAATATACAGCAGGATATAACTTACATTGATGAACTACATGTATACATCCGGTTAAGCAACAAAATACCTTTTAACTAAGGCCTAGGAAGCTGTTGATTGCTTCACGCTATCGTGGTCAAAACTATGACATTTCAGTTTTAGATTATTTGACCTGATGACTGATTTTGCTGATCAATTTATTATTTTTCAATAATTCTTTTGATACATATGTTTTTTAATTTGTAACATTTAATTATTACTATTTTTATTATTATCTGAAATATTTGATTACAAACTCAAATTTCTTTATTTCGCATAAATAGTAGAACACATACAGATGTCAATAATAATAAAAGTCCCTCATAATTTACCCGACACTCCCGACACCGGCATCCAAAATGTATATAGTTGAATATCTGTATTACAGCAGAATCAATTAAATCCAAAGTAGTTAAATAATGTCATATCAATATTATAGTACGATTATTATCATTATTTTCTACTCCTGTCAAAATTATTACAAGAACTATTAAAATATTTGTCAACGGAATAGAAGCATTTCTCAATGAGCCAGTATTTCAGTGTTTTCATTAAGACGTGTAATGGTAAGGACTTCATCTCTTTATTAAGTCTATTGAATACTTTGATGGCCATTTGATAGCTTTTTTACTATTAATCACTGTGCTCATTGGTAGCTGATTATTATTATTAAATAAACTTAAATACATACATATATAACACCCAGACCAGTACAAACAGACATGTTCATGCACACAAATTTTTGTACAGTGCGGCGATCGAACCCGCGACCTCTTGGTTACTAGTCAACTTCTTGACCATTACACCAAAGTGGTCGTCAAATAATCTACAAGATGTTGTTAGGGAATTGACATTACATAGAGCTCTAATGCATTGTTTCTGGGCTTTTAAGGCTTGATCTACGTAAAATGAAAACCCCTAGAGAAGAATCCCGTAGCGAAGCAAAGATCCCACGTATCCATGGTACGCCTGTACGGCGATTTGTATTCTTCCTGTTAATGTATGTTTGTTGTTTAAATGAATATTGTGATTATGTATTTTTATTGTATTTGTATTGACAATATTCTGACATCTTGTTTAGGTATCTGATAATGTAATAATAATTGTTTCTGTTTAAATGCCAAATGAATATTTGCATGCTATTATTAATGGCTGAGTAGGCCGAACTTTTGAAAATTTGTAATAACTTCAGTGTACCCTATTCTAAAGAAAATAAATTATTATTTAATATTATATTCTATTCTACGTGATTTAAGGGACTTTGTACAAACTGTAAGCTATAAGAGTCATATGAATGAATAAATAAATGAAAGATCTAAAGAATCTGCAGATATGACAAAAAAGTGTGCAAAGGTGCTCTTTGGTTACTGTCTTAACTCCCTCCCTTACTAAAAATTGTTAAAAACACGCGAACTAAAGAAACTTGTAGCTTGTCAGCGAAACATAAATTTTGGTCAGTTTTTGTAAACTATGAAGCCTTCATGAAGTTTTTACACAATTCACAGTTAAGCATCTACTAGGGCTCCATACCTTCTTTAGTGAAATATACCTTTTTCTATTGAACACCACAGAAATCAAATGTTTTTTGTATTTTGCAAAAGTCATAGAAGGACGTCAATTCTGTACATCAAACAAAATATAAAAAAATACCTCCAGGGCTCTTAAAATAAGGAACAGGAAACAAAATCATGATTTTTGAAAAAAAAAACTGTCGTTCTGACCATCTGTGTATCTGTCTGTTGTTACCTTTTACACAAACTTTTTTTATTGTATAGATATAAGTCATCGCTAATTTAATATAGGCTATTTTCTATTTCGAGGGTCTGCAAGCCTGTCGTGGACAAATTAAACTGTAAGACGTATGAATATAACGCCATAGGGAAAGCTGATCAGCCTGACGAGCACTACACACATAACAAAAACGAAGACATGAAGTACCTACCTGATTTGGACCCAAGCGTCCCAGTTGAATAACATTACATAGAGATGTAAATAATATAACGCCTTCGGGAAAATAAATAGTGTCGCAGGCATTTTCTGGGGATGTAAAAAAACACCAGGTTAAATACTTGTACTAACTTATAATAACATTAAGATCTATAAAACCTGTATTCTTGCAAATAAACGATTTTCATTTCATTAATGTTCTTGAAGACCGTGCAAAATTGTGGGCTGGGATGAAACTTTGTTTGGATATCCGAAATCAGGGTGGGCGAAGTCGGTGATCGTCCCGTAGGAACACTGATATTATAAAGAGGAAACATTTGAGTTTAAATTGAATAGCCTCCGATACTACTGGATCGATAAAAAAAAAACTTGTACTTTTGAAATCTATCATTGCTAATAATAATACTCCTATTTTAATGTATTAGAGAACCGAATTCCACGCTGGCGGGAAGCTAGTTGTTAATGAGCACGTTGAGCCGTCGTATGTCGTCTTGAAGTCTTGGGAAACTGCTTGATGCTGAAGAGCTCGTTGAGGTCTGAACCCTCATGGCATGACATGTACCGAATCCAAAAATTCATCCTGTGACGAGGTTAGGATCACGTGTCACGAAGGTGATCCTACTGGGTTTTGAAGATTTTGTGGAACAGCAACTGGGTGAGGTAGGTGGGCCCCACGTGGTTGATCTGGAAAGTTGAGTCGATGCCGTCTTTTGTGAAAGTTCGGTGTGGTTACACTAAATCAGCGTTGTTGATAAGCACGTCGAGACGGTCGTACGTCCTGTTGAAGTCTTCGGCGAACTGCTTGATGCTTGGATGCTTGCCAGGGCCATGTTGTCTACCTTGGGGTTCCCGGTGGCGTCGACGATGGCCGCGGTAGCCGCCCGCGACTTGGCCACGTTGCGGCTCGCGACGACGACCCTGGCCTTACCCTGACCCTTTGCCAGGATCTTCGCTGCCTCAGATCCTAAGACCTTACTCCCTCAAGTCTAGTTCGTACTTTCGGGTCTAGCTTGTAGCGTGCCAGGGACTGTCACATCCAAAACGGCAGACAACGGCTTGGAGAGTAGAGGGGCTGACCCGGAGTTACCGCCAATTATCGATATTACTTTTCCGTTAAAAACTACTTTACACGTCACCATCATTTTTTAAAAAAGGCAAATTACTTTTTTCTATTCTACAAGTAATACTAATAAATAAGAAATGATTGTTTTCAAGACTATTTCCAAAATAGAATAACAAAACATTGTTATCGTTTAAAACTCCGCGCTGAAACGCTCCGAACTCACATTTAACTATGTCTTCTGACTATTTTAGTTACCCTACGCAAACGTTACGCAACAGAATCTCTTACCAAAAACGTCATTAATAAACATTAATGTTAAGTTAGGTTGAGTTAGGTGACAAAATTTGCATTAAACTGCCAAAGGGAGCCCGTAGTCGTTTGCAGGTTTTTTCAGTACTGGAGTCGCACTACCTAACGTTTAATTCGTATTTTCGGATCTAGCACGTTGCTCGCACAGTCAAATTTGTAAGAGTGACAGAGATGGCTACATTCGAAACTACGGAAACAAGCTTAGAGAGTGGGGGGCAGGATCTCTAGGCAAAGGGTTATTGCGCACATTCGATAAAATAATGACCGATCACTTTTTTTGAAAAATTTAACTAAGCGGACCATAGGACTTAGGTCTGGAGTCCCAGATAATCCCTGGCCGCATCCGCATTTCCCTGAAGTTAAAAAATAATCACTTAAAAATTACGTTATTGACGACAGCTTTGGTCAAGTGGTCTGAGATCTAGACTACAAAACTCGTCGCGGGTTCGAATCCTGCTACGGGCAAATGTTTGTGTGATGAGCACGAGCATTTGTACCCGAGTCTTGGGTGTTTATACATGTATTAAAGTATTTTTATCCGTTATCCTAGCCACCATAGCACAAGCTAACGCTTAGTTTGGGGCTAGGTAATTGGTGTGTTCGTTGAAACAATTAATTTATTTATTTATCCAACCTTTTGACGTCCACTACTGAGCTAAGGCTCCCAAGGATCACCACCGCGATCGCTCCTGCGCTTCCCGCATCCAGAGGCTTCCCGGGACCTTCACCAGATTGTTGGTCCACCTTGTAGGGGGCTTGCCCACTGAACGTCGCACGGCACGCGGTTGCCCTTCAGGAATGTCGGTATGCGACTTAAAATGTACACTGGAGCATCCTCTATCCTATTAGTTCCACCAATATCTGCATCGCTCTGCCAGACACCCTGTATAAATTTGGGTATCTTATCTATCTGTACTTAAGAAGGAAACCAAGCATCCCGGATTAGAGAGTCGAATTAGGCTAAATGTTTTTTAAAACTAATCTACTGATAATATAGGATTAAAATGGAATGACGTGTCTGAAGATAATGATATAATTAAATGGGTTAATTAATGATTTTGCGTTACTAGTGTACCGTTAACCGTCAACTATGAAGGGTTTCGCTTTGGTCTTGTTGTTCGTGGCTGCAGCGCAGGTGAGCCTTGGTATTTTTAACCAACTTCAAAAAAGAGAGTATCAATTCAGAGGAAGATTGATACTCTCTTTTTTGAAGTTGGTTAGGTTAAGTTCGATGAGGAATTATTTAATATTTTTTGGGTGTCGTGTGAAATGTTATGTTTGTTTGAATTTGTCCACGGATTTCTCGAAAATATAGGAAAATAAATCAGTTCCAGTAGTTTTGGAGATATGGGTATTTTAAGTGTTAAAGATCCTTGGATGGTTTAAACATATTACTTATATCTACATATTCTAAGTTCTACACCACACGTGTCACTAATGAAAAGCTTAAAATAAACAAAAAAATAATTGACTGCCCCCAAAAACGATTGAAAAAGTTGAAAAAAGGATAATGCCTAACTATATACTCAAATACTCAATGACGTAACTTAAATTTAGGAGTTGTATTGACATAGGTACGTGCGTGCATGGCGACCTTTTAATAACGTAATACTTCTGTACATTTTTTAAAATACAGAAACAAGTTATGCGTACGAATCCATGTAAATGTTCGATTGTAATTCAAAATTATAATTTCCAAATCTTTTTTAAGCACGTGTTTTTTCGTTTAAAATTGATAAAAATATGTTAATGTTACAAAAAAAAGGTATTTTTCAGTAACACAAGTAACATTGTAACATTGTTTTTTTTTAAGAAACAAGCTATTACATTTACTGTCATTGATCTTAAAGAAAGAAGATAAGGTAAACTAAGTAAGTACCTCTTATTAACGGCTTTTTTCATGCATGCTTTATCTGTAAGTGTGATTTTCGCCTTACATTACGACCCTATTGGGCCCAGGTGTCAGGTGACAAGTGTAGAAATAGTTGGAGGAGTCCTATGCCTGTAGGCACGCCGAGATGAGGGACATCTTGTAACCCAAAAAATATGTTTTTCGCTTACCTTCTTATATTTTGCGCCTATTCTGCGCCTATAAAACTGGTCCAATGGGTTCTTTAAAATTAGACAGTGTTAACTTGCCTAATCGACAGTGTAAAGTACAATTTGCCTCCGCCGAAATGTGTCTGGAGGCACGGCTCTGTTAAAAAATTCAGTAAAGGTTTGACGTTGTGGGTAAGAATCGAAGAATTTGTAAGAGTATGAGTCCTTCGATTTCCTCTCCGTTGCGTTCCAACATAGTACGACGAGGGGTCTAATCAATTTGTCACTTATTTACACCAACGTTAAAATTTGAGTTACCCACATACCTTTTTTGTTTCTCGTCTCATAGTTGGCAACAATCGCCTCATTCTTTTTAAAATGAACTTCATATCTAAAAAGTTTATTAAACCCAAATCCGTATGTAATGTTGTTAATTGTAAATTTCTTCTAAATACTTTTTACTTAATTTTGTTAACTTTAAGAGGTGTTTAACCTAAAAAGGTAATTGTTTCTTATGTCCGTGTCATGCTATATTTGTTGTATATCATGGCATGTTTATGTTACTATTATTATTATTAATAAAGTATTTTGAAAAACAACAAAAACACTTCGATTTCAGCTTGCAAGCTGAAATCTGATACACGACTGGGTTACGCGTGAGCTCTACCCTGTAGAATCAATCACTTTGAAGTCCTAATTGTGCTGAAATACAAAATCTGCTGGTGACAAATGAACCTTTAATCATTTACCACCTATTTAAAATGCGTTTTACATACAGCCAATTCCTTCGAGTGTATACATAGAGTGAGTCGATTACTTCTGGGAAAATTAATTTCTTATGCCCTCGAAAAATAAATTTCACTCTTTTTTACTGATAAATAAAATTAAATAATAATTCATAATCATGGGTGTCGATATGTACTAATTATAATTCTTATCTTATCTCAATAAATCTAGCGATGCATCATGTTAATACGGGTTAATACACAGATAATGTTAATAATTTTAAATCCTTGGCCTTGGCCCTTAGGCTCAGAGCACACCTGCGACTTTATGTCGCCGCGAATAGTTTCTGTCTGTCACAGCGTGTCAACCAATCGCTGACAGTCGCCTGTCGTGGCCGCAGTCATCATACTTACTATACTACTACGAGTATCACTACGGTTTATGAGCGCTGTTTTTGAATGTACAGAATATTTCTTTAGGTCATTGGGAAGGGGGACTGAAATGAAGTGCAAGCACATTTTATACCTCGTGTGTGCATAAATTTTGAGACGAAATAAAAGTTGCATAACTTTTTTTATAATTAACATATATTTCTAAAATTTTCAGTAAACAATTAGTAGATAATAATAAACAAAAAATAATTATTAATATTCAAAATGACCACCCTTGTTTTTAATACAGGCCCTTAGACGATTTGGCCAGTCATCAATGACGGCACGAATCTTTTCCAGCGGGATTCGCTTTGCTTCTCGGACAAGAGCTCGCTTCAGTGACTCAAAGTTTGGGTGGGACTATCGGCAGGCCCTGAGCTCTAGCTCAGCCCATAAAGCATAATCCAGCGGGTTGAGGTCGGGGCTTAAAGAGGGCCATTCGTTCGCCGCGATGAAGGCCGGCACATTTTCCCTCAACCACGCTTGGGTGGTTTTTGCTTTATGGGATGGCACAGGGGTTTCACAACAGGCTCTAAGATGTCAGTTTGATAGTTCTTGGCTTTCACCTTGACGCCTTGTTGACAGAAATGGAGCGGAGTGACACCTTCATACGAAACTCCCCACTATACCATCACACTAGCCGGATGATGAGTACGCGAGACATTCCGTGCTGAAGCTGGGACGTCTTTGCTACTTTTTGCATACACTTTATTGTTTTGTCGGTTGAACTTTTCTTCGACAGTCAAGATTTTCTCATCGGTGAAGAGTATTTTCCTCGCATCGTGTCTCTTAAGCAGTATTGGACAACGTTCGCGTCGCAATTTACGAAGGCGATCGTTTAAAAAATGAACTTTCCTACGGCTATACGCCTTCACCTTAAGATCATATTTCAGTATTCTGTTGACTGAAACGCGCGAAATATTAGTCTGCAGAGCTAGTTCGACATGGATTTCGGCGAAGTCGCTCTCGGATGATTTTGATGTTCTCAAACGTCCTTACAGAGCAGGTTACGCGGCCGACCACTCGTTTGGCGATCTTGCAAAGAACTTGTCTCCTTGTATCGTTTAATAGTGTAATACTCGAAATTATGGCTCACACCAAAAGTTTTCACCTCACGGGAAATCTCCATTGGTTTTTTTCCCGCCTCAAATAGCGAAATCACGGTCGCACGCAATTCTTTTGTTCTCTCCATCATGAGAAAATTGAAAGAAATGAATTTGAAAATCAAAGGAATTAAAAGTTAACATTGAAATTCAAAATTAGAAAAAGAAATAAATAGCAGCCAGTAATTTTTTATTTCTTTTTTTTAGCACATAGTTTGTCTCAAAACTTATGAACACACGAGGTATAATCATCACATCATAGTATGAGAAACGCGAAAGTTTGAAGGTATATTTGTATGGATTTTTGTTACTTTTTCACTAAA
Organism: Pyrausta despicata; assembly: GCA_963921415.1. Classification (NCBI taxonomy): domain Eukaryota; kingdom Metazoa; phylum Arthropoda; class Insecta; order Lepidoptera; family Crambidae; genus Pyrausta; species Pyrausta despicata. The sequence continues at coordinate 13,136,934 of OY992861.1, read as the reverse complement.
CTTACGTGAAATCTTTTGTATGGATTTTAATAAAATATTACCAGAATATCGCTTATACCACAAATTAACACATATGCTATAATTTATATAGAATTGTGATAAATTCGCAGGCGGCCACTAGTAATACATCTCTTAGGTTGATACGCTCTAGATGGTAGTGAAGACAACATAAAAAAATATATTTGATTGTTTCAGGCTCGCAGCACTGGCGTTGAAAGTAAGTATACCTACTTATTCCATTCATGAAATACTCGTAATATTAACTCAATTCAATTCAATTCAAATATTTTCTTCTTTTAGCTCTTTGTGTTTCGGCTCGTTTACATACTTTGTACAAGTTGTGAAAACCTATAAATACTTCGTTCTATTTACATAAGCCCTGTAGCATGAGTGTAGGTAATGTATTATGTGGTTGATTATCCAAAAAATAAGACGAAATGTCTGAACAATTACACCCCGCATGATCCGAAAGGGTTTGAATACGTTTCCTCCTTTCTTACAGTCGGCCGCGCCGCCGCAGCTGCTGGCGAGAACCCCTGGCTGGTGCACCTGCGCCTGGCCACATCCAGCAGTGGGTTCCTGAGGACCTGCGCTGGCTCCCTCATTGATGGCCGCTGGGTTCTGACGTCTGCCAGCTGCCTTCAAGGGTAAAGTTTGTTGATATGAGAGCTATTAATATGGCGCTTTGTCCCATAGGAACATGAAGCCATGAATAGCTGAGTCAGCTGGTCGCTATCACACAGACGTCAGAGAGGTAGATGTCACTACTTTCCTTCGGAGGTTAGTAGAGTCAGGGTGGTTGAGTTCAGCTGTCATGGTAAGTCCGAATAAGCTTGACGACGCTTATGTAACCGATCGGGAAAGAACCTGTTCAGTACAGCGTGGTCCAGTTGGTCATTAAGGTGAGAACCTCTGGCAGGTACACCTGCGCCTGGCCACGTCCAGCAGTGGGTTCCTGAGGACATGCGCTGGCTCTCTCATTGAAGTAAGAACATTTGTTTAAGGTTATTTATATAGCGCTTTGTCTATGAGGAACATAAAGTCATGAAAATCTGTGTCAGTCGGTCGCTATCACACAGACATATCAGCAGGTGCACTGTGAGTAGAATGGGAGTGTAAAAGATTCATGTTTGAGATCTTCCCAAGTAGCGGGACATACATGTGGAGTCCAGAGTTCACGCTTAGTTCAAATTTCTGTTCAGTTTTAAATTGCTCTTGATAAGCTCTTCAAAATGGATTAGTTTAATGATGTTTGAAAATTAACGCCCAACTTTACCCAAACCCCTAAAAAAACGTCGAATCACAAATGCCAATCAGTCTCATTTGCCCAAGCAGCGCCACCTTCATCTGGATCCGCTACGGCGCCGTCGATGTGATCGCGCCTCAACTGGTGACGGAGGGCGGCGCGGGCGGTGGCGCCAACTTCCGCCGGCACCCCGACTACAACGCGGCCACCGGCGCCAACGACATCGGCATCGTCAGAATTAACAGATACGTGCTCAACCCTGGTGAGTTGGTTTTTGGGTGATCATCACCATCATCATTCAAGTTCGAGATTGACAAAGGGACTGTATACTTACCCATCAGGCATATCTTGCTAAGTTGATTAAAAAAATACATTCGGGTACAGTAGTGCCCCAAGAGGAGGCGTGTAAAAAAGCGCTAGGGTATTAATTTTTATTTATTTTGTTAGGTACACATAACAGAGACACAATCATAACAATCAAAATAAAAAATAGTTAGGTATTCAGATTTGATTGCAGCTCCAAAGGCAAGTGTACACAGCATTCATATATGGCAATAAAAATTAGATTATTACATCAACACAATCATCATCATTAGGCCTTTTTCATCTTGTCAGATGATTTAAACAGCGTCTACGCGAGAACAGCATCGTCGCTCGTGGCTAAACAAACCGATCCTCGAACGACACTTTCGTCCGCACTTACGACACGTGAACTGAGAGTAGAGGATTCGATCCCGGTCGATTTTTCTAGTCCCGGGATTTCGGGATTATCGACTGTTAATACCGGGATCCCGGGATAGTCCCGGGATTTTATTGGTAAAGAAAATCGTAGCAATTAAAAAGAAGTAAACATATCAAAATCAACCTTTTATTTTAAATCTTTACTTAAATCTTCAAAAACAAAACAAAATTATTATTTCTTCTAATAAAATTAACAAACTAGGCCCTTATAAAAATTATTGCCTAGTTTGTTTATTTTATATTTTACAATAAACTTAAAAAAATCAACTTCTAATATTTGTCAAAAGAGATCAATGTTAATAGGACTACTAATATTTTAAATAAAATAGACCAGGAACTATAATTTACTTATTTAAGCCACGAAAATAAAATCTAAGAAATAACAACGCATCCAACGTCTCATCCGAAAGCATGCTTCTTAATTTGTTGCACAAATATGAAGCAGCGGAAAACGCGCGTTCAGGCTCGATGGAAGTTGGAGGAATCGTCAATAAATTTTTATAAGCCTTCTCCAAATTATGACCTAAAATAAACATAACCTCTTAGATCAACAGAAAAAACATTCGCTGTTTTTCATATATATTTAGCCATACACATTAGTGCATTGTTGTTTTTGAAATAAATTAATGGTTTATCACTAATCAACAATATAAATATCAATACTTACACGATCTGAAGCGTAATTTTTACACTATTTTACACACATAGGTAGGTAAAGTACCTAATCCAACAACGTTTGTTAGCAGAAACAAACGAAATCAGCTGTGTAAGCAAGATGGCTGGCAAATTTTGACGTTTAACGTCAAATGAAAGTAAGCGCGTTTCGTTTCACGCACATTTTTAATGAATTATTTAAAAAATGTTTAAGTCCCGAAAATCCCGGGATTCATTGGATTTAATCCCGAGATTTTCGGGACTAAAATATGATCGGGATTCCGGGATCCCGGTTTTCGGGATCCCGGGATCGAATCCTCTAACTGAGAGTCATATGTGGCGGAACACTCTGCACGAGCATGTCGTTTTTCTCGTTTTTGGGCCAGAATTTGGAACCACGCTGTATCATGGGTCTCACAGCCCTCGCAGATGGCTTTTCTTCACCCATCGCGGTCGATAGCCAGATCCTCCCATGGGTCGATGTCGATGTTGAATGCGATCATGTCGCGTTTTGCGCAGTCTTTGAATCGCAGTATGGGACGTCCAACTTTACGCTTCGAGAAAGCGACTTGGCTCAACATAGTTTGTCTGGGCAAACGAGTGCTGCTCATTCGGTGCACATGCCCTAGCCACCGCAAACGTCTCTGTTTTAATAGGGCGGTGATACTAGAAAACTGTGCAATCTCTAGCACTCTCTCGTTTGTTACCCTTTCCTTCCATGTTATGTTGAGAATGCTACGAAGACAGCGCATATGAAAGGTCGACGTTCCTGTTTTGCATACGACGTCCAGGTTTCGGCTCCGTACAAGAGTATGCTTAAGACGCAAGTTTGGTATACGATTACCTTTGTCCTGACCGTTAAGTGTTTATTATTCCATACTCTTGTACGTAGTTTGCCGAACGCCGTGGCCGCCTTGCCGATGCGAGTATCGATCTCACAGTCAAGTCAAGTCAGCTTGACACGGTCGACCCCAGGTAACAAAACTTGTCGACTACCTCCAAGGTTGCACCTTCCAGCAAGATGGTCGGCTGTAGGTGTAACCCTGCGCTAGGATTAGGAGGAGTTTTTGCGACAAAGGCTGCATCGTCGGCAAACAGCAGGCTGTCAACAAATAAGTCCTTGCTAGTACGGCGAGACTTAAGGAGGGCGACATTAAACAATTTCCCATCTGCTCGGGTGTGAAGATGGACACCCTGTTGCGCATCACTGAAGGCAACTTTGAGCAGAAGTGATAAGAATAGTAAATTACTACTCAGAATAATAATAAATTTAATTAAATTATCTATAGAAACCATGAAATACGTACGTATCTACCTACTACCACTGAAAAAAGGGTATTACTGTTTTTTTTTTAAATTAGGATTAATGCAACGAAAAGACAAAAGATCTCAAAATATTAGAACAATGACGAACAGCGATAGAGATAGTGTCGCTTAGAAATTCGCACCTTCCCGATCGATTTCTGAAATGATAAGCAGCCCTTATTGTACTTTCTTGCAAGATAAAGAGTGGCACGAAAGATTTAGAGTTTATCATCATTTAGCTTTTTGTTTTTATTCCAAAAATAAATTGATATGGTTGCAGTCTTAGAAATTGAAAGCTTCAAATATAGTCCTAAAAGCTTCGTCATAAGTCGCTTGCCTCCAAATAAAGTTAACTTGAGTGTTCATCTGTTAAACAATAAAATTTCGTGACTATACGAATTTATGTGCACCACTGAATTAAAGTGGATTATCCTCGTAGCAAAATCATGTTTTTTCAGCTAAAACTGTTCGCTCTATTAGTGACCCGTAGGCTATTTCGCGACCTTTCAAACTTGCACGAGTAGAGGCTCCGGCTATTAATTAAAAAGTTTCCCGGGTTGACGCTTCCGATGTCGTATTGAACTGAAAGCACTTTATTAAATCCGGTTCTGATTAAACTGTAGTTTATTATAACGGGAACTAAACAAACTTTAATACACAAGCTCTTTTCAGCGCCGTTTCCATGATAAGTAAATTTTGCGATACCATTTTTGATGGATTTTGTCGATCGTACCGTAACTTATTTTTAACAAATTCTTTGGCAATTAAGATAATGTTTAATACTAATAAATTTAACAAAATCACATACATTGATCTGACTCCGTAATAAGTAGCTGAAGCACTTGTGTTACAGATATCAGAATCAACAGTGGTATTACAAATAAACTTAAATATACATTTAACACCCAGACCAGTACAAACAGACAAGTTCATGCACACAAATGTTTGTACAGTGCGGGGATCGAACCCGCGACCCCTTGGTGGTCAACTTTGATCATTACACTTTGACCATTAAAGTGGTCGTTAAATGTGAGAAATATATAGCTACTTCCTATCGGCGGGTTTCAATAATCTATATAAGTTTCATACTACGAGTAAAAGCCAGAGTGTGTATCCGTTTCTATGAAAGTGACAGCTATTTAATATTCAGTCAAAGTTAATATTTAAACCGGGTATAACAGACGTTTATACGGATCGACGAATAAGGTGTCTACGAGTACTAATGTTTATCATACATACATTCGTTCTTTGTGCATTTAAACTCGCAAAATTCTTAGTTTATTGTCAACTGACTTTATTATTTCCCCAGCCAACGAAGCTATCGGTACAGTGACTCTGGCTCAAGAAGACTCCGTGGTGCCCTCATCTGGCAAGGTCTGCTCCTTCGGAGCTGACGAAAACGGCGGTAAGTTTTCAATTTTAGCTCTTGACACTAAGACTAGAATGTGAGGTCGTACTGTCACACGTTACGTCCATATTTTCGGGTCTGGCTAACGCGTTCTCTCGCATTGTCCAGCTAGTCAGAGTGAAAAGGATAGCTACATCTGAAACTACAATCAACGGCCTAGGCGTTGTTTCTTGTTGTTAACAAGAATGACAACGTAGTCACTGTTGGCTGTTACAAGACAAGTAATGAGAACGTGGCTTAATACGGGTTTCGTCACTGAGATAGGGTTAATATAGATTGTGTGTTTTCCGATTAACCCATTTGCAGTGATAATCGCAGATTAATTTCCTATATCTTATGCTAATGCGTGACTGAAAGCCAGCGTGATAAAGGGTGGATATTCCGTTCCGTTAGGTTTATAAATAAATAAGTACCTATTGGTAATTGCTAACTGATACCGTCAAATATTTTGAAAATTAGATACTTATTAAGAACTAGCGACAGACGTTGTCCTGTCTGTTGCTTTTTTTTTAAAAACATAGCTTTTAAATCTTCTCTAGACTTCAACGAATATTTCAAGACTAAAATTATTCAAATCAGTTCAGCCGTGCTCCAGCTTTAGCGAGACTAACGAACAGTAATTGATTTTTATATATGTACTAGCTGACCCGGCGAACTTCGTACCGCCTTAGCGTTGCAATGATTGAACAATGTCATCGAATGACATTGACATTAGTTACGCGCGTTTTTTAAAATATGCAAAATATATAAGTCAACTAAAGTTTTTGTTATATTACATTATAGTAAGTGGTAATTATGCTGTTAAAATGTAGCTAAATGACACGTTCGTAGATTTAAGATAGCAGCGCCATCTATTGATTAGAATTTAATTTACTTTTCAGTCTTAGTAACACGTGGCCGGCTATGCTAACACTAAAAATTTAAAAAGTGAAAATAATTGAATTATACGGTATTTCGTTCACTACAAAATAAATTTAATTAATTTTATAGCGTCAACAACACGTGGTAATTATGCTGTTAAAATGTAGCTTATATGACACGTTCGTAGATTTACCATAGCAGCGCCATCTAATGATTACTTACTCAACCCAGTCGAAAGGTATCGACATCTGTTAGAATCATTTGGAGTTAACAGATAATTGTGACTGTCAAATAATAACAGACAAATAATTAGCAATAAATTAAAATTACGACTATAATTTGAGATTTAAACTATCCTATCTCTTAAGTTAGATCGAACTGCACATGGTGTGCGAATTTTATTATAATCGGTTAAGTGGTTTAGGAGTCCATTGAGGACAAACATTGTGACACGAGATTTATATATATTAAGATATAAGAGAATAAGAGATTATTGGTTGCTTTTGAAGAAAAATTAGTGATTTCAGGTTATCAATTTTATTTAATACATTCATTCAGTAAGATCCAAATGGTTCTCGTTTATGAATTGACCATGAGTTTGATGCGCTGTGGCAGCGTTTTGGGACATGTATAGCCCCTTGTGGGTTATAAAATTTTGAAAAAAAAAAACTTAAAGTTCCTCCTAGCCGATTTCGACCACGGAAGCCAACAGAGATTAGCCAAATATGCGGGGGATAATAGTTTACAAGTGTTAGCACAATACAATGCACTCTGTGTTACTTCACTCTCAAAGTTCGGTGAGACGGCAATCGGACGATTTTGAATTACTTAAGTAATGAAGAAATAAATGAATTGTATGACTGTTCCAGCTCCCGGCGACTTCCTAAGCTGCGCTGACGCCGCGCTGACCGCGCAAGAGGAGGGCGTCATCGCCGCTGACGTTGAGAGCACTGAAGTGAGTTTATTTAATAAATTTTTGTGAAACATACATTACATAACAACATAGGTAAATAATTTAACACATAAACCAATAAAGTTTCCTTAGTTTAATAATACATAGAGTAAACCAATTTTTTTTTGAAAACATAAAAATTATAAAAAGATGACATAATGCCAGAGAAAGAACAATTACTTATTATAACGGCAAGTAATGAATTTCTTTTTTAAACTTAACAAAAGTTGTATACGTATATGTGTTTATACTGTAAATTTCCATTTTCATCCAAACTGAACTTAAACAAAATTTCAGGTTCATTAATCACATAACGATAAGTGGGAGAAATTTAGCTTGGCGCAACTGATCCAGAGTTAGGAAGCTAAAGGGAAGCGCTTCCTACCGACCGGGTGTTATGGTCGGGGACCAAGGTCCGATAGACATCATCTTGATTTGTCTATCTATATTATTCTGGATCGAAGTCTTATATACCGCGGTTCATGTGCGGTACTAGGCCAGTATCATTTGGCCGGTACTAGGCTAACAGCGCCATCTAGCCTTATGGAGCCGTATCAGCTCTCGCTGTTGTGCTTGCCGTTAGGCATGCACTTGTGATGGCGAATGGTAGAGGTCGCCACACAAGATTTGATTACAAACAAACAAATAACGTAACAGGCGAAACTGAATAAAATCTTGTAAAAACATACAATACAATCACACATACACTACTCTTTGAATTTTTACTACCTCGTTGATCTCGTAGTGGTCAAAGATAATTTATGAAAATGCCCTTTCCATTATCTTTGATAGTGGTAAAAGTGCTGGCCTATTTGGAAGAGAAGTTCCTGGATCGAAATCAGAAATACAGACTGTAACACATCAAGCTACCCTTTTTTCCTTGCAAACTCGCCCCATTTGACGACAGCTTTGGTCTAGTGGTCTGAGGTCCAGACCACAAAACCGGCTGTCGCGGGTTCGAATCCTGCTAGGGGGTAATGTTCGTGTGATAAGCACGAGCATTTTTCTTGAGTCATGGGTGTTTATACATGTATTTAAGTATTTCTATCCGTTATCCTAGCCACCATAGTACAAGCTAACGCTTAGTTTGAACTAGGTAATTGGTGTGTTCGTTAAAAAAATAAAATAAAAATACATCAGCATGAGTCACATCAGTGTACACCTTCACGACTTCACGTGTTGTCGTCTGTACATAAGAAAAACTTTAACTACATTCTCCTGGCATTTAGTATACGGCAAAGCAGTAGAAATGCGCATGACATTACATATTTCAGTTTTAACTAACAATTTGCTTTTTTCAGTTTGACCTTGGTGCCCCATTGGTGCAAGACGGTGTCCAATACGGTATCCTCACCACGGCTGGTGACAGCACCGGTAAGATTGAGATGCATTTGTTTAGCGTACTCACTCACATCTTAGAATTGAAGGATACTCATAGGCCGGGTATCCACTATCCATTGTAGGTAAAACATGAAATGGCATGAATGAATTTACGTCCACATCAACATATGACGACCACTTTGGTGTAATGGTCAAAAAGTTGACTATTAACCAAGAGGTCTCGCGGGTTCGATCCCCGCACTGTACAAACATTTGTGTGCATGAACATGTCTGTTTGTACTGGTCTGGCTTTCATATGTATTTATTTAAGTTCATTTGTTGTTCCACTGTTGATTCTGATCTCTGTGACACAAGTGCTTAAGTTACTTGCAACGGAGTCAGATCAATGTGTGTGATGTTGTATATTTATTTTATCAACATCACAGCACACTTTACTAACTTTTCACTAAAGTTCATAAAACTGTCTCAACGTGCTTAATCTTTTGTTTTTTGTGTGAATGTGAACCCTTTTTGACATACGTTACGGAACCCTAAAAAGGCAACCGGCTATGCTGGCACTTGAACCCGCACCATTTAAGCGCGCAGGTGCTCAACTAACAAACCCAATCGGGCACTACGCCAACTACCAGTAAATCAAGAGCAAATATACCTATTTTGATAGCTTGACGCTTTACCATCGAGGTCTCTGATTTCACAACAGCATATCAATAAATAAAACTTTATTTGACCAATGATTTTGCACTAATTATTTTTACGAACTATATGAACATTATTTTACTGTTAGGTAATATTAACGAATAAAGTCTTCGTAACTACTTAATTAATAATAATAATATTTATTAACGTAAATAACAAGATGCTGCAGTCTCCCATTAGGCATGTGTGTGTGTGTGTGCGTGTGTGAAGTAAATCTACTTTGCTCTAAAAATTTCCACTGCAAGTGTATAATTCGTGTGATTTTAATACAACAACGTTGCACAATACTATTTTCGAGATCTCTACCTTGCATACTACTTTTCTTACCAAAACTTTATATTTATGAAGAGTTAATCAATGAAACGACCGTGGAGAAACCCGTTACAACATTTTTCAAATTGACGATGTTCCATTGTAACATCTATATCTATACTAATATTATAAATTCGAAAGTAACTCTGTTTGTCTGTCTGTTACTCAATCACGCCTAAACTACTGAACCCATTTGCATGTGGTATGGAGATATTTTGATACCCGAGAAAGGACATAGGCTACTTTTTACCGCGGGAAAATGATGCATTCCCATGGGAAAATTCAAGTGATCCGATCCGATCGCTTTTACGTCTAAACTACTGAACAGATTTTAATAAAATTTGGCAAGGAGATAGTTTGAGATTTAAGAAAGGACATGAGTTACTTTTGACCGCGGGAAAACAACGCATTCCCATGGGAAAAATTACTTTCCGGAGAATCTGATCGCTTTCACTCCTAAATTACCAAAGATTTGAATTATATTTGAATAAAATTGATATTACGGGAAATCAACGCATTCCAAAAAAACTACGTGATGCGGACAAAGTCGCGGGTAAAAGTTACCAATACATATAATGACAATTTAGCCTTAACATTGACAAGGCCAAATTGTCATTACAGCTTTTTGCATCGAGATTAATGTTTTGCCATAGTCTTTTAATGTACCTACCAGCGTTTGAATGAATGAATGAATAGTTGAAATATTTATTTGCACAAAACGTGGTAACAATAATGACATCACAAATAGGTATAAGCTCAGCATGTTTTGTCTTGTCAGACATGCAAATATATGTGGTTTTCAATTATATACGATTTCGGTAAATTAAAATTTATATTTAAAATTCAATTAAATGTCAATCTCAAATTAATTACAATAATAATAAATTCAGTAGTTCAAAAATAATGTCGAACAAATTACAAACTAACAAATTCATTAATTGAATAAAAACATTTACCTATAAGCCATTGATACATTTTTTTCTTAAATTGATTTAAAGGTAGGTTTGTTTCCGTGTGCATCTCTATGTATTATTTGTGTAAGTGCATTCCTTTCCCACCAGCCCGTGTCGCGGTGCGGGCATAAAAGCCTCGGCGAGTACACTGGGCCAAAACTCGAACAATGGGCTTGATGACACCACCAATCGTTAACATACTTTTTATTATCTGTCAAAACGGCCTGCCTTCATAGATTTTGTATGGGAATACATGAACGTGACGTCACAGTCATGTATCAGAAATCGGAGTCAATTGACTGAATATTTATTGAGTTTTGTGTGTTTAAAAATTGGTTTCTAAAGCTTTTTGGAAATAAATTGGTTGTATTAACTTCATACGGGCTATGTTTTTTAAACGTCATGGTCTTGAAAATATTTAAGGTAGGTGTCATCATGCCAATTGTTCGAACTTGAACGCGGATGACGTCGCGTGCGGCCGCTAGTTTATAGTTAGTTGTAACAATTCGTCCTTTTTTAACACACTCCTGCTTCCCAGGTTTCCTGAACCCCGCTGCCTACATTGACTGGATTCAGTCGGAGACCGGCGTCACCTTCGGCGGTGAAAGCGAAGATGATGATGATAACGAAGACGGTGACGAAGGACGCCTGGTTAAATTCGTCAACTAAATCGCTTATTACTACGTCACTAAAAGTTGATGATTGTTTGTCTCTTGCATTATCATTAAAATAAATTGATTTTTAAGTACGATGTTTTTCACGATAAAAAGATTTTAACACGTTTTAGATTTGATATTAAATTTTATGCATGGAATTAGGAATTATTAGGAACGTGGTATTTCAATGAAAGGCTGCCGCTATACGCCGGTTAAAAAAATTTTTTTAAGGTCTTCTACAAAGTTTCAGATTAATAACTTGACTACTTTTAACAGTATTGTCCACTGGTTGAGATCGAGGCAGAACATTTCCGTCCTTTTTAGCTCTTTTTAGTGATCTACCAACTCTAAACTTTATTTCTGTACAAAACGGTGACTCATCGTCACAATTCTGGTGTAATGGTCAAAAAGTTGACTATCAACCAGGAGGTCGCGGGTTCGATCCCCGCGCTGTGCAAACATTTGTGTGCATAAACATGTCTGTTTGTATTGGTCTGGGTGATATATGTATTTATTTGTAATACCACTGTTGATTCTGATATATGTAACACAAGTGCTTAAGATGCTTACCACGGAGTCAGATCAATGTATGTGATGTTGTTGTATATTTATTTATTATTTATTCTAAAGTAGGTACCTCTCAAACCAAAGCGAATTCTGTTAGCAGGATAGCGAAGGTTTGCTTATCGCAAGCGCTCCTTTACCAGCTCTACCCTTTTTATGGTGGAATAAATGCATAAAACATACTCCCCTCTTGGCTGGGCAGAGGGTTATGTGGGGCTCCCATCCAGAGGGGAGAGGCATACCCACAACAGAACAACCACCTATGCTTTCTCTTAGTGTGAGGTACACTGGATGTAGCCAGGTCTTACCCATGTATTAGCCCAACACCGTCTGTTCCCGCAGCGAACTCTGCTCAAAGAAAAGCACCTCAGCTATTAGCCACTAAGCCGCTTCAACTTATTCATTTCTACAGCTCCATCCGTCAGCCAGATACTTCTTTTCGGGAAATCACACAAGTCACAATTTTATACCCATTTAATATCGCAAAGGCATCATACAATAATCGACTTCCGGCGCAGCATTCGGCAGTTGCGCAAGCGTTTATATAAGCGATGACCGAGTTAGCAGACGCGGTAGGCCGCAACAAGACTTCGGTTAGCAGGTACTAACTAAATTTCGGATGACACAGTCGAAAATGGACCAGCAGCGTAACATTGAACAGAACAGCATAGGGCGTTATACCATTTCTTCCATGAGATAGATAACTCTTTAAGTAATTTTAGGTAAGAAACAATACATTATTAAAGAATCAGGTACTTTCCCTTCACTAAGTGAGGTGTCACGAGTAAAATTAGACAGAGGAATTAATTTATAATGTAATGCTACATTCCTGATGCGCACTGCAAAAGAGTGGAACTCACTACCTGCATGTGTGTTTTTCTCTGCAATTACAACCTAGGAATTTTCAAAGCTAGAGTGAACAGGCATCTTCTAGGTGAGCTCGCTCAATCGTAGACTCAGTCTTTGCCTCGTTGGTAAGCCCGTCTTAAACCTATCCCAAATAAAAGTAAATAATCGTAAAAGTGTGTAATCTAGACTAAAACTATTTATGTAAGGAACAATTAAAACTGCTTACAATGCGTGAAACTGACATTCTTACAATCAAATGAAGAAGCGTAAGCGAATCAGATATAGTTTTAAGGTGATCACGTGCCAGTCCCGCTCACGTCCCGTGCAAAGTATAAACCCGTCACGTATGCAGCGACCTTAAATACAGATCTTGATTTGTACTATGTTATGCATGGTAGGTCAGGAACAGAAGGAGCAGAGCAGTACGGGTGTTATTTTTGAGAACATGCTGGGTTGAAGAAAGATAAGTTACTGCGACATATATTTTACTGTGCCTAGTGTTGACCAATATGTCAGTGTATGTACCTTGAGTGGGAAGGTTCTAACATTGACAAGTATGTGGTTTGAGGGCTTTCCAGAACATACGAGTGTGTTGGTTATAAGGTATGCCTGCATGTGTCAACGTACGGTTATAGATCTTTATTTAGTCTCATAAGACTTTACAATTCACTTACTGATAAACATGGTTAAACACATGTTAATAGCCATCGCTTAAGTTGAAAAAACGTAAAATAATGCTTAAACTACACACGGGAAATTTCCTTAAGCGGCGCTCAGTCGCTGGCCTGTCGATAAGAATTTTGAAGCGAACCAGCAGGCAACTGTATACCCGATGGGGTAGTGGTGACTATCACACCTTATAACCACACTTACCATAACCACAGGTCATTTTTGGTTAAGATTTAATCCAAGGAGGATTGTCGGTCGTCAAAGTAAAGATGAAATGGTGTAAATTTAAACGTATCTCTATATATATAAAATTCTCGTGTCACAATGTTTGTTCCCTTACTCCTCCGAAACGGCTTGACCGATTCTCATGAAATTTTGTGAGCATATTGAGTAGGTCTGAGAATCGGCCAACATCTATATTTCATACCCCTTAGTGATAAGGGTTGTCCACCCTTAACATTTATATGGCAAAACAACGTTTGCCGGGTCAGCTAGTATTTAAATAGGTTCCTAGGGGTAACTAGAGATAACCTTCGTTGTCTTATCTTTAGACATTGGACCGAGCTGCTGAAAAGAGGGCCGTGTAGTTATGCCTTAGATTAAGTAAACAAACATAGAGATTTTTTACTAACAACATTGTATTGATTGCATTTCTTTGCATCTGAAATAAATTTATCATTATAATAAATATAAATAAAACGACACTGTTATCACAAAACAGCAAATCGTGATAGAGCTCTGCAATTTGAAACTGGGTCGTAGGTTCTGGAGTTTTCGGCCTTGATAAAGAGTAATTTAAACTGAAAATTCGCAAGGAAACTGTGTAGAGTTTATAGTGCTGACTCTGCAAATTTTACAACAATTTGAACATAAACGGTGCTGAACAAGTCGCAAAGTCATCGACCAAATTGCGAATAGACACAAGTTACGAAGGCTGTAAGCCGATTAACTTAATGCGATCACTTATATCGAGGCGTAAAACATGCGAATAGCGTGCGATAAACAGATATTAAGCGCTGTGCAGACGACAGGTACAAAGATAATCCACGTCTTGGGGCCCAAACTAAGTCACAATCTAAGTATCTATTGATGGTGGAAATGATATTATAAGCCAGACATATGGTTAAGGGATCTGTAGATTGGAAATTTATAAAATATAGCTAGTACGACCCTTATCACTAAGGAGTATGAAAAATAGATGTTGGCTGATTCTCAGACTTACTCAATATGCTCACAAAATGTCATGAGAATCGGTCAAGCCGTTTCGGAGGAGTACGGGAACGAACATTGTGACACGAGAATTTTTAAGTTATAGCTAGTATTAACTAAGTTCGTCAGGGATGATGTAGCTTTCGAATGGTAAAAGATTTCGGATGTCCAGTAGTTTCGGAGCCTTCAAATTCAAATTCAAATCAAACAATCAAATCTTACATCTTTACGTATAATATTAGTGTTTTTTTTGGCGGCTTGCGCTCTGGAATGGATTGGGAGAAGTACGGTGGCCAGCCCGTCACGGTAAACAGGGCTGTGTCTTATGGTCTTGCGATACGGGTGATTTTGCAACAATAGCCAGATGTGCTAGCCACCGTATACATTTTGACGTGACAACGTCTTATAAATTGGTTTGCCGGGTGACACCTCAAGAAACTGCGTTACGCTGCTCCGCTCACGTTTCGCGCGAGAGAGACAGAGCGAGAGAGAGAGAGAGAGAGATAGGCATACACACCGGTTCATGTTACACGAATGAATATACAATAAAATTATTTTACCACTCAGAGTCGTTGTCACGTAAAACTTTCGCGCGTATACCGACTTTACAGGCAACCAATTTTTTTTTTGATTACAATTTAATGCAGTGGTTAACTTATTATGGTGTTGTCGTTACATGTGCAATTTCTCTATCTTCTTACCACGCCGCAAAATGTCCGACAGCCTTTGTATGCGAAGCGCTTAAATACAACATTTAGAAATTTATATGCAATGAAATTGGATAGAGATTTGTAGCATTCATACTTTACACAGGCAAATGTCTTTGGGACTGAAATACATTTTTTAGGGCCCACGTACTTGTGTCAAGAACACAATGTGGGTAGATAATAACCCTTCGTCATGCTGTCATTGCCACAAAAACCGGTGTTAGGAACTTATCGTTACATTTTTTGTGTGTAGGTAAGTACATAAGATATATTATCTAGCCTTTCGAATTTTTTGTATTTTATCGGTTAGTATGAACACTGATTACTTAGAAAAGCGCAGTTAGTACTCTGGTTCCACGTCGATAAGGTAAAAATGGGACCTTTTATCTATGAATCCGTTTTTTCGCCTGCCTGACTGTCACAAGGCTGTATCTTATGATATATTACAAAAAAAAGTATTTAAGTATGTTATCCGTTGTCTAGTACCCATAACACAAACCTCGTAGCTTAATTTGGGAGAGAATTGGTGTGATTGTTGTGAAATATTTATATTTATAACGTAGACTGATAATGCATTTAATGTTAGTAAATAATCTTCCCAAAGTTCCTTAAATTATTATATTAGAAATTCTACACGTATACATTGGTGCTTTAAATCCGTGTAACGCCTAAAGGTATTCCAAAATGCTTAAAATTGATTGGAAAAGTTTCTTGATGTTTTAAATGGCAATGTCTTTAAGCAAATTCAACACTTTTTCTATTTTACCCAGTTGTTTGAAATTGCAACAGTTTATAAAGACATAAGTATTCGCAAAATATCAAGTGAATGTGAAATATTTGTTTATTTATAATTATTATTTATTATGAACCGTGATAGGTAACGATTGCAATTTTAAATGATACGCAGGACGCACTTTAAGACACTAATCTTGCCAACGATTCAATCCAG
The DNA here is from genome assembly GCA_963921415.1 of Pyrausta despicata. Taxonomy (NCBI): domain Eukaryota; kingdom Metazoa; phylum Arthropoda; class Insecta; order Lepidoptera; family Crambidae; genus Pyrausta; species Pyrausta despicata. The sequence goes on along the minus strand of OY992861.1, from coordinate 13,120,862 downwards.
ATAAACATTTTATTGCCGACGGATAGGACGTGGGACTGCCGAAGACAGTCGCCGACAAGGGCCCAAATTTTCTACCAGCACAAGGAGTTTCGTGATAAGTTGAGCCTCACTCAACATAAGGTCTTAACAGACCCTGAAAGCAAACGCGGTGGTAGGTTCCACCCATGCAAATTAAAGTCTGTTTAGCTAGAGTGAGTCTGACTAACAAAAGCTGAACCAGGCTATTAATAGAATGGCAACACTGGACTGACAAATTGTATGAAATTAACGTTATTAAGGTTGTAACGGAATGTTACAACGTTATTATTTTCCTTAAATTTGTTGCTTATTTTTGATAAAGTGATTAAAAGTGGCGTACGGTAGGTATTGTTTACAAGGTAGGTATTAAGTTCTGCAATTATTAGTCCCTATGTAAGTCAGTGTAGCCATAGGAAGATTTTTCACTTGGTCACCTTTTGTGAGGTTCTTCTTTCGTTACCCTTAATAAGTTTCGTAAGGTAGGGTTCTAAGTGCAAGTTCTCCGGGCACCTACGAGACGGGGGGTCCCACCGGCCAGTTCCAACGCGCTCGTATGTTAGACGAATGGGTCTGCAGTCAGCACAGACTTTCTCTATTACAGCATCACTGCTGCGCCCGCGCCGACGCCTGTCATTCGCGCGATTCCAAATTTAAATCAACAAAGCGTTCGAAAACTGCATTTTTAAATTAAAATTTTATATTGTGCCAGTGTTTTCTTGTCAGTTGGTGTATAGTTTTCTAACGTTTGAGTGGGTTGCATTTTGGTGCGGTTTGTTTACGAAGTGATTGCTGTATCTACAGTTGATTAATTTAGCGAAAAGGTTTGTATATTGCTTTTTTAAATGAGGTAGGTGCATTAATATCTGTGGGTTTCAATATAAAGAGAACCAATTACAGGCAGTAAAACTTAGATAGTGGTTGTCTGTTAATATTTTACTTTAATTGTTTTTTGTTGTTTTAGGGCAAGTTGAAAAATATTTGTTTTCGTGACTGGATTTCTAACATTCGGAATGGCATTTTACTAATGTCTTTAAAATAATCTTGCTATGTTGCCATTCATTTTGATTGACCTACACAAGCGGCGTTTGTCCGTAGCTAAGATAAAAGTGATTCCGCAAATGATAAATCAAGCAATCTAGTTCATTTTTCTGTGATGCAAGACAAAAAACGGTTTCTTCTGTGACGCAACATCTTATGAGATGAGAGTGATGCGGATGCTTATTATGTTTCCGTTGGTGTTAGATGTGATTAAACATTTAACAGACTTTGAACCTATGTTAACTTAACATATTGCTGGAGTGGTAATGAAGGAGATGTTGTTATTGCAAATGTGTCATTAATAGGTATAACGCTAAGGATATTTTTGCAAAATTGCGGGCAAGCAGTACCCCTCTATAACGAATGCATATTTGTTATAAAAACGTAATTAAATATTATAACTTTTAAATTAGTTTGAAATAATTTATGTCTAATAATTATAATTAACTAGTGGCCGCCCGCGACTTCGTCCGCGTGGAAAGCCTTTATCTTAAAAATTCTTTATGAATTGTAGCCTATATGTTATTCTGATGTATAAGCTATATTGTGGTAAAGTTTCATTCAAATCCATTCAGTAGTTTTTACGTGAAAAAGTAACAAACATCCATACATCCATAAATCCATACATCCATACTTACAAACTTTCGCCTTTATAATAGTAGTAGGATTTGTATATTACTTACATGAAAATGAAAAAATTAAAATGAAAAAAGTTTATTGTGTGTGTGTGTGTGTGTGTGTGTGTGTGTGTGTGTGTGTGTGTGTGTGTGTGTGTGTGTGTGTGTGTGTGTGTGTGTGTGTGTGTGTGTGTGCGAGTGTGTGTGTGTGTGTGCGAGTGTGTGTTTAAATAAATATTAATAGTGTTTATCTTGCTTCATATCATTAGGCATAATACCTATATTATAAATATTTTTTGTAAGGTCTCAAGCCATGCTATCATTAGAATTATACACTGATGATTAGTTTTAGGATAAATATACGAGTATTATGTATTATCCTTATTTGTTAACTTTATTCCACAATTAAGTGTATAAAACAGGTTAGCATATTCTTCCGGTCAACCTTTATATTGCAGAAAGATGACAAAGTTTTCTATTCCGTCATTTTCTTAACAACATTGGTTAGACAATTGTTACGAAAAAACGTTAACATTTACGTGATTATTTGTGACACAACAGACAAGTTAAATAAAAGCTTATGGTGTTCAGTCTGAATATTTCGTCGATTCGTAGGTACAAGAAAGTAAGAGTGGTTTTTTAACTTTTGCTCTTATGTAGGTACACTTCTTAAACTTGTAATCGAGAGGTGAAAGTTCTCTTTATGGTCGATAATCTGTTTTATAAACGATGCTTGTAATTAGGTCGCAACTTTTTTTTACCAAGTTAGTTGCAAATTGCAAAGTTGATGTGTATAACATATTCGAACCATCTTAACAGAGACTAGTCAATAGACGAGTGTATAGTACAATAACGTGTGATTAAAGTTTATCTGTAAATGTAGGAAAATAAATTGCATATCATCAAAAATATCTTGCCTCATAGCGACTCAGGCTATGAGGCAGGATAGACCAAGCAACATACCATCGTCGATGACAAAGATCGCTATCGTTTGTTCAATTGATTCATATTATGGCGAACCAGTGGACCCGGCGGACGCTGTCCTGCCCGCTGATTTACCTTTCCCTTACCTTCCCTCCCTGAACTTTACTTTAATATTTCAAGGCTAAAATTATTGAAATTACTTCAGCCGTTTTCGAGTTTAAGTAAGACTAACGAACAGCAATTCATTTTTATATACAACAAAGCGATCGGCCCACCTGAATTTTCCCATGGAAATGCATTATTTTCCCGCGGTAAGAAGAAGCCTATGTCCTTTCTCCGGTATTAAAATATCTCCATACCAAATTTCATGAAAATTGGTTCAGCGGTTTAGGCGTGATTGAGTAACAGACAGACAGACAGAGTTACTTTGGCATTTATAATATTAGCATGGATGTCACTTTCACACATTATCAAGCGATAGCGATCACGATTTTCTTCATCGTCGATGCAAAGTTTATTTGTTTAGGGACCCTTATCAAAAGCGCAGCGTAGGACGTCCACCGACAAAATGGACAGACGATCTTGTAAAGATCGCAGCATCCACAGACCACTTGTGATCGGTCGATGTGGAAACTGTGGGGAAGGCCTATGTTCAGCAGTGGACGTCCTTTGGCTGATAATGATGATGATGACCCTTATCAGACAGCATGATGCACATTTGGCCTTAGCCTAGTGGTATACTGCACTTTTTTATGACGAATTCCTGATTTTAGCCGCGGACGCGATCATGTATGACTCATAAAAAGAAAGTTCTGTGATGTGTGACCATTGGTTTTGTTTACAATGGGCCGATCACGTTTGGTCAACATGTGCTTTAAACATTGGCAATAATTACCGTAGTTTGAGGTCTGAGTATAAGGAGGTCATGGAGTGATATTTTACGATTTGTCATCACAATATCGTCGAATAAAAAATCCTGTTTAGTTAGCCATTCAAGATCAATTTAAGCGAGAGTTTTCATTAAAATCAATAACATCAATTTATTTTTTTTAGACTCAAAAGTAGCACTTTTACTCGTCCCAACATATAAATTAACCCGCTTCGGGACAATTGGGGCCAGTGCCCAGTGCTGAGAAGAAGCGGCGCAAGTAACTCAGTCACTATTGTCATTGCCTCTTTTCAAATTTGATTTACAATAATCGTAATTGATTACATTCAAAAATTTACATATATCTTTGTCATTTATATAATCATCAATTTTATAATATCCTTTCGACATTAATACATCTTTTACAACTGTTTTAAATTTATCTAAAAGCAATGAAATTAAATTTTCAGGTAATTTATAAAAAAATGATATACATTGCATCTTGTATTGAATAAAATGTAGGTAAAATTAAAAGTAGTTGTACCTAGACTTAATTTTAGTAATTTGCCTAACAGGACTTTCCTGTATTAACTGCGTCGGCGTCAGAGATTATAGCTACACCACTTTATACTTAGTTGATGTAAATAAATCGCGAAATAATCCGTAAATAGTGTATCATTTATTAATTCATTTTAGTATAATTTCAAGGACTAGTTGATGTTGTCATAGGCAGTGGTTGTTCTTACAAAAGTTTTTTTCTTCTTCCCCAGCCTAACCAAAGAATGTGGATATAGACCAAAGATGTTCGGGTTCAAACGATCAGCGGCCAGCCTCGTGGTAAGCCTCGCATGGGCTTTGCAATACTACACCTTCGGTAGCGTACTATTATGGTACACTTTCGCAGTACCACTGGCTATTTCAGTGGTGTATGCTGTGGGCACATATGACCACGAGTACTGGGCGGATAGGGGCATATACGCCCCTGAGGCTTTGCCCTTTGTTGGGCATATTAAGACAGTCGTCAGCTTCAAGGAGCAAGGAGGACTCTTCTTTAAGAGAATCTACGACCAGTACAAGCATTTGCGGTTCTTAGGTAAGTATCTTGATTTACGGTCTATAAAAACATACCTTAAGTTGAAAGTTTAGCTAACGTATAAAATAGAAAAAGTCACGTAGGTACGCTGTTGCGACAAAGCCTTAAACTAGTTCCACTTTATGTGAGTAAGTTTCCAATTAATTATAGATGAAATACCGTGGGCTTCTTATAATGAACATAATTCAATTATGATTCTTTTAATACGATTGAACCATGAAGGCATAAATTACTTCTATCGATAGTTCGCTTTCACCGTAGGCAATATCCATATTAATTTTGCTCAAACTCCCGACACTTTGGCACGAAGTCCCGACTCTCCCGGTGCCAGGAATAATTAATACTCCTGCACCACCTACAATAATTCTGGCGATATTGATACACCGGGGGCTTCGTACTAACTTCCAATAAATTTTGATGAAATCGCTCAAAGCAGCTCCCACAAGGCGGCGTTGAAATTTCATTGTGCTCGTTACCTGCTCCGCAAATAAAGATGCCCGTTTGATGATCACTATCACCAACCACATTATTTTTCATGGGTGTTCTTTTAATTAGTACACACGGCCCCACGTCATGCTAATCACTGCGGTATCTTATGCTTGCGTAGTAATGGTTTTTGCAACAAAAATGAGTAGCTTGCTGTGCCATCGTGTGTACCTACGCAAACATGCAGGAAATTGAGGGTCAATGTTTATAAGAGCAGGAGTATGAACGGGTTCCCTAAATAATTCCAGACGACACCCCTGATCAATGTTTCCAATAATTCATCATGTTTATGGGACATATTAACATTATATGAGCACCTGACAGAGAACTTTAAATTGTACACTTAACAGGAAGATCGTTAAACTACCTCTATAGCCTGTCAATTAAACTGTCTTGGTACTGTCGATTTAGAGTAAACAGGTATCTTCAAAGCGAGCTCGCTTCATCGTCGACCTCAGTCTTTGCCTCGTCGGGCTTAATCCTAGGTCATAAGCAAACCTAACAAAAATATATCTTTGAACTTTGTGACTTCCTTATATACAGACAAGCTCTCAAAACTGTCCTATTTATTACTTAGATAGGCCAGTAAAAAGGTAAGGTTGTTATAGTCTAGTTGTCATATTGTATTCCAAACCTCACCAAGGGACGTATAATCATAAAGGGACATTATAATCTTTCAGGAACCCACCAGTTCTACCAGCGGACGCTTGTAGTCAGAGATCCGGACCTGATAAAGCGGATGTGCGTAAACGATTTCCAGCACTTCGTGGACCGAGGCTTCTTCTTCAGGGAAGATGTGGACCCCCTCGCCGGGTCTGTGCTGTTCCTCAGAGGAGCCCAGTGGAAGCGGCTTAGGGCCAAGATATCACCTATCTTCTCGTGAGCTATACCTTTTTTTAAAGATCTCTATCTCTATCTCTCTTTTTTCAGGAAATGGAGCTAAGTTAGGTGGAAAACATAATGTAGTCCATTTGCGTTTTGTGATGGACGAAAATTCAAACTTGAAATGCATGAAATGATATTACTTTATGAACAAAGATAAAGCTGGCTACATGTAAAATAAAATGAAAGGATAATACAACTTGTGTGTGATTCTATGAAAAAATGGAATTGACAAACAGTAAATCTAACGCTTCCTCGAATCAGTTTCATTTTATTTGACACTTTCTCCAGAATCGCTTTCACAGAAAATTAACAAGTCTCACTTTTTTTTTTCATTTTTCCAGGCCAAACAAACTGCGAGGAATGTTTCCACTAATAGATAGTACAGCGAAAGAATTTCTGATCCGTGTGAAGAAACGATGTTCCAAAACAAACCAAGACGCAAACAACAACGTTGGTAATGGTAGAAGTACCAAAGACAAACTGAATACGGGTACCATTGAGGTGAAATTCGAGAAATTTGTTGGAGGTTTCACAGCGGACGCCATAGTGTCGTGTGCGTTTGGACTGAAGAGTAACGTTATGGACAATGAGACTGACCCGTTTGCTGTGGCACTGCACGCCTTTTATGAGATGTGCCTGTTTAACATTTTTGAAAAGTAAGTACCTAACTTATGACAAAGATTTGTCTACTTTTGTGTGAGGCCGTATACAGAACGAAAGCGGGGGTTCAACCGATCGAGGGATAAGGTTTTCCAGTAGTTGATTGAACTGTCCCTAAAATTTTCACTATTATTGGTGTCCACATTATATAAATTTAAATAAATAAATATTTCACAACAATCACACCAATTCTCTAGTCCCAAATTAAGCTACGAGGCTTGTGTTATGGGTACTAGACAACGGATAAAAAATGAAAATGAAAAATGAAAAAATATTTATTTCCTTATCAATAATTTTACATATACTTATGCAGAGGTGGACTCTTTCTTATAAGTGCTATAGCACCTGTGGCAGAAGGAGTCACTCTTCCTTAACAAAATGTACATTTATATATAAAAGTAAAATATGTATATATAAAAGCTCTTTCTAACTTACAAAGTAAAGCAAAAGTGTGTAAGTGTGTGTGTGTGTGTGTGTGTGTGTGTGTGTGTGTGTGTGTGTGTGTGTGTGTGTGTGTGTGTGTGTGTGTGTGTGTGTGTGTGTGTGTGTGTGTGTGTCTATGTAGATGGGTGTGGCTGTAAGCGTATATGTGAATGTATGTGCATATGAAAAACAATTTTGTTATGTATAATATTTAAGTAAACTTTCTGTTTCTTCGTACGTTAGTGATTTTAGCCAGTTGGTCACTTTAATTTTGCACTCCCTATATGTCAGGGGGTATATTTCTAGATTTTTATTAACAAAGTTGTACACATGAGTAGATAGGCTCTGAAATTGGTTTTGGGCAAAAGATGTGCGAGAGCATTGAATTTGAAGTATCTTGTGCTTTCTTCGTTTTTGTGTAATAAACATACTTAAATACTTTTTTTTTGGAAATAAATACATATTATACATAGAAAACACCCAGACCAGTTCAAACACACAGGGCCATGCACACTTATGCTTGTACTGTGCGGGGATCGAACCCGCGACCCTTGGTTTTACAAGTCCAACCTGTGGACCACTGCACCAAGCGGTCGTTATATACGGCATATACCTTACTTACCTACACAAAAGTATTTGGTTACAGTGTAACTAATATAATGATTTTAAACTTTCGCGTTACATTTTAACACTAACTATTGGATTGGGTCTAAACGTATTTTAATGAGTATTTAGGTACTCACTGTTCGACGTTTCGACTGATCAGTCAGCTCGTGACCACGGCTGTGTGCAATCCAGTGACTAATGTTAAGGAATATGCACAATGTCTAGATGTAAAAAAACACTTAGTAGGTACTTTACTGATAGTTCCCCTCCTTTAGCAGTCAGCTTAGGGGGTAAATTACTATTATACTATTACTACTATACTAAAATCTGCTAAAATTAAATAACTTAATGGATATTTTTTCTATTTTAGGACGATGCGTCAGTTCTGGCCAGCCTTCGTGTTGTTTTTCCGCATGAGGATCATCCCGAAGAAGACCCACGACTTCTTCTACAATATCGTGAGCAGTGTGCTGAAGGCCAGGGAAAAAGGTAACATCGAGATCTAAAAAAAAGGTTTCAGATGTTTAATCTCACAAATAATTACAGGATTTTGCTTACAATGAGAAATCTTTCAATCCTACTACTATTATAAAGGCGAAAGTTTGTAAGTATGGATGTTTGTTACTCTTTCACGTAAAAACTACTGAATGGATTTGAATGAAACTTTACCACAATATAGCTTATACATCAGAATAACATATAGACTACAATTCATAAATAATTTTTAAGATAAAGGCTTTTCACGCGGACGAAGTCGCGGGCGGCCACTAGTGAACAATAAAAATTACCAATTTTTAGCGTTACTGCCCCTGTCTGCATTTTATAGGTCAACTAGGTAGGCTTTGTTTTTAGTGTTGGTTTGTCTGAGAAGCTAACAATAGAAAGTTTGGTGTGAAACTGATTACTTTCGTGCACTGTTTCCATGTATTCTGAAACTTAAGATGCTGGCACTAGATCCTACTTAAGGGGAATAAAAATATGCGGTATTTTTCAAATTAAAAATAGAGGTAGTTTCGACGGTAAAGATTAGAAATGTTTTTTTTTTCTGTGAGGAAGAAGAGTGTCTTTTTCTTATAAATAATATTGTAATATTCTGTACTTACAGGAGACCAAGAGAAACGCGGGGACTTCATCGACATGATGATGGCGCTGCGCAACGATGACACCAACCAGAACGCGCCAACCAAGCCTGCTGAAGAAGACGTCGACATTAGTAAGAACACCATACCTTTATACGTTGGGTAAAAAAGTTAATGTGGACGACGTCAAAATGAAAGTATTGGAACTCAAAAACAACGAAGGACAAAATGTGGGATTTAAAAATTGTATAGCTCCCTAACATTTAAGACCCTAGCTGCAAGATAAGCTTAGTCGGTAGGTCGTAGCAGTAGTCGGTTATCGGAAAGGCTTGCCAGCATCACTATTAGCACTGATCTTTGGGTCCAATCAATGCGATTGAAGCTGCGCCACCCTACGATGTGATCCCGTAGGTAAGTAGGTTTTGGGAGAGAGCGAGAAAGACTGTAGTGAGTAACTGTCTGTTGGCAGAGTGTCGCAGAAGGCGCATAACATAAATTTGTCATCGTAGTTTAAAAACAAGTGACGCAATACCGAGGGACGACATCTACATCAAGATATTTTCAGGAACAATTAGAATTGACTGTGCAGGAGTGCACCCTCAACACAACTGGTGACCTTGGAGTCGAGGCCTTTGTCTTATGGAAACACAAGTATTTAGTTTTACTGAAGTTAAGAAAGAGCATGTTTCTATCTAGGAAGGTTCTTGAATGGAGACCACGCCACGCTTAGGTAAACGTAGTGTGGGACGCCCCCCGGCTAGATGGACAGACGACCTGAAGAAGGCAGCTGGTAGTGACTGGATGCAAAGGGCGGGAGATCGTGCGCTGTGGCGCTCCTTGGGGGAGTCCTATGTCCAGCAGTGGACTGCAACAGGCTGATATGATGATGATGATGATGTTTCCGCAAATTTTCGAAACTCGCACGGGAATCAAAACCTACAGGGTACTTCCCGTAAATTTAGAATCTTGAAAAGTACGAAGTCACGTCTTATAGTACAGATATAGGAAAAATTACGAAAACCGTAAATTTTCAGTTTCATCACAAAAAAAAATATTTTTGAAAAATATTTTTGACAATTTTGAAAATTTCAAAGTTACAACTCCTTATCTACAGGTTTGTACGGACCCTCGGTGCGCGAGTCCAACTCGCACTTGACCGGTTTTTTCCTGAGTCATTAGTGTTTATACATGTACTCATATTTAAGTATTTCTATCCGTTTTCCTAGCCACCATAGCACAAGCTATAACGATTATTTTGGGGCTAGGTAATTGGTGGGTTCATTGAAACAATTATTATTATTAATCGTTGAGATCTTCCATATAAATACCATTTTATTTCTGTTAGTGGGTGGAGACGAAAACTGTTATGGCCCTTGTTCACCATACTGTTAAATAAATAAAGTGTTGGACGCTTAAATCGGACAAATGAATATCATGTGTTTGCAGGTGGTATCAGCCGTTTGGTAAAACTATCGGAGGACCACGCTCTTATCATATCACCAAAATATCATTCATCCTATTTTACCACTGAGCCATATTAAACTAAATATTAAGCTACTTCTTACCCCTTCCAGCGGACATGGTGATAGCTGCGAACGCGTTCATAATCTTCCTTGGCGGCTTCGAGACGACATCCTCCACCCTGGCGTTCCTGTTTTTGGAGCTGGCAGCCCATCCAGAGGTCCAGGATAAGATGAGGAAAGAAATTGAAGAGGTCCTGGCGAAGCACGGCGGGGAAATGACGTACGAGTCGCTGCAAGACTTCACCTATATGGAGATGGTTATATTAGGTATGTTAATGAGTTTGTGGTTACCGTTCGCCATCACAAAGCGCATGCCTAACGGTAGCAAGCACGACAACGAGCGCTGATACGGCTCCATAGGCTAGATGGCGCTGTTAGCCTAGTACCGCTCATGAACCGCGGCATATAAGATTTAGATCCAGAATAATATAGATGGACAAATCAAGATGATGTCTATCGGACCTTGGTCCCCGACCATAATACCCGGTCGGTAGGAAGCGCTTCCCTTTAGCTTCTTAACTCTAAATCTGTTGCGCTAAAAGTTAATCCACTGCGGCGAAGAAAAAGAGGGTTATGTTAGGTTAGATTGTCAGATATGTTAATCTGTACCCTCATACCTTCCGTGGTCGTTAGTTAGTTAGTTTTGCAGGGCTTTTTTCCGCACTTAGCCTCACGATTGGGCCATTGTGCGTGTTTGCCTCTATTCCAACCAACCCAAGCTCTCCCAGAAGGCTAGCAGCCTGCCTAGGCCACTAAAGATTTCCTGGAATGATGTTGGGTTTTTTAAAATGTCTGCTCGCTGTTTTTCCACGCTTGTGCACTCCATGAGTACATGCTGTGGCGTTTCCTCTTCCTCGAGGCATCCTCTGCATCGAGGGCTGTTTGTTACACCTATGTTAAATAGGTGCTTGTTTAGGGGACAATGGCCTGTTATTATCCCTATAACTCTGCGTAGATTGTCGCGCGTTAGTTTGGCGAGGTTGCGGGCAAGCTTTTTAGATGGCATCTGAACTGCATTTTTAGTTTGCCTGCAGCCTTCACTGCTTGTCCATTCTAGCAGATGGTTTTTTGCGGTGTCTTCTCTTCTTCTAGGTAGTAGCGGCTCCGGGCCAAACACTGTTGTCGCGGATCCCTTTTTCGCGAGTTCATCGGCTGCGTCGTTGCCGAGAGAGTTGCTGTGTCCCTTGATCCACTGCAAGGTTATCTTATTTTTCCTTGCAATGTGTTGGAGTGCGTTGTGGCATTCCAATATGAGGGCAGAGGTTATGGTGTTGTTTTGTAGAGCTTGAAGCACGGATGCACTGTCCGAGACAATTTTGATGTTGAGATCTCCGACGTCTCTGGCTGCAACCGCCTGTGCTGCTCTGATAATTCCGATACATTCTGCTTGGAAAATTGTGTTTAGTTTGTCCAGGGTGGTTGATATGTTGATGTTTAAGTCGTACGAGAACACTCCGGCTCCAGTTCCTTGTGAGGTTTTGGAGCCGTCTGTGTATATCCTAACTTCTTTGACGCCAGAGTTGTCTTTCCGTTCTTCGGTAAGTTGGATAATGTATTCTCGATCAAAGATGTAGTGGCATGGTATCCTGTCCATGGGTGCATCTAGAAGGGGTCTTTCCTTCGTGATGTCCTCCATGATTTTGGAGTGCGTTGTCATAGTGTTTTGTTTCCATAGCCCATTTGCTCTCAGTCTTAAGGCAGCTGCCTTCGCTTCTTCCTGTATGACCAGATGAAGAGGTCTAAGGTTCAATAGGAACTCTAGGGCGGCTGATGGAGTGGTTCTCATACATCCTGTAGCTGCTACGCTCGCTAGGCGCTGCAAGCTTTGTAGTTTGGATTTGATAGTGGACAGTTGCGTTCTGGGCCACCATACAACTGATCCGTAGGTTAAGGAGGGTCTGATAACTGACGTGTATAGCCAAAGTGTGATTTTTGGATTGAGACCCCATTTTCTGCCAAGGAGTGTTTTGCACTGATAGAATGCTATACAGGCCTTCTTAATTTTGTTGTCAATGTGATTTCCCCAGTTCAACTTGCTATCGAGAGTGATGCCCAGATATTTTACTTGAGTTGATAGGGTTAATTCGGTGTTAAATAATTTTGGTAGTTTTAGATTTGGTAGCTTCCTTTTGTTAGTGAAAAGGATGAGCTCTGTTTTTTTGGGGTTGACTGACAGCTGGTGTTCCTCACACCATTTCTCTACAATCTGAAAAGCAGCACGCATTACATCACAGAGGATGTTCTCTGCGTTCCCATTTATCAGAATTGCTAGGTCGTCTGCATAACCAATGGTAGTGTAGCCTCTTTCGTTCAGTGTCCTCAAGAGGCTGTCTACTACTATGTTCCATAGGAGTGGTGACAGAATGCCCCCTTGGGGGCACCCCCTGACCACCCTTGCACGGGTGATCGTTTTTACCGCAATTTGGACCGCCCTTTTACTGACCAGCTCATTTATCCATTCCGTTATGACTGGTTCTACTTTCAGTTTTTGTAGGGCGTGGTTGATGCTGTTGTGCATTGTTTTATCAAATGCCCCTTCTATATCAATAAAAGCGGCAAGTGTTGATGCTTTGTTGTTAATGGCCGATTCTATTCTATGCACTACCATGTGTAGTGCTGACTCTGTTGATCTGCCTTTCCTGTAGGCATGTTGCTGTGGGTGAAGAGATCTGGTTTTTAACACATCGTCTCTTAGGTGTCTATCTACTAGTTTTTCTAGTGTTTTCAGGAGAAATGAGGTTAGGCTGATAGGCCTGAAGGATTTGGCTAGGGTGTAGTCTTCTTTGCCTGGTTTAGGCAGGAAGACTATTTTTGCCTCCCTCCATTGCTTCGGTACGTATTTGAAAGCTATGCAGGCTCTATAAATTTGTAGTAGGTGATTAGTGATTTGGTTCGAGTGCCATTGTAGAAGCGCTGGAAATATGCCGTCCAGTCCAGCGGATTTAAATGGTTGGAAGCTTCTCAGGGCCCAGCCAATTTTATCCGTGGTTACGATTCTACTTGCAGTTTCCCATTCTTGGATAGTTGGTGCTTTTTTGTGTTCATCTTGCCATTCGGAGTCTGATGCAATCTGACTTCCGGGAAAGTGGGTCTCTAGGAGTAATTTGCAGGTTTCGTGGTCTGTATTTGTGTAAGTGCCGTCTTCTCTTTTGAGAGAGCCCAGAAGATTAATATCCCCTTTGGACAGTATTTTCTTGACTCTCGCGGCTTGGTTTGTTGAGTTTATGCTGCTACAGAATTTGTGCCAGGCTTCCGTCCTCCTGAATCTGATACGTTTCTTGTAATGTTTCTGTGCTGTTTTGTATTTGTCCCAGGCTTCAGTGGTCCTGGTATTTTTTGCCTGATTGAACAGTGTCCTGAGTGCCTTCCTGAGCCGTTCAAGCTCTGGCCCCCACCATCGACTTTTGTCCGAGTCTATAGGTATGACGGCGGGGCAGTATCAGTACAGTTCCGTGGTCGTATGCCACTTTCTCTTTTAACATTATCTAGTGCTATTTTGTTTTATAAGAAGTGGCATATGAGAACGGCTATCATCGATACATCAACAAGAATCTTATTCCACACTTTTTAGGAGTAGTTAGCTTTTAGTTGGAAACATTTCATAACTTGAGAAATAAGGGAGAGTAGGAGTAGAGAGTAATTATATTTTTAACAATAAATTACATTTTTTAAAGACCTCCGTGGTGTAGTAGTATGAAGAACGGTTTCATGGTGCCGCCATTTATGAGGTCCCGGGTTCGATCCCCGGACGAAGAAAATTTTGGAAACCAACTGTCAACGATGTTACGGGTTGGATGTGTGTGGTACATAACACAACACGAGTGCATAAGCTTAAGTTTCTTTGGGATCAGAGCACTGTATGTGATGCTGTCTCCATTTATTAGCTTAAATTCCATTAAGATGTTCTTCTACACCCCATCGATAGAGACCCTTCGACTGTACCCGCCGTTCCCGACCATCCAGCGCATGTGCACCAAGGACTACACAATCCCAGACACAAGCACCGTGGTAGAGGCGGGCACCATTGTGCTGTTCCCCACCTTGGGCGTCCAGCGGGATGAGCAGGTGCGTTTTAAGAAGATTGTCGTTAAAAAGCCCGTAAATCCTGTGCCCTGGATTAGACTTTACTCTCTAAGCTGACTGTCTCGTTGGTGTAGTGGCAAAGTTTCTGCCTTACATCTGAGAGGTCCTGGGTTCGAATCCCAGGTCGTGCCAAAAATTGTTTCTGAGATTTTCTGTTATGATTTTCTCAAAAACAGATCGGAGTCGGGATGCTGGCGGTGTTACACCGCCGTGCCTAGGAAGGCACGTTAAGCCGTTGGACCTGCGCCTGATCTCTCTCCGGTCATGTCGGATTGCCGTCTCACCGAACTTTGAGGGTGATGGCACAGTGAGTGCACCTGTGTATTGCGCTCACACTTGTGCACTATAATATCTCCTGCGTAGATGGCTTATCTCTGTTGAGATTGGCCGCCTTGGTCGAAATCGGCCTGGAGGACTATTATTATTATTATTACTCTCCAAACTGATCAGTGTAGGTCCGGGAGGTGGTCCAACAAATGTATAGCCCTCTGTGTCACACCTAGTTTGACCGTGCGATAATTCTAATGCGGCGTGACAGAGAACGTTCTTACTGCCGGCCTTGCCTTAAGAAATGTCGACTATATAAGCCTCCATTTAGTTTGCCCTGCGACCAGAAGTTCGGCAGTGAAAGCTACCAGTGGCGGCCCTTTCACCTCGGTCGCTTTGGTGATTTGGAACTATGTAGCCTGCATAACTCTACACCCAACTTACCAGCTACCAGGGGTCCAATTCTGCTTATCAATCGTAACAACATCGTAATTGAATAGCCTGTTGAGAGTTCTAGTATGGACGAAATATCAAAATCGGGCATTTCAATTACGATACCTATTGTAACGATTGATTAGCGGAATCAGCCGCCCGTTTTTGGCGCTGGACCGAATGACACTTGAACTTAACGATGGTTACTTAACTTCATAATTGACATTATAGAGGTTATTAAGTCTTCGTACTTACCTAAAATTTAATTCCAGTACTTCCCGCGAGCCGAGGAATTCATCCCCGAGCGGTGGGCGCAGGACCAGGCGCAGCCGCCGCCCGGCGTGTACATGCCATTCGGAGATGGGCCTAGGTATTGCATAGGTAAGGAATTTATCTATAAATTAGATATGCTAATCGTACGAAGGACAGCCATCAAGGTAGGAACTGCGGCATCCTATGCTGTAGTCATACGGGCAACTTTGCAACAAAAATTGGTAGCTAAACGGTACAAGTTGGAAGCGCATGTATCATGAAGCTGCATGAGGTAGCAGCAGACGACATGACGTCGCGACAATCTTGGTTTCTGTGTTTGTATGAAATACCCTCTGTAGCTAGCACACGCAGGTAGCAACGTGATTCATACTAGCAAAGAAACCAGACGTGTCGCGAAAGCGTGTCGCCTGATGCGTCCTTCGTGGTGTAGTGACGTAAGGACCGGTTTTAAGGTGCCGCCATCTCTGAGGTCCCGGGTTCGATTACTGACTGAGACTATGTTGGAACAAATTTTCAACGTTGTCACGGGTCTGATTGTTTTGGTACTTTCGTGGTTTCTGTTTGCCATAACACACAACCAAAAGGAAAAAAAAGGTATGCGAATCAAACGCAGGCAGGCAGGATCTTAATATATAATCATGATAGCGACTTTGCAACCAAAATGGGTAGCCTACTGAGCTGAGGTTTAAAGTTTATTTTCTAGATGTTTGATGATCTTCATGTTTCTTTTTGAACCCAAATGGTAATATTTCCAACCTACAGGTGAGATTAAGAGCAAGAGACAGTAGATTTCTAAACGGAGTGATTATTATGTTCTTTGTAGAATTCTGTGAATCATAAACAATTCACGTTGAATGCAGGTGTGGCCATACAGTCGAGGTGGCATTTGCCAGCCGGGC
Organism: Pyrausta despicata; assembly: GCA_963921415.1. Lineage (NCBI taxonomy): Eukaryota > Metazoa > Arthropoda > Insecta > Lepidoptera > Crambidae > Pyrausta > Pyrausta despicata. Next base: position 13,104,688 of record OY992861.1, on the reverse strand, counting down.
CCCAGCCTGCACGGGCCCCCCCACAGGCCTGGGTTGAGAGGCATGCGGCAACCTCAGCACAGGGGGGGGGGGGGCGCGCAGCGTGCCCCCTGTGCTACGGTTGCCCGCGTGCATGTCTCGTAAACTATGCGTCTTACAAAAAATTTGAAAGACAAAACAATTTGCTGCAAATTATGACTTGACGAATTTTTTGTAAGATGCATAGTTTACGAGATATCGCGAAAAAAGTGTTTTCACCCCTTTTTTCAAGATGGCGGCCGGGGGACCTGGGTGGCGACCCCACAAACTTGAGATTAAGCTTCTATTGACCCCCCACACATGTCCCAAAAATAAAATTGCATCCTGTAATAAATGCAATACTCTGTCCTTAAATTGTAGGTAACATTTAAATGGGCTAAAATTGCCGGAAAATTATGGGAGTTTTATTTCGCTTTCTTTTATGTAAGTATTATAGTGGTTATTATTATTATCAATAATAATAGTGTTTATTCCGCCGTTTGTAAAATAAACTAAAGCAAGAAACCCTACAGGAATCGGTCATGATTTCGAAGGACTGAGACATTTTTGCTGTTCTAAGGTCGCGGCAAAAACGCGTAAAATTCGCAATTTACGCGGTGTTCTAGATCTAGCTAGCAGGGCGCCAAGCATACACTAGGGCTATAGAGGTTAAAAACTCGATGAATTCGGAACTGCAACATTTATAAATAACAATTAAGAAACATAACGTATTTATTCACTCTCATCTCATAATTTTGATGAAACGGAACGCATTACGCAAGTAAAGAGTCTGTGGTTTGGGGAATCCCCGACGCGTGCGTTCGCTGCTCCTTGAATCGCATTCCATTGTTTAGTCGGTTTGTATTGCCCTTACCGCCGATACTCTAGTTCAATTACGTTGTTTTTAAATATTATACTGACTGACTTACGTTACATCGAGAAACTGTTACAATGGAAAAGGTAAGTTGCATAATATTATTTTTATTGCTTTCTGAAAAAAAGTCACTTTGGAGCATTTGTAATCTAATATTATATATGTACCTAAGTATTACTCAAATTGATATATATATACTTCACGGTTTCAGTCACGTTCAGCGGCATATAAACCTAAATCTGGTTCGGAGAAACGGAAAAATAAAAGAAAGATAGAATTACAAGCAGCGGCTTCGAACCCAAAGCAATCCAGGCTTTCCTTCACGTCTACATCTCAAGAGCTTGAAGATCCTCAAAATGGGAGCGAATCGCAACCAGGTGAATAGATTTAATTTAATACAGTTTTTTTTTCTAATTTAACAAATCTTTACATATTTGTTACCTAGTTTTACCTGTAGTTTCGCTTTTTAATTCCTTCTTTACATAGAATTATAACGCCTAGGAGGCCAATTCTTAGTCAAATAGAGATAGAAATATGCCGAAAAAATTGAGGAATGTCGGATGAAATTGTATGGGGAACACACGACATCGGCCATTTTTTTTCGACATGAGCATATTTCTATCTCTATTTGACTGAGAATTGGCTTCCAGAAGGATAGCCTTACTACTGACCGCTGCGTAAAATTTGAGGCATAAAACGCACACATCGTATGCTTGGTAGTCGCATGCAACACAAACGTAAAATAATGTTACCAGTCAAATGACATTTCCCCAAAAATATGGGAAATGGATATATACTTCTGTACAGTTTTAATAAGGCTTATTAACACAAACTTGTTTTTAGTTAACCAAAATGTACATGATATGCGCACGGGGTCGGTTGACTTTTGACACTACGGGGCTGTCGAGCGTATCACACCACGGTGGATGGTGGTGTGATTTGACTGGATGTGATTGCAGGGCGCAGAGACGGCTTCTGGGTGTTATAATTCTATGCTTCATTATAATCTACAAATTTGTCAAATTTATCTGTTCTAAGCCAAAATTACGTCTTTTTATATATTGACTTTGATGTATAAATTTTAAGCTACAGATAGGTACGAAATATTGTAGGGAATGCTACATTTTTAGAAATCTTAATGTTATTATAAACAAGAGTATTGGCTGATTAACTCATTAGTGCCCCGGCCATACCCTTGAACGTAGATAGATGATTTTTGTAATGAAATGAAATCCCTTTACGCATATTGCAGACGAAAAACGGACTTTTAAAATTTCTGAAACCCCTCAACCGATTTCAATGATATTTTTTGAATGTGTATAGCTATTAAATATTTATACAATATTTTATTTTTATAGGACCCTCATCATCATCATCAATGTTAGACGAAAAATTGGATTCACTTTCGTATGCAAGTAATTCAGAAGAGAACATAGCAGCGGCGACTCTACCCATAATAATCACGCAAGACACAGCACCACAAGGAGCAAATGAATGTGTTTCTAATCCTAAAGACACAATTACTTCAATTACGTCCAGCGACACTGGATCTGGTGGAAATATTGATAACGTTGCGTTAAAGCCACTAACATTAACAGTCGATGATTGCAGTCAAATTCAAAAACTTTCTGAATTTGCTGCGCCAAGGAAAAATGCTACGACTGCCGAGAAATTAAGTATCTTATCTGTTCACCCTATCCAACCTTCGGGTGATAAAAACAGTTTGCCTTTCGATGCAAATCGGGTTTACTACCGAAAATTACCAACAGGAACTTTAATTCGACGAGAATCTGTCTCTTATTCTCTTGAATTAAACAAGCTATTTTGTACCACCTGCATGTGTTTTGCGTCTGACGCCAAGAAAGAAGAAGGAGGAGGAAGAAGTCCATTTATTGATGGCGTTACTCCATCCAAAAAACATATTTATGAACAACTTGTCAAGCACGAGGAAAGCCACAGTCATCAGTTAGCCGTAGTTGCCTTGCTTACAGCAAAAAAAAGAGGAAATGTGGAACAACATCTCACGCTAAAGAATATGCAAGAGATTTCCAATAGGCGTCTGGTCCTGAAAAGAATAATTGATATAATACTATTTATATCTAAACAAGGCATTGCTTATCGTGGAAAAAGTGAGGCCTTGTACTCGTTAGCGGATATCGCAGACGACAACCAGAATCACGGAAACTTTTTAAATTTAGTTGTCCTATTGTCGAAGTATGATCCAGTTCTTAAGGCGCACATGTCCGAGGCAATTACTGAAAGTAAAAAAAGAAAAGACTCAGGAAAAGGTAAGGGTCGAGGTGGGCTTGTTACCTTTTTATCAAAAACCACTATAAATAAATTAATAAATATATGTGCACGTCAAGTTAAACTAGAAATCGTTAAAGAAATCCAGGCGGCGAAATCTTTTAGCCTTAATGTGGATTCTTGCCAGGATGTTGGCGTTGTTGACCAGGCTGCAATTTGCGTGCGCTATGTTAAGAGTGGGATCCCACAAGAGCGGATGCTCAGCATGGTCCCTGTCCGGAAATCAACAGGAGAAGATTACCGAGCTCTTGTAAGCAATGAACTAGCCCAGTTAGGCTTAAATTTGCAAGATATTATTAGCGTGTCATTTGATGGCGCCGGAAATATGGCGGGAAGGTATAATGGTCTTCAAGCAAAACTGAAGGAAGAAGTGCCAAAATTAATTTTCACACATTGTTATGCACATGTTTTAAATTTAGTGCTGGGAGGCGCGACGTCAAGCTGTACTGAAGCCAAGAATTTGTTTGGGCTCTTGGAGTCTACCAGTGTATTTATTCATGAATCATTTAAGCGCACATCTCTATGGGTGGAGAAAATTTCAGAATTAACAGCTGGACAAGACAAATTGAGACGATTACAGAATATCGGAAAAACAAGATGGTGGGCTAAAGACAAAGCCTTGACCACTGTTATGGAGAAAACTCGATATGTGGCGTTAATAAAAACTTTAAGTGCCATATCTTCAAGCACGGAGTTCGAGCCAAAGGTTTCGTTCCAAGCAAAAGCTTTGATGGATTCTTTTTTGAAATTCGAAACTATCCTGACAGCCTTCACGTTCAAGAAAATATTTGACCTATCAACCCCAGTAAGCCAATATCTCCAAACCCCTACATTGGATTATCTTAAAGCTTGGGGATTCATCAAATGTTTAGACATGGATTTACGAAGACATTTAGATACTTTTGATGATGTTTTCAAAGCTGCAAGTTTATTTGCATCCGATGTTCAAGACTTGATGCACGCTGAAAACATTGATCTCGACGTACAAACCACGTTACCGTTACGAAGAATTTCTAAAAAACCGAAGAAACATGAGCAGTTATGTGAAGATGAAGTAGCATTATTGGCTACAGACCCAAAGAGATTTTATTCTATTTCTGTCTACAAAGTCATTATTAATACAGCTTTAGTTAAAATAAACGAAAAATTCATATGCAACGAAGATTTAATGAAAGATGCCGCTTGTTTGGACCCGAAAAACTTCAATAAAATCAAAGAAAATGGAATTCCTAATGACGCGCTAAAGTCTATCGCATCAATTGCAAATGTCGATCGAGAGTTGCTGTCAAAAGAACTGGAATCTTTTGCAAATAAGTTTAGTGAACTGTCTAAAACTCTTTGGGATGAGCACATTTCTCCTAGGCAGCATAAGCAAGATTCAGATTCACAAAGCGACGAAGATGATTTAGACATAGACCAGGCAGCAAAGGACGCCATGTGTTTTTCCAGAAGTGGTTTGGACGTCTGTCAAAGTTGCATACCATGTGCATGTAAACTTTTATCACAGTATAATATGCATATCAGCACGTACACCAGCTTATATGTTGCATATTGTGTAATTCTCACAATTTCATTCACGCAAGTGACTTGTGAGAGACGATTTTCAGCATTGAAGCGCATTAAAACGAGACTTCGTTCTTTACTGGGGCAAGAACTGTTGGATTCGTTGATTATATTAAATACAGAATCGGATCTAATCAAGAATGACGAAAACAACAGCTTTTACGATCGAGTCATTAACTGCTTAGCTGAAAGTTCTCCTCTTTTAAAAAAAATGTTGATTGGCTAGCTTTATATAATTTGTTCTAAGTAAATACCTACTTACTATTGTATTGTATTTTAGTATAGTAATAAATTTTTTATAGTTTTTTTATCTCAATTTGTGCATCTCAGTATTTTTCGATAGTATCCCATCACCATGGTCTAGTCTCGGGCCCCGGGATTGTGATCAGCCACCCGGGCCCTTCCGGTCCAGTCCGACCCTGCAGGTGCATACTCACCTCCTTACCTGAATGGCTTACGTGTCAAGTTTCTTCGTCTTTCTGAGTATATACGAGTAGGTATACGAAGGTAATGATTTTATAACAATAAACTAAAGGTAGAGAGAAAAAGCTGATATAAAGTATTAATTATACTCACTGAGGTTAATGTGACCCATTTTAAAATGAACTCTACATACTAACAAATGTGAATCCTGTTCAACTTTTGCACGACACGACGTAATAAAGTTGGGAACTTTTACCGCGATGTTAAAATGTAGCTAGGGCCAAATTGTAATAGACACATCTGATGATAACCTTTTGATATTAGGGTCACCGATATATTATTTTAAATTCGAGTAATAAAGATACGTAGGCATTGCTTGTGTCATACAAATGTGACTAATGTGGTACATGTATCTACATCAACATTATTTATTATATACACGACTACTTTTTAAATATATCTAAAAATAAAATCGGTATCGGTACATGCACATACATACACCCCCCTCCCTTATATATGGATGTTTGTTTCTCTTTCACGCCAAAACCGCTAGCTACCAATTTAGCTGAAATTACGAACATACAGAGATTATAGCCTGGAATAACACAGGGTACTTTTTATCCCGTAAAACATCATGGTTCTTGTGAGATATGTTAGAAGTTGACTATTAACCAAGAGGTCGCTGGTTCGATTCCCGCACTGTACAAACATTTGTGTGCATGAACATGTCTGTTTGTACTGGTCTGGGTGTCATATGTATTTATTTAAGTTTATTTGTAATACCACTGTTAATTCTGATATCTGTAACACAAGTGCTTAAGCTTCTTATCACGGAGTCAGATCAACGTATGTGATAATGTTGTATATTTATTTTATACGTAGAAAACGGGTTCTATGCGGGTGAAGCCGCAGGAGCTAGTTAAGTATATATTTTTACATTTCAGGTAAGCGTTTCGCGATGATCCAGATGAAGTGTTGCCTAGCGCAGGTGCTACCCCACGTGCGCATCGGCCCGGCCGCCCCTGGGGGCCGCAGCGGCCCCTTCGCGGCCGACACAAGGTCGCCCCAGACATTGCATCCGTACGACTCGAGAGTTAGAATAAGTTTGATTTAAATTACAAAAATAATGTTTTGTTAGTTTTTGTGATTAAAATGCTTGGCTTATTTGGTATATGGACATTTTATTGGCAAAACGGAGTGAAGGAAGGAATTTATTTGTGGAAGTTCAGAGAAGGTTTAAACGGTGAGTACCTATAAATGGAAAAATTTCGAGAACAGCGGGCACGACAGCGTCTTAACTCGTAACTTACTAATGGACCCCGGCCGGGTCCATTAGTAAGTTATAAGCTACATTGCTATCAACTTTTAATTAGGGCTCTTGCAGAAATGTGTTTTGAATTGAATTGAATAAGAGAATAGGTGTATTAAGAGCACAATTTTTTTTCAGTAGATAAACTTAAATTCTTACGGTTGCAACGTAGATGCTTATCACGATAAAATAAAATCTATTTCGAAACTAAGAATATTAAGAACCCCGGCATTGGACACCCTGAGTATCACATACAATTTATTAGCCACACAATAAAATACGAGTACAAACGCTGACCTGACAAGAAGCGAAGCAAAAATGCTATTAGTATTTTAATATTTAATTCCAAAACAATACAGTTCAATATTGTCTGATACGTTTACAAGACTGCTCCCGCGCAGTTGAGTCGATTCAACGAAATAAAATGTCGTAGTTTGCATTTGTGTTATTTATATTACCAAGAATTAAAAAGTCAGGGAATTTGATCTACGCTAAAAATATTCATACAAGTACTTCTTCTTCTTATAATGTCGACCTTACCATAATTATATTTTTGAAGACCAAAACTCAGCCACCGAAAAGCATGTCAGTAGCCGTGAAGAGGTCCCCGCGTGTACAGGTGCTGGGACACGCATGGCACGACAACATGTTCCATTGTCTGTGGGGAAACACCGCACAGGTATGAGCTATCCGACCGAGCTGTAGCCCTCGCCGAGTCAGTACCGTCGGGCTACGTTCCGTGGGCAGGCCCCCTGCAACATGGACCGACGATCTGGAGAAGGCTGCGGGAAGCCGCTGGACCGATCGCGGTGGAGATCCTTGCCTTCATCATCATCATCAGTCTACACTTCCCACTGCTGGGAATAGGCCTCACCTCAACTATGAGGTGGTGCGAGCCATACTCCACCACGCGGCCGCAGTGCGGATTGGCGGAGGGGTGTGTGTAAGGTAAGTGACCAACCTTACTGTCAGATGTTATTAAGCCGCCCGAGGGCCTCCGACCAGGCTTTACGATATCTATCGATATTAACCGGGACTAACAGCTTAACGTGCCTTCCGAAGCACGACGGAGATGCTTGTAAATAGACGTCATTTGAATGGTCAGAATGGTCACCCATCCCAAACATGACCGCGCCGTAGGTTGCTTAACTTTTGGTATCACTACCAAAGCGCTGCAACTACTGCGCCACAAGCACCTGATACTTGCCTTGGGGGAGGTCTATGCTCAGTAGTGGCCGAACGACTGATATAATGATGACTATCTTAGTAAGCAGAAGGTTTTCAAGTGGACTGAGAATGAAACAAGGAATTATATAAAAATATGTTTATTTTAAAATACTTTTGAGTATTTCATACACTGGGCTTTCATTCTGTCAAATTGACAAGATAAGGAATGCCCACTTATTTAAAATGTTAAAGTATCTTACATTTTCACCGTCAGAAACAAATATAATCTAAGTTCCTTAGTCATCTAAAATAATAAACATACTCGTATTCTAATAAAACAATCTATCTGTTTCCTTGTAAAACCGTAACATAGTATTCGTACATTTTTAAGTAAATTAAAATTCGAGTATATAAGATGAGGTAAGCATGCCACAAAAACACGTTTCAGCGGATAAAATATGAATGTTTCTGAGGTAAATTCATATAATTTCATTTAAAAGTTTTAGTATTAAACTTCTTAAGTCACAGATTTAGGCTCCACAACAAATCAGTCTATGTATGTAAACTTTACCCGTAAAATATCAAACCACGTATCGTAACATTTCATACAGTAAGTACTATTTCCAACGGTAAAGATATTAACTACCTTTTATTTATTTAAATACCTCTACAAACTTAACGGATTACTTATATTTAATTAATAAAAATATAAAATAATGTTTCTTAGAACATAAACAGCAAATACCATCCTAAGCCACATACATTTCATTTTGTATTGTGGAATTGTTTTTGGTTACATATCTTACATTATGTTTTTAATTTTTTTTATTGTACTATAACTTGCTAAACATGGCAATCTTACTTGATATTTTGAGGATATGTCTTTCTAAATTGTTGCAATTTCAAACAACTGGGTACAAAAGAAAAAGTGTTGAATTTGCTTAGAGGCATAGCCATTTAAAACATCAAGAATTTAAGCTTTTTACAATCAATTTTAAGTTTTTTGGATGACCTTCAGGCGTTACACGGATGTAACGCACCAATGTATAATTTAAGGAACTTTGGGAAGATTATATACTAACATTAAATGCATTATCAGTCTACGTTATAAATATAAATATTTTACAACAATCACACCAATTCTCTAGTCCCAAATTAAGCTACGAGGCTTGTGTTATGGGTACTAGACAACGGATAAACATACTTGAATACTTTTTTTGTAAATAAATACATATTATACATAGAAAACACCCAGACCAGTACAAACACACAATCATGTCCATGCACACATATGCTTGTACTGTGTGGGTATCGAACCCGCGACCCTTGGTTTTAGAAGTCCGACATGTAGACCACTGCACCAAACGGTCGTTAGTTTTTCTAACAACCATCATAAATAGTAACTAAACTTCATGCTCCACATTTCTGTTCACCACATCGGCCAGCGACGAAACAGATTTCGTCGAATAGTGACTTTTTCTGGGGAACTTCCTTCCTATAACACCAAACGTGTCGTTAGGAGCACTAAAAGATCTATTTTTATAGTCTTCTAATGTTATCTTTTTTACCGGTTTCACTTCTACAGCAGCGTTATTTTCTTCAAAATGTAATCTCTTTCTTGAGCCTTTGTCACCGTTATTATTGTTCTGTATTCTATTCTGAGCTGCTGAATACAAGTGGATATTCGCAACAGGTTTTATTACTGGTTTTTCATTTGCCTTGATTCTCATTTTTAGCTCTAGTGCTTGTTTCTGGGCTATCAATGTCTGCCAAGTTGGTATCGGCAATATAGGTGGCGAATAACCCTTACTGGGCTGCGATGGACCTGTTGTTTCTGTTAATTTTAGTTCAAGTTTAGACGCATTATTCACTGCGAAAGGTCCTGTTCTGTTCTTCATGCAAAGTGGGCCAGCTTTTGTTTCATTTTTATTTATTGTGGGCTCATTATAGTTTTCAACTTGTAAAAATGAAACATTGATATTCGTTTTCTTGTCTAAAGATCTGTTAATGCGTTTGTTCTCTGGGTTTTTGGTGATAACGGATATTTTGGTAGCCGCATGTGATGAATCATTCGGTGTACTAGTAGTCACTGGAGTTATTGTTATGCCACCGTAAATGGGTAGTTCATTAGGATTTATGTTCGTTTCTTCTTTGGACTGCACACTTTCGTTAGAAGACTTGTCGCTTCTAGCAGATTTATTCTGTTGTGCTGCCATTGAAGTAGGTTTTATAGCTGTTATCGATAGATTGTACCCTGTTGGCGCTGCAATTTGTTCGGTTATCTTGGTTTCTATACCGGGTGATACGTTTGGAACATTCAAGTTTACAACAGACCCAGAGATAGTACTTTTAGGGTCACGGATAGTTTTGTTTATATCACAAGTAGAGTCTACATTTGTATTATTACTGTTTACTTCATTTGTCACAACCTTTTCATTAGAATTATACATGCCTTTTAGCGAGTTTATGATAGTTTGAAGCTCTTCAGACGATGCAGGAAGCGGGGGCGGTGGTAAGAAAAGTGGAGGCGGGTACATGAATGGCGGAATAGGAAAGTGTACACGAGGGTCCCATGTCCCTTGAAAATACATATTTGTATTTCCAATATTAAAAGCACATCCGTGTTCATTTGATGACCAACAAGAAGGTTGTTGAGCAAATTTATTCGATTCGCCATTCACTCTGCAGTAACCTGGTGGGTGAGCTGGCCTTGGCTTAGGCAGACTAGCATCAACGTCTTGTGTCGAAACAACACTAGGGATATTTCCAGGATATACATTGAGGTCTTGTCTGTTTGTTCCCGGAGTCTGCGAAGGTAAACTTACGTTGGGTGCTACAGTTTGAACCAGTAGACCTTTTGATGGAAGAGGAGCTTTGAGTTTGTTTTCTAGGTTGGTTTTAAGGGTTTTTATTGCGAAGTGCTTCTTAATCAAAGTGTCTAGGTGCTTGTCAAAAACATTGGTGCGTCCAGCCTTTTGAGAATTGGAAACATTAGAAGTGACGTTTTCATTCTGTGACTTATTATTGTTTATAAAAATAGAAGGGCCAGCCTTAGCAGTATCTTTTTTGACTTCATGTCTATGGTCTATTAAAGATGTTCGGTTTGTGTGCAAACTGGAAACAGGTGTTTGTTGATGAAGAATAGGAAGTTTTGGCAGGTTTTTAGTCGTTGTAACGTGCCCCAGAGTCGTCATAGCTTTGATAGCAATAACTTGTTTCTCGAGCTTGCTATATTTTTCGGTATTTTTATTTTCGGTGTTAGTTTTAAGCGCGTTGTGTTGTTGAGCCTGTAACACATTTAAATTGACATTTGTATTATTATTATTATTCTCATTGCCTAGGTTAGGGTTTGGTGCGCTTGAATTTTTATTTTTGAATTCCGAAGCCGATTTAGGCCAATTTTTGACAAAAATGCCTTTTTCGTGTCTTTTTGCAGAGTCAACATCATTAGCAGTTTTTAAAGATTTTGTCTTTTCAATTAGTGGAACATTGCTTTCCTTTTTCCTCAAGTGTTTTTCTAGTTCGCATATCGTTCTCTGCTTATTATTATTACATGGGAATATTGGAGATTTTGATCTTGTTATTGTGCCGTCAATAATATTTTGAACACTGATAATCTCTACATTAGCCTCATTTGGGAGACTAGTGGGTTCACTAATACCTTTATTATCGACATGTGCTTTTTCCCATGGTGAATTAGCCTTGGCAGTCTTTTCTGCAACCGTTTCTTGTTTCGTCGACATATTTTCATCAAGTTTTTGGATTAGGCCAGGCTCTTGAGTAGACACTGTTTTATTCACATTACAATTTTCAGTTGCTAAAATCGGGATTGGTTTTAAGAGAGTAGCTTTCAAAAGGCTATTATTGAAAGTCATTTGGTTGGAATTCATCTTTTTGTCTTTTGTTTCTACCGATTTTGATACAGAAATTTTAGCTGACGGATGTACAGATAGTTTGAGTTGCGATGCGTTCAGTGGACAATCTGTCACGTTTTGTATTTTATCTTTATAAGTTACAGGTACTATCTGAGTGCCAAAAAGTTCCAAAACTTTTGATGCTTCTAAATAACATTTATCAGCCTTATTACTTTCTACACTCAGTCGCAAGGCGCCCTTACTTTGTTCTTTGTTCATAGGCAAATCAGTCTTAGTTTCTTTTACATTTATTGGTTTCTTATTTTTACGCTTTTTCTTTTTTTTATTGAACAGCACTGGGTCGAATCCTTCTTTTGATGTAATTTTCAAACCTACCAGACCTGTGTTATGTTTAAGGTCAATTTTAGAAAAGTTTACTTGGCTACAGGCTCGATCTTTCTCTATGTCTTCTCGTGAAATGATTCGATGAGGTAGTCCGTGTGATATCCTTTTTACTGCATTCGTTTGTGGCATGATGTTGTTGTTGGTAATTAATATTCGGATGTTGTTGTTACTTTCTTTGGTAAGTTCGTCGTCTGTAGTCTGGGTTAGATCAATGCATTTAACAGTGCCAACGCTACTAAGTTTCACGAATGTTTCATTCCAGAGTTCAGTTGAGTCCTCATTATGTTCAGTAATACTTTGTGTTAGCCGTTCATTGAATTTCTTATAGTACCATGGATGCTTATCACAGTCGACCACTCTTATAGAAAGAGGGTTACATTTGTTTAACAATTGTATGTTTGACTGAATATCGAAAAAAGACGTTGGTAGAACACAGTCCCTTTTTTTACCGTAATGAGAGATTTCTTTCAATTTCAGCTCTTCTTGCGGAGGAGGCACAGCAGGCAGACCTGTAACACAAAACTAACTTAATTGTTTTGTTCTTAACGAAACTTACATTTCTTTTATACATGATTTATATTTTATTTTGCTAAAACAAGAACTGAAACCAACCGAACACCATTTGAAATAAAGTGAGTGAATGAAGTAGTAATAACCAAAATCAATTACTTATTTCTAAAAACCTATCAGAACAATTAAACATTTAACATGGCCTTTCCAAATTAAGCCATCAACATCTACTAAATATTTAAACCTGGTATAGTTTCTTCAATTATTATACCCTAGTCCCTCCAATGATCCTTTAGCATAACCAATAGTCAACATTATATTTCTATTTCCCTGACTTGTCTTTTCAGCCTTTTCTTCAACAACAGGTGAGCCCAGCAAACTAAATCTGCTCCTAATCTCCCTCCCAACATTAAACGAGTTGGTTAACCAACAGTCGTGCGCTGAGGTGAGCTACGACAGTCAAATAGAAACAGATTGATTGCTGATTTCATGGTTGAGCCATCTTCTTTAATTTTAGTGATTGCGGATTTAAACGTCTCAAATATTTCGGCGGCACCGTTTGTTGCTGGGTGATAAGGCGTGGACAAGGTTTTTGTCATGTACCCTCACAAGGTTTTTTGAAAAATCGGTTAAAGAATAGATAAAGAATGGAGAAGAAAGTTTTTAGCACAGTCTGTCATCTCGAGTCATGGGTGACTATTGATAAAAGATTCTATAGAAATTTAAGTCAAACTGCTCCAAAAAAAAAGATTCATTCGGCTGGATACAACATCTCTTTTTGTTACGAAGGGTTGCCAATAGTGACTTCTCGCTTATTGGAAACTTTTATAGAACAGAGTCCATCCTACAGTTACTTTGATCTAAGTGTGACCTTCAAAGAGTTTTCGGGGCCACAGTTCAGAAAGTATATGTCATCGGGATGCTTCATTTTTGCAGAGTGCAATTTGGTAATAGGCCTCTTAAGGTTGATTTGTTTTTCATAATTTTGTAATTATCCCTAATCACCTTGGGATGAGTAAGGACTGCGATAAGATTAAATTAGGAAAACAAAAACACATACTCCTAATGGAATTGAGTTGAGTGTAGAATGAGTGAAGAAATGGAATTAGGCGTAATAGGATGAATATGAAAAAACCCGATTCCTTGTTTTATATTAGATCGGTTTCGTTTTGACACACACATGCGTCCCATGACCTTGTTTTGGTCAATGCACAGGTTGTGGACGGTAATATTTAAATGGGGTCAATCGCTCCGTCTGGAGGTCACTGGGATGCATTCCCGACCAAGGCCATCACAAAGACAAACAAACGAAAATTATGAAACGGGCTTCAATTAAAAGATTATACTATAGATTTTATCATTATTATGGTTACGAACCGGTTGTGTATTGCAAATAGGTGCATTCATCGGGCTTTTCCAGGCACCAGTCCATCAGGGTCGCCAGCTCACTGAGGTGTTCTTCCGACTCCTCGATGTCAAGGGCGATCATGTCTAAAACAAAAGGAATGATTTCTTCAACAATAATCTATATTAATATTATAAAGCTGAAGAGTTTGTTTGTTTCTTTGAACGCGCTTATCTCAGGAACTACTGGTCCGAATTGAAAAATTCTTTTTGTGTTGAATAGACCATTTTTCGAGGAACCAATAACGGAAAATGTGAAAAAATCGGAGAGAGTTATTCATCCTTGAGGGCTTCCGTTGCGTGCGCTGCGAAAATGGTTCAGGGTACCAAAATATATGTATGAAAGAATAATTCCTCTTGAAATAATCTAAAAAAAATCTGCGACAGTATATGTCTATGCCCAAAATAACTTTTCCACGCGGACGAAGTTGCGGACACTTCAATATTTTTGCAGCAGAAAAAAAAAAACATCTGAGGCAGGATCAAACCCGCGTCCATGGGAATCCAGCCCGTGTACCCAAACCGCCCGGCCACCCAGACATTGGCAAAGCCTGTTAAAAATTTGCTACTTTTCTAACGCGTAGGCCGCGTTCACTTCATAACAGTTTGGAATTGGAAAGTAACTAAACGCCTGACACAAATATTATGGAAAAATATTTAACTGTCAGTAAAGATGAAGCTTGTCATTCAAATGAATGCTTATCGCGATAAATTATTAAACTAATAATATTCAATTACGGATTACAACAAATAGTGAGAATTGATATGTATGTATGTAGTTGCAGTAGTATTCACGCTGTTGCAGTAGGAATTGATGAATTGATTGTGCCACGCCGCCACTCGATCTTTATAGGGTACAACAAGAAAACGATTTTATCTTATGTACTGAGTTAAATCAGAAGTTAATTTACTATATTTGAATACTGAGTTCAATCAAAAGTTTTACACGAGTATACAATGAGGCAAGTTGGTTCAGTAGGGTGAGCACGAACGTCAGATACTGTCAGTTTCCCCATACAAATTGACAAGTTGACGATAGGTAAACGCTACGAATACGTACGATAGTTGTTCGTGCTCACCCCACTGCAGTTCAATTTATCAGCCAATTGCTACTAATGTATCAGCGTCAAGAGTAGAATGATTTTTAAGTCGCAGCTTTAGGCTTATACACAGTCAGAGTAGTGTGGGTATTGTATCACTATGGAATGCATGCGTATACAGATATCATTCCAAAATTTAAATTGCTACTTAAACGTTTCATGAGTATCAACGTTTTTGAACTCAAAAAAGTTCTTGTTATGAGTAATTTAATATACTACGAGTAATTTAAGCTGATGGAAGAGTCTGCGTAAAAAATATATGCAAACTGACAAAGGATTCATTGTTAGCGCCGCCCCAATAAAAAGGCACTAATTTTATTTTGTTAAAACATGTGTACAATGGTGTCCACCATTAATGCCGAAGACCAATCGTCCACACAAATCAGTCATTGTCCTTTTAAAGTCGTAAAAAGCCTAACAACGGTCGGGGAGAGGAAAACCAGTTTTCAAATGAGATTTTAATTATTTTGATGGAACCAATTTATTTGTTGAAATGACAGTTATGCACTCAGCGTCAGTCAAATCCTAATAAAGCAAGGATCGATTCGCGTTAAAAAAGGATAAAAATGTACGGTCAATGACATTAATATGAAATAGACACAACTTGGGATGCAATTGTCATACTCAAAGTAGTAGACATTTTTTGACCGTTACCGTTACTGAAAATTACCTAAAGAATAGGGGTTGTTTGATACGTCTATCCTATAAAACGTACTTAAGATTGATAATTATTTTAAGCATCGCCGAAGTATATCTATTTTTTGACGACCGTTTGGTGCAGTGGTCTACATGTCGGACTTCTAAAACCAAGGGGGTCACGGGTTCGATCTCCGCACAGTACAAGCATATACAATGTGTGCATGAACATGTGTGTTTGTGCTGGTCAGGGTGTTTTCTATGTATAATATGTATTTATTTACAAAAAAAAGTATTTAAGTATGTTTATCCGTTGTCTAGTTCCCATAACACAAGCCTCGTAGCTTAATTTGGGACTAGAGAATTGGTGTGATTGTTGTGAAATATTTATTTATTATCATGTTACATTAATTTGATAATATAAATGTGTCCTTTTGCTGTAGAGACTTAGGGTTGTTGGAGATCTGAGGCATTACATAAGGCAGTTTTGAAAACAAAATACAATACAAACCTACCTATCGAATCATTAAACATTTAGCGATAACTCTATGAAAGATGAGCAAAGTCCAATACAAGTTAACATTGCACTTAACACTCAGATAAAATTGTATATATGCAAAACGTAAACACAAAAATCGCACAAAATTTCCGGCATAACAGTCTGCCTCGCATGTG
Organism: Pyrausta despicata; assembly: GCA_963921415.1. Taxonomy (NCBI): domain Eukaryota; kingdom Metazoa; phylum Arthropoda; class Insecta; order Lepidoptera; family Crambidae; genus Pyrausta; species Pyrausta despicata. The sequence goes on along the minus strand of OY992861.1, from coordinate 13,088,464 downwards.
CACCAAAACTGAATGACCCATAGTAGCTGTGAGACCTTGACAACTTCAACGGCAGACGCAATAAATAAAAATAAAAGGTAAAAAAAAACTGCTTAAAATAAAAAATAAACCTAGTTAGTACTTCTGAGAAAAAAGGAGACTCAATAAATGGACCACTTTTAATCATTCACACGATGAAACCAGAAAAGAGTAGTGGTTACTATTCATGTATATTTTGGATATAGATACTTCTTATCAGTTGAGTGTACAGTTGCACGTAAATCGTCAAGTGTGAGTCAAATAAATAATAGTTAACGTAAAACGATATCTACACTTTGTAAGTCTAGTTACTAGATAATAAGTTTATTTAAGTTCCATATCCGACATCATCTTGTAAGTCAAATAAATAATAATTTAAAAAAATAATAGAAAACACGCTTTTATTGCTAACTAAAAAAGAGAAAATAATTTCTGAGTACAAATAATGTATTTACAGTAGAGTAAAAAGCGAGGGGTGCACTTTATGTCGTCAAAAATGATGAAAACCGACATGACTTTGTCATTTTTCGACTAAACGTAACTAAGGCCTGATTCCGCTAATCAATCGTAACAAAATCGTAATTTAATTGCTTGATTTTGACATTTCGTCCATACTAGAACTGTCAAAAATAGCCGATTCAATTAAGATTTTGTTAGCAGAATTGTTACAAGGTTTTGTATTTAGGCAGCCAAAAAGCACGCGGTAGTTTGGAAGATCTTTGCCAATGCTTATTTGTTGCACTGTGCGACAAGAAAGATGGAAGAGGCGACAATTTATAATAACAAAATTTATCGGTCAAAAAAGTCATATTTTTTCATCACAACTGTACCTATCGATAAAATTCGAGCTGCAGTGTGATCCAATAGATCTTGAACTCTCAATATTTTTGCATAAGTATTTGTGATTTCGATTGTTGATGATGTTGGATAGCGCCTCTGTTTCATTTCTTGTATTTTGTAGTATGGTGGAAATAAAGAACAGTTTCTTTCAACTGTAACGTTCCTGAGATACAGATATTGTGCCTTTGTTAGTTCCAAGTCGATGAAGACACTTACTGCTTCTTCATCAGTAAGCCCTTTAATTTTTTGCATCTCATTGATTCATAACGAAAGCCTTTTTCTCTGCATCAGCCAACTTTAATTTTTCAACAACTTTTGCTTCAGTCCCTTCTCCCATAGAACGCAACGCAATCCTTGAAGATATGCGCTTAGAATATGCTTCAAACCATAAGCATTTAGCAAAATTGTATTTTTTTCTTATTTTGCTCGATTTGTCTCCATATGGCACACACGGCCTTCCTCGTTTACCAGAAGAAGTAGACGGTGTAGAGTCTGTTGACACGTTTTCTGATGTTGGTATAGTTAACGAATATTCAGAATCCAACCAATTGGTGTTTTTTCTTAAGAATGCATTCTTATTGCGTCCTGCTTCACTCCAGCGTTTATTAAACGAAGGGATGATATCCCTTTGAATATGGCCAATAATAAAACATATATCGTCTTCCAAAATCTGTTTTCCCTCTTCCCTTTTGTCCCATCTGTCTTCCCAAATATGACGAAATTGCAGCAGTCGTTTTTCCGCCTTCTATATAAGACACTATTAAGTCACGTTTATTACAGTTAAAAGTAGACATGTTGAATAATGAAATGTTGAAAAATACTAGAGTACGTAGACGTAAAGACCACTGAAACGGTAATGGAGACATATTTTTTCACTGGCTTTTTATATTGTTTCAGAATGTGGGAATTGTTTCTGATATCCATTTTCTCACGGAAAATGACATCGAAATGATAAAACCTTAACAATATCAAATAATTAGTTGATAAAACGTACCACAAACTACGTACTACCTACGTAACTACTATAAAAAAGTAAACTACGAAACCGCATTCGATAGCGATTTCCGTTCACGGATTAGTATCCGAATTTTTCACATATCTTCGAAAACCGCAAAAAGCCGCAGCTAATTTTTATATATATTTTAGATGAGTAACTAACGTATAATACAACATTAAATTCAAAGCCACGGTAAACAACTCTTAATGTTAAAAGCTTCGACGAAATTGAGGAAAAACTTGTTTTTCTCCATTTTTTCTTTAAATTGGTTTTAAAATTTATATTCGTATTAAAAACAATCAATTTTATTTATTTCTAATCTCTAATAAATTTATTTTTCAAAAATATAATACATTATATCTTTCATTTCAAGTTTTTAAAACAATTTCACGTTGAAAAACTCGAATGAAGAACTTAATATTTCCCAATTGCCTAAACGTTTAACTTTGCTACATGAAAAAAAAAATATTTTTTCGAAATACAATATAAATTACGATAAAGAATATTAAACTTTGACTTCTGAACTATTAAATTCTATTTATATATTACCCAATTTCAATCAGTGATAAAAATCTATTATGATATGCGTTTGTTCTACCATATTCCACAGTGGCGCGGGTCAAGCGTCTGCTACCTGGTATTAAGGTATATTCTTGTATAAGGTAATAAATTATGTGTTTTAGGATTACAATTTCTTCAAACTTTAGTTAGGTATAATACAAACCGGCCAAGTTCGAGTCGGACTCGCCCATGAAAGGTTCCGTGACCGCAAATAACATGATATAAAGGTTTTTGTATTTGTATTAGAAGTATCTCTCGCGCAAACTATTTAGTTTAGAGAAAAAATGATATGAGAAACAAAAAAGAATAGTTTCAGTTTTGAGTACGGGGAACCGCCAATTTTTTTTTTCTATTTTTGTGTAAAATCATAATACGGTTCACAGAATACATGGATTTACCATGTTTAAACAGAATACTTAAAACAAAAAAACTTAACAAATAAAATTATAGCCTATTTCATCTTAACCGATTGTTAAATATTATTGTTAAAATATTTCGCTCGGTAGATTTGAGGGTGTCTCCCACAATCATTGATGAAACATACGCTGGCTCAAAGCGTTAAAAAGCACTAACAAAATTCATTAAAGGTTTACGATAGCTCAGTGGTTAGAGCATTGGACCAGACTTCCAAAGGTCGGGGGTTCGATTCCTCCCCGATGACCGGAGCCGAAAAGATTTTTTTAAGTGTTATGTCTGTTCGATACTTTTTAAAAGTGGATGTGACACACGGATGGACGGACAGACAGACAGACGTGACGAATCTATAAGAGGTTCCATTTTTTGCTTAATGGATACGGAACCCTAAAGTTTGAATGGTCTATTTTTGTTTGACGTCAGATTTAGGGAGACGATTCGTGTTTTTTTTACGATGTGTTTTTTTTTAACTTAAGTTATGCTAATTAAATTGCATGTTCACATGCTTCACGAATCGTGAAAAAAGACGGATACGTAACACGGTTCCGTATGCACTGTGAACGTGCATACGGAACGTGAACTTGACATATACCGTGTGAATGCGAACCTTACTTGACCCACTGTTGAGGTAAGATGATAAAGAAGATGCGCGGACGTTTACTGAACTGATTTTGATAATATTTGGTACTTTTGATATACAGACAGGGTATGAGCTGACCTAAAATTGTTAAATGTGACAAGCAATTCTTACACACGTAACGAAATCTGAAGTACTTCATGGAGAACCCTAGCCGTCCAGATACAATATACGCTTTCGAAAAAGTTTTTCAGCCGGACATTTTCTACACACATAACAAAAACAAAGATCTAGGGTACCTGATGGTAGACCCCCAGCGGTCTATTTAAATCAAGTTTTAGAAGATAGTGCATTAATATAGGCTGGGATAAACTTTGTATGGATTTCCAAAACTAAGGCTACTATTACTTAACCAATTTGCATGAAATTTGGTACGTAGATATTTTGATACCCGAGATACATTAAGCTTCTTTTTACCCCGGGGACGCATTCCCATGGGAAAATTCAGGTGGGCCGATCGCTTTTTTTTTACAAAAAAATGATTTGCTTTTCGTTAGTCTCACTAAAACTCGAGAACGGCTGAACCGATTTCAATAGTTTTAGCCTAGGAAATATTTGTGGAAGTTTGTGTTATGTGTGGGGAAGGTGTTAAACGAGAAAATAAGTCTGCCAGGTCCATTAGTTTATCATAATTTAGATACCGATAGAGCTCAATGTAAACTATCAGGTCCACTGTACATGTCAAGACAGACACGGATGGAATTGAATCACAAGTGGCAAATATAAACAGACCATTTCGCATGTCCGGACGGACGGGCACGCATGGAATCATAAGTTATAAATACATATTGTGTGGATTGATTTTCATCCACCAGGTCAGGACGCCATGCACCGTTTACCGATTTGTTTGTTTGAAATTCAGTTGTCTCTGTCGCTCATCAAGCCAATTTGAACATGCGAGTGAAACCCGGAATAGTGAATGCCGCCTAAGGCATAAAAGGCTTACACAGTAAGTCGTGTAATGTCCCATTGCTCATCAGCATACACATAACATTTTGTTTACGAAATATGGCGAATACGGAAAAAAATCATTGCACTAAGTGACCCCTACAAACCCAGATACGCAATAAATGGTTGTTTGGCTTTGATGTCGCTTCGTGTACTGTGGTGAGTTCTAAGTATGTATAATATGGATTGCAAAATAAATTTTAAATGTGTTTGTGTAAATATAAATGCTTTTAATGTATAATAGTATAACATAGTATATAATAGTATATGCTTTAATGTATAATTTAATGTGTAATATAAATGCTTTTAAGCAGGCTAAGACTCAGATCAGAAGAAAAGAGGCAGATATGGTATGAGCAAGTTGCGCAAGCTTACAAAACGGAGTTGAAGCAAAGAGTGGCGATTGGAGTTAAGACGTGTCTCCTTTTATGTCATTCCATTTTATATCATATTGTGCAGAAAAAATGACATGTTAAGAAATACATTTTCACAAATTCTCCTCTGCCCATTTGATATTGTCATTTATTGACATACTAGGGTCAACCAGGGTAATTGTAAACAGGGGTGATTGGTAACACTCGTCGTATTTCATGTTTATGCACGCAAAATATTAAGTTGCGTGTAATAAAACGCAAGTATATTCTATAGTCTATGGCTGCAGCTGTCAAAATTGAAAATGGAGCCAACAGAAAAGCAACTGTGTGTGATTGCAAAAACGCGGGACTAAAACGTGATTTTTAGTTTAGATAAACAACAAAACGATTACATTTTGTTCAAAAAAATTAAAGTAAGTAAACCGCTGTTGTATTGAACAATTAATAATAGGTTTATCTTTGTTTTTTTTTTTCGCTTTTGAACGCTTAAATTCAACCGCCACGCTACAAATTCATGTTTACATTTACCCATCAATATTATGATATTGGGTCAATTGTAAACAGCATCTGGGTTAATTGTAAACTGATGGGGTAATTGAAAACGTTTAATATATATGCAAGGAAGATGAAGATGGGTAAAAGTAAACATTTTATTTCAGGTTATATAAAAATGCCACGTGTGTATGTCCATAAACGTGACACGAAATACACTTTAGAGGATCTTTATAATGCCGTAAAAGATGTTGAAGAAAAGAGAAAAACGTATAGACAGGCAGCAGAAACGTACAATATACCCACTAAAGTAATATTTGATAGAATAAAGGGAAGAAAAATAAATATAGAGCGAATGGGTGCTGGTGTTAAAAAAGCGTTGCCAGAAAATGTGGAAGAATACATTGCATCGTGTTTAAAGACGAGAGCCCAAATGGGCCACCCATGTTTAAAGGAAGAGCTGAAGTTACTAGTAAAAGAGTATGTTGAAAGCAAGGAATTAAAGACACCATTCAAAGAAGAAATGAAATCACCGAGTAAAGTGCACTTAGAGAACATTTTTAATGTTGTTAAGCCAGTGAAGAAACCGGTAATACCTAGACTCAAACAATGCGCATTTGGTGAAGTCCTAACAACTAATGAAGTAGAAGAAAGACTTAAAAAGGCTGAAGATGACAAACAGAAAAAAAGACTGGAAATAAAATTCAGAAAAAAGTTGACATGAAAGAGAAAGGTAAAATGCGACAAAAAAAGTTGGTTAATGCAGAAGAACTAAAAACTAAAAAACAGAGACTGAAAGAAAGGAATGTTGATATGTATACGTCAGAAGAGGATGAAGTTGATGCTGTACAATACATTGAGAGTGATAACAGCGATTATAATTTATGTGATGAATTGGAAAATACTACAGAATTCGATAAACCGAATAAGGCTAAAAATCCAGAATGTGGAAATTTTGTTCTGGTTTCATTTAAAGGTGGAAAACGAATGACTACGACTTATAAATATCTTTGTATGATGGATTCTGTTGATGATGAAGAAATGGAGATACAAGTTACATCCCTGAAATGTATGGACAGTTCCAAAACATTGTACGCACTTAATGAGAATGACAAAAGTGATGTGCCATATGATGATGGTTTAGGGATTGTAAGTGAACCTCGCATTATATTAAGAGGAGAAAGAATGTTGTATAAATTTGAGAAGCCAATTGACGTATTTGAACGGGCTTAAACGCTGATTTAAATAATAAAAAATATGTCACATTTGTCTTTTTTATCTCACAATAAAGGTTTTGCAATTAATTTTAAATTGTTTCCATTTACCACATACACAATTAAATATAATAAGTCTAGCTTGTTTACAATTACCCTTAAGTGACTGCTTTGTTTCCAATTACCCAGATATTTTTTTAGCCATATCGAAAGAGCAACACAAAATGTTTTCAATTACCCACTTGATAAGGAATGAGATTGATTTATCTTTATTTAGATTTATATTAAGTGTCCATCAAAATTAAGTGAATATATAAGTAAGCTGTATCTCTTACAGATACTGAATTACATGTTTCCAATTGCCCCAAAATTGATATTTTGTAAAAATATTGATGGGTAATTGTAAACACCGATTTAGAGATTATATTTACTCATTAATTTAATAAACATATATATCAAATTATAGATTACACGCCCAACTATAGTAATACATGAAATTTTATTATATTATTTGTAAATAAAAAAAATATAAATCATAAAACTTAAATTTTGGTACCAAAAAAAATAAAGTGTTTACAATTACCCTGGTTGACTATATACCAAAAAGCAGCGGTTAATAAAAGTGGCATATACACTAGTATTATACAGAGGAAATGTATTTGTTTCTTCGGTTTACGCAAACAGATGACATTGAAATGAGACACTTTTTACAGATTATTTAGCAACTTATTTACATTTTGTTTAAACCTGAGGTTTCGGACCCTTTTCAGCGTCCGTTGTCCCAGGTAATTTAATCTGTAAGAAGTGTCTCATATCAATATACAGAGGAAAGTTTCATAGTTTGTTTAAATTGAATAGGCCAGAGCCTAAAGAGAGAGCCGAGAGAGTTGTTTCAGAAAACTACTAGACTGATTTAAAAAAAAAAAACATTAGAAAGCAAAGCCATTGGTGGGAAGTTAGTCTGCAATAAATCTCTTGCTATCTGTTTGTGATAAAATTCAATAAAATTCATTTATTTCTGTAAGTAGGCTAAGAACTAGCACTTTTACACGTCCCAACATATAAATTAACCCTACCACCGCTTCGGGACAATTTGGCTGATTTGATACATAGTTGATTGGCTTATTTTTATTATAATCACACTCAAGTGGCAAAGTTCATAAATAACTTAATAGTCAACTAAAGTTCAAGTAATAAATGTGTAAACATTACCAATCTAATCAGTTTAAATTGATAGCAATAAAGATACTTTTATTAATGATTCTTAAACATAAATGTTAATTGTATTAAGTAAATATAGGTATGTGCAGATCATGGTTTTGGAGTATGAATAGGTGAACTTAGATTAAAGATGTTGTTTATGGCAATTTTAATTAAGATACTTTATTGATCAAATAAATGTGTTTAAGTTAACTCTTGTTATATATTTCCGCTGAGGATATAAAAAATTTAAAAAAATTGGTGTTATGTAATTAATAAAAATACCCTGAGTCATCTCATCACTACCGGCTGGGTTGTGATGAGATGACTCAGGGTATCAGCTATTCCAGTAATAGCTTTTACCCTGAGTATTTTGTTATCATTTTTTTTATTTATAAATAATTTATTTGTATGTAATTTAATTTTATATGCCAAATAAATTTAACTCTATTCTATTCCATACATATTTTTTTGAAAATATTGTTTTAGACAAATTTATTAAATACTTACTTAAGACATGAAGATAAATACTGCAGCATCTTATAGCAGGGAATCATGTTATTGTAATACATTTGACTTGCTGTCGCCTGTTCTTAGCATGCGAGGAATTTTGTGAGTGTACCTATTATATTAAATGGTCATGGTTAACTCCAAGTTCAAGGATAGTTAGTTGGTCATTTGTTGTAGTATTTACAAGTGAATGTTGGTCGTGTAAATAAAAAAGGGGAAAATCAATCAATCGGAATCAAAACGCAAGAAGAAAAAAGTTTTGAAAGATGGGAAAACTCACCGTTGCTTTTGTTTCCAGCAGTTTTGGTAATGAGATGTTTTGAATAATTTCTACACAATATCTCGAAACATTTATATATTTCGCACTTTTAAACACACGAGGTACGAGTACAGGAAGAAAAAACTATTTTATTTAAGCAAAACAAAAAGTCGACCGGCGCGCGGGTCTGAAGTTTTTTTTTTTAAAATAAATGACAGACAGGGTAGGGTAGGGAGGGAAGGTGGACTAGGGGTGCCACGCACAGCCGCAGCGCACATGAATGAATGTTAGAAAATAATCGATTGCAAAAACATATTTTCGCGGTATCGAATATTTGTTTGTTGCGACGCGCGAACCCGTCTTCACGCACCGTAAAGATGAAATAGGAGCTTTTTTCTCAATAATGTTTTTAAGTTAATTTGATAAGAGCCTTTCATTAATCACTGCACCGCAGATAAGTAACACACTGGGAGCGGATATTATTTGAGTATTGATATCGTTTGTTCCATCAATAAAAACATCATCATTAGGAAATACGTAGTTTATAACTGCTATCGAAATGTTATCAAGATTAAGTTCTTTTCTTGATTCAACAGATGGCGTGCCAGCCAAAACAGCATTCTCAAGACTGTGGTTTAAGTGCATTGCACTGCATGCGTATGTACTCGTATTGTAAACAATTGCAAATAGACGGCGAAAAAAAAGATAAGTAGAAAAAACTTTATTCAGTTACTCTATGTTTACAAGGTTATTACATTATGTTTAATTTTTGTCATTCTTCTTCTGATTTTTTAAATTTTGATAAAGCCTTCTCTGTGATTTATGAACACTTAAAAAAATGCGATCGCTATGTTATAATTTATTGTTTTTATTTAATGTCAGTTTTCCGTGTGTTTGCACGATCTTAACTTAACCTAATATTTTAAAAGGTTTCAATATTAATGTTTGTAATCCTAAGTAAATATTCAAACTGGTAACTAAACTTTCATCATTGCTTCAAAATGCATTTTTTTACAAGCCCCAACAAAACCAACTCAACGCATTGGGTCTTTTATGCAGGCACATGCCATTCACGACTTCAGATTGTAATTACGATAGGAAATGTCTCTGGCAAGTGACGTGAAAGGAGTCGCCACACAGCGGGCACTGTAAAAAGCCTGCGCTGTTTATTTTTTTTAAACGCCCATGGGCAAACCATCCCTTGCGATGAGAATAGGTCGATGACCTAATTATCTGTTTGTTGCAATACACAATGTGCAAACGAGTAAATCAGTGCAAGTTGTGAATACGTCTGTAACTACTTTGTAAATATTTCGTGAATTGTGTATTGATTTTGCCAGTACAATAAATGAAAACATCGAAAATACGAGTCTATAATATTGTTATTATAATAATATGCGTTATTGTAATAATATGCGTCTACTATTTAAACAAATCCGGCACGCCACTTTGAACCTTATTAAGTACACATAGGACTTATATTCATATATCTTTTTGAATCTGTTTGACTGGCAGAAACAGAAGGGCGGACTTAATGCTAAATGCTTTTAGCATTAAGTCCACCCTTCGTTCATTTCTTGTGCAATAAAGTTTTTAATAAATAAATAATCTTTCTCGATGCTGTCATGTAGGGTAATCTTTATCTTTACACAACAGCTAACAACATTAAGTACTAACTTTTTGATCACACATGATTGCTGTCAATATGAATATCAGTTTACCGAATAAATTTAGCAAATTCTAGCGGTATTTAACTAAACTATTTCCGACACAGGTGCTGGACATTAATACACTCTATTAAGAACAATATAATTCAAATAAATTCAAAACGAAACGAGAGCATAACTACCCAACTAGATTATCTAAGAAAAATAAATTGATGGTGCCTAAAGTTACAAATTATTTTGGTAAAAGAACCAGACAATGGATTATACCTACATTACATAACGAGCTGGAACAAAATATATTAAATGATGTGTTGTCCAAAAATCACTTAAAATCTAAACTAAAGAAATACTATCTGTCCTTTTGTCCTTAAGAATGTAAATAAATGAAATAAATAAAAACTTTAAATGTTAAATAATATAAGTTACCTAAGTACATTTATAATATCAGCGGATTAGATAAATATTAATAATGTTACATTTAAATCAAAAGACGAGACCGAGAACGTCTGCCGACAAACTGCTTAGCAGTTTGGCAGTTTAGCATTAAGTCAAATAATGTACCTAACTCACTTATGTATAAATAAATAATAAAAAAAAAGTATAATACCAGTATTTATGTAACTTTAGACATCAATTTGAAGTCTTCTAATTATGAAACTAAAGTGTAATCAATTGTAAATGGTTACTACCCTATAACAACTATTTAACTAGTATTACCTATACTTTTTTGTTATAATACAGTGCTATCACAGAATAAAGGCAGATTAACCGAGTAGTGGTACCTATATGGTCCTAAATAACCGATGGCGAAATGGGTTCGAAATATTTGTCGGATTAATCCGTCACTGGCGGTGAAAGGGTTAATAACTACTTAATAAAAGCATTAACTTTATTTATACAAATTTATGTCCTTTTTATTTGAGGTGAGGTTAACAATGTTTTAAAATAATACATTGGTACTTGATTAATGATTAGGTACGGTGGCCAGCACAGCACGTCACGGTAAACACTGCAGTATCTTATGCGCTTGTGATACGGGCGATTTTCCAACAAAAATGGGTAGCCTGATGTCAACAGAAAGTTCCAAACATTCGGGCTCATGACACGCAACTGTGGTGACATCTAGTAGGGAGTAGTAATACTAAAAAAACTAGGGATATATGTATTTGATTTAGGTTCATAACTCCCACGTAATAAGTTTAAGTTTGCATTAATGGATATTTTTAATTTAATTTTATGTGTATGTGTGTATGGGTATATGTCATAAGTTTTTTTGTAAACGCTATGATTGAAAAAACTCATTTTGTCTAAGCGTTACTTAATGTAGATGTGTGAGTTTGGTTACACTGATGTCACTGCCCGTGATTGACTGGTACAAATGTAGGTTATTTATTAGTTTGTTTATTCTGTTCTTTGGAACATTTTTAACTGAATTTTATCTCCATTCCAATCCATCTCCATCTCAATGATTTAAATACAGTAGATTTTGACATATCAAATTCGGCACATATTGTTTTAAGCTAAAATCTTCAATAACTGATAAAACCTGAAGAGTTTTTAACAGTTTAGAATAAACACCATGATGATAGCTAAACAGAACTAAAACTACGTTTTTGAGTTGAGTTTAACAGCAATTCGCCAAGTGCAGCAGAATTTGTTTGCGGGTTTAAGACCAAGAATCTCTAGTGCACAAACGGAAATTTTGTGTAATTGTGATACATACTGCAAATGTCAATAAATAAATAAATATCTCAGTTACAGTGGCTAGTACCTATAAATTCACCTGCTGTCTCAATTATTGAGGTATCATTGACAACAAAATCGAAAAAAACAAATCCCAATTACAGAGGATGGCTGCGTACCACCAAAGATAATTTCCATTATCTTTGGTACCATTTGGTACCACTAAAATAGGGTGTCGAAATGTTTAAACTTCAGCATAAGTCCCACCTATGGAGGTTTTTCACGGGTTCACTCCTCCATTTCGGAATACGTTTCGTCGAATTACAATTCATCGATGACAACAAGTCGATTATTATGTTTGAACGATGCAATACATATACCTACCCGGAAGATGTAACATCGATGGTTCATTTCATCGAATTTCTTTTAACATTTGATCAATTGTGATTCGACGAAACGTATTTCGAAATGGAGTACTGAACCTGTTTTTCACTTACCCAAGTTCCACTTAACCCAATTTCTCTGAACTACATTCGATTCTCATTTGAGACAAAATGATATGACAACTCTCAAGCATCTATAAGTATGCAGACCATTTCAGAAAAATGTACTAGACGCGGCTTGTGAAAAAAAGGTCTCTTCAGCCTATATACGTCCCACAGCTGGGTACAATCCTCACCACACCGATGAGGTGGTACGAGCCATTCTCCACCACGCGGGCTCAGTGCGGATTGGCGGAGGGGTTGTTTGTAAGATAAGTGACCCACGTTACTGCCAGATGATCTTACGCCCATGGGCCACTGACTAGGCTTAACGACTATCTATCGATACTAATCTGAGCCAACAGTTTAACGTGGGAAAAGATAATCAAGGATAATCAATCAGGTTATCGTATTACAGATTTAGGGACTTTTCCATGGTCAGGTAATCACACTCCCATGTATAGTTCTCTGACTGACATTATAAACTGACTTAGTAAACAATGACATTAGTTTTGACTTTCTACGTAATAATACGCAGATATGACTTTTTAAATCAGCTGTTTTTTTTTAAACTAAATCGAACGGTTAGCGCTAATTGACTATTGAAAAATCCGGGCCTTAATCATGTAGCCAAGTTTATGTGATTATATTTGTATCAGGATTAGGCAAAATATGATTTTCTTCTTATTAAAACCAGGAAAAATAAGTGTACACACGGCTCCACATCAAGCTACTCATTCTCATTGCAAAATTACCCTTATTACGTACGCATTAGATACCCCAGTGATAATTTGACGTGTAGCCGGGCGTACTTACTATCAAATAATAAAAAGATATACGTACGAACCATCTTTGCTTCAAGTTGTGTCGCCTTTCACAGTTAAAAATCGGATCTCGGTAAGTCCGCTTTGGACACCAAAGCACAGAAACAATTCAAACTATTAATTAAAAAAAAAACACGGGTTGCACTCCGGGAGTGCCGGCAGAAGTGAAAACTTGATTATTAACGTTGTGCATTTTTGATTTGTTTGAACCGTCTTACGGTTTTTCGATCAGCATCACGTGACCTGACGCGAGTTTCACAGTTTCTACCCATGCCACAAAAGTGCTCAACGCCGCTAAAGAAGTTTTCACTTCAAAAAAACACTGGCAGTAAAACTAAACTTTTTTTCAGTGATCAAAATGGACCGGCCATTGCTCCTTGCTTGACTAAGCGTGCAACACAGCGCGAGTTTTTAATCGACTACACAAAATGCTACATAACTTGACACTTTTGTATGCGTCAAAGTGTAAACTCAGCTAATTAAAATTATGGCGTACCTACTCACATTTCTCTGTAATAGGAGTAAGCCACATACTAAACACTGAAAACATTGATGATTGAATTTAACTCACAGATATTAATTGGTAAGTTAGGTGATTATTAATACCTTAACTACTCATAATACGGGAAACCTGTGGATCAAGCACACCAAAAGATCGCTTGAAGCTCTTCGCATCCAATATAATAATGTCTTCAGTATGCTGTTAGGTCTGCCTCGTTTTTGTAGTGCATCGGGAAAAATTTTGTTGTATGCCAAACTGATGCATTGCCATCATACGCAAGAAAACGGCTTCCTTGATCCGCAGGGTGCGGGACAGTAACAACAGCATACTGAGGACTTTAGCCGATCGGTACACATCGCCACTGTGGAGGTGTCTTGTGTTGAGGGTGATCTAGGGTTGCCAGACGGTCGGGAATTGGCGGGATTCTCCCGCATTTTTGGATGTCCACCCGACTCCCGACAAAGCAAATAATCTCCCGAAAAACAAGTTCGATAATTTTAAGTTTACAGTAATCAAGTTTTTTTTTTCATTATTTCTACAGTGCAATTCAAAAATATGTATAATTAATATTATTAACTTTTTTTATTTCTCCATACCAAAACCTACAATCCCGAAAAATCGGTTATTGATCCCGATAAGAGGAAAAACCGATCTGGCAACCCTAGGGTGATCACGGGATCTTACTAAAACGCTAGTATTACTTTCTCTATGGGATCTTACACGTTCTGCTGATGTTGCTTAGCATGTTTTTATAACTGAATGATAAGATTGTAAGATTGTTTGATAATTAGTTTAATATAATACTAACCATAGATTTTAATTTGATTTGATTTTCTGAAATGAATGATATTATTATTATTATTATACGAGTATAATGGATTTTTCATCGAGGATAAATACCATTAACTTACCAGTTGTTATGCAAAAAAAATCTAACCTTTTGATTCAGGCAAATACGAAAGTCTGTTGCATAAATTTTAGGCACTCGTTCGAAAACTGAGCGGCACAGTAGGAATATTTTTCATCCATTTCCCTGAAAGCTTTAGACTGATAGGATGTTTGTATTGTTTTTGGAATTAATTAGCCGACCTATTGTCCTTTCGACAAAGGTTTGGGTACAGGTGCTAAGGCCTGCCTCGAAGGAACTCTCTTTGAGTTTCGGGATGAAGAGGAAATTATTATAATAAGGTATTATTAATTTATCGCAATCATTACTTATTAGATGAAATGCTGTTTTTTTTTATGGTTAACTTCTACCAGCACCACATTCTGTTTGTTATTTTGAAGATAATAATAAAATAGTACTCCTGGCCGATTTCGACCGCGGTGGCCAATCGTAATGGAGATCAGCCAACTACGCAGGAGATAATTATTATAGTGCACAAGTGTGAGCGCAATACACAGGTGCACTCACTGTTCTATCATTGTCAAGGCAGATGTCCTACTGAGAGTGGACTTGGAAAGTGGATTTTGAGACAATGTTGATAAGTTGATAACTTTTCGTGTTTGTTATAAACGTGAGAAGAGACACGAGACAAGTGGTAAGAGACCTGACGGAATGACAATCATTCCCTGGCGGCAGGGCCGTTCGCTTATATGGGATGCCACCTGTGTTGACACACTGGCGCCATCACATATAGGCCGAACTTCTGCCGTTGCTGGTGCGGCGGCTGACGCTGCCGAGTCGCTGAAGATGCGCAAATATGCTGCCCTCTTGGAGAGCTACATATTTGTGCCTTTCGGTGTGGAGACCATGGGCTCCTGGGGCTCCAAGGCTATCGCCTTCTTCAAAGAGCTGAAGAAAAGATTAGCTCAACACACTGGTGACCATAGGGCTGGCAGCTTCCTCGGCCAAAGGATCAGCCTTGCCATACAAAGAGGAAACGCTGCCAGCCTTTTCGGCACCATACCTAATGGCAGCTCTGGGGGAGATATTTTTTCTATATAGTTTGAATTTTTGTTTCCTTAATTTATTTTTGGTATTTTTTTGGATTATCTGTTTTTATACTTTTAGGCTAGTTGTATTATAATATCTTAGTTTAATTATCTTTATTCAAATAAATAAGTAAACGTGAGAAATTATATGCTAGTTTCACGTTGTTTAAATGGTCCGGTTAAGAATAGGCTAGATGACACCACCAATCGTTGCCATACTTTTTATTATCTGTCAAAACGGTCTGCACTCATAGATTTTGTATGGGAATACAAAAACGTGACGTCACGGTCATGTATCAGAAATCGGAGTCAATTGACCGAATATTTATTGTGTTTTGTGTGTTTGAAAATTGGTTTCTACAACTTTTTGGAAATATACTGGTTGTATTAACTTCATAGGGGCTATGTTTTTTTTTTTAAACGTTATGGTCTTGATCTTGACAATATTTAAGATTTGTGTCATCATGCCTAATAATCAGATATTTTTCTTGCACTGTCAAACTCAGTTTCCATCCTTATATATCGGTAACCGACTGTTTACTAAACCGTCGGTTAATTACTAACAACGTAGTACTTAGTCCCACCACCAAACACAAACGTCAAAAACAGACGTCTGTTTTTTTATAAACTTTTTGTTTTGGCTAGTTTGTTCGTTCGCGATGCAAATGTGAGTCGCCGCGAATTTAAATGTCTATGAATTTTAAAAACCTACGGGGGGGGGGGTTGGTATTTAAGTTAAATAAACATGATGGAAAGCTTAAGTCGAGTCGAGCAATTATAACTAGGTACATAGGTACTGCTTTTTAAAGTGCTTGGACCATAATATGTGGAAGTGACAACAGAATCCTAAATGTTATAGCGAATATTTTAAGGTGACTGTCCTTTGATGTGGAAGCTCACACAGAGTACCAAATCCCTACTAGTTATTAAGTACTAACCATATTATAAGTTTTTAAAAATTAATAACTAACAATATATGTTTCTTCGGTTTACGCGAACAGTAGACATTGAAATGAGGCACTTTTTATGGATTATTTCGCGATTTATTTACATTTAGTTTTAACCTGAACGTTTCGGACCCTTTTCGAATGTAAATAAATCGCGAAATAATCCGTAAAAAGTGTCTCATTTCAATGTCTACTGTTCGCGTTTGGTAACTAACAAATTTTGTGACCATTGTTGTCTTATTAATAAATGAATTATTATTATTATGATCTAGGTGACATCGTTAAGCTTTGCTTCGGAAGGCAAGTTAAGCTGTTTGTCTCGGTTAATATTCATAGATATTGGTCGTTAAGCATGGCCAGAGGCGTAAGGGCGGCTTGATAGCATCTGACAGTAAGATTTGTCACTTACCAAATAAATAACTCCACCATCAATCGCGATGAGCCCCTGTGGTCGAGTATGTCTCGTGACTCATACCACCACAGTTGACGTGTGGCCTGATAAGATGAGATGAACCTTTTACAGAAGGTAAAACCTTCTGTAAATTTCGAAAAGATAACACTTAAAAAAATCTTTTCGGCTCCGGTTATCGGGAAGGATTCGAACGACCGACCTTTGGAAGTCCGGTCCAATGCTCTGACCACTGAGCTACCGAGAACCTTAATGGAGTCGTTGAATTTTGTAAGTGCTTTTTAACGCTTTGAGCCGGCGTATTATTCATCAATGATTGTGGGAGACACCCTCAAATCACCCGAAAGAAATATTTTTACAAATATTTGACAATCGGTTAAGATGAAACAGGCTATAATTTTATTTGTTAATTTTTTTTTGCGTTCCCAACGCAATTTTTTTAATTTCGAAAAGATAACACTTAAAAAAATCTTTTCGGCTCCGGTTATCGGAGAGGTTATCGGTTATCCGGTTACCTTCTGTAAAATTCAATATCGGTGACGATTAAATTTGTAACAAGGAATGCATTTTCTGCAAGTTCACTTTTTTCTAGTCATATATGCGGTGTTAATTTTCACGAACCAGCTTCCTTCACGTTTCATGTCATGATGCTCTCGACTTGGTGTATTTGTTCAAGACTCTGAGGAATGGTATTGACTGTCCGAAGCTCTTACATAAATTCAAATACTAAGTTCCATATCGATATCCACCCCACACAATCCAAAATATCTTCGCGGTGCCTTTTCGCAGAACACGACTCGGTAGCTGTATGCCAATCTCACGTTTATGCAAGCTCTAGAACAGGTGTTCCGAATCTCTAGATATCCACTGTGATTCCTTATATAAATATAGAAAAAAATATATTTTATTCCATAAAGTAGTTCAACAAGTGTTTTGTACTTTTAAGAAAACGTGTGTGTACGTTATTAGATTGAGCATGCTGTGTTTGTCTGTGAATCTGTAGAACAATAGGCTAGATGACACCACCAATCGTTGTCATTCTCTTTATTATCCGTCAAAACGATCTACCTCCATAGATTTTGTATGGAAATACAAAACCGTGACGTCACGGTAGTGTATCAGAAATCGGCGTTAGTTGACCGAATATCTATTGAATTGTGTGTGTCTAAATTGGTTTCTACAGCTTTTTGGAAATATACCGGTTGTATTAACTTCATAGGGGCTATGTTCTTTAATCGCTATGGTCTTGAAAATATTTAAGATAGGTGTTAATCATGCCCAATATCATAAAACCGTATTTGTCGTTACGTAAGCAAGCACTATTGTAACAACAGTTGACAAACCTTATAAATATTATGCTAATCTTATGCACGATGTAAATGCTCAGAAAGAAGTTCAACTTACAAAATATAATTGCCTATCTACAGTGTAAGATCCTACTCAAAGAGATCGGATATTTCAAGTGCAGTGGTTAATGGTATGATCGTTGGGAAATTTAGTTTATTTTTCTTTACGCGCATTAGCTAAAAATAACGACTGTCGACAACAGATAAAATGCGCTGTGCGTTGTAACACAAACAACACACGTTATCTTATTGTGAATATTACATAAATCATAAATTTTATTTGCATCAGTTATAGGGTACAAGCAGATGGTAATAAAGCTTAAACTAAGAGCACTATAACTTGCCTATGGTGAGGCGTACAAAATTATTTAAAACATTCACAGAATGTTATGAATTAAATTACATTATTTACTTATATATGTAAATGCAAGATCACTTGCCTAAATTATAAATATTTAAGTGTATTACCAAAAGAAAATAAAAACTATAAGTTATAATAAGTATAAAAGCTATAAGTTAAGTGGATATTTTATCATTAAAATATTCCTCCAATGAATAATAGCCCTTTTCCAAAAGTATTTTAAATAGTGTGGTTTTAAATCTATTGTGGTTTAGTTCTTTCAATGAGTCTGGTAGGTGGTTGTATATTTTTGGTGCTATTGCATAAACACTATTGGAGAAAAAGCTTGTGCGTGATGGGTAGTGAGGTAAGATGTATATTTTATTTCGCGTTTTCCGATGGTGTTTCGTGACTCTTGATTTGAAATAGTTAAGGTGTCTATTGACGAATAGGCAAATTTGAAAAATGTAGATACAAGGTAGATTTAGAATATGTAGTTTTGAGAACAATGGTTGACAGCTAACCGTTTGATTAACGCCGTACATAGTTCGGACTGTTTTTTTTTGCGCACGAAATACTGGCAAGAAGTTGACGCAAGCGGCGTTGCCCCAGTGAATTATTCCATATCGGAGATTGGATGCTACAAACCCGTGGTATGCAGTAAGAGCTGCTTTTTGTGAGACTGTTTTGGTTAGTTTTTTTAAGGGATAATTGAATTTACTTATTTTATTGCTCAAGTAGTGAGTATGAGTATGAGGTTTCCATTCAATTACCGTGTTGTTATCATGAAGTCATGAACCTTACCCAATTTCAAAACTAAATATATTGTCAACTTAGCTAAATATCATTGTTATTAATATCAAAACTTACAAGTAAATCTTGTTCTTACTTAGTATCATCCATGCCCTCGGCTTTGTCATTTTTCCGTATCGTGGGTCGTGAACCCAAACTAATTTAAATCTTAAAAGACTCTCCGATAAGTATTGATATATATTTTAATTATTATTATACTTTGATGTTATTTCCAGTATTTTTAGTATACTTTTTCAACAAATCGAAATAATAGAACGGTACCTAAAAACTAGAAAATGCGCTTAGCTGACTGCACTTAAATTTTTTTTGCTGGTATCTTTGACAAATGCCTGCTTCAGCGAGTATTTGTGGTCTTTTGGACCCCATTGTGGGCATTCCCCTAACAAGGTGGACCGCCGCGGAGGATCTGGTGAAGGTCAAGGGAGGCCGCTGGATATCCTTGGGGGAGGCCTATGCCAAGCGGTGGGCGTCGAACGACTCATATGATGATGATGTGTTCATTGCTAATACTGGATTGTTCTTGAGTCATTCGGCGAGCCGGCTCGTTTTGTAGAAAACACATACCTACATATCTCAAAAACTACTTTTTCTACTCGTCTCGCGAAGACGTCTTAGAAGACAGTTTTAACTAGGTACCTACCTGGTTTATTTTAAGCGCGCAGTTTTCGTTACGAACAGTGGTGTTCCAAGTAGGCCACCGGTACGTAATCCTTAAGATTTATTGCGACGGTGAGCGTCAAAGAGATTAATTGCCGACGCGGTCGGTCCGGTCCCGGTCCGGCTTCGAATACAAAGAACGGCGTTTTGATCAAGACGTATGGAGCTGACGTTCCTACCGAGGCATTAGCAGATTATGAGGTACCTATGTAAAGCATTTGGATCGCCGAAAGGAAGCTGCGGCAGGTACTTCTAGTTTTTGACTGACGATTATGCCAAAACTTTACGAAGTAATATACAACAACAACATACAACAACATCACATACATTGATCTGACTCCGTGGTAAGTAGCTTAAGCACTTGTGTTACAGATGTTAGAAACAACAGTGGTATTACAAATAAGCTTAAATAATTTCATATAACATCCAGACCAGTAGAAACAGATAAGTTTATGCACACAAATCTTTGTACAGTGCGGAGATCGAACCCGCGACCTGTTAGTTAATAGTCGACTTCTTGACCATTACACCAAAGTGGTCGTCTATATTACCATCTATCATATATAGCTAATGTTACCTGAACTGTAATAACTTTTATACGGTCTACTAATAGTCATGTAATAATACTCATAATGTATCAATAACACGTAAATCTCGATAGATGATGAAACTACTAGGATTTATTTTAACTAGAGGCCTGCTTGAGTCTTCGCCCGCACAAATGTGTTCAAGTTCGAACAAATTCGAAAAAACATAAATTACACTTTAAAAAAACTTTTCGAACGAATTTATGATTAATTTATTTTGCAGACGACTTTTGGCCAAGACCCTTCCAACGGTGTCTGAACTTATATTTAAAAAACAATATTATTCGAAGGAGCCCAATTACAGGTAGCATGGATTTATCGAATGATGTTAAATCATGCAAGGATGTCAACTCCTTGAAGAACAAGCGCAAGAACCATCTCACAGCGAGCGCCAGTATATAAACTTATACTCAATTAATTATTAGTTTGTAAGTCTCATTATGAGCGAAATGTGTATTTATTATGAGATTTAATATCTTGTAACTTAAACCTATACAGGGTGTAAAAACAACAAACACCAACAACAAAAGCCGTTAACCACGCGTTCAGTACACCAAACCAAATCGTACGAAAAATAAATTTTGGCTGGGAAACAATTTTTATTTTTTGACATCAAAACATAATTTGGTTCTACCCCGCAAAATACAGCGCGCACGCGGGAAGTGACCGCGGGGCGTGTTGCTATACGCCGCCGCGACGCGATTCGGTTCGAGTGTGCGCTGTTCATTACGGAGTGAGCCATTTAGTAGAGGTTTTTTTATGAAAGAACTAGTTTATTATTATTATTTATTTATTGGACAATACAACAGACCACATCATGGCATGACTTAAAGCACTAACAAAGAACTATGGAGCTACACAAGATAAAATCCTTAAACGTGCTATCACGGCATGTTAAAACTGAGAAACAATAGTTTTTTTTAATGTATCAAAAGTTTCTTAAACAAGTGACAATTTGTATCCTGTTTCTTTGGAAAAAAAAGTTAAAACGGACAGAAGACATTTCTGCAAAAATCATCAATTTTTTTTTCAAACTTTACCGTCAATACCTCAGTAACCGTTAACTTCCCAGGTACGGTATAAAGTATCATCATCATCATTATCAGCCAAAGGAAGTCCACTGCTGAACATAGGCCTTCCCCACAGTTTTCCACATCGACCGATCACAAGCGGTCTGCATCCAGTGTGATCCTGCGATCTTCACAAGGTCGTCTGTCCATCTTATCGGTGGACGTCCTACGCTGCGCTTTTGGTCGAAGGGTCTCCAATCCAGAACTTTTCTGCCCCAACGGCCATCAGTTCTTCGCGCTATGTGCCCTGCCCATTGCCACTTGAGCTTACTGATTCTCAAGGCAATGTCCGTTACCTTAGTTCTTCTACGTATCTCCTCATTTCTGATTCGATCACGTAGAGAAATACCGAGCATAGCCCTCTCCATCGCTCGTTGTGTTACCTTGACCTTCTTTACAAGGCCCATAGTCAGAGACCATGTTTCGGATCCTATGTCATTACTGGTAACACACACGGCACCTGGCGAGGACGGAATCACAGCAGAGCTTCTGAAAGCGGGTGGAACACCGGTACTTAAAGTCCTTCAGAGACTCTTTAACAATTGGTAGAATATGTGGAATTCGGCTTCGGTAAGGTTTTTTTACACCCTGTATTTAGGCCTAAGCATCGCGAGGCAAGCTGTGACACTAGGATCGAATTTTCAACACCACTAATATGTACCTACTTAGAGACACAACGTTCGCGTGCTATATTTCTGTGATATTGTATCATATTTCAGGTTTCTACGAATATTCCAAATACCTGCTGATATCTTAAAAATGAAATAGTGGCCTCGTATGCAAATACACCATGCACCGGTGTCAAAAGATATTATATTCCGCACATTGCTCAAAAATGTTTTGTCTCTGCGAGTCCGATGTGAAACTGCATACAGGGTTGCTGCTACGCGTTCAATTGTAGCCGAGAGTTTTTGAAAACAAAACGCTTTTTTAATTATAATAGTCCTCCTGGCCGATTTCGACCACGGCGGCAAATCTTAACAGAGACAGCCAACTACGCAGGTGATATTATAGTGCACAAGTGTGAGCGCAATACACAGGTGCACTCACTGTTCCATCACTCTCAAAGTTTGGTGAGATGGCAATCAGACATGACCGGAGAAAGATTAGGCGCAGAACCAACTGTTTTTGAGAAATTCATGACAGAAAATCTCAGAAACAATTTTGGCTCGACCTGGGATCGAACCCAGGACCTTTCGGATGTAAGGCAGAAACTTTGCCAGTACACCAACGAGGCAGTCCCCATAAGGGGGACATGACCAACGGGGACATCGGGACTAAACGCCCAAAACGTTAGGCGTATCCAATAGGCAACCCTACCGCACAAATAAAGCTGACTCGCTAGGGTTTCGTTCATATTTCCACTAGCCATCTTCGCTCGCACGGTCAGAGCTTGTCAGAGCAACAGGGATGACTATATTTGACAATAACTTACAGAGTAGGGGCCTGAAACTGATAGTGGGGTAGGAGCACGGTCTCTTTACTAGAATTTACAAGTAGTTCAATATTTCGGGTACCTGTCTTTATTGCGTTTTAAGCGCAGTCCGGGCGAGCGTGCGACAAAATGAGTTTCTGAATAAAGCCGCGCTCACACTTGATATAATATTGGTTTCGATAGTGTCAACTTAGAGAAAAAAATATTGGTGTTATTGCTCTTACGATCTTGTTAAGTACCCAAAGAAAACAATTGTTATTATTATACTCGTATATTAATATACTTCATCGTAACTTGAAACTATTGATTGGGCAGTAACTGTGTTGCTGTTCCAAAATTGTTAAGTTAGCAAAAACAATCGCGTTGCTTAGGTACCCGATAAAAATTTAAACACACTCTTCATCATTTCAACACATTCATTATAATTTATAACTTAGTGTACGTTGTGTAACATAAAGTATAATGAATGTGTTTTTGACGTGACAACGTCTTATAAATTGGTTAGCCGGGTGACACCTCAAGAAACTGCGTTACGCTGCTCCGCTCACTTTTCGCGCGAGAGAGACAGAGCGAGAGAGAGAGAGAGAGAGAGAGAGATAGGCATACACACCGGTTCATGTTATACGAATGAATATTCACATTAAAATTATTTTACCACTCAGAGTCGTTGTCACGTAAAACTTTTTGCGACCAATTTTTTTATTTTATTTATTTACTGAAACTTACGAGCTACCATTACAGATGTATACATTTCGACAGCACAGTGACCATTTGAAAAAAAAAAAAAACTTAATGCTTTTTCTTTAACCTACTTAATATTCTACAGTTTACAAGCGGTTGTGAAGAGCTCGTGTATATAGGGAATACTTATACTCGTATATAAGCCAGAATGTGAAAATAATAGTCTTCTTGGCCGATTTCGACCACGGCGGCCAAACTCAACAGAGATCAGCCAACTACGCAGGAGATATTATAGTGCACAAGTGTGAGCGCAATTCACAGTCACTGTTCCATCACTCTCAAAGTTCGGTGAGACGGCAATCCGACATGACCGGAGAGAGATCAGACGCAGGACCAACGGCTTAACGTGCTTTCCGAGGCGCGGGGTTGTAACACCGCCAACTTCCCGACTCCGAGCTGTTTTTGAGAAGTTCATGACAGTAAATCTCAGATCACAATTTTGGCTCGACCTGGGATTCGAACCCTGGACCTCTCGGATGTAAGGCACAATTTTTGCTACTACACCAACGAGGCAATTATGTAGACGACCATTTATCTACCTTTGATCGTCTGAAAGTGATTTCATCAGTTATTTAATACCTACCTACTAGCTGTTCCTTGAACTTTGACATGTGTTATTGTTACACACTCTTACAGAATGTACTCTATATTACGGCGTCACATCAAGTTTAACACCACTTTACCTTATTCAGTTGAAATACGGACGGTATTGCAACAATAATTTATATAACTCTGATTTGCAGATCTGTTCAACCGAGTATCCACATGTAACTAGGTATTATATCAAATTTATTTCGATTCACGTGTTTTATTATCGCCGGTCGTTTACCTGCGCTTGATGGCGTAAGGCGACACACTGTGACGTTTTAGTATCGAAAAAGTCGTTCGACTGTGGGGTGA
The DNA here is from genome assembly GCA_963921415.1 of Pyrausta despicata. Classification (NCBI taxonomy): domain Eukaryota; kingdom Metazoa; phylum Arthropoda; class Insecta; order Lepidoptera; family Crambidae; genus Pyrausta; species Pyrausta despicata. The sequence continues at coordinate 13,063,662 of OY992861.1, read as the reverse complement.
GCACGAACATTTTTGTATTGTCTCCGTATATTCCAAATGTCTGAAAATGATAGTTTCCCCATACTTGACATGTTGACGATAGGTAAACGCAACTATTACGTTACGATAGTTCTTCGCACTCACTCCTCTGATCGATGCAGAGTTAGGTATTTACCTGTGGGGTGAGCACGAACATTATTGTTAAGTATCCGTGTCGTCCAAACGTCAGAAACTGACAGTTTGCTCATGCAAATTGACAAGTTAACGCTACGAATACGTTACGATAGTTGTTCGTGCTCGTCGCACTGCTTTCAAAATACGTTTCACGTCGTGGTACACGTTAGCATCTATACAGAAGCGATGCTAAAGCGAAGCGAATCGATGCTGCATCGCAACTGTATCGATGGATAGATTGATAGATTAACACTTTATTGAATAACACAAAACAAAATTAAAGACACGTTTAACAAAGAAAGATGTATATACTCGTATGCGTATAATATTTAGGCGGTATCGCGTGTAGCGATCTCTTCCAGACAACCTTCAGTTAAAGGAACATTTAATTAACAGGAAGGGGGAATTCGAGCAAAATACATTTATCTATTCTCCAAAATCTTTGAATTCAGTTTACATGCTGTTGCTACGAGCCATACAACTAAGTCAATTAAGATAGAGTTAGAGATTCTTTATTTATTTAACGAGAACTTTGGTGAGTGTGCATGTTCCTTCCACTTCCACGTGCTCTCCAATTTCCTTCGTCCTCTTTAACCTAGGTGCTTGCATTTGTTAGGCCAGCTGGACACTTTCATGCGCGCCTCCCGCACATTACAGTCCACTTTATTTATATCGGAACATTTTTAAATTATTATTGATTCCATCCCTCAACTCTTGAACTCAGAAATTATTTTCTCTTTTTTAGTTAGCAATAAAAGCGTATTTTTTAGTTTTTTAATTATTTTTTTTTTTAGTTAATAAGGGTAATGGAAAACTCTTATCAAATTATTGCATTGTCATCGGTATTCAATACGTGTGAAAAGTTTCGAACTAATCCGATTTCTGGAAGTTGGTGAAAATTGAGCTCAAAAATTCCGTTATATACATTCATACATATATACATACATACACTCCGATCTAATAAACGCGTCTTAAAAACTATGTGGTCACGGGCCTAAAGAGTTTGTGAAACTTCTTTCTTCTGATTACTTTGGGATCCGAGCATGGTTTGTAATGTTGTTGTTGTTTTTAAACAAATAAATATACCTATACCAAAATCACATACATCGATCTGACTCCGTAGTAAGTAGCTAAAGCACTTGTGTAACAAATATCAGAATCAACAGTGGTATTACAAATAAACTTTAATAAATACATATAACATCCAGACCAGTACAAACAGACATGTTCATGTACACAAATATTTTACAGTGCGGGGATCGAACCCGTTTTTTCTTAATTATATTCGTTTATTATTTTTACTATTTCCACCATTAAACATAATCCACATTGACTTTTTTCTATACAACAACATCACACACATTTATCCGACTCCGTAGTAAGTAGCTTAAGCACTTGTGTAACAGATATCAGAATCAACAGTGGTATTACAAATAAACTTAAATAAATACATATAACACCCAGACCAGTACAAACATACATGTTCATGCACACAAATGTTTGTATAGTGCGGGGATCGAATCCGCGACCTCTTGTCAACGTCTTAACCATTACACCAAAGTGGTCGTCTTTACAATACAAGTCGACAGCATAATGACATGCAGATTAAGAACAAGTAAAAAGACAAACAAACTCCAGACGGAAAATATTATAATATGATAATATATATAATATGATACTTTATATAACACATCGTTCAAACAAATATTCGACTTGTTGTCATCGATGAATGATGGAAATGGAGTAGTGAACCATTAAAATGATCTTTAACGCGATTTTTTTGATTTTGGAATTTTTTACTTAAACTACACACAATCCGTGCAACCGAATCGAAACGGAAAGTAAATTAAATACCGTTTTACCTAAGTACATAAAAAGTGTTGCATAAAGCCCGTGAATTATGTGTAGTTTAAATAAAACTATTTTGATGGCAAGCTTCATAATGATATTTTGATATCATACTGACACTTAAATATTTGCAATATTAACTTGAATTGACAAACCTCCCTAAAACCACCGTGGTTAAATTATCTTTCGCATAAAAAACGCACTGAAATCGGTCCATCTGTTCGAAAGCTACGATGCCTCATAGAGACACTCATACAAACTCACAATAGTACATTATGGTACAAGTGTGTAATGTTGGTGATCACCGCTGAGACGCCATTGAGACCCGAGCCGTCAGGTGAGGGTCTTAAGAGAGCCGAGGACGGTAATCATCAATACACACGTGTATCATACGACGTTTTTCAACACACTTGCGAGGAAAAATCAAACATGTATTGCATAAATCGTTTAATTAAGTACCTATGGGAAAATTGGGAAATGGCGCGCAATTTTTTTTTTGCACGCGCCAAATGTAAGGTGATTGATTACAGCCATACAGCCTACTACAAAATGATAATTTTAGTGATAAAATGCAAATATTTTATAAGAAATTATTGTGAATTATAAATAATTTGATAATAATAAATGTTTTTTCGTCTTAATTAATGTGTCCCTAACATTTATTTATTTCAAAAATGTAAATGGATTTTCGGTGGCATAAAACCTCTTAAAAAAAACTGTATTACCCGGTTAAATTGAAAATGCTCTGTTTACTAGCATATAATTTGCAGTTAGGTACTAACTTAACTTTGTAGGGATCATTCTATTATGCACTAGTGTGTAATATTATTATGCACGTGTATGTTATAGTTCGGTTTATGGCCCTATGAACGATATAATAAGGCTCACTTTACGAGCAAGTGTGTTGAAAACATAATTATGGTCTAACTTGCAACTCCCCTCTTTTTCGTCGGAGTTTAAAAATAAAACTTTTATTTAGACTAGTTTCGACCAACGTTTGTTTGTTCTTGTTTGATACGTTCCAACGAAGCGAAATGGACAAACGCACTCGAAAAAACACTATACACGCGGTTTTCCCACCGAAGTGCTTTGTACATTCATCAAAAAGACAAATAACAGATAGACATTTTTTCAGATGGAATTTTTCTGACTAGGAATAGTCTTTTTTTGTTGACCGAATATTTACTAAAACGAAGAACTTTTATTTCGCTGGCGTTGTTATATTTCTCGTGATGTTCTAAGTGGTGGAATAACGCCCCGTCTCTTGTCGTTTCACGAAAATTTTCTACATAATATATTATTTTTCATTATTCCTAATAAAGTAGAGCCGTTTCATATCAAATTAAAACAACAGAATAAATAAACAATTGGCTAGACGACACCACCAATCGTTGACATACTTTTTATTATCTGTCAAAACGGTCTGTCTCTATAGATTTCGTATGGTAATAAATGATTGTGACGTCACGGTCATGTGTCAGAAATCAGAGTCAAATGACCGAATATTTATTGCGTTTTGTGTGTTTAATAATTGGTTTCTACAGCTTTTTTGAAATATATTGGTTGTATTAACTTCATAGGGGCTATGTTTTTTAAACACCATGTTCTTGACAGTATTTAAGATAGGTGTCATCATCCCAATTGTGGCCTCTTAAAATATAATAAAATATGTAACTTACTTTTCTGAAAATCAAACTAACTGGGTCATTATTAAAAATCACTTTAATGAATTTATAAGCACTATTTACTTACTTATTATTACATTATGTACTTTAATAAAACATTATAATAGAATGGTAATGGACCCAATTTAATTAATTATTATATTTAAATAATGTTTTAAAATTGAGTCAGCATGAGAGGGACTTGCTGTCACGTCAGCCATAGAATGGCTTTAGGATATCTTGGATAAAGTAACTAGAATCTAGGTCCTAAACTAGTGCACAAGATCTCCCAGTATCCGAAGCACGTTGCAGTAACTCTACTCTCTAAGCCTGTAGTCGGTAGTTACGGATATAGACGTCCCTATCACTCTTACCAGCTTCACCATGCGAGTGAACGCACTGGTTATACCAAATAATAATAATAGTTAAAAAAACAAAAAAAAACACGCTTTTATTGCTAACTAAAAAGAGAAAATAATTTCCGAGTACAAAAAAAATACATTTTAATCTACTGTGATTAAAAAGCGTGGGGCGCACTTAATTTCGTTTTCATAGTTCTCTTTTTATAGTGGCCAATAATAGAATGATTTTAATATATACTATACCAAGCACCCCACGCTTTTTACTGTAATATAAATTCTTTGTACTCAGAAATTATTTTCTCTTTTTTAGTGAGCAATAAAAGCGTGCTTTTTGTATATTTTTAAACAATTTTATTTTTTTAGTCAATAATGATAATGGATATTATCAAATTATCGCATTGTCATTTCATACATACAGCCCGAGCGAATAAAAGCGTGTTAAAAATACACGACGCGGTATGAAGTGTTACGGAGTACAGCCTCAGCATTCATGCTTTGCCATTGTTCGGTACAGTATTGCACAGTTGCACAAAAGTGCAAATTGAATACAAAATTTTGCACGAGCAACACCGAATTCTTGTATTCAGTTTTCGAGTGCAAGGGGAAGGAGAAAAGAAAAATTTCTTGCTGGAGTGTCCTCCGTCGTGCTTTCCGGCTTTCGGTGGGATGTATTTTATAATAATAATAATAATTCCTTTATTTCAGGCAACAGATTTCAAAAAATACAGGCCCATATTATAAATACCTTACAGACTAACATACATACAAATAATAAAAATTACACAATCTAATTAAAATATTTAACACAAATCACACGCGTTGGCTGGCAGCCGTCCTCGGAACTTCCGAAACATGACGCCCTGCGGCTAGAAATCTTCCTTCATGAAGGTCGCTAGATGGTGGGTCGAAATTTAGTAGTAGTGTCATAGCCTACTACTCGTAGTTTACTCACTGCTCAGTCACGCTATAACACTATTACAGTATAAAGATTCCTATGAACTGTTAGATTTCGTAGGTATCTACCAAACGTACTCTACTGTCTACTGTAACTTTTTCGTTTGATTTTTATCATATTAAAATATATATGTATGTATATTTTATGAGATTAAAGGTACTATAATAATATCTCTATTTTTATGAAATAAGACTTGACATCGAGCCGAAACATTGCTGAACGCCTTGTTCAGCAATGTTTCGGCTGATGACATTGTGTACCCGCTATATTTTTATGGTTAACTTCAGTAAAAACCCGTGTTTAAAGGGCATACTAGTATCTGTAATGATTTTTTTGAAAAAAAAAATTACAAAATATTTCCACGCAGACCTAAAGCCGGGTCCGGAGCGCAAATTTTTCAACAAAACATGATAAGAAAACATGTTTTAATAATAGTCTTGGCATTACTAAAGCCGGGTCCGAAGCGCCAAATTTCTAAAATAATATGTTTTAATAACAGCCCGTTCGTAGCGGCTCATTTTATAATTGCTTTTGTTTCATTCCAATTCATTTCAAAAATGAATTCTGACGAAGAGGGCTTAGAGGCTGTAATAGCTATAGTGGATTTAGTTCTACAAGGACGTAAACGTAAACACAAAAACATGTTTGCCGAGAAAAATGGATAATATCACCCGCGTTTGCCTGCGGGGAGTCTACGGACGGGCTGTTATTAAAACATGTTTTGTTAGAAATTTGGCGCTCCGGACCCGGCTTAACAAAACTGGTAAACCCCTATTCTATTTTCCAAACATGTTATGATTTAGAAAACACGAAAACACGGCGCTGCGGACCCGGCTTTTTAAGAGAACTTGTGGCGCAGGGAGTTGTGTTTCAGAAGTTCCGTGGACGGTTGTCAGCTGACACCTTCTCTGTATGAAAACGCTGATGCTAGTTTAATAATAATAATAATAATAAATATTTCACAACAATCACACCAATTCTCTAGTCCCAAATTAAGCTACGAGGCTTGTGTTATGGGTACTAGACAACGGATAAACATACTTAAATACTTTTTTTTTTGTAAATAAATACATATTATACATAGAAAACACCCAGACCAGTACAAACACACATGTTCATGCACACATATGCTTGTACTGTGCGGGGATCGAACCCGCGACCCTGGTTTTTAAGTCCGACATTTAGACCTTTGCACCAAACGGTCGTCATAATTAGTAGTTTGATTGGTACATAACCTGTGTTATGGTTTTATTAAATGAAATGAAATATTTTAAATTTAAATTAACACAAAAACATGATCAGAATAATGATATCACAAACAGGTACAAGCTCAGCGTGTTATGTCTTGACTTGACAGACGTGATGGTTTCCAATTACAATTTCGGTGAATTACAATTTCTATTAAATACTTTCCAATGTGAATCTCACATTGATTACAATAATCATCCATACTTCCATAATAATATTATAAATGCGAAAGTAATTCTTTCTGTCTGTTACTCAATCACGCCTAAACTACTGAACTGATTTACATGAAATTTGGTATGGACATATTTTGATACCCGAGAAAGGACATAGGCTACTTTTTACCGCGGGAAAATGACACATTCTCATGGGAAAATTCAAGTGGGCCGATCGCTTTGACGCCTATTCTACTGAACAGATTTAAATGAAATTTGGTATTCTTACCATCTATCTTATCTTCATCTTCTTCTTATCGTATCTTCTAATAGTTTGAGACTTAAGAAGGGACACGAGTTACTTTTGACCGCGGGAAAATAACGCATTCCCATGGGAAAAATTACTTTCCGGGAAATCTAATCGCTTTCACTCCTAAATTACTATAGATTTGAATTATATTTGGATAAAATCGGTATGACGGGAAAACAGCGCATTCCAAAAAACTACCTAATGCGGACGAAGTTGCGGACGAAAGCTAGTAATATAATAATAATATATTATGATTATGAATAATTTAAGTAGTTTAAAAATGATTTCAAAGAAATTACAAACTAAAAAACTTGAATAAAAAACATTTATCCACAAGCCTTTATGATCTTTTGTATGGATAATTATTATTTGTTACCTTATCAAATACTAGTTGCTGCATTGAAACACTGTTTCTCAACTTACGTTATGTAAGTACTCGTAGGTATGTAAGTTCATTCGTAAGTGTAAGGATGGGCCCCGGAAGCAGCCAATTATAGGGGTGTTACGTGTTTAACGTGTGGTTTATTACTTGCTTATAAGCGGTTACAATCCATTCATACAGGTTGTCCCAAAAATAGCGTGCCAAACTTAAGGAGTTAATTTATACAAAAAGAATTTCACCATTTCAGGGACACGATTTTTTTTAACGTTTATTCTAACATTACCAAATTTGAGCGGATAGCACAAGATTTTTTTTATTCTTCTCGTCAAATATTCTCGAAGAATTGATCTACCACGGGATGGTTAAATTTTCTTATATATTTTAAGGGACACTTGAGAGGTTAGGTATGGGGGACGCGTTAAACACTACAATAAGTTATAACATTTATTTTTGCTTCTCAGTGTCTGCTTCTACCTAATCAACAACGAACACACTTCTTCAATTTTGTCTCTTCGACTGTTCAAAGGAACAAGATGTCCTAAGGCGTAAAGCAGCTTTTGCATACTGAGGCTTGCACACTCCTAAAGCAAGTTTAGAAACTCTCTCACTTCCTCGTTGGCAACTAAGAAAGAGACAGAATCACTAAAACTGCACCAATTTTAGAAGTTGAGTGAAACAACAAGAATTTGTCCACATACTCGTACAAGTTACACAAACATATTTCTCTAGTGTGGGCTTGTTAGAACAAGTTGAATGTCAAACAACGAAAAGCTCGGGTTGTATGCAAATTGTATTGTATTATTTATTCAATGAGGTACAAAGTCTCGTCTTGTTAGTATAACTTAAAAATTGTAAGAATAATAAATAATTTATGGTTTAAATAATTTAAAATGGCTACTCCTGCGCTGGTCCCCCCAAAATAAAGCAGGAACGGCTTACATAAATACAGTCGAGGCGGCTAGCGATCATATTCAGGATGCTGTTACTGCTCGCCCGCACCCTGCGCACCAGGGATGCACACCGCTTACGCATAGTTGCGTAGAAACAATCCCTGATGCACTACAGAATCGAGTTAGCCGCAGCAGGATCCTGAATGCATTATTAACTTGGACAAGAAGAGCGCTGTAAGCCTTCTGAGTATACTTGGCCCACAGACTGCACGTGTAGAAGGTTGTGCGGCAAGCTCTGAATAGTGCGATTTTCACTTCCCGCGAACACCTGCGGGCTAATATCTTCGCTATGACAGACAACGCCCTTCGTCCCGCTTAATATCTTGATCGTCTTTGAGTAAAAAACAAGTGCGAGTTGGACTCGCGCACCGAGGGTTCCGTACAAACCTGTAGATAAGGAGTAGTAACTTTGAAATTTTCAAAATTGTCAAAAATATTTCTCAAAAATAATTTTTTTATATTATGAAACTAAAAATTTACGGTTTTCGTAATTTTTCCTATATCTGTACTATAAGACGTGACTTCGTACTAAATTTCAAGATTCTAAGTTTACGGGAAGTACCTTGTAGGTTTTGATTCCCGAGCGAGTTTCGAAAATTTTCGGAAATTTACGGCTTAAATGGCTGTATCTTTTGATTGCGTTTACTTAGAAGGTTGATTTTTCTACAGCTTCCAGGGACAGTAGACCTTAGTATCATATAGAAATTTCAGTTTGATACCTCAAAGCGTTCCTGAGAAAAACGGTCTTGACAGACGGACGGACGGACGGACGGACGGACAACAAAGTGATCTTATAAGGGTTCCGTTTTTTTTCTTTTGAGGTACGGAACCCTAACAAGTTCCATTTCCTTTTCTATACCAATGCCTTCTTGCACAATCCGAACCCCTAGACTAAATTATATTGCAAAGTCGAAAACGTAATGCGCTATCGATTTAATCCGTCAAATGTATGGGATTACGCCAGCGCTAATTCATATGACTTAGAGGGCCTTCACACTAGTGTTTGGCCAGCGTAGGCGTTCAATAAACGTATGCGCAGCGCAGACGCTGCGATAACGAGACGCACGCGACTAAGCGTCTCTGCTAGACAACAAGAGTACGCGGCGCGAACGCCGCGTTACTGCGGTGTCATGTTCAATACTACTATTAGTTTTGGAATTGAAGTAATCAAAATTCGGGTCGCGAAGACAGGCATACAGGATGGCGACCACTATACGGCAGTTGACTATACGTTTACTGCCTTTTTGGTGCAGTGGAAAAGTTTCTGCCTTACATCCGGTTCGAATCCTAGGTCGAGCTAAAATTGAGACCGTTGCAGTGGCACAAGCAATTCACAGGTAAGGTGGTACTTGAACTTTGCCCGTCGTTTCGACGGGTGGTTAGCTTTACTGTCAGTATTTAGTTTGAGGGCGGTTGTTTATTTTTTAAATAAATGTGTGATTATTTTCAGATTTACACCATGTCTTCGTTAAAAGATGATGAAATCATAAACTTATTACAACAAGAACTTAGTAACGACGACCTGGATGATAGTTCTGCCAATGAGACAGAAAACTTTGTGGTGGAAGATGAAGTGATAAAAATTATAAGCCATCAGATCCCGAGGAAGGGTATGTACCACCAGACTTGTCTTCAAGCGTGGACTGTGATTCGCTGACTACTTCAAACTCTTCAGACTCATACATCTTCCTCAAGGGTACGTTCGAGCCAAAATCGGTGTGTATGGTCTACGACTAAAGGGAACACTTCAACGAGAACTTCGATAAGGAACATTGTGCGTACTTCGAGGGTACCTACCCGTTCCTGTAGGGGATTAACGGATAAAGTTTCTTGTTTCGAAAAGTTTTTCACCAACAAATTATTTAAAGAAATTGCGAAATGGACAAGTTTAACGTCGCGATATGTGGTGAACATCAAATTGATTTTTGTGTCACTTGCGCTAAAGATAAATAATTCATTTTATTTGTTTATTACTTAATATGTTTCTTCGTGTCATATAAAGCCAAAAACCTGATTGTTTTATTTTAATTTACATTTAATTTTGGAAGCCAAAGTTGTTAATTAAAATTTGTTCCTATTTCTTTATAGGTCTAAGAAAAGTTATAATAATAAAATAAATAAATAAATAATGCTGATTTACAAAATGCTTTTCAATTACAATTATAACAAAGAATAATACTTTGAAAAAAGAAGTAGATATTTTTGATTACCTAAGCCAAAAATGAGTTTTTTTTAATACCCGTCGTTTCGACTGATGGTTATCTTAAATATACTACACAAGAAGGTTAGCTATCTAGGGTTAATGAAATTTGGTACACAAAGAAAGTCGTCACCACTCTGTATGTGTGTTAAATTTCAGCAAAAACTATTCAGTAGTTGCGTGAAAGCGTACAAACAAAAAGTCAATTGCCTTATTGAGGTCGCCACCCTGTATATCGTCTGGCTGTTGTTATGCAGTCGTGCACCATCTGAATAAGTAGCTTTTTTGACAAATACACATTTTGTATGCAGTTTGTGTGTCTAGAATAACCAAAGGCGCATGTTTTTTTTTAATCTTTCTTAGTTTTGACGCTTTTGATAAGGGATTACAGGCCTCTGCAAACATCAAAAATCAGCATTGACCATAATTTATGTAGCTTCTTTTGAAAATAAAGGGTTAGTAAATATACCTTTGACTGATGCCCGATAAAAGGTGAATTCTTCTTAGTTGAGTTTTCAATTAAACATTACCACTTAACATCGAAATATGAAGAAAGTTATTACTTATTAAGGATATTCGTTTCACAAATTTAATTGAAAAAGTAACATTATTTTTAGGTATCTCTATAATAACGTTTTAAATTTTATATCAAAAACGATATTCCCATATTCCGCCGAAAGGAATAAAGGCCTTGAAGGAGCCAATTCATAATTGAATCTCAAAATAAAGAAACTTTGCGCCAAACGTTTCATTAAACATTCGAAATTGAGCAATTCTCGCATAATATTAGGTTTGATTTGATCCTGTGACGCACAAAGCGAACGATAGTTTCCTTAATTGAGATCTAGTCTAGACTGGTAAGGATATTAACTATAGGTAATATTACAATCGTTAAAATACAATTAATTTATATAATATATTTATACTTCAATTAAACGACGACCACTTTGGTGGTATGGTTAAGAAGTTGACTAATACCCAAGAGGTCGCGGCTACGATCCCCGCACTGTACAAACATTTGTGTGGGTGTTATATGTATTTATTTAAGTTAATTTGTAATACCACTGTTGATTCTGATATCTGTAACACAAGTGCTTAAGCTACTTACCACGAAGTCAGATCAATCATGTGATGTTGTTGTATATTAATTAATTAATTTATTGTTACTATTTATTTAGTCTAGACTGGTAAGGATATTAACTAATTTAATAGAGCTGTAGCAAACCGTATGTATTCGGTGCTGAGTAACGAGTACCGCCGCGAGTACCGAGTACCGAATCGTTAATTACAAATCTAAGTCGTTACTCCCATCTTTCGTTACCTAATAACTTTGAATACAAAATGGTTCGGTACGCACAAGTAACGTTATTGTAAGGTGATACGGATACGGTTTTGATACGTTTTGGCTGATCGTGTGCTTGAAAGTTTAACAAATCGTACGATTTCGCTACTGACGCATGATGCTTTGAGATTCAAATGAGTTGATTTAAACGTACTCAGTATTGTTACGTTCTAGGGGTGTGGGATCTAGATTGAAATGCACTTCTAAACCGATGAAGTAGAGTAGGATTTATTGTACACACTTTACGTTGCAACACTTAGTACACAAACACTTATATCGCACTCCAAAATCTTCTTGTCGCAGTTTTCGCTTCGATGTTTACTCGTCGCTTTCCCAAATTAAACTCAAACTCGGTCGCATTCCCAGGCTCCTTATATACCGGCCGTCAAGGACTCCCGAATATTCGGTAGGTACCTACTACCCAGTACGAGACTGTTCGGGATCCTTCCAAATGCCGTCTTGCCTAGCCTAGACCTTTCTCGAATGTTCGGCATCATAGTGCTATCCTTGTCTTGTGCTGTCTCTGTCACAGTATAGCTGCCTCTCTCTAATCGTGCTATCTCTTTCACTCCTACTGAAAATTACGTCATATACTGAAGTGGGCTTCAAAGGCCCATAAGGGGTCCTGAAAACGCCTGAAAACGGGTTTTCAGGTTATGGCGTCATCTGATAGAGGGTGGCCTGAAACGGACTGAAAACATGTTTCAGGCGCCTGAAAACAACGGCAACTTGGGTGAAATTTCGATAAACTAGTATGTGTTAGAGCACTCTCTGAAACGGCCTGAAATGGTATATCAGCCTGCTGAAAACGCCTCCAAGGCACGGAAAAACACGATCAAAGTTTTAGCACTAGCCCACCGGCGTAACACTACCCCCTCCTTAGACATGCTCGTCCCGAGCATCATTCGTTCCATGGTACTTGGCCAACCGATCAACATGAACAATCTTACAGGGGCTACGTGCGTTGCGCTGTATCCGATAAGTGACGTCGTTGATCCTTGTGACTACTTTGTACGGCCCTTCCCAACTCGGCGACAATTTCGGTGACTTTCCTTTTCGACGCATAGGGTTATGTAGCCACACGAATGATCCTTCCTCAAACCTCGTCTGGTTAGACTTCCGGTCGTATCTGGTCTTCACCGTTCGGTCCGAGTCCCGTTGCCTCCAAGATCTTTTTGGGCAGCCTGATTGTATGTATCCTCTTTCCCCGCAGTTGTAGCATCGAGGCCCAGTTTCTCGAGGTGGAGCAATCGGCTCCCTGGCCGCAACTTCGCGCACCCTAAAGGATTTTGTTGAGTCTTGGCGTACAGCTTCCACCTCCAGGGCATGGGCGAGCGCATCCTTCAAGGTCCCATGGTGTCTCAGCTGTACAGCAGCCCTCACTTCAAAGTCCCGAATCCCATCTATGAATGCCTGTACTAGCGTTCCATCGATGAAAGTCGCTGCGGAACCTTGGTACGCCTTCCGGACGAGCTTCTCTATCTCAAGTGCCCACTTTTGTAACGACTCATTATGCCCCTGAGTCCTATTCTTCAGCTGAACTCTGTAATCGTGCTCTAGATGGCTGTCACCGAAGCGTGCCTCTAAAGCTTCAAGAAGACGGTCGTATGTCTTCTCCTTTCCTAACGCTTCCAGAACAGTGAGAGCTTCGTCCCGCAGCGCCAAACTCAGTGCCGTTTTAGCATAGTCCTTGCTCCAGCCATTCGCTTCGGCAACCATCTCGAATTGGAGCTTGTATGCGGCCCACGAAGAGGTACCATCGAATGGAGGTACCTTTAACTTTTCACCTCCTGTGGCTGGTGCACCTGATACACTGGTGGTGCCGTTGGCCACTTTGATCTCCAACTTCTGGAGGCGATTCTCCTGGTCCTCCACTTTTTCGTTCAGTCCATTGAGGCGCTTCTCGTGGTTTTCAACTTTAATTTCAACGCCCACAATTTTGTCTTGCACCTCAGCCATCTCCTTTTTCCATTCTGCAGCTACTTCGAGTACCTCACGGAGGACTTCTTTCTGGTCCCGTAGCTCTTGCTGCAAAATTTTAGCTTGTTCCTCGTGCCATCTAGCCTGTTCCTCCTGCCTTCTGGTCTGTTCCTCCTGCTGAACCCGTAGCTCTTGTTGCAGGATTTTGGCTTGTTCCTCCTGCCTTCTGGTCTGTTCCTCCTGCTGAACCCGTAGCTCTTGTTGCAGGATTTTGGCTTGTTCCTCCTGCCTTCTAGCCTGTTCTTTCAGGAGGATCAGAAAGGCGTTGACGTCTATCTCCGGCGTCCTTGAAGCTGGTACCGCTGTGTCTGACGTTCGTACGTAGAGTAGGATTTATTGTACACACTTTACGTTACAACACTTAGTACACAAACACTTATATCGCACTCCAAAATCTTCTTGTCGCAGTTTTCGCTTCGATGTTTACTCGTCGCTTTCCCAAATTAAACTCTAACTCGGTCGCATTCCCGGGCTCCTTATATACCGGCCGTCAAGGACTCCCGAATATTCGGTAGGTACCTACTACCCAGTACGAGACTGTTCGGGATCCTTCCAAATGCCGTCTTGCCTAGCCTAGACCTTTCTCGAATGTTCGGCATCATAGTGCTATCCTTGTCTTGTGCTGTCTCTGTCACACCTTTCTGGAATGTTCTTAGTATAGCTGCCTCTCTCTAATCGTGCTATCTCTTTCACTCCTACTGAAAATTACGTCATATACTGAAGTGGGCTTCAAAGGCCCATAAGGGGTCCTGAAAACGCCTGAAAACGGGTTTTCAGGTTATGGCGTCATCTGATAGAGGGTGGCCTGAAACGGACTGAAAACAACGGCAACTTGGGTGAAATTTCGATAAACTAGTATGTGTTAGAGCACTCTCTGAAACGGCCTGAAATGGTATTTCAGCCTGCTGAAAACGCCTCCAAGGCACGGAAAACACGATCAAAGTTTTAGCACTAGCCCACCGGCGTAACAGTATATTTTTATGAAAGTCAAAGAGCTTGGCCCTAAAAGCTACAATTATGACGAATAATCACTTGTTTAAAATTTGCAAAACACTTAAACAACGCGATTTGATACGAAACTTGAATGTGAGTCATGCATGAGGTATCAAAAGTACCGAGTAACGAGTACCGAGTATAATAGTAACGAATACATACGGGTTCGATTTTTCTCGTTACTTTTACAGCTCTGTAACTAAATATTATTACAATCCTTAAAATAAAATTAATTATGTAAATGTAATTAATGAGCACAGGTACTGAACTGGGTATATTGAAAGTGGCGATAATTTGTACTGATAAATCACTTGTCATCAGTCGTCAAGCCTATCTATAGTCCTAAAGATAGCTAGAGTGTGGCTTGATAATTTATCTGAGTAGGTATTCGGTTCACTTGGCTTGAAACCTGTTTAAGTAAAAGTAAGTAAAAATTGCTTAAAGCTAAATAAGTAAGTAAAATTGTTAAATTATTAAAGTAAAATAATTAAGAAAAATTTTAAAATTATTAAAGTAAAATTGTTAAAGTAAAATTGTAAAAGTAAAATGTAAAAGTAAATTCGTAAAATTTTAAAAATTATATTACAGAGTATAAAATTGGTACTATAATGCTAACCACCGAGGGAAAGAGCGAGTTATTCCCATTACAAGTGTCTCGGACTACTTACCGGGAAAACTTTGTAACATAATGTAAAAAAAATACTTTTGGAAATAAACGAATTTATTATTATTATTAAACCATTCATACTATTACTTGCATTTTATGATCAGGCCACTGACCGGATATATTCATAGTATGCTAACTTTACACAAATTGCATTACTGCTAAAAATCCTACGTCGGTTCTTTTGTATTACTAATAAAATAACACCATCAGCGAATAACACCTGATTTTGCAATACCTACTCGACCACAAACAATATCTTCAACCTAATACGAGTAATAACCGCCTATGATGTGCATTTTTCTTTATATGTTGATTTTGTATTATTTTTTGGGGTGTGGAATAAAATGTTCTCTATCTATCTAGCTATCCTTTGAGGTTCATTTGTAATTCTATCGATGTCAAATGATCGATATCTTCATTCTATCAATTTATTCTTACAATAACGCACGTGTATAATTAAACACCTGACAAACGAACGTTTTAACAACGATCAGTTATTTGAAACTTTTCCTCCTCCAAGTATTCTGATGAGCTCGTCTGTAGACTTTACAGGATGATTATAATATTTTGAAATACGTATTATACGTATGAAACGTATGAACGTAGGTGCGGTGGAAATTCAAGAAACAATACCAATTTAAAGGTGTGTTATCATGTTTTTTATATTCATGTCTTCATTACGCAGTCTACAGACAGCTCATTAGGCAAAAAAGTTAACTGTAGCACGTAACCACAGTAGATATAAAACAAATAGGTATTTAACCAAGTCAAGGCATCAACCTTTATATACCTCGTATTTAATTGGTAACCTTTTATCTATGTCTCGACTAATTAAAAAAATACGTGGTCAATTACGACGTTTGAGCGCTTAAAACTTTCTGAACATTCAAAACTTGACGGCAATCAGGCGACGATTTATTAAAACCTTTCAAAAACTCAAATCATTTATTACGACATTTCGGACAAGATGGACGCCCCCAAAAATTTGAGAGAGACCCACCCACAGCGGTACTATTTAAAGATGATATGCCGATGGATTTATTACATGGGGATGGGTGACTGCTGGTACGAAAAAACGGAAAGGAGTAGAACCCATAAGATCCTGTACAGCGTTTATGCTATGGTCATAAACGGATACATAATCTTGGGGACCTTTAACGAGATTCTGGCCAATACTAGGACAGATATAACAGCCAAAGAAAGGAACGACCTGATCCAATTCAGCTGCGCCCACCCATCGCTTTGCGCTAAGTATATTTTCCTGATACTTCAGAAAGACAGAGTCAGGGTGCTTTTCAAGAGGCTAGTAGGTGAAGAGAGGGTCTTTACCTCTTTGAAGGTGGAGCGGGATTCGGTGAAAAGAGCTACGTTGTATGCTGTCAGCTTGGTCTTCGTATCTTATGCTACGCTGACTCTCACCGCGATAGATGCCGTCAAGGCCTATTATAATGAAGGTTTGTGAATAAATCCCATATGATTGAACAGCTCCATGTGTCTGACGATAGATTTAAGGTACAGGTTGGTAGCGGACGACATGAAGTCAGAGCAGTTGACATGTTGTCGCAAGACTACTGCTTCCTATGTGTTTGTATAAAACACTCTCCGCAAAACCAGAAGTGTTGCCTCAATACGTCAACTGCTGCCGCGTCATGTAGCCCGATATCAACTTGTAGCTCTACGTTTACATTCTGGACTACAACCTGCTACTGCAGGTCTTACCAGCAATTCACAAGCAGACGCTTGATTGGGGGCTCTGGGTCTGTTCATTGAAATATTTTTTAATACATTTCAACCTCCTATAGGTCTACTGTGCTTATCTACTCACCAACTCAACATCTTTTTATGTTCATTTACTTAAAATCACTTGTAGCTTACAGGTTACACCAAGTCGCAAACAAGCTTAAATGTACACACTCATGGACAAAAATACTACAAAGATTTAATATAATTCAAATTTAAAAGAAACTATGTCACATCTGTGTCACCGTAATCAAATAATGTCACGGATATAAACAAAAATAAATTAGTTACAAAAAATAATAATAATAAAAAAACAAACAAATTACAATATCAATGTCAAAATAAAACTTATAGTATAACCATTTTGTCCACAATCGTATTAAATGAAGTCAACAAATTAACTAGTCCTTGTGTTGGGCGATTATGTCCCCTACCAGACTCAAGATACAGTTTGTAGGCGCATGTGCAGCCCAGACCGTTCGGGCAGTTGGAGAGAGACGTGGCCTCCAGCGCGGAGCCTTTAATTTCTTGCCTCTTGCTTTCAGGTATACCATACCGTACAGAGGTGGTCCTCTTCCCGCCTCGTTCATACACAGGGCTCTTCTCCCAAGTCATCAACGTCTTTAAGGAGATGCATTGGTGGGTGATAGTTACCAACATGTGCTTGGTAGACGGCATCTCTTTCTTCTCGCTGGTCTACCTAGGGTACAAGTTCAAGTTGGTGGCGATGTACTTTGACAGTCTGAGGGAGAAGTACTGGATGAATGCTGGTAGAAAGAGCAAGGAGATTTTGGCTGAGGAGTATGAAAAAGACTTCGTCATTGGAATCAAGCTTCATGAAGACGCGCTATGGTAAGAAAATGGTGCAAGAGATTTAATGATCATTAGTAGCTCCCGATCGGATGGGC
The DNA here is from genome assembly GCA_963921415.1 of Pyrausta despicata. NCBI lineage: Eukaryota > Metazoa > Arthropoda > Insecta > Lepidoptera > Crambidae > Pyrausta > Pyrausta despicata. Next base: position 13,045,808 of record OY992861.1, on the reverse strand, counting down.
CGATTTCAGCGGTTTTTTTTTATTCGAAAGATAATTTAATCACGTTGGTTCTTAGCTGAAGCTGGAGCTCAAAATCCTTCCAGTCGTTGAAGCCCACCAGCTTTTCCCTGCACATTCGGTTTTTTTAAAACTGGAAAGTTAGTTTTATACGAGCATCTAAATTTAAGCAATTTAATTTTCATCACATTTTTTGTAAAGAAATTCAATGTAAAACGGCACAAAAAGATGACAATGACTATACTAGGTAAATTATATTTTGTTATAGGTGCGCTCGTAACGTTCAATATGCTTTAGGAAATATCTACGGAGTTGAAATATTTGAGACAACATCGCTGCTTGTGGTATTGCTTATAAAGCTCGTTGTAAGTATCGTGATCGAATTCTAACTATAAGCATGCCAAATTGTCAAGTTTGCAGCACTCAGCCTTAAGGCTCAGCCTACACCTGCGGCATACTGTCGCCACGACTCGCGACTGTCAGCAATAAAGGCGCGGCGATTCGTTGAGTCGCTTTCAGTAGCGAGCCGCAGCAGGGAAAGTCGCAGGTGTAGGGTGAGCCTAATTTATGGTGCAAAGTCGACAAAATAAAACAGAAATGATATAACTGTTGATCCTTGAAAAGATATCATAACAAGATGTCTTAGTGCTTAGTTTGTCATAATTTCGCTGTAGAGCTGACACTATGATATTCTCTTCCACAGGATTCGGGCAGGAACATGACGTTTTTACTCGCAAACTTATTTTTCATATCCTGTCTTTTGACACTGAATGGTGCTTACATGATGGCGGCAGGAGATGTGACTTATGAAGTAAGCGTTTTTTTTAAATATCAACCTATATTTTTTGGATAGCAAAACCTTACCTGTTTTGTTTTGCTTACGTGACAGCTTTTGCTTAAACGCACACACAAAAACACGTGTAATATACGCTAAGGACACTTCGCTTACGTTGCTATTTGAACAAAGTGTGTAGGATCCTACAATATCTACCTATCAGAGAACAGTTCCATTAGTGTGGTAATCGTTCTTACTCTCTCTCTCTCTCTCTCACCAGGCCTCTCAAGTGTCCACCGCCATGTTCTACTCGGGCTGGGAGGTGGCCCGTCCAGGACCTAGGTTCCGTACTCTGGTGGTGGTGGCGATCCAACGCAGTCAGCGACCAGTGTACATGACCGCGTTTGGCGTCATCACGCTTTCTCATAGCAACTTGATCTCGGTAAGAGTTTTCTCAACACACTGCAACTCCCTTTTATCCAGATTCGCAAAAGATCGGTGACACTAGTAATGAAGTATTTTTTTGATTGAGTGATGGTTTTAGTGCAACGGACTTAGAGTTAGGAAGCTAGAAGGAAACGCTTCCTACCGACCGGGTGATATGGTCGACCAGGGTCCGATAGACATCATCTTGGTTTGTGTATCTATATTATTCTGGATCTAAATTTTATATGCCGCGGTTCATGTGCGGTACTAGGCTAACAGCGCCATCTAGCCTATGGAGCCGTATCAGCGCTTGCGGTCGTGCTCGCCACCGTTAGGCATGCACATGTTATGGTGAACGGTAGAGGTCGCCACATGGGTATCTTATGGATCTTACTAGTTAATCTATAGTAATGTGGTGTAAGTACAACAACTGGCCAAGTCATTGAATTGTAATAACACAAGTGAAGATTAAGATTTTACAATAGGTATATCGTAGGAAGCTCAAATTTCCTAAAAACACGTGTACAACTTTATTTTGCAATTCAAATAACTGATATTGTTTTTCTTTCAGGTGCTTCGCTCCTCTTATTCCTTTTTTGCGGTCATGTACTAATCCAACAACAGATACTTGTACATCACACAATTAATGTTAGATGGGTAGTTTCACTCCCGAATGTCGGATTGCCGTCTCACCGAACTTTGAAAATGATGGAACAGTGATTGCACCTGTGTATTGCGCTCACATTTGTGCACTATAATATATCCTGCGTAGTTGGCTGATCTCTGTTGAGATTGGCCGCCGTGGTCGAAATCGGCCAGGAGGACTATTATTATTATTAGTTTCACTGTATTAAAATAAGTAGTGTGGTGGTACTTGTACTTTCTGTGATCCAGAACAACGATAAAAAAAACATAAATGTGTTAATTCTCCATATTCCATTGTAAGAAACTTCATCTTTATTAAAAATTAAAACAATCGTGATTTTTTCTTAGCTTATTTTTTCTGTGCTTAATTAATATCAACATTTATACCTCTCTTAATATCAAGCCTCGTAGCCTTTTTCGACCGTGTATTTAGCTCTTGCCTTCCCGCTTACTCATATTGCTATGCTGATATGAGAAATGGAATGGGAAGAGAGACTGAAAACTGAATATAACACGTATGTATTACATAATAAGGCATTCACCCACACAGTTTGTCGTAACAATATTATCTTTTTCGGCCTCTAAGCGGATTGGGAGGTGCTTAATTAATTTCGCAATATTCGTAAGGCCATTTATATCAGGACGCGAAAACCGTGTTTGATTTAAAATATTCCTAAAGCAATATATTATTGGTTATCTGTTCGATTTCGAAAGTATACATACAGGATACCCGAAACAATTTTAAATAAGAGTTTCCGTGCCTGTTTCTTTACGTGCGAGATTTGAAGTTTATAGGTCCAAGACTTTAGAAATTACAGGGGGGGGGGGGGGAGGGACACCGTGTAAACTACTTTGCGGGCTATAACTCGCAAATGGTAAAGCTGATAAAAAAGTGTTTTATGGAAACCCTGTCTTATTTTCCACCACACAAGGGGGTGCACTCAAAAAAATAATTCACCCTCCTTTACATGTATAGGAAGGTACCCTTAAAAAGGGTAATTTTTAATTTTTCGTATTTTAAAAAATGAGATTTATGTGAATTATCCTTGAACCAAGTTACATGCAAATCAGTCCATAAACGTAGAAGATAGTCTGCTGTGACAGACTAGGACGGACTGAACGATCTTATAAGGGTTCCTTGTCGGACTACGGAAACCTAAACGTGAATCGCATAATGTGTTGGTAAGCGCGTAACTGAAGAACGCCTGGACCAATTAGGCCAATTCTTTTGACGTGACAACGTCTTATAAATTGGTTTGCCGGGTGACACCTCAAGAAACTGCGTTACGACGCTCCGCTCACGTTCTGCGCTCACAATGAGAGCGAGTGAGAGGCACGCGTCCCTTCGACTCGGGCATGGTTAGCTCGCCTAAGAGCGAGTGAGACAGACATAAAAAGTGAAAGGCACGCGTCCCTTCTACTCGAGCACAGTTAACCCGCCTAAGAGCGAGAGAGACAGAGCGAGAGAGAGAGAATGAGAGAGATAGGCATACACACCGGTTCATGTTATACGAATGAATATTCACATTAAAATTATTTTACCACTCAAAGTCGTTGTCACGTAAAACTTTCGCCCGTATACCGACTTTACAGGCAACCAATTTTTTTAATCATATTCCTTAAAGTGCGTGGGACATATTAAAAGTTTTGCGAACAAAAAAAATTGTATGACAGACTGGCTGGCTACAATCTATTTTGAAAGATGAGTAAAAAGGATACATTAAAATTTTAAAACTTACCCCACTTTTTTTCGAACCATTTCGAATTATCGTATCTGACTGAATATGGATCTACGCCGGGAAAATTTTTGCGCTATGAAACCGGGAGAGTCCTTCGGTGGATTTGATGAATTTCCGTGGTGCGGGCCTTTCCAAAGCAACTGTTTCGGTATAAAGAATTCAAGCGTTTACGTTTAACTTTGGGGGATGAAGAAAGAAGTGGTTGCCTCACCGAACTACGTTGAAGTTATGACTACCTACCATTTCCTGGCGATTTATCAATTAAGGTACATATAGGATAAAGACATTTCTGCTTAGCCCAAAGGTATGACTGGTAGAGAATGCCCTACGGCGTTAAGTCCACCTTTTGTACAAAGTATTGTTGTGCAATAAAGCTTAAATAAATAAATAAAGATATTTTAAAGCAGTTTAATGTTCAATAATTTAAGGTTTCCGTTTACTTTCCGTTTACTTATATGGAAAATTAGTATTTATTTTTATAAAATAAATAAAGTGTAAAATGTTGCCAGCTCTTTTAAAGAATGTACTTAAACGGTGTGACTTTAATGAACTACCCTTTTGTATTTTCATTATTTGTGTTCAATTAACTAATACTTTTAGCTTAACAATCTAATATCATTTTCATCTTATGTAATACGATTAATAAGGATTACGTCAGGAGCTCAAGCGTTATTGTTTCACAAAACGAATTCCCAAAAATACCGAGTTCAAAAGTTGAGGTGGTCTGCACATAATTTGGTAAGGTTCAGGCCACACCTATGACTTTATGTCGTCGCGAGTCTTTTCTGACAGTGTGTCTGTCGCCGCGCCTCAAACGTTGACAGAGGTATCGACGTCTTTTGGCCACTTTGAAGTTCACCGTAGTAAATATTCCTCATTTAAAATTCAAATCATTTATTGCATGTCACATTACATCAAGTTGGTATAAAATTTTAAAATGATATTGGTACATGTATATATACATACGTACATTTATTTATTTTTAAGCACGTTAAGTCCAAAATGCAATACTTGTAAGTGTTATTATTATAAGATACTAATAATAATTAGATATAGCCCTCTTATCATTTTTAATAATATTTGCAATACCCAAACTGAGAGGGTTACTGAGTTATAAGTGCAATTGTCTAGCATAAGACCTGCTATTAAATGTATGTAACACTTAATTGGCAAATAAAAGAATATGACTATGAATAAGCCGTTGGTCCTGCGCCCGATCTCTCTCCGGTCATGTCGGATTGCCGTCTCACCGAACTTTGAGAGTGATGCAACAGTGAGTTTACCTGTGTATTGCGTTCACACGTCTTGTGCACTAAAATATCTCCTGCGTAGTTGGCTGATCTCTGTTGAGATTGGCCGCCGTGGTCGAATTCGGTCAGGAGAACCTAATCCTAATACCGCCTGTGGCACTGATGGCATAAGCACCAAGGCAGTTAAATGCGTTAAGAGCCTAATCTTAAATAAACTCACAAACTGTATCAATGAATGTTTCGAACAAGGGACCTTTCCCGATAGCCTAAAAATCGCTAAAGTAAGCCCAATCTATAAATCTGGCACTAAAACCGATCCCTCAAATTATAGACCAATATCTGTTCTCCCAACACAAACAAAAATTTTTGAAAAATTACTTCATTCTCGTCTAGAAATATTTCTAAATTCAATTGACTTTTTCTACAAAAATCAGTATGGCTTTCGCCGAAAATCTAACACATTAGCCGCGACCCTTGACCTTGTTACAAGAGTAAAAAATAGATTGGATCAAAAACAAATAGCCCTTGGTGTGTTCATTGACCTTAAAAAGGCATTTGATACAGTCAGTCACAAAATACTCATGGAAAAACTATTTGCCATTGGGATTAAAGGAAAAGTATATAAAATACTGGATTCCTATTTACTAAATCGAAAACAGATGGTTAAGATAGGGGAACACCAAAGCAGCTCAAAACCTATTGCATGTGGAGTCCCACAAGGCTCGATCTTAGGACCACTATTATTTCTTATTTATATAAATGATATTTACAAGATCGGGCTAAAAGGGGACATCACACTGTACGCTGACGACACAAGTGTATTTTACTTTGGTCATTCGGTACAAGCTATCTTGCCTCAAGTTCAAAGTGATCTGGACATGTTGGGGGTGTGGTTCAAATACAATCTCCTTACACTCAATACTAATAAAACGCATTACGTAGTTTTCCATGCTAAAAACAAAAAGATTAATGATAATTTTCAAATTAAAATAAACAATCAGATTATTAAAAGAAATCTCAAAGAAAAGTACCTAGGAATCATTTTGGATCATCAACTTAACTGGAAACCTCATATTGAAAAAATACATTCGAAACTAATATCATTGACTGGGGCATTCCATAGTTTTAATAGATGTTTGCCAAGACAAGTGCGATATTTGATATACAATTCTTTGATAAAACCACATTTGGACTATTTAATTGAAATTTGGGGTACTGCATCTAAAAGCAATCTAAAATTATTACAAACCGCACAAAATAAATTAATAAAAATTTTATTCAACTATCATTACCTTACATCTTCCGAAAAAATATTAGGTCCTTACCTATGAAATTGGCGTTTTGTATGGGAGGAACAAAAAGTCGAAATTTTTTTATATAGCATATTTATTTAATCAAAGTATGAGTCATTGTAATCTATGCACTTTTGCCATCTCATAGGTAGTTCATTGATCCCTTTACTAAAAAAACCATTCGAACGGGAATCAATAAAATCTTTGAAGGCGACTTGGACTGCCCCATCTGAGTTGAACTTTTTCCCTTGCAAGAAGTTATCCAAATTTCGAAAAAAATGGTAATCTGTTGGAGCAAGGTCCGGGGAGTACGGTGGATGCCTTAGAGATTCCAATTGAAGTTCTTCTAATTTGCTAGCCGTCTGTTGTGCAGTGTGTGGTCTAGCGTTGTCGTGAAGCAGCAGTGGCGTAGAGCGATTGACCAGCCTTGGTTGTTTAGCAACTAGCTTTTCCATCATGGTTTGCAATTGCTGACAATAGATATCTGCCGTAATCGTCTGGCCAGATTTGAGAAAACTGTAATGAACGACACCGGCGCTAGTCCACCAAACGCTTACAAGTAACTTTTTATTGGTCAATTTTCGCTTGGAGCAGGCTTTGGCTGGCTTGCCAGGGTCCAGCCATTGCGATGAGCGCTTCCGATTATCGTAGAGAATCCACTTTTCATCACAGGTAATGATTCGATTTAAAATCCCTTCGTTATTGTGCCGGTCAAGTAATGTAACGCAGCAGTTGACGCGCGTTTGCCGGTTTGCTTCACTCAATTCGTGAGGAACCCACCTTTCAAGTTTTTTAATCTTCCCAATTTGCTTCAAGTGGATTAAAACAGTTTTATCACTAACGCCAAAGCCTGCAGCTAACTCGGACGTGGTTTGCGATGGATCCGCTTCCACAATAGCCTTCAATTCTTCATTATCAACTTGGGTCTCCGGCCGTCCACGGGGCTTGTTTTGCAGGTCGAAATTTCCAGAACGAAAACGTTGGAACCAAAAACGCACTGTGTTTTCTTTTGCGACACAACCGCCATACACATCATTAACCCTTCGAGCCGTTTCCGCAGCACTGGTGCCACGGTGGAACTCGTACTCGTAAATAACGCGATATTTCAAATTTTCCATTTTGTAAATTGAGCGATGCAAACAGAAAAAAAGATAAGTAAAAAAACAAATGAATGACGGTTTACGAAACACAACTACATGTGGAAATAGCTGTATAAATTTGAATTTCGAATTCCTAACCAAATAGGAAAAATTTGTGATCAAAGTGGCCAGTACGACAAAACGCCAATTTCATATGTAAGGACCTAATATATAATGAGACCGGCATAATGAATATAAGACAAACTTACATATATAATACATGTATACTCATAAATAAAATACTTAAAAATTACATAAATACAAATATTAACTTCATACAAAAATCCAAAGTACAGAGAATGCGATTGCGTAACGCAAATAATCTAGTAACCCAAAAATACAGAACTAATTATGGAAAAAAGAACATCGAATACGAAGGTGTAAAAAAATTATACAATACAATACCAAATAGTATAAAATCAATCGAATGTATGGCAAACTTCAAAAAGCAACTAAAATCTTTCATCTTAAATCAAGACAATATTTAAATTCCTATATTATTCCCACTTCTCAACTTAACTAAATAACACACCCAAAACATATAACAAGAATACTACATAACCATTACCTATTTTTAGATAAATATAAAAAAATATATATAATATTATTACATTAACAAAATATTATAATCATTAATACAAAAAATATGATAAAAATCAAGAATACTATACTACATATCTGCCGTAATGCTAGCAGTGCCACATCCAGTATTACCGCATCCACGTTACTTACTTATCGCTCGCAGTGACTCGCGATTTGACTGTTTTGTTTTGTAAGATACCGTCATTTGTAGTATTTATTTTTAGAAGCTCACGTCGCTCAGACAAGTTATGTAAAATTTTAATTTTTTAAGTTTCTCGTAAGTGTAATGTATTTTCGATTGGGAAATAAAGAATCTTTAACCTTTAACCATAGAACTATTACGAGTACTATTATTTATTTGAAACATCATTGCGGAGTTGATGGAATCAGGCGTTACTTTGCGGAAATCCATGATTAAAGCTGAAAAAAGCGACTTTCAGCTCCAGCTTTTTCAGTTGATTACAGTTGGATGTATTTTGGTTCCTGTGCTGACGTCGTTTAGTGGAAATTTAAAGCAAAATAATCCTTTTTTTCAGCTTTAACATTTTTGCCGTTTTTAAGTGGGACTTTTACACGTAGTAGCTATTTAGTAATCTGTGCTTTTACTACTATTTTTGCACTCAAACAAATCCATTGCCTTTCGAAACCGCATCATTGCTTCTCTGATTTTTATTAGAGTAATAGTTTTTCGACTTTTTTTTAAAATGAATATCTTTTCCGGTTCGTTCTCAACTTGCACCAAGCTCTTGATTTCTCTCGCCGTAAGGCTCAGCGTTATAATTTGCGACCAGGTTTGACACGCCTTAAAATATTATTGTTTCCAAAAAAAATCGCGAATCATTAAAGGCTTTCCATACCCAGGGTTAATGCAGCTCTTGGTACGATGACGAAAATAATGGTAGTAAAGACCATTCAAGTAAGACCAAAGAAGTACATAGAAAGAGAGAAAGAAAAGCGTTTATTGATTAAGGACACCACATACACAGAAAGAAATGAAAAGCATAAACAGATACAAAATCAACAGAATAAAAAAAACAAAAATGAAACAATGGGGCGAAACGAAAAAAAGGAGCAAACATAACACTAGTGATTTTAAATTGTTAAAAAAATAATTTTGCAGTGTAAGTCAGCCAGCCCGCGTTTTTGTCTATAAATAATAAAGAAATATTACACAACAATCACACCAATTCTCTAGTCCGAAATTAAGCTACGAGGCTTGTGTTATGGGTACTAGACTACGGATAAACATACTTAAATACTTTTTTTGTAAATAAATACATATTATTCATAGAAAACACCCAGACCAGTACAAACAAACATGTTCATGCACACTTATGCTTTTACTGTGCGGGGATCGAATCCGCGACCCTTGGTTTTATAAGTCCGACATGAGGACCACTGCACCAAGCGGTCGTCTAAACCAAGTGGACCTCACTCAGCGTTATGCCAGGCTTCTGTGGGTCCTGGCGCTGGTTTTTAGTAGGCCCCTGCCGAGCGAGGTACACCGACAGTGATGCCGATGTATTATATACAAAATAAATGAGCAAAATAGAATAAATGTCCCAAATATATTTACTTAAACAAAAAAAAACATTATGGTGGTTTTCGTGAGTGACTACTACAGAGACTTTAGTAAGTTTAGGCATGTGGCCCTCATCAAGATTTTCAAGTAGGAATGCACTGCCAAACCATGGAAAGTGTAAAAGATCTGGCATTTTAAACTCTAGCTTTGCCTTTAAGCAGTGTCTACATAGCGGGTGCCAACACACAAAAAACTATCGCCCAATGAGTGGATCTAGAAAAAAACGTTGGCTTCAACGTAATGGTACATGTTTCTAGAGGGCAATAGCGTTGCTCATCCGTCCGTTGTGCCATCGTGTGGAGCCGGATAAAGGTAGCTGCAAACTGTACTGGCACCGCTCCAAACGTGCGAATAACTTGACATTCAAATTGAAGTACTGGGCTGCGGGTTGTACAATGTATTTTACAGCGCGCTAACGGTGCCGCGGTGCGTGCCTACAGCGAGCCGGCTACGGGTCGCGACCAAAACAACAACGTAACGTATTTTGCTTGCAGCCCACGGCCCGGCCAGCTGCAGCGCGCTGGCGGCTTGCCGTAAACTTTATTCGAGGCGACTCCGTGCTGCAGCTGTGCCGATGTCGAGCCGCGAAAGTGTGTGAAGACCTTTACAATGTAAGCTCTCCGTCAACAGATTTCTTTGTCATCTCAGGTATTTGCTCAAGACACACGCACGTATTGGGCGATTATCCGGCCCACCGTGAACACTTTCAGACGCCTCTTCGGACGAGTCTCGCTGAAGTGTTGGCGAAGGCATCCTTATTTTTTTGTTACTCGAGTACGCAAAGTAAACGCGAGTGAGTGTGTACTCACGTTTCCACATTGGGATGGGTTCTTTACAATGCAATAAGTATATCAATACAGTTATTTTCAGGCCTAAGTAGTTTTGAAAAATCAGTTTTGCATCGGCGTTTGGTAAGGGGGCATAAAAGTTATCTTACAACGAAAGTGATCATTTTGTCATCAGGAATTAAGATAATTATTCTCTTTTCTGATCTAAAGCCCAGGGGCACAAATGCGGCTTACTGTCGCCGCGACTCACGATTGTAGGCGATTAAGCCGCCGGGAGTGGTTGACAAAAGTCGCATTATGTGGCCTGGCGGTAAGTTAAAGATCTTTCGCTTCGTTAAAATATATATATAAAAAAGGTAAGGTGAATGGTGTGCTCAGCGAACCAATAAATAGTACAGAAGAGACGACCCAAGGATCGGTCTTAGGGCCCCTACATTTTCTTTCATATGTCAACGACATGAATAATTATATTAAAAATAATACATGCTATCAGTTTGCTGATGACACCTGCCTATTGGCTGCCCATAGTGACCCTAATGAAGCATGCGCTATGCTGCAATCGGACTTTAACGCTATTTTGATGTGGTGTCACGATGTAGGACTAGTTGTAAACGCTTCAAAAACAAAATTACTGCCGATTAAATCACCTTATATTAAAAGCGTTCCAGGGCATTATAGCTCATGACCATAAATGCACTTCACTCTTCTGTTTCGCTTAATTGTATGTGTACTCCCGTAGAAATAGTAGATTGCCAAACATATTTAGGTCTACAGATTGACAATAAATTTAACTGGTACAATCATATTGAACATGTGTGTAATAACTTGAGACAGTTTTTGGCAAACATAATTATTCTTACAATCCGGATCCCGTACAAGGTGAAGATGATGCTGTATAATTCTCTAGCGGAATCGTACATCCAATACGGTTTATGCAGCTATGGACGCACCTATAATACATACTTAAATAAAATAAATATCTAAGAATTTTTGAGGTTATCTTGAGTAGGTAAATAGAAAGACCCAAACCATGAACCGATGCCAATGCATTAATACATTTCAAAAAACTCTAAATCCATGCCTAGCCAGATAACGTCTTGGCAACGAAGTAACATTAAATCAAAAAGAAACAAACATTCATCTTTCAATTTAAAAGTTCGTTGCAACGTCCCCGGAATTTGTATCTCAATAGGAATGAAACAGATGGCCAGTGCTGTTTGCGGCAGTATTATCGACAAATCAAATCAGCGCTAAAAGGCTAGAAAAACATTTAAAAAATGTGTGTGTGTGTGTGTATGTGAGTGCGTGTGTGTGTGTATGTATGTGTGTGTGAATGTGAGTGTGTTTGGATCTTATGTGAATTGATGATAAATCGCATATTGCACGGAATCCAAAAGCGGAAACAAGAGAGGGCCAAGATTAGATGTGTATAAAAAATATATTTTTAAGATGGATAATTCTGAATCGATACATCATAATATATAATAACTAAAGTTCTCTCTATACCATGCTTCGTCTGGTCGTTTCAAATCTGGTATTAGTTTAAAAAGTAAAAATAAAAATAAAGTAAATGCAACAAATAGAACTCCAAGTTTTAGTAATATCGATACTTATAGAGCCTACAAAGCGCATACCTACGCTGGCCCAGGGCCAAATGGGACGCGAGAGGAGGCCAAATGGGGACGAATCTGGGGGACAACGCGAATGTAAATGTCACAAATTGCTCACACGCATTTCCGTTTTTTTAGACTTCCTGCAATTTAGAATAGAAAATAAATATTTTTTTTTTGAAAGAATACAACAAATTTGCAATTCTACAAAGATCTTAGATCTTTGAATCTACAAAGATCTCAAATAAAGAAAATAGTCTTGTGAATTCAGCCTGTAGTAAAATTGTTGACTTAGTAAGTTTTAGAGACCTCTCAACGATTTCATAAAAATACCTAAAATATTAAGACTGATTGATAACCCGTTAGCACCGTACTGAACCGCACATGATCACATTTGAGAGGACTTTTGCTCAATTCTATTATATTATTATCGTAACGTAAGTGTTGTTTGTTAATATTAAACAACAACATCACATACATTGATCTGACTCCATGGTAAGTAGCATAAGCTGAAGCTTTCAACCAAAATTTCCGTATACAATGCGATTGTCCTTCCCAATTTGCTCTACTCTTGTGAGACTTGGGTCCTATATCGGAGGTACATTCGTGTGCTCGACAGATTCCATTTAAAATGCTTACGTAATATTCTTAATATCAAATGGTCGGATCGTGTGAGAAACACTGGTGTGCTTCGACGGGCAAATGTCTATGGCATAGAGTCATACCTGATGAGGCAACAGCTCCGATGGTGCGGCCACGTCACGCGGATGTCGGACGACAGGGTAGCAAAACGCATCTTCTTTTCTGAATGTCAGGACGGCAAGCGGAAACAAGGCGGCCAGTTACTTCGTTTTAAGGACGTTCAGAAAAGACATATGAAGCGATGCAATATTGGCCCTGAGAAGTGGGAAGAAAGAGCGAGCTGCCGTCCAGAGTGGAGACGCTTGGTGCATTTAAAAGTAAATGACTTTGAAGAGCAAAGACGACTAGAACTTGACGCGAAACGAGATGCTCTTAAGGCCAGACCACCGGCGGTCATCTTTTATCATTATGTAGACGGTGTCCTTACGTGCCGCCGATGTTTGCGCGCGTTTAGTAACAAAATTGGCTATTGTAGTTATATAAGGGCACATGAGAGGGCAAACCACCACAGACCCACCATTACGGATTAAACGCAGTCACCGTACCGAAATCGGCATGGGTATATAGTATATATATATATATAAGTAGCATAAGCACTTGTGCGACAGATATCAGAATCAACAGTGGTATTACAAATCAACTTAAATAAATACATATAACACCCAGACCAGTAAAAAAAGACATGTTCATGCGCACAAATGTTTGTACAGAGCGGGGATCAAACCTGTGACCTTTTGGTCTTATGGTCAACTTCTTAACCATTCCACCAAAGAATCTATGCTGATAATGTGCAGCGTTCTAAGATTTCGTTTGGAATGCGGAAAATAGATTATCCAAATAAAGACAAGCTATTTCGCGAGGTATAAATTCAATATGAATTTCTGGCGACTCCAAACGTAAAACCAATAGAAAAGCAATTCAATTTACAATACGGAACCTATTGTGGAACTCGTAGGTATTTGAACACGAAACAATACAAAAGGACTGGGCAGGGTGTTAACGCCAGTTGGTGGGAAATGCGAAAACTTTTTGCATGGAATTTTTGAATGGAGTCCTTGTATGGATTATTTACCTTTGGTACAGTTACCAGCTTATTAGAGTAGTTTATATTTATTAAAGTACTATTCATCAGAAGACGCAGTGGTTAGCTGGACCTGTACTCTGAGATCGCTGTTCCCTTCACCGAAGAATTTTGACTTATTAGGTATTTAGGTACCTGTTTTATTGAAATATTTTTTTTTAAGTTCCTCTATTTTTGTGCATTAACAATGCAAATTTCTTTTAAATGTGTAATTAAATTACACTTAAAGAAAAATGGACTGCCACAGGTTGGACCCGAACCCGCACCTCTCGCAAGCCGGGTGATTGCTCTCCCAATTGAGCTACTGTGACACTTACTCATCGGTCCGAATTTTTTTAAGTGCTCCTTAGGCTGCAGCGAGCCATGATTCATCATCACTGTACAACATCCGAATGAACCACCTTTTCAGTTGTTTAATAATCGGGTAAGGTGAATCAACTAATTTATATAATTTAATTTTTATCAAAAATGTAATACTAGGTTAATTATTTATCAATTGTATTCTGTGTTGTGTGCCCTATTAAATAAATAAACCCCCTACTGGCCACAAATAACAATTTAAAGCGAGTGGCCAGCGCCTTCTTTTAAGTATAAAAATACTTCTGCCAGACAGAAGACAATGGTCTTCAGTCAATATTATTAAACAGTTTAAAAAAAAATTTGGTAACAAAATAAATAATAAAAAATTGTTTAAATTATTGGTGTATGTGTATTATGTGTAGGTGAGTGAGTTGTGTGGTGGTTTCTATGCTTGTTTGAGGGTGTGTGGGGGTTTATGTATTTCACAATTATAACAGGTATTTCAAGGCAAATAATACACACAATAAACAACATGGATCGCACAAGAACACCTTTGTTTTCACTCTAGCAATAGAGCAAAATTTTCAACAGGATTTAGAATACAAAATGTGAGATGTAGGAAAGTTTCACGGTTTTTCAAGCTCGTTTGTCTTTGAACGTTGTAGTACTAGCCTAAGTACAAACTTGGCGCGTACGAGAAATATTAACGTCATCATAAGTCCCAAACTTAGAAGGCAGGGTTGGGAACTTTGGAGAAAATAAGAGATCGATATTTCATCGATGAATTAGAACGAACGAAGAGAGTTTTTTTTTAATGGATTCTCTCTGTGTGTAATCTTCTGGCAGTCTGATGTTTAACCCCAAAACGTTAAAACCTGTGGCAAATAAAGGACATTTGCAAATGCAAAGGTAAGTAAATAAATATGATAATACAATTTGGTCATATTATTACATACATTTTTTTGTTTTTGCTAAGTTTTAGTTTTATGTTTCATCATATTGTAATGTAATACAAATATTCAAATAAATATTTTACTTTCTTTCTTTCTTATTCGAATTATCCCTCATAATATAACCTTTATGATTGATGAATGAGTGTCTATCTTTTTTATTTAACATTTAAAAATAAATAAATAAAATAAAGATCGCAGTTGGTAGTCGACTTGTAAATTTTACAGTTACATTAAATGTATCTATTATTTTAATCGAATACATGTTTCAGGAGTTAAGTTAGTCACTCTGGTATTTAAAAAAAAAAAATGAATACCTATACAACAACATCACGTACACTGATCTGACTCGGTGGTAAGTAGCTTAAGCACTCGTGTTACATATATCAGAATCAACAGTGGTATTATAAATAAACTTAAATAAATACATATCAAACCCAGACCAGTACATACAGACATGTTCATGCCCACAAATGTGTATAGTGCGGAGATCGAACCCTCACTAAATAAATATCGGTATTCATAAAAAAGATTCTATGATTAGCAGCAGGGACAGCCCTGTGCGAGTTAGAACAGGTATTCCGGAGAGACCAAAGATTCTACTCATTTATTCATGGGATTATTCTTGAAGCGGTTCTTAGACGCTGCAATGAGATTCATTGATTTCCGAAGTTTGCGTATATTTTACTATGCTTGCGCTAGATTATGGCTACTCACTCATGTGAACTGTAAAATCTATTTCAACTTACCTTACAGGCACATAGTAGGTATAAGTTATGTTGGGTTACAGATTAGGTTCTTTTTACATGGAATACACGTATATTCATTATATCATCGTATGTATTATATGTATCTACATTCAGAGTTTTTTTGTTAAAAACACATCTCATTTACCTACCTTTAAAAAGAAACTAATTACATAATACGCAGCAACACTATTTTCAGAGATTTCCGGTAAATACGTTAAATACATTGTCAGGACAAGGTTTTCACATAAAAAAACAATACAAGGTGTTACAAAAAAGTTTATTAACTGAAGGGTGTATGGGAGGATTTTTTTTGAGATTATGACTTAGGTATCTTTGGGAATGTTGTGCAGTTTTCTGGGCACAACAACACCCTTCAGTTATTACGGGTTTTTTGTAACACCTTGCTTAAATAAAAAAGAATCGCCGAAATGTATGTACGCACAAAACTTTAGACCGGCCGAATAAAAAAAAAATGGGCAGGACAAAGTCTGCGGTGTCCTCTAGATTTTTATGAATATAAAATAATTAACACATAGATCCCTGTTCCGCTGAATATTCAGCTTCACACACACACACACACAGCCTATATACGTTCCACTGCTGGGCACAAGCCTCACCTCAACTATGAGGTTGTATGAGCCGTACTCCACCACGCAGGCTCAGTGCGGATTGGTGGAGGGGTGTGTGTAAGGTAAGTGAGGCAGGCTTAACGACTAATATCTATCAATAATAATTCGGCTTCGCAACAATAGAATACCAATAAAATAACAAATACCTCCAAACAACAACGAAACTTTAAAGTAAGATTAATGTTTAATGATTTCAGAACAAAATCTTCAATTCAATAAATCATGGGTCAAATCAAAAACTACTTCAAGAACAATTCAATTAATCCAAGCGATTGGACTGAAAATAAACAGTTAAACTTTCGCGATTTAGAAATGTTATTCCTTCAATTATTCCCATTTTCAAGAGTTTTCGGCTCATTTAGTTAATTGAAAAGTCATTTTAATCTCGACATCTGGCTTCGGACGAAGCCCCGAAATATTTGATATCTAATTTATCAAATGACTAGCACTTGCACAATGTACTTAGGTAATTTTGTGTCATCATTTTTATGTAGGTTTCCTAAGAATGAGTAAATGGACATAACATGAGACGGCTTATTCAGTTGTTTTTAGTTTCCTGCTATAATTTTATCAATAAAAAATGTTCAGAAGTTTTAAATAAAATACTTTAAGTAGGCTGATTGCAAAACAATATGTTTTTTGTTTTAATACGTGTAGGTATTATCCGGTTAATCACTTCACTTCGCTTCACGTTACATTATTCAGCTTTTTAACACAAGAAATTAAATCGTATTGTCATCTAAAACATATCCTACGAATGACTCCATTACTTATGACTTTTATTTCATCGTTCTTAAATATTGTCTCTTTGCTGTATTTTTAAGTTGAATGACCCAAAAGGTATTAACCCTAGATGGGTTAAATCTTTTTTTCACGCCCATGAGGGGCAAAGATCATTGGCCTTGGACAAATCTGCTACGCATCCAAAATTAATTAAACCTGTCATGAATGTTAGCTGATATGAACAAAATTCCCTTACAAAATTACGGAGACGTTAAACACGTGATGACATTATTTTTTCACATGTTATTGGCGTGTTTTTAATATTTTGCCTTATGGAAAATATGGCGACGTAATGTATTGTTGTTTTAAGACCCGTCAAATGAAAAATGCAATTAATTAAATTTTCAAGATTTTTCTAAAGGAAAAAGGTACACAATGACTCCAGATTTCAGACTCTATGATCTTTTAGAATTTCCAAAGCAGAATGATCTCTAAGAATGTCAAAAGCATATACATAATTGAGAGTTTATTTTTTGTCAAAAATAAAATCAAAATGTCTGCGCTGACCTTCCAGGTAGACCCATGAATTCATTGGATTTCCCTGACCACCTTGAACTTCCTTAATTTTTCCCGATTTTCTAGATTGTGGACACCACCCTTTTTTGTTAACTTTTTCGCTTGAGTAAATGTCTTTTCATTACACTAATTTTTTTTTAATAAATCGCTCCTAATACAACTAAACCAAAACAACAATCGTTTGCAAATGCACTTTAAAGAGGAAATCTGGCAGCCCGCGATAATTACTCGATGTAAGATGTTGCCAACTTTTGATATTCAAAACTTGCAAAAGAAGAAAATTAGTTTTTTTTTTATCATTAGTACCTATTACGAAAATGTATACGGCAGATACGGTGCTTGCTACGCCCCTGGTTTGTAAGTACATACCTATTCGCTACACAAATAGGTTTTTTCTTAACAGTCATATGACATGATAATAAGGAAAGGAGTTGAATCATCACTTAGATTGTTGATTTTATCCTCATCATCATTGACAATAGTAAGTACGTCGGTTGTGCGTTGTGCCAAATACAATTTAGCCAATTAGCAAGAGTTTACGTTTATAAGTACGTAGAATTTAACAGATTCTTGACGCTAGGCTTCGACTAAGTTCTGCAAATCTCTGCGTGTTTTATTTGACCTACGGACATTTATTTTGTTGAACCCATACACTAACGCCGACAAACCGAACGCCTCTCTCGGGCGCCGTAGATTTGTGGGGCACTCCCAAAAACATGCCTCGAGATTTAGCCCGCGTCGCAGTTTGCACTCCGGGCCCGGTTATGAATACAAATGGGATTCCAACACTTGCTATGGAAATAAGATCTTTCTTATCCCATACAATTGTGGTACTCGACAAAGCCAGACACGTGCTTCTTTTAAGCCAAATTCACACCTGCCACTTTCTGTGACCGCGGCTCGCTTCTAACAGCGTGTCAGCCAATCGCCGCGCCTCAATCGCTGACAGTCGCGATTTGAGGCGACAGTATGACGCAGGTGTGCTCTGAGACTAAGGTATGATATGACTTGTTGTTAGTAAATACTTAAACTACTGCCTCTTTGGTGTAGTGGCAAAGTTTCAGCCTTACATACGAGAGGTCCTGGGTTCGAATCTCAGGTCGAGCCAAAATTGTTTCTGAGATCTTCTGTCCGGAACTTTTCAAAAACAGCTCAGAGTCGGAAAGTTGGCGGAGTTACACCCCCGTGCCTCGGTGCGCACGTTAAGCCGTTGGTCCTGCGCCTGATCTCTCTCCGGCATGTCGGATTGCCGTCTCACCGAACTTAGAGAGTGATGGAACAGTGAGTGCACCTGTGTATTGCGCTCACACTTGTGCACTATAATATCTCCTGCGTAGTTGGCTGATCTCTGTTGAGATTTGCCGCCGTGGTCGAAATCGGCCAGGAGGTCAATTAAATACTTAAGCTACAGTAAAAGATAGCCAGTGCCTCAGTTGTTGACGATTTCAGAAGTAGTGCATTTTCACTGCAGCCATATCAAATCTTAATATCAAGTGTTACCCTATTCTTCTTCGCTGCTTCTTGTCAGCCCAATTGTTCCGAAGCAGTGGTAGGGTTAATTTATATGTTGGCGCGTGTAATAGTGCCCCTTGTGGATCTATTTCCTGAAATAAATTGATTTTTATGATGTCATTGTTACGAGCAAAAGTATTAAAAGTCCTGTCACTACCATTCTCTGACAGTCGAAATGACAAAAGTGTCAAAAAGACGCTCTTACTCACGCATTTTTTCTACCAGTCTCTTAATAGCCCACGAGCGCAGTTCACTTTGTATAATCTTTATCTAGAAAGCGGATGTTCAATATTGTTCAATGCTTTCCCGAGCTATAAAAGCGTTAGTAAGATAAACTTAAAGTTTGTGTACTGTAGTAAAAGTCTGTACCCTAGGTCCCTAGGCTAACATATACAAGTGCCGGGGGCATATTGTACCCACGTTGAGCGGGAATGTTGTGCAACGAAAAATGTAATACATTGTGTTACTATGTTACATTTGATACATTATATATGCACATTTTTTGGTGAGTAGGACTATGGATAGATATGCACTGGTCATCACGAAAATCGACCACTCTCGTATGAAAATACTGCTGTCATAATTTTTGTAGAAACGATATGTTAACGTGAGTGTTAGTGAAAAATGTGACGTTACTTTTGTAATGACCTTAAAACTTATAACTTTTTATAAGCTTCCATGAATTGATGAGTCAACATGAGTCATTCCCACAAGGATTAAATGTTTATCTGATGAGCTCGTCACACAAACCTTTGCATGATTTGAACCCACATTCGCCTGGCATAGTCTGCCAGTTAAATTATTAGCGTTTCATTATTAAAGTACTTAAAATGGACCGCCTTATTTAATCCTCCATTTTAATAGTTAAAGTGTTAGTCGGTTTCTAGCGATCTGCACGACCGCGGCACGAGAACGCGATTCGTTACGCCGAAGAAGAGTATAGTGTCACTTTTAAAAACTTGGTCGCGTGATGTCACGAGTCGTGGTTGAATGAATGAATGAAATGAATGAATGAATGAATGAAATTTATTATCTGCTCATGAATAAGGTACCTACACTGAAGATGGCATATTTTTAGTTTGTTCTGCTTACTCAGCCATTATTAACAGCATGCAAATTTTGCAAAATATCAAGATTTCATAACATTTTAAATTTTAAATTAAATAAGTAAAAAACAATAACTATAATAAGGTTAAAAATAATAATTTAAATAGTAAATAAGAACATTATTTGCACTGTTCGCTAGCAACCGACCGTTAGCTTTAGGCTTAGGCTACACCTGCGACGCGCTTCTGACAAGCAATTACTAACCAATACTCAGGAGTGGCCTGAGCCTTAACACTGTGTTTAATATACAGTTGAACAGCTCATTACTCAACGGGGGTCTGTATGCTGGGAAGATTATGATAAAACTGCGGTATGAACTTAGCGCCATAACTCCGCCTGCAACTTTACAAGCCACAAGTGCAAGTCGCCCAAGAGCTTAGGGTTGGCAAAAAGAGTAGCTATCCAGACATTTGGCCACTAACTACTGGTTAACGGGTCTAAACGCGATCTATTTTAATTATTTTGAGATATTAGGTACTCACTGCTCGACGTTTTGGCTGGATTGCACACAGCCGTGGTCACGAGCTGACTGGTGGCTTGCGACGTCGTCTGCTCGGGCTGCAATCCAACCGAAGCGTCGAGCAGTGAGTACCTAAAACTCATTAAAATAGATCGCGTTTAGACCCGATAACCATAAGTTAGTGTAAAAAGGCAAAGCGAAAGTTTAAAATCACGTATTTGGCCACTATCTCACCTGATGTTAAGTGTCACTGTGGCCGAGGACATTAGTAAGAGTATATCCTAAAGTGAGCTAAAACAAGCGACAATACATAAAACTTCATCAAATGTTTCGAAGAGAATCTAGACCTACTAATAATAGTCTCCTAGCCGATTTTGTCCACGGCGGCCAATCTTAACAGGGATCAGCTAACGGCGCAGGAATTGAAGTGCACAAGTGTGAGCGCAATACGCAGGTTTAAATGTTTCTTCATTCTCAAAGATCGGTGAGATGGTAATCCGACATGGAC
Source organism: Pyrausta despicata (assembly GCA_963921415.1). Lineage (NCBI taxonomy): Eukaryota > Metazoa > Arthropoda > Insecta > Lepidoptera > Crambidae > Pyrausta > Pyrausta despicata. The sequence continues at coordinate 13,024,746 of OY992861.1, read as the reverse complement.
GGAGAGACATCAGGCGCAGGACCAACGGCTTTCCGAGGCAGGGGGGTGTAACACTGCACACACACATGACAGAAAATCTCCCAAAAATTTTTTTGCCACAACCTGGGATTCGAACCCAGACTTATCGGATGAAAGGTAGAAAATTCGTCACACCAACGAGACAGTCAAACTACTGGGCCTACTATAAAAGTATCAAATGGACAAAGAGTTGCCAAAGTTAATCTGGCATTAAACCAGAACTAAATATTACTTGAGCAATATGAAGTCAATGAGATAAAACTGATAACCAGCGGCCGCCTATGACTTCGTCGCGTACGAAGTTCGAACAAAAAGTAAGAGTTTTAGCCCAATCTACTCGCCGAGATCCTAAAAACAGTACCTCAATCAGTTTTAGGCCTTAGCACCGCGACACAGGCTAGTGGGAAAGGAATGTTCTTACACAATTAATATAGAGACACTATGTAGAATACCAACTTAGTTTTCTTGTTATTCATTAAAAAAAATGATATTTAGAAGCCCTACTTCCTAAAAACGGTCGAAGACAGCCCTACGTCACTAGCTCACCACTCCAGCAATTTGAAAACTTTCAGTACTCCACGATTTTTATATAACAGAACCTTGCAACTAGTGTTGTCTACAGCAAATTTTTTTTTATATTGGGATATATAAAGTATAAACAAATATATATATATCTTGCCGTGTACACGACTTATACATATCTTGCACTCAATTAGATGCTGCATGAAGTTTAATAATATATTTAAAATTTATTTCACCGAAAGTGCAGTATGGCATTGGGCATAAAGTCCGCCAATCCAAGGCCATAAGGCTCATGGTGTTCCATACCAGTCAACCAAATGCAGAAAGGTAAATTTGGTTCTTGCGATAGCATTTTTAAACGACTTTAAAATAAGGAGGAGGTTCCTAATTGGAAGGTCAAAATACAGCTGTTATAATATTCTGTGATACCGCTGGTACATCTGACAACACTATCTGCAGCGCTCTCTAAAATATTAATCTGATGTCCTCTTAGCGGATGTTCTCGTCTTAGTTATTTTAAACATGTTCCTCTTTTGCCTTCGGAGATGAGTTTGAATTCTATTTATTGCGATGACATTTCTGAATGAAATATGTTGAATGAAGAATCGGCAGTGAATTTGTTTGCCTTAGAGTTCAAGTTAATTGTATTTTAAAACCACTTATAGAGGTAATTATTCATAAAAGGTTTTGGCTAAAGCGTTCATTTTCCAAAATTTTTGTCATTCCTATTCTTGTGGTAGCTGCCTCGTAGGTACATAGAATCGGATTGATTGATTGCACTGGAGAGACTTTTTTTCTCAAAAGTATTTATATATGTATAACTTTATCGCGTTGAACGTGATAACTACAATTTGCGGACTTTATTCTACCTTTAACTTAAACTTCTAAAAAGTATTCGTTTATACCACATCAGGCCTGACAATGTTTGTTATGTCTAGTCTGTCCAGTTTCGACGACCGCTTGGTGCAGTGGTCCACAGGTCGGACTTCTAAAACCAAGGGTCGCGGGTTCGATCCACAGTAACAGTACTGTCGCACAGTAAAAGCATAAGTATGCATGAGATTACGTGTGTTTGTACTGGTCTGGGTGTTTTCTATGTATAATATGAATAAAAAAATAAAAAAAGTATTTAAGTATGTTTATCCGTTGTCTAGTACCCATAACACAAGCCTCGTAGCTTAATTTGGGACTAGAGAATTGGTGTGATTGTTGTGAAAAATTTATTATTACTATTTTTACTAGTCATCGTCACATTCCAAGTCGACTGTAAAATAAAAAGATGATTAATTATTTGAGATAGAAACTGAAAATACAACTTGGTAATTCTGAGCTAAATTATAAATTCTTAGCTAAGATGGTTGCACTATCCTATCCTGTACTGTATTGTACAATACGTGTGCCGTGTACAAAGATGACTGCAGTGCCGTGCGATAACAAACTTCAACTGTTTCATACGTGGCTTATTATGTAGTTTGCTGTTTCAGCTGCAAACTACGTGGGATTGTATTGCTCCAGGGTCCATGTGAGAAATTGTAGTGCACTTATGTCGTTTATAGGTATACCAGGATACACAGACTTACCTACTACAAATATCTAAGTGGGGCATTGATGGGAGCCAACATTTTATATAGTCAATTAAAAGTAGAGATGGGCCGAGTAGTGGTTTTACCGAGTAACGGAGTACCGAGTATAACTCAGTTTAAAACTTGCCATACCGAGAACTCAGCCGAGTTACTCGGTTTAATTTGAGGCCCTAAAACAAGATCAAACCTGACCGCAACGCACTGCCAGTAATACCTACTCACTTTAATTTTGGATTAATAAATCATGAATTTACGAATTAACATAATATGTATTTGATTTTAAGATATATCCCTTGAACTACATACAGTTTGTCAAATAAGTTGGCGATCCGCAGCGCCCTGGCTGCCTTGTAATTAACCAATAGGAATCGATAAACGCCAGATTAGGAGCTTTTTATTGACGTAAGTATATAGTAATTTGGGTACATACCTTAATACTTCCAGTTGGCCACTCGCAAACTTATTCCAGGCATGCTGTTTATTGAGTTTACATAACCGAGTACTCGTCACTTGAACCGAGTTATTCGGCCGAGGACGATTATTAAAAAAACACCGAGTACGCCGAGTACCGAGTACTAACCGAGTACTCGGCCCATCTCTAATTAAAAGTAAATGACTTACCTGTTCTAGTGCCATCAAAACGTAATGGCGACATTGTGAATTGGGTGGATTGTTTTAGACAAGATCTCAAGACTATTTAACCATAGACAAAAAGAGGCGTGTTATAAGTTTGGACCCTATTCTGTTTGTGTGTCTGTCTGTGGCATCGTAGCTCCCGCACGAATAGACTGATTTCAGTGCGATTTTTTTTACTCGAAAGGTAATTAATCACAGTCGTTCTTAGCTATTTTGGCTATAGTTAGTCAAAATCTCTTCAGCTTTTCAAGCTTACCAGCTGTTTTAAAAAATAAATAAAAAGATATCCACTTTTTTTAAAATTAATTTGTGGAAAGGCAAAGGTTTGAGTAACTAAACGTCGACATTACATACTCTTAACTGAATTTACAGTAACGGACGCAGTGCGGCTGATTGTGACGAAATAATAGTCAGTTATTAATTAGCAAATAAAACTATTATTGACGCTTACCTTCAGATACCCTTTATCGTAAATCAGGGTTGTCCAAAACTCCCAGCACGTTTGACAATGCCTTCAAATGTCACCTGTTTATGGGCCATATATTTGGGGTCTCGTAAACCCTATCTCTCGATTGGGTTTATCTCTGAAACTTGCGCGATTCAGAATCTAGCCATCCCTGTCTATCGTGAGCCGTGCTATAGCCGTGTTGAAGGACTGGTGGCGGTTACAAGGTCGTGTGATTGTTAGCTGGAGTAGTGCAGAGAAAGGCAGCGCTGTGTTTCGAGCTCTTTTAAACGTCAGTCACACGTCGCTGTAATGCTGCGCCTCCCGCGGGGTGAGCACAAACATTTTCGTAACGTATTCGTGTCGTCCAAACGTCAGAAACTGACAGTTTCCCCATATAAAATGACAACGTAACTATAGGTAAACGCAACGAATTCGTTACGATAGTAGATAGGATAGTATAGACGACTGCTTGGTGCAGTGGTCCACAGGTCGGACTTCTAAAAACCAAGGGTCGCGGGTTCGATCCCCGCACAGTATAAGCATAAGTGTGCATGAAAATGTGTGTTTGTACTGGTCTGGGTGTTTTCTATGTATAATATGTATTTATTTACTAAAAAAAGTTGTCTAGTACCCACAACACAAGCCTTTTAGCTTAATAATTTGGGACTTGAGAATTGGTGTGATTGTTGTGAAATATTTATTATTATTATTAAAGTTGTTCGTGCTCACCCCACTGAAAGTCAGCCGATATCACACCGTTTTTCGACAAAGATGGCCGCGCACAGTATCGCGAGTCTTAGCGAACGGGAAAGCTAGTGTAGAAAACACGGAGGAGGAGTGCAGAGTACACCCTTTTGCTGGACGAATATTGTTTATTAGCGCTGTTTCATTATTTATAGTGCGATATGTGACAGAGGTTGTGGTTGGGTAAGATCTGTGGATCGTGTGTTTAATTCGATAGGCTTTGATGTGGCCGTTAAATTTTATGAGGGTGAAGCTCCAGGTTTGTTCCAGAAAGTGTGGGAGAGATTGGAATTTATCGGAGACCTACATTTAGAAACTTCAACTAAATACAAGAATATTTTTGAAGACTTGAAACGTTATAAGATGTAGTTATAACATTATTTTACGTAGAGTAGATTCAAGATTATTTGAAATAAATAAATAAATATACAAACAACATCACATACATTGATCTGACTCCGTGGTAAGTAGCTTTAGCACATGTGTTACAGATATCAGAATCAACAGTGGTATTACAAATAAACTGAAATAAATTACACCCAGACCAGTACAAACAGACATGTTCATGCACACAAATGTTTGTACAGTGCGGGGCTCGAACCCGCGACCTCTTGGTCAATAGTCAACTTCTTGACCATTACACCAAACTCCAAAGTGGTCATCAATAAAAAGATGTATTAGGTACATTTATTAAAATATTAGACAAAAGATATCCGACCGCTAGATATGAACCTACTGTCAAGTAAAATTAATGCAGTTGTGCCTTGTTAAATCTGCCAGTTTGGCATTTGGTCTGACTGACTATCGAATAACTTTAACCCGGCAGTTGCGCATCGAATTGCACGTTTCTTGAGTGAACAAAATTGAAAGTTGGGTCCTAGTTGGCCCTTTCTATTTGCACCACCTTCCCGTATATTTGGTATCTACTTTAATATTATGAATGCGAAAGTAACTGTGTCTGTCTGTATGTTACTCAATCACGCCAAAACTTCTGAACCAATTTGCGTGAAATTTAGTATGGAGATACTTTGATACCCGAGAAAGGACAAACGCTACTTTTTACCGCGAGTAAATGACGCATTCCCATGGGAAAATTCAGGTGGGCCGGTCGCTTTTACGCCAGAACTACTGAGCAGATTAAAATGAAATATGGTTGGGAAATATTTTGAGACTTACGGAAAGACATGATTTACTTTTGACCGCGGGAAAACAATAAATTCCCATGGGAAACATTACTTTACGGGGAATTCGATTGTTTCACTTCTAAATTACCAAAGATTTGAATTATATTTTGATAAAATTGGTATCACGGGAAAACAGCGCATTCCAAAAAAAAAACTACCCGATGCGGACGAAGTCACGGGTAAAAGCTGGTTTATTTTATATCTAACACCATATAGGGCGTCTTCAAGTATTTCTACTAGTTCGGAATCAACCGTCACTACTATTTTCCGAGTGGGGAATTTAACGAAATTATCGGTCTGATGTATCGAGGCACCGCAGTACTCACGGTTGATTAATGAGTACTTCATTGTTACAAATTTACCGTTACAGACAAGCTTTGGAATAGATACCGCCATAGTTTTTATGTGACTAGTACTTAGTGCCCTTTCAGTTTTTAAGCTATTGCATAGCTTCTATCGCGGGCTTTGAGCGCGGCGACCGAATCAACAAATTCCGTAACGAAAAAACCTAACACATCGTCTAACGTCGTTTCAGTTCGAACGAACGACATTGAGTGAGGAGAGCGCTGGAGCTCTGTATTACAGGCCCCCAAGCCTAGTTCAGACTCCAGTTCTCTCACAATCAATTCAATTCCACCCATAAGATGTAAATTTGATGTACCTACTGTGATTGTGATAGAAGAAAATAAATATTATTATTGTTATTTCAGTTTTACTTTCAAAGAAAGCAAAGAGCTTCATAAGTATTAACACTCAGCTTCTGCAAACGTGACGTATACCATTGCATTCAGTAAAATTCTAGAAAAGGAACCAGTTTTTTTCTTGCTTCTGGGGCCTCTGGGGTTGGACTTAGAATAAACCAGGAAAAGACCGAATATCTTCACATGCAACGTTATAAAAACACAAGGCAACAGCGCGAACATCTGCGATGTGGAGAGATGGTATTTAAAGGAGCCGCCAAATTCAAGTACCTGGGATGTACCATCACGGACACAAACACAAGGGAAGAGGAGATAGATACCCGCATCCAAAATGCCTTGCGTTGTACTGCTGCCCTCCACAAGGTGCTGGTGTCTAAGCTTCTTAGCAGAAGAACCAAGATACGGATATACAAAACTGTCATAAGACCGATCTTGATGTATGGCAGTGAGGTTTGGACACTAACCCTCAAAGAAGAACAAAAGCTCCTGGTGGGCGAGAGGAAGATCATGAGGAAGATTCTGGGTCCAACTCAGAGAGAAGATGGAGGATCCGGAAAAACCACGAGATCGAAGAGCTGGTCGCCGAACCCAACATCCTGGGAGAAGCCAAAGCCCAGAGACTTCGTTGGTTGGGACATCTAGTAAGAATGGGGGAGGATCGTAGCGCCAAAGCAGCGTTTCACGGGATACCTCGAGGCCGCCGCCCCGTCGGCCGGCCCAGATACCGCTGGAAGGACGCTGTCATGTCAGATCTGCAGGAGCTACAAGTTGCGGACTGGCAAGAGGCGGCGCAAGACCGGATCAGATGGCGTTCTCTTGTGTCGGAGGCCAAGACACACTTTGGGTCGCTGCGCCAAAGGAGTAAGTAAGTAAGTTTTTTCTTGGTCCAAGCTCTGTATATTTTTGCCCACTCTCCTTTTACTAGAAGATTTTTTTTCGAGTAAATATTACTTTCATTTGTTTTTCCGCCTCTATTCACGTAATTTGTCTGTGCTCACGATTATTCGCGTGCAAAATTTGAACGTACAGAATTGTGTTGTAATGAATACCGCTCATTACGGGCTCATATTAAGTTATTAATATTTTGTAGGTGCTCGCTCGGTAAGAATAGTGTTGTCTTGGATGATTAATGAATTCCAGCTTTGGAGCTTTGTCTATGAGGATTTTGTCGCCTCACAAGTACATATTAGGTAATCATTGTACACAAGCTTCCCACTAACTGCTTCAACCGCGTTGAATACGGCTCTCTTATTACATATAGCTTGTTATTATATTGCTTATAGCTTATATTTTCAAATCTGTAATCTTAAATATATATAGATTGTATATTTTATTTTAAATCTCATGTGTTATCGGTATTTCATTATTGGTATTATTATTCTTGTTTTCTCTTTTATTTATTTTGTCCCACCGCCCACTAATAATTTCTGTTTAGCTCAAAGGTAAGACTGGTAGAGAATGCCCTGCGGCGTTAAGTCCACCTTTTGTACAAAGTTTTGTTGTGCAATAAAGCTTAATCAATAAATTAAATATAGCTTATGTTCATCAGGGACAATGTAGGATTCTAATGACGACCAGTCGTGACGACCACTTTGGTGTACCCAAGAGGTCGCTGGTTCAATCCCCGCACTGTACAAACATTTGTGTGCATGGACATGTCAGTTTGTACTGGTCTGGGTGTTATAGGTATTTATTAAAGTTTATATGTAATACCACTGTTGATTCTGATATTTGTCACACAAGTGCTTTAGCTACTTACTACGAAGTCAGATCAATGCATGTGATGTTGTTGTATATTTATACTTATTTATATTTTTTTTGAGCCTATGAAGGTTTGGCCTGAGCTTTAATGACATGAATACATTTTTTTTTAAATCAACATACAAAGGCGTTAGTGTTATCTCTCATAAACAATGTTTGGAATGCCTGCTGATGAAATTTTCCTGTGAGAAACTAGGACTAGGATTTTCTAGGATAAATAAAATGTATTAAGTATCCAGACAATAGCCCGATATTTCACGCCTTTCGCATGCCTTTTGTTTGCCCTCCTCTGTGCTGTCAGTTAATATCGTTCGGGTTCAATGAACCGCGGCAGGCAATTACGGGCCTGTCCAACTCTGCAATTAGATACTAATTAGCTTTCATGTTCGAATAATTTTAATCGAACCGAACGCTGCAACGTTCCGTTTAAAGTGATTTTTCAGAAGAAAGAGCCTGAAACGTCAAATAGTTTAGTTGAGCCTGCTTTATAAAACTTTATTTCACAAAAATAATGTAAAAAATGTGAAATTCACGGAAAAAACAATATTCTTCCAGTCAAACCTTTAAGCCTTGCAGAAAGATAGCAAAAGGTTCAGCATACACTTACGCCTAACAAAATACCGTGTCTGTATACCAAATTTCATCAAAATCCGTGCAGTATTTTCAGCGTTATTGACGGACAAACATCCATACAAAGAAACTTTCACATTTCACATTATGAAGTGTTATAATAACTTAAAAAAATGGGTGATCGTGGTTGGGGGGTGTTGAACTATTTTTCTATGTTCAGTTCAGTCTGAAAAAATGTCAGCCTAAATACGAGTATAGCGTCAAAAAAGGCGCTACTTAAGTAGGTACTACTTTTTCATCTAACTATACATACTGAAAAACATTTTAGAGCTCTAAGTTCAGTTAACATTCAAACACGAGCACATTTTAAAAAGATTTTTCCACCTTTGAGTAGTATTTTTAGATGGAACATTCAAACTGCATTAGTTATTTTCCTCGGGAGTTTACTCTGTAAGACATCTCTGTGATTACGGTCTGTTATCTTGCTCTTCCGGATATTTTCGGTGCTTACCTCATTATAATGAGTGAGTGAAAGACTAGCTAGAGTAGATATTTTAATTTTACCTTTGTTTCACAAGTTTGGAAGCTAAAGTAGTAGAATGGGTAAATCTACGTTACATAGTCAATAAACCATTGCGGTTATAGATTTTTGGATTGCATTGTTTTTTTTTTTCTTGAATTGGGTTTCAAATAACTTGAGGTTTAATTCGATGATTTTAAGCCGAAAGGTCTCGGGTACGATTTCAAGTGGGTGTACAATACATTTGAGGCGCGCCGGAAGACGCTTCGTGGGCAGGCTCTCTACAAGATGGACCGAAGATCTGGTGAAGGTCGCGGGAAGCTGCTGGATGTGGGAATCGCTTACCTGCTATGCTTAGCAGTGGGCGTTGAACGGCTGATATGATGATGATGTGCAATATATTTATTTGTGATGGTCCCACTTGTTCTGAGTAGGTACGCTTAAAGCTAGCTATGATTCGAATAACTCGCATCATCGGTTGATTCCAAGCGGTTCATTCATAACGATTCGACTTCGAGTTTTTTTCCTTTAGTGGAACCGGCAGACGCTGTCCTGCCCGCTGTTTTCGCAATTGATCAATATTTACTCATCGTTTACACTTTCCCTGGACTTCAACAAATATTTCAAGGCAAAAATTTTTGAAATCGGTCCAGCCGTTCTCGGGTTTTAGTGAGACTAACGAACAGCAATTCATTTTTATATATAAAAAAACGGTTGCCTGTAAAGTCGGTTTTACGGGCGAAGATTTTACGTGACACCGATCATGTTTGAGTGGGAGAGAGACGCAAGGCATTCGCCGGTCTGGCAGGCCTCTCTCTCGTTCGGTGACTCATCGTTACGTTACCGGGCGTTACACTTTTTCATGAGTGACTCCGAGCCGCAACCTAATTTAAGACGTTGTCACGTCAAAAAAAAAACGATCGGCTTACCTGAATTTTCCCATGGGTATGCGTCATTTTCCCGCGGTAAAAAGTAGCCTATGTCCCTTCTCGGGTCAAAATATCTCCATACCAAATTTCATGTAAACTGGTTCAGTAGTTTAGGCGTGATTGAGTAGCAGACAAACAGACAAAGTTACTTTCGCATTTATAATATTAATATGGATTAATATGAATTAAATGAGTTGCACAAAATGTTCTAGAATTGTTTTTCAGAGTAAGACCCCCGTCGCGGCACGGTTAGCGTTTTCGTCTAATCCCGAGTTATCTAGTGCGCGGATATCCTGGCACGGTTCACGCTAGCTGCCGCCCCGGTTATGGAACAGTCAACATCAGAAACAAGACAAATTTTTGTTTGCCTTTAATAGCTGCACTGAGCCTTTTTAGAGATGTGAAAGTCACTAGAAATCAGTTATTAACGGATAGTTAGGACATGATTAATTTTCATTATTTTAAGCTATTGCGTAGCTTTTCATCAAGAAATTCCGTAACGAAAAAAACCTAACACATCGTCTAACGTCGTTTCAGTTCGGCAGACTTCGGCACTGTGTTTGTGTTCGTGCGACTAGGCGTATGCGTGTAATCTTGCAATTGCTTTAAACCGGCATACTGCCGAGTGCCACGTAATTTTTTTTAAATCTTGTTTCACAACTAAAAGCATTTTTATTATTATTAAGAGACCTTTACCGGTCAAGCTTGAAAGCTATGCTAAAGCAGGACGTGTTTTGTCTGAATATAAGTAATACAAATAAATAATTAAAGGGACTATACATATAATCTGTTAATTTACAGTCCAATCAAAACATTAGCCTTCATCAATCAGTACATCAGCCTTGTTTTGTGCCCATCGATTTTTTTTATATTCCTTCCAACTCTACAAAGGCAATAGGAATTTCACTATTCCCTATTCTTTGCTATTATTTTTTTCCGTTTTGCATTTTTTGGCTGCGAAAATGGTAATCAAAAACACGCGTGCAGCGCACCCAACACTCAAAGAGCTTTTAAGCCGTTTCATAACTTCTGATTGTACCCTCATATGAGATTCCATTCTACCTGTGTGCTCATGCCATTTTGGGCCTTTTAGCATTGTTTTAAAGGTTTACTTGTTTGGCAGAAGAGACAAATCAATGAAGCTCTGTCCGAGTAATTGTGAAATGCAGTGTTAAGGTACGCGAGTGTGTTTTGTAGGCACGAGCTGTAAATCGGAGATAATAGGAGATTATACTGTGGGTTTTGATAGTCGAAATATGAGGTAGAGCCAGTGCCAGCCACATATGCGTTCTACCTTAGCCACGGCTCGCGGCTGTCTGAGATTCGACAGCACGAGGCATAATATGTGAGCTGGCTTTTTGTAACGGATTGGATATAAAATTGCAGTGTTCTGTCAATAAAAAAAGGTTAAAATGAATCAGTGCAATGTTGGCTTTTTTCCATTTACAGCTCGTTAAAGTTATTAATGTGTGAATGAATAATGAATGAGGGACTTAAAACCTTTTATTTTTGAATATAATTTTATGGTGGCTTATAGAAATGCTTCTTGCTTTGTATTGGGAAGGACTCACCAGGCTTGCCATTTTAGTAGCAGAAGTATTAAATTTCATGTGCTGTGTAATGCCATCCAAAGTTTTTCCTTATTTTATATTGTCACTAGCTGACCCGGCAAACGTTGATTTGCCATATAAAAAAAAAATCTTGTGGACAACCCTAATCACTAAGGGATATGAAAAATAGATGTTGGCAAATTCTCAAACCGACTCAATATGCTCACAAAATTTCATAAAAATCAGTCAAGCCGTTTCAGAGGAGTACGAGAACGAACATTGTGACACGAGAATTTTATATAACACAGATTTTTTTAACACAGATCATGACACCAACTCTCGCTTCCTCTCCACATCGCCACCTAACGTAGACGTACAAGGTATCCCGTCGTATTGGACCGTGAAATAATGAATTCTCCCGGGACAAGGGAGTTCTCCACTAAAACCGGGAGTTTATCGCCTTAACAGCGCCCATTGTCCCCGGATGCCGGAAAACATGATATTTGCTTCAGTTTCGGAATTCGGTTAAGAATATAATCCGGGTCGCGAGATACGGATCCAGTACCGATTATGATTTTGGGGAGACATTATTGTTTTAGGCTGTACATCCTTAGAATAAAGTAGGAATTAGAAATTAGAAGCGTGAATAACTAAAAAAAATAAAGAAATAATAATTAATTTATTTTAATTTCATTACTGTGCTATAAATATTCGTTTCGCATTCGCAGTGGTTGCAGCGCTTTGGTAGTGATACCAAAAGTTAAACAACCTAAGGCGCGGTCATGTTTGGGATGGGTGACCATTCTGACCATAAAAGTGACGTCTATTTATAAGCATCTCCGTGCTTCGGAAGGTACGTTAAGCTGTTGGTCCCGGTTAATATTGATAGATATTAGTCGTTAAGATATTATTAAGCCACCCGAAGGCCTCCCTTCGGGTGGCTTTATAACATCTGACAGTAAGGTTGGTCACTTACCTTACAAACACCCCTCCACCAATCCGCACTGAGCCGGCGTGGTGGAGTATGGCTCGCACCACCTCATAGTTTAGGTGAGACCTGTGCCCAGCAGTGGGACGTACATAGGCTGATGATGATCTGCTATTGATATTTGCATTATTAAATTTCGATCAAGTACTATTTGAGTACGGATTTAGTGAAAGTCGCGAGTCGCAGCGACATAATGCGCTGGTGTGCCCTGTGCTTTACTTCTCCGCTCCGTCTTATAGGCTTCTATAGAACTTATACAGAATATGGGACCGGCAACTAATACAGACCTACGTCAAGAACTAGACGTGTCAAACCCTTTTTCTAGTTTCGAGCTCTGAAACTTTATGAAAAAGGATTTAATATTCCGAATAGCTGCTGCACAATATAAAACGTCCCGGAGTTTCAAAAAGTTAACTTCAAACTCTACATGTAAAGCGGAAAAGGAAATATAATATCCTTCAAGTTCCTTTGTTCTAGTTCGGCGATAGAATTGAAATGTAAAAGTGGGTTAGACAGCGTTTGTTAACATAGCTTGAAATTCGCTTGCCGTCACATCGTCCATGAAAATTACATTAGTCAGAGAAAAGTGTCTTGTCCATTATCCAAAGGAAAAAACTTTCTTATGTCAATCCAGCGACGGGTTATGTCAACATTGGAAATTAGAGGATTTTTTGTGCTGCTCATAATTTGAAGTCGAAACTATTTAGGTATGTCCTCTCTGTGCTAACCAACAGAAGTGAAAATGATAAAAAGGCAGTGTGTTAGAAGCAGTGCGATGGTTATGACAACTATGGAAATAAGAACATTTATTTGTGCTGCCATAAAGTTGAATTTGGAACTATCTAGGTATATCCTCTATGTACTAACCAACACAAGTGATAGCGACAAAAAGGCAGTGTGTTAGAAGCAGTGCGATATTCGTATATCAATCCCGGTGGGAGCGCAGACAGCTCTCAGGATGCGTTTCTCGTTTGCATTTTTTCCTCTTTAAACTTGCAGTTCTGGGGTTCCGTAACAGCAGATCCAAGAGGGTGAAGGCTTTTTCCATTATTATTTTGCACTAGCTGACCCGGCGAACTTTATACCATCATCTTTAGTCGCGACTGAGGAAGGGAAAAAAAGTTATTTTTTCTATATACTTTTGATATGAAAACCATGCCGTTAACAATTAGGAACACATAAGAAAGAATAGTAAAATTGGTGCAGCCGATGTGAAGGTATGAGCGTACATGCATTTCGGCTTTATTCATTTTATTTATGTGGATACCAGTGAACCTGGCAGACGTTTACCTGCCCGTTGTGTTAATATACAAATAAACCTTCCTCCTTGACTCACTCTATCTATTGAAAATAGCTGTACCAATATCCGTTGAGAGATTTTAAAGTACGAGCCGTCGTTATATACATATTACAGACATAGGGGCAGACGCGAGCAGCGACTTTGCTTTATACGAGAAATATGTAGTGAAGATACACAACGAGGTAGCATTTAGCCCTAATCACACCTGATGTTAAGTGTTGAGAACGCCGAAGGTGGAAAAGCATTATTCCCGTGATCCTCAATCTCTGAGGCACTCTGGCATCTTAAATCTTACTGCTGGAACACTTAAATGTCAAACATTATTGTTATTGCGTCAGAATCAGATCAGATATAGCAAGCCAGACAGATTAAGAACAAGCCCAATCACCAACCAAACCAAGTACAATATGTCCCACTAGAAATCAAACCACGGACCTATGGGTGTAAAATCGGTGGTATAAAGCACCATAGACGTTAAAAGAGACAGAAATCCCTATTTGTAGACATGCAGCGTTAATGCAACGTAACGCCTCGATGCTAAACCGTGTCCGTGGGAGCTCCAATGACATTCGGCGTGTTGTGGCATGGCGGATAGACTGCCCCTACTTGATGCAGTGGATTCGGCTGCATAATAGTATAGCGAAATAGTTCATCTTTATTGCTTTTTTTCTTTTTTTTTTGTGTCAATTGTATTATGTGGATGACTCTAAACTACTTTATAAAATTCTTACTGTATGGACTATGTAAGTCTGAAACAAATGGTTTTATTTATTACTAGTGGCCGCCCGCGACTTCGTCCGCGTGGAAAGCCTTTATCTTAAAAATTCTTTATGAATTGTAGCCTATATGTTATTCTGATGTATAAGCTATATTGTGGTAAAGTTTCATTCAAATCCATTCAGTAGTTTTTACGTGAAAGAGTAACAAACATCCATACATCCATACTTACAAACTTTCGCCTTTATAATAGTAGTAGGATAATTTGCACCTATAGGTAAATGATGTCGGTAACTTATACACACCTTGCTAATTTCAGAAACATAACTCTGTATCACAAACTTGCATCTAAGATGTTTGCTGACGCCTAATTATCAACTCTGCAGCTTTCAAAGCCGAACTGAGCAGGGTAGCAAATCTACTTTGTTAGCTACTAACAAGCTTTAGGGAAGGTATAGTAATTGACTGTCACTTACTTATAGTTTCTATTGAATCTGTAAATCTTCGAAATAAATAATACATAAATATATAAAGAAATATAAGTTGTAGAAAGAATACTGTCATAGAACCCTCTTCCAAATTAGTCAAGAGCTTTATTCCATAAGTACATACCACACTCGGTGCTAAACATAATTTAAAAAAATTGCGGAATTACAATTCCTTCTTAAGATGCTGTAATTTAATAAAACAGGATCAAAAATACGTTTAGTAAGGAATAAAGCTTGGTTCACATGTCATGTTAGCTTCAGTTCCGTATACGTTCAGTGTCCAATTCTAACCCAAATTTAACTAAAACTACTATTGAAAAAGGTATGTAGGAATATTTTTAACAGGACTAGAACTGAAACTCGCGTTTCGCGAGTTACAGTAACTCGCGGACAGCGTTTAACAGAGTTGTTTCATGGACATGTGTGTGTGAATCAAGGATAAAAAGTGACCGATTACACTTTCAATCTCAAACCATTCAAAATGGTAACGTTATTCAAGCCTCATCACTAGTAAATTTTCCAGTTCCATTAAGCACAAATAAGTCCCAATAAATCCGTTACACTATTTTTCAGTGATTTACGCTTAAACTTTATTACATCTGCATTTTATATTCCACAATGCTACAAATTACTTTAACGACTGTAAATAAAGACACAATGGTATCTTTACCACTGTGATTGTATATTTATGACCATTGTGTTAGTGGTGAGTTTGCCAGCAAATTTCTAACGGGTTTGAATTTCTAAAGTGCGTCTATGTTACAGGAGGTTTACATGTTTATCATAATCAAAATCAGTTTTAAGACTTCCCCGTTAAGAATCCCACATAGATTCTCAAATAATCAGGTTACAATAAATAAATATACAACAACGTCATATTACATTGAACTGACTTCGTGGTAAGTAGCTTAAGCACTTGTTTTACAAAAATCAGAATCAACAGTGGTATTACAAATGAACTTAAATAAATTCGTATAACACCCAGACCAGTACAATCAGACACGTTCATGCACACAAATATTTGTACAGTGCAGGGATCGAACCTGCGACCTCCTGGTTAATAGTTAGCTTCTTCACCATTACACCAAAGTGGGCGTTATCGGCCTTTCGGCCTTTTTCTAAATATACTTACGTAGGTACGTACTTACAATGTGTTCTTTTTAAGGTCGACGGTACGCACAACTTGTCGGTAGACGTTCTGCGCTGCGCTTTGCATCAAATAGATTATTTAATATACTTTAAATAAAAATAAATAAATAATAATTTGTTTCAACGAACACACCAATTACCTAGCCCCAAACTAAGCGTTAGCTTGTGCTGTGGTGGCTAGGATAACGGATAGAAATACTTAAATACATGTATAAGCACCCAAGACTCGGGTACAAATGCTCGTGCTCATCACACAAACATTTGCCCCTAGCAGGATTCAAACCCGCGACAGCCGGTTTTGTAGTCTGGACCTCAGACCACTGGACCAAAGTTGTCGTCAGAATACAAGAATACAAGCCGTTGGTCCTGCGCTTGATCCCTCTCCGGTCATGTCGGATTGCCGTCTCACCGAACTTTGAGAGTGATGGAACAGTGAGTGCACCTGTGTATTGCGCTCACACTTGTGCACTATAATATCTCCTGCGTATTTGGCTGATCTCTGTTACGATTGGCGGCTGTGGTCGAAATCGGACAGGAGGACTTTTATTACTATTACTATTATTACCACGGACAACGAATTATAGGGGGTCCGATGCCTTCTACGGATTTGAGTGTAGGGGCTTATCCGATCGCTTATTTTTATCAAAAAATTATTTTTATTTATTTTGTACATATAAAAACTTTGAGAAACATTAATTCTATCCGGAACCCTACCTTAATCGCTTAATGCAGATGAGGGCGGAAGTGTGGTCTCCGCGGCGCCATTGTGCTCACTTCCGACACACACGCCCCTACGGAACCCCTTTCTTTGCTCAGCTAACTCGTATTGTGTACTTTGGAATTTAGTTCGAGTTCTGAAGTTTCTTAATGTAGCTGAAACTAGCAACACTCCTAGTTTTGATGTAAACATTATTTGAAACATACATTAATTCTTAAATCCCGTGTTGTATGCCTTTCGATTTGTATGTTTTCTTTAATAATTTAATATCGTAGCAATTCATTTATCGCTCTTTTTCCATCTAGGTCAACGATTTATAAGGCGTCAATACTTTCTAACGCGTAAATAACAATGGATTGTGAGTTATATAATTAATTATATAATATAAGACACTAGGCTAAACCTAAGACAATAGCAATCTTCAGATTTACGTCACGATACAGTAAAAAGTCGCCTTAATTAAGAAATGTTAGAGAATTTAAGTAAATAAGATATTATTTGTAAACATCAATTAATTAAAATAGTTATATGATATTAAGTCAAATGGCTATATTTTGACGCGAACCCCCTTGCGAGGTGGTAACCGTAGTAAATATGAGTGTCAAAGCTCAAATGGGCCTTGACAATATGTGATTGTCAAGGCCCATTTGACAACCGCTGAAACCACTTTACTAGTTTGTGGTATTGTGATTGATACCACAACATTTCAGGATTTCAGTGACAAATTGTTCATGCAAATTAAACCGGAAATGCGGTCACGGCGCCAGAGCGCACTTCCGTTTCCGAACCCTTTTTGAGAGATATTGTTAGTTGAACATTTTTTTAAATTTTCCAGTTTCTTTTTCAGGTATGGATGGTATTTCTTTCTGCATAATATAATAAACATAATGAATCTATTTAGAATCATCATAAAAGATTTTGGTACGCCAGCACACAGTCGCGGGACACTGTTGCTGCGACTCGCGACAGCGTGACAACCAGTCATTGCGGCCAAGTCGCTGACAGTCGCGAGTCGCGGCGACAGATGCCGCAGGTGTGTCCTGACCCTTAAAAGGTTCGCAGAAAATTAAAAATAGAGAATTTCGCATGACCCTTTTGATTGAAAGAAAATACTGTTAAATAAAATAGACTGGAAAATATCAAATAGAAATTGAAGGCTTTGTAATAGCCAATTACTTCTGTCTTCATTAAGGAAATAATTACAAGGGCGATTAGTATTGTGTTCCGAAGGGGTGGCGAAATACATTTTCTTTTCTTTTAAACCGAACTAAGATTTTAGCTATTTATAAAGGCTAACGATGCCGCTACATTTTAATCACGGTTTTTTAATAGAAGATTTTGTTTCCGAAGACAGCTAAAGAAAAAATCTTTAGCAGTGTGATTTACGGCTGTAAAAAGTCAAACAATTGAGGAACTTACAGATCCACTGTTAATTAATCAGTTTAACGCCGTGTGACAAAAAATGATGCAATTATTTGGTTAGTCAGTATTTACTTGTTGCATATTCTTTGAATGTATAAATTTACGCAAAATACATACTGCAATTTGACATGAATTTCAAAATTCTAGTAAAGAATCTGTTGGTAATCCAATTTATTCATCTCTAAAATGTCGACACACAATATGGTTATAATTTGAGCTGTACCTATGTGTAAACTGTATACGCCAACTAATCGATCTTAATCAACTAACCGAATATAAACATCGTTATATTGTAAACATTAATCAATTAGTCTCAAGTGATTTGTACACATAAAGTACCTAAATGAAGAGGGAATAAGGTATGAGTTAGTTGTTAGGTAAGTTAGATTGTTAGTTTCAGTCAAACCAATTTAGTACAACTAAATTTTCATAATTTTATAAGCTCAAAGTTAAACACGGCGGGCGGCGGGTCATCATGATATGACTATAGTATCTTATGATACAGGCAATTTTGCAACAATAATAACAATGGTAGCCTGATGTACTGGCCACTGTACATTTAAGAATATAAAAAAGAGAGAGATTCCTGTTAAAAAGTTCCGCCTATCTGTACTAAATTATAAAACTTTTCAAGTATTTGTATAAATTTACTAATTTCTTTTTAGGGTTCCGTACCTCAAAAGAAAAAAAACGGAACCCTTATAAGATCACTTTGTTGTCCGTCCGTCCGTCCGTCTGTCAAGACCGTTTTTCTCAGGAACGCGTGGAGGTATCAAGCTGAAATTTATATATGATTCTTAGGTTAGGCTTTTAGGGACACCTAAAAGATGTAGAAAAATCAACCTTCTAAGCCAACGCAATCAAAAGATACAGCCATTTAGGCCGCAAATTTCCGCAAATTTTCGAAACTCGCACGGGAATCAAAACCTACAGGGTACTTCCCGTAAACTTAGAATCTTGAAATTTAGTACGAAGTCACGTCTTATAGTACAGATATAGGAAAAATTACGAAAACCGTAAATTTTCAGTTTCATCATATAAAAAAAATTGACAAAAAAAACTGAAGTCTACAAAAAAAATCCTACAGGATTGTACGGAACCCTCGGTGAGCGAGTCCAACTCGCACTTGACCGGTTTTTTTTTTAACCACTTCTGTCACGGGTAGGTTTGAAAAACACATGTATTATTTTTGAAGTTAGCCGATAAAACTAACTCTAACTTGTATTCTAACGATTTATGAAATTAAATAAATATAGGGTGAGGTTAGGCAACAAGTCTGAGTAAGGGGCTGGAATGTTGTAGAGTGGGTACCAATAACTAGCTTTTTAGTTTCCCGTATGTAAGTTTTTTACCGTTTACACCAATCAGTGCAGTGTGTAATGAGAGAAATTTCATTTTCGAAACATCCGCTTAATCAACCATTATCAATGGCATGTCTATCAAAACAATCACAAAATGTCAACATTACCTAAATAGATAAAAAAAATATGAGTTATCATCACCTATCGCAATTTTATTATATTACTATTTGTAAAGTATTTACTATGATGCTGCTGTAATTTTGTTTAAAAAAAACTGTTAACTGGCCACTAGCAGCAGTTCTAGGGAGCCTAGACAAGTAATATTGCCTACTCATTGACGAAATCTCGACACTTCGTTTGCAATTGAAAAAAAAGGAATAACGTGGCTTAGCGATGGCAGCTGCCATTTTTGAAAACTTTACAAACGATAGCGAATTTCGTCATCGATGATGCTAAACACCCTTGTCTAAGGGCCCTTCGTCCTGCTGCGATGGGTGCTAGTTTACGCAGATGCATTCCGGGAAGCGCTCAACCTCGACACTCGCCAACTTGCATAATCTTCGAATTCCGGACGTTCTTACTGTTAGTTGGAAGGCTGTGTATGAACGAGTATTCAGACCGCGTCATTAACAAGAAATGACAGGAGGTTATGTTTGCACTTGATTTAAGATTTTGGGAATTTTTATGTTTCTGGTCTTCTCTTTAATGTCTCTTTCGACCGGGACCGAGTGGCAGGCAGAGGTGTCGAATATTAAAAAGTTCACACCACAGCAAAGTCGCTTGTGTTCGGAAGCCAACAGGACCCTCCGCACACCTCGAGTTAACCGTCACCGCCATTTTTTAACTCAGTCGCACCAACGATTTGAGTGCGGCGCGTAGAAGACTCCTCTGTGCCACGGTAATATTATATATACAGTATTCCAACTTCATATAAACGGACGACGCGCGAGCTATACCTACGCGCTCGATCTTGGCATACGCTTGGCATGCTACAGTCGCGAGTGCGCGCAGTGACGAATGGACGGTGTGCTGGTTTTTAATCAGTAACCGCCCGAATTTTTACTCGAAATAAGTGCGAGTAGCTATTTAACATGACAATTAGAATATATAGTGCTGTTTTTGGATTGCGGATTTTTTAATCACTCAAATATAATAATTAAGCATTTCGTTCATACGAGTATAATATTAGTAATACAATCAATGCGCAAATAATTTTCAGTCGCAAATTTATTAGACCGATTTGTTATAAAGTCACATACATAATAATCATCAGTCAATAAAACAACTTGCATTTTTATTGAACACTTTCTATTCAAT
Source organism: Pyrausta despicata (assembly GCA_963921415.1). Lineage (NCBI taxonomy): Eukaryota > Metazoa > Arthropoda > Insecta > Lepidoptera > Crambidae > Pyrausta > Pyrausta despicata. The sequence continues at coordinate 13,004,180 of OY992861.1, read as the reverse complement.
TCACAAAGTATTTTATGTAATCCAATAAATATGTATTGTTACTAAGTATCTGTGCTTATAAATAAAAGGTAAAAAATGTACCATCTCAAAACTAGATAGAAACTCAAAGTAGGAAGATGCAATTAAAACGCTGTAGGTAGGCGACAGCGACAGCCCTATCTCATGCTTACGTACCGCGCGGTAGGTACTTATTTCAACGACACGGCCGAGTTGGAATACTGTATGGATAATATTACCGTGTCTGTGCTACGGCGTGGTGTGGCAAGTATGCTACGAAAATGGCATTCTTTCTGCATGTCCTTGAGGTTGACTGGCAGAAAATGCTTTTAGCATTACGTCCACCCTTTGTACATTTCTTGTGCACTAAAGTTTAAAAAAATAAAGAGAAGCCCATAAGGCTATTGGAGGACGTCTTTTAAGACGTCTACAGAATCCGCTGGAAAGCTTCAAATAGCAGCACCAGCACCCCATTTGTCATGGCGTGTAACTGTTAGTTATGACGATACGGAAATATTTTTATATTGTACTTAATATTAGTGACGTCATGCTTGAGTGTCAGAAATCGGAGTCAATTGTGACTGAATTTTTTGTACTTAAAAATTGGCTTTATTAACTTCATAGAGGCTGTTTCTTACACACCATGGCCTTGAAAGTATTTACGACAGGTGTCATCGTACTTATTATAATTTTAATTCTATTCTAGTGTAAACTTACTGATGTAAGATGAAGTATTTTCTAACTAAAATTTTATTCTATGTCTTGTGTAATTTTTGATAGTCGGTATTTATACATGCATGTGTGTGTATATATGTGCGTATCGATGGTAGTGTGTAACAGCAGGGTGTGTATAAGCGTATAGTCTGTACCTACATCAACAACTTTTTACTATTGCTAAATACTATTGTTAAAATGTAAATACTTCATATACCTGAAAAGGTGAAACATAGAGCTCGCATTTAAACAACCCACATCCTCTGTATGTACCTATGTTTATGAATGAATAAATGATTATGATTATTATGATTATGATTATGCTTTACAAACTTTTATCTAGTCTTACATGTCCCGATGTTTATTTGTTTGTAATCAAATTAAGCTTGCTAGATCTTTTATTATTTGTAAATTATATACTGTGTGTATTACAATATGTGTGTACTACTATTTAACTAAAGGTTAGTTTGGATGACAATGTACACGCATGTCTGTTACTTACTTGAACAATAAAACATAAATTGAATTTCTTTTCTTATTAACTTCATTTTTTAGCGTTAACAATGCAAAATTGAAGAAAAATGTTTCTTAGATAACTTATAAGGGCAGATAACAAATTTTTGACGTGACAACGTCTTATAAATTGGTTTGCCGGGTGACACTTCAAGAAACTGCGTTACGCTGCTCCGCTCACGTTCCGCGCTCACAATGAGAGCGAGTGAGAGGCACGCGTCCCTTCGACTCGGGCATGGTTAGCCCGCTTAAGAGCGAGTGAGACAGACATAAAAAGTGAAAGGCACGCGTCCCTTCCACTCGAGCACAGTTAACCCGCCTAAGAGCGAGAGAGACAGAGCGAGAGAGAGAGAGTGAGAGAGATAGGCATACACACCGGTTCAAGTTATACGAATGATTATTCACATTAAAATTATTTTACCACTCAAAGTCGTTGTCACGTAAAACTTTCGCCCGTATACCGACTTTACAGGCAACCACTGTTTTGTAACTGTTAACTGCTTACCTATCTTATGATTTGTGTCCTTGGTTATTTATGATTTAATATAAGCCAGCCTACATTATGCTTCATAAACTTCATTAAATTTCATAAAATAAAAATAAAGGAAGAGCGGCACTCCCTGGTACGATATCACATACCCAAAAGGGAGTAATCAATATAACTATTTGTTAAGAATGTTTTTGGAAGCAATAAATATTTTGTATTTGCAATGTGCCAAGTTCACTAACCAACTTTTCGGTAGTTATCTGTCTTATAATGACGGGACATCCATGTGCCGATCTTTCAAAGTTCTGCTCGATACTTAGTCACCTATCTTTATTCAATAGGATTCCAGAAAACGCAGATGTGTATTTTACTTGCAATATTAAATTAATGATCGGCATAATCCTTTTCAAACAATAAAATGCAAATTAAATATAATTGAAACAAAGACCGTCATAAACTGTGATGAATGAAACAAAAACAACACACGATTGACGGGATCAAAGGGGATTTATGTTAACAAATAAAAACAGCACCTGGTGAAACAATACGGATAATTAGAGCCCCTACTCTGTCAGCAGTTGCTAAAGTTACAGATATAGCCACCCCTGTCACTCTTAAGGTTTAGTGCCTTTTTAGCGTAACAGATTTAGAGTTAGGAAGCCAAAGGGAAGCGCTTCCTACCGACCGGATGTTATGGGCCTTATATGCCGCGGTTCATGTGTGGTACTAGGCTAACAGCGCCATCTAGCCTGTGGAGCCGTATCAGCGCTCGCTGTCGTGCTTGCAACCGTTAGGCATGCGCTTGTGATGGCGAACGGTAGAGGTCGCCACACCTTGAACACACGCGCCGAATTGCATTCGGCCGAGTGCTCGCTTCGTGTGAACAGATTGACGTTGACGAATGCTGTAATAAATACTGTCTCGGCCGAGAAACTTGTTACTGTCTCGCCCATTCACTCGGCGTGTGTGATCACGCCAGCTAGACCAAAAAATACGAACGAAACAGGAGTAAGGCCTCAGACTCGAAACGGTCCGAATACAATTAACTTTGTCGTTTATAGATCCCTCAACATTTTTACGACTAAAACGTATTATGTATATGAAAACCGTTTAACATTTTCGAGAGAGTGACTTGAAAAAGAAGGATTGTGTTCTAGAGTTTGGTTTATGTACACGAATGTAAGGGCGAGAAAATAAGTAAGTTTGAAATACAATAATAGTGATCATGTAGACGAGATTGTTCCGAGATGAATCTAATCCGTCTTTTGATACGCAGAGAAATTAATCAAAAAGTAAATAGGAGGAGTTCGAATCATAGTTTCGAATTTGTTCAAGTCCCAAACAGTAGACAGATTACCAGTAAAGGGTATATAACGTCAAAAGATTATCTATCATAGTTTGATTATAACAACGAAGTCCAGCGTATTTAGAGAGACATATTATTTTAAAAGTAGGTTCGAGCACCTATCGTTGGTAAATATAATATTTCAAATGTCCATTGCTACCTCCTCTCACCCTCACTGATTTCACTCATCTCATCTCATTAGCCTACATACGTCCCACTGCTGGGCACAGGCTTCACCGCAACTATGAGGTGGTACGAGCCATACTCCACCACGCAAACTCAGTGCGGATTGGTGGAGGGTAAGGTAGGTGGACCAACCTTACTGTCAGATGTTATTAAGCCGCCCGAGTGCCTCTGACTAGGCTTAACGTGCCTTCCGAAGATGATTTCTAAGAAAACATAATTTACGATTTCAAATATACACGCTTGTTATCTTGCCAGGTTTGTTCGTCTAATTATGTCAAACATTAACGTCGTTTCTGTTAAGAAATTTGTAACTGAATTGGAGTCCAATGAATGGTGGGACCCGATGGTACAGTCACCAGCCAAAATATTTTTTTTACAATGGAAACCGATAATACATTGTGAGCTGATTTTTGAAAACAAACCTAACAACCTTAAACAAACCTTTCTTTTATAGACAATCATAAGTACATAATGCCATCTTACACGTAGTCGGTTCCTATGACAGTTTAACAGTGTGCCATTTTATCCGACGCTGCGACGTTAAGAAATATCAGCACTGACAATTCTCTTTGAATGATGATCTTTTCAAACCTTTTTTAACCTGTATAGATTATTGCTGTAAGATCAATGTTATTGTCACAGCTTGTGTCGCAATACTTAGGCCTAAAATAATGGATCAGGTACCGTTAGAAAGGTGTCAAGACGTTTGACAAAGCGTCAAACGTTGTAGCGGGTGGGCCGCTAGTTTCATTTTAATACGGTAGTTGACACCACCAATCGTTGACGTACTTTTTATCAACTGTCAAAACGCTTTTCTTAATAGAGTTTGTATGGGAATAACACGCTTTGACGTCATCGCGTGCAATGCCGACTGAGTGACTAATTATCATTTGAATTCCAATTAAAAATCAAATAATACGAACTGCAGAAAAATATTAGTGTAAAGGCATCTGAAATTATGAATTATTTTAGAGAAAATCAGTTTTTGAATATTTCTTTCATAGTGGAAACAAGCCTATTATATATTTGGACATAGCAATATAGTGTTCAGATATTTCATTCGGCGACTGTACATTCATAGGACTGTCGATTCTCTGTAAAATTTGCTCAACTTTCCCCCGAATTTTGACACTTGGCAACAAAAGACAAAACTCCGATATTACAATGTTTGACGGAATGACTTGTTTCAGTATGAATCGTTTGGAATGAATGTTTTGATGGCATTTTAGTAGGAAAATTTATTTTTGCAATGATATTTTGTTACAAGCACAAGAAGGATACTTGACAATATACACCACTGCACACCAGGGTTTATTTATTTGTAATAGAGGACGATTTTGCAACATTAATCGTTATCCAATTAGTATTTGTACCAACTTGATGTTCTGTCATCTGTAAACTATTATATTTCGTTATTAATCGTCTGGAAGGGATCGCTCTTGCGCGATATGACCGCGTTAATTGTACATATTTCTGTGTATGTTGATTTTTGTATTTTTTTGTGGTGTCCAATAAAGAGCTTAATAATAATAAATTCGTTTATTTCCAAAAGTATTTTTACATAACGTTACTGAGTTTTCCCGGTAAGTAGTCTGAGACACTTGTAATGGGAATAACTCGCTCTTTCCCTCGGTGGTTAACATTAGTACCAATTTTATACACTGTAATATAATTTTTAAAATTTAACGAATTTACTTTATATTTTACTCGTACTTTTACAATTTTACTGTAACTATTTTACTTTAATAACTGTAATTAGAGCTATCTAACTTTATCGAGTAATCCTTCTAAACTAAGCTCTCCTTGACTAGGCTCCAAAATAGGTTCTCCAAGCAGCAGAGCAATTTGTGAAACTCTGTAACAATGCAAGTGGCGCCAAGACTGAGAACTGCATTACTTTATTGAAGTCGCGACCGAGTGATACTAGGGTGACCACACACTACTCTTCTGACCATACTTACTTACTCCTTTTGGCGCAGCGACCCAAAGTGTGTCTTGGCCTCCGACACAAGAGAACGCCATTTGATCCGGTCTTGAGCAGCCTCTTGCCAGTCCGTAACTTATAGCTTCTGACCATAGTTTTGATAAAAATAAAAAAAATACGTCACTTTACATTCTAGTATTCTTGTACCAATAAAGAAGAAGCTACGCCTACTAAGGTAGGCTCAGTGCGAATATATGGATAATCTTGTAAGGATAGGTATGACTGGTAAAGAATGCCCCAAGGTGTTAAGTCACGTTTAATACAAAGTTTTGTTGTGTAATAAAATAAAGCATAAATTAATAATTAAAAACTACCAGATCTATCGATCAATCGTCGGTTTCATCGACCGGTAGTCGATGGATTCTGTAAATAAACGGTATCAATCGATCAATCCAAGTTAACAGATCAATTCAACAACAAAGAGTAAGCTCTCTAAGTAAGTAATTCGCGAAACTGTAACAATGCAAGTGGTGCTAAGACTGCAGACTGCATTACGCGGCGCGAGATTACACACGTTGAAGTTGCGGCCGACTGATAATAGGGTGACCACACAATAGGCTTTTGCCCACAGGATAAACTAAAAAAAAACACAGTCATAGGCCTCACCCAACTGCGAGGTCGTGTTCGCCATTCTCTACCACGCGGGTTCAGATGAAATTCATGTTTGCAAAAAAAGAAAAGAAAAACATAAGGACGCATTCGAGTGTAACCAAACTAGCGGCTTAGTGCAAATTAATGGATAACCTTATTGAGTTAAACTGTTCAAATAAAGATGATTCAAGTGAATCCACCGTCCTATATAATAAAAAAACATGTAAATATATGTAAATATTATAGCCATGGCCTACCTCATCAATAAAACGTTTTGCTTCCGACGATGTAGGGGACATATCTCATTGTCCCATTTGCCTATGTCTCTGGTCTTTGTTCTTGGAGTACTTTTTGAGCACCGTCGTCTCGGCTGCCGAACCTGAGAGCCGGTTCTTATGCATTCGAGAAAAGTTCACATTCCTAAGAAGTACGATCGAATTAACATTTTGAAATAATTTCTCAATTTACGCATTCTCAAAACTTCACAATCGTTTACTACTCGAACGCAACGAGTGGTCCTGACCAGTCGAAGTTTAGTTGAGTTGTTGATAAAATGAAACTTTCAACAAGAACTTGAGTTTACAATTTATTAATTACTTGCGCAGGATTTTGCGTTACACGTTTAAATTATTAAAAATCTTTAGTTGGCTCATTTAAAATATAAAAAAGCGTTTTAACCGTTAAATATGTACCGAAGTAACCCGAAATTAAAATTTGTGTATAACGGCCTTGTTGTAACAACTGTCATGCCGCAATCTTATTACAATAAAGCAAACAGTCTGTTACAAGTTATTGTGTAGTTTTATGATTTACGTGACTTCTTTGATATATTTTAGTTAAGAAAGCTGCTTGGGGTTCTTTCTTCCCCAAAAGAATTGCGGTTGCCTAAACGAACGGTTCTTTAACTAGTTATTCTCTTTGCTGTATTCTGATGGTAAATGTTGGGAGGGTGCTCCAGAATACGAAACACACGTATCCTTCGAACTTTTTAATAGAAATGGCAAGTTCACTTACGAATTTAGAAGAAAGTACGAATGAACGAGATTTCCTGGGACTGACATACTACGAACCAAATGGCTAGCTGCAAATGTGTTCACACACGTGACGTCCCACAAATGGCATCTCCCTTTTTCCCAGGGTACCAGAGTCAAGCTATCCGTTAAGTTCATTAAACAGGAATCTCCTTGAGGGACCTTGTCTATAATTTTTGTTTTGTGTTGTACAATAACGTGTTAATCTATCTATCTATCTATTTTTCCTCAATTTACACCAAAATCTTGGTAATCCCACCCCACAGTTTCGGAACCGCGACTAGTTGGTGAGAGTGCATTAGTTTGCTGAAAGTTGAGCAACTCCATACAATATTGCAGCGAAAACATGATGAAATCGCCGATGAAATTTCATGGGCCGCTAACTTTTGATACGAGAGCGATGTATATTTTTGGGTTTGATTTTAGCTGTAATAAAGTTCACTTTTTTGAGAGCTATGTAGCAATTGATAATCGATGTTATAAATATGTGTCCACGTGCTTCAATTATGTCATTGACTAGAAAAATTGATTCGTGTAATTCTCTCATTTTTTGTCGTTCTGTAAACCAATTTAAATAACTGATCTATCTTCGTCGACACGGTCTCTTACCGACAGGTGAAATTGTGGCTATATGTCGGTCTATTTCTATATATATAAAATTCTCGTGTCACAATGTTCGTTCCCGTACTCCTTCGAAACGGCTTGTCTGATTCTTATGAAATTTTGTAAGCATATTGAGTAGGTCTGTGAATCGGCCAACATCTATTATTCATATCCCTTAGTGATAAGGGTTGTCCACAATAATTTATAAAGCAAAACAACGTTTGCCGGGTCAGCTAGTCAACTTAAAACCAATAACACTGGGAACATGACTACAAGAAATCTTTCAGCATTGTATTATTTTGGCAGTGCACTATTTCAACACTTTTGTAAGTGCCATAATCACGGAGTCACTTGCACTGCCTTCGAAGGCACTTGCAACAGTGCCGAAATCACGTGAACATCTATTCTTATGTTGTTCACCATGATACTATATACATATTTTTAAACAACGGGACCTTTAAATTACAGCACTATTTTAGAAGCGTTTTAAACTTAATTTCGTTACTCTGAGTTACAAGGACCGCAGCCCATCAACCATGTTGATTGATGCTTGCGTGTTTGTAAATGTTTTAGTCTCTCAAACACAATACATATTTGTTACTTTTCAGCTTTGATAAACTGTGTTTGAGGATGTAGCACGCCATAAAAAAGAACAAGTGTTTTTGTGTTTCTATGTTTATGTGTGTGTTTGTGGCTTCGTAACTCCGGAACGGCTGGACCGAAATCAAAGCGGTTTTTTTATACGAAAGATTAATTTAATCACGGTTCTTAGCTACGAGTATACTTGTTCAAAATCCGTTCAGCCGGATTAAGGTCACCAGCTGTTTTCCTGGCGTATTTGGAGGTTTTTAACTGGAAAGTTATTATTTTATATGATAATATTTTATATACTATAATATAATTAATATTTACTTTTATTTATGATATTATATCTATAAATTATGTTTATTTATTTTTGCATTTATTATTAACCACAATTTACATTTAATTTTTACTGCACCCATTGCCTTCTTTCTGCATGACCATGAGGTTGACTGGCAGAAAATGCTTTTAGCATTAAGTCCACCCTTTGTACATTTCTTGTGCAAAAAAGTTTTAAATAAATAAATAAAAGAAGTTATTATTATTACTATTATTTATTCAAGATAAAAGATTACATTGATCGTAATCGTGATTTTTGTTAGTAATTTTCTTAAAAACTATATTAGTACAAAATTAAAATGAATAATTTATGCAGTATCCACACGCGCAATTTTTTAAAGCATTTTAAGCGTTAAACTCCAAGCAAATGAAGCGTGCCCGAAAAGCGGAGTATCATCGCGCGTATACGTCACCGAGTGAGAGCCACTCCGGCCGTTCCGCAAAAAGCCGGGAACTTTTTATACGCCCATTAGTCGGAGTGTCATTTGACTTCGGAGAATGTGATTTTTTGCCGATTTCCCACATTGCTGCTACCCCGAGTGCAAGACTCGGGGTTTTATCGCTTGTGAACAACGTATTTTTTTTCAAGTGTTAATATTTTACTTGGTTATGGAAATGTCTATGTTACAATCTCTTTTAAAGAGAGTCCATTGAAAGAGAAAACAATTAAGCCCCTAATTTGGTAAATTAGGTACCGTAGTTACCTGAAAAGTAGCACAAGTGGGTAAATTCGTCTAAAAGAATTTATTACATCTTGACAAATATAGGCATTGTCCTTTTTAGCCTTTGTTGTAATTTGAAATTAAAAATAAGGTGCCCTAAAATATATAAAAAGACGTGTGGCACTCGGGGACGGGCACGCATACGCCTAGTCGCACACAAACACAGTGCCGAAGTCTACCGAACTGAAACGACGTTAGACGATGTGTTAGGATTTTCTCGTTACGGAATTTCTTGATTCGGTCGCCGCGCTCAAAGCCCGCGATAGAAGCCATGCAATAGCTTAAAAATAAACACAATCGATGACAAATTCAGAGTGCGTCAAAAAAATGCGATAAGTATGAGCTTTCTTTCGCTATCGAATCAATAGTAGCGGACGAGGTAAAAACTTTTTTCGCTGTCGGGATAATTTGGGACCTTGCGTCCCTTTTTCATTTTCCATGCCGCTTTTTGTTGGAAGTTAAGATAAACGATGTCCCTAAGAGTAGTTTAATTAAACTTTAAAATACAAACAACTATTGGTTGAAAAATTTAAACACACTTTAGGAATGTTTTAGATCAGAGTTTTTAAACCTGAGGCACCAGGGCCAGGGCCACATTTTACCAGTGAAATGATATAGTTTCAGAAGGCCAACTAGAAAAAACTCTTTGTACAGAAGACGCTTGACGACTACTTGACGACCGCTTGGTGCAGTGGTCCACATGTCGGACTTCTAAAACCAAGGGTTGCGGGTTCGATCCCCGCACAGTACAAGCATAAGTGTGCATGAACATGTATGTTTGGTCTGGGTGTTTTCTATGTATAATATGTATTTATTTACAAAAAAAATTATGTAAGTATGTTTATCCGTTGTCTAGTACCCATGATACAAGCCTCGTAGCTTACTTTGGGACTAGATAATTGGTGTGATTGTTGTGAAATATTTATTTATTTATTATCGTTTTGACGGATTTCGCTTATCGTGATAGGCCTTAAGGTCGATTGGTTGATGAAAACTAACAATAAAGCGATGTTAGTAAGTTTTTATTGTATGGATTATGGTTACAAAAAAGTTTTTCGACAGTTTCTCTTAGTTTCTGTTACAAGTTTGAAAGTTGTACTTACCTATGTAAAAACTTTTTTCCACGTTTACCCAGTCACTCAAACAACCAAAATTGCAATTTTATTTCGCGGGTCGTGATGACAAATAGCGGTTTATATGTGTTCCATTGTTATATATTTCATTCCAGCAATACCTCGCCCACTCAAAGTGCGTCCGTGTGTAAAGCGCTTTTCCATCAATAGGCCGATTCCTTCTATTGAGGTGTCAATACGACTGCGGTGATGTATAGTCGACGACAAAAACGAACATAAGTAATAGAAAAATACTTAAAATGGCTTGAAAGGACACAAAGAAGGCACTCTCTTTACGTCAAAATAAATTGTCGATACCAATCCTGGTCTGTATTTTATATTCGAACCACTGCTGGAGTGGTTCGAATATTTTGACGTCATCATCATCATCAGCCAAAGGACGTCCACTGCTGAACATAGGCCTTCCCCACAGTTTTCCACATCGACCGATCACAAGCGGTCTGCATCCAGTGTGATCCTGCGAATTTTACAAGGTCGTCTGTCCATCATTTTGACGTAAAGCACACATACGTACCTATTTCACATGATGTAAACAATAAGAATCAAGAATAAAGAATTTTTTTTCAGTTCAAAACTTATTAAATATATACATATTGATACACTGTTATAGATAACTTATTCGAACTTGTAGGTTGTAGGTATCTTACCACAACATTGATGAATCATAGCTAGCCATAAATCATAGCTGGCGATGAATCATAGCTGGCGATGAATCATGGCTGGCGATGAATCATAGCTGGCGATGAATCATGGCTGGCGATGAATCATAGCTGACGATGATACATACAGCCTAAGGAGCACATAAAGAAATTCGGACTGAGTTAGTGTCACGGTAGCTCAATTGGGAGAGCAATCGCCCGGCTTGCGAGGTGCAGGTTCGAGTCCCGCTTGTGGCAATCCATTTTTCTTTAAGTCTGTTTTAATTGCACATTGTAAATATATTTGCATTGTTAATGCTAAAAAATAAAATTACTTAATGAATTTTAAAATCCCTACATTAGTAAATTGTACCCGACGTACTTTCGGTTATGTTTAAAGTCTTTTGCAAGCACGATCTCAGTGCTTCGGATGATCCTAAGGGTCCATTTTTCTATGAGTGTGTTTAAATTTCACATTGTCTTTATAATTCGACAAAAATTAAATAAATAAATTGGTATTTACATAATTCCGAAACTAGGCCGACTGTACTAGATAAAGGACAGCTGAAATATTTACCTACGGCCTTCCTATCGCATTCACAATGGGAAAGAAATGGAACACTTATATTTACAAAGAATAGGTTTTAGATGGATAGATAGCGTTGTGGAAGGTTGTTATTCGATTGAGGTTTTTGCTTAGGTTTTCTTAGGAAAAACGACCCTTTTGCCCTGGGAGACATTAGTGAAATTATGTTATGTCATTGATGGGAAATGTTTCATGGAGGCAGGAAATAAAGTCATTCTAATGTAATGGACGTCAGGTATATCTACTACTCGTATGTGTGTTGATGTACTCGTAGTAGGAAGTGTAGGAACTACTAACCCAAGAGTTCGAAAAGTTTTTTTGTCTTTTTGAAAGTATTCGTAAGTAGATCGTTTGTTTGTTTTAATTTTTTTTTATGACCGTCACTTGTGATAATGATTTCTTCTTTAAATGCTGTTTTTAACAAGTCAGCAAGTAGCCACTCTTTTAAGTAAGTTTAAAAATAAGGAGCCCTTACGATTTCGATAAAATTGATGTATATTGTATACATTTTTATTTTCAGTCTATATACATATAACGTTGGTAGCTAATAAAAGAAAAACCAGTCAAGTGCGAGTTGGACTCGCGCACCGAGGGTTCCGTACAAACCTGTAGATAAGGAGTAGCAACTTTGAAATTTTCAAAATTTAGAAAAATATATTTTTTTATATGATGAAACTGAAAATTTACGGTTTTCGTAATTTTTCCTATATCTGTACTATAAGACGTGACTTCGTACTAAATTTCAAGATTCTAAGTTTACGGGAAGTACCCTGTAGGTTTTGATTCCCGTGCGAGTTTCGAAAATTTGCGGCCTAAATGGCTGTATCTTTTGATTGCGTTGGCTTAGAAGGTTGATTTTTCTACAGCTTCCAGTGACAGTAGACCCAAGTATCATATAGAAATTTCAGTTTGATACCTGAGATACTCCACGCGTTCTTGAGAAAAATGGTCTTGACAGACGGACGGACAACAAAGTGATCTTATAAGGGTTCCGTTTTTTTCTTTTGAGGTACGGAAACCTAAAAATAATCGCGACAAAGTCGTTGCTACTGACAGCAATGATTTTTCGCAATGTGAATTCAAAAATGATAAAGTGAAAAGTTATCAAAAGCCGCAAACTCTCAAGGATCCTTTTCACGTGAACGAAAAGATGCTTCTCACCATAAATTGGGTTTACAGCGAAACAACCGCGGCACTCCGAGGCAATTAATCAGTCAGCCCTTGAGATAACGAGTTAAAAGCTTAATGAGGACAAAACCGAGTGGCTGATGAGGCTTGACGACTTTTTAATACGAAGTAAATTGACGGTGACGGTTTCATAGGAAGTATGTCAAGTAAATGAAAAGTTCGGAACATTATAAAGGATCCAAACCTCCAAAATAGGTTTTGAAGACAAATATTCTCTCAGTTTCGGGCTCGATCCCCGCACTGTACAAACATTTGTGTGCATGAACATGTCTGTTTGTATTGGTCTGGGTGTTATATGTCATGTATTTATTTAATTTAATTTGTAAAACCACTGTTGATTCTAATATCTGTAACACAAGTGCTTAAGCTACTTACCACGGAGCCAGATCAATGTATGTGATGATGTTGTATTTATTTTATTTAAAGTTATATTCGCTCTGTTGTCAAATAATGTTCAGGATAGAATATATAATAATGGAAGGAGAAGAAAAAAAGAAAAAAAAAGAAAGCTGGAATTTTAGGGTGAATTCCAGAGATGATCGTTAAATAAGATTTTTGGTGCAAAAGGAAGTGTTGACTGTTGGCCATTTAAAAAGGCAATTTGTTTAGTTTGTAGTGATCTTTCATTTGTATGACATTGTTTTATTTAACTACGACGTAGAGTTTTCTCATTTAAATCCTAGTAATATTACATACACGAACGTACTTTAATAAATAAGTCTTATACATCAGAATAACATATATGCTACATTTTCCACGTTTTCAGGCGTTTCCGGGCGGCCACTAGTGACAAATAGGTTTTTATTTATATTTTGAGTTGTTTTTATAGATTGAACAAATAATAATCTTATCTAATATTTGTTATGTCAAGCACCTATTGTAGATACGGATATAATAATGAGAATCTCCTAAGCAAATAAAAGATTTATATATTTCCAAATAAAAGTAATATTGCTAGAACAAAAATAATATCAGACAATACCGTCCAGAAACGGATCACGACATCGTTAATAGAAGTAAAAGGCTTATACATATTATAATAAATAAGTCCCGAAATCAGTCTCTTTAAATAACGCCCAAATGGCTCGATCAATTCACATACGACAGCTTAGAAAAAAAAATCTACTCAATTCCTAAAATACGAATGTATCACAAATAAAAACACACACACGCATGCACGCACGCACACACACACACTAAATAAATAAATAAAATTACTTGTTCAGCGTTTGAGGAGGAGCGTGACTCTCGTAGCACAGGGAAACCTTATAAAAGAGCAGATCTAATATTGTTAACTTATATGTGTGTTTTTAAATAAATAACATTTTCATTTTCAATTCAGGAAGAAGTAAAATTTTGCTGCATTCTCAGAAATAATGTCCGAAATCGTAATGAAATTCATCATTAAATAAATAAATAGAAGACAATACAAACGCTGGAATCAAATTCAAATCGCATCAAAAGACAGGGACAAATAAACAGTGCTAGATTCTGGCCAAGTTTGTTGGCTCTGTCCAAGAAAGAATAGTGGTGGGCCGGACAGTGGTGCAATTCATGTTCGGACAGTTAGCTGTGATGCAGCTTATAGCGGTACTTTACAAATCTACAAGGTTACATAACCCCGTTAGGCACGGTCCATTCACTAATGCAACCTCTTTGGTGTAGTGGCAAAGTTTCTGCCTTTCATCCGAGAGGTCCGGGGTTCTGAGATTTTCTGTCATGAATTTCTCAATAACAGTTCGGAGTCGGGATGTTGGCGGTGTTACACCCCCGTGCCTCGGAATGCACGTTAAACCGTTGGTGCTGCGCCTGATCTCTCTCCGGTCATGTCGGATCGCCGCCACACCGAACTCTGAGAGTGATGGAACAGTGAGTGCACCTGTGTATTGCGCTCACACTTGTGCACTATAATATCTCCTGCGTAGTTGGCTGATCTCTGTTGAGATTGGCCGCCGTGGTCGAAATTGGCCAGGAGGACTATTACTAATGCATTCATCAGCATCTCCCATACCATGCTTACATTTAAAATTATGTCCTGGGAGCAGCATGCGTTTATCAAACTAATGAGCCGCTACGTTGCTAAATTACGTATTTATTTAGTTACCACGTAACTAAAATGCAAACGAAAACATGTATATCACGAGCAGGGTAGGTGAACATACACCCTAATTGACGACCACTTTGGTGTAATGGTTAAGAAGTTGATTATTAACCAAGAGGTCGCCGGTTCGATCCCCGCACTGTACAAATATTTGTGTGCATGAACATGTCTGTTCGTACTAATCTGGGTATTATATGTATTTATTTAAGTTTATTTGTAATACCACGGTTGATTCTGATATCTGTAACACAAGTGCTTAAGCCACTTACCACACAGTCAGATCAATGTATGTGTTGTTGTTGTATATTTATTTATAATTTAAATTATTGCAAGTACGCTTCGTACATATTTACTTAATTATCAAATACCAAATAGTCGCTAGCATGCATCGCGTTAGATGTATAAAAAGTACCTAATATTTGTGTTTATAACACGTCTTTGAGGTGAATAACTATTTGATGTCGCTAAAAAGAACTTACCTTAGATGTACCGGTGAATGTTTACCTATTTCTAGAGAAAATAATTAAGCACTCTAATATCTGACTTTCATGTATCATAAATTGTAATTACGAGCTGTTTCTGTTAAACATAACCAAAAGCGAATGAATTATAAATTTGTTTATTTAAAGCTTTATTGCGCAAGAAATGTACAAAGGGTGGACTTAATGCTAAAAGCATTTTCTGCCAGTTAACCTCAAGGCCATGCAGACAGAAGGCAATGGGTGCAAAGAAAATTAAATGAGCAAGTTAAATTGCACAAATACCGATTATGTCATCATAAAACATGTTGCAACCGTGATTTGGTTTCGATCTATGACAGAACCCTCAGTGCAAAGCCCATTTTTACATTGGGCCACATACCATCACCAGAGTTGGACCCCGTCCAACATTGACCGATTATAAAATCTATGAAACGTGTCTGAGTTTGTTTTCAGTGATCGGAGCGATTTGGAAGGCACTAACCGACCATTCCGCTGGACGTTAAGTGTGGAGAGACTTTTCAATTTTTTGGGCAGTGTCTAATGGGGCGTGTTGCGATGTTGAAAGAAAGAAAGAAAGAAAACATTTTATTCAGTATCACATATTTTACCAAATAGTAAAACACATTCAAAATCACAAGACACAAGATACTGAAAAGGTGGGCAACTGCATGTGTCGTAGCATCTCAGGAATGCCACGACGCTGGTATTCCGTGGACACCCATGTCGATGGCATGGTCATCTTTAATTATTTTGCAGTAGAAGAAATAAACTATCTGACTCGGGGATCAAAATCGGCCAAATTGGTGCAACAAACAAATTTCTGCAAACTGAGGGATAGAGTCAGGGTTCTATTCATTTTGAATACTATAAGTACCTAGATAAATAAATTACGATAATATCACGTACATGGCCCTGATTCCAGAGTAAGTAGCTTAAGCACTTGTGTCAGCTTAAGCGCAGAAATGTATATAGTAGACGCAGGAGATATTATAGTGCACAAGTGTGAGCGCAATAGTATGAGGTGCACTCACTGTTCCATCAATCTCTAAGTTTGGTGAGACGGCAATCCGACATGACAGAAATTTTGCCACTACACTAACGAGGCAGTCAGAAATAACGAAGGTACCACATACAACCCGGGATAACATCGAATTATTTTTTCATCCACCCATCCGGGGATCAAACCCGGGACCTCAGAGATGGCGTCACCTTAAAACTGGTTTTCGCAGTTTCATACCACTACACCACCGTGGTCGTCGTTAGCCGTTATTGTGAGATTATTTAAACGGACGGTGTATATTCCCCATTTGCATAACGTAACTAACCCGTAAAACCAAATACGGATGTTGGGATGGCCCATTCTCAGTCTAGGCCACGTTTTATAGTACTTACTTTTGGGCACAGGCGTTTCGGCGGGTTGCTGCCAAGAATGTAGCCGTGACCTCATTTTTACAAGTGAATTGTATGAAAATGTTATCAGAGCCAAATAGAGCGAACGGGATTTAAAATTGTTTTATTGAAGGCACAAAGAGCACCATGAAAACACATGATCACAAAGGCGGTGTTTTGGTAAGAACAATCGATTTCTTTAAATTCATATGCATGAATAAATAATGTTCATCACTGGCATCAATTATCAAAGGGCCTACCTATATACAAAGTGTTTAAAACTAACTTTTAGATTAAAAAAAAACCTAGCAATGATTTGTCTAATTGTAAGGCTATAAAATAGTAATATTATTCTAACATATGGTGCGCAAACATGGTCATTGACTGAAAGTCAGAAATCCAAACTCAAGGTTTGCCAGCGAGCCATGGAAAGAAGCGTGTTGGGTATTAAAGGATTGACAGAATCCGAAATACCACAATACGCTCCAAAACTGGCATAATGGACGTAGGCGAAAAGACAGCAAAGCTGAAGTGGGAGTGGGCGGGTCACCTATGCAGGATGCACCCGGATAGATGGGCTCAAATCGTCACAAAATGGATACCAGCAGATGACTATTGCCGTAGAGGTAGACCCAAAAAAAGATGGTGTGACGATTTGACGCATTTTCGAACAGGTTGGGAATCCATAGCCGCCAATAGGGAACAGTGGAGGAGTTTGGGGGAGACCTTTGCCCAGCAGTGGGATGACATAGGTTTCTAATTATAAATATGACGAACAAAATGCAAAATATTGCCGCAAAATCCATTTTAGAAGAAAAGGTCAAAAATGTTCAAACTTTGAACAATGCTTTGAACACGCATGGGACATTTGAAATATCAGTAAATTTCAGTCAAACAACCCCCGAGTCAAAAAACAGCTGATGAGCTTCAAAGGTTGGTCAAATTTTGTACAGCCATAGCTAAAAACCACCGTGAATCTTTAAAATAAAGTTAACGGGAAGTACCCTGTGGGTTTTGATTCCCGTGCGTGGCACCAGTGCTGCGGAAACGGCTCGAAGGGTTAATGATGTGTATGGCGGTTGTGTCGCAAAAGAAAACACAGTGCGTTTTTGGTTCCAACGTTTTCGTTCTGGAAATTTCGACCTGCAAAACAAGCCCCGTGGACGGCCGGAGACCCAAGTTGATAATGAAGAATTGAAGGCTATTGTGGAAGCGGATCCATCGCAAACCACGTCCGAGTTAGCTGCAGGCTTTGGCGTTAGTGATAAAACTGTTTTAATCCACTTGAAGCAAATTGGGAAGATTAAAAAACTTGAAAGGTGGGTTCCTCACAAATTGAGTGAAGCAAACCGGCAAACGCGCGTCAACTGCTGCGTTACATTACTTGACCGGCACAATAACGAAGGGTATTTAAAACGAATCATTACCTGTGATGAAAAGTGGATTCTCTACGATAATCGGAAGCGCTCATCGCAATGGCTGGACCCTGGCAAGCCAGCCAAAGCCTGCTCCAAGCGAAAATTGACCAATAAAAAGTTACTTGTAAGCGTTTGGTGGACTAGCGCCGGTGTCGTTCATTACAGTTTTCTCAAATCTGGCCAGACGATTACGGCAGATATCTATTGTCAGCAATTGCAAACCATGATGGAAAAGCTAGTTGCTAAACAACCAAGGCTGGTCAATCGCTCTACGCCACTGCTGCTTCACGACAACGCTAGACCACACACTGCACAACAGACGGCTAGCAAATTAGAAGAACTTCAATTGGAATCTCTAAGGCATCCACCGTACTCCCCGGACCTTGCTCCAACAGATTACCATTTTTTTCGAAATTTGGATAACTTCTTGCAAGGGAAAAAGTTCAACTCAGATGGGGCAGTCCAAGTCGCCTTCAAAGATTTTATTGATTCCCGTTCGAATGGTTTTTTTAGTAAAGGGATCAATGAACTACCTATGAGATGACAAAAGTGCATAGATTACAATGGCTCATACTTTGATTAAATAAATATGCTATATAAAAAAATTTCGACTTTTTGTTCCTCCCATACAAAACGCCAATTTCATAGGTAAGGACCTAATATTTCCAGCAGAACGTAAAACACGACTCAATTACCAGGGAGTCGCCGACAATCTTTCATGCAATAAGCCGAAGCGCAAACTCCAGTTTAATGGGGAAAGTTAAACAATTTACGGGAACTGAACTGTGCTAATGGGCGTGACGTTTTAATTTCCAGTGACTCGATACTGCGAGCCAGTAGACAGTAAGTATACTAGTTGTTCCTCGCGGCGTTGTCTGCTAAAATTACAATTTTTTCCATGATAATATTTTTTTTGTTAGCCTACATCATCCCACTGCTGGGCAAAGGCCTCCCTCCAAACTTCTCCACCGATCCCTGTCTAGGGCCAGAGTTTGCCAATCCGTAAAATATTTTGCCAAATCGTCGCACCATCTTTCTAGGCCTTCCCCTTCCGCGAAAGCCGTCCGAAGGCGATTAACAACATCACATACATTGATCTGACTCCGTGGTAAGTAGCTTAAGCACTTGTGTTACAGATATCAGAATCAACAGTGGTATTACAAATAAACTTAAATAAATACATATAACACCCAGACCAGTATAAACAGACATGTTCATGCACACAAATGTTTGTACAGTGCGGGGATCGAACCCGCGACCTCTTGGTGAAAAGTCAATTTCTTGACCATTACATCAAAGTGGTCGTCAATTGGATTATCATGATATTATTGTCATGTCATTTCTTTCGGGGTTTCATTTAAACCACTCCTGTGCTCATAATGATACACCTACTACGTACTTCATAATATTATGACTGACTGACTATTTTGATCGAGTTTTGTCAAAACTGATTTTAATATGGATTGTTGCATTCTAAACCGCCATTATTTTTTTCCGTTATTCTAGCCACCATAACACAGAGGGGCTAGGTAATTGGAGTGTTCGTTGAAACAATGTTTTATTCAAAAAGACATCACACTAAAAAAATATTTTCGGCTAAGGTCATCAGGGAGGATTCGAACCCCCGATCTTTGGAAGTCCGGTCCAATGCTCTAACCAACTGAGCTACCGAGAACCTTAATGGAGGCGTTAACCTCAAAAATACAATTAATTATTATTATTAATTCTAATCCTTAAGTATATTTTTTTTGGCTTTGTGATCTCTGTCTTTTATTCACCAAATACGTCTTATTTGTTACTTGACGCAACAAGCCTTGAGGTAACTTAATGCAACATTTGAAATTAATTAAATATTTCGCGGTAGATAGATATTAGTCGTTAAGCCTGGTCAGAGGCCCTCGGGCGGCTTAATAACATCTGACAGTAAGGTTGGTCACTTACCTTACAAATACCCCTCCACCAATCCGCACTGAGCCCGCGTGGTGGAGTATGGCTCGGACCACCTCATAGTTGAGGTGAGGCCTGTGCCCAGCAGTGGGACGTATATTGGCTGATGAGAATTATTTCGCGGAAATGGAAGTGCAATAATGGACGTGACGTTTTAATTAAAGTGTAAGTTTCAGAGACCCGATATCTCAGTCCATTGGGGAGGTATGGCGGCTTCTAGCGACCTTAATTATATGATAATTTATTTATTTTATCAAGTAACATGACTCTTAATTTGTTATTATAAAAGGCTTAACCTCTTTAGTAATTTATAATTTTATTTACTTACAACTGTATTTTTTTACTCATTTGCACAACTCCTGCAAAAGTTGTAGGAAGTTGCTTAACCAGATCGTCTGTCAAAAATGATAAGTAGGAATAAATACTTACCCAGCAAGTTGTTTCCATCATAGCCATATAGCCGACCACATTTTTTTTAATTTACTAGTTATCATATTAAACGATCTTAACCAATCCTATTGTAAGAAAGAAAAGTTAAAAACTAAAAGAAAATTCAATGGACAAACTATAGCCATTGGTTTATAAAAAGGAAACGCAGCAAACAATGCAAGCAGTTTTACAAAGAAATAATAACAATTTACTGTGACAAAACATCATGGAGAACAGAAAAAGATTGGAAACTGGTAAAATATTGATTCGTCCTCCTCAATTGCATATCTGACCAACATTTATTATTGCCTATTTCTACTACTTCTTCGTGCTTAAGCACCTTAAGCCGTTGGTCCAGCGCCTGATCTCTCTCCGGTCATGTTGGATTGCCGTCTCACCGAACTTTGAGAGTGCACCTGTGTATTGCATTCACACTTGAGCACCATAATATCTCCTGCGTAGTTGTCTGATCTCTGTTGAGATTGGCCGCCGCGGTTAAAATCAGCCAGGAGGATTATTACTTCTTCGTATACTTCGCTGGTTAGCCCAGGTCACACTTGCGGTGAACTGTCGCTGCGATTCCTGTCTGTCTGTGGTTTGACCGCGGTAATTGCTTGACACGCTGACAGTCGCGAGTCGCAGCGACAGTGCTTGTTCGGCCGCGCGCACTAATTCTGCGTCGAGCGGGGTGATGGTGACAGCGACAGCGTGGCGATAAGATATTTAAATATGAAATCGTATGGGACCGCGCACGAAAACGGCGATGCGGTAGCGGTGGATGAGCGACAAATGATGACTGACATTAGCGAGCGACAAGTGACATTATCTACTCTGGAACCGCGCACGAAAACGGTGAAGCGGTAGCGGTGGATGAGCGATACCTGACATTAGCGAGCGACAAGTAACAACAAGTGTCAAGTGCTGTCAGCCCGTAAAACGAAATAATAGCTTAGTTAAATTCGCGAACGGCCTTCTGGTGGCGCGGTAGTTATATGTAGTATAACTAGTATTATTAGCAACTTCTGAATGAGTGGTAGGTCTCAACGAATAAAAAGGTGATATCACCTTTTTTCTATTAGGTACGTACTTACTTATATCCAAGGGTTCACGTACGAAGCGCACATGCTGTCTAAGTACCTAGCGAGCTTGTGCCCGCGCCCGCGTCCGCGCGTTCCTACGTGGACAAGCATTAAGCCGTAGAAGTGCGCAGGCGGTATAGTAAAGTCAGGGATATACAAAGGTCCAGGAAATCTGTTTAAATGACGCTTTATAAACATCCAAGCATTTAAATGATGACGATCTTGTAAAGATCGCACGATCACACTGGATGCAGAACGCTTGCGATCGGTCGATGTGGAAGGAAGGTTGGAAGGCCTATGTTCAGCAGTGGACGTTCTTTGGCTGATAATGATGATTTAAATAGCATATTTCACAAACTCGGCCTTTAACTCCAGACTCACTTAATTATTAATTTATCAAAATTCTTTGCTCTCTTCTATGCATTTTTAGTTCACCTCAACCACCTCTCTTGTTTCTACTTAGAAACGAGGTGATCTCATACCTGCAGATCTTATTTTCTACTGTGCAAAGGTGATAATCGTTTGAAACTTGAGGTTTGAGTATGAAAACTTACTATCGTGGTAAGTTGCTTCTACACGGACATAGATAATAGTTATCTAAGGGGATACGCGCTCTGCGGGTTGTTAGTGCACAATGTAGGAAGTTTCAAAAGGTTCCCACACTATAGTTATAGTTTGACGACCGCTTGGTGTAGTGGTCTACATGTCGGACTTCTAAAACCAAGAGTCGCGGGTTCGATCTCCGCACAGAACAAGCATATTTGTGCATGAACATGTGTGTTTGTACTGGTCTGGGTGTTTTCTATGTATATTATGTATTTATTTACAAAAAAAGTATTTAAGTATGTTTATCCGTTGTCTAGTACCAATAACACAAGCCTCGTAGCTTAATTTGGGACTAGAGAATTGGTGTGATTGCTGCGAAATATTTATTTATTTATTTATTATCAGCCAGCTACGCATTATATATTATAGTGCAATCATCAAATCAATCAATCAATCTCAAAGTTCGGTGAGACGGAAATCCGACATGACCGGAGAGAGATCAGGCGTAGGACCAACGGCTTAACGTGTTTTCCGAGGCACGGGGGTGAACACCGCCAACTTCCCGAAACCGAGCTGTTTTTGAGAAATTCATGACAGGAAATCTCAAAAACGATTTTGGCTCGACCTGGGATTCGAACCCAGGACCTCTCGGATATAAGGCAGAAACTTTGCCACTACACCAACGAGGCAGTCTTTTTTATATATAGATCGAATGATTCGAGAGGAAGGTTTGCATGTATAATAAAATGCTAATTTATTAGAGAACCACAGATAATTTTAAGATTTCTAATTCACGCGGACGAAACCGCTAGCGGGAAGCAGTTTTCACTAAACAAAAGTCAAACGTTGCCTCAGTTCTACGAAAATGAAAGCTTCAGTCATTTTTAGTTCACATTTGAAGCCAGAAAGTCATATTTTAGCCTTGACATTTAGCAATTAGTGCTACTAATGTAACATTTAAGGAACTATTCATCGGGACGTTAGTTTAACTAATGTAGCGATGAATCGAAAATAATTTATTCAACGTTTCAACGGCACAGATTACGCGAAGCTGGTGAATGTGAAATAAGGCTGGCTGTTCACAAAAGATTTTTCACGCATAACCAAACTTTGTCGATTAGTTAGATAGGTTTGTGTTGAGAACATTGTTTTGGTGCACATTACGTACATAAAAAGGCACTAAAAAAAAAGATTTTTCAAGAAAAAAAAACACAAACGCGGATGACGTTACACTCAAAATAACCATAGTGTACGAGCACAATCCATACTTCCATACTAATATTATAAATGCGAAAGTAACTCTGTCTGTCTGTAACTCAATCACTCCTAAACTACTGAACCAATTTGCATGAAGTTTGGGATGGAGATATTTTGATACCCGAGAAACGACATAGGTTACTTTTTACCGCGGAAAAATGACGCATTCCCATGGGAAAATTCAAGTGGGCCGATCGCACTTACGCCTAAACTACTAAACAGATTAAAATGAAATTTTGTAAGGAGATAGATTGAAACGTAAATAATCGCTTTCACTCCTAAATTACCAAAGATTTGAATTATATTTGGATAAAATTGGTATAACGGGAAAACAACGCATTCCAAAAAACTACCAAATACGGACGAAGTCGCGAGTCATATGTATTTTCTATGGACTACGAAAATTTTAAATTTTGCTACGGAGCTATGAAGAGTGCTGTCATACATTACGTGCATTGGCAAAGGACTTAAGGTCTTCAATAAACCGCAGGCCACGACCATAGTAAATACGCTACTGTGCTTGAGTTCGGCTGAAATGCGACCTGTCAAAGTAACGTGTGGCCATTGTGGACTTGCACCTTTACGTCGTGACTTATTCGCGTCAGGTGGCGGTAATTGATTCGTTTCTCTGGAAGTCAACGCGTGTGTAACGCCTTGGCTTCGTTCTAATAAAATCGTCATGACTTTGTATTTATTTATATGTCAGATTCAGAGATTCCTTGTTCATGCGAATATTCAGTGGGGTGAGCACGAATATTATCGTAACGTATTCGTGTCGTCCAAACGTCAGAACTGACAGTTTTCCTATACATATTGACAAGTTAACGATAGGTAAACGCTAGGAATACGTTACGAAAGTTGTTTGTGCTTACCCCACTGATTTGGATTCAAGACCTTCTGTAACTGTGGATGGCTTACCTATTATTTTTTCATAATTTGATATTGTCTCCACAGACTCATTTTTTCTGCCTTGATTTATATAAAATTATTTGCACTATATTTCAAGAACATCTCATTTGTGAATATTTGTTTCTAACAGATCCTCGATTCGGTGTAATTTGCCGAGCCTTTCATCAAATGTTTTCCACTAAATGTAAGTACTCCTCACTAATTGTAAAAATAATTTTATGAATAATTTTTTTCAATTCTATTTTAAATGTCTTTTTTTTCCATTTTAGGAGTACTATTGAGGAGTTCTTCTTATAACATGTAGGTTTAAAAAAACAGTGTGGTGTGAAATTGCTCTTGTCTGCTGCTATTAGGCCCAGAGCACGCCTGAGGCAAACTGTCAGCGCGACAACCAATCACCGCGCCGACAATAAGTGCGCTCGTATTTATATGAAGACAAAACTTCGAATAAATTTGGGGAAATTCCCGTTCCCAAATTATCGCGTCAGTAACAAAAACCTCAAATTAGGTAGAGTGCAGAACTTTTTGCCAAAGTCATTTCACTTTATTGTTAGTATAAAATGACTCGATAGTTAATATTCGCCCATCATTTATATCATCAGAAATTTACTGATCTTTGCTCTTGAACGAAATATCGGGGGAAATCCCTTCACGGAAATCGGGCGGGGACGGTTCGTTTCTGTGCTGCCATAACTTTTCTTTCAAATATACCAAAAAATACTGACTTCCTCCAAAATACCTATAAAAATACTGATGTTGAAAAAAATTGTTAAAAAAATACCAAAAAAGTTATAAATTACTGAATCTGGTCACACTGGACAATATGCCGGAGATATGCGCTGGTGGTCGTTATTTTTTTCTACTATCAGATTTTATTGACTTCTGCTAAAGATTAAAATGTCTACTACTCGGTTGACCCACTAACACTGGCCTAGCACCGAAATAGAAACTTCTAGTTAGATACGATGACAGGGAACAATTCAGCCGTGACGTCATGCTGCGTTACAGCGAGGGCACATCTACCCTCATCAAGCGATATGAGTAGTGTGACAATATGTTGGCATATTCATAGGATTTGAAACTTTTTTTATAGATTTCGTCTGCCATTTATTACTGCTATCAACGCATTACATAAAGACACTCGTAGAAAGATACGTAACTCTAGGTTGCATCTCTCATCTCATCAGCCTATATACGTCGTATTGCTGGGCACCGACCTCACCTCAACTATGAGGTGGTACGAGCCATACTTCAGTATGCAGGCTCAGTGGGGATTGGTGGAGGGGTGTGTGTAAAGTAAATGACCAACCTTACTGTCAGATGTTATTAAGCCTCCCGAGGGCTTCTAACTAGGCTCAACGTAACAGCTAATACATAGCATGTAACCGGGACCAATAGATTAACGTGCCTTCCAAAGCACGGAGATGCTTGTAAAAAGACGTCATTTACACGGTCAGAATGGTCACCCACCTAAGTTGCATACCAGAGTAAAAATATAATACACAAGCTTTACAAAAACGAAATACAATTTAGGTGATTCAGATCGCTTCCAGTATAGGTAGGTACCGAATGTACATTATTAAACGTATATGTACTTTTTACAGTGATAAACCCAAGTTAAGAGAAATAATGTGTATTAAAAAAGTCTTTCCCTAAAATAAAATCAAATCACAAGTCCCTTGGTTATTGCATTCCTTTGAAAAAATGTCGATCCTGTTTATTGAAAGTTAGACGAAAATGCCAAAGGGTACAGGAGCAACGTTGAAACAGGGTGGATTTCGCTTTAAGCTGGAATTTCTTGATTATGAACCTATCTTCGTGCTCGTACCTAACTACCTAACATAGCTTCATTTTTTTCATGCATATTAGGTCTTAGTTACTCTACTGACAATCAACAGTCCGTCTTATAGTTTTCGCGTGAATAAATTAATTTAAAAATATGACTATGGACTGCCTCGTTGTGTAGTGGTAAAGTTTCTGCCTTACATCCGAGAGGTCCTAGGTTCGAATCCCAGGTCGAGCCACAAAATTGTTTCTGAGATTTTCTGTCATGAATTTCTCAAAAACCGCTCGGAGTCGGGAAGTTGGTGTTACGCCCCCGTGCTTCGGAAAGCACGTTAAGCCGTTGGTTCTGCGCCTGATCTCTCTCCGGTCATGTCGGATTGCCGTCTCACCGAATTTTGAGAGTGATGGGATGGGACAGTGAGTGCACCTGTGTATTGCTCTCACACTTGTGCACTGTAATATCTCCTGGCTGATCTCTGTTGAGATTGACCGCCGTGGTCGAAATCGGTCGTAATCGAAGTCGAAATTATGACTATGGACTATTGTTACCAATTGGGATGATGACACCTATCTTAAATATTGTCAAGAACATGGTGTTTAAAAAACATAGCCCCTATTAAGTTAATACAACCAATATATTTCATAAAAGCTGTAGAAACCAATTTTTAAACACACAAAACGCAATAAATATTCGGTCAATTGACTCCGATTTCTGACACATGACCGTGACGTCACAGTCATTTATTACCATACGAAATCTATGGAGGCAGACCGTTAGTTAGTTAGTTAGTTTTGCAGGGCTTTTTCCGCACTTAGCCTCACGATTGGGCCATTGTGCGTGTTTGCCTCTATTCCAACCAACCCAAGCTCTCCCAGAAGGCTAGCAGCCTGCCTAGGCCACTAAAGATATCCTGGAATGATGTTGGGTTTTTTAGAATGTCTGCTCGCTGTTTTTCCACGCTTGTGCACTCCATGAGTACATGCTGTGGCGTTTCCTCTTCCTCGAGGCATTCTCTGCATCGAGGGCTGTTTGTTACACCTATGTTAAATAGGTGCTTGTTTAGGGGACAATGGCCTGTTATTATCCCTATAACTCTGCGTAGATTGTCGCGCGTTAGTTTGGCGAGGTTGCGGGCAAGCTTTTTAGATGACATCTGAACTGCATTTTTAGTTTGCCTGCAGCCTTCATTGCTTGTCCATTCTAGCAGATGGTTTTTTGCGGTATCTTCTCGCAGCCATATTTTTATTTGGGCCTGCGGTATAGGTAGTAGCGGTTCCGGGCCAAACACTGTTGTCGCGGATCCCTTTTTCGCGAGTTCATCGGCTGCGTCGTTGCCGAGAGAGTTGCTGTGTCCCTTGATCCACT
The DNA here is from genome assembly GCA_963921415.1 of Pyrausta despicata. NCBI lineage: Eukaryota > Metazoa > Arthropoda > Insecta > Lepidoptera > Crambidae > Pyrausta > Pyrausta despicata. The sequence goes on along the minus strand of OY992861.1, from coordinate 12,976,833 downwards.
GCAAGGTTATCTTATTTTTCCTTGCAATGTGTTGGAGTGCGTTGTGGCATTCCAATATGAGGGCAGAGGTTATGGTGTTGTTTTGTAGAGCTTGAAGCACGGATGCACTGTCCGAGACAATTTTGATGTTGAGATCTCCGACGTCTCTGGCTGCAACCGCCTGTGCTGCTCTGATAATTCCGATACATTCTGCTTGGAAAATTGTGTTTAGTTTGTCCAGGGTGGTTGATATGTTGATGTTTAAGTCGTACGAGAACACTCCGGCTCCAGTTCCTTGTGAGGTTTTGGAGCCGTCTGTGTATATCCTAACTTCTTTAACGCCAGAGTTGTCTTTCCGTTCTTCGGTAAGTTGGATAATGTATTCTCGATCAAAGATGTAGTGGCATGGTATCCTGTCCATGGGTGCATCTAGAAGGGGTCTTTCCTTCGTGATGTCCTCCATGATTTTGGAGTGCGTTGTCATAGTGTTTTGTTTCCATAGCCCATTTGCTCTCAGTCTTAAGGCAGCTGTCTTTGCTTCTTCCTGTATGACCAGATGAAGAGGTCTAAGGTTCAATAGGAACTCTAGGGCGGCTGATGGAGTGGTTCTCATACATCCTGTAGCTGCTACGCTCGCTAGGCGCTGCAAGCTTTGTAGTTTGGATTTGATAGTGGACAGTTGCGTTCTGGGCCACCATACAACTGATCCGAAGGTTAAGGAGGGTCTGATAACTGACGTGTATAGCCAAAGTGTGATTTTTGGATTGAGACCTCATTTTCTGCCAAGGAGTCTTTTGCACTGAAAGAATGCTATACAGGCCTTCTTAATTTTGTTGTCAATGTGAATTCCCCAGTTCAACTTGCTATCGAGAGTGATGCCCAGATATTTTACTTGAGTTGATAGGGTTAATTCGGTGTTAAATAATTTTGGTAGTTTTAGATTTGGTAGCTTCCTTTTGTTAGTGAAAAGGATGAGCTCTGTTTTTTTGGGGTTGACTGACAGCTGGTGTTCCTCACACCATTTTTCTACAATCTGAAAAGCAGCACGCATTACATCACAGAGGATGTTCTCTGCGTTCCCATTTATCAGAATTGCTAGGTCGTCTGCGTAACCAATAGTAGTGTAGCCTCTTTCGTTCAGTGTCCTCAAGAGGCTGTCTACTACTATGTTCCATAGGAGTGGTGACAGAATGCCCCCTTGGGGGCACCCCCTGACCACCCTTGCACGGGTGATCGTATTTACCGCAATTTGGACCGCCCTTTTACTGACAGACCGTTTTGACAGATAATAAAAAGTATGTCAACGATTGGTGGTGTCGTCTAGCCAATTCCGTATATGCGAAAAAAGGCAAGAAAACTCTTGATGATTTTCGCATTCTGGTACTGGTAATAATAATAATGGTTGTACGAAACCCTCGATAATTTTTTACTTTTTATGCCATTCCACTTTTTAATTTAGTTTTTGCATGAGTGCTCGTCAAATTTTATGCCTGATACGTTGTTTGAATGTGCAAAACGTCACGTTATTGTGAAGTTATGATATGATCAATGCTTTGTTATGTTATTCAACAATATGGGACAATCAAACAATACTGTTCAGTCATTGGAAATTTAAATATATTTGAATAACAAAGCTATGCATATCAATGGTATTGTGTAAAATTGGGGGCGACACATAAAGTTTTCTAATTTTCGCAGCTAAAAAATGTATTGTTGTTGGCACAGGCCTTAATCAATTATGACTTTAGACTACTATTCAATACAATGATATGGATTCAATAGGGTAGTTGACACCACCAATCGTTGAGCTGTCAAAACGCTTTTCTCCATACAATTAGTATGGGAATAACACACTTTGACGTCATCGCGTGCAGTGCTGACTGAGTGATTATTTATCGATTGAATTTCAATTTGTAAATCAAATTTTATGAATGCAGAAAAATATTAATGAAAGGGGATCTGGAACTATGAATTTTTTTATAGAATATATATTATATTTAAAACAATTTTTTAATATTTCTTTCACAGTGGAAACAAGCCTATTGTCTGTATTCATCTATTTTGTAGCTAAAAGCGAAAATACTTCCGCACCAACTTTTCAAGTAATGCGACAAATTAAACCGTTTTTCTAGGTGAGCACCGAACGCGACAAACACGACGCGACAATTTTAAATGTAATGTGTATGACAGAGTCATACACGACAAAGCGCGATTTACATTTTTATTTTTCAACAAACACACCAATTACCTAGACACAAACTAAGCGTTAGCTTGTGCTATGGTGACTAGAATAACGGATAGAAATACTTTAATACATTTATAAACACCCTTGACTCAGGTACACATGCTCGAGCTAATCACACAAACATTTGCCCCTTGCAGGATTCGAAAACTCGACCGCCGGTTTTGTAGTCTGGACCTCAGACCAGTAGTCTAAAGCTGTCGTCAATTGACATTGTTTTGGTCGCATCCCGTCGCGTTGCTCTTATTGCGTTGCGTTGCTCACGTAGTACAACGCCTTAGGCCCGCGGTACACTATCCGGCGTACTGTCGCCACAACTCGCGACTGTGATTGAAGCGCGGCGATTGGTTGAAATGCTGTTTGTGTGTGTGTGTGTGGCGGTACACTGTAACACAGTTTCTCAAACCATTTTCACGAATACTCTCAACCTCTGTCAGTTACAAAGCAGGATTTATGCATAAACTTAAGACCTTTATGCTATTCTTTGCTATTGACCCAATGCTTATTCATCTCGGAAACAAGGCCGGATTTATTGTCATCCCCTCTTAATGCTAAATAAATAACAATCTACCAGATAGCCCTTAACTTGATTTATTTGCGACCATTACAGCGCTTCCTTTGCCCACGATGTAGTATGCAGCGCAAGTAAGTCAGTATGTTAACTAGACCATGTCAAACAATATACATCAACAACTTCAAATACATTGATCTGACTCCGTGGTAACTAGCTTAAGCACTTGTGTTACAGATATCAGAATCAACAGCGGTATTACAAAAAAACTTAAATAAAACATTTAACACCCATACCAGTACACAGAACAGATATGTTCATGGACACAAATGTTTGTTCAGTGCGGGGATCGAAATCGCGACCTCTTGGTTAATAGTCAACATCTTGACCATTACACCAAAGTGGTCGTCAACAATACTCCTTAACTTAGTTAATACTAAGATACCTACCGGCTAAACCTTGGAAGGTGTACCAGACAAAATCCAGCGTACATAAAGAATAAAGAATTTTATTTCAGTTCAAAAAACTTATTAAATATACATATTGATACACTGTTATAGATAACTTATTCGAACTTAAAATAAGCACATGAATTATACAGTGTCGGTGGTCTCCACACTAGGATACCCTGTGTCGTGAAGACCAGACTTCCCTTTTTATAAAAGTATAGTCTCTCATCAGCCTATACGTCCCACTGCTGGGCACAGGCCTCACCTCAACTATGAGGTGTTCCGAGCCATACTCCACCACGCGGGCTCAGTGCGGATTGGTGGAGGGGTTATTTGTAAGGTAAGTGACCAACCTTACTGTCAGATGTTATTAAGCCGCCCGACGGCCTCTGACCAGGCTTAACGACTAATATCTATCGATATTAACCGGGACCAACAGCTTAACGTGCCTTCCGAAGCACGGAGATGCTTGTAAATAGACGTCACTTAAATGGTCAGAATGGTCACCCATCCCAAACATGACCGCGCCCGAGGTTGCTTAACTTTAAGTATCACTACCAAAGCGCTGCAACCACTGCGCCACAAGCACCTCAAGTATAGTGTGTTAAAAGTATAGTGTGCTTACAATATTATGCGATGGTAATATACATATGGCATACGGTTACTGCTACTGGCGACTGACTGTGAGCAACTGACTGACAGCGTTTGCCGCGGTGATTAGTGAGTCGTAGCTACATTATTCCTCATATGTGCTCTCGCTTAAAGATAAGACAATGAAAAGAGAGAGGAACAGTTAAAACCTTCCCACAAATAAATAAGTAGAACATTTTATGTGTAATAAACGGTCCAGTCGCTTTTTCGATTCAACTGTGCTGTGACTTTACGGATATGACGATACAATATTTTACATAAAGCATCCTAACAGCATTGTCATCGATATATTGCCACATTCAAATAATTTACATCTGTAACTTTGTTTTGAAGAAAGAAATAAACATTACACATATTTAGATCTATATTGGATATTTCATGAAGTGTGATATAAAATATCATGAGAGTTACAATTTATTTTTGTAGTACGGAGATTTTACTTAAGCATATTATAAAGGCAAGGATACACTAGGGAACAAATGTCCAGTGACACGTGTCGCCAGCGACGTCGGCTAAAGTAGCGCGACGTTGCCGGACTTCGCTCGACATGTCTGGCAACATCGCGCGACATCGCTGCGCAGTTCAATTGTGGGATTTAAGTCACTGAGTCACCATCTTCCCGTATGCTTCGGTGGGTGTTATGATATTATCTGCCTTGTAACACAAAACTTCGTGATGTCGCCAGATATGTCAGGCAAAATCAGCCGAAATCATTTGTCCCCCAGTGTATCCTTTACCTACTTAACAACCACATACCACCAGCGATCACCTGCCGGATACAGTCACCGCGTCTCGCGAGTGTCAGAGATTTCGTCGCGGTGAAGGGTTAACACATTGTCAATGACAAGACGTGGCGAGAACGCCGTAGATGTACCTTGGGCCTTTATAGCCATGAGCCCATCTTTTATAAAACAAATAGTTAAACAAAAAGTAAAAATAATAGAGGCTTTACTTGCAAAACCTAAATATCACGGTCAGCGAATAGGTACTATCGCCGCAACTCGCAATTGATAGCGTCAACAAATAAACGCGGTCAAATCGCTCGCAGTCGGGAGTCGCCTACAGTATGAAGCAGGTCACTGCAGCTGACTGCCTCGTCGGTGTAGTGGCCTTAACCGAGAGGTCCTGGGTTCGAATCCCAGGACTAGACAAATTTGTTTCTAAGATTTTCTGTCATGAATTTCTCAAAAACAGGTCGGAGTCGGGAAGTTGGCGGTATTACACCCCCGTGCCTCGGAAAGCACTTTAAGCCGTTGGTCCTGCGCCTGATCTCTCTCCGGTCATGTCGGGTTGCCGTCTCACTGAACCTTGAGAGTGATGGAACAGTGAGTGCATCTGCGTATTGAGCTCACACATGTGCACTATAATATCTCCTGCGCAGTTGGCTGATCTCTGTTGAGACTGCCGCCGTGGTCGAAATCGGCTAGGAGGACTATTATTATTACTATGCCGCAGGTGTGTTTCGGGACTAAGTCGTAAAGCAAGTTGTTACTGTGGCCTCTTTGTGAGAGTAAATAAAATCATATTTACTCTCACAAAGAGCAAAAAAGAAGTTAATATCTCGCCCCGACCGTTCAAGCCAAATAAATTGGAAAATTGCCCGCCGGCAATTTACCGTGAATAAGAAGCAATTTTCAAATGCAACGATGGAATATCTGACTCTTCATTGTGAAAAGAGTGGCTGAACTGGCCCGAGTTTTTGTAAGAATTAATTTTGAAGAAAATACACTGAGATTTCCGGCTGTTGAGATTGAAAGAACTTGTCAAAGACGCTGAAAATCTTTTATTCTTTTCAATGTTCATTATAGTAACGGTATGCAGGGTTTTATAGCTTAGAATTTTATAAACGCTGTAGCCTTTTACCGAACGTTATGTACCTATCTAGCTTCTCTTTGTAAATGTAGGTAGATGTGATCAACCTATGTTAGTCAAGCAAAAAAAAATTATATGTTACGTTACTTTATTTTTTAAGGATTAACAATGCGAATTTCTTTACTTCTTTAATGTAAATATTTTTTTTTAAATATTTAGAAATAACACACTTAAAGAAAAATGCTATAAGCGGGACTCTAACCCGCACCTCTTGCAAACCGGGTGATTGAGCTACTCAATTTAGCTACCGTGACACTTACTCATCGGGCCGAATTCCTTTAAGTGCTTGCTAATAGGCTGCAGCCAGCCATGATTCATCACTGTTGCGGTTAGATATTATATACAACGCCTGTGGCAGTCCATTTTTCTTTAAGTGTGTTTTTATTTCACATTGTAAAGAAATCAATAGCTATCTATGAAAATCTATAGATAGATTAACACTTTATTGTACAACATTACAGACAAGTTTAACAAAAAAATATGTACAAATAAACAAAGAAAGAATTATATGGATCGAGAAACAAAAAAAAGCTAATAACTCTACCAATAATCTTTTGGATTGTTCGCTAGTGAACGAAAGATCCACGAGGCCACAATCCACGACTGACAGCGCGGCGTGTCAATAAGACTAAGAACGATTAGTTTCCCTTTTTCATTGGTGTCAAGAAATTGCTATGGCTAAATCGCTAACAGTTGCCGAAGGTCTCTTTTTGGCCGAAGCCGAAGCCCAACCCAATTAATCGGCTATCGCCACAACCTTCGGCCGAAGTCGAAGCCGAAGGTTTGTATTCTCTCGGCACTCAGTAATTAATTTTGTTCAATATTGTCTACAAGCTACAATTATTATTAAAATTATTTCAAAACCTCAATATTGAAGGTTAATATTGACTGTCTCATATAGGAGTTGATGATATATCATAGAGATGGTTGGTTTAGAAATAATTACCTTTTACAAAGTACGTACCTATTGGTTTTTTACTAAACAAATACTTACGTTAGTATTGTCCTTTTCACTAGTTCACTTGTAAACCATTACTAATGTACCACAATTTAATTGATAAACACAAATTCAAAACAAAACACTCGTTTAAATACACGTACGAACTTGTTTTGAGGCATGCAATGTGATATTTTGACAGTGACTCCCCGCCGCCTCGTCACTTTCGAAACAGTTCGTCCAATCTCGACGGTCGCTCGGACCTTCGGTGAAACCTTCGGTTTTGGGCCGAAGCCGACAGTTTCGCCGAAGGTGGATTTTTTGGCCGAAGGTGGCCGAAGCCGAAGCTTCGGTCGGCCCTAGCTCTATATGAGTACATCAAGTGGATTTTTATTTAACACAGTTCATATACGGCAGTTCACGGCTAGATGGACAGACGACCTGAAGAAGACAGCTGGTAGTGACTGGATGCAAAGGGCGGGAGATCGGGCGCTGTGGCGCTCCTTGGGGGAGGCCTATGTCCAGCAGTGGACTGCAACAGGCTGATATGATGTCGATGATCACAGTTCATCATCATCATATCAGCTGTTTCAAATGATATCATCATATCAAATGGTGTTTTCTATTTATAATATGTATTTATTTACAAAAAAACAGTATTTACTCGTAAGTATGTTTATCCGTTGTCTAGTACCCATAACACAAGCCTCGTAGCTTACTTTGGGATTAGAGAATTGGTGTGCTTGTTGAGAAATATTTATTATTTATTTATATGCAGGCTGCTCTCTGAACGATATTTATCCAACAAATTAAAACCCAAGCCTTTCATTCCAGAGTTGCAGATATATAAACAATTTTCATACTGAAGAAACGAGCCGTGCTATTTATAAGCTTAAATCAGATGAGACACTCCGGGAATTGTTTAAAGAAGTTAGAATACTTCCTGTAAATGCAATATATTTATGAATACTTAATATACGTCTGAAAAAACTTACACTTATTAGCGATTATTGCAAATTAGCGATTTGTATAGATTCAACACTAGACAAAAAATAGGCTTGCTCTTTTTAACGTTTTAAGCTTCATATAGTTGGTCACTCATTTAAGGGTAGATGTACATAGTTTTTTAATACATTACCTGAACATTTCATTTCATTGCCATTAGATAAATTTAAAATACTTATAAAAGATGTATGAAAGTCGAAAGGATCCTACAAAATTGATGATAATATAAATGACAAAAATATATATGGAAATGTTTGTATGTCAATTTCTAAAAAGAAGCAATGCCATTAGTGACTGTGTTTCTTGCGCCGCTTCTTCTCAGCATAGTGCTGAGAAAAAGAAAAGTGCCCAAATTGTCCCGAAGAAGAGGTGGAAGGGTTAATTTGGGAAGTGTAAAAGTGCTCTTTATGGGCACAATAGCACATGACCACTGCTCCAACTGCAGCTATGCAAATGCAGGCCAGATTGCGTCTCCGCTTGAGACACGTACTAACTGCATTAGACGCTGCAGGCTACGTTATACAACTATATGTGTAAGTAGATATGGTGGGAAATCGAATATTAAGGGGGACCTGATATCTGGTTTGGCACATTTAATATGTGTTATGGGTCGAAATGACAAAATTATCGTTGTCGGTCGCATGAAGACAATATTTATGGTTACCTACCGCTGCACTCTGTGAACGTCCTTTTTTGATGAATTCTTCCGAGTTCAAATTCTAAATTCTAAGCTTTGAATCAGTTTCCTCACCGATATCTTTAAAACGGTACCTCAATCATATTTTGAGGTTCTATCACCGCGACACAGGCTGGTGGGACAGGAATGCTCTACCACAAATAAAGTTTTAATATTAAAGCCGTGAAGATCGAAATCCTTACACAACACGCAAAAACATAGGCCGTTTACAATTTATGAAAGTGTCACTGTTTCCGGTTCAGATTATACGATATTTTTTTTGTATTCTAATTTTTATGTTCAATTTTTCATTACATTGAACTACATTATTTAAGTATTTTGAGGATTGAGGCCAAGTTTATTTTTATTCTAATTTAATAAAAATTGTTTAGTACTCCAGGCGTGAAAGCGTTAATGGCGGACATTATAAAAATAGGCATAGATTAGATAATAATAAGCATAGATAAGATTTTCAAGGAATCATCGTATCCCAAAACGTTAGCATTGTAATAAAATTGTATCTTCACAAATAAAATAAATAACCACTGGACACAGAAACACAACCTCGGACAAATGAGTGAACGTATCCATTTCTACCTAACCTTTCCCTACCTGCGTATGATCTCGCGTCATCACAGCCGACGTTACGACTAAGTACAAGCATTTGTAAGCCTCGTATGAGGACCCAACCATTGCCTTTTACAGTCACACACGGTGAACTACACATTTGTTGTTGCAAAGAAGCCTTTACCACAATAGCATACGGTGCATCAGTATATAGCTTGATGTGCTGTCGTCGGCGATACTTGGCCGTGAAAAACGACGTCAATATATAACAGTGATTTTCACCGAGATTTTCTTTAGAAGAGAAAATATAAATACAAAAGACCGTTTTGTCCGCGATACCGCTATGAGTGGACTGTTTTTTCCTCATCGTATGAAAAGTATTGGGTTTCGTTTGTTTGAATAACTACATACTTATGTGTGGTTCTAAGTCTTCTTATGATATTTTTCCAATTCGTTGAAGGACTGTCTCTGATTTGGGTAAGGTAAGGTAATTTTTTTTGTTGAAAATTCTTTGGTTCCCAATCCTGCTATTAATATGAACGACAATCTGTTATTATGGATATAATACAATAAGGTTTGATACTCTTACACGTAGATACTACTGTATGGAATTCTACGAAAATATACCTATACATCAGAGTAATACATAAGCTAAAATTTATAAGGAATTGTGAACATAAAGGGTTGCCACACGGCCGAAGTCGCGGGCTAGTTATAAACATTTCCATCTATGTATGTTGAACTGGATAGTACAACATACATAGGTAAATGGAAAACTTCACCAGGGTAAAATAACTTTAACATAGGGTTTAATTAACAACACATGTATTGGTTTAATTTATTTACTGATCACAGTAAATTGACGCAACAAATGGAAAATTAATGACCAACAGACTCGTTAATTACGTGGAGAGTAATCACTGACCGCTCTATCAGTATATCGACTGCTCTGGGATGAAACGTCGTAAAAGCCAAAAAGCCATTTTCATTACGGCAAAAAAATAAAACTAGTAAATTTTATTTCCTGTGTAACTTTAAATAAACTAAATTTGTATTGTATTATAATGAACCACTATAGCTTATTGAACTAAGGATTTTGAGCTCTACACTAATTAATACGAACCCAAAATAACGTACATCCATTAGAGATAGCATAGCTTTTACTACAAAAAAATGTTGGAAATGGCTTTTACGATACATTTTTTCTGCTTGGCAACTGTTTACTTTTTTTAATTATGTGGTAAATTACAGAACAGACTGATAAACAATCAGTTTTGATGGAGTGATTTTTAAATTAAATGACAATTGTAATTTGACAAAACTGTTAGTTCTATACTGTTAGTTTATTTAGAAAATGCAGCACAAAATTTATATAAGTAGTCTTAAAATTTTTTTTTCTTCTATTAGGCTGCAGCCAGCCATGATTCATCAATGTTGCAGTAAGATACCTACAACCTCCGAAAGAAAAACATTTTCAGCTGTTTGACAATCAGTTAAGATGCTTATTTATTAAGTTACTTTATTTTTTAGCATAAACAATGCAATTTTTTACAATGTGAAATTAAAACACACTTAAAGTTTTAAGACAATAACCCGATTCTGATTCTGATCAAGAAAACTGGATTGCCACAGGCGGAACTCGAACCCGCAACTCTCGCAAGCCGGATGGTTGCTCTCTCAATTGAGCTAAAGTAGCACTTACGCATCGGTTCGGATTTCTTTACGTGCTCCTTTTACAAATTATTTAAATCATTTAATATATTTAATTTTTCAATTGTTTAACAGTAAACTTTTATTTATACTCACAAAAAAAATATTATGAATCATCTAAAATCAACTTAACAAAATAAAAACTAAATTAATGTAATGAAAGTTTGAAACAAAAAAAATTGTCTGGAGGTATTTACTGATTTGCCAGCATAAATATTGTGTTAGCCATGAAATAAAATAAGCGTCTCTTACTACATAAATGTTATAACAAATTGAAAAAAAGGGTCATGACGACATTCAAAGGAAGAAAACGTGTTTCAAGAAGTGTGGCGAAAGTGTTGTAAAAGATATAAATACACAGATCGATAGAGCGCGCGATTCTGAGTATGAAACCGTTAAAAACAGATTTTGTCCAAATGGCTTTTATGACGTTTCATCCCAGTGTGTTCGATATTATGGATACGACCTTCGGGCACGCGTGACCAGAAACCGTAGTAAACATTTACGGGTTAATTTCACCCCTGTCAAAATGCCCTATGGATACTTCATAGTAACGTCCTGGACGGTAATTTAAGATCGTGTTTTATTTGCCAACTTCCTCTTAAGGGAACGGCTGGAATCGGTACAGTAATTTCCTGTGAGCCAATATGAGGTTATGTTATTTGAAATGATAGTAACGAATCGTGCGATTTAGTGTGAAAACGATATTAACAACAATACCAAGAGGCGGTGTTTTTTAACAGACTTAAATATGTATAAATTTGATATGTATATATCGGCCTTTTACAGATGTCGTTAGTTTTGACCTGACTGCTTTAATCAGACGCTTTAGAAATATTTTTGGAATTCGGATGGGCTATTAAAAATCACTCTGAAGACTTATCCTGTTAATTAAATGTTCCTTTACTGAAGGTTGTCTGGAAGGGATCGCTACAAGCGATAAAACTGCCAAAATTGTATATATTTTTTGTTAAACTTGTCTGTAATTTTTGTTATGTGTTGTACAATAAAGTGTTAAATTATTATCTATCTTAGTTCACTTCCGACAAATCGTGTTAAGGTGCGTACACTTAGAAGGTACAAAATTGCTACTGAACTGTAGTATATTTTAAAGATATCGATAGATATAAATAACACTTCCTCATCCTCACCTCATCAGCCTATATACGTCCCACTGCTGGGCACAGGCCTCACCTCAACTTTGAGGTGGTACGAGCCATACTCCACCACGCGGGCTCAGTGCGGATTGGTGGAGGGGTGTTTGTAAGGTAAGTGACCAACCTTACTGTCAGATGTTATTAAGCCGCCCAAGGGCCCCTGACCAGGCTTAGCGACTAATATCTGTCGATATTAACCGGGATCAACAGCTTAACGTGCCTTCCGAAGCACGGAGATGCTTGTAAATAGACGTCACTTAAATGTAAATAACACTTAATAACCTACAAATGAAATCTAATATTTATTACATAAATATAATATTCAGTTTTAATAAGTCCACTTATAACAGACACAGCCTAATGTCATCAGCGCAGAACCGTACCGGAATGTTTTGAATCCAACCCTCCCACACGTGACCTGGAACGCTAGTGGGCATTCACGGGTTAACTCGACCCCTGTCATGTGTTAATTGGTATTGATTGAGCAAAACGAACAGTGAGCCGGTGGTAGTGATGTGACATGTCAATTCTCGGGAACGAGAGATTTCAATCGATGAGGTAGAATTCGCCGACGTATTTTTTTCAACCCTCGAAAAAAAAAGTGGAGTGTGGAGTGTAAATAAAAGCTTTATTTGTTCAAACACTAAAGTAACAGTATTTTTACAATATATTATAACATATATGATGACAACTCTAAATGAAAAAAGCAAAATAGTTGGTCTGCACATGAACACATCGAAAACGAAAATAATGAGTGTTATAAAAAGATATAATAAGTGTAAGTCTATTGAATATTATAAGTTTTTCACCCCTATGTCTAAACAGACAAATAAACGTGTGTATATATGCGTTTGTGTTTTTGTGTGTTGCTGTGTGTTATTCTGTTTGTGGGATATGTGTGTTTTTGTGTGTGTATGGCTGAGTCATCGTATCTCCCGAATGGATGGACCGATTTCAAAGCGGTTTTTTTTACTCGAAAGATAATTTAATCACGGTGGTTTTTAGCTATAGCTTGTCAAAATATGTCCAGCGGTTGAAGCTCACCAGCGGTTTTCCTAGCTCATTCGTTTTTATTTAGAAAGTAAGTGTTTTTTTTTTGATGTGGGAGTTTGATGTGTCGGAAGAAAGTGACTTTTGCCGTAACTATTTAGTAATCTGTGCTTTTGCTTAAAAGATCAAAAGTGAACTAAGATTATTTAAATTATACTTACTTCATGATAATGTCACTTTGATTTCTAAGAGCCTACTAAAAAAAACTAAATTTGTCCAAACGATAAACGTTTTATAGACGACAGTGCATCAAATTATAATGACTTTATTGTTTGATTTTCCATGTTACTTAATGTGCACCGCCTTATTTTTGAACCTAAGGTTGACTGGTAGGGATTGCCTTCGGTATTAAGTCCACCATTGTTCACATATTTTAGCAGAACTTAAAAAAAATGACCTTTACGTGATGTAATGTGTACGTGTGTCGTATACCGAAAGAACTAGAATCGTTTTGACGGTTTTTATTTTTCAAAGGACGTTTACAAGTGTCAAGCGAGCCTCTGTGTGTTCGCTTCGTCCTTTGAACAGTGGCCAGCACATCAGGCTACTCATGTTTGTTGCAAAACCACCCGTATCACACACGCATAAGATACTGCACTGACTGCCCCGTTGGTGTAGTGGCAAAGTTTTTTGCCTTACATCCGAGAGGTCGGGGTTCGAATCCCAGGTCGAGCCAAAATTGTTTCTGAGATTTACTGTCCTGAATTTCTCAAAAACAGTTCGGAGTCGGGAAGTTGGCGGTGTTGCACTCCCGTGCCTCGGAAAGCACGTTAAGCCGTTGGTCCTGCGCCTGATCTCTCTCCGGTCATGTCGGATTGCCGTCTCACTGAACATCAACAAGAGTGATGGAACAGTGAGTGCACCTGTGTTTTGCGCTCACACTTGTGCACTATAATATCTCCTGCGTAGTTGGCTGATCTCTGTTGAGATTGGCCGCCGTGGTTGAAATCGGCTAGAAGGACTATTACTGTTATTATTATTAAGATACTGCAGTGTTTACCGTGACGTGCTGGCCACTGTACTAACGGCTTCAAAAAATCCAGAACCACGTCTCCACGAGATCGAAAATGGAACCTTCCAACAGTAAAATGAAAACTCACTATATAAAAAAAAAACGTCACGCCATCGAAAATCGTTGCTTGAACATTAATCGCTTGTGGAATATCGTAGCCGTTGTACCCTCAACTGGCCAGTTACACAACTTTATAAGGGTAAATTTCAACAAGTAGATTTCTTTTATCACTTCGGTGAGTTTTTTTATTTCAATGCTATTCTACAGATTTTTGATGACAAATAAAAGTTTAACCCATTATATAACATGTGTGTGAGCGGGCAACAAATATCATTAAAATTCAGAGAAATATTGAAGATTGAATTTTTATAGGTCCACCGAAATTAAAAGTATCCTCCGAAATGATAAAAATGTCCACCGAAATGAAAATTTGTCCACTGAAATGATATAACTCTACACCGATATTATTAATAACCACTGGAATGATATAGCTAAGAGCAAACCGAAATGCAAGTTGGGGTTTCTTACATTGTTATTTATTCAGTTTATACTAAAACGCTCTGATTAAAAGTAAGATTTTTACAAGTATTTACATTTTCATTATTAGTAAGATATCAAACCACCAAACACGCACGTCACGAACAAAATACCAAATAAACACAATAATTCTGACTTCTTCTAGGTTAAAATACATTTCGGAACTATGAATAAATATTTGAGACCGGGATCCCTGATTTATCATTTCAGAGGTGCATTTCATTTCCGTGGACTGTTATCAGTATTACAGTCCACCGAATCCTCTGAAATGATAAAACTGAAATGATAAAATGTACCTTAAATTTACATTATCTCTAGAACCAAAATCAGTATCAAAATATCAACACTTCTCAAACTAGCCGTCCTTACGGCGAGTTTAATGCACAACTATGAAATAAATTAAATAAATCTAACACGAGTTATAACGGCTACCGAAATGAATTTTTTTTTGTCCCCACATCACTGAAATGATAAACTTTCGTTTTTGGCGGGAAACCACAACACGTCACGACCGGTGCGTTCGCGCCGCGGGCTTAAGCCGCACTGATCCGAGGTGGGGAGAGGAAAGGGGAGCACAACAGGCGCCATGTTGACGGAATATCTCTACGAAAAATACTGTCCTCTAAAATGATAACTTTTCGCCGGACAAAAGTTGACTGGTTGTCAAATCTATAACAACGTAGTTAAATAAACAAAAATAGTTTTTGTAGATAGATAATATAAACATCAATGAAATTAAACTATACTTACATTCAATTAATTATTCGTATTTGCAGGAAAACTTATTTTGTAAGTCGAATAGAGTTTAGGACAGGCCACTGTTATGATAAAATGACACTTTCTAATTTTTTTTCGCATGTTATCCGATATTGTAACTCAACAATTTTTTTTGCCAAGGTAGAGGAGGTCTTATTCTACTAAGAATAAATATACATAATCCTATATCAGCATCTTGTACACCCGTTCTCACGTTTGCCGTGTGTTTTTTCTGTTTGCGCAATTCACCCATAAATACAAGAATTGTGGTGCGCGTTGCGCAGACAATTGTGGCGTTGACATTGATAGGATTAACCACGGAATACCGTACAGGAAAAAGGGAACAGCGAGTTTTTATTCCGGTAAACGGTTGGAAGCGCACTGGTCGTGCTGAAAATTACTGTAAATGTACGTTGAATTTACGACCCGGATCCGGCGCATGAACAGTTCCGGAATAAGCTTTAAATTTGGGTAGATACATAAGTACCTACCTGCTTACTCCTAACGTCATATCCACCACTTTTACTTATAATTATAGTACCTCGTGGTCAACTGTGATTGGCTAATTAAGTTATTTTCTCGTGTAATTGTTTAAGTTGTAATGCTGTTGTTGTCCCTAATAAATAAATGAAATGAAATTAAATTTATGGAGTTCGTTTGGTTTGACAAGGAATCCTGTATTGTTGCAGAAGTGATGTTTTATTATGCGCATTAAGCGCGCCGCTAACGCGCCCACTGTCCGTGCTCTGCGGCTTATTGGGGACTTGCTCGCTCGGCACAATGACATAGATATTTTCTATGAACATATTAGGCATCTGTTTGACCAATTCTGTGTGCTTCTTAACGATATAAGTACCTAGTAAAATGAACTCTAACTTTTTGTACTCGAATTTTTAACTAATTTACGTGTGTACTTACAAGGAATTTATTAGTTCTATGATATTTGACTTCTTATGTTATAATTGACCTGTGAGCGTTTTGGACTTGCCCTGTAAGTTTGCACGTGTTTAATTATTTCAATAAATAAATTGAAAATTTAAATCCGACTTAAATGTATTAATTATACAGAAAGCTGTTTTACCTACTCGATGCTAAGAATACGTCGCGCCACCAGTGTAAGCTTTGTCTGTGTTTGTCGTACTGGTGACTAGGAACTTAGATTTACCGCCAGCTTACATCTGCGTGGCATCCTATCGTTGCGTCTTGCGACTTACAGTCTGACAATTGCAGCAGCCAAATCGCCGTCTTACGTGAGCGGCAAACGTGACAAGTGCAAAGCGACGCGACAATATTAAATGTATGCACGATAGACCGTGACGATAGTGTCCTACGTCACGACGCGCGATTGACATTTACAGAAGTACTGGTCGCATCACAATCTTCGCGTTGCGTTGCTCACATTATCACGTAGGACAAAACCTAAGATATGTCAGGTGTTGGACAGGACATCTAGATGTTATCGATATAATACAAACCACTTTACACGCCTGAAAACTTTATTCACCTTTCCACAAACACAAAAAAGGGATTTCTTTCAACACTTAAAATCAGCAGGAAAAAATCTTACACGAAAAGTCCTCTAAAGTAAAATAGCTCGTAAAATTAGGGTGTCGGTGCTATATTTGAACTGAGTCATTGAATAAATAAGATGGGAATTCATTAATAAATGTAAGTAAGTGCGCATACGTACTTCACGAGCCGGCGAAATGTCACCATTATTGAGTTAGCGAATCCGAGGCGTGACAAACGAAGAATTAGCAGCTACTTGAAACTAGATGTGGTTTTTTATTTGATGATATTCAGCTAAATATACATTTGACTAGCATATTGCCTGATGGTGCGCATGTTACATTCCTCCTCATTATCAGCCTTTAGGTACTGCTGACCTAGCACACACATACATACAGGGTGTAAAAAAAACCTTAACGAAGCTGTCAACCAAGCGTTCAGAACATCAAACCAAATCGTATGAAAAAGAAATTTTGGCTGGGAAACAACTTTTATTTTTTGACATCAAAAAAAAATAATTTAATTCTAACCCGCAATGTACAGCGCGCACGCGGAAAAGTCACCGCGGGGCGTGTTGCTATACGCCGTCGCGACGCGGTTCGGTTCGAGTGTGCGCTGTTCATTGCGGAGTGTGCCATTTAGAGGCTTTTTATGACATAACTAGTGAAAATTTGTATCTTGTTTCTTTGGAAAAAAGTTCAGTTATAACGGACAGAAGTCATTTCTGTAAAAATCATCAATTTTTTTTCAAACTTTAACCATCAATATCTCAGTAACCGTTAACTTCCCAGGTATGGTGTATAGGAAAAAAATGATCGTAACAATTGGTAGAATATGTGGTATTCGGCTTCGTTAAGGTTTTTTTTACACCCTGTATATAACTTACACTATGTAATACGATAACAACTGCTGTGACGGTTGGCGCGCCCGAATTAACTTAGTCCCGTGTACGGATGCGTCCTGAACGCACACTTCAACCTTTAATAATAAATGCCGTAAACAGCCAATCTATATATCATTTCCACCCTTACACTAGCCAGCTAGGACTCTCATATTGACCCCCCTAAGGGACTCAACAAGCCTATATATTCCTCAGGCTTATAAAACCTTGAATGACACTATGCTTAAGAAGAAATTTAAACAACTGCTACTTGACAAGTGCTACTATAGCTTAAATGATAAATTTTGACATTGTTTTATTTTCATTATGTAATAATTTATTTTCTTATAATTCTGACTTCACTGTATTTTTATGTTAATAACGAGTACATGCACTTTAAAATTTGCACGCCAAATATTGGTCAAACATGTTGACATTTAACTATTAATATCAAGAATTTACTGTATGAAATGTTATATTCTTATCCATGTTTCTGCAAATAAAATATCTTAATCTTTATATGCCCTGGTGGCCTCACCTCTAACTATGAGGACCACCTCATAGTTAGAGGTGAGGCCTATGGTTATGCTTATACCAACGAGCGATACTCCACCACGCGGCCTCTGTGCGGATTGGTGGATGGTTTATAAGGTAAGTGACGAACCCTACTGTCTGACGTTACTAGACAGCCCTATTGCCCCTGACCAGGCTTGACGACTAACATGTAACATTACTTTGATAATAATAGAAGCTTGTCTCTTTGAAATGAAATCTAATATACAATTGACAAGACAGGACATGATTATATTTAAGTCTCCTAACATGAAAATGTTGAGACTTTCGATGGATTGTAGCATGCAAGAGGCACCCTTCTATGTACCACCCTACATTTTGGCTAAACATAATTTATTTTCTTCCACTTATCCATTCGCTTTATCTGGGTGCTAAAATACAAGGTGTTACAAAAAAACCCTTATTAAAAGAAGAGTGTTTTTGTGTCCGGAAAACTGCACAACATTCCTAAAGATACCTAGGTCAAAATCTCAAAAAAAATCGTACCTCCCATACAAAATTGTCAATCAGCTGATCGATTTACTATTGAGGAGCCAAAATTTTTTTTTCAGATTTCGACCGAAGTTTTACGGGCCACTACAACACCCTTCAGTTATTACAGTTTTTTTTGTAACACCTTGTATATGCTTACCTACTGAAAAAGGATTTCGCATTCATCTATTAGGGAATGCGAAACTGCATGTTAATTTTTTTTTCGTACAGCCATTAATGCCCTGCAATGGCGCCGCTCTCTTACCGGCCAATAACATTTCTTACGTCTCATCTAGCCAGCCTTACATCTTCGGCTCTCCTGCACAAACCTTCGTTATACATTCATGAGGGCGCCGTTTCTTTGACACTCTTCTCCTTTTGTTTTTTTCCAATCAGCCGTAATCTAGTATTCGCACAAATATTCCGGGGCCTCGTGATTGCGCAGTGTTTTGCGAAATATACGATGGAGATGATGGCAGCTTAAAAAAATTATTCAGGAAAACTATTTAGTTTACGGAATTAAAAGAAATAAGACGTTTTTAGAAGGATTTTTTCATCAAAATTGTTTTTTTTTTCAACGTTGATTAGCTACAGGCATTCTAAAAGGTCATACATTTTTTGTTTACGTAAATGTTAACCTTTTTTTAACTTTAATTTTATAAAGACTTATAGAAATATAACAGCTAACGAGGATTATTTTTTATTTTCATTTTATTGATGGTAGATTCAGCAAGTTACTAAAAAACCTCTTATATACGTTTTAGCTCACGTTATGTGGAACCAAGGCACCTACTTAGAATGCCATGCAAACTGAAATCAAATTTTATTTTTAAGGCGAGAAGAGTGAATTATGAAAACTTTTAATCTGTAAGGCAGTTTAAACGTCTTCTTAATCACTAAATATTTAGTATAACGCCAAGTTGCTTCCCGCGTCTGTCTCTATGTCTGTATGTGGGGTATGTATGTTTAGATCTCTAAAACTTCTCAACGGATTTTGATGCAGTTTTTTTTACAAATAGATAAAGTGATTTAAGAGGAACGTTTATATATAAATGTTTTTGTGTATGGAGGTAGTAGAGAGGCTGGAGAGTGACATTAGGCTACTTTTTTGCGCGACAAAAATCAACTCATAGCTTACCAATAGCTGGCGCCACTCGGTTAAGGTTGAATTGAGAAGACAAAGAGTTTCCACGTGGTCAGAGTCGCGGGTGGTCATTAGTGTATTCATAATTTGTAATGAGAAACTCAGTCAGTCGTTTATTCATATCATCTAATCAGCCTGACTCACCTCAACTATGAGGTGATTCGAACCACACACGCTCAGTGCAGATTGGTGAAAATGTTATTTGTGAGTTAAGTGACCAAGCTTAATGTCAGATTACAGTCATTTTTATTTTTTATTTAGGGCAACAAAAAATTATACAGAAAAAAACGTACATACAAATACTGTTTCTTACAAAAGACCTTATAAGTGTCTATAAAGAAAAATATATCTATGAATATTTGAAAAAGCCACTGTAGTGGTCAGACATGTTTTTTTAAACCTTTTTGTTTTTTGCGCTGATTTAAATGTGATTATGAAATAAAACGTTAAGAAAATTCACCAGGCTATCATTACAAATATGTAAATTCAAATTTAAATTCAAATTTCTTTATTTCGCATAAAATGTGGTACACATACAGATGTCAATAATAATAAAAGTCCCTCACAATTCACCAGACACTGGCATGCAAAATGAACAAAGTCGTAGTTAAATGTCAAATGTCAATGAAATCCAAAGTAGTTAGTTAATGTCATGTCAATATTACAGTATTATCATTATTAAGCAAGCATTACATACAAAAATACATTTATTATCTTCGAGAAATAGTATCATGAATAATTTCTGAAGTGAATCGGCTAAGCGTTCGATTATCGCAACTGCACATCATCAGGAGTATACTGTGTCAAAGGCTACTGTAGCTGTCAAGCACTACAGGCCATACTCTCTAAAGATTCTGCGCATTTTCGGGTCTAGCCAGTGCGTTCGTACGCACTGTCAAGTGTAAAGTATGCTATACATTTTTGAAATAGTATTGAAATATGAAATAATGTTGTAATCTTTTGATTGAAAAATGCTTCAAACTAATAAGTATGAACTTAAACGACATTATTTATGTTGAAACAGTTGACAGCTCTTCTCCCCACTCTCAATAGATGGTGCTAGTGGCGCGTGCTCAACAAAGTAGTCAGTCTCGTTGTAGCCGCAGAAGTGTAAAGAGCTCTTGAAATGACAGTATTACAATAAGAGTGCATTGAGAATGCGTTTCATTTTTATAAAAGCTTGTAAGTGTGTCTTACGCTAGTAACTATTTAGTATTTAACTATTTGAATGGCAAGCTTCATCTTTATAGTTAAACCCCTGACACCAATATTATTGGTGTCAGGGGTTTAGGGTGTGGACGGGTAGAGAAGTGAACGTGGTCTAGGCTTTAGGAAAGCAGTAGCCAATTTCAACAGGTCAATGACTGGGTGGCCGAGTGGTTTAAGGACACGGCCCGGTTTCCATGAAGGCGGGTTCGATCCCCAGAAAAAAAATGCAAAATTATTATTTTATGTTTGCAAAGTGACTGATTATCACAATAAAACTATTAAACAACTTTTTAGTATTCTGTGGTGTGACAGGCATGGCTACATGTGAAACTACGAAGCACGGCTGAAGAGAGTAGGGTCACTGATTGTTGTTCCGAGCGTGCAGTAACGTACCTTACTAGCTACGTGTCGTGTTCAAAGCGAGCACTAATTGCCGAGAATGCCTTTAGATCCTGTTGCCGAGAATTTATGCACTATGCTGTCATTCAACGCAGCACTAAGTAAATGTAGGATTGAGACGATGTATACATGGAACGGAATGCAGAGGAATGAGTGAAAGGGAAGGGAGTAAGTGAAGGACGGACGACCATCTTGAAGACGTAAGATGTTGCTTGTACGAATATTTTTCTGATTGTAAAACGAAAAAAAAAACAACTTGAAAGAAGGAATAGCATCTTTTATTTCTACATAAGATGATCACTCATCCATTCACTCACTCATTACTAATACAAATAAAATCGAGAATTGGCACAAGCTAAAATATTTGAACACTCCTTTAGTACCCAGTCAAATAATTAAGTTGTCACAATTGAAAAGATATTATCTCAGTAAATATTTGATATGTTATTTTAATATTTTAGCTTGTGACCGTTTGAAATGTATGTAAAAAAATTGTATAGTATGTAAAACAAAACGTTTTACATACTTTAGTATAGTCGGTAAAACAAAACCTATACAATTTGTCGAAATAATAGGAATGTAAAAAGATCATATTCATTTTTGACGACAGCTTTGGTTTATTGGTTTGACGACCGTTTGGTGCAGTGGTCTACATGTCGGACTTTAAAACCAAGGGCCGCGGGTTCGATCCCCGCACAGTACAAGCATATGTGTGCATGAACATACATGTGTGTTTGTACTGGTCTAGGTGTTTTCTATGTATAATATGTATTTATTTACAAAAAAAAGTATTTAAGTATGTTTATCCGTTGTCTAGTACCCATAACACAAGCCTCGTAGCTTAATTTGGGAATAGAGAATTGGTGTGATTGTTGTGAAATATTTATTTATTTATTTTTTGGTCTGAGTTGCGGACTGCAAAACCGGCTATTGCGATTTCGAATAGGGGTAGGTAAATGTTTGTGTGATGTGATGAGTCATGGGTTTTTATAAATCTACTTAAGTGTTTATCCTAGTCACCATAACACAAGCTAACGCTTAGTTTGGGGCTAGCTAAAAGGTGTGTTGGTTGGAATAATTAATAAAAAATGCCTCAAAGTTAGTGCATTTCAAATTTTTTTCACTCAAACTAATCGAAGTGATTGATCTAAAACGTGTTATCATTGTCAGATGTATAAGTGAATAGCCTAGCTCGGTCACAGATAAGCTTAGATCCAAATGCCTAAAAAATGTTAAGTTACGAAAAATCTTTATTCAAACTAATCGATGTGATTCATCTTAGTCATGTAATGTAATCCTTGTCACACGCAAAGTGAACGTCTGGCTAGGTCATAGATTAGCCTAGATCCGGTCTTAATCCTAGGCACTTGAGTCGTTACGCTAAGCCTAGACAGCGAAATGCGACGGTTGATGTTACGTCATCGACGACGTCTTACTAGAGTTTGGTTGGTACAGACACGGTAATATTATGGATAATATTACCGTGGTACAGAACCGTCAGTTTTCTGACAAACTTGAAAAAAGGGGCAAGATTCTAAATGGGCTAGATGACACCACCAATCGTAGATATACTTTTTACTATCTGTCTAAACGGTCTGCCTCCATAGATTTTGTATGGGAATACAAGAACGTAACGTCAGAGTCAATTGACCAAATATTTATAGAGATTTGTGTGTTTAAAAATTGGTTTCTACAGCTTTTTGTAAATGTACTGGTTGTATTAACTTCATAGGGGCTATGTTTTTTTCACAACAAGATTAACATTCTCTAGTCAGATGAAAAAAAAAAAACTTCTTGGAACTTCATTCAAGAATTATATTTTCCATTTCTATCCGACAGCGGTAATCCAAAAGGTTTTGTTTTTAAAGAAGATACTCGTATGTATCTAATAATCTGCCAGCTTATATAATAAAATAATTTGGTGTTAGGTAGTTACAATATTTATATCTCGAAAACGGATCAACCGATTTGGCTGAAAATTAGTGGAGAGGTAGCTTAGAACCATGAAACGGACATAGGATACTTTTTATCCCGTTCGACCGCGATTTCGCAAACAAAGGGCATTCCACGCGGACTAAGTCGCGGGGGCCACTGGTTCCCAATATTTCTATTGAACATTACTAAATATGGCAATAAAAGAAAGAAAAATGTACTTATTGACTCTTGAACGTATATGAATCATCAAGATTATAATTACTTTCAATGACCTTGAAATAACAAAAAAAAACCTTTTAAATTAATTCCCCGTAATAGTCTGATAACTCGATAGCCTGTTGAGATTCAAGAATAAACACGATAAAAACTGATAAAACATGACGGCGAGTAAATTAACAAAGCAATCATTATCGTTACATTAGTTTACTTATCGAGAGTTATATATATAAATTGATTCAAAATCAAACCAATCGCCACTGCTGATGTTATTAAAAAAATAAAACCGCAGGGGACTAACCTTCTTCTTGTTTTACTAATTTATTAACTTTTTTTTAAATAGCTGGCAGTTTTGACTTTATACATTCTAGTAACATTTTAAAATGCGTGTTCTTAATTATTTGGTGTTCATTTGTCTGTTTTTAAATTGCAATGGTGAAATAAAGAGTGAATATTCAGCCGTTGGTTACCACAAGAAAATTGGTATACCAAAGGCAAGAGATATTCTGATTTCGGAGTCCCTAAGGATTATTGGTGGAAGTCCAGTTCAAACGATTACTTCTCACCCGCATCAGGTAAGTTTTTTTTTGTTATTTTCAGTCTTCTCAAGCTTAGATAGGGCTTGTTTTCTAAATGCTTTCATATGATCTGTCAAAACGCAACCTTACATTTACGAAATATGTTTCAAATAAAGCCCCTAGCCACGCGAGCGGCATCCTATCGCCGATACTCGCGACTGTCAGCGATTTGATTATCACTTGATTATATGGAAACAGAATACTTTTATTTTTATTTTTTTTATTTGCGATAGGTTTGCTCTTGACCCAAGACTAAGCCCAATGAGGCAAAGACTGAGTCTACGATGGAGCGAGCTCACCTAGAAGATGCCTGTTCAGACAAAAAACACACACACACACACGTACATGCATGCTCAAACGCACATTCACACTCACGTTTGCACTTGCTTCAGGTGGACTTGTTGTATTACTCGTATTTATTATTAAATACCTAAACATTGTTTACTTGTTGGGGTGAGACCTGGTGTACCAAGATACAGGATTTTCTTAGTTTGGTCACCGGTCTCCTATATTAAACTAATAGTAATAGTCCTCCCGGCCGATTTCGACAAAGATCAGCCAACTACGCAGGAGATATTTTAGTGCACAAGTGTGAGCGCAATACACAGGTGCACTCACTGTTCCTTCACTCTCCAAGTTCGGTTAGATGGCAATCCGACATGACCGGAGAGAGATCAGGCGCAGGACCAACGGCTTAACGTGCTTTCCGAGGCACGGGGGTGTAAAACCGCCAGCTTCCCGACTCCGAGCTGTTTTTTGAGAAATTCATGACAGAAAATCTCAGAAATAAATTTTGGCTCGACCTGGGATTCGAACCCAGGACCTCTCGGATGTAAGGCAGAAACTTTGCCACTACACCAACGAGGCAGTATATTAAACTACTGTAGATTTAAGTATCTTATCCTCCTCCGTAGTGGCCTAATTTAAAGTAATTAATTTTGTTCTTAAAATAAAGCATTATTATTATTATTAATTGGCCGTGTTAATTGATTGACATGGTCTCAGTCGCAAGTTGCGACGATCGCCTTAGGTGTGCGCGGGCGGTAACTGAGAAAACAAGGAGTGTCTGTAATTATTAGGTCATGAGCAAAGGCTAAAGTGATTTTTGATGATCACGTATTTGTGATAATCTTAACGTCTTTAATTTTTCGTAAACTGCTTATCGTATGATCGATCAATGCTATTCACAACAAGATTAACAACTTTCAGGCCGGCCTCATAGCTCTTCTGAGCACGGGGTGGACTTCAATCTGCGGTGGATCCTTGGTGTCTAACAGCAGGATCCTCACAGCGGCCCACTGCTGGTATGATGGGCAGAACCAGGCCACCCAGTTCACGGTGGTGCTCGGGTCCACTGCAATCTTCAGCGGGGGCACCAGGCTGGTCACTAAAGATGTGGTCACCCATCCTAATTGGAACACGCAAGCTGTGACCCATGATATTGCTATTGCGAAGATTAATCCCGTCAGTTTTAGTAGTAAGTGTTACTATTTTAATATATTTTTAGTTTTAAAGGCTTACCCGTTGTCCTATGTAAGCAACAAACGTGACAAGTGCGAAGCGACGCCACGCGTCAATATCGAATGTATGTACAGTGTAAAGTGGGGAATTTCTAGATACATTGAGAATGATCCATACTTCCATACTAATGTTATAAATGCGAATGTAACTCTGTCTGTCTGTCAGTTACTCAATCACGCCTAAGCTACTGAACCAATTTGCATGAATTTTGGTTTGGAGATATTTTGATACCCGAGAAAGGACATTTTTACCGCGGGAAAAGGACGTGGGTCGATCGCTTTTTTTATTCAAAAATGAATTGCTGTTCGTAAGTCTTACTAAAACTCGAGGATGGCTGAACCGATTTTGAAAATTTTTAGCATTGTAATATTTGTGGGAAGTCTAGGGAAGGTGTAAACGATGAGAAAATATTGATTAGTTGCGAAAACAGCGGGCAGGACATTGTCTGCCGGGTCCACTAGTAATAAATGAGATAATAAGATACTTACGAGTACCTCCATTTAAACATAACCTTTTGGCTTACCGCTGTCAGTTACAAATGGACAAAATAATTCCTAAATGAAGTTCCAAGAAGTTTTTATTTCGACGGACTAAACAGTGAACCAAAAAGATACTGACAAATTGGAAACTGCTCTTTTTTCCAAGTTTGTCACAAAACCAACGGTTCTGAACCAACCAAACTCTAGTAAGACGTCGATGATGACGTAACATCAACCGTCGCATTTCGTCAGCGACGCCACGCGTCAATATCGAATGACTGACGGCAGCATATCAGGCTACTAATTGAGCAGATGCGGTCTCAATTTCAAAGGGGACTTTGACGTTGGAAACAGAGGCGGTCATTCAGACCGCAATAATAAACTATTTTCGTAGTCGACATTGGAACCTAACGTGCTGCCGTCTGTACATTAACATTGAAGCGCGATTAACAAATTTGGTGTAATGGTCAAGAAGTTGACTATTAACCAAGAGGTCGCGGGATCGATCCCCGCACTGTACAAACATTTGTGTGCATAAACATTTGTGTTTGTACTGATCTAGGTGTTATATGTATTTATTGAGTATATTTATAATACCACTGTTGATTCTGATATCTGTAACACAAGTGCTTAAGCTAAGTAGCTTAGTGGTACGTACCACGGAGTCAGATCAATGTATGTGATGTTGTTGTATATTGATATATTATTACTATTTATTGACACAAGTATTGGTTACATCGCGTCACGTCACGTCGCATTTGTCGCATTGCTTCGCATATGTGAGACAACGTCTAATTAAACAGTTCATGCGACGGATTGTGGCATTACATGAGAGTGCGACAATGTGTAAAAATTGTCAAAAAATTTGGATGCTGTCGATTGCGAAGCATGATAAGATCCCTTACTAAAAATCGATTATGTCGTATCAAAAAGTACTAATACGTATATGAACAGTTGCTTGTCGACATACATTTTTTTAACAAACAGCTATCCAGACTTTTTGGAACAGCGCGCAACATCGTTGGCATCTTGCACGATCGCGCCCGACCAGCTCGCGGCCGAGCCGAACGTTCGCTTCACATTCGCGTACAATTACTCGGCCCTTCTACACCTTTGTCGCGTTTAAGATTGATCCAACATATCGTCTCTATATTTGATGGCGAATTACAGCACCTTTTAATTACAGTCCGTTATTTTTACTTAACCTATCAATAGGACAGGGGGGAACAATACATTTGACATAATTTGACATAATTGACATAACAAGACATTTGGCTAGATGGTAAGTGACGATGTGGCCGAGGATAGATCATGTCTGTTTACATTTATATATATATATATATATATATATATATATATATATATATATATATATATATATATATATATATATATATATATATATATATATATATATATATATATATATGTATTCTAGCTTAGTCTAACCCAACTACCGCGTAATCCTCTTATTCTTCGAAATTCATTTAGAATTCATACTGATGAACAACTAAAGCATAGAAGTGAACCTTGTCATATGAGTTAAGATAATAATATATAAATATACAACAACATCACACACATTCATCTGACTTCGTGGTAAGTAGCTTAAGCACTTGTGTTACAGATATCAGAATCAACAGTGGTATTACAAGTAAACTTAAATAAATACATATAACACCCAGAACAGTACAAACAGAGAAATGTTTGCAGAGATCTGAGATTAGATCAGATTAGATAGCTGTATTGCACACCACAAAACATACAAAAAATAACAAACGCAGAAATATGCAATTTAGGATCTTCTAACATTTTTTTAACTGATGCTCATCGATGTATAATTTTGTATTTGCAAGCATGTTACTATCTGTAAGTTTGCAGCGTGACGTTTTCTGATTGTGATTTTTACTGTTTACAAGTTGACAAAAAGGCTAGCTATTATAAGCCTTTTTTACTCTTTCTTTTATATAAGTCTAAGAATTCATTCAGCTCCGTATAATGTACTAATTGATTGTCTCCGGTACGATGGACCGGTTATCTACCACCGGCATAAGACAGGTGCTAAGGCCATCAAATTCTTAAATTGAGTCCGATTTGAAAACTGCTTCTATGCCTTTCTGGCACATGGACTGAGGAAGCGTAATCCTCAAATCCGTAGGATTAAGATCTACCCCGACCTTTTCGTCCATATGTCAAAATAATGACAACAAGAGAACAGCATGGAGACTCACATGTGTGAGAAATTTCTGGGATGCGTCCTGAAATCTGTTTGGTAAATTACTGTCGCGATGTCGCGAGCAAGAAAATTATATACGTAAATGTTATTGATCTCTAGCGTCAATAATAGGATGACAGGCTCGGTTACAAAAAAAAAGCCATATCTACACACAGGCGCCAACGTTATGTCGAAAGTCCTCAATGATTGGATTTAGAAAAGAATCTCAACCTAGGCCTCAACCTTGATATATTTTTCTAGAGGCCAATGGAGTTTGGTACTACATTTTCGCTCCACTATTCAGCGAGTGTGTAGATCCAATCAAAGGCACCCGTAACAATATGCAACAAGCGTTAACCGATTTTCATTTACTTTCCATAGTCTTTTTAACACCCGACGAAAAAAAGAGGTGTTATAAATTTGACCCCTGTGTCTGTTCATGTGTGTATTTGTGTTTTTATCTGTGTATGTCAGTGGCATCGTAACTCCCGAACAGATGGACAAATTTTAATGCGTTTTTTTTATTCGAAAGATGAAAATGAAAAAAAATATATATTAATAGATATCTCATCTCTCATCAGCCTATATACGTCCCACTGCTGGGCACAGGCCTCACCTCAACTATGAGGTGGTCCGAGCCATACTCCACCACGCGGGCTCAGTGCGGTGCGGAATGGTGGAGGGGTATTTGTAAGGTAAGAGACCAACCTTACTGTCAGATGTTATTAAGCCGCCCGGGGGCCTCTGACCAGGCTTAACGACTAATATCTATCGATATTAACCGGGACCAACAGCTTAACGTGCCTTCCGAAGTACGGAGATGCTTGTAAATAGACGTCACTATAATGGTCAGAATGGTCACCCATCCCAAACATGACCGCGCCCGAGGTTGCTTAACTTTAAGTATCACTACCAAAGCGCTGCAACCACTGCGCCACAAGCACCTCTTTAATAGATATGGCTGGTCAAATTTCATCCAGCCGGTGAAGCTCACCAGCACATTCGGGGGTTTTCTGACTGTGAAGTTAGTTTTTACACGACCTAACTGTACCTTCAACGTCCACAGATAACATCCAGCCGATCCCGCTGCCCACCATGGTGGAGGTGAACTTGGACTTCTCGGGGCTGACGGGAACTGTCGCCGGGTTCGGGAAGACTAGTGATGGTATGTGGTGATATATTAAAAAACACGGGTTGCACTCCGGGAGTGCCGGCAGAAGTGAAAACTTAACAACCGTCTTACGGTTTTTCGATCAGCATCACGTGACCTGACGCGAGTTTCACAGTTTCTACCCATGCCACAAAAGTGCTCAACGCCGCTAAAGAAGTTTTCACTTCAACTATAAAACACTCATTCATCAGTAAGCAGTTATTTCAATTGCAATATGCGAGTATACGCGGAATAGCTCTCGCCTTGCTATCTGTCCATAGAATAGACTAGTGAGTTGATGGAATCAAGCGATACTATGAGGAATATTAGTAATAGGATAATTAGTCATGGATCTAAAGCTGAAAATGAGGATTATTTTGCTTTAAATTTCCACTATACGACGCCAGCACAGGAACCAAAACAAAACACTCAAAGTGTTTTGTTGGTGTCAGTGTTGTAATTCCAAGTGCATCTTCTGTGTCACGTTGTGGTATTGTAAGTCCTGCGACTTCCAGTTCTAGCTTTTTCAGGTAACTACAGTTTGATGTATTTTGGTTTCTGCGCTGGCGTCGGTTTACTGGAATTTTAAAGCAAAAAAAAACCTCTTTTTCAGCTTTAGCCTAGTGAGTGTCCCGACTGTCAATAAAAAAATTTGTCGACGTCACGGCAAAAAATTAGTTGGTCAGATTCAGAATCAGAATCACTTGCTTTTGAATATAGTACATTGATAGATAATAAATAAACTACATAAAGTTCATACACATTCAACCGTAATAAGTTATAGCGAAATATAGCGAAAAATATCATATACAAGGTCAATAAACAATAAATTGTTGTCGTGTTGGATCCCCCAAAAATATATCTGTGGTGTCTGGGAAAAAAAACATAATTATTATATTTTGGTCTATTGCTGGTAAGTTGCTGGTACCTGTTTAATAAATAGTTACTGTAGCAGTGGTTGGCTTTTTATACTTTACCTAACTGATTTATAAATTAAACTTGAACCTTAAAAGTCTTATACTGAAAAATGAAGTTTTTGGACTTAACAGGTTTCTTTCAGACACCACAGATATTATTTTATACTTTGTTTTATAGAAAAATATTCAGAATGATACATTAAACTCAGGCCACACCTGCGGTATTCTGTCGCCGGGACTCGAGACAGTTAGCGATGTAGGTGCAGCGGTTGGTTGATACGGTGTCAAAAGCGATTCGTGGTGACAGAAAGTCTCAGGTGTGACCTGAGTCTTAAATACGGCCTGGGGACGGACAGATACATCAAAAATGGAGGTTCAGAACTTAACCTTCTCGGAGGTTAAGTTAAAAACATCTGCTCTTTTTTTTCAAAATAAGGTGACAAGTGATAACGCATCACAAAAAAAACTTTAGGAAACCTGACAGTACAACCTTGATTTTAAATTAGATAGATATGTACAATTTTCACCGGGTTTTTAACAGTATCTTGAGGACTTGCAGTGCGGGGTCGAGCTTGAGTTTTGGCTGAAACAGGATCCCAAGCTATTGAAATGTTCCAACCATCTTCTCTATTTAAATTAGGGTGTCTTCTGTTAATGTTTACTGTTCGCGTAAACCGCAGAAACAAATGTTGATTTTACACGTTAGTCCCCTTAAAAAGGATTTTTCCTAATGAAAATGGTTGACCCTAACCAAGATTTAAGATATTTTTCAAACTGAAGCTTATCCCCTGGGTGGTGAGCAAACAAAACGGTTCATACATTAACAGTTCAGCTAATTATTTGGCGGCAGTTTTGGTCGGCTTAAGGGTACGGTCTTAACAAGCCCGCAATAACAAATGAAGTAGTGATGTTCACATGTAGACTGCTCGTATCGACAAATAATTGTTATATCGATCGTTACGGTAGGTAAATTGAGATTCACAATTTTTATAGTAAATACTGTCATAAAGTACCTTTAGATGCGTTTGTATGTAACAAGTTTAATCCTTCTATTGTATTTTTGGAAAAAGGTGAAAAGGTTCAAACGTTTTTTTCCAAACATTAATTTGTACTTCTTAAATAGGTGCATTACTATAATTCAATATTAAAATCCCCCCGCTAACCTGCAGTGTAGTGAGCCCTTGTGTTAATTTAGTAAATGCCACCTCACACGCTTCAGGTGAAGCTTGTGCTTAAGTGGGAAGTAGGTTAAAATATTTTTAACTCTTAGATAATTTAGTTACCGCGCGCACAAAGATATGCGGCGCATAAAGTACTGACACCTTGATTTGCAATTTTAAGCGTGTCACTCAATACGCGGCTGAATTGCTTTCAGTCGTGAGAGTCGTCTTTAAACGCTTATCTAATATCATTTTATCTATCGACAATTCTATCGATATCACGTGTGGGCGAATCTCCTAAAGATAAACATCCCTTATGAAGAGCACTTATGAAGGGATGCCCTTAGCCGAAACATTTGTATAGGCCGTTTGTTAGTAGAACAAAAGGAAATTAAAGACGGTTTCTTATATCATTAATTCTGTGTGACCGCATTAAGAAGCCACGGATAAAAGGCGGTTTACTAAGCTCATTCAATGATTTGAAATAAAGTTTCATTTTTGCCAATAAGAAATGAAGCATTCGCCCGGATATAAATCGGTTATGTCATGCATATGGGACACACTATCGCTGCGACACGCAATTGTCAGTGACTTAAGTCACTAATCGCGGCGATAGTATGGCGCATAAGTAATGTTCTTTGGCTCTTCATTACCTTATCCAAAAAAGTATTTTTTTAAAGAGGCAATGAAAATGGTAACCAAGTTCCTTGGCAGCTTCTTCTCGGTACCAGCTCACAAATTGTCCCGAAGCTGTTGTAGGAATGATGGAATGTGTAAAACAGAAATAAATGACTTTTATGACTGACTGACTTTTATCTTAATATTTCAAACTGAATGAACTGAAACTGAATTCATTAACAATAAACAACGTCCAGTGACTTTATGTCAATGATTTTCATAGTTTGTTTAGTACCTACTGCTTAGAAAACTTAAACAAGTAAAAAATATACAACTTAGATTTTTTTTCTATTCCAGCTCAAAACAGCTTCCCCACAACCACAGCTCTACACTCCATTGAGCTCCCCATCATCAAAAACCAGGTCTGCCAACAGAGCTTATCCATACCCATCCATGGCAGCCATCTTTGCACTGCTGGAACTGGAAAAGTGGGCACCTGTGACGGTGACTCGGGTGGTCCACTGACCGTGCTGTGGAATCAACGGAGGGTTCAGGTGAGGATGGTCTACCAAACGATCTTAAACATGGCGGCCAATCTCAGAGATCAGCCAAGTACGCTGGAGGTTATAGTGCACAAGTGTGATCGTAGTACACATGTGCGCTCTCTGCTTCGCTCTTTAATTTCGGTGAGACGGCAATCCGGCATGACCGGAGAGAGATAGCAGGACCGAGGATTAACGTGCTTTCAAACACGAAACGGGGTGAAACATCGCCATCTTACCGACTCCTAGCTGTTTCTGCGTCATTATTGAATCAAATTCTCAGAAACACTCTGGGCGCCTTAGTACCTGAACCCGGGGCCTCTTGGATATATTCAACTATATACATCAATGAAACACTCTGTCTTCTTAAAAATTAAAGCCACATCGCTTTTTTAAATCACTATGACGCTAGCGAATCGCGATAAGAACGGACCGACGCAAACGATTTAAAGGAACCTAACGAAAAGACTTAGCCAAAGTTTCATAACGTTAAGACGTAGACACAAGTTTTACGTGCACATTTCTGCCGACCGCATAATGACGGCTCTGATAATTGTAACTTAACTTGCTACTAAGCGATAAAAATATACACATATCTTTGGCTTCATAAACATGAATCAGCCTTAAATAAATTTGTTTATCAATCTTTTAAGCATTGAGCGAAACAGCTTTCACAAACTATCGATAAAGCTTCACTGATACTAATTGTTGGTTGTGTTTAATTAACCAACATTTAACCACGCATGCATTCGTGTTTGCCGCCGCGTTTGCGTGCAAGCAAACCTAATAGTTGAAGTTGTTGAATTAGTCGGGTTGACCACTGACAAAGACAAGCTTAAACAGCCAGGTAATGTTTTTTTAGTGATCCTGATTCTGGGCTATGTTCAAAGTGTAGTCAGTGATCTCATGGAGATTTACTGGTTTCTGGGAAAAGAATATAGGCCCACTGTCCTCTTGTAGAAACACAGCATGACCGAAAAGGCCCGGAATAAAGTCCTGGTGTTAGAAATTATTAAAAGTTTTACATATTGCTGAATATGCTGACCTCTTATGTCTAAAATGTCAGATTTTTACTTCTTCCCTAATAAAATTAAAATAGGAACAAAGTACCCACTCAATCGTTGTTTGTGATTTTAGCTGTTCTATTAAAGCTTGTGTCCTCTATACAAGCATAATTAATGACCCAGATCACAATGTTTGCGGTAGCAATTGTCACAGTTCCTAATCATCTGGCAAATCAGGTGCTATCCAACATCTAAAATAGGATATCAGGTTGAAACCTAACCTTAAACATAACAGCCAGGGCACATATGCGACTTTATGTAGCTGCGATTTGCGAGTGACAGCGTGTAAACCAATGGCCGCGGCTAAAATCGCAGGCATTCGTATGTCGCGGTGACAATACTTACTGTCATCGCTTGCGACATCCAAGTATGAGATGTTAGAAGAGTGCAACTCACAACTTGCGTCAGAGTTTCCCCGCATTTACAACCTTGGAATTTTTAAAGAGTGAACAGGTATCTTCCTGCCTCGTGGGGCTTAGTATTGGGTCAAGACCAAACCTATACCAAATATAAATTGGACGTCACGTATCTCTTGTAAGATGTAAGGAGTTGTGCCCTGTGGAAGTTGACATTCTCCATGACATTTTACCATAATTTAAAAAGGCCTCTGTAAGCTTATGGAAAAGGATTAGTTTACTTGGTCTGTACAGTGTTTCAGCTATATATATATATATATATATATATATATATATATATACTTTATCTCTTTTTTATTACTTACACATGTATAATATTAAATTGTCTATAATTTACCTGTAGTTTTCAACAAAATATTTACTGTTATTGTTTGTTATGAATGTTGTGTTCACCTTTAATAGGTTTACATATAAGATTTATATACTAAGGTTTCAATTAAAGATGAGAAATGTATATATATATATGTTTACTGTTGGTGTTCCTTTTTAAATAAGTAAAATAAAATAATTTAATAAAATAAGTATACCTACTGGTGACATGAGCAATATATTTCGTAATGTTTAAAAAAAAGAACTTTGTGTTTGCCTTGTCTTCTACTAACTAACTGTAGTATTTATCTGTGTTTCAGGTGGGCATAGTGTCATTTGGCATTGGTGACTCCTGCCAGTCTGGTCACCCATCCGTATACACCAGGGTCACGGCTTTCCTCAACTGGATCAATGCTAACATGTGAAATGAGTAAAAAAATAAACGCACATTTTGATTGCATAACCAGCCAGGTGTTTTACAGTCACATTGAAGTCTTTTTTTGTATTCCTAATCAAGCATACCACATACGCGGGATACCATCCGTACCGTGTCGATGTTCCACTGATCCAAACCAAGCGCTTCTCATCTACATTCCTGATGCGCACTGCAAAAGAGTGGAACTCACTACCTGCGTCAGTGTTTCCCTGCAATTACAACCTAGAAATCTTCAAAGCTAGAGTGAACAGGCATCTTCTAGGTGAGCTCGCTCCATTGTAGACTCAGTCTTTGCCTCGTTCGGGCTTAGTCTTGGGTCAAGAGCAAACCTATCCCAAATAAAAATAAAAAAGCAGTTTATAACAATAATTTAATTCGAAAGCAAAATTAAAAATCCAATAACTTAATGTTTACAGAGTTACCTATTAAATTATTACAATTTAAGATAAACTACCCGTCTTATCATTTTAAAATTAGGTATGTCACTTATTTATTATCTATTATTGTTATGGTGATGACTTTTACCTCAAATGCACGACGACCTCTTTTGTTTAATGGTTAAGAAGTTGACTATCAACTAAAAGGTCGCGGGTTCAATACCCGCACTGTACAAACATTTCTGTGATTCATTATTATTATTATTATTAAGCTACTAACCACGGAGTCAGATCAATACATGTGATGTTGTTGTATATATATTTAATGTGGAATATGATGTAGATATATGGATATTAAATCTGCAACATTATCGTTTCGATAGTGATCCCAGATCTCGTATCAAATTAAATAATCAGAGTAGTTTCTAGTTATCGGCTAATATGATAGATACTCTAGATCTCTAGTCTTATTCAATTCTGTGAATAATCTTATCCAACCTTTTCCAGCCCTACTCTATAAGAGGTCCGTCTTGGGACACAAATTTTATAAGCTGTCTCACCAACTGCTACCGTCGCATTGGTAAGAGCAACAAGGATGGATAGAAAATAGAATACAACCTTCTTTACATGGAGTATGGACTTCTGGTCATTCATGGGTATATAAAGCATCAGCAATAGATTAAGTTGCGTGCGGTTGATATCTAACCAACTCCTTGCTTCTCGGTTCTATGATTTTGTAAAGCTCGTTCTCGAAAACCCAATCATCGGATTGAATCTGGTATGAATGATACAATAATAAATTAAACTTATCTTTATTTTTAGTCATCAGCCTATATACGTCCCGCTGCTGGGCACAGGCCTCACCTCAACTATGAGGTGGTACGAGCCATATTCCACCACGCGGGCTCAGTGCGGATTGGTGGAGGGGTGTTTGTACGGTTAGTGACCAACCTTACTGTCAGATGGTATTAAGCCGCCCGAGGGCCCCTGACCAGGCTTAGCGACTAATATCTGTCGATATTAACCGGGACCAACAACTTAACGTGCCTTCCGAAGCGCGGAGATGCTTGTAAATAGACGCCACTTAAATGGTCAGAATGGTCACCCATCCCAAACATGACCGCGCCTTAGGTTGCTTAACTTTGGGTATCACTACCAAAGCGATGCAACCTCTGCGCCACAAGCACCTCCTTTTTTTAGTGATTCATGTAAACTTTAGGACTTTTATTAAAAGTAAATGTTTTTGGTGATACTTTCATTGTTAAAAACAAAATACGATCTAACTTTAAACTCAGATACATATTTTGGGTTGTAATCTAGCGCATACGTTTTCTTGTTTTATAATATTCAATTACCTAACATTATTGTTACCTGTTTTGTGTGTGCATAAAAAAAGTGGGGCCAACATCACAAACAGTTCTGATTTTTCAAAATAAACCGTAGCTTAAGCACTTGTGTTATGAAAACAACGAAAATATCGCATTCTCCCAGACCCGTCGTGATAACATAGAAAATTCGTTTCCTACATTGTCCGGGATGTCATTTTTCAAGCTGTACTTTAATTTTAAGTTTATAATCAAACATTATGTACGACATGTCATATTTCAATTTCATATATGTATTACCTAAAGTTACGATTAATATCATGATAAATGTGCCACATTGCCGCGAATATTGCCCTAAAATCAAGGAACCGTTCGTTTTAATGACGCAGTTAGCACTGAAAATCGGCTAATGATCATTTGGGCCTAATGATAGCGATAGATTTGGCGATAGCGACACTTTTGTCGCGTTCCAGGTGACGATAGTGGTACATGCCAAGAAGCACAAGGAGCTTTATTTATTTTTTCAAATTGAGAGATGGTTGTTACCTCAACTGGCTTGAAAATATTTATAATTATTATGCCTATTTTTTGTCATGTAGGCTTTTTCTGATCTCGGGGCCACAGGGTCCGGGCAATACGGTAGTTGACATCACCAATCGTTGACGTACTTTTTATCAACTGTCAAAACGCTTTTCTTCATAGAGCTTGTATGGGAATAACACACTTTGACGTCATCGCGTGCAATGCCGACTGAGTGACTAATTATCATTTGAATTCCAATTAAAAATCAAATAATACGAACTGCAGAAAAATATTAGTGTAAAGGCATCTGAAATTATGAATTATTTTAGAGAAAATCAGTTTTTGAATATTTCTTTCATAGTGGAAACAAGCATATTTAAGGCGTAGGTCCATAGGTCCAGAGCTAACACGCAACGGCTCATTAAAACACTTTCATCTGAAGGAAATGTGACTCCGATCCATTTTAACCAACCAGCCAACTGTCGGTAAAAAAATGACGATATGACGTAAATGACGTTACAATGTATTTTTTTTTACTGACCTACAAGTATTGGGTCTGCTATCATCACTCTACTGACTATTATTTTTGCGAATCCTATACTCGTAATAGAGCGGAGGACCATTAGCATCGCTAGTAATGAAGTATGTACTTAGTTAATATAAGAATATATTTAGTTAAATGTGGTATTTGTTTAATCAAGCATCATCAGTGCTACTGTTTCCGCGGTCGGCATCAGCAAATTGTCTAATAAATCATTTGGTTTAATTACTACACTTCGCTCCCAAGTAACCGTTTGTGCGGATAGCTGCTCTGTTACTTAATGTATAGTTGCAAAATGTACAGAAGGCTCATTTTGAACAGACATGAGAAAACATTTGATAAACATATCTTCTTTTTTAACTTAACTGCAGAAGGAGACAAGTTTTTCGAGCTATTTTTAAAGTTTGAAGCTTTTTTTAATATAAGTGGATTGCCGAAATTTATTATTTACGCGCATAACTTCAGATCGATTGCTTGCTTATTATTTTTTGATGTGTTTTGTGTTCAAGTTGGTACGAGGATGGTTCTTACGAAGAGAAATATTTTAAAATGACGGGCAAGACAACGTCTGCAGGGTCCACTCGTAAGTTAATAAAATACGTGTAGGATAAAACGTCGTAACGTATAATGCAATAAATTTAAGTATTTACTCTTTCTTCTTATTAGTCTAAAAACTTCATAAATCGCTTATAGTCCAAGAGTATGGCCTAGAGAAGATAGAAAGTCGAAATTTTTGTCATTTCAATCCATTTAGTAGGCACCCTGTAACATAACAACACGGTTCATCCAATATAATCAGTAAAGCATTACTGAGTTAACCCTCACTGTGGCATGGCGTTGAGTTATGGCACCCTCCGTGTTACTTGACCTGATTTAAATCTACCCGCTGCAATGTTGGCCAATTTTTCATACGTCGTCAGAGGGTTAAATGACGTGACGTGACTTCGCACAAGGTGGAGCGTAAACAAAAATAAATTACCATTTAATATTGGAACGTCAAAAGCAATAAATGTCAGTCAGAGTATTTTGAACAAGTCCAATACATGTGTGGAATAATATTCTGAAGACTTTAGTACAGAAAACGTTGAATTTTTTTTTAGTTTTCCAGTTTGCTTGTAGTCTTAGCCCAATGACTTTTTTTCAGTTTGATTGTAGTCTTAGTAGTAGCAGTCTTAGTCAAACCTGGCTTATCAATTTTTTTTGAAAGAAATGCAAATTTTTTTAACTGTTTATTTCAAGCTTTAATTTAAGACTAATTTGATTTTTTAACGCCCACCCATTCCGCAGATATTCGAGTGCAAAGTAAAAACGGCAATTTCATAAGTATTATAAATGTGTAATTTATTTTTCATTTATTTAATTTATTAACACAAAACTGTTTACAGTTGTGGAGATAAAAGTTTTTTAAAAATTAAATGATTAACTACTTAACTGTAAGCCAAAACATGTACGTGTTTATGAAGTACAATACAATGAGTTACAAATTATGCTAAATCATAAACATTCGAACTAACTGGCGCGATGAAAAGCATATTACGATAGACAAATTATAAATTTTATACCTTAAACCAGAACAAAAGCAAGTAGGGATTTCTAAAGTAATGAGTCTCCTACGTACAGCGCATTCCGCGATTTTACTGAAGAAACAATTTTATTTTTAATTATTTTTTTCTTTCATTTTTATTTTATTTATTTTTATTTTTTATTTTAACAACATCACATACATTGATCTGACTCCGTGGTAAGTAGCTTATGCACTTGTGTTACAGAAATCAGAATCAACAGTGGTATTACAAATGAACTTAAATAAATACATAATATTACACCCAGACCAGTACAAACAGACATGTTTATAATAATATAATATTTGAAAGAGATAGAAAATACTAAATATTTTCCTTATACTTATCCTTTTTAATTGATGCTTAAATACCTCTCCATATATTAACTACGCTAGAATTATATTTCGACCCGGTACCCGGTAACCACGGCTGCTGTTAATTAAATCGAAGCTAAAGTAATAACCCAGTTCGGTGATTAATTGATAAGCCCGGACGAACATCTGAATTCGAGAGTGATTTAATATTCATTGGCTAGCGAATGCCCGCGGCTTCACTTGCTCTAAAGATAAATGTTCTAAATCTAATCTGTAAATTAAATGTTAAATAAAATACAACGAACTTCTTTAGTATCCTAACGCTGCCTATTTAATATTCACTGATTAATAACTTCTCGTGGCTTTACTTGCTTATTAAATGATTCGTGGATATTGATAAAATAAATTACCGGATATAATACAACATGATTATACTTAAGAATAAATTAATGAGGCCAAGATGTTGTTAATATGTGGACATTGTGTTGACTGCATATTTATTAATATAATTATTGTACCACGATATAATATGTAGTTGTTTGCTATACCAAATAAAGAGAAAAAATAGATTTAGGCTATCACATAGAATGATTTAACACTTAAAGCTTTTATCAAAAAAAGATTTCGACTGTGTGAAGATTTGGTTTTCTTCATGATGAAACCTTAAAAGGATTAAGGTTGTGAACTTTAAAAAAACTTTCATACGAGTATATTGCTATAGATGGCCTATAAGAAAAAGAAAATATCTTGTACCCACTGAATATATCTAATTGTGTTCAAGTGTTAAAAGTTTTTTGTCTTTTCTCTTTTATTTATTTTGTCACACCGCCTACTAATAATTTATGCTTAGCCCAAAGGTATGACTGGCAGAGAATGCCTTACGGCGTTAAATCCACCTTTTTTACATAGTTTTGTTGTGCAGTGAAGCTTAAATAAATAATACGCCGTAAGTAATAAGAGTCGATATTTTTTTTCTATGATACTATCTAAGCACATTATTTACGTCTGCATTACATGGGTTTTACGAAAAATGTTCCCCTCCACAACACTGCGACGAGCGTCATTTTTAACACGAGCAAGAATTTCCTCTCCTCGCGATGTTATTAAATTTCTCAAGATGACGTCCGAATACTGACATAAGACCGAAAACGAGCCGAGCGAGCGAGGGGCCCGTAAGCGGATTTGAGAGAACGGTGAAAAACGTGAGTTTTTTTGTATGGAATTACTCGCATATGTTTAACGCATTGACTGCTAATAATTATAGTATAATAATTATTATAATTTTAATATATAATATTATATCACTAAGTCTTGTTAACGCAGATGATAAGAACACGGGTTTAGATAAGCAGATTTCACATTAAGTTGTT
The DNA here is from genome assembly GCA_963921415.1 of Pyrausta despicata. Classification (NCBI taxonomy): domain Eukaryota; kingdom Metazoa; phylum Arthropoda; class Insecta; order Lepidoptera; family Crambidae; genus Pyrausta; species Pyrausta despicata. The sequence continues at coordinate 12,935,970 of OY992861.1, read as the reverse complement.
CTAAATTATAAACATTTAAGGTTCCTAGCTGTATGTATTAATTACTGTTGAATAAGAAATAGCAATCAAATTTATCGATGATAAAAGATCAAAGCAGCGTTTCATTGTTTTAGCGCTTTGAGGATCATGTAGAAATGGCTTATTTGTGGTGCAATGAGGAAATAGAGAATAAACACTTACAATTTGTGCCTAACGAAGTGTGATTTTAGATATATTGCGAAAACTAAAAGCAAATTAGCTTGATAACAAAATCACTGCACACGAAAAACGATGTAATATTTGTGATTGCTTTCGCACTCGGCGTGTTATCACGTCATCGTTAGAAGAAGGCAATAAGTCGGTTTGCGGCTTTTTGTTTATTCGAAAGCTCATTTGATTACGTACCTACGTTTTCTCGCTTCTATCAAAGCAAAATGCTGAGTCATTAAAAGGTTTGGTAACAAACATGCGCGTGGAAAGGCATTTTCCGTAAGTAATGTGTTTGGAAATCGGTTTTGCTGCGAGGTAAGCTTTATGGAAATGAAACAGCATTATCACTCCTTACTTTACCTTTTTCGTAACATGAAACTCATTACGTGTCAGTTACCAAGAAATTATGTTTTAATACTTTTTTTTGACGACCACTTTGGTGTAATGTTAGTTAGTTAGTTAGTTTTGCAGGGCTTTTTCCGCACTTAGCCTCACGATTGGGCCATTGTGCGTGTTTGCCTTTATTCCAACCAGCCCAAGTCTTCCCAGAAGGCTAGCAGCCTGCCTAGGCCACTAAAGATTTCCGGGAATGATGTTGGGTTTTTTAGAATGCCTGCTCGCTGTTTTTCCACGCTTGTGCACTCCATGAGTACATGCTGTGGCGTTTCCTCTTCCTCGAGGCATCCTCTGCATCGAGGGCTGTTTGTTACACCTATGTTGAATAGGTGCTTTTTAGGAGACAATGGCCTGTTATTATCCCTATAACTCTGCGTAGATTGTCGCGCGTTAGTTTGGCGAGGTTGCACAAGGCGAGGCGAGGAGGACACAAATGTTTGTACAGTGCGGGGATCTAACCCGCGACCTCTTAGTTAATAGTCAACTTCTTGACCATTACACCAAAGTGGTCGTCAAAATAATCAAATAATTATGGATCGGAGTAGATTTTCGATTCAAAATGTAAATTAAGAAACGGAACCCTAGTAAAAACTAGGTTTGGTCTTGACCAGAAATCGTCTAAAATTCGTCTTAAAATTTCGTTGACGAAACACGCTATCGCTAAAATGTTTTGCTGAACATTGTTTTAATGTAATACTGTAGGACTTAGTCCCTGCTAAGCTTCCGAAGAATCTTTTAGGAGAAAATAATACTTCTTTAGATGGATCACTGAAATTCTATATAGAATTTTTTGTTTAATAGCCATAGGAGATAAGTCTAAACTTGATATGTTCTTAACTACTTGAGTTTTATGTAAAGTGGGGTCCGAGGGTGTGGCCTGGTGACCAGTAGCACAGGCTTCTCCCTGAAGCCTATTTCAGGAGAGGACGCGGATTCAGGTTTTCAGTGTGGGACAATGGGGTGCGTTACTTTAAAACTCTTCTGCTTGATGTCAGTTTAAACGTGAAGTTTGACGACTTCTTATGACTTTTAAAGTAATCCACAATAACAATCTGTTTTATGATTAATATCAGATGTAGAAACTCGTTACTTAATTTAATTCGAGACGTTTATTCCAGCTCAGTGCAGCTTACAAATTATGCTGGCAACACCTGGTGAAAGTTCTGTGGATCGTGAACACTGATCATGTGCAAAGTGATGCCAAAAGATTTGTGAATGCGGTAAAGGGACTACCTATTTTTTATTGGCGTATGTCGACTAACGCCGAAAAGAGTGACAACACTCATTACTTGATTTAATTCGAGATGTTTATTCCTGCTCAGTGCGGCTTACAAATTATTCTGGCAACACCTGGTGAAAGTTCTGAGGATCGTGAACTCTGATCATGTGCAAAATGAAGCCAGAAGATTTGTGGATGCGGTAAAGGGACTACCTGTTTTTTTATGGCGCCCAACGCCGAATACCAAATAGAGTGACGACTTTGCTCCTTGTCGAGATTGCAGAAGGCTTACGAAAACGATAATGTTTCAGGCTACAGAACATTATGCTACGAATTTCATCGCCCTTATTACATGTCTTGGTGTTAAAATGATACACTTTTTTACGGATTATTTATTGGATTAATCCGTAAAAAATGTATTACTTTAATGTCTACAGTTCGCGTAAACCGAAGAAACAAATATTGTCTTGGTGTCATATGAATTTGTGGCATAAAATGAAATATGCGAAACAACTATTATGGTTTTGACGCATTTCGTTTTTCGTGGTGAGGCCGCAGCACTCGTATGGAACGCACGTATCATCTATGGAAAAGGCTTTTTGCGCAGTATGCCATAAGTGTGGCCTAATTCTTAGTCCAGTGTTAAGTAAGGTATTACTCTGCATGTCTGTGGCCTCTCGGCCTAAGGTGAATCCGCCACGTCCCCGACTCACATGCCACCAAAGAGCACCGTCAGGTTTTGACGTGACAACGTCTTATAATTCGATGGAGCCGGCTGCACGCACCAAAAAACATGACGCGTGCGGCGTTACCTCGCTCTGAGGCGTTCTATTCAAGGTTTGAAGTGCAAGCGAGGGCGCGGAACGAGCGACAAAGAGGCAACGTGACAAAGACGTTGTCACGTTCAACTATCGTCAGTAAAACGACTTTACAGACAACCGATTTTTTTAGTTGTTAGGCGGGTTCTCTCTCTGAGGCCTGGAGTCCCACATAACTCCCCGCGGCTGGTGGTTATGCGTAACAGCATTTCCCTAACGTTAAAAAAAGTTTTAAGTAAGGTTGTTATGATTATGACAGAAGTTTTTGCTAAAATCCTTAGTAATTTTAATTTAAAAGCACCACATCCACTGAATCTCAAATCGCAGGTGCAACTTTTCAAAGTTTATCAGGGGCAACAAAGTTGAGGTTACAATCACGTTGGGGTTTGATTGTAAACTTTTTGTATCCACTCGCGGAGTTCAACATTTTATACTGTGCTAAACTCGAGCGTGTAGTCTTTAAGCATACAGGGTTGCAAATTTTTACTGGTATTCTTTTGAACCGACTTCAAAAATACTCTTGAAAAGTTAGTAACAAAAACTAAATAAAGGGCTCATAAAATTGTTCGTTTGCATTGAAAGCTATTTCTTGGACATCAAAAATTGAATTTGGATGAAGAACAGCAAGCAACAAGCAAATGTTGTTAGACAAGCAGTTTTACAAGCTTTTGTTTGGGTTCACTACTCCATTTCGAAATACGTACGTTCGAAATACGTTCAATTCATCGATGACAACAAGTCGATTATTCGTTTGAACGATGCGTTATATACGCGAAAGACGTTTCATCGATGGTTCATTTCATAGAATGTCTTTTAGCATTCGATGAAATGAAATGTATTTGGAAATGGAGTAGTGAACCCCTTATAAATAGCTTCACGTGTCCCGTGTCTGTTTGTCTGTAATCAAATGAGCACGAGCATTTGTACCTGAGTCATGGGTGTTTATAAATGGATTTAAGTATTTCTGTCCGGTTTTCTAGCCACCATAGCACAAGCTAACGCTTAGTTTGGGGCTAGGTAATTGGTGAGTTCGTTAAAAAAAAATCTTGCAAGCTAAGTTTTACCCACTTCCCAGTGTCCCCTCTTCTCTTTTTCGTCGGGGGTAGAGACATGCGAAAAGTATCTATTTAAGTAGATACTTTTGTTCCGTACTGAGTACTTTTGGAATCGTTACTTTTGATACGATGCTTTTGCAGTGTCGATACTTAAGCTGAAAAAGAGGATTATTTTGCTTTAAATTTCCACTAAACGACGCCAGCGCAGGAACCAAAATACATCCAACTAGAATCACCTGAAAAAGGTAGAGCAGACTACTTGCTCGTAGTCTGTCGAAGCGACAATATCTCCCGAGGATGCCACGTGTAGTGGCGAAACGCGTCGAGTGTTTTGTTGGTGTCAGTGTTGTGATTCCAGGTGCATCTTCTGTGTCACGTTGTGAGTTGCAGGTGTTGTAAGTCCTGTGACTTCCAGCTCTACCTTTTTCAGGTGATTCCGGTAAGATGTATTTTGGTTCCTGCGCTGGCGTCGTTTAGTGGTAATTTAAAGCAAAATAATCCTCTTTTTCAGCTTTAGTCATGGATTTCCGCAAAGTAACGCCTGATTCCATGAACTGTATCGATAATTTTCTCTTTACAAAATATTATTATCATTTCGGTGACGTTTTTATAAAGCTGGAGCAATTATACATTTTATAAAAAATATAATTGAACTGAAATTCTCTACAGACGATTAGTTTCAATGACAATACACAATTTAATTATAAAACTTTTTTTTCTTTGGTACTTATTTAAATTTGCATGTTAGATACTAGTAGTGTACGTCTAATTATTAATAAGGGTTAGGTATTATAAGCACCCTTTGGCTTTCTTTTAAGGTAGGTTTATCCCTAATCAATATGCGTTTACCATCAGCAAATCAGTCACTTCCCACGAAAAATATAAAATCATAATCTCACTAAGCGGTGCAATTTCATTTTGCCATAAAATGTATCATAAAAATCGAGGCCCGTTCCTGAAATTAGATCACGCCAATACGCCCTTAGCGTGAACGTTCATAACAACTTTTCAAAGGCGTAGGCGTAGACATATTCAAAGGCGTTACCCACAGACAAAAAACAAATTTGAACCGCGACTGTATTTTGGGTCCACTGTGAGTCTAGCGCGGTGGCGACGGCGAGCGCGGAAACATCAAGCTTATGAAACGCGCCATATGTACATACTGTAGTGACTACTGTGAGAGCTTTAGGCCATACGCTCGCCCCCTTCTGCATTAAAATAGGTCATTTAATAATTAATAAAAAAAATTGACCGATTCTTAATAAAAGTGTGTGAAAAAACAGATGTAATTCGTTCTAAGACCCTCCCAAAAGAACATTACGGACAAGTTTGTAGTTCCAATGATAATATGATTTTACATGCAAGATAAACTTATATATATATATATATATATATATATATATATATATATATATATATATATATATATATCTACACTAATATTATAAAGCTGAAGAGTTTGTTTGTTTGTTTGTTTGTTTGAACGCGCTAATCTCAGGAACTGCTGGTTCGAATTGAAAAATTCTTTTTGTGTTGAATAGACCATTTATCGAGGAAGGCTACAGGCTATATAACATCACGTTGCAACTATTAGGAGCGAAGAAATCATGGGAAATGTGAAAAAACGGGGAAAATTATTCATCCTTGAGGGCTTCCGTTGCGTACGCTGCGAAAACGGTTCCAGATACCAAAAGTATTTGTATGAACGAATTATTCCTCTTAAAATGATCTAAAAAAATGTCTGCGACAGTATATGTCTATCTTTCAAGATCAAGTCACTAGAACCGTTTTTGTGGTAATCAAATTTGGCCGAAATTAATGCATTATTTGTTAAGAGTTGTATCAAGGTAATAATATTAATCTTTATCCAAATACATGTGTTGTTGATTAAGAGTATTTAATTCTGAACAAAATTGTCTTTGGCATCATTTAATTTCAATTAATATCTTAGAAGATATTACAATTTTAAAATAACACCATTATAAAATTCACCCGCGCTGCATGATATGCAGAACATGACGCTGTAAGGAAGAGAGGCGTTACTTGCGAGCGACACGCGTAGCACGGGTGACACGGGTGTAGCTCTACGAGTTACCATGATGAAACAAAATTAGATTTAATTAATGACCAGTTGCGTCATATCTTCACGTCGACCCTGCCGCAGTGCTTAAAAAGCCGGTTGTTTAACCAATGCGTCCTACCACTCTTAACCTACGGAGCCGAAACGTGGAACATGACAGTCAAGCTGGCTCACCGACTACACGTCACTCAGCGTGCAATGGAAAGGTCTATGTTGGGGATCTCTTTAAGGGATAAGATCCGGAACGTGGTCATACGACATAAGACTAAGGTAACTGATGTTGTCCAAAAATGTAGCAAGCTAAAGTGGCAGTGGGCTGGCCATGTCTGTCGCAGAACCGACGAGGTGGAGCAGGAAGGTTCTTGAATGGAGACCACTCTTAGGTAAACGTAGTGTGGGACGCCCCCCGGCTAGATGGACAGACGACCTGAAGAAGGCAGCTGGTACTGACTGGATGCAAAGAGCGGGAGATCGTGCGCTGTGGCGGTCCTTGGGGAAGGCCTATGTCCAGCAGTGGACTGTAACAGGCTGATACGATGAATGACCAGGTGACCACGTATAATAATCTGGGACGAATGTTCCATGATCCATAGAGCTCATGTAGAGGGTCTAAATAGGACTCTTAGAGATATAAGAAGCTGTGATAATATAATCATCATAAAATTACTGTTATGTTTGCGGTGGACTTTCGACAAACTGTACCAGTAATAGTAAGGGGAACAAGGGCTGACATTGTAAAGTCTTGCCTAAAAAAAACACCAATATGGAAGTTTGTGAACATCTTAAAATTAACTACAAATATGAGAGCACATTTGGGGGGAGGTAGAAATAGTCCTCCTGGCCGATTTCGACCTCGGCGGCCAATCTCAACAGAGATCAGCCAAGTACGCAGGAGATATTATAGTGCACAAGTGTGAGCACAATACGCAAGTACACTCTCAAACTGCACTGTTCCATCACTCTCAAAGTTCGGTGAGACGGCAATCCGACATGACCGGAGAGAGATCAGGCGCATGACCAACGGCTTAACGTGCGAACCGAGGCACGGGGGTGTAACACCACCAACTTCTCGACTCCGAGCTGTTTTTAAGAGATTCATGACAGAAAATCTCAGAAACAATTTTGGCTCGACCTGGGATTCGAACCCAGGACCTCTTGGATGTTAGGCAGAAACTTTGCCACTACACCAACGAGGCAGTGGTAGGGAGGTAGTATAACTTTTCCATCAAAGGTACTTTTAATAGGAGACCCGAAAGTACCTCACTGAAAATAAAATTGCAATTGAACGAGATTAAGGATTAAGAGTGAGTAACATTGAGGACTTTATATCGAAAGTTCACCCTGAAATAAGCGAAATAGAAAAAAAAGATCATCAATGGGCAATATTGGGAGTGAGAAACTGTAGCGTAGACGAAATTAATAAAATAATTATTTAAACACAAGTGGCCTTCTCCCATATTCCCTCAAGTTAAAAATAGGTGCCCCAATAATTTTACTTAGAAATCTTAAACCACCGGGACCGTCTTCAAATCTAACTTCTTCGCAATGTGTAACGTGATGGTTGCAATAGTTTAGACTGGTTTAGCAGTTGGTCAAACAGTGCTTATACCTCGCACCTCAATGATTCCAAATTATTTACCTTTTAATTTTAAAAGAATTCTATTTTTTTTTATGCTATCTTTCACCGTTACAATTAATGAATCACAGGGGCAAACATTTTAACACATAGGAATTAATTAACGTCAAGACTGCTTTTCACACATATGTCGCGTCGTCAAGATCGCAACAAACGCGTTGCGGACAAAACTAACATGTTCTTCTGACACAAGAAAATAAAACTAGAAAAATAATTAATAGTAATAATAGTCCTCCTGGCCGATTTCGACTACGGCGGCCAATCTCAACAGAGATCAGCCAACTACGCAGGAGATATTATAGTGCACAAGTGTAAGCACAATACACAGGTGCACTCACTGTTCCATCACTCACAAAGTTCGGTGAGACGGCAATCCGACATGACCGGAGAGAGATCAGGCGCAGGACGGCACGGGGGTGTAACACCGCCAACTTCCCGACTCCGAGCTGTTTTTGAGAAATTCATGACAGAAAATCTCAGAAACAATTTTGGCTTTACCCGGGATTCGAACCCAGGACCTCTCGGATGTAAGGCAGAAACATTGCCACTACACCAACGAGGCAGTCGAAAGAAAAATAATTAACGCAGAAGTACTTTAAGCTAATTATGTGATTTAAAAAATAAATTGTCTAAAATAATAACAAAAAAATAAATTTGCAACAATAAAATGATGCCCAAAATAAATATTCCACGCGGACGAAGTCGCGGGCACAGCTAATATATATATATATATATATATATATATATATATATATAACATTCTCGTGTCATAATGTCCATTCCCATACTCCTCCGAAAAGGTTTGAGCGATTCTCATGAAATTTTGTAAACATATTGAGTAGGTCTCAGAATCGGCCAAAATCTATTTTTCATACCCCTTAGTGTCTACTTTTAACATTTATATGGCAAAACAACGTTTGCCGGGTTAGCTAGTGATAAATAAATTCTTAGTCATCCGTTTAAAACTTTACTAACTTTGTTGACATATTTCAACGTGCTTATGGTTAACGAAAGCCATTTAAAAAAAAGAGATATAATTTATTCGAAATTCGTAAGTCTATGGGAGCCGTCTCAGTCATAGCGCATTCAGTATGAACGCTCACCATCTATCTATTTTAAGTTCACGTATTGGTTTTGTATCTGTAATGCTAACAGCGCCGTTTGCGTTCTGCAAATGTAAATATCCTGTGTATGCCGGATCGTTAAACGGTTCGTTTGTTAATTGAGATGGTGCAATTTGTGGTGTAGTTTAGGATACGTACATCACCGTAGTCACTTATTGCATGAATTTGAAATAGATGAGGTTTTGAAACAAAAACACACAGTCTATGGGCGCGTATCCACTGACGTGGAGCGAGGCCGCGGAGCAGATACAAGTAGGAATATTAATTAATAAGATTGCACAAAATCGCCGCTTCTTTTCAGTGAAGGGGAGTTGTGTCCTATTTAAAAAAAAATACAAAACCGGTAAACGAAGCGGGGCAGCTGAGCAGGAGCTCAGTAGGAGCTCGGTAGAAGCTCTGTAGAAGCTCTTTAGAAGCTCGGTAGGAGCTCGGTAGAAGTTCTGTAGAAGCTCGGTAGAAGCTCTGTAGAAGCTCGGTAGAAGCTCGATACGAGCTCAGTAGAAGCTCGGTAGAAACTCGGTACGAGCTCGGTAGAAGCTCGGTAGAAGCTTGGTCATATACGTCTCACAGGACAGTTACAAACTTACTACTAGACATTTTTTTCATCTAAAAGTAGACATTTGTGTTGAAAATTATGTTGAAATTGCAATAAATCGTGTTTATTCTAACATATTAGGTCCTTACATATGAAATTGGCGTTTTGTCGTACTGGCCACTTTGATTACAAATTTTTCCTATTTGGTTAGGAATTCGAAATTCAAATTTATACAGCTATTTCCACATGTAGTTGTGTTTCGTAAACCGTCATTCATTTGTTTTTTTACTTATCTTTTTTCTGTTTGCATCGCTCAATTTACAAAATGGAAAATTTGAAATATCGCGTTATTTACGAGTACGAGTTCCACCGTGGCACCAGTGCTGCGGAAACGGCTCGAAGGGTTAATGATGTGTATGGCGGTTGTGTCGCAAAAGAAAACACAGTGCGTTTTTGGTTCCAACGTTTTCGTTCTGGAAATTTCGACCTGCAAAACAAGCCCCGTGGACGGCCGGAGACCCAAGTTGATAATGAAGAATTGAAGGCTATTGTGGAAGCGGATCCATCGCAAACCACGTCCGAGTTAGCTGCAGGCTTTGGCGTTAGTGATAAAACTGTTTTAATCCACTTGAAGCAAATTGGGAAGATTAAAAAACTTGAAAGGTGGGTTCCTCACGAATTGAGTGAAGCAAACCGGCAAACGCGCGTCAACTGCTGCGTTACATTACTTGACCGGCACAATAACGAAGGGATTTTAAATCGAATCATTACCTGTGATGAAAAGTGGATTCTCTACGATAATCGGAAGCGCTCATCGCAATGGCTGGACCCTGGCAAGCCAGCCAAAGCCTGCTCCAAGCGAAAATTGACCAATAAAAAGTTACTTGTAAGCGTTTCGTGGACTAGCGCCGGTGTCGTTCATTACAGTTTTCTCAAATCTGGCCAGACGGTTACGGCAGATATCTATTGTCAGCAATTGCAAACCATGATGGAAAAGCTAGTTGTTAAACAACCAAGGCTGGTCAATCGCTCTACGCCACTGCTGCTTCACGACAACGCTAGACCACACACTGCACAACAGACGGCTAGCAAATTAGAAGAACTTCAATTGGAATCTCTAAGGCATCCACCGTACTCCCCGGACCTTGCTCCAACAGATTACCATTTTTTTCGAAATTTGGATAACTTCTTGCAAGGGAAAAAGTTCAACTCAGATGGGGCAGTCCAAGTCGCCTTCAAAGATTTTATTGATTCCCGTTCGAATGGTTTTTTTAGTAAAGGGATCAATGAACTACCTATGAGATGGCAAAAGTGCATAGATTACAATGGCTCATACTTTGATTAAATAAATATGCTATATAAAAAAATTTCGACTTTTTGTTCCTCCCATACAAAACGCCAATTTCATAGATAAGGACCTAATATTTTAACGTATAAAAAAAAAACCACTTAATTAGCATGATGGCACCTATCTTAACTATTTTTAAGACCATGGCGTTTTAAAAACATAGCCCCTATGAAGTTAATACAACCAGTATATTTCCAAAAAGCTGTAAGAAACCAATTTTTAAACTCACTAAATATTCGGTCAATTGACTCTGATTTCTGATACATGACCGTAACGTCACGTTCTTGTATTTCCATACAAAATATATGGCGGCAGACTGTTTTGACAGATAATAAAGAGTATGTCAACGATAAGTGGTGTCATCTAGCCTATATTGAAGGTAAGAATTTATGGCCGCCTTAGTACGGAGCGTGAATCACCGTGCAGTGTAGACGTTGATGTAATGTCGTTTGTACAATATTTGTAAGCTTATTACAATGGCGGTCGTGTTTGATCACGACAGAGTCATAATTACACAGGGCATACGAAATTATGATAAAGACTTAACTTACAATAATTATAGTTTATACAATTGTCTACTATTATTATTGTAAAGAAAGTATTAGGGTTCGGTATATATACATACTTTAGGCGTTTTGACGTGACAACGTCTTATAAATTGGTTTGCCGGGTGACACCTCAAGAAACTGCGTTACGCTGCTCCGCTCACGTTTCGCGCGAGAGAGACAGAGCGAGAGAGAGAGAGATAGGCATACACACTGGTTCATGTTATACGAATGAATATTCACATTAAAATTATTTTACCACTCAGAGTCGTTGTCACGTAAAACTTTCGCGCGTATACCGACTTTACAGGCAACCAATTTTTTGTGCATTTTGGTGCAAATTTAGAGCAATTTTCCTGCATACTTGTAAATCGTTTTGCTTTTCTATGATGCATATACCGATGGACGATTTTATTCGGCACGTGCCAGCGAACATCGATAATGAAGCGTGGAAACAAATGTCGCCAATATGGTTAGAACTTAAACTTCTTTGGATTTAAATTAATAACGACCAGCAAGCCTAAGCTGCGGAAACGAGTGATATTATATGGAGTAAATATATATTAAATGAAATAATAACAAAAAGTGTAATTAAAAAAATATATGATATATTACACACCTGTTTAAATAAAGTTGGTACGTATTTACAATTCACATTTTTACAAATAAAAATGTATGATGTAACATGAAATTACTTTATTTTGTACGCGTCGGTACAACTTGGGATAACACAGTTTTACTTGGCAACTTAATAAGGATAATCCATAATTATGCTGAAAACACCTCAGTGCAATTCTTTTGCTTATAAATAACTAGTGCCCCCCCGCGACTTTGTTCGCGTGGAATCCCTTTGTTTTTGAAATCGCGGTCGAACGGGTTAAAAAGTATCCTAGTTCCGTTTTCTGGTTCTAAGCAACCTCTCCACCAATTTTTAGGCAAATCGGTTCATCCGTTCTTGAGTTATAAATAGTGTAACTAACACCACTTTCTTTTATGTATATAGGTTGCCATTAAATATATAGGTACATACTCATAACTAGCATTTTCATTTAAAATGCAAACCGTCCAACATAAGTACCTAATACAACAAAAAATTGTTAAATAACCATGTTAAGTAAAAATAGGCTTTTAATGAATCCTACACAATAGCCGCCATAATAAAGCTTTAGATAATAAAACGAATCAAGTATAAACATCAATCATGAAGTATTTACTTATCGTTATTTATGTACCAACTTGCTCGTTTAAGGTCATGATGGACAATTCTCTTAATCTCTAAATCAAAACCATTACTTTTGAACAAGGACTAATCGAAGTGAAACCACTGTAGACACTCACCAAAGTCGCACTCACTATGAATTTACTACATAACATTCTGATTTTGGGAAATGTACTTTTAACAAATGGAGATCCAATTTACTTTGGAAACAGAGAAGAGAAAGAAGTTGGTGTTTGTATTAGAAAAGTTCTAGAGCCACTCAAAAGTACACTCAAACCTCCTGCAGCTGTATCAATTATTAATGTTTCTGATTACGTCACAAAAGAACTCATCAAAATAGATGGCTTCAGCTACTTTACTGAGGATTTTCTCGGCACACACCACTTCTCTAAATACCACGGAATTTATATAATGCAAGGCAATAATTACAGCAACATTCAAGAAAGAATAAGGACCACAGGATTGAGCTCAGACTGGAACCCAAAAGCAAATTTTATTATATTAATTGAATATACCGAGGATATAAATATCATTTCAGATCAATTGTACGACAGAAACATGTTTAATTCAACTCTCATCACGAAAACGGCAATTAATCCAGAATTTTCACTTTACCATTTCCTGCCAACCGTTAATAATTGTAAAAGACCTGCCGTAAGGCAGTTAAAATTGGTCCAAAAATGTACAGAATATAAAGGGAAAGACATATTTCAGATAACTGCAGAAAAAACGTTAAGGAACTGCCAATTGAAAATGGTTGCACACTACATGCCTGGCCTGGACTGGCCATTTTTAAAAAGAAATCCTCCAAGCGGCATTGAAATAGAAATTTTGAAAATATGGCGCCGAACTCACAACGTTTCGGTGGAAATAGTCGTCAGTGAGAAAAGCCTTAAGGAGAAATATAACTGGACCATACGTGAAAACGGGACTTATACCGGCACTTTAAGCCACATCGTAGGAGGGAGGGTTGAAGGAGCTATAGGTGCATATGGCTTAAGATTAGCCCATTCAATAATTTTTGACTACACGTATACGTATATATTCGATTATTATAGGCTGGTGATACGTAGAGGGAAGCCTATGACCTTGTGGCACCTCATTCCCCCTCAATTCCACGTAATATTATTACTGACCGTGTTAGTATTCCTCACAATTTGTATCGCGGCTATGTTCATTCCCATGTTTGGCATCGGTAATAAGACAAGGGATGTGATTATTATTTTTGGATATTTCGTCAACAATGTCGCAAGGAAAGTTCATCTCCCGAGAGCGTCGAGCAAAACTTTATTTGTCGTCTTGTGTATATACACGATTCAAATGAACTGGGTGTTTCAAGCGCAGTTGTCGAGTGCGAGAACGCATCCCTTGGACATCCGACCGATGGACGATCTGCAAGGAATACTGAAACACTTCGAAGGTGTATCCGTTACCAATAACTGGAAGTACTTCACTAATTTAGAATTTGGAACCATTAAAGAAGTAGTTACTTCGCATGCCTATTGCCTGAGGACAGTTCTGTTACACAAAGACAAACTGAAGTATTGCATCATTGCAGAATCTTTCGCCACCTTTTTTGTGTATTATGTGACCCGAGGTTACGGGCCTGTGCTAATTTTCATTAAAGAACCATTAGGAACCGTGTTAAGGACAGTTTATCTTAAAAAAGGTTCGCCTATAACTAGTGACTACTCCAAGCATCTTATGAGACTATCAGACGCTGGTATAATTGACAAAATACGACGCGATTTGAACTTGAAAAATCAATTAAAAACGTTATTTAAAAACGCCAATTGTGAACCTAGTTTTCAAAACTTTAATCTCCGTGATTTACAAGAACCATTCAAAGTACTAATAGGTGGTTATATACTTTCATTTATCATATTTTTAATAGAAATTATTGTTAAAACAAGAGTGTTTAAAAAACTGCTTCGAATGTTGCTTCGCACGCGTAGGAATTGAACTTACTAGAGTTGTTGTCATAGAATTTTTTATTAAATGCTATCAATAGTATTCGCGTGTGTCCTAGGCTCAAAAAACAAGGATTAAATTGAATGAACTTAAGATTAACGTAAAATATTATTGCACTTTGTAAAACACTAAAATTAGTTAATGTACTTCATAAAAGTTACATTACATTATTATTAATAAATGATTACCAAGAATGCCTTTTTGATTTCGTTATGTAAGCAAAGCTCAATTGAAATATGCAAAAAATAAAATAAATCAAATGTATTTATTAGCACAAAACATGTTTTTAACACGCTTTTATGAGATCGGGGTATATGTATGTATGTAACGGAATTTTTGAGCTCAATTTTTACCAACTTAAAGAAATCGGATTAATTTGAAACTTTGCACATGTATTAAGTACCGATGACAATGCTATAATTTAATAAGAGTTTTCCATTATCCTTATTACTTAAAAAATGAAAATAAACAGTAGTTAAAAAACTAAAAAAACACGCTTTTATTGCTAACTAAAAAAGAGAAAATAATATCTGAGTACACGGAATTTATATTACAGTAGAGTAAAAAGCGTGGGGTGCTTGGTATGATATATATGTATACGTATCTTGACGATTTCCGTCTTATTACAAAACACGATTCACAAATAGTACTAGGCTTGAAGCACGGCTATGGAACCAGGATCCACAGGGGGCGAATGCTGGTAAACTTTCTGAGTATGCAGGGGCTCTTCTGCATGAACACCTTTTTCCAGAAGGAGCCCCAGAGAAAGTGGACCTGGCTAAGCCCTGATGGTAAGACGAATAATGAGATAGACTTCATCATGACGGACAAGAAGCATATATTTAGGGATGTCTCTGTGGTCAATAGGTTTAACACCGGTAGCGACCACCGTCTGGTAAGAGGCACCCTAAATATCAACATAAAGCTGGAAAGAAGCCGCATGATGAGGTCGACTCTCCGTCCGAATCGGACTTTTTTAATTTATTATTCTTATGGCATACGACCACGGCTTTATCCTTAAAACATTTCTCTATCAATATTATAAATTGAAAATATATTAAAATATAATAATATGTGTAAGTTAGTTTATTTAATAACGGTAAATATTTAATAGTTTGTACATACTAAGTAATTTCATTGGAGAGTGTTTTCTTGTTTCGTACTTTTTAGAGCGTGTTTTTAAGTAGTCGGGTGTTAGTTTTTAAACTTTATTTTTTAACGTTTAAAAAAGTGTATCTTAAAGGAACAAAAGTGGGGATTTCGCAAAAGTGTAACTACGAGGAAAGTGTACCTTAGAGGAATGATTCGTGTAACGTACTAAAATTAAACCCGTGCGACCCCTAGTTTAACTGTGTACTAACTTTGACAGCTGTTTTTGAGATTATTGCGCAGGGTTTTATTGTTCAGCGAGGTTATTTTGCAACAACAGGGAGGTCGAAAATAAAACCGCAGGGTGTATTTTACTTGTATCTCTCTAACTGACGTAACTGACATTGATTAAAATGTTCAGGGCAAGCTTTATTCGGTTTATGGTTACCTAAAATCGGAGGCAGCTCAACGTTTATCAGCGTGAGCAAAATAAAAATCTGCCTGTATATAGATCTTATAGAGTACTTCGTGTGGCCATAAATTTTATTTAAATATTATTATTATTATTTAAATAATACTGTAGGGTGTGTCTACAGCTAGGGGATGTGTTGAGTGCTAACGACTTGAGAGGGAAGTTGTAGTAAGAAACAAACCCGTTGTATCACAGATTACTAAATAGTTACTACGTAACAGATAAATCACTCCATAGAGAAATTTCAATACCTACAGCGTTAATAGACTACTTTTTCTGCCGCGTACAAAAATGCACCTACATCTTTGAGTATAAAGTCACTATTGCTTCGCAGCTGCGCGAGACCAAGTGACGTGAGACCTAGCGACAATCGAACTAGGGTTGACACAATGTTTATTGTTGAGTTAAAAAAGTGTAGGTACCTACCTACTACTAGATTTTGCATTAAGGAAACATTATTTCGATTGTAACTACTTTGTAGTGATATTTGTGTCAGAGAAGAAATAAAGATATTTGTATTTATATTATCTATCATCCTTATTTTTGTGTACATACGTAGGTACATACGTACAAACGCGCCATGCTTTTTTCTATTATTTGTGATCATAATGAAAACTATTTAAAATAAATGATTCTTTATTCTTTATCTACATTTCATTTTATTTTTCATATTCCTAAATTTTCTAACAAAAATACCTAGGTAGGTACTTACTATTTTCATACAATACAATAAAAAACGATCATTTCGCAAATTGGTCATTAGTAGAATCTGTCATTTGTGGAATCTGTCGTTTGTAGATTATTAGTAGGTAGGTACATTTCGAGAATCGGTAAATTTTATTGTCAACTACGTAGGTACCTGCCTACCTACCTAGTCATTTCGCTAATTAATTAATTATTAGTCGACTAAACCACCACGTAATAAAGCTAACGTTTAACAAGCACAGATTACTTATTTGGTTCGTATGAAAACTAAATTGAACGTAAGCGTAACACGAATAATTATAGTGCGTCGTGAGCGCGTCCGACGGTTGTTGGCAGTCCACTGAATGGGCACTGCAGTCGGTGCCGGCGAGAGTAGGCTATTACCGCGCGCAAGTACATCAGTGCGCAGTGAGAGAGGCCTGGTTGTATGCCGTTCTAACACTGACGGTTGATATCTGTTTTATTAATCTTAATGAACATGTATTTATATTGAACTTAAGCTATGAAAACATGTAAAGATATGTTGTTGTGTGCCGTCGGTGTAGAGTGCCGACGGTGCTCGTTGAGGGTCCATCGGCCAGCCGCTGTATGTGGGTCGCTGACGCCGCTCCGATGTTGGGCAATTTCCATGTACGATGCCAGCTCGTACAAATACATTTTCAAAGCAGATACGTCTCTTTGAACTTTGTTTTCGATTTGGACGGTATTTGTTGTAACTTACTTCGGGCAATTTGTACTATAAATCATTTAATAAAATTCAGGGTATAGAAATAATCAGTTGTAATCAAATTACAAGTTACAAATTACAAACACGTAACCATTAGGTATACTGATAGTAAAAAAAAATAACAAATTGTAACAAACATTTTATATTTTTGTGTAAATTTAACAAGAGTTTGTAACTTAAGCATAAACAACAGTTTTTTTCTATAATGTCATTGTTTAAAGTTCAAGCGTAATCAACATCTGTTAAATTAGATTATCTCTCGTATAATGAAAAAGTAACCATGCTAGACGATCTTCTGCAACAATAATTAATTTAATACGGAAGCAAGCGATTTGTAGAATTCTGCATGTTCCGGCAGTCTTATCACTGGCGCATCACCAGGTGTTAACGAAATCAAGTCGTCATAATTTTTTTTCTCAATTTTTCGGGGAGTCTCATTAAGAAGACTTAATTCATCATTTAAGAAAGAAGACCGCTGCTGTTTTAAACTTAGAGAACGGTTTGACGTTTGGCGATGGTCAGTTTTAAAGTACAGCGTTGTTGGGTCAGTTTTACGCACATGAAATGCAGTCATTTCCGTCCAATTGATTGGCAACACCTCATAATCACTTCGAACAGATAGAAGACGTACATCTCTGGGTAACTTTTTGAAATAAAGGAAATCTGTATGACGCCGGACCACGACATCGTAAGGCTGGATCCTTCTTGACAGTTTGTATATAAGAACCAGTGACGGCACAAATACATCTCCAGCCTTCTTTAAGGCATAGGTAACTGCGCTATGGGCAGTCTCCTTCGTTTCGACCATTATTGGGCACGGAAAATTGCAATGTGATCTCTTCGAGATTTGTTGCATTGTTGATGGTGTACAATAACGCAGAAGCTTCAATAGAGTTCCGATTTTGTCCGCTGCATCCATCAGCAAACAAATGGAAGTATTTTAGACCACGAACATCACTGTCTTTCAGATTGATATTTAAAGCCGTCGATATTTTTCAGGTCGTAAGTGACATACGTCTTTAAGTGAGCTCTAAAATTCAAGAAAGTGTAGATACACCTATTTTTTTTTAAGGTCAGGAAATGCCGATTACGCACCGTACTCCTCCGTCGGGGACCGGAGGGGCGTGTGTGGGAGTCCCCCGGATTCGGGTATACCCACTAAAACCTGACGAAGCCCGCTGCGTGAGGCTGTGACAGCAGGGGCCGCGGTGTCTCAACAGTCCCGTGACCCTTGCCAGCAGCAACGTCCGCCCTCTAAGCAGGAGAGTGGATCTCCACGGAGTGGGATGAGGAGATCTCATCCCACTCCAGACGGCAAACTGGCACCGTCTCTCGGGAGAGATGTCGAGACCGGTGTGACCCCACCAGTCATACGCCCCAGAGCCCCTCTGCTGACTCTGGAACTAGGGGTAACTTTTTATTGGTTTTATGTGGTTTTCTACCACTCAGCCCGAAGGCTCCTGGCCTCTCAGTGAGGTAACAGGGGGGCTTTTTAGTGAGGATCCCCCGCCTCTCGGCCCGTACAAACGTCCCGTCGACCACCGGCCCCACTGGGGTAACGGCTTGCCCGACAGGCCCGCCGAGTTGACGAGACCTGCGGCGCCACCGCACTTCGGACCCGGGCAGATGCCCCGTCGGCCCTACTTGCCTCGCAGGCTTAACCTGCTGAGTGCCAAGCGCTCCACCAATTACGGGCCACTCCGCGCGATCCTCTTCGAGACGAGAGAAGGGGAGTAGAACCCAAAACCGGGGCGTGGAAGCCCTGCGAGAGCTCAGCTGGATGTAGGCTCAACCACCGCCGCCGCTGTCAGACCATCAGCCTGACGCCGAAAACCGTTCGACGCCAGTTGCCCGGGGTGCGCCACGAGGAGGCTGTCTGACCTGGCACCCCAAGTGTAGATACACCTTTTTTTTTTCTCGCTGTGGAAATGCTTTGGGGGAATTTTGCACATATCTGCAGGGGGGTATGTGGGACTCAACGGCTGGTGTGCAAGGCCGTAATACCCACTAAAACCACAGCGCATTCCACCACTCCGCCATTGTGGGGGGTGCCATGGGGTCGCGTGAGCATTCACCATGGCACCCCGGCGGATAGCCCGAGGGCCACAAACTCCATGGCGGTGGAGCAAGGTGTTGGGCTCTGCCACCTCCCGGCCGCAGATGATAGGGAGAACGGCTACGACACACCGCATCTCCTCTTCCTCTGCGGCCCTACCGCAGCGCCATCCAACGGTGCGCCCCCGTTTGGTCGCGGGAGATGGGCCGCACGGCAACGACACACCGAGACGTCTCTCCTCCCGCGACCGCACCCGATTGCGAGAGACAGACAAAACTGTCTCCCACACCCGCACCCTTGGACGCATCCTGCGCAGGCCTCCCCAAGCCCACGTGGAGCGTCCCCTCCCTGGATCCCGCTTAGCTTCACCGTGGGTGGCAAAACCACGGTTACCGAGTCCCCCACCACGACAAGGTGGAGATCCTACAGGGGGAAGTGTAGATACACCTGCCTCAACTTTTGTGATATCTCAAAACTGGTAAAACATACAGATATATAGATTAGACAGATCGATTCATCTTGAAAAATTGTATTAGATGGTGTAGATAACTCAATTTAAAAAAAAATGACAGATACGTCAGTTAGAGAGGCAAGCGACGAATTTATCTATTATCATATTATTACGAGTACAGCACAATTTATAATTTTATATCTTCACAATCAAATAGACAATCATAACAATAACGTCGCCGTGGTCACCGCGCCATGTCAATGAAAGTCAATGAAAACCCTTTCAACCTATTTTCCTATGAGTTAGTTTCTATCGGAGTTCTCCAGTTATTCTCTTAAACGCTAGTCATTCTCTTTAAACTATTGGGTTGGTACTTTTACAAATTAGTCAGAGTTATTTGATTATTATTATTATTATTTGACGACCGCTTGGTGCAGTGGTCCACAGGTCGGACTTCTAAACCAAGGGTCGCGGGTTCGATCCCCGCACAGTACAAGCGTAAGTGTGCATGAACATGTGGGTTTGACAACAGGTCTGGGAGTTTTTTATGTATAATATGTATTTATTTAAAAAAAAGTATTTAAGTATGTTTACCCGATGTCTAGTACCCATAACACAAACCTCGTAGCTTAATTTGAGAATTGGTGTGATTGTTGTGAAATATTTATGTATTTATTTTTATTATTATTTACATGTGAATTTATAGAATAAACCCTAAATGAAAAACAAAACAGTTTAAAACAAGTGTTTTTCATTATTATTGATTATTATGTCACTTTATATGCCAAAAATTGATGCATAAACGGAACGTAATATCTGATGTATGAAAAAATCATTTTAATTTTTTGGTATTATCTGTGTCAAAACAAGGACGATCCTTATCCCGAGTGTATATGGTGTGGATCAGGGATTGGACTAACTGATTCTCTGATAAACCTGTTTTCGTAATAAGAACACGCTTTAGGCCTGGAACTAACCTTAACACCGTAACAATCCTGGATCGGATAGTCTAGGTTGAAACACGTTCAGGCATGATTTGTAATAAGACGGCTTAAGTTTCATTTATTTTAACATTGTCATTGGCACACTTTTTTATTTATGAATATTTTTTGACGTGACAACGTCTTATAAATTGGTTTGCCGGGTGACACCTCAAGAAACTGCGTTACGCTGCTCCGCTCACGTTTCGCGCGAGAGAGACAGAGCGAGAGAGAGAGAGAGAGAGATAGGCATACACACCGGTTCATGTTATACGAATGAATATTCACATTAAAATTATTTTACCACTCAGAGTCGTTGTCACGTAAAACTTTCGCGCGTATACCGACTTTACAGGCAACCAATTTTTTTTACATAATCAATAATATGTGATACTGTGTAAGACTATAGGTAGGTACATACAATTCGTTTACTTTGACCCTACTTTTGTGAATCCCAGGAATTTATAGATGGTGGTACCTTAAATGCGGTTCTCACGCCACTACTCCACGGAGGTCGTCGATGTTTTGCGTGCGTATCCCTAGTCGGGGGTTACGACGGAAGAACTTAATCACTAATTGCTTAATCAAGTACGAGCCCCGATGCAAAATAGTTCGTCTAGTATGAAAAATAAGATATTATGAAATAATGTGAAGTGAATTTGGGTAAAGTAACTAAAACAGGTAAGGAGACAGTAAACCACAATTTGAGTAACATTTCAAAGTTTATTTTAACGTATCTCAAAATCTTTCATGACCTTACATAACATAAATAAATAAAAAAATATACTGAAACACATGTCGCAAAAGTATTCGTCTATCACTGGCTCTCACGCAAAATAGTTCGTCTACCACTTAGTTATGTCGCCTTTGCTTTCAATTACAGCTTTAATGCGAAGAGGCATGGTCGCAACCAACGCTGCACACTCGTCGGTCGTAATTGACTCCCACACAGCCAAGAGTTTAGCCTTCAAGTCGCTCTTCGATCTTGATGGATTTTTTCGAAGGACTTTCTTCATTTTCCACCATAGGGTCTCAATCGGCGATAAGTCCGGGCTGTCAGATGGCCACTCGATGGTTGGGATGCTTTTTGGCAGCAGCCATGTCTTTGTTGTCCTTGCAGTATGGCAGGAAGCACCGTCTTGTTGAAAAATGAAAGAATCTTGATGTTTGAGTGACGGAATGGAGGGCAGTAGACTTTCTTTCAAAATATTTTGATATCTTGTTGCAATGATGGAACCATCCACAAACTGCATCCCACCAACACCTTGCGCAGACATGCAGCCCCAGATCATGAGAGACGCTGGAAACTTAACTTTTCGTTTAATGCAATCAGTATGAAATGCTTCATGTTTATTTCGAACCACTTTTTTTCTTTCATCGCCGACTGTGACTTCAAATTTAGACTCGTCGCTCCATATGATAGTTAGTTAGTTTTGCAGGGCTTTTTCCGCACTTAGCCTCACGATTGGGCCATTGTGCGTGTTTGCCTCTATTCCAACCAGCCCAAGTCCTCCCAGAAGGCTAGCAGCCTGCCTAGGCCACTAAAGATTTCTGGGAATGATGTTGGGTTTTTTAGAATGTCTGCTCGCTGTTTTTCCACACTTGTGCACTCCATGAGTACATGCTGTGGCGTTTCCTCTTCCTCGAGGCATCCTCTGCATCGAGGGCTGTTTTTTACACCTATGTTAAATAGGTGCTTGTTTAGGAGACAATGGCCTGTTATTATCCCTATAACTCTGCGTAGATTGTCGCGCTTCAGTTTGGCGAGGTTGCGGGCAAGCTTTTTAGATGGCATCTGAACTGCATTTTTAGTTTGCCTGCAGCCTTCACTGTTTGTCCATTCTAGTAGATGGTTTTTTGCGGTGTCTTCTCGCAGCCATGTTTTTATTTGGGCCTGCGGTATAGGTAGTAGCGGTTCTGGGCCAAACACTGTTGTCGCGGATCCCTTTTTCGCGAGTTCATCGGCTGCGTCGTTGCCGAGAGAGTTACTGTGTCCCTTGATCCACTGCAAGGTTACCTTATTTTTCCTTGCAATGTGTTGGAGTGCGTTGTGGCATTCCAATATGAGGGCAGAGGTTATGGTGTTGTTTTGTAGAGCTTGTAGCACGGATGCACTGTCCGAGACAATTTTGATGTTGAGGTCTCCGACGTCTCTGGCTGCAACTGATAATTCCGATACATTCTGCTTGGAAAATTGTGTTTAGTTTGTCCAGGGTGGTTGATATGTTGATGTTTAAGTCGTACGAGAATACTCCGGCTCCAGTTCCTAGTGAGGTTTTGGAGCCGTCTGTGTATATCCTAACTTCTCTGACGCCAGAGTTGTCTTTCCGTTCTTCGGTAAGTTGGATAATGTATTCTCGATCAAAGATGTAGTGGCATGGTATCCTGTCCATGGGTGCATCTAGAAGGGGTCTTTCCTTCGTGATGTCCTCCATGATTTTGGAGTGCGTTGTCATAGTGTTTTGTTTCCATAGCCCATTTGCTCTTAGTCTTAAGGCAGCTGCCTTTGCTTCTTCCTGTATGACCAGATGAAGAGGTCTGAGGTTCAATAGGAACTCTAGGGCGGCTGATGGAGTGGTTCTCATACATCCTGTAGCTGCCACGCTCGCTAGGCGCTGCAAGCTTTGTAGTTTGGATTTGATAGTGGACAGTTGCGTTCTGGGCCACCACACAACTGATCCGTAGGTTAAGGAGGGTCTGATAACTGACGTGTATAGCCAAAGTGTGATTTTTGGATTAAGACCCCATTTTCTGCCAAGGAGTCTTTTACACTGATAGAATGCTATACAGGCCTTTTTAATTTTGTTGTCAATGTGAATTCCCCAGTTCAACTTGCTATCAAGAGTGATGCCCAGATATTTTACTTGAGTTGATAGGGTTAATTTGGTGTTAAATAATTTTGGTAGTTTTAGATTTGGTAGCTTCCTTTTGTTAGTGAAAAGGATAAGCTCTGTTTTTTTGGGGTTGACTGACAGCTGGTGTTCCTCACACCATTTTTCTACAATCTGAAGAGCAGCACGCATTACATCACAGAGGATGTTCTCTGCGTTCCCATTTATCAGAATTGCTAGGTCGTCTGCATAACCAATGGTAGTGTAGCCTTTTTCGTTCAATGCCCTCAAGAGGCTGTCTACTACTATGTTCCATAGGAGTGGTTACAGAATGCCCCCTTGGGGGCACCCCCTGACCACCCTTGCACGGGTGATCGTTTTTACCGCAATTTGGACCGCCCTTTTACTGACCAGCTCATTTATCCATTCCGTTATGACTGGTTCTACTTTCAGTTTTTGTAGGGCATGGTTGATGCTGTTGTGCATTGTTTTGTCAAATGCCCCTTCTATGTCAATAAAAGCGGCAAGTGTTGATGCTTTGTTGTTAATGGCCGATTCCATTTTATGCACTACCATGTGTAGTGCTGACTCTGTTGATCTGCCTTTCCTGTAGGCGTGTTGCTGTGGGTGAAGAGATCTGGTCTTTAACACATCGTCTCTTAGGTGTCTATCTACTAGTTTTTCTAGTGTTTTCAGGAGAAATGAGGTTAGGCTGATAGGCCTGAAGGATTTGGCTAGGGTGTAGTCTTCTTTGCCTGGTTTAGGCAGGAAGACTATTTTTGCCTCCCTCCATTGCTTCGGTACGTATTTGAAAGCTATGCAGGCTCTATAAATTTGTAGTAGGTGATGAGTGATTTGGTTCGAGTGCCATTGTAGAAGCGCTGGGAATATGCCGTCCAGTCCAGCGGATTTTAATGGTTGGAAGCTTCTCAGGGCCCAGCCAATTTTATCCGTGGTTACGATTCTACTTGCAGTTTCCCATTCTTGGATAGTTGGTGCTTTTTTGTGTTCATCTTGCCATTCGGAGTCTGATGCAATCTGACTTCCGGGAAAGTGGGTCTCTAGGAGTAGTTTGCAGGTTTCGTGGTCTGTATTTGTGTAAGTGCCGTTTTCTCTTTTGAGAGAGCCCAGGAGATTAGTGTCCCCTTTGGACAGTATTTTCTTGACTCTCGCGGCTTGGTTT
Organism: Pyrausta despicata; assembly: GCA_963921415.1. Taxonomy (NCBI): domain Eukaryota; kingdom Metazoa; phylum Arthropoda; class Insecta; order Lepidoptera; family Crambidae; genus Pyrausta; species Pyrausta despicata. The sequence goes on along the minus strand of OY992861.1, from coordinate 12,911,341 downwards.
GTTGAGTTTATGCTGCTACAGAATTTGTGCCAGGCTTCCGTCCTCCTGAATCTGATACGTTTTTTGTAGTGTTTCTGTGCTGTTTTGTATTTGTCCCAGGCTTCAGTGGTCCTGGTATTTTTTGCCTGATTGAACAGTGTCCTGAGTGTCTTCCTGAGCCGTTCAAGCTCTGGCCCCCACCATCGATTTTTATCCGAGTCGATAGCCTAGGTATGACGGCGGGACAGGCTTCTTCATAACTGTTCGTTAAGGCAGCGGTCAGGAACTGTACATTGGTTTCTATGTTGTCTGTGCTGAGTGTCACGTCAGAGGGTTCGAAGTCGTTTAGTTTTTTGGTTAGTGTGCTTGTGTATTTTGTTGTATCTGTCTTACGGGGGTTACGATATGGGGTGGGGTTTGGTGGTTTTATGTTTATTTGGAAGCAGATGCGTCTGTGGTCTGCGAAGGACGGCTCGTTGGATACTTGCCATCTTTCGATGAGATCTGCCGCCAAGTGTGTTGCCAGAGTGATGTCGATAGTGGTTTGGCATCTGGACGTTACAAAGGTGGGCTCTGTGCCTCTGTTTATAATGTTCAGATTGGTTTGGAATAGATATTCAGTTAGTTGCTCACCCCTTTTGTTTGTATCCTTACTTCCCCACAGAGTGTGATGTGCGTTGCAGTCTGCTGCAATGATGATGTCCCAGTTACTGGCTTCGCAGTGTTGTACCAGCTCGACTAGTTCCTTTGAGGGAATTTCGCCTTCGCCTGGCATATACACCGAAGCAAGCACTAGGGTTGTTTGGTCCTCTGTAGGGTTGATTTTAACGGCTGTAAGGTCTCTAGAACAGAAAGGGTTAATTAAGGTGGCATTCATGGTTTTGGGTATGACTATACACGTTCTTGGTTTTTCTGCTGGTGTGTATAGTAGTGACTTACCACTGATGTTGTTCAAGCCGAGTATTTTGTTGTTTCTGATCCAGGGTTCCTGGATCAGTGCGACGGTTTGGTTGTCTTCCTCCAGCACTCTGCGTAAAGTGACCGCCGCAATTTGTTTGTGCTGGAGGTTGGTTTGGATGACGGTGAGGGAGCTAAGGGCTGGGGCTACGTAGCACGTCATCTTCGTCGCTAGTTACCCCCGCGCTTATCAGCGGCGAGCTCGCCTCCATCCTGCTCGGACCCGGTTGGGGAGCGGAGGTGGAAGGCCCTGGAGTTGGCGTCGTGTCGTCTTGCCCTGTCGCTTGGTTTGTTTCGGCCGTGGTCGCCTCTACTGAAGGGAAGAAGCGAATGTACCCACTTCCCGTCATGTGGGCTACCCGGCGGTCTCTGTCCAGGATGGTTTGCTTCTGGTCTTCGGGACCAGACAAGGTGAACCACCTTCTCCTTGGAGCCAGCCTCGCCAGTTTGGTCACTCACCGACATGTCGTAACACTGCCAGGAGTCGACTTTGTACCAGGGGTTCTGGGCACAAAGGACTTTCTGCAGTATCGCGGAGTCGGTGATGCGGGTATGTATCAGGAGGCCTGCTCTGAGCCTCTTTTTTAAGTCTGACTGTCTGATGACAGCCAGAGTGGTTTCGGGTATAGGTGACTCGATGTTCTGGACTTCCCTCTCGATACAAGTTAGAGCGTTCGCGTTCTCACACCACATCGCGAGCACCCCATCCATGAGGAAGGGGCGCCCCCGGAAAGATGGAGCTTGCGCGCTCGGAGACGGCGGGGACAGTACCGCTTGCAGGATTCTATCATCGATAGTTTCCCTGAGCTGGTCTGCCTGCTCCTGCGAGAGGTCGCGTGGGGGGACAGTGATAACCGCTACTCTCAGATGCGACTGGCTCGCGTCTGCGTAGCTCACCGTCCGCCTCTGCCTCGTGTCGGTTCTCGGGCGCTTGGCTTCTCCCCTGGGAGTCCGGGTTTCGTCCGGCCGAGCTCGCTTCGAGGAAGCACGCTCGTCCGGGCCATTCCCGGCCCCAGTTTGCTCCCCTGCGGGAGCAATGGAAGCCACCGCCTCGATACGTCAACCTCGGCCGCCTCTCGGTTTCCGTCTCCTCTTCGGCTGATTCGGTGGTCCGTGGAGTGATGGCGGTGACTCCGTTCTGTGCCGAGCCACTCCTGCGGAGGTCACCCCCGTGGAGGTAGATGGCACAGGTTCGCGCTGCGTTTCCGCTGCTGCGGTCGGTGTCACTCCTGTTTTTGCAGGTTGTTGAGCTTCCCTTCTCGCGCGCCCCGTGGGGCGACTGCGTTCTGGTCGGCTTGGCAACCTTTGGTTTGTTGTGGTTGGTGTTTCGGACTGTTGGGACTCCCTCGTCTCGCGCGCCGTGGGGCGACTGCGTTCTGAGTGTCCTGCCGGTCCATGGTTGTTTGGGGTGGGTTTAGCGGCCCCTTTAGAGGGGCGCTTGTGGTGGGCTACTACCGTCCACTCTGACACTCTGGAGGTGTCGGTAGTCGAGGTTGACGGTATCAGTGTTATGGCCTCTGCTAGGCCTGATAAATCCAGGCTTGGGCCTGGTGTTGAGCACAAGTTGTCCCCCCCAGAATACGTGGGACAGACCGAGTTAGACTCGGTGAGGGATTCTCCACTGTGCGTGGTACCCTCCTGGGGTATATCTTTCTCTTGTTGTGCTGACATCTTTTTTTTTTGGTTGGGCGAAGAGGACGCACACTACCTGCCCATGGTGAGTGTGGTACAACATTTTTGGGGGTATTTAATTCCCCAAGGCTGTGTGAGCCTGGAGTGTGGATAGGCGCCGCCACAGGTTCGGCTATGCGGGATTGGACTGGGAGAAGGATGGGTTATAGGGGGGGAAATAATGGGGGGTCGGCCAGAGGTTTCGGTTATGCCAATTACTTAGGGTAATTGGCCAATAACAGGCGGCAACCTCGAGAAGGATAGTCCACTGGCCTTGTTTAGGGGATCTTAGCGACCTGCGCTCCTCCCTAAACCATTCGCCAGACCCAGCATCGGACAGATGCTGGGAATGGGGGAGACGTCAAACAAGAAAGCGAAAGCAGGATGCAAGCAAAAAGGTTATATTAAGATGTTTGACGTTGCCCCCGCCCCGCTCCATATGATACTACGCCACTGATCAGAAGTCCAATTTAAGTGATCACGAGCAAACTTCAATCTCTTTTTCTTCTGTAAGGCAGTCAATAGTGGTTTTTGCTTAGCTGTGTAAAATCCGTAGCCCATTCTTTTTAACACTCTTTTGCAGGTATCAACTGAAACATCTTTGTCAATCATGTCTCTCCATTGCACAGTTAGTTCTCCAGCTCGAGCACGGCGATTTTTTTGGACAATTTTCTTAAGAATTTTGTTTTCTGCTTTACTGGTGTTACGGGGTCGGCCAGTTTTCTTCAAGCAAAAAGTATTTCCATTCTTTTTATAGTGCTGAATAATAGATTACACTGTAGATCTGGGCAGTGTCAAGTCTTTTGAGATTTGGTAACTTGATTTGCCCGCCTCAATCCCACAAACTATTCGCTTTCGAAGTTCTTCTCCCACTGGTTTGCCACGACCCATTTTTACTTGAAAACTGAAGATATTAACAGAATTTTTCAGAATTTATACGATCTCACTTGTCAAAATGACTGAAGAATTACTTTTCCAAACTTAAATTTTTAAAAATAAATTTCATAAGGGAATAAAAATATTTAACTCAATGATAGACGAACTCTTTTGCATCGATTAGTAGATGAACTATTTTGCTTACGATTTGCTCAACTTAAAAGCAGGTTATCTCTTAATTTAAAAGGATGAAATAGTTTATTGCTTCATGTGACTTCAATGACTAGTGCATAAGTAACCAAACATGAGATGGTAGAATAGTTTTTCTGTTTACGTAACTGGACAAAAATAATTAAACTAGAAAAAAATCTTTGTACACATTTTTCGTCCTAGACGAACTATTTTGCATCGGGGCTCGTTCTACCCTCTGCCCTCTTCCACAAATAAGAACACTTTTGAGCTGATGAAAATTTCATTAAGTAGAAAGAGACAGCCTTTTTATGTAAACGGTAAAATCCGTACTGCCACGCGAGCTCAATCAGTACAGCGCCATCTCTGATCAACCAGCGGTACAAAACTTAGAAGCCGCAGGGATGCAGTTAAAATTACGCATATTTTATTGTTAAATTATGTCTATTTATATTATGAAAAAAATATACTAAATTGCTAATTAAACACTACTACTAGTATTAATACTACCACGGCACATATGCGACGTTTTGTCGCCGCGAATCACGAATGTGAGCGTGCCAATCAATTGCCGCAGCTAAATCGTTGACAGTCGCGTCGCGAGTGGCGGCGACAGTATTCCGCAAGAGTGCTCTGGGCCTAATATTCATAGTTCACACATAAAAAACAATAAATCAAGAATCGCTTTACTTTCTACTATTTATTCTACGTTGTGACTACGATGACACAGTAATAAAAGTGGTTGGCTCAAATCAAAAAATTTGTCTACTGGGTTAACAGCTACAAAACTATAGAAATAGCCGCTTACGGCTTTCCAATGCGGTGGCAGATGCTTTATATTACCTATATATACCTAGAGATCCTACTATAAAAGCCAAAAAAATGAAAGATTATTCGGTCAACCAACTTCGGCGACCAACGCCTGGAATTAAGGCTGATGCCGTGGCAATAAAAAAAACATTGGTCTCAAGTCACTGTTAACGAGCTGTCACACTGACATAATAGTATTAAAATAGAAAATATCAAATAAATGGAAGGGTGAAACAAAAAGGGAGATATTAAATTACTATGTAACAAACTTTTTTGTTGATTAATGATCTTAGGAAAACTACTAAAGCAAAGTCGCTTCCCGCATCCGTTCCTACGCCTGTTTGTATGTATGCTTAGCTCTTTAAAAGTACCCAACGGAATTTGATGCAGTTTTTTTATATATATATAGAGTAATTCAAGAGGAAGGTTTATATGTTTTGAGAATATGGAAAAATTATGAAAACTGCCAAAGACCACCAATTCAAAGTGAATTCAAAAATCACATAACCTAACGAAGACATACCAACGTTTTAAGTCTAAACATTGGTCTAAACATTGTTTAGACTAGCGTTCGACATTGCCAAGTTGTTTTGTAGTAATCCTATATATTTCTAGTTTTCAATTTAGCCGTCCCTGTCACTCATGCTAACAAACCTGTGCATATAAAAGAGATGGCTTTAAATGAAAATGTCACTGAACCGTGTAGTTTTGGAGTAGGGGTAAACCCTTTATGCGAATTATTAGATTACGCATTGAGGGTACTTTAGATTTTATAGACTGTGCCTTAGACCGTATCGCTTAATCTAGTTGGCCTGGAAAAAAAAGCAGTAAAATTTATATGATCGTGAATACGAACAAGTAAGTATGTACTTGGATATGATTTTATTGTGACCTTACGTTTTTAGGGTTACGTAAATGTTTCGGGTACCCCTGTGATGAATACTTTCGAAATTATAAATAATATAAAAATATAAACTTTACAATGATGACATTGACGGCTAGGGAGATGATGATGATGCAAGATATGCAAAACAGCGCGGTGCCAAAATTGACTACGGAACCCTACTTTATGCGTGGTCCGACACACACTTGGCCGGTTTTTAAAGATGTGCGTGCTGGATAAGGCCAGCCGGCGTAGACGACGATAGGAGACCCGTACAACCTTTTATCTTCCCAAAATGATGAGTACGCGTAATGCATTCACCGCAAGAACAAAAATGTGATACATACCATATGTACACTAATTTAAATTGAAGTGTATTTAAAACACACTTAAAGAAAAATGGACTGCCGCAGGCGGGAGATTTAATGCAAAAAAAAAAGTAACTTAATAATTTATATTAGCTTTCACCAAGCTTGCTTAGTTCACGAATTGCCCTATTCCGATCTAGCTTTTCGCTCATTACTTAGCAGAAATGTTATTAAATCGGGTATGTTTGCAGACGCTCACATATCTAGAGGTAGATGACTTTATGCTACTCGTTTAATACAAAAAGCCACTGCATCCGTGGTACGAACCTTGCGGGAAGCCGCAAAGGGATCATCAGGATGATGATATCCGAAAGCTTGGACTCGCCTGTCGTGAGTCGATTCAAGGACTTGCTTGTGTAAAAGATGGTAATCCGATAAATTATGTTAACTTCACACTAATTGACTAGATGACACCACCAATCGTTGACATGCTTTTTATTATCTGTCAAAACGGTCTGCCTCCATAGATTTTGTATCGGAATACAAGAACGTGACGTCACGGTCATGTATCAGGAATCGGAGTCAATTGACCGAATATTTGTTGAGTTTTGTAAGTTTAAAAATTTGCTTTGTACAGCTTTTTGGAACTATACTGGTTATATTAACTTCATAGGGGCTATGTTTTTTAAACGGTGTGGTCTTGAAAATATTTAAGATAGCCAGCCGGACAGCCAGACAGTGGCCAGCACATTAGGCTATCCATTTTTGTTGTAAAGTCACCCGTATCACAAGTGTATAAGATACCACAGTAACTTAGTTTACAAGTTTAATGATTACGAACTAACTAATTAATATTGTATGGACTCCAGCTCTTTAAATGAATTATTATAATTAGGTATTTTTTATGTGAACAAATCTGTTATGATGAGCAGTGCTTCTGTTGAGCGGTAGGCAAGATCGTAAATTGAATTAATTTCATTTTTGAAAAGTTTTATGTTTCATCATATTGTAATGTAATATGTGCCAAATGAATATTTTTTCTTTCTTTCTTTCTATCTTTAAATAATAGGTCTCGACTGCCAGTCAAATATTGTTTTTGCAATAATTTTATGCATTTACTAGTGGACCCGGCAGAAGCTGTCCTGCATGCTGTTTTTGCAATTAATCAATATTTTCTCATCGCTTACACCTTTCCTAGACTTCCACAAATATTTCAAGGCAAAAACTATTAAAATCGGTTCATCCGTTCTAGAGTTTTGGCGAGACTAACGAACAGGAATTTATTTTTATATTTATAACTAGTGAAACAGGCAGACGTTGTCTTGCCCGTTGTTTTTTTTTTAATTTTCTGATCTTTTAAACCTTCCCTAGACTTCACAAATATTTCAAGACTAAAATTATTCAAATCGGTTCAGCCGTTCTCGAATTTTAGCGAGACTAACGAACAGCAATTCATTTTTATATATAAGAGATAAGCGATCGGCCTACCTGAATTTTCTCATGGGAGTGGGTCAGTTCCCGCGGAAAAAAGTAGCCTATGTCCTTTCTCGGTTATCAAAATATATCCATAACAAATTTCGTGCTAATTGGTTCTGTAGTTTAGGCGTGATTGTGTAACAGACAGACAGAGTTACTTTCATTTATAACATGAATATTGAACGATTTTTTGATGAACTACTTACCAGTATTTGAATCCTTAACCTTAACCTTAACCTTTGTTCTCGCGTATTAACGACTAAAGGATAGTTTTGTCTGAACATTTCACATGTCCTTACAAACTAAATATAATTTATGCACCCTTTCAAGCCATAAATGACGTTATGACACACTTGGTTGGGATAAATCAAGATTCATAGTGCTCTGAAAACATAATACCTTGTTCACACTAAAAGTTTTGCGTAGCTGGCGACCCGTAAATGTTTGAATTTCGAATGTTATATTTTTTTAAAACATGAAATCTCATTAGTTAATGAAAATAAATTCTGGCGGGATGTCACTTGTCAATTGTTTTTTATCTCAAATTGAAGTTCGTTGTCCGTCGCAAAAATGGAACTAACACGAAAAGATTTTAGGGCGATGATTTTTTATGATTTTAAAAGTTCTCTTTCTCCGCAAGATTGCGCTGCTCGTCTTCAAAATGCTTTTGGGAGAGAAGCACCACATCTGAGCACTGTAAGGCGTTGGTATGCTGAATTTGATCGCGGCCGTGTTTCTCTCCATGATGAAATTCGTGAAGGTCGACCCTCAACTGCGATCACGGAGGAAAATGTGGCTACAGTCAGACGACTAATTGAAGAAAATCGGCGTATCACTTATGAGGAGATTCGAGGACATTTGGGGATTGGTATGAGCCAAATTCAGAAAATTTTACATGATCATTTAAAAGTTAGGAAACTTTGTTGCCGATGGATTCCTCACGAACTCACTCCAGAACAAAAACGGAATCGTGTGGATTGGTGTAAAGAAATGCTATTAAAGTACAATCACGGACATTCTAATGCTGTGTATGACATCGTAACAGGTGATGAAACATGGATATATTGTTATACTCCAGAAAAAAAGCAAGAATCTTCTGTGTGGGTGTTTGAAGGTGAGAGCAAACCAACAAAATTGAGGCAAACGAGAAGCGTGGGCAAACAAATGATTGCGTTTTTTTTCTCCAAGACGGGTCCTGTCTGCACGATCCCACTTGAGCAACAAAAAACCGTTAATGCTGAATGGTACACCACTATGTGTTTACCCAATGTCTCAGAAAAAGTAAGGGAAAAACGACCTAGAAGTCGCATTTTGTTGCACCACGACAATGCTTCGGCGCACACCGCGAAAAAAACAAAGTCATTTGTGGCTTCTGAAAACATAGAGCTCGTGACCCATCCCGCACACAGTCCAGACCTAGCACCTTGCGATTTCTTCATTTTCCCAAAAATCAAAGATTTAATGAGAGGTTCGATATTTACGGGGCCAGAAGAGGCAGTGATTGCGTTCAACCGGCACGTAGAAAACATACCCTCAGACCAATGGTCCTCGTGTTTCCAAAAATGGTTTGAACGGATGAAAAAGTGTTTAAAATGCAACGGAGAATACTTTGAAAAGCAGTAAATATAATATTATACAAATTAATTGTTTTATTTATGAGTTACGCAAAACTTTCAGTTTGGCCCACGTATTATGTACCTACTTTGATATTATGACAAATGCTACTTTATTAAGTGTTTGTATATTCTGTCTGCGTTTTAAAATCCGTCCATTATTTTCAATTATTTTTTTAAATTACAGGGTTTAGTAATTTTATTTAATTTATTAATTTATTTTATTCATGTACTTAAATTATTTTACCTACATTGGAAAATATAAATCCCAAAATTAACTAGTGAGCTATTTAGAAGGATTACATCTGCAATTTTGATTTCGCACACTTTTTTATTCATGGAAAATAATACTTGGTATAACATGACCTCAATACATAATATAATATATGGCGTATTTTTTGCAGCTACACAATGGGTACATTTAATAATTTTGTAAATTACTCAAACTTTCATCAAATCGATAAACAAATGAGAATAATCTCAGAATACAAATTATCTTGTTGAATCTAAGCTAACTTCAATAAGAAACGCAAACAGGAAAAATTCGCTGCTAAACTCAAATCTTAGCCTTAACTTCTTTAGAATTTTAACGAGTCTGTAAAAAGATCGTTAATTGTTATCTAATTAATTAGTCTCTACTTACTTACTTACTGACCATTTTTTTCAACACGCTTGAAAATTAGGGTAATTCTGGAGTTCTAGAGCTGACTAAAGAAAAAAAATTACGTTTGCATTTGTTTTTCGTTCCATTTTTCTAAAGGTGTTGTCGCAGCCCACAAGTTTGCTAAAAAACGATAAATCCATACTAATATTATAAATGCGAAAGTATCTCTGTCTGTCTGTTTATTACTCAATCACGCCTAAACTTCTGAACCAATATGCATGAAATTTGCTATGGAAATATTTTGATACCCGAGAAAGGACATAGGCTACTTTTTACCACGGGCAAATGACGCATTCCCATAGGAAAATTCAGGTGGGCCGATCGCTTTTTTATATCGACGGTCAAAAGGAAATAGGGGATAAGCGACAAAAGATAAAATGTTCAGGAGAGCCGTTCAAAGTTTTAAATTTTAGAAATACTGACGTATTTTTAAGATTGTCATTTATTAAGATTGTGTGCAAAGTGAAACAGTTATAAAATCAGATAGAAATGGAGCAATTACTGGTATTCTTAGTTTTAGTGATTTCGCGTTATTTAAAGTAGTTTTTGTCGCTTATAACCTCTTATAATCTCAGCTTTTAATTTTTGAATGAGGAAATATGGCATAAGATACAAATAAAAAAATATATTAAAGGATAAGAAGCATATGCGACATTCCAATTTATCATTTGGCGGGGTAAAAGGGTATAACCGACTAGACCATTAAATCAATATTATAGGAAAAGAAGGATAAGGTACTTTTCATAGTGGTTGTATATAAGATAATAGGGCACAAGAAACAGTTTGCATTCAAAACAATACCAGGATATAAGACATTAGTAACACACAATGTAACTACGAAGAAAACAAATATGGATGAAAAGCCACCTCAAAAATAATGAAGTAGCGCAACCAACACAATCCTTCATCAGGAAAATATCTAAAACAGATATTGCACGACATGGTAATTGGGTCCCTAGCTTCTAAAGTAGGGTGAAATTGCTTGGGAGTAAATTTTCACAGAAACATAATAAGAATCTATCTTACTAAGAGGCCTATTACAGTATACCCTGCTATAATTTTACACTAAATGGAAGATTTCAAAGATGATAGCTCGACATTTCATATTTAGTAAGATGTTTATTGAAATAAAAAAAATGTTTTTGTTAATACTTTTTAAACGGAAGTAAGGAATAACCACCAGTGTCATATTAAAATTAATTTATGTAATAGGGCTTAACCGACTGGCTGTCATTAAGAACTGAATGGAAATAGGGGATAACCGCCAGAGTAATATAAGTTTGCATTTTGTAAATAAGGCACAAGCGCCATGGCTCTATTCAATTACGAAATGGAAGTAAGCTTTAAACGCCATTTGTACTTTTCAATTAAAATGGTTAAAAGGCATAAGCAACCAAAAGCTTGGCACTCTTGTGAAGTAAAAAAGCATTATCGACAACAAACCCAAAACAAATAATTTTTGTAGGGGTACAATCACCTTTATAGCAAAAATGACCAGAATATTCGTCGGTTAGCAAAAACAACACTATAAAATCTTCTTTTTTTGCTTGGGCATAAACGCCAAAAAAGTCAACGTAGAGCCATGAGAGTAAGCGCATTCGAAAGAGCAGAAAATTTTAAGTCCAATGGCATACGTAAGTCATTTTTGACCAAAATGACGCTTATGCCCTATTTCCTTTTAACCGTCGATATATAAAAAAAGAATTGCTGTTCGTTAGTCTCACTAAAACTCGAAAGAACGGCTGAACCGATTTCAACAATTTTAGACTTGAAATATTTGTGGAAACCCAGAGAAGGTGTAAACGATGAGAAAATTTGATAAATTACGAAAACAGCGGGCAGAACAGCGTCTGCAGGGTCCACAATTTCTTCATAAAAAGAAAAGGTCGTGAACAAAATGTTGCCGTACATCGGCAAATATTACAACGATTCATCTCCCAAGTGCAGCGTGTAAACATTTTTACGGCCTTTTGAATACTTAAGTTTTGCGAACAAAAAATAAAGTTTTGCGTGTCAAAATTTTGCGATCTCCAAACGTATAAACGGACCCATTTACATCAGTATCCTAATTTCCTGGAACTGGTGGTGACTAGTAGAATTGCCCTAAAAATAATTAATCAAAGTAAGCTTTTTACCTTTGTCCAACACAAGACACCCGGAGGATCTTTAGACGCTAATTAGCTTCGTCAGACTTTTGACACGGAATGCTTTGTACGTATAGCTGACGGATTTTCAATTTTAAAACGACCTGCTACTGGAATTTCATCATAATGCTGACGACTGTAGGTCTGAAAGGTTCAGGTTTGATGGTAAGTTGTGACGGACGAAGTTGTTACGAACCTGCGACCTCTTGGTTAATAGTAAACTTCTCAACCATTATACCAAAGTGGTCGTCGATTAAAGCCGACTAGCGGCCCTCCCGCGGATTCCGTGCAAAAGTGTTCTAATTTAAATCTACATTCCTGATACGTACAGCTTAGGTTTGGAATTCGCTGCCGGCTGGAGTGTTTCCTTTAGAACTTGGATCTTTTCAAGAAAAGAGTGAATAGGTTGTTACTAGCCAGACACGATCCATCCTAGGCCACATCGTCACTTACCATCAGTTGAGATTGTGGTCAAATGTATGGATAGTTCAATAAAAAAAAGTGAAGTTACTTGTTAGGTAAGTCTATTCGTGGAGATCGTTCCAACGGTACTACCATTGTTTAAGGCCTTTTTTTTTTTTTTTTTTTTTTTTCCGCTGTGGAAATGCTTTTACGCATGCCCCCCACACATCTGCAGGGGGGTATGTGGGACTCAACGGCTGGTGTGCAAGGCCGTAATACCCACTAAAACCACAGCGCTTTCCACCACTCCGCCATTGTGGGGGGTGCCATGGGGTCGCGTGAGCATTCACCACGGCACCCCGGCGGATAGCCCGAGGGCCACAAACTCCTTGGCGGCGGAGCAAGGTGTTGGGCTCCGCCACCAAAACTAACTCCCACACGGCCGCAGAGGACAGGGAGGACGGCAACGACACACCGCATCTCCTCTTCCTCTGCGGCCCCACCGCAGCGCCATCCAACGGTGCGCCCCCGTTTGGTCGCGGGAGATAGGCCGCACGGCAACGACACACCGAGACGACTCTCCTCCCGCGACCGCACCCGACTGCGAGGGACAGCCAAAACCGTCCCCCACACCCGCACCCTTGGACGCATCCTGCGCAGGCGTCCCCAAGCCCACGCGGAGCGTCCCCTCCCGGGATCCCTCTTAGCTTCACCGTGGGTGGCGAAGCCACGGTTACTGAGCCCCCCCACCACGACAAGGTGGAGATCCGACAGGGGGGACCATTGTTTAAGGCCTAAGCATGGCGCCGCCAGCTGTGACAATAGGATTTATCTTACAGCAATAATAAACAAAGTGTTAGAAAAAACCTGTAATAACTGAAGGGTGTTGTTGTGCCCGTAAAACTGAACAACTTTCACAAAGAAACCTAGGTCGAAATCTCAAAAACTATTTTGGCTCTCCCTTAGTAAATCGATCAGCTGAATTGGCAGTTTGGTATGGGAGGTCCGATTTGTTTTGAGATTTTGACCTAGGTATCTTTGGGAATGTTGTGCAGTTTTCCGGGCACAACAACACCCTTAAGTTATTACGAGGTTTTTTGTTACTCCTTGTATGCCGATGTTTAGACATGTAAGATTTAATTTAATAAACAGTTTACCTAATCTTGATCGCAATTTCAAGTGTCACTTGTCGTTGTCAAATGGCACAGAAATGTGTATATTTTATAAAGAAATAAATCAATGGAGACAACTTTACATCATTGCTCTAATCCCGAAAATGACTACATAGAAAATTGGTTTTACATTTTTCCTGTCCGGGGATCTAATCCAGGACCTCAAGAGATCGTGGCACCGTCACCGGTACGCACGCCACTTCACCAATTTCATACAAACTTTTGACCCCTCTTTTAAGCCCTAAGGGGTAGGGATAATGCCTAAGTCACAGTAGCTATATGCATGCAAAGTCTCAGCCCGATCGGTTTAAAATTGATAAAGTTTCATAAGAACTTTTCACCCTTGTTTCATCCCCTTGGGGGAAGAACTTATCAAAATCGTTTCTAGGCAGATGCCTACGTCATATCATTGGTTTGGGCTGCGCATTGATAGATAACTATGTCAGACAGTGAGTCACCTTTGAGTTTTATAAAATTAGGTTCAGATGATCGTTATTCTTAATTATGTTAACCAACAATTTTACCTTACAAAATATTTAATACATTTCCAAGTTGAGGAGTTGAGATTTTAAGTTCAAGCAATTTATCCGACAAAACAATTCGCATGTTACCCACACGTGTACCGCCGGGAGCGACAGAGGTATCTGTAGACTGCCGTGCTTTTTAGGGATGGGCAGGTTATATCGATTACATATTACATCAAGCAAATACTATTCTCAATAAGCTTTTTTATTTAAATTGTGCATTGTCTTCGAAACTTGACGTGTATTACAAAATTTCAGCTGAATTGGACACTGGGAAATGAGTAATATTTAGTTTACAAATTAACAATCTACTTAACAAATGAACATTGGGACAGGTAAAAAAAATAAAAAGTTACAAAAATTATATTATATATATATAATAATAATATAGTATAATAGTTTACATAATTGACATATGTCATTGTTACGGTGCTGGATTAGGCCTATTGGGTTTCAATGGTTTAAAACAAATTTCAGGAGCCTAGTATGTACAGGTAATACAGGAATTTTGAGCAATTGTATAGCCCCATAGACATAGAGAAATAAGTTTGAAAAACATAAAGCTTTTAGATTTAAACAATTTAATTTCCCTTTATGCTTGTTATGAAAACAGATGTAGATAGCTTAGCAAGCCGCAAACTCAACATGACCCGAGAGTGATGAGGCAAATTTAACGGTTAAGCCGTGCATATCGAGGAACGGGAAAATTATCGACTGTTTCCCTTCCCTAACCGAAACTTACTGCAACAAGAAAGCGAGAGTGTTCAAGTTAAGGGTGAAAGCAAACATCTCAGTCTGAAGTTCACGTTGTAAATTACACAAACGCTTTTCAACTTGTAAAATAATATCAGCGAATTCGCGTGAGGGATGCGAGTGAATTCGATAGGACGTGTGTGGTGAATTTGATTAAATAAGATTGTTTAAGGTTATTGTTTGAGTTTGAACTCAGTTCATCATTCACATAAATATAACAAATATTTTGATGGGAATGAATTTCAAACTTCTCAAGCGTTTGTTTTCGTTTGACACTGGTTAATTTTGACGTGACAACGTCTTATAAATTGGTTTGCCGGGTGACACTTCAAGAAACTGCGTTACGCTCCGCTCACGTTATGCGCTCACAATGAGAGCGAGTGAGAGGCACGCGTCCCTTCGACTCGGGCATGGTTAGCCCGCCTAAGAGCGAGTGAGACAGACATAAAAAGTGAAAGGCACGCGTCCCTTCCACTCGAGCACAGTTAGCCCGCCTAAGAGCGAGAGAGACAGAGCGAGAGAGACAGAGCGAGAGAGAGAGAGTGAGAGAGATAGGCATACACACCGGTTCATGTTATACGAATGAATATTCACATTAAAATTATTTTACCACTCAAAGTCGTTGTCACGTTAAACTTTCGCCCGTATACCGACTTTACAGGCAACCAATTTTTTTTAATATACAAAGTGTTACTGGTTAATTTTTTAGTAGATATTTATTTTATATTATGTTCAACAAAATAATACCAGCAACAAAGCATCGTTTGATGAATGGAAAATGTCTTTTTAATCTTTTACAGGCTGTAAGTATTTATTTTGTCTAGGTTTTGCTAACGCAAAAATTCAGCGGCTTAGGTCTTTAATAAAAAAAACCCTCTTCCAAATTCCTATGTAAAGAAAATCCTTTGAAAACCCAAAGTTTGTTATGAAAATAACGAGCACAGAGTCAGTAGCGATTGTGCACAAGCACAATAATAGTTTCAGTACGAATTCTTTGAAGCATTACGCACTAACGAACCTTCCAATCGTCTTTCAGGCTCCATCCGGTTCCGCTTCCTTTGACAATTACCCCAATAATGTGGATTTTGTTCAGGCCAATTATTTAAATAATATGACAATAAACTTTTGAGATAAAAGCTCTACTGTTAATTGCGGGCGATTAATCGATGAAATCATTTAAGCAGACCTAAAATATGTGTTTGGTAAGAGTAAACATTTTGTAATGGATAACGGTTATGAAATCATTTTCGCAACTTACCAAATAAACATGTAATGGAGTTTAGATCGCAAAAATGAATTTGTATATTGACCCCTTTGCGATGAATCGTCGTAAAATCAAAAAGTAAATTTTTCAGAACGGACAAAAAACAAAACTTATAATGTAATCCTACTTCCTACTATCCTACTAATATAATAAACGCAAAAGTTTGTCTGTAAATTAAAGAAAAACTAACCGATTTGGCAGAAATTAACCAATTATAACACATAGGGTAGTTTGTATCCCGTATACTGTAAAAAACGGTTACTGTAAAAAACGTAGAAAACAGGTTCTATGCGGTTGAAACCGCAGGGCACAGCGAGTTTCTAATATAACTTTTGATAAAGTACACCACCATGGCTCATATAGTTGGCAGTATGATGGTGGCTAGATGCGATGTAAGGCTTAAGATTTTATTTTTTAAAACACTTATTTCCCCCTCATTCATTGTAATCACAGTTCACAAGCTAAATGTAGCAATCAATGTAAACTTTGTAATTAAAATTGGGTGCGAGGATGTATATCGATGGTTTGATGGCATCAATCCGTAGATATACGAGTATCACGATCACACATCTAGTTCATTAAAGTCATAAATGTCAAAAAAAAAACGATCTCTAAGCCATCAATAGATTCGAAAAAAAGGAAATCTGTGGCATGGTTTTAACTCAATTTTAGATTTTTTGATATTTATTTATTTATTTAGATTGAACACATGCGCTACTAACTTTAAAATGTGATCTTTATTATCCGTGTTCTTAGCAAAAAAACGTTAGAGTTTGAGTTTATGACTTTAAAGAAATAGATGTACGATGTATATCATGATTTTTATCATATTTTTTTTTCGCATCATGAATGAATACATTATTATTTTGACTATCAACAACTCGTCCTATGTCGTGAAGCGACAAAGAAGGGAAAAGGGAAACGAAAAGAATTGAGAAATAACAAACAAATTATATTTAAAGGAAAACAGATAAAAATAAAAAGAAACCTAGACGAGTGAGAGGAATGAATGAGTGAAAATGAGTGAGTGTAGTGAGTGGAGTGGGCGTGGGTAGGTGTCTTCTCAAGATTAAGCGGGTCCGGAGGCGCCGAAGTGAAGCGAAGCGTTCTTGGAGTAGTCCGTCGATGCGCAGCGGTGTAGAAGCTGGAGCGCAGCTGTGCCGGAGACCGTGAAGACACCGGTGATCAGCAGAGGTAGCCGCGATGGCTCTGTCAGCAAAGGCAAGCAGTTGATGTATCCGATGTAGATAAATTTAGGAGGAGGCAATGCTCCCTCCGTGGGAGTAAAGTGAAAATCCTCCTTAATAGGAGCGAGTAGCAAAGTAGGTAATCCCTCCTCGGGGTAAAGAAGAATAATCCCTCCTCAGAGTAAGGAGGGGCAAGTCCTCGCAGTCTCTCGGGCTAGGAGAGGATAGCCCCTCACAGACCCTCCTCAGGATAGGAGAGGTCATGATACATATTAAGACAAAACCAAACGGAATATTGGCTTTATTCAACAATAAAATACGACATGCAAAGGAAATGTAAATATCGAATAGAATGACACAATCATAAGTGACAATACCAAACTTCATAGATCATATCGTTTTCTTCTATAGACAGAAAGAGGTTATATCACATTCGCCCCCTCTATGAAGAGACGTAGTCATCTAGAAAGGCTGGGGGTCTGCGGTTCCTGCCTGAGCGTCGAGGTTGGTCATTCTCTGCCTCCGGATCAGCATTGGCAGGCGGGTCTTGGTCCGCAGAGCTTTCTTCCAGCTGGTCGACATCAAGGTCATCATCTGACATGTCATCGTCAACAGCTCGTGGTACTGGAGCTAATGATCTGTTAGAGATTGTAGTCTCTCGTCCATCAGGCAGTCTTATAAAAGAGTATTCAAGATTACCCTGCAACAGCTGGACTTCTTCAACAGCTGGTTCATACTTTGAGTTCCTCACATTCCTTTTCATGAACACAGGTCCAGGCGAATGAAGCCAAGTCGGCAGAGACTGTCCGTTTTGTGAGCGACGTGGGTGCTTAAACATACGCTCATGCGGCGTTGTATTTGTACTCGTACACAGAAGAGATCTTATCGAATGCAGCGCTGGTAACAGTGCCTTTTCCCAATCGGCGATGTCTTCGTTGTTGGATTTTAGGTGTAATTGGATAGTTCGCCACAGTGTACCATTGAGGCGTTCCACTTGTCCATTTCCTCGAGGGTTATAAGGTGTAGTACGACTACAAGACGTACCAATCGATAATAAGAATTGTCTTAGTTCATCAGATAAGAAGGATGTTCCCCTATCGGAATGGATGTATGCTGGAGTGCCAAAAGTGGAAAATAGGTCTTTGAAGCAGTCTATGACGGTTCTTGAAGATACGTCTTTACACGCATAAGCGAATGGAAATCGACTGAACTCGTCAATAATTGTCAGTATGTACCGGTTCTGGGTCTTAGATGGTATCGGCCCCTTAAAGTCGATGTTCAGCCTTTCGAACGGGGCTGTCGCTTTAATAAGGTGTCCTTGATGATTTATATAACGTGGTTTTATTTCTGCGCAGGTTGGGCATGCGGCCGTCATTCGTTTCACTTCTTCTACAGAGTACGGTAGGTTCTTCGATCTGACCCAATGAACCATGCGCGTGATCCCTGGATGACAGAGAGATCGGTGTAACGCCACTAGTTTAGAATTAGAAGCAGGAGTATCTATTTGCATGCAGATTCGAGAGAGTGCATCGGCTGCGAGGTTTTGTTTCCCAGGACGGTAGATAATGTCGTATTTAAAACATGACAGTTCTAACCTCCATCTCTCGATCTTCTCATTTTTGATTTTGTTGGAGTGTGTCTGGTTGAACATAAATGCGACAGACTGTTGGTCAGTAATAAGCAAGAAATGTCTTCCTATCAAAAAATGTCTCCACTTTCGTAAGGCTTCAACGATTGCACACGCTTCCTTTTCAATTGACGGTTGTCTTTTTTCGGAGTCATTGAGAGTGCGCGAGAAGAACGCGACAGGACGACTGTTTTGTGATAAAGTCGCTGCGATGGCAAAGTCGGAAGCGTCTGTCTCGACAGAAAATATTTCTTTGTCATCAATTCCCGCTAAAGCTGATTTCGAGATGTCAGTTTTAAGATTTTGAAAGGCAGTGATAGCTTCTTGGGATAACGGGAAGGTAGCTTCGTTCAAAGATCTGATTTTTGAAGAAAAGTTTTCGACCCATTTTGAATAATGGGCGAAGAGCCCAAGTGCTCTTTTCAGCGTAGCAGAGTCAGTAGGGATCGGAAGATTCGTTAATGGTTCCAATCGAGACTTGTCCGGCTTAATAACGTTACGTTCGATAGTATATCCAAGTAAGTTTATCGATTTCGATTTAAATGTACATTTGTTCATGTTGAGAGTTAATTTGTATTTTTTAGCGGCCTTCATGAACATGTCGAGGTTCTTATCATGATCCGATTTTTCCTTGCCGCATACGGTAACGTCATCAAGGTACGCAAAAGTGCCTTTAAGCTTCTCAGTATCGATTATGTATTGTAGGGTTCTCTGGAAAGCTGCTACCCCATTTGTTACGCCAAAGGGTATTCTCGTAAATTGATACAGATTACCACAAGCCTCAAAGGCAGTATACACTTTTTCTTTTGGTAGAATCGGAACTTGATGATATGCGCTTTTTAGATCAATTTGACTATAAATGTTGTATTTAGCTACTTTCGTTATGATAGAGTCAATACTTGGCAAAGGGTAAGCGTCTAGTTCTGTAAATCTGTTAATTGTTTGAGAATAATCGATTACAAGACGCTTGCGGTGATGACCGCCACCGGCAACGAGTACTTGTGCCCTCCACGGTGAGATACTGGACTCTATTACCTTGTCTTTAAGCAGATTATTTATCTCGTTAGATATGAAGTCTTGGTCTTCTTGGGAATGCTGTCTTGAGCGGATAGCTATAGGCTTTATGTGTGGCGAAAGATTGGTGAAAACTGATGCCGGAGGAACGGAAGCTTCTAGAACGCTGCAAACTTTCAAGGGTTGTTTGTTGCCTCCAAATTTGAGTTCGAGCGACGAGTGTTTTCCGAGAACATCGTGCCCGATGATGACATCTGCGCACAGGTCGTCAATGACGAGCAAAGGCTGGTGTTGATATTTGTGTTCACCGATCTGAATCGTAGCGTGGCATATACCATTGGCGTGAGAGACATTATTGAGAGACGCTAGAGTAATTGATTGTTTACAGGACTTCTGTTTGAGATTTATCGTTTGAGCGAGACTTTTGTCGATAAAGCTGATTGAGCTACCAGTGTCAAGAAGCGCATCGGCTCGATAATTGTTGACAGTTATAGGAATAGTTGCCTTTCTTAGGCTTGCAGGAGCTGCAGCGGAGATAGTTGATAAATTGGCGTCAGCGAATTGAGGTTGAGAGAATTCATCTTCTGTGGCGATAGCGTTAGCAGTTCGTTGAATAGGACCAGAGCTGCGGCAAACGTTTGCAAAATGGCCTTTCTTGAAACACAGCTGGCACTCGGTGTTAAAAGCAGGGCATTTGTTACGCTGGTGAATATTGCCACCACAGAAAAAGCATCGTCGTCTGGGTTGGTGAGAATCAGTTCGAGATCTGCTTGGAGCATTTGTGGCTGCTAGATTAGGCCTTGAAACGTATTCGTGACTCTCAAGGACAGCATTGACGTGAGCAGATGTAGTGGGTGTCACGGTGAGTAATTGTGAGGTGTTTTCAGCAGTTTCCAATGATATAGCTAGATTAAGAGTTGCCTCTAGGGTCTCAGAGGACTTCTCTAAAAGTCTTTCTTTAATCTTTTGTGATGATATCCCAGCAATGAATGATAGGCGTACGGTTTCGTCTTGGTATTCAGCTGCAGTGACATCTTTGAATTCACAATCACGAGCGAGTATAGTTAGGGCTCTCGAGTATTCAGCTAATGACTCTCCTGTTTGTTGTTTCCTCGAAATAAGGATATGTCGAGCCAAAGTGATATTCTGCCGTTTTTCGTAAGCATCGTTGAGTGTTTTGATAGCTTCAGGGTAAGACTTATTACCTCGAATGAAATTGTAAATTAGCGGTGAGATATGATTAACAAGGAGTTGGTACTTAAGTGCATCGTCAGCTGAAGCGGCTTCCAGTCTGATAAAATTGTCGAAAGAATATTTCCAGTGGGCCCACTTGAGGTCTGAACCTGAGATCGAGGGTTCCACATCAAACCGTTCGGGGCGTAGGTAGCGGGACATCGAAGACTTTTCGTCAGATTTCGACATTGTAACATTTGGTGATACGAAAAAATTATTGTTGAATAAATTGATACATATTAAGACAAAACCAAACGGAATATTGGCTTTATTCAACAATAAAATACGACATGCAAAGGAAATGTAAATATCGAATAGAATGACACAATCATAAGTGACAATACCAAACTTCATAGATCATATCGTTTTCTTCTATAGACAGAAAGAGGTTATATCACAGGTCAGTCCCTCGCAGGCCCTCCTCAGAATAGGAGGGTTCAGTCCCTCGCAGTTCCTCCTCAGAATAGGAGGGTTCAGTCCCTCGCAGTTCCTCCTCAGGCTAGGAGAGTTCAGTTCCTTGCAGTCCCTCCTCAGGCAAGGAGTGGTCAGTCCTCAGTGTTGCAGAGGATGAGGGCCTTCCGGAGGTAGAGAAGTCCTGGTCTTCCTGTAGTACTTCTTGAAGTATCGTATAGTAAAGAGTTTACTGTTGTGAAATCGAAGCCAGGATTAGAATGAGTCAGATATGGATGGTATGGGCTTATATAGGGCCGGCCGTTCAAATTTAGAGCGTGGATAGAACGCGATAAAACTCGTGCTTTGCAGAGTTTGTAATGGAAATTGTATTGAAACTTTGCTAAAAGTTGTCAATTTTCAGAAAAAAATAATAAGACTCCCGTCACTCAAAATGTCAAACATAGTGTCAAAAAGTACAAAATTCGGAAAAATACTAATAAATTGTGTTCACAATAAGAAATAATTATGCTGAGAAGGAGAGGAAAACCATTTAAAAGTTAGTTATAACCCTTTTTCCCTATTTTACAGCGGAATATCGCATTTATAGGTGATACAAACTTTGACGTTTATGAACACGTAATTAGAAATTCCTTATTTTTCAGTAAAAAGTGAACGAAAACAGATTCCACGGAAAAGAATAATAATACACGCAAAATGCATATATTGTGAGAATGAAAATGACTGGAAACCCAAACCGGGAACAAATTATTAACAGTATACCAAGTGAGTATGTACGTCGGTACACCTATATGATCATCGGATAGTGGGACGACGTAGGGTGGGTATTACCGGCGCCATCAAAATATTTATTTTCCCGGTCCTACCGCCATATTTATTTTCCAAAGCTTTATAATGGGTTCCTTTGACCCTAACGCACCTGGGGTCAATAGGCCTTCCCCGAACGCTCTTCCGTAGGACGATAAGCTGTACTATAAGCCTTCTTTAGTTTGCCTGATAGTGTTGTTAGGCTATTGATGTTTTGTTAAGTATCGATGTTGAAAAAATTTAGACCCTTTTTTATTTATTAATTTAATTTTTGCATGTTTCCCGAAATCACTTAAAATCTAAATGAAATTCGTTATCTCTTTCTTTGTCTTCACCGACTATTTTAGAGAAGTCCAGCTTTAACTATAGAGGTCAACTTTTCTAGTTTCTGATTTATATTGCCATGGAATTTTGCATCTGGCCTCTCACTTATGAAACAGCTGACTGCTACAATCGAAGCATTTCTGTGTTCAAAAAAAACTAGTTGGCAATTGGCCGCATTCCGAATCTCTTGTGGTGCAAAATTACTAAATTCCTATAGTTTTATGATTTATAGTGAGTCACGTTTCAAATGTAAGATAATATTTTTGCAGTAGAAAAAATGAATCATTTGAGGCGGGAATCAAACCCGCGTCCATGGGACTCCGGCCTGTGTGTCTAAATAATTGAGTCACCCAGGAAATCACAAAGTCTTTTGAAATTTGCTACTGCTTTATTAATACGTAGACTAAATTCCTTCAGATAGGTCGATATACTTCGATAAGCGCTGGAAGATCAGCGTAATCTGCTAGATTTTTGCCTTCTGGCCTTTTTCTATCGTCAGGGAAATGCTGTTACGCATACCCGCCAGCCGCGTTAGCAGCTGGGTTATGTGGGACTCCGGGCCTCAGAGAGAGAACCCGCCTACCCACTAATACCCTGACGGTGCCCTCCGGTGCCATGTGAGTCGGGGACGTGGCGGGTTCACCGTAGGCCGAGGGACCACAGGCATTCACCGCAATTCCCCGGACTCGGCCTACTCACTTTGCAGCGTGCCCCTACGGTTGCGACAAGAGAGAGACTCGACCCCGTCGCATAAACAAATGACGGCGCGTGGAAAAACGCGCAACGCCGTCTCGGGCCCCATTTAACGGGGGACAGACACCCCCTTATTAGGCTTCAGAAAGCCCGGGGCCCAGCAATTGGCAAGTGTAGAAGGAAATTCCCCCTCCGGTGCCCATGACGCCGGCGGCGGATCATTTGGGCGTCAGCCGAAGCCTCTTGCTCCCTCTCCGCTGCTTCCTTCTGCGAGATGACAGTCTCACAGAAGACCTATTCGAACCTCGATGGATCAGGGCGCATCACTGGCGTATTTATTGGATTTACGCTGTGTTTAGATAGGAGAAATGGGTCAATTACAACGAGGTCTTTTGACCCAGAACCCTAGACCCTACGCACAATGCACGTCCGAAGAAGGCGCGATAATGTTTGTACAACACACAATGCCTTTGTTTCTTTGTGTTGCCAGTAATAAATTAAGGACGTTTTTTTAAACACGCAGGAAGAGTGGTAGCCAGATAAGATGTCAATGAATGTGAAAAAGAATTATTTGTGTAGCTTAAACGCGTATATTTTTGTTGTCTTCTAACCGAGCGTTGCGTTATTATGTTAAACTCTACCTTTAAAACAACAAAAGCATTTTTATAGTCACCTACTAAAACTCCAAAATTTAAGAAATGAATAAAAAAAAACATGAAAATACTTCATAACAGTCGCGAATCGTGTATTATTTGAAGTCGTAAACTTAAATATTTCATCTCCTTAAGATATAAATGCATTTGTAGACATCATAAAAGACAGACATTTTTAGTGAACGATCTTGCTAGATTTTGTATATAAATATGAAAAGGATATTATGATCGTAAAAACGGAGTGTTTTCTATCTAAAGTTATCGGTTGTCCAGTGATGTTATGCATAACCCGTGAACTAAGAACGTATCGTGTGGGGCCACGAAGTAAGCAAGTAAACAAAAATGTATTAATAAAACCATGTTTTTTTGCAGTTAAGCTGAATAAAGTCCTCTTTTAAAGATTTTCGGGTCGAGTGGAATCCTAGCGGCCTGCAGTCAGTTCTATCTTAATCATTTATATCTAAGGGTTGTTAATGTTATTTTGTGTTTGTTCTGTAAGTAATATAAATATTATAAAAAACTTAATCGACAGTACGTAAAAACTGTTTTAAAGAGTTGAGATCTGATGCAACATATTTCTTCATCTTCAAAAAATAAATGAACAAACGCTTCAGAAATTCTTCACGAACGGTGTTAATTAATTATCTATACAATATATAAAATGCTTTGTTCTGAATGACTGGCTGACGGATCAACGCACAGCCCAAACTATTTATTTTAGAGATCTAAAACTTGGAATGTACCTATGTTCTTTGAGGGACTTCATCGTCCAATAAGACGGGATTTTAGTAAATTTTTCATCCCTTAAGTGGAGCAAAATAAGCTACAAAGTTATGTATGTATGGATCAACGTGGTCACAGAATTCATTCATATTTTGTTGAATTTGTGCAACGCCGATAATATTTTCTAATATACTAAATTAAATTTATTATAAAAAATGTTTTATTCTATTATTATCTCGGTGAAGGTTGATTAAAGTTCGGATCTTAGACAACAAAATCATAGCAACAGAACGTTTTCAGTGGTGTTTGAATTTGTGTATTTGAAAAGAATATAGTGTAACGTTTTTGTGAATTTAGATTGGTGCGTATTTTAATGACACTGGACTTCACTTACACCCCGATATGCTGTCTCCATTGATCAAGGAATCAACAATATATGTTTGAAACTTTGAATACGTTTATTATAAGCGTAACGTTATAGTTTTATTTATAAGAAGATGCAGAATTTTAATAAACAAAATGAAACATTTAATTTGATAGCTTAAGTAATGCAGCATGCGTTCGAATCACACTGTAAGCAAGTGAAGTTGTGTTAAAAATTACGGCGTCTACTTAAGGCATATAAGTGTTTGTTTTTTCTCTATATTCCTCCAATCTCCTGGCCCGGTGGAGATCACAGGCGTTACAGGATCGTTGACTGTCTGCCCCGGACGCGACTGATGTTGCTTCATATCAGCGCGCAGTGTTAGCGTAAATAACGGTAGTGTTCTATGTTATTATAATAAATACCCTCTTTCATATTACTGCGGCTCTAAAAGAAAAGGGTATTTTTTTGGGAATCCGTGTTAAACATTTATAACATTATTGCAAAGTCGACGAAGCAGAATTTCAAAAATGGATGAAATCGACACAGTCACAAAAAAACCCGTGTCTTTGCGTAGTAGTTCTCATAAATTTTATAACCTGTAATTTTGACCTGTAATTTTGCTTATAAGCAAAGGTATCAAAATTACAGGTCAAAATTACAGGTCAGCGGTTTTTGATTGAATTTTGCATCCTGGCCTGGCCTGTTTGGCCAGGTCTTGGAGGCTCAGCTGTCATAGCCGAGGTACATGATCCATACTTGGTATTTATTTGGTTACAAAATTGATGAATACAATTTTTTTTCTTGTTCTTTTGTTCATTTGTGCATGTTATCAAAACGTCAGGTTCAGGTTCACGTTCAGGATAGCTCAAAGCGTTAAAAAGCACTTACAAAATTCAACGACTCCATTAAGGTTCTCGGTAGCTCAGTGGTCAGAGCATTGGACCGGACTTCCAAAGGTCGGGGGTTCGATTCCTCCCCGATGACCGGAGCCGAAATGATTTTTTTAAGTGTTATGTCTTTTCGAAAAACGTCAGGTATAAAATAGCTGCTATATTCAATACTTTCACCATTTTCACCGTATTCCGAAACAAAGCTGCAAAAATATACTCGTACAAGAACCTAAATATCTGGAGGCGTAAAGCCAGTTTAAATCTCACTGCAAACATTTGGCTAGCCCATATAATGGAGAACTCTTTTATTTGGGCGCGGTGACTGCGATTTAAATGTAGCATTAGATTAAGTGTCTAGGGTACGGCTCGGAATTACAGTTTGTGACGTAAGCATTTAGAATAGTCCACATTTTGTATGGGTATGTTTATTTTGCTAATCTGTAACAAACTTTTTACTGGGGTGCTAAACAAAAACGAAATGGCACATCTGGCGTGCTCAACGCCATACGATAAGACAACACGCCAGGTGCGTCTTCATCCATATGGAAAAGAAAAAAGTATTCATCAATGTTTTTGCATGATCTAAGCTTCAATACTTTTAATTTGCATTAAACATCTAACTTTGACGACCAGGAACATCGTTTAAAGTGATTAGAAGTAGCAAGATGTTGGAACTGACTATTTGAGCACAGGTAAACCTTTTCAACTTACACATTTTACATTCTACACACGTAACATACAACATTCTACATAAAAAAATGGTTGGCTACACTTAATTTGTTGGGGTAAGTGCTGTTTTGCAATAAAATATGTGCTGATTTGTGCTGTCTGTAAAAAGTTTTTTTTATGAGCCCCGATTTTCGGTAAAACATTTGATTGAGTTCCATTTGCCGATGCGAATTCTACAAAGACTCCTTTGAGAATAGAATTTTGTACGAATGGAATCGCGCCCTTAGAAAATTTTCGATTTGGATTGCCGTCTGATATTCTGTAACGGGATTTTTGATGAACGAATTAGGAAAACGATTAAGGGCACGTTGTATAAGCCTATTGAAAACTGATTGAATTTGAGTAGGTACTTTTATTGTAAGCATTATGGAATAAAGTGACTTGGTTTATTCTTTTGATTCGTTAAAAATAATGTCAAAGATCTGGTTAGTATGAATGACTTATTGACGTTCGATAGATATAAGGAATCTGGTTGGTATTATTATTGTAATAGTCCTCCTGGCCGATTTCGACCACGGCGGCCAATCTCAACAGACATCAGCCAACTACGCAAGAGATATAATAGTGCACAAGTGTGAGCGCAATACACAAGTGCACTCACTGTTCCATCACTCTCAAAGTTCGGTGAGACGGCAATCCGACATGAGCGGAGAGAGATCAGGCGCAGGACCAACGGCTTAACGTACTTTCTGTTTTTGAGAAATACATGACAGAAAATCTCAAAAACAATTTTGGCTCGACCTGGAATTCGAACCCAGGACCTCTCGGATGTAAGGCAGAAACTTTGCCACTACACCAACGAGGCAATTATCAATTATTATTATAGCACGTGTGCCAAATCTAAGAAAATATTATGACAAACAAAAAAGTTTAAATAATTAGGCAGCGCGTTTCACATGCATTAGGTATTTCCAGAGATAAAAACTAGCATAATCTAGGACGCCGCGAAGCTAGCCTGAAATCCTACTCTGTAAAGACAATCAGATTCATTTTAACTCCAGCTGTCCCTGTCACTCTAACCAGCAAGACAAATGGAGAAAGCGTGATAGCAGGAGGAAAAATATTAAAGACATCTCCTGAAGTAGGGATCCTGAAAGGGCAGCCAGGTATAACGAGCTTAGGTGGAAAACAAGCTTAATTCTGTGTAGAAAGATTAGATCCTGATTTTATCTTATATTTTTTTAAATCTCTGCAAAATAATCATAAGGCTCAGCCCACACATGTGGCAAACTGATAGCGATTAAGGGGCGGCGATTGGTTGGAACATTGTCATAAGCGTTGGCAGAAAGTAGCATGTTTGGGCTGAGCCTATGATATGTATTGGATAGTCATCTATTTAGTATTTTAATTATGTTTTTCTAGTGATTTCACCCTTTTCCAAGTAAAATAATTATCACTACATCTATCTTCTTCTATACATATAATAAGACTGTAAAAGATCGATTTCTGTACATTGAAGATTTTTATGAAAAATTGTTACAGGGGGTCTTAATTACCGTAATAGAAGCCAAAACAACAATTTTTAAAATTTTTGTCTGTCTGTCTGTCTGTCTGTCTGTCTGTCTGTCTGTCTGTCTGTCTGTCTGTCTGTTTGTCCGGGCTAATCTCAGAATCTACTGGACCGATTTTGACGGGACTTTTTTTATTTGACTCAGTATCACCTGGAGAGTAAACTGGGATATAAATAATCACGCCGATGAACTTAGGGGGCAGGCAGGAAATTGAATCTCAGAATCTACTAAACCGATTTTGATGGGACTTTTTTTTATTTGACTCAACATTACTTGGAAGGTAAAGAAGGATAGAAATAATCACGCCAATAGACTAAGGGGGTAGGCAGAAAATTGAATCTCGGAAACTACTGGGCCGATTTTAATGGGACTTTTTTTATTTGACTCAGCAAATTGAAAAAATATTTTTGTGTTGAATAGACCATTTATTGAGGAACGTTTAAGGCTAAATAACATCCCGCTACAACTGTTAAGAGCGAAGAAATAATGGGGAAAGTGACAAAAACGGGGAAAATTATTCATTTAAAAAAACGCTTCAAGATACCAACAATAATGTAAAAAAGTATGAAAGAATTATTACTCTTAAAATGATCTAAAAAAATGTCTGCGACAGTATATCCATATGCCCAAATAACTATTCCACGCGGACGAAGTCGCGGGCACAGCTAGTTATATATATATAAAAATGAAACCCGTTTTCCTTGGTCACGGCATCACGCGTGAATGGCTGGACCGATTTCACTAATTCTTTTTTTGTTGTATTTGTTATTATTAGAAAAAAAATATTAAGATAATCTCTCAGAAATATTGAAAAATATACATTTAATTTTGCATATTTTAAAAAACGCGCGTAACTAATGTCAATGTCATTCGATGACATTGTTCAATCATTGCAACGCTAAGGCAGTACGAAGTTCGCCAGGTCAGCTAGTATCTCTATATACTCGTATATAAAATTCTCGTGTCACAATGTTTGTTCCCTTACTCCTCCGAAACGGCTTGACCGATTCTCATGAAATTTTATGAGCATATTGAGTAGGTCTGAGAATCGGCCAACATCTATTTTTCATACCCCTTAGTGATAAGGGTTGTCCACCTTAAACATTTATATGGCAAAACAACGTTTGCGTGGGACAGCTAGTTATAATATAAAGCAAAGTCCCTTCCGCGTCTGTCCTGTGTCTGTAATACGTATATTATGTTTGTGTTTAAATAAATAAATAATTAAATATTTCTCAACAATCACACCAATTCTCTATTCTCTCTCCCAAAGTAAGCTACGAGGCTTGTGTTATGGGTACTAGATAAGGGATATACATACTTAAATACTTTTTTTTTTGTAAATAAATACATATTATACATAGAAAACACTAAATCTAAATCTTCTATTAAACTTTCCGATGGATTTTTATGTAGTTTTTTTAATAGATAGAGTGAATCACGAGGAAAGTTTATATGTAGTTTTAGTAATCCCGAAGTGGAAACCGCAGCGAAGACCTAAGCGGGCTTCATAAGCGGAAGCAGACTAGCGAGCGGTTTCTTTTGGCTGTCGGGGCGCGCTCTGATAACAGCTACGGACCAGGATAGTATTATTTGTTTATATTTTATATTAATTATTACCCGCTTTGGAAATAATTTTCGATAATAAATTAGAAGTCGTTTTTTTGTAAAATCTGATCTTAGAAACTAAGAGAAGAATAAGCTTAATATACTCGTATTATAGAACCACATATTATTTCAAGATTTCTTATCCACGCGAGCGAAGCCACTGTCGGAAAGCTAGTTTTGATCTAAAATAAAAAAAATCTTTATCCACAATTTTTTCCACATCATGGACTCGTACTGATACGATATTATTGCTCGTTTCAGTGGTTTAGATAAAACACCCCTCGAATAAACATTTACAGCGGATCCTATAACGTTTCCCATTTACAGTTACGATCAGTTATTTGATCGTTGAAATCAAAACAAGTGTTGCCAGCTCTGTTTATTATTAATCAATAATTTCGATACGCAAACAACACCAAATGCAGAAAATCGGCTATCAAAATAACAAATCATTTGAAATGATGTAGGGTTGTGACACATAATATCGATTGCTGTGGAGAATCTCATTGGATACATTTATCGATACATAACATCTAAAAGAAAAGTAGTTGAGTAATTCACCAGATTCGTAAGGCTGATAGGCTAAAACACAATACCCACACATGAAACATGGTCAACAGGCCATTAAGAAAATTCAGAGTCAGTTAATATTATTTATTTCTTATTTCATTACATTGCAATGGTGTCACGTAAATAATAAAGTAATAAAAAACCACACACACTCAATTTATGTATCTCAAAAGATGCGCTTTTGATCGGATCAAATTATTTATTTTATTTAAGAAAATCATATCACAGTAAAAGTTGTACAAAAGGCGAATTACATGCTCAAAAGCATTTTATAAACCATTAAATTAAAATTAAATTAAATTAAAATTCATTTATTTCAGATAAACATTATCCATAATTTACATACATGTCAATAATTAATTAAATATAAAATAAATTGGAAGAAAATAATAAATTACAATTAAATAGTGATAAAAAACAAAAATTGAATTAAATGTCAAGTTCTTATTTGATAAAAGGCGATGAATTGGCATGCAGCTTCATCCACCTTTGCATCATCGGGGAATCCCACCGCTCGGCCAATGCATTCAGGACACTGTTAGTACTGCTTCGAAAGCGTTGAAGCAGCGAGGCACTCCTCTTTCGGATGATGGCGTAGAAATCATCTATTTGTGCCTGTGCGAACATTGTTGAGGCGCTGCAAAACCGTGGTAGCCCCATCAGCGCCCTGAAAGCATTGTTGTACTGGACGCGCAGGGCGCCGTATGCCCGCTGCGTGTAGCTGGTCCACAGGCTGCACGTGTAGAAAGACTGGCAGTAAGCCTTAAACAAAGTTACTTTCACTGGTATAGTACAGCGTGCAAACCTACGAGCCAGCATGTTACACCGAACAGACAGCGACCTGCGCTCCCTCTCAATGTCCTCATTATCACACAAGACATCTGTGACCCAGTGACCCAGATATTTAAATTTACTTACCCTGTTTAAAGAAACACCACAGAGTGTGATTTGTGCTGCAGATGAGTAGGTCTTGGTACTTGCTTTAAAAATCATGTACTAACTTTTCTTAGGGTTGTATCTGAGCCCATGGGCCTTAGCATATGACTCACAGATGCGAAGGAGCCTCCGTAGCCCACCAAGCGACGGGCTCAAGAGCACCATGTCATCGGCATAACTGATGTTATGAATGGTAACCCCACCAACACAACACCCGACATTGGCACTGTTGAGCTCCTCGATCAGCTGGTCCATGTAAAGGTTGAAGAGGCGTGGCGAAGTCAACCCCCCTGCCTCACCCCGCACTCCAACCCATACACATCCGAAAACTCCCCCGCCCATCTAACAGTGTTCCGCTGGTTGTTGTACCAATACCGAAACATTGAGACTACCTCTCCAGGTAGATGTGTGTTATTGTGCAGCTTGCTCCACAGCATGTTGTAATTTACTAAATCAAAAGCTTTTGAAAGATCTAGGTAGCAAGCATACACGGGAGTCTTTCTAGCCGTGTAGTACTGCACAGTCTGCTTGAGACATAGGATCGCACTTTCAGTTGACAACCCAGGCGTGAAACCGAACTGGGCATCTTGTAGGTGCAGATGCGACTCCAATTGTTGGTCAAGCAGCCTGTCCAGCACCTTAGCTATCACAGTAGCTACGAGATTAGGTGATGCAAAAAATACTATCTATATTTGGCAGAGAGATAATATAAATTTTATCCTTGCTATTATATAATTATATTAATTATGTCTTGAGCCACAGGGGTGAAGAAATGTAATAAAAAAAACAGTTCTCATTGTCACGGTAAAAAGGCACTTTGTAACGTTAAATATCATCCTACAAGTTCATTAGTAGTACTTACGTAGACTCGGTAATAAACACAATTAGATAGATAGATAATACTTTCATTACACATTTTTCACGGAACAAAATATACAAAAATGTTTAAAAATATTGTCACAATTAAGGCGGACTTATTGTTCAAAACAATTTCTACCAGACAACTTTTTGGCAATCATTTTATAGGAACCTACAAGTTAGTTCACGTAACTAAATGTTTCCCGTTCCTATTATCGATAACTGATCAGAACAACACTACATACCACAGGTCGTAAGCCGCAGATACTGAGCTATGAATAAATTAATGAGTAATTTTGAACCTAACACATCATAATGTGGTTATAACCAGGCTACACCATTAGGTTTATTACCGAATCGGTTATTATGTGTTTTTGACTATTGTGCAATTGATGGATAATTTGAATTTAAAGGATAAGGCATTAAACGCCATGGGTTGCCATCCATACGAATATTATAAATGCCAAAGTAACTCTGTCCGTCTGTCTGTTACTCAATCACGCCTTAACTACTGAACCAATTTGCATGAAATTTAGTATGAAGATATTTTGATACCCGAGAAAGAACATAGGCTAACTTTTACTGAGGGAAAATGACGCATTCCCATAGGAAAATTCAGGTGTCCCGATCGCTTTTTCATGTAAAAATATGATTTGCTGTTTGAATTTCTTGAAAAACTCAAGAATAGCTGAACCGGTTTTAATAATTTTAGCCTTGAAATATTTTTGGAAATCTAGAAAAGGTGTAAACGATGAGAAAATCTTGATTAATTGCGAAAACAGCGGGCAGGACAGCGTCTGCCGGTCACTAATTTACTATGAAAATGCACCTTGTCTATAGTTTAAGATGATGGCAAAGCAAAGTCGATATTGATTTTATTCATCGACTATGACTTATACGTAATGTTACTCAGCGTTATTTGAATGAAGTATTTTTTGGATAACAATAATATTTACTTAATGTAAATCGATTCAAATAAATTTTTAAATGGAATAACGTATTCAGATAAGCTACACCGTTAGTAACAAAATTAATTGCAAATTAATATAAGGTGATGCGCATACTAAAATCATCACACCTAATAACAAAATACATACAGCTTACATAGCACTATGTACAGATAACTTAACGACCACTTCTTTAGGCACTGTGTCTTGTTTGTTAGGTTAGTTTTCTTTGTAGTTTTAGTGTAACTTAACTCATTCTTAATTACCACATTAGTTAAATTTAACAATTGCAACGAGAAGCAATACACAAACGCTTAATCCTTACATAAATCAGAACCCAAAGGTCACTAAGTATTAGCGGCCAGTATTTCAGTTCAGTTGACGTTCCTCCTTACTTTCAGTAGTGAATGGCGTCGTTAAACGTG
This sequence comes from Pyrausta despicata, assembly GCA_963921415.1. Taxonomy (NCBI): domain Eukaryota; kingdom Metazoa; phylum Arthropoda; class Insecta; order Lepidoptera; family Crambidae; genus Pyrausta; species Pyrausta despicata. Next base: position 12,878,143 of record OY992861.1, on the reverse strand, counting down.
ATTGCTGTTGGCCATTGTGAAAACTATTAATTTAGCTCTAATTAAAATCTCGACCACTGTTTTAAAGGGTCAGTTAGTAAATATTTTAGTTGTACTTGTAGGGGAATTTCTGGGTTCTGGCTAGAAAATTGGTAGCTAAGTAAAATTTTAGTCCCGTACTCAGTGGTTTGAGTTATAATGTTCTTTACAACCGACGTCATAATATAATAATACCTACTAAATAATATATTTTTGTCAAAAGTATTATGGGATCAAAAAGGACATAATTATGAAACAAAGTTATAAAGGTAATACATATTTCAAAGGTCAAAATTCCTCAAAAACAAAAAAGAATGCTCGGTATTTTTTTATTTATTTAATAAAACACGAGTGCACACCCATTTCAAAAACAATAAAGGCTTCCAATACTCTGTCGCGTAAAAAAACCTCTAAATTCAAATTCGGCCTTGTCAAAGTACAGTGGCTAGCACATCAGGCTATCCATTTTTGTTGTAAAAATGCCCGTTTCCCAAGTGTATAGGATAAATAAATAAAAAATAAAATATTTGTTTATTACTCATTAGTTAGTTTTTAATTTACTTATTACTAATTTTTTAGACTTTACTTGTTATAAATGTTTATAAAACAAGTTTTATTATATTATATTAAACATATGTAAGTGTGTGTGTGTGTGTGTGTGTGTGTGTGTGTGTGTGTGTGTGTGTGTGTGTGTGTGTGTGGGTGTGTGCGTGCGTGCGTGCGTGCGTGCGTGCGTGCGTGCGTGCGTGCGTGCGTGTGTGTGTGTGTGTATACCGCCGTATACCGTATAATAGGATACCTTAGTATTAACCGTGACATGCAGGTCACCGTACAGAAAGACCCATGTAAAAAAATTGCGTTTGGTCGCTTTGAACGCCAGTAGATACGTAGACACGACAGCACATCAAGATAAACATGGCAGCATCTAATACAATTGTTATAAGGACGATTTTGCAACAAAATGGTCAGCTTTGACGTGCTGTCTGTGCCAGAGTTGGACAAAATGTAATGAGATTAATGATTGATGATAACGATAACATTGTATAATCATTAATCATGATAACTGATAACAATAAATAATCATGTAAGATTGATGACTAATTACATTTATAACAGTAAAAACAAAATCCATACATAGTCGGGTGATGCCGCCTGTGTAGGTATTTACGGAATTGAGTAAGGAATCCCAAATATTTTACGGAGCCCCAAACAATTTATGGACCGCCAAATCCTTTTTGAGACCTCAAAAAAATTGACGGTACCCCAAACCATCCAATCGAGTTATTATCTAGATAACTATTAAGCTTACGCTTACTGTCAATTTCAATTTCTATACTAAAAATGACACTAACTGGCCGATGATGCTTAACCAAGACAAAAGATCACAAGAGTAATCATTTAATCGTGATCACAAACTAACTGCTGTAATCAATTACTACAACAAGTAATTACATTAAAATCAGTTATGATTACATTTAATAAGATTATTAATCAGATTCCAAATGAGTTATTGCGCACAGGAAGGATCTGTATGCAGTTCTCAATAACCTACAGCCTGACTCGAGCTAAGGGAAGCGGTAGACGGGCGACTAACAAAAAAGAAATGTAATTTTTTCTGCCACCGTTATATGATAACTAGGTAGTTTAACAGACTGTTTCGTAAACAGTTTGTGTCATTTTTAAATATGGAAATTGGCATAACTGGCTGGTATTAGCATCTTTAAATACCTGCATGAATCATTTACTTATGTCTAACAAATATTTTTCCATGTCATTTTTATTGTTGTATGTGATTTAATGTAATTTAGAGTTGAGATGGTAATGGATTGTATTTTCCTTTTATTTTAACTCAATTAATCAAATTTAATGAAATCTGTAAAAGAAGATAAAATACCCAGGTAAATAATATGTAACTCTCAGTAAAACTGTATTCGTCATCGTATCTGTCGCATACTGTTCAAAAATATTATTTCATTGTAAGTCGCTTGTCTGCACTCGATTCTAAAAAAATCTAACAAAAATATTTTTGTATTTCCGTCGTGTATGCGGTGGTATTTTTACTTCATATTCAACGAGAATGCCTAGCGATGATAACTCAAGATACCAGCTTCAACTTGTTCCGTTTAGATGCACACAATTCACTGGGAATATTTATCGCGGATGGATTTAGCATTACTCAATTTGTATTGATTTGAAAATGCTGCGTGCATCATCTCATCAGCCTATTAGCGCTCGTATAGACAATGCCGCCACCGCACCGCCGCCAAACCGCTGCCGCGCTGCCACCGCGCTGTCCAAGCGTAATAGGCATGATGGCACAAATCTTAAATATTTTCAAGACCATGGCGTTTAAATAACATAGCCCCTATGAAGTTAATACAACCAGTTTTTTTCCAAAAATCTGTAGAAATCAATTTTTAAACACACAATACTCAATAAATATTCGGTCAATTGACTCCGATTTCTGATACACAACCGTGACGTCACGATTTTGTATTCCCATACAAAATATATGGAGGTAGACTGTTTTGACAGACATAAAGAGTATGTCAACGAGGTTCTCTATTTTTATTCATGAAATTTTAAGTCATAATTTAACATGGCATACTGCTACTTGTCCTAATATTAGTTACGCATAATACTACACTGCTCAACAAAGTCTAGGGAACAGGAGGTTTTTAGGGAATATTTTTATTTATATATATTTTTGTTTTAAAGTTTATATACCAATCGATGCGCAATTTAATGCTTAATTAGTTGCGTATATAAATAAAGGATTCAGTTTTTGAATTACGAGGTAATTTTAATGAAAAACAAAGAAAGTGTATTACAGAACTAAACAAAGAAATTTAATTTAATAAAATTTCTTAAAAATTAAAACATTACAGTTAAGAACAAATATGCGGGGACTTTTTTAATAATCAGTTGGACCCCCTAAGGCATTAACAACAGCTTGACATCGTCGTGGCCTACTGATTATGAGACTATCGATTGTCTCTTGTGGAAGAAGACTCCATTCTCTGGATAGATGTGAAAAAAGTTCATCTGCTGTGTTCAAATTTTGAGGGAGATTTCTAAAAGCCCTTCTCTTTAGTAAATCCCACGCGTGTTCAATGGGATTGAGGTCCGCGGACTGAGCAGGCCACTCCAGCACTTCGATGTTGTACTCGCGGAACACATCCATCACCTGACTCGCTGTATGTGGTCGTGCATTATCTTGCATAAAAATGAAATCTGCGCCCAGATTTTGTCGGTGCGGGATAGCCACGGATTGGACTACCTGTTCGCAGTATCGCTCTGCATTTAAATTTCCCCTGATCAAAACGAGATCCATCCGTCCACCCAGGCGGATTCCAGCCCACACCATGATTGTACCACCTTGGTAGGGATGCACCTCCTGTGGGTTTTGAAGCCGACTCTGCCGACCAGGAATCCGCCAAACACGCACTCTTCTTGAATCTGGATGAAATCCGAAGCGAGATTCATCGGAGAACAGTACATGTGACCACTGATCTACGGTCCACTGCAAATGTTCACGTGCCCACAATAATCGACGTCCTCGATTTCCATGACGCAGCGCGGGCACTCTTAGTGGTCTGCGAGCACGAAGATTAGCTTCATGGAGTCTCCTCCGAGCAGTCTGGTCACTGATAGCAACCTGGCGCTGCGACTGGAGGTCTTCTACCAACTGACGAGCCGTAATGGTGGGTTGCCTCCTTGCGACATTTTGCAAAAAACGGTCTTGCCTTTCCGTAGTAACCCTATACCTGCCTCTGTGCCTTTCGGCTACATCGCCAGTAAGTCTGTAACGTGCCCACAGTCTGCAGATAACGCTCGCGTGAGAATTCAGAGCAGCTGCAACTTCGCGTTGGGGTAGCCCAGCTTCCAACATTCCTACAGCTCGAATCATTTCTTGCCGCGTTAAATGACGTCGTGACATAATGGCCGTAGTCGCAAAAGTTACGAATAACAACAGTTAATTTTGTTTTTCAATAAAATCATAAAACAATAAAACAAATTTTTATCTTTAAAATTCTCATACAGTATCACTACACAGCAATCAAAGTGAAAGATTCCCGCCTTTTACGAAAATTCTTTTGTTTCTAATTTTTTTTTTAAATTCGAACAACGTTTGATAAACATTCAGCCTACCTGTTTACCTCAAAGAGATCAGTACTTTTTTAAAGAAGATTTTACAAATAAAGTCATATAGTTGGCTTGTTCCCTAGACTTTGTTGAGCAGTGTATTTTGCCATAAATTTTTTACCATATTTTTAAATTCATAACCACTATAAGCATAATAATAATTAAGCATACTATCCCAACGCATAATTATCATTACGCATAATGACGTATAAGCATAATCCTTTTTTATCACTATGCCAAATAATTATTAGAGCAATAAACATTATGCCTTACAACTCTATTAAATATCACACTTATGGATAAAAACAATAGGATAAACAATACTTATGCTAAATAAAACAGTATGCCAAAGACAATTTTGGCACATTATTATTATGAAAAATAAATACATATATGCCTAACTCATTATAGCAAACTGAATTATGACAAAAAAAATTAGGCGATAAAAAGGGATACCTGTCAACGATTGGTAGTGTTATCTAGCCTATTTAACCGTTCAACGATACTGTTGCTGGTTACTTTAGTGCTTAGTGTCATGTGCGATCTCCGTAATCAGCAATGTACATGCAACAGTATAATATAATAATAATAATGAATATACAACTGATTACATACATTGATCTGACTCCATGATAAGTAGCTTCAGCCAGGCCTCTCTCACTCGATGTACTTGCGCGCGGTAATAGCCTACTCTCGCCGGCACCGACTGCAGTGCCGATTCAGTGGGCTGCGAACAACCGTCGGACGCGCTCACGACGCACTATAATTATTCGTGTTACGCTTACGTTCAATTTAGTTTTCGTACGAACCAAATAAGTAATCAGTGCTTTTATTCTATTATTTATTTATTTGTGCTTTTATTCTTTTATTTTATTATAAGAATCGGAAATTCGATAAGTACTTATTAAAGTTTTAACATTTATCAACGAAACTTTATTTAAATACCTACTTTTATGAATTAAAACTCCACTGATATTTAAACAGCACTTTATTCGTATAACACTGTCTTGCTTACAACAATTACAATCACGTATTCGTCCAGAGCTAGTGCTCGCTTCCTGCCAACGACTAGAATGACTCGAGAAAGTGTTGTCGGAACCAAGTCACCACTCAACATCCCTCCCACCGTGCTTGATTCCGATTGGCTGTTCGCCAACCAATCAGAATCAAGCTCGTACTACAGAGTCAGTTAGAAACTTATTATTTTACTTATAATTTAAAATACAACAAAATATGTAAAATTACTGATAAAAATCAAATGACCCAAATATCGAAACAGTACGAATAATTACTTAAAAATAAACTCAATAAATTATCTAATAAATTTAAATACAATAATCAATAAAAAATCTAAAAGACATAATACTTATTCTAAAAATCACAACATTCGGCCGTCCTAATATGTGCAACCTCCCGGTGCACATCAGAATCACAACATTCGGAATAATAATAGGACAAGTTATGACCTAATTAAACCTAATTAAATTGTTTTTACTGTACAATTGTTTTATGTTGCTTTTGTCGTTGCAGCGTAGAAATAGGAAGATCATCCTCAGTATCGAAACTAGAATCAGTTGTGTTTTCACCAGACTCATCTAAGGAATTTGTAGTACCAAGATTTATCCAAGGCAGATTTCTGTCTGCTGCAACGACACTTTCAAACTGTTTTCTTTTGACTGAATATCGGCAATTTCTTATCTACTATTACAATTTACAAATTTTCTAAAGTTCGGCCTACTCAGCCATTAATGGCATGCAAATAGTCATTTGGCATTTAAACAGAAACAATTATTAATACGTTATCAGATATACAAGATGTCAGAATATTGTAATTTAGCATTATTGTCTGTATAAACATGATTAAACATAGGTATATACACATAGGTATATATTTTTTTTACAAATTGGCGTAATTTGGGAACCAAAAGTTGTTCTGAACCTTATCAACCGCTTTAGTTATACCTAAGTGACGAACGTCATCATGATTGGATAGACAAATTTGAAAACGCGCACCACGGGGCCCAACGAGGCACAATTTTTCTCCTACTTTTTTTGTCCTTGATCACAAAATGCTTCTTAATACCTTTTACTTCCTCATTGTTATTAGGCCTAAGGATTTTCACTATTCGCGATATGTCTGGCTCCGCGATTTGAAATGACAATAGCCAGTGTTCCTTTTTTAATATAGTTCAGAAAGATAAGGATTCCTACTCAAGCGTCAACGTGAGTCATATGAGTTCCTGATCTTTACTCTATAATTCTATATCAAAAGTGAATTCACTTATCTCTCTAGCCACCAACGCGCAATACGTGGGACTAAATCTTGTTTTACAAGTGTTGTTCTGAGAGCGTGGCATTCAGTAACCACCTTGAAGTGTGAATACCTAATGGATACGCACGCGCGAAGGATAGACATTTGCAAGGGTTTCGAGCTCATAGGAGTGGAGGTGTCATTCTTCTGGCATGGTTTGTTTGCTAAAATAGGAGACAGGTTTTAAGACACGGGGTTTATCCTACTTGTCCTAGCATTATAATAAAATTCCACCAACACCAAGAGAACTGGCATCCGTATGGAGCTCAGTTTCAAGTTTATGATTATATGTATAAGGCCAAAATAGGACGTTCAACGTCTTTTAACAACGCACGTCTCTCAATTTCAAACCAATGAAAAGATACCTTTTTTTAAACAAATCTAAACTTCTAATGAATCTGCGAAAGTAACTTGCTAGGCCAAGAAATTGTCTAACCTCATGATCGGATTTTGGGATGGGTACAACAAGCATTTTGGTTCTATCGGGCCTAACACCATCAAAAGAAATTTAATGACCGAGGTAGCTTATACTAGACCAATATTTTACACATTGATAGTATTCACAACAGTCAATTTAAAATTTAGATTGACAAATGAATCATCATTAGACCATTTATATAAAATCAATTTCGAATTATCTTTCATGACAGTAAGCTCCGAAAAATCTTGCCCATTTAAAAGTGGCGTTTGCAGAAACTCGTCAATTACAACAAGGACATCAGAATAGCATTTACCTCATCAAGTTTCAAAGAGATTGCACTTTTGTAGAGAAGTACAACTGCTGAATTCCTAAGACCCTTCAACGCGGGCAAATTGTCCAAAGATTTTTTTTAAGTTCAGGATTTTTTGTATCAGATACTCGAATCAAAGTGCACTTGTTGCCAAAATCTATATAAGCGAGAATATCTGTCATTAATTCAATTATTAACCATTGGTCTTTCCTAAAGAATTTATCATTACTATTGATGTGCGTGGAAACAGCCAGTGTTTTACGAGTGTCTGACACAGTTGTCGCAGTGTTATTGTTGGAAATCTACAAGTGGCTTCAACATGTCCCACTCAATGGCACTTTTGACATTTGATCAGTGGATTTGGGTATTTTATGTAAGTATGGCCTCTACTTTTACAGTTAAAACAAATTGGTACGTTACCAGTGCTATCATTCGAGGTAGGAGTGTAAGAAGCAATATTTTTGATACGTTTTTGACAAGGATATTGTCTGAAGGACGTTGAGAGCTAAGAAAATTCAGAAGATCCTCCGGCTCCGCGCAATTTAGAGCCTGTGCGCCATTTGATTCCCAACTGATTTATCATTTATGCAGTGGATAACGCAGTCCACTGCCTTTTTCCCACATACTTTCACATCTAATAAAGTTAGTAAGTTTATCGTACAAATACTCTTTAAAGCTTTCGTTGTTCTTTGAAGTACGTGCCAGCATTTCCTCGAGAAGTTGACCGTAGTTTTACTCGTTTGGGAGTGCTCACTTAAGTTTTATTTACCATTCACTCTAATTGTAGTTTACAGACGGTAAACCCGCTGTACCATTTTTAGCTATTCCTACAAAATTTTACAAAGCAAAATGTACGGTTTACCTCTCGTCCTAATCATAGATGCTGGCACATTCATTGACCTTCCTTATCCATCCTTTAACACTTTTGAGTTTTACTAAAGGGGTCGAACTCCGGTATAACATAATTTAATTGGTTATTGCCCAAACAGTTAGATTCTTGTTTATCACTGTTTTTAATTAATGATAAAAGTTTTATGACATCGTCAAGACTAAAATAAACTTGATGATGGAACCTGCGTCATGTCATCAGTTTCAATAAGCGACCCATTTCTTAGATCTGACCTGTCATTGGAGCTCGGCGCTGGATTGATTTCTTCCACAGCAGCTGTGACCTCTACCGCCGTCTTTTCTCATGGTAACCTCGCAAAAAGAAAGATAGGATAATCAATATACTTTTGATTATGTAAAATAAATATGATCTGATGACTCATAGATGTTATATAGGTGCATATAACCTTGTTAACCTAAAGGCGAATCTAGCCATGTGAACCTAAAGGCGAATCTAGCCATGTGAACCTAAAGGCGCATCTAGCCTTGTAAACTTGAAGGCGCATCTAGCCTTGTAAACCTAAAGGCGCATTCAGCCTTGTAAACCTAAAGGCGCATCTAGCCTTGTAAACCTAAGGGCGCATCTAGCCTTGTAAATTTAAAGGCGCATCTAGCCTTGTAAATAATAAGCGCATCTAAGATTTGGACCGTAACAACGTACCAGGACTATCACAGAACATTATCAAGGTGTAGCCTTAACCAGTATCCAGCGATAATCCGATACGAAGGCATGCATAGCACTGTTGAAGACTTGCCTCAACCAAGCGCCATCACACACCCCAAGTATCACAAGGGCAATCTTACACGAATTTCAGTGTAAGTTATGCACCGTCCAAATCTTAGCGACAAGTATCACAATCCTAAGAGCAATGTTACACCAATTTCAATGTAAGTAATGCACAGACTAAATCTTAGTGACTTAATGGTTAAAATTCAGTTTCATAGTCGGGGCCATCATAATATATTATCTAATTTTAGCCTTGACCAAACATATCTAATGATGAACCTGATACGATAACATCGGTATAGCGCTGTCAAAGAGTTGCCTCGACCGGAAGCTATCCGATCATGTTACATGCTACAATGTACGTATAAAAAAAAATTACATGTCACATTTTAATATATATTGTAGCACACGTTGCTTCTTACTCGTTTTGGATCATACATAGATCCATACAGGCACACATGGCCTTTTATCAGTATTTGGAACACACGTAGCTCTTTAACAGCACACATGGCCGTTTTACTAGTTGTTGTGGAACATACATAGCCCCATAAAAGCACACATGGCCGTTTAACTAGTTTTGGTGGAACATACATAGCTCTATAACAGCACACATGGCCGTTTAACTAGTTATGGTGGAACATACATAGCTCCTGAACAGCACACATGGCCGTTTAACTAGTTGCTGTGGAACATACATAGCTCCATAACAGCACACATGGCCGTTGGAATATTTAACTGCAGCACACCTACATGGCTGCTTCATCGTAGCATACAGCACATATACATGGCTGTGGAATATTAAACTGCAGCACACCTACATGGCTGCTTCATCGTAGCACACAGCACACATACATGGCTGTTGGACTATTTAACTGCAGCACACCTACATGGCTGCTTCATCGTAGCACACAGCACACATACATGGCTGTTGGAATATTTAACTGCAGCACACCTACATGGCTGCTTCATCGTAGCACACAGCACACATACATGGCTGTTGGACTATTTAACTGCAGCACACCTACATGGCTGCTTCATCGTAGCACACAGCACACATACATGGCTGTTGGAATATTTAACTGCAGCACACCTACATGGCTGCTTCATCGTAGCACACAGCACACATACATGGCTGTTGGACTATTTAACTGCAGCACACCTACATGGCTGCTTCATCGTAGCACACAGCACACATACATGGCTGTTGGAATATTTAACTGCAGCACACCTACATGGCTGCTTCATCGTAGCACACAGCACACATACATAGCTGTTGGAATATTTAACTGCAGCACACATACATGGCTGTTGGAATATTTAACTGCAGCACACCTACATGGCTGCTTCATCGTAGCACACAGCACACATATATGGCTGTTGGACTATTTAACTGCAGCACACCTACATCACAATTTATTTTAAATTGTATTTTTTTCCATACTATGCCTTTTGTTCATATCCAATTTTTACTTAATATCTTTCTTCTACAGACAGCTTGTTGGATAGTTTATCAAAGGTCAACATTATCAAGGAGTAGCCTCGACCGAATGGACCGCATGATAAATCATACTCAACATGGGTAATATTAACAGAGAGTCGCCCTGTTCGAATAATACTCACGCAAGTCCAACAATAATAATATCATAAAAAAAGTACACCAGCTCAGAGGTCTCAGGAATTCATCGCGAACCATTATCAAGGAGTAGCCTTGACCACATAGATTGCGCGATGAGTTCAGAGTTTCTTTACATTTACTAGAATAATACCATCAAAGAGTGGCCTTGACCAGATATTATTCAAGCTGCTGTCAGTGCTAGTGTAGGCCTCATTATTTTATAGAAATTGCAATATGTTTACAAGTTACATTATTGGGGAGTAGCCCCAACCAAATGCTCTTGGTAACACTGTAAAAATTCATTTCAAGTTTATAAAAGGCATAGCAAGGGTGAAATCGTATAGCTATCTTTTTATCATTTAGAAATAAAGTATTTCAACTTACGTTTTTTTTGGACAGGACAGCAGGTCACATCCCACTTCTGAGTTTTTATGAATTAAAACTCCACTGATATTTACACAGCACTTTATTCGTATAACACTGTCTTGCTTACAACAATTACAATCACGTATTCGTCCAGAGCTAGTGCTCGCTTCCTGCCAACGACTAGAATGACTCGAGAAAGTGTTGTCGGAACCAAGTCACCACTCAACATCCCTCCCACCGTGCTTGATTCCGATTGGCTGTTCGCCAACCAATCAGAATCAAGCTCGTACTACAGAGTCAGTTAGAAACTTATTATTTTACTTATAATTTAAAATACAACAAAATATGTAAAATTACTGATAAAAATCAAATGACCCAAATATCGAAACAGTACGAATAATTACTTAAAAATAAACTCAATAAATTATCTAATAAATTTAAATACAATAATCAATAAAAAATCTAAAAGACATAATACTTATTCTAAAAATCACAACACTACTAAGATCGTATCATATGTAAAACGAGAACTTCATAAATAGCTATATTTTATTTTAATTCTTTTCTTTTTTTAATGTTTATTTTCTAGCCTGTGGAAATGTTGGGAAAATAATTTTGAGAACGCAACAAAGGACGAAGTCACGTAGGTATGCTAGTCTGCAAGTATTAAAATGCATAAGGTCTTACTAATATTATATTAGTACTAGCTGTGCCCGCGACTTCGTCCGCGTGGATTATTTATTTTGGGCATCATTTTTACCGAAAGTGTCAACCCTGGTTCGATTGTCGCTAGGTCTCACGTCACTTGGTCTCGCGCAGCTGCGAAGCAATAGTGACTTTATACTCAAAGATGTAGGTGCATTTTTGTACGCGGCAGAAAAAGTAGTCTATTGACGCTGTAGGTATTGAAATTTCTCTATGGAGTGATTTATCTGTTACGTAGTAACTATTTAGTAATCTGTACTTCAGCACATAACACAGTCTTACTTCGGACAACTTAAGTCAGGTATAGAAATAATTAAATGTATCAATTGAGTATTTCTACTACACTTAACAAGTATAACAGAGTCGATGAAAACCAATTCGTTAAATAAAAAGGAAGCCGTCATTTTTAAGACACTAAAAAGATTGTTATAATGAAACAGATCGTAAATGCGCTTCAGAAAAACATTGTTATGATAAGACGCCAAATTAACTACGCTAATTAACTTGTTATTTAATACGTAGAACGTTTTTGAATCTATTACTTTTGTCCCGCTCGCTTACACGATTACATAGTAATGGGTGACAGGGACAGCAAGAGTCGAAAATCTAGCATAGTCGAATAGAGTAGGCCCTCTGAACATTAATCACTTTTTTGTACTACCGCGTCTTTTTACAGACTTAATTAACTGAAATAATATTGCTTAAGTTTTAAGAACTCATTTTGGTTTAAGATAATGAGAAAATAAGCAGATTTAAAATCTGTTTTTAAGCATAATTAGAACAATACTGGAGAGATTAATAAAGACGCCTGTCTTAAATATCATAAGTTTAAAAATATGCGTATTGTTTATCTGTATTAATATATTTAGATTTTTTCTGAGGGTCTCAGAATTAAGGTGAAAAAGGTTTATTTATTCACTGCAATATAATGGAATAAAAGTTATCAATAAAAGTATTTCCACCGAAATAAAATGTAATTAAATGAATTTCGTTTATTTGCAAGAATACAGGTTTTAAAGATCTTAATGTTATTATAAGTAAGTACAAGTATTCAACCTACTGCAGGTGTGCAAAATTAATTCAAATAAGCAGAATGAATTCATAAATTCAGTCACACTGTAAAATCAATTTTCTTGTAGCCATTCAGTCAATTGTATCTTAAACTCTCTACACTCTAAAGTTTTTTTCATCCCATCTATTCGAAAAAGACGATTTTGGTCGCCTTTAAGTGCGCCCAAAGGTGATGCTTCTAAGCGACATAGGTACTATTACTCTACTCTTTGCCACAGACTGTCCAGCGGGCAGAAATGAGATTTTGGTCCTCTTTATTGAAATAAGTGCGACCAAAATTCTTTTGCTCGCACTTATTGAATTTGGAACATCTTAGAGTTTCCCGCCGAACGCAAGAGACTGGCTGGTTAGACGGCACGTCCGTCGACCATCGCCCCGCCGCCGCCGCTGGCAACTGAGTAAAAAAAAAAAAAAACGCGCGAACTACGGCCCGCGTTTTCATAAATTTTCACATTCAAGTTCTTGGTTGTGATAAATTATATAAATATTATTATTCAATAATTAAATTTTATTAAAACTGAGCCGCTTTTTATTTTCTCATAGAGGGTGATGAAAAGTAGAGTGTATCATTTGGACGCAAATCTATTTTTGGCTCGGGCGACGTACTTTGAATCCCTCGCTTCGTTCAGGATTCTACTTTAGAATCCCTCGCTAGGCTCGGGATTCTACTCTAGAATCCCTCACTTCGCTCTGGATTCAAAAAAGCGCCCTCGCCGTAAAAATATTATTTTGCTTCCTCATGATACAATCTACTATATTTTTATCCGGGAGGTTATTAAACAATGTCAGGTTTAAGATATTTTTATTTTCTCACAATGAATTAATACAAATTCACTTACAAAGAAAACCACACAAATATAAAACAATAATAAATAAAAAGAATAGCAAGCGCATACAAATATTCAACAAATATAGTGGGTAGGTCGAAGTTACTGACGCGTTCGTAGTGGCAGTTAGCAGTCGTCAATCTTGTTTACCGTCACCGAGCAACCATGGATGTATATATAACTTATTTGAGCGTACTTGGTATCCTAGATGTGGTATCCGAAAAGTTAGTTTTAATGTCATAGAATGATTTTTTTTAAGATTAAAATATCTATGAAAAATTTGTATAATATTTTTTTGCTATTATTTTAAATAAATAAAAAAATAATGTAAGTCCAAAAAATACATTTTAAGTTTTTTCTTGAAAATAGGTAAAGATTTGGCATTTTTTATTTCAGTAGGCAGTTTATTATTTATTTTCACGCCCTCATATTCTATATTTTTTCTTCCGTAGTTAGTTCTGGGTGGGCGTGACACAAGATGGTTGGCATTGCGTAATTTCATTTTCTGATTATGATGCTTTTTACGGAAAGACAGTAATGAAGTATGAATCAGTTTATTCATTATTTTATATATTAATATACACGTATAATATTGATAAGTTTGATTAATTGTCATTATTTTTGTATTTGTATATTTTTTGTTTAAGATAATCGTAATTAAATAATGATTTTATTAGTTTGTTTTGTGCTATTTGTATTGTATTTAAATTTGTTTTAGCAGCTGTTCCCCAGATCTTTATTAAATAGTCTATATGTCGTTTAATGAGTGTATTATAAATTAGATACTTGATTTTACGTGGAAGGCAGTTAGATATATCACGAACGGTTGCTGTTAAAGAAGTAAGTTTATTTTTAATTTTATTTATATGTAGTTTCCAGTTAAGATTATGATCCATAATAAAGCCAAGATACTTTTCATTTGTCTTTCCATTAAGTTTTTCATTGTTTATCATAAGTTGTATGTTATCTGAGATTTTTTTATTTTTTGCACAATACATTACGAAATTGGTTTTAACTGTATTAATTGTAAGTAAATTTGACAAAAACCAATTATTAAGCAAAGTTAAGTCGTTTTGCGCTTTTGATATAATATTGTCAATTGAGACACCAAAATAAAATAAACTCGTGTCATCTGCATATAAGGTGATATCAGCTTTTAGACCTATGTTTTAAATATTGTTAATATAAATTAAGAATAAAAGTGGTCCCAGACTGGAACCTTGAGGGACGCCGAATGAGATTGGGCTAGAAGAGCTTTGATGTTGTCCTATTTTAACTATTTGTTTACGGTTTTGAAAATATGACTTGAAAATTAAAAGAGCCTTTCCCTTGATACCAGCTTCGGATAGTGTTTGTAGTAGTTTTGTGTGACTTATGGTATCAAATGCCTTTTTAAGGTCAATGAAAATACCAAGCACTACTTGTTTTTCATCAATCCCGTTTTTTATTTTTGTTACAAGGTACATAGCTGCTGAAAGAGTGTTAGACTTAGGTCTGAACCCATGCTGTTTTTCAAAGAAGAATTTTTTTGAATTTAGGTATGCTTCAACGCGAGAGAATAAATGATTTTTTTCAAAATTTTTTGAGAAAATAGGTAGCACCGAGATTGGCCTATAATTACATGGATCAGACTTACTTCCAGATTTGTGAATTGGTGTCATTTTTGCGATTTTAAGGCTGTCCGAAAAAAAACCTCTTTCTAAGCAGTCATTGATGCATTTGTGATATTCATATTATAGGCATTTATTTTATATATGTAAAATCTTTTTGGATCAAAACCAGATTTGAAATCATAAGCAATTTCAAACATTCACACCCAGCATAAGCTGAGCCCTCACTTAAAGCTCTGCTTCCGACTAAAAGGTCAAATTACGATGGAAAGGTAAAGCTTGTTTTGTACCAGAGCTAACAATTCATACTTTTAGTTAGCCTTTATAAATCAGTGAATACGCCAGCAAAGTGACGCTATTAATTTAAACTTTTATTTAAACGCTTATATTACAAACCCAACTTTCCTTTATGGCGGAACAAAAAATATGAACGAACGTTTGATAACGTATAATTTTGTACAGCCAAAGTTTAGAGGTATTTAAGGCCCAGGTACGCCAGCGATATAGTGTCGCAGCAACTCGCAACCGTCAGCGATTGAGGCGCGAAGATTGGGAGACACGATGTCAGTAACAAGTCGCAGGGATTATTTATTTCATTATTTAAAACTTGATTGCACAAGAAATGTACAAAGGGTGGACTTAATGCAAAAAGCTATAAAAACATGCAGGACATATAGTCGCAGGTGTGTCATCGTGACTCATATTTAAGGTAAAAAACTGACTGGTGGTGTAGTGGCAAAGTTTCTGCCTTACATCCGAGAGGTCCTGGGTTCGAATCCCAGGTTGAGCCAAAATGTTTTTGAGATTTTCTGTCCCAAATCTCTCAAAAAGTTGTCTAGGGAAGCTGGCTGTGTTACACCCCCGTGCCTCGGAAAGCACGTTAAGCCGTTGGTCCTGCGCCTGATCTCTCCGGTCTTGTCGGATTGCCGTCTCCCCGAACTTTAAGAGTGATGAACAGTGAGTGCACCTGTGTATTGCGCTCACACTTGTGCACTATAATATCTCCTGCGCAGTTGGCTGATCTCTGTTGGGATTGGCCGCCGTGGTCAAAATCGGCCAGGAGGACTATTACTATTATAAGGTAAACCAATAAATATTAATAAATGATCAACATACAAAATTATTATACTGTGTCAAACTTTACGTTTATTTAGACCCACCATAAAATTACAACTTTACAAGAAAGTGCCTTGATTTCAACCCATTCCTATTTCACTACGGATTCCTGTAAAAATGAAAGTGGAAAAGTTTATTACCATTTAGCGGTAATATGTGGGGAGTTTTGAATTCCGAACGATTGTGGTTGAAGTTATAAGCCAATAATCATGTGATTCAACTACGGCTACTGCAAAAAACCGTTAAAAGATTCAGGACTGTATGGATGAATATTTGAGACCGACAACCGAAAATCGGCTTACCTATATTAAACACCATAACCCATTGTCGAGGGCGGTAAGTATGTGGCTAAGGTTAGTAGTCAAGGAGGTCCAAAACAGTACTGAATAATTTACTTCGAAAATGACCTACTTAGTTACAAAACTGAAGCAATAGTTAAAACAATATTAAGTAAATTACCTACATAAATTATCAATTTAGAAAGAGAACGACATACAAACAAAATACACCTGTCTCACTTGACGAAAAAATATAATATGTAAGGTACATCAAAATTATGGATTTATCGAACACCCGCTTTTAGATGAATAAACTGGTACTCGGTGGATCAGAGCAGTTGGGCAGTTCGACGTTGGTTTCGTTATGATGCAGACGTATGCCACGTGATCGCCACACTCATATTGAACATGTCGTTGCTACATAAAATCTATGACAGAAATATTACAATAACAGATAGGTCGATCGTTCTCACGGCCATTGTATTAAGGTACTAACGCATAAGGGCCATACAATAATTTCGTTACTTTTTTTGCAGAAAACTTGGATTTTAAAGAATAAATCGAAAATCGGAGGCCGCTATGAATTAGGAATTTCGTAATTACTTACATTTTAAGCAATCTATTTGGTTAGAATATTGTCTTTATACAAAACGTTTGGCCAAAAAAAAACAGTTTAGTGCGTATCGTAAACTGGTTTTTATAAAGGTTATAGACGTCCAATATTCATAAACGTTAAACAGTTTTACGCTAATATGGGCGGAACTTTAAAATGAAACAATCTTGCATTTTTTTTTAAATTATTAAACGCATCAATTAAATAAGGCTTTAAAGTACAGGAGCCTCATTTAGTGACGCTATTTTAAAAGAGCTCATATTTTTTAAATAAATCTTGTGATCCAGAAAACTATGAGTCGGCCAGTTGGCAATGCTTTTGCGAAGCTTTCATTTAATTAGTGGCTGCTAAAAGAATTTACTTCATGATTTATTGAAACGAGTTCTCTCCCTCTATATTTTTGAAATAGTTTTTCTATGCAATTTGAAGGTACAATGGTCAAATATCAATATTTTTTTTATGAAAGTTGCATTATATTTTTAATTTTATTTAAAATATATCAAGAAGGTAACATAAAGAAAAGTATGCGGTGTTACGTTACCCTTTATTTGAGTAAAAATTGATCAAAGTTATTAAACAAAAATCACAAACAATAAAATATCTGTATGGCGTACGTTAGTGTAAAATAAATAACACAGTTTATGTATTTTTAGGCGCAGGAGGACATTATCAGAATCCATATTAAAGTAGGCGTGTGTAGGTAGGATATTCAAATTCCAATAACGATAACGTTTTTATCTAAATCACTTTAGTTCGTCTTCAATCCACAAAATAATAATAATGCAATAATCACTAGGTCTGTAATTAGCTAATCACAAAACCAAGCCACATAAAAACGACCGATTTCTTAGAAATTAAGCGATTCGTCGGATCTATGACGCGCGGCCATATTGCAAAGTGAAGTTGCCGCCACATTACCACAGACTACGACTTTCCGCTAGAGCCAATCAAGTGAGTATTATTCCATGACAGCTGTCACTTTTGATTTGAGGCAACAATATAATCTACGTTAAAATAGCGAAGCGCCGTAATATTCTTAGTCTAAATTTTACTGTTGTTTAGCTTTTGAGAGCGTATTAAATTATGTTCACTGGACAAATATTATCTACTCTAATGCTAGAATATTACTATCGGCACTATTAATACTAAAATAGTGTCATACTGTGGCATTGTTGTACTAACTTTAGGAGCTTAAGTAACATTAAGGCTGAGCGCAGAAGTCGAATCCCTACGTTTCATTTGTGCTTTCGGCTATAGCCAGTGCGTTTGCTCGCATGGCCAAGCCTGTAAGAGTGACATGGAAGTATACATCTGAAACTACGGACCGGCTTACAGTGTTGGGCCCCAGATTAAATGTAAACAAAGGATTTCTTAGATACAAACGAAATTCCATTTCATTTCATTATGCAAACTCTCGACCTAGAAACCTTAAATTTTGACGTTGGTTAATTAGTGCAACATTAAATCACTTCTACCGCTATGAAGGTGAGGTGAATAAACACAATTCCGTAACAAAACTTTACTTCATTAAGGGAACGACTTTAAACCACCTTAAATCATCAAGACGGGGCCTTATTTAATTTATACGTCCTACTTTATGGTAAGAGCCTTTCTCTTGCATCTTGGCGCGAGTGTTAAAATCCAAGCGATGCGTACTATCTAACTAACACATCTACTCACATCCTTCTACATTATACTACGTTCTACATCTACTAACATTCTTTAATTTGAAATTTTGCCTTTGCTTTGCAGTCAACAGGTTTAATACCTTCATCTTTGAGATTTTGGAAGGGACGTATATTTTTTTTTATTTGGGATAGGTTTGCTCTTGACCCAAAACTAAGCCCAACGAGGCAAAGACTGAGTCTACGATGGAGCGAGCTCACCTAGAAGATTCCTGTTCACTCTAGCTTTGAAGATTCCTAGGTTGTAATACACATCAATTACTTAGAACTCAGCACATGTATAAGTTAACCTGAAACCTTTTCAAAATGACGGAAATGAGCAAATATTTCGCAATAAAAAATTATTACGAAACTTAAAATTTGTTCATGAATACGTCTGTAAAGCAAAGCCGTTGGTCCTGCACCAGATCTCTCTCCGGTCATGTCGGATTGCCGTCTCACCGAAATTTGAGAGTGATGGAACAGTGAGTGCACCGGTGTATTGCACTCACACTCGTGCACTATAATATCTCACGCATAGTTGGCTGATCTCTGTTGAGATTGGCCGCCGTGGTCGAAATCGGCCAGGAGGAATATAAAAAGCAAAACATCTGTTTATTCTTAACAACGCGTTTCCAGTTTGTGGTCCGCTTAATCTTACTTCCAAGACGGCACCCTTAATTAACTTCTTTTATTTTTTATATCTGCATCACGCCGCGAGACAGTTTGTAATTCAAACGACTTCGTCGCAACGAAGCGAGACATTATTTTGTCATTTAATCGCGCTAACTAGGTATATATTCTTTAAATAACTTCATAAAGTCTAAACCAGCGGCTCCCGTGACAACAGATTTGGTTATGTCTGTGATCTTGTATTAGAAGAAGATACGAACTTAAAAAAAGTTGTCCTTGCTGAAAGTACAGAACCTATAGAAAATGCAGCCGTTGGGCTGTCTATTATTTACCTGGGCAAACTACTTGGAAGTCAGGTATAAACAGGTATGTCAATGTGAGTTACTTTCACTCAATTGGATAATCGAAAAAAATATATCATCACAAGCGCTGTTTTACGGCCATAAACTTACTTTCAGTCAAGACAATTTTTTTTCTATTAACTTGATGTTGCAATTTAATTAAAAGTCGTTTTTAAAAAATTATTAAAAATAGTCTACCCAGATTTTGTTTAGCAAAACCCTTTTTAAATACATATTAACATATATACTAAATTTATTACAAAATATGTTTCATTCTATCATCAGATCGGTTATTTAAGTTCGGTTATATTAAAGATTGACTTATGTCTTTTTGATAGGCAGTTAATTTAAGACGGTTAATGAAATTTAAAATTGATTTGAAATTTGAAATTAATTTAAATTTATTTGGAAAATTTAAATTGAATTGAAAATTTGGCTGATTCAAAAAGTCATTACTTACTGTCATCATCATCATATCAGCCGTTCGACGCCCACTGCTGACCAATATAGGACTCCCCCAAGGATCACCAATGCGATCGCTCCTGCGCTTCCCACATCCAGTGGCGGTCAACTACCTTCACCAGATTGTCGGTCTACCTATAAAAAAAAAAGTTTTTAAGTATGTTTATCCGTTGTCTAGTACCCATAACACAAGCCTCGTAGCTTAATTTGGGACTAGAGAATTGGTGTGATTGTTGTAAAATATTAAATAATTTTTTATTTACCTTTTAGGGGGACTGTATTCGTAGAAAATAGACCGGTTTTTATTAACAGTCTGGTTACTCTTACCTGAAGTTTGAAAACTTAAGACCCCAACAGACTTTTTTTGCGGCTATTGTTCCTTAAAAAATAAGCTTACGCATCTAAACTAAAATAATGAAGAGGTTACTTTTGATAGTTTTGAAGTCTTTTTTATCCTTTCGCTTATTTCGGCTCGTTTACTTAATTTGTACAATTTGAAAACCTATAAACACTTCGATTTACATAAGATCTGTAGTATACTCGTAAGTGAATTGTATTATGTATTATGTGGTTGGTTATTCGAGAAATAAAAATAAAAGTTTTTAAGAGAAACTATGAGCGGTTTTTCAAATCAATTGAAGCCATGTTTACACGGTGTGAATAATATTTTCAATACCCACAAAGCCCACGGAACCCCAAAAACCCATGCCAACAACAGTAACCTTGGCAGCTCACGCGGGTTCACCAATATGCAGTAAATTCGACGCAGCCGCAAAGCCCGATTACTATCGAACGCCGTTGCTATTACAAGTATAGGAAAGTCGACACACTTCTTGAATGTATAACGAGGGAGTTGAATGTTGAAAGAATTTGATAAGGCACGCTATGAAGCCTTAACTTGTTAAAAGGGTATTCTACCAACAAATGCGTAACTATACAGACAGGTCACAATGATACAATGATTGTGTACATGGTGTGTGTATGACCAATATCTCGGTCTAACTTTTCGTATCTTTTGTAATATTAAGATACAATTACAGTACTTGCAGGCCCCTAAAACGAATAACGGTTAATATTATGTAACTTTATATTTATGAAACGTAAAGATTCCTGAAATATTAATTTACTCACAACATTATACGAGTAAACTTCTGGTATTCAAAACATTTCATTAATAAGGTCCTAAAATTGCTTATAAGACTTAATCTCGAGATCGTTACAAATTCCAGAGGCAACCCTAGCTGATGCGTCTTTTGTACTTACAGTCAGCCATTAAACCTATTTTTTAAGTTAGTATATTCATATCGGTGAATGATGATGACGAATAAGATCACTTAAAAAACTGATGACGACTGGTCATATTTGGCACAGAATAGGGAAGAACATAAAATTGCGCTTCACTTTTATGTCGGAGGCCAAAATCCACTTCGGGTCGCTGAGCCAGCGAAGTAAGTAAGTATAAAACTGATGTAAATATAATTACACAAAAATAAAAATGAAAGCACGTTCATTTATTTCAAATCAATCCACTTTCCTTCTATTGCCAAAACCAGAACCAGAAAAACGTGCAAAGTCGACTTACCTACGTAAATACTAAATTCCTTCCGAGGCTTAGTAGTTAGTGATGTGCCTTTATTGTGTTAGAAGTTAGGTTTTTGTCGATTTGTTGAATTTGCTAAGCAAGCTACAATCATACATAGCTCGTGTTTTGTATATCTTTCATTATATGGCCATTTAGAGGAGAAAGGAGGACCACGAGCAAGGATAATAAGTCGACTAAAGAAGTTGATAGACTGTATAAAGAAAAATATGAGTGTGTTAGGAGTGAATGATTCAGTAACGAATTATAGAAGAGTGCAGAAGTGGAATACTTACCGCGCCTACACCAGAGGCCCTATGACGAAAAACGTAATCTGACAAAACTATAACATGTATATTCGAACGCACATCAAGCTACGAATTTATCGCCGTTATTACATGCGCATAAGATGCCACAGTTTTGACGTGACAACGTCTTATAAATTGGTTTGCCGGGTGACACCTCAAGAAACTGCGTTACGCTGCTCCGCTCACGTTTCGCGCGAGAGAGACAGAGCGAGAGAGAGAGAGATAGGCATACACACCGGTTCATGTTATACGAATGAATATTCACATTAAAATTATTTTACCACTCAGAGTCGTTGTCACGTAAAACTTTCGCGCGTATACCGACTTTACAGGCAACCAATTTTTTACCTTGACGTGCTGTCATGTGTACCTGTATTATAAAACGATTATCGTTTAGACGGATTTGGTTTTTCGGGATAGGCCCTCAGACAAAGTGAGAAAATGGCAACTGAATGATGCTTTAACGATGAAAAAGCCCCCATACAACGTTTTTTTATAATTCGTGTATTTGGCGCTTTTTCTTCATTCTTTACTGAAATTAGCAATCTCATGTTTTCGTTAGAATCTCGTCAGACTGTGGCCAGATTTCAACTAGAGTAAAAATATTCGTCACCAAGTAAAGTTTATTCTTCATCGATAAATATAAAAGCACATCACTATGTATAAGAAAGTAAATGCGTGCGCATTAATCTCGCGTGTTCAACCAACTCTTTATCGAGCGGTGAAAATATCCCTTTGTTAAAAGTCTTACAGCATGAGGGTATCACGATATTTTGGTGTCGATACAAAAATCTATTTATAAATATTGTTTGACGGCCACGTTGTGAGTACCGTTTTCGCTTTTGTGCCTTTAAGAAGTTTCCATTCAACAATGTAATTGATTTTTTTAAAACGTCTTTGATACTTTATCATCGGTGTTACTAACTGATAACTTGTCAAATATATTTTTTATTGTGTACCGACGTACATACTCACTTGGTATACTGTTAATAATTTGTTCCCGGTTTGGGTTTACTGTCATTTTCATTCTCACAATATATGCATTTTGCGTGTATTATTATTCTTTTCCGTGGAATCTGTTTTCGTTCACTTTTTACTGAAAAATAAGGAATTTCTTAATTACGTGTTCATAAACGTCAAAGTTTGTATCACCTATAAATGTGATATTCCGCTGTAAAATAAAGAAAAAGGGTTATAACTAACTTTTAAATGGTTTTCCTCTCCTTCTCAGCATAATTATTTCTTATTGTGAACACGATTTATTAGTATTTTTCCGAATTTTGTACTTTTTGACACTATGTTTGACATTTTGAGTGACGGGAGTCTTATTATTTTTTTCTGAAAATTGACAACTTTTAGCAAAGTTTCAATACAATTTCCATTACAAACTCTGCAAAGCACGAGTTTTATCGCGTTCTATCCACGCTCTAAATTTGAACGGCCGGCCCTATATAAGCCCATACCATCCATATCTGACGCATTCGAATCCTGGCTTCGATTACACAACAGTAAACTCTTTACTATACGATACTTCAAGAAGTACTACAGGAAGACCAGGACTTCTCTACCTCCGGAAGGCCCTCACCCTCTGCATCACTGAGGACTGACCCCTCCTTGACTGAGGAGGAACTGCGAGGGACTGAACCCTCCTATCCTGAGGAGGGCCTGCGAGGGACTGACTCCTCCTAGCCTGAGGAGGAACTGCGAGGGACTGAACCCTCCTATTCTGAGGAGGGCCTGCGAGGGACTGACCCCTCCTATCCTGTGGAGGGTCTGTGAGGGGCTATCCTCTCCTAGCCCGAGAGACTGCGAGGACTTGCCCCTCCTTACTCTGAGGAGGGATTATTCTTCTTTACCCCGAGGAGGGATTACCCACTTTGCTACTCGCTCCTATTAAGGAGGATTTTCACTTTACTCCCACGGAGGGAGCATTGCCTCCTCCTAAATTTATCTACATCGGATACATCAACTGCTTGCCTTTGCTGACAGAGCCATCGCGGCTACCTCTGCTGATCACCGGTGTCTTCACGGTCTCCGGCACAGCTGCGCTCCAGCTTCTACACCGCTGCGCATCGACGGACTACTCCAAGAACGCTTTGCTTCACTTCGGCGCCTCCGGACCCGCTTAATCTTGAGAAGACACCTACCCACGCCCACTCCAATCACTATACTCACTCATTTTCACTCATTCATTCCTCCCACTCGTCTAGGTTTCTTTTTATTTTAATCTGTTTTTCTTTTAATATAATTTATTTGTTATTTCTCAATTCTTTTCGTTTCCCTTTTCCCTTCTTTGTCGCTTCACGACAAATTGGCGCCCAACGTTTAAGTCTTCAGTCTCTCTTTCTTTTCTCTCTTTTTCTTATTTGGTATATTGCTTTTCATTCATCATTCATTTCATTCTCTATCTTCTTCTAAATTCTAAAACAACACTTCTTCTAGTGTTCTTCACCTAATCATCCTTATTTGGCTTTTTCTTTTAAGAAATCTTAACCCCTTCATTGTCATCCTAAATCTTAACCCCTACTCTGTCATCTCGAATCTTAACCCCTTCAAATTTGAAAACACAACTTCACTCTACAATCTAGAAGAAAACGAGGTACTTCATTTTTTTTTTAATTTGTTTGAGCTTTATTGAATCTTGACTTTCTTTCTAATTAACATCTTTACAATGTCTCGATTAATTAAATTTGACTATCTTAACAAAGCCGAACTTATATACGAGGTAAAGATTAGATTAGAGGAACCAACTAACACGGTTATAGACCTTAGAAAACAAATCCATCGACTTTCTTCGATAACTTCATCAGAGGAAATATTAATTTCTCCTCTCTCTATTGATGAGGATCTTGCTGAAATTGATACAACCCTTAATTACCTGGAAGGAAAAATAACTAGATTAATACAGGGTGATTCTAAATTTACTCGCTTAATTGAATCTTATCTCAACCATCTATTTTATAGAATTGAACGTATTGATATTGACCTAAGTCCTGAGTTCTTATCAACTTTTAATGATCTTAAAAATAAATTTGATGGCCTTTCTAACAAATTCGAGTCTTTTACCTTTCACCCAGCTGAGGATATCGTCAGATCTATGGATATCTCGGCCGTAGTTGGCCCTAACCCTTCAGACCCTCAATCCTCTACACAACCCTTTACTCCCTCTCCTACTCGACCTCTACTTAATCTGGACATTTTTAAGGATATTAAACGTCATTCCTTTAATGGAAAATCCTGTCCTAGATCTTTTCTACAAAAATTAGATGAATTCTGTATTTCTAGGCACATAGATAAAAACCTCCTTATTAATCAAGCTTATGAATTTTTTTCTGATAACGCACTCCACTGGTTTAGATTCCAAATTAAACGAAACCCTAATTTATCTTGGTCTGAAGTTTCCCATCTTTTAATTAAAGATTTTGGTCAGTTTGATTTCGATAACAAACTCCTTGAGGCCATTAAAAATCGTACCCAAGGTTTAAATGAACCCATAGCCATCTATATTTCTATTATGTCTGGAATGTTCGATCGCCTTTCTGAAAAACTACCTGAGAATAAGATGATTGACATTCTTCTTAGAAACATTAGACCTTGCTACTCAGTGTTTGTAGCTCTTAAAGATTGTAACAGTATTGATTCTTTATTGGCTACCTGCCAGAATTATGAAAAATTCCTCGATAGAGACAAAAATTTTAAGGAACCAGTAGATAATTCATTAACTCTCGAATTTAACTATAATCCTCAAACTTCTTCTTTCTCTAAACCTCAGTTCTTTAAAAAAGCTTTTCCCGTTAACACTGTTCAAGAAGATGTTAACGTAATTTGTAATGATACTTTCTGTGTTCGATGTCGTAAACATGGGCACGGACTTAGAACTTGTACTCAACCTCACTTTTTAATCTGTTTTAAATGTGGTTTAAAGGGATTTAAAACGCCCGACTGTCCTAAATGTAGTCCTAAACCTAGCACTAGCTCAAAAAACGAATAATTGACTTGAATAGCACTTCTAAATTCGACATTAACGAATGGGACAAATGGATTTTAACCCTTAAAAATTTCTTTTCTTGTTACAAAATTTCTTCTACATTCTTTTCTAATGAAATAGACTTCAAGCGTCCTTTCATTAAGGTGCAAATTAACAACCTAAATATTTCTGGTTTACTGGATTCTGGTAGTTCAGTAACTATATTTGGCAATAATTCTCATTTAAAAATTCTTAAATTGGGTTTCAAGCTATTCAAGTCGGACTGTATTACTATTTCAACTGCTAGTAATCAAAAAATAAAATCACTAGGTTATTTTGAATTACCAATGTCTTTTAATAAACAAATACACTTAATTAAAGCTTACGTCTTTCCGGAATTATTTCCTTCTCTCATTCTCGGTATTGATTTTTGGAAGAAATTTAATTTACTTCCCTCTATACTGACTTCATCTGGTCTTTCCGTTTTCAAATGTTCGTCTATTCAAGAAGCTGACAAAAAAGTACTTCCTTATGATCACCTTACTGAAGATCAGAAGAACATCGCGGATACTATTATTGGACGTTTCAAGCAAATATCTTTTGAAGAAAAAGGTGTACTAGGACGTACCCATCGTATTACGCACAAGATCGACACTGGCGATTCTCTTCCAATTAAACAGAGATGTTACCGACTTTCTCCTGAAAAGCAGAAGGCATTAATAAAGGAAGTGGATAAGATGCTGGAATGGGACGTCATCGAACCATGTGAAAGCCCGTGGCTATCTCCAGTCCTCATCACTCCCAAGAAAAATGGAGAATGGCGTTTTTGCGTGGACAGCAGAAAACTAAACTCCGTCACTCGCCGCGACGCTTATAATCTTCCTCTTATAAGCGAGATTTTGGATAATCTTAAAAATGCCAAATACTTATCAAGCATTGACATCGCTAAAGCGTTTTGGGAAACGCCGCTAAATCCTGCTGATAAAGACAAGACTGCATTCTATGTTCCTGGAAGAGGCATGTACAGATTTAAGGTCATGCCCTTCGGTTTAACTAATTCTCCAGCTACTCAACAGAGACTTATGGACATGTTGTTTACTCCAGACTTTGACAACAAGGTCTTCTGTTACCTGGATGACATCATAATCATAAGTGAAACCTTCGAGCAGCACATTGCTCTTCTATTAAAAGTTCATGAAAAATTCTCCTTCGCGAACTTAACCATAAACCTTGAAAAATCTCAGTTCTTTAGAAAGGAACTCAAATATCTTGGTGTTGTTGTAGATGAATATGGTCTTCGAGCTGATCCTGACAAAATTAAGTCCATTTTGGAATACCCTACTCCATCTTCCAGAAAAGAAGTTCGAAGATTCATTGGTACATGCAGCTGGTTCCGAAGATTCATTCCGAATTTCAGCACAATTGCCGCTCCTCTGAACAAGCTTACGTGTACAGGGAAAAATGCTCCGAAATTCACCTGGAATCCAGAAGCTGAATCTGCTCTTCAAAGGCTAAAGGAAGCCCTGGTTACCACTCCGGTACTTGCCTGTCCAGATTTTAGCCTTCCTTTTGCAGTACATTGCGACGCGTCTAACTACGGCGTTGGAGCAATGCTTACACAAGTCCAGGACGATAAAGAAGTGGTCATCGCTTACATGAGTAAAGCTTTAAATAAAAATCAACAGAATTACTCAACTACAGAAAGAGAAACTCTGGCTGTTTAAACCGCTTTGGAACATTGGCGTTGTTACCTAGACAATGGCATGCAGTTTACTATTTATACAGATCATGCAGCGCTGAAGTGGTTCCTTAATTTATCTAATCCTTCTGGAAGACTTGCTCGCTGGACTCTACGTCTATCTTCCTTCAACTTCATTCTGAAACACAAAAAAGGTAAAGACAATATTGTACCAGATTTGCTTTCAAGATCTAAACCTTTAGACCTTGTGGACTCTTCACATCATGGTGTTCTTCCTATTTCAACCGAAGAATCGCCTCCTAACCGAGATTTGGATCAATATAACAAGATTCTACTTGGCTGTAGAAGTAATCCGGATTCTTATCCAAACTATATGGAAAAGGATAACAAACTATACCGACATATATTCTCACCTCATAGCCTCAATGAAGACTTCACTTGGAAAGAAGTTCCTCTACCTCAAGTAAGACAAACACTTATTGCATCCAATCATGGCTCTGAAAGTGAACCTCACTTAGGAATTTTTAAAACGTACAAAAAACTCTCTTTTCGCTATTACTGGTCTGGAATGTTTAAAGACATTGCCAACTTCATTTCTAAATGCGATAAATGCTTAGCTTATAAACACCCTAATCATTCACCTTATGGACCTATGGGAAAACCCAAAATTTGCTCTAGGCCCTTCCAAACCATATCGCTTGACCTTATGGGTCCTTTACCTATGACGAGAAATCGTAATCAATATATTTTAGTAATTAATTGCTGCTTTACTAAATATACTTTAATTTTTCTCTTAAACGTGCCACCACGCCTAATATCATCTCTTTTCTAGAGAACTCTGTTTTTCTTACACATGGTGTCCCTCAAACAGTCATCATGGATAACGGACCTCAATTTCAATCTCGTGAATTTATTTCTTTCCTAAAAAATATAAAGTTTCTTTTATTTCCCATTCTCCATTCTACTGTCCCCAAGTCAATCCCACTGAAAGATATAATAGAACGATAATTACTGCATTGGCTTCTTTAGTAGGTGACGATCATAGAAAGTGGGATAACTATCTCCCTAAAATTCAACAAGCCATTAACAGCTGCGTTAGTTCCATAACTGGTTTTACCCCTAACTTTTTAGTCTTTGGTCGCGAAACCGTGTCCTGCGGTTCGTTGTATACCTCATCTCGAAGTATCGAAGAAGTTGTATTTTTACTCGCGATATTTATGCCGAAAATATTGGTTTCCTCACCTCTTATTTTGATAAAGTTCAAACAGCCTTATATTTAGCTCATGCCAAAAATAGTGTACGATACGACCTACGTCGTTCTTTTAAAGAATTTAATGTCGGTGATACAGTTTGGCGTAAGAATTATGTGCAGAGTAATGCAGGTTCTTATTTCAGTGCCAAACTTGCCCCTAAATTTGTAAAATGCAAAGTACGTGAAAAGATTTCACCATTGGTTTACATTCTAGAAGATGTTAATGGTACTAAAACCAAATGGCATATTAAAGATATTAAATTCTAAATCTTCATTACATTTTGTCAACTATTCACCAATCATTCATTATTCACCAATCATCCCTCAAAACACATTTTCTTTTCCTTTTGTGTAATTGTTGTCCTAGCTCTTCAGCTTGATCAACGAGTAAAAATGTGTTATTTTTTTTTTGTGTGGAACACTTAGCTGTTCTATTTATTTTATTTTTTTTTCTTTGAATCCCTCTCTTTATTTATTTTAATTTCTCTTTTAATTAGGAATTCTAACCTTTTATCTTAATCTTTTAAGGGACTCTTAACCCCTTGTCTTAACTCGAGGGACTTGAAACTCATCTTTTTAACTCTAAACCCCTTATCTCTTTAGGGACTCTAAATCCCTTAACTTGAGGATCTTTACTTGGTCTTCTTAGTACTAACTAGTACTTTCTTTTGAGCGGTTGACTACTCGTTAAATAAGCCATCAATCCGAGCGGATGACAACTCGTTAAACAAGCCTTCAGTTCGAGCGGTTGACTACTCGTAACGAAGGCCTAAGTCGTATTTTTTTTTTCTCCATATATGGAGCGGTTGACAACTCCCTAAATAAGCCTGTCGTCGTTGAGGAACTTCCTTCTAGAGTGGCAGTCATTGAATGTGAACTCCACCCTAACAGTTTGAAGATGATGGTATGTTAGAAGAAGAATAAACATTTCTATTAAAGGTTGTATGCTTGGTGAAGTAGGATTCCTAAGATTTCTTTAGGCTTTTCTTTCATAAATTTTCTCTGAGTCGAAAATTTTCTGGGGTCGCGGGGGAAATGTACCGACGTACATACTCACTTGGTATACTGTTAATAATTTGTTCCCGGTTTGGGTTTACTGTCATTTTCATTCTCACAATATATGCATTTTGCGTGTATTATTATTCTTTTCCGTGGAATCTGTTTTCGTTCACTTTTTACTGAAAAATAAGGAATTTCTAATTACGTGTTCATAAACGTCAAAGTTTGTATCACCTATAAATGTGATATTCCGCTGTAAAATAAAGAAAAAGGGTTATAACTAACTTTTAAATGGTTTTCCTCTCCTTCTCAGCATAATTATTTCTTATTGTGAACACGATTTATTAGTATTTTTCCGAATTTTGTACTTTTTGACACTATGTTTGACATTTTGAGTGACGGGAGTCTTATTATTTTTTTCTGAAAATTGACAACTTTTAGCAAAGTTTCAATACAATTTCCATTACAAACTCTGCAAAGCACGAGTTTTATCGCGTTCTATCCACGCTCTAAATTTGAACGGCCGGCCCTATATAAGCCCATACCATCCATATCTGACGCATTCGAATCCTGGCTTCGATTACACAACAGTAAACTCTTTACTATACGATACTTCAAGAAGTACTACAGGAAGACCAGGACTTCTCTACCTCCGGAAGGCCCTCACCCTCTGCATCACTGAGGACTGACCCCTCCTTGACTGAGGAGGAACTGCGAGGGACTGAACCCTCCTATCCTGAGGAGGGCCTGCGAGGGACTGACTCCTCCTAGCCTGAGGAGGAACTGCGAGGGACTGAACCCTCCTATTCTGAGGAGGGCCTGCGAGGGACTGACCCCTCCTATCCTGTGGAGGGTCTGTGAGGGGCTATCCTCTCCTAGCCCGAGAGACTGCGAGGACTTGCCCCTCCTTACTCTGAGGAGGGATTATTCTTCTTTACCCCGAGGAGGGATTACCCACTTTGCTACTCGCTCCTATTAAGGAGGATTTTCACTTTACTCCCACGGAGGGAGCATTGCCTCCTCCTAAATTTATCTACATCGGATACATCAACTGCTTGCCTTTGCTGACAGAGCCATCGCGGCTACCTCTGCTGATCACCGGTGTCTTCACGGTCTCCGGCACAGCTGCGCTCCAGCTTCTACACCGCTGCGCATCGACGGACTACTCCAAGAACGCTTTGCTTCACTTCGGCGCCTCCGGACCCGCTTAATCTTGAGAAGACACCTACCCACGCCCACTCCACTCACTATACTCACTCATTTTCACTCATTCATTCCTCCCACTCGTCTAGGTTTCTTTTTATTTTAATCTGTTTTTCTTTTAATATAATTTATTTGTTATTTCTCAATTCTTTTCGTTTCCCTTTTCCCTTCTTTGTCGCTTCACGACAATTGTGTAAATCAATCTTTTATTTGGCACCAAATGGCATTTCGATAATAAATAGTTAGTTTTAGTTCTCAAAAATAATAAGGGTAAAAAAGAAATTTCAATAATGATTGTATATTTTTCGCAGCTTTTTCTCAGGAAAAGACCAGAATTTTCCCGCTTTGGTGGTGTCCTCGCTCCTGTTTCTTAAAATACGAGTATATGCTTATGCTTATTATTTATTATAAGTTGGACACTTAGGCCCAGGACATATGTTTGGACAACATCGCCATCAACCCGCTCGGCAGCGGGAGGGTAGCGCAGGCAACCGGCCGAGCAACTACGTCATCACGACCCCAACACGAGCGCCCGAGCCGAACGTTCGCCACTTGCCCATACGCACTCATCGCCATCGCCGGTCGCTTACTATAGTAGCGTGATTCAGAAATTTGTTGTAATAGGGCGAGCATATAAATAGCATCTAAATTTACAGTCCGCTTTTTATTTACATAAATAACCGAAGGTACTACCAACATATCTGCGGCATATTTTCATCGTGACTCGCTACTACCAAGCGATTCGGCCGCGACGATTGTTTCACATGCTGCAGCGTCGCGAGTCCTGGCGACTGTAAGCGGACGGTGTGTCCTGGCGAGTGTAGTTCAGTAATTTTGTTTTCTTTGTAAATGTTTTATTTTATTTATTAAAAACTTTATTGCACAAGAAATGAACAAAGGGTAGACTTAGTGCTATAAGTATTTTCTGCTAGTCAACCTCAAGGTCATGCAGATAGAAGGCAATGGGTGCAATGAAAATGAAATGAGAAAGGTTAATTTTGTTTGATAACGCAAAAAATAAATAAACATAATATATGTATGTATAATGTTTATTTATTTTTTGCTTTACTAAATTATATATAAATAGATGTAATATTATAATATCAATAAATAAAAGTAAGTATTAAATTATAATTATAATATACAAGAATAAATATCAATCAATTAATTAATATGGATGATAAAAATATATAAATATAATATAAGTACATGCCATTTATTCGTTAAAAACTTTTCGAACTTTAGTCTTGAACCACAGCTTCGAGTCTGATCTATCGAGATCCAGAGGTAATAAGTTCTACAGCCGCGTTACAGTGAACGACTTTGTCACGGTAATACTTTGTGACGTACACTGAGCGGTGAGCAGGTGTGGCCAGCTGGATATTGTCTGAGAAGCGAAGGGCATGGTCATGAGTGTCACATAGTAATTTGAACATATCTCTAAGACACGAAGGTGACAACGGGTTATTGAGAGTCTTAATGATCATACTGACCTCATTCCTGAATTTTCCTCACTCGTGACGTCCTGATTTTGTGACACATCAATCTTCTTCTTAACCGTTACGTCGAAAATTGCGTAAAAATTAACAATGACTAAGCGTTTCTTAGATATTGTCCCTCGGCTTGTAATGTCCACTCTGTCATTTAGGGCATGGTTTTACCTCAAACGGTAGCGGAAGATGCTAAATATGCCTAGATCTGACACGATCTGGTAACAAATTTCCACTTAGGTCGTTACTTGTGTCCTATGAAAATTTTGTTCACTTGTCGATTGAATCTCCAAGTTATTGAGTTAATATGACTAACTCTTTATACTCGTATATTTGTCTTTAACACTTTTACAGCCTGTAATGTATACCGAATACTGTGGTTGTAAATTAGACATGCAAAATAAGAATTTTCTCATAAATCCCAACTGAGTAGTTTCAAGCAGATAAGTTTGCTTTTTTTATTTTTTAAAACCGTTGAAATGTTTTTTTTATTTTATTTCAATTCATACATGACAATAAGTATACAACAACATCACATACATTGAACTGACTCCGTTGTAAGTAGCTAAAGCACTGGTGTTACAGATATCAGTATCACCAGTGGTATTACAAATAAACTGAAATAAATACATATAACACCCAGACCAATACAAACAGACATGTTCATGCACACAAATATTTGTACAGTACGGGATCGAACCCGCGACCTCTTGGTTAATAGTCAACTTCTTGACCATTACACCAAAAGTGGTCGTCATTACATAACGACAAAGGTATTGTCAATTTGTCGAAATTCCGTCGTAACAGTTATTGTGAATCTTAATTTGTAGCCCTACATTATAAAACAAGTGAGTTTTGTCGCTTCGGCCACACCATAACCACACCTTAAAAGTTTTACGCGCCGCTAACAAGGCTGATACGGCAAAAAGTGATGTTACGCAATAAGGACAATGTTTTATGGGGTATTCTGAAGAGAGATGACCGTAAAACCCTTTTATTTTAACACATATCACCATGAGAATGGTTAAAAAATCTGTGTCATACTGTTAAGCTATTAATCTGACGCAAGAGTAAGGAATTACGTTACCGATTTGAAAAGATAAATAAACACTTAGTACTGGCCGACATAATGAAATTATATTGTGTATAAAAAAAAAACTTTACATTCAAAAATCCCCTAACATGAGCTAGGAAAACAGATGGTGAGCTTCAACACCTAAACTGATATTGACCGGCCATAGCTAAGAACTACCGTGATTAACTTATATTTCGAAAAAAAATCGCATTGAAATCAGTCAGTGCTTACAGTTTGCTCGCAACACATTTATGAAAATAATCATCATCATATCAGCCTGTTGCAGTCCACTGCTGGACATAGGCCTCCCCCAAGGAGCGCCACAGCGCACGATCTCCCGCCCTTTTCATCCAGTCACTACAAGCTGCCTTCTTCAGGTCGTCTGTCCATCTAGCCGGGGGGCGTCCCACACTACGTTTACCTAAGCGTGGTCTCCATTCAAGAACCTTCCTGCTCCACCTCTCGTCGGTTCTGCGACAGACATGGCCAGCCTACTGCCACTTTAGTTTGCTACATTTTTGGACAACATCAGTTACCTTAGTCTTATGTTGTATGACCTCGTTCCGGATCTTATCTGGCAATTTCCCGCTCAAAGTTGTCTCTACCGAGCTGCAGTACTTGCCCAAGGTAGACGTACTCTTGGACAACCTCGAGCGTAGTGCCCTCGACGGAAATTGGTTCTGGGATGACATGATCGTTGAACATTACCTTTGTCTTGTCCAAATTCATCCCAAGCCCCACTCGTCTCGAGGCAGCATTGAGATCGTACGAAAAATCTTACACTTATTTCCTAAAAATAGCATCTTGCATAACTTCAACACTAAACAAAAAAAAGCATTGGCGGTCACTCATTTATGGGAAGATGCATATAATTTTTTTAATAAATTACCTGAACTTTTAATTTCATTGCCTTTAGATAAATTTAAAACAGTTGTAAAAGATGTATTAATGTTAAAAGGATATTATAGAATTGATGATTATATACACGACAATGATAAATAGAAATATTTGAAAGTAAACAATTACAATAGGCTTGTTTCCACTATGAAAGAAATATTAAAAAACTGATTTTCTCTAATATAATTCATAATTTCAGATGCCTTTACACTAATATTTTTCTGCAGTTCGTATTATTTGATTTTTAAATGGAATTCAAATGATAATTAGTCACTCAGTCGGCATTGCACGCGGTGACGTCAAAGTGTGTTATTCCCATACAAGCTCTATGAAGAAAAGCGTTTTGACAGTTGATAAAAAGTACGTCAACGATTGGTGGTGTCAACTACCGTATTATTGTAGGCAATGCCAATTGTGACTGAGTTCTTGCGCCGCTTCTTCTCAGCACTGGCCCAAATTGTCCCGAAGCGGTGGTAGGGTTAATTTATATGTTGAGATGTGTAAATGTGCTCCTTGTGAGTCTATTTACCAAAATAAATGTATTTTATTGCTTGTTCACTTAGACTCGCGTGCGCGGTGGCGGGCGCGGTGAATAAATAACAAACATACTCGTATATCCACATGTAGAGATGAACAAGTGCTAAAACTCAGGATCAACACCACCAGGATGCAGACCACTGACAACCTAAATTTGATGGAATCAGGCGTTACTTTGCGGAAATCCATGACCAAAGCTGAAAAAAAGAATTATTTTGCTTTAAAATTCCCCTAAATGACGCCAGCGCAGGAACCAAAAAAACATCAAACTGCAACCACTTTGAAAAAAAACTAGAGCTGAAGTCGCAGGACTTACAATACAACTCACAACGTGACACAGAAGATGCACTTGGAACCACAACACTGACACCAGTAAAACTCTCGACGTGTTTCATTTCGAGTGTTTTTTTTCGACTGCGACTTCTAGCTCTAGTTTTTTCAAAGTGGTTGTAATGCAAAATAATCCTCTTTTTCAGCTTCAGTGACAA
Organism: Pyrausta despicata; assembly: GCA_963921415.1. Lineage (NCBI taxonomy): Eukaryota > Metazoa > Arthropoda > Insecta > Lepidoptera > Crambidae > Pyrausta > Pyrausta despicata. The sequence goes on along the minus strand of OY992861.1, from coordinate 12,842,527 downwards.
CCTGTCGACCTAGAAATCGACGACCACTTTATTATGGTCAAGAAGTTGACTATTTACCTAGACGTCGCGGGTTCGATCCCCGCACTGTACACACATTTGTGTGCATAGACATGTCTGTTTGTACTGATCTGGGTATTATAAGTAGGCATTTATTTAAGTTTATTTACGATACCACTGTTTATTCTGATATCTGTAACACAAGTGCTTAAGCTACTTACCACGGAGACAGATCAATTTATTTATTTTTTTAAGCTTTATTGCACAACAAAAGGTTGTACAAAAGGTGGACTTAACGCCGTAGGGCATTCTCTACCAGTCATACCTTTGGGCTAAGCAGAAATGATGAATGATCAATGTATGTGATGTTGTTAAAAAATCGTTGAGAGAAGCCTTTATTGAAAAAATAGAATTAAATCCGTAATTGAACCGATCCTTCAACGTCACATCCGTATAAACAAGTTTCGCTTCCTTAACACGAAAACTAACTTTGTTACAAAGAAACGTCACATGAAGGCCCCGAGGCGTCACTCCGGACTTTTATAAAGTAGCTAAAAGTTTGTATCCATTCTCCGGGTAATAACATTCATGTTCTGAAAAATAGAAAGAAGTTTTTCAAAAGTCAAACATCCGACAACAACGTGAGCGAGAAATAAAATTGTGCAGTTAAGAAAGAAAACAGCTTTAAAATATTTCGTTTCACACTCAGTTGCAAAGTGTGCAAAAAGACTAAGCAGAAATCAAAAGTTTTTTTTTTTCAACAAGCATTTATAATCAAACTAGCTGAGCCCGCGACTTCGTCCGCGTGGAATAGTTATTTTGGGCATAGACACATACTGTCGCAGACTTTTTTTTGAGATCATATCAAGAGGATTATTCTTTCATACATATATTTTTGGTATCTTGAACCGTTTTTGCAGCGCACGCAACGGATGAATAATTCTCCTCGATTTTTTCACATATTCCATTATTTCTTAGTGCCTAATGGTTGTACCGTGATGTTAAATAGACTAAAGCCTTCCTCGATAAATGGTCTATTCAACACGATAAGATTTTTTTCAATTCCAATCAGTAGTTCCTGAGATTGGCGCGTTCAAACAAACAAACTCTCCAGCTTTATAATATTAAGTACGAGTATAGATTATGCATTGTCATTGAAACTAAACGTAGTAGGTAAAATTTACCTTTCGAGTATAGACACACAAACAAACACATGTAAAGGTGAAACTAAATAAATCTCGTGGTTTGTTTCACGGTCAAGTACTACTGAACATCTGGGTACTATTTTAAAGTAAAAGAATTTCTCTTTAAAAGAGACTTCAGACGGAAAATGGACTGAGTTTTACTTTACTTGACATGGCAATTAAATGCTCAGTAAATTCTGAGCTGGTGGTACTGAAACAATAATACGACGAAAGTGATAAAAGTCAAGTAAAATGTTTATCACAAAGCTAGAAAGCAAAACGTTCTTTCGGAGTTAAAGGTAAAATTACGCTATGTTACCGCCCTTATCGTGGTAATAAGATAAGATAAATATAAATATATTTACTAGTCAAGAAATACAGTTTTTGTAACTTATGGGTACAAGGTCCCGGACTAGGATACTTTATGTCGTGGATGCCTTTTCGTCACAAACAAATATTAACAAAATACTTTAAAACTTTTGATATTAAAGAAAAAAGAAACAGAAAATATCAACAATTTAAACGTTTGTATAAACATGTGTTGTAAATGCGTGAGAATGTGTTATTATCACTGAAATTTGTCAAAACCTTTAGATTTCCCTCTCCTACAGTTTCATAAATGGTTTTTGAGTTCCACGAGGCTGAAATCGAATGACAAAAGACGTAAAAATATAAACTATTGTATTTTGATTGTCATGCCTAGAATAAAAATAAACCATTTTGTAATAAATTATGTACTTACGAGTTAGCTGTTGCAATTAGTTTTTGAGTCACTTCAACGGTACTGCCAACGCGAACGAAATTACATACTACGAAAGTAATATAAAGACCGTAGTCGACTACGAATTACCGTAGTCAGCAACGTCGTAGTCTCGTAGTGAACTACGAATCGTCGTAGTTAGTAGCGTCGTAGTATGAGAAAAAGTAAGACAATCAGTAACGCTTTTTTACTTGTTGTTCAATAAAACTTACGATTACTTAATCTCTTGAGCCACGCGTAACTATGTACAAATATTTTATTTTATATTATATATTTCATTATTATGATAACCATATCGTTCCACAGATGTTCAAAGCGTTAAGTCAAAATTGTTTTTTTGGCTTCAAATTAATATGACATTTATAAACGTTACCTAAAGATATGTGCACTTAGATTGACCTCCTACAATGCACTAACATGGTCGTCATTGGAGCTCTACTTCCTCGAAAAGTTAGATAAGTGCTGAGAAAAGGCATTTCAACAAACTATCGGTCCCTAAATTATTATAAATATCGTACACTAAATCAGTATCACACACAAACATAAATATTATCACACATTTGAAATATTATGCAACAGGAATGCAATAAATTCACTTTTTATTAAAACAGAAAACGAATATTTATGTCTAAAATCGGCTTGTAAAATAATGCATGTATGTTTTTTGTATTGTCAGTCCAAAAAAGAAAGCGGTATTCATTCAGCATACGTTATAACGGATTACCATAAAGCAATATTTCAACTTTCAACATAAAAGCTGAAATATTCGATTGCCAAAAATGTAGTGGAGTCATGACATTGTTTTGTACAATATCCAAACAATTACATTAAGTGTTTGGCCTAAAGCCAGAATGCTGAAGTAATATGTTTTGATTAGATTTAGATAACGGGCAATTTATACATACTAATACCCTTTCAACCAATATCTGATTTCGGTGAACTATCTCAAAGGAGGAAATTACAGTGGAGATATTTGATTTACACACTAATGTTTTATTCGATAACGCTCTCAATGTACCGTAAGCCATTGTCTTTGGAAAAATACCATTTTTTATTCAGTATCCTAGATTCTAGAGGTCCTAGGTTCAATTCCATTCAAAACAAATCGCAAAAAGTTCAGTACCAACGTTCAATATTTTTTTAGCTCCGACACGAAGGAAGTTACAATTGGGAGTTGGCATTTAAATTGCGCGGCATATAAGTAGGCGAGTATTGGGAAACCGACGATAACACAGCGTTCACCTTAGTAAGTATATTGCTTTAACAACCTTTTTTTTTTAAATTGGTAATTGTGATAAATTTTGAAAAATTGCCTTAGATAATATTAACACCAGACAACCTTTAGGAGTTGTGAATGCACAAGACGGATTGATGTTAAATTGTGGTACTTATATGTATAGCAGTGTAAATAAATATTAATTATATTCATAACTATATAGAGTAGGTAAGACTATGCGTGTCCCACCAAACTGATTATAGACCACCACCACTACAATTTAACCAATATCATTACACTATCATTACAATTAAAAAAAAACGAAAAAAATTCAAATGGGCTAATGGATAATTCTCAACTCCTACTCGGGAAGTTGGCCATAAGCACCACGTGGCTCGGAAAGCAAGTCTAGTCTTGCGCCCGATATCTACCTGATCATGTAGGATTGCCGTCTCACTGATCGCATGAAAGAGTGAAGGAACAGAGTCTGCACCTGTCTATTGCGCACGCACTTGTGCACTATAATATCTCCTGCGTAGTTACCTAATCTCTTCTGAGATTGACTGCCAATGTCGAAATTTTGCTGGAGACCGCTATTTTATTACTAACCAGTATCATTTACTAAGTTTACTTCTGCGTCATTATACACGCTTACCCCTGATTCTTAAGACAGCTTGGCTATCATTAAATATCACCCAGGGGCTATTTCTAATACCGATTTCCTTACAAATTTCGTGTAGTAATGACGTCACAAGCAAGTAAATGGGGCGTCCTAAAATCCGGCGTATACTGGTTATAGCCAGTCTCATCTATGGATTTCTATTCAAAGCCTAAAGATAGTGAATGAAAGAAAAGCGTTTCAAACGGTAAATCTCTTTTATTGCTATTACAATCTGAATGCGGTTTTGAATGTGCGGAATGCTTTAGATCGATTTAATTTAAGCTGATAGACATTCTATACAGCTATGTCGTATAGTTGCCGAAGGCGTACGTTTAGTGCCAATGAAGGCTAAATGAGGGTGTTTTCTATTTTTTCTTCATTTCATTTCATTTCATTTATTTATTTGCATACTAGGTGTGTTACATTATATGGATGGTAGTGCCACCAGGTGGCGCTACGTAGTCGTCTAGTCTAAAGTCATTCAACTTTTATATTTTTTTTTGGAAAAAGAATAGTGTTTTGAGAGATTTAATTGTTTAAAACGGTCAGAAAAGAGTCGAGCTAAATAGCTCAAGTACAGGTGCGCAAAAGTCACTGATACTAAGAATAAACTTACTGAAATATAACTAATGTGCAAGTATTTTCTTTTATGCAGTTATTTGTGTTTCAGTTGATCAATAAACACTATTTGTTTGTCGGCAACCTATTGATCACGCAAATATAAGATTTTCAGTCGAAGATTTATTCTCCACCAGGTACATGGTTTGGTCCTTCATCTTTTCCGACACTATTTTAAGTCCAATACTCAATCAGAGGTGGCAAATTATGCAAAATTTATTTTCATTTAGAACTTACGCCCTAAACATGGTCCATTTGCAAAGATTGTGTCACAACACCAAAAGCAACACTTAAGTTGTCAATTTCGCAAAATCCCATTTCAATGAGCACCTACGTCCCATAAAAAAACCCTATACAAAATTAAATCTTAAAGTTATCTTATCTTAATCTTTCTTATCATTAGCAACATATTATCGAATTTATCTCATGTAGAGACTTCAGGTCCTCCTGTTTTCTTTTCCCTCACAGGCACTGCATAACACTTAATCATTTTGAAAGGCTAAATTCCTAAAAGATTACTTTACTGAATAAATAATCCAAAAATGTCTAAAAATACACAAAAATATAGATTTAGACAGTTCATTGGACCGCCGCTACGGTGCTGCGTAAACCTTCATTGCGTCATTTGGTTCATTTTTTTTTAAATACGTTAAAGAAGTGTCTTGTCTTTTATACGTTTAATAAGTGTCTTAGATATTTTGATATTTTACTATTTACACTATATTACTCTTGTAGTAGCTATTTTGTAATTTCAGTGCTGTTAAAACTTGTTTGGATCTAAATGCTCAATCAGTCCCACTAAAAGAAGTGCTTTACTTCAACCATGAGATAATTTAAATGCTCTTAATCTAAACACAAAAGGGTGAGATCACACTTCGGACTCTAAAAGATTAGTAGAACTAATAAGAAATAATTTCAACAGCTTTAAAATTTAAAATATAGAAACAGATAAAAAAAATTAATAAGCTAAGTGTTCTTTGCGTACATGGATAGTGAAGCAAAGCAGTTCTTAAGGGAGCATATCAGAAAGACACGGAGACAGTTGAAAGTTGACAATGGTTTAATTTAGAGCAACGTTACAAAGCAAAATTGGTTAAAACGATGACGGGGCACAGAAAAACGTATCGCGCGATCGGGCCGCAGCCAATGGGATTCTTTCATGGCGCCATAGTTTTGGCGTGAGCTATGAAAACAGCTGGTCGGCTTCAACGGCTTAGAACCATCGCGATTGAGATATCTTTCGAAAAATAAACAGCTTTGATATCGTTTCATCCGTACGGAAGCTACAAAGCTATAGACAAGCGCACACAAGCAGAATAGCGGTAAAACCCTCAACCCTCTTTTCCATCAGGGGTCAATAATATCAAATAAAAGATTATCAAAAATAAACATACCTACCGATTTCATTTTACATTATTACGTTAAACAACTGCCCAAGTATCCTTATAGTTCTGTGACCCCATTTGCGATGTTGTTTTGCGCTAAACAGCAGCACTCCTAATCATAATTTCGTTATATTTTAAATTAAAGCTAGACCGAAGTTTTCTGTAATCAAAACTTATTTTGGTACCAATGTGACCCCACTTTTACAGTAGATCCCGTCTACGATCAAGCCTTAATGTAGCCATTTTAAAACGAGCCGCTCATTCTTTGCGGCAAATTGCCGGTCGATCTTACCATTGTTTAGAACGAAACACCGCTGAATCACCCAGCAAATAGTTTCTTGAGAAATACGAAAATATTTCCTCTCTTAGCTGGGATAGAATAAAACAAGCAAAAAATATAGAGGCAGCGACCGCGCAACAAATTCGCTTTAAAATTGTGGAACCAAACTGAGTGAAATATGACTTGGAATAAAGTCGGGCGGTTAACTGTGGCATTGGAGACTGTGACCACAGCCTGAAAATAACAGACAACACATTTATAACGGGAAATTGTGTTGCCCTTGGGCAGTTTTATACCTACTAGATAAGCCCCTGTAAAGTCAATTGTTGACGATTGCTCACAATTATTATTTTTTTTGTAAAGTGTGTCGGTATTTTGATATAAGTTTTGGTTCGTAGTTTTACTTGCTACCTACAATGTTTTAAAATGAAAAGAACGCGGTTCACCGCGCGCCTTAGGGCAATCCGTACGCATCTACGGGCGCGAGCGCATGTCGCTTTGCAAAGTTGTATTTCCACGTGTTGTTGTCCACAAGTTGTTTCCCTAGTAACCTAAATACCCGGCGCGGTAGTACCGGAACATAGGCGCAGGTGAAATATTCTTCGTTTTGTTCATAACAATTTTTGCGTTCCTTCGGTCTGCTAGTTTTTCTCATTTTTTTTCACTATCCTGGATATCTTCGGTTAAATTGCATCTGTCTTATTCCTTCATAATGATACTCAACCAGCTCAATCAGAAATTGAAAATATCTATGTATAGACTGGTATCGATTTTCTATGCAACGTTGGAATACCGATACGGTATTGTGGGGGAGTTTGGGAATTGAATTTGGTGAAAAGTTTACGTATGGTTATTTGTTTTTTGTGTAAAACATGAATGCACTCGTTCGTCGAAAGTAATTTGAACGTACCTAAGTTAGTAGCGTCTATATAACAAGAATAAATAGCTCTTCACTTTTATTCACATCGTCTTTTTGTAAAACCGTGTAAGTTAACACTTCAGTGGCGAGCTATTTGAATGAAATAGCACTTGTTTTGATATTTGTTACCCTTTGTTATTTAAACCGTTTTCTCTATTCAGTTCTCGGCTACATTTTCTGAGAATGCGTCTCGCCTCTTTCTAGTGTGAATATTGGGGAGATAAAAGAGGTAAGGAATGAATGAGCTTTGTAGAATATAGTGGGATTAAACTATGATTTCGTTTCTCTGTAAAAACTTTCAGATATCTTCGGATATAGTGTCGTTAAGTTACGTTTATCTGGTTTTTCTGTATAAAAGCATCGGTTTTTGTGAGTTGAAATGTTAAGTTGTAATAACACAATTTAAAACAAATAAAAGAAGTAATTTCTGAGCAAAACTTTGGCGTGCGTATTGCGAAAACTATAATGAAGACTAGAATGAATCTTTTTGATGGAAAAAATATTTTAAAAGCTACTCAGCAAAACCGGTATCACGGTAAGAAGAACTTAAAGTCTCAACAAGAAACCTCATTGGTATTCAAAGCTATCAGGTATAGGATATTAACCTCCGTTCCTTGTCCAAGTGGAACTAGTCCAACCTTTTTTAGCGGTCGGGGGACGTATAATCTGTGCTATCAGGAGTGGTTCCGTCATATGCCCGGGGCGGACATTCTGTCGAGTTGATACCAGAATCGGACCACAGTGTAAGTGACAACACATACTATTGTTAAAATGTAAATACTTCTTATACATATATACGAGTATATACCTACATACATATACCTAAATATAATGTCAATTGTAAAATATTGTTTTACTATTATTAAAATGCTAAAATACTATTGTTAAAATGTAAATACTTTATAAAACTGCACACGTGAAATATAGAACAACACGTCAACGACCTTGCGCGTAACATAAACATTTTAAATAAGTTCTGTTATATTTTTATATATGTTAGTTTATAAGGTATATAGTGTTACGCCGGTGGGCTAGTGCTAAAACTTTGATCGTGTTTTTCCGTGCCTTGGAGGCGTTTTCAGCAGGCTGAAATACCATTTCAGGCCGTTTCAGAGAGTGCTCTAACACATACTAGTTTATCGAAATTTCACCCAAGTTGCCGTTGTTTTCAGGCGCCTGAAACATGTTTTCAGTCCGTTTCAGGCCACCCTCTATCAGATGACGCCATAACCTGAAAACCCGTTTTCAGGCGTTTTCAGGACCCCTTATGGGCCTTTGAAGCCCACTTCAGTATATGACGTAGTTTTCAGTAGGAGTGAAAGAGATAGCACGATTAGAGAGAGGCAGCTATACTAAGAACATTCCAGAAAGGTGTGACAGAGACAGCACAAGACAAGGATAGCACTATGATGCCGAACATTCGAGAAAGGTCTAGGCTAGGCAAGACGGCATTTGGAAGGATCCCGAACAGTCTCGTACTGGGTAGTAGGTACCTACCGAATATTCGGGAGTCCTTGACGGCCGGTTTATAAGGAGCCCGGGAATGCGACCGAGTTTAAGTTTAATTTGGGTAAGCGACGAGTAAACATCGAAGCGAAAACTGCGACAAGAAGATTTTGGAGTGCGATATAAGTGTTTGTGTACTAAGTGTTGTAACGTAAAGTGTGTACAATAAATCCTACTCTACTTCATCGGTTTAGAAGTGCATTTCAATCTAGATCCCACACCCCTAGAACGTAACAATATTCTATGGGTCTGTATTTAATTGTAAATCTGTTGCCTGATACAAATAAATAAATAAATAAAATAAAATAAATAGATATAGAGTTTGCATCTAAACAATCCAAAACCTCTGTATGCACCTATGTTTATGAAGGAATAAATGATTATAAAAGAGGTGTCATTTTTGATTTACCAGGAATATATTTTGGTACTTACAATACCCTTAAATGTGTCTTTTACTGGCGTCCAATCGCGAATTTATCTGCGTGGATACCCTTTATTTTCACAAAATTCTTTATTTATTCTAACATATGTGTTATTCCGATAAATAAGCTATATTCCGCTAAATTTCATTAGAATCCATACAGTAGTTTATAAGTGAAACAAGTAATAAACACCCATACTGGCAAACTTTCGCATTTAATATTATATTATAGTGTGAAGTAGGATATTAGTAGGATCAAAAATAAATGGATAATGTTCTTTGTTTTAGGGAACATTCAAAATGATGCTAATGAATACTGGTGCAGGTGGCACGATGCGTTTTCTGATGAATACGGCAATGTTTAAACGCATCCACATATATGAAAGTAAGGAATTTGAAACATTATGTATATTGTACCATTACTGTCTGTTTGTTCTTTATATTTTTCTTAATCTACTCAATTAATTTACACTGTGGCACATACGAGAGATAGCAAAGTGTGCGATCCATGTCGGCCCTTACCGTTTGAGAGACGATCGCCAATTTTCACCAACTTGAAAGCAAATGGGTTGATGACGTCACGGAAAAGAGCTATATATGAGCAATACATGTCTATATTTAGTGTACGTAATTAAAAACGTATGAAGAGTGCTGTATCTCTAAGGCCAGGGTATAAATTATACACCGTTTGTAACCATTATTCGTCTTCTTGGTTCTTGAGCGTTTAATATGATGTCATATATAGATAAATGATGCACATCAAAGTTCTCAAAACAAAATTGATTCAGTTGAATTCTATGATGTCATCCCATTGAAAATCCTTTTATTATATTGATATATAGAAGTATTAATTGCAAAATGCTGAACGTTGCAAGAACAATACACATTTCATTGTTTCAAACGCTTACCATCAAAATATATTAGTAAGAAACAGGCAATTAGTATCTTCTCCAAACGAGTTACGAACAAAATGTACTGTATTCATTTTAAAGAAAACTCGCCGGGGTAAACTGCGCTCGGTAAACGGTCTACTTGGTATATCTCGTTATACTGAGTGGATAGTACAGGATAGTTTGAGCTGAGTAAACTTAGTTTTAACCTTCGACCACCACTAGCAAATTAGGGTTAAAAGAACAACAGACTTCAGAGGTCAGTGGTATTTGATTTTAAGAATACACTGTTGCTAAAAATAATCCTTGAATTTTCACTTACACTGATTAGGTGGTCTTAACCCGTTCGCTGCCACTTCGCAGACACAATTGAAGATCTATTGTTATCCCGCACCGGTGCGTGTTGTGGCCTGTTAATACGGCGAGTTGTGATGTTTCATTTAATTCTGCTGTTATATTTTAAAAAGTTAGCAATAAATAAGACAGAGTTGGTAGTTTTTGTTAAGTACTGTTCTACTTATTTGTAAGCAACAGCATCACATAAGCACATTAGCCTAACTCCATGATGGTAAGTAGCTTAAGCACTTGTGTTACAGAATTCAGAATCAACATTGATATTACAAATAAACTCAAATAAATACATATAACACCCAGACTAGACAAACACACAGACGTGGGTTAAATTCTCGCATTATTAAACATTAGTGTGCATTAGACACTAATGTTTAAAAATTCGAGAATTTAACCCGCGACTTTCTGGTTTAATAGTCAACTTCTTAACCATCAAACCAAAGTTGTTCGTCAATGTATTCAAAATGTAAAGTGTTTAAAATATATGTTTCCCCTTGTCACTGCTATGATAAGCAAAATTAGATAAGCATCTAACGCGGCCGTATTTATTTCAGGTAAAGGCTGTCCATGTTAAACGTTGCTGCGGTGTCAAATTAAAGCTGTAATTGCCATTAATTATACATATATTATTAGTTTTTTTCTGATACATTAAGCATATTATTATATGTATTTAAAAACCTTCCGTCGTGAACCACTCTATCTATTTAAAAAAACCGCATTAAAATCCGTTAAGATTTATGCATACATATTTAGCAATTATTTATTTATTTAAAACTTTATTGCACAAGAAATGTACAAAGGGTGGACTTAATGCTAAAAGCATTTTCTGCCAGTCAACCTCAAGGTCATGCAGAAAGAAGGCAATGGGTGCAGTGAAAATTAAATAAGAAAGGAAGTGTTTAATAACGCAAAAGTAAATTAACTTAATAATGCACTCGATGCACATTTAACCTTTCGGCCTCATTACGATCACATGGTAAAAAGGGGGAACAGAATGTTGGGCTTCATAATGAGGACCACCAAAGACTTTAAGAAGCCCCAAAGCACTCTTTACCTCTTCTATAGTCTTGTCAGGAGTGTCTTGGAGTACTGTTGCCCGATCTGGTCACCTTACTGTAATAAGTATGTGGATCACTTGGAAAGGATCCAGAGGAGATGTTTGCGTTACCTATCTCGAAAGCATGGCTTTGGTCGTTCTCTCAACAACTATGAGGAACGATTGTCCAGGTTTGGTGTCATTTCACTTGCCCAACGACGCAAAAGGTACGACTTACTTTACCTCCATAAAGTCGTGCACTCCGCCGTCGACGCGCCAGATCTGCTCTCATCCCTTAATTTTAGTACTTGGCACAGGTCGCGTAAACGGAATGCGTTTGATATTCAGGTCTATAAGAATAATACTTCCTTTTATAACCCTCTTGTTAGAATGTGTCGCACGTACAATGAATTGGCCAATAGTAGCAAAGACATGGATATAGATATTTTTAATGGCAATTTCCGTTGGTTCAAGAAAGCTATATCTGACACTCTATGCGCTGTCGAATCAGAATAAGCTCACTCAAATTTTCTAAATTGTTTTATTTTTATTTTAGTTTAGTTAAGTTCTTACATTCAAAATAAATTGTTTTTCTTTTTATATAAAGCATGCTGTGTATACAATTCGTGGATTATAGTTCCGTAAATTTAATTAAGACTTGTATGTTGACCAAGAATTAACTGTAATCTGTATGTATACCTTAAATAAAATTAAAAAAATTAAAATATATAGATATAATATCAATACATAAAAGTAAATATTAAATTATATTATAATATACAAAAAATAAATATCAATTAATTAATATGGATAATATATACATATACCTCTATATATAATAATATTTATATATGCAATTTATTCATTTAGAAAACTTCGAACTTTTTTCTTGAACGACAACTTCAAGTCTGATCTTTTGATATCCATGGGTAGTGAGTTCCACAGTCGCGTTGCCGCCACAGTGAACAACTTTGTGACGTACTATGAGCGATGAGCAGGTGTGGCCAGCTGGAGATTGTCTGAGGAGGTAATTATTAGGTAAGGTAGGAGTTAATAATGATACACTGATTAACGTTACTGTCTTTTGTTGGTATCCGAATTAAAGAATTACAATCAGGACACACACGTACAACTAGTATGAATGGGGCGAGAAGACTGGCGTGGCGGGGAACCATGAGGCGTGCATGAGGTGCCTAATGGCGTGTCGCTGGCGTCATTTAATAACGATGTAATTACAATGTGTCGCTACACAAACATACAGACATAGGTACAGACGCGGAAAGTGACTCTGTTGTATACTATGTAGTGATTCAACGCTATAGCTGATTATGTGGATCTTTTTTTGTTGCAATCTGAGTGAATTCACAAAGGCGGCACTAATGACAGTGTCATATAAAATGTAGTGACGGATTTATAATTATTATATTTGTTTTACTTGTTTTTTAATTTCAATTTCACTTGTTATTTTTTAAGGTTTTACTGTCACTTCGCCATCGCAATAGGTTACCACCTGTAAGGATAGTTTATAAGTTTTTAAATAAATAAATGAAATGAAATGATTACAAATTAGTAGGTAGGCGTACGGGAAGCAGTTAATTTGATTGTCTGTGTCGTGAGTCTTATTACACAGATTCTCCATCTGAATCGATGGCTTACCCGTTGTCATACGTGAGCGTCAAACGGGAAAAGTACGACGCAAAGCGATAATATCAAATGTAAGTACGTTTACGATATTGATATTTAAAACTACTCAACGGATTTTGATGCAGTTTTAATATAGATTCAAGAGGACATGGCTAATATATTGGTGAACCGATTTTCACGCGGGATTCTAGTTCAAAAAAAACTAAAATAGTGTAAAAGCTTATCAGTATTCTTTGGATGAGCTTTAGACTATGAAGAGGGATTATCTTAAAACGGAAGCTCTTCCAATGAGGTAACGGTAGAATAAGTAAAGGCTATGCCATAAAAGACCCATTTGCTACCTAATCCAACCTTTATCGAAGCGATTTTTCGTTACTTTTTCCTTTAACTCATCGCTTGAGTATGACAGACTTATTTCGGCGAGTACCCGATATATCTTTTCCACATTTGGGTTATTTTAATGCAAATGACACTTCTCTTCTTTAATTTTATCAGCACATCGGTGAGTCCCTAAAACCTTGAATCCAGTGGTCGTTTTAGACTCAGATAAGGGACTGGTCATAATTCGGGCCGAAATTATGAAAAGGGTGGAAAGTTTAGATTGCGAATCTTCGCAGTAGCCCTTGTTTTTGAAGTTTGGACAAATTTAATTTCCTATGGAAGTTACAGTTCCATTTGCTTGGTAGGAAGCTTGATTCGGTCTGTTTGAGGAAGAATAAGAGACGATATTCATTTGTTTTGATTATTTCTATATACTTTTTTTGTATTACACTGGGTACTTTCCACTTTAAAAAATAAACTCTAAAATCCTGTCTCTCAAAATTAACAGTTATTTCAACACCTAAGTTAAGTAATTACATCTCATTATTCACAATACTAATTTGTCATTCATTATTATGACGTCACAACATTATTGCCATACAAATTCTATGACTGACGTTTTGACAATTCATAATCTCATGTCAAATACCCAATTCGCAAACTACTTTACATTATATTTAATTACCATGGTATGTATGGTGTTGTTTGAGTGGTTGTTTTCTTGCAGCAGAACTATTTATCTTTACTAGTACTATTGAATCATTTACTATATATTTAAATAGATTTTTTGGTTCTCCACATTAAGGGCCCGCACTTAGGTAATCTTGATATCTTTTTTGACTTTATTTTAAAAAAAAACTTCCTGAATAGATCTTACGTTCCTTTCATCCCTGAATGTTCACCCTGTATAGCTTTAACAATCCCGTTTCCTCGTCCCTACATTCGCATTGCCGGCATCGATGCGATAAGCCAGTAAAAATGTTTTATGAACTTAGATGAAGCCAAAAAGAGGCAGATACTAGTCGCGAGCGAGTGGTCTTACTTAACCGAGTCTAAGGCCTGATTCGCTCCTTGTCGTCATCACAAGGCCTATTCCCAAAATTGACACCTCCCAAAACGATAACGTGTACAGATGACAGTGCACATCTAGCTACGAATTTATCGCCCTTATTACCTGCGCATAAGATGCCACAGTCTTTACATAGACGTGCTGCCGTGTGTAGGTATGTCATTTTACGACAAAACGATTATTGTTTTGACGGATTTTGTTTTTCGGTATCATCATCAGCCTATATACGTCCCACTGCTGGGCACAGGCCTCACCACACTCACATTTATGAGGTGGTGCGAGTCATACTCCACCACGCGGGCTCAGTGCGGATTGGTGGAGGGGTATGTGTAGGGTAAGTGACCAACCTTACTGTCAGATGTTATTAAGCCGCCCGGGGACTTCCGACCAGGCTTAACGACTAATATCTATCGATATTCACCAGGACCAACAGCTTCACGTGCCTTCCGAAGCACAGAGATGCGTGTAAATAGACGTCACTTTTATGGTCAGAATGGTCACCCATCCCAAACATGACCATGCCGTAAGTTGCTTATCTTTTGGTATCACTACCAAAGCGCTGCAACCACTGCTCCACAAGCACCTCAATCTTTTCGGTATAGACCTTCTGTAATGCGAGTTGGTGTAGTGGCAAAGTTTCTGCTTTACATCCGAGAGGTCCTGGGTTCGAATCCCAGGTCGAGCCAAAATTGTTTCTGAGATTTTCTGTCATGAATTTCTCAAAAAAAAGCTCGGAGTCAGGAAGTTGACGGTGTTACACCCCCGTGCCTCGGAAAGCACGTTACGCCGTTGGTCCTGCGCCTGATCTATCTCCGGTCATGTCGGATTGCCGTCTCACCGAACTTTGAGAGTGATGGAACAGTGAGTGCACCTGTGTATTGCGCTCACACTTGTGCACTATAATATCTCCTGCGTAATTGGCTGATTTCTGTTGAGATTGGCCGCCGTGGTCGAAATCGGCCAGGAGAACTATTATTATTGCGAGTTGTTACCACGCGTGTGCGTTAGCGTGAGCGGCCCATTATTAAATGGACGATTACAAGGACGTGCCGTATCTTCCTTTGTTTCATTTGATCTAAGTTTATGAAGTAGAACCCCAAATCTTGATCTTGTAGCCACTTTCCCATTTTTTCTCACGACTCGCTTTCCCGTCGGCCATTACATTACATGCGAATATTTAATTTATGCTGCCATTAGTCTTGGCTTGTCGCCGCAGTGTCTACTGCATGCATTATCGTTTCTTTACTAAAGCTGGCCAGAGGTTTTCCACTACTTACAATTTGAACGGAGAAATTCCGTCTTCTTACTGACTTACTTCAGTATTTTTCAAAAAACGCTCCACCTGAAAAAATTGCCAAGTAGAAATAAGTTATTTTGCACGAATCATGAGTTTCAGATGTTTTTTTTACAAATTAGTGAAAGAGTAGTTTACTTTATTTTGTTGTTTTTTAAAGATCGTGAAACAGGGACTTAAAACATTACCAATCTTTATCTTTTTTTTGCTTCCTGCCATTGCTAGATTTATTAGAATTTGCTATCCGACTCTAACTTCTTGCAAGCCAAAGTAGTTTTTTACAGAAGTACCTGTTATATTGTGTATTGTTTTGTAGGATGAAAGGCCGAATCCACACGTTTACGAATTACCATTACTCGTTTACACACAGATTTGTTTACGTATACATCTCTAGATATGTATATAACATTCTCGTGTCACAATGCACGTTTCCGTACTCCTTCGAAACGGCTTGACCGATTCTCGTGAAATTTTGTGAGCATATTGAGTAGGTCTGAGAATCGAACAACATCTATTTTTCATACCCCTTAGTGATAAGGGTAGTGCACACTTCACATTTATATGGCAAAACAACGTTTGCCGGGATGAATACATTAAACATTTTTTGCCGGTTTTACAAATAGATAAAGGTGCGGAATCTTTCTTGCATGACTTCAACTCACACTTTGTCTGTTTTTCTTAACTGTAGTTTCAGTTACGTCTTACTTCCTGGCTCTAAGATGTACCGTCATCAATATATCCTCTAACTGCTAAGTAAAGTCATATATCCTTATCCTTGAGATTTGAGTTTCCTGTTACATTTCCGGGTTATTCGGTTTTCCCTAAAGATGATTTGTTAGGCCACTATAAAATCTTTTAGTGCGGTCTTGTGAAGTAAATGCTTGTAAAATGTCTTTGCAACAAGTTTTCCCTCTACGTCGGAAACATAAATAAGTTTTAAAATTTATTGCACACCATAAAAAATGGCTAGAAAGAAATGTACACAGAATCTAGGTCTTATTGCTATAAGCGATCACTACCAGACAACTTTCGAGTAAAGGGACATTTTATTTATATACCTACACATTGTATAACATAAAATGCACCCCTTTATCTACACTAATATTATAAAGCTGAAGAGTTTGTTTGTTTGTTTGTTTGAACGCGCTAATCTCAGAAACTGCTGGTTCGAATTGAAAAATTCTTTTTGTGCTGAATAGACCATTTATCGAAGAAGGCTATAGGCTATATAACATCACGCTGCAACTATAAGAAGCGAAGAAATCATGGAAAATGTGAAAAAAACGGGGAAAATTATTCATCCTTGAAGGCTTCCGTTGCGTACGCTGCGAAAACGGTTCAAGATACCAAAAATATTTGTATGAAAGAATTATTCCTCTTAAAATGATCTAAAAAAATGTCTGCGACAGTATATGCCTAGCTTTTAAGATTCACTAGAACCGTTTTTGTGGTAGTCAAATTTGGCCGAAATTAATGCATTATTTGTTAAGAGTTGTATCAACGTAATAATATTAATCTTTATCCAAATAAATGTGTTGTTGATTAAGAGTATTTAATTGTGAACAAAATTGTCTTTGACATCACTTAATTTCAATGAATATCTTAGAAGATATAACAATTTTAAAATAACACCAATATAAAATTCACCCGCGCCGCATGATGTGCAAAACATGACGCTGCAATGAAGAGAGGCGTTGCTTGCGAGCTACGCGGAGAGGGGGGTGTAGCTCTACGAGGTACCATGATGAACCATAATTAGATTGAATTAATGACCAGTTGCGTAATATCTTCACGTCGACCCTGCCGCTGGGCCTAAAAAGCCGGTTGTTTAACCAATGCGTCTTAACTGTCTTAACCCACGGAGCCGAAACGTGGAACATGACAGTCAAGCTGGCTCACCGACTACACGTCACTCAGCGTGCTATGGAAAGGTCTATGTTGGGGATCTCATTAAGGGATAAGATCCCGAACGAGTTCATACGACATAAGACTAAGGTAACTGATGTTGTCCAAAAATGTAGCTAGCTAAAGTGGCCGTGGGCTGGCTATGTCTGTCGCAGAACCGACGAGAGGTGGAGCAGGAAGTTTCTTGAACGGAGACCACTCTTAGGTAAACGTAGTGTGGGACGCCCCCCGGCTAGATGGACAGACGACCTGAAGAAGGCAGCTGGTAGTGACTGGATGCAAAGAGCGGGAGATCGTGCGCTGTGGCGGTCCTTGGGGGAGGCCTATGTCCAGCAGTGGACTGATACGATGAATGACCAGGTGACCGCGTATAATAATCTGGGACAAATGTTCCATGGTCCATAGAGCTCATGTAAAGGGACTCTTAGAGATATAAGAAGCTGTGATAAAATTATCATCATAAAATTACTGTTATATTTGCGGGGGACTTTCAACAAACTGTACCAGTAATAGTAAAGGGAACAAGGCCAGACATTGTAAAGTCTTGCCTTTTAAATACCCCAATATGGAAGTTTGTGAACATCTTAAAATTATCTACAAATATGAGAGCACATTTGGGGGGAGGTAGAAATAGTCCTCCAGGCCGATTTCGACCACGGCGGCCAATCTCAACAGAGATCAGCCAACTACGCAGACGTTATTATAGTGCACAAGTATGAGCACAATACACAAGTGCACTCTCAAACTGCACTGTTATACCACTCTCAAAGTTCGGTGAGACGGCAATTCGACATGACCGGAGAGAGATCAGGCGCATGACCAACGGCTTAACGTGCTAACCGAGGCACGGGGGTGTAACACCGCCAACTTCTCGACTCCGAGCTGTTTTTGAGAGATTCATGACAGATAATCTCAGAAACAATTTTGGCTCGACCTGGGATTCGAACCCAGGACCTCTTGGATGTTAGGCAGAAACTTTGCCACTACACCTTCGAGGCAGTGGTAGGGAGGTAGTATAACTTTTCTTCAAAGTTACTTTTAATAGGAGTCGGGAAAGTACCTCACTTTGAAAATAAAATTGCAATTGAACGAGATTAAGTATTAAGAGTGAGTAACATTGAGGATTTTATATCGAAAGTTCACCCTGAAATAAGCGAAATAGAAAAAAAAAGAACATCATGGATGTGTCAAAGTGCAATATTGGGAGTGAGTAACTGTAGCGTAGACGAAATTAATAAAATAATTATTTGAACACAAGTGGCCTTCCCCCATATTCCCTCAAGTTAAAAATAGGTGCCCCAATAATTTTACTTAGAGATCTTAAACCACCGGGACCCGACTTCAAATCTAATTTCTTCGCAATATGTAACGTGATGGTTGCAATAGTTTAAACTGGTTTAGCAGTTGGTTAAACAGTGCTTATATCTCGCACCTCAACGATTCCAAATTATTTACCTTTTAATTTTAAAAGAATTATATTTCCTGTTATGCTATCCTTCACCATTACAATTAATAAAACACAGGGGCAAACATTTAAACACATAGGAATTAATTAACGTCAAGACTGCTTTTCACACATATGTCGCGTTGTCAAGATCAGACCTACAAACGCGTTGCGGACAAAACTAATATGTTCTTCTGACACAAGAAAATAAAACTAGAAAAATAATTAAGGCAGTAGTACTTTAAGCTAATTATAAAATAAATTTGCAAAAATAAAATGAAGCCCAAAAAAATATTCCACGCGGACGAAGTCGCGGGCACAGCTAGTGTCTAATAATAGTCCTCTTGGCCGATTTCGACCACAGCGGCCAATCTCAACAGAGATCAGCCAACTACGCAGGAGACATTATAGTGCACAAGTGTGAGCCCAAATACACAGGTGCACTCACTGTTCCATCCCTCTCAAAGTTCGGTGAGACGGCAATCCGACATGACCGGAGAGAGATCAGGCGCGGGACCAACGGCTTAACGTGCTTTCCGAGGCCCGGGGGTGTAACACCGCCAACTTCCTGACTTCAAGCTGTTTTAAAAAAAATCATAACAGAAAATCTCAGAAACAATATTGGCTCGACCTGGGATTCGAACCCAGGACCTCTCGGATGTAAGGCAGAAACTCTGCCACTACACCAACGAGGCAGTCTACTATTAATTCAAATGTTATATTTTTCCTTTTTTTCCTCTATATAAACAGATATATTTAATTTTTTAAAGAACAAAGGTCTACGCACCTACAAGCGTCTACAAGCCCGCATCAGACGCATCGCACGTATCGGATTTTAGTTAGCAATGTAAAAAAAAAGTAGTATGAGTTTTTATACAAGGTTAAACTACAATCTATTACGTGCGATGCGTCCAATGCGGGCCTGTGTCACTTACCTTTAACGTACTTCTTACTATTGTAAGCATTTTTTGAATGACACATTTTTTGTCTTTTCTGATGACAAGTAACGATTATTTGAACAAATCTTAAATCCAGGAATAGTATATTTTAATATATTATCTTAATAATATTTATTATTATTTTTAAAGTCAAAATAAATCCTTGTAATATTTTATTCGGAATCGCTCATTCCGGACATCCGGGGTCGTTCCTAATTAACAAGTCAATTTTCTAGAGTTGTGTTGAAATATAAAATATAATAAGTCAAATGTTTAAAGAATAAAAGTGTCTTAAAATTTGAAGACTGGTTTTTCCTTACGAAGATCAACATTCCTTTTTGACCCGAGCTAACACTATTTATTTGTAGATGGGTTTTCGACCCATTAAGCTATCGAATGCCACCGCCAGAGATTCAACTCAAAGTTATGGTGTAAGTTTACCATTGTCAAGTACTACTCTATGAGCTGATGTTTTTGTTACAAGTACAACCGGCCCTGTCACTCGTACTGACCCGGTCTTGCGAGCGAACGGGAGGCTTACCTTAAAAGGTTTCCATGAAGCCTTAGGGGTAGGACAAAATGAAACGCAATACCACTGCAGTTTTTTCTTAATAAAAATAAATTTCACTCGGTACTTACTTTCTATCCGTGTTCAAAGCATTCGATTTCCTTTGGATGCATTATTTTGTATTCGTTTCTGGCAGCTATCCAGGAGTGTGGACATTTAATTAATTATCGTGGCTGAATTTAAAAAAGAAACTGTATTTTATCCAGGAATTCATAGTGTATGATAATCACATTTGAGGATAGTGGCAAATTAAACAGACTTATAAAAATGAATAGCCTAATGTGTTACGAAGCGCAAATAAACACCAGCTGAACCAGCTAATAATAATTATAATTGTTTGTATGTAATCTTTAAAAATATGTGTTTTTTTTTGACCTGAAATAAATGTTTTTTTTTTAATTTTGAACAGATTTCTTTTTTTTAAACAGACATACTTAATTTGGTAAAAAGACATTGGCATATTTGTCTGAAAAGTGTAATGTACGGACAAAACTGAGCAGGAGACTAGTTCTACCACTAAATTACCTCTATCGATGATTGTATTTAATAACCTACACTTTAGGTGAGCAAGTTCGATTGTCTGGCCTTAATTTTGTACAGTTAATTTATTCTTTAGTGCAATTTATGGAACTCTGTCATGCAGTTTCCCAGTTGCAGCTCGCTATTCTTTTGTATCATGAGACGTTGCATTGTCGCGTTACCCCTTCAGAGTTGGTAACGGATTCCTATTCACCTTTGTGTCTGTTTCAATAAATTGTAGGTGTTTTGACAATGACTAGGTAATCATTGCCTCAAGTTATTGTGTCAGCACAGCATGGAAGTCGGTACTTCCAAGCTGTGCTGCTGTGTGTGTGTGATTTGATTGTATAATTAGTGTCTAGACAAAGTTGAACAATGTATTTGGTTTTCTGGTTTGTCTTATATCAAACTTTATAAAAAGTATCATAAGAACATTAGAAGCGAGACAGGTACCAAGAGCACAACGGATCGCAATAAACTTGCTTAAAACTTCCATCATTTTTAACAAAACCGCCGGAGAGCTGTAAGAAAGTCCGATTGTAAAAACATGACATAGCACAAATAAGTATGACAGTTTACCTCTAAGAGGTTTCAACATTGGCTTCCATATCGCTAATAAGCCCACAGTGTGTACTGTCCAGGGAAACACAGACTGTAATAACGGAAGGTTGTTGTTGTGCCCGTAAAACTGAATAACTTTCGCTAAGAAAGCTAATCTCAAAAAAAATGTCGTCTCTCCCATAGTAAATCGATCAGCTGACTGGCAATTTTGTATGGGAGGTGCAATTTTTTTTTGAGATTTTGACCTAGGTATCTTTGGGAATGTTGTGCAGTTTTCCGGGCACAACAACACCCTTTAGTTATTACGGGTTTTTTGTACACACTTTTGTGTATGGTTAAAGTACACTATTAGACCAAGAGGTGCGATCCCCGAAAGTACTCGAAGAACTTATTTTATGTATGAATACATGCAAATTAATTTATGATTTCTGAAAATTTTTAAGCTAATTTAATAAGTTGTACGAATTTTACAAAACTGGAGTACAGTTCTAGACGACGGAGTGTCTCATCTTGTTTTGAAAAGTTATTGCAAAAATATATTATGTTGATCCCTAGACACTTTTGATGTGTGTAATTACAACACTACAAAAAAATGGACATGAAATTAATGTTAAACAATAAAATTAATATTAATTAAGATATTTGCCACGCTCTGGGGCACCGGGTACACGTAGGTACTTGTGTTTGCACCCAGTGCCGCAGAACGGGGCAGTTAGGCAGGACAGCATAAGATGCCACAGTCTTTGCATAGACGTGCTGTCGTGTGTAGGTACTCGTATGTCATTTTACGACAAAACGACTATCGTTTTGACGGATTTTGTTTTTCGGTATCATCAGCCTATATACGTCCCACTCCTGGGCACAGGCCTCGCCTTAACTATGAGGTGGTGCGAGTCATACTCCACCACGCGGGCTCAGTGCGGATTGGTGGAGGGGTGTGTGTAGGGTAAGTGACCAACCTTACTGTCAGATGTTATTAAGCCGCCCGGGGGCTTCCGACCAGGCTTAACGACTAATATCTATCGATATTAACCAGGACCAACAGCTTCACGTGCCTTCCGAAGCACAGAGATGCGTGTAAATAGACGTCACTTTTATGGTCAGAATGGTCACCCATCCCAAACATGACCGCGCCGTAAGTTGTACGAATTTTACAAAACTGGAGTACAGTTCTAGACGACGGAGTGTCTCATCTTGTTTTGCTGTGCCAAGACAAGTAAAAGCTATATTTCTCACCAGCACTAAGAACAAATTCTAATTTATGCGGAAACTTTAACAGCTTGCACTGAGTTTGCGATACAAATGTTTTATACTGAGTAAACAAGCTACACATAATTGGTGCAAAATTTATTAAGCTGGAACTGCGAGAAAATAATATTACTTTCAGAAGTTTTCTGTCAAAATTAAAAAGTAATGTGCAGCACTTTTTGAATAATGATTGAATTACCTACACAAGTCAAGTCAAGCCACGGTGCAGTGCGACAAGATTATGAACGATCATTTTGTTTAGTGTCAGACGATGCCAGGGACGCAGTAGGTATTCTAGAGATTGGCAATTGTATGACCGCTATCTTGCCCCTCAAGGTGGTGTGTAGGTTGGTGCACATGCCACCGGCGTTGGGAGGGAATATTTCCGTATCCCCGGCTATTACCCTTGTCCCAACACAAGGGGGACGCGCTGGGCCCGCTGTGTAAGCGGGCACGCTGTTGGAGGTTGTCATGGACGTGAAGGATTAGCCAGCACCCATGTCACCTCCTAGACAAGGAAGGGATACCGTCGGTTTTTGGTGGGTATTCCCCGCTCGGGATTTTACCCAGAGCGGAGCCGTGTCCTTTTCAGGATGCTGGGAGTCCCACACATGGCTGAGGCCCACGGTCTAGGGCAGTATAGCGAACAAATAGCACGCGTGCCATTGATAGCACGTGACGCAATATTTTGGACATGTCATCGACCACGTAACTCATCACGAATCAAGACAATTTTTTTAACTACGCGTGTAAGAAAAACTTTACAAAATATACCTTCTTTAAAAAGTTTTGATAGTATTTATTGTTGTTATTTTCCAAGCAATAAGAAAGTAAATAGAGACCCACCTTTTCAGTATCTAGTGTATGTGTATTTGAATATGTGTTTTTCTATTTTGTAAAGTATGTGATACTGAATAAACATGTTTTCTTTCTTTCTTTAAAAATAATTTGATGGTACGTCTAAAACTTCTTCAAACATTCATTAGAAAAAATGGCACGTTGGTGCAAAAAGGGTCACCATCTCTGGTCAAGGGCATCCCAAGACACCATGCCAGCATTTTTGACATAACTCATACTATAAATAAATAATAAATAAATATTTCACGACAATCACACCAATTCTCTAGTCCCAAATTAAGCTACGAGGCTTGTGGTATGGGTACTAGACAACGGATAAACATACTTAAATACTTTTTTTTTGGAAATAAATACATATTATACATAGAAAACTCCCAGACCAGTACAAACACACATGTTCATGCACACTTATGCTTGTACTGTGCGGGGATCGAACCCGCGACCCCGCAACTAACTATGTGAAGGGCAACATATTTCTTCATTCTACATAACTCATAGATACTACGAGTATATGCTTCATAATAATTTAAATCTTCTAGGTCAAGACCTCGCGTTTTTAATATCTAAGATGTGATTTCCATTTACTGATTGCTAATGGCATGGCTGATAATTCCATGGAATCAACTGTCCCGGAGTGCTTAGAGAAATTGAATTAAACCTTGAATTATTAAAAGTTACCCCTCAGAGATAATTAGATTGTCAACTTCGTGGGCCGCCGTGTAAGTGGTTAGTCCCATTGGGGATGACTCAAGCTGATATGACTGTGAATACTTTATAAAGAACATCAATAATTTATTTCAATTTTCATTTTTCTGAGAGTTTTTCATAATTAAACTAGTGGACAGCGTCTTCCGGAGACGCTGTCCTGTCCGCAGTTTTCGACATTTTTTTTTAAACTTATACCATAAATATTAACCTTTCTCTTGAATCACTCTATCTATACAAAAAAAAACTGCATCAAAATCCGTTGAGTGGTTATATGTTCAAAACAATAATAAAATACAGGTAACATTTCCACGCCGCATGCTAGACGCTTGCTTTTAAATTTAACGGGATTATAAAATCTTATTGGTATTGTCTAGAATATTCCGTTGAATGTACAACCTGTTGTGGGACAAGCTTCGGGACATACATCTCCCTTAGGAACTCATCACTTTGTTCCAGTATTGGTACGCACACCAATCTAACACCGTCAGGTGGGCGGGCGCAATGTCAGACACATATCGGCTGGAGTGTGGAGTGAGACAGGGTGGCTTGACCTCTCCAACCCTGTTTTAATCTCTATGTTAACGACCTGATTGTGGCGCTCAGCAGTCATCGTGTTGGATGCCATATTGACGGGATATGTGTCAACAACTTAAGTTATGCTGATGATATGGTTCTGCTGAGTGCCTCGATCTGTGGTCTACGGAAGCTGCTGAGTGTGTGTGAGGAATATGCGTCTGGTCACGGTTTGCTATACAATGTCAATAAGAGTCAGCTCATGATCTTCGAGGCTGGTGATGCGAAGTGCCCAGACACGGTTCCCCCAGTCAGGATGAATTCAGTTCCTCTGCAAAGAGTCACTGAGTTTAAATACTTGGGGCACATACTCACCACCAACCTCAAGATCACGCCGATATGGAGCGGGAGCGGAGGGCGCTGTCGATAAGGGCAAACATGATAGCTCGCAGGTTTGCCAGGTGCTCAAAAGAGGTCAAAGCGACGCTCTTTAGGGCATATTGTACCTCGCTCGATTCTTGCAGTCTGTGGGCTTGTTATACAGCGAAAAGCTACAGCTCTCTCCGCGTCCAATTTAATGATGCGTTCAGGGCGGTGATGGGGTTGTCCCGATCCTGCAGTGCCTCGGGTATGTTTGCGGAAGCACGCGTTGACTGCTTTCATGCTACTGTGCGCAAAAGAGCTGCATCACTGGTACGCAGAGTCTGGGACAGCTCCAACACCGTCCTGGCGAGGATAGCCTTAAGACTGGACTCTTTTTATATTCGGCATTGCTGTGAAAGGCATTGCTCTGTCCCGAGGCCAAAAAGATTGTTTTAATAGGTTCGTATTATTAAGGTTATTATGACATGTAATTATTTAATTTTTTTTCCTTTAATTCAATCAATATCATTAAATTGCATCAATAATAATTTAATGTAAATTTTAAAAATATGACATTGTATCTTAATTAATATTTAAACGTCTGACTTTCAATTTTATTCAATTAATTTTATTTAAGTGTAATATAAGTATATGGGTGTAATTTACCTGAAATATTATTTAAATTCACTGTGTTTGACATGAGTATATTTTTTTTAATATTTCATCAACTAGCGAGCTCAATTCCCATTAAAAACTAGATCCGTATCTGTTTTAATTAATTTAGAATAATGTTATATAAAAATACGCGTTAGTTGGTAGAAATCGTTCTTGTGCGAAAAAACACATGTTTAGCAAAAGGGTTTGGGAAAGTTTGTTAATTATGTATTATGAAATGATCATTACATATTATGAGTTGGAGCACCTCCTCCAAAACAATATTAAAATTATCTGTGGTCGCTGGAAAAAATGATGCCAATGGTCCAAAGAAAATTACCCATTCCCCTTTTTGAATCAAAACCCCAGTGCAGTGAAACATTGAAAATGCTTTTATAAATAACTGTTTTGATTTAACTTTATAAACATTCTTCCATTCTCGACGCAACACCTTGAGGGCTATGTCTAAATAATGTTAATAAATAACTTACTCTTGAGACTGTTTCAATCAAGTTGAGAAAAGTTTGAACTAAGGCTCTTAAGTCGAGATTAAGTTGCAAAAATTGTCGCTATCCACATTTTACTCTGAAGGCTGCATTTATAATAACTTGTCACTAAACTTGGTCCTTATTCGACAATGTTTTAATGAAATTTTAGAAAAATGCGCCGTTATAAGTTAACTGCTTCCTTTATTAAGGCCATCGCTTCAACTCTTCTAAATCACACTGGGATTTGAAACAGTAGCGACTTTATTATGCGTACAAAATTATGTGGCTGCATAAAATACCGGTTTTCTTATTGCTAATTATATCAACAGTGTTCCATCATAAACTTTAGGAAAAGTTCCAAATCCTTAATATAAAATGCTGTTGTAAAACGGTATCGATATGTAGGTATTTATTTAAGTTTAAGTGTAATACCACTGTTGATTCTAATATCTGTAACACAAGTGCTTAAGCTACTTACCACGGAGCCAGGTCAATGTATGTGATGTTGTTGTTGTATATTGTTACGCCGGTGGGCTAGTGCTAAAACTTTGATCGTGTTTTTCCGTGCCTTGGAGGCGTTTTCAGCAGGCTGAAATACCATTTCAGGCCGTTTCAGAGAGTGCTCTAACACATACTAGTTTATCGAAATTTCACCTAAGTTGCCGTTGTTTTCAGGCGCCTGAAACATGTTTTCAGTCCGTTTCAGGCTACCCTCTATCAGATGACGCCATAACCTGAAAACCCGTTTTCAGGCGTTTTCACTTCAGTATATGACGTAGTTTTCAGTAGGAGTGAAAGAGATAGCACGATTAGAGAGAGGCAGCTATACTAAGAACATTCCAGAAAAGTGTGACAGAGACAGCACAAGACAAGGATAGTACTATGATGCCGAACATTCGAGAAAGGTCTAGGCTAGGCAAGTTTGAGTTTAATTTGGGAAAGCGACGAGTAAACATCGAAGCGAAAACTGCGACAAGAAGATTTTGGAGTG
Organism: Pyrausta despicata; assembly: GCA_963921415.1. NCBI lineage: Eukaryota > Metazoa > Arthropoda > Insecta > Lepidoptera > Crambidae > Pyrausta > Pyrausta despicata. The sequence continues at coordinate 12,815,217 of OY992861.1, read as the reverse complement.
CGATATAAGTGTTTGTGTACTAAGTGTTGTAAACGTAAAGTGTGTACAATAAATCCTACTCTACTTCATCGGTTTAGAAGTGCATTTCAATCTAGATCCCACACCCCTAGAACGTAACAATATTATTATGAAAAACAGTAAAAGTATAATTTTACAGCAAAATCTTCAAAAACTAATGGTTCTAATGTAGGCGTTTGTTTTATCTCATTTTCGTGCTTCGTAAGATGGTCCGGTTAATATCGATAGATGTTAGTGGTTAAGCCGGGTCAGTGTCTCTCGCGCGTATTAATGACATTTGACATTAAAGTTGGTGACTTACCACATAAATAAGCCCTTCAACAATCCGCACTGACCCCGCGTGGTGGTTAACGGCTCATACAACTTCATAGTTGAGGTGAGGACATGAGGTGTCCAGCATTGAGAAGTAATTAGGCTGATGAGGTGAGATGAGAAGATAGCCGAGGATGAATAAATACACACATGTCTATTTTTTTTAAATATACAACAACATCACACACATTGATCTGACTCCGTGGTAAGTAGCTTAAGAACTTGTGTTACAGATATCAAAATCAACAGTGTTATTACAAAAAAACTTAAATAAATACATATAACACCCAGACCAGTACCAACAGACATGATCATGCACACACATGTTTGTATAGTGCGGGGATCGCACCCGCGACCTCTTGGTTAATAGTCAACTTCTTGACCATCACACCAAAGTGGTCGCCAGGATGGCGCTGAAATGTATTTTTCGTTACGAGTTTACTATATCCACTTCTTTTATTCGAGTTACGAGTACATTGTGAATGAAAATTTTCTAAGTTATTCTTGAATAAATTATCTCTTTGTTGGTGGACTGCCGTAATTATGATTCATGTCTGCCTTTGTTCCATTTTGAGCACAGTAAGATGCTTAGCCGAATTTAAAAAGCAATCCTTTCTAAATTCTTTATTTGGAGCGATTATTACCAGATTAAATGTTATTACTGCTCAAAAACACCAAGCTGTTGAGAACTGCATTTTAAAATATAATTTAACCGATTAAAAGCGCAGAAGAGATGAGACAAGAGGGACGTGTTTTGGATAACCAATCAGGGGGCTGAGACAAAGTAACAACTTAAAAACGATATCGAAGTTCGATATTATTAAAATGTATGGGATTGACATAAGCCTCGTTAAATCACGTGGTCAATCGTCATCGTTATCGCAAGTTGGTAGACAAGTGTTATAATTCGTAACGAAACGATAAAGAAACGAATTGTTATCGCGGTTATTCCATATGAATGCGTAGACAAGCTGCACTTTAAGTGTTCGTCTTCGCTTCGATCGTGATCGCTAAAAATGATAACGAACCGAATGTTTAAATGTTGTAGTTATCGAAACAATATGGCCGGATTTCATCTACTCGTAGCTGACTTTTAACACGGAGTGATATTAGTACATGCTAGTAGGTATTTATTTAGTGCTAAAAGGGTAATAATAAGTTGAAAAATTATTCTTTGCGTTTATTGTGAGCTGCACACAATGAGAAAACGTGGGAGAGGCGCCAAAAGCGATTTATACAACGAAGGATACAATCGAGGATTTGCCCAAATTATTGTTTATCCAACTTTTAGGAGGCTATGTAACGACCTAAAAGGTCATGCCGGATTAAAAGGTTCCCCTGAAATTCCCGTGGAAATAAAGGTAAGAAATATTCATATTTATTTATTGAAAATTTTTCATTCTAAACTAGGTATGTTCTAATGTTGCACTTCCAATCTAAGGTTTTAATGTTTGCTTCTACTCAATACTATAACGCTGTAAGTACCTATATGTAGCCTCAATTATTTCATATTGGTACCGCTTATAAAAGCACAACAAACCTACATATATATTATTATATTTTTCAGGTGCTGAGTGCTCTTAGCTTTTTTGCAACAGGGTCATAGTATAGAGCAGGTGGATAGTCCACAAACGCCACGCGAGAGTTCCATAATCAAACAAAAGTATTGTGAACATAATTATTTTTTATATTGATTAAAAATGCCTAATTATAAACTTTCATATAGATTCCTACAGTCAGTGGCGTCTACGGCGGGCGCGCAAACGAGGGCGGTCGGGAGAGGCAGCAGACTGCGGTGTCGCTGGCGATGTCAACCGCATGTCAATAGCAGATGCGCGGGGGCAGGTGGACACATTCGCCTCGGAGTAGTGGGCGGTGCAGGAGCTGGTGGGGATGGCACTGCTAGGGCTGGTGGAGGTAGCGAAGTAGGCTGTCGTTCCAGAGCCGAGCGGTAGGGGTGGTGGTGTCTGCACCTGAGATGTGGACGGCAGAAGCAAATTATTTGAGGGCTGTGAAGTGGAATGCTGTGGTCCAGTCAGTTGTGGGGAGTCTGCAAGAGAAATACCTCTTTGAAAATGTTTTCTTAAATCAATTTTTAAATAAAATTAATTAATCACGCGAAAACGGCTGAATGGATTTCGATGCAATTTGGCACACAGATATAATTTCTACAGAGGCTTGTCCTTCCACTGCCAAAGCACCCATTATAGCCAGCACCCTTTCATCACTAGCTGATAAAGTTTGCCCGCTTGCTCCAGTCCCTCTTGCATGAAGCCTTATGGCCAATGCCTTTTTTTTGTCTTGGACTTCCAATCTGATCACACCTTTATTGAATAAAGAGTAGTTATAATCATAAGTATATATGAGATTAAAAAGCCAATTATTTAGTAAGTAATTTAGAAATTAATTGGAAAATAAATAAACATTCGGGACATCTCATATGGCCATTGACTCCAAAGCATAGCTTGTACTGTGAGTGTCAGAGACTGATAATCATCATCATAGTCCAGTCTAGTTATAACAGAGAACCTTAAGGGTGTGTCCACTTATTCAAACACAACAACACACATGAACAAACATTAATCAGATGAATGATTTCCTGTTTGGAAATCAAACAAACAACCTCTGAAAATACAGCTAGGATTGCTAGCAAATTTTTCATCACATCACTCATTTCAAAATGTTCATTAGGTCCTTACTTTTTTCCACTTCTCTGTAGTCTTGCTGACACTACCACCAACAGCATTCAAAATGTTAGTAAGTTCAGTCCATAGTCGGTCTGACCTTACGCGACCTTGTGATGCAGCAAGTGGCCTCGCCAGGTCACCATGACTGTAACATAAACAAACAAACTTCAATACAAGTATTTCATTGTTACAGTCGCGTCTTTGTTTACATTACATACTCATGAATAAAACTTTAATTTACTTACGTTTCCATATACTCAAGCAGCGTTGACAATTGTTCGGGACTTCCTCGCACTCTTGATCCCATGTTTTATGACTAAAAAGTAAAATAAAGATTACTCCATCATCGTTTGAACATCCATCACATAAAAATGTATTTATTTTGAAAAGCATAAGTTAAGTTTTGGAGACCATCTAAAAGTTATAACACTACATTTACTTACCACCTTCAAAATTGTGTTTTGGTTATAATCTCAAAACGATTAAACGCAATCCTCACATAAACATAATAGTAAAACTATTTAAAACAACAACAAAAAAGTTGGCGGGTTTGATCCGATTTGCTACTTCTTGACTGACAGTGACACTGACAGCTAAATTTTCGATACCATAGCCAATATTTGTGTTTTTTAACGAATTAACAATTCGACACAACGATGACGACATAAGTGTTACATTGGCTACGAAATTGTTATCGTTATCTCGGTGACGATAACGAACTTAGATATCGTTTCGCTATGAACCGATGTCACGTTGGCTAAAGACCCAGATCTCCTCTCCGCTTGATCCATTTCCACCGAAGCAAAGCGGAGAGATGATGTGGAAATAACATGATGTGATTGGTTATTTAAAACAAATCTCCTCTCGTATCTTCTCCGTTTTGGTAGAAACCAGGCCTCATGATTGTCTAGAACGTAAGGAAAATGACATTGATACAGTCAAAAATGACTGATTAGTCACATTATTGCGGTCGCAGTTTCGCTTCATTGCAGCCTTGAGTGACAAAATTCATCATGTTAACTTATAAAGCGCAGAGTTGCTAGCCATTGTACAGTAAAACCATAACGTACCACGAAATATGTGAAAGCTTACAGTGGAGCCTAGCCTATTGGTATAATGTGCACTGCTTTGGAGCTCAAGGTAAATTTTGTAACCGTTATGGCACCGTTGTGGAGCTTGGAGTTCTAACAGAAGCTGCCATTTTCACCAATAAGTTAGTTAGGTAGAAAACTGTCACCTTAAGCCGGCCATTTTCTAGTCCGTACACCAAAATAATGTCAGTCAAAAGATAAAATCCCGGCTTTTGGCCATTCAAGACATAATACTCTAATAAATTAAAATAAAACTTCACTTTGTGGATCTTCAATAATCTGAAAACCAGTTATTGGAATATGAACTACACTAGTCTAGATTACATTAAAGTTGTGATGTTCGTCATAATCAGGCACATAAATCAGCCATTTTGACAGCGCTAGTTATCTTGTTAGTTGATAAAACACACCGCTCTTAAAATAAGTTTAGTAAGTACAGTCTTGATAATATCCTAGCCCATAAAAAACAATACTTACGTAAAAGAATCCGCCATGCCTATGTAATGCTCTTGGAATTACATTTACGACCGCACCAGTCATCCAGGCGAAAATAATTCCATACAACCACGTCACATTATGAAGGATGTCCCAATGTTTTTTACGTGCACCGAATGCTAGTGGCCGTTTATAGTGAAATATTGTTTTTTAAGGGAAATATACCTAAGCTAGGCTAGGATTTGGTACAGAAATCATTTAGGGCCAGTATACAGTAACATAAATTATTTAAAAAAGTAGGAATTATGTAATTTTTAAGGTTATTTCTGAAAAAAAAAAGATTTTCTCTGTAAGTGAATTTGTTTTAATCATTTGTAAGAAAGAAAATAAATATCTTACACCAAAAAAGTGTATAATTATCAACAACATGTTTGTGCCTGACGCTGATTTTAAGACGTAAGACGTTGCTATCCTATAACAGTGTCTGGAATTGTATTCTGTAGTTATACCTATAAATAAATAAAATAAAATACAAATAAAATAAGTAAGATTTTTGTGGTTTCAACATACCATCTCTGGGAACGATAGATATGGTTTCTGAAATGGTATTATTAATTGGAGATTTATTTTTTTAAATTTACGGCTTTAAATTAAAATGGGTTACAGCAGGGACTATTTATAAAGAGGCATATCACAAATAAATCAAAAATTGGAGGCAGCTACAGATCGATGGACAAAAAAAATCTGTTCAATGCATCGACCTGTACATTTACAATGTTTTTACGCAATTAACATGGATATAATTACGAAGTTCATATATTGTAGTGGCTTCCGATTTCCGATTTATCCTTTGAAATCCAAGTTCGTGGCAAAAGTTGCTTAGATAGCTGTCAAATTTTTATGATATCAGTTTTAAGGCATATGAAATGGAAAACGACACAGCTAAGCGGTTTTGTTTTCAAGCAAGCAAAAGTAGAGTTTGAGTGTTGTAGTTTCTCTCTCTCCTCTTCTGTGGTTGTAAGCTTATGAACAAATGAACATGACCGGTTCCACCTACCAACATAAATGAAATGATAAGAAAAATCAATGTTAAATAGTACATACATCTTCGCAAAAATATATTTACCGATACCAACTATCTCACTCGCATTATCTTCACGCGTAGTGCGGGGACAGAGCCCATACATTTTTGAACATCGTCTTTTAGAAGTTGCTGCATTCCAAGCTAATAATAAACTTTCTTGATTTCTCCGCCCAATCTAACGACGTGTATCCCACCTAGCCTACGTATAAATTCAGAGATTTGAATAAGTTTTCTCCGACCAGATGTCGCCATTTACGGCGGGCGTAAAACCCGGTGTCTGTGACGGCACGGATATGTTTCGGACTGTTAAGATTTTTACTCGGTAATATCTGAGAGCCCTTGTGATCTGGGGTTTATGGGACGTAAATATTACAAATACAAATACAAATACAAATATTTTTTATTGCCAACAAGATTATTGTTATTATACATAATAAGGTAGGTACAGAAGATATAATACTATAGAATAAATTATTACACAATGCAAATCATGTTATGCCAATAACAATACATTTAGCAATTAACTGTGGGCCCCACACTAGGATATTCCTGTATCGTGGGCACCCGATGGTTCTTACAGGATTGCGACGGATGCAAGTAACTATGTGTAATGAATGTATTGAAGATGATAAAGTGTGTGTGTGTGCGCGTGTGTTGTGTATGTGAGTGGATGTGGATATGTTTGTGTGTATGTGTGCTTGTGTGTGCGCGAGTGTGCCAATGTAATTTCATGGGCGTATGAATCGGGAAAATGCGAACGTGTGTATTAGTGGGTACCTATATAACGTGCTTAATCAGATCCTCTGTTTGTTGGTAAGACATGGACAAGAGCTTTGATGTTATTGAACTCTTGGCTTGTTTTAAGGTAAGGGCTTTAAAGTCACAAAATTTGGCTACTTTATTGTATACGAAAGGCAGCATGTGTGCAGGCAGTCGACGCGCAAAGGCAGTTTTTACTGCTACCGTCGGCACCCTAAGCGATCTTTTTCGGATTAAAGATGGGAATTCTACCGACCGTAGCACTTTACGGTGCATCTTTAGGCACGCTTTGAGGATGTAAAGCTGGCGCACACTCAGGATCCTAGTCTCAGCAAAGAGTGTCTCCGTAGGAAACAGCAGTGGTTTGCTGCACATTGTCTTTAAGACAGCCCTTTGGGCTCTTTCCAGGACCAGCATTGAAGCGACCCCAGATCCTCCCCAAACCGGAATACAGTACGTTAAAAGAGATTCACCTAAACTCGTGTACACCAAGCGAAGCGTATCCATGTCGGCAGACGACCTGAGTAGCCTCATCACATAGATCAATTTCCGTATGCGAGAAGCAGTGGTTACCAGATGTTTTTTAAACGAGAGATTTTCATCAATAACCACCCCCAAGTACATAATATCGGCAACCCTATCAATGGTTTGGCAAGAGCAAGTGATAGGGTCACATCTAGAGTGTAAACGGAGGCTTAAAGTAGAAGGAGGTGCAGAAGGCTTGGTTTTGTAAAAACATAGGTATTTGGTTTTACTAGCGTTCAAGGTAAGAAGGTTACAATCAAGCCAGTCCTTAAGTGCAGCCATCCCCCTCTCAGCTCTGCCAAAAGTACTTTCCCAGGATTCGCCATGAAACAAAGCCACAGTGTCGTCCGCGTAACAGACGAGTTCGACGCCCTGAGGAGCCACGGTATGTATGTCATTGATGAATAGAGTGAACAGGGTTGGACCCAGGACGCTACCCTGTGGGACGCCAAAGCGTATAGGGAGTTCATCACTTACCGTGTCACCAAGTCTAATGCATTGCCGTCTGCCTGTCAAATAACTTCGAAACCATTCCAATGGTAGTCCTCTAATGCCAACATTTTCAAGTTTTTCTAAAAGTAACTGTGGTGGAACCGTGTCAAAGGCCTTTGCCAGATCTAAAAAGACACCAATGCACTTTAGACCCTTATCAAGCTTATCCGCGACAAATTCCACAACAGTATTTACGGAATCCTCCGTTGACCTTTCTCGCCTAAAACCAAACTGTTTAGATGATAGTAATTTATGATCCTCCAGATAGCCTTGAAGCCGTTTCTTAACGATTTTTTCAAGTATTTTTGAGAAGACGGTTAGGAGAGAAATAGGTCGAAAATTTTCAGGACATCCTTTGGAACCACTCTTATAAATCGGAACGACCATGGCCTTTTTCCAGGCCGTAGGAAAACAACCACAAGCAATACTAAGGTTCAGGATATGTGTCAGAGGGCCTAAGATTTCGGGTTTTATACATTTTAAAAGAGTGGGGCTAATGCCATCTACACCAGCAGCGCTGTCATTTTTAAGTTGCATTATGATCCTATCTACCTCATAGATATCAGTCGGTTGCATGAAAAATGAAAAGGGTGTGGGAGGACTCAATTTGCTTTGCCTTGATAGACTATCCTCTGTGTTATTTGTTTGAATGAGTAACTGATTTGCTAAACGCTCACCAACATTAGCGAAGTATTCGTTGCAGTAGTTTGCTGAATTAATTATATGTCCAGCCTTTGCTTTTGTGAGTTCCAAAGCGGCGTTCGATTTTAATTTTGCATGGCTTAACTTTCTGATAACTTTCCAGAGCCCCTTTGGATTGTTTTTGTTACTAGCAAGTTCTGCAGCTTCGTACTCTCGCTTAAGCCGGTGTAAGAGGTTTCTGAGAAAGTTTCTGTACCTTTTAAAAACTAATTCTTTTAATTTATCGTCTGGATGTTTTTTTGAGTCCAAATGAAGTTTGTCTTTGTGTCTGGTACACCTAACTAGGCCAGGAGTCATCCAGGGTTTTAAAATTGTTTTAGAGTGTCCAATCCGTTTTTTAGAGGTATGTTTTTTTACAGCAGAGGAGATTATCGACTCAAATTTTTCACAGGCAATATTGACATTATGGCTTTCCATTATTGGAGACCAATCTACCAGTTTTAACTCGTCAGATACAGCCTTGTAGTCAGTTTTGTTTATTTCTCGCCTTCGTGATTTGGGATTATTAGACGAGCAGGCAACACCAAGCATGCAGATACTGTGGTCAGTAATGGCAGTATGACCAATAATACCTACACAATCATCAGCCTGTGACCTAGTAAAAATGTGATCTAGACATCTGTTTCCCCGGGTGGGCCGCGTGATAGTTGGTATCATTTCACGCCTAGCCAAAAGGTCAAGATATTGTAAATTTTCAGGATCATTAACGTCTAGTATATTTATATTAATATCACCGGCCAGTATCAGCGAGGGCAAATTTTCAAAGGAAGACAATGTCGCGTCCAAAGAGTCCAAGAATTTGGACTTATCCAAAAATGAAGGGGAACGATAGATGCCTAGGATTGTACATACGTTCGGAATATTAATGGAGAGACCCTCAGCTTCCGCCAAACTCAGCTCATGTGCTGTAGCTTTTAATGTGCTAAGGACATAGACAGTGACTCCTCCACACTTGTTCAAGTTACTTTGAGTTTGGAACACATCAAAGCCGGGAATATGACCAACTAAAGGATTGCACTTCAGCCAACATTCCGTCAATATGATCGCATCAAAAGCTATATCGAGCCTTTTTAGAGCCAGCAGAAATGAGTCTAAGTTGCAGTTAATACTGCGCACATTGAAGGTTAGTATTTTAAGCCCATGAAGATCACTTAGCACAGTTTTGCAATTCTCCAGCAGATCGAACTCATAACAAGGAGCAGTAAAAGCTTCATCCAACTCACCGACAGTGTCCACATCAATAAACGACATTACTCACTCTCTCAGATAAAGAAAGAAAGCATCCAGACGATAGTTGAGTAATATGATGCGGACACTGCCGCCGAGGTTTAGGGTATGTACAACATGGGAGAAGCTTATGTGAAATGATCTGCTAGCAAGCAATAAAGTAAGGCTGCGTTTAACTTTATAGTCTGGCGATGAGGCATGCGAAAGAAAGCCAGTGTTAGTGTGTAATAAAGTGTTTGTGAATAGTATGATGGGTATGTGTTTAGTTGTGTGTAAGCGTGTATATTTGGCAATACAAACTATGATAAGGTAAGGTAAGAGTTCACTGTGTAAAGCAATTGATAACCATAGAACTATGCAGTAAAAAACAACGTAATAGAGATTGTTGAAGGCTTGCGTGGGAAACCGCCTATTGTGGGTGTAGTTCTTGAATATGTCGAACGGGTCCATCAAGGTCTTCTCCAACCCTCTCACTGAGTTCCTTGACTGATCTAATAAGGATGGGTGGGGCCTTTTCTGCTTTTCGTACGTATATGAGGCCATTGAGGACCCAGCAGTAGCTATAGTTGTGCTGTCGGGCGCGTCGTCGAGCTTCACGAAATAAATCCCTGTTCGACTTGCTTAGTCTCTCATACATAGAGACTTTGGTAGGGTTGCCATCCAGTACACTTTCTGTGGTGACATTTCGTCTAGCTTTGGCAGCTTTAATAAGTTCATCACGTTTAGCCCGCCTTAATAGCTTTACTACTACAGGTCGAGGCTTCCAGTCCCCCTTTAAGGTGTGCGCATTTTTGGGAAAGCGCGGGCCCACCCTCCAAACTCCGTCAATGTCCGAGTCCATCAGATTCACTCCAAATTTCTTAGCAACCAAAGTGACAGTATGGTGCAAATTTTCCTGTCCTGTCTCAGTGATACCGTGAATTTCTAATTCATTCCTCATGCCGGTCTGCTCCTGTGCCGATAGTTGGCACTTGAGGTCGTCAATTGTGCAGTTCAACATTACAATTTCTTTTTCTTTGTGTTTAACATTTCCTTCTACTTCAGAGAGCCTATGTAGAAGAGTGGGGGGAATATTGGCTAGCTGATTCCTGAGTTCCTGAACTTCAACTCTAAGTAGGCTGATTTCCGACCCTTGGTGTTTAAGTTCGGCGATCTCCGCACGAAGCTGTCGAATCTCAGATAACAACTCGGAGCAGTTTTCGGGAATATCAGCAGTCCTAATGTTTTTTGCTACGATCACCCCTAGTCATGTTTATGTTGATAGATTCTGGTATTGATGGTCGGTTTTTAATTAAAAAGTGAGGATTAATAAAAATTGGTTCTATTGCGAAAGAGAATGACCCGTTGAAGTTTTGCGAATCCGTTTGCGTGTGTGTGAAGCTAAGTAGAGTTGCAGAGTTGCAAAGAAAAATTAAATAATGTGTCAAATAAAAAAATACTGTATCAATTATCAATCTTTTGGAATTTGTCATGTATATTTTTAACTCAGTATGAGGATCAAACCTTAAGCACTTAGCTTTAAGCTTAACGAAAAAAAAACATTGTGTCTTGCAGTCAAGAGTTTTTCGGTGAACTTCAATATGCTGTTTGGAATTAGTTTGAATATAACCACAAAACTTAATATTTCCAACATTTGCACAGAATGCTTAAACAAAGGCTTTTGCATCTGATTGTACACGACGGCACGTCAAGGTTATCACTCTGACATCTTATGCATTTTATAATATGAGCGATTTTGCAACTAGAACGGTAACCTTGATGTGCTGATACTGTACTTGTAGGATAATTAAGCCGCCTTCGTTGTGTTGTAGTTAGTATGTGATGTGAATACTAAGTAAGGTGAATTTCATGTTATTAAATACCTTACTTTGAAGCGGGATTTCAGCTCGTTAAACGTTGCATTTTAGTGTTGTTGTTTCTTGAAATTAAATGTTTAGGGTAATAACGGATTAACTTTGTAATGCTGATTAAACATATGCTACAAATGAAAAAAACATTTATTCTGTTCTTTCTGGAATATGTTTTGACAACTGTTTAATTTGTACTCGTCAATGGTACTCGTAGATTCCAAAATGGCAATGCTTAAATAATGCTTTTCAACACTTTTTATAATATTTATTAAGCACACAACATTCAATTATATTAATTACAATTATATTTTTTTAAATACATAACTTTTTCCAATTGCTTTTTTGTATTAAACTTAAACTGATATAGCTTCTAAGACAATAAATTATAAACTCTATTGTTATAATTGTGTTTGTCTTTTTTACTTCGTATTTGTCAAATGAATAATAAACTAACTCAACTGAAAACCACCTATGTCAGACCAAAAATAGCAACGAGCCTGCCACTAATTTTCAAATGTCGACAAACATTGAACACCATTATTATTATTATAACCCGAAATAATGCATTTATCACACCCCAGCACTAATTAATTCTGACTGACATTTATTCAAGCAGAAATAGCACCGCAATAATCAGCTGAAAATAATTAATTATCGGGAGTAATATCAATCACAGGTTGATTGGCAGATGGCACCCTTTTAAGCAGGTTATAGGGTAAAATCGGGATAGATAGAAATTGGTCATTAATTTCAATAATAAAAATCAAAACAATTTATTTATTTATGAAACAAATTTATTCTTGGGAGTTTTATCTACAAATTTATGAAAAATAAAAAACGTTGTCTTTGATTTATTCCAAGTATTAGGGACTTTTGCATACCTCTAAATTTTGCAAACCCATATAAATTGCGTCCAAAATCTTTGAATTCATTTTGGCATTGCATGCTGTCTCTACGAGCTATACAACTGAGTCAATTAAGTTAGAGTTAGAGATTCTTTTAATAGACATGAAAAAAATAATCGAATTTATCTGCAAATTGAAATTCGAAAAGGTTCGATTCCTCCTCGATGGCCGGAGCCGAAAATAATTTTTTAAGTGTTATGTCTTTTCGAAATTAAAAAATAGTTTCATCTTAACCGATTGTTAAATATTTGTAAAAATATTTCTCTCGGGTGATTTGAGGGTGTGTCCCACAATCATTGATGAAACATACGCTGGCTCAAAGCGTTAAAAAGCACTTACAAAATTCAACGACTCCATTATGGTTCTCGGTAGCTCAGTGGTCAGAGCATTGGACCGGACTTCCAAAGGTCGGTGGTTCGATTCCTCCCCGATGACCGGAGCCGAAAAGAATTTTTTAAGTGTTATGTCTTTTCGAAATTAAAAAATAGCGTTGTTAACGCAAAAAAAAACCTTAACAAATGCAAAATGAATGTAATAAAAATCGGGTCATCAATACCACTGAGGAATCTTTGCTTTACCCTATATCACACGTACTCACTTACCTCGAAATCCTGGAATGAGTTCCGATTGGATAAAAATATTAAGAGTTACAATATTATAGTTTTACTGTCTGTCCATTTTCGAAATGAACCATTTTTTTATAGTTTTTAAAAGTAGCATAATACTACAACAGACAATTTTAATGAATATGCAGGAATAAAGACTGTCGTCAAACTGTCAAAACATTTCGTGCCGTAGTCAGTCCCATTGCTCCAATAAATTTAGTTTCCGACCCAAAACTTCGTCGTCATAAAAAATACATTTAAACTTGTACGCTCGTAGGCTCGTAAATTTGCAGATAATAGTTAACTGTTTCGTTTAATGGCACCCTAAAGAAATATAGAATTAAACGATGTGTAGTTCTATCATCAGCTGGATCGCTGAATTTTTTAGTAATAGTAAAAATAAAGATAATAAATAATAAATATTTCACAACAATCACACCAATTCTCTAGTCCCAAATTAAGCTACGAGGTCTGTGTTATGGGTACTAGACAACGATAAACATACTTAAATACTTTTTTTTGTAAATAAATACATATTATACATAGAAAACACCCAGAGCAGTACAAACACACATGTTCATGCACACTTATGCTTGTACTGTGCGGGGATCGAACCCGCGACCCTTGGTTTTAGGAGTCCGACCTGTGGACCACTGCACCAAGAGGTCGTCAGAGGTACGCTGCTGTTTATTTACACTCATAATAATGATTGATAATGAAGTTGCTTGGTATTTGAGAATGATATAAAGAGATACGCAAAAAAACTAAAACCACCGACCTGAGCGAATGCTCGAAGGATTGCTCAGCTGAAGTGGCCGAGGGCGGGATGGCCGTTTGGCGAAAGGTTCTCGAATGGCGACCGCGTGCTGGGCAGGCCCACTACGAGGTGGACCGACGATCTGGTGAAAGATGCAGGAAGCCGCTGGTGAAGATGTTTCATATTTCACTGCGCGATCGAATGATATACTCGTAAATAGATACGCAGGAAAACTAATACTGACATTGACATTGCTCGAAGCATTGCTCAGCTGAAGCGGCAGTGGGCGGAAAGGTTCTCGAATGGTGACCGCGTGCCGGACGACTCTCGCCGGGCAGACCCACTACAAGACCGACGATTTGGTGAACGATGTAGGAAACCGCTGGAACCCATAAGCGCAGGGCCAATCGCTGTGGAGATCCTTAAGCGAGGCCTATGTTCAGCTACGCTGCTGTTAATTTGTTCTCATATCCGTCGTTGAGTCTCCTTCACAAGGTGCTGGTGTCTAAGCTTCTTACCAGAAGAACCAAGATACAGATATACAAAATTGACTTAAGACCGATCTTGATGTGTATGGCAGTGAGGTTTGGACACTAACCCTCAAGGAAGAAGCAAAGCTTTTGGTGGCCGAGAGGAAGATCATGAAGAAGTTTCTGGGTCCAACTCTGAGAGAAGATGGCAGCTGGAGGGTCCGGAAAAACCACGAGATCAAGGAGCTGGTTGCCGAACCCAACATCCTGCGAGGGATGAATGGGAAGAATGGGGGAGGATCGTAGCGCCAAAGCAGCGTATCTTAGAATACCTCGAGGGCGCCGCCCCGTCGACTGGCCCAAATACCGCTGGAAGGACGCCGTCATGTCAGGTCTGCAGGAGCTACAAGTTACGGACTGGCGGCACAAGACAGGATCAGATGGCGTTCTCTGTGTCGGAGGCCAAGACACAATTTGGGGCGCTGTGCCCAAGGGCTAAGTAAGTAAGTATCTATCGTTGAGATTGTATGACGATGAAACGACATGTTTTGACTAAGTTATTTTTATCGTAAAAGCACGCTAAGAATATGTCGCGCCATCAGTGTAAGCGTTGTCTTTGTTTGTCATAATTCGGACTAACTAACGTAACTTAGATTTACGGCCAGCTCCAATCTGCGCGGCATAATATCGTTGCGAATTGAGACTGACAAGGTGTCAACCAATCACGGTAGCCAAATCGCTGACTGAAAAGTGCGACGGGACATTATCACTAACTACTGGTTATCGAGTCTAAACGCGATCTATTTTAATGAGTATTTTAATGAGTATCAGCTCGACGTTTCGGCTGGATTGGTCACACACAGGAAACTGCCCCGAGCAGACGACGCCGCAAGCCACCAATCAGCTTGCGATCACGGCTGTGTGCAATCCAGCTGAATAGTCGAGCAGTGAGTACCTAATACTTATTAAAATGGATCACGTTTCGACCCGATAACCAGTTTTTAATGTTAAAATGCAACGCAAAAGTTTAAAATCATATGCGACATCGTTTACATACTCTTTATCATCTGTCAAAACGATCTGCGCCAATAGAATTTGTATAGGAATACTATAATTTGACGTCATAATTAATTATCAGAAATCGAATACAATTGACTGAATATTTATTGAAATCTATGTAAATATATATTGATTTCTACATCTTTTTGGAAATAAATTGGTTTTACTAGCTTCATAGAGGTCATGTTTATAAAACACCAGAGTCTTGAAAATATTTACAATAGGTGTCATCACGCCTATTGTATGTACGTCTATCATAGAGTCTTACGTGACTAAGCGCGATTGATATTGACACAAGTATTGGTCGCTTCGAATCGCTTCGCACATGTCACTCACGTAGGACAACGCCTGACAGTTGCGACGACAGTATGCCACAGCCGGCCTGTCAGCGTCGGCAGACTGCCTCGTTGGTGTAGTGGCAAAATTTCTGCCTTACATCCGAGAGGTCCTGGGTTCGAATCTCAGGTCGAGCCAAAATTTTTTTTGAGATTTTCTGTCATGCATTCTTAAAAACAACTCGGAGTGGGGAAGTTGGCGGTGTTACACCCCCGTGCCTCGGAAAGCACGTAAAGCCGTAGGTCCTGCGTCTTATCTCTCTCCGGTCAAGTCGGATTGCCTTCTCACCGAACTTCAAGAGTGATGGAACAGTGAGTGCACCTGTGTACAGCGCTCACACTTGTGCACTATAACATCTCTATATCCTGCGTAGTTGGCTGTTCTCTGTTGAGATTGGCCGCCGTGGTCGAAATCGGCCAGGACGACTATTATGCCACAGATTTGCCTTGGGCCCAAGATACTGTGAGTCTGTAAGGCATGTTCAAATAACAATTTCAATTTGAGAGATGACTTAACTAAGTGAAATAGAGTACCAACTTAATTAAATAAATTTTATCTGCATTATAATATATTAATTAATTGCTTCTAATTTCACTAAAACGTTCTTGATTGAATAAATCAACTTTAGGCTATCAAATCAAAACTATCACAAATAACAAATTAAGTAACAAAGAGATAAATTACTTTCAAAAAGTCTATAACAATGGCCATCAATTGACAAGCTTTCTTAAACTATTAAAGTGTAGTTTATAACCTTTAAAAGTTTCAAACAAAGACACAATTAATGCGAAAATACAAAGGCTCGTTTATTGGTATCAAATACACAGCCTATACAGACATATGCTTCTTGGATCTATATCTAAACGGGTATTGATTTGAAGACCATTTTGGTGTATTGGTTAAGAAGTTGACAATTAACCAAGAGGTCGCGGGTTCGATCCCCGCACTGTACAAACATTTTTGTGCATGAACATGTCTTTTTTCACTGGTCTGGGTGTTTTATGTATTCATTTAAGTTTATTCGTTGTACCACTGTTAATTCTGGTATCTGTATCACAAGTGCTTAAGCTCTTACCACAGAGTCAGATCAGTGTATGTGTTGTTGTTGCGGACCCGCAGACGTTGTACTATCCATTGCTTTTTTAAATTTTCTCACCGTTTAAACCTTCCCCGGACTTTCACAAATATTTCAAGACTAAAATTAGTCAAATCGTTCAGCCGTTCTTTAGTTTTTGTGAGACTAACGAACATTAATTCATTTTTAAATATTAGACTAGCGGATCCGGCAGGCGTCGTCCTACCCGCTGTTTTTCTCATCGTTTAAACCTTCCCTGGACTTCCACAGATAATTCAAAACCAAAATCAGCAAAATCGGTTCAGCCGCGTGTCAACCAATAGCCGTAGCGAGACAGTTTGCCGCAGGTGTGCCCTTGGCCTTAGTTGTCCGTGTTGTTAACAAGCTAACACGGTATATGATTTTAAACTTTCGCGTTGTATTTTAACAGACCGAGAGTTTAGACCCGATAACCAATAGTTAGTGTTAAGCTTACACGGTGTAAGCGCACCTTTAGTCCAATTTTGCTCATACTACCGAAAGTTACTGAAAGTTTAGTCTAACGATGTCTGTTAGGAGTTGGGCACTAAGTTAAACTTTGCAGTCATCTTACAAGTCCTTGCTTCAATAAGTGGCTTGTTCGAATAAGATTTTTGATAAATCGTATCATAATGTTAAATAAATGAAAAACCTGTCTTGTATTGCGATTGACAAAGTGCTGTTAACGATATATATTAAATAGTACAATATCAAATATTATGATGGTCAAGTTTTTTATCATAGGAATTAAAACAATATTTCGTAAGTTTATCAAAAAATATGTACCTACGTATTTATTAACAGGATTTCTTTACAATGTGAAATTGAAACAAACTATAAGAAAAAAAGACAGCTGCCACCGGCAGTACTCGAACCCGAACCTTCCTCAAACAAGGCGATTGCTCTCCCAATTGAGCTACCGTGACACTTAAGTACTCATCGGTCCGAATTTCTTTAAGTGCTGTTAGCAACTACCTAAATCTAATGTTATTCTGCGTCAAAAATTGATTTAATTTCTTTCCCTCAGCACAAAAGTCCCTAAATTGGCTAATACAAAAATATCTACAGATTTCCAACATATTTAAGTGTTCGGAATTCATTTTCCAGATAATTACGGCACTAGCACTAAGAAGTGAAAGGTGTTCCGTACAAATGGGAGAAAAAGCGTCGGTTCCATTTGTCCATTGCGGCTAAGTGGCACGGATTGGGACGCGCCCACAATGGCGCTCATCTCGAGGCATTGTTGGCTTTCCCACTGGGCAAAGAATAGAGGTCAGATAGTGCACTTGATGTTATGTGCCTATAGTAATATATATATTTGAATAAACAAGAACTAACATTAGCTTTTAAGATTTTTGTCACTTACTAACCACCACACTATGAGCTTCAAGTTGCTCGCAATAAATAATTTTTATTTTTTTTTTATTTATTTATTTATAGTACCCACCTATACCTAAGAGGTCCCTGGTTCGAATCCTGGTTTCGGCAAAAATGATTCTGATAATATTTTCCATGAACTTTTCAGCCTTTTGTGTCTATAGTTTCCGCTTGAAAAAGGTACGCTGAATGAGTAACGAAAGTAAATAAAGAAGGCTGTAAAACATATTTTATGAATATATATTGTGCCTACTCAGCAAATCAATAGATATTCTGAGCTGCTTTGTTTCACCAAAATTGATTTGGACAGTTTGAATACATATCCTACATCGCTGAAATGACCACTTGGTCGCAACAACATTTTTGGTAATCAGCAGCTAAAGTTACTCAATAAAACGTAACCTTAAAGTAACTAGCTAAATAACAATTGTTTAACTGTTTAATTAAAATAAATGTTCACTTTTTACGAGCTTCTGTCTTCTTGGGTCTTGGGTGTTTACAAATTGTTTTTAAGTCTTTCATCCGTTACTCTAGTCACCATAGAACAAATTCACGCTTAGGGATGTGTAATTCTTGTGTTCGTTGAATAAATTTATTTATTGAAGAATTCTCAAGCGTTTTTCACTTAGATTTGCCTATAAACGGTCATGCAGTCGGCGAGTATCATAATCGATGTTATCAAGAAATATTTCGTTTTGCTTGCTATCTTAGTATTACCAATATACCTTTCTATATTTCCTTTATTCTTTGCCACGGCCCGTAAATTAACTGCGCGCCTAGATGGTGTTCTTCGAAAGATATTCTTAGGCAAATTGAAAACCTGAAAGATGACTGATAAGAGCTTGGCTAAGAGCTTTCGCTATTACGTGTCTAGCTTTTGTACGTAACTACTGTTGACTTAGGAATGGAATGTTTTGTTTCTGAAAAATTAAGATATTTTTTCAGATATAAACTAAAATGCCCTATTACCAAGGTGTTTGGTGACATTCGAAAGTAACACAAAGAATAAGCATTTCTAATAAAAGCCGCCATGTCAAAAAAATTAGATTGATATTATTCAAGATTAAATTTTTAAGAAATGTCATTTGTTTATCTCTATGAAATGCTTCTTCTTCTTCTTCGCCGTTTCGCTCTTGACAAAGTGGTCGTGGTTGTCATGTAGTAATGACTTACGATGTCACGCCATATTTTCTTCCTGTTGCACTCGTTCAGTAAGCAATGAATGACTGAAGGCTTAAGCTGGTAAAAAAGAGTGAATGTCGATTTTCCCTATTACCGAGGTAAAATTAAGTTTAAGTTTAATATTGATTTACATATTATACCTTAGGGTTATAAATGCTTTATTCTTATAAACGTGGAAAAAATATAGGATAATATGATCCCTATGCAAGTGTCTGAGACTTTCCCAGCATTTTTTTCTTTCGCGTATGTTTTGGTTTATTGTACAAAATTTATAGTTATAATTTAGGGCTAAGTGATGGTTATTTTTACATCCTGTATGTTTGAAAAATTAACTACTTAGACATTTTTATTATTGTCTGTACATAGGAGAAGACTTTAAAGTAACACTTTACTAAGTTATATCCACCGAATTAGGAGAGGTAGTATGAAAAAGTCTTATGTTTTGCAGCCTTAATTCGGACCTATCATAATCTTGCAATATGACCAGTAAAATCAATTATACTTGAAGCAATGGTATTTTAATGTTTAATTTATTAAGACCTTAATTTAATAACTTACAAGAATGATAAGGTTTTGCAATACAAATATGCTTTATTTTACTTTTCGTGGGATTCATATATTTCTAACCCAGTTTATCATTGTTAAAATGAGATTCCAAATTCATAAACTATATCACGGAATTATTTTTATAGTTTATCAGATTAATAATTATTTGAAACATACCAACAACATAATTATAATTCTTTAAGTAATGCGCAAATGAACAAAACACCATATTTTTCTCACTGCCAATTATACCACGGAAGTTGGTTCACTCTATGAACGGATGCTCCTATTACCGCGTTTCTTCTAATAAATGTTTTTAGTTCGAAAATTTGTTTTAAATTGAATAAAATCTTACTGAATCGTTTTATGTTTACAATTAAAACTTTTTAATACCTAAGCCACCTATTTTCCCACTTAAACTCAGCTCACCAAATAAGAGTGTTCTTACCTTAGTCGAGCCGCGGTTGTATGAAACGTCCTGCCACGATGCCGCCTTGGTACAAACTGTTGGATATTATGAGCTACGTGCATACCTTATATTCAATCGTTGGATATAAGATGTAGTATAATACTTGAATTATTTTGATTAAAGTTTACTTGCAAGCATTTTTACTAAACACAGCCAAAGCTACATACGAAAATAAAAATACCTCGGAATTAGGTGCCTATTTTGACTACCTCAGTATTAGGGCCTTTTACCTTAAGATACCAATTAGCTAAGTCGATGTTATACTATACAGAGTAGAAGACAAGTCTTAATTAAGGTGTATTTTATTTTATTTTCTTTAGAAACACCTTAAATAAATATTCTCTACCTTACTCCGGTCAAACTTCACAACAACTTCTCTAATCCGGGACTAATAAAGCAAAGGTCGGGAGTGAATTAAACCGGCGGCGCTGCACACGCTGCGTATCAGGTCCAGCGCTGATTAAGTTCTTAGCCAACTTGCTGTCGCCGGATATAAATCTAGAATTGAGCTGCAAAGATGTAGGAATAATTGTGGCGACATAGTCTTTACATTCCATAGTGTGCCATATTAAGTTATTTAATTACTGTAGATAGATTATTTATTACTCTAGCTGGGTGAGGTACCCTGCGGTTTAACCCGCATGGAACCGGTTTTCTACATATCCCTACGTAGTTTTACGGGTTAAAATGCATCTTACGTGTTATTCCAGTCTATATTCTATATATTCTATTCTATGTCTATTGTTCCAAATTTCAACCAAATCGGTCCAGTGGTTTAAGCGTGAAAGAGTAATAATCACCCATACAGACAAACTTTCACCTCTGTAAGATTAGTAGGAGAGTAGGATTGTGCACAAGCTACAAAAAAAACTAATATTTTTGCCGAATAAAATATATAGAGACGCCATCCTATCGTCAGCTCCCGGTGACTCTAATTTCGTATTTGACACCCTCAGTCGTTAACGTATAGAAAATAAACACAGATGCATAAACAAATACGCATCCCATCAACGTTCGTTGCATCCCATCGTCAGCTCCAGGCGACTCTAATTGGGTATTCGACTGATCATTATGAACAGTCAAAACGCGAATCTCTCATATATTTTTACCCGACTACGGCGAAGCAAAAGGAGGGTTATGCTTTTGACCTGTATGTATATATGTATGTATGTGGGTATGGATGTTCATCTGTTCCCTCGTAACTTCTAAACTACTTATCAGAATTCGACAAATGACATATCATTAGAAGCGTCTTAATTGTCCGCTGGTTATAGGCTATATGGGATTTCACAAAATCTAATGTGGCGCCCTCTGGCGGACAAAACAAACGAAGTAAAAAAATAAAGTTAAGATAAATATGCCGTGTTTGGTATCATTTGAAAGCGCTTTACTTGTACATTTTGAATATATATATATTACTAGCATTTGCTTGTGACTTTACCTGTATTCATGGGCTGATTGTATATAATTCACATCTTTTTTACCCGACTATATATGTGGCTCTTAGCAGAGTAAGATCCATAGATGGATTATGGATTAGTTCACTGGAATCTAGCAAATTACTAAAGAATCCACATGACCAAAGATCGTTCGAGGAGTTGGAAAGATTGAGAAATCAATGAACCCAAGATTAACCTATTTAGAACTCCAAAATATGTTAAATAAAAATAAAGTTTAAAAACTAACACCCGACTACTTAAAAACACGCTCTAAAAAGTACGAAACAAGAAAACACTCTCCAATGAAATTACTTAGTATGTACAAACTATTAAATATTTACCGTTATTAAATAAACTAACTTACACATATTATTATATTTTAATATATTTTCAATTTATAATATTGATAGAGAAATGTTTTAAGGATAAAGCCGTGGTCGTATGCCATAAGAATAATAAATTAAAAAAGTGGTATACGACCACGGCTTTATCCTTAAAACATTTCTCTATCAATATTATAAATTGAAAATATATTAAAATATAATAGTTTGTACATACTAAGTAATTTCATTGGAGAGTGTTTTCTTGTTTCGTACTTTTTAGAGCGTGTTTTTATGTATGGCGATAATGACTTCTTACTGACTTAATGACGTCATCATTAATTTAAACTCGTCAATCGGTGTCCCTTCGGTAAAATTTTGACCAATTAAAATTCTAATATTATGAATAATGAGAAATTGACAATTAAGGCTTTAAATTACGAGTTCATATTGAGGAACAAGATTTCGGAATTAATTTTAATTGGTGTCAAGTACCCAATTGTTGTGAGCTGTTGAGTGTTTCTTGACTAGGTCTATAACTTTTCCAAAAGTTAAGGCCGTTCTTAATAATTAAGTAATTGTTAATTAATGTACTTCTGTGCAATCAATAATGCTCTTTACATTTTAGTAAATCAACAACCAGTGTCTTTCAAAATGCGATTTTCAAGTGCACTGTCGTTACAAGATCACCGGCTGACTATCACTTATACCATTGCTTACGATAAGAGCAAGATGATGGAACAATTGCTCAAAATGGACACAGTTTAATTACGTACCAATGCTAACCCCCTGATAGCCGCTTCCAGCCGAGTTGACAACTTTATGGGCCAAGTATCGGGAACTTGTTATCGGTCGTTCGCAGATCGCTCCAATACACACACCCTGCGGCGTACTTTAAATGCCATTTCAGTGCGAAATCTCAATACCATTCTAATTGGCTTTATACGGTGAGCTACTAGTGTTTAGTGTATACATGCCTACCGACTCAGTAGATAATTTGGCTGAGTACGCGGAGTGTCTCGGAGAAATCTCGGCGGTTGTACAAGAGTGTAACATTGACTCAGTATTCATATTAGGCGACTTTAATGCGCACCCAGGTGCCCTTTTCGGTGACGAACTTATGAATTTTTGTGAGGAACAAAAGTGGAGGTGCGCCGATATTGATTTCTTGGTACTAGAATCGGACTCATTTACGTACGTAAGTGATACTCATCATACTAAAAGTTGGCTGGATCATTGCGTTGTATCTGAGGCTGGGAGGAAGGCGATAATGAACATTGAAATAAATCATAATGTTTATTGGTCTGACCACTTTCCGCTATCGATAGAATGTAACTTGGATTTGTTTAGTGATAAAAGTGATTTTAACTACGTTACGTGGGGAGAGAGGAACGCCCTTGAGATAAAATTATACAGCGAACTATGTAATGAGGCTCTAAGAGATATCGAAATGTTGTTATAAAATTTGTCAAAACTTAGACCATAAAATAGTTATTAATAAAATGTATGATAATATTGTAAATATTTTACGCAGCGCTGCTGTACATAGCCGCGAGAAAAAATTCACAAAACGAAAGAAACATGTAATTGGCTGGAATAAGCACGTAAGGCAAGCTCACAGGGAAGCGTTTAGCTTTTCATGAGTGGGTGCTCTGTGGGAAACCTACGGCGGGCCGGGTGTTTGACAAAATGGTGAGTACTAAAAAAGTATTTAAGGCGAGGCTTAGGTGGAGCCAGAATAATGCTGAGCAAATAAAGCTTGACATAATAGCGACTCATCATTCTGGCAAACAGTTTGGTAGGTTCTGGAAAGAGACCAGTAAACTCAGCCCCAGATCGAGCTTGCCGGTGAGCGTTGGGGTGTTAGTGACCCTAAAGATATTGCTGAGCTGTTTAGGAGTCACTTTGAGGTTAAGTCGTCTCAGGTAGCGTCGGAAGAATCGTCGTCTGTGAGGGTATCAGCACCAGATTTTCTAGTTAGATTTTCAGCAAAGGAAGTGAGAAGGATGATAAAGAGCATGACTCGTGGAAAATCACCTGGTCACGACTCGCTTAGTATCGAGCACTTACAACACGCAGGTGTCCACATTTCCAGAGTACTAGCCATGTTCTTCAGTTTCTGTGTCAATCACGCCTACTTACCCGAGCAGATGATGAGGACTCTGGTTGTCCTTATGATTAAAAACCGTACAGGTGATGCTTCAGTTAGAAATAGCTACAGACCTATATCACTTGCCACAATTGTAGCCAAGGTGATGGACCGTATGCTTGACAATCAGCTTGCCAGGCAAGTTACTCTCAATGATGCACAGTTCGATTTCAGGACGGGACTGTCTACAGAGACGGCAATACTGTGTCTCAAGCATACTGTTCGTTATTACACGGACAGAAAAACACCGGTCTACGCTTGCTTTTTAGACCTATCAAAGGCATTTGATCTGGTGTCATACAGTAAACTGTGGGAAAAACTATATAGGGAGACGACAATACCAGGAGAGCTCATAGAACTGCTCAAGTACTGGTACAGCCACCAGAGTAATATGGTAAGGTGGGCAGGGTCACTATCCGATTCGTATAGGTTGCAGTGCGGGGTTAGGTAGGGGGAGGGGCTATCCTCGCCCAGGCTCTTCAGCCTGTACGTTAATCGGCTGATTGAGGAACTCAGCAGCACCATGGTAGGCTGTTCTATAGATGGCACTTTTGTAAACAACATTAGCTACGCTGATGATATGGTGCTGCTGAGTCCGTCGGTTAGCGCCCTCAGACAGCTTCTGCGTGTTTGTGAAGGCTATGCGGACACTCACGGTCTCAGGTATAACGTCAGTAAAAGTGAGCTGTTAGTGTTCAGGGCAGGTAAAAAACACTATCCCACAATACCTCCTGTTACTTTATGTGGTACGCCACTCAAACTAGTGGCAGAGTTCAAATACCTGGGACACTGGGTCACTGCCGGCCAGCACGACGACATGGACGTGGAGAGGGAACGTAGGACGCTGGCAGTCAGAAGCAATATGCTGATCCGCAGGTTTGCCAAATGTACTAAAGAAGTGAAAGTGACGCTATTCAGAGCCTTCTGCCAGTCATTCTATACATGCAGCCTGTGGGTCGAGTATACAAAAAAGGCCTACATAACCTACGAGTCCAGTATAATAATGCCTTTAGAGCGCTGATGGGGTTGCCGCGCCACTGCAGTGCGTCTGGAATGTTCGCAGAAGCAAGCACAGATGACTTTTACGCACTGATGCGCAATTAAACGACTGGCATCTCTATGGCGACGGGTGCGCGCCAGCCCCAACAGCATCATACGAACTGTTGCAGATAGGTATGATGGGCCGTTCGTGAGACACTGGATGACAGTTCACGTTAGGCCGTCAAACCTAGCTGCAAAGTGAATATAATGTGATTATTATTATTGAATTATTATTAGTATTTAATTATTATTATTATTTAATTGTTACTAACATAATTTTAAGTAAAAATTGTTACTTACAACGATATGGAAATGTAATTTTAATTAAAAATGATTATTTTCCGAAATAAATGAATTATTATTATAATATAAAGCTAGCTAGTAACTTAAAGGCGCCTCTACGAGTATGGTCTATTGGTTCATGACGCCGATATCTGTAACACAAGTGCTTAAGCTACTAACCACTGAGTCAGATCAATGTATGTGATGTTGTTGTATATTAATTTATTAAAATTAATCTAATCTAAAACCCTAAAAAGCCGGGTGTTTAACCTATGCGTCTTACCAGTCTTAACCTACGGAGCCGAAACATGGAACATGACAGTCAAGCTGGCTCACCGACTACACGTCACTCAGCGCGCTATGGAAAGGTCTATGTTGGGGATCTCATTAAGGGATAAGATCCGGAACGAGGTCATACGGCATAAGACTAAGGCAACTGATGTTGTCCAAAAATGTAGCAAGTTGAAGTGGCTGGGCTGGCAATGTCTGTCGCAGAACCGACGAGAGGTGGAGCAGGAAGGTTCTTGAATGGAGACCACGCTTATGTAAACGTAGTGTAAGACGCCCCCCGGCTAGATGGACAGACGACCGGAAGAAGGCAGCTGGTAGTGACTGGATGAAAAGGGTGGGAGATCGTGCGCTGTGGCGTTCCTTGGGGGAGGCCTTTGTCCAGCAGTGGACTGTAACAGGCTGATATGATGAATCTACTCGTTATCTAAATTAAACGAATTATTTTTAAGACAAATGAGAAAATGGCGACCTTCATGCAAGAAGAGTTTTGGCCGAAGGGTATCGTGTTGCGGCGTTTCCGCGAAAGGCTACGTGACACCACGAAAAACATGTCGACGACCTTGCGTGTTACTTAAATAAATAAGTGAAGAACTTAGTTCTTTTAATTTGTATGTATGTAAGTCTATATGCATGATACTAACATTTGCATAACTTCAACACTGGACAAGAAAATAGGCTTGCCGTTCCACATTTTAGGCTTCATGAAGTTGGTTACTCATTTATGGATATGTTTATCATTTTTTAGGGTTCCGTACCTCAAATGAAAAAAACGGAACCCTTATAAGATCACTTTGTTGTCCGTCCGTCCGTCTGTCAAGACCGTTTTTCTCAGGAACGCGTGGAGCTATCAAACTGAAATTTCTATATGATACTCTACTAGATCTACTGTCACTGGAAGCTGTAGAAAAATCAACCTTCTTAGCCAACGCAATCAAAAGATACAGCCATTTAGGCCGCAAATTTTCGGAACTCGCACGGGAATCAAAACCTACAGCCACAGGGTAATTCCCGTAAACTTAGAATCTTGGAATTTATTAGGAAGTCACGTCTTATAGTACAGATATAGGAAAAATTACGAAAACCGCAAATTTTCAGTTTCATCATATAAAAAAAAATATTTTTGAAAAATATTTTTGACAGTTTTGAAAATTTCAAAGTTACTACTCCTTATCTACAGGTTTGTACGGAACCCTCGGTGCGCGAGTCCAACTTACACTTGACCGGAAAAGAGGCAATGACAATAAATAGTGACTGAGTTTCTTGCGCCGCTTCTTCTCAGCACTGGCTCAAATTGTACTACAGGGGTGGTGGGGTTAATTTATATGTTGGGACGTGTAAAAGTGCACCTTGTAAGTAAATAACAAAAATATATATTTTTTTTTATACATTATATGGACCTGTATTTCATTTAGTTGCAAATCTGTTGCTTAAAATAAAAGTAATTGTTTTTGTTGTTGTAAAAGGTTTGCTTCTTTTGCAAGTTGTTTAATTAATATTATTATTTGCAAACACTGAAAACTCTATATTGGGATTAAAATATAACATGATCATGCATAAATAATGACATTCACGTGGGAGATTAAACGCAATCAGAACTCTTTTGTTCTATAATAATTACTAGCTGACCCGGCAAACGTTGTTTTGCCATATAAATTATTGTGGACAACCCTTATCACTAAGGGGTATGAAAATTAGATGTTGGCCGATTCTCAGACCTATTCAATATGTTCACAAAATTTCATAAGAATCAGTCAAGCCGTTTCGGAAGAGTACGGTAACGAACATTGTGACACGAGAATTTTATAATATAAAATTCTCGTGTCACAATGTTTTGTATTGACGATCCATTGATTTCGGCCAACAATGTTCTACTTGTATTTTAGTTTATTTTTAATAATTGCTGTGTAAAGTTGATAAGTTAAGTTAATAAGGAACAATAGCGAAATACCTACTTGCGAAGTAATAAAAGCAATTCTGTCCAATTCCACATTGTATAATTGGATCAGTTGGCTTGGGTAGAGTTTTCCTGCAAAAAAGCACGGTGTTGTTTTGTACGTTGTTCGTAGTACTTAGTGTGGTATTTTTTAAAATCAGGAAAGGCTAAAATGTTCTTTTTAATATAGAGAAACCGCAGATTGACTAGTATAATATAATACATTATAATATATTGTTTTTCTTTCAATCTTTTGTTTATTTTTTTGTGTTTTATGTAGTAATAGTAATCATTGTAACATGTGTGTGTGTGTGTGTGTGTTTGTGATGTCCATTGATTAATAAATGTATTTTTTATTTAAATTACAAATAATTAATAATTTCTTTAAGATTGACAAGAACTTAAACCTCAAATTGAACAGAGGTTAACATCAGCATCATCAAATCAGTCTTTCGACGGCCGTTGCTGAGCGTAGGCCTTTTGCCACGCCCAAGGATTTTCACCGCGTTCGGTCCTGCGCTTCTCACATCCAGCGGTTTCCCGCGAAAGAGGTTGTACTTGTTTATTACTCGTATTAGACCCTTGGTATCTGATGCACACAATAAAAACAGACGCACGTACCTTCAAAGGTAACGTGCTTGCTAATAAAGAGTGATAAAGGAGTGGATGATTCAGTAACGAATTATAGAGAAGGCATAAGATCATGCTTTTATTGCTGGCTGTTTGTACGCACTCTTTGTCATTCATAAAACAGTTTAAATTAGGAACATCAGAGGGCGCGTTCAGTTGTTTTAATCCATCTTGTCATTCAATAAAACGCACACGAATTGGATCTGTTTACTTTATGTTCTTACAACGGAAGAGTTCAAACGCAACCTCAGAAATAGGCAAAACGAATACCTGTGTTGAAAACGCGCTGCAGTTATCGCGCAGATCAACTTGGGCCTTTACAGCTTTTTCTTAATGGTCTTAATTCTGGAGTCCTACACTGCTAATAACGTGAGACCGCGCTCGCACAATGTGGCATGGCTCATTGATATAATTAATAAGTGGAAAAACTTTATTTTATCATAATTTAAACAATAGCAACCTCCCAGCTTGAGGTGGATTAACTGTCCACCCGTGCAAAGCCGGGCCGGCCGCAAAAATTATCATGAATAATGGAGGATTCTAATCGTAAAATAATTGTCTAATCGCTCCAGGAGCTTCGCAGCCTATTTAATTTAAACAAACAAATTTTTCCTCTTTATAATATTTATAGTGTAGACAGTCTGACTGCCTCGGTGGTGTAGTGGCAAAGTTCCTGCCTTTCAACCGAGAGGTCCTGGTTTCGAATCCCAGGTCGAGCCAAAATAGTTTCTGAGATTTTCTGTCATGATTTTTTTAAAAACAGCTCGGAGTCGGGATGTTGGCGGTGTAACACTCCCGTGCCTCGGAAAGCACGTTATGTCGGATTGCCATCTCACCGAACTTTGAGAGTGATGAAACAGTGAGTGCACCTGTGTATTGCACTCACACTTGTGCACTAAGGACTATATTAGTGTTGACAACAACATCACATACATTGATCTGACTCCATGGTTAGTAGCTAAAATACTTGTGTTACAGATATCAGAATCAACGGTGGTATTATAAATAAACGTTTGATCCGGCAAATGTAATTGAATGCTGGATCCAGAAATTGCAATACGTACGAAAAACCAAACAAAACTAAAGTAGGAACTCAGCCGCATATATAATTTTGCTCCATTCTCAAGTGGCAGCATATCTTCTGATATTTAATTACATCAATGATATAGCCTGGAGTATTTATTAGAATTTCAACGCGCTTCCAGATTGAGTTCTTTGGGTCGGTGCAGTAAATAATTCATATTGTTTGTATTAAATTGTTGGTTGAATTCTTAAGGCCCAGGGCATAACTGCGACCATAGAAAATGGACCTTAAAATAGCATGATCACTGATTTGTACGAGAACCGGTGTAACCAAACTCACACATGTACAGTTGATGGAATCAGGCGTTACTTTGCGGGAATCCATGACTAAAGCTGAAAAATAGAATTATTTTAACGACGCCAGCGCAGGAACCAAAGTGCATCTAACTGCGCTGGCGTCGTTTAGTTAAAATTTAAAGCAAAATATTTCTTTTTAAGCTTCACACATGTACGTTTCGTCATAAAATCCAATAAAATCCATTTATTTCTGTAAGTAGGCTAACAACTAGCACTTTTACACGTCCCAACATATAAATTAACCCTACCAACGCTTCGGGACAATTTGGGTCAGTGCTGAGAAGAAGCGGCGCAAGAAACTCAGTCACTATTGTCATTGCCTCTTTTCAAAATTGATTTACAATAATTGTAATTGTTTGCATTTAAACATTTCCATATATCTTTTTCATTTCTATAATCATCAATTTTATAATATCCTTTCGACATTAATTCATCTTTTACAACTGTTTTAAATTTATCTAAAGGCAATGAAACTAAATTTTCAGGTAATTTATTAAAAAATGATACACATCTACCCATAAATGAGTGACCAACTTTATGAAGCCTAAAATGTGGAACGGCAAGCCTATTTTTTTGTCTTGTGTTGAAGTTATGCAAATCGCTATTTTTAGGAAATAAGTGTAAGTTTTTTCGAACGTAAATTATCTACTAAGAACCCTCGTGTTATGATTGGTCAGTTGTAGCGATTACAAAACAGCTTATAGCATGATCCCCGTAATGCAAACTTAATCTTATTTATTACTAAGTAAGTTAAGAATCGGAACGAGGATTTTTTTGACATGTATGTCAGTCACGCTTGCCGCCATGAACTGTCAACATTTCTGTACTATGCTGTCACGCTCCAAGCGCTGGTTTTTTTTTATTTTTTTATTTATCATATAAAAACATACAAACATATATGAAAATAAAGATAGCAACTAAAACCACTAAGGTTTGTATTCGTGCTATCGGAACTTATAATTTACAAATAGTACAATAAATTACTCTGAAGTGAAATTACTACTTATCTTTATCTA
Organism: Pyrausta despicata; assembly: GCA_963921415.1. Lineage (NCBI taxonomy): Eukaryota > Metazoa > Arthropoda > Insecta > Lepidoptera > Crambidae > Pyrausta > Pyrausta despicata. The sequence continues at coordinate 12,784,755 of OY992861.1, read as the reverse complement.
ATATTCAAACAATAGGTACAATTCAAAACAATATTAATGACAAAAAATAATTTTAGGCTACAACGTTCCGAGAAAATATTCTTTGAACTGAATTTTAATATTTTTCTGTGTGACATTCACTAGCTTAGTAGGAGGAATGTTATTGATAAGTCTAGGTATGAGGTGTCCAGTTGTTCGCTCGCCGTACGCATTGTTTGCGCGCGGCGTGCAAAGCCTGCTAGCAGACGTTGCTCGAGTGCATACAGAGTGGCTAATAGGGACTTTTAACGATTCATTAAAGAAATTTTCCTTTAGCAAACTGCATTGCACCTGCAAATGTATTGGCAATGTTTTACAGTATTTGAAGAGAGCACCGGTATTGTCTTGACATTTACTCCTAATTTTGTTGGAAACTATGGTTTTGAGAATTCTTACTTGTAGGTTGTGGATTTGGTCAAAATATGATTTATAACTTCGGCCGTAGCTACTTAGACCATATTGGACATGTGACTCCGCAAGTGCATTGTACAGCATTAACTTAATTTTAAATGGTATGCGATTATTCAGGATAGTGATGTTTGCCAGAAACTGTCTCAGCTTGGTACAGACGTGTTCAATGTGGTATCATCGAGTGCGTCTTCCAGAGGGCAGTTAGTTATACGTGCGCCCCTCCAACTTACGCCTTCAAATTTTTACGCAGTAAGTAGTTTCTTTGTTCTGTGCCTGCGGCAGACTGTTGTTGATTTACGACTGTCAGCGATTTGGTCGCGGTGGTTGGTTGACACGGCTGTCAATCGCGAGTCGCAGCGAGAGTATCTCACAGGTGTGAGATACTCTCACCTGGCTGCTGGCGGTTACTGCAATTAAAATTTACGCCGACCACTTCGGTGTAATGGTCAAGAAGTTGACCATTAAATGAAATTAAATTCATTTATTTTATGTTTTTTATTTATGTATTTTGGTGAGAATAAATGATCATTATTATTATGTCGGTCATTTCCAATCTCGGGACCACAGGGTCCCGGACCTTTGGAAGGCATGCGTGGCCGAAGCCAACACGCAGAGGCCCGTTAGACACTTTAATCAAAATGAAGTGTGACACTAGCCGGCGATTATCCCTGTATGCACTATGTGAGTGCACCCAAGGACAACCCCCGGTTAGTGTAGGACTATTGCAAGGTATGGTAAAATAATACTGGGTTATGGGTTTAAGAGTTGGTGGACAGGGTAACTGGGACTATGTATGGAGAGACTTCGGGACACCTGCCTGGTTCATAGCCTCGCCTGAAAAATTTGGCAGGTGGTGACTCGCCGACAACTAAATAAAAAACAGGAATTAATGCGATAAAAGCAAATGACATTTTATTATTAAATAGCGTTTCACACGCGCTGTTTTTCATCCTTGGATTAATTTATTAATTGATAATTAATTTATGTGAATTCAGATTTCCATTATAAGCAAGATGAAAATAAGCTTGTGTTTTAATTGGATGATATGAAGCCGATTGAGTAATTACAAAATAATGTGTGTAGCCTATCTTTGTCTTCTGTTAGTTGGTTAAAAAAAAAAACACTTTTTGATTGATAAATGATAGCGGTTAGTTTGGTTGTTATTTCCATGAAATAGCGCTGGAAGAATTTTAATATTTTTTTTGGAAACACTGTGCGATCGAGCGCAGAGTATAGTTTTTATCCCAGAATTTCCCTCTATTACCGAATGCTACGCGGGAAAAACCGCTAGAAGGAAACTAGTGTAACGTAGTTCTAAAATAACAATCACTAGACAACGTGAGATCTTGTTTTTGCAATAACTAAGCAAGCAAAACTGACTGACGACCACTTTGATGTAATAGTCAAGAAGTAGTCGGGTTCGATCCCCGCACTGTTCAAACATTATTTATTCAAGTTTATTTGTAATACCACTATTGATTCTGATATCTGTAACACAAGTGCTTTAGCTACTTACCACTGAGTCAGATCAATGTATGTGATGTTGTTGTATATTTATATTTAACAAAAAACGTAATATTTTTACTTCAAACTCTTATTTAAATTCCAATATGTTGAGTGGGTACCATTTTGCATGGAAACCGTCCACAACGAAAGAGTTAACAAAGACCAACAAAGAGTTTGAGCTTAGATTTTTTTTCATCAGAAAATTTAATCAACAGCGCTAACCGCGCGTTCCAGACGATAGTAATTTTGATCTCTTTGTTACAACGGTGTAACACTAGCCTAAGAATTACCTACAAGTCATAAAGTAGGACTTACGTTTACTCGTAGAAATGTCTGGACAACTTGTACATACCTATTTACGTAATTTCTTGCATCATGTTAACTTTATGTTCCTTTACTTGTGGGGTGAGCACGAACAACTATCGTAACGTATTCGTAGCGTTTACCTTTCGTTGACTTGTCAATTTGTATGGGAAAACTGTCGGTTTCTGCCATTTGGTCGATACGAATACGTTAAGAAATTGTTCGTGCTCAGCCTTCTGAAGGTTTTCCGGAGTACATTTTCTTAGCGAAAAGACTCGGCCAAAATTGTTCATTTTTAATTATTACACGTTTGTTTTTTTCTATGGTGTTTAACAAAGAGTTATCTACTATACAAAATGGCAATGATAATAAGCATTATCTAGAATGGATTCGTGAAACCTTTTTTATTTATCTATTTATTTACCATGCAAGAAATTATTACAACAGTTTTATAATACTAGCTTTAAAAAACAAGAAGGTTTAATCTATGAGCTTCCTTAAGTTGACACATAAACAACAAGCTAGAAATATTAACTTATAAGTAGTTTTAATACAATTAATTTTTGAAAATTGTTCGTATGTTCTACTAAATGGCCTTGGCTAAAATAATGATAGGCGCGAGTTAGAGAGCTACAGTACACCGCAACGTATGTGTACACTGAGCTTAACTTTTGTACAAACGGATAACAATTTAATAATTAAATCGTAGGTAATCGCTGTAAACAGATTGACAGGGGATAAATTGTTCAACACGGCTTAGTAACGAATCTAAACGGTTGGAAACCGCTAATGGTTATTTCAACAACAGAATCGTAGCCATCAATCCGTCTTTAAAGACTTGCGTAACTTGTTAATTACTTAGAATTTGTAGTTAAAATCTATCTAGCCTTAGTTTGGAGTCCAATCCATCTATCTCTTTATTGGTATTTGATATTGAAAAGTCATATTTTCTTGCTGTTTCGAACGCGTTAAGTTGTAGAATTTTAAAGACTTTGTCACATAGATTTAGCTCACTTTAATAACATCGCTTTCGCGCTATGCTAAGTTAGACAATACTTTTCCACACGCTAATTATGCGTCTCGCTTTTAGATCAAACCAAACAGAGGAAGACACGGTACGTCCTTACAATCGTCAACTTATAAATGGGCTAATGTACACGTGCGCACGTAAAAACAACTCGCCGTACTGACGACGAGTAGAGTAGGTGCACTGGACTCCGTTTAGCAGTACCACGCGCTACTAGGCCATACCGTATTTGACTCTTTTTGGGTTGAATCGAAGGTCACGCTGCGTCAAGGCCTTTAGTGTGGCAATCGACGTCAACGTGTCTCATATTTTAAGCTGAAAAAGAGGATTATTTTGCTTTAAATTTCCACTAAACGACGCCAACGCAGGATTCAAAATACATCCAACTGTAATCACCCGAAAAAAGCTTTTTCTTTTTCTTTTTCTTTTTCAGCTTTAGTCATGGATTTCCGCAACGCTTGATTCTATGTCTCATATTATAACTATGTCTCATATTTGTTTCTTCGGTTTACGCGAACAGTATACATTAAAATGATACACTATTTACGGATTATTTCACGATTTATTTACATTTTATTTTAACCTAACGTTTCGGACCCTTTTCAGTGTCCATGTTCACAGGTAGACTTAACGTGTCTCATTAAAAATCTGAAGTTTTCGACAAGAACAACATTATTGTTTGGTATTGTGGCCATCTTTTAATTTTGTAGCTTACATGACAGACAGGTCGATATCAGTAATTGTACACAGATTGTCGTAAGCCGCATTAATGATATGCAAGTCACAAGCTTTATCTTTTTAACCGACTTCAAAAAAAGGAGGATTTCCTCAATTCGACCGTATTTCTTTATGTATGATTTTAAAAATTGTTTTTGCATTCAAAAAAGTACAGTGTCCGATTGGTCCCATAGAAATTTGGTTAGTCTGGTCATCCATGTAGCAAATATTGCAGGAAACTCCTCAAAAATAGTCAGAGAAAGATCTGTAGTTAAGTTTTTGCTTAGTAATATTGAAGTTTTCAAGTATTTGCATACGAAAGTAATATCAAAGCGAGATGATGGAGAACTCCTCAATTCTTATGAGTTCAGGGAATCTTTCACCACAGTTCATGACCATTCTTTTGGTTTACTTTGATAGTATTAAAGATTCATAATTGGCCACTAAAAAGTTTTAAATAAATAAAAATTTTAAAAAATAATTGAACCTCCTTCAAAAAATCTTAAACAAATAATTTTACCGCCCAAATTATTATTAAGTCGGCGCCAGAATTATCATAATTATGATAAAATATATATCTATCGCACGTGCTTTACGTGCGATAGATATATTTTATAACTGTGGAACTGCCTTCAAAATGTCTTAAAAATTCCTTGTTTAAGACTTTTATTTATTTATTGGGAGAACAAAAAGGGTTATGTATGATTATTTTACAAACTTATTTTAACTTAAATACATACAATATAGTACACACCAACAACACGTTTCACTTGTAAATTGTGAAAAAAAGGCTACTGTCACAGTCAAGTAGTCGAATCTTTCTAATTTGATTAAAGTAATAAGAAGTAATAGATTATTCAAGGAATATTCAAGTTCAATTCCAACATATTTTTAATTCAATAAAATAATTTAATAAATTATTACAATAATATAGTAATTCCTGACAATACAACTTTTTTTAAAGATTTAAATTCAATTAGATCATTCAAGAGATTAGTGCGATACAATAATTCTTTAAAATATAACATATTATGACGTTTTTTCTGTAAATATTATTTGTAAATTACCAAACATTTAATTTTAAGTATACTTGCAAAGTATCATCGTGTTACAGCAGATGATCATTTTTAAGGAATTCAATAATTAAGAATTAAAAATAAAAACTATTTATCACTAACTATTGGTTATCGGGTCTAAACGCGAATGCAATGCGAAAGTTTAAAATCATAAAATCTATTTATTTTAGACATAGTCCATATACCTACCTAGTGTTTGTTAGTAACAATGAATTTTATAAGCTTTGTTTATTTTATAATATGTTTCCTATATTCATACAAACCACATTGAAAAGAATCATGAAGAAATAGCTCATTATGTCGTTGCAACATTCGGTGCAAAGGCGAGCGCATACCTGCATTAGTACGACAAGTTGGTTTAAAAAAGAGGGCTTTTCTCATATTTCTGGTTCGTTGAGGGGATCCTGTAATGTATCTTATTCACAAAACCTATGCAATCTATTATTTAGAATTTTAAAGAGAAATGATACTCTTGGCATGGACAGTACCTATACAACAATGAATTTATTGTCAACATAAGAAAATTTATAGTTTTCTAGAAGTGTACATAATAACTCGCTTAAGTATTATGTAATTATGCTTAAGCACTATCTAACGTTGATTGTATGTGTTTGCCGAAAATATAATCAAATCAGATAGAATAATAAAAATCCGTAAATCCAGTACGAACATTGTTTTAGAAGGGTGGTATTTAACTGACAATCAAAAAATTTGCAATTAATACTAAATATTAGTTCTCATTGGATTATTGGAGCTGGTTTTACTTTCGCGAGACGTCCACGTTTTCTTTTTTGGCCAATATGTATATTTTTGGCCTCTGCGGGTGGTGTTACATTTGATTCGAATCGCGAGCCCAATGATATGCTTGCATGTATATTTTCTGATAAAATCGGGGCAGGTACATTTGCCATTCAACCAGGCACTTTTCAGAGCGGGCAAGACAACTTTCGAATAAGCATTTTTTATAGTCATCGAAATTGAATCGATATATTCGTCTTACTTACACATGCCTAGCATCCACCACAATCCCACACGCTTACTTGCTCACTCACTTGCATGTTCTTCTAACACCTACTAAGCGGCGCATAATGTCGAAAGCACGCGAAATAAATACACTTTTAGTAAATTAGATCAACTTTAAGAAATACTCGTACTGCTCTACAAAGAGCATTGTTTTGTTATGGCATTTAGATAATCTGCGTAACATGTACTCTGAAATTAAAGGATTTATTTGTTGAGCTAGTTTTTAAAAAAAGATTAATTGTTGAACTTAAAATGATATATGATAAGTTATTTGATGTACACTTAAAAATATCCCGTTTTAGAATAAGATAGAAAGATTAACACTCTATTGTACAATACAAAACAAAATAAAAGACAAGTTTAACAAAGAAAGATGTACAATTCAGGCGGTCTTATCGCTTGTAGCAATCTCTTCCAAACAACCTTCGGGTAAAGGAATGTTTAATTAACAGGAAGGGGGAATTTGAGCAAAATATATATGGATAATGTAAAAAAAGATTTTGACGAAACAACTAAGATATATGACTTGCTAAAAGATATATAGGCAGGTGCACTAAAATAACTATACCTACCTACAAAAATGAAGATTTCGCTGATAATAAATTAAATTGAATTCGAATAATAATTTCCGAAATTGAAATTTAATTCATTATTCAAATGCTATTGAGTTTGGTGTTTCCAATATATCAGGAATAGGAAATAAACATTATTATTCTATTGATTTTATAAAATAATTGAAAGTAGATATTTGAAATGATGCAATATATTCGTGTCTAAATCACTACATAGGAAGTAGGAATAAAGCAAAATCACCGCGTCTATCCCTCTGTACTTAGATATTTCAAAGTACTCAACAAATTTTGATGCAGTGTTTTTTTAATGGAAATAGTTATTCAAGAGGGACGTTAAATATGTATTACAACATGTTTAATATATTTGAGAAACAAATTCCATGCGGGCGAAGCGACTGGCGGGAAACTTGTTGGTAGTAACTGTATGTGTATTAACAGTTAAAAGTCCTCCTGGCCGATTTCGACCACGGCGGCCAATCTCAACAGAAATCAGCCAACTACGCAGGAGATATTATAGTGCACAAGTGTGGGCGCAATACACAGGTGCACCTGTGTACCTCACTGTTCCATCACTCTCAAAGTTCGGTGAGACGGCAATCCGGTGACCGGAGACAGATCAGGCGCAGGACTAACGGCTTAAAGTGCTTTCCTATGCACACCGCCAACTTCCCGACTCCGAGCTGTATTCGCATGACAGAAAATTTCACAAAAAATTTTGGCTCGACCTGGAATTCGAACCCAGGACCTCTCGGATGTAAGGCAGAAACTTTGCCACTACACCAACGAGGCAGTCAATATGTATAACAAAGTAGTAACATAAATTCAATTGCATATTAAAAGCATAGGTTTATGCAGGCAAAGCATAGGGCTATGAGTTATGTTGGCGTATTGTCTGATAGTAACGGTGAATGACAAAAGACCTTTAGTTTTCAGAATAAATCGGAGAAAACGGAACTACAAGTTTAAATCAATTTGACCTGTGCATGAAACTCGCAGTAATGTTAACCCTTAAAATTATCAGGAAAAGTCATCAAGGATGTAAAACACCCGGTGGCTCCGGCACTACTTGAAGTTTGAAACGTATTACGATATTTATTATGTATCAAGTGTTGACCTGGTTTTTCATACCACAAACTGCGTACTGTCGAGCGAGCGAAAATCATTATTATGAACATCTCAAACCCTTTCAATCTCCACAATTAGGTCACAGGTAAGCAACATAAATTTGTCCTTTCACCCCCAACGGCAATATGACGGTATCGCTAGCTATTCGTATTCATCACATGTTCGAGCCCACCGGCCTCACTGACAACAGATTGAGTCTATTACACCGGGACAATATCGTGCGGTCTTCACAAAATTCAATGTCAGCCAGTGGAGGGTTAGAAAGGTTTTTGTGTGGTCCCCACACTAGGCGTCCGGTAAGTGCTTTTATGCGGCTGGGATGAAAAATTTTGCGGTTGAAATAGCTGATGAAATACTCATTTGGGACAGAGTAGTTTTAGAGTTGCTTTTGTACCAAGTTTGAAGGGTAAGCTTCTGACTTTAACTTCATCTTAACCAAATTTCTTGAGGAGAGCGGGTTAATAAAATGTAAAGGTAGTATTCCGGCACGGAACGCAGTGCAGTGATCGCGGGCGACATCACTTGTTTCTATGAATGTTATATCTGAATTAAACTAATAATTAGGTCACAGTACAGCCTGTAAAAGTGCTTTATTAACTATAAGCAAACAAGTACGTAAATCAGTTTTCAGTCGCTGCACTGCAGTTCGTGCTGGGATGCTACCTTAAAATTTAGTGAATGTAAATTTGTAAACACGCTTATGATCTACGTCTCGTCAACATCATAATTGTGTAACTACTTGCAAAAACTGTTCAGCTAAAGAACGACGCTTTGTTTTATCAGCTTTATGTACTTTAACACAGCATTGAACACAGCTGTTTCTTTTCCTAAATAAATAAAATAAAATAAAATTAAATGTACGTCAACGATTTAAAGTGTCAACATCCCCTCTATTCTCAAATCTCAATGTGACCAAACTTGCTGTGAGAAGGTTAAAACCACAATTAATTAAGAAGTCAACTTGAGTATCTTGAGGGCGGGGACCACTTAGCGCTAGCCACATGAAGGCAAGTTTAAACTTACTTGTTACTACAGTTTAGGGAAGTGTTAACAATATAGTCAGACTTACCACAGATATATGACAGGTTACGGGGCAGTGTTGAAAGCTCGACTTAGTACTGGACAGATTAAAAAAAACAAATTTTAAATTAAGAAATAAACCTTGATGTGAGTGAGCTAGGAAAGCAGCTACGCTTCATCGGCTGATCGGATGTGACCAGCTATAGCTAAGAAACACCGTAAATAAATTATCTTTCGTTTAAAAAAAACTCATTGAAATCGGTTCATCCGTTTGGGAGCTACGATGCCATACACAAAAACAGACACACGGAAACAGATACGGAAATAGAGGTCATAATAACACCCCTTATTTCCTCGGAGTTTAAAGAAAGACAAGATCGCGTCTCGCTACAGTCACGCCTTTTGCATGATAAAGCCTTAGCCGTTTCCTTACATGTACAACTCGGTTTACTTATTACAACTTGTCAAAAATAACTAATTTATAAGTTGGTTAGAACAGGGACGTTAACATGGCCGGAGGAGCTGACGAGAAAAATTAGAAAAGTTTCAGTCGTTATTCAAAACCCGAAATCCGACCTTGCAGACTAACGTCATGATTCTACAATTTTTGTGATTTTGGATACATACCTTTTCGACTGAAAGAAAAGTAGTCCAGCTTTGACCAAAAATGTAGGCTTCGGCAGACCAAGCGCGGGTTAGAACGTCAGTTGCAGCGCGGCGGTAGGCAACTCGTTGGCACACTAAAGGCAGCGGCAGTTTCAAAGCAGCTTCAACGTGAGCCCGCTTTAAACCGCGTTTAGTACGTATTTAATTTCAGTGCAATGTGTTCCAAATCGCAGCTTGTATATTGTGTTTCTATAATGTTTATCTTACCATATCGAAATAATACGAAAATTATTTCGGTAAGGTATTGCCATTAGATATGAAAAGGATAGTGATTTGCCCGGATACCGGATACCGGATATCCGGCTATCTACGAGGCCAGTGCGCCGGATATCCGGCTACCAATAATATTCGGCCACTTATTGCGTTATAATTTGATTTAAATATTCGCACGCGATTAAGGCGATAACAAGTACGTGGCATGTTTATTGTGCCACGGTCAAATTTCTTGCGGTAGTGAAGGAAAAAAGGCAGGTATGTAAGTTTTAGAGGTTATGTTTAATCAACTGAACCTATTTTGATATAGATTGCACAACTAGAAAGGATAAAGGCTTAGAAAATTTTGTGTTCCCACGAAATCGAAAGCGCGATAAAGTCAAGTTTTGGGCGTAGAGAATTTCAGCGCAAACGGTGTCGCGGGAAACATGTGACTTTTATATTTATTTATTTTATTATTCGGTATTCGGCCGGATAGTGAGCTACTATCTTGTATCCAGCCGGGTAGTAAAAATAGGTCAGATAGGTCGGATACCGGATATTTACCGGATATCCGTTTCATCTCTAGTATCCATCATGTGGCTGTAAGAAAAATACTTACGTCGACCGCTTTCAACGCGCTGCACCTGCCTCCGGTGAGTCATGCTAATATGGCCGCCATAGTGCTAAAACGGCGCGGGCCTGCGCTCGCGCCGCTTCTGTCCCGCTCCCGCGCCGCCTGGTTTGACGTCCGGCAGTTGCAATGTAGCGCAGCGCGCAGCGGTTTCAGCTCGGGCCTGCGTTCAAATTTGGTGTAAGAATCAGTGCGTAAAAATAAATATTTCTATGATTTTCGAGATAAATATTATAGAAGAATAACATTGTATGCTGCGAATGTGGAAGAAAATTTAATTGGAACTAAATATGAAAAGTATTCTCCTCTTTTTGTATTGATATCATGAACCCAAATTCTTTTGTTTCGCCGGAGCCAAAAGCAGTACGAATTCTTCTTCATCCGAGTCCGTGTCGTTCGAGATCTTGCAGCCTACTGCCTGCCGGGATAGGCAGGCATGTCATATTGAATACTATTTAAACGCCCAGCGTTGCAACTGCTTTGAAACTGCCGCTGCGTGCAGTGTGCCGACTCCCGCGCTGCTACTGACCTGATCTGCTTGTGACCCGCGATTGGTTTGCCAAAGCCTTAAAGGCTTCGGCAGACCATGCGCGGGGCAGTAGCAGCGCTGTTTGAATGCGGGCCCGCGCAAGTTGTTATACAAGAAACTCTTTGAAGTGTCTGCCGAAGACTTAAGTCTTCAAAACGCCAAGTTTAAACATGCAAAGAGAATGGTTTGTAGTGTATAAATCTGTAATTTACAATCAAATTATGCTTAAAATTAATAAGGACATTTATTTATTATTTTTAATGACATCTCGCCAAATTAATGTTCCAGGCTTTTTTGTGACCTGCTATCAAAGGCTAAGTTTTATCAAGTTCTTACCTAAAAACTGTACTATCCATTGGCCTATGACGTAGATAGCAGGCTGGAGTCAGCAATTCCCCAAATACCATTCTAGCGGGCGCGCAGTTATTCGCATGATGTTTTTATGCTGCCGGCAATATTGTCAGCAGTAGTGTTGTGCTGCATTTTTAACGAAGTATCGATAGTTTATTTTGTTACCTTCTTCGTAACTCTTGACAATATTACGTAATTGTACTGTTGAATTACGTGTAAGTAATGGTTTCTCCTGACTATAAAAAACATGTATTTAAAAAAAAACACTAGGAAAGTAAAACCAAGCGATGTATATATTTTTTACATCCTACTTAGATAAAATGTGGTTTGAAAAAAAATATGACTACTGGACAACTCACCAATCTGAAAATTGACCCTTTTCAGCAGTGATTCTTAAATAGTAACAATTGTGAGTTATTTTTAAAATATCAAAATCCCAAAATTTTAGGCAGACTTTTAAGTTGCATGACAATGAAATTCTAGCCAAACCATTGAGCTGAGTGAGCTCAATAGTATCAAATTATTTACGCCCTTAGAATGTTTTTAATATCATGCGGATTTTATCACGCTCGCGGGATTGGCCCGCATGCGGTAAATTTAATACGCGCGTGCCCCCCCCCCCCGCCCCCAAGTATTATTATACTTCTATAAAAATCAGTGAGCGTGTTCACGTAACACACCACGCGCTCCGTGTGCGTATTCCACGCACAACAATAAATACTTGTATAAAAAGGATATTTACAGGTTCGAAAAGAAATAACACTTAAAAAGAACCTTTCGGCTTCGGTCATCAGGGAGGATGCGAACCCCCGATTTTTAAGTGTTATGTCTTTTCGAATGTAAAAATAGCGTTGTGAACGCATAAAAATACTCAATAAATAACATTTGCAGGTGTTAAGCACGCTAGGACCCGTCGTTTGATATTGTATTTTTATATATTGATTTATTTTGAGAGAGAGCGAAGGGCGTTAGCGGTACGATGCAATATGCTCGCCCGCAGATTTGCACGCTGTACGGAACCCGTTAAGGTGTTACTTTTTAAGGCTTTTTGCCAGTCCTTTTACACGTGTTCCCTGTGGGTCAGCTACACGCAGAAAGCCATTAACGCCTTGCGGATCCAGTACAACAACGCGTTCAGGATGCTGTTGGGGCTGCCGCGGCACTGCAGCGCAACGAGCATGTTCGCAGAGGCTCATACTGATGGCTTTCATGCTATACTTTGGAAGAGAGCAGCCTCGATGCTAAACCGTGTCCGTAGGAGCTCCAATGACATTCTGCGCGTTGTGGCAGGGCGGATAGACTGCCCCTTCTTGATGCAGTGCATTCGGCTGCATAACAGTGTAGCGAAATAGTTTTTTTTGCTGTTTATTTATATGTGTATGACGCTAAAATACTTTTTATATTTTTTTCTGTATGGACTGTATGTCTGAAATAAATGGTTTTATTATTATTATTATTTTATCGACTGTAGACACAACACTATTGGCTCGGCAATTTCCCTGCACGATTGTGGCCGCGTCTCGACGAATGGATGTCAAACCCTTCGAGACGTCGTTCGTGGATAAACATTTTCATACAAATGTACATGTAGACATACTACAATGGAGATGTTAAACTTGGTCGTGACGTTTTATTGTTGTAGGCAGAGGTCAAAGTTGTTGAAATTATTTAAAGGGTTTTTTTTTTTACTTAATCACACAATAGGTTGTTGCGACTATTCATTCAATGAAATTATTAGTCCACACAACGTGCATAATTTCAATATTCAATATATATATTTTAATATGAACTACAAGTACAAACTCTTGGTCCGCACCTTTTTTTTTGTAATTTATTTGTTAGTTCATTAAATTTAACATGCTCCGCTATAAAATGTAATATAATTTAGGATTAAAGTTATATTATATAGTATAATAATCACGTCATATATGTTAATTTGTTTTATATATATATAGATTAGTTTAGCTGGACTATTTCCGCAATTGGCCGCTTGATTTGGCCATTGTTCGTATTCCAGGAGTATTGCTGGCAATTGATGTAGGAGTGCCAGTTGTTCGGCCACAGCTTGGCACTTCACGAGTACACGATATGGGGTTTCATCCGCCTCCAAGCATCTCCTGCACAGAAGGCTATCTGATACACCTATTGTGTATAGGTGCTTGTCTTAACTGCCTCGTTGGTGTAGTGGCAAAGATTCTGCCTTACATCCGAGAGGTCCTGGGTTCGGATCCCAGGTCAAGCCAAAATTGTTTCTGAGATTTTCTGTCATGAATTTCTCAAAAACAGCTCGGAGTCGGGAAATTGGCGGTGTTACACCCCTGTGTCTCGGAAAGCACGTTGAGCCGTTGTTCCTGCGCATGTTCTCTCGCCGGTCATGTCGGATTGGCGTCTCACAGAAATGAGTGCAGTGCACCTGTGTATTGCGCTCACAATTATGCACTATCTCCTGCGTAGTTGGCTGATCTCTGTTGAGATTGGCCACCGTGGTCGAAATCGGCCCGAAGGACTATTATTATACTGTGTCCTCGACTTGCGACTGTCAGCGACTTTTGATTGACACTCGATTAAAAGCGAATCGAAGCGATAGTATGCCACATATGTGCATTTGCTCTTAGATATACTACATGTACACTCACTACTCTCTAATGACAACCAAATCAGAGCCATAAATTAAAGTTGATAAAAGTCCTAATGACCTTTCTTTAATAAAGACCTTAAACCGTAAGTCGATTAATATGATTTATGTACAAGGCGTGGCTGAAAAGAAGAACAAAAATGGTTGCCTGTAAAGTCGGTTTTACGGGCGAAGATTTTACGTGACACCGATCATGTTTGAGTGGGAGAGAGACGCAAGACATTCGCCGGTCCGGCAGGCCTCTCTCTCGTTCGGTGACTCATCGTTACGTTACCGGGCGTTACACTTTTGAGTGACTCCGAGCCGCAACCTAATTTAAGACGTTGTCACGTCAATACACAAGCAACTAATTTGTATCTAATACTGCTGGCCATTGAAAGCAGTGGTGGTATTCCAACAATAAATACGAAAGCTGAATGCTGAATTACACCATTGTTTTTTTTTTAATTTTTTATTCAAGTAATGGGATAGTAACAATCACATTGACACCAACTTGATATCAGTTGGTGGGGTCAGTGCTCATATATTTATTTGTAAACTGATCTTTTTTCTGGCATTTCATTATCTCCGTGCGTGTTCTTCGCTATAGATAGTTTAACACTTTATTGTATCACACAAAACAAAATGACAGACAAGTTTAACAAAGAAAGATGTACAATGATGTACTGTGTAATGTAATGTGTAATGTGATGTAGAAAGATGCTCCGTGACGCGCACGAAGCGCGCCGCTAACGCGCCCACTGTCCGTGCTCTGCGGCTCATTGGGGACTTGCTCGCTCGGCACAATGACATAGATATTGTTTATGACCATATTAGGCATCTGTTTGACCAACTCTGTGTGCTCCTTAACGACATAAGTACCTAGTTAAATGAAGTTGATTATTGACCCATTTATATTTTGACACATTATTATTTACTTTGACATTAAATTTTTACCTAATTTGTGTGTACTTACAACGATTTGACTTGTTACTTACTGATTTCTTATGTTATAATTACCTACAAGCGTTTTGGACTTGCTCTGTTAGCTTGCACGTGTTTTTAATAAATAAATTGAAATTGTAATTTAATTTAGGCTGTCTTATCGTTTGTAGCGATCTCTTCTAGACCATCGATAGAACATTCATTATTGCACACTACTTTTAAACATGATAACAAAACAATCAATTTTACAATTGTTTCAAGTTAGCGGCCAAAAGCAGTTATAGTGCTTGATACAATTTCTTCCAGGCAACTTCAAGCAAGGGACATGCTTATGTTAAATTTAAAAAAAAATTATACCTTTTCCATAACCCCACATTTCAAGTCCATATTTATTGGTTTCCTAAATATTTGGGCACAATCAGTCTTGTCTTTGATGTATTACAAATGAAGCAGTTAAGCTTATTTGTGCGTAATATTGTATTACCATGTCAATATAAATTGAGCCGAATTTATTGTGGGCACTTTATCAATACCAGTGAATTCATACAACGAGTTATTTATTATACTGTATCGCATAGTGTATGAGCAAGTGATCGGAGCGATCGATCTGAGAAGTGAGTGGAATACGAATGAATTAGTGATGGGAAACGAGTCAAAGAACATTCGAATAAAGTGAGTGCCTCATTCGAATCGTTTTTGATCGTCTCATTGATTCGATCAACTTAATAATTGATGACATTTTATTCATTTCAGACATTGATGATGTGTTGACTCAATCTAAGTTGTATCAAAATAATTTCCAGAATCTTATTTCTCTGCATATATACGTAACTTAAAAACTTAATTGATTGACCATTTGGTGCAATGGTCTACATGTCGGACTTCTAAAACCAAGGGTCGCGGGTTCGATTCCCGCACAGTACAAGCATATGTGTGCATGAACATGTGAGTTTGTACTGGTCTGGGTGTTTTCTATGTATAATATGTTTTTATTTACAAAAAAAAAAGTATTTAAGTATGTTTATCCGTTGTCTAGTACCCATAACACAAGCCTCGTAGCTTAATTTGGGACAAGAGAATTGGTGTGATTGTAGTGAAATATTAATTTGTTTATTATTATTACCATTTCTTATTAATCGCTATATTTAATTTTTAATTGATCAACAATTTACAAATAAAACACCGATTGACGTGTGTGAATGATGACACCAAAAGCTATTATCGATATACAAAATGTATGAGAGCCTGGCGTTTAAAAAGTACGTAAACGGTTGGTGATGTCAAATAGCTAACCTTGGAGCCGTCAAAGTTCTTTGAATGAACCAATTAAATTTATTTGCGTATGAAAAAGGGTACATTTAGGTGGTAGGTTTAGTAGAATCAGCTTTTTCAGCCATATTATTACAGCATGCAAATTATATTAAATCATTTTAAAATACAATATTCAAGTTCAATAAAATAGATATTTATCACAAATACAAATTTTCTGATTGTATTTTTATCGATTCAATTTAATTTCTACATCGAAGCCCCATCACTACTCGTGTATTGCTATAAATTAGTCTGTGGAACGGCCCGGCAAGCCTCTTGTTCTTGCTATAATTTTCTTTAGAGGCTTGCAATGCTATATCAATAGATTGGACTAGGATAACTGCATGTAAGCATTTTCGACTGACGTCTAAGGAGAAGTTTCTCAATTCATAAGTAGTTTTTTTTAGTCTGACACGTAGCGTTTTGGAATTTCACATCAATATTGCTATAATATATTCCGGGAACCTCGGAAAACTTTCATAGCACTGTTATACCCAGCAATCACGGTGAAACTCGAGTGCAACGGAACACTTTTGAAATTATTAGTTATTAAGGAACTGATTTGCAACGCGTTTGAATCCGTTAAAATGGATACGTCTTAAGCGGTCCTCCAAAGGAGTGTATGGCATAAACTCAAATGTAACTAGAAGTTGCAGTTTCGTTGCACTTGCGTTTTACCGTGTCTGCTGGGCCTTACTGACGAAAATCGCTATCGACTTCGTTTGTTAAATGAATGAACCTGACATTCGCCGTCGCTTATTAATAAAGTGTCTCAGTAACATTTTCCTATATCGATTCTGAAAATGTAACCTTGTGCAGGGGTGACGATTTCTGATGTCTAAAGTCGCATGTTATATCGACAACTATGGACAGCGGAGGCTGCATTAGATAGCAGCAGCAACGGGAAATCTATTTTGGGGGCCTAGTACAACATCACGTACTTTGCTTTAAACCCAAAGTAGCTTAAGCACTTGTGTTATGGGAATCAGTAACAACGAAGGAACCATGAACACGTGACCCGAGACAAAAGTGTAAATTAATTTTCAAAAAAATTCCCGTCCGGGGATCGAACTCTTTTTTTAAAATTTTATTTGGGATAGGTTAGCTCTTGACCCAAGACTTAGCCCAACGAGGCAAATGAAGCAAGCTCGCCTAGAAGATGCCTGTTCACTCTAGCTTTAAAAAATTCTATTGCATTACCCGAACGTTGTTTTTTGTATAAGGTGTTGTAATTTATATCTTAAAAAAATCTAGCCATTTCATACCCTGATCAACTTTAATAATCCTTCTGGCCGATTTCGACCACGGCGGCCAGTCTCAACAGAGATCAGCCAACTACGCAGGAGATATTATAGTGTACAAGTGTGAGCGCAATACACAGGTGCACTCATTGTTCCATCACTCTCAAGGTTCGGTGAGACGGCAATGCAAGTTGTTTTTGAGAAAATCTAAGAAACAATTTGTGTTTAACTTTATGATTACCAGAAGTCCAGTGATGACTAAAGAAAACGCCTTCACTTCTATGTCTCGTCCACAGATATTGCCGTACCCAAATTGCATCATTTGATTGAACTCTGTAAGTGCAAACATAAAAGATTTTTTACGTGTCACCATAAAAGGAAAAACGACGGGTCTCACATATAAAATCGGTACCATAACGTCTGTATGACTTGCTGTACGTTGGTACGATATTAAACCTTTTTGTGTCAATATTTTGCATCGAGTGTCGCGTCGGCGAGAAATATGGTTATTGGCATATAACCTTTTTAGGGCAACAATTTAGTGGCGATGTTTGCTAGGTTTACTTATTGAAAGTCTCACATAAATTGTTTCAACCAAATCTCTGTACATGTTGGTAGAAGTGTCTGTATCTACCCATATCGATAAAATCATGTTGCATTCAGACATGTTATGCCTTTACTCGTAACTCTCTGCTCTATTTGCGATGGTTTATTTTCAACATTCTTCGAATGAATGTTAAAAAGAACGCTTAACAAATAAAAAGTTTAACTTATTTCATCAAAAGGAAATGGTGATAATTCCTAACGATCTTAAACAGCTTAGGTACAGTGGCTTATTTCTACAAAGGTTAGCGAGCTAGGTAGAAAACATTAATGCGTATAAAGAAGCTTTTAGATTGAAAGTAGTTCTTAATCTGCTATGACTGAATTAGAACATGACCATTTTTTTATTATTTGGGATAGGTTTGCTCTTGATCCAAGACTTAAGCCTGAACAAGGCAAAGACTAAGTCTACGATGGAGTGAGCTCACCTAGAAGATGCCTGTTCACTCTAGCTTTGAAGATTTCTAGGTTGTAATTGCAGGGAAACACTGACGCAGGTAGTGAGTTCCATTTATAGTCCTGTGTTTGATATTATTTATAGTAAATCTATCACTAACTTACTGACTTTAATTGGACAAAAACTCTGATATTGATATGACCGCATCTCTTTAGATGGATTTGAAGCCTTAAAAATGTTATACCACCATTTTATTTCGAATAACTTTAACCGGTAAATTAGTCAGTTTACCGGTTACACCAACGAGGCAGTTTAAAATTTTCCAAGTAAACTATGCTTCAATCACTTTGTGCGCTAAAATTTCAGCCTTTATGAAATGTGTTGAAACTCAACAAGCATATGAACAGTACACATGACAGCACATTAAAGATTACACTGCTGCCTTTTATGCTGTTGTTAAAAGGCAGATTTTGCCACGAAAATGGATAACCTGATGTGCTGTTGTCGGTAGATGCAGGTATGCTCTCACAGAGTAGAAATATCGTGTCCTTAATAAAGGCTGCATCACACGATTCTAGATCCTATAGTTATGCAACAGGGTTTAAAAGTGATTGAAGGCAAACCTGTTACCTTCCTAGGTCGTACATCGGTGGTCACTATCGCTAAGTTATAGCTCAATATCTTACTTTGTACCATATTGGCTGTCTGGTGTCTGTATTGTCGATGGCTTTCATTTTCTTTTTGTAAGGCTTTGTCTAAAAAAAGTACTTATCTAATAACTATAAGAAACAGCATAGCATTACCTTCATGAAAAAGACTTGTTGCACTGTTCTTAGCTTGATTTTTCAACAAAAATAACAATAGGTAGGTACTTACACGATATTTGAAACTTGTTTGAATAACAATCAATAATTTACATTTTCAAGAGGACCTGCCATACCTTGGCCACACCTTGCATCTGGGTTAGATGCAGCACTGCCCAATATACTGTAGGTTCCCTTATAGCAGAATGATTATAGGTAGTAGTTTGTCATATCCACAAACTGCGACGAAAAGAAAAAAAAATCTTTCCCTAAGATCAGAAAGACGAAGCAAACACTCATAAATATTGACGAAGCGAAATCTACAGCAATAAAACGTTGAATATAAAACGTTTGTTTTATCGTTCGACTTTTAAACTTCGCAACCCCACTTCGATTATATCCTGCTAGAGTTTGAACATGACGTGGGCCAAAAAAATAGATTTGTACCCACCTAGCCGAACCAAATGCATACAGTGCTGCTTGGCTGGCCCGCTAGACATCATCTGTTTTATCTATTTTATAAATTGTGACCACTGTTTGAATGCATGATAGGTAAATGTAAAGTTTCTCATAGACGATTTCGAGCACAGCGGCTAATCTCAACAGAGATCAGCCAATATTATAGTGCACCAGTTTGAGCGCAATACACAGGTGCACTTTCTGTTCCTTCACTCTTAGTTCGGTGAGAGGGCAATCATGACCAGGCGAGATGGGGCATGACCAGGCGAGAGATCAGGCGCAGGATGAAAGCCTTAGGGTAATATTGACAGAGAAATATTATTTAATATTATTAATTACACAAAATCTGCGCTTTTCTTCAGTGGACAATCCAATTGGTTAATATGTCTCTGCTTGTACGCTCAGCGGCCTTCGTCCACGCAGATGTTTTAATGTTTATAGGCATGCGAATATTAAAATGTGTACATAGATAAATGGGTCCAAAAATAATTTTTATCTTCAGTATTTTATTACTTTCAAAGGCACTCAAAAGTTTTAACAAAAAAGAGTTGTATACTAAAAAAAAATTGGTTGCCTGTAAAGTCGGTATACGGGCGAAAGTTTTACGTGACAACGACTTTGAGTGGTAAAATAATTTTAATGTGAATATTCATTCGTATAACATGAACCGGTGCGTATGCCTATCTCTCTCACTCTCTCTCTCTCTCGCTCTGTCTCTCTCGCTCTTAGGCGGGTTAACTGTGCTCGAGTGGAAGGGACGCGTGCCTTTCACTTTTTATGTCTGTCTCACTCGCTCTTAGGCGGGCTAACCATGCCCGAGTCGAAGGGACGCGTGCCTCTCACTCGCTCTCATTGTGAGCGCGGAACGTGATCGGAGCAGCGTAACGCAGTTTCTTGAAGTGTCACCCGGCAAACCAATTAATAAGACGTTGTCACGTCAAAATATACATAGTTTATTGTCTGTTCAATTGTGACACGTTTGAGTCTCTTAAGTTAAAGACTCATTATGTTTTCTATGAGTGCCTTCAAATACATGGATAAATCACTTTCAGTTATTTTTTCTTAAGTTAAGATTAGGTGGTCTAGTCTAGTAGCAAATAAGAATAATCCAATTCGATACTTTGTTAATTTTGTATAAAATACGCAATCGTTACCTACGAGTATTCTGTACAATGATCAAGGGTCATAGCAAAGTAATGTGATATTGACCCGTCGATCCCAGAGCCGATTGCATGTGAGGTGATATAAATGTTCTGAGAAGCTTGTACTATTACTTCAGATTTTTAGTTTTGAGTTACCAGGTGCTCGACAATGCCAAAGGGATTAAGTTTGCTTTTTTTAATGCTTTTGGTGTTTGTTTCTTCGGTTTAATCGAACAGGAGACATTGAAATGATACACTTTTCTACTTAACGGATTATGGTGATTGATATGATTATGATGAAAAGGGTCCGAAATGTCAGGTTAAAATAAAATGTGAATGAATCGCGAAATAATACGTAAAAAAGTGTATCACTTTTGGTGGTATAAGTTTGAAATAAATAGATGAAACATTGTGAAAAGCGGATACAAAGTCTGAGTTGGCCGATTTAATTTTGACCAAAGTTGACTTCAGTTGGAAATTTAAAATTTATCTGTCTAGCCGCGTCGGCGCCGAAGCTTCTAATGCCGTAGTTATGTTAATAAATTTGTTTTGAAACTGACACTGAAATTACACTGTGACATTTATACCCAGTCTCCTTTTAAATTTAGCACTCGCTATATTTGGAGTCACTACCAATTTAGACAGGAATTATTACACCGGCTGTTTGAGTGTTCTTTGGAAAATGATACTGATTTGCAAATAATAAAATGTTATTGTTTTATACGTTACTGAAATAAATATCAAGTGAAAGTGTGTAAAAAAGGAAATTTAAAATGTACGCTTTGATACGTTGTGCAGAGTAAACTTGAAAGTCTAATTTTCCCTTAAAATTAGGCATATACAAAGCTGCTACAAGATACAATAATATTCGCTAAAATCTAATGATTTTAGGTAATATTTTACTTATTTTCTCTCTGTTTAGATGTAATGCCTTAAACAGAGAGTAGCAACAGTTGCAAAAGACGTTGAGTGATGTGGGTTCACTCCTACAAAGTTAACTTAAATTTTCCATACAGAAATATTTCCATACAGAAAAGTTTTGTTTCTTACTCAATAATATGCATCTTTGCATATTATTGAGTCAGAAACAAAACTTTTCTAATCTAAGTAGTAAACAAACTTGTAAATAATAATAAATTGTTTCAACGAACACACCAATTACCTAGCCCCAAACTAAGCGTTAGCTTAAGCTATGGTGACTAGAATAACGACTGCCTCGTTGGTGTAGTGGCAAAGTTTCTGCCTTACATTCGAATTCCATGTCGAGCCATAAATTGTTTCTGAGATTTTCTGTAATGAATTTCTGAAAAACAGTTTGGAGTCGGGAAGTTGGCGGTGTTACGTGCTTCGGAAAGGACGTTAAGCCGTTCGTCCTGCGCCTGATCTCTCTCCGGTCATGTCGGATTGCCGTCTCACCGAACTTTGAGAGTGATGGAACAGTGAGTGCACCTGTGTATTGCGCTCACACTTGTGCACTATAATATCTCCTGCGCAGTTGGCTAATCTCTGTTGAGATTGGCCGCCGTGGTCAAAATCGGCTAGGAGGACTATTTCTATAGAATAACGGATAGAGACACTTTGACACATCCAGTGACACAACACAAAACAGTTTCACTCCGGCAAAACTGAGAAAAAATCACTAATTACTGAACAACAAAATATAAATCTCATTTTTACTGCCAAACTGCAGCATGATAAATCAAAACAAACCGAAAGAAACTTTTTCATAAAGAAAAACAGGAAGATATCTCTCTACCGGTCACATGATGAAAAAAGCTGAGTAGCCTCGATACAAAGTATTTGTTAGACAATTAACAGTCATAATTTATTTACAATATTATGACTGTATCTTACATTTCGTATTAGCTACCAGATAAATAATTTCAAATAAAAATATTATGGATTTCATTAGAACAGAGAGTATAAAAGATATTTCTGAAAGAAAGCGCAGTTAAAAAAGAAGAAAATCTGCTTATAGCAATTACGTGTGACCGACAGCGAGTCAACCAATCACCGCGGCCAAATCGCTGATAGTCGGGAGTCACAGGGACAGTGTGCCACAAGTATACCTTGGGTCAAAGTTTTTGACAGCGGAATGCATTATTCTATCTCATCAGTCTATATACGTCCCACTGCTGGGCACAGGCCAGCCTATATACGTCCCACTGCTGGGCACAGGCCTCACCTCAACTATGTGGTGGTCCGAGCCATACTCCACCACGCGGGCTCAGTGCCGATTGGTGGAGGGGTGTTTGTAAGGTAAACGACCAACCTTACTGTCAGATGTTATTTTAAGCCGCCTGAGGGCCTCTGACCAGGCTTAACGATTAATATCTATCGAATTAACCGGGACCAACAGCTTAACGTGCCTTCCGAAGCACGGAGATGCTTGTAAATAGACGTCACTTAAATGGTCAGAATGGTCACCCATCCCAAACATGACCGCGCCTTAGGTTGCCTAAATTTCGGCGAATATCGATGGATATTAGTCGTCAAGTCTGGTCTGAGGTCCTCGGGCGTTTTAACCATAGTATGCATTTACCTTACAACCAAACCCCTCCACCGTCCCGGACTGAGCCCGCATGGTGGAGTATGGCTCGTACCAGCTCATAGTTGAGGTGAGACCAGCAGTGGTTTATTTTTGCATGTTTTGCACACATCGATCTTACTGTTTGTTATTTACATTTTATCATAAACAAAACAACCGCCCGACCCAAATTTCCTTCTTTGTTCACTAAAAGCATTTAATTGAGTGACGAAACGAAGGGTCAAACTTTCGCTTTCAGTAAATATTTCCATTTAAATAGATTTGAGTTGGCACTTTCGGAGCCAAAGCCATCAATGGATTACTTATAGAGTGACTGAACAAATAAAGATCAGGGATTAAGATGCCTGTTAAACGTTCAAATAAAGTTTGTTACTTCTAAACAGACTTAAAATAAACTTTTGATTTGAATAACTTGTTACTAACAAAACACTTTTTATTGAAATGTTTAAGTCTTGCAGCCAACATAAATCACAATAGAACAATTACATGGTATTGGAACGATTGGTTTTTCATGATGACAAAATTTGATAAAAACTGTGTACTGAAAAACAAATTTATTTTTTCAACAATGTTAATTTGTGCATTGTCATCGAACCTAAACGTGTATTACAAAAATTATTAATTTTATTTATTTAAGCTTTATTGCACAACAAAATTATGTAAAACGCCGTAGGGCATTCTCTACCAGTCATACCTTTGGGCTTAGCAGAAATGATTAGTGCGGTGCGACCAAATAAATAAAACAGAGAACACAAAAATAATAATACCAATATTATTATGAATGACACATGAGATGAAATATAAAATATACAATAAATTTATATAAGAATACATGTTTATAAATACACATGATATATACTAATATACACTAAATGAATATGACGAACTGTTTTAAGAAAGATCTATGATGACGGTTGCGATAAAGTAAGAAAGTGGGTGCGAATGAGTATTTTGAATGTTGATAGTTTGCTGGGAGCCTGTTTTATATTTTTCGGTAAGAACATTCCTGAGCCTAATGGCCTGAATGTGAAAGGTGTTGGATTGGAAATTGGTACAGTGAAAAGCCAAGGTCAATTTATCGGAGGAACGGAGTTGACGCGAATGTGTCGAACTGAGAAATAAAAATCGTGATTTGAGATAAGAGAGGGAGTAGGCATGATGACACCTATCGTAAATATTTCCAAGACCGTGTTTTAAAAACACACCCTCTATGAAACTAGCAAAACCAATTCATTTCCAAAAAGCTGTAAAAACCATTTATGTACACAAATTCTGGTCCGTAATGGTTTGCAATATATGATTTTAAACTTTCGCGTTGCATTCATTAAAATAAATCGCGTTAAGACCCGACAACCAGTAGTTAGTATTTACATAAAATTTAAATAATATTCAGTCAATTGACTTCGATTTCTTATACTAAATTATGACGTCAAATTATAGTATTCCGATACAAAATCTATGGAGGCAGATGGTTTTGACAGATGATAAAGAGTATGTCAACAATTGGTGGTGTCATCTAGCCTATTGGGGTCGTTAAGTATGGAGAAAGTAGTCAATAGAATTCTAATATTACGTCGAAGCGGGCGAGAAAGCCAAGTTTCAGCTCAATCGAATATGGCAAGTGGGTGAAATTTAGCTTGCAAGATTAAATAACAGACCGACACTCACGGCATAGGTGAGGCTAATTAAAATCGTGTAAAAAAGTCTTCGAATTTCAATCGAGTTTTTATTACTATTTCACTGACCTTCTAAACAACCGGCACCTTCTAAACAGTTGGCAGATTTTTCTTAGCAATAATAAATATTGCTAAGAAAAATCTGCCAACTGTTTCAGTCAGTTCGAAATTAATTTGAAACCTAGTAATTTATATTGAGAAGGGTTCAAATAACCCCCGGTGTCACTATTAATATTAAGCGTCTCAGCTTGACCGTCCGACGATCCGTGACCATAAATCATTGCAAATTCGTCACCGTATTTCATAGTCTCGGTCCCAGTCTATGTATTTATATACAATTTAGTAACTAGGCCATTTTCGTTGCCATTAAAACCTATGTGTTGTATTTGTGATTGTACAACATTAGCCTATATGCGTCCCGCTGCTGGGCATAGGCCTCACCTCAACTATGAGGTGGTGCGAGCCATACTCCACCACGCGGGCTCAGTGCGGATTGGTGGAGGGGTGTGTGTAAGATAAGTGGACCAACCTTACTGTCAGATGTTATTAAGCCGCCCGAGGGCCTCCGACCAACAAACTGCAGACAACGGATAAACATACTAAAATCCTTTTTTTGTAAGTAAACACATATTATACATAGAAAACACCCAGACCAGTACAAAACACATGTTCATGCACACATATGCTTGTACTGTGCGGCGATCGAACCCGCGACCCTTGGTTTTAGGAGTCCGACATGTAGACCACTGCATCAAACGGTCGTCAAACCTAATTCTAGTTAATTTTGGGGTGTGATAAGGTAAGTGACCAACCTTAGTGTCAGATGTTATTAAGCCGCCCGAGGGCCTCCGACAAGGCTTAACGACTAATATGATGAATTAATGACCAGATTTTATCATGATTTGGAATCATGACGTTAGGATAAACATTTGGAATTTTATACTGACGTCATGAATCAGGAGGCCTCATTAAACTTAATCTGCCGTCATAAGAAGAAAGGGCGCATCTGACAGTTTTGACAAAAATGAGTTAAATATACCTCTGGACTCAGAAACAAAAGGCGCATCTGCTCAATTTTTAAATTTTGACGATTTAACGTTATTTTCCAGAATCCATAAGAATAAAAGACGCAACTGCATATAAAAAATGAAGTGTTCAGAAGTTGAAAAGGCGTATTTTGGTGCAACTAAGAAAAAAAGACGCATTTTGCCAGTTACTTCCTACATTGAGTCTAATACTTGTGTCGTTTAAGTAAATGAAAAGACGTATTTGACGCCAGCGGTAATAAAGACTTTTTTATTTAGAACCACTTAGTTTTATTTAGTACCATTTTAAGTTGCAAGGGCGCATTTGGTTACTTACGTCTTATTATCTAGTAACCAATATTATTAAAACAACATGTAGGACGCAAGGGACGTTACAACTTTTTACCTTAGCAATAGACTAATTTTGATATTACAAGTTTGAAGTAGAAAAGGCGCAAGTGCGCACTTGCGTCTTTTCTATTTAGTTTTGGTTGCATGACGGGGTAGAGGGGGGAAGGGAACCCGCCTGTCAGTGCGCCTGCGTTGTTCGAGGAGAGAGCACGCTGCCCTGGGACCAAAATTCCGCAAGGTAATTGCGCGTAACTCGCTTGTCTTATGGATTTGAAAATGAATATTTCGTGATGTTTTTAAGAATTAAATACTTGGCAGAGTGTCCATGACATATTTACAACATTGATGTAAGTTAGATTCAGCATGTTCCACTCCGATCCCGTGCTGAGTAATTTACCGGCTAGTTCTAACCGGCCTATCACTAGCAGAAATAATCCTTATGATCTGACAGCTGTAGTTACCTACGGGAGTGGTCGCTCTGTACGTAGGTAAGGTTGGTAATTATTGTTTCGCGAAGTGAGTTAGGCGCGGCGGCGACGGCAGCGTTCACGTCGCCTGGCGGTCGATATATTTTGCGTTAGGAGTGAGAGGATGTTTGCTTGTTTGAGTGTGTGTTTGGCAATCAATTTTTTCCGTTTATCTCCAAAACTACTTGTCCAATTTTGATGCGGTTTTCAGTACTGGGTTGAAGTTAGACTGATGCATGTTTTTAGATAACTATTACAATGATAACTTATCAGCGGGTGGTGCAGTAAGTAATCGTTTGTCTAAACAATTGCTGCCATTTATCTCCAAAACTTTTGGGCCGATTTTGATACAATTTTCAGCGATGGATTTGAGTTTGATTGATGAATGTTTTTAGGTAGATATACAATGGTGACATGCCACTACGGGGTGCAATTTTCAGTGATGTGATGAATAAATAAGTAATTTAATCTACATAATGATTTTGCATGCATGCATGCATTTTGCTCTACAATATTTAAAATAAAAAACAAAAACTAAATTTCGATGAAGCTTTCTACGGTGAAAACAGTTAAAAAAGCATAATATTTTAAAATCTTTGACTAAACTACCAATAAGCATTAAAAAATACCCAAGAAAATCTATCGGGATCTACCACGACTATAAAAATTTCATTTTATGTAATTGATTGTCGGTTCTGATTTGTTTTTATTATTTTTGTTGTAGGCTGAAAAATGAAGAAAGGAAGTCGAGGTTTAAATATTTTGAATTTGGTTCATCCTCCTGGCAATTCGTCAAATAAAGCTACTGAAGTAGAAAGTTCAAACTTAGTTTAGTAGATAATCATGGTAATTTGATCTCAATATTTTAACTTAGGTAGAAACTAAACGGGTAAACCCAAATGTTTCAAAATTGATTGTAATTTCTTTCTTTTTTAATGAAGACTATTCTAAATAATAATTTAAAAAATATCTATTAACTACTTAGTTAAAATCGCATACATGTGATTCTTGCTCAAGAAGTTACCTATAATGTTGATAATCACACGAAACAGGTTACTTGTTATAATTGTTGATTTGATTACTTTTGATAGGTATTTCAGAATTGTCTAACAGTCATAAGATATATAGGGGTGTATTTTGTTTTGATGCTAGAAGTAATGGCAATTTAAGTTTTTAATAGGCTAAGATTAGGTTACCTAAGTTAAAGTTTAATTTATGTGATCCTTTCCCAAAATATTATTATGATAATAAATAAATAAGAAACAGGGTATCTACCTAATTAGTATTACTACTACTCGTTATATTTTTTGACTTGTTTATTTAAGTTAGAGAGAAAGTTTAAGTCTGACCTGTCTTCGATAGGTATTAATTACATTTGTTTTGTTTTGATGCTATTGTATGGCAGTTTAAGTTTTTAATAGGCTAAGATAATGATAAAACTTCAGATTTTTGTTACATTTCTTGTCAATAAATTGATCTCATAAATTACTTGTTTACATTAAACGGAGTTGGTTATGTCCTATTCCCTATTTAGTCAAAAGCGCATGTGTTGTTTGTAAATGCGTCATATGCTCAATACTTTCATATTATTACATTTTAAAATTAATAAGGAGAAAAGCCGTATATGACCATTTGCGCCCTTCCATCTTCAAATTGATATAATTATATGCGTACACTTCATAAAATAAAAAACAGCAACTTTAATGTCCTAAATTGAAAGGACGTAACTGACCAAATGCGTCCATTCTACTAAGTTTTTGCATTTTCTGTGTATTTTTTTTACTAAGAAGAAAATGAAAAGTTTAAATATTTAATTAAATATAATTATTTTATTAAAAAAATGACTACACATTTAAGCCTTACACCGATTGCTATTAGTTTTCACTTTCACATTCATACTAGTTACAATAATGCGGAGACAGCAAGGAAATGAAAAAAAATATTACATTTTATTTTTTTACCACACTTTTGTTTTTTGTCAAAAGCGCCCTTTCCTCTTATGACGGCAGTAATGTGAACATGATCTACAGTGCCGTTTTAAGGAAAAGGGACGTATTTACATCAACCTTCAAACCGAGAATAAAACATTTGTAATTTTTTTCGAAAAAAGTTGTCTTTGACCACTCTGTCCATTTATGTTAATAATATGTAAGAGTAAAGCAGCATATGATTGGAAAACGAGGTCTAACCCATAAGTTACCTAATAAACGATGGTAGTTTTGGATACCCTGTATAGATACACACTGTAACTACAACTACCCATTTAACCCATCGACAACAAATCGATGGCCCCAACGAATAAACGTGCAAGAGCTCTTACCCAAATTTTTTTTTTCGTGCTCTTTGTCTGTATGGTATAATGATACACCTATGTATTTTTTTTAAAATAATTTGGACTTAAAATAAGGCTTTTATAGCACGATATTCGTTTATTGTACGGAATAAAAAAAATACTTATCACATGAATAACCAAACATGCGCCTATTGCATATTATTTGTGTCTTTGAGTTCACCAGAAAAAAACGTGCTAAATTAATCTGCCGCTCGTTGCTATCCTTGCTTTTACGTAATAACTCTTACACGATTATTCGTGTAAGAAAGCAAGCTACTTTTATCCGTAATGCCTCATTGCAGACGGCATATTTTTGAACATAATAATTACATCTATTCCATTGTCTTTTACTAATTTGTTTTGTTTTTTCTTATTTTGTAAAGTATACAGCCCTAATATTCTTTGCTAATTATTATTATGTTATTGCTAGTAACCGTTTAATAAACGGATACTTTTCCATAGTGTCTATTGCGATCGCTCGTTAGTATAGACAAGGGGTGAAGCGGGGGCGAAAAATGTAAGATGCGCGGGACATCGGAGTATAGTATAGTAACTATACTCCGCGCAGATAAGGAAAATGCTACCGAGGTAATGGATACATCGGACTACAAATTTAAAATGTCACAGTTGCTGTCGGACGAAAAAACATATAAACGAGTAAAGACCGACCAAACCAACAAAGTTCTAAAGAAAACCGGCGACTTAGTGCGAAAATACAGTGAATGTTTAAGTCTAGATGATAAACAATTAATACACAAGTGTGCAGTGTGCAAGACCGCCTAAAATGTATGGGTTGCCGAAAATTCACAAGCCAAATGTCCCGCTCCGTCCAATCGTGAGCCTGTTGTATCTGGCACGTAGCACGGACACTATCTGGCCTAAGAGGAACAACTACAGCGCATGTGAAGGATTCCTACCATTTCATCAGCGAAGTCAAACACCTACGCTTAGCCGATGATGAAACTATGGTTAGTTTTGATGTACAGTCCTTGTTTACAAGTTTACCAGTCCAGGACTGCATTGAAATAACAAAGAGGAAGTTGGCTGAATGTAATATGCCCTTAGAATATGCAGAACTATTGGAACATTGCCTTACATCTGGCTATTTACTGTGGGACAATAAATTCTACGTACAAGTAGATGGTGTTGCAATGGGCTCTCCAGTTTCACCCGTTGTCGCAGACATTTTTATGGAAGATGTGTAACACCTAGGTTTTACAAACGGTACGTAGATGATACTTTCACAATTTTACCCACCAATTTAGTTTCTGTTTTACTAAATCATTTAAATTCCATACATCCGAAAATACAATTTACTATGGAAATTGAGGCAGACAATCAGCTAGCTTTCTTAGATGTTTTACTTATAAGGAATCTGATAAGAAATCTCTTAGTCACACAGTTTTCCGCAAAGCAACCCATACTGACAAATATCTCAATGGTGCTTCTCACCATCATCCTAGACAGTTGGCTACCGTGGGCTAAACTTTATTTCAGAGAGCGAAGGGCATCTGTGACGACCAACAGCTGGCTGCTGAGCTTCAGCATGTCAGGAAGGTACTACGGGACAACCAGCTACCAGTACCACGCCGTTGCAGACCCCGGACGAAAGTTCATACAGTCGACCGCCAACCTGCTGTACTACGGTAATAATACTTGAGGGGTCTCACTGACAAAATTGGAAACATCTTGAAGCGTGCTGTAATCAAAACTTACTTCAAACCGCCTAAGAAGATCAACCAATTCTTACCACCGGTCAAGAGTAACATACCTCTTCAAGACGTAGGGGTATACAGACTGGAATGTGACTGCGGACTCTCCTACATAGGGCAAACAAAGCGTAGTATAAGCGTACGGATTAAAGAACATATAGCCGACGTTAAACATAAACGGAACATAGTCTGCAGTGTGTGAACACGCATTAGATAAACCCAACCACTTCATACGCTTTGCACGTCTTCGCAAGAGAACGTCGTTTTCTTCCTCGTATGCTCCGTGAGGCTATTGAAATTAGAAGACACCCTAATTTTAATAGAGAAGATGGTTGGAAAATTCCACCAGCTTGGGATCCTGTTTTAGCCAAGACTCAAGCTCGACCTCGCAATGCAAGATCTAAAGATACTGTTAGCTCATTTTGTGTGGATAGGAACGTAACTTAACATTTTTGAGTGATGGTAGTTTAAAATTTTTTCAAACTATGTAATGACAACTAACACCTTAGTCTACCTGTGACCACGGACGCTGAAAAGGGTCCGAAACGTCAGGTTAAAACAAAATGTAAATAAATCGCGAAATAATAAACGAGAGATGCAAGCTATCATGAGGACTAACTCAAGAAGACGACGAGAAGAACCTATAGAAGACGCTGAAAACCTAAAACTCGCATACAATGGAATGCTACCCATACCTCCTACATGCTAAACAATATTCCTTTGTATACCTCTAGAGATTTAATAAGTCTGTGCGACTCGTGCCATTAAATTCCATCTTAGATACCAACGATAGTGACGAGGAGAATTTACCCTCTCATTAGTTGTTTTCGGTTTGTTTTTTTTGTTTTTTTTAGGAATTATAAACCTAAAGGTACCTTCTTTGTTTTAAATTCGATAAATTAAAAATAATTATACTTAGTAACAATCTTTTTTTATTGACCCTATAAACAAAAAATATGAGCTCATTAACATTATTTTACCATGAACTAATAAAGTCATCTTGCATTAATAATGAATCGTTCTTGTTTACACAAATATACGGGTTTTTATCTTTACAAACATGTATAAGCAACAAATCTAACAAGAATAAGTGTGTAAACGGCCAGAGCACGGCTCAGGAAAAAAATATTTACATAGAATATCCATGCAACATTTCACTACACTTGTTAAAAGCTTCATCAATGACACGAATAAACGTGCAGTAATACAATACTGTTAACAAGACACATATTATTCACTAAAACAATAATTTTATACGGTTTTTCTTAAATATGTAGTAAACTAATAATATTTTTTAAAGATTAAGTGTATGAGCTGAAAGATATATTTTTTACCTTTTATTTGATTATATATTATATTTATCAATTTTTTATCTGTTTAAAGTTATGCCATTCCAAACGTTTTTTAATTTTCTTGAAATGTTGTCGTTTTTCGATTGCACGTTTATTCGATGGGGCCATCGAAATGTCCTAACGTAACGAACCTACATTCACCGGCATGTTTTCTTTTAATTCATCATTCTGCCTGGCCAGAAATAAAATAAAAAGAAAGAAAAACTCCAATGCTCCATTGTGTGTTGACCCCAATCATTTTGCAATAGTTCCAGAGGACATTTCATCCGAAATTTAATCTCATGCTGGAACTTGATTTATTGGTGTGCCGATTTTTCTTTTATTTTTTTCAAATCTTGCTATTCTGAGACCCTTGCGGATATTTTTCCTGAGTCTGCACAAAGGGTATTAGATACTTAAGTATGAGACATGAGTGTCGATATCTCGCCTGTATAACCTCTTGAGAACTTATAGAACCATGTCGGTGAGAAAATACGTCACAAAGCTATAGGAATTTAGTTTCTGACTATGCATCGATATTAACTGCAAAGGTGTATGAGAAGTTACAATTGTATGGCGTGGTGTTATTATTGACTGCCTCGTTGGTGTAGTGGAAATAATTCTGCGTTACATCCGAGAGGTCCTCGGTTCGAATCCCAGGTCGAGCCAAAATTGTTTCTCAGATGTCCTGCCATGAATTTCTTAAAAAAACAGCTCGGGGTCGGGAAGTTGGCGGGGTTACACCCCCGTGCCTCAGAAAGCACGTTAAGCCGTTGGTCCTGCGCCTGATCTCTCTCCGGTCATGTCGGATTGCCGTCTCACCGAACTTTGAGGGTGATGGAACAGTAAGTGCACCTGTGTATTGCGCTCACACTTGTGCACTAAAATATTATTATCTCCTGCGCAGTTGGCTGATCTCTGATGAGATCCGCCGTCGAAAATCGAAATTGGGCAAGGAAACATTTTTTTTATTTTTGAAAAAGATGTTTGTTATTATTATAATTCTCTTAAAATATATTGTTGAAATATAATATGAAGATGTTTGTTATTATTATAATTCTCTTAAAATATATTGTCCGCTGAAAATAGCATTTTTTTTAAATATTCACTTTAAATGCAAAGCAAATATTTATGCAAACGGAAACTCAATATTCAAAATTCCTTCTTATTTTGGAGTAAAAGAAGATAAATTTTGAAGTCCCTAATAGGTCACGTCAACACCCTCAATTCTTCCGGCAAACATTGTTCGAAAATGGTTATTTGTTCAAATTTATGAATAAAAAATGGCCGATTGAACCTTTTTTTTCTTTTAATTTTGGTAAACATCTCAGTTAGAGCTGGTACTCGCTAGCGGGATAGACCGTCTAAATTGTACATCTTTCTTTGTTAAACTTGTCTGTAATTTTGTTTTGTATTGTACAATAAAGTGTTAATCTATCTATCTACTCATGAGGCGCTCGGCGTTGCGTCAAACGCGTGTGTTCATATCAACGCTTGCCCAGAAGCGCGCACGGAGTGAACAATACGACCTGGTTCTCGGAACGCGCGCTAACAAAAAGCACCCAATGTGTACCCGTTCTTAGACGGTTTGGATTATATTGCGATAATCGAAATAAGTCAATATAACGGGACGAGACCGCTGGAAAAAGCGGGACGCGTTATTTTTATGATTAACAATTTTGTGACAACACGTGTCACCCTAGTTTGAAAGCCTATAAAGAAACATAACTGTCATATATGTGTGTTTGTACTGGTCTGGGTGTTTTCTGTATAATATGTATCTATTTACAAAAAAAAAAGTATTTCAGTATGTTTATCCGTTGTCTAGTACCCATAACACAAGCCTCGTAGCTTAATTTGGGACTAGAGAATAGGCTTGTTTCCACTATGAAAGAAATATTCAAAAACTGATTTTCTCTAAAATAATTCATAATTTCAGATGCCTTTACACTAATATTTTTCTGCAGTTCGTATTATTTGATTTTTAATTGGAATTCAAATGATAATTAGTCACTCAGTCGGCATCGCACGCGGTGACGTCAAAGCGTGTTATTCCCATACAAGCTCTATGAAGAAAAGCGTTTTGACAGTTGATAAAAAGTACGTCAACGATTGGTGGTGTCAACTACCGTATTGGTGTGATTGTTATGAAATATTTATTTTATTTTATTTATTTATATATTGTGTGATATGATGATTTTTCATGCATGCTTACATTCAAATCTTATTACTAAAAAGTATAATTTTCTTGCTACTTTTAAAAAGTGCTTCACATTTTTGGAGCAACAACCACTTTAACATCTGTAAAATCCCTGTAAAGTGCCATTTTTGCTGGCCAACGAAAGATTTCACTTACATGAGGTGCCATCTCAGTTTTCTAGCTGAATCTGCAACCTTAGTCTTACTCTGTTCGAAGAGGGTTGGGATTGAAAATGGACATAAAATATGTATTTTCGATCGGCGACTGTGTTGTCATGATGCAACGGCGAATGTCAAGATAAGATTGGGATTACAGAAAACAAATTCGTATTCCGGTTCCTACACAGCTGAAATACGAATTGAGGCAACACAATTTATGAATATTTCGTTTCACCTGTCCCTGTTATGTTAATTTAAAGTTTATTTTGATTGTAATCAAACCTTGAATGCTGAACAACCACTTCCCAGTGTTCCCAGTTACGTTTAGTTTAGATGACAATATAAAATGTAATAACGAGTATATATATTTATTTATTGAGGTAAAATACAAATCAAGACTTAATCTGGGCTATACAGGTATAGATTATCACGTTCAATTTGCATTCCCATTAGAGCTGAACACAACATTTTCATTTGGCAGTTAAATACTAATATTTACTTTTATGTATTGATATTATATCTATATATTAAGTTAATTTATTTTTGCGTTATTAAACACTTCCTTTCTTATATAATTTTCACTGCACCCATTGCCTTCTTACTGCATGACCTTGAGGTTGACTGGCAGAAAATGCTTTTAGCATTAAGTCCACCCTTTGTACATTTCTTGTGCAATAAAGTTTTAAATTAATAAATAAATAAAATACAACAAAAAATAATAATAAACGGTATACAGAGATCTCTAAATTACTTTAACATGCTTTTTATAACTTAAATGAGATTCAGAAAAAAGATCTACCTCCCTACTAATAGTATAAAAGCTTGTTTTTTTTAAAAAAAAGTTGTAACTTATTTGATAAGTAGTTGTTAATGTGTATAACAATATGTTTTGGTCATTGAATCAATTCAGCACTTTCAGTACATTTGACCTTTTCAAAAAGCATTCAGATTACGTTCAAACGCTAAATATGTTCAACGTATTCCAGACTAAATGGAAAGCCACGGAATATTTCACACATTGCCGCTAAACTTTTACGATTCAGGTGTCCACACTTTGTTACATCGCTAAAAGTTTCACATCAGAACAATGAACTCGCATCTATAACACATATAGTTGCAGTAAGAACTGTGCCCAAATTAACTGTTCGCAGCGTCGAGCGAGTAATAAGATATAGCGGGGGCGTGTGTGGTATATGAGAGAGAGGAGGTGGAGCCACGAAGTTAGCGGCTTAGGCAATTTCGGAGCTAGAACCTAAACCATAGACATTCATGGCTCATGGACGAGACATAGACTAATGATGGACAGAAAAATAGATAGGCAAACAATAGACAGTTAGTGCACGATAGACTTAGATAAGAACACAAACAGAATTACATTCGGCGAACAGACGGACTGGCAGGCAGAAGAAGGGAAAGATCGCGGGGTTCTTAATAACAGAATCTCGGCAGGTTGTTGCAGTAAGAACTTGAGAAGTGCCCAAATTAACTGTTCGCAGCGTCGAGTGGGTTAGGTAGAGTAAGAGAGAGAACGTGGAGCCACGAAGTTAGCGGTTTTGAAACTTTTTCGAATGAGAACCAAGACCATAGACTTATGGACTGGCAAACAGACGGATAGACAGACAGACATTCGAAGGGAAAGATCGCGAGGTCTTAGTAACAGAATCTCGGCAGGTTGTTGCAGTAAAAACTTAAAGAGTGCCCACATTAACTGGTCGCAGCTTCTAGCGTGTAATAAAATATGGCCGGGCCGTATGTGGTGTACGAGAGAGAGGAGGTGGGGCCACAAAGTTAGCGGTTTTGAAATTTTTTTGAATGAGACTTACGCCTTTATGGCTCACACACCCTGACGATGGGATGGACAGACAGGTAGACAAAAAAACAGACTAACTTTTAACGACAAATATCGCTTACGAGTTGTGCTTTTAAAGAAAAAATCTGTTATAAGATAAATGAAAATAATATAATAAATAAACACGTCACACCAGGCTCCAAACAACAACCAATTTTGTGGTCTGTATTTTAACATGTGATATTGAGGAAGCCACAGACAATTAATCTTCATAATCAGCCGCAAGAAGCACACTAGCTAGCCAGACATCCCATAAGTCGAGCTAACGCGCGAATCAATTCGTTATTGCGATCTTAGCCCATCATTCACCTTACGCCCTACGACTTTTTATCTAGTAGGCTACAATGTTCAATAGATATATCTAAAATCACAATTCGCTGCCTCCCTGGCCCTTCATACGCGATACTAATTGCCGCAGCTCCAAGGGCTCAGTGATGGCGGCGCAAAATGCCTCGCTCCATGCCCCGCGTTAATGGAGAATACGCGGTATAAGTAAGAATTCGCTAAGATTTTTTCGAACTATATCGCAAGCGTGGAGGATGGAATGCGCAGACTTATATCTTTGTTGTAATAGCGTGAAACGGGACTTAACAATCATGGCACCAGGCACCAATGGAAAGAAAACTTATCTTATATATATGTTAGGGTAGTAAAGTCAGTTTTCTAAGTCTTTCTGCAATGTGTGAATAAATAAATAAATATATACACACACACACACACACACATACATCGATTGCAACAACTAATCGAATAAGTAAGAGGAACACAATTATAACGAGAAACTAACCACCTAAATATCGATATCACAAAAAGCAAAAACCCATAGGCCCAGGACACAGGGACAGTTTAAATTGGCCATCTTTGAATGTTATCGGGCTGTTGGTTGGCTGTCTGACTGCTGAGAGGTTGCCTCTTGGACTTATTAAAAGTTTTTTGTTTGGCTTCGCCTCTCCCGGTGTTTTTTTTTTGTTTTTTGTTAAATCAATGTAAGTACTTCAAGTGTGTATTGTGACGCTAAAGTAACGTAACGTAAATGATTTGTAATACTAAACCTACATGTGGTAATAAGAGACGAGAACACCTGCCGACAAACTGCTTACGCAGTTGGTCAGATTCTTACTTATGTAATGTGATGTAATACTTAAATAAATAAATTTAAAAAAACACTTGAGATATACTGCACTTGTATGGCCGCGGTGATTGTATATCGTATTATAGTCGCTGCGTAAGCCACGAGTGTGCAAAAATGCAGATAAAAAAACGTACACTTGTTGAAATCAGGCGTTACTTTGCGGAAATCCATGACTAAAGCTGAAAAAGAGAATTATTTTGCTTTTAATTTCCAATAAACGAAACCAGCGCAGGAACCCGAATACACCCAACTGTAACCACCTAAAAAAACTAGAGCTGAAAGTCGCAGGACTTACAACTCACAATGTGACACAGAAGATGCACCTGAAAACACAACATTGACACAAACAAAACACTCAAGTTTTGTTGGTCAGTGTTGTGGTAAAACGTACACGTTTGCACCTTACATGCGATCATAGAAAATAACTCCAAAACTACAATATAATCCAACCTTCTTGTCATAGTCCAAACTAAAACGTCACCGATTGATGTTCAATACCGCATTGTGTATCGTTATAAACAAGTAATTTAAGGGAGAAATAGGCGAAACATATTTTGGCGGCTCTTTGTCGGCTGATTCCTCTTTCACAGCCCCAAGAGTACGTCTAAACACACCGTTGTGTGAAAAAAGAAACGAATGTTGACTCTATTCCTAAGAAATAAGAGTGATATAAACAGAAGAAGTATATTTGCGATAGCCAAACTTGTGCGAACGTGACCCTTCTTGAGAACCCGCGGAAAATCACAATCATAGCCTCTTCTTCGGTTTCAATCCACTGTTGATTTTCCGCCAACATATTTTTTGATGACAGGAAAAACACGTGGGCGCACCTTTGATTAAAATAAAAGTACAGAAGTTACGTTACGTCACGTTTAATCTACGTTGTACAGTAGTTTCGGATAGCCGGCGCAAAATTTGCTGGTACATTATCATCCTCAATGAACATGTATTTGCTGGATTTTCAATAATAGGCACCAAGAACCCACAAGCATACACCCAACACAAGGAATGAATCGATTGCCATGATCTATTGAAACTTTAAAAAAATGTTATGTTTTACTGCATACAAATAGTAGTCCTATGTTAACACAATACCTCTTAAATGGCAAAAAAGAAAGAGATATCATAGTAAGATAAATGCACACTCCTAGCAGTTGTTTGCTATGCTTAGTTAGACATATAATTACACATATTTTTCAGCAATTCAGCATATCTTCCGTTTTTTTATCTTCAGCAAAGGGGCACGTGCCCATTATATTTATATTGTTCGATAACGTAGTATCTCTTCAGGTTTTTTTTCAGGAACTGTTAAGATGAAATAGCGTCTTGGTTTTATTGATTAAATAAATAAATAAATGTCGTTATTAAGGGGGAATAAGCCTGTTGTAGATGTGTGAGGCAGACCTATAATTACCTACTTTTGTTCAGTCTGCAATACCTATAAAATAAATAAGTTTTGGTCAGCCATGCTAAGTAGTTGATGAAACCAGTGTCGAAAATAATCCCCTTTTTCAGGTTTATGCTTAGTACATAGTAGAACAGCAATTGGGTATATGACACCAGTAAAAATAAATTCCAATACATAGGGTATATATATATACCCATTCTCAAAATTAACACGTAATTAAACACTTTGATTGAGTGACAATATCTTATTATTCGTAATATTTGATTTTAAATATAATTCAATTTCTTTTACAGTTTTAACAGTACACTAGCGGACGTGGCAGACGTTGTCGTGCCCATTGCTTTTTTAATTTTCTGATCCTTTAAACCTTCTGCAGACATAATATAGATTTATATAAATATTAATAATATGGACTAAAATTATTCAAATCGGTTCAGCCGTTCTGTAGTTATAGCGTCAGGAAGGAAAACCCGACTTATTTTTTTACTATAGATAGCAAAGTATTGATCAAAAGAGTCGGTTTGATGGACGAGTTCGAATGATGACGTCACAAGCTGGTATCTACGTTCAAAATCTATAGGCGACTGGCGTTTTGACAGTTCATAAACGATTGACGGTGTCAATTACCCAATTAGGTGGTAACCGACACTAGTTACAAAGAAATTGTTAAATCGCTCATCTTCATTATCTCCGCCTTGTTCTATCATCACATAAAAATAGTCCCATTATTGAATAGCACATTAAACATTCTCTTTCCAAAATTGTCACACTTAATTTGAAAGAAAGAAAGAAAAATATTTTATTTGGTATTACACAAAGAAAAATGTTTTTTTTTAATTTAATTTGGCATACAACTAATTTTTTCTCTCTAAATATCTGTGGGGTCCTACAGAAGATGTGATGCCCGTATGGCTAGGTCAAGATACTATGTGATTTCTTTTGACACGTTCAATCTTAAAAAATAAAAATGAAAAACCTTTAAACCTATTTTAAGTAAAAAAAAAATACCCTAACCTAGCAACACACTCGTGATTCTCAAGGCTGCCTTCCCTCTTCAAAAGATAACGATGTGACTTCTATACCCGGCCGGCTCTCA
The DNA here is from genome assembly GCA_963921415.1 of Pyrausta despicata. Classification (NCBI taxonomy): domain Eukaryota; kingdom Metazoa; phylum Arthropoda; class Insecta; order Lepidoptera; family Crambidae; genus Pyrausta; species Pyrausta despicata. The sequence continues at coordinate 12,744,785 of OY992861.1, read as the reverse complement.
ATCCATTGACATGTAAATTCGTCTTCAAGATGTTCGCGGTTTGATTTAGCCATATCTTTTGGGATATCCGTTTTTCATGCTGCTGTCTAGATCATTCAAAATAATATGAATGAAGACACGACTTATGTTCGGGTGTTGTTACGAGTATAACGAACTGTCAGTGTTTGGTCCTTCGTCCTTGATGGGCTTCCTTAAAACAAAATGGCATAGTCTATTTAAAAAAAAATAGTCCTCCTAGCCAATTTCGACCATGGCGGCCAATCTCAACAGAGATCAGCCAACTGCGCAAAAGATATTATAGTGCACAAGTGTGAGCGCAATACACAGGTGCACTCACTGTTCCATTACACTCAAAGTTCGGTGAGACGGCAATCTGACATGACCGGAGAGAGATCAGGCGCAGGACCAACGACTTAACGTGTTTTCCGAGGCACGGGGGTGTAACACCGCAAACTTCCCGACTCCGAGCTGTTTTTGAGATATTCATAACAGAAAATCTCGAGACAATTTTGGCTCGACCTGGGATTCGAACCCGGGACCTCTCGGATGTAAGGCAGAAACTTTGCCATTACACCAACGAGGCAGTCAATTTAAAAAAGTCGAGGCAATTTAAAAAAAAACCTATTTAGTAGACTATATGAATTTAGTTCTTACCAGTATTTTTTATGAGGTTTAAAATCTTTTCACTCTTTTATTTTCAGGAAGACATTTTGAGCTTTCGTCTCGATACACATAAATGCAGTGCAAACGGTGCAGCGGAAATGATGCGCTGACGCTGCTAAGATACTTCCGGAGACGTCGCCGGAAGTATAGCTTAAAGGTTAAAGTTTTTTGTTGAAATTGAAAACACTACCAATTAAAACTTGGCCGTCGATATTTACTCTAATGTGATGAAAGACGAAGCTTAGGAACTAAGCTCATATTTAAATATTATTAAATGTTAGTTTAAATCTTAGTTGGGCCTTGGAGGATGTTTTGCAATCCCATTAGTTAATATTACACCGTTTTCCGCTCCGCGGGTTCACTCCGCGCCGGAGCGAAGCTGGATAGCACCGTTATCTATGAGTGCTATAGGCAATAATTTATTTCGATATTGATAGTGGGGTAAGTATTTTTTTATCTGGGTAAATTTGGAATCAGGAGACCGCAAGCTATGAAATATAAAGCTACCCATACTAACTTTACGGTACAAAAAAAGTACAAACTTTATATGACTTGATGATAAAATGTCATCCATTTCCGACAGTCAATATTGAACATCCACACACAAGAAAAGAGCTCATATTTCTCAACCTTTGTGTATTTTTGTGCCCCTCACACATTGGAGGGACAAACAAACAATATCATCCGGCCTTAAGACCCCTCGATAATCTCTCCCACTCATTTCTAATAGGGAAGACAATCAAACCTATGATATTAACTTTCTGACACTTGCAAGGATAACACAATATTTGTTTTGGAGGAAAACTGCTGAGGGTAACTAATATCATACGTTTGGAACCACGAAAAGTATATGTGTACCAGATTGCAAATATTTCAGAACGAAAGTCTGTAGTTTTGCCAATCAATAGTTGTCGGCGTGATTTACAACATCTACTCGACAGATGGCGCTGACAGTCGCTTGACTCGCGCAATAGAAGTGATTTTTCCTCAACTTATATACTCTGTTATTTTTATTTTGATGCAGTCTTGCAGTCTGTCTCTAGTACAGATATAATCCTACAATTGGTGTTTTATTTGACGGTGCGAAATCGACAGTGGCCTACCGATTGTAAAACGATCGGCCATCCAAATGTACTGGTGAACACGGTTTCACATCAAGCTACTCATTTTGTTTGCAAAATCACCCTTGTTACTCAAGCATAAGATACCGCAGTGTACGAGTATAGCTTGATGTGTGGCCGAACATAGTCGCTACTCACATTGTAGCCCAGCGCTACTGACGAATAGAGTATCGGAACTACGAGGACACTCCCTTTCCGATGCTTGCACTCATTTTGAGTTTCTTGATAGTAGAACAAGAAATTCGAACCTCTTAAGGAAAAAGAGGATGATATCAGCGAGTTAAACTACATTTTTTTTTGCGTTTACAACGCTATTTTTTAATCGGGGGTTCGATTCCTCCCCGATGATCGGAGCCGAAAAGAATTTTTTAAGGGTTGTCTTTTCGAAATATTTAAACTGTCTCTTTACCGAGACTCAACAGAATATTGCAAATTTCATCTTTAATAATTCCTCGGACCATCGAACATTAACTACATAAGTATCTGCATTAGTCATGGTTAAAGTAACAACTTCATAAGAAAACATAAGAACAACTTTATAAGCAACAACTGTTAACAACAGACTTCCAACCAAATGAACATTGAGGTAAACAAATTCAACCGAATATCTTTTAACGAAGTTAATGAACACTGTTTTTGCTTACTAAAAGAATCTGTTCCAGTGTTAAGGTGTGTTCTCAATGTAAGCATTAGCGTGAGTAGAATACTGTTTCGTTATTTACAGAGACAAATAACCATGTGAAACTAAACACACAAATAAAAAATCGGACTACACAGGTGGGATTTGAACCTACAACCTATCGCAAGCTGGGCGATTGCTGTAGCATCAATGTAAATCTTTCATCAATATTAGGGTATATTATGAAGTGCAAGACTACCAAAATGACAAGGATGTGTGGTCGATACAGCCTGCTAACTGATGTAACTTTAATTTCTGTAATTTTCTATTTATAATGGCAGCTAGTGGTGAGAAGTTTGTTCCGGCGTTTCTTCTCAACTCTTTCCTAATGGCTGTGTTTTGTCTAGAAGCGCTAGTAGGGTTCAAAAATAAGAAGTCATGTTCTTATTATCTCAGTAGTGACGTTCCATTCACAAGTGGTATTTTGTATCCTAGATATTAATAAATTTTTTCGATGTATTTTTTTATCTTTTAGATAAATTGATCAATTTAAAACCTAGATACGTAGGTACTTAAAATAAAACTTTTTGTGAGTAATAAACGGTATAAATATTAGTTTTTAACACATTACACATTCGACGACCGCTTGGTGCAGTGGTCCACATGTCGGACTTCTAAAACCAAGGGTCGCGGGGGCGATCCCCGCACAGTACAAGCATAAGTGTGCATGAACATGTGTGTTTGTACTGGTCTGGGTGTTATCTACGTATATTATGTTTTTATTTACAAAAAAAAGTATTTAAGTATGTTTATCCGTTGTCTAGTACCCATAACACAAGCTTACTTTGGGACTAGTGAATTGGCGTGATTGTTGTGAAATATTTATTTATTTATTATTAGGTAAACTTATCGGATTCTTAGTGTGAACAAGACTTAATCCCAACATGAAAGATAAAGAGAAAAATCAACTCAAGCTGAAAGAATACAAAAGATGTGTTAGGAAATTGGATTTGTTTGTTCGTATTGTTTATATCCAGTGTTCATGTCAATGAATTAATGAAAGAACAATCTTTGCCAAAACGAGCTTAAATAGGTAACAAACAAACGACGACAGCTTGCAATGGAAAGGTAAAGTCTAAGGAATGATGTCGATGAAGGAATTTATTAAGGACCTCCTTATTACCGTTTGCGAAACTAATGATATGTTTTTTTTAATTATTTCACCAACTACAAGCTTTGTAAAACATAAATGTATTTGTCGTAGTCATAGTTTTTTTCCTTATTTTAGTTTAAATTGTGTTATGACATCTTGGTATTTTGACAATTGTAAATTTAATCTTTTTTTTTAAATTGCATGCTGTTAATAATGGCTGAGTAAGCAGTACATTCTAAAAACATGTCTTCTTCAGTGCACCTTATTCATAAGCAGATAATAAATTTCATTCATTCATTCATAATATCTCCTAAGCGTATCCAATTTAAAATTCTATTCATTCAATCGTTCAATCTGGTTTTGTAAAGACTTTTGATTTCTCATGTAGTAGGTAGTAGGTATTCTTAATGTTACTGATAAAATTAATCTTTAACAACAACCTACATTACCTACCACCAACCAACCAGATTTCGTAACGCTTTGATGATAAAATTCAGTTAATGCAGAGACCGTAGGTACTCCCTAGCGTTTAATCCGTATTTCCGGATCTATCTAGCGCGTTCGCTCACACGGTCGACCTTGTAAGAGTGACAGGGACGGCTACATTCGAAACTACCGACAACGGCTTTAAGAGTAGGGGGGAGGGGGGGGGGGGGGGGGGGGACTTTAGACGTTACTTAATTTTTGAAATTGTTATTTCAATCTAGGCCAGAAAGTTTTTAGACTTCAAGATCAATATTTACCTCGACTTCTGAAACAAAACACAAACAAAATAACAAGAACCGTTATCTCCGATCCAAAAAAGGCATCGTCTAATAAACAAACCTAATATTTAAATACTTGTTAGTGAGGCCGCATATTTGGGCTGCAACAAGACGCGAACTTTTCTAATTTTGTGCCGTGGAACTTACTGTCTAGTGTTGTCATGAAATGAGTCTATATCGATAGTCAATAAAAGTATAATATTTGATGGAAGCAACCAACGCTTAAGGACCCTGATCAATCCGTGTGTGTTTTGTCCGCCTGGCTGTTGTATTTTTAAAAGAAAAATCAATGCTTTTGTTCAATTACAAGTTTTTATAAGAACATTTATTTGTACCTAAAATATTGATTTTTATTTTTACAAGAAGACTAAATTAAGATCAACTATAAATCCGAACGAATTGAAGACTTTTAAAAGTCATAAGTAATTTATTTCTTAAAGAAAAATGGACTGCCGCAAGCGCGACTCGAACCCGCGAATTTCTTTAAGTGCTCTTTAGGCTGCAGCCAGCCATGATTCTTCACTGTTGCGGTTAGATAGATCATAGCTGGCTGCAGCTTAATGAGCACTTAGGCTGCAGCCTAAAGAAATTCGGACCGATGAGTAAGTGTCACGGTAGCTCAGTTGAGAGAGCAATCGCCCGGCTTGCGAGAGGTGCAGGTTCGTGTCCCGCCTGTGGCAGACCATTTTTCTCCAAATAAAGTAACAATTATTTATTTCTGTAAATGGACCATGAACTTTTATACGTCCCATTAAGCCGTACAACCGCTTCGGGAGGATTTATGGGCTGGTGTTACTTAGGTCAATTGATTTTCGCAACAGTTATCTCTCAGAAACACCGATATAATAATTATCGACATTTTGGGAAGCACTATCGCAGGGTCATTTAGTGTATTAAATAAACAACGTGCTGAATTTCTTATGAATGTTTGTTGGCCTTAAAACAATCTTTTTAACGTTGAATTGAGTTTGTTGTTCTACTGTTTAGGGAATATGTTGTTTAAGTAGGACAACAGGCTGGTTTCGGGTTTCGGTAACGAGGTTTTTATTGGTATCCAGAACGGATTACATGATAATTAATACTATAATAATACTAATATTTTGGGAAACTTTGAATTGACATTCGTCGTCTTCGTCCGACTCCAGCAAATCAATTATTTAATTCATTTTCGCCATTTCAATTCAAAATAGTATGATGCCCGTCGATTCTCCTCCCAAGTGTTATATTACCCACCGTACCTATTAGGTTATAGGCAGAAAAAGATTACGATTGAAATATAATAACAGGATTTAATAAAACGCATAGTACGAAAGATTAATACATTGTATATAAGTGACAATGTCTGTCCATTTGACAGTATCATATTACCTTGTTAGTTTAAAAAAGGTTTGCACCAACAGTACCCACCATCAGTTTTCAAAGAAAGAAAATCACCCTTTTTATAGTTCATTATTATAGCCGAAAAAGGTTGTTTTTAATATCTAAGAAAAAATTAACACAGATAGGAAGCGACTTTGTTATAAAATATGTAGTGACATTTTTTTATTTATTTTTTGTTTATTAAAATGGGTTCGCTCTTGACATCATTCTCCATCTAAGAGGTAAAGAAGATGTCGACGATGTAGCGAGCTTACCCAGAAGGTAAATAACAATACCAGACATAATATCAATGAAACGTTCCGGCCGCATGTTACATCGCTGATTAGCAGTCGGCGTTTCGTCGTAATCCGCCAACTTTCACGGACCAACTCGCCTCATCTCTATTTATTATCCCTGACTATTTTGCGGTTGCAAATTGTATTCATCTCGCGTATTGTCCAATGAATTGCATTTCAGTTTAGTTTCTCAGTTAAATATAATTGCTGCTTGTTGTAGGATTTGGTTTTGTGTCTTGAAAATGTTTCCGACATGGGTAATTAGGTCAATTATATTGTGATGAAAAAAAAAACGTAAATTTTTGTGTAAATTAACACCTAGTAAACTATTCTGATATAGTATACTACTCACATACCTACCTATTAGCGCCATCCCAAGCACGTGACGTTGACGTCTTTTTGCGTCATTAATACATAATTGAAAGATAATAACAAAAAAAATAAAGAAATCTTTTTATGTAAAAGCGGGAGTCCGCCGTGTAGGTACGTGTCCTCATTTCACATTATGTGTTTGACTTGTTTGTCATCAAAAAGATCAAACATTTTTTTTAAAAGGGATTGAAATAATTGGTCGTAACAAGGCAGGCTATTACGACAAACAACAATATTCCAAAGAAATAATATTCGTAATTGGGTTATTATTCATGTAAATTTTACGTTTGATTAGTTTCAGTATATGTTATATTTTGTTTTTTTTTGTATTTAGAAAAAAACCGAATCATACTCGTGTGAGAGGTAAATTAAAAATAAATGAAGCGTAGCATAGCAAGATAACTTTTTTGTGACACAATTACAAAAGCATATTTTTTAATGACCGATTATAAAGTACCTACTTTTGAAGTAAGTAAAAACTTCAATGTAAGTGTGCAGCCTTTAAAACTTGTAATCACAAATTAACAACTCATCATATTTTAAGAGCATATCGCATTTGTGACCATAGTCAAAACATCCTATTGATATAAACTTAAACAAAGAATACCATAGACTCGACATCCGCTACGTCATGCCACGAAAGAATGAGACAGTAATATGCGTTTCTCGGTAAGCGTGAAAGAGAGGCACTGATCTTTTTTTGTCTTTGTCATAGTTTCGCGTTTTTCATTGTTTGCCACAAAAGTTTGTGGCAAACAGTCGAGTACATACCGCGTCTAAGTTGTGTTGTGCCTCCGACAAATATTGGTTAGTTGGAAAAATTGTGTTCTGATTGGTGACCTTTCGTTGGAATTAGCTTTAGTGGTGCTAGATTTAGCACAAACTATGGTGAATTGTTCTGTACTAGGCTGCAAAAGCCGCAGCGAGACTCAAAATGAAAACATAACCTTTCATACGTAAGTACAGTGTTTTCTTATATTTCTGCTGGATAAATAAGCCAAGCAGAAAGGCAAAAATTTAGTCCAGGAACTAAATTTTTGCCTTTCTGCTTGATATCTGTGCATCAATATCCTTTAAATTATTTATTAAACCATTATAAACGCAACACAAAGCCGTTTTTGATGACTTATACAATAAACACATAGTAATCGACTTATGTAAATAATTTCTGTAGCCTGAGTAATTTACAAGGTTAGTAGCATTATCCACCCAATTTAAGAAGGTTAGACTCCCCAAAAAATGTCTAACAATGAAAGAGATTTTCAATTAGGTCGGATTATAAACATCTTAGTGTTGTCAGTCGAAAAAGAATAACGATACCCAGAATTATGGGAAAATACTAAATTCATGTTACTTGAATAAAATGAAATAAATTCCTGGATGGTGTCGTTTTCTTTTTTAATATTTTTTTTTAATCAAATCAAATAAATGTAACTTTGGATATTTACGTGAATAAGTATTTATGGTGAAAATATGTTTAACGTAACGTTCTTCAACTATCGAGCTACCTATACCTATTCTACCGTGTACCTGGGCATTGTATCACCGCCGGTACAAACAATTGACGACACGCTGAGGCCGGCTTGAGCTTGTTTTTTCCTTGTCTCAGATTTTTTTTACTAAGAATTCTTTAAGAAGACTAGTATTTTATCTTTATTTGAACTTGTACTTTCTTAAGAACCAATTAAACAATCCAATGAAACCGGTGGCATCAAGTATCTAATATATCTAATATATTTCGTTTGTATATTTTCAGATTTCCCTAAGAAGAAGCTGTAAGTAATGTTTGGTTGCGCGCTACTGGGCGACTCAGTTGGATACCGACTAAATATTCTCGAATATGTTCCATACATTTTGAAAATCTTTGCTTCCGCAGGACAAAGCAAAAGGTTTATCTAGAAAAATATCTATACCTGCTCTGTATATTCACGTAAGTAGACAAGACTTTGTGACCTACCGTTATTCCTATAAAATTGATTGATCATTATATTAGGGCAGGATATAAAATTAAAATTCAGTTTTTTTTTCTTGTGTAAATAACTAGCTGTTTGCCCCGGTTTCGCCCGTATAGCTAAATTATCTAAAGCTATATTATCCACGAGTTATATAGCTTTCGAAAGTTTATCGATAAAAGCTGTATGTAAATCACTGTAATCTGATTATGAAATAAATGCCTAAAATCATTGTTGACACTTTTATTTATGATCCTAAAATAATCCATACATACTAGTAAGTAATAGATAAGTTGAGTAAGGCTTTATCACAGTAACCTTTACATTATCAATTATATTAAGAACTATCACTATATGAGTTTTTAAGGCTGATCCTCGAAGGCAAGATTCCTGGCAAGAGATCACCAGGCCGACCCAGAAGAAAATGGATAGATGACATCAAGGACTGGACCAAACTTTGTTTTTATGACGAGCTAAAGAGAGCCGCTCAAGACCGCATCGGTTTCTACATGCTGACCTGCAGAAATTATTTATTTCTGACACTTAAAATTTGAATTTACAGTCACTCGATATTATTAAATGCTACGCTTAAACTAATTTTTTTGACGACCGCTTGGTGCAGTGGTCCACAGGTCAGACTTCTAAAACCAAGGGTCGCGGGTTCGATCCCCGCACGGTACAAGCATAAGTGTGCATGAACATGTGTGTTTGTACTGGTCTGGGTGTTTTCTATGTATAAAAAAAAAAAGTATTTAAGTATGTTTATCCGTTGTCTAGTACCCATAACACAAGCCTCGTAGCTTAATTTGGGACTAGAGAATTGGTGTGATGGTTGTAAAAAATAATAATAATAATAATAATAATAATAATAATTTATAGTAATTGATAAATTTCGTAGATGGCTTAAGATCAAGCCAAACTAGGGGGTAACGACGTTAATCTCTTTCTTATGTATGCTATGTAATGGAATAAGAGTAAAATCTGATAATATTCATAATAAGAATAGATATTATAATAATGTTCAAATTATTTCAATTTAGGTATGGGTAATTTTCATAATATGGCAACCCCGAAGTGTGATGTACTTTGAGTCTGTCCCTTACGGGTATACGCTGATGCCAAGTCTATGGTATTCTTTGTTTAAGGATATAAAACATTTATGAAAAAAATATCGTAATAATATATATAATACAAACGTTTATCCGTTGTCTAGTACCAATAACACAAGCCTCGTAGCTTAATTTATGGACTAGAGAATTGGTGTAATTGTTGTGAAATATTTATTTATTATTATTATTTATTTATTTATACTTAATAGGTACCTATAATAAATCTGTAGAAAGGTCTAATCTGTATATTAAATATATTTTTAAAATAACTATCAGGAGGTGATTAGGGATCGATACTTATGCCAAATATGCAATCAGTAAATTTGTCTGTCTGTCTGTCTCTTTGTCTGTATAACCGTTATAAAAACAAAAACTCGACGGATTTTAACGCAACTTGGTACAATTATTTTTCACACTACTGACCTAGTTATATACTTTTTACCACGCTACAATCAATAGGAGCAGAGCAGTGAAGGGAAATGTTAGGAAAACGGTAGAAGTTACTCCATTTTTTAAGATTCTTAGACCAATCTTAACAGATATTAGCCAACTGCACAAGTGTGAGCGCAATACACAGGTGCACTCACTGTGCACTCTCAAAGTTCGGTGAGACGGCAATTCGGCATGACCGGAGAGAGACCAGGCATAAATATTTAAAACATTGAAACCGCTAAAATGAATGAAATTGGTCGCATAAAATTTTAGCACCCAAACGAATTGGTTCGGGGAATTGTTTTGGCAAAATTAAAAGCTATTTACTCACATACAGCGTCAGTTTAAAAAAAGTGTTGCTAGTTATCGATAAAATGCGAATATCGATAGTACTAATAGGGCGATAAAATTTTAATTAATCCGACGTAAATGAGATTTAGGCCATTAAATAAGTAATTATTTGTAGCCGACTATGTCGTGTGGGCTTAAACATATGTCGGTATTCTTAAGTAATTAATTAAACATATCAATTGGAATACAAAAATTTAGGTACAGTGTGTATGATTAATCCCTTGATAATTTATTCTTTTGTCGGACGATATAGTCCGACTGATTCCCTTAAGGTTATTGATTGCGAATTCACAGTTGTGACGTGATCATCTTAAAACTTACGAAGGTCATATCTAATTATCAAAGAACAAGATAGATAGAACAAGGTTAATTTTAAAGCCAACATTTTATATGATCTGATGATACAAGCAAACTAGTACTTCTGTCTTCGTGTGCACAGAACATGCTTTATTTCTATGGTATGAATACAAATTCTTGTGAGCAAGTACTTACAAAGCAGCGTTTGCTTACAGACTTAGTTAGCTGGCTTAAAAAACTGGCCCAATGTATCACTGACATTTGTCAAAACTTAGACTTTTAATCTCATATCGACACTTTAGACTCACACTACACACAACTGTAGCAAGTAGGTGTTATGTTTCTAGCATTGGCGTTAGTCCAGCCCTGATGGCCTAATCTTTAAGTTTAAATCCATAGTTTCAAAAGTATCCGTCCTTGTTACTCATTCGATATTTACAATAAGAGAGAACGAGATGGCTAAAGTCATAATGGAAAGAGGTTTATGGAGTAGGGTTCTGGTCCAGCGCAGTTCATACATAAATTACAGATTTCTACAAATGCATTCTCCGGGAACGTTGCCATATCGCTTCTAAGGCTTCTTAGATGAATATGGTGATAGTGTCAGATAGTAACTTACTTGAAGAAGTGAAAAGTAGGTATTGACGTGACAACGTCTTATAAATTGGTTTGCCGGGTGACACTTCAAGAAACTGCGTTACGCTCCGCTCACGTTCCGCGCTCACAATGAGAGCGAGTGAGAGGCACGCGTCCCTTCGACTCGGGCATGGTTAGCCCGCCTAAGAGCGAGTGAGACAGACATAAAAAGTGAAAGGCACGCGTCCCTTCCACTCGAGCACAGTTAACCCGCCTAAGAGCGAGAGAGACAGAGCGAGAGAGAGAGATATTCACATTAAAATTATTTTACCACTCAAAGTCGTTGTCACGTAAAACTTTCGCCCGTATACCGACTTTACAGGCAACCAATTTTTTTTGTTATGTTTGTTATTATGTTCAGTAACCTTATTGAATCTATTTACTAACATTACGATATAATCCATCAACTTTATGCAACTGAGTTTCAAAATGGTTCATCGTCTACATCTCAAGATTTTAGATGGATCTTGTATTGATCACATGGTTAAAATGTTAATATTAAACCATAATATCTTATTTTGGTTTGTGCTTTACGTCAATTGTGATTTGAAGTATCGATGTATCGATATAATCGCATCTATCGTGATTCATATGTCAATTCAACAAATACGCACCCATTCGCGTCCTAACTACCTCAAGGAGCTACTCAAGCTACTACTAGCTCAAGGACTAGCGACAGTATATCGGCGAAAAAATTGGTTGCCTGTAAAGTCGGTATACGCGCGAAAGTTTTACGTGACAACGACTCTGAGTGGTAAAATAATTTTAATGTGAATATTCATTCGTATAACATGAACCGGTGTGTATGCCTATCTCTCTCTCTCTCTCTCTCTCTCTCTCTCTCTCGCTCTGTCTCTCTCGCGCGAAACGTGAGCGGAGCAGCGTAACGCAGTTTCTTGAGGTGTCACCCGGCAAACCAATTTATAAGACGTTGTCACGTCAAAATAAGTAAAAATAATATAAGCTTAAAATAAGTTGTATAGACCGAAGACTTTCTTTACCTGATCAAGGTTACAAACCTGTGTCTCAGGCTAAATAGAGCACAAATATTTTTTTTAAGGTATTAATTTGAAATAAGACACTTTGTACGGATTAATTCGCGATTTATTTAAACCTGACGTTTTATTTCACTACAGCATCCGTGGTCACAGGTAAACCGTTAAAAGTGTCTTATTGAAAGTGTTTGACGACCGTTTGGTGCAGTGGTCTACATGTCGGACTTTAAAACCAAGGGTCGCGGGTTCGATCCCCGCACAGTACAAGCATATGTGTGCATGAACATCTGTGTTTGTACTGATCTAGGTGTTTTCTATGTATATGTATTATGTATTTATTTACAAAAAAAAAGTATTTAAGTATGTTTATCCGTTGTCTAGTACCCATAACACAAGCCTCGTAGCTTAATTTGGGACTAGAGAATGGGTGTGATTGTTGTGAAATATTTATTATTATTATTATTATTTATTATTTCAATGTCTACTGTTCGCGTAAAACCGAAGAAACAATTAAGGTATTAAAACTAACACTATATTAAAACTATTAATTGTTTGAAACAAAGTTATTATGTAAGGTATGTCATGTTATAACTATTTCGAAAAGACATTACTATTTCTTTATAACTATTTTTTTCCTACTTCATTATTATATTTTACAAGTCAGCACTCTGCTACATCACAAAAAAATTAAGAGCGTCAGCACTTTTTATGATTTCAAAATTGTCATAACTGAAAACAATTGTCGGATTAATCTGCTGATTTTTGTACTATCGCAATAAGCAACATAATTTTCTACCCTCACTTCCGCTTTTATTCCAGCCGCGTTTTATCGTAAGCAGTTATCATACGAGATATATGTGACATATAAGCCCATGCGTACACATAAATTAATAATATATATGCGGGCCGTAACGTGGATAGCAATAACCTAAGTACGAATAAACAATACAGCGATTTGCCAAACGAAAATCAAGGTCAGATTCAACGACTCTTAATCAATCATGTGTAGTACTCTTTATATAAAAAATAAAGCTGTTCAAGATGAGACGATCGATTCCGTGCATTATGTATAAAAGTTATAGGTAAACAAAAAAGACCTTCTTACTTTAGATATTCTTTCAACAAAAACCCTGGAGCAACTTACATTCAAGCTGCACAGCCAAGCCTTTTAGAAATATGAATATCACACCTGCTGCAAAATGTTTAAAGTAATAGGCCCGTGTTAACAACAAATAATGTCTTCACAAAGTGTTATGGGGTAAAACTATCTGTGCAAACTTAACATAGGTTTAAGGACTTATTAGAATTAAAATCAATCGAAACATATACATCGAAAGATGACATTTTCATATTTGACGTCAAATGACTTGAAGTATGGTCAAAGTAGAAAATACCTCAAAAAGAGTTTTTTTTTAAGTTTGAGAAATGAGAAAATAGTTATTTGTTATACAAGAGTGCATAGTTGCTTTTTAACCGCGTGTTCGATTTTGATGACCGAGCAAGCGAAGGAATCAAAAGAGCACGGGGTGAAAAATCTTTGCACTCGAGTGCAACACGTAACTTTTCACTCCACCTCAGCGAGGAAATGACTAAATGCAAAAAAAAAACGTTTACAATCACAAGATAGGTACTTTTATTTCAATCTAGGTATAAACAACTACATTATGACAGGTAAGTATTACAGAATAATCTTTAAATTATAACAAAATAATGCGTGGAAAAATTGAAAGTAATGTTGCTACAGTTATTTAAATTGAGTGTAATATTTTTGTTAGGTACTGTAATATTGGTGTTAGTCACTTGTGTACTGTTTTAAATACTTCTCGCGTGATTGTTGAGGGAGAAAACTCATTTGCGCATTGTTAACAGTTTCAGTCAATTCTGTTGGCGTCAAACAAACTTCCTCGTCGCTAGAATCACTCATTTAGTTTTTTCACTTGTTTTCAAGTTTCTTGTTTTTAATATAAGGTTTAAAATGACGTGAAAAAATGTCGCGTAAAGAACCGCCTTCAAAGCAAATTGTAAAAAGAAGACCAAGAAGGTTCCGAGTCTGAGTTTTTGACTAATTAAAAAAAAGTTGTATGATATATTCGGCACCATAGCATATTTAGCAATAAATAGGTTTAATGATTTTTTAATTAAAAAACTTAGTGCACACGATGCCTTAAATTCAATTTGCTTTATCCTCTAGTGAATAAAAACGGCTTTTCTACTCAGATATTGAAGAGCAAAAATACTCTTTCCGAGATGGTGGGATGAAAAAAATATTTTATACATATAAAAACATACTATGCATAGTGGTTAGTACCAACCTTTTAAACATAAAATGCTTGTGTCAGAAAGTCCCGCTCTCTTAGTCTCATTTTTTGCATGCTATTTTAAATATTATATTATACAAGTGTAATTGCAATAAAGTAGTTTAGTTAATAGATTTAACAAAAGTTAATAAACATACGAAATTTAAATGCATATACAGTCTTAACACAGTTACTCAATCGTATAAAACGCACAAACTTACTTACTAAGTATAAGTTATATTTTCATGTAATATGAGTTATTAAATAGTTATTAAATATATAATAGCACAAGCATTTTCAATGCTTAAAATGTTGGACCCAATTACTGTTCCACGAAGTTAATGTAAAGTAATAGATATATTTTTAATTTTCAATAACTATGAGTAAACCAACCCTCAGTGGTTTGCCTGAAATACGTTTTTTAACAATATCCATTCTCTGTTCACGGTACATTTTTCAGGGCATGTTTTTTGTCGGAAAAATCACATGCTTTTCACGAAACTCCACCAATTAGATGAAAAGCTCTCAATTTTCCGGGGTGAATTAAAATCTGAGTGTCAACCACGTCGGATCCAGTCTTCTAATTTATAACATAGCGTCCCTGCCATTCATAGTGGAATGGTAATACGAATGAGCGGAATGGCTTGATATGAAAATATGGTGACTGCCTTCCACAGTAAGGTCTCTGGTCCCAGGAGAGAAGGTTGACACGGAAATTATTTTGTTAAAACGACTTTTCATTTTACTGACGGCATATTCGATGCTTGTAATTTAATAAGCAGGATTTTTTAATTTCAAAGTGTTTGTGACAAATTTGGTTTAGAACATGCTTAAGAAAATATCTCAGATTTTGAAGAGTTAACAATTTTTACATTCGTAAATAAAACAGTAGATAAAATAAAACAGTGAGATAGCATGCAAAAAATACCCAGTGTTTTTTACGTAAAAAATCCAACTTTGAAGCAGTGAAAAAAACCGATACCTATTTTAGTGTACCTATTTTATCTTCGAGTGCCCACTCATCTTTCGCAGAAATATAATGATCATTAGAAACGAAGACGTAACCTATCAAAAACAAACAGTTTCGAGACCGCTAACGACTTACGAAACCATTAAAAACTAAGATGTCTGTAAACTTAGGAAATTGCGAGTCATACTAGGCGACACTTATTTTAGAATACACAGTATCTAAATTGGTATTCAGTATTTCAACTATTTTCTATTCGGATAAAATAGTTTTTCATATATAAAAAACGTGGTCGGCTTTATGCAGAACGTCTTTGCGAACTGGCCACTGCAAAGCGCATAGATAATGCGAATTTGCGGAAGTCCCAGTTTTAAAAAAAAATCGTCTCTTGTGTGGAAAAAGATGGATGATAAGTTATTGAAAGAAAATTAATAAATTTGAACTTGTATAGTTAATTACTTTAGAAGACAAGCGAGCAATTTATTTGAAATATGTATAGAACCATCACCATTGTGTTAATGGGTGCCTTTAATATAAATATTACATAATATAAATGTTGTGTTAGAGGCACAACCATCATGAACATAGCTTCGAAGCTTATTTGCTGGATTTTCGTAGACTGTGGTTTCCTTATAGTGAAAATAAAACAAGTACCACGTGATAACGAGTGCGGGCTAGACAAATTTATTGCTAGTACAATAAAGTTTTCCCAACTTTATTTAAGCTGAGATCTTTCATAGAAAATTGCTGCAATTCTAGTTTAAAATAGTAATGTGTGTGTAAAAGAGAATTTCTTGCTCCAATATTATATATCCGATGACAGTTACTTTAATAACGTGTTAAAATTTTCAGTATTTGAGCGAGGAATCATATATATTTGATTTCTATAAATGGTTAGTTTTTTTTTTCATTTCTTCTCCTGTCTTGTCTTTCATTTTTTGGGATAGATATAAATAAAGATTATTTCTTAGTTTGTCATGAGTGAACATCAAGATGCTGGGACGTTTTTCCCAATAAGATATCACATTAATCAAATAATACTCTAACTTGCCAAACCTATTTTTGTCAGCATTATAGAAATCCAATCAGAAAAATAATATAACAATACGATATTGTGTTACAATTATTAGTCAGGTCAATGTAAGTTTTCTCAAAAATTTATGACAAAAAATTGGTTTCTCACGCCAAATGAAATCCAAGCTTATTTTACAAGGTTTTATTTAGTAGTTTGCCTGTAATTAAATCTTGCAAGCTAAATTTTACCCACTTCCCAGTGTCCAATTGAGCTGAAAATGTACACACGTTTAATTTCGATGACAATGCAATATTTGATTATAAAGGACAGATACATTTTATAAAACCGGTCAAGTGCGAGTTGGACTCGCGCACCTAGGGTTCCGTACAAACCTGTAGGTATATAAGTAAAAGTTCACCCATCACGGGTATTATAGACTTAAGTATTTAATATAAATTTTAAATTTAATATCTCAACGCGTTCATGAGATAAGGTGTAGTAACTTTGAAATTTTCAAAATAGTCAAAAATATTTTTGAAAAATATTTTTTTTATATGATGATGAAACTGAAAATTTACGGTTTTCGTAATTTTTCCTGTATGTGTACTATAAGACGTGACTTCGTACTAAAATTCAAGATTCTAAGTTTACGGGAAGTACCCTGTTGGTTTTGATTCCCGTGCGAGTTTCGAAAATTTGCGGCCTAAATGGCTGTATCTTTTGATTGCGTTGGCTTAGAATGTTGATTTTTCTACAGCTTTCAGGGACAGTAGACCTAAGTATCATATAGAAGTTGCAGTTTGATACCTCCACGCGTTCCTGAGAAAAACGGTCTTGACAGACGGACGGACGGACGGACGACAAAGTGATCTTATAAGGGTTCCGTTTTTTTCTTTTGAGGTACGGAACTCTAAAAAGTAAAATAGACAACTTAACCTCACTTATAAATTATCAACCTTATTGAACCATTGAATGTCTATTGTTTAATGGATATCTATCTTATTTCTTGGCTGTCATAAACATATGTGGGCTGAAGAGAGCCTTCGTAAGTGAAAGTTGACTACAAAAACAATTAAAAAAGATAGCCCATCTTTGTAATTAACACCGCAATTAAGCTTTTGTCTTACATAAAGTCAAAAGAAACAAATCTTAGTATTAATCAGTAGCTTTACAACAAATTAATTTGTTTAGGCTTTAGGAGCGTACAATTATGAATAAACATTACTCAAAAATGAAATCCTTTCAAGAAGTGTGAAATATTATTTTGGGTAAATGAATATGGCTAAATTTAAAGCTTTTCACGTGAAAGGGTTCTTGGTTTAAATTGTATTTCAAAGTTTTATAAACAAAATTATTAAATTAGAGAAATTAAATTAAATATTTGTAAGTTAATGCATTAAAGTTACTTACGCGCTTGAGTTGACGGAGAACCATGAAAGTGTGAAAAGATTTATTTAAAAAACATTAGAAAATATTTTTCTTATCACTAAGGGGTATGAAAAATAGATGTTTGTTTCTCAGACCTACTCAATACGAGTATGCTAACAAAATTTCATGAGAATTGGTCAAGTCGTTTCGAAGGAGTACAGGAACGAACATTGTGACACAAGAATTGTATTTATAAATATATGTATATTTACCACGATGTCTGCCTGGTCCGGTACCCAGGTAAGGTCTTTCTATTTTATTTTTGTTAAGTTTTCAGTGAATGGAAAACAAATTGGCGAAAATTTCACAAAAATATTTTGTGTGTATTTTTTCTGTGTTCAAATTCATTTCAGTTTGAACCAAAAATCGTTTTTAGAGCTCGTTTCATGATCTATCCAATTCGTTATCGGAGCAAGTTAAAATCGGTCAGTTATTTCGCTGAAATAAAATTCGCTGAAGCATTTTATTTTCAGCAAAAAATAATAGCGATGGTCAAGTGAACGGGTTATCGTCAATATACCGTGTGCAAAAAGATTTGGGTATGAAAAAAAATATGGTAGCAAAAAATTAAATGTAGCAAAGTTAAAAGATTTACATTACAAAACATCAATGGAAAGCGGTCGGTTGTGATTTGTTTTATGTTTTGGAAATGAAACAATTTTAAATCGTTCTAAAAAGTAAACATTTGGTCCAAAAGGCAATCTTTATATAACATGGTACGATTTGAAGTCAGTTATGTCATTTATAACAATCAGAGGTTTTTAAAAACTTATATAACTCCCTTATCATGACACTACAAAATCAATAATTTGTTATGCAAAACAATAATATTGACGACCGTTTGGTACAGTGGTCTACATGCCGGACTTTTAAAACCAAGGGTCGCGGGTTCGATTCCCGCACAGTACAAGCATATGTGTGCATGAACATGTGTGTTTGTACTGGTCTGGGTGTTTCTATGTATAATATGTATTTATTTACAAAAAAAGTATTTAGGTATGTTTATCCTCTAGTCTAGCACCCATAACACAAGCCTCGTAGCTTAATTTGGCACTAGAGAATTGGTGTGGTTGTTGTGAAATATATAAAAAAAAAATATTCGTCAAAGTGAAAACCTACACAGACGACAGCACATTACGCTACGAATTCCATCGCTCTTATTAAATGCGCATAAGATGCCACAGATTTTACCTTGACGTGCTGTCATGTGGACTTGTGTCATGAAAAGAAAAATGACTCTCCTCAATTCAAAATTTTACTAAGTAACTATTCCTGTCCTCATTATGGCAACACTTACCTTATACCTACTATTTTATCGCTCTAATATTTTACTCTCATAGGTAATCTCTCAGTACCAAAGAATTAAGTACTGCTGCGATCTCTTTATCCCCAGAATAACAATAAACAGCGAGATCCTAATTAAAATCTGTGTTGAGCCGTCTGAGACACAACAAGTTCAATCTTATCAAATTTCGGAATCTCCGAATTAAGTCTTTAACAATATTTTGAGATCGTGTAGCGCGTTGCGGTGTAAACAAGGCTTAAACGCGGTTAAGCGAGGCTCAGTACCGGTAAAAACGTGGAGGTGTGATGCTAATTGGATGTGACGATCTCTTTTAATCAATAAATATTTAATTGGTTTAATTGCTGAGTGTCTTGTTGCTTAAAAATATGTTCATATGGATCACATAACACTGCGTGATGTTAGACTTTTGAGTTAGTTTACGTAAGTGCTTGAGACAATAAAAGGTAGTACCGTCACCTAGACGGGAGAAAAATCATTATACTGCCTCTTATTATTGATCAAATGTTTGTTCTTAGTATGAGACACTTGTACGCTCAAATGCATTGCACTGCATAAGTAAGGATGACCACGAACATCCTACCTTCCTAATGTGTTCAAATTTCTGCTTGCTGCTTCGACTAGATCGTGCTTTCTTTATTGAAGATCGTCTACCGTATAAAAATCTTTCATGTCGTTGATAATAATCTGTTGCCATCAGTCCCAGTCTTTGGCTTATATTAGGCTGAGTTGTTTGATTTGTCAACACCCTTTGTTAAGCCCACACTACTTCCGACTGACATCACTGATTAAGGATAGAGTATCCGGTAGCATATTTAAACCATGTAACCTTGAATCAGAAAAACACCGGATGACAACCGGATTTCATGTCTTCGCATCTCTATCGTCTACGTTCATGGTTTAAGTAGGTACTTTAGAATTGTGAGGTCCTTGGTCATTTTTGATACCGCATCTAAAATTAGTAGATCCTTGCAGTAGCTTCGCTTGCCGAGGTAAACGACGCCACTTCCGGCTATTATTCCGCGGGCCACAATTTGCCTTTAATAAATCAGTACCGACGGAACCCACCATTGTTTACGGTCCGCAAACCGTAATGATCGTATGCGCCGTATCGGTAAGCTAGTCTATGAATAGACACCTGCAAGGAATGGGTAGACAACTTGTCTGTGATACTTCATGTACAAAATACCGAGAAGTTTACAATTGCACTTTGGTAGGATAACTTTTACAAAAACTAATAACGTTGTCCTATTTATTTTTAGTTGAATTAGCCGCCACTATCAACTTTGTTAGCGCACAACTAAACTATGACACTCACGTTAAAGTTAATTTTTGTTGCTGAAACTATTTTCATACTCAGTTTAAAAGCTAGAGCCTTTGAACTAATCGCTGGAGAGATGAGTAGTTTCAATTAAGTAAACGCACAAACGTTACCCCTTAAAACCATGCGCCCATTTAATTAGCAAAATTGATTTGTAATTCTCTCCTTACTGACCGGACTTTCTAACATCTCCTTGATTTCATAAAAAAATATTTTTTACCAACAGCGTGCTTAAGACCTAGTCATTCATTAGATAGATTAACACTTTATTGTACATCACATAACAAAAAATACAGACAAGTTTAACAAAGAAAGATGTACAATTTAGGCGGTCTTATCGCTTGTAGCGACCTTTTCCATACAACCTTCAGGTAAAGAGTTAGAAGTTAGTTAGAGTTAGTTAGTTATTAGATGAGTTCAGTCTAAAAAGGCCAGCCTCCTAATCAAAATTCTAATTTTTGAATTTAGATCATAAACTGATTGCGGTGTCTTTATGCGAACGAATACCATCTAAAACCTGCTCTCTCTCTCTCTCTCTCTCTTTGCTGTAATGATAGTAACTGATTTCTGTAACACAAGGGCTGCTCTTTCTAAGAACTAGTTAGTCTATGCATGTGTCGTATCAGTATAATGTTCCTTAATGGCTGCTTGATACCGTACGGCGAAATTATATGCCATTATTTAGGGCACTTCGCGATTTTGTTAAGCCTAATTTATTAACTAAGTTATATCGATCTGATAACAGAAGGGTCAAATCGCTAGAGGCTACAGTTCTCATTGAGTGCCATATAGTCATTTTGATATAGTAATATAATTTCACACTTCACACTGTGGAGTTAAATCTTGTTTGAAACAAAATTAAAAACACGCTAGATGTCATTTATAGCAATAATAAATAATATTATTAATGTCGGGAGCTCGAATCCTCTCTGATGACCGGAGCCGAAAATATTTTTATAAATGTCTTTTCGATAATAAATGAATAAATATACAACAACATCACATACATTAATCTGACTCCGTGGTAAGTAGCTTAAGCACTTGTGTTACAGATAACAGATTCAACAGTGGTATTACAAATAAACAAAAATAAATACACACCTAGACCAGTACAAAAAGACATATTCATGCACACAAATGTTTCTACAGTGCGGGGATCAAACCCGCGACCTCTTGGTTAATAGTCAACTTCTTGACCATTACACCAAAGTGGTCGTCAAAGCGATGTTATTACAAGCATTTTACACGTAGTAGCTTACAATATCTCTCTTTTATGATTTTTTATTTAAACAACGCCGTTGTACCAAAAAGTCTAGTAAAAAGCTGTCCTATGTAGTCAACGTAATCGTTGCCATCCATTTTATATTGTTTCTCTTGCGCATTGTGGCTAAGGGGTTCTGTCAACTGCTTTAGCATTTCATCTACCACCAAAGTGACTACCGGTGTGGCTACGAGGAATGCATCAAATAATATTTATTTATTTGAGCTGTATTGCACAACAAAACTATTCCTTTTTCATTCCTATAACAAATGTTCTTTTAACCGAATGTTGTGTGGCAGAGATCGCTACAAGCGATAAGACCGCCTAAATTGTACATCTCTTCTTTGTTAAACTTGTCTGTAATTTTTGTTTTGTGTTGTACACTAAAGTGTTTTAGATTAACACTTTATTGTCTATTGTCTTTGTACAAAAGGTGGACTTAACGCCGTAGGGCATACTCTACCAGTCGTACCTTTGGGCTGAGCAGAAATAATAAACAGGCTTCTAATAAAAAAGGTTTTAACGTTAGCGACTAAAAGAAACTTAAAGCATACCAACGAGTTTGGTTTTAACTACAAAAATGTTTAACAATAGTACAAGTAAAATACTAAAAGAAACACCTTTGTAATTGTGTGTGCCCTAAGCCTGTTCTCAGCTTTAACCCAGTGAAGTCACGGCTTAGGCTGTACACGTTTGAAATTAAATTAAACCAAGCCTCGGTAATAGAGTTGGAGGCAGCGATTGCTCACAACCAGGTCACTGAATTCGGTTCATTGAAGTTAGGCTATAATATAACGTTTGGGTTACAGCCAGTTATATTAAATTGGACTGAGATGCACCTAGTTTTACTTGAAGTATTATTATTTACCTTGTTATTGAGTTCGCGATATTTGGATCCAGTTACAAGTGTCTTGATCACGGAATAACTACCTGGAACTCAAAAAACAAAAGTTTCATGTGATGAATCTCGTGAATAATAACTATCCAAATTCGAAAAGACGTGACGTGATTCGTTGTGAACGCAAAAAATATTTAATAAATAAAACTATCCAAATGTTAATGACCAATTCAGTTTGATGCAATATAGTATTACTTGATTTGTTCAAGTTTTCAATTGATGACTAAAATACCTACGGCTCTTAATTAGATTCGTTTATCACTTGGTTAACAGTATCTCATATATCTTAACAATAAACATTTTAACTATCTAAAGATAATTTATTATTGAAACACGTGAGTTTTTTTTTCGTTGTAACCTTTCAAATTACCGAACAAATTTAGTAGATTAAACATTTGTGCGTTAATATATAAAGAGTGTGTTATGATAGTAACTGATTTCTGTACCACAAGGGCTTAAGCTACTTACCACGGAGTCAGATCGGTGTGTGTGACATTGTTTTTCAAATAAAAAGCTTAAAGAGATATATAATATATATAATTCACGTCTTAACACATCCACGGACACTGCACGCCTACACACGTTATAACAATAAAGCTTCTATTGTGTCTGGTAGATTGTCCGTTAATGTGTTAAATACCTAATGAGTTAAGGTATAATTAATTAAGGTGGTGTGGACATGTTAGTCGTATGGGTGACTGCAGACTCCCTAAATCTGTTTTTACTCGGAACTGTCAACAGGAAAGCGGAGTCACGGGGGACAGTACCTGCGCAACAAGGATGTATTGAAGCGCCACCTTAAAGCCTGCGATGTACCATATGAGCGTTGGGAGGAAATGGCAGAAATGAGACCAGAATGGCGCAAAAAAGTCAAACAAGGTGTAGCTTCTTTTGAAGACGCTCGGTTTAAACACCTGGACCTAAAGCGCCATATTCGGAAAACCCGACCCAAGCCCTCCTACACATATGCTTACAATAACAAGGGACAGCTTTACTGTATGCAGTGTGATCGTATATTCAAAACCAAATTCGGTTTCGCGAGTCATCTGCGAGCCCATGAGAGGAACCTCCACGGGTAAATCTTACACGATTGCAAGGGTCGCCGTCGTCGGACACGACGAGGAGGTCTATATATACCTAATGAGTTGCAGTTGCAGTTTTGCTGCTAATCACTGTAACGCCATTTTAACGCTACACTTTTCTGTCTTCCAAAATTTGCCGTTTCGCATCCATTTTTCGCAAAAGCTGACAATCCATAAAGAAAACTTTAAACAGCTTCAACAAAATAGTATATTTGCTTACGGATTGCTATGCGGTTCCGAGGCGTTGCCCGATTGTTGATACGGAGACACAGTCGACATCCGCTATAAAGTACCTCGGGAGCTCGCAAACAAGCCGACGAGGCTCGCGGCCTTTTTATGATGCAAAGGAAATAAATCCGAGATATTCTGCCTTGGCCGCAGGTGTGGTTCAAAGTACAGGCTGAAGCGATTCTAGCAAGGTAC
Source organism: Pyrausta despicata (assembly GCA_963921415.1). NCBI lineage: Eukaryota > Metazoa > Arthropoda > Insecta > Lepidoptera > Crambidae > Pyrausta > Pyrausta despicata. Next base: position 12,720,671 of record OY992861.1, on the reverse strand, counting down.
TCAAGTTATGCTGTTGATCCCGGTTTATATCGATAGATATTGGTTGTTAAGTCTGGCCAAAAGTCCTCGGGCGGCTTATTAACATTTGACGGCAAGGTTGGTCACATTACTTACACACATCCCTCCACTAATCAGCACTGAGCTGGCCTGGTGGAGTATGGCTCGTATCACCTCATAGTTGAGCTGACGCTTGTGCCCAGTAGTAGTGGGCTGTATGTGCTGATAAGATGACATGAGACTACTTAATAACATAAATCAACTCAAGTTTCAATAGTGGTAAATTTTACAATGAGATGTTTCACTGAATAAGTTAATACTCGTAAATACAGGAAAAGGCGAAAAAAACACTTAGGGAGTAAATGAAAGGAAGTGTTAAAAAATAATCATGGGAAAATTTTTATAAACACAGCTCCAGAACGCGAAACATCTAATAAATACGGGCAGAGACTAGACAAAGAATCTCATTTTTATTAGTGTGGCAATGATTGCTTGTGCTTGTGAATAGGGCTCGAATTTTGTTTCGAAATTTTGTTTCGATTGAAACTGCCTTATAATTTAACTTTTTTTCAAGTTCAACAAAAAATGAAAAAAGAAACGAAAATCAGCGAATGAGTCAAATAAAAAAAGCTGGTGAGCTTTGACCAACCATGGCTAAGAACCACCGTGATTAATTAGCTTTCCAAAAAAAACGGCACTGAAATCGGTCCATCTTTCCGGGAGCTACGATGCGACAGACAGGCACTTTCTAAAACACAAACACAGAGCAATACATACACATACAAACAGACACACCCTTTTTTTCGTTGGGGGTTAGCATAGTTTTATACTTTTATTTATTTATTTGTTTATTAGGGACAACAACAGCATTATAACTTAAAAAATAACATGAGAAAATAACTTAATTAGCCAATTACAGTTGACCACGAGGTAATAATAAGTCAAAGAGGTGAATATGACGTTGACAGTAAGCAGTATACAAAAAGATGCTTTGGTGAAAGTCTGTTACTTGTGCCACACACCGTGATTCTCGAAGAAAACAAGACAAAATCACAAAATGCTTCCGCATTTTCGTGTTTCAGGCGCCGTTGTATAGTGAACCAGTAAAAACTATAAAGATACGAATAAGTCAACTTGACTTAACCTAGTGCTATAAGGTCTAGTTGAAACGAAAATATAGCTGTGAATTCTCTACGATTTTAATGACAGTAACGACCCTTTTGGTTCACACACATTCTTCAGCACATCAAAAACTAGCGTACCTTCAAATAATATCAATAAACTATTTAACAAAATGCAACGACATTATTATATAGATGATGAAATCATGACTAAAGCTGAAAAAGATAATTATTTTGCTTTAAATTTCCACTAAGCAACGTCAGCGCAGGAACCCAAATACGACCAACTGTATCCACTTGAAAAAACTAGAGCTGGAAATCGCAGGACTTACAATAATAATAATAAATAATAATAATAATAATAATAAATTTATTGATTCTTAAAACAAGTACAGAGTATCTACATAAAAATATATGACTAAGCAAAAAATTCTCAGAAGAAGATAGGGATTATTGACGTCTATACTAGTTTATATATAAACTGTGTGACAGACGCCAATTCTTCCATACTGTTACATTAGAAAGGTAGGTAATGGTGCCTAACATATACCATATATATACTCGTATTTATAAGTGATCCAAAAAGGAGATTTAGGTAGGTAAGTACTACACTGGTGTGGGTGTGTGTGTGTTGTGTGTGTGTGTGTGTGTTATGTGTGTGGGTGTAAGTGTGTGTGTGTGTGTTTGAGTGTGAGTGTGTGCTCGTGGGGTGTGTGTGTGTGTGTATGTGTGTTTGCGTAAGACAGGAAGGAAGATAATAAGCACGTGCGTTGTTGGGTGGTTAGTATGTATGTAATAGTTTGAGATTAACAAAGGGCGCTTTTAAGTTTGAATTTGAATTTGGATCATTACTCACATTATGCTGTCTTCAAGAGGTCCTCCGTTTCGTGGTAGGTAAGTTTTTGTAACCATTTTTTGAGGACGTCTTTTACTTTCGCGACTGGGCTGATATAGAGATTTAGAATTTTATTTAATTTGTTATACAGATGAGAGCTACGAACAAAATATTGTCTACCTGCGAGGTACTCACATCGTGTATTATAACTTTTATATTTTGCTAAACGGTCATTGTGATCGTTTTAATTCCGACATTGAAGCCAGTATTTGTCATTAGAATTTGCATTTAGCTTGATTAATCATTTCATGAAAAGCTGTAAATTTAACTCAATTTTGTAATTTATTAAAATGGTCAAAACTAAACGTCGACCATCAATTTGGATACTAAACTAATAAAATTCAACGCGTTATCTACGCGATCTCTCTCAAATTTATCGTGCCATGGATGAACAATCGTATTTCACGGTTCGAACTAGATTTTTTCAAACAGAAACTGACGACTGACGTATTGGCTGACCCAGTTATGTCATGAGCAAATCGCATTTTTACAAAATCCGCGAACTCCGACGCTAACGCGTGGTGCGTGTGGGTCATGGAAAATTGGAACCGATGGATGCCAGGAGAAACAGTAAAAATCTGTCTAGAACACCAAAGCTGTTAGGACGAAATACAAAACATTATTTGCCGAAACATTTATTCACATCAGTGATTTCGCATTCCCCTATTTTACTCGTAAACATAATTATTGTTAAGGTGCGTCCAGAAAGTTTTGGGAAAAATATTTTTATGTATGACAGTCTGGCTGGTTATAATTTATTTGAAAATATCTTTCTTTTTTTTTAAGTAAAACAGAAAAAAGATCATCATCATCATCAGCCTATATTTGTCCCACTGCTGGGCACAGGCCTCACCTCAACTATGAGGTGGTGCGAGCCATACTCCACCACGCGGGCTCAGTGCGGATTGGTGGAGGGGTGTGTGTAAGGTAAGTGACCAACCTTACTGTCAGATGTTATTAAGCCGCCCGAGGGCCTCCGACCAGGCTTAACAACTAATATCGATCGATATTAACCGGGACCAACAGGTTAACGTGCCTTCCGAAGCACGGAAATGTTTGTAAATAGACGTCACTTAAATGGTAAAGCATCTCAAAAAAAAAGATACATTCCGATTTTTAAACTTCCCTTCACTTTTTTATCGAGCCATTTTAGCTCGAGCTCATTGTTACAGGTGATGATTCCTGGATTTATCAGTACAATCCAGAAAATAAGCGCCAGTCAACGGTTTGGATGTTTTAAAACGAAGCAAAGCCTACCAACGTGAAGCGATCCGGAAGCGGTGGAAAGATTTTGATCGCGAGTTTTTTTTAAGGGTGAATTGCGCAAACAGAAAAAACACACGGCAAACGTGAGAACGGGTGTACAAGATGCTGATATAGGATTATGTATATTTTATTCTTGGTAGAATAAGACCTCCTCTACCTTGGCAAAAAAAATTGTTGAGTTACAATATCGGATAACATGCGAAAAAAAAAGAAAGTGTCATTTTATCATAACAGTGACCTGTCCTAAACTCTATTCGACTCACAAAATAAGTTTTCCTGCAAATACGAATAATTAATTGAATGTAAGTATAGTTTAATTTCATTGAAGTTTATATTATCTATCTACAAAAACTATTTTTGTTTATTTAACTACGTTGTTATAGATTTGACAACCAGTCAACTTTTGTCCGGCGAAAAGTTATCATTTTAGAGGACAGTATTTTTCGTAGAGAATATTCCGTCAAAATGGCGCCTGTTGTGCTCTCCTTTCCTCTCCCCACCTCGGATCAGTGCGGCTTAAGCCCGCTGCGCGAACGCATCGGTCGTGACGTGTTGTGGTTTCCCGCTAAAAGCGTAAGTTTATCATTTCAGTGATGTGGGGACAAAAAAAATTCAAAAAAATGAAGTATGGTAATCGCTTAATAAGCAAATAACTTGTGGTTGTGGGAACCAACCGCGCGCACGTAACGTTTGGCCGAGTAAGCATTTATTTTCTAAGCAAACTATGTATCTTTTATTGGCACTCAATAAAACGACACGGTACCAACAACATGTGTTTAACTTAAAATATCCCTCATCGACTACATCAAGAAAACCACACACTTCATGGCGACCCTGCCACACCGGCCAACTTAAAAGAAGATTTTTTGAAGCGGAGCTACCCATAAATATATGAAATTCATGGAATAAATAAGAGAAGATGGGAAAATCATACTCCAAGGAAGAAGTCGTCGTCGCACAAAATGCCAACGGTGAAGCAAGTGCAAATACGAGCTGGAGCCTCACGAAAGCGATCACATCACCCAAACTCTAATTATCGTCGCTCTTGTCCTAATCGTCGCAGCGGGTTTATACTACACCTTCAAAAAATGCCGCAGAAGCGCTGTCAACACCTTGAGGCGAGAATTGAACGCGATCTCCATTGAGAACCTCGCTCGCCCATCCAACTAATAAGAAGAAAGAAGAGGAGTCCAGGGTTATCCCGGCCCACATCAAGAGGTGTCCAGGGTTATCCCGGCCCAAATCAAGAAGATGCCATGTTCCTGTAGCCTCGCTCGCCACGTGCCGCCAACGTGCTACGCCCCGTCACTGTGCCGCTGACGATGAACGTCTTCACGTCGACGCCCTATTAGCTAAGTACCTTAGATATATTAATTTTTATTAGGTAATGTCATTGCAAGAATTAAGTAATGTATATAAAAGTTTAAAAGAGATTATAGAATATTTAATTAAAGTCGGGCCAGCTCGTAGAACTACTTCCGATGCTGCAAAAAATAAATTTAGGGAAGCTCATAATTTGTATAGTCGTTTGGAGTATATTTCGTCAGATATTAAAGCAAAGATAGAAAATTCTGAGATAAGTAACGAGAACTTACTATCAATTAATAAGTGCATAGACGATATACATACTTTGTACAAATCTATTCTTAGTTTATATTGTGTTTCTCAAGAGTCAAATTTCGAAGATTGTGTGGAAAATATGGCTACGGCAAATAATTTTGATTTAAAAACGGCTTTAGCCTTATTGCCGGTAATGACAGCCCAAGAGAGCGTCATTATTCAATTAATAGATAGCATTCAACTTTATAGCGACATGCTTAACGATGAAGGGAAAAAACAATTAATAAACTTTGTTTTAAGAACTAGGATTTCTAGTGGAGCCAAGCTAAGATTAAAATCAAGCTACTTAACTATAAATGATTTACTAAAAGATATGCGTACACATTTAATACAGAAAAAGTCTGCAGTTGCTATCCAATCGCAGCTCAACTCGATCAATCAAGGTCGTAGGTCTATTGACAAGTTCGGCTCCGAGTTAGAACAACTGTTCGTTAACCTAACCATAGCACAATCCGACGGAGATAGTAATAAGTTCGATGTACTACGTCCCTTAAACGAGAAAATCGCAATAAAACGGTTCGCTGACGGATTGTCCGATTCGCGCCTAAGCACCATTATTGCCTCACGACAGTTCCAGTCCCTCCCGGAAGCCATTCAAACAGCTTTGGACGAAAGTTCTTTATCACCCAAGATAGAACAGGTCATGAACGTCAGACCCTATCGCGGCAATGGCAATGCCAATAGGTCCGGTCCTAGACGCGGTAACGCCACGCCCAGATATAATTCGGGTAATAATAACAACCAAAGTTTTCAACGCGGTTGTAGGACTTTTCACAACTCTTATAGAGGCCGCTCATCTCGAGGTAATGGTCGTGGAAGATACCAACAAGGTACCCCACGAGGTCGATATGGTCCATCTCATGCTAACACGAATGTAGGGACTCAACCCCAGCATACATACGTAGCTCAAGTACAGCCGGAGCAAACCGAGAGTACGCAACAACGTACCCAACTTGCACCGAATAGTGAGTTTTTTCGTGCCTTCAATTAGCGAACATTTCATTCTAAACTATAATGTAAATAGTATAGTCAAGTTAGAGATAGGTGTAAATAAAATAATAAGTTTACTAGTTGATAGCGGAGCGAGCATTTGCGTCATGAAATATGAGTGGTTACTTGACCACCCTGAGTACTTAAAAGATTTGCATTACGATAAGCTAACTATCAAAGGTGTTAGTGGGAAATTAATATCGGAAGGTTATATATATTTAGATTTTACATGTCAAGGTGTTAATTTTAGGGAAAAGTTTTATGTTTTTAAATACTTATCGTGTACAGCTGATGGAATATTAGGAGATAATTTTTTCAGACACTACAATGCTGTCATTGATTACGCAACGGAAACTTTACGATTGTCTAACGAAGGATCCGTAATAAGTTTGGCTATAGGTAAAGGTAACGATAGGTACACTCATGTGATACCCGCGCGCTGCGAAGTAATTAAACACATCCCTTGCACTTTAAAAGGAGATAGTGTAGTCTTAGCAGAGGAAATAAAACAAGGAGTTTTTATCGCTGGAATGATTTCAAAGCCATCTAATCGTGGCATTCCATTGCGAATTTTGAATACGACTGACGAAGATATAGAAATTGATTTTTCTTTTGTAAATATTCAGTCAATAAATAATTTTGAAGTAGCACACCTCGGTAAAGAAACTAAATCCGTGGATCGTGTAAAAACTTTATTTGACTTACTAGATTTGAACTATTTAAACAAAGAGGAAAGGCTTAGCATCGAGCAAATATGTGCAAAATATGCAGACGTCTTTCATTTACCAGGGGATTCCTTATCAGTAACTAATTTAATGGAACATAATATCGTTTTGAAAGATAACGTGACACCTATTTATGTAAAGCCATATCGCATCCCACAAGCTTTAAAAAGTGAGATGGATAAACAGGTTCAAGAAATGCTCGATAACGACATCATAGAAGAAACCGTTTCGGAGTGGTCTAGTCCAGTATTGCTAGTTCCAAAAAAGGCAGATAAATCTAATCAACAAAAGTGGAGGTTAGTTATCGATTATAGGCAATTAAATAATAGAATACAAGACGATAAATTCCCTTTGCCAAATATTACAGAAATACTCGACTCTCTGTCCGGTAGTATTTACTTTTCTAAATTAGACCTTTCTCAATCATATTATCAGTTATCTTTGAGTCCAAATTCACGAAAATATACGTCTTTTAGTTTAAATAAAATGTACCAACTCTCTTTAAATGACGAATCGCGCAAGTACACTACATTTACAGCTGGTAAACAATATCAAATGAAGCGGTGTCCTATGGGTCTCAAAACAAGTGCAAGCGTATTTTCAAGGCTCATGACCATAGCCATGGCAGGCCCAAATTACCAAAAATGTTTTATTTATCTTGATGACTGCGTAGTAATTGGAAATTGTATTGAAAATCATAACAAAAACCTAATTGACGTTTTAAATCGATTGAGAAAAGTCAACCTTAAATTAAATCCCATGAAATGTGAATTTATGCGGAAAGAAATAATATACCTAGGGCAAAAAATTACACAGGACGGAATATTCCCAGACCCAGGTAAAATTGATACCATAAATACTTACCCACGCCCCACCTGTGCTGATGATGTAAAACGCTTTGTCGCATTTGCCAATTATTACCGCCGTTTCATATCAGGTTTCGCGAACATCGTATTTCCTTTGAATCGATTGTGCAAGAAAGGTATTCAATTTGAGTGGACAATTGAATGCGAAACTTCTTTTAACACATTAAAATTAGCACTTATGAATCCACCCGTATTAGACTACCCTGATTTCTCGGAAAATAATGTTTTCAAATTACAAACGGACGCATCAAAATTAGGTTTAGGAGCAGTTCTTTCAAATGGCAACGGAAAAGTAATCGCTTACGCTAGCAGAAGTTTAAAACCAGCTGAGAGTAGATACCCGATAATCGAACTCGAATTATTGGCAATAGTCTGGGCAGTCCGCCATTTTCGCCCTTATCTTTACGGCAGAAAATTTGTAATTTATTCTGACCACAAGCCGCTCGTATATCTATTTAGCTTAAAAGATCCGTCCAGCCGTTTGACTAAATTCAGACTATACTTAGAAGAATACGACTTTATCGTTGAATACGTACCAGGTCGTCATAATGCAGCTGCAGATGCGTTAAGTCGACTTTCGGTGACGTCACAAGATCTTAAAGAGATGCATGAACACTCGGTTTCGGTTTTAACTAGAGCCCAGAGTAAGAGACTCAAGGTAGGACAGACAGACAAAGTTTCCTCAGCTTGCGGGCCTGATCAACCTGCAGCTGTCGGAATACTTAAAAGACCTGACGACGTAGTAGAGTTACGTTTTTCAGATAATCAAACACAATTAAATCATACGAATTTAATTAAATCTAATTCTAAATATTGCACTTACGTCCCTTCGCAGGCGACGATATTTCTTCATTCTCGATCGTTATCATCCGCAGAGGAGTTAGCGAGAGATTTAGAAAAGTTGTGCATAAAATTGAAAATTAATGAATTACTTATTACTAAAAATAAGAGTAATAGCAAAAGTATTGCATTATTACTGCGCAGTATAAATGAATGCAAAATAAAGTCGCCAAGATTTTTAATAATTAAAGACTTAAAAAGAATAAGTAATAGAGAAGAAATTCTTACTATTTTAAATGACTTTCACCTCTTGCCCACAAGTGGACATGCAGGCATAAATCGAATGATAAATAATATAAAAAAGTACTATTTCTGGCCAGGAATGTCCAATGACGTCAGTAATTATGTTAAAAAATGTAAAAGTTGTCAAATACAAAAAACTACTAACAAACATATTAGACAACCTTTAACTATAACTTCAACCGCTAAATCAGCGTTCGAACGAGTTAGTTTAGATATAATGGGCCCACTAGATATAGATAACTATAATAATAAGTATATTCTAACAGTCCAATGTGACTTAAGTAAATTTGTAGAGGCTTATCCTTTACCACGAAAAGATAGCGAGACTGTAGCTAGATGTTTCGTTAATAATTTCATACTTCGTTATGGAATACCAAAGCAATTTATTAGCGACAGAGGAACTGAGTTTCTTCATCCATCATGTCTGAGGTTTGTAACTTATTAAAAATAGAGAAAATTCATTCAACTTCATACCACCATGAAACTTTAGGAGGTTTAGAAAACACACACAAGCATTTAGGTGCCTATCTCAGAATACAGTGTGAAAATAATCAATCGGATTGGAGCGATTGGATTCCATTTTGGTGTTTTTCTTTTAATACTAGTGTTCATTCACAAACCAAATATACTCCATACGAACTAGTTTTTGGAAAAGTTTGTAATTTACCGAGCAATTTGACAAACCAATTTGATCCATTGTATAACTTTAATGATTATCCAAAAGAACTTAAGTACCGTTTACAAAAAGCTCAACAAGACGCTAGACAAAATTTATTAGAATGTAAAAACCGAAGGAAAATTTCATATGATCAAAACTTAAATTGTATAATGTATAGCCCAGGAGACTTAGTTTTAGTTAAGAATCAAACTGGCAACAAATTGGATTGTATTTATAAAGGTCCATATAAAGTTTTAGAAGATCTTACACCCAATGTTAAAATACTTAAAGATAATACAGAGATTATAATACATAAGAATAATACAAAACCATACCATGTATAAAAAAAAAAAGATTTGTTTAAGATACGATTGTTAAATTAATAATCAACTATGTTTATGTTAGTTTCTAATTAGCACATAAGTACAGGCCTTATGTTACGTGCCAACAAACTTTTTTTTTCTTGAAAAGGGAAGGCACCTACCCTTTACTTTTCGGGGGAGGTGAAGTATGGTAATCGCTTAATAAGCAAATAACTTGTGGTTGTGGGAACCAACCGCGCGCACGTAACGTTTGGCCGAGTAAGCATTTATTTTCTAAGCAAACTATGTATCTTTTATTGGCACTCAATAAAACGACACGGTACCAACAACATGTGTTTAACTTAAAATATCCCTCATCGACTACATCAAGAAAACCACACACTTCAGGTAGCCGTTATAACTCGTGTTAGATTTATTTAATTTATTTCAAAGTTGTGCATTAAACTCGACGTAAGGACTGCTAGTTTGAGAAGTGTTGATATTTTGATACTGATTTTGGTTCTAGAGATAATGTAAATTTAAGGTACATTTTATCATTTCAGTTTTATCATTTCAGAGGATTCGGTGGACTGTAATACTGATAACAGTCCACGGAAATGAAATACACCTCTGAAATGATAAATCAGGGATCCCGGTCTCAAATATTTATTCATAGTTCCGAAATGTATTTTAACCTAGAAGAAGTCAGAATTATTGTGTTTATTTGGTATTTTGTTCGTGACGTGCGTGTTTGGTGGTTTGATATCTTACTTATAATGAAAATGTAAACAAGTCTATTAAATTAAGAATGGAGGTTTTTTAAGAGACCATATTTTTTTAATAATAAAAGATTTTAGTTATGACAAAAATTCATCGTGATATGAATAACAAAAAGAACACTTGCTAAGTAGTATTTATAGAACATATTATTAAATCATTATAATACTTGCGACTTAAATATCTATAAGCTAACGAGTAAATAATGATACATACGAGTACATACCTATATATAGTAAAAAAAGGCTGATTAGTGAAATAAAGAGATAATTGCTGTGATCAAAAATAAAAAAAGTTGATTTGATTATTTTAGAAGTTTTATTTATATCACCTACCTATAAGAATAGTTTACAGTACATACCTGTAAAAATCGTACTTTTAATCAGAGCGTTTTAGTATAAACTGAATAAATAACAATGTAAGAAACCCCAACTTGCATTTTGGTTTGCTCTTGGCCATATCATTCCAGTGGTCATTAATAATATCGGTGTAGAGTTATATCATTTCAGTGGACAAATTTTCATTTCGGTGGACATTTTTATCATTTCGGAGGATACTTTTAATTTCGGTGGACCTATAAAAATTCAATCTTGAATATTTCTCTGAATTTTAATGACATTTGTTGCCCGCTCTCACACATGTTATATAATGGGTTAAACTTTTATTTGTCATCAAAAATCTGTAGAATAGCATTGAAATAAAAAATCTCACCGAAGTGATAAAAAAAATCTACTTGTTGAAATTTACCCTTAAATTTAACAGGCTACTTGGCATCAATTCCTTTGCAGGATCAAAGAAACATCCCCCCCTGTCGGATCTCCACCTTGTCGTGGTGGGGGGGCTCAGTAACCGTGGCCACCACCACCACCCACGGTGAAGCTAAGCGGGATCCCGGGAGGGGACGCTCCACGTGGGCTTGGGGAGGCCTGCGCAGGATGCGTCCAGGAATGCGGGTGTGGGGGACGGTTTGGGCTGTCCCTCGCAGTCGGGTGCGGTCGCGGGAGGAGAGTCGTCTCGGTGTGTCGTTGCCGTGCGGCCTATCTCCCGCGACCAAACGGGGGCGCACCGTTTGATGGCACTGCGGTGGGGCCGCAGAGGAAGAGGAGATGCGGTGTGTCGTTGCCGTCCTCCCTATCCTCTGCGGCCGTGTGGGAGTTAGTTTTGGTGGCGGAGCCCAACACCTTGCTCCGCCGCCAGGGAGTTTGTGGCCCTCGGGCTGTCCGCCGGGGAGCCGTGGTGAGTGCTCGCGCGACCCCATGGCGCCCCACAATGGCGGAAAGGCGGAATGCGCTGTGGTTTTAGTGGGTATTACGGCAGCATTTCCACAGAAAAGAAAAAAAAAAAAAAAAAAAAGGATCAAACAAACATAACATTGAATGGTATACTACCAAATGATTCTCTGTTATGAGCAACAGGCGGCCAAACACAGGGCTCCGTGGGCTACTGTTTCACCACGACAACGCACACCGCGCTCAAAACAATGGATTTCTTGAACAGCACGCCGCTTAAGACTAAAATTTTCGCCGTCGAAAGATGCGCAGTCAGCGTTTGAGCAGAGTGAGAAAAAGTGTTTCGAAAATCGGTTTAGACGTTTGAAACTTTGTATTGGGGCTAAGGGAGAGTACTTTGAAAATATTTAATAAATACATTTATATCTACGAAGCATTTATTTTTATTTTCGCAAATCTTTCTGAGCATCCCACGTATTTAAAACAGATTAAAACTGACTAAAAAGTGATGCAAAGTAGTTTTTTCCTCGAGTCTTTGCGTGGGGTCTTTTGAAGCCTAGGTTTTAAAAACATACAAATATTTTATACTTTGGGTTGCGCTAAAGCTTTGAACGTTAAGGTACCTTCGCAAATGTAGTTAATAGTGCAGTCTACTAAAGTGCAGGCTGTGAGTTTGTACACGTGTTGTGTGATAAAGAGGTATTATTTCACGCAAGGCTCCCAAAGACCCCACGCGACGAGTCGCGTAATTAAATACTTGTGTATATATTTTGTAATGTCCGATCCATACCAAATCTGTTTATACCGACTCTATTGCGAATGGAAATAGGCGTTAGCTTAAATTTAACAAGATTATGTTTATTTTAGTTGAAATCTCTCAATTTAATACTGTCCAAGTTTGTGACCCCATTGGCATTTGATATATCAAGAAAAAAAAATTAGAATAAAATTTTCCAAGGAAATTAAATTCTTGGTTCTATGGTGATTACTTCCTAAGAAAAAGTGTTCCTTGGCATTAATGATATCCTTTTTTTTTAAGTTTTTAAGAATAAAAAATCTCATCAAACTTTAATTAAAAAGTGCGCGACAGGTAGGTAAGCTAGGTGAAAATTTTCGCGAAAAACTCATTCGCTACATAATCAATCAAACCTACATACACTATACCGAGTCTTAACATATATCCTTCAAGACTTTCTTTCTGAGGCAGTCGAGTAAAAAAAAAACACTACTTGTAACAGTTTCAGTATAGTGTAACAGTAATTTACCTTTTAATCTAACTAATAGTTTTAGCAAAACATACCAGCTCACACTATTTAATCAAGTTTAAGTGTTTTAAACACAGCACTAACTTATTTGCATTCGCCTCGCGTAAAACAAGTTAATTACTTTACACGCGTCGCTATTAAAATAACGCTACAAGGTTACAAGATAAGATTGTCTAGGATTAAAATATACTTTTATTTCCATAAAAAAACTTTTCTTGGATGAAACTAACGTGTCAACAAATTCGTGTGCGACTATTTGTGTGTCAAACATAATATTATGAACTCATAATGGATGTCCCAAATTAAAATTTTGTGTTAATTTCGGTGCAACCTTTAATGGTTGCGACTAGGGAACGCAATCCCGATCCCGCGGGATTCTGATCTCGCGAGATCCCGTGTAATTTTTTAGGATCAATCCCGAAGCATAATATAACGAGATCCGGTTTGGAATTGACAGGATTCTGTAGTACACAAACTAATACTTCAATTTAAGAGGATATAAAGGACTATAAAGAAGAAATTCTTCGAGCTTCTAAAAGTCTTTTTACATGTGTATCCTCAAGCTTAGACAAATTAGTGTCAGTAATAAAAAAAGAAATTATAATAATAATAATAATTCATTTAATCCTCGCCATTTCATTACAATTCTAACTCTAAAACTACTACTACTAACTCTTACTATAGAACAGTGAAAATAAAATACAATTTGAAATACATGCAATTAAAATTAAAATTATACATTAAACATTATCATTAATTAATCAGAAATAAAATAAATACATTAAAATTCTCAATAACAATAATAATAATGAAAAATGGCGAGGATTAAATGAATTATTATTATTATGAATTATTTAATTGATTTATTGGTGTGTGTAGGTATTTCTACAGTTTGCATATAATTGCTTAGGTACGCTGTTCTGTTGCCCACCAGTATAAGATGCCGGTTAGAAGATAGTACTCTTGATACGAGTACACTTTGTTTTTAAGAAGTTACTTTTAAAATTCCCGGTACCTAACTATTTTGTAATCTCTTCGAGTCATAACCAACTTTTGTTATAATTATGTTCATGTCAGAAAAACTGTTACTCATCTTGTTAGTAATATTAATTTATTTCAAATAAAATTTTGTTTTAATTAACTGCACTATCACAAACAAGCAGTTTTCATTGTAATCGTACTGATTATTGTTTTGAGGATGGGATCCCGAATTCGTAATCCCGAGTCGGGTTGCATTACCTAGTTGCGACTATTGCTGTAAAAGTTAAAAAAATTAAAATAACGACAAAAATTGTCGTTACTTACAAAAAAACTTAACTGGTATCTTAAACTCTTAATCATTATGCATTGATGAAATTTTCCCAAACAACACTATTAAGCTGACGGCGTTCGGATCAACGCGACCGCGAGACCGCAACTTTTGACGTTAGTTCATGTTGAAGGCTAGCTTCTAAAGTGAATCACGTGACGTCACGCGTCGCGTTAGTCCGAATGTTAGCTTAACATCCCACCACCCACCATACACCCTGGGACGTAGAAACCTGCTTGGGACCTCAAGGAAACTAATCAAAAAGTAAATAAAAGTAGGAGTTCTGAAACTTTGTATCAACAACCCCCAATGCAAGCGGGGACAAACTAACAACGCTTAACGTAAACCTTTAAGGCTGTGATACACGTAGCGCGAAAGTGCGATGTGTTTAAATATAATAACACTTTTTTTATAAACATGCCGATGCGATGAGGAATTAGGGTGCTTTTCATACAATACTCTACACTTAAAAAGTAAACATTTTCAAGATCATGAGGATTTAAAAACATAACCTTTAAAAAGTTAGTAAACCTAATATTAAAAACCTAAAGACACCAATTTTTCTTAAAGGTCACATAACCTTTAAAAAGTTAGTAAACCTAATATTAAAAACCTAAAGACACCAATTTTTCTTAAAGGTCAATAAAAATTAAGTCGGAGTTAATTGAATCCGATTTCTGAAACTCAAAAATTATGACACAATTGAGTTTTTCTGATACAAATTTATGTGGAGCCGATCTTTTCACCGCCAGGAAAGGGTTATTGACGAATGATAAAAAGTATGTTGACGATTAGTGGTGTCATCACCTCTTACTTAAAATCCCTTACCAAAATAAATTTGATAGGTAGCTTTATTATTAAGCGGATAGCAAAATATTATATATGACCTTTGGCCGTGATTTAAATACGTGATTTTTTTAATTAAAAAAAAACACGCCAAGTAGGTATTCGCCTAACAAATAGATCTGAAACTGCTATGCCTTTATTTTATTTTATTTATTTAAGGGCAGCCAACAAAGCATACACTTCTCATTCACTTAAAACAATTTTATAAACTAGATTTTAATAGTGTTGCCTCAATTAAAGGCTGCCACAAAATGCGTACTAATAAAAGTAAGAAAACGGAAAAGCATACCCTTCAAAAAATACGTTACATCTACAAATAGTCAAATGACATCTGTAGGCAGTCTCCGAGCTATGAGTAAGTGCAAAAAAAATTTACAGCTGATGAGTCCTTTTTTATACCCAAACCGTTGACTGGCGCTTACTTACTGGATCGTACTGATCCAGTAAGTAAGCGCCAGTCAACGGTTTGGGTGTGTTAAAACGAAGCAAAGCCTACCAAAGAAAAGCGATCTGGAAGCGGTGGGAAGATTTTGATCGCAAGTTATTTCAATTTAAATGGCTACTTGGTATCAATTCCTTTGCAGGATCAAGGAAGCATCAAAATAAGTTACATCTACAAATAGTCAAATGACAACAGTACGCACTCTCCGAGCTATTAGTAAGCGCAAAATAAATTACAAATTACTTTGCCAGCAGTTAGCGAATATCCCAGCGGGCTTACACGAATAGAAACGTCACTTTTAGTATGATAAATGACATAGGACTACATCGAGGGTGACTTAAATTAATACTTCAACATAACAGCCATTTGCACAGATTGTGCCGAGTTAAGTCATCATCGGCTTATTTTGTATTCTAAACAGAACAGTAATTAATTGAAGAGCTTCGAAATAAATTAAATGGGTAGCCTAATAATTAAATATGTGACGAGGTGTTGGAAACATTAATTAATGTGAGAGCGTAAGTGCTATTATTAGACTACAAGTACGTTACGTACGTACGTACCAGTTGTTAAAATTTCAAGATTCTGTAGGTATATGGTTTTATAAAAAAGGCAAGTTACTGGCAATCATCTACGTAAAAAAATTACAAGTAAAGTTACGCACATCCATTTAGTTCATTCAAATTTGGTAGAGAAATATTTTAAAAAAACCAACTTTTTTTTGAAGTCGCCCAAGGTCAAGATTTTTAAAAAGGTCAACAAAAAACAAAATTTTGTGATATGGCTCATAAAAATAATCGTTTAGACAGCCGTTTAAAAGTTGACAAACTTTGTGCTTACTGTCCATTTTGAAACATAATAATAATATTATTATTTTGATTGCAAAAGCCCTTGTTCATAGTCAGCATGCACATCAGGAAAACAATATCTAGAATTATAGACGAACGTTTATAAATCTATCTAGATACTATAAATCTGCCTGGATAAAGAAGGGTTCTCTCAGTCACTGTGATGGTCAGACCGTTTTTATGACGCTGGTGGTTGAATAGTAGCTCTTTGTGATACAGACTGATAGGAAGAATGACAGACTTCGAACGTTTATAAATCTATCTAGATACTATAAATCTGCCTGGATAAAGAAGGGTTCTCTCAGTCACTGTGATGGTCAGACCGTTTTTATGACGCTGGTGGTTGAATAGTAGCTCTTTGTGATACAGACTGATAGGAAGAATGACAGACTTCGAAGTTTACTTTTATCAGCTAAATAAAGTGATAAAGTGTTTCTTTACGATGAGTTTTAAGGCTCCTTATGTTTTCTTCTTCTTCTTGTGGGCAGGCCACCTACAAGGTGTCGCGGGCAGTCGCTGGATGCGTTAAGCGCGGAACCGATCGGAAATCCTTGGGGGAGGCCTATGTTCTGGCAGTGGGCGTCGAAAGGCTGATATGATGATGATGATAAGTGTTATCTTCTGTTAAAGTTTTGTTTCAAATATGGTTTGATTAAATATATAGTTTACAGCTGCACTGTCCTTTCTTATCCTTTCTTTGGAGGTCAGTGACAGAAATGTTTGCTTTCGTGACGTCATCATCCAAGGATAAAACTGTAAAGTTCTCGTATGCGTGAGTTGAGAGAGTTCCAACATTAATAACACCTCAGTTTTAAAACTGGTTTTTAACACAATACAAAGAGAACCACATATCAATAACAGCCTTTAATGGCAACAGTCATGCTGATTTGCTAAGATAGTCACAGAGTTCAGTCCATTTAGAATCAAACTATCGTACCTAGATTTGTACTCTTCTTAGAAAATCTGATTTGATTTGGCCAAGGGCACACTTACGGCAAACTGTCGCCTCAAATCGCAACTGACAGCTTGTCAACCAATTACAGCGGCCAGAGTTATTCGCGGTTAGGTAATTATTAATACATGGAAGTTCGAAGAACATCAGAACCGTGTGTCTCCCCCAACGTATAAAGTTACCCATCGCCTGTCAAGTGCTATATACGTTCCGCAATATACGTAATATATGTTCCCAGATATATATGTCAAGAAGTGCAAGCTGTAGGTGCAGCCAAAATATGATAAGGCACTTGCTGGCATCGGACTATGAGATTTGTTCTTTGTTTTGCGAAAGTGTTGGATCCGTGCCTAATTTTATTTGCTCTCGGGTCGTTCAATGTGAAATTTTTCTTGAAGAAAGTAGGGTACAGTTTCATTCCAGTGACGCTATGTATAGGTATATGTTTATGTTTATTATGTATGTTATTATATATGTAATATGTCATCACTCTACTTTTATACGGGATTTCCTTCTCGCCAGCGCGGCGGCTTCACCGGCGTGAAATTCGTTGCCTTCTGTAGCATGTTTATATCCTATTTTAAAACATTCCTTTTGAATCACTCTACTAATTAAAAACTGCATAAAAATCCTGTGATGTTTTAAAGATCTAAGCATACGTTAGTACATACCTCGCGATAAAAAAGTGTTAACCACGTTAAAGATCACAATTGCTTGCACATATTTAAGTCACAAAGTTTTGAAAGTTTTTTTTTGTAACGAGAATCTTTCATTCCTTTTTAGACGTTGATTGAAATAACACACTCGACTCACTTTTGAAGGTAGCCTTCAACGTGACGTCACGAGTTGCGGTCTCGCGTTGAGAGCTGATTGCTAGGAACCGACTGTCATCTTAACATATATCCGTAAACACGATAACCTAAATCACATGGGCATCATTGTAAGTTTGACAAAGCCTTTAAATTCTTGAGGATTGCAAACAATCTATTGTTCGATGCAAATCTACCATCATTGTTAGGGTCCCATCGATAGGTAAAATAAAATATTGGACAGTAATTGAAGGTGGTGTAATTCGCTCACCAATAAACAGAGAATATCTTGGATCAATCTTAAACGCGACAAAGGTGTGGAAGGTCCGATTGCTTGTAGGCGAATGTGCGAACGTTCGGCTCGGATGCGAGCTGGTCGGGCGCGATCGTGTAGGCTCGGATGACCTCGCTGTTCGCCGACCCGAACATCCCAACAATCTATGATAATTTCGTAAGATTTATTATTATTTTACAGAAAGTAAACCTATGTATGGTAAATCTATATAGGCTATGGAGTTTTCAGACAAATATCAGCTTTTGGTCAGTCGAAACAAAACATAATGTATGAAAGCAATTCAAAGCGCACGAGTTTCTATTATACAGTAGTACGAACCAAAACTTATGTAGAACGCAGTGCTTGTCTTGTTAGTTCAGTTCAAATTAGTCGACGGAGTGGACCGACTTGTTTGATAACTAGTATTGCTCTATGGTGACGTACATTGCATGCGAACACTTGATAAGCCACGAGATGATTTATTCAAATAAAGAATTTCTGGGAGTAGGAATGGACTCGGTATCGAAATTAGGCGAGTGCAACTCGCTCAACTCAACTTCTTCAAATGGTTTTAAAATGAAATCTGGAGCTTATTCTAAATATATATAGAATTTATATTCGAAAACCTTAAATCTTAATATTATTTAAAACGGACCGGTCAGACCGATTTTGATGTAACCTTCTTAAAGACCATCATATCAGCCTGTTGCAGTCCACAGCTGGACATAGGCCTCCCCCAAGGAGCGCCACAGCGCACGATCTCCCGCCCTTTGCATCAAGTCACTACCAGCTGCCTTCTTCAGGGCGTCTGTCCATCTAGCCGGGGGGCGTCCCGCACTACGTTTACCTAAGCGTGGTCTCCATTCGAGAACCTTCCTGCTCCACCTCTCGTCGGTTCTGCGACAGACATGGCCAGCCCACTGCCACTTTAGCTTGCCATATTTGTGGACAACATCAGATACTTCATACAGAACGGAATACAGATGTATGTTTACATAAAGAATGCTTTTTATACCCAGCAAATCGTTCCTACGAGAAAGACAGCAGTAATGCTTTGAAATATACAAAGTCACTATCTGTAGCTATCTGTCTAATTCAAAAATGATCCATAGACTTTATTCGAAATAAAGTATTTCGTAACCAAAACCGAAGGGATGAAGAATACATCAACCGTTATCTCATTAGGTAACTAATTTGTACGCGCAGATAAAATTCAGCCCAGTAAACACAGTTGACATTCATGTGAAATTGAAACAGTGGGCTCATTCCAAATGGCATCTATTTTTATACCTTTTATCTTTTTGAATTATCATCACCACCATCATATAAGCCGTTCGACGCTGGGCCTGCAACATACTAAGAATATAAAGCGTACACAGTCTAAGAATACTGAGACTTAATTTTAGGAAAACTTGTAGGTCCCATTCAACCAAATCCGACCCCGTAGCAATAGAATATCTTCATGATTGGTCGGTTTGGAGAGGTATTTTCGTATGTTAGCATGTAGATTTTTTGTAGTTACATTGTCCTGGAGCTGTGATTAGGCCTGTTATCATTTCATCATCATCATATCAGCCTTTCTTTTTATTTACACGATCCTTCTGATCCATTGTTATACTGTAGGGTTTGTGATAGCCCGATAACTCTGGAATCCCAGGGATAAGCCGAAGTCTGAAATATTTTCCATTCCAATCCGTTTATCGTGGAAAGTAAATACTGTTATTTTGGTTTATGCTGAATTTATAAACGTGTCAGCTCAACATAAAAGGTTTTCCTGGTGAGTTGACTACATAAATGAAGCCGAAACAAGAGCACGAACTGAAAATATAAAAATGGTTTAGCTTTATTTGTTATTAACAAACATACTTCGGTGCAACTGTATAGTTAGGAAGCTAAAGGGAAGCGCTTCTTACCGACCGGGTGTTATGGTCGGGGACCAAGGTCCGATAGACATCATCTTGATTTGTCTATTTATATTATTCTGGATCGAAATCTTATAGACCGCAGTTCATGTGCGGTACTAGGCCGGTACTAGGCTAACAGCGCAATCTAGCCTATGGAGTCATATCAGCGCTCGCTGTCATGCTTGCCAACGTTAGCCATGCGCTTGTGATGGCGAACAGAAGAGGTCGCCACAATACGGATTGACAAACAAGTACCTTCAGCAGAAATTAATAACTTTAAGTAATTACATGAATCGTCGGGATAATCATTCACGTTGCTAGTTCCCTCGCCTTACATAGTTGATTTTTTTTACTGAAAAAAAAATGTCTTAAAGGCCACACGGAATTATTCTGCACGTTTTTTGCCGTGTACGTCTTAACGTCACCGTAACGTTAACGTTCACTGTAAACGTATCAATTTGACGTGAGGTTGACAGTGATGTAAGGACGTTTTACTGCAAAAAAACGTGCAGGGCCATCGCAATAGTTTTGGTTTTGGTTGTAAAAAAAGACGATATATGAGACCAGCTTATTCCGCCGGCCCCCTTTTACCATCGGACCACCAGACGTACCGCGGAATACCATTCGTACCGTTTCGATGTTCCACCGATACGAACCAAGCGCTTCTCATCTACGTTCCTGATGCGCACTGCAAAAGAGTGGAACTCACTACCTGCGTCAGTGTTTCCCTGCAATTACAACCTAGGAATCTTCAAAGCTAGAGTGAACAGGTGAGCTCGCTCCATCGTAGACTCAGTCCATGCCTCGTTGGGCTTAGTCTTGGGTCAAAAGCAAACCTATCCCAAATAATAAAAAAGACCTTGTTACCATTAATTTCATCAGGATTTAATAGAGGTATGGTCCCACTATATTAAATGATAATCACGTACGATTTAAGCTTTTATACATAATCTCATCTGCATGTTTAAACATTACATCCACGGGGATAACAGTATTATATACCTACATACATCCTGGCACGTAACGAGAGTCTATTTTAATGGAAAAGTACGACTTTATTTACTTAGGCCAAGCTGAATTTTAATCACAATAGGATTGGAAGAGTGTGTTTGCTTTAGAAATTAATATGAGAAATTATTTTTAATGTATTATTTCTCATTATTCAATATTCTGGTATATAAAATAAACTAACCAATTGTTATACATTTTTACCCTAAGCACCTTATTAATAAATCTTAGAATGTACCTAAGTAGATAGGTATTATAGTATTCATTCGCCTGAGAGCTACACTAGTTAAAAATATATGCCCTAAGTTAAAAAAACCCCAGACATAAACCAGAAAAATAGCTGGTGAGCTTCGATGGCTAGACGGATTTTCACCGGGCATAGCTTAAATTATCTTTCAAGCGAAAAAAAAACGAACTGAAATTAGTCTATTCGTTCGAGAACTACAATTCCACGGACAGACACGCAAAAACTCACAAACAGAAAAGGGTTCAAGCTTATAACACCCGTCTTTTTCGTTGGAGGTTTAAAGCTAAAACTCATGAATGGTCAATTCTTTAACACATTTTTTTGAAAACCTTTTCCTAAGGGTCAAGGCACACCTGTGGAATATTGTGGCCTCGACTCGCACTCACACACACTCGACATTCAGCGATTCTGCGCAAGTGTGCACTGGCGGTTACGTAAAAAACATTTTCATATTCCTTCAAACAGAATTATGCTTAATAATTCACTTATAATCTTTTTTATTTTAAGAAATAATAATATACAATTATACTTTCCTTAAACGAATTGAATTGACGGAAAACAAATTAATAATTGACCAGAATATTACTTGTTTATTCATAACTTTCATTTTCACTAAGCGATAGATGAAACGTACTGATTCGAATATTTTATTTATTAACAAACTGAATTTATGTACAAGCTGCGTTATTAAAACATTATAGTAGTAAACTGCATGCCAAATTTCAGCCTGATCCGTCCAATGGTTTGGTGTGTGTGTTGATAGATCACTATGCCAGTCAGTCAGTCAGTCAACTTTGAGTTTTATATATTTAGATTAATGTGTTTCGAAGTAAGGAGGACACGGTTATCGGGGAGGTTTTCTTTTAACTACCTATTTAATAAAGACATTGTCTATAACAAGCTAACTTTAGAATTTTCCTAGATGCTTTAAGCACTCCTGTATTGAATACTTCCGTAACTTTAAAAAAATTAAAAAAATAATGTTTTCTTTAAGTAAAGTCGAGTGTGTGACTCAATATTTATTTTTTAAATCACTATCCATTTTAATACAAAATTACACAATTTGACGGCATGTTTAAAAATCTCATGTACAAAGTTGTAAAATGACATTATAACGAGCCTCAACCAAATGCTAGTCGGATTTTATCTGTGTTCGCGTAACGTGGACATTTTGTAATGTATTTTTACGGGGTTTTTAGTTTTCCACTTTTTGCACAGAACAGTAACAGCCTCACATTAAGCCGCCGAGAACAAGCTAGCATCAATCGTAAAGCGGAGTTTACAACGGCGTTATTGCGCCCGTGCGAAACGCTCCCGAAAGTTTCTTGCTATACGCAAGATTAACTTTTGCTGGCGAGTTGCGCTGTGCAGAACCAGCCTTATACGTAGTCAGTCGAGCTACGAACGCCGCGCGGACGCTACGCGCTACGAAAAAACGATGCCATATGCTACGAGATAGGAACTTCGTAGTCGATCTCAACTTTTTATTCTAGTGTTCTATCGGTAGTGTGGTGAATAACTGTGCATGTGTGCGTGTGTTTCGTGAGTCTGGACGGTGTGATACCCAATTTGACAGAACAGCCCGCTATGACCTTCCCATTCTGCAGGTTAGTTGGGTTTTTCTTAATTAATTCGGGTGTCGGTGCCCATGTAAAATATTGTGTTGAATTTAAATGAGGTGTTCCGAGCGTCGACCGCTGTTAAAACAATGTGGTTTTGAATTTATTATTTGTTACACAGTTTTTTTTTGTCAGCTCGTCCGTGCTAATGATGATTAAACCTTGATGTCGTTTTTTTGCTCTCATGTATAACTGTAGTGTAACACTTTTTTTTTTAATTAAGGCACTAGCTAAGGGATTTTTTTTAAATAAATGCTGGTACGTCAAAATTTTGTTACGATCACGCATGAATATCAAAAAACTAGTGTGACAATAACAGAAAACGACTTAATGTATTATTTAGCCCTTGCGATTGCTTGATTGATCTTTTATCGCTTCTTATTAATTTAATTACATAAATGATCAATAAGTAAATAATTTGGCTCAAAATTAAAAATAATTATGACAGTGTTCGTATTATTAAATTAAGCATTAAAAAACATTACGTAAGGCGGAAAGTAGTCATTTATACGATATCAAACTCTATGAAACCATATGAATAATCCGGGCTAGAGTATAATCAAACTTTAGATTTCTTAAATCATCTATGAATATATTCATCATCCTTCGATAAATGCTTTCAGTGTAACATCAATCCCTTGTCAATTACTATCTTATTAAAAAAAATCGTTTTAATTAAAAAAAGATTCATGTCTTTAGCTTAACGGGTGAGTGAATAAGCTCAGATTTTTCTTTGAAGTATCTTCAAAGACGATTGGATGATGTAATTTACTGAGCTACATTCTTTACTGCTAGCGAGTGTGGTGCAAAGATAAAAAAACGTGTTTTTTTTTATTTTAATAAAAAAAAAAATATTTAAAAACCCCCGACATGAGCCAGAAAACAGCTTATGAACTCCAACGGCTAGACAAATTTTCGAAAAACCATCGTGAGTAAATTATCTTTTGAATAAAAAAAAGCCGCAATGAAATTGGTATGGCCGTTTGGGAGTTATTTAGCCAATAATAGGCTTGTTTCCACTATGAAAGAAATATTCAAAAACTGATTTGCTCTAAAATAATTCATAATTTCAGATGCCTTTACACTAATATTTTTCTGCAGTTCGTATCATTTGATTTTTAATTGGAATTCAAATGATAATTAGTCACTCAGTCGGCATTGCACGCGGTGACGTCAAAGTGTGTTATTCCCATACAAGCTCTATGAAGAAAAGCGTTTTGACAATTGATAAAAAGTACGTCAACGATTGGTGGTGTCAACTACCGTATTGACTATGTCTTGATGACTTATTATATACCTCTATACTCTATGACTTAATCTATTTGTTGTAATATCCAAATCAAAAAAAAAGTGAAAAAGAGCTGTTGGAAGTAAATCATTCATCCCTTTTGCTCTAACGTTTGAGGTAGAAGTTAAGAAGGACCTAGCTTCATTTATTAAGTGTTACAGGCTGGATTTTCTTAAAAATAACAGGGTGCTATGACCATTTTAATTTTCACGGATAAGGCTACAGGGGATCACTGGTTTCTCATATGAATAAACTATTATGGTTAAAGCATCGAGCCGCTTCTATAAAGAAAAAAGTATGTTAACTTTCTTAAACTTAAAATAATTATTAATTACTAGCTTCTCGCTAGCGGTTTTGCCTGCGTAGAATTCGGTTGCCTTATACATTAAACAAAATATATAGTCAAATTTCATCAGGGGTAATGTAGGTATGGTAAAATATATTTTTTCAATTGAAACAATCAAATCTTTCGTCTTTATAATATTAACGTAGATTATTTTTTAAGACTTTAAATGTCATTTGTTAAGTATTTTTAGCGTTAACAACGCTATTTTAATTTCGAAAAGACATAACACTTAAACATATTTTTTCGGCTCCGGTCATCGGGGAGGAATCGAACCCCTGACCTTTGGAAGTCCGGTCCAATGCTCTGACCACTGAGCTATCGAAAACCTTAATGGAGTCGTTGAATGTCTTTACATTTCATCATACAGTAGGCCTGTGTTTGTTCAATGATTAACTTCCTGATTTAGGCAAAGAAATACTGCATAATAAATACTTGATCATCCCACAGGCCTCAAGACCCGTGTTCAAAGGTCATCTACCCACTCGGGAGTTTCGCAGCCTGTTTTTCGTTCCCTTGAAAGTCGTGGCGTGTCCGACATACAGCCTCTAAGGAATACCCCCTGGATTGTTGTTATACAAGCCATTCAGTTTCTAAACAGAACGTTAATAGATTAGAGATCGAAAATTATTGAATAGAAATGTAATAAGGGTCGTATTACAACGAATTTGACGAACGCTTGGTGCAGTGGTCCACAGGTCGGACTTCTAAAACCAAGGATTGCGGGTTCGATCCCCGCACAGTACAAGCATAAGTGTGCATGAACATGAGTGTTTGTACTGGTCAGGGTGTTTTCTATGTATAATATGTATTTATTTGCAAAAAAAAGTATTTAAGTATGTTTATCGTTGTCTAGTACCCATAACACAAGCCTCGTAGCTTAATTTGGGACTAGAGAATTGGTGTGATTGTTGTGAAATATTTATTTATTTATAGTTTTTATTCTGGTGTTCTGGTTCAATGTTTCGGTGTTAAATGTCAAAATGTTCTAATTTATGAAACGAGAGGACGAGTGGACGGGTTTTGACTAGCTATAGCTAAAAACTACCATGATTACATAACCTTTCATTATTACTTATTTAAAAACATTGAAATCGGTCTATCCATTCAGAAGCTACAATGCCACAGACAAACACACACAAACACTCACTCATAAATATAAAAGGGGTCAATCTTACAACTTCTAAAAATTTCACTATACTTTCACTCATAAAAACGGCTTCTCTTTACCATATTACGTTAATAGTGTTGATAAACCAAAAGATACTCTACATAGCTACATGGCTCTACATGACAAACTTTAGGTAGAAATTAGGTTGCAAACGTTTTTCAAATTACGGTCCTATATAAGACACTCTATGTAGGTACAAACGACAGCACAGCAACACTGCAGCATCTTACGCACATGAAATAAGAGAGATTTTGTAACAAAAAAGATGGCTAGGCGTGTTGTCGCCTGTACGAGGTTTGCGGGAATGTAGGCTTTTGTCTAACTTTCAGGACGTGTTTCTGATGAAAGCTTGTTAGTCTGCGGTGGTTTCAGGAGTTCCTACCTGAAAAGGTTTTCATCATATGCTATCTATAAAATACTACTATACTAGAAAATTGGGTTTCCATACAAAAGTTTGGCAGTTAACAATTAGTTCCTCATCGTTCTTACGTATTCTATAATGTTGTAAATGAACAAATATAATAGTTTGTGCTTCGTGCTTTGGATGACACGTTAAGTTATTGATTCCCAACCCGGTTAAAGACCTTTTGGCTTAATAACATCTAAAGCTGAAAAAGATAATTATTTTGCTTTAAATTTCCACTTAACGACTTCAGCGCAGGAACCCAAATACACCCAACTGTAACCACTTGAAAAAACTAGAGCTGGAAGGCGCTGGACTTACAATACAATTTACAATATGACACAGAAGATGCACCTGGAAACACAACACTGACACCAACAAAACACTCGGCGCGTTTCGCCACCAACGTGGCATCCTCAGGAGATGTTGTCGCTTCGATAGATTACGAGCACCGCTTTGAGCCCGCCGCGTGGAGAAGTATGTCATGTACCACCTCATAATTGAGATGAGGCCTGTGCTTATCAGTAGGACTTAAATATGCTGATGAGATGAGATGAGCTGTTGTTACGAAATAGAGATGAAAGAACTATAGGTAGCTTATGTGACTTTGAAAATTACTAAACTACTCGTAATAATAATAGTAATAATTGTCCTCCTTGCCGTTGAAATCGGCGGCCAATCTCAACAGAGATCAGCCAACTACGCGGGAGATATTACAGTGCACAAGTGTGAGCGCAATACACAGGTGCACTCACTGTTCCATCACTCTCAAAGTTCGGTTAGACGGCAATCCGACATGACCGGAGACAACTACTCGTATAATCCATTTGAATATTTAATTTTTATATTGCAGTAATAAAATTTAACACTACCTTAGTATAACATAGTCCCAAATTATATATAGCACCTTATTATCATCAATTAAGACAAATTCACAAGTGCCCAAATCAAGGTCGATCCAAGCTTAATTCGTTACCCATCAAATCACGTCTGCACCTGAAAATCCTTGTAATTATTCAAATATGCAAAACGCTACCAGTCGAGCCCCGTCCCTGTTCGTGTATCTCGTGTTAAAAGCATCGCTTGTCCTCAGAACAGGCCGGAATACTAATGCGGACGCTCCATTGGTCCAGGGTGGGAGTGCTTCTCAGACCACAGCACACATGCAGCTTAGCTTAAATGTCCCTTGTACACACACAAGGTGTCCTAGAGATAGTAAATCAAACTATTTTGGGAAGCAGAATCCCAGAAATGTGTTAATTTTTTTTTTAATTTGAGACACTATCATCACCACATTAACCCCCAATGAAAAATAGTGTTTTAAGTTAGATAGACCCCTATATAGATAGATAGATTTTATTGCACAACACAAAAAATGAAACAAAATCAACATACAAAGAAAGATGCACAATTTAGGCGGTCTTAACGATAAGAGCGATCTCTTCCAGACAACCTTATATATAACCGTATATGTGTTTGTGTGTTTTTGTGTCTGTCTGTTTGTGGCATCATAGCTCCAGAAGGGATGGACCGATTTCAGTGCGGTTTTTTTTATTTAAAAGACAGTTTAATTACGGTGGTTCTTAGCTATGGCTGGTCAAAATTCGTCCAGCCGTTGACGCTCATCAGCTGTTTTTTCTGGCTCATTCGGGGTTTTTTTCCTTAAATATTCGACTCGGAAAGGGTAAAAGGACAGCGCTATGGTTTCATATTGTTGAACGGCCCAAAAGACAAATTTATTCAGCACCAAGAAGACCCAATGAAATATAGCGAATTAGAATTTACTTCATCCTAGGTAATTGGACACCTGGTGGTATAAAACTAAAAATATATATATGATTACTAACACGATGTCGACTGTAATTTGATGTCAATTGCTGTTTTAACGATGTCAAAATTAGTAACAGCCGCTATTTTAAGTTAGTGGCATATTGAATTGAAATCAAATACTATACTAATATATTTAAACAAGTTTATCTCATAAATGATCATGAATGCTTAAACATTATAATAAAAATATAAAACATATAATTTGAGCAAAAGATTCAGAAATTAATTACGAATGTATGCGTTATTAATTTCCGATCTGATATTTTTACATCATAATAAATATTTAAGTTTAGTCATCAAAAGCCAGCAACAATTATCGATAAACTGGAAACGGCGGAAACACCCCAACCCTGTTGACATTCAAATAATTAAAATGGAGATTAGATTTAGAGGAAATCCTTTATGTCGTTACATATTTCTTAAATAATTGTTTCAAACCGCATTTGATTGCAATTGAATAATCTGGCTGGAGGAGCTAGAGCACTATATCGGCCACGCAACGCTGTAACAGCCAGTGCACACATGCGGCAAATTGTCGTCGCGACTCGCGTTTTATTATCAAATCTTTATTGCACAACAAAACTTTGTACCTACAAAAGGCGGATTAACGCCAACGCAATTTCTACCAGTCATATTGGGCTCAATAAAAATAAAAAATTACTATATTATTAGAACAATATGATAAAAATAAATAAATAAATATAAATATTTCACGACAATCACACCAATTCTCTAGTCCCAAATTAAGCTACAAGGCTTGTGGTATGGGTAGGTACTAGACAACGGATGAACATACTTAAATACTAAATATTAATATGATAAAAATGAATATAAAGTAAAAAGAATACATAAGTTTCGAACCAGACTGTCAAAGAAAAACAAATTAGCCGTACCTATTATGGAAATAGGGAAAGGAGATGGCTGGTACCTAGTTTTATTAACCAATTGACGCAGGAATTGCTGAAAGAAGTTAGGTCAAAGAGCAGTCTTAAAATTAGGTTAAAAAAACACTACTTGTCGCTGTGTCCTTAAGTTAAAATTATCTGTTAACTACGTTCAGGTAATTTTATATATATAATAGTTTTGTATTACTAAAATGTGTTAAAATAAGAAACGAGAACACCTGCCGACAAACTGCTTGCGCTGTTTGGCAGATTCTTTTTTATGTTAAGTGATGTAATACTTGAATGAATAAATTAAAAAAAAACGTGTCCGTTGCGACATGACAATGTAAAATGTCTCGTAACCGTGGCTCAATAGACTAATCTCCCCGCTCCCAGCCAAGCCGCGTCCTTACGCAATGTGTCTCATGTACGGTTCGTCGCTGTGGGCGGGGGCGGAATACAAATATCGTCATAGAAGCCTTTAGCAACATTAGTTATTTGATATATGTTAACTTATATCATATTGATGGTCCATGGCCCATATAATCTAAGAGCAAATCGCTTGTACGCCGTCGATCTTTTATTTACATTTTCCGGTGCGTTTGTAAATAATTAATAGCTTAGTCCGCTTTTGGGGTCCAAGGAGGTCGAGTTAAAATACTGGCTCGATTTGTTGGTAGTTGTACAAAGATAATCAGGAATGCAAGATACCGTTACGTCAAAGAAAGCACCAAATGTGTGAACTGTGTATATTTAACCACGCTTGTATATATTGACTGCCTCGTTGGTGTAGTGGCAAAGTTTCTGCTATCCGAGAGGTCTTGGGGTCGAGACTAAATTGTTTCTGATATTTTCTGTCATGAATTTCTCAAAAACAACTCGGAGTCGGGAAGTTGGCGGTGTTACACCCCCGTGCCTCGGAAATCACGTTAAACCGTTGGTCCTGCGACTGATCTCTCTCCGGTCATGTCGGATTGCCGTCTCACCAAAATTTGATAGAGATGGAACAGTGAGTTCACCTGTGTATTGCGCTCACACTTGTGCACTATAATATCTCATGCGTAGTTGGCTAATCTTTGTTGAGATTGGCCGTGGTTGAAATCAGCCAGGGGGACTATTATTGAACCACGCGTAACGATATCTTTAACCCCCAAGAAAGCGAGGGGCGTTGTAAGTTTGTATGTTTGTATCTGTCTGCCCGTAGCATCGTAGCTTCCAAATGGATGGACCGATTTCAGTGCGTTTTTTTATTCCAAATATAATTCAATCACGTTGGTTCGTAGCTATGGCTGGTCAAGATCCGTCAAACAATCGAAGCTCACCAGTTGTTTTCGTAGCTCATGTCGGGTTTTTTTTAAATGTTTCATTGTTACGATAATGATATCGGTTCAGGCGTGATAAAGGGCTCGAGTTGAATTTCATTACAATAAGCTGATATGACCTAATGTAACAAAATACTTAGTTGTAATTCGTTTTTTCACTTTTAATATTAATATTTTATTAAGTAAGCCTGAGTTTTTCCATATCCAACCAATTTTAGTTATATTGACGACCACTTTGGTGTACTGGTTATGAAGTTGACTGTTAACCAAGAGGTCGGTTCGATTCGAGGGAGGGTTCGATTCCCGTACTGTAAAAACATTTGTGTGCATGAACATGTCTGTTTGTACTGGTCTGGGTGGTATAAGTATTTATTTAAGTATATTTGTAATACCACTATTGATTCTGATTTCTGTAACACAAGTGCTTAAGCTACTTACCACAGAGTCAGATCAATGTATGTAATGTTGTTCTATATTATATCATATTATATTATTATAGTAGTCACGACACGAAGCAATGAAAAAAACGTTTTGTTTAAAATGTTAACAGCATAAAATACAATATTTTTATTAGTATTTTAAGAAGATAAGACTTTTCAATCATCAATCTTCAAGATACGTAATAATATGTCAAACATTATCGTCTAGACAAGCAAGTCAAGACATCACTCAAACCGAAAAACGAAACACAGCTTTTTCATTGTACAACTTCCGGTGTGGGGTGATTAACGATGCTTTATATCTTGTTGAGCTATTCAGTTGTCAGAGGATAAATAGATATTAAGCGATAACGCTTACGCTATTAGTATTCTATGTGCGTTCACAAGGACAAACGACACATTAAACATGATGTGCACATACGTTGGTACGGGGTTTGACTGATAGCGGATGAAAGCCCATTTTGGAATTAGGAAAATCATGTCAGTAGTTGTGTAAGTTAAGTCTGGTTGTATAGCTCAGACTCAAGGGGTCTTTAGATGCAATCTTGGGTATTTACAAAAATTTTTTTTTTTGTCTATGCGGATTTAAGTCATCAATGTAAGCATGCCCGTTTGTATTGGTCTGGGCATTATATGTGTTTGTAACACAAGTTCTTAAGCTACTTACGACGGAGTCAGATCAATGTATGTGATGTTGTTGTATATTTATTAATTTTATTTTATTGTCACTAAGGCGTTGTCCTTCGTGAGAGTCCAATACTTTTGTCAACGTCAATCGCGCTTCGTTTCGTAGGATACGATCATAAACGTCACAAACATTTCATACTACGAATACGTTACGTTGGTTATTCGTGCACAGCCCACTGTCTTAATATAGTGTAGGTAAATGACGCTATTAAAATACCCAGCGGCATTACCAACATCTTGCTTGAGTACCGCTCAACAGAAACACTGCTAACCAAATTTTTGTTGTTTATTTTAAATAATAACTTTGCCAGTGAGTAGAAAACAAGACTGTTATAGGGCACAGGGACCATTATACCACATACTGTTGCAACGACTCGTCACTGTTAGCGATTTAGCCGCAGTGCGGTCATGGTTGACACACCGTCAGTCGCAAGTCTGTTAATGGCTCAGCCGCATCGCATATGTGCGTTGGCGGCATCTTACAGCTCACAAGATATTTGTTCCTATACGTATTCATCTTGTTCTTCTTAATCGGTTGTTCTTGACAGACAGTCGTGGACATGTTAGTCCCAAACGTGGGTGACTTGCCGCCTTTATGTATATGAAGCCACAACCTTCTAGCTTACAAATCTCGCTATCGGCAAACCGTAGCTTTATGGTTAACGTAGTACACGGGCGCTTAATCTATTTTTCTTATACCTAACCGCGCTCCTGTTTATCATGTTAATGCGAGGTAGATACTGGGTTAGGAGATAAAAAAGGGTCAGTAAACAGTTTTGTTTCGGATAAAAGGGATTTTGTATGCGCCATTCAGCGGTTCTGGGATCCTCAGATTAACGGCAGTGAGGAAAAAGTAAGGATTGCGTAATATGTAAAAGAAAACTCACTTTAAGCCGGGGAGAATAATCGAAAGAAGGTCTGAGTTTTTTGGGTTCATCAATAAGTAGATAGATAGATAGAGAATTCTTTATCACACATCACAAAAAATACAAAATCAACATTCACAGAAAGATGCAAGTATATACTAAAATAGGCGGTCTTATCGCAAAGAGCGATCTCTTCCAGACAACCTTGGAGTGAAGGATATTGTTATTTACAGGAGGTAGGTAAGTACTAAGTTCCACGCGGAGTATAATTCCAGTTTACGTCGTCTATTATCGTCAATTGAGCCCACTTGTTATGTCAAATTGATAGATTAATTGACGGTACTAGGGAATACTGTAGACCAGAAGGTCTACAACGACAAACGATATTCGTCAATACGATAACGAGTCAGATGATACAAATTTCATCGCCCTACGCATAAGGTGCCACAGTTTTTACCTTGGCGTGCTGTCATGTGTACTTGGGTCAACAAAAAAAAAACAGTTTTGACTGCGGATAAAGTAGCTCTTAAATGGAAACAAATCGGTGTGGTTCCGAAATTACTCATTCAAACCTATAAACTCACATATGCTACTATCTCTTTATAATATTCTACAGCAGGCATCTAGCATACTTGTCTCCGACAAAGTGTTGATAAAAATCGACAACATCCTGGCAAAAACCCCAAGAAGTCATTTTTTGCCCTAGCTTCACAGATGATTGCATAACAATAAATCTAAGTGCGTCATTATGACGGCTCTTACGCGAACGGCAACGCCATAATAGCACTTTTGTATCAATCGTGTAAGAAGTGATCGTTACGAAATCGACTCAGGTACAGGATGGAGTAACTGTTATCGTTGGAGCTTAGATACTGGGGATGCTATCTCTATTAATATTGTAGACGTTTGAGTGGTTTTGTACACGTTTTCTGGGTATGAAGAGGCTTAGAAAGTGCCAGTTTTGAGGCTTGGGCAGCATTTTTTTTCCGAGGAGACTAACCGAAGGTATCGGCTGATATCTTAACAAAAATACCAAGGCACCCGTTTTATCGGAGATACTGACAAATACAAGAATTACATGACAAAAAGATTGGGATTTGGGTCACTAGAATGATTTTCTCATACACGGTCTGATCTGAATAATTCTACCAAAAGAAAAAAAAACACTTAGAGTGCATCACTTATTGATGTACAAACAAATATTGTTATTGAAGCCCATAAAGGTAAGGACACCATGACAAAGTTTATTTCATTCGTTCTATAGTACTCGTATATTAATGCATTTCTGATGAAGGGGCGTTTCTACCAATACCCGATGAAACAGCTGGAAAGTGGGCACTGAACAAATTGCTTTATTTTTCTAAAACCACTTGACCTACATTCGCACTGTTAATACTAGAAAACTTTGAAATTGTCTGGAACTAATTGTGTTTTATTACATGCTTGTTTTTTCATTTGATATCATTTAAAATTGATATCTGTAAAGAATAAAGATTGTGACCATGGTTCATGCAATAAGCAAATATAGCCGCCAAAATCACTACTTTGTAATATAATATGTTATCATAATAAAAGTTTGTCAACGGATGTGTTTCTTTATTTTTAATTTACTTATTAGGTTTTTCATTTATTGATACAATGATGCTTCCTAATGTTACAACTAATACAGTTTTATAATATTTATTCTGCAAATTTACAAACAAATATGCTAAATATAATGACGTAGGTACTCACACGTTTTCTAAAAATACAATACACTTATTTAACACACACACCTTACTTAAGAAATAATATGTTTTTTTATATATTTATATGACGAATCACAGTGTTTGCCTAGAGGTTCGGAAAACCTGGCATAGAGCTTGCATAAACGTCTTAAAAAGACAATGTCCATAGAAGTCAGCAATAAGTTAAACACGATTCAAACAATGTAAAAAATGTTAACCAAATGCTCAGCTATCAATATCATTCACACCTATGCAATTTATTTAACACCTCTCTATTGACACATAACACCAAACATACCACTTTATTTCACAGGCGACCAGCATCCCCAATTCTCTTTCGCCAGCAAACATACAAATTGGTTATCATGCCACGAGGTTCCAACTAAAAAACCTCAGTTTCTGTACCAAGTTGAATAGAGCGCTTGCGACGAGGTTTCAAAAAAAAACCTCGACTCGATTCGAGAGCTTGCTTTAAGCTATTTTTGACGTTGCCGCTCGTTAACTTTTTCAGCGGCCCAATATTTCGTACCAGCAAAAGCATCAATCGTACCGCTCCACTTATTTCATTCACTGGCTTAAGATATAAACTTGTAGTGGTTGGTTTTATGGTCGATAAAAAAGATGAAATTTTTCTAGTGCTTCGTACGTTAATATATTGTCCGAGTTGATTGTTGAATTCATGTTTCTACAACGGAACATTTAACCCGTCAAACGACATGAATTAGACAGAACAGAAGTTGAAGCTTAAGTGACTCTCTGTCGCCGTCGACTTGCGATTTACAGAGTGTAAACCAACCATTTCGGCTAAATCAATTATAGTCGCGAGTCGCGGAGACACTATGCTGCTATTGTGCCCTGGGCCTTACCAATTAATCCACACGAACAAGACAATTCAGATGCTTTTGTGGAACCAGAAGTCGAAGAATGTTTCTGTCTCGTTCCATGATATATTTTTGAATGGACACTCTTCATTTGTTTATTTCCGATCCATGATGACCATTTCGGTTCTTAACCACAAAAGACCTTGCAGATCTTATGTGCAGTAAACATGACTTCAACAGTGAATATAAAATTCTCGTGTCACAATGTTCGTTCCCGTACTCCTCTGAAACGGCTTGACTTATTCTTATGAAATTTTGTGAGCACATTGAGTAGATCTGAGAATCGGCCTACATCTATTTTTCATACTCCTTAGTATAAAGGGTTGTCCTCAATAATTTATATGGCAAAACAACGTTTGCCGGGTCAGCTAGTTCAGTTAAAAATGTGTTGAAGTATCGGAAACTCTCAAAAATAAAATATTACAAGTTAACAGCAGCAGTAAACTATTCAAACAACATCTCTTCAGTCCATAAAATTTAAAAAAACAAAGAGTTTCGTCTAGTGCTATATTCTCTCGAAGTGAACTCTCCACAGATTTTCAGTATTTATATCACGAGCTTTAAAAGCATTACAAATCGCCGCGTGTTCCGGATTTGGGCCAAAACATAAAACATTCCCGGCCTTACATATTTAAGAAGTCATCTAGGGGTGCAGAAGTTATGAAAATTATTTATTCCGAGTGGAGTTTTTGGGGCAAGTCTATTATTTAATTGATTTGCTTATTTTCTGGCGGAAGCACAATTAGCCGAGTTCTAAACAATTATCCTGACTATTATATTACTCATACTGTTATTAATACTGTCAGATAATGATTGAATAAATTAGTAAAATTATTAACGAGACTAGTACGAGTAGGTATGTACTTTTCTCATAAGTTTCTAGTGCCATGATCACCTTTATTACGGAGAAACGAAATATCCTGCGGGTTATTGGCATATAGACATATGACACTAGGTCGACTCTCTTACGAAATTTTTATGACACAGATTGAAAATTTTATTATTAATTTTAAAGTCTGCGGCAATTCTGAGTAGCTTATGGCCATTTTGTGAGCGGCATATCCCTAATAATATTATAAATACGAGTAGGAAAGTCAGTTTGTTCGTTTGTTTGTCCTACTTTTAAGA
The DNA here is from genome assembly GCA_963921415.1 of Pyrausta despicata. Taxonomy (NCBI): domain Eukaryota; kingdom Metazoa; phylum Arthropoda; class Insecta; order Lepidoptera; family Crambidae; genus Pyrausta; species Pyrausta despicata. Next base: position 12,684,649 of record OY992861.1, on the reverse strand, counting down.
CGCTACGGAGCAATGTTTATAGAATATGTTTTTGAGTGTGGGTAAGCAAGAGGCTAGATAGTTACAAAGGTTACTTTTTTCCGCAACAAAGCATTTCAATCCCATGAAAAAATTAAATAATCAACTCATAACTTACAGATAAATGGCGCCACTCATACACATAATATTCCCTATAATCAAGCATCTTCAATGTTTCCCCTTGTGCGTCGTTCCTATACCGATATGGCTAATTCTCCAGCCTCTTTAAAAGTATTCCTGGCCGATTCCGACCACGGCGGCTAGTCTCAACAGAGATCAGCCAACCTCGCAGGAGATATTATAGTGCAGAAGTGTGAGCGCAATACCCAGGTGCACTCACTATTCCATTACTCTCAAAGTTCGGTGAGACGGCAATCTGACATGACCGGAGAAAGATCAGGCGCAGGACCAACGGCTTAACGTGCTTTCCGAGGCACGGGGGTGTAACACCGCCAACTTCCGGAATCCGAGCTGCTTTTGAGAATTTCATGACAGGAAACCTCAGAAACAATTTTGGCTCGACCTGGGATTTGAACCCAGGACCTCTCGGATATGCAGAAACTTTGCCACTACACCAACGAGGTAGTCAGCCTCTTTACACCCTATCCAGAAAGCTTCACCCCGTCCACCTACGGTAGGTGTCTAGGTGTGTATGTTTCTTATAGAAAATTACTTTTACTTCAACAGTTACTTCCCGGACGACCGTTTGGTGCAGTAGTCTACATGTCGGACTTCTAAAAACCAAGGTTCGCAGGTTCGATCCCCGCACAGTACAAGCATATGTGTGCATGAACCTGTGTTTCTACTGGTCTGGGTGTTTTCTATGTATAATATGTATTTATTTACAAAAAAAGTATTTAAGTATGTTTATTCGTTGTCTAGTACCCATAACACAAGCCTCGTAGCTTAATTTGGGACTAGAGAATTGGTGTGATTGTTGTGAAATATTTATAAAAATATTTATTTATTTTATTTATAATTCCACTCGCTCTCTTGCACATTTAAGAAAGGGTTACGACAGGCAGGCACATTAAGCCATAATTGGCAACTGTGCTTCTTCTCTTCCTAATGTGCCCTAAATCAAAACTCGTCTCTTACATCTTTTCCCAAAGATAACAACAAACTTTCGTGTACGTTTGTCGTGGGGTACTCTAGGACCCCAGTGTAGGAATAACATAAGTTTTTTCCAACAAAATCCGCAAAAAATGACGTAAAAATAATTTTGTTAAAAATTTGATTAAAGAGCCCAGGTAGGGCTCTTTATCAGTGCTCAAATGTATAAAATAATTCCGATAAAATGCATTATCGCAGTTTTATAAGGGTACTGGGCCTCAAGTTTTTAATAGATTGTATGGAAAAACACTCAATACTTTAAGGTGGGATAAAAGTAAAGTATATCAATAATACTAAAATAACTTCTGCCTGATCCTCCCGGGTCTAAAGATTACTCACTCAAACGTCGTGACTTCTGCCTACGAAAACGGGATGAGGAGAGCTTAAAAGGTGCACTAAGTAGAAAGTTGTGAAATATTTGGATCGCCAATGTTAAATATGACAAAGATGCTGAAATTATCACAATAATTTAAATTATTTGACTGGTTCGTACTCATATTCTATACATTAAGACTCCCTATTTGCTTTTTCAAAACTTACTGTAGTATTAGACGTGGGTTAAAAGATTCTTCTCCAGGAATAGACGGTATTCCATACTCTTTTCAAATAAAAGCTCCTGAAGGAGCTAAATCGTACTTTTTCTGGCTACCGATGTTTATAAACTAAAAACATAAAACTGTAACGTAGTTCGATTAAAGTTGTTTTTCCTCTGCCCTTCCAATTTTGTATTTTATACTATTATAAATACCTACTTATCCCTGAATGTTAAGTCGTGTGGTTTTGTTTTGTTTAAGGTAATTAAGTTTATAAACACGTCGACACATTTATAATGCCGTGCAAATTCTGGACACGCGACATTGGCGGAACAGTGAGCCCACGAGCGGACGAAGTCACGGACAGCCACTAGTTGTGAAAGTAAATGAGACTAATAAAGACCAATACTAGTGTGCTGAAGAGCATTTTTACATATATTTTAGCTGAAAAGAACGATTTATCGTGAGATAAGCAACAACGAGGACAATGATTTAATATTAATCAACTCTAAGTCATACAAGTATTAGGTAATACTCTCAAAGTCGCATAACGATTTTGCGCCCCCATTTACGGAGCCCATTACGCTCATGGTATATTATCCTCTGAATATCTTCCTAACTTTCCCTGTGTAATCCGCTTGATAATTGTATATCAGCCCCAAACGCGAACTTTCCGAGACTCGGTTGAAGTTTCAAGCAACATATTATAGTACAAGAATAATGTTGCGGGAATGATGTGCCACGAAGAAATTGCTGCGAGATATTCGCGTATACGAAGGTTGAGTATTTTTGAGTCAAAAGAGTCTCATAGTAGTAGTTTGTTGCGGAAAAAAGTCTCATAGTATGACAGATACGTTTAGTAAAATTTCAGTCCTTCGATGGTTATCTTTATAACAAAGTGAATCCAATCCAATATGTTTTACAACAGCGGCTGGAGGTATAGTTAACATAGGTAGGCTTAATATGATCCCCGTACCCCTTTGCTCCGAATACGTAAAGGGGGACAAGTGCGTCGTTAGTTTGTAATATCTGTTCCCCTGCCTGGTGGCAATTTGCGGGTGGTAGGCGTGGGGGCGCCAGTACCTACCTTGAACAGCTCGCCACCGTAGCAGCATGGGAGTGGTGCAGCACCTTTCACCGCTCCCGTTAATCCGCCGCGAGGAGGACGAACAGGGCCCGTCGTGTAAGGCGGGCAGTGTTGTGGACGTCTAAGGCAGTACTTTGCTACTTGTCATCAATACTTTTTTATAAATCATAGGAGGTATCTTATTAGGTTGAAACATACAATGGTTTACAATGCAAAAAACATGAGATTCCATAGCTGTGCCGTTTGGAGCCTTTTGGGGCCAACAATGTTTGCAAGTTTAACAACGTAGTTCATACACCAGTCTTTAGTCAACTTAGCGAACGCCAAATTTCTCCAACTGACACCAACATGTGTAATCTGCCAGCACACACTCCAAATCGGCAGAGCAGAGATGTTCAGTTTATTCATCCCGAAGTTATGTAAGCCCAAAGTTTCCCACTTTCACTTAATACGCACGCTAAGTTCGCCTTTCAACAAGTTATGAATTCATTAAAAACTCTGACGAAGCAATGTGGAATCTCGCTATGGCCTACTCTGATAAGTTTTTGAGCATAAATCTTTAATGTTTCTTCAAAACTACAAGGATCCTGCAGGGATATAAATTAGACTTATGTTTTGGAGGAAATTTTTATTTGATATCGTATGGGCAGATTTTTCTTGAGTATGATGACAAGTCCGATAAAATTCAAAGATGGCTGATTAAAAGTGTTCGTTTTGAAAATGCACGTAGAAAATCAAAATAATGTCATCTTAGAGGCCGCTGCATACGTTTTTTTTTATCCCGACGGGACGGGAAGTTTTGAAATGTCATTTACAAATAAGTAAATAAATATACCAAATAAATAAATACATATACAACAACTTTACATACATTGATCTGACTCCGTGGTAAGTAGCTTAATTCCTTGAGTTACAGATATCAGAATCAACAGTGGTATTACAAATATACTTAAATAAATACATGTAACACTCAGACCAGTACAAACAGACATGTTTATGCACACAAATGTTTGTACAGTGCGGGGACCGAACCCGCGACCTCTTGTTTCATAGTCAATATCTTGACCATTACATCAAAGTGGTCGTCGAAATTCACATGCTTATTTAACATTTTGATAATTAGTACTTTTGCTTCATCTATATTTGATATCTTCAATAAATAAAAATAAAAATGAGCGCAGTGAACCGGTGTTAAATGAAGAAGCAATAAAAAGATTGATCTTTTTGATAAACTCTCAACCACACCCAGGTTTTGGTGTGCACAAGCCTACCCCGCCGTTTACATAAATCGGTTCATCGAATTTTGGAATAACTTTCAACTTCCCATAATTTACATTACCTGAGGGTAATATTAAGTTAAGAAATTGTCAGCGATGTAAGGGAAAGCTGCTCGGAAATGGAAATCCATTTATCTGAGTTGATTAGTGTGTGTTGATAACTGAGGTTTGTGGTTTTTTTATGTTAGTTATAGTAATAACGGTCGTTATAGCAGATTGGTTTTGGATTGGAACGTGCTTATGATGAATAGTAAAGTTTTAGCTGTTTGTTTTGTAGATACGAACATTAGAAATGTCTGGATTATGAATTTTCGCGTAAGTCTGTTGTTTTTTTTTTAAATCTTTTACAGGAAAATGCTTGCGCGATAGTATTTCTGCTCTCATAGTCCTAAAATACACCTTTACTATCAGACAGCCATGTTGTTTTTGGAAACGGAGTTCTAAGTCATACTGGAATTAAAACTTCTTTTACATCAATTCAATAACCTACATTTACATCAACCAACATAAATTAAACATGGCCTAGACAAAGTGAAATTCTTATACATATATATAACATTATGAATTTTCCTACTTTCTTATTTCTTCTCCGAGAAAGCAAGCACACTAATCGATTCCATTGCCTCTACACAATAATGTGCACTTGTGCGGGCCAAAAGGATTTAAGGTAGAATTTTTGACGTGACAACGTCTTATAAATCGATGGAGCCGGCTGCACGCACCAAAAAACATGACGCATGCGGCATTACCTCGCTCTGAGGCATTCCATTCAAGGCTTGAAGTGCAAGCGAGGGCGCGGAACGAGCGACAAAGAGGCAACGTGACAAAGACGTTGTCACGTTCAACCATCGTCAGTAAACCGAATTTACAGACTACCGATTTTTTCGCCTTTCTTCTTTCCTGCGTGCTTGCTCACTTTAGACCTTTTCGGTGCGCTGGCGCACATCTGTGGCAAATATCATTTCAACCAATCACCGCGACACAATCGCTGACAGTCGCGAGTCACGACGATATTGTGCCTTATATGTGCCCTGGGCCGTTTCCATAGATCAACCAAACAATCAATGTCAATTATGTCCACAAATAAAATCTCTGAACGTATGTGACGTGGCACGCGCGGATGTTTGACGTACGCCCGCGTCACGTACGGCAGATTGAAGATTTTGTTCTGAATATTTGTGGAATTGAAAATTCATTTCATTCTATGTTCAGCAGTGGGCGTCGAACGGCTGATATGGAGCTGGGTGTCAACAGACGGTTTCGTCATTAAGAAATTCAGCAATTGAACTAAGATTCTCAGAAACTTATCTTTCCTACATCCCAATAAGTCTTTTTTTTATCCGTAAGTAACTTATTTAGGATACACATCGGTGCATAATATTCCTATGAACTAATATTAGATTATTATTATTATTAGATTTTTTATGCATAAAGGAGTGTCTTAAGTCACGGGCGTTGGATCCTGAGCGAAATGAGAGATTCAACCAGGCCAAGACTACTTACTTTACTTCAGAAGTGAATACTCTACTTTTCACGCCTTATATTAAGAATAAATATTACTATACTACTATTAATATCCTTGAAATTTATCATTTGATATATCCGGAAGTACATTTTTCAGAATCTCTAAATAATCTTTTAATAAACTCCGGAATTAAATCGTTTTTACACGACGACATATTGTAACTGTTCATACAAAAGTATTTGAAGGTTTAAAATTGTTATTTTTTTTCTGAAGAGCGCTTTTTGTTTCTTTCTATGTTATACTAGCTGTGCCCGCGACTTCGTCCGCGTGGAATATTTATTTTGGGCATCATTTTATTTTTGCAAATTTATTTTTTTGTTATTATTTTAAACAATTTTTTAAGTTTTTAAAAGAACATAATTAGCTTAAAGTACTTCTGCGTTAATAATTTTTCTCGTTTTATTTTCTTGTGTTAGAAGAACATATTAGTTTTGTCCGCGTTGTTTGTAGGTCTGATCTTGACAACGCGACATATGTGTGAAAAGCAGTCTTGACGTTAATTAATTCCTATGTTTTTAAATGTTTGCCCCTGTGATTTAGTAACGGTGAAAGATAGCATTAAAGGAAATAGGATTCTTTTAAAATTAAAAGGTAAATAATTTGGAATCATTGAGGTGCGAGGTATAAGCACTGTTTGACCAACTGCTAAAGCAGTCTAAACTATTGCAACCATCATGTTACAATTAAATTTGATTTGAAGTCGGGTCCCGGTGGTTTAAGATTGCTAAGTAAAATTATTGGGGCGCCTATTTTTAACTTGAGGGAATATGGGGGAAAGCCACTTGTGTTCAAATAATTATTTAATTTAGTAGACGAACTATACGCTACAGTTTCTCACTCCCAATATTGCACTTTGACACATCCATTGATGATCTTCATTTTCTATTTCGCTTATTTCAGGGTGAACTTTCGATATAAAGTCCTCAATGTTACTCACTCTTAATCCTTAATCTCGTTCAATTGCAATTTTCTTTTCAAAGTGAGGTTCTTTCTTGTCTCCTATTAAAAGTAACTTTGAAGGAAAAGTGATACTACCTCCCTACCTATCACTGCCTCGTTGGTGTAGTGGCAAAGTTTCTGCCTAACATCCAAGAGGTCCAGGGTTCGAATTTCAGGTCGAGCTGATATTGTTTCTGAGATTTTCTGTCATGAATCTCTCAAAAACAGCTCGGAGTCGAGAAGTTGGCGGTGTTACACCCCCGTGCCTCGCAAATCACGCCGTTGGTCATGCGCCTGATCTCTCTCCGGTCATGTCGGATTGCCGTCCCACCGAACTTTGAGAGTGATGGAACAGTGCAGTTTGAGAGTGCACTTGTGTATTGTGCTCACACTTGTGTACTATAATATCTCCTGCGTAGTTGGCTGATCTCTGTTGAGATTGGCCGCCGTGGTCAAAATCGGCCTGGAGGACTATTTCTACCTCTCCCCAAATGTGCTCTCATATATGTAGTTAATTTTAAGATGTTCACAAACTTCCATATTGGGGTATTTTTAAGGCAAGACCTTACAATGTCTGCCCTTATTCCTCTTACTATTACTGGTACAGTTTGTCGAAAGTCCCATGAAAACATAACAGTAATTTTATGATGATGATTTTATCACATTATTCTTATATCTCTAAGAGTCTTATCTAGATCCTCTACATGAGCTCTATGGATCATGGAACATTCGTCCCAGATTATTATACGCGGTCACCTGGTCATTCATCGTATCAGCCTGTAACAGTCCACTGCTGGACATAGGCCTTCCCCAAGGACCGCCACAGCGCACGATCTCCCGCTCTTTGCATCCAGTCACTACCAGCTGCCTTCTTTAAGTCGTCTGTCCATCTAGCCGGGGGGCGTCCCACACTACGTTTACCTAAGAGTGGTCTCCATTCAAGAATCTTCCTGCTCCACCTCTCGTCGGTTCTGCGACAGACATGGCCAGCCCACTGCCACTTTAGCTTGCTACATTTTTTGACAACATCAGTTACCTTAGTCTTATGTCGTATGACCTCGTTCCGGATCTTATCCCTTAATGAGATCCCCAACATAGACCTTTCCATAGCACGCTGAGTGACGTGTAGTCGGTGAGCCAGCTTGACTGTCATGTTCCACGTTTCGGTCCGTAGGTTAAGACTGGTAAGACGCATTGGTTAAACAACCGTCTTTTTAGGCACTGCGGTAGGGTCGACGTGAAGATATGACGCAACTGGTCATTAATTAAATCTAATTTTGGTTCTTCATGGTAACTCGTAGAGCTACACCCCCCTCTCCGCGTCGCTCGCAAGTAACGCCTCTCTTCCTTGCAGCGTCATGTTTTGCACATCATGCGGCGCGGGTGAATTTTATATTGGTGTTATTTTAAAATTGTAATATCTTCTAAAATATTCATTGAAATTAAGTGATGTCATAGACAATTTTGTTCGCAATTAAATACTCTTAATCAACAACACATTTATTTGGATAAAGATTAATATTATTACGTTGATACAACTCTTAACAAATAATGCATTAATTTCGGCCAAATTTGATTGCCACAAAAACGGTTCTAGTGACTTGATCTTAAAAGATAGACATATACTGTCGCAGACATTTTTTTAGATCATTTTAAGAGGAATAATTCGTTCATACAAATATTTTTGGTATCTTGAACCGTTTTCGCAGCGTACGCAACGGAAGCCCTCAAGGATGAATAATTTTCCCCGTTTTTTTCACATTTTCCATGATTTCTTCGCTCCTAATAGTTCCAGCGTGATGTTATATAGCCTATAGCCTTCCTCGATAAATGGTCTATTCAACACAAAAAGAATTTTTCAATTCGAACCAGCAGTTCCTGAGATTAGCGCGTTCAAACAAACAAACAAACAAACAAACTCTTCAGCTTTATAATATTAGTGTAGATTTATGGTGGTTCGCAAATGATTGCAAAACAATAAAAACTTTTTGCAAAAGCTAAATGGTGAGTCTTTATACGAATTTCAATGTTCCAAATTCAATTAATTTTAATCTTCCATACGATATTATTTAACTGAAGCTTGACTTGCTTTATTTCGACATATCGTGTCAAATAGACTTTGTCGAGCAGAGGTGTGAAAAAAACATTGTACCTGAAGTACAATGTAATTATCACCATAGTTACGCGAACGTTGTGGAAAATTTAGATGGAAATTCGTATAGGACACCTGATATTTCGACATAGTAGCAGTTAATACTCGCAGTATTCTACGTAACTCTATACAATAGAGCAAAATATTTGAAATTGCACGAAAATTACCGTCAAACGTGTGCGAAATGTTTCAAACCTGAAGGAATTTCATGCCTTTTGTTGGATTAAATTATCACGCGTATACAGGTTTATGTTGCCTGGAAATTATAACAAAGTGAATTATAGTGATGTCCTTATTATGATGGTTAATTAATTTTTCTGTAAAAGTTCCTATATTGAATAAGCAATTGTTGTGCGAAGTAGTGCTCTCTCTGTCTGGGTGTTTACGGAAGATCAGGGTCGTGGCATTCCTGATAAAAATAAAATAAAATTCAATAAAATTCATTTATTTCTGTAAGTAGGCTAAGAACTAGCACTTTTACACGTCCCAACATATAAATTAACCCTACCACCGCTTCGGGACAATTTGGGCCAGTGCTGAGAAGAAGCGGCGCAAGAAACTCAGTCACTATTGTCATTGCCTCTTTTTCATTTATATAATCATCAATTTTATAATATCCTTTCGACATTAATACATTTTTACCAACTGTTTTAAATTTATCTAAAGGCAATGAAATTAATTTTTCAGGTAATTTATTAAAAAATGATACACATCTACCCATAAATGAGTGACCAACCTTATGAAGCCTAAAATGTGGAACGGCAAGCCTATTTTTTTGTCTTGTGTTGAAGTTATGCAAATCGCTATTTTTAGGAAATAAGTGTAAGTTTTTTCGAACGTAAATTAGGTTTTCGTAAATGTATTGCGAGTAAACTGTAAGTATTTTAACTTCTTTAAACAATTCTCTAAGTGTTTCATTTGATTTAAGTTTATAAATAGCCCGCACGGCTCGTTTCTGCAATACGAAAATTGTCTCTATATCTGCAGCTGAGCCCCATAGTAAGATGCCGTATGACATGATACTGTGAAAATAACTAAAATAAACTAGTATAACCTAAATAATGTTTTTGAAGAACCTACCAGAGTGACTCCAACAACGGCTACTTGCATAGATCATATTTTTTGTGATGTCAAAATAACAAATAAATCTACACACATCAAAAGTGTCTAGGGATCAACATATATTTTTGCAATAACTTTTCTCCTGATTGATATTAATTAAAATTTTCTTTAAGGATTCATCAAATAAAGTGTTTTCGTTTGTCTACAGTAACGATAAACCAAGTCACCTTTGCATTAATAAAGAAATTTGCCATTTTCCTAATAAAGGGATTTTTGACCTTTGAACCACTAACATTAAAGTTCGAAAAAAAGACTGAAATAACAGTTTTCTTTAAAATTTTATTGGGTAACTTAAACAATTAATAATCCGTGTTTCTACCGCGAACACTAACAACACAAGAACATCGGTTTGGCATACTCAAAATGAGTTCATCCAAATCACGCTGTGGAATGGCCGCCCATGTTCGTTGCAACAACAAAAAAAAGGTCTTCTTGCGACTGGATACCCTCCATATTCGGCAGAGCTCTTCTCTGTAGCATATCCCATGCATGCTCAATCGGGTTCAAGTCTGGCGACTGAGCAGGCCAGGGCATGACATTGATGTTAGCTGCGGCGAGAGTCTGTTTTACAACTCTTGCGGTGTTTTGTTGGAGTCACTCTGGTAGGTTCTTCAAAAACATTATTTAGGTTATACGATTCAAAGAGATTAAGAAATCTCATAGAAATATGTGTTTTTCTTTAAAATGTCTATATTAAAATCACCGCATACTACTAAATTCTTTTTTGATTTTGATGCTTTTGATAAGACTTTATCCATAGTGTCTTCAAAAAGTTGGTAATTAGCGTCTGGCGGGCTATATACGCTTATGACAATATATTGATCTAGTTCAACACATACAAGTTCAATAGAACAATAAAGAATTTTATTGTAACTTAAAACAAGCACTAATTATTTAATTAATTTAATACTAAGTGTGTGTGTGTGTGTGTGTTCGTATGGACAAATTCAAATGGATAACTGATTTTAAAGCGGTTTTTGTATTCGAGTGATAATTTAATTCAAAGGATCAAAATCCGTCTAGCCGATGAAGCTTGCCAGCTATTTTTCTGACACATCCTGGAAAGTTAATTTTGCGCCTAAATTCAGCATGTGTTCGTTGAGAATAACTGGTGAAGCTGTGATCATGGACCAACAAAGACTCTAATTTTAGGAAACAATTATTTATCTATTCAAAATTTCATATTGCATTAAATCAACATTCATTTCTCTATTTAAAATTTCATACTGCTATAATAAACATTCATTGTCCTTGTCTAGACTTCACCGGAGTGCTTTATAAATACCCGTCACCAATAAAACGACATACTAATTTTAGGAATCTTTAATCATACATAACAGATAAGTACACGTAAAACAGTTACTTAGAATAATGCCAAACTGCCCGGCACCGCCATTTTGTGATAACTCATTGTAATAGTTGAGCTGATTCATCAAGATACAAAGAATAGAACTTCGCGGAGATAGTCGAGCTTTAAAATTCCAAAGAAAACGGAATTTTTAAGCAAATTGAGGTATTTGCGTAACTTTTCAGTTTTCTTTGTACAAAAACCATAAATTAAAAGCAAAGTAGAGTGCAGCTCAAATATTTGTTTAAAACGAAGCTCTGGCGGGAAGGAAGGCAGTAAGTCTTATTTTAAGCGTTTTCATGTTTAAATAGTAGTTTTTAGGAAAATCACTCAAACTTTATTACTACATTTTTCTTCCGCCATAATCGTTATTCTTTCCTTTCGACATCGGGGAGAAGCTTTGGCTCTACATAAAAACTGATAATGTTTAAGGTAAGTTTTTATAATGTAGTTCACACAAGAAGCATTTTCAAGTGTTATGAGTTTTTAAACAACCACTAAAAGATGTTACGTTAAAAATGACTCTTACCTATAATCCTCTCAGTCAGTTGTATACTAATTAAAATGACATATCTTAAATTTAAGTATCAACTTTATACTCGTAGTAACAAAGAAGAGTTTGCAATTTCCTTTAACGTGCTAATCTTACAACTAGCTCTCCAATTAATCTCACCTCAACAATTAGGTGCTTAAAGTTTTACAAGACTAGATTAAATTCAAATCTGTTTCAGCTTACAATTTAAATCCAGACACATGAGCATTTAACCACTTTAGTGAAACAAAAGTCTTGGAGTTAACTTGTTTGCTCCAAATTAACCTTCAAAGGCATGTCTCAGGACTATTATTCAAACAATTTAGTGAAGTTTCAAATGCAAGGTTAGAATTCTTATTGAGATAGTTTGTGCCCGCGTACCTAAGTGCTTAAGTTCTGTGATTTTGTAAAGTTTAAACAGTGGCACGTTTAACACGCAGGTAGGCAAAGTAAAGGACCTTCGCAACAGGTAGGCAAGGCATCTTTAAACTTGATTTAATATTTTCATCGTAAAAGAGGCAAATTTTAGTTACAAAGTTGAACTAAATTATTATGTGACGTTTAACAATCATTACGATTACGTTAAAGAAAGCCATAAGAAAAGAAGTTTATAAATATGCATTCTTATTATAAATTTATTGTATATTTTAAATTTTGTATCATGTGTCATATTATTGGTTTTACCTATTATTTTTGTGTTTTCTCTTTTTTTATTTTGAGTTATTTCTTTTATCGCACCGCATCATTTCTGCTAAGCCCAAAGGTATGACTGGTAGGTAATGTCCTACGGCGTTAAGTCCATTTTTAATACATAGTTTTGTTATGCAATGAAGCTTAAATAAATAAATAAAAGTTTGTTTGAAGATTAAGTTGGATAATATACAGGGTGTAAAAAAAACCTTAACGTAGCCGTCAACCGCGCGTTCAGTAAACCAAACCAAATCGTATGAAAAATAAATTTTGGCTGGGAAACAACTTTTATTTTTTGACATCAAAAAAAAACAATTTAATTCTAACCCGCAATGTACAGCGCGCACGCGGAAAAGTCACCGCGGGGCGTGTTGCTATACGCCGCGCCGCGGCGCCGCGATGCGGTTCGGTTCGAGTGTGCGCTGTTCATTGCGGAGTGTGCCATTTAGAAGCTTTTTATGAAAGAACTAGTGAAAATTTGTATCATGTTTCTTTGGAAAAAAGTTCAGTTATAACGGACAGAAGTCATTTTTGTAAAAATCATTAATTTTTTTTTTCAAACTTTAATCACATCAATATCTCAGTAACCGTTAACTTCCCAGGTATGGTGTGAAGGAAAAAAATGATCGTGACTATTGGGAGAATGTGTGGTATTCGGCTTGCTTCGTTAAGGTTTTTTTACATACAGGGTATGATAAGGCCACTAAACTAGTAATTAGATGCTAATAAAGTTCCCTAAAAGAGTCAAGTATTGCCATACGTTATGCTATTTAATTAACAAAGCTTTTACGTGCAATTAACTACACTTTACATATTTTAAACCTGCCAATCTTATCGTTGTCAAAACAAATTATTAGCTAAGTGATACAAATCCACTTTGCAATAGCATCATTCCATTATTAGGTACATCAGACTGAATAAACATATTGTGTTAAAAACAATGATTCGTCGCATCATAAAACGCGAACAATCACCGTCAATTTAGTGGTTCACGCAATTAATTACGTTATGTATGACGTAATAACATTACTTACTCGCAAACAGGAATCTGTTCATTTGATAAGTCGATGGTGATGTGATTTTCTGCCACTTATATTTACCTTATAGCTTACATACCTACATATTAAGTCACGACTCACGACTGACAGCGTGTCAGGCAATTACCGAGGGCGGCTTAATCGCTGACAGCTTATTGCGGGCGACAGAAAACCGCAGGTGTGCAGTGGGCCTCACTTTTTAAATTATGCTGTTATCCTGTGAATGCTTAGATCATGGCTTAGATAATAAACAATTATAGCATTAATATGATGAGTTTTTACCCGCCGACGTAAAAAAAGTTGTAACTTTGACCCTTATTATGTTTGTGTTTGTCTGTCTGTGTATTTATTGTAACGATTTCAGTGCGGTTTTAATTTTTATATGAAAGAAAATTAACCACATTCGTTTTTGGCTATGGCTGGTAGAACCCGTACAGCCGATGATGATCATCAGCCGTTTTTCTGGCTCATGTCGAGGGTTTTAAAATTTTTGTTTCGCTACGTTATTTTTCTAAATAAACTTGCCATTAAAACCTCACACTGACATCTTGATATCTCTTAAAAGCCTTTACATAAAATAATCGGGAATTCTCATTTTTATAAATATTAGCGCATTTTCTGATATTCTACAGACGAAATAAGTTAAATATACCTCCGCAGAAAAAGATTATTTTACTCCTCCATAATCTATAAATCTTCTTTATCGAATAAAATATAGTCGAGATACCGAATAATAAATGATAATCATACTAAGCTACATACAAGACAGATTGTCTGTCTATTCATCCCTAGACACAATTGAAATAGATAGAGTAATCCAGTCCAATAAGTGACTATAGTCAGCTAAGGCTATTGTATGGCTTTGTGAAAATAATTACGCCAGATGTAATAGCTAACACAATAATAAGTAGGTAAAAATAACATTTTTTTATAAAAAATGGAGTACTACATATCCTCTATGTAGGTACATAACTATATAGTTTGAAATGAAATACTGAAAATCATCCGGTTTTTTAAGTAAACAAAAAATTCAATGTTTTTAGTAAACTTTTTCCTAGTTGGTTTAAAATAAAATTCAGACTTCTGCTGTACGTTTATAAAAAAATAGTCTGAGCTCATTGCAGTTAAACGTTTTGAATCGTTTCGTCTGATTAAATTTAGTTTCGAACGGTTATTTTTTTACGTTTGTACACATGACAGCAGCCGTGTCCGCAGGTTACGCCCCCATTATGGTATGCCTAGTTAAAAAAAATCTTGATAATATTCTAAACGCTTATAAGTAGTGATGTATGGATTTTTGTTACTCTTTCTCATTAAAAACAAAACTATTGTATGGATTTAATGGAATAAAAAAAAAAAAAACTTATACATCAAAATATTACGTAGGCTACAAATTATCAAGATTTGTAAAGATAAAGGGTTGAAGTCGCCAGACACCACCAGTCTATCATATTTGATTTCGTCGAAAAGCGGGTGGGACGAACCCAGCACGTCAAGGTAAACACTGCGGCATCTAAAACTCTTGTCATAAGGGCAATGTCATTTTGCAACAAAATTAGGCAGCCTGATGTACTGTCGGCTGTCATCATCATCATATAGCCTTTTACATCATCATCATATAGCCTTTTGAGGTGCTTGTGGCGCAGTAGTTGCAGCGCTTTGGTAGTGATACCAAAAGTTAAGCAACCTACGGCGCGGTCATGTTTGGGATGGGTGACCATTCTGACCATACAAGTGACGTCTATTTACAAGCATCTCCGTGCTTCGGAAGGCACGTTAAGCTGTTGGTCCCGGTTAATATCGATAGATATTAGTCGTTAAGCCTGGTCGGAGGCCCTCGGGCGGCTTAATAACATCTGACAGTAAGGTTGGTCACTTACCTTACATACACCCCTCAACCAATCCGCACTGAGCCCGCGTGGTGGAGTATGGCTCGCACCACCTCATAGTTGAGGTGAGGCCTGTGCCCAGCAGTGGGACGTATATGTATAGGCTGATGATATAGCCTTTTACAGTCCACTGCTGGACATAAGCCTCCCCCAAGGAGCGCCACAGCGCACGATCTCCCGCCCTTTGCATCCAGTCACTACCAGCTGCCTTCTTCAGGTCATCTGTCCATCTAGCCGGGGGGCGTCCCACACTACGTTTACCTAAGCGTGGTCTCCATTTGAGATCCTTCCTGCTCCAACTCTCGTCGGTTCTGCGACAGACATGGCCAGCCCACTGCCACTTTAGCTTGCTACATTTTTGGACAACATCAGTTACCTTAGTCCTATGTCGTATGACCTCGTTCCGGATCTTATCCCTTAATGAGATCCCAACATAGACCTTTCCATAGAACGCTGTCGGCTGTACGTCGAACTAAACCTACTGCATATAGTTTCGTTTGTACCTCACATAAGCCTCAAGGGTCAACACCTTGGATCTATGTGATCATGATATATCCCGTGATGTAATTCCGACCTATTAGTTACACAATACGTTACAATGGAGTTAATGGGGGATAAACATGGTTTAGACATGTTGTGATCGGATATAATGAGCAAATAATTCTTGATACATAACTGTTTATGTGACCAAATTAATAATCCTCTTGGTATTTCCGCCTTCTACCTATGTATCGATATGTATTGTTTGTTACAGCATTTTTGGTTTGTTATAAAAACACCACCGGTGGGGTCCAAAACGACCACTTACTTCTAGGTAGGGTAGGTATGTTTTTAACAAGTTCTGCTACAAAAATATATGTAGGTATATCTACCTATATGCTTTACCCCTTTAGTGAAAAACACGCAAATTTTTAATTTTTGTTTTGTCTCCGTCACTTAAAATACATTTTCAACTCGAGCAAGCTAGACAACAGGGGTATAACAACTGCAGCTAGCTTACACCGCGTTTATTAAAGTTAAGTTTGTTATATAAGTTTGAGATATTTCTATTTTAGTTCCTAACAAAAAACAAACCGATAAACTCGAAGAATGTTTTACTGCATCCATTGCCTTCTTTCTGCACGATCTTGAGGTTGACTGGCAGAAAATGATTTTAGCATTAAGTCCACTCTTTGTACATTTATTGTGCATTCAAGTTTTAAATAAAGAAATGTTTTGGCTAAAGTAATACAATCATATTCTATGTACCGCGTCAGGTAGCGCATTTTTCTCATAATAATATTATGTAAAACTTCATTTCGTTGCATGATATATAAAACCTTCGTGACAGTAACACGGTATTGTATGAAATATTTTCTACAGGACTCAGACTTTATTGTGGGTTGATTTTTCACTTTCTTTTTGTGAAATATTGTGGTTTGTATAGTTTGTTGCTCTCTGTGATATATTCTGTTGGAACAATCAAAAATTTAAAGATAATGTTAGTACATAGTATCACGTAAAAAAATATTTCATCTATAGTATCTGTCAGTATCGATGGATAATTATCCTCCTGGCCGATTTCGATCACGGCGGCCAATCTTAACAGAGATCAGCCAACTACGCAGGAGATATTATAGTGCACAAGTGTGAGCGCAATACACAGGTGCACTCACTGTTCCATCACTCTCAAAGTTCGGTGAGACGGCAATCCGACATGACCGGAGAGAGATCAGGCGCATGACCAACGGCTAACGTGCTTTCCGAGGCACGGGGGTGTGACACCGCCAACTTCTCGACTCCGAGCTGGTTTTGAGAAATTCATGACTGAAAATCTCAGAAACAATTTTGGCTCGACTTGGGATTCGAACCCAGGACCTCTCCAGGCAGAAACTTTGCCACTACACCAACGAGGCAGGCTTGACGACTCATATCTACACTAATATTATAAAGCTGAAGAGTTTGTTTGTTTGTTTGTTTGTTTGTTTGAACGCGCTAATCTCAGGAACTACTGGTTCGAATTGAAAAATTATTTTTGTGTTAAATAGACCATTTATCGAGGAAGGCTATAGGCTATATAACATCTAGCTGCAACTATTAGGAACGAAGAAATCATGGAAAATGTGAAAAAAACGGGGAAAATTATTCATCCTTGAGGGCTTCCGTTGCGTACGCTGCGAAAACGGTTCAAGATACCAAAAATATTTGTATGAAAGAATTATTCCTCTTAAAATGATCTAAAAAAATGTCTGCGACAGTATATGTCTATCTTTTAAGATCAAGTCACTAGAACCGTTTTTGTGGTAATCAAATTCGGTCGAAATTAATTCATTATTTATTAAGAAGTGTATCAACGTAATAATATAATCTTTATCCAAATAAATGTTTTATTGATTAAGAGTATTTAATTGTGAACAAAATTGTCTTTG
The DNA here is from genome assembly GCA_963921415.1 of Pyrausta despicata. Classification (NCBI taxonomy): domain Eukaryota; kingdom Metazoa; phylum Arthropoda; class Insecta; order Lepidoptera; family Crambidae; genus Pyrausta; species Pyrausta despicata. Next base: position 12,666,979 of record OY992861.1, on the reverse strand, counting down.
ACATCACTTAATTTCAATGAATATCTTAGAAGATATGACAATTTTAAAATAACACCAATATAAAATTCACCCGCACCGCAGATGTGCAAAACATGACGCTGCAAGGAAGAGAGGCGTTACTTGCGAGCGACGCGGAGAGGGGGATGTAGCTCCACGAGTTACCATGAAGAACCAAAATTAGATTTAATTAATTACCAGTTGCGTCATATCTTCACGTCGACCCTACCGCAGTGCCTAAAAAGCCGGTTGTTTAACCAATGCGTCTTACCAGTCTTATTAACCTACGGAGCCGAAACGTGGAACATGACAGTCAAGCTGGCTCACCGACTACACGTCACTCAGCGTGCTATGCAAAGATCTATGATGGGGATCTCATTAAGGGATAAGGGTCTTTAGCCAACGTGACATCGGTTAATAGCGAAACGATATCTAAGTTCGTTATCGTCTCCGAGATAACGATAACAATTTCGTAGCCAATGTAACACTTATGTCGTCATCGTTGTGTCGAATTGTTAATTCGTTAAAAAACACAAATATTGGCTATGGTATCGAAAATTTAGCTGTCAGTGTCACTGTCAGTCAAGAAGTAGCAAATCGGATCAAACCCGCCAACTTTTTTGTTGTTGTTTTAAATAGTTTTACTATTATGTTTATGTGAGGATTGCGTTTAATCGTTTTGAGATTATAACCAAAACACAGTTTTGAAGGTGGTAAGTAAATGTAGTGTTATAACTTTTAGATGGTCTCCAAAACTTAACTTATGCTTTTCAAAATAAATACATTTTTATGTGATGGATGTTCAAACGATGATGGAGTAATCTTTATTTTACTTTTTAGTCATAAAACATGGGATCAAGAGTGCGAGGAAGTCCCGAACAATTGTCCACGCTGCTTGAGTATATGGAAACGTAAGTAAATTAAAGTTTTATTCATGAGTATGTAATGTAAACAAAGACGCGACTGTAACAATGAAATACTTGTATTGAAGTTTGTTTGTTTATGTTACAGTCATGGTGACCTGGCGAGGCCACTTGCTGGATCACAAGGTCGCGTAAGGTCAGACCGACTATGGACTGAACTTACTAACATTTTGAATGCTGTTGGTGGTAGTGTCAGCAAGACTACAGAGAAGTGGAAAAAAGTAAGGACCTAATGAACATTTTGAAATGAGTGATGTGATGAAAAAGTGGCAAGCAATCCTAGCTGTATTTTCAGAGGTTGTTTGTTTGATTTCCAAACAGGAAATCATTCATCTGATTAATGTTTGTTCATGTGTGTCGGTTTTGTGTTTGAATAAGTGGACGCACCCTTAAGGTTCTCTGTTATAACTAGACTGGACTATGATGATGATTATCAGTCTCTGACACTAACAGTACAAGCTATGCTTTGGAGTCAATGGCCATATGAGATGTCCCGAATGTTTATTTATTTTCCAATTAATTTCTAAATTACTTACTAAATCATTGGCCTTTTTAATCTCATATATACTTATGATTATAACTACTCATTATTCAATAACGGTGTGATCAGATTGGAAGTCCAAGACAAAAAAAAGGCATTGGCCATAAGGCTTCATGCAAGAGGGACTGGAGCAAGCGGGCAAACTTTATCAGCTAGTGATGAAAGGGTTCTGGCTATAATGGGTGTTTTGACAGTGGAAGGACAAGCCTCTGTAGATATTATATCTGTGTGCCAAATTGCATTGAAATCCATTCAGCCGTTTTCGCGTGATTAATTAATTTTATTTAAAAATTGATTTAAGAAAACATTTTCAAAGAGGTATCCATAAATTGTCCAAAATAACACTCATTTTCTCTTGCAGACTCCCCACAACTGACTGGACCACAGCATTCCACTTCACAGCCCTCAAATAATTTGCTTCTGCCGTCCACATCTCAGGTGCAGACACCACCACCCCTACCGCTCGGCTCTGGAACGACAGCCTACTTCGCCACCTCCACCAGCCCTAGCAGTGCCATCCCCACCAGCTCCTGCACCGCCCACTACTCCGAGGCGAATGTGTCCACCTGCCCCCGCGCATCTGCTATTGACATGCGGTTGACATCGCCAGCGACACCGCAGTCTGCTGCCTCTCCCGATCGCCCTCGTTTGCGCGCCCGCCGTAGACGCCACTGACTGTAGGAATCTATATGAAAGTTTATAATTAGGCATTTTTAATCAATATAAAAAATAATTATGTTCACAATACTTTTGTTTGATTATGGAACTCTCGCGTGGCGTTTGTGGACTATCCACCTGCTCTATACTATGACCCTGTTGCAAAAAAGCTAAGAGCACTTAAGAGCGATTAACAGCGGTAACAATATGAAATAATTGAGGCTACATATAGGTACTTACAGCGTTATAGTATTGAGTAGAAGCAAACATTAAAACCTTAGATTGGAAGTGCAACATTAGAACATACCTAGTTTAGAATAAAAAATTTTCAATAAATAAATATGAATATTTCTTACATTTATTTCCACGGGAATTTCAGGGGAACCTTTTAATCCGGCATGACCTTTTAGGTCGTTACATAGCCTCCTAAAAGTTGGATAAACAATAATTTGGGCAAATCCTCGATTGTATCCTTCGTTGTATAAATCGCTTTTGACGCCTCTCCCACGTTTTCTCATTGTGTGCAGCCCACAATAAACGCAAAGAATAATTTTTCAACTTATTATTACCCTTTTAGCACTAAATAAATACCTACTAGCATGTACTAATATCACTCCGTGTTAAAAGTCAGCTACGAGTAGATGAAATCCGGCCATATTGTTTCGATAACTACAACATTTAAACATTCGGTTCGTTATCTTTTTTAGCGATCACGATCGAAGCGAAGACGAACACTTAAGTGCAGCTTGTCTACGCATTCATATGGGATAACCGCGATAACAATTCGTTTCTTTATCGTTTCGTTACGAATTATAACACTTGTCTACCAACTTGCGATAACGATGACGATTGACCACGTGATTTAACGAGGCTTATGTCAATCCCATACATTTTAATAATATCGAACTTCGATATCGTTTTTAAGTTGTTACTTTGTCTCAGCCCCCTGATCTGGAACGAGGTCATACGACATAATACTAAGGTAACTGATGTTGTCAAAAAAATATAGCAAGCTAAAGTGGCAGTGGGCTGGCTATGTCTGTCACAGAACCGATGAGAGGTGGACCAGGAAGGTTCTTGAATGGAGACCACTCTTAGGTAAACGTAGTGTGGAACGCCCCCCGGCTAGATGGACAGACGACTTGAAGAAGGCAGCTGGTAGTGACTGGATGCAAAGAGCGGGAGATCGTGCGCTGTGGCGGTCCTTGGGGAAGGCCTATGTCCAGCAGTGGACTGTAATAGGCTGATACGATAAATGACCAGGTAACCGCGTATAATAATCTGGGACGAATGTTCCATGATCCATAGAGCTCATGTAGAGGGTCTAGATAGGACTCTTAGAGATATAAGAAGCTGTGATAAAATCATCAGCATAAAATTACTGTTATGTTTGCGGGGACTTTCGACAAACTATACCAGCAATAGTAAGGGGAACAAGGGCAGACATTGTAAAGTCTTGCCTTAAAAATACCCCGATATGGAAGTTTGTGAACATCTTGAAATTAACTACAAATATGAGAGCACATTTGGGGGAGGTAGAAATAGTCCTCCAGGCCGATATCGACCACAGCGGCCACTCTCAACAGAGATCAGCCAACTACGCAGGAGATATTATAGTGCACAAGTGTGAGCACAATAAACAAGTGCACTCTCAAACTGCACTGTTCCATCACTCTCAAAGTTCGGTGAGACGGCAATCGGACATGACCGGAGAAAGATCAGGCGCATGACCAACGGCTTAACGTGCGAACCGAGGCGCGGGGGTGTAACACCGCCAACTTCTCGACTCCGAGCTGTTTTTGAGAGATTCATGACAGAAAATCTCAGAAACAATTTTGGCTCGACCTGGGATTCGAACCCAGGACCTCTTGGATGTTAGGCAGAAACTTTGCCACTACACCAACGAGGCAGTGGTAGGGAGGTAGTATAACTTTTCCTTCAAAATTACTTTTAATAGGAGACGGGAAAGTACCTCACTTTGAAAATAAAACTGCAATTTAACTAGATTAAGGATTAAGAGTGAGTAACATTGAGGACTTTATATCAAAAGTTCACCCTGAAATAAGCGAAATATAAAAAAAAGATCATCAATGGATATGTCAATGTGCAATATTGGGAGTGAGAAACTGTAGCGTAGACGAAATTAATAAAATAATTATTTGAACACAAGTGGCCTTCCCCCATATTCCCTCAAGTTAAAAATAGGTGCCCCAATAATTTTACTTAGAAATCTTAATCCACCGGGACCCGACTTCAAATCGATTTTTTTTTATTTCTTCGCAATATGTAACGTGATGGTTGCAATAGTTTAGGCTGGTTTAGCAGTTGGTCAAACAGTGCTTATACCTCGCCCCTCACTGATTTCAAATTGTTTACCTTTTAATTTTAAAAGAATTAAATTTCCTGTTAAGCTATCTTTCACCGTTACAAGTAATAAATCACAGGGGCAAACATTTAAACACATAGGAATTAATTAACGTCAAGACTGCTTTTCACCCATATTATGTAATATGTCGCGTTGTCAAAATCAGACCTACAAACGCGTTGCGGACAAAACTAATATGTTCTTCTGACTAAACTGACTGAAGAAAATTAAACTAGAAAAATAATTAACGCAGAAGTACTTTAAGCTAATTATGTTCTTTTAAAAACTAAAAAAATAAATTGTCTAAAATAATAACAAAAAAACCGGTCAAGTGAGAGTTGAACTCGCGCACCGAGGGTTCCGTACAAACCTGTAGGTATTAAGTAAAAGTTCACCCATCACGGGTATTATAGACCTAAGTATTTAATATAAATTTTAATTTAATATCTCAATGCGTTCGTGAGATAAGAAAGAGTAACTTTGAAATTTTCAAAATTGTCAAAAATATTTTTTTAAATGATGAAACTGAAAATTTACGGTTATCGTATTTTTTCCTATATTTGTACTACAAGACGTGACTTCGTACTAAATTTCAAGATTCTAAGTTTACGGGAAGTACCCTGTAGGTTTTGATTCCCATGCGAGTTTCGAAAATTTGCGGAAATTTGCGGCCTAAATGGCTGTATCTTTTGATTACGTTGGCTTAGAAGGTTGATTTTTCTACAGCTTTCAGGGACAGTAGACTTTAGTATCATCTAGAAATTTCAGTTTGATACCTCCATGCGTTCCTGAGAAAAACGGTCTTGACAGACGGACGGACGGACAACAAAGTGATCTTATAAGGGTTCCGTTTTTTTTCTTTTGAGGTACGGAACCCTAAAAAATTTGCAAAAATAAAATCATGCCCAAAATTCATTTTCCACGCGGACGAAGTCGCGGGCACAGCTAGTCGATGGATACGAGTCGTCAAGCCGGGTCAGAGGCCGTCAGACGGTTAATAACATCTGACAGTAAGGCTGGCCACTTACCTTGCAAACTGTGTTACAAAGTGTACTATGGCTCGTACCACCTCATACTTTGTTGCCCAGCTGCAGCAGTGGGAACCGTATACAGGGTGATGAGATTATATTTTTCAACCCGACGAAAAATAGGGTTGTTGTAAGTTTGACCCCTTCCTTGTCTGTTTTAGTGTGTATGTTTGTGTTTTTGTGTGTGTCTGTGCCTGTGGCATTGTAGCTTGAGAACGGATGGACCAATTTTAATGCGGTTTTTATTCCATAGATAATGATAATGATAGTGGTTATTAGCTATGGCTAGTTAAGAGTTTTGGCTCATGTTGGGAGTATTTGAAATTTTTTCATTAGAAAATATGATAAATATCTACTTAGTCTTACAATGACCGATGTGTTAACACGATAAATAGCTATGTAGCAAGGTCGTCAATCAATAGAAGTCACAATCTTGCCGAAAAAAAAATGTGTGTAAAAAATGTCTGATTAGCGTAAATTTTACGGTTTCCTTCCCGTATTTTATTGTCACTTAAGTTTCCACATCAATTTTATTACTACTGCGGTCGATTTTCCTTGCTATAGTTACTAGGAAGGAAAATAGAAGACATTAAGAAAATGACGACTACATTTTGAAACAGTTTATAAGTAGCAATAGTCGCAGTTTGAACAAATCAAGATCCTGAAAAAGATGGCTTTATAAATAAACCGAGCGCGCTCTCGTCCATACTCAAGACTGTTTTAGCTGTTTTATTCTAACAATTTCGTCGGTTTTACAACTATTTTCGTGTACCCGCGCTTTGCGGGCAAAGTTTAGCTTGGCCAAAGTTTTCGGATGAATGATGAAGATGAAACGATACACTGGTGCCACGCTCTGATATTATATTAATAAATTCAAACTAAGTTCGTTGGAAGTTCGCGTTGGCTTTAGAAAAACTTTTTAAATGGGTATTGAGAACTTTTTACAAAAGCGGTTTGATAAACTACGTAGGTACGGAACGGGTATGGAGTTGGCGTAATATAAAAGGCTCAAAACCGTCATATTCGTACTCAAAATAATTAGAGTCAAAATTGAATTGGCGGTGAAACTTTGCTACTGTTGCATGTTTAATTAATATTTTTTCGACTGATATTCAAAATATAAATAAATAAATAATTAAACAACAACATTACATACTTACATTGATCTGACTCCGTGGTAAGTAGCTTAAGCACGTGTGTTACAGATATCAGAATCAACAGTGGGATTACAAATACACTTAAATCAATACATATATACACCCAGACCATTACAAACAGAAATGTTCAGGGTTAGTCAACTTCTTGATCATTACACCAAAATGTTATATTATCTAATCTAATTGGCTTATTAGATAATTGCTCTTAAATTTTTACGTTTATAGGCTTCTGTACTACGAATTAAAATACAACCAATCGCCTACGTATGTTATACTTAATCATTAAGTCCCCTTCAATCTAGGCTCTCCTTATAGATTCCTTTCTGATCTTGCGACTCTTTATATGGCGACAATAGACTCCCTCTTTAAAAGCAAACCTACCTTTATTTATTATGACTATGACTATGAATGAGGTATTATTCAGCATCCAGAAATCCTTTTCACCCGTATTTGAATAGCACTTGTCTCACCCACACAAGTGATTGTGTCCATAGCAGATTTCTAAAAGACAACACTTAAAAAAATCTTTTCGGCTCCGGTCATCGGGGAGGAATCGAACTCCCAGACAAATCCATAACAGATTTTTAGGTTGTGTCGACGTTGTACTCTCAACGGCACATCAAGTAACCTATTTTTTTGTTGCAAAAACGCCCTTAATACAAGATATGAAGATACCGAAGTGTTAAGGCTGACGTGCTGTCGTGTACGATCGATAAGCAGATATGTTCCCTCATCTTTTATTTACAAATGAATAGGGAAAGTTGTTGTAATGACCGAGAAAACGAACAGACAGGTAACCGATAAGTGCCGCTTGGAAAATATAAATTATGAGTGGCGGAGCTGGGGTGATATTTTTCTGTATTATTTATATTTCTGATTCCCTTTGTTGTTTGTATTTAATATTTTTTTTACGTCTTAAGGTTAGTTGTAATAAATGATTATAAAGTCTTGTAATTCATTATCTTCTTGCATTGTTCTATGTCAATACAACCTCAATCAAGCTGATAGAACTATGAGTATAGTATTTTTATATTTAACGTTTAAAAATAAGTAGCTTGAAGATTTTTATCACTTACAAAATTCTTCGTTCGTATTTTTGTTTTAAACAGTGAACCAAAAAACTTACTCCCGGAATTCTAAAGAACTATCTTAGTAACACTCTATCATACTTTCATTTAAAGGTATCCTATGTAGCCAGTAACAGCAGGCGTGTACAAATACGCCACAAGTCATTTATTTTTAAGTGAGCAACTTGGAACACCCTCCACATACTTCTCAGTAAAACTTTCACATATTAAAAGCGTGCAACCCCCGTTGTGCTTTTCAAATATAAACTCCGAACGTATTTACTTGATAAATACGAGAGGGAAGATTAATTTTGTGCGCCTAACACACGCGGGTTTGTGGTGACAGCTCAAAAAGTTTTGCTCGCCTGCATCATAGTATAGATACAAAGTAAAGCAGTACGAAAACACAGAACAAATGCTAGAAATTACACTCGCACAAACACACAGTCCTGAAAGCTGGTATTTATAAATTGAGGATTTATCACACAGTTAAATATTATCATATTATGTCAAAATATATTTTATGTCGTTGGACTAGTGCGATAATTATAATATAATAATAATGCGATAGTTAGTTAGCTCTCAAAATGTTGCAATAAATGATTTGAATTTCAATTATTTTGTTTGATTACGTTCACTTTGTACTAGCGGACCCGGGAGACTTTGTCCTGCTCGCTGTTTTCGCATTTTTTAAATATTTTCTTCGTTTTATCCTTCATCATCATCATTTGTTTCATTCTTAGTTTCATCGTTTAAACCTTCTCTAACTTCCACAAATAATTTAATACTAAAAGTAGCAAAATCGGTTTTCGAGCCATTCTCGAGTTTTAGCAAGATTAACGAACAGCATTCATTCTTATATTTAAGACTAGTGAACCCGGCAGACGCTGTCCTGCCAACTGTTTTCGCAATTTTTCCATTTTTTTTCATCGCTTAAACCGTCTCTGAGTTTTAGCGGGACTAACGAACAGCAATTTATTTTTATATAACTATCGGACCGCTATTTTTGCATTTTTTTTCGTATTTTCTTATCGTTAAACGATTAGAAAATACGAGACCTTCTCTAGACTGCCACGAATATTTCAATGCTAATATTAAGTCAAATCGGTTCAGCCGTTCTCGAGTTTTAGCGAGACTAATGAACAGCACTTTTTAATTCAATATATATGTATATAAAACAGTCGAAGATACATTTGAGGCTCTCCTTGGGCTATCCCATCGTCGCGTCTAACTTCAACGTGAAAATGAATCTTTTTGTAACCCCAAACGAAAAAGAGGGTATTCTGTGGATGTGTTTGTGTTTCTGTGTGTGCCTGTCGCATCGTAGCTTCCGAACAGATAAAACCAATTTTAAGGTGTTTTTTTTATTCGTAAGATAATTTTAATCAAAGTGCTTCCGAGCCATAGTTGATACAATTTGCAGGTTATATTATAGTGCACAACAAGTGTGGGCGCAATACACAAGTGCACTCACTTTTCCATCACTCTCAAAGTTCGGTAAAGGTAAAGGTAAGACGGCAGTCCGACATGACCGGAGAGAGATCAGGCGCAGGACCAACAGCTTAACGCGCTTTCCGAGGCACGGGGGTGTAACACCGCCAACTTCCCGAATCCGAGCTGTTTTTGAGTAATTCTTGAAACAATTTTTGCTCGACCTGGGATTCGAACCCAGGAACTCTCGGATGTAAGGCAGAAACTTTGCCACTACACCAACGAGGCAGTCAATAGTAATGGCTATAATTGCGTAAATAAGTTACATGAAAAAAATAATAATATAATAAATTAGGTAACTACAAAGAAAAGCTTCCTTTATAGGATTATTAAACAGGTCACCTCGTATAGGTAAATAGGCAAAAGTTGATTGACTTTTGACTTAGCTCCTGAAAGGTACATACAAAATAACGGTTTAAATAGAAATTGTAAATTAATGTTGGAGAAATTGATGAAAATTGCACGTTAATATTCGGTTACTAATTATAATGACAAAATCCTAAGCTCTTTTATCGTGTCAAACTCAAGCCCTTTTCATCGTGAAATTTCGTGCCTTTCAAAAAGCGATGTTTATTTAGAATGAAAGCAACATTGAACTTTGAATAGACTTTATGGCAAAGTATTTAAGCAATTTTTCGGGGAATTTAATTCTTAAAACCACTTGATAGTGCGCAATAAATATTTTAAGCCAATTTATGCGTATTTTAATCATCGATTTTCTTTTGAAAGTTATTATGAATAATCTGTTTTGATAACTAAAGATGGTAATGATAATTAGAGTAGGTATGGATGTGGTGGTCACGATAAAGTGATCTTTTAGGTTTTTAGACAGTGTCTTTTAAATTTTTGACTGGCAGAAGATGCGTTTTAGTGTTTAGTCCGCCTCTTGTACAACTTTTATAGTGCAATAAAGTTTTTGAATTAAATTAAATAAAACATGCAGTAATGTGACTATGATGTAAATAAAAAATAATTTGAATTACCACTTTAGTCATGGATTTCCGCAAAGTAAAGCTAGATTCAGTCATTGTGATATTGTTAATTAAATTTTGTGCACACGATCAAACATGCAATCAAACGTGAAAGCTTACGTTAGCTACCAACGGTCAGCGGGATTATCCAATCAACCAGATAATGTTTTTAATGAATCAAAGCTATAGAAATGTCTTTTGAAACCCAAACATGTGGAATGGTTTTCGGATTCGTCCTATTTACTTGTAAGAATATAATTGCGAGCCCCAAACTATGTTTTTACTGAGACTTAGTATCAACTAAGTCTTAGTAAAAACATAGTTTGGGGCTCGCAATATATATATGCGATGCCACCACTTCATATGCGATGAAACATCGTCTTTTTTATCGTTATCTTGAATCTTAACTTTTTTAGGTCTGTCTCTCTGAGTCTGATGCGCTCTGCAAAAGAGTGGAACTCACTACCTGCAATTACAACCTAGAAAATTTTAAAGCTAGAGTGAATATGCATCTTCTAGGTGAGCTCGCACCATCGTAGACTTAGTCTTTGCCTCGTTGGGCTTAGTCTTGAGTCAAGAGCAAACCTATCCAAGATAATAAATAAAAAATGACAAGAAACGAGCCATTCTCTGCTCGATCGAATCAGAAATAAAGAGATGCGCAGGAGAACTATGACGACCAACATTGCTCGAAGGAATGTTCAGCTGAAATGGTAGTGGGTGAGACACATAGCGCGGCGAACCAATGTCCGTTGGGGCTGTGCGGTTCTCGAATGGCTTGCGCATGCTGGATGACGCTCCGTGGGCAGGCCCTCTACAAGGTCGCGGGAAGACGCTGGATGCGCGAAGCGTTGGACCGATCACGATGACATTCCTTGATGAAGGTAGGGCGACCTCTACCATTCGCCATCACAAGCGCATGCCTAACGGTGGCGAGCGCTGATATGGTTCCATAGGCTAGATGGCGCTGTTAGCCTAGTACCGGATTAGTACCGCACATGCACCGCGGTATTAAAAGATTTCCAACCAGAATAATATAGATAAACAAATCAAGATGATGTCTATCGGACCTTGGTCCCCGACCATAGCACCCGGTCGGTAGGAAGCGCTTGCTTTTAGCTTCCTAACTCTAAATCAGTTGCGCCAAAGAGGCCTATCGGGTCAGCAGTTGGCGTCGAAAGTCTGATATGATGTTGATAATGATGTTGTCACAAATTACTTGATAAAAAATATTGCTATGACGATTGCTGATTTTTATATAACACAACAATTTTCGGTGGCAGTCTGAACCGGAGCACAGTTCCAATATGTTACGATCCAATCTCTGATCAAAAGCGTCGGGACAAAAACTATTGTGGCAATGTGATGTATTAGGAGAGCGACAAAAAGAGTTTCCCTATTCTCGCTCGTACGAAATGAAACGCTGGATAAGATCTTGTAATTAATTAAAACAGTATTATCTGTGATTTGTGTGAATTACTGTCGAAATAAATTCTATGCTTAATGGTAACAAGTATTTACGTTATGCGTTATAAAGGTTGTTAAATTTGCTATTCATAAATAAATAATATATATAAAATTCTCGTGTCACAATGTTTGTTCCCGTACTCCTCCGAGACGGCTTGACCGATTCTCATGAAATTTTGTGAGCATATTGAGTAGGTCTGAGAATCGGCCAACATCTATTTTTCATACCCCTTAGTGATAAGGGTAGTCCACCCTTAACAATTATATGGCAAAACAATGTTTGCTGGGTCAGCTAGTAAATAATAAATAAATATTTCACAACAATCACATCAATTCTCTAGTCCCAAATTAAGCTACGAGGCTAGTGTTATGGGTACTAGACAATGGATAAACATACTTAAATACTTTTTTTTGTAAATAAATACATATTCATATTATATATAGTAAATAAACACATATATACATATATATATATAGTAAACACATATATATATATATATATATATATATATATATATATATATATATATATATATATATATATATATATATATATATATATATATATATATATATATATATATATATATATAGTAAATAAACACATATTATACATAGAAAACACCCAGACCAGTGATACATTTCCATGCACACTTATGCTTGTACTGTGCGGGGATCGAACCCGCGACCCTTGGTTTAGAAGTCCCAACTGTAGACCACTGCACCAAGCGGTCGTCAAAATAAAGTGAAGTTAGATGCAAATTATTTAGTATATTGCAATCAATGATTATGTAATGCATCCAAAAACTAACTTTCCATTAAAAATGGTGGAACGAATTAAACAACAACAACACAACACCAGCTGCAACGGCTTGACGAATTTTGACCAGCCATAGCTTAGAATCATCGTGATCAAATGATTTTTTATTTTTTATAATTAAGTTCTGCACAAACATGTGTACAATGGTGGACTTAATGCCGAAGGCATTCTCTACGAGTCAACCATAGGGCCAAGCAGAGAAGATTCCGGCGGTGCACATAACGTAAAAAGTAAAAACAAACAATTTAACTTAAGTTATATATGTACAAAATAAATTTATAAACATACAAAATAATTACTTACATAAAATGAAATACAAAATACATAAAAAATCATAGACATACATTATAACGTATACATAATAAGGATGGTACACATGGTAAGAACACAGTGTCACTGAGACAGGAGAGACAGTTCATTCCTGTAGTGGGACTGCAGTGACTTTTTGAAGGATAATTTCGACGTCGACCGCTGGATTTCCTTAGGGAGTCCGTTCCTAAGTCGAATAGCAGTAAGAGTGAAAGAATTAGACATAAAGCCAGATGTGTGACGGGGGATGGAGAATTGAAGGGTGTTACTGGAGCGAAGGGATTTGTCATGAGAAGTATGGAGGTATAAAAATTTTTCTTCAAGATACGAAGGAGTGTTAGGATCGAAAAGGATGGAAAATAAATGACCTAAAGTACGAACATTTCGACGCTGCCGGATTGGAAGCCAGCCGAGCTGGTTACGAAACTGGGAGATGTGGTCATATTTGCGGAGAACGAAGACAAATCGAAGGCAGTTGTTAAGAAGCCGATCCAACTTGTTGAGAAGATCCTGGGAGATATTTGAGCAGCACACATCGCCGTAATCGATTATCGGGAAAACGAGAGACTGCACAAGCAAAATCTTAGTGCTGGGAGGTAGAAAATGTTTAAAACGATAAAGTGCACGCAAGGTGCCTGATACCCGTCTGCTAATTTCCGTAACATGTTTACCCCAACTCAAAGTGCTATCCATGTAGAGGCCAAGGTTTTTGACGAAAGGGGAATAGTCTATCACCAAATCGTCAAATACAATAGGCGGCAAGGATGTCAAATCAAGCTTATTCAATTGCCTTTGCAGCCAAAACCCATGATGATAGACTGACACTTACTGAGATTCTCTCTAACACCGAATCTATTTGACCAATCGCTTATACCACGAAGATCGTTATTGAGTTGATCAATGGCGTCGTTAATATTTGAAGGTTGAGCCTGAAATCCCGTTCGAAAGCTACGATGCCCCAAAGAGACACACACAAAAACATAAACAAACATAGATTTCAAACTTATAACTCTCCTCTATTTTGTCGGGGTAAGAAAGCTCTCCTATGTTATTTTTAGTACTATAAAAATGGTTTGAATCAACACAAAGTAATTGAAAATCAGACAAAACCTCCAAAACACAAGCTCAAATATATGCAACCAAAATCGGAGCTATTCACGAATTTCTATTGATATTTCAGTCCAATCCAAATGAAATCTCCAGACTTTCCAATATGAAGCTAACTAACTCGGCCCTAAATAACCGACCTCAAATAGCGAAGATGCAACGCTGACCACACCCGCTGACGTAGAATGTCAGTCAATAAATTTTATATTAGGGGTTCTACTGTGAAAGTCCTGGGTCGTAGGTAGCATAGTGTGATCTTCATTTATAACTTACTGTAACCACATTACTTATATTCCACACAGTGAGAACGCTAAGAAGAAATACTCGAAATGACACACGCTCACAGATATCGTGTCTCAACAAGGCAGCTCAGTGATAATCAGGGTACTGTTTTTCGCATGTGACGCGTTTTCGCATACACAGTTGACGTATAAAAGTACGCTTCAACAAAAATGCGTATTTGCCAGAAAGTATCGAAAGAAATATCTAGAATATGCCGAAACTGTGCTGCTAATCTACACCGCCTCTGTTTTTTATGTTTATGTATCTCAAATTCAAAGACCCCTCACTGTTAGTGTAGTAAGTATAAATAATAAATAAATATACAACAACATCACATACATTGATCTGACTCCGTGGTAGGTAGCATAAGCACTTGTGTTACGGTATCAGAATCAATATAGGTATTACAAATAAACTTAAATAAATACATTTAACACTCTGACCAGAACAAACAGACATGTTCATGCAAACAAATGTTTGTACAGTGCGGGGATCGAACCCGCGACCTCTTTGTTAATAGTTAACTTCTTGACCATTACACCAAAGACGTCATAAAAAGTGATTAAAACGAAGTTAATCCACCTGGAAATCCCATAACCACTACAGATTTCTAAATAGTTACGTCGTACCTATATTCTATCGTATAGTACTTGCCTTGTGAAAACTTATTCCTTCAGGCTGGAGCTTGACCTGATGAACATATATGAAATGAGATCCTTAACAAATGAGAAGTGAGCAGTTCTTGATCAGTACCTATCACTTAAAAAATAAATTATTTGAAAAATCTACTGTGAGCGTCTCACAATTGGTACTTTAGTAACATATCAAAATATCATTTTGAGCATTCTCTTTGTCAATCTGTTGAAATCTGTAAAATTTGTCGTTTTGTTTTTTTGAATAAAGATATATAAAAAATGACAAAAATATGAGTATATTTTTGACGGTGATTTTCCTATTCAATTGCTTGGTATAATGGGCGTGCATTCAATACAGGCAGTTAAGCAGTGCCTACCTCATCATTATGCCCATTTTATATTAAAATATAGCTGCACAAACAAAGCTACAAAACAAAACCATTTTTTTAACATATGTGAAAAACTCGTCAATTTACACGCATTAGTACCACGCGCTCAAGTAAAAACCGAAAATAATCAGGCAGTAGGCTGCCGAGTGATTGCTTGCTAGATACACGCACACATCTGAAATCCCGTCTCATACCTACAACGACACACATATAAATTAAAAACCCGAACAAATTAAAAATGACACATTGTTCATACAACTCAAGGTGACATACGCATTTTATACACCTAAAGTAGGCATGCATACTATTTTATTTCTCTGTCAGTTCACTATTGAGAAGTATTTTTGTCCTACTCGTGCAGTGACGTAGAATACTTCGAAATCTAATCAAAACCGCCATCTAGTATCGGGTAATTGAACTAATAATTACAACCCTATAATAGTAGCTACCCGATACTACCTGGCACGACTGCAGCTGTTTCCTGCGCCTAGAATTTTCTTACTTTTATGAAATAAAACTTCACAAATGATTTATTTCTATGATCAAAATAAATGATAATTTTATAATTTAAATCCTAAGCATTTTCTTCTCTTCAGAAATTAAGTTGCGCTAGTATGATTTTTTGTTTAAAAGTAATGCAAAAATTGTTTTTAAATAAATTTTTCGCCGGCCATTTTTTTTCTATGTAGTTGCTTTCACTTCATCTTCGCGAGTGTTTAGAATATTGTAATTTACTAAAGATTCGGTTATTAGGTGCTTTCAAAGTGTAGGAAAGTGTTTCTAAGTTTTGTTTTGCATTCGAAACGATGGAGAAACTGCTGTGTACCTACCGTTTGTGATGGCAATTTTTAGACAGTCCCATTAACATACCATACTCGTAGTAGGAGCCTGGTCGAGCAGATTGGATCGCTCTTGAGTTATGATTTGCTGCAATCAGCGTTTTAAGGTTATCGTTTGAGGATTCGATATCAAGGACTTGGTAATGTAGGTGTTTTACATAAAACGGTTTATCGCTTTCGATTTGAAAAAATACTAAAAGTTTGTGAACAAAGCAGTATTTATTTGACAAATTTTTAACCCGATATTATCAAAGTTAATCTTAAATATCTAAGTACGTTTGAATAAAAATGAAACGATATTATAATAAGTATTGTTATTGTGAGGTTCTGTTTTAACCAAATATAAAATAAAGGATTGTTAGATATTATTATACATATTTTAAATATATGTTTGTTTGTTTCAGGTAAGTCGAATCGGCTATCACATATTATCGTGGTCATGCCATGCTCTTCAGTCTATTATATACGATGAATGGTAAGTAGGTAGGCCTATTAAGCCTAATGTGCAATCTTTTTACAAAAAAAAACTAAAAAAGCAGTCACCAATAGATGTAATTTTTTATACTATCTAAAATTGTGATGATTGGTTTAAATAAGCTGCAGAAATATCAATTTCGCTGTAAAAGTTCACAATATAGTTCTTACACCGAGATGTTTCGTAAACTAAAAGCAAACACCCAAATATATTTTCTAATAAAGTTCGCTACACACCCAGCGTAAACGCGCGATCTTAATCTTAATACTTTCAAGAACTTTCGTGTGAACGTGCCTTTAACTTTGAATCGATAGTTAACGCGGCATAAATACGGTAGTTGATACCACCAATCGTTGACGTACTTTTTATCAACTGTCAAAACGCTTTTCTCCATAGAGTTTGTATTGGAATAATACACTTTGACATCATCGCGTGCGATGCCGACTGAGTGACTATTCATCGATTGAATTGCAATTAAAAATCAAATTTTATGTACTGCAGAAAAATATTAATGATAGGGGAATCTGGAACTACGAATTATTTTATAGAAAATCAGTTTTTGAATATTTAATAATAGTCCTCCTGGCCGATTTCGACCACGGCGGCCAATCTCAACAGAGATCAGCCGACTGCGCAGGAGATATTATAGTGCACAAGTGTGAGCGCAATACACAGGTGCACTCACTGTTCCATCACTCTCTAAATTCGGTGAGACGGCAATCCGACATGACCGGAGAGAGATCAGGCGCAGGACCAACGGCTTAACGTGCTTTCCGAGGCACGGGGGTGTAACACCGCCAACTTCCTGACTCCGAGCTGTTTTTTGAGAAATTCATGACAGAAAATCTCAGAAACAATTGCCTCGTTGGTGTAGTGGCAAAGTTTCTGCCTTACATCCGAGAGGTCCTGGGTTCGAATCCCAGGTCGAGCCAAATTTGAATATTTATTTCATAGTAGAAACAAGCCTATTATACTTCATGTGTCAACCAAAGACGATTACATGATTTACATGCAGCAGTACGTGAGTTGTTGCTATCTCCGTCACACCTTTAGGGCCAACACCTGAAAAAGTAACCTATATACTAGCCCCGCCCCTCTCGTGCGTCATTATGTGATTTTATGTTATCTAGTTCACACGTAATTACTTTCGTAACGGTTTGTTTATGTTATTTCTACAATACAACTGCGAAAACAGCAATGAACAGCAAATCTGTTCATAATAACACAAAATAACTCTAAATAATGACGCACGAAAGGCGCGTTGTGGCAGCAAGAATATGTTTTTTTTTTGATAATATTATTTTTTTGCATTTTTTATAAAGCAGACTATGAACAGTACAGCAAATAAGTATACACCCAGCAGAGTACAGCAACATAAGATAATTAAAATATTCTTGTATAGCACATGAGTAAGTACTACTACTCTTAAATCTTAGCTACTTTTCAGCTCTAACAATGAGTTAACTTTTTTTTATACATAATACAAAATACTAACAGTTTGTAATTTAAACCTAGTAAATTCACTAAACTTCACTGTTAGCTCTAAAGGTGTGACGAAGATAGCAACAACACACGTCTTGCTGCATGTGAATAATGTAATCGTTTTTGGTTATCACTCTCGTAGAATTGGAATCAAAACTTCATAAGGTAAGTTCGTTTGATTACAAATCATACTTGTCGCATTATGAACCAAACGTCCAATGCTGAAGGTGTTTAGTAGTAAAAGATGTGTTTTGTTAAAGCATAATCTTGTGTTTTACGTAAAAAATTTATTAATGACACGGGTTTTGTGAAGCATGTCAGCAGATGCTTCACAAAACCTTTATAAAATAAATAAATAATAAATTAATAAATATTTCACAACAATCACACCAATTCTCTAGTCCCAAATTAAGCTACGAGGCTTGTGGTATGGGTACCTACTAGACAATGGATAAACATACTTAGGTAAACACTTTTTTCTGTAAATAAATACATATTATACAGAAAACACCCAGACCAGTACAAACACTCATGTTCATGCACACTTATGCTTGTACTGTGCGGGGATCGAACCCGCGACCCTTGGTTTTAGAAGTCTGACATGTGGACCTCTTCATCAAGCGGTCCGGTCGGTAAAAGTGTGTCTCTTTGATCAGGTTTACGGATTCTTATTACTAAACCACGGCTGTGCGTCGGTCTATCCCGCCTGACTACCGTCTGGCAATTGGAATTAATTCTGTAAAGATATATGATGTATGTATGAAATATAAATAAACAATTGAATGTGTTTCTGTTCTCGCTATTTTAACCGAAAATTTTACGAGGTAATTCTAGTTTTAAACCTAGCCTAAAAACTAGGTAAAGTAAATAATTGTAGAGTTTTACATCTTGTAACATCAAAGTTTAAAGATTTCTGTTATTCCAGCTTTCCAAAGACATTGTGTAGGCAAGTTTTAGCCATAAATAAAAGTACTTATTAAATAATGGTTAAAGCACAAACTTCTGTACAAATCTTCCAAAACTTTATCAAAACGCTGATAGGTAAAAACAACACTATTTATACCGTAAATAAATTATAAATTCCGATATTGCTTGGCTAGAATTTTAAAATGTTTGTGCTTTTTAAACATATTCAGGGTTTGCTCTTTCTGCAGAATTTCACAAGATATTCTTAGAATTTTCTTTGACGTAGCATAAAAGTTTCGCTGTTTTTTGTCAAAAGTGTTGTACATATTTTACAAGCTTCATAAAAACAGCACCGAGGTATGAGAATTTGCTTTTTTGAGTAACTTTTATTAAGTTTTAGCGGCAAATAATGAATATTTATTTTGACGAGGTTATTATTCCTTTAACTTCAGTTTTAAAATTAAGGCGAAGGGGCAACTTTAAACCGAGTAATAGCTTCAAACGTAGCCTTTAATTAAGTTAATTAAAATCAATTTAAGAGGGGCCTTTGAAATACTAGCTTATGCCGCGAGTTTGGACGCAGAACTATCGAAGTTTCTGGTTTTAATTACACTTTATGGTAACAATAGGAATTATTATGATGAATGGAACACAAAGACTTTCATAGCAAACTTAAATGTTTACCATTCAAAGCTTGTTACAAAGTTAGGGCAGGGCAATGGCATCGCTACGCATTCAGAGATTTTATTCAACCGATTCATTGCGACGTCTAATTTTTCAAAACTTTAAGCTATAGTACTAAACAAAAATTTCAGCGCACCTGGCGTATTCAGCGCCATAGTCGGCTAAAATCACGGCTATCATGGCGTCTTGCTTACTTGCCCTCGCTAACTTTTGATACACATAGGCCTTCGCTACCGTTTAAAAAAGTGTTCGATTTGATTTATTTTTTTCAAATGATGCCTTTCATGATGAAGGAATGGAAGTTTCATCCCCTCATGATAGTAATGACGAATTAAAAATAGTCGCGAAATTTCATTGAACAACAAAAACAACATTTGCTAGCACTTAACACCTAGTGTTAAAAGTAAATCACTAAAAGTGTGCAAGTGAGCAACATGAATGCTAGAATGTGTCATAAAAAAACTTTAATAATTACGACGCCAGACTTTGCTTATATCCTACAAACAGAACTCCCAGCGAGACTCGTCTATGTGTTATTTAATTTCGCACTTCGCAAACAAAGCCGGTGCGATATTAAAATTACGCCACAAGTTTTTGCTCACTCGTAAACCTCTAGGGGAAAATTACACAGCACTATAAATCATGGCTTAGCCCGAAATCTTATTGTTGGAGATTATACATGAAAATCGTTTTGAGTGTGAAGTTTGGGCTGCAACGAGGAGTGTATTGATGAGTTTCAGTTCCTAATATATCGCTTTCAGAATTGTTTTAAGCGTTGACAGCTTATATTTCTCATATTTTAGAGAGTAAGTTAGAGGCCGCCGTGTTCTAATAGATGGCTTCATTGCCACACTAAATAACTGTGCATTTTTTTTGGCTGATTTTAATTGTTTTAACGCTTGTATTTACCGCATGTTTTATTATGTAAGGAATTTAAATAGGTAACTTATTATTTTCTGCTTTTTAAATAGCTGTACATCAAGATGGTCAATTAGATTAAAATTACTTTGTAATGAAAGTCCAACGGAACCTTAATTTTAACCCAGCAAGGCACACAGGCGTGTTAATAATTTAGGAACAGTCAACAGCAGATTAGGTTATACAAACTCGTTTGTTAATCAACCCTATTGCAGTGGTTTAAGGTTCTGTTAGTGTAAAGCCTGATGTGATGTCAAGAACAAATGCGGTCGGTGAAAAGCGGAATTGCAACAAGGTTTTTTATGCGAATGTGTATAAATAAGAAGCGCCAACAAAATGGTCTGATGGTCATCAGAACAGCAGTGGATGGCAGTCTGCAGCAAGCAGTCCATCCCTCATACGACCGGAATAGATAGAGGAACGTTTTGTGTGATCGCAACCCTCAGCATTGAGGGAACGACGAAGAAAAGAAGAGATAAGTTAGAAAAATAACTTAGACTGTACTCATAAGTACGTACGAAACGTAGATTTTATGAGAAGCTTATATCAATAGCCATAACGATATTCGAGTTTAATCTTTGTCTTTTTTTTGAGCTGACAATTTTTAATGATAAATACTACTTACAGATTTTTTATGTAGCACATTTTACATAGTTAGAATATCATTATGTGTTATACCTGTCATTAATTTTTGTTTTGTGTTGTACAATAAAGTGTTAATCTATCTATATATCTATCATTTAGAGCCTAAGTGCATGTAACTATAATACGGATTGTGGTTGAACTGTTAAAAAAATATCTACTCATAGAAAAATCAAATGGGCAATGGAAACCACTTAATCGAAAAGCCCATGGAATAATTTGTTTGAGTTTCATTTCATATTTGACGACCACTTCGGTGTGATGGTCAAGAAGTTGACTATTAACCAAGACGTCGCGGGTTCGATCCCCGCACTGCACAAACATTTGTGTGCATGAACATGTCTGTTTGTACTAGTCTGGGTGTTACATGTATTTATTTAAGTATATTTGTAATACTGTTGATTCTGATATCTGTAACACAAGTGCTTAAGCTACTTACCACGGAGTCAGATCAATGTATGTGATGTTGTTGTATATTTACCTATCTTATCTTATATAGTGATCGCGGGCGTCAATCTTGAGCTAAACAAACGCTAAACTGCACACATTTTGAATATAGAATTTACAATCTCCCCTTTTGAAGTAACGTCACTTTCATATTATACTGTATGTAGGTACATTGTAAAACAAAGATGTTGTTCGGCTAACCCTCTATTGTGTTACTTTGGCGGTATCACAAAGCGAGCCGAGTCCAGAGTTAACTCACATACTCCTACATGCAACATAACTATTGAACAACACCTATACACTGGCATGTATATTACGAAAGCCAGAGTGCTAAGACTCACTAATGGCCGGTTTTAATATTCTTCCTAACTTTGACTGAATGTTAGATAACTGTTTGGGATGGGTGACCATTCCGACCATAAAAGTGACGTCTATTTACAAGCATCTCCGTGCTTCGGAAGGCACGTTAAGCTGTTGGTCCCGGTTAATATCGATAGATATTAGTCGTTAGGCCTGGTCGGTGGCGCTCAGGCGGCTTAATAACATCTGACAGTAAGGTTGGTCACTTACCTTACACACGCCCCTCCACCAATCCGCACTGAGCCCGCGTGGTGGAGTATGGCTCGCACCACCTCATAGTTGAGGTGAGGCCTGTGCCCAGCAGTGGGACGTATAGGCTGATGATGATGATGCTGTTGTGTCCGTAAAACTGTAAGCAACGTTCGCAAAGAAACCTAGGTCTCTTCAAATCTCTCTAAAAAAAATTCTCTCGGCTTGGCTCTCCCATAGTAAATCGATCAACTGATTGGCAATTTTGTGTGGAAGATCCGTTTTTTTTTTGAAATTTTGACCAAGGTATATTTGGGAATGTTGTGCAGTTTTTCGGGCACAACAAGACCCTTCAGTTGTTATGGGTTTTTTTTTTATAACACCTTGTAAAAATAGCCAGTAATCTAACTTTTAAAGTCAAAGGTAGATATAAATAAGGCAATTTGCCGTAAAAAAATAAAACTGACACTGAAAATATGTTAAGTTGCCTCTTTTGTACCTATCAAGAGATATTAAAAGATAATTTATTACTATTTTATTCGTACGAGTATAATTACAACTTAAAGCAAAAATAGATTTTACGATATGATAAGCAAGCCACGTAAAATGATTTTTTTTTAGTTTACTAGGTAATTAATTATAATTAGAAGTAAAAATATTCTAGAAAGTTGTTACAGATTTCATTAAGTCTAGGCAAATTCACATCGTAAAACGTTATTCACATTTCAAAATGTTCCAGCTTATCACAGAGGTCTGGCACGAAATATTTATCTTATCCTGAAAGATGTAGGTCATGCAGATTTTCTCTGAATTCGCCACCGTCTGCTGAAAATTATTCGTATTAATACTTATTTAAATATGTCGGGAGCAGAATTTTTTTTTCAACTTATCATTAAGCATAGCTTAAGCGATAAAATAAAATTATGGTGGAATTCAGTGACTTCTAGACAACTGTTTCAGATGACATCTCGTTTGACCAAATATGTCGGAGGGTTTCAAAGTTTTAAGGGAATAGATGAACATACAAACGTACAAATATACATACATACGACGACGCTTTATTTAGACGACTTTATTTATTTAGACGACCGCTTGGTGCACTGGTCCACAGGACGGACTTCTAAACCAAGGGTCGCGGGTTCGATCCCCGCACAGTACAAGCATAGGTGTGCATGAACATGTGTGTTTGTACTGGTCTGGGTGTTTTCTATGTATAATATGTATTTATTTACAAAAAAAAGTATTTAAGTATGTTTATCCGTTGTCTAGTACCCATAATACAAGCCTCGTAGCTTAATTTGGGACTAGAGAATTGGTGTGATTGTTGTGAAATATTTATATTTATACCGGTCAAAATCATACACCCTCCTTTTTTAATTTATTGTAGTCGTAGTAGTTGGGTATGAATAAGCTGATTAGGTTTTAAGTTTAATAGTTTTTAAGGAGGAAGTACAGTTAGTAAATATACACAGTGGCACAGTACCTTATCAAAATAAAATACCGACAGATTTCAACAGATGGACAGGGAGAGTGCTCAAAATGTTATTTTGATATGTGTACCTAAGTGACACTTATTTTTGAGCCTGACTGTAGGAACGGTGGCCAGCACGTCACGGTGAACACTGCAGTGTCTTATGCTCTTGTGATACGGACGATTTTGCAACAAAAATGGGCAGCCTGATGTGTCAGTGTACTTATAATAAATAAGAATAAATTCGATTTTTTTTCGTGAATCAAATAGGCAATCTAATGACTACGAAAGATATAAATAATTATGTACCGTTTAAGGTCAAACTAATACTAGTCAATTAGCCGAAATGAATTGCCCTATTAGCTGCTATGAAAACTTGACTAATTTAGGCTAATTATGTAAGTTCATGCTTCTGTAAGTAAAATAGCAATTTAGGGCTTTACTTTTAAACTAAAGCCTATTTTAGTTTCTTGCTAACTTTTCAACGCGAATTCTTGATTTTTTACGTTTCAGCCTGTAATCATAAACTTTTAACCTAAACAAAAATTACTAGGGTCTAAATGCTTGAACAAGCTTTTGCATCTGCAAGCAAGCAACTGTATTTTAAAGTCGTATTTTTACTTTTTGATACTAAATATTTTATTCTTCTTATTAAGCGAAGACATTCAGACACCCAAATAACATTCAAAAAGTTGTTAAATACTACTAGAATCACTATTATCCCAGATGCCTTATTTTTCATGGTTTAATAGGACGTAGCCATTATTAAATAAAACCACAAATGCTGTTTACTGCTTTAAAATACGTTAACTATTTGTACTTAGAATCTTCGAAAACACAAAAGTTTTCAAACACTAATGATTTACGGGTTCCACACAAATTAGTTGCTAGGTAAAATTAGAACAGGGGTCTTACTTGCGTTGTTGCTTCTCGCTGAATAGCAGTGCTACTTTTTTAAATAATTTTGTTGAAAAAAATGCAACTTCACATCCATAGTTCAGATCCCAAAGTAAGTATCTCAGGCACATGTGTTATGGATATCAAAAAACAAACAAGGTACCGCAAACACCATTGAATACCGTGACAACATTGAATATTGGCTCCCAACATTGTCTTTGTCCGGGGATCGAACCCAGAAACTCATAGATGGCGGCACCTTGAGAATAGTACTCACGCCACTAAACCACAGAGGTATTTCTTTTCAGGAAAGGTAGCGCTGCTTTTCAGCGAAAAGCTTCATTCAAGGAGAGTATAGAGTGCAAGACTGCAGGACCAAGATGCATCTACGGACAAAAAATAATGTTTACAAGTACACAAATGGTTTATTGCTGAAGCTTGTTTCATACATAATCAGTAAACCTTAAAAAACTAGCGGTTAGCTGAATAAATTAAAGACAGCAGAAAATGTTGATGACATAAGGTGTGCCGACCTCTACCGTTCGCCATCACGAGCACTTGCCTAACGGTAGCAAGCACGACAGCGAGCGCTTATAGGTTAGATGGCGCTGTTAGCCTAGTATCGTGCATGAATCGCGGCATATACGATTTAGATCCAGAATTATATAGATAGACAAATCAAGATGATGGATCATGGTCCCCGACCACAACACCCGGTCGGTAGGAAGCGCTTCCCTTTAGCTTCCTAGCTCTAAACCTGTTGCGCCAAAAGGCATATCAAATGGCATACAAACATGTAGTTTAAAAGAACTCATTATTCTATAATCAAATATTCTATTCTATAAACTCATTTTTCTATAAACACTTAGAACATTGAATTCACAGTTTCACACTACTTAATAAACGAAGATTTCATCCAATCCTGTGACCTTTGATCATGGGCCAAGGTTTATTGAGCTGTGTAAATAAATCTGAAATTTCATTCCGAATAGCTTACTCACCCACGCATAGGCAATAAAAAATATGCCCAAAGCCCAATAAAAATAATAATGAGTTAATATTGTGCTCCAGATTGGAGAAACGCTTGAACTTTGTCTACGGTACAATTAGCTTTAAGAATATTAAAGATAATAAAGCCAGTGAATCTCGAATATCTCAATAATTCTCTTTGATTTTGAATACAAAAAGTTTTCGAGTACGAACCACTCTGAGCTTTGAAGTACCAACTCGGCTATTGAGGGTAAATACATAAACAGACAAGGGTATTTAAGGGAAATATTAAGAAAAGGTATTATTGTGCATTGGCGGTAGACAATGAATGTGGTTTTATTATTCGTCCGACATAACAATAAAATATTAATCGTGTCTGCTCTTAGTTACGCGTTGTTCAAGAGATCAAAGTTACGCACCCTTAACCGATTCGTGGTGTACGGCACGCCTATCGTGCCATCACTCGTCGTATAACACTTTTGCTGTGGCGTAATGCACGAGAGAAGTATCATGTACATGTGTCACTTCTTCAAATTAAGATTTCTTTTCCACACGAGGCGTGTCATCAAATCGTATGGCGTTGAGCACAGGTGTGTCATATCACCTTTTTTTTCAGCGCCACAGTTATGCATGTACCTAATATAAGTACACGCAATGAATCGGTTAAGCAGTAGTTAGCTCCTTGAACTAATAGTTACCGTCAGGCTACATACGCGACTTTCTATTGCAGCGGTTCAAGACTTACAGCATGTCAACTAATCGCTGCGACCAAACTAATGACACTCGTGAGTTGCGGCAACAGTGTTTAGCAAGTGGGCCTTAAGCCAGCATTCGGATCAACGCGACCGCCACACCGCAACCCATGACAAACGAATATAATAAATAAATCCTACCCTGCTTTATAATATATTCCTCCTGGCCGATTTCAACCACGGCAGCCAATTTCAACAGAGATCAGCCATTTACGCGGGAGATATTATAGTGCATAAGTGTGGGCGCAATACGCGGGTGCACTCATTGTTCCATCACTCTCAAAGTTTGGCAATTCGACATGACCGGAGAGAGATCAGGCGCAGGACCATCGGCTTAACATGCTTTCCGAAGACTTCCCGACTCCGAGCTGTTTTTGATAAATTCGTGACAGAGAATTTCAAAAACAATTTTGGCTCGACCTGGGATTCGAATCCAGGACTTCTCGGATATAAGTCAAAAACTTTGCAACTGCACCAACGAGGCTTTATAGTATCAGTCAAATCAACTCACCCATAAAACGACTATCAACTTTTATTGTATAATAAAAAAGTGCAAATATGAATTTTGTGGGCATAGATATAGCTGAATTACATATGAAAATATTGCTCGGATCTATGGTTTTTCCTTATTTACAAGATTTTTATGTGCTTGCTTAGTTTATGACACGCCCATGGCGATTTCGTAACTTACATGAGGAAAAGGAAAATATTTCATGTTTGGATTGACGCTATAATGTATATTTTTGGGATGTCTATGGCTAAAAGCAATAACGCTAGTTTTTTTATTGAAGGTATTTTATATAAAGAAATAATATAAAAATATTAAATTATAATAAATCTAACCTTATCTTCTAATAACCACATTTTGAAACGCTTAGCACTGCCCGAAAACTTGAGCAATTTTTTTTTAAAAGATTTGTTCGATTTTTGTGCGAAAAAACTTGAATGATCACGTTGTCGGTGGTAAGTCTGATATCTGATATGAAGGTCTAAAGCCGTCATACCGCTCTTACGCCTGGCCAAGCCTTTTGTGTGCCAAAGACTTAAAATTTTATTGATTACCAGTAACAGCCTTGACGTAATGCTTTACGATCGTACTTGGAAGTGGCCTGGATAAGACTGCCAAGTTTCTCGAGCGGTGACAGAGTAATGCAGATAATAGTGTAGCATCGAGGCGACCTTGACCGTCCTCTGGGGTATGTTAACGGCCTAGAATAAAGGTTTGCTCCAGTATCTGGGATAAGCGACGATTTGCACATCAGAATGTGCATAAAGTGCTTCGGGTTTGTCGAAAAAAAAACCCGGCCAAGTGCGAGTTGGTCTTGCCCATTAAGGGGTCCGTAACAGCAAGTAAAATGATATAAAAGTTTTTGTCATTATGACGGATAAAAAAAATACTTACTAGATCTCGTTCTAACCAACTTTCGGTAAAGGTTTAGATAGTAATGTACATCATATATTATTTTACTTACTTAGGCTGTCTGGCTGGGGTGACTCAGCGACCCAAAGAGCGTCTTGGCCTCCGACACCAGATCACGCCATACATCTCGGTCTTGCTACAGTTCTTGCCAATCACTATGACCGAGGTTGAGCAGATCTTAAGCTACATCGTCTTTCCAGCGGTACCTAGGACGTCCAACCGGGCGTTTCCCATTTGGTTATCCCAGGTACGCTCTCTTCACGGCACGATCCTCTCCCATTCTCTCTATGTGTCCTAGCGATCGAAGCCTGGCTGCTTTGCTCTCTCCAATAATGTTAGGTCTTCAATCTCCGTATTCTTCCTGACTCTCAATCTCCCATCTTCCAGTTTCTTCGGTCCCAGAATCTTTCGCAGAATTTTCCTTTCCGCCACTAGCAGTTTATTCTCTTCTTTCAAGGTCAGTGTCCAGGCTCCGCATCCATATATTAAAATTGGTCTAAAAACCGTTTTGTAGGCACGAATTTTAGGTCCTCTACGTATCAGCTTTATACATTCTTTTAGTTTTTTCATTCTCTTATCCTAGAAGATACAGGGGTAAGTTTCCCACTTTGGAAATGTTCCTAACGCAAACACTTCAGTTTAGTAAGAAAAAAATGTAACAAAATTATATCTAGTTTTGTGTAAAGATCCTATATGTGTATAGTTACCTAACCCATACATCTAAACATATAACCTATACACCTATAAGCTATACATATTATATACGTTTAATGAAAAAACAAAACATTTTCGACTTATTCACACAAAATAGATTCAAGTAAAACTACACACAGGCGCATCCTAAGAAATGTTGACACAATTTTCCCGTCCCTTCTAAAGGAAGTAAGCTTCGTTATCAGTGGCACACAAGCATTATTAAGCTATACTGCTGTCTCATTCGCCCTAAACTGAAACACAATATAGAGGAAGAGAATTACACGGTCTGGCGTATTTCTGAACGAAACCGCATTGGTCCTACTCCTTTCCACTACAATCGTATTTTCGACTCTACCTTTCTCCGTCTCACATGGGAAAATGACAGGACAAATGAGGGAGATGGAAAGAGTAGTGTTTGAAATAGAATAATAACAAAGTAAGGATTTTGGAGTTGTTACCGAAAACTGTTTAAATGGTGATTTAGATATACAGTTCGCGTTGCCTTTGGTAATGTGATGACAATTTAAATTGAGTTTTGTAGGAGAGGTTACGCTGTTTGAAGTCAGTTTTCAGTCAGTTATTCAACTTTTTTTTTAATATTTTACAACATCACATACATAGATCTGATTCTGTGGTAAGTAGCTTAAGCACTTGTGTTACAGAAATCAGAAACAACAGTAGTATTACATATAAACTTAAGTAAAAACATATAACACCCAGACCAGTATAAACAGACATGTTAATGCACACAGATGTTTGTACAGTGCGGGGATCGAACCCGCGTCCTCTTGGTGTAATTGTCAACTTCTTGACCATTCATATGACAAAGGTAATAATAGTCCTCCTGGGCGATTTCGACCACGGTGGCCAATCTCAACAGAGATCAGCCAACTACGCAGGCCACACCCAACTATAAGGTGGTATAAGCAATACACCTACCCGCGGGCTCATTGCCTAGCCTTCTGAGGCTCGATGACGTCACTTATTTGGTCGCAATGGTCACCCATCCAAACAAAATCCTACCGCGGGTTACCTTGAATTTGATATGCACTACCAAAGCGCTGCGACCGTTTCTATACAAGCACCTTATCAATTTAATAGAAAGATAGATAGATTAACACTTTATTGTACAACACAAAACAAAATTACAGACAAATTTAACAAAGAAAGATGTACAATTTGGGCGGTCGTAAAGCTTGTAGCGATCTCTTGGTTTTGAAATATTAGAATAGAAATAAGAGCCTGAGCTTTGTCACTCAATAATCAGGTCGGGGCTTGAGTGTTAGCGTTCCTAAAACACGTGGGCGAGCTGTCATTGTCACATCAAATACCTCTTGTACCTATGGGATCACGTCTAGTCAAGTCTGACAGCCAAAAACGTCAGACTAAGAAGACGCCGTGCTACTCTTTCATCGCTGTTAGACATTATTATTATTAGACGTTGTTTGTGTTAATTTAACTTAATTTTTATTATTTGTATGTAAGGTTAGTCTATTAGGTATGTATAATATGAGCCTGTATTTGTTTAATCTGTAATCAAATGAAATATTATTATTATTACCTTTGCCGTTCAGGTATCCGTCAAACTCTATATAAAAAATCAAAAAGTGACCAGAAGTTGTGCGACCAAACAGAGCAAACTTACCACTACAAAAATTAATAAGAAATCGTGATTAAAATTACAAGCACATTCGAATGACTCTCTGCAATGTCACATCCGTTTCCAATATTTTAAAAGCTTTCCAACATAAAATCGCTAAGTATAAGTCGACAAGCGAAGTGCAGCGTTTTGAAACCAAGTGCAAAGTAACAACCAATCGCCATTACTTTTGATACCGCCGATGTAGAGACCGATCGAATTCTGCTATTGGAGCAAATGTTTGTGTGATGAGGACGAGCATGGTGTACCTGAGTCATGAGTGTTTATAAAATGTATTTAAGTATTTCTATTCGTTATACTAGCCACCATAGCACAAGCTAAAGCTTAGTTTGGGGCTAGGTAATTGGTGTGTTCGTTTAATAAAAATAAATCATTTATTTCAGATTTGCATCCATAAGTGTTAGTAACAAGGTGTTCTTATCCTAATGTTAGTAAAACAATAAATCAATTTAATTCACAAAAATAAAACATAATAAAATAACACTTAGTAGGGAGCTGACTTCTGTGCTACAGGCATTCATAGTTAGTAGCTGGGGAATGAAGATGCAGCCATCGCCGCATCAACGGGGAGTCCCAGCGGTCCGCCAGCACACTCACGATGCTGTTCGAGCTGCCCCGCACACGAGCCCACAGCGAGGCGCAGCGCTTGCGGATAATTGAATAAAAACTATCCATGTGCGCTGCTGCAAACATGGACGAAGCGCTGCAGTGTCGGGGTAGGCCGAACAACATCCTGAACGCGTTGTTATATTGTACGCGAAGGGCGCTGTATGTCCTCTGCGTAAAGCACACCCACAGACTACACGTGTAGAATTATTGACAATAAGATTTAAAAAGAGTCAATTTCACTTGTCTACTACACCGTGCAAATCTGCGGAACAGCATATTACAGCGAACACACAACAATTTAACAATTTATTTATCATTTTAAAATTGGTACAACATACTTCTCCACTGATTCTTTTAGGGGTTCAGCCGTTAAGTTCCTACTTTGTGAGACACTTTCTAAAGATTCTTGGTTTCTTGGCTTAAATCTGGGGCATTTAAATTTTAGTTTTTGCAAGTTCCATTTACGTTTAATTAGAATACATCATCTAAATCGATTATTCTTAATTGCACAAAACATGAAAACATGATAAGTACTAAAAAAATTACAAAATGCTTGTACTTGGAAAATATACTAGACTCTTACTAATATTAGCCTTACCTATCTATATTACGAGTAGTTCAACTCTTTTGACCTGAATTTATTAGCGTCAGCTGCAAAGCAAAATAATCAGTATGCGAATTAAAATTTTATTTCGAAAACACCTACAACTCAATTAGCAGTTTATTAAAATAATTTTAATATTCACCACCTGCGTCGCCAATTTTAGGGGAAACGATTCAATTACTCGATTGAGTTTGCCAGACAGTGATTTTAATTTAGCCTTTTTAATTACCTAACCTGAAAAGAACATAGAAATGGCAATAAATAAAACGTTTACCGGTTAAAATTTATTAATAAATTACGAGTAGTTTTGTGTATACACCCCAAAATACTTTTGAATTATTTATTTAAAAAAATCATTAATACATATAAACATTAAAAATAACTAATAATTCAAAGTTTTTTATTTATTTAGGCAAAAGTTACTTTAACTTCAACTTCTGCATATTGCTTCAGCAATCATATTAATAATTGATCAAATGGATCGATCATAATCATTGTCATTGAGAAATTGATTGATGTGTTTTCTTCGCGTCTCGGAGTAGCGATTTTTGATTCAATTTGTAATCTGGCGAAATTCGGGCGTAGCATTAGGTTGATTGGAAAACACGGGATTAAGTTAATCGAAATGAGATTCGATTTATTCATTTATATTTGTGTTTATTTAAGCTTTATTGCACAACAAAACTATATGCAAAAGGTGGACTTAACGCCGCAGGGCATTTTCTGCCAGTCATGCCTTTGGGCAAAGCAGAAATATTGGTATTAATTAGAAATATTGGTGTCTATCTGTATCTTTCTGTTAGCTTTTGTATTGATTTATCGCAACTTTAGATATTATATAAATAACAAAATCACTAACATTGATCCAAGTCCGTAGTAATTAGTTTAAGCACTTGTGTTATCAGAATCAACAGTGGTATTACAAATACACTTAAATAAATACATGTAACAACCAGACCAGTACAAACAGACTTGTTCATGCACACAAACGTTTCTACAATGCGGAGATTGAACCCGCGACCTTTTGGCCTAATCGTCAACTTCTTAACCATTACAACAAAGTGGTTGTCGAAAGTTTATGGCATTGACATGATGTTGTTGTATATTTATATAAATAATAATTATTATTATTCCAACTACCGAAATAAACATGATAAATGTTATTAGAACTTTCTAATGATTGTTGTGTTTACTCATCATGACAAAGCTAACCTCTAGTTAATTCAAATGTTTGTTATACAAACACGCAGATGACTCAATCCAACTCTGCTAGTTTGCTTAGAAGTTCGTAGCCTCAAAGTTATTGGAATGATTAAAACGCGATTTGAAACGTGGAATGAAGTGGAGCTAGAGAAAATTTAAAGTTTATGAGGTCCTCAGGCTTCCACTTGTAACCGGGACCAACAGCTTAACGTGCCTTTCGAAGCACGAAGATGCTTGTAAAATAGTCGTCACTTATATGGTCAAAATGGTCACCGATAACGTTTGTTATGACGATTACGATTGCGACTTAGGCTGTTCAACTTTGGTGGCATTATAATATGATTATAAACTTTCGCGTTGCGCGATAACACTTCCTACTGGTTATCGGGTCTAAACGCGATATATTTTAATGAGTATTAGGTACTCACTGCTCGACGTTTCGGCTGGATTGCACACACCTGTGGTCACGAGCTGACGGCTCGTTTGGTGGACCAGTA
Organism: Pyrausta despicata; assembly: GCA_963921415.1. Classification (NCBI taxonomy): domain Eukaryota; kingdom Metazoa; phylum Arthropoda; class Insecta; order Lepidoptera; family Crambidae; genus Pyrausta; species Pyrausta despicata. The sequence continues at coordinate 12,634,032 of OY992861.1, read as the reverse complement.
GTGTGATGGCACTGCTATTTTTTGTGGTGCGGTAAAGAGTTATCAATAGACATATTTATGTCATTCCGTACCTTTATCGGCTTCGATCCAAAAGTTAGGAGAATGCCGCAACTGGCATGATGACACCTATCTTAAATATTTTCAAGACCATGGCGTTTAAAAAACATAGCCCCTATGAAGTTAATACAACCAATATATTTCCAAAAAGCTGTAGAAACCAATTTTTAAACGAACAAAACTCAATAATTATTCGGTCAATTGACTCCAATTTCTGATACATGACCGTGACGTCACGTTCATGTATTCCCATACAAAATCTATGGAGGCAGATCATTTTGACAGATAATAAAAAGTATGTCAACGATTAGTGGTATCATCTAGCCTATTGTTCCAATACGGTCATTTGTCTTTATACATCAGGTATAAATTGATGACATTTACTCAGAAATATTTTACTTAAGCTTAGATATCTGTATATATAAAAGAAAGTGGTGTTAGTTACACTATTTATAACTCAAGAACGGATGAACCGATTCGGCTGAAAATTGGTGGAGAGTTAGCTTAGACCAGGAAACGGACATAGGATACTTTATATCCCGTTCGACCGCGATTTCGAAAAGAAAAGGATTCCACGCGGACGAAGTCGCGGGGAGCCACGAGTAATGGATAACAAAAACTATTGTTACGCCGGTGGGCTAGTGCTAAAACTTTGATCGTGTTTTTCCATGCCTTGGAGGCGTTTTCAGCAGGCTGAAATACCATTTCAGGCCGTTTCAGAGAGTGCTCTAACACATACTAGTTTATCGAAATTTCACCCAAGTTGCCGTTGTTTTCAGGCGCCTGAAACATGTTTTCAGTCCGTTTCAGGCCACCCTCTATCAGATGACGCCATAACCTGAAAACCCGTTTTCAGGCGTTTTCAGGACCCCTTATGGGCCTTTGAAGCCCACTTCAGTATATGACGTAATTTTCAGTAGGAGTGAAAGAGATAGCACGATTAGAGAGAGGCAGCTATACTAAGAACATTTCAGAAAGGTGTGACAGAGACAGCACAAGACAAGGATAGCACTATGATTCGAGAAAGGTCTAGGTAGCTAGGCAAGTCGGCATTTGGAAGGATCCCGAACAGTCTCGTACTGGGTAGTAGGTACCTACCGAATATTCGGGAGTCCTTGACGGCCGGTATATAAGGAGCCCGGGAATGCGACCGAGTTTGAGTTTAATTTGGGAAAGCGACGAGTAAACATCGAAGCGAAAACTGCGACAAGAAGATTTTGGAGTGCGATATAAGTGTTTGTGTACTAAGTGTTGTAACGTAAAGTGTGTACAATAAATCCTACTCTACTTCATCGGTTTAGAAGTGCATTTCAATCTAGATCCCACACCCCTAGAATGTAACACTATAAAAGGAACTCTGAAAACCGTGCTTCTGACTACAGAATCCGAAAACGCACGAATTCACCAACACTTTTATGCTTCAATAAGAACTTTTGACTCGCAACGTCTGGCCAGCGCTTACTAGACCAGAGACATGATTCGATTACGATGACATGTAGGTTACAAGCATACAGAACTGCTGTACAAGTCAGCGGTTCCCAATATTTTTCACCTCGCGGTCCAGTCTTTAGTTTAGTACTTTGTCACGACGCCCTACCTCGGGTAGGGCTGAATAAATTGCATGTATAATATATTAATATGTATTTTTTTAACTATATTAGGTAATTAATTGATATTATTTTTTTGTTTATAATAATATAATTTAATATTTTATTTTATTTATTGATATCATCATATTATATCTATATAGATAATAAACATAATATATGTATATTATGTTTATTTATTTTTGCGTTATTAACCACAACTTTTTGCCATTTTATTTTCACTGCACCTATTGCCTTCTTTCTGCATGACCTTGAGGTTGACTGGCAGAAAATGCTTTTAGCATTAAGTCCACCCTTTGTACATTTCTTGGGCAATAAAGTTTTAAATAAAATAAATGATTACTTTAAATTAAAACAGCGGAAAAGTTTAAGCTGCATTTAATATTCTCTCGAATAATATTATGTGGACACGGCGCCCTTCTTTACTTTGTACACCAAAGTTTCGCGGCGTACACTTTAAGAACCTGTGGTATAACTGCTAGTGGAACTTTGTTACCCTTGGGCTGTCTGTTTATGTTTAGTGATGGAAATAGTATTGATTGGTTATGAAAACTTGATTCGTATGCTTCGTGTTATGAGAGCAGACAAAAAAATATCAAAAATAAATCAATGTTTTTGAACGGAGCAAATGAATATCTCAGAATTATACTGGGATATTCACTGTGTTATCTATTTATGTAAAAAAGTGGTGTTAGTGACACTATTTATAACTCAAGAATGGACGAATATGGTTGATAATTGGTGGAGAGGTAGCTTAGAACTAGGAAACGGACATAGAATACTTTGTATCCCGTTCGACCGCGATTGTGAAAACAAAGGCATTCCACGCGGACACAGTCGCGGGAGGCCACTAGTAATATATAAAAATGACACTTTTCGTTGTGATTTTATAACTCAAGAACGGACATTCCTATCCAAACCAAATGTTTAGGTTTTGTTTGGAATATTTAGTAGATGGTTTATGTAAAGTTTGCACAAAATCGTAGAGTAGTTCTACATTTATCAAATTTTTTGTAATATTTTTTTTTATTTCACTTTATTTCATGTAGCAAATCATCTACCAGGTCGCTAGTTAACAATATATTGTGGAGCTATAAGCAATATATCTGTCTACATAGAAGATGCATCGGACACCTATTTTATAACTCCATCATAATCAGATGAAATAAGATCACTACCGGCCTGCATTCAGTTTGGTCCTGCTATCTTTTAAAGGTTGTCATAACGTTTGAAAACTGTATGTTTACATTTTTTTAACGCTTTAATTCTCGGTCTTGGGCTGTATGTATGAATGTAACACATTCTTTGAGCTCATTTTCACCAACTTTCAGAAATCGAAATAATTTGAAATTTTGCACAAGCTTCAAGTACCGATGACGATGCAATTATTTGATAAGAGTTTTCCATTATCCTTATTAACTTAAACAATAAAAATGAATAACAGTGTAAAAAAACTTTAAAAAACACGCTTTTATTGTTAACTAAGAAAGATACTTTTTACTCTACTGTAATATAAATACTTTGTACACAGAATTTATTTTCTCTTTTTAGTTAACAATAAATGCGTATTTTTTTAAGTTTTTAAAATTATTTTTTGTTTTTATTTTATCCATCAAACTGTACTCAAAAACATAACAAACCTGCAACACGTCCAACACATTAACTGGATTGCGAAACACAATATTGTATCCGCCTATCGTATCCACCGCATCTCTCACTAACCCCCACGTATCATGTTCCGATTCGCGGAAGAATAAAACAATCACCTGACGATATTACCTCGATGTGATCCTTGATCAGGAACAAAACTGTCTTATCCGGTTTCGGAACGTGCCAATGAGTAAATTAAGCGAATGCTCATTAGAAAGACATATCATTTTTATATTTCGCCAAAATTACCAACATTAAAATAATAATAGTCCTCCTGGCCAATTTCAACCACGGCGGCCAATCTCAACAGAGATCAGCCAACTACACAGGAGTTATTACAGTGCACAAGTGTGAGCGCAATACACAGGTGCACTTACTGTTCCATCACTCTCAAAGTTCGGTGAGACGGCAATCCGACATGACCGGAGAGAGATCAGGCGCAAGACCAACGGCTTAACGTGCGCACCGAGGCACGGGGATGTAACACCGCAAACTTCCCGACTCCGAGCTGTTTTTGAGAAATTCATGACAGAAAATCTCAGAAACAGTTTTTGGACCGACCTGGGATTCGAATGTAAAGCAGAAACTTTGCCACACCAACAAGGCAGTGTTTTTTGTCGAAACAACATACACCAATCTTGTGTCTTTCATTGTCAAAGAAATTAACAATGACATCGAAAGCTTGAGCAGAAAATACTTCCGAATGAAGGATCATCTAGTCCGACCCAGTTCCATAATTATATTTTCATTTCTCATACTCGGAAAGTAGTGTTTGTTTGATCAGAGCAGCGGGTCGAAAACGATGCTTCTCTCCCTTAGGCGGGAAAGACTCATAGTAATTGCTTCCCTCCCTAGGGCGGGAATGAATTTTTAAAATAGATTTAAAATTGGTTATTTAGTCGGCTATAATTTTTTTTACATAATTAAGAAAAATATCGATTAAAAAAAATGCTGCGGTCTTGTGAGTGTATACGGCCAATGTGAATTAAAAAAAATACCCATTAAAGTGGGATGGCCCGCGGCTGTGACGCGGGCGGTGTGTTCCATATTTGAAATTTAAATTAAAAAAGACTATTTTTTACTTTCCTTATATTTGAAATGAAAAGTAGAGTGTTTAACACGGGTGAAAGTCATCAATTCCCACTCGGACTATATCCGCCCTCGCTTCGCTCGTGCGTCTAAATACCTCGTATGGGAATTGATTTCTTTCCACCCTTGTATAACAATCTACTATTTTGAAGTGTAAGAGAATAATTTTGAATTATTAATAAGAGAATAGTTTTAGTCATTACCAACTACCCATTGACCCCAGTAAGCGCGTTTATTTTCACGTTCGGTTTTCAAAAAACCAGAGCTAAATAAGTTACCTACTATGTCACTACTGCATTTTAATATTCTTTGATCGTTCTGACCTATATATAATTGTGTGAGGGGAAAAGGAGGATAAACTAGTTGATTGCCGAAGGAGAATTTATCTCATGTCTTCCTAATCTTAAAAATAAAGGAAGTATTTTGAAGATTAGGAACAAAACCTGAAGACCTACCGGACCCTCTACTCTATTGGATGTAAAATTATTAGATAAAAAACAAATCGGATTTTGACATAAAAAACACGGCTAATTGACACCGATTTTTTTTGAAGATTGTAAAAAAGCTATTAAAAACACATTTTTTGAACTGAACGTATTTTTTTTTATCAAGAAATGTCGAGAAGATCCTTTGAAATGCATTTTTAACAAAGATTATTTAGTCAGGTAGTTTACCTCGTTTAAGTCGTTATCAGGTAACATTCTACAAACTCAAAAGAGAATCTTTAATTTGCATTTTGTTAGCGAATCGAACCTTTTTTCTTTTAATCTGTAAAAATGTTAATTACTTTGTTCGCTTACAGGAATACTAATACTGGAACTCTATTAGTTATTCCAATATCTATCTATTCAGATTCACATCCAGAGACTGTAGGAACTGTCCGTGATGCTGTAAAAAATATATGTTAAAATTAGCATTTCTATTTCTTTAGTTATGCATTGATAAATATTATTTTGAAATGTATTGATTAGACTCCCATTAATAATCTTAACTTGGAATTTGCGTAGAGTTTTTTATAAATTCAGCATTGACAATATAGTATCTGAATGTCAAATTAATATTTTCAGCATGACATTTAATGTCACAATAATATTTTGAGCATTCTCCTTGTCAATCTGTTGAAATCATCATTTTGACATGGTAAGTACTAAAGTATTTTTGTTGCTTGAAGGGTTAAAATTCACTAAAAATTCGCTTTAAAGTTTATTTGAACACCCGTTTATAGAGCGAATGACACAAACAAATAAATATTTAAATAATTATTACAATCACAATCACACCAATTCTCTAGTCCCAAATTAAGCTACGAGGCTTGTGTTATGGGTACTAGACAACGGATAAACATACTTAAATACTTTTTTTGTAAATAAATACATATTATACATAGAAAACACCCAGACCAGTACAAACACACATGTTAATGCACACATATGCTTGTACTGTGCGGGGATCGAACCCGCGACCCTTGGTTTTAGAAATCCGACATGTAGACCACTGCACCAAACGGTCGTCGAAAGGAGCATTTACACGTAAATTACCTTCATCTTAGATTAGTTACACTATAATTCTAGCTCACAAGGCCCAAAGTGACTGACCTCACAAGGGTTATCCTATGTTATGGCTTTCATACCGAGTCTAATCTAGATTGAAAGTGCCACACGTTTAGACCTTAAACCCAAAATATATCACCAGGCGTATTACGCAGGCCGGGTTATTGTTAGTTTAAGTAGGAACACAGTTCTACCGTGCTAATCCGAAAGACCGTAAGTCGACTTTCAGTGTTTTTTCTCAACAATGCTCGATCGATTTTTTTTGGTTTGTTAATACCATTAATTTAATATTCTTGAGTGATAATTTTGTAACCTACACTATATAATTTAACAAGTGTTTTATTTGGCCACACCCTGTAACTCAAAAAAGTTACAGTGTTTAAGCAAAACAAATCTGACGCATTCTTGAAAATGATGTAATAATACAATGTTTTAAAACCAGTTGATGTTCGCCCGGTAACTGTAACTTGTAATTGCCGTTTCAAATGAGTAATATTCAGTTTAATAGATGGTCAGTACTACCTATGACGTTATGATGGGTTAGAATGTAAATAATGTAAATTAATTGATTAAACTTAGCTTCTGTTATTCACAGCGAAGTCAGTCTTCGTCGTTAAAAATTTAAGACCGTACGTATTGATTGAATCGACAGAAAACTTCTAAAAATAGACTTTGTAACAACGATGTGTCGTCGTTGAGAAGTTATTGCCGCACGTAAGTACTTTAAGTAAGTTTTTTTTTATGAAACATAAAGATACTGGTTTTTAGACTTAGTTACATAAATTATTGATTTTATAAGGCAGATAATCACGTCTCTAGATTTTGATTACGAATTAAATGCAGATCTTGGAATTACTTGTATATTATACTATATTTCCACTGAACTGCTTTCTAAAGTTGTCTGAACCACCGCAAATAAATAAACTTAAGTTTGGGAAGGGAATGCTTATCACAAAAAAAAACTAAGTACTGCAATTTCCATTTTCGATTTTACTAAAATTCACTTACAAAGGCTTCTGTAATAAAAGCATGGCACGTCATTAAGTCGCTCGGACTTAACTGTTATTAAATAATGAAAAATGACACTTATTGTTGTCACTCGATGAAAAATGATTCGAATAATGAAGCGAAAGCAGCCGCTGTTCGAAATTCAAATTAGGTTTATTGAAAATGGAATACTGAAGTTGAAATAATCAAATTGAATCGTGAACAACTGTAAACAGCCAATGTTTTAGCCAATTTTGGAATGGTTGAATAAATTCACAGGATTTGAGATGATAATAAATATACAGCCATTCGTCAGGAGTTTTGAGATTTGCATCTTTGTGTCGCAAACGAAATTTTATTTGTCTCTTTGTTGTACAAGAAATTCAATAATGACTCGCAAAATAAACGAAATAAACAGGCTTGTTTTCATGAAAAAGGTTTTATGATGACTGAATTTACAAGGTATACTTGTAAGTATATTTTTTACAAATAAAGCAAGTGGTTGCAGGTTCGTATCCTAACAACCGCAAATATTCGTGTACTTTTTAAAAGTTTTTTTTCTCTAGCCTATCACAATTGAAATAAAGGTTATCCACCTTTACTCGTAGAATTGAGGTAGTAGTAATTCGTTTAATTTTTGAAATCAATACTTATTATAAGGGATATACAATTTAAAAAAAAGGCAAATAAGATACCAAAGCAGACAAAAATCTGTGTAAATGGAAAAATCCAAATATAAAATTATCTAAACATTTACCTCAAAAGATTTCTCTTCTCAGTCACAAACATTCCACAAGCTAATTATCATTATTTTCAAAATCTCCTACTCCAAACTTTTAGCCAGGGCTACCGAAATTGGTTTACTTTCGCAATCGCAAAGAACTACAAAACGTAAGAAAACGATCGGAAGAACAATAACCCAAAAAGGGTTCAGTTCTCTACAGGGTTATGATGGAACATCACGCAAGCTCCTCGTTCCAGTTGTCGATTTATTACATTATACTCCAGGAGTTTATATACAGGGTGAAGCGAAGAGAAAAACATTACATTTGTTGAAAAGCATTTCTAAAATACCGACGTACTGTAGAGTTTTTACGCAGAAACACAATTAAACTTAGGTACTTAGGTATAGTAACTTCTTGCGTGAAAAGTATGTCTCCAATAAAACCCACTAACACTAACACAAACTCTCTATCTATAACTCAACACAAGGCAACTCATCCACCAACTGCTGTAGTTTCTTAACGCCTGATTCCATCAACTGTAGTTTCTTTCCTATTGCAGTGAGACAGACCAATGTTTAACAAACCCATTCTACTGTATTTTTTTCCCAAAGCATTATGTTACCCTATAAAAAAGCCTGAAACTCACATTTAGACTATACCCTGTATGCATGCAGATCGTAATAAATTTCAAAAGAAAAATAGTGTACCAGGACACACACTTTTTAAACTCCCGCACAAATTTGGACTAAGCTATAAATAGAAAATATTTGCTTCAGACTTAAATACGAAGCTAAACAAATCTTTTTTTTACGTAGAGATGGGCTGAGTACTCGGTACTCAGCGTACTCGGTGTTTTTTTTAATACTCGTACTCGGCCGACTAACTCGGTTCAAGTGACGAGTATTCGGTTATGTAAATTGAATAAACAGCATGTCGGGAATAAGTATGCTAGTGGCTAACTGGAGGAATTGAAGTATGTACCTAAATGATCATAACAAAATAAACAAGTTATGCGGATCGGCAAACTGTATATAGTTATAGGGATATATCTTAAAATCAAACTTAAACCGAGTAATACTCGGTACTTGGTAAAACCACCACTCGGCCCATCTCTAGTTATACGCGATGAGAGTTTTAACATCTCAGGTCCCTGTTTCGTAGCGGTCGAATTGATACACCTTGTTAAGTAACCCGCACATCAGGCAACCTATTTTTTTTTGCAAAATCGCACGTATCACGCGCGCGCATCGCTAAGGAAGAAGTTTGTTGACATGCGTCCGCTTTGAAAATTACAGCCTAGCAATATCGCCTTAGCTGTAATTTTCAACTTGCCGCACTTATATCATAATGTACTAGGTATATTCATTAATCTGTCGTGTATACAGAATGGTTCCACAAAAAAACATTTCAAATTGTATATCAATACGAAGTGAGCAAGTTCCCTATCACCCTGTATTAAATATTAATAAAAAAAACATTGCTATTTGCAACTTATGCTGCATAATATAATGTTTCCTTGTTATTAAAATATTATCTAGAACTATAGCTTAAACATTGAAAATTGTATTTGTAATCTCTATAAAATAATCAAAGTTGCCAAAGTGTGGGTCCACACTGCGAGCTTAGCGCGGTGGCAAGATCAAACATATGACACGCTCCTTTGTATCCACTCTGTAGTGCATCACTAAGGCGATAGCTTAACCACATGCGATATGACACACCTGCTTGCTGCGCCCACGCCCGCATTTTCAATGTGGACGCACACTTAGAAAGCCACTTTCAACCTTACCTCATAAGACAGCTACAGACTGCAAAATCTATACATATAATAAGACTGTAAAAGATCGATTTCTGTACATTGAAGATTTTTATGAAAAATTGTTACAGGGGGTCTTAATTACCGTAATAGAAGCCAAAACAACAATTTTTAAAATTTTTGTCTGTCTGTCTGTCTGTCTGTCTGTCTGTTTGTCCGGGCTAATCTCAGAATCTACTGGACCGATTTTGACGGGACTTTTTTTATTTGACTCAGTATCACCTGGAGAGTAAACTGGGATATAAATAATCACGCCGATGAACTTAGGGGGCAGGCAGGAAATTGAATCTCAGAATCTACTAAACCGATTTTAATGGGACTTTTTTTTATTTGACTCAACATTACTTGGAAGGTAAAGAAGGATAGAAATAATATTACATATGATAAATTCTGCCCCCAAAGGGATAAAATAGGGGTTGCGAATTTGTATGAAGCCCGGTCGCAAAAAACTAACATCCACGCGGACGAAGTCGCGGGCGGCCGCTAGTAGAAAATAAAGTTGCAATAAACCGAGAGGGACCGAGTCGGATCACGTACTAGCCTATTAGCTAAAATGAGAGGGCGGATACTTCTTTACTTAAGGGCTCCACTCTGTAAGACGATGCACATCTTACTAGTAGACGCTGTCCTGCCCGCTGTTGTGGCTATTTATCAACATTTCGCATTGTTTACACCTTCTTAGGACTTTCAGAAGTATTTTAAGGCTAAAATGATTGAAATCGTTTAAGCCGTTCTCGAATTTTAGTGAGACTAACGAACAGCAATTCATTTTTGTATATAAAAAAGCGATAGGTCCACCTAAACTTTCCCAAATTTTCCCGCGGTACAAAGTAGCCTATGTCCTTTTCGGGTATCAAAATATCTCCATACCAAACTTAATGCAACTTGGTTCAGTAGTTCAGGCGCGATTGAGTAACAGACAGACAGACAGACAGACAGACAGTTACTTTTGCATTTATAATATCAGTATGGATTACTATAGACTCCTTAACACAGTCTTGAATACCAATAATATAGTCTCACAAATTCCTCCTAGTAATTATGTAATCTGTAAAGTTAATCAGATAAAAGCAAATGTTTAACCTCCGCCAAAAAAGAAGGGTTAAGTTTGACCCCTATTCTGTTTGTGTTTTTGTCTTTTTGTGTGAGTCTGTCTGTGTCATCGTAGCATCGTAGCCGAGCGGATGGACTGATTTCAGTGCCGTTTTTTGTTCGAAAGATAATTAAATCATCACCTACTTTCCTGGTACATGTCGGGGCTTTTTCCAAATATTTCTTCCAAATGGTTTTGGGTAACCTAATGAAAAGCAGCGACAAACATTAGATGTCTTCTTCTCAACGACCGATTTTAGTTCCGTGTGACCGTAACAGTCTACTGAAGTCTTATTTTACACAGGTCGAGCGAGAAAGTCAACTAGAGAATAAAAATATAAGGTCTTTGAATACGTATTAAATAATCTTTGACCGCTTGGTGCAGTGGTCCACATGTCGGACTTCTAAAACCAAGGGTCGCGGGTTCGATCCCCGCACAGTACAAGCATAAGTGTGCATGAACATGTGTGTTTGTACTGATCTGGGTGTTTTCTATGTATAATATGTATTTATTTACAAAAAAAAAGTATTTAAGTATGTATATCCGTTGTCTAGTACTCATTACACAAGCTTCGTAGCTTAATTTGGGACTAGAGAATTGGTGTGATTGTTGTGAAATATTTATTTATTTAATTAGAGATTTTATGCAAATCATTTTATTCATTTCAAACGCAATTCGTTTATTTATATGTATATATTTATCGAAAGATGGTGCAACAAATCGCATCTAATATCGAAAGAGGTTTGCATCCTGATTAATCAGTTTCAAAGTTTATCCCATAATCTGGGAATCGCTCAAGGCCCAAAGAAGATGAGGAGCGAGGAACAAAATGCGTGAAACAACTTGATGAATTAGGGAATTGCGTACAATCCATCATTTCAATGGTGGGGTAAGAAATAATAGATCAACATCTCAGATGACCAATCCTTACTTTAATATTATAAATCCGAAAGTAACTCTGTGACTGTTACTCAATCACGCCAAAACTACTGAACTTGACATTTTGTAATCAATGAATCAATAATATTTCCTTAAATGTATTAATTTTGAACTTTTGCATGCTATTTTATATGGCTACATAGGTCAAAGCTCTGTTTTATGTATTTACGACCACATTTTTATGTAATGTACCCTATTTATAAGCGAATAAAGAAATTTTAATTTGAACCGCTTTGCATAAAATTTGGTACCTATAGATATATTTTAATGACCCGCAAAAATGACATAGGCTACTTTTTACCGCGGGAAAATGACGCATTCCCATGGGAAAATTCAGGTAGGCCGATCGCTTTTCCTTATATATAAATATGAATTGCTGTTCTTTAGTCTCACTAAAACTCGAGAACGGCTGATTTTAATAGTTTTAGCCTTAAAATATTTTTGGAAGTCCAGGGAAGGTGTAAACGATGAGAAAATATTGATAAATTGCGAAAACAGCAGGTAGGACACCGTCTGCCGGGTATACTAGTTATTAATAAAAGCAGCACTGCTATTGAGCGAGAAGCAACAACGCAAATAGGATCCTGTTCTAATTATACCTAGCTTGTAATTTGTGTGGTTGCTACTAGTTATTGTATAAATTTGCTATTATTACAAGAGTGTAGGATGTGTAACAAAATTGCATAACGATATCATACACACAAAATCAGATCCAGCTTAATTTTGTGTGTATGATATCATTACGCAATTTTGTTAATGAAGAAAATCACCTTTGAAGGCAAGTAATTGTGAATATCATAATTGTGTATGTCGAGGGAAAAAAGAAACATCAAGCATTCGGATGAGTTATGGTGATAAGCATACTTTTGTTTAATCACTCTTCGTGAGCTTTGAAAAATTACACTTATCTTAATTATTTAGGCTATTTATACCGAAATTAGTTATAAAATATGTTTAGTATTTATGTAAAACGAATTCGTTAATTAAGCAATTGCTTACTTCAATTTACCTTCAGAAATATTTCTTGTGTCTTAATTAGCTTATTGAAATAGTTTTCTCACTAATCTGTTAACATAAATGACTTATTTCTAGTTTCTAGTTAATAATAAGTTGCTTTCCATATACACTGACCTAACTGAATTTAGCCAACAAACAGCTAAATCTAGTATTTAAATTCAAAGCTGATCTTATATTCTGGGAACGCTGCTTTTGGGGGCCTACTCTGTTTTACTTTTAAATAAATAATATGTATTTTAAAATAAACTGTTTTGTTATAACAGCATGATACTTACATTAGACTCTAATAAATCGCGTATAGATAGGAAGTCTCTAATGAAAATGTTAGCTTAGGCTCTATGAGTTCTTGCCTGCTATTGAGATTACGACACTCTAATTATAAGAGTACTCTCAAGAGCAACAAGACGTGTATAGTGTAAGCAAACATTTTTTCATTACTTTGAGGGGCAAGTACGCAGACATTTCATTTTGAACCTTGGGCGATCTTACGATCTTGCTTTACGCTAACTGGTAGCGTTCTAATTTTAAAAATTAGAATGTTACATTGTACTTTGACTGTTGTAAGTCTTTACAAGTCTTTCGGTCAGATTTTTATTCATTTATTAGTCACACGCGTTTGAAATTTTTGAACTGGTTGTTTTTGTCTCGGCACAGTTCGCAATGCCGCAACATAATTTTTCCCCCATCAGGTATGAAAACTTACAAAATCATTTACCCTTTTACTATAAAAGAACAAGGCAGTGGTTTTTCCTTGTTTAAATATAAGCCGGCTAATTCCAAGTGGATGACAGTGCAAATGACGTAACCGAAAGGCGACATAGGTACGTTTCAAGTTTGTTGGATATTACTTTTTTAAAAAAGGAAAAAAATGACTATTTCTTTTAAAGTAGAAGGGTAAGTGTTTGAATCAAGAACAAATTAAACAATTTTTAAAACTCTTTAGTCGCTATGACATGCGTTATTACATGTGTACAATTTTTATTATTATGTATATGTGTATGTCTATGATGTGATATATATGTATTTTATGTAATTATATAGTATATTTATGTAAGTAATTATTAGTATGTATGATTATTATATGCTCTTTTTTTAATTTAGTTAATAGGTACCCAACCATTTGCTTTCATTTTCTTTTTTCTCTGTATGTGCATCTGTAGTGAATGCTTCCGGCATTAAGTCCGCCACTGTACACAAACTTGTGCAGAAGTTTTTTTAAAAAATAATTAAAACTTAATTCAGTCAGTTTTCGGAGTAGCACCCCCGTCGGTTCCATTGACAAATTCGCCGGATCCGTGACGTCATCCCGTGAATAACGGCGCGCCTGTGTCTCTGCGGGCGAATTAATACCCACCTGGATGCCTTGGCGGTTAACCCTCAAATATCCACCGCAATTGGACCAACGAATTACGAATGTACGAATTAGAACAAATGTTGGAACAATGTGGCTTCTAATTTTATTGTGCTATTTTTTGTGCTTAGCGGTAGTTCATCTTTGCGATAGACGTGAATTGGTGCAACTTCCCTGCAAATGTATTCGTCATTGTGATTGCCAATGTTTGACGGACACTTTCCTCCATAGAATATATATATGTATAAAGTGACGTCACATTAAAGTATCAAAAAGAAGAGTCAAATGACTGACTTTTTTTTTAATTTTGTGTGTCAAAACATGACAATGAATATAATATTCCAAATCCCTTCAAAATGACTATTAGCAATTCATTTATTCAAAGATTGGCAGTGATACACCAACAGTATTTTCAAATGCTTAGAACCGCCACATCTTTAGAGGACGCAGGCTACTTAAGGATGAGCTGGCATTATTATCTACTTTGTCTATGCCACTCCTGGCTTAGTTTAGAGTCAAGTGTACACCCATTCCAAGTTTAAAAAATGACTAGCTTAGTATCGCGACCCGGCAATATTCATTATTTGAATCGCTCCAGGAAATCACACCCCATGTTTCTCAAACTTAGATCAAACCAAAAAGAGACAGATACAGTATGAGATAGTCGCGCGTGGCCCTACTAAACCAAGTCAAATGGACCTGGTCCGCTACTAGTCGTCGTCAGCATTGCGAGTTATTATTTGTTTAGTTAGTAGGTTCGCGCTTGTCAAAAACTCACCATTTATCACGTCCTCACTCCGTTTGTCACGCTTGGCCCTACTAATCCGCTACTAGTTGTCGTTAGCAATGCGAGTTGTTTCCACGTGCGTGCGTGTGCCCATTATTAGTAGGCGATTGTAAGGACGGCTTCTTGATGGATTTGATCTAAATTTCTAAAACTCATTCCCATTTTCTTAATGCACTTTGTGAGTTTGGGTAAAAAGATAACAAGATAACGTTCGCGTTTTAATTAAGTGACAGTTGGCAAAGAACGCGAGGATTTTAAGAGCTCTCTGAATGGTAAGTTGAACGTATTCAAAGAAGGCTTCAGGCATAAGGCAGAAGATTCGAGAGGGTTCGCGCTTATCAAAACCTCGTTTATTTGGAAACTTCAAAAGTTGACAGACATGTTAGGATACGTACATAATTATGGTAAATAATTATAACGTCCATTTAACTTGTCCGTTAAAAAGTGTATGTTATTAGTGTATATGACTGCCTCGTTGGTGTAGTGGCAAAGTTTCAAAATTAAAATAAAATAGTAGTAATATTCCTCCTGGCTGATTTCGACCACGGCGGTCAATCTCAACAGAGAGCAGCCAACTACGCAGGAGATATTATAGTGCACAAGTGCGAGCGCAATACACAGGTGCACTCACTGTTCCTTCACCCTTAAAATTCAGTGAGACGGCAATCCTTCATAACTGGAAAGAGATCAGGCGGACAAACATGACTAACCTGCCCTTACAAAATGATACGGATGGCTACACGACTGACATGCTGTGATTTTATGGAAACTGATGCTTCGATTTTACTATGAACTGACTGTTAGGAATACTAAGCAAATATTTTCTCCGATTTTCAAATGAGCTTTTTTAATAGAATAAGTGCTGATTTTTTCAACTGACAGTTCGCTATTCGCTATCAGTCTGATAAAATTCCATGATCTACGTAGTTTAAGATTTCGTTATTTTTCTAGTTTAATAAGACACTCCCCTTCCACTTATTTAAAACGACTTCTTTTAACGTAACTCTCATCAGCCTATGTACGTCCTACTGCTGGGCACAGGCCTCACCTATGAGGTGGTCCGAGCCATACACCACCACGCGGGCTCAGTGCGGATTGGTGGAGGGGTGTTTGTAAGGTAAGTGACCAACCTTACTGTCAGATGTTATTAAGCCGCCCGAGGGCCTCTGACCAGGCTTAACGACTAATATCTATCGATATTAACCGGGACCAACAGCTTTACGTGCCTTCCGAAGCACGGAGACGCTTGTAAATGGACGTCACTTAAATGGTCAGAATGGTCACCCATCCCAAACATGACCGCGCCTTAGGTTGCTTAACTTTAGGTATCACTACCAAAGCGCTGCAACCACTGCGCCACAAGCACCTCCTCCTCTCGCAACTCAACGCAACTCACTCCATCATAAATCTTGTGCGCATAGATCAAACCACGAAGCCCTCATAATGATTTCGGGATTCACTGCGATAGCAAAACTAATTTTTAATATCCAACGAAAAAATGGAATGTTATAAGTTTGACCCGTATGTTTGTTTGTGTGTCTGTCGGTGACATCATAGCTCCCAAAGGAACGGACCGATTTTAGTGCGGTCCTTTTTTATTTGAAAGATAGTATCATCACGGTTGTTGTTAGCTATGGCTGGTAAAAACCCGTTTATTCGTTGAAGTTCACCAGCGATTTTCCTGACTCATTCCGTGGTGCTTTATCTGGTAAGTTAAATCTCTACCGAAAGTAAGACTACTTATCTACTGGTATCTAACTCAACTGTGGAGGCACCTATTCAAAGAGGTTTCCAGGCAGCGTGTTCCGCGACACTCAATGGGTGCTCTAGTATTTTTAAGAGCATGCAAAGAGAACTCGAATGTGAGAAAGTTCTTCTTCTATTTGCAGTTTAATTCTTTGTGCGGTGGCAGATTAGGTATCAGCGATTCTAAGGTGAAAAGATACTGACTAAATCAAGAACTACTTTGACAGGGGAATTAAATTAAATGGTATAGAGGCGTCAGACGCAGAAGAATTGTAGAATGTGTTGAGTATGTATGTATGTAGACGATGCAATGCTATAACGGCTTTCATTTAAATTTTTGTAAATGTATTAATCTTAAATATTGCCTGTGGATTTAATATACTATCCTCATGAAATTGCTAACGAGTAATATTATTTTAATAAGAGTCGACAGCTGTTTTACTTTAATCTAAACAAATGGTATTTGATATTACTTTAACTAACGATAATAGGGCATACCATATATGTACATTGTATCATACTACAGTAAAATGTTATTATTCTTCTCGTACATGATTCGTAAAATCTTTCCAACCTTACAATCGATATTGAGATTGTAGGCCCATAACAACATTGATCCTTGAAACATCCGGATGTTTAATTAAAGGGGGTAGACCCGTCATTTTTGGAATTTTTTAACAAGCTATAAACGCCATAAAATCTCCGTCTCCTCTAACCCAATTCTCACAAAAATGTTAGAACGGACCGTTCCCGTCCCCAAATAAACTTTCAAATCACGTTTCCAACAATGACAAATAGACGTTTCAGATCAGGTTGAAAACGAGAAAATTATTCGTGAAAAATACACCTGCCCGGGTCCTCTGTCTGAAAAATTATCAAACAGCTGAGGTAAGAGTTTTATTAATGGTCCCCCAAAAATGGCCGAGTTGGAATGGATCCTGCGTACGGACTGTCATTATGTACGCCAGTGGCTGTCAACATTTTCGTGTCCGAGTACCCAATTATATTTTCTTGTCGTTGCGCATATATATATGACAGTTTCATGAGATTTCACAACCGGATTTGATGACTTCAAGTAGCGCAGTTGCAATTTAATTGAGATACGAACCAGTCCGTAGATAATATGATATTCCTTTCACCTTACAATATTTTGTAGCGCCGTGTTTGCTGTACACATACACATTATAGGCTTGTTGGGACTTCGCGCAACATCCTTAGTACCTTCGGGGACGGCGAACACCGAGGTCAACCGGACAACCCTGACCTTAAGTAGAGTCTCCCAGTGGGGAGATGACAATCTGGTCGGCTTCAACGCCTCGAAAACACAGGCCTGCCTTTTTACGGCCAAGAAGAGCCCCTTTCATCTAGCTCCTGTCTTTCAGGACTCGTCCATTGCTATTGCAGACCGTCTTGAGCTTCTTGGCGTGGAGTTGACGGCAAATCTCAACTTCGGCCCCGCTATCGAGATCAAAGCCCAAATTGCAGCAAAAAAACTGGGAATCCTGAACAGAGTCAAGCGATACTTCACAGCTGATCATCTTTTAACTCTTTACAAAGCGCAAGTCCGATCCTGCATGGAGTATTGCAGCCATCTCTGGGATGGTTCCGCCAAATACCAACTTGCTGCTCTTGACTCGGTTGAACTCAGAGCCAAGAGGCTCATAGGTGACGAGAGGCTTGTAAGCACGCAGCTCCAGAGCTTGGCTCATCGCTGCAGAGTCGCCTGCTTGTCAATCTTTTACAGGCTTTACTTCGGCGAGTGTGGTCATGATCTACATCAGCTTATTCCGCCGGCCCCCTTTTACCATGGGACCACCAGACGTACTGCGGGATACCATCCGTACCGTGTCGATGTTCCACTGTTACGAACCAAGCGCTTCTCATCTACATTCCTGATGCGCACTGCAAAAGAGTGGAACTCACTACCTGCGTCAGTGTTTCCCTGCAATTACAACCTAGGAATCTTCAAAACTAGAGTGAACAGGCATCTTCTAGGTGAGCTCGCTCCATCGTAGACTCAGTCTTTGCCTCGTTGGGCTTAGTCTTGGGTCAAGAGCAAACCTATCCCAAATAATAATAAAAAAAACCGAGCCTGCACGATTGCCGCCGACCAGCTAGCAGCCGAGCCGAACGTTCGCTTCACATTCGCCTACAAGCAATCGGACCTCCTACACCTTTGTCGCGTTTCAGATTGTTCAAGATATTATTCTCTGTATATTCGAGGGCAAATTAAGCTTTCCTTTTAGTTACAGTCCACTAGTTTTATTCATATCATCGATAGGGTCGACCCCAACAGGGTGATTTTTAGAAGTAAAGCAACACGATGCTCGGTCGTGATTTTATGGGTGTTCGTTCTTTTGGTTCGGCAGGGTAAGTCAGACGTCGCCAATAGTCGAGTCATACTAACGGTCAAATATAATGTCCGTTTTGCAGGATCCGTTTTAACGGATCCGTCGCTGCTGGACATAGTTTTCATACATCACATCACAGTACTGAATCGATCTAGTATACTGGATCCGATATACTGGAAGGCATGTGTGAACTCGCTCATACAACGATATACGCTAACAACATAAACGTCATAACGAACTATTCGGACAATTTCTGCTACTTAATGTCTTTCATCTCCCGCTATACCATAATATTTTTTTAAAGTTCTTATCATTAATGTCGCAGTTTTAGCGAGTGGGACAAAGCAGAACTAAAGCTAGGGGGCTGACGCTCCAATGATCCACCGCCGGCGTCATGGGCACCGGAGAAGGAATTTCCTTCTCCACTTGCCCCTTCCTGGGTCCCGGGCTTCAGACACACGGGGATGTCTGTCTTCCGCTAAAGGGGGCCCGAGATGGCGTTGCGCGTGTTCCGGCGCGCCGTCTGTTGTTTAGGCGACGGGGTCGAGTTCTCCCTCGTCGCTACCGGAGGGGGCTCGCTGCAAAGTGAGTCGGTCGAGTTCGGGGAATTGCGAATAATGCGTACGGTGAACCCGCCACGTCCTCGACTCATATGGCACCGAAGGGCACCGTCAGGTTTATAGTGGATAGGCGGGTTCTCTCTTTGAGTATCGGAATCCCACATAACCCCCAGCTGTCCCTGCGGCTGGTGGGTATGCGTAACAGCTTTTCACTGACGTTAAAAAAAGGGCAAAACCAAATAATAGTCCTCCTAGCCGATTTCAACCACGGCGACCAATCTCAACAGAGATCAGCCAACTTCGCAGATATTATAATGCACAAGTGCGAGTGCAATACACAGGTGCACTCACTGTTCCATCACTCTCAAAGTTCAGTGAGACGGCAATCCGACATGACCGGAGAGAGATCAGGCGCAGGACCAACGGCTTAACGTGCTTTCTCGATGTAAGGTGGTGTAACACCGCCAACTCCCCAACTCCGAGCTGTTTTTGAGAAATTCATGACAGAAAATCTCAAAAACAATTTTGGCTCGATTCAAACCCAGGACCTCTCGAATGTAAGGCAAAAACTTTGCCACTACACCAACGAGGCAGGCAAAACAAAATAACGTTACTACAATGCCAATAGTTTTAAAGGTTTTAACCATTTACCGTTTGAGAACCTCTGACGCGTGATACAAATGGAACCGTTGCGGGTAAGACGCGCACGGACGACAAAGGCCAAGTTGCAAACTTCCCCAGTCTCCTCGTATTTCAATACAGGCCTTAACGCGAGGAATTGGAAAAGGGGCAGATTGTTTGAATTTCACCTTTTGTTGGAAATCCGTTTTGACGTTTTTGAACTTGAGCTTGGCGCGATTTTGTTTGAGCAATTCCCGGGAGGTAATTTTTCTCTGTGAAAGTTGCCCGCTTTATAAATCGTTTCGGGAGTCAGAAGTTCATTGACTTTTGTACTTAAGCTACTTATTTCGTGCTTTCGTTATGAATTTGTTAAGATACTTGTCATATCAAATTATTACCAATAACTTCCTAGTAATTTATATAACATGGTGATAAAATTAAACAGTTATAGTTAGTAGTATAACAGGGGTATCAATTAAACTTATGTTAACTTGAAACAGTTACAGTTCCTCATATATGCAATTTTTTGAACCATAGGACTAACCAAGGCTTATCATCAAGTGATTAGAACATTATTTTGTTTGGCTTCGTTGTATTCGGTTTCAAAATGTTTCAAATGTACGTACATAATACTGGTGTTATTATTTTAAGGATTTTAACTTAAGTAGCTTGTAAGAGTTCCTTTCCGATAATTCCAACCATCTTGGCGATGACGTGACTGAAATACGGTAAATTATTGTAAGCTTAAATGAATAAATACTTATATTCTCGTATATTTTTACTAGAATAAGAAAGTAATGTGAAAAGATGATGAATTAATAAAATTGTCGTTATTTAATTATTTCTTCTTTGGTTACAGGTAACGTGTTTATGAATGGAATCTGCTTTGATTACGAAAATAGATCGACGTCTCTGAGCTACCATAAGAAGGTATTCATAGCTAACTACCGTTTTGGGTACAGCCAAATAATCGATCACATTTCTCCGCACGATTTTCGAATCGATTTATTCGGTGATAGACGTGACTGGGAGCTCGAAGTCGGGGGCAAACGATTATTTATACATAATCGATGGATTATCGGTAAAGATCGGTAGCGTGTCGGCAACGTCGCGCACCTGTCTCGGCGACGCGACGGTCGATCACATCGTTCGACCGGTGACGAATCTTTTTTTTTTCCCCGATTCCGGAACATTGACAACTTTATCTAAACTGTATCGACTAACTGATGTCATCGTTGACTTCGTGATAACTTTAAATCCAATTAAGCATTATCTTAGGCGCATTCTAAATGCTAGATACTACACTAATATTATTTAGCACGGGGGACAACATTTTCAAGTAAATACCTTTTTTTCTATCAGGGTACAGGTTATCATTATATCTGTGATTAGGGATAATGAAGGATTCTAATAGTAAAAGAATTGCTTAGAGCTAGCGTTACATAACTACGGAGAGGACCGTTATTATTATCCTCTTGTAGCTTGTATTGTATAAAACGCTTCTAAATATAACTAAGACGAGATACGGAGAACTCTGAATAAAATACTTTCACATTGCGAAAATACGACGCAAAAATTATATTCCGTAGTGATATTGAAATATTTTTTGACATCTCGAATATTTGTGTATTATTTTTAGAAGTGCCAAATGTGTAGGTTGTTATCATTTAGCTTGTGAAGGTCGCTGTTAATATACCTCAATGTCCCAGAACTTTTAATGGGAATGTGGACCTGACCTGAGGTTAGGTGAGTTAATTTCTTAACTTTAAAAATTAATAAAATGATAAATGAACATATGTTTTTTTATAAAAAAAATCAACATCACATACATTGATCTGACTCCGTGGTAAGTAGCTTCAGCACTTGTGTTACAGATACCAGAATCAAGTGTGGTATTACAAATAAACTTAAATAAATAGATAACGTTTAAATAAATATGTTTAATTTAGTCACAATCAGAATGTATTTTTAAGACTCTATTTCTGTCAGTACAACGCTGGCTCCACCCTCTGGGAAGATGGATGAAATAACTGACACATGTATCCCCAAATTATTATATGCCTACACCGGCCCCCTACTGTCGTATGTGGCCGCCTACTATGACACGTTTGTGCGAGCTCTTTTCATACTATACTTTTGATTGTCAGTCTTAGCCGGAATAGCGTAAGTAACCAGGTAAAAATATTCATTTATATGTCACGTACAGTACTCAAAAAAAAACACTGCCTCTTTGGTGAAGTAGCAAAGTTTCTGCCTTACACCCGAGAGGTCCTGGGTTCGAATCCCAGGTCGAGCCAAAATTGTTTCTGAGATTTTCTGTCATGAATTTCTCAAAAACAGCTCGGAGTCGGGAAGTTGGCGGTGTTAAACCCCCGTGCCTCGGAAAGCACGTTAAGCCGTTGGTCCTGCGCCTGATCTCTCTCCAGTCATGTCGGATTGCCGTCTCACCGAACTTTGAGAGTGATGGAACAGTGAGTGCACCTGTGTATTGCGCTCACACTTGTGCACTAAAATATCTCCTGCGCAGTTGGCTGATCTTTGTTGAGATTGGCCGCCGTGGTCGAAATCGGCCAGGAGGACTATTATTATTATTATTTAAAAAAAACCGGCCAAGTGCGAGTCGGACTCCCGCACCGAGGGTTCCGTACAAACCTGCAAGGTTTACAAAGTTCGTTCATTACGACAATCGAGTCATAACTATGGTATTTTTATTGCAAAATGAAATTCATAACATTACAATAGGGAAAGATGGAGGAGCATAAATTTAAGACAAAGATCTCTTTATCGTTTATAATAATGTCATTGAATTTAATTATAAGTAAAACACTTTAAGCAGTTAGGACGCATTTAGATTATACAGCTACATTCACCAAAACATCGGGATTGAATGACGATGAGTGAGGTCGTCTTTGCCGTTTGAAAAATGTTGCCCTCCCCATACATAGTATAATAACTCGCGGTCATTGCTGTAACTACAATTATGTTTACAATCACAATTTTTTTGGTGGTATAACTACTTAAAATTTTAAGCTTTTCGGAATTTTTCTGTTACCTGTGCTGTAAGCTATTGCTTCTTACCAAATTTCGAGATTCTATGTCAACGGGAAGTGGTCTTTAGGTTTTAATTCCCTTGCGTGTAGTTGCGAGTTTCAAAATATGCGGTATCAATGGTTGTACTTTTGCGTTTTTCGTTTTTGCGTTGACTTAGTTTTTTTTTCACGGGTTAAAGGCAATTAGATCTAAGTATTTGATATGAATTTCAACTTGATAGCTCTACGCGTTCATGAGGAAAAAAGTAATAAGTTTATATTTATTTAAAAATATATATTTTGTAATGTAACTAAAAATTTAAGGTTTTCGGAATTTTTCCTTTATGTGTGCTATAAAACGTTGCTTCATGCCAAATTTCAAGATTCTAGGTCGACTGGAAGTACCCTTTAGGTTTTGATTCCCTTGCGAGTACTTGCGAGTTTCAAAATATGCAGCTTAAATTGCTGTTTCTTTTAATTGCGTTGACATAGAAGTTTGATTTTGTTACAGCTTAAAGGTATTATAGACCTCAGTATTTGGTATGAATTTCAATTTAATACCTCTACGCGTTTATGAGGAAATGGGTAGTAAGTTTAAAATTATTAAAAAAATATATATTATGTGATGTAACTAAAAATTTATGGTTTTCGTAATTTTTCCTATATCTATGCTATAAGACGTTGCTTCGTACCAAATTTCAAGATTCTGAGTTCACGGGAAGCACCCTGTAGGTTTTGATTCCCTTGCAAGTGTCGAAAATTTGCGGCATAAACGGCTGTATCTTTTGATTGCGTTGGCTTAGAAGTTTGATTTTTTCACAGCTTCAAGGGACAGTAGACTTGAGTAATTGATATAAATTTCAGCTTCATACCTCAACGCGTTCCTGAGAAAAAGGGTCTTGACAGACGGACGGACGGACAGACGGACAACAAAGTGATCCTATAAGGGTTCCGTTTTTTCCTTTTGAGGTACGGAACCCTAAAAAACACGAAAAAAATGAAAAACAACAACGATGAATTCCGAAAATGTGTGCGTAGATATTTCGAACTAACTGACATCGGAGCGTCAGTGACACAGTTTCTCGCAGTACTACAGACCATCTAATTTCAGGGCACTAGAATGAAAACAAAACTACAAACCCACAGACTGGCTTGGCACTGCTCTATCTAGCCCGGCGTTATTGCGTAAAGGTGATAGAGATTGATCGCACAAAAGTTGCCATCAAAGTTTCCGATGTGAAAAGTTTCGGCGCACTATCAACTTACCTGCCAGGATCGTGATAGCTCGTTAGCTATCGGAGATTAGCTGAATTGAGCCAGTCGCTATTGGAATTCTCGATGGTCCCAATGTGATACTCTTAAGGGTAGAAAGAATAGGCGAGTATTAAGATTAAATAGATTGATAGGCAAATATTAAGATTTTTATTAAGACACTTTAATGCACACCACAAAAACAATACAAAATCAACATACCAAGAAAGATGCACAATTTAGACGGTCTTATCGATAGGAGCGATCTCTTCCAGACAACCTTCGGTTAAGATTGTTATGTTAATTATTAATTCATATTCAATACCGCAATGTCCCAAGATGAAACTCTATGACTAATGTGTGTTGCCAGTGATGACCTATGGAATTGAGACGTGGCCCCTTGCCATAGGTCTCATAAGAAGGCTCTGTGTCGCCAATTGATCGATGCTCTAAACTTTATTTTCCTTGTGGCCCAACTTTCTGTAAAGTGGCAGTGACAGTGTTTTTACGCAATAGATAACTTAACATGTATGTAATTACGAAATTCCAACTTCAAAGCGGCCTCTGATTATTGATTTATCATTTATTATATGATGATAATATCATTTATTGGCAAAAATCTGCTTAGCTTTCCAAATTTTGTGATATGGCTCTTATAATTAATGCTTTTTAAATGGAAAGCTCCATCGACAAACATCGCACATAGCCCCCTGATCATTCGCAACTTATTAGTTTTAGGAACGATAGATATTTCTATTGTATTTTGACGTGACAACGTCTTATAAATTGGTTTGCCAGGTGACACCTCAAGAAACTGCGTTACGCTGCTCCGCTCACGTTTTGCGCGAGAGAGACAGAGCGAGAGAGAGAGAGAGAGATGGGCATACACACCGGTTCATGTTAAACGAATGAATATTCACATTAAAATTATTTTACCACTCAGAGTCGTTGTCACGTAAAACTTTCGCGCGTATACCGACTTTACAGGCAACCAATTTTTTTTAAATGTGAGCTAAAAAATCGCATTGGACTTTTTATTCTTCACTGTTTATTCTTCAAATTTACCTAAGTAAGTACGATAAAAAGTTATTAAGGACTAGCGTAATTTATCGTTATTACACCAAGTTATGAGTGATTTGTATGGCTGTATCGTTTTATCGACTTTTTCTAACATGGCAGGCAAAGAAGAAGATGAGTTAACGTTCATGAACGGATTCCAGTGTTGCGATCGCCATCCATAATACGAGTTCGTTCATCATTCCAGATTCCAGACACGTTTCTGGTTTCCCCGAACAGATCTCGGTTTTAGTGCTTTCGAATTGCAGATGAATTTTAAGACGACTTTTCAAGTGTTTTATTCGTTTCGCCATTTGTTTAGTACATTTGGTGTTTAAATTGTGGAAAAGGGAATGATAATTTTGATATCAGCTTAATTTTTCCATGACTCAAAAATTTTCGTATGTTCCATGCTATTAATGCACATTACTCAGGTCTCAATCTGACCATAAAGTAAGTAACAATGTGGAATGAGGATCGATCATGTAACAGCCTATTCATTATCATCTTGGTACTATTATTTTTCTAAATCTTATCGTTATAAGATTTAGAAAAATAATCAACACAGAATAAAATATGAAATACTGGCACTAATAATAATAATAATAATAAATTGTATTTATTTTCTTTTACAAAAAGCCTTACACTTAAGGATCATATGCATTGTAGTATTACTAGATTGTGAAAGACTGGTGCCTGAAATAGGTTCAAACAAACCTGTTCTACAGGTCACCAGGCCACCCTCGCAGGTAATACAACTAAACAATATAACATAATATTTAATATTCATATTAATAGTTGTCAAAAATGTATAATACCAGCCTACCGTACCTACTAAATAAAAATATATTTGTCGCAAAGTAAAAAATAACGGCAGCGAGCGAAACTCTCAAGTCCGCAGTTTACGCGTCTCTATTAGGTATAAACTATAAAACCCGTGTCCTATCTACGATCGGCAGTTCCCCGCCTTAAACGACTCGATGTGGTAGGGCTGTCAAACGCATATACAAATAAAATTAAAAAAAAACTGTTTAAGCAGTTAGAGGTGCTTGTGGCGCAGTGGTTGCAGCGCTTTGATAGTGATACCAAAAGTTAGCAACCTACGGCGCGGTCATGTTTGGGATGGGTGACCATTCTGACCATAAAAGTGACGTTTGTTTACAAGCATCTCCGTGCTTCGGAAGGCACGTTCAGCTGTTGGTCCCGGTTAATATCGATAGATATTGGTCGATAAGCCTGGTCGGAGGCCCTCGGGCGGCTTAATAACATCTGACAGTAAGGTTGGTCACTTGCCTTACAC
This sequence comes from Pyrausta despicata, assembly GCA_963921415.1. Taxonomy (NCBI): domain Eukaryota; kingdom Metazoa; phylum Arthropoda; class Insecta; order Lepidoptera; family Crambidae; genus Pyrausta; species Pyrausta despicata. The sequence goes on along the minus strand of OY992861.1, from coordinate 12,607,450 downwards.
ACACCCCTCCACTAATCCGCACTGAGCCCGCGTGGTGGAGTATGGCTCGCACCACCTCATAGTTGAGGTGAGGCCTGTGCCCAGCAGTGGGACGTATATAGGCTGATGATGAAGCAGTTACAAATTATTTAAAAAAAATTGACTTTACTTTTCGGTTGACGTATACTTGTCTATGGATGGATATTCTTTGTAAACTACTCATTAATTTGCAGTAGGTACAGTTTGTGTACGACACAATGGCTTAGATATATATTTTGAAATATGGAATGCCACGCTTCCAGAAATTTTCACAGGACAATACTGATTTTAACAAGTTTTTAACTACAAGGGTTACCCAATATCCGGTTTTTTTCAAAAACACACTAAGATTTAGGAAAATTTCGAATAGCCAATATTCAGTAGGCCACTTTTTGTTTTTTTGTTTGTAGGATTAAAAACATTTTATTTATTTACTTATTTAAAAACTTTATTGCATTAAACAAGTTGAACAAAAGGCGGACTTAATTTTTAAAGCATTATCTGCCAGTCGAACCTATAAATAATATATATTAAAATAAATAAATATAAATATTTCACAACAATCACACCAATTCTCTGGTTCCAAATTAAGCTACGATGCTTGTGTTATGGGTACTAGACAACGGATATACATACTTTAATATTTTTTTTGTAAATAAATACATATTATGCATAGAAAACACCCAGACCAGTACAAACACACATATTCATGCACACATATGCTTGTAATGTGCGGGGATCGAACCTGCGACCCTTGGTTTAGAAGTCCGACATGTAGACCACTGCACCAAACGGTCGTCAAAGGTATAGGTAAAGGTAATGGTATAGGTCATGCAGAGAGATATTCATTGCGTGAAGGTGAGAGAATACAAAAGATGAAATACCCCTTTAGCCAGCCCTGACAAGAGTAGCGTGTATCCCACCGGAAAATTCGGCGTTCCATACGTTACGGCGGTCTTTACAGAGCGCCTGTTTACATGGCAAGCCCACCTATTTCAGCAGGCCTCTTGAGATTCAGGAGATTGGTAGATGTAGTCAACATGCTTGTTTTGTTTTATTTTTTATCTTCTCTTCTCAGTTGCTTCACGGCGGAATTTTCTAAACGTTAAGGATATCGTACTATCGACACAAATATTATAAAGAGGAAAGATTTTATTTTTGTTTTAATTGATTAAATCAATCCAAAACTACTGGACCGATTAAAAAAAAAATAATATATAATTGGCATGATGACAGCTATCTTAAATATTTTCAAGACCATGGCGTTTAAAAAACATAGCCCCTATGAAGTAATTATAACCAGTTTATTTCCAAAAAGCTGTCGAAACCAATTTTTAAACACACAAAACTCAATAAATATTCGGTCAATAGACTCCGATTTCTAGTGACGTCACGTTCATTATTCCCATACAAAATCTATGGAGGCAGACCGTTTTGACAGATAATAAAAAGTATGTCAACGATTGGTGGTGTCGTCTAGCCAATTGTCCTAAACGCAGCCGAGTCGCGACGCTAGTTAAGTATATACGAGTAAAGTAATATTTATATAACGCTTAAGGTATATAAAACGCACTGAAAGAGGCCATTAGACTTTTTGAATTTTATTGAACTGTTAACGCTGATTTTTTAAATTACATGCCGAATGAGTGAAATCTTCAGATGTCTGAAATTAAAATATTCTTAAATATTGTAATATCTTAAAATATTCTTCAAGAAAAATACATTTTACATCATAATTTCTAGTTATAACAAAAAACATGTAAATGCACATTTGAAAAACATTTTTTTTTATCCAACTGACTAAAATAGTTTTTAAGTCATAAACATGTGGTTTATTGCAAACCTATTTTAGGCAGCCTCTCGCATCTTAGGTGCACATAATTAAAATGTATGCATGTTTAAGGATTAATGTACCAATTGTGCTGAGAAAAATAAATAAATAAATAATAAATAATTAAAGTTGCATTTTCTCGAAACAGCTATTTTTGCAATGTGACACTTTTATTTCTGTAGTGGGATCGATGATCACTTTGTGAAGTTGTAATACCTTATTAAAAGGAAAAATATGACAAATCTGTCAAATTCGAGGTACATACATCATATTACACACTTATCAAACCCTTCTAAATGTGACCCAAAACTTTAGTCACAGCTCACATTCGGCAAGTTTGGGTGATGTCATCGATTCGACGCTAAAAGGTCAACAAACTGAAAGTCGTGTCTCGTTCTTTCATCGACGTTGGCAGAGTTCTTAACTAGGTTTACAGTTCGTCGGGGACGTTTGTCTGAGGTACGTATGTGCGTTTAAAGGATAGAATCATGATACACAAATAGGGTATGATAGAATAAAATCTTCAGGACAAAAATTATCAATCAATTAAAAAACTAAATTTTGACGACCACTTTGGTGTAATGGTCAAGAAGTTGACTATTAACGAAGAGGTCGCGGGTTCGATCTCCGCACTGAACAAACATTTGTGTGCACAAACATGCCTGTTTGTACAAGTCTTGATGTTATATGTGTTTATTTAAGTTTATTTGCTGTACCGCTGTTGATTCTGATATCTGTAACATCAGTGCTTAAACTACTTTTCATGGAGTCAAATCAATGTATATGTGATGTTGTTAAAAAAAATAAAAAATACTTTGTGCACAGCCATTAACACAGACTCAAGCCTTAATCCTCTAAAGGCAATATTTTCCAAACTTCAAATCCCATTTGTTAGATACTATCCGACATATTAACCCCTTGAACTAGATATAAATAAAAAAAAGCTATTGTGTCTAACTATTTGTGCGCACGGTTCAAGAGCATAAAATGACATACTTAATAAATAAATAAAATATAAATAAATATACAACAAAATCACATACATTGATCTGACTCCGTGGTAAGTAGCTTAAGCACTTGTGTTACAGATATCAGAATCAACAGTGGTATTACAAATAAAACCTAAATAAATACATATAGGTAACACCCAGACCAGTACAAAAAGACATATGTTCATGCACACAAATATTTGTACAGTACGGGGATCGAAACCGCGACATCTGGGTTAAAAGACAACTTCTGACCATTACACTAAAGCGGTCGTCAAACTTAGTTACTAGAAGACGTTATCCACAAATGCAGAACGACTAAGATGACATAATTTATAACGATAAATAGAAAAAGTACTTGTGAGTCATCAGCCGTTGAGATTTTATCAAGTGGTAATGGATAAGTGACTATTGTCAGACCTGAGGCTCTTATCCTTCCGGGTATATTTATTTTGCAGGTAAACAAAACCGTTCTCAAGAAAAGGGTTCATTAGCATTTGCTTACCCACTTTCCATATACTCGTAGAAAAAAAAAACTATTGAAAAAATAGTCATAAGACTCCGAACCTAAATCCAATTCTCACGAGTGGGGTTTATTTATTTAAGCTTTATTGCATAACAAAACTATGTACAAAACGTGGACCTAACGCCGTAGGGCATTTTCTACGAGTAATACCTTTGGGCTAAGCAAAAATTATTAGTGGGCGGTGCGACAAAATAAATAAATGAGAAAACACAAATATAATAATACCAATAAGACACATGAGATAAGATATAAAATATACAATCAATTTTTGATGATGATGAGAATACATATTTAAATATACATACACACTATGTATACTAATAAGAACTGTTGAAGAAATGCTGTTTAAGGTTCTACTTTGTACGTCTATAACAGTTTTTGCCGATTGAAAAGTACAAATTTATAAACGGTAAACACTTTATTTTAATTTCTACCTCCAGTTAAAACAAATGAACTCACGACTTTAACTTGTGTCTGCAATACGTCTTGACAGTTGAAATCTAGCTTATAGTATACGCCCATAACAATATAAAAAAAAAAACTTAGAATAAGAAAAATAAAAGATATAGAACTTTGCCAAGGTTAATAAAGCTTCATGAAGATGACGCCGGAACCGCTTCGGCGCCGGACCGAAACCGTTAACGAATAAATCTCGCGCTGAAGAGCCGGACTGACACCGCATTTGGCGCAACAGATTTAGAGATAGGAAGCTAAAAAGAAGCGCTTCCTACCGACCGGGTGTTATGGTCGGGGACCAAGGTCCGGTAGACATCATCTTGCTTTGTCTATCTATATTATTCAAAAGCTAAATCTTATATGCCGCGGTTCATGTGCGGTACTAGGCTAACAGCGCCATCTAGCCTGTGGAGCCGTATCAGCGCTCGCTATCGTGCTTGCCACCGTTCGGCATGCTCTTGTTATGGCGAACGGCAGAGGTCGCTACACCGCATAATCATCTGTGGGGTGAGCAGTATCGTAATGAAATTCGTAATTAAACGAATTCGTAATGTATTCGTGTTGAAGAAAGTCAGAAACTAACAGTTTCCCCATACAAATTGACAAGACAATAACGATAGGTAAACGCTACGAATAACTTACGGTAGTTGTTCGTGCTCACCCCACTGGCCGCATCAGTAAGCATACGGTTTCGGTCGGACGCCGGTACGGTTCCGGTGTCGTCTTCATGATGCCGTAAGCTAACATTATTTCCAGTATATTTTCCTATTCGCATATTTAACCGATTGATTAAAAATTTACAAAAGTGAGTGCTTAACCGTGTAGAAAACGCAGGGATTACTTGTGTGTAATGGAAAAACGAGATTTTCCTTCGCTTACTCTCACATTTTAAGTAATTCAATGGGTTGCCTTATAAGATTTCCTTTTGCGAAAAGATTGGAAAGAGATTTAAGGAAAAGCACTTAGGCCAAAGAGTAACTAAGAAAATAAATTATTTTAGTGTAAAAACTTGAATTACATAACCCCTTTTCAAGCAAGAAGTTATTTGACTATTCAAAGAAAAGTAATTTTGCCTTGATTTTATCATAATTTACAACGCTGTCTTACATTGAGAAATGAATTACGAAATTAAGCTTATGTGTATAAGGAGTGAATTTGTTTGAGACCTGTTAAGTGAAGGAAATTATTAACGGAACTTAGTGTCAGGCAAATTTACTTTAAAAATCGAATGTGTGAAGTGGATTTACAGTTCCATGTATGTAAACGTTTGGTTTTATTATGTATTTGTGTGTCAAAAATGAGTACTTATTATTTATTTTATTTGGGATAGGTTTGCTCTTGACCCAAGACTAAACCCAACGAGGCAAAGGCTGAGTCTACGATGGAGCGAGCTCACCTAGAAGATGCTTTTTCACTCTAGCTTTGAAGATTCCTAGGTTGTTGTAATTGCAGGGAAACACTGATGCAGGTAATGAGTTCCACTCTTTTGCAGTGCTTGACGTGTAAATACATCGTAGATTATAATGTCATCGCAATAAGTGGCTAAAACGAATTAACATATGAATTGGATTAGCTTTAATGTAGACGATTTAAGTCCTTATAACACAAAGGCAATATAATTAGTTTTATGCATACTAATTTCACTTCAAAGGAATGCAATTGCACGAACATGAGCTGCGTATTGTAACAGTTGAACGATATTGTTTTCATGAATTCACACCAACGTCTAAATGAGAAACTTAAGTTATTAACTCAAAGCGAATTCGAAGCGAGCAAATCCCTTATTTCATTATAACGGATCATTGAACTAAACAGAAGCCTAATCTGTGAGTTTGCGTCTTCAGTGTTGAATGCTAGCATCCCTGTCCCACTTATTATCAAAACCATAAAAGCGAGCTGAGTAAATGAAACAACGGTATGTTCGTAATCGCATCTAATCGAAAACTGGAGTGCATACAATTTACGCGTCGTACTTACACCTTACAAGCATAACATGGGCCATTCATCTTTTACGTAACTCAAAACTCAGCCTTAAATCGGATCCTTTTTCATCTCTTATGTCTTAATGACAGTGTTTCTGAAGCAAAATAAATATAGGTTTGTTACGGTTCTACAAGATCGTCACTCGACGCGATTAGTAATTTGTAGCCTTCTATCATACGCGATAATGCATCTGCCGAACTGTAATCAGGATCTTACTTTCTCAATAGAAAAATCATAGGCAGACAGTAACAACGCCCATCTTTGCAGCCCGTTAGCTGACATACTTGGAATACTCGAGTTAGAACCGATTTACTAAGTAACGGCTTGTGATCTGCAACGTAGCTCACCCGCATCCGAATCCCGCCTTCAAACAACTTCTCTATCTATTAACAATATCATTCACCATTTCATTTATTTGTACCGAACTAGTTTCTATATTTACATTTAAATTGTTATTCAAAGAGATCCCATTATATTTAGGTATAGATGGTATTAAAATATTTAACTCTGCTAGCTATTGACGCCCCAAAAGAGATGTAACCCTTTCATTGAAAACGAATAAATCTAAAGTATTACATATTTTTTATGAATTACATTTACCTTCAAATAACCAAATTGGCTTAATTTTACTTACTTTGTAAAATTTAACTCACAAATTTAATTTTTAAATAGGTGTCTTTCTAAAATATAATATTTTAAAAGAAATGCAAGATAAAGGGGAACCTATATCAATTTCCATAGGCATTTTAACATTAGTGATCATAAGAATACAGTAGAATAATTAGTTCAAAATTTCGTGACTCGTAATAGGTCTTCTGGTTTTGTGATTCAGACCTGAACTTTGAACTTTCACACCAAAGCGGTCATCAACCTGCTTTATTATAGTCTTAAGACAGCGCTTTTTAACTTAAAAAAAAGCGGTACATGTTAAAAGATTCAACCACAAGCGATAATAGGTTCACCGAGAGCGTACCCAAGTGTGTGATGTGCCCAAATTGCGTGGCAGCCTCGTATCTAAGACAGGATCAGGGTTTTGGCGTCTGTGAAATGTGAATCGTAACGGTACGGTTTTAGAGCAATCGCACACATGCGACTTTTGTCGCAGCGACTCGCGACTGACAGCGTAAGGAGCATATGGCTCACACACTCAGCACTAGTCGGAGATTATAAAGTGATTATGGGATACGTATATTGAATGCCTCGTTGGTGTAGTGGCAAAGTTTATCCGAGAGGTCCTGGGTTCGAATCCCAGGACGTGCTAAAATTATTTCGGAGATTTTCTGTCATGAATCTCTGAAAAACAAGCAAACAAACAGCACGGAGGCGGGAAGTTGGCGGTGTTACAACCCCGTGCCTCGGAAAACACGTTAAGCCGTGGGTCCTGCGCCTCATCTCTCTCCGGTCATATCGGATTGCCGTCTAACCGAACTTTGAGAGTGATGGAACAGTGAGTGCACCTGTGTATTGCGCTCACATTTGTGCACTATTATATCTCCCGCGCAGTTAGCTGGTCTCTGTTGAGATTGGCCGCCATGGTCGAAATCGGCCAGGAGGACTGCAATTGTACTGTACCTCGTGTGTTCATAAGTTTTGAGACAAACTTTGTGCTAAAAAAAAGAAATTAAAAATTACTGGCTGCTATTTATTTCTTTTTCTAATTTTGAATTTCGAATGTTAACTTTTAATTCCTTTGATTTTCAAATTAATTTCTTTCAATTTTCTCGTGATGGAGAGAACAAAGGAATTGCGTGCGACCGTGATTTCGCTATTTAAGGCGGGAAAAAAACCAATGAAGAATTTCCGTGAGGTGAAAACTTTTGGTGTGAGCCGTAACTTCGTGTATTACACTATTAAACGATACAAGGAGACAAGTTCTTTGCAAGATCGCCAAAGGAGTGGTCGGCCGCGCTCTGTAAGGACGCCTGCGAACAGCAGAATCATCCGAGAGTGACTTCGCCGAAATCCATGTCGAACTCAGAAAAAAATAGCTCTGCAGACTAATATTCCGCGCGTTTTAGTCAACAAAATACTGAAATATGATCTTAAGGTGAAGGCGTATAGCCGTAGGAAAGTTAATTTTTTAAACGATTGCCTTCGTAAATTGCGACGCGAACGTTGTCCAATACTGCTTAAGAGACACGTTGCGAGGAAAATACTCTTCACCGATGAGAAAATCTTTACTGTCGAAGAAAAGTTCAACCGACAAAACAATAAAGTGTATGCAAAAAGTAGCAAGGACGTCCCAGCTTCAGCACGGAATGTCTCGCGTACTCATCATCCGGCTAGTATGATGGTATGGTGGGGAGTTTCGTATGAAGGTGTCACTCCGCTCCATTTCTGTCAACAAGGCGTCAAGGTGAAAGCCAAGAACTATCAAACTGACATCTTAGAGCCTGTTGTGAAACCCCTGTCCCTTACTTTGTTTCACAACAAGGATTGGGTTTTCCAACAGGACTCAGCGCCATCCCATAAAGCAAAAACCACCCAAGCGTGGTTGAGAGAAAATGTGCCGGCCTTCATCCCGGCGAACGAATGGCCCTCTTCCAGCCTTGACCTCAACCCGCTGGATTATGCTTTATGGGCTGAGCTAGAGCTCAGGGCCTGCCGAAAGTCCCACCCAAACTTGGATTCACTGAAGCGAGCTCTTGTCCGAGAAGCAAAGCGAATCCCGCTGGAAAAGCCCGCCGTCATTGATGACTGGCAAAATCGTCTAAGGGCCTGTATTAAAAACAAGGGTGGTCATTTAGGATAATAATAATTATTTTTTGTTTATTATTATCTACTAATTGTTTACTGAAAATTTTAGAAATATATGATAATTATAAAAAAAGTTATGCAACTTTTATTTCGTCTCAAAACTTATGCACACACGAGGTAGTTCGGCAACAGTTAAGAGCAGTAACCAGAACGCAATCAGTGTTTTATAACAGCCATGATGTACGCAATGGCAGCGTACAGTGTTGGTTACAATACGCGATATTTTATTTTTTAACATACTCAGTTAGATATCATCCAGTTGGACACCCTAAAAATATTAAAATATTTCATTCTTTCATTATTTGTTACCTAAACAATGCCCACCGAATAAATCCCATCTAGACCGCAGTAAATTATAAAAGGCACTAAATCTGACCCCAGGGACAAAAATTTGAACTCAATTTAGTTAGATTGCGTATTTCACGGTACAATAACTTTGGTATGGCGACCTCAACCTGTGTGGAACTTGGTGGAACTATTAGAGGTATCTAAATTATACAGAATGTTGGTAAAAGATCAAAGTATAGAAGGAACGTTTTGTGACAACTTGTATCAGCAATTGTCTCTGTCATTTACGATTTTATTCTGGATTCTGCGGCGAATTTATGTTAACCCCGGATCCAGACGTTGGGCGAACAGTAGGACGAAGAACCTTTCACTCAATTAGTGGACATAGTAAAAATTGGCCTCAACTTAGATTGGTGTTTTGTTGAAGTTTTTTTTTAGTGACCAATAGCGTTAGCTGAGACTAGCTTTGCTTTACTTTAAAAATATAGTTATAAAAATGGCTTTCTATACTCTGCTAGGGACAACTTGTAAAAAATTTTGCAAAGTTTCATCCAAATAGATACTTTATTATTTATGATCTTCAAGGTATGACAAATATTTTTTTATTTCCTTAACAAAAATCTTGGAATTTAGGTAAACTTTCTCAGGGGATGTCTACGTCATAGTAACTATATGCATGCAAAGTTTTAGCTCGATTGGTTTAAAATTTTGACAATTTTAATCCGAACAAAGTTTCATATTTTATGCTCTCGGAGGTTGAATTTATCAAAATCCTTTCTTAGCGAATGCCTACGTCATGTCATAACATCTACCTAATTTCAAATTTCAGCCCGATGATCTATCCAGTGGTTTGGTCTGTGCGTTGATAGACCACTATATCAGTCAGTCATTCAGTCAATCACCTATGAGTTTCAAATATATATATAAGATAACGGACCCGCAGACGTTGTCCTGCCCGCTGTATTGATTTAAATTTACCCATCTTTTAAACCTTCCCTGGACTTCCTCGAATATTACAAGACTAAAATTACTCAAATCGTTTCAGCCGTTCTCGAGTTTTAGCGAGACTAACGAACAGCATTTCATTTTTATATATAAGATTTAACTAAAACCACTTGTGAAATTTTCTATGCTTTAATCGCCGTCAAACATTCTCCATTACATTATATTATTATCGTGTGACATACGTGTGTTATTTATTACCATGTTCGTGAAATGGAACGCAGTATATTCAGGTGATCGCGTATGTAAATCTTTGATGTGGGTTAATAGTACTGTAAACGGTGATTTTCATTTAATTAACTGCTGCCTTCAATACTATTAGAACATGTAGGCAATGTTTAGTTTTATGTCTTCGAAGGTAAGGTCTTAATCATTTCTGCTTAGCCCGAAGGTATGACTGGTAGAGAATGCCCTACGGCGTTAAGTCCACCTTTTGTACAAGGTATTGTTGTGCAATAAAGCTTAAATAAATAAATAAATAAGGTGTTCTTCAATGAAAGTTATTTTAGTATCTCCACTGAATAGGTACGTAATTGAACTCCTATTTTCTTACATGCGTTCATTATTTTTTTGCGTTCACAAACCTTTTTTAATTTCGATTCTCCTCTCCGGTCTTCGGGGAGGATCCTCCTCGATATATATACAGAAATATAGTTTTATAGCTCTCAAACTATTTTTGCATATCTCCGTCCAAGGTCACATGACATGCCGTGCGTATTCCTCGGTGTGTCACAGAGCATCTATCGGTAACCGTATCCATCCCGTCGTGGTACGGCGGTTTGCGATAAACAATAAATCAAGAACGGCCATGTTTTATTGTGGAAAAAATCCGCTTACGTACCTACGGATACTGTTATCGGTGTTCGGTAGCTGAGGTTGAAGTTGATTTATTTGTAGAATCTGGACAGGGTTTTTTCAATCTCAAATGTTTTATTGATTATGTATAGGCTGACCCTTTTTCTATAAACAAAATTTTACTTTCTTTTTCTTTTTTCTCTGTATGTACACCACCTGTATGTTCTCTGCTTGGACCTGTGGTTGACTGGTAGAAAATGCCTCCGGCATTAAGTCCGCAGAAGTTTGTGCAGAAGTTTTTTTTTTAAATAAAATAAAATAAAAAACTCAACGAAATTTTAATCTTAGAGCCAGAGGTCATTAAACGAAATACTGTCGCCGCGACTAGAGTCAGTCAGCAATTAAGCCGCAGCCATTGGTTGAAACGCAGTCAGTCGCGAGTTGTAGCGATAGTATGCTGCATATGTGTGCTGGTGGTAATTCGGAGTGCTAAAGCGCACGCTACAAGCTCGCTTAGTGCAGAATGTAGCGGCTTCTGCACTAAGCGACACAAAATGTTTAAATTTTTGGCAATTAAAATTTAATTATTATTATTTTATAATTTGATAGGAACTGTTTCATTTCGATGACGAGTTAAGATGATCTAGTTCACTTACCACAAGTTCAATTAAGCTTTTCAAACAGCGTCATCTACACGAGTAGATGTGGTACTGTAATTGATCCCTAGACGACGGCCACACATAAATTTTCTATTGTTATAATGTGCTAAGTGTATTTCATACTTTCGTTTTTCCTAAACTTCATACGACAAGTGCTTCGTTCAGCATTCTCTTTGAGAACAAAGCAATATTTGTTATTTTCAATGAGTGGTCGGTCCTTCCTCCTTCCTAATGCAAAACCTTCCTAATGCAGTCCCCTTTTTGCCTTTTTTGTGCCGTTTATGAAGTAAGTCTATGACGCAATGGCTTTATACCTACATAGTAGTAACCAAATAATAAATAATATACAACAATATCACATACATTGATCTGACTCGGTGGTAAGTAGCTTAAGCACTTGTGTTACAGATATCAGAATCAACAGTGGTATTACAAAATACTTAAATAAATACATATTACACCCAGACCAGTACAAACAGACATGTTCATGCACACAAATGTTTGTACAGCGGGGATTGAACCCGCGACCTCATGGTTAATAGTCAACTTCTTGACCATTACACCAAAGTGGTCGTCAACCACAGCAACGAGAACTAAGCTCATTTTCCAACCTGCTATAAATTTAACGGGGCAGCGGTATAAAAATCAATTAAAAGATATGAACTGTCCGGTTCACTTATCTGAAGTCATTAAGGGGTTGAACTATACGTTTTTACTCCAGCAAGCTACGACAGTTAACTGAAAGATAAACTGAGTTTTATAGTTACTGGCATAATGATAGCGTTGTTATGAGCAGTATTTAATATCTAGTAAAATAATTATGGTTAGTGATCTTGCTTTTGTTATGCTTACATAACTTAAGAGTTGTATTGCTAATATTTCATGTACCAGAAAAAACGGAAAAACATAAGTCACTTTAATAAAAATAAGAAGAACAAACTACATTCGATAACAGTTTTAAATGGGTAACATTAACATTTACTCGCGATATCAAAATTAAAAAAATATATTTTGATTATTTCTAAATTATTTATAAAAGACTAGCGGATCCGGCAGGCGTCGTCCTGCCTGCTGTTTTTCATATGTTTTTCATATTTTCTTACCGTTCAAACCTTGCCTAGACTTCAACGAATATTTCAAGACTAAAATTAGTCAAATCGTTTCAGCCGTTTTCGAGTTTTAACGAGACTAACGAACAGCAATTCATGTTTATTGTATACTAGCGGACCCGGCAGACATAGTCCTGCCCCTTGCTTTTTTTAATTTTCTAATCTTTTAAACCTTCCCTAGACTTTTACGAATATTTTAAGTCTAAATTTATTCAAATCGGTTTAGCCGTTCTCGAGTTTTAGCGAGACTAACGAACAGCAATTCATTTTTATATATAAGACTAGCGGACCAGGCAGACGTCGTCCTGCCCGCCGTTTTCGCATTTTTAAAAATATTTTCTTACCGTTTAACCCTTCCCTGAATTTCCACAAATAATTCAAAACCAAAATCAGCAAAATCGGTACAGCCGTTCTCGAGTTTTAGCGAGACTAACGAACAGCAATTCATTTTTATATATAAGATGATTGATCGTTCATAATAAGCGAAATTTTTTTTTAAATTATTCCCATAAAAATAAGTGCCAACAAATATTTTAAGATCACTTTGCCTCTGTGATAACTTCGGCATAAGATTCCGGTCTCTTAAGTCTCAGCCCACTCTGCGTGTTTTTGTCGGCCCTAAATAAGCTGCTAATAAAACTCGACAGCTCCCAATTAAGAAAACAAATGCCTATCCACCCGGCAGCCAAATTCGACATCGCAGCGTTAGAAGAAAAACCTAACACGGGTACATAATAAATAATTTCCCGAAGGTTTTCCTCGGAACTAATCATTCGCGCTTCGGGAAATCAAGCGGAATAATAGCGATAGTGACATTGATACCCGGACCAGGTGGGCCTGTCGAATTTCGTTTCGATTCGTTATCTCTGAGGTAAGAAAGAGCACTTAAAGAAATAAACTCGAATGTTATTAATTTGTTAAAGGAGCGCTAGTGTCGCAGTAATGACAGCGCTTTGGTAGTGATACCAAACGTGTATACGCGAGTATGTTTGAAAAGGGTGACCATTCTGACTTCATAAGTGACGTTTATTTACAAGAATATCCGTGCCTCGGGAGGCACGTTAAACTGTTGGTATCGGTTAATATCGAAATATATCAGTCGTAAGTCTGGTCAGAGGCCCTAGGGCAGCTTAATAACATCTGACAGTAAGTTACTTACCTTAAAAACACCCCTCCAACAATCCGCAATGAGACCGCGTGGTGGAGTATGGGTCATACCACCTCACAGTCGAGGTAAGGTATGTGTCCAGAAGTGGATAGTCCTCGTATAGGCTAGGCTGATGAGATGAGATGATGTTAAAGTAGCAGAAAAGAAGGAGCTGGAAATTGGAACCAATCTTTTCAAGGTTTTAGTATTTTTTAATTATTTCGATGAGTCCTTCCTGAGCTTCTCTTTCGCGTACAAAATCCTGCGGGAAGATAGTAGTAGGCCAGGTAGCCACGTGATTAAAGAGGTTAGAACGAGTAGCTCCACGTAGAGTTTTCGATGAGTTTCGAAAACGGGACCAAGAGATCACACAAGGTGGACTAATTAGAAAGTTGCGAAATATTTCGATCACCAAAGTAAAATGTGCCTAAGATGCTAAAATAATGACAATAATGTAAATTATTACACTGATTCGTACTCCTATTGTGTAAATTAAAATAACTAAAAGCATGATTTTCCAAAACAATTTTTATTGTTACAGGTTTGGGGCAAATTTACAGTGGGGTGCTCTATCAAGACATTGTAGGGTTCCGGTGTTATGCAGATTCCTACCATTTACCAATTTTTTACCATAATTTATTTCCGACCAAATTCTACGCCCGTACGTCTAAACGTAGGTACGTTTAGACTAGATTTTTTGGCATAATCTATTGCCTTTGGTTGTATTTGGCATGCCCTCGGCATCTCATGTGGGGTTCTAGGGTGAGAAAACAATTCCACAAATTGGGCAAATACGCAGAATCGGAGATCGCTTCAGTACCAACAATACAGATTACAATGTCTCGAGGATACAGCATTCTGATTGTTAACAAGTATAGACCACAGTGTAGATACATGACAGTAATTCGTTTATGATTGGAGCAAAACTTGTTCAAAGCTTACTACTTGATGAAGGAGTCACGTATTTATAATATTATATCTATATATTATGTTTCTGTATTTTTTTGCGTTATTTACCTTTTTTATTTAACTTTCACTGCACCTTATTTATTTATTGAGAAACTCAACAGCCCTTTTTACATTTTACATTTCGTAGTACACAGTATTCTAATGACTTAAGCCAATAACAGAGTTTCATAGCGTGCATTTAGTTCCATACATTTAAAATACTTAAAAAACTTGTGGTATAAAGACAACAAACAACACAAGACACAAAACAAAAAATAGATGGATTCAAATTTATTTAAACTAAGAGGATGTATCAATATTTTTTTTGCCTTCTTCACCCATGATTTCTTTCTTCACCTTGAGGTTGACTGGCAGAAAATGCTTTTAGCATTAAGTCCACCCTTTGTACATTTCTTGGGCAATAAAGTTTTAATAAAATAAATAATAATAAAAATAAGTAAATACTACTGTAAGGGCCAGGGCACACCTGTGTAATATGCCTTTTTTATAACTCAACACAGCTTTTAATTTACATGTTGGCTAAGAAAAGGAAAGAATATTAGAACGGTTAGACAAACTTAGGTCGAAAGTGCACGTAAAACCAATTAAACCAGTTTTTTGCTAAAAACTTGGTTTTCTATAGCGTGAAAACATTCTATCACATATCAGAATTCAGTCAATGTACGGATTGATGGGCCATAAGGGAAATTCAGTTTTGTAATTTCAGTTTTGTTTTTGGCTCTTAAATAAGTTCTAACTAACCCTGCTGTTTATTCTTCAACTGTGAATTATAAATTAGAGCCATCCAATACAATACCATCAACTCAATGTAACATATACACACAACATCACGTGAGAGTAAACATTGCGGTACCTTAATGTCTTGTGATAAGGGCGATTTTGCACCAAAAATGTGTTACATGATATGCTGTAATCTGTGGATTCAAATAAGCCAGCATCGGATTTATTGTGACCCGTTTGCGGTAGAGTGAACATTATTTAAGTCTTGGTACATGTATATACGAATATGTCTTAATTTACTTGAGTAGTAAGTAGTAATAATCGATTTGATTTCTTTTCATTTAGTTTGAGAGCATTTGAAAAAAGAGTAGAAAATTTTCACCTTTTCAGTTTTTTTAACCACGTGAGGTTACCAATAACGTAGACTTCATTTACAATCTCAAGACTGCCTCGTTGGTGTAGCGGTAAAGTTTCTGCTTCACATCCGAGGTGTCCTGGGTTCGAATCCCAGGCACAGATTACTAAATCCCAGGTCGAACCAAAAAATTGTTATGAGATTTTCTGTCATGAATTTCTCAAAAACAGCTCGGAGTTCCCGACTCCGAGTCTCGGAAATCCTGTCAATTTTTAGCTTAGCTGCTTAGAGATTAGCTGCCGTGGTCGAAATCGGCCAGGAGGACTATTATTATTATTAATAATATTTATAATCTATCTAAATCTCGATTAAAAATAAACATAATCCCCACAAGAACTAGGCAGTGATTATACCTTGTTTAAATTTAAACCGACCAATTCTGAGTGAATGATAGCGCAAATGGCATAACATACGTTTCAAGTTGGTTTGATATTATTTAAACAAGTGATAAATACTGCCTATTTCTTTTGTAGTGTAGGGGTTGTTCTCGCATCCGAAAAATCAGTCGTGAATCAAACCTAATAATAGTAAATATTGCTGCCTTTTCGTTAAGTTACTAAGTTACTTTATTTTTTGCATTATTGTAAAATTAACACATTTAAAGAAAAATGGACTGCAACAGGCGGGACTCAAACCCGCACCTCTCGGAAGCCGATCGATTGCTTTCCCAATTATTGAGCTACCTTGACACTTACTCGTCGGTCCGAATTTAGGTTGCAGCCAGCCCTGATTCATCAATGTTGCAGTAAGATACCTACAACATCCGAAAGAAACAATTTTTCAGCTGTTTTTTAGCTAATTATTTAAGTTACTTAATTTTTGGCAAATTCCTTTACAATGTAAAATTAAAACACACTTAAACTACTCGAACGCGCACCTCTCTCTAGCTGAACAAGGAGTAAGTTTCACGGTAGCTCAATAGAGAGAGCAATCGCCGGCTTGTGAGAGGTGCGTAAGTCCATTTTTCTTTAAGCGTGTTTTAATTGTACGTTGTCTATTCGATTTACCAGATTGCAAACCAACTTATAACATCCTATTACCAGTCCCCTTTAAACAGGCACAATAATATGCTATGACGAGCGATCTCATAGCAAGAGGAGACAAAGACATATCACCCACTTAGAGGAGATGGGGCCACTGTATGATGACAAATGTTACAATCCCTGTGAAGTGAGGGGAGGGCGGGGTAATGAGAAAAGTGCACGGTTTGTGCGAAGTGTTGGCACGTAGATAGGAACGGGAATACATACTATGAGATGATAAGTACAAGTTGAATTTAATTTCTTTTAAACACAGTGAGTCATAGTCAATACAGCAAATCTACTTATTTATTAATAGCGCTATTTAATGATGACTATTCTAATCAGAAAAATGTTAATACTATTTTATTTTATTTAGCGTACCAGCAATTGACACACTGTAAAGTGGTTACAAAATGCATTTGGTTTGCATAGTCCTCGTATTGATCACGAATAAACATCACTGACTCTCACTTTGATTTCTTCTTTCATTATTTTCAATTATCTCGAACTACATCTCTATTACCTCCTGTACGGTTGTACTCGTAAGCACTTCTTTCTCGGTCACTAACCCCGCTGCTGTAATTAAGTTTTGCTGACCAGTAAAACTTGAATAAATTAATAAAAATGCCAATAGATATAAAAGCAACTTCATCCAATTCACAATTATGAAGCTGTCTCTCCGATACTCAAATACTGATAAAAAAAGTTTCACTATCATATTTCACCTACACCTTCCTTCATCTGACTTTGAATTTTGTAACAGACAGAACCCAACTTGGTATTAGTTGATACACACTTGAACGTAAGCTCATCTGAGACAAGCGTGATCCCTTATCCCATGGCAACGGGTTAAGACGCTGACATATCGTCCACTTAAGGCACGAGGCTGTTGACAAATTGAAAAGAAAAGTAGACCTCACAAGTAATGAGAGTAATCCGACTTACGTAAAAGAGCTCCCGACTGTGAAATGCGAGGCCACAGAATAGATATAAGATAAAAGTAGTAACGGAAAAAATGTGAATTACAACTTTCTTTTGCTACTGCTTAAGCCTACATCTATTCTGTGGTCAAATGGTCCTTGGAGTGTATATGGTTAAGAAGCTTTTAGCTTTAATTAAGACTTTTGACGGCATAATTTTTTATTGCTTTTTTTTTAATTTATTGAAAGAACCACAAACAAGTTTACAATAAGCGTATGGTACAAAATTACAAAATAAACCTTATACAATTGTAAACGCAACAGCTATGGTTACATTTTAAATAAACAGTGGAATAAACAATCATGTGGGACTCGATATCTATATCTATAATGTAACAATAAGCTTAAATTTTGTTATATATTTGTATTTATTTGTATTTAATAGTTTGTGTGTATGTATCGTTGTGTTACGAACACAAAATAGTGTATTAAGTTAAGGAAATAATTATTTGGCCTCACTTATTTTGGACGGAGACGATCTGGTTATGGCCACCATGGGAAGCCGCTGGGTGCAGGGTGCGCAGGACCGATTGGAGATCCACGGAGAATGCCTCCGCTTCAAACCAGTTTATATAAACCGGATAAAAATACCGTTATTTCATAAAAATTTGGCTCTAACATTAATTCACCTGATTAATAAACCTGAATGAACTGGTTTATGCTCAGCTCGAGGCGACAAACCGCCAATAAGATCAACATCACATCATATTGTAAGTAAATTAACTTTAATGAAGATAATTCCGCGGATAGCAATTCACAGAATACATTATTGAATCAACCAATGGTGTAATAAATAAGGCACAGATTAAATAGAGCTGTTAGCGTACCGTTAATTTTGGTATAATTCAAAGTTATTGAGCTAATCCATTTAATTAGATGCTTGTTTTCTATATACAGTATTAAGCTGTAGTAATTGAAAATCCTGTTAATCTTAATTAAGATTAAAATGAAATGTTGAAATGTGATGTAAGATTAAGCCTTCAGAATTAAATCTTATGCCGTCCGCCTTAGGCCGTAAATATAAGATAAGATAAGATATTTATTTGTATAAACATGGTACATTTTTGGTTCTTATATTTAGGTATCGTGCACATGTTTAATCAATCTATCGATATACAAATGTTATGATATCGTCATGCGTAACTACTTAACTTAAACGTTAATAAAGTTAATGATTGAAGTTAGTACATTTATAATAATTTTAATTCAATTTAATTACAACTTAATTACAATTTTAATTCAATTACAATTCAATTCCAAGTCTATTAGGCAAAACAAAATGTCAGTTCATTAAATAAAAAAAAAATCAACAAATGTCCGTCCATTATACATAAATAGGGAATCAGTCAAATGCATCAATCCTTAATCTGCGGTCAAATTTTAACCAAGTCACAAGCATTAATGTCAATTTCTTGGGAAGAAGTTATTATATAATTTTTTTGAGGCCACCATTACTACAAAATTGCATAAATTCATCGACGCTATAAAAACATTTCTCAGCTAAGATTCTGAACATAATTCTTTTAAAAACGACAAATGGCAGAGTTTGGATCCGATCCGGAAGTAAGTTAAACAACCTGACACACATGCTGTAACTATTTTTGCTAAAACAGGTTGTACTTGCTGATGGGATTGTTAATTTGTTTGGGTACCTTGTATTAAAATTGCAGTCCTCTCGTTTTTTTGTAAAAAGATTGATGTTCTTCTTTGCAAACAATAGAGTTTCGAAGATATATAAGGATGGTAGCGCGAGTATATTCATTTGCTTAAAGAGAGGTCTGCATGATTCCACCTGTCCGACGCCACAAATAGATCTTATACACTTCTTCTGCAAAATGAAGACTCGATTAATGTTTGTTCAATTACCCCACAGAATCAGTCCGTACCTCAACAGAGAACCCACATATCCATGATATGCCATCAGCGCTGTGTTTTGATTCGCCAATTGTGATAGGCGGTATAGAGCATATACAAATCTAATCATCTTCTGGCATATCATGTCAATATGGTGATGCCAAGTCAGTCCCGAATCCATTACTATACCAAGGAAAGTCGTAGACGCGGTTTCTGCTATGACATCATTCCGATGGTGCACGGATAGTTGCTGTGGTTTAGCGTTTTTGTTGAAAAATTGAATGACATTTGTTTTTTTTCGTGTTTATAATTAAATTGTTTTGTCTCAGCCAATTACCTATTTTATATATCTCACTGTTAATTTCATTGTTGTAATTTATTTCAGGTTTTTTATGAATCGTTACAGATATATCATCTGCAAAGAGTGTGACCGGGTATTGCGTACATTTAGGGAGATCATTTATGTATATAATAAAGAGCAATGGGCCTAATATGCTACCTTGAGGAACACCTGTCGTATTTTTCCTATTTTCTGATCTATGTATTACTTTTTTTAACCTATCATTTAGTTTTGAAATTTCCACAAACTGAGTTCTCTCACTAAGATAACTTTGAAACCAATCATAGGCCAGTCCCCTCACTCCATACAACTCGAGCTTTGCAAGAAGGGTTTTGTGGTTGACAAAGTCAAATGCCTTGCTCATATCGAAAAATATGGTTGATACGGGTACCTTTCTGTCCATGAGTATGGATATGTTCTTAATGAGGGAATAGCAGGCAAGGGTTGTTGATCTCCCTTTACGAAAACCAAACTGTTCATCGCTAAGTATGTTGTTTCTTGTCAAAAATGAACTTAATCTCGTGTACATAGTCTTTTCAAAAACTTTTGAGAGAATGGGAATGAGGGCAATCGGTCTATAGTTCCCCAAGTCATGTCTCTCTCCACGCTTGAATAATGGTTTAACGACGGAGATCTTAAGCGAGCTAGGGAATTGACCCTTTAAAAAGCTGCCATTTATAAAATACACTAACAGTGGCGCCAGCTCGTTAGCACATGTTTTTATTATTTTAGTAGGTATGGCATCATATCCCATGGAATTGGTCTTTTTTAAACATTTTATAACATTTTTTATTCCTTCCTCGTCAACAGGGCTCAAAAATAAAGACCCTGGGATCCTATTAATCAATTTGAGTTTATTGATGTTAGGTTGATGACTATTAGATACATTAGGGGTGTCTACGAAATGGTTATTAAGAAAGTTTGCTATTTCTGTTGGATTAGTTATTTTTCTATCTTGTATTTTTAGGTGTTCAATATTATGTATTTTATCTTGTAATTCATTTTTGTTATTTATAATTTTCCATGCAGCCAAACATTTATTCCTAGCATTATTTAAGTATTTTTGATGTCTTATTCTTTGAGACAATTGTATGCATTTACGTAATATTTTCGAGTATTCCCTGTATTTAATTTTGTTACTATAAGTGTTCTTTTTGTAATAAGATAGTCTAAGTTTTCTTTTGGTTTGGCATGATTTTTTAAGCCTTTGGTTAGCCATTCAGTTTTTTTGGTTTGGTTGATTACTCTAATGTTGTATTCCGGAAAACACAAACTATACAAAAGAATAAGTTCTTTATGAAATGCCGAGAAATCGCAATCAATGTCACCAGAATCCAAAACATTTTTCCAAGGGTAATCTGCCAAAGTCGACTTAAACATGTTAATATTTTCGACACTGTAGTCACGTCGAGTTTCAAACCAATATTTAGGGTTTAATTTGCGAAATTTTACCGGTACGGATAAAAATTGGGCCGTATTGTGGTCAGATAAACAGACTGCTTTAGTGCTTCCAATTGCCTCCTTGATATTGCTTGCAAAGTGATCTATGCACGACCATGGACGGGTAGGTGTTTTAATATGCAGCTCTAGGTCATAAGCAAGCAGTATATCTGATAATTCCCGTGACTCCTTATTGTGCTTTAAGGTGTCTATATTCCAATCGCCAGTTATGATTATTTGTTTTTTAAAAGTTCTAAGTTTATCAAGAAGGACTTGTAATTTATCAAAGAAAATATCAATATTAGAATCAAGGGTTCTATAAATACAAACTAGGATTATCTTATTATAGACGATAACTTTCGAAGATAAAGAAGCAGGAGAGGCAGGGCAACAGCTGATAGATAAAAAGATACTTACTGGTCGATATAATTGTATTATTTCACAAACAATATATTTCACTTAAGTAACACAACAAGATCCCTCCGCTATTTTTACCAACGTCATAGAAAACCAATATATAACTCCAAATACAAAATATATAAAAATAAAATTAAAAGTATCATAAACAATAAAAAAGAGGTCTGTCGCCAACACTTATATTCGATTATTTCCAAACCGCAAATTTCGAATTTTTTTTCTATAGCAAGATCCTTCAGAAAAGACAATTCTTTAGTTGTGATATAATTATTATGTAAGATGCATACACCACCACGCTTTTTCTTGGATCTACAAAACGCAGCACCCAATCTATATCCTCTGAGATGTATGTTTGATTCATTATGTTTTTGGACAAAAGTCTCAGAAAGGCAAATTATATCGGGGATTTCATTATTTTCTGATAATTCACTAAGAGTTAATTCAAGTAATTCCTTTTTGTCAAGAAAGCTGGCTATATTTTGATGCATGAGACCTATTGAGTCATCACTTATAAAAAAAATAAAAAATAAATAAAAAAAAATAAAAATGTTTATTTCAGACTATGAAGCGTCCATATAGTTGTTAGTAACAAGAAAATTTATAAAAGCTTATAAAACTAAGTTAGTAAGAATTAGAAATTTCTACAATTAATTTAGATATTTGCCTGCACTGCTCGACACTCCGGCTACATGTGTGTGTGTGTACACCCAATGGCGCAGTATCGGACAGTCAGGCTTATTACTAATTGTTTTTAGTATGCTGTTGGCGCTCCCACGCACCGTGCGCAGAAGGGATGCGGTTCGCTTACGCAGTACGGTATAAAAACCATCGGTGTGTGCCAGAGCGAACATCCCCGATGCGCTGCAATAGCGCGGAAGCCCCAACAACATCCTAAGACCATTATTGTATTGGACTCTGAGAGCGTCAATAGCCCCCCGCGTATACCTAACCCACAGATTGCACGTGTAAAGTGTTTGGCAGTACGCCTTAAATAACGTTATTTTAACATCAGGGCTGCTACGTGCGAATCTGCGAGCCAACATATTGCAGCGGACTGCCAGCGCTCTCCTTTCCCTTTCAATATCTTTATCATCCTTTAAATCCTCGGTAACCACGTGACCGAGATACTTAAAGGACGACACTCTAACAAGGTTATTACCATTGAGCTTAACAGGCGGTACAAAAAGAACTTTGCGGGTCTTGGCTTTAAATACCATCAGCTCGCTTTTGGTACTGTTATAAAGGAGGCCGTGGGATCTCGCATACTCCTCGCACACCGTGATCAGCCTCCTGAGAGCGGAAACTGATGGACTCAGCAGCACCATATCATCAGCGTAGCTAATATTGTTTAAACATATGCCATCTATGGAGCAGCCGACACCAATGCTGCTGAGCCCAACAATCAGCTCGTTTACGTAAAGATTAAAGAGTGTCGGGGAAGTCAGGCCACCCTGCCTTACCCCGCACTCCAACCCATACACCTCAGAAAACTGATCCCGCCATTTGACCTGGTTAGTCTGGTGGCTGTACCAGTATTTTAGAATATTTACAATCTCACCTGGCACACCAGAATTTAGCAGCTTATTCCAAAGAATGTCGTATCTAACCAGGTCAAACGCCTTCGACAGGTCCAGAAAAGCCGCATAAACCGGTGTGTTCCTGTCTGAGTAATACCTGACAGTATGCTTGAGAGCCAGGATAGCGCATTCGGTTGAGAGTTTGGGTCTGAAACCAAACTGACCGTCATGCAAGTCCAAATGACATTTGAGCTGTCTCTCAATCAAACCGTCAAGTACCTTAGCTGTAACAGTCGCTAATGAAATCGGCCGATAGTTACTTATATCAGATATGTCGCCTGTTTTATTTTTGATGATTGGCACAACGACCGACTTCATCAGGTCCAACGGCAGGTATGAGTGTCTGATGCAAATAGTGTAGTAGTCCCAGTAGTCGCGGAAGATGAGGTCCAGCGTACAAGAAATGCTCAATGCTGAGGCCGTCATGACCAGGTGACTTGCCTCTTGTCATACATTTAATTGCTTCTTCTACTTCTTTAGCTGTGATACGCTTTGGCACACTGGACATGACGACCTCAACACCATCAGCACTCTGTGTGTTCAGTGGCGATTGTACCCTAAAATGACAACTAAACAGGTCGGCTATCTTTTTGGGATCCTGTACACCATTAACGCTCGCCGGAACACTAGGCTTAGAGCTTAGTTTTCGGGTGTGTTTCCAAAAGCTTCGAAAATCTTTATTATTGTGATGCGTAGCCAAAATATTGGTTTTAATAAATTCTTGATTATTCTGACAGTATTTTAGTTTTTCCTTAAACAATTTCCTGGACCTGTGCATTTCTTCATAAATAGAACCCTGGCGGGGTCTTCCATGCCACACCCAGGTCAGGAATTTTTGCCTAGCGTCCCGGTGAGCATCGCGCACATATTTATTCCATCCTGCAACAGTTCGACCACCTTTTTTACTGGCACCACTCTGACTATAGTTAGAACTAAGTTCCGCCGCCTCCCGTATTGACAAGATTATGTCTTGGTACAATTTGTCAATTACACTTGTATGTACCTTACTCATATCATTACAAATACAGTCACCACATTTATCAAACTCATTAGGAAAATTAATTAACTTTAATTTTTCATTACAAATTTTAGTGTAATTTTTAATTTGTAGCTCATCACGCTCACCCCAGATGGCTCTGTTCACAGAAACCGGCGGCGACTCCGCTGACTGTGTCAAGGTTTTAAAATTGCACTGAATTTCTAGCGGAAAATGATCCGACCATAACACGTCATAATGCACCCTTACATCAGTAACGGTGCCGCGGGCGGCCTCAGTGATCAAACAATGGTCAAGCCAACGTCTACTACCATTTATTTCGCTGGTATATGTATATGTATTAGAGCTAAGTCCCAGACTAACTATATCTATACACTCCCAATTTTGGTCCTTACAAAAATTTTGGAGTTCTTCACAGAAACGCTCACCTGGGTGTGCATTGAAGTCACCCAAGACATACACTGATTCTATATTGGTATTTTCCACTACTGCTACTAATTCGCCTAAGCATTCAACATACTCAACAAAATTTTCAGATGTATCAGTAGGCATATACACTGAAAACACTAGAATGGAACGTCCCGTAACACAAGCCTTTATTGCAACTATTCGGTCACTCTCACACGGTATCACTGACACACACTCAAATCTTGAGCTTTTCCATAGAAGAGCAACCCCACCATAGGGTCTCCCTCGTAGTGGTGTTGACAAGTCCATCGCTGACTTGCCAAAGTATCCGAAATCTTTGTTTACATTACTCAATTCATGAATTTCGTAAGGCAACAACCAAGTTTCCTGAAGAGCAATTATATCTGCTCTTTGACTCAGCTCCCTGATGCAGTCAATTGACCTCTTAAAAGACTTACAATTAAATGAAATAAGTGTTGTACCATCCATCCTATTCTGTCAATTACTTAATCGTATCACTGGTTTGACCAGCCTCTTGGCTTATTTCCCGTCTACGAAAGTTAAAAAAGCGGCGGAAAGAGATTCCGTCCGGCCACAAGTTACTGCTTAGGAATAGGCTCAATTTATTCTTTGGTACAAATATTTTATATGAGTTGTAGTCCTTTTGCTGTTTGGTGTTTAGTTTTTGTAAAGTCACTTGAACATTCGCTTTATTCTTTATATAGCGTATGATGTCATTTTCACTTGTATCTGAGTGCACATGATTTATAAATAAAGGTATCCTTATATCTGCAGCTCGAAAGTTTTGTTCTGCATCCATGCATGTTCCTTTCTCGCTTATAAAGCGATTCCTGTACTTTTTCCTTTGAACAGTTTTCCATTCCTTATCCTGTTTCCCATCGACCCAAGCTTTATTATTGCTACGGATCATTTCCGCCATACTAACGGAGTTATTAGATCTCGAAGTGTTTAGTCCAGTCGTAGGAGATTCACGTAAAAGCATATGCTCGCTAGCAAACTTGTTTTGTGAAGCCCGTACCTGGGTTTCGTCACTCGCAGAAACAGCGGTCGCATCCTCCACGCGCGCAGCCGTGCATTGTGGCGGCCGCGGCGCCTCGGAGAAAGCTGATACGATGACCGCTGCGTGCGACAGAGAGGGCGATCGCTGCGTTAGTTCTGGTTCCGGTTCCGAGACGCATACACCGTTATCAGTTAAAACCGTAATCTCCGAGTTATTATTTGATTTTGCTGAATCTTGTGTTAGCTGTATTATGCCTATCGGACCACTGTCACAGTTAAAACTATCTACCATTTTGCAAGCGCCTCTTCTATTATTTACAAAATTGCGACACTCCGGATTTTTGTCTGTAACGTCTTTTTTCAAATTCACTATTTCATTTTGAAGTTGCACAAATTTTTCCATATTTACGTAACTGTCCTTAAAGCTGTCGATTTCGTTTCTCATTGTTATTATATCCTTTAACAACCGGGTAACATCTATGTGATCGAAAGTCACGGGGGGTAATTTCTGCAGATCACGGGCAACAAAAACTGGTAGATCCTCAGGTTCGACCTCTTTTATTATGGTAATTATGTCTTCTAACTCACGTAAAGTCTTGCCTTCCCGCTTGCGAGTAACGGTTTTCTTCTTCGTTTTGAGAGAATTGAAAAGAAGATTCTTAGCCGAACATATATCCTCAGGCTTAAAAGCCGTGGAACACAACCGTATAATTCCTTCCTCGTCCATCACATCACATTTATTTTGAATAAAGGCCAAAACTTCGTTAATTACAATATTGCAACTAACGCACTTCATCACAGCGGAGGTCGTTGACCTTACCGGACTAGACATTTCGAACGCGTACGCACACAATGACGCATAAGCGATGACTGAAAAGGAAGAGTTTTATGTAATCTCATATTTGGTGTTTCTTGCCTACTGTCAGGTGATGTCAGCATTAGTGCAGGAGACAATTCCACATAATTAATATTCTTATTGATTTGAGAATCAGAAGTTAATTTTTTGAATTTTTGGTGCGATCTATGTATAATCTCTCGACATATAGCAAAGCTTAAGTTTGATAAGAAATATTTAGACCCTAAGTAGGACTTGCCATAATTATTTTCAACGAATCTACAGTGGGTGAAGCCGGTACAAATCAAATCAATCAATATAAATTAAAAAACGGAGTGAAAGAGATGGATTGTAATTTTTAGACTTTTGTAGTAAGTCTATTACTACAAAAGACCGTACTACAAAAAAACTCGGCAGTGTTGAACGTGATAGATTTGGTAAGATAATATCATTTAATTATGTTGATTGTAGCAATGTTTTAACGGTGATAATAGGGACAGCAAATTATAAACTGAATTGTATATATTTTAATGTTTATTTCAGTAAATAAGCAAGAAACACTACAAGCATTGAGCAATTTAACCATTTAATAAGCATAAGCAAAGCATAAATCATTATAGTTCTATTTATACAGCTGATATACCTTATTTACCGTGGAATACTATGACCAGACAAAGTATATAGCCTTACGTAACATGAGGAATATATAATATAATCATTTATTTATACTGTTACTTGTATACTTTTGTATACTATGGGACACTTATGATAACACATAAGTATGTAATATAAGTAAATAACACAAGTATATATTAATATAATAACACAAAACATATAATGTAAGTATTTAAGTATGTAATAAATATTAATTTACACATACCACAATCTAACCAGCATAGGTATCCCATATTACATTATTACAGTAAAAAATTATAATGTACAGAATCATACCTTAGCAACCGATGTTCACTCTCTGCCAGCCCAAAGGCAACTGACTGTCGGACCGTAGTGCCTCGCTTTTATATCAGTGAACAAACAACTAGCCACGCGATTACTCACAGCCGGCGCGGCTACGCGCCGTCCGTTTGACAACTTTTAATATGTAATTCTTTTTTATAACGCTTTAAATTACGAAATACATTTTATTTATGTACTAAATTAATAATTTTGATGTTTTGATATAAATACAAACTTACTAAAATTATATTGAATAATCTATCACGGCCATACTGACATGTACTTTGTTCTCAAAGTACTTAAACAAGCAATTAAATTAAAATCATAAAATTAAATTAATTGTTTGGTGATTGTTGAAACATCTAGGAATCAATATTCTAATCTTTCAATGCTCTTTAACCAATCATTTTGTCTCTCGATTGCCTAGACGTGTCAAACCCCTCATCCGCTGCTTATGAGTTAGGTTTACACCAAGCAAACGAGCGTCCAGCGGAAAGTATCCCGATTACCTAGACGTACTAATCCCATTCACCCGCTGCCATTGAGATAGATTAGCACCAAGTAAACGGTCGACCAGCGGAGAATACTAGCATATATACCGATTACCTAGACATACTGACCCCAACCACCCGCTGCCGGTGGGATAGATCAGTACCAAGTAACGGTCGTCCAGCGGCTTTGTTCAATTAATAAATAAACCCATTTTTTAATATCTCAAAAAAATCTAAATGTTTCATATAATCACATTATCATCATTACAATACAATAGAATCAATGATCTAACTTACACTAGGTACATCGTCCGTACTAATACTTTCATCAATCATTTCTCCAGGCCAATATCGCAATTTTTCCTTAGCAATTACAATATTACGTAAATTACCCATTCCTCTCAGAGCAAAACGATCATTTGGAAGTATGGATGTTATTTCATAAGGTCCTTTGAATCTAGGATATAACTTGTCATTTCGCCTGTGGTCTTGAGATACGTATACTAGGTCACCTACTTGTAATGTAAGGTTATTGCGTCTTGCAGAATCAAAACGTCTTTTAAATTTTTCGGCAATTGCTAAAAGTCTCTGTCGAGCTAACTCCCTATCAGTGTCTACATTGATTGAAAGATCTCTAGAATTATCAAGTACATCATTTAATCGTGATTGTATACATGGTATATTTGCCTCAACGCCAATTAAAAGTCGCAAAGGTGAAAACCCAGTAGACTTTTGAATAGTAGTATTAATTGATTGTTGAACCTTCCATAATACGTTCGGCCAATCTGACGATTCGTTACACATAGTATTGAGCATGTTGGAGACAGTGAAAACATACCGTTCAACCTGACCGTTACTTCTTGGTGTACCAGTGGCAATCATATGATGTTGGATGTGTAATTCTTCGAAAAGGCTTCGAATTTGATTGCTACTAAAATTGGTTCCACGATCAGTAATGACCAAGGAGGGTGATCCAAAAATGGTAATAGTATCACGGATAAGTGGTATTAATTCATTGGAGCTAAGAGTTTTTAATGGTTTGAGCAGACAAAATTTAGTAAACCCATCAACCAAGAGTAAAATATGTCTATAACCTTCATTGGACTGTGTAAATGGCCCTGTACAGTCTAAATGAATGGTATGAAAGGGAATGGCAGTTTTTTCGATCGGATGAAGTAATCCTTGCTTAGGACCATGATGCCCTTTTCGTTTGATGCAAGTTAAACAATGTGACAAATATTTTCGAACGAAAGATGACATACCGGGGAACCAAAAGTTTTCGCGAATTTTGTTAATGGTTTTATCAAATCCTACGTGACAATTTTCATCATGAAACAATCGTAAAATGCTCATTCTGGTACCTTTTGGAATGTACAATTTTGGTTCTCCAGTAGGATCTATTTTATAATGCAGCAAATTATTATGAAGTACAAATTGATTTGCGTCTACTTCTCCTGCCTGAACTCTATCTATCAACGCTTGTGTTTGGGGGTCATTTTGCTGAGCTATCTCTAACCAAGAATTACCATCGTTAATCAAATTAACAGATCCAGACACAGTAGGAGTATCGACAGGATTACGACTGAGAAAATCCACATGACTTATATAAGCGCCCTTTTTGTAAACAATTTCAAAATTAAAATCTTGCATATAAGTCCACCAGCGAGCTACTCGCGGGGATAAATCTTTTTTATTCATTGTAGATTTTATGGCATTGCAGTCTGTTACGATTTTGAATTTAATACCTAGGAGATAAACCCGAAATTGTTTTAATGCATTAAAAATGGCTAGCGTTTCCAAATCGTATGAGCTGTATTTAGATTCAGATGGTGCAGTTTTTTTACTATAATAAGCGACAACTTTAGTTAGATTATTACATTTTTGAATAAGAACTGCGCCATAGCCTATTGAGCTTGCATCAGTATGCAGCTCGGTTTCCAGGCTAGGATCAAAAACTGATAGCAAAGGCTTTGATACCAAATAATCAACTACATAATTTCTCGCTTCATCCTGTTCCGATCCCCATTCCCATGTCTGGTTCTTTTGTGTCAATTTAGTTATACATGCAGTCCGTTGAGCAAAATTTGGGATAAATTTTCTAAAATAAGATGCAAGGCCCATGAACTGACGCACTTGCTTAACTGTTTGAGGTTTCGGGGAATTAAGTAATGCAGTGACTTTTGTTACACTGGGCCTAACTCCTTCAAATGATATTTCACGACCTAAATACTCGATGGTGTCCACGAAAAATTTGGATTTTTTAAGATTAATTTTAAAGCCAGAATCACTAAGCGCCCTAACTGTCTGTTCTAAATATTCAAGTCCTTGGTCAATAGTAGAAAAGGGGATTAGTATATCGTCCATGTATACGAGTAGAAAATCCAAATGCCTCACAGCCTTTGTAATGGCTCGCTGAAAGACCGACGGCCCATTACAAATTCCAAAAGGCATTTTTAGAAATTCAAAATGACCATCAGGAGTGGAAAAAGCCGTATACCTTATAGAGTCTTCAGAGACTGGAATCTGATAGAACCCATTTTTCATATCAATGGATATAAAGTATCTGGCCCCTCCCAATCTATCAATCTGGTCCTCAATGAGTGGGAGAGGGTAAGTTTCCTTTTCAATTATTTTATTTAATGATCTATAGTCAACGCAAAGTCTATCACTTCCATCTTTTTTTTTTACTAAAAGTACTGGACTTGCAAATGATGATTCACTCTCACGGATAATATTATTTTCTAATAATTCATTTACAATTTCTTTTACCTTCTCCCTCTCAGAAGGTGCCAGACGATAGGGTCTGTAATGAACTGATCCGTTATTTTTTACTCGTAATTTTAGTTCTCCTGTTGTTACTGAACCAGATTTATTTAAAATTGTTTCATGTCTTTTGAAAATATCTATAATTTTTGTTTGCAGTTCTACGTCTAAATGATCTAATTTCGAAGCTAACTCAATAATTCGAGATTCAAAGCTGTCTTGAACTTGTATAGAATTAACAAATAAGTCTGGTCCATCAAAATTTTTTCGCCTAACTCTACTCCCTTCCATGTCCGTTACTATTTCTACATCTGGGAATTCTACAATATTTCGCCCAATCAACAGATCATAATTGAAATGTTTGTCTTTAACTACAAATATATCCAGTTCTATGTTAACATCTTCAAATCTTACAGGGGCAGTTATTTTACCAAACACACCTAAACTTCCGCGACCAATACCATTAAGACAGAGGTAATATGGTTTGATGTTACATTGTAAGCGCTTTGCAACGGATTCTTTGATAATACAACAGTTTGCTCCAGTATCAATAAGGGAATTTATATCATTGTTATAGATTGACACCTTAGTCAATTTTAATTCTGCCGGCCTAAAAAATTAGCCTCGTTATTAGTCGATGGATTTTCTAAACTTGCACGAGCTTTGTGCCAGCATACTGATTCAGAGTGGCCAAGCTTTTTGCAAAATGTGCAAATGTTTTTCTCATTGACTTTACTATCCGCGATACTAGACCTTTTTACTTCGGACACCGAATTGAAATTTTTTGTACATTGTGACCGTAAAATGACCTATTTTACCACACAAATAACATTTTTTGTCTTTAGAATCTGATTGGATTGGATTATAATTAGTCAATTTTGGCCGTTTTGTACTACTGGGACCAAAACTGCTACTACTAGGATAGTTTTGCTCTAAGGGACGTTTTTTGGGTTTAACATAACTAGAAAACAGTGAAATCAGTTCAGACGTCGTCTTCACATTACTGTTGAATGAAGCCATTCGAACATTAACGTCAGTGATACTACCACAGACTAATTCAATTAACTGCCCTTCCGTAAGGGATATTTTTGTGTTGCGATATAAACGCACCTTTTCTCTAGCATATTCACAATAAGATTCTGCTAGATCAGACGTATATGAGACCGCAGTGGAAAGCTTTTCAGCCAGATTACGTTTTTCTGGATAAAGGTCCGTGATATCGTTACGGAATTTCTCCCAAGTTCTACCCCCAATAGAGGGATCCCATGACTCAAACCAAATTAATGCAGAGCCCTTCAGGGCCTTACCGGCTTTTGCTACGGTCGCCAAACTGCTCCATCCAAATTCTTTGGCAAGTTCCTCGATGTTTTTGCACCACCCTTCTGCGCCGTTGTCGCTAGTGGTTGGGTCGAATGTTGGCAGCGCCACGTCTTCATCAGGACGTCGATTCGACGAGACAGCATCTCGTATGGCCTTAAGAAGGTCTGTCAGGAGAGCAGGATCCATTCTGAAACTTAAACATAAGGGTATTAGAAAAGGACACACAATCCCACTTCTGATGATAGATTTGGTAAGATAATATCATTTAATTATGTTGATTGTAGCAATGTTTTAACGGTGATAATAGGGACAGCAAATTATAAACTGAATTGTATATATTTTAATGTTTATTTCAGTAAATAAGCAAGAAACACTACAAGCATTGAGCAATTTAACCATTTAATAAGCATAAGCAAAGCATAAATCATTATAGTTCTATTTATACAGCTGATATACCTTATTTACCGTGGAATACTATGACCAGACAAAGTATATAGCCTTACGTAACATGAGGAATATATAATATAATCATTTATTTATACTGTTACTTGTATACTTTTGTATACTATGGGACACTTATGATAACACATAAGTATGTAATATAAGTAAATAACACAAGTATATATTAATATAATAACACAAAACATATAATGTAAGTATTTAAGTATGTAATAAATATTAATTTACACATACCACAATCTAACCAGCATAGGTATCCCATATTACATTATTACAGTAAAAAATTATAATGTACAGAATCATACCTTAGCAACCGATGTTCACTCTCTGCCAGCCCAAAGGCAACTGACTGTCGGACCGTAGTGCCTCGCTTTTATATCAGTGAACAAACAACTCGCCACGCGATTACTCACAGCCGGCGCGGCTACGCGCCGTCCGTTTGACAACTTTTAATATGTAATTCTTTTTTATAACGCTTTAAATTACGAAATACATTTTATTTATGTACTAAATTAATAATTTTGATGTTTTGATATAAATACAAACTTACTAAAATTATATTGAATAATCTATCAAACGCTTATTTAAATATAAGACAGTAAATTTTAATTGAATGACAAATGACCGCCGAAAGTTAACCGCTGTATTTTTAAAAGATCTAGAATACTGAAAAATCTTTACTACCGATATTTCCCTAGTCTGATGGATATTATTTGATAGTTAAATGGAAATGGACATAAGTACTGAGATTAACTTAAATTTTCTGCTTATGCAATTAAGACAATTTAAATCACCCGTTAGACACTACATAGTACATCTGTCCCATTGGTGTGTAGTTGTTTTTTTTATAGATAGAGTGATTCAAAAAGAAGATTCACATACACATATATGCTTAATATGTTAGAGCCGCTAGTGGGAAGCTAGTTTAGTTATAAAACTATTAAAAGATTGCCCTTTTGTGCAAATAAAGAATGTTTTATCCAGAGAATCAATCTACATTCCCTGGCAAGGGTGTAGTCATCAGTGTCTGGTCATTCCACGACAGCCATCATAATTTGGGCCAGAGATCGGGAGATCGCAATTTGATTGCCGGTTTTATAGATATCTCTAATGGTTTCGTCACAGCACTGAAAGAACAAACAGCCAATAAGAAAGTTTTTGGAAGGCACTGATAAAAAGCGTTTTTAAGCGGTGAGTAGCATACCTTGGAAAAGGTTGTAGGCACCAATGTTTTTTATTCTAATATAAATGGCGTCGGTAGTGTGACTATTTTGGTTGCTTTGCGAACTTGGATTCGCTGATGACTAAAAGAGTTCGGTGGAGAAGTCTTGGGAGATCTCTGCCATGCAGTGGAATGGCGTAGGATAAACATTTATGGTGTCGACATTTGCGTGACCAGTCACTGAAAATAACATTTGAGTAAACCAAAAAGTATTGGGTTTGAATCACAAATCGATATAAATTTAAACGAAAATAGCCCGTACCTTGTCAAACAACTGTTTCAAATTCATACTTAATATGGCCATAAAAGTAGATCAATTTCAAGAGCTGAATGTAGGTATGATTTCTAAAATCGGTTACGCGTCGGCTACTTTGTATCATGCAGTGAACAAACTTTCCTGAGCTACATACATTTGACCTCGCGTCTGGAATGGACCAATCGAATATCCCCGACCACCATTCGACCTGCCTGACTTCTTTTACAGCGGGAAAAATAATTTGTGAATGCGTACATTATGTGGTAGACATAAAATTTTATTCGCGCGTTAGCATCGTGTCGTCTATTTCATGAGTACTTTGAATTGCATTGGATCGAGTTCCATTTACCACCTATGGTTTGTATACATAGACAGACAAATAATTATCTTTGTATTCAGTTTTGACAATCTTCTCGCACGGCAATGGGATCACTTGATTTATTTCTAGTATGAAACGAATAAGTATGAATGAATCACGCTCGTAGCGTTCGTAGCATTTTTGGTGAGCTATTCGTAGCAATGGTTTTGTCGTAGCATCACCGTAGCTATCTCTGAAGTTCGTAGCTTTATTTTTTGTAGCAGTTTCGTAGCATGACTGTTTGTCATGCGTGTAGCGCCAAAAAACGCCTCTGTGAGACTGTTTGCTATTCGTACCTAGAATTTATTGTCATAGCTTTCCGTAGATTGTAGCATTAGTTTATCATTAAACCTTTTTCGTTTGCTATACTTTAACGGCAATTCAATCTCGTATTTCTCTGCGCGTTAACCTAAAGCAACGGTTCTCAAACTTTTTGTTTGATCCATTTACAATTTATGACGTGAGTTATGTTGTATTCGCTGTAAGGCAATTTATTTATGTACCTACATAATAGCCACATATATCAAACCTTTTTCGTATCCTTACCACCACGTGAAATTGCGGCTAACTGTCTGGATAGCTCCTTATAAAAAAATTAGTATTTGAGAAAGATTGTAGTTTTGAAAAATATCATACAAACATTTTGAGCGTTTTCGTTGACGATCTGTTGAAATCTTTCAAATTCATTATTTTGACATGATACTATTTTTGACGCTAACTGTGATGTAATTTACAAAAACTGTTTGGTCATCTTTTCGTGGCCTTGAGCTATTGGTCAGTTTTTTTAATATGATGCAATAAATAAATAGAGTTTTAAGGCCGCTATCTAAGTGAGGCAAAAAGCACAAAAAGTTGCAAAAGTTTGAGAACCACTGTACCAATACCTGCGGGGGCTTTTCTGCTGATTACACACGCCCGACCCGTCTCCGTTCCAGG
The DNA here is from genome assembly GCA_963921415.1 of Pyrausta despicata. Taxonomy (NCBI): domain Eukaryota; kingdom Metazoa; phylum Arthropoda; class Insecta; order Lepidoptera; family Crambidae; genus Pyrausta; species Pyrausta despicata. Next base: position 12,572,134 of record OY992861.1, on the reverse strand, counting down.
CACACACTAATGGCCGACGGCCTTAGCTAATTGTCGAAAGGTATTTCGGACAGCCCTCATTCTAACCCCGACCCTCCGTAATGAGAGATTCAGTATGGTAGGTTGCCATCAACCTCCCATATTGAATTCGGAGATAGAAAATAGATTTGAAGTAGGAGTCAGATTTTCATTAGTTTTTAGGGTTCAGATAATACTGACTGACTGTTCATTTTCTGTTCGTTTGTCAGTGAGGATATGAACTAGGTATCTGACGACCACTTTGGTGTAATGGTCCAGAAGTTGACTATTAGCCAAGAGGTCGCGGGTTCGATCCCCGCACTGTACAAACATTTGAGTGCATGAACACGTATGTTTGTACTGGTCTGGGTGTTAATATGTATTTATTTAAGTTTATTTGTAATACCACTGTTGATTCTGATATCTGTAACACAAGTGCTTAAGCTACTTACCACAGAGTCAGATCAATGTATGTGATGTTGTTGTATGTTTTAAAAATTTATTAAATTATGTATCTGTCGTACAAGGTCATTAACAACGTGCGCAATATGCAAAGACGCGGAGTGCTTTGGAATCGCCAAACATATTTGTAATATGCGAACGTCATAAGTATTGAGATTAAATGCTCTCTTCGCGTTCCTATATTATGTCCTCTGTATAATAGGTCAAAAGTGACGATACCCAAATGATGTCCGTAAATTGAATTATGTTTTTTTTTTCTATGAAGTCTAACCTTAACTTTTTTGCATAATCAGTATCGTCACTTAATATTTGGTACGTGTTTTTTACAAAGACAGTAACATACTTCCGAATACATTGATATTTTTATCCTACAAAATTATTTTAGTATGAAAAGTTCGTGGTTCCCAGCCAGACTATTATGTATTCTTTATACAACAAACTGTAGGTAATTTATTCCGATCCACCCCACTTATCACGGCTAACAGATCATTGCCCGCAGTTCGCCATCTTATTTGCAGGATCTGTTCCTACGTAATTAGTTGTAAATCTGGGATCGTCGATGAATGATTTATAGCGGCCCAAAACTAGGGTTCCCGTTCCTTGGATAATTAAGATCAACCACTCCATTACAATGTTGCTTTCAGCTCAACAATAGTGCTACTCTATAGAAATAAAACAACATTTTGAAAAGCACTGTTAATGAGCGACAATCAACATCAGAAACCCCAGGGCCCTGTGGCTACATAAGGTTACGTTGCAAAGTCAATCGACAAAACTAGCAATCGTTCCATGTGCAAAAAGCATGGAAATGACATTTCCATTTGATAAGGCACGTGACATTGGTGTCAGTGGTGGTGGCTGAGACAAAGTACGTTTAAGAATGAGACATCTCAGCATACGGGCCGTCCAACTTCCACTATCTTTTCTTGCTAAATCAATTAAGACATACTCGTACCTAATGTAATAAATAAATAAATAAATTGTTTCAACGAACATACCAATTACCTAGCCCCAAACTAAGCGTTAGCTTGTGCTATGGTGACTAGAATAACGGATAGAAATATTTAAATACATTAAATACAACACCCATGAGTCAAGTACAAATGCTCGTGCTCATCACACAAACATTTGCCCCTAGCAGGATTCGAACCCGCGACAGCCGGTTTTGTAGTCTGGACCTCAGACCACTAGACCAAAACTGTAGTCAAAATATGTCGTAATAATTTAAACACATTAGTAATGTTCTGACTGTCCTTGCCATACTACATTTAGCTGAGCATCAGACTGCAAATTAGCCGAGCGATCTAGAAAAATGCACAGTCAGCGCACAAATTGGCCTGTAAAATTACGTGTCAATAAATTGCTTTGATGTTGCAGTGAACGCTTTCAGTTTATTTTTCAGTAAACCGCGAGAACTTTAGTTTTCATATTCTTTTGTTTGTAACCAGTGTAACCCGGCAGACGTTGTCCAGTCCGCTGTTTTACATTTTAAAAATATTTTTATTCATAAAAATCTTCCTTTTGAATTACTCTATCTATAAAAAATTGCATAAAAATCTGTTGAGTAATTTTAAAGATACATACAGACAAAGACGTATGCGAGAAGCAACTTTGCTTTATACTCTGTAATAGATGCCTGCTGTTCAAATATATTTATTTTGTTTTTCAACTTAAATGCTTGCATTATATACAAGCTACTTTGAATAAAAAGCTAAATATGCGCCGGCGCATATAATATATGTGGCGTACTGACGCGACTCGCGATTGGCGGCGTGTCAACCGATCGCAGCGGCTACATCGTTACGAGTCGTAACGACACTATGCCACTTCGATGACAGCTTTGGTCTAGTGGTCTGAGGTCCAGACTACAAAACCGGCTGTCGCGGGTTCGAATCCTGCTAGGGGCAAATGTTTGTGTGATGAGCACGAGCATTTTTCCTGAGTCATGGCTGTTTATACATGTATTTTAGTATTTCTATCCGTTATCCTAGCCACTATAGCACAATTAACGCTTAGTTTGGTGCTTGGTAATTGGTGTGTACGTTGAAACAATTTACTATTATTATTAATATTACTTATGTGCTCTGATAGTCAATTGTGTTTGCCTGACTCATCTGTATGTATGCACTGGTAAGCTTCAATTTAACTTTGCCTGAAAATGGCATAGTTACCTCGCCAAGCTAAGTAGCTAACGTAAAGGTGTTTCATTTTTATGAGCCAACTTTTAAGTACTTTCTTTCTTATTGTCACTCGTAATTGCTTTAGTTAATGTGAGACTGAAATAAGTTAGGTGCTTTTCATTATAATGAGAATTGTCTGGATATAATCGTGCCTAAACACTTTTGAATAAATTATTAGAATGTTTTACTTTTGACTTACAGAAATTTATGTAAGTTGTTTCAGCGTGATTATAAAAGCAATAGCTTTTACTTCGTTAATACTTATGAAACGTGTTAACGTTGAATTGTAAAAAAATACGACAGATGCCATGTGTAATACATGGCATACCGTATAAATCTAGAACATATTTTACTGTCATATAGCTCCAGTAGTATTTTTAAGGTACCTACTCCTTAAACCGTCTTTCCAGCTCGAATATTGTAATCCAGTCTCGATGTTGCCTCTTTGCTAATAATATCTTCCATGCATTTAGCTTTATTATGTTGAGAAATCCACTGTATTTTTTTAAAACGGTTTAGTAGGAACAAGCGCGATTTGATGGGCACACTTGCCGTACTCGCCAAGGCTATAGTCACCACGTATTCAGTGTGGGCGCTACCTGTCGCGCGTTCATAGTATAAAACCACAAAATAAAAGATATAAAGAGCCACAAAACGACTGAAACCGGAAAAGCACCCACATTTCAATCATCGTTTAATAGCGCAAAAGATATGCCCATTCAATATTGAATGGGCTGTCAGGGTAAAACGTAGTATGAATTACGACGGAAAAAGTTTTCAGCTCCACAATGGCATCAGCAATTACACCCGCTATATAGACGTTCGCATTCATCGCTTGCTTTTACTTTATAATGTTTCTTTTTGAGTGGTACAAGTCAATGGAACAAGGTGTTTTTTGGACCGTTAACTACCCGTTAACTACTCGGGAATTTTCGTTTTGCTTGCTTTATTTAGTCTCCTGGCTTAGTAAGAATATTTTTTGTAAAAGTTTATGATATTGATGGAGTTGACGAAGAGAAAGTCTTGCGAATCGAATCATCTTACGGCCAGGGCTCATATGCGACTTTCTGTCGCCTATAATTTCACACTGTTGCCTATTGACAGTTTGTTAACAAATGACCGCGGCTAAATTGCTGACGGTCATGAGTTAATTGGAGAAAATACCATGGGGATGTAGGGATATACAGATTCAGTTTGTGACGTGTGACTTTGTGTAGATGGGATAGCGGTGAAATTTGCGTAAAATTAAGTCACGGCTAAAATTGATAACTTAACTAATAAATTAATAGTAGGAGCTTCAATTCACACCGAAGGGTCACCCCTTTTTTCTCATTTTAATAGTAATAAAAGAGCGTTAAGTTTACCATTGTGATTTTGATAAATAAATGGTTTGTTCTGAGCATATTATTTACATTGTTTTTAAACAAAGCTACGGGCGTACATTCAAAGGTAAAGCCTATTCTTTAAGTATTTTACGTTTTGTAACCTGTTGACTTACGTGATCTACAACATAAAACAGAACTTCTTGACAAAAGTTTTAAAAACGCTGTAGCTTATACCCAGGGCTGCCACCTACGCTTATCTTACATGACGTCGCGAGTGCTGAATGCCGCCTCTGACATGCGTCATCGTCCCGGCGTTACCTGTGTAGAAATGTACAGCTTAACTTTGTGACGTGAGACTTTACGGATGTTTTTATTATTATAGTGCGAATTTCATCACGCACGCGAGATTGGCCCGCATGCGGACATTTTAATACGCGTTCATCACGCATAAAAGTTATACGCTCACTGATTGTTATAGAAGTGTAAAAGTGCATCACACCCCGCTTTCCGTGTGTGTATTCTACGCAAGAAATACTTGTTTATAAAGGTCATTTGCGGGTGACACGCATGCGGGGCAATCCCGCATGCGTGATGAAATTCGCACGATATTAAAAACATCCTTGGGTAAGATTTTGCAGAAGGGCGATTTTGTAATAAATATGTCTAGGCTATAGTTGACGACTGTACTAATTAGATTCTGCAATTTTCTGCGGGAAAAAAATCAAACAGTTTATTTTTAGTCTGCGTGTAAATAATAAGTGACAAAAATATCTTGTATTCTACACAAATGCAAAAAAAAGAAACAATAACTACCAATGTCAAAAATACAGTTTTTCAACATTCAAGCTTGTTAACGAAAAAGGTGCAAAAAAGGCCGCTTACAGGTAAAAATGTGTATTTGTAGTTGGTTGAGTACCGGAACAGATATAATAAGTCGGTTTCAAGATGCTGCCACCTATGAGGTCCCGGGATTGATCCCCGGCCGGAGACAATGTTGGAAACCAATTTTCAATGTTGTGACCGGTCTGGGTTTCGTGCATTACGCACGGCCACACGTCAAGCTAATCACGTTTTTTCTGGTTCCCATAACACAAGTGCTTAAGCTACTTACTTTGAGATCAGCTAAGATTACCCATTTATATTTTTTTTAATAATTTTACATAAGTTTATTGCCTATAAAGAATGAGTTTCTCTCTTTAATTTACCATTTGAAATACGTACAAACAAATTAACGTTAAACACCGAAAACCAAACATTCCACATTTAAACTCATCACCGTCTACCGTGTCAATAAAACACAGAAATAAAAACAATTTACACATTCCCACCGACCGACATTTCCGTTTGCTTATCTCCAATGACGTAGCGTGTGTCACCTGTCATAACGTCATTACCTGCAGGGTTGTCACAAAAAACAACATGGCGGCTGATAAAAATGCTGATGAGGCCTTTTAAATAGCGGGACCGAGTGACTGGCGGTTCTTTTGATGTACTCCAACAAAACGTTTTGAGGTTGATGTGATGAAGCTCGATTAGACGGTGTTTTGTTTTTGTTAACTGTAAATTACATTGTGCGTAATCTTACATTACACTGATATTCCTGGATCCAAACGTTGGGCGTTTGCCCAAAAACTTTTCGCTTTTTAAGTGGATTTAGAAATAAGTGTTGGTTTTTGGTTAGTACATTTTTTAATGGCCAATAGCATTTTTTTTTGGGTCAACTATTCGCATATTGTGTAGAGTTGGGGTAAGTCGTAAATGCTTTGTGGCTCCCAGCACCCCTCTGGCTTATCAGAGGAGGCAGGGGATGTCCTTGGGACTCTGGTCCTCGTGGCGAAACGAGGGTCTTGGCCTAACCGCCCGGACCCTCCTGAGAGACGACGCCAGTGTGCCGTCTGGAGTGGGATGAGATCTCCTCACCCCACTCCGTGGAGATCCGCCCTCCTGCTTAGAGGGCGGACGTTGCTGCTGGCAATGGTCGCGGGACTATTGAGACACCGCGGCCCCTGCTGTCACAGCCACATGCAGCGGGCTTCGTCAGGTTTTAGTGGGTATACCCGAAGACGGGGGAGTCCCACACACGCCCCTCCGGTCCCCGACGGACGGGTACGGTGCGTAATTGACATTTCCTGACGTTAAAAAAAAAAAAAAAAATTGACGACCGCTTGGTGCAGTGGTCCACAGGTCGGACTTTTAAAACCAAGGGTCGCGGGTTCGATCCCCGCAGCATAAGAGTGCATAAACATGTGTGTTTGTACTGGTCTGGGTGTTTTCTATGTATAATATGTATTTATTTACAAAAAAAAAGTATTTAACTATGTTAATCCGTTGTCTAGTACCCAAAACACAAGCCTCGTAGCTTAATTTGGGGCTAGAGAATTGGTGTGATTGTTGTGAAATATTTATTTAAAAAAAATAACTACATAGTTGTGTTCAATGTGAGTTCAGTGTAGGTATAATTTAAGGTGAAGTGCAACAAAAGTCAAAGAAGACTGAGTAAGTTATTAATTTAAATGATGGAAGTGTTTAAGTTATCCTTCTGACATATATCTGTCTAAAAAAAATCTTCTATCAGACATATATCTGTCAAAAAAAATTTTACTTGGTTTTTAAATCGCATAATGGACTTTATTTATTTGTAGTATCTTAGTACTAATTTCTTCACCTTTTTTAACAAAACTTTTTACCTACCGGCAACCCTGGAGCTTCCCTCATAGCCCATATTGTAAAATTTCATAACGTATTGGAGTACGGGGATATTGATGTACCCTGCTTCCGACTGATGAGCGGTAAATTGCCTCAGATACCAATGCGAAGATAAAGATATCCTCATACCTTGCTTTTGTGCTGGATGCCTAAAATTTTGTTCCTATCATCTAGCTTATTGGAAATTCTTGTTCAGAAATCTTTTCTTCCATGCAATTGAAAGAAAGCGCAATTTGACATACCTAACAGGAGGTAGTTCAAAAAGTATTTTAACGACCCACCTCTCGTAAGACGAGGTGACAGTACGCGGTCAAGATAGCACGATATCTCGTCATCACCATGGCTGCGACTACAAAATAAGTGACTAAAAATACAAAATTGGTGAACAATTTCTTTCCCTAGTTATCTCGTATATTTGATAATGATGTACGATTCTAATGGTAAAATATTTTATTAATCAGTCCAGCAGTTTCGGAGCCTATTTAATACAAACAAACAATGATACATTTTCTCTTTATAATATAAGTGACAGCGACAGGAACACCCTCGGTATTTTTAGTGGTCGGTCGACGGCATGGGGACTTAGCCCACGCATTAAGAGGAGTCTGCTTATACCTCCAGTGGCGTGGTCGCAAGGTCTTAGTTCGTTATCTAGCAGGGGGTACCACGTGGAGATGACGTTGACAGTTGGACGGTTGAGGTTGCCTGTCCGCCGGCATGAAACGACGGTGCGAAGCAAAAACCGTTGAATGGCGGAGCGGAGTTGCGTACAGTGTCTGTCCATCACAGCGGAGAGAGGCAGCAGAGCGGAGTGAGTGGAGTTCCTGGCTGTATTTTTACATGCCCCACTCCGCTACCCCGCTCAGCTTCCCCGCACCACTTACAGGTTTTGTTTTTTTAAACTAGTACATATTTACCTGTCTACTGAAGAGAAGCGTAGATTTCGTAAAATTTAGGTCAGTATTTCTCCGTTTCTCCGCTCCTCGGCCTCGCTCCGCGCCAGTGACAGGAACCTTAAGATGGTAGTAGGTACCGTTCGCCCCTGATCACTTTACGTAATAAGGTAATTAAACTCTTGGAAAAGAATGTAACAACGTATTTATGAATACGTTTGCCATTACATTTCTCGTAACATACAAAAACCTTTTTAGTATGCAGGTTGTCCACCATTACACAATAAGTAAATACTTGAAAGGTGTTCTGGTAGATACGTCCAAGACGATAGCATCATTTTTCTTTTACCCTCTGATATTCTAAAGAGATCAAGTTCGAGCCCGCACATTTGATATTCTTGGAGACATATTTCTATGACCAGTCCCCGCTAAGATTGATATACATACACATGATAAATTGTCCTGGAAACCGTGGCGATGTATTCATGTATTCAAAACCTTGTATAATGTTTATGCTTTACATTTGAACGTTGGGTTGTCGCTGAATACTGTTATGCGACCTTGGGCCCGTAAGCAGTTTATCATGAGACATTAGACGCGTAAGTAGGTCTATCCAATTTTACCATATTATGTTTCCTAGTAAAGCTTTTTATCGCTAAGTTACATCTTGGAGTACTGTGTTAGCATGTAGTCTTTGGAGTTCTAATTGTAAAGGTACAAGTTGGTATCGGGCTACATGAAGCAGCCGCAGACGACCTGTCGTCATGACACTTCTGTTTCCTGTGTTTGTATGATATACGAGTACTATAAAAAGTGTCGCTACAGCAAGAAATCTGCTGCTTTTCATGTAACCCGCTACCAATGTGTACCTAAATTACCAACCTAACGAGCAGAATGTGAACCTAACTACCAAACTTGTTCTTTGCTAAGTCATAGCTACTGAATGTTTTAAATATTTCAGATTTGTTTAATCTAAGTTGGAAAATCACTGACTAAATCAAACAAATCAAAGAACATTTAACTCGCTACTTATCTGACAACATAGTGAGTTACCAATAAACAAATTGGCAAGCTCAAAATTAATTTCGCAACTTCGAAAACATTGATGGAACTGTAGTTTAGCTAATAGTGAAGAAGTTATGTTAGTTGTGTTGTGACTTTGGTTTAGTTAAGCCAGTATCGATTTAATTTAGTTTCGTGTACGAATCACATGAGACGGTGTTGCTATGTACAATTCTAACCTATTTTTTCTTTTGACTGCCTCGTTGGTATAGTGGCAAAGTTTCTGCCTTACATCCAAGAGGTCCTGGGTTCGAACACAATTGTTTCTGAGATTTCTGTCATGATTTTTTCAAAAACAGCTCGAAGTCGGAAAGTTGGCGGTGTTACACCCACGTGCCTCGGCAAACACGTTAAGCCGTTGGTCCTGCGCCTGATCTCTCGCCGGTCATGTCGGTCATTGCCGTCTAAACGAACTTTAAGAGTGATGGAATAGTGAGTGCACATGTGTATTGCGCTCACACTTGTGCAATATAATATCTCCTGCGTAGTTGGCTGATCTCTGTTGAGATTGGCCGCCGTGGTCGAAATCGGCCAGGAGGACTAATAAAATCACCTCAATTGTAGTAATAAATAAATAAATATACAACTACATCACATACACTGATTTGACTTTGTAGTAAGAAGCTTAAGCACTTGTGTTACAGAAATCAGAATCAACAGTGGTATTACAAATAAACTTAAATAAATACTTATAACACCCAGACCAGTAAAAACAGACATGTTCATGCTGGGATCGAACCCACAACCTCCTGGTTAATAGTCAACTTCTTGACCATTATACCAAAGTGGTCGTCAAAGTAATCGTATTGAACAGTGAAACAGTTGGTGCAGCGCTTTGTAGTGATACCAAAGTTAAGCAACCTTAGGCGCAGTCGTGTTCGGGATTGGTAACCATTCCAACCATTTATGTGACATCTATTTACAAGCAGTTTCGTGCTTCGCAAGGCACGTTAAGCTAGTAGCTAAGATATAAGTCGTTAGGCCTTGTCAGAGGCCCTTTAGAGGCTTAATAACATCTGACCGTAAGGTTGTTCACTTACCTTACAAACAACCACTTCACCAATCCCCACTGAAACCGCGTGGTAGAGTATGGCTCGTACCACCTCCTGGTTGTGGTGAGGCCTGTACCCAGCAGTGGGATGTATAAGCTAATGAGATGGGATGAAACCCGTTCTTCTGAAAACTGATCTTATTTCACATTGAAAGAAATTAAATTATGTGTGGATTGTACCTAGTAAACTTATGACTCACAATAAGTCTTTATCTTTAAACAGCAATCGGATAAAATAAGCAAAATTAAACAATACGAGTATGTTTAATTTTACTGCAGATATTTTAATTAATCATGGGTTATTTGTTTATGGGCTTATTTATTAGATTTGGCGTTTCAGTGGTGTGTAACAAAACATGGTCAAAACTTAATGCATTAAGTGGGTTATTTGATATTAGGTTCCACTATTGGCTGGAGTAAAAGATACCCCCGGTTCCTACAAATAATAACGGCGATTTATCTAATATACATTGTCTGTGCTACACAACTTCCGCCACATCTATAAAGAATTTGCGGTCCATATTGTAACGCTTAGAAGGTCTAGAAAAAATTTCATATTATCGAGACCGTGGTAAGTTTTGTACACACAATGTTCCGAAAAAAAAATCGCCTATGTTTTAGCCGAAAAAATGTAAGCGTGGAAAATGGTGGGTCGTTTTAATCTATGAAACAGTATCTTCGGAGCGTGTATGTGCTTAGGGAGTTCCTACGAACGGTAGTCCTAAAATCTTTATGGGTAATGTTTATTTTTGCCGAGAAACGTTGAAATAGCCGGGTGTGCTACTGTGATAGCGGAAAATCGCGTTTTTGATTCTTGATATCTCTTTCATTTAGAGGTAAAAGTGCGAGAGAGCCTGTTAGTCAACGGCGCTTAGCCACGTCGTTTTCGGAAAGAGTATGATAGATAAATAAATAGATTGATTAACACTTCGTTGTACAACACAAAATTAAAATTACAGACAAGTTTAACAAAGAAAGATGTACAATTTTGGCAGTCTTATCGCTTGTAGCGATTTCTTTCAGACAATCATCGGTATGCTGTTATTTAACCTAGGGGTAAGCAAAAACCAACTTAAATCTTTGAAATTATACACTTTTTTCATTTTTTCATTCCAATGACTAATGTTCGCGCGACGACAAATAAACTTTGACTTTAAGCTTGGTAAAGAGCTCAAAACAAAAACTTATCCGGACTGGTATCGTGGTGGCTGTCTGTAGGACTTATTGTACCTGTCATTAACATTGGGATTCAGAAATGCCGCTAAATTCTGAAATAATGCTGTTGAACTACCTTTGTTTCGAACCCAGCATCAACTTTTTAGCAACTAAGGTCTCGACCATACTCAAGACTAAAGTAATAGTCTCCAAGCCGATTTCGACCACGGCGGCCAATCTCAACAGAGATTAGCCAACAACGCAGGAGATATTATTGTGCACAAGTGAGAGCACTATACACAAGTGCACTCGTTGTTCCCTCACTCTCAAAGTTCGATGAGTCGAAAATCCGACTTGATATCATAAGCAGTGCGTGAAAAACTTTCTGCTAAAGAGTTACTCAACTATGCCCTTGTAGAATATTGTCAATATTATCACTGAATTCGGAATAGGACTCCTTGTAGTGTAATTGAAATTCTCAAACGGTTTCTTGGATATTGTAAATTCTGGAGTCAGTAAGCGTATATTTTTAGTCTTATTGGTTGAGTCCATGTTTGGTTTGAATTTATATGAAGCTTAGGCGTATCGTGCTTATAGATAAAATGATCTTATGAAATAGGCACACATCTTTTAATGCGGGGCAGAAAATAAGTATTTTTAATGAATTTTATAGATTTTTAGGCTTGAACGTAACGACAGCCGCTACAACCACTTCCTGCGCAAATATATTCAACAACATATTTGATGATAATTTTTCTAACGAGAGAATGATAGCAACATACCAATTCTTTGTAAAGTACCAGATATTTTGCCTATTCTTTAATCAAAATATGAACAAGTATTAAAACAAGTTTGGGCAAACATGAAGGATAAAAACTTATACCTTTTTTCTTATAAGATCTTAGCATACTTCGCCGATAATAACTTTAGAGTTCCAAACTGGATAATGTCAGAAGCGCTGCGACTGAAAACGCGAAAGCTGTTTAGAGTTTCCAAGAAAAGTAGGGAAATGCCTTTTGTGATCGCCTCAGGCATGCCTCTACCCTCTTAGCCGTTGTCCACAGTCTAAAATGTAGCCATCTCTATCACTCATGCTAAATTGACCATGTAGGTGAGCAGGATGGCTTGAGCCGGAAATGCGGACGAAGTATGCAGGAGTAGGTACCTCAGACGTGGAAGTTGGATTTGCGCCGTAAGTTTTCACTTTGGTCATATGTCAGTCACATGTACAGTCAGTGTCAAAAAATAGTAGTATTTTAATACGATGTCAAACAAATTTTAATTATTTTTTTGTGATTAGAAAATCTTATTTAATACGTAACTAAACGCAAAAGAATCTGTTTTTTCATATAACATCGTTTATAATATATGAAATATGTAAGTCCCTTTTTTGATATTCATACTCGTTCTAATTTTAAGAAAATTTAACTGTGAAAACTTACAGACCAAAGATAACCATACATTGTCTCAAGAAAGAACACCCTTTGAAGTACCTTACATAAAAGCGGTCCTTAATGTCTGTCAAACTTTAATTTACAGGATAACTTGGGCCCACTGTGTGTAGGCTGTGTAACAAGGAATAAATTTGCATTAACGAACCGACGTAACATAATTACTAAGCCTTAACTTTATTCTGTTATCAAACTGAATGTACTACCGTTGCTTGTTACACAAAGGACTGATGTAAGCTTTCTTTTTTTTAAACAACATCCCTTACATTGATTCGACTCCGGGGTAAGTAGCTTAAGCACTTGTGTTACGGAAATCAGAATCAACAGTAGTATTACAGATAAACTTAAATAAAAACAATTTACCTGAAATAAATTATTCATAATCTCTTAAGGATATTTTGATAAGCAGAATTACCTATATCATTATCACTTGTAGATATTTTTGTTATTTTGTTAATGTTAAAGTATAGTTTGAAGTTTTAACATTGTTAATATTTTTTTCTTCTCAACGGCGCTTTTTTATGTTCTATTTATGGTGGCCAGGTCGAAAAAAGTTTGATGTAAGAATAAATTAAACTCTTTGCAATAATGGCTGTTAGCTATCAGTCTTCATACGAATTTCAACGTTCCAAATTGAAATCCTTTTAATCCCTAAGAAATTCTCATACGATCTACACCCCGGGAGATTAAAGACTTGCTTTGCACTGACTTTTCGTATCATATAATGAGACTTTGTCGACCATGAGGTGTAAAAACTATTTTACACCCTAAAAGTATGTTTAATATTTTTAAGCAAACTCAAATAAAATTGACAGTCATTTGATTGAAAATTGAGTAAAGAATAATCGCAATGAAGAAACACCGTGAAAAAACATCGCCTCAAAAAATCAGCTGCCAATTTCAAAACTCCATAAAAGAACAATATTATTGTAAAAGTAAAGTTCAGCTACAAGCAAGGTGCTCAAATTATTTAAATTTGCGAAGTGAAAAGACTCCCAAATTCGTCCCACTTATTTCCTGTCAACAACAAGTTTGTTTAGGACGTGTTTATAAGCCCGTGAACATTCTTTGAGAGTATTTCGGGACAAACACGACGATATTATCTGCAAAGATAAAAGAAACTTACCTGAAGTTCAATGTTTAAAGATTTTTTTTAACCTCATCATCCTTAAGAACCATGTAACAAAATTTTGACAGCTTAGCAGCTTTATTCAGAAAACTTGGTTTTCGAAGGATAACTCGAAAATAACTCGAAGCCGCTTCAAAGTGATGAGCCAAAAGTGAAATTCAGTTTAGTCCATCTATCTGACATTTGATTGACAATATTTTTACGCAATCAATTACTTTCCATTTTTTTAATTACAAAACTCCTACTTCGTAGCGGACTCCCATTTTCAATTATCCCTTGAAATCCAAGTGTTCGGCATAAAAATGCTTAGCTGTCAAACATTTGTGGTACGGCTCTTAAATTAAAGTTCTCATAGCCGTACGGCAGGTTTTCCTTTGTATAACCGGTCTTAATAATATTTCCCTATCTACTATTTTCAGGTAACTGGAAATCTGTAATTTTCAAACTTAAAACTATCTGCGGTTACAGATCTTAATTAATTACCTATTTACATTTTATTCATTATTCTCTTTTACTGTGCAAAATTGAATTGAATTTAATATGATGTATGAAAAAATACTTTAATGTTATGTGCATGCAATAATTGGAATAAAATTTAGTTTTTATCGAATATTGTTTGTAAGCAAATTATTCATTAATTGTTATCGAAAACAAATTATAATTAATAAATTAAATAAAGATAATTAAACTAAGATATTATAATACAACTAGCCTAATAGTATAAAAACAGATAATCCAAAAAAAATACCAAAAATAAATTAAGGAAACAAAAATTCAAACTATATAGAAAAAACTAGCTGACCCGGCAACCGTTGTTTTGCCATTTAATTTTTTTTTATCACTTAGAGGTATGAAAAATAGATGTTGGCCTATTCTCAGACCTACTAATATGCTCACAAAATTTCATGAGTATCGGTCAAGCCGTTTCGGAGGAGTATGGCAACGAAAACTGTGACACGAGAATTTTATATATTAGATATCTCCCCCAGAGCTGCCATTGGGTATGGTGCCCAAAAGGCTGGCAGCGTTTCCTCTTTGTATGGCAAGGCTGATCCTTTGGCCGAGGAAGCTGCCAGCCCTATGGTCACCAGTGTGTTGAGCTAATCTTTTCTTCAGCTTTTTGAAGAAGGCGATAGCCTTGGAGCCCAAGGAGCCCATGGTTTCCACACCGAAAGGCACAAATATGAAGCTCTCCAAGAGGGCAGCATATTTGCGCATCTTCAGCGACTCGGCAGCGTCAGCCGCCGCACCAGCAACGGCAGAAGGTCGGCCTATATGTGATGGCGCCAGTGTGTCAACACAGGTGGCATCCCATATAAGCGAACGGCCCTGCCGCCAGGGAATGATTGTCATTCCGTCAGGTCTCTTGCCGTCATCACGAAATATGCCAACAGGCTCTAGTATTGCCGGCACATCAATGGCGACAAGAGATCTGCGGATGACATCATTCAAGCAGGCGTGACGGGAGACCCTGCCAGCACTAAACTGGCAAGAGAGACCATGGTGTCCAAGATCATTTACTAAATCACCACACTGACAGCGGTGGGGGTGAATCGTGCGAGCGCCAAGTCTCAGGGACACACATAATTGAAAGGAGATCTTGTCGAGCAGAGTCCCAACACTGGGAGAAGGGAGAGCTTGCAGCCAGTACCCAGACTCTGCCCGAAATACAGCCCTAAGGCGAGCACGCTCTGCAACACATCCCGAGCGAGCCAACAACTCGCCTTAGACACGCAAACAAAGAGGCTCGTCCAACTGTTTTTGGGAGGAATGAGCGGTGGGAAGGTCTGTCCTCTGGCAAGCCACTAACCACGCATTTGTCGCTTCGGGAAGGTACGCTGTCTCCGTTACGCCTGAAGAGCGCAAAATTTTGCTAAAGAGACCAGCGGTACCAAACGCCGAAAAAAGAAATGCTGGAAGGGCAATATCACTGACTCACCTGGTGCCAAGACCTCCAAAACAAATAGGAAGCGTGGCTTGATCCCAAGAACTGTCAGAAAAGTTACAGTTTAAAATTTTGGATAAGGTCAATTTGAGACAAGAATCAACTTTGGATAAAATTTCTGGGAATTTCCATAAATGAGCAGATCGTAATTGTTATCTATGTTATGTGACTTATAAATCATCATCACCATCCTCATCACCAGCCTATTATACGTCCCACTGCTGGGCACAGGCCTCACCTCAACTATGAGTTGGTGCGAGCCATACTCCACCATGCGGGCTCAGTGCGGATTGGTGTCTGTAAGGCAAGTGACCAACCTTACTGTCAGATGTTATTAAGCCGCCCGAGGGCCTCCGACAAGGCTTAACGATTAATATCTATCGATATTAACCGGGACTAACAGCTTAACGTGGCTTCCGAAGCACGGAGAGTTGCTTAACTTTTGGTATCACTACCAAAGCGCTGCAACCACTGCGCCACAACCACCTCTAAATAAAATAAATATGTGGCCTTATAAATAAAATAAATAGAAAAACCGGCCGTTACTTATATCGTTCTTAGAGGTGACGACAGTCGGTGACAAGGAACAGACTGTCACCTTTCGTCTGCAAAATGTCGTTACTGCATATTTTGTAAACACAAGTGTGTTGCATCACTGACTGAAGTTGATCTGTGCGTACGAGTATATTCTGTAGCCTGAATGACAACAGGTATAAATCTGGCGTTGAAATAGCACTTTTAGGGAAAAGTCAAAATAATAGGTCGCTTATGATCAGTTCTAAATGTGCCGCTATAGTTGCAAAATTTAAATAAAATATACTTATTATAGTTTAATAAAATGTAACAAATGTAAGCAATCTATTCATGCTATTCACACTGATTGCATATTTAATTTATTAGTATCGTTAATGGTATGACCAGAATTAATGAACCATCTTTTCCAGACTGCTGTATGACACAATTATATGGAATAAGAATAAAAATTGGCATTGAGCCGAGACGCTGGCGACATTTTTTGTGTTTCTGTTACAATTCAGCGTCTTTTCTGTGCATAAAACAATAGCAGATTTTACATGGATAATACTAGAATTAAAATTAATTACATTTAGTTACATATATAACACAAACGGGCCCTTGTAGCCGTTGTCCTGCCCAACCGTAGCGATAAAAGTTGTATAGTTTTCGTGGGCGTGGGACGAGATACCTGAACCATTTTTCGTCTTATCTCGGTTGATAATGACGGTCTTGTGGATTCTTGAAAATGCCTGTAATCCTGTCAGTTTGCGGTCAAACAGTCACAAGTGGCCTGTAATATAAATGTAATATATCCTACGATATTTACTAAGGAAATAGGTAACTACTACAAAGACTTGGGATTTTAACTTATAATAATTGTCCTCCTAGCCGATTTCGACCACGGCGGCCAATCTCAACAGAGATCAGCCAACTACGCAGGAGATATTATATTGCACAAGTGTGAGCGCAATACAAGTTCGGTGAGCCGGCAATCCGACATGACCGAAGAGAGAACAGGCGCAGGATCAACGGCTAAACATGCTTTTCGAGGCATGGGAGTGTAACACCGAGCTGTTTTAGAGAAATTCATGACTTTCTGTCATGAATTTCTCTAAAACAGCTCGGATCTCAGTTTTTTTTTTTGGATCGACCTGGGACTCGAACCCAGGACCTTTCGGATGTAAGGCAGAAACTTTGCCACTACACCAACGAGGCAGTCAAATTAATCCTGCGATATTTACTACGGAAATAGATATCTAGTCAAATTAATACTGCGATATTTACTACGGAGATAGATATCTAGTTCAAAGAATTAGGGATGTAACTTATTATATGTACGAGTATAACACATAATTTTTTCGTCTTGTTACAGATTATGAAGCCCCGCGCGGGGCAGGGCCTCGTACAGGCGCTATGTGGAGTGCGGGCGTGTTCCTCCTCACACAAATAGTGGTGTGTCAGTTTGCTACAGGTGAGTAAACATATTTTACCTTACAAGCTTTACCGAAAATGAGACACAAAGATTTAGGGAAAATATTTTTGTAGAAGAAAGAATCAATTGTCTGGGGCCGGAACTGTCTATCGAGTATCCGGCCTGTGTGTAGTCTCTCCACTACCCAGACATTGGTAAAGCCTGTTGTAATTTTAATGATTACTTTAAAAAAATTAACATGAATGTGATCTCTACGAGTATTTACAAAAGGTCTTGTTGTTAACTAATTCGTGGCGGATGGCAGTAGTAAGTATTAGAAAGACCTACGCGATACAAAGCTATCTTATTTTTTTACGTTTATCAAGCTTAGTAGCCTTCGTTTCTGGATATTGTTAGATTAAAAAAACTACGGGTACCCAACCATTTTGAAAGTTGAGGTAGGTTATATTTGTCAGTTGAAAAGGTTTAGCACATCAGTGCTAAAATGTTATTTCCAGAAATACTTACATTTATTTTACAATTTCTAATCGTTTACGTAATAATTCTAATGTAAACTAAAAAGTATGCAAGCTCAGAACATGTAAAATGGTCAAAAAACTGTTTAATATTCCGCATGGCTGGAGACGCACGAGGCGTGTCGTCTAATAGTATGGCGATGAGCTTGACAAGTGGGCCACGTCATTGTTCAGGGCTGCAGTTAGAAGTTGGCAAAATAAGACAAAGCAATTAATTGGTTAAGTTAATAATAGTCCTCCTAGCCGATTTCGACCACGGCGGCTAATCTCAACAGAGATCAGCCAACTACGCAGGAGATAATATTATAGTGCACAAGTGTGAGCGCAATACACAGGTGCACTCACTGTTCCATCACTCTGAAAGTTCGGTGAGAGGGCAATCCGACATGACCGGAGAGAGATACAAGTTAATACTCACTAACCTACAGTATAAGCATGATTACTAAGATACTACCACTACTTAAAATCTAGACACAAAAATAAATAAAAAGATACAGACATTTAGACAAAAGGCACACATTTAGTCCATTCAAAACAACCGTAATGGGAATAATTTAGTTACCCAAATCTCTAGCGCGTCGTAAAGTCGACACTTTCAAGTCGGTTTCAGCTGCGGAAAACGTAAAAATTCGAAACGAATGTACCCCTTAACGATTTCCTTTTGCCAACGGTTAAAGCACTGTCTGATGCACATTGCATTAACTTGCAACCGTCGAGCATATACCAAATAGAGTAGTAATAGTATTCAAACAACTAATTTTTATTAACTAGTAAGGAATCTGTACAACTGCATGTAGAGTATTTACTTCTTCAGAGCGTCCAACGAATGGTTTGAAGACTTATAAGCCGCCATTAGTTTGCTAGAGAAGCCCCTAGCTTAGTATTAAGGTAATCACATCAATGTGTCGCTTAGATTAATAACCTTTAAGTGTACCCAGAGGTTGTCGCGAGTTAACGCCGGGCAACGCCATCTACGCTTGAGGTGCACGACACACGTGCATGTGTTACAGGTGATCATTCCGAGCTGAGGCACTGTTTAATTTTAATACCATGAATTTTAACGCTAAAACAGCATTTCGCTAAAGATTACGATAAACCGATGTGAAAGTAAAACCGCTTGATATATTTATAAAAATGTATGTGACCTGTCAACCCGGGTGGACTAAAGTTCGATAGCCTGACGTATATCGGTTTGTCGGCTTATATACATTTGAAATGTCAATAAGCAATCAAGGTTCATCACGCCGCTTTGCACAACTTACTGTTCTACAGTCCAGCCTTTATACGCTAACAATAGGCTCGATGACACAAACAATCGTTGACATACTCTTTATAATCTTTCAAAACGATCTGCCTCCGTAGATTTTGAACGAAAGCACTCTCACACGTCACGCGCGAGACAGAAAATGGAGTCAATTGACTGAATGTTTATTGATTTTTGTGAAATTAGGAACATTTTTCTACAGCTTTAAGGAAATATTGTGTTTTTATTAACTTCATAATAATAATAATCATTTATTTCTCAATAAAATAAATAAATTAGTTTAAAAATAATTTATGGTGGGCTGATACCTGAACTAGGATGGTTCCTGTATCTCAGGTTATCAGCCCTCCACCCGCTAGTGTCAGGAGGTTATGTTTCTAAACACCATGGTCATGAAAACATTTACGTTTCGTGTCGCCATGGCTATTTTTACATTGTTTGTCTATTGGGTACTTGCTCGAGGTTTTCAGTGGATGACAATATTCGGAGCAGGGCAATGCAATTCTGTATTCATTGCGAGCATCGTTACGTTGACTGTACCTGCATTATGGCATCAGGGACTTCTGCAAGGGACCTTTGAATCACCGCACGTAAACATTGTTATAATCAGCTACGCCCTGTGGTACTTGACAGAAAGACAGGGCAAAACTGATTATAATATACGCCCTGTCCACAGTACACAGGGTGACAGGTAATGCTATCCATTCCTTGAAAGAAGAACTTATTTGCAGTCATTTAAATCATTTTTGACGCCGTGTCCGATTCTTCTTCGTTTCTCAGTTAATAAAGATTTGAGTATACGAAATTATGAAATGACAATGACTGATTGTATGGACTTCTTTTGGGGTGGCGGACGACCAAACCTTTTTCTGTTTGTAGCAAACACTATAACGAGCAATTTATATCATGGAAAGATATCTGTAAACTTAGGGAATGTATCGCATTACCTGCCATCCTGTTTAAGTAGTCGTTGGTAATTTGTGTTCTCAATTGACAAGTTATAAGTGACCTGATAGGAGTAGAAGTAGGAGGAGTACTCCGAGAGGACCCTTTCGTATTTTCAAGAGCTCCGTGCTTCCACATTTTGAGCCCACCATGGCGAAGCTAAAATAGGGAGGTAATGGTTTGGTATTGATATCATAGACATCAGCTAACATTATTATCTCTAGCAAATAAAAAATAGTTTTCGACTCAACGCAGACTTTCGACAACATAAAAACTGGCTCAAACGTTGTAAGTTTTCCGTTTATGTAGTTTATTATTAATTTAATTTTTTTGATGCTGAATTATTTTTCTTACAAGTTTAAGAAATAAGATCTTAAATATCTGTACGGTCTTATAATTAGAATTTATTTGATTGATTTTGGCTCTGACAGTAAATTAAAAAAAAAACACTATTAGTCCCAAAACGGTCCTCGCTAAGTATACGTCGTAGAAATATAAGTATAGCATATTACGAAGCCGATTTTCAGCGAATGTATGACTTTCAGACAGTCTTCTAAAATTTATTCTTCCCTTTACGAACGTTGTTGGCTATCTAATTATGTGTAGAGCTCAAGACAAGGCAGTATAATTCGGTATTCATAGCCTGTAGGCCTACATTTCGTATGCCCCAATAGTACCAAGCCGTTCTAATAGCTGGGCTTGTTGTCAATGACCGGTGAAACTTGATATGAAATGGCTTAGTTTAGGTTTTATTACAACAGAAAGTATCGAGAGTCTAGCAAATACGAGTGCAAGTCTGAATTATAATTTTGAGAAAACCCGATAAATGTACCCAACGTTCTCAATTATGCAGAAACTAACATCAAGACATTCGAGCAAATCAGTAATTAGTAAGCAAAATTTAAAAAAAAATGTTATAAGATAATTGCATAAAGGCAATACCTACTGAGATATTATTGCGATGACCTGGACACTTGTTTTGACCTGACTTGCAAACTTTTCTCAAGAAACTATAAGACTCAATTAAAAACAAAAACCATGCTACTTTAATACCCTTAAAGTAAAAAATAGGTTTAATTACGAAAGCCTTTTGGTTTTAAAACTTCCTTCTTTCTTCCAGAAAACCCTACAACAACGGAGGAAGACCAAACGGTCACATCATTCTACGCACTCAGCACCGGCATAGCACCAGCACCGATTCTCTTAAGACTGGGAAACTCTACCATAGACAGCACCAAGTCGTTCAAAGTACCTCAGCCATCGCAAGAGCCAAGGTCCTCGGTACCTCCAGTGACGTCACAGGCTTTTTCCAAGGCCGAGATGGTACCCCATGTGGTGTCAGTGAAGAATACGTACTTCGACCATGACAGGAAGTACGGACCGACGTTCGAAGATATTCCTGAAGGGAACATCACTAAGATAACGGTGCAGTTGGGCGAGGATGCGCACTTGAATTGTAGGATAAGTTTGCTACTGGATAAAACGGTGAGTAATTGTCATCTAGTAAAGGAGCCAAAGGGCTTTTTTCCGTGGATCCTGTTTCACTTCAGAATCCGCCATTTTTTTATTCTTGGTGGCATAAGTTGCTTCTATCATTCTGATATGATTTTTTTAAATATTATATTTTTACACTTTTAAAGATAAATGTTTTATTTATGAGAGGTGAAGCATACGAAAACCATAGTAACTAGCAGTCCGCCATAAAATATTAATAACCTAAAAAAGGGACTTAAAAAGTACAAGACATTTTTTCAGCAATAGTTTCACTCACAACAACTCCATTACCAAAGCCAACTCACAACGAACCGAAGGCACAATCAAAATGGAATAAAAATATACATTCGACCCAAATATTGCCATTAGCAGAAATCACTTGGGCGTCGATTTACAGAATCGTTTTTTCATTCCACAAGCTTGAAACCAACACAATCAAGCTTCATTAAAATACCATCAAGGAGTACCTAAAGCACAGGCTACACCTGCGGCTTACTGTCGACGCGACACGCGACTGTCAGCGATTTAGCAGCAGTGATTGGTTGATACGCTGAGTCGCGAGTCGTGGCGACAGCATGTTGCATGTTTGCTTTGTGTCTGAAGTTCGACATTATATACAAAACATAAGCAGCATTTTCATGACTATAACACGAATTCATTTAATAAACTAATTCTCTGTATTGATCGAATTCAAACAAATAAATACGTAGAAAACTTATCTCATTGAAATATATGAAATCGTTATGTACATTTTTATGTGGCTAATAAATTATTGGACGCGAGTGGATTTTTAGTAAATTGTAAACATAACATAAACTCTTTAATTATTATATTACTCTATTATATAAATTACTCTATTATGATCGTGGCATACTGCCATATTTTGGGCATAATATAATGAATATTCATTCAGATAACCTGAGCTACTTACACGTGTGTCATCGTTATATTTTCAGCGTACAAGTACACACTTAGCGTCACCCAACATCAGTCTATTAAGCTAAGAGCACTATAATCTGTAATGTTGAAGAGTTTTAAGCTGAGTGCGAGGGATATTTAAGTCTACGTCACTTGCTACCTTTCACACATGTGCTCAAGGCCTTACTTTGTCATAACCGTAATAATTGATGACGGTTTTTCTGGCCCTGTCACTCACCACAGTGACAGTTCGAGTGAGGACCTTTACCATAATAAACGAGTAACATAGAAGATTTGTCTTTTTGTAGCTTATTTTACTCGACCCTGGGAAAGCCACATGGCAGATTATTAGAAAAAAAAAATACTAAACTACCCTAAATTTACTTGGCATCATTTTAATTGCAATCAAAATAACATCAAACTTAAATTTAATACGCGAACACAATATAGAAAAGTAATTGCTAAGCTTCGTTTAAAAAAAAATGGGTCTCTGCCAATATATTTAAGACCCAAGAATATGGATCTCTGCCAACATACCTATATGCCCCAAGAATATATACCCCAGAACCAGGAAAAATGTTAAATACTAACACACCCTCAGTAATTTATTGACTTCGTTTATCAACCCCACACAATAATCCAACATATAAAACCTATAGCGCATAACCACCACGTACTCGCACTTTAGGAAAGAGCTTAAAGCATTCGCACTGTACATCTGCGGAGCTTTTACAGCACACTCTAAATAATTACAGCTCTAAGCTTGACACTTGTCAGAACTTATTTACTACATTTGAGTTTAGAAAATGCGGCAAGTACTAGTAAAAAGGCTTTAAAATTTCCGTTTTTGTAAAAGAAATGCTTTTATTATTAGTTTCGATCCGAACTGGTTTTTGTTTTACATTGCCAAAGCGACTAGTATTGCATTTATTTTAAATAATCGCATTTTTTTATATCACAAAAGCATGGCTACATTCATTATTTTTTGGTCTTCACCCAAATACTTCACACCTTTAATTATTAGGTTCGAAGAAAAGGTAAGTACAATCGCGTTTAGAAAGTGCTTACCATCTTTAGGATCAAAATTTATTGCACACAATTAAGCTACATGTTCTAAATGTCTGTTTCATAATCATTTGATGATCTATAGGTGAAGAAATGAGGTTCTTAGTCAAAAAGTTTTTGGACAATAACCTTGCCTATGAACGGTAACAAGTTACTTGCGGTAATTTTGGACTTTAGTAAAAAGTGTGTGATAAAGAATCTAACTGTAAAAGAGGTAAAACTGTCTGTCCACGACCGTACAATGTATTCCATGGTAAGATATTACAGACAATTTACTCCATAGTTAGCCAGCCAGAGAGCCGCCGTCTTACGCGCCATTTGTCAAATAAAACCAGGAAACTGATAACAGATACAAAACATGAAAAATTGCTAACGCCGACAGATATTTTTATTTCCCGTTTAGGCGGGCTGGCAACCGGAAAATATTCCACCATCAGCCCGGACGTAAAACACATACTTTTATCTCGTGATAAAACCGGGTTTTTGTCAAAATGAAGCAAAAATTCTTTGTGAATTTTTTATTGCCAAAATTTCAGTCAAACAGATTTTTACATAAATTTTTAAGGTTCATAATGAAAAAAGTTAATGTTCTCAATGCTAAAGAAAATATTTTTCCTGGGCACAATTCGGTAATACAATACTAGAGGCCAACATGCGGCTTCGTCCGCGCATACGTGTTTATCACAAGGGGTAAAAAGTATCCTACTCGTATCACCTAAGTCAATTAATACTCTGTCTGTTTACCAAGTTACATCGAAATCCGTTCAGTAGTTCCAGCGTGATTGACGGACAAACATCCAAACAACGAAACCTTAACCTTTATAATATTAGAGTGATCTTTCACTAAAACAAGCGATCGAACAAGTAGTCAATATCTAATGAACGTCCAATTCTTCAAATCCAATGCATTTCAAAGCGATCTAAGGCTCTGGAATACCATTTAAACGGGAACCTCAATTAATAGAGCAATCAAGATAAGAGTAGCTGGAATTCGGTAATGGCGGCAAAGCATTGTTACAAAGAACCCCCAATTATATGATCCTTCTAATAATTACCACAGATAAAACAGGCGCAGAAGGTTAATTCTTTACAAACATAGTAAAATACTTACAACATATCCATGTATTAACAAACTATCTTAACAGATTTTTTGCTGAATTTCAACGATGTGTTATGATTACACAAACAATACTACGTTGTGTTATATTTTTACATAGGTACATTATTTAAAACATATTTGTATCAGAGCACAAAAATCTACTTTCTATTTACACACAAATTCCTGTAGGCACTGTATAATAAATTTAAATCAGACTTTCAGTGTCATGTGAACTATTTAAAAGAATAATATCCGATAACTCACGTGGAAAATCAACACAGTGTTTGTGTAACGTCAAATACTTTTATTGATATAAATCACATTGGCTAAAACGTGCAGTTGTTAATTAAGCTTTGTTACTTTAATTAAAATTGCTTAACAATTAACAATCATAGGAAAATAAGTCTGCTTCATCAACCTAATATTGACTCATATGACTAAGTCCTGGTAATCATAACAACGGGGAAATACGTTCAAAGTGGAGTTAAGATATATATTTTTCAAAATGTTACATTAAATTATATTTAACCTTTTAAAATTGTTATAAGTTGCAAATGAGCTATAAACCTCTCTTGTAGTAGGCAGAAATGGAAAAGTCTACGTCATATGGTCGAACCTTCTTTGTGTCTTTACTCTATGACCATTACAAAGCACCCGCCCCAATTACGGCATCCTGCGAGTAATAACTGAAATCATAACGAGAATTCGAAATCGGCCCTTCGAGAGAACTTGGCAATTTCCAAATGTATCAGCCGGAAGTTTCTAATCTGTGACTTTGGGATGAATTCATTATGTCTCTTTTTCAATTATTTTAATTTATATTTGAAATAATAGTCCGTAATTCAAAAAGTTTTCAATTACATTCGGTTTTCTAACTTCAGTTACTAAATTACAAAGGAAATAATAACCGAATCAGTGTAACCTAATCATGTCTCTTTGTCAGAACTTTTGTTCAGTTTTTATTTAATTACACATATTTTCTGATTAGCTATACTAGAAACATAAACACCCACCCTATATTTTATAAATATAGTCAGTTATTATATTCTTCCCTTACGTGTAATTTAAACCTAGTACGATTTGACTTTATAACAACGGAATAAGGAAAAATAAAATATTTTCCATGACTTTTCTGGTTACGAATTTTTGATTATTTACACACAAAAAAAATAGTTACGGTAAGAATAGAGATCAAAACTAGCTTATGTTGCAGTGTCTCGACAAATAATAATAATAATAATCATAATAATAAATAAATATACAACTATATCACATATTATGTACATTGATCTGACTCCGTGGTATGTAACTTAAGCACTTGTGTTCAGATATCAGAATCAACAGTGGTATTACAAATAAACTGAAATAAATATTGTCTAGCAATTGTGCTGGTAAAATACACAATTCTAGATTTAAAGATGATATAAAATGTACTTGTGCTCATACGTGGAAATCTTTCAATCCGCTTAGAGCACAACACGAGATACACAAACAAATATATTCGTTCTATTCCGCGGAAAAATAAAGATCTTTGAAAGTTGTACAATGAAATGCAGCTCAAGGAAAGAATGAAAGGATAAACTTTCATAACGTTAAATAACAGCAAGCGCACACCTGCAGCGTACGGTTGTTGCCGCCACTCGCGACCGCGTGTCACCAATCACCGCGGCCTAATCGCTGACTGTCGCGAATCACTGCAACGTTTCATGTATATGACTCAAATACCTTCCTTTATACCTTCAAATTCAAATTTCTTTATTTGCTTTTAAATAGGGTACATAACATAAAAATGTGGTCGTAAATACATAAAATAGAGCTTTGACCTAGGTATTTAGCCATATAAAATAGCATGCAAAGGTTTAATATTAATACATTTATGGAGAAATTATTGAATAATTGATTTATTTAAATGTAAAGAGTAGAAATTATATTTGTACGTCAATTCTCTCATAAAGTTATTATAAGATTTTATTAAATTAGATTTTAACAACAGTATTGCTAGTGTATTCTGGGTCTTTTATGCGTCAAAAAATCGCATACTTATATTAATTAAGTATTTTTTTGCGTTCACAACGATATTTTTTAAATTCGAAAAGACAACACTTAAAAAAAAAATTTTTCGGCTCCGTTCATCAGGGTGAATTCGAACCCCCGACCTTTGGAAGTCCGGTCCAATGCTCTACCCAATCAATCAATCCCTGATGACCGGAGTCGTAAATATTTTTTTAAGTGTTATGTCTTTTGGAGCATACATACATTTTTATTAGTATTTTGTATATAGGTTTACGAGTTTATCTGAGAACGAAACTTTTTGTTTTTTACTACAAAAGGCATTTTTAACCCCCGGCGAAAGAGAAGGGTGTTATGAGTTTAAACCCTAATCTGTTTGTGTTTTTCTGTCTGTGGCATCGTAGAACCCGAACGGATCAACTGATTTCAGTGTGTTTTTTTTTTCGAAAAGTTACATAAGGTTCTAAGCTATGATTGGTTATAATCTATTCGTTGACGCTTACCAGCGGTTTTCTTGTAGCACATGTCATAGGTTTTTTCGTAAGGAATATTCGTTGTCTTGCAAGTTCTTATTAACAGCTCTTAAATAACTAGAAAATATTAATAGTTACTCTTGAGTAACAAGAAAATACAAGTATTAATATTTAAAAACGACTCACATTTTATTAAACGGGGGACTTGGATGTCTTTGTGCGTCAAAGTACAACCCCATATTCTACTTGCCACCATGAGTAACTTATTTCCACGAAACCTTCATACAAACTTCATACTCGTATAACCAACATAACCTTAAATATTTTCAGTAAAACTATTTAATTGATTTGGCCATTGAAAAAAAATGGGCCTCGTGAGAAAACTATAGTTGAGTCCACTTTCAGGTATCATGGGTGCGGCGGAGAGGGAGAGATGAAATGCCGGAACTCCTCACAGTTGGTGCTGTCACTTATGCGGCTGACAATAGGGTTTCTGTAGCTAAAAGGTACGTACTGTTTAACCGATTTATGCAGGATGGCACACCGGCCGTGCCATCCATTTCTTTTGTGCGTGGCGTAAGGCACGAGAAGCGTGTCATTTTGAAATCGATGGCAACTCCTTTATATTAAATATTAGAGTTACCTATTGAAAAAAAAACCGTTAATCAAACTCGTTTTCTTCGTTTATGGTTATTGTATGATTTAAAAAATACTAGGTGCTACCTAAACTTTTTAAAAGTTGCGTTAATTATGTAGGATGTAATTCCAAACAATACACTTATTTCGATTAGATTAAGATTTCTCGAACAAACCGGTCCTCTTGGCCTAGATTTCATATGCATACTAAAAGTATGCAAGCTAAGGACATCAAAAAATGGTCACAATACTGTTTTATTTTCCGCATGTCAGCAACTGTTTGTCATCGCGATTAGATTAGATTAGATTAGACCTAGTTAAGATTATTTTTATTTGATAGAGATGAATTACTTAAGCTTCAATTAGGTACTATCGTTTCTGTGGTCACAATAAGGCACAATTGCAACACGCTGTAATATCAGTGAACTGATAGAGACAGAATGACTTTTCAACCAATGTTGAGTGTGTTGACTTTACCACAGATCGTGCAAGCCTGACAAGACATCTGACGTCATCATCATCATCATCATTATCAGCCAAAGGACGTCCACTGCTGAACATAGGCCTTCCCCACAGTTTCCCACATCGACCGATCATAAGCGGTCTGCATCCAGTGTGATCCTGCGATCTTTACAAGGTCGTCTGTCCATCTTGTCGGTGGACGTCCTACGCTGCGCTTTTGGTCGAAGGGTCTCCAATCCAGAACTTTTCTACCCCAACGGCCATCAGTTCTTCGCGCTATGTGCCCTGCCCATTGCCACTTGAGCATACTGATTCTCAAGGCTATGTAGGTTACCTTAGTTCTTCTACGTATCTCCTCATTTCTGATTCGATCTCGTAGAGAAATACTGAGCATAGCCCTCTCCATTGGTCGTTGTGTTATCTTGAGCTTCTTTATAAGGCCTCCATTTGACGTACAAGCTGAGAAATATAAACACACTTAAAGAAAAATGGACTGCCACAGGCGAGACCTACAGCAGTCCACTTTTATTTAAGTGTGTTTAAATTTCACATTGTAAAGAAATTTGCATTGTTAATGCAAAAAAAAGTTACTTAGTACAAGCTGAGCCTTACATTACTAATAATTTATTTGTGTCGTAGGTACCCTGGTAATTGGAGGCTGCTCATCAGGGAAGTGACACCCGACGACGAGGGGGTGTACGAGTGTCAGATATCGACACACCCCCCGAGAGTCAGTAGGACGTATTTACATATTAATAGTAAGTAGAGTTCAACTATCGAATTTCACACAATTATATTTTTACAAAAAAAAACTTACTATCGGTGAATTTGCCACTACTGTTGTGGATTGAAAAATGCATAATACGAGTAAGTACTCGTATGTTTATGCTGTTCCTGACTTAACTTGAACCGCTCGCTCTGATGATTCTCAGTGAGTTGATGGTCATCAGCAGGTTAGCTATGAAAACTTAGGAGTGTTCTTTTCTTGTCAAAAGTAACAGAAAACTACTCGTTGAAAGTAACACCATGGTTTATGATTATTTTTAATAGCAACTAGCGGACCCCGCAGACGTTGTCCTGCCCTTTGTTTTAATTCTTCTTCGTCAGAGCCAGAGTTATGCACTTACCAAAACATTTTGAGATTCATTTTTATATAATAGACTAGCTAACCTGGCACACGTTGTCCTGTTTAATTATACACACTTGAATCACTTTATCTATAAAAAACTGCATTTAAATCCGTTAAGCAGTTTAATGTTCTAAGCATACACATACAGACAGAGAAAGACGTGGGAAGCGTTGCTTTATAATATTATATGTAGTGAGTGATTATGTCTCCTACAACTCAAAGTCCTTATATCTATTAGAAATTTGTGGTTAGCTAGCGACTGTTTTTTTTATCAAATTATTATTTACTAAATGCAAATATAATGAATTTGTCTATGACAAAATATTAAAACAAAACCTGACCTTGTGTCAGTCAAACCACTATTTCTCTAGCTGTGTGACTAAGCCTCAATTTAGTCTTTAATGATTTTTCATCTTCTCCAGCACCGCAAGTATCAGTGGTGGATGAGGCTGGTGGACCCCTAGCTGAGAAGTTTTACGAGGCGGAGTCGACCCTCGCACTGGTCTGCCGAGCCCGCCATGTTGAGACCCCTGCGGTCCTCACCTGGTTACATGAGGGACGGGCGCTGAACGCTGACACTACTAGAGGGGGCATCAGGTATGTAGTATGTTCTACTTGTTATGGTCCCCACAGTAGCTGCAGCAAGAAGGATGGCTATGCTCAAAAATTCCAAACCAACTAAGGATCCATTAGGTTCACATTTTTCTACTAGCTACATCTTGTACAGTATCAGGTGGGGATACTTAAGCAGCGCAGACATCAGCTGTGAATGTGGAGAACCCTTACAAACCAGGGCCCACCTCATTAGCTGTCCCGCGTGCCCGACCACCTGCTCGCGTGAGGACTTACTTGTTAGCAACCAGAGGGCTACCACGGTAGCCGCTTGCTGGGCAAGTAAGATTTAGCCCGTCTTGCCGACACGAAAGAAGAAGACTAGCTACATCACTTATATTAGATTTAGCAATAAAGATGGCCAAGATCGACAGTTTTAAATCTATAGTGATCATGTTTAGACTCTACAGAAGTTGTACGATAGCTCTAGAGGTGGCATTAGGTAAATAGCTCCTAAAACCCACTGCACACTGGTCTACTGGCATTACGTGCTCAGGCGTACTGTCGATTGGAATACTAATTTTCTCTCGGTCTAAATGTTTATCCATTTGCAGCCAAGATTTTCCAACCTACGCAGTAAACAGAGGCATCTAAATATTTAAAGATTAAAACAACTTTCAATTAGATATCTTGTTAAAAACATAAAACCATTATCTTTAAAATTATTAGAGACATTTTCTGTTGGAATGTTTGAAACTAATTTTTAAACAAAATGAGGCAGGCATTAAAAGCCGAGTTTTCAATTACAAACTAAAATAGCGTTTGGAAGATGTATTTAGAACAAAAGATACGAGAACAAAGAGTAATCTCAGTGGAATATTAAATTTAGGAAATTGTTGCCCTAGAAAATGATATTTAGGAAATTATTGCCGTCGTAAATAGCGTGTAACAAAAACTTAGAATGCGAAAAGATTTCATGTCAAACTGAGGAAAGCAGCCTTAATTTTATATTGACCTTAAACTATAACATTTCATGGTTATACATTATACCTTTTGCTACTGGTTGCGGATAGATTATTATTTTAGAAAAATACGCTATTATCTTATATTATGATACTATATCTATATATTATGTTTATTAATTTTTGCGTTATTTTATTTACCACAATTTAACCTTTCACATTTAATTTTCGCTGCACCCATTGCCTTCTTTCTGCATGACCTTGAGGTTGACTGGCAGAAAATGCTTTTAGCATTAAGTCCACCCTTTGTACATTTCTTGTGCAATAAAGTTTTAAATAAATAAAAAAAATATTATCGCCCAAAATACACGAGACCTGTACTTGTACCTGGGTTGCCTCTATTTTCAACTATGAAGTTCTGGCCTAAAAGATAAGGTAAACCTGCATATACGAAGATAATAACACTAGCTTGCTAGCTCCCTAGCATTATGGGGTCTTAGTCTGATTCTAAGGAACCTTAGATTCACAAGTTGTATGTATTTATTTGCTCAACGTACTAAAACTTCGCATCTCAAAATATAAATACAACTAAAAATATCTTTATTCATAATAACATTACATTTCTATATTACAAAAGAGGATTTCTTTTAAGTAAATAAATACTTGCGGTAGAATATCCCCCCTCTCCATATTAATTTAACAATAATTGACAAGATAAGAAAACAGTTATAAATTATGTGATATAATAACAGCTTGGTAATAATGATTGAGTATTAATATTTTTTATAT
Organism: Pyrausta despicata; assembly: GCA_963921415.1. Taxonomy (NCBI): domain Eukaryota; kingdom Metazoa; phylum Arthropoda; class Insecta; order Lepidoptera; family Crambidae; genus Pyrausta; species Pyrausta despicata. Next base: position 12,540,517 of record OY992861.1, on the reverse strand, counting down.
AAAAAATTAAGTAGTTTTATAAATTAAGTAATGATATTCTATTCAAATAACATTAAAATATTTGGTCGTGTGTGTGTGTGTTAATTTTCTTCTTCTAGAAATGCCTCAGTTCCTACATAGGTACATGATTTAAGAAATAAGGTAATCGATTTTTACATGTATATACGTTATTTGAGTACATATTTAAAATTTTATTTATCTGCACTAAGTAAAAGAATGAACGAAGAACTTTATTTTGCACATAATTCACCAATCTAAACGCATATTGTTGAATGGCGGCGTAAAATATTGTATCGTGCTCCACTTTTTGGAGTGACATTCTTCAATCATATTCCTGAGCCAAAAGAAATAAAGCCCAATAAAAATATATTTGACACCCCTACACCCACGCCGAGAGCCGAATTGCTTATAAATAAACAATGCCTTCGCCGGCCCACTCTGGCATTATTTGGAAACTTTTAAAAGTCTACAAGACACCCCTGAAAATTTAAACAGATGGTGTGATGCAGACCTTTAATAGGTGACTTACGTATAAAATACTGTATTTTTAAAAAAGCTCGAGAGGCATTTTTAATCGAAAACTTGGAACTCAAAGTTGTACGACTAACTTTATTTACACATGTAAGTAAAGAAGAAGCGGGTTCGATCCCCGCACAGTATAAGCATGTGTGTCTATGAAAATGTGTGTTTGTACTGGTCTGTGTGTTTTCTATAAATTTATTTATTTACAAAAAAAAGTATTTAAGTATGTTTATCCGTTGTCTAGTACCCATAACCTCGTAGTTTAATTTGGGACTAGAGAATTGGTGTGATTGTTGTGAAATATTTACTTATTTATGTGCGTAAGTAAAATCGAGTGGTATGGTTTGGGTCCCATGTAAAAGTTTTATTCAAGTACCAAATCATTCAATGAAGAAACGCTTACGATTAAGCTCAGGGCACACATTTGGCATATTATTGCCGCGAATCGCAACAGACATCGATTTGGCAGTAGTGATTGGTTGACACGCTTACAGTCGCGTGTCGCGGCGAAAGTTTACCGCAGGTGTGTGCTGATGGGTAGGTTTTGGATACTTTATTCAGTGATTTAAATCTCAATCATCCCTATATATATATATATGTGTGAATGTATGCTTAGATCTTTAAAATCACTGAACGGATTTTGATGCAGTTTTTTTTAATAGATCCCTTTTTATCATATGGATCAGTTACTAGTTCATCCACAGGTAACAAACCCAAAGTTTTGTTTACTTCTACTGAACATTTTCCGGCTGATTTTCACTATGTAAATATTTCGTTACAATAATTTTCAGGCACGTACCTAATAATTTACAAAGATACACCGTAGAACAGATGTTTTAGTCGGGTCATGAATTTTAATGGCTATATCCTTTTAAGTCTAAGATATTATTTTTTTGAATAACCGGACTCGCTGTCATGTTATTAATTCATGAAAATAACCAGTTACAGTAGGACTGCCTTTTAAAAAATCACTGCTATTCGTCCAAAGGTTGAATATACAATGAAGACACTTTGACATTTCTAGTTTATGGATGACACCAGAATTGGATGGCAGGTCTATTGCATAGTAAAAGTGTATTGTCTCACTGAAGAACTTAATAATCCTAGATCTCATCAGCCTATCTAGGTCCCACTTCCTGGGCAAAGGCCTCACCTCAACTATGAGGTGGTGTTTGTAAGGTAAGTGACCAACCTTACTGTCAGATGTTATTAAGCCGCCTGTGGGCCTTTGACCAGGCTCAACGACTAATATCTATCGGTATTAACCGGGACTTATTAGATATTAGTCGTTAAGTCTTCATCAAGCCTAACAGCTTAACGTGCCTTCTGAAGCACGGAGATGCTTAAAAATAGACGTCACTGGTCATAGACGGTGGTCAGAATGATCACCCATCCCAAACATGACCGCGCCTTAGGTTGCTTAACTTTAGGTATCACTACCAAAGCGCTGCAACCACTGCGCCACAAGCACCCCTAATAAACCTAGATGGTAGCTACTTTTCCTGAAGATATTGTACCTTGTCAGATTCTTTTTTCTGACTTATAACGGCGGAGCGTGTTTTATTGCGGGGTCTCCTAGAAATAATGAATATGAGTCCGTATACTAATAATGTAGATATAAGTACGGCCTAACTGTTGAATTCATCATAATTTCTAAAAGTTGAGGAATAATAATAGTTCTCCTGGCTGATTTCGACCACGGCGGCCAATCTCAACAGAGATCAGCCAACTACGAATGAGATATTATAGTGCACAAGTGTGAGCACAATACACAGTCGCACTCACTGTTCTCTCAGAAACAATTTTCGCTCGACCAGGGATTCGAACCCAGGACCTCTCAGAGGTAAGGCAGAATCTTTGCCACTACACCAAGAAGGAAGTCAAGTTGAGGAATAATAAAATAAATAAATATTTCTCAACAATCACACCAATTCTCTAGTCCCAAAGTAAGCTAAGAGGCTTGTGTTATGGGTACTAGGTAACGGATATACATACTTAAATATATTTTTTTTGGTAAATAAATACATATTATACATAGAAAACACCCAAACCAGTACAAACACACATGTTCATGCACACTTATGCTTGTACTGTGCGGGAATCGACCCTTGGTTTAAAAGTCCGACATGCGGACCACTGCACCAAGCGGTCGTCATATACACAAACAAAGATACAAATAAAGATAAAATGAATGTAAAACACCAGTTGCATTCTGAGAAATAGAATTCGAATTCTAGTTCAAATTCTAAGAAGATAAGTAAGTCGAAGTTCCAAATGAATGGGACCCTTGTCTCCAATAGAGTGAATAACCGACCAGGCGTCTTCTTATGGAAGTAGGTAGTACTGTCTCGATGCCAAGAACCTTACCCATGTTACACAAGAAATCAATACTGTCCGTTTGAACTATTTTAAGTTACTTGTTCATTAGTACACGAAAGCATAGGTAATCAACTTTATTTTATCTTAATCAAATGTTATACCAAAGTTTATTGCATTAGATGTCATAATTAAGAAACCGTTGGTAAAAAAGTGTTGCTTGTGGCGCAGTGGTTGCAGCGCTTTGGTAGTGATACCTAAAGTTAAGCAACCTAAGGCGCGGTCATGTTTGGGATGGGTGACCATTCTGACCATTAAAGTGACGTCTATTTACAAGCATCTCCGTGCTTCGGAAGGCACGTTAAGCTGTTGGTCCCAGTTCATATCGATAGATATTAGTCGTTAAGCCTGGTCAGAGGCCCTCGGGCGGCTTAATAATATCTGACAGTAAGGTTGGTCACTAACCTTACAAACAACCCCTCCACCAATCCGCACTGAGCCTGCGTGGTGGAGTATGGCTTGGACTACCTCATAGTTGAGGTGAGGCCTGTGCCCAGCAGTGGGACGTATATAGGCTGAGGAAGGAAGGATTAAAAAACCTGGCTATAAATACGAAACTTTACTATGTTTAATTGCATAAGATTTCTCACTATCATCAAACCACAAGCTAAAATCATGGACTGCAAACGCAAGAGCACATATGCGCATTTCTGTCGCCGTGATTAGCGACTCACAGCGTTTCAAAAAATGGCCGCAGATGAATTTGCAGACATTTTCACGAATCGCAGCAACAGTGTTCCGCAAATGTACCCAGGGCCTAAGACAACTTTTGGAGACATTTTTTTAGATTACCGGTCACAAAAATATCGGTTTGTAAGTGGCATAGCCTTATGTGAAACCACAATATAACTTTTGTTCTCCCTATATCATCTAAACGGTACGTTAAGCTGTTGGTCCCGGTTAATATTGATAGATATTAGTTGTTAAGCCTAGTCAGGGGCCCTCGGGCGGCTTAATAACATCTGACAGTAAGGTTGATCACTTACATTGCGAGCACTCTCCGCCACTCCGCACTGAGCCCGCGTGGTGGAGTAGGGCTCGGACCACTTTATAGTTGAGGTGAGGACTGTGCCTAGCAGTGGGACGTATATAGGCGAAATGATGATATCAGCTAAACGAGGTAAGTGACATCAAATTACATTAACCATGACTATGCTGTATGTAGCGTAATTATATAGTCGACAATAACTAAGCACATTAGGATTAGACATTATTAATACAAGTTCACTTAAGCCTAAGGTTCCTACTTTAAAAGACGATGTTTGTACTGTCGCCTCTACATATCACTATCAGTCATATGGATAAAACAGCGTGAGCGAGTGCAATAGAAAAGATGAAAACATAGATATTGTCTCACCGACTTAGTAGGTTGGATTAGGTCATCAAAAACCCGGGGGAGTTTCTGGTCTCCTACCGGGCGCGTCCACAGGTGGCGGATCGTGGAACGTCGTACAGATATGTACGGTACCGGACTTTTCCGGCGCGGACCAAAATCAGGATCAAACCGTAATCCTCACTGAGAGGAGCGGGGGTTAGCTTGCAAAACCGCGAGGAGACAACCTCTATAAAAAACTTTCAGGGATGCAGAGTGGACCTCAGACTTCGCTGCGGTCGTCTCTGACATCGATGCTGCCCTTGTGATCAGTCCGGTGTGCGGTCATGTCTCGTGCGCCGGCCACTTGGGTAGGGGGCTTGCCTTAATTGGCCGGCCCAAGTGGAGTAAACCACAATAAAAAATCCTCAAAAGTCTCGATGTTATGGTGCGCGACATCGGGGCGCCCGGCAACCGGGTGGTCGGCTGAGACAAGTCGGCCCGCGTGCGACCAACCCTGGGGCTTTCCCGCTCCCCAGGTGTATTAGGGTTACCTCGGTAGGCGGGGCAATGCCGAGGTGGACTTTCACTTCCCTTGCGGCTCGTGGGACTACTATGGACATACTAAAGAACCCTAAAAACCAAAACAAAATTGAAGACGACGTGATGCCCGAGAAGGGCGGAGCAAATGATGACCTGGCAACCTTGAGGACTCTGAGAGACACAAGCGACACGGAATTGGAAGACTCGGCAGTAGAAACGCGTGCACAAAAGGCGCGCGTGGAAACGAACAACCCCCGAATGACGACAAGGACCTTGCGTGCGTCCATCATGCAAAAGTCTGGATCAGCTTCTGAATTAGGAAGCGCAGAGACGTTGGTTTCGGAGCCAACAAAGACACAAAAAAAGAAGAATGGGAATTTACTTCCCACTGCATCGGCCGCTTCTCAGCGGTCGGTATATTTGAAGGACGCTCGGAAGCGACCCCGATCTTGCACTGCTAGTGCCACAAGTAGCGAACAGGAGGATTTTGGCTGTGTTTCAGACACACCGGAGGCCTCAACCAAGAAGACGACAAAAAAGCGCGGCACCAATCCGGCCGCAAAGAGAGGTCGCGGGCGACCTTCGACATCGACGGCACATGGCGTCGGTCTCGCTGAGGCAAAGAGGGAGCTCAGTGCCCAAATGCGCGACCAACAACGCCTCGACTTAGAGGAAACCGTCGCCAAGCGGAACCAGGAGACGCGCAAGGCGCGAATGCTGCGAGGCTACGGGGCTGACTACCCGTATAATCTATCGAACGTGCCGGCGGACGATTTAGCTCAACTGGCAAAAGAAGACGGGGAAGAAATCATTATGTTCTCCTCGAAGTCCTCCAACATAAAGGGGACTTTTCAAAAGGGTCTAAAAGAAAAGGCCCTTTCAATGATCGCAGTCGCCAACGAATTGGCTAAAAGAAGTATCTCGAACGAGACCGAACGATTGAAGGCAATTGTAGACCGACTTTTGGTTCGTGTCACAGAGCTAGAGGAAGAGATGGGCCGACTCAAATTGAGCAACTCCACCGAAGCGACACTATCATCGGCCTCTATCTCTCTAGACCCCGCACCCACACCAATGGAGACAGGGCTGACAAGACCGGACGCAAACCTTCGCAACGACCTTGAGGGAACTATCCAAAGGGTCGTCCAAGGGGTCATCCTTGAAGAGCGAAAGTTCACGAGAACTTTGCTCTCGACAATAGAAGATCGCCTTCTGCCAAAAAAGCAGGTCCCCCGTCCGTCACTTGCAGCAGACAGGAGGGCTACAGCTGGAGCAGAAGTCTTCAAGGCTCCTACCGTGCCTAAGACTAAGGCTAGCTCTTCCACCAAGGGTAGAAAGGCCTCCTCGGCCAAGGCTACACCCGTCAGGGAGACAACAAACGAGGTTGGTCCATCTTCGGTCAATTCGTTTGCAGCTGTAGCTGCCACAAAGACAAAAGCTTCCACGGATGTTCTCCTACCTTCGACCACGCCAGCCAATGATGGCTGGAAAACAGTGCAGAAGAAGAAGAAAAAGAAGAGAGTGAAGAAAACCGCAGATTCATCCGTAGCCTCCGGTCATATCACTCCAGCCAAAGGAAAAAACGCCAAGGGCAAATCCACCGCTGCTCCTGTGACAGATAAAAAGCCTGTCAAAAGGACACCAGTGATCCCCAAAACGTCTGCCGTGGTCGTCACTCTTACGGAGAACGCCACAAAAAATGGAGAGACATACGAATCTGTGCTGAAACGGGCTCGCATGGATATTCAGTTAGGAGAAGGTAAACTACCTCCTGCACGCTGTCGCCTGACCCAAACAGGAGCTCGACTTTTTGAGTTTCCCGGGGATCGGAGCGCAGACCATGCGGAAAATTTTGCTACAAAGCTGGCGGAGGCAGTGGCGGGTCTGGTTAAAGTAGCTAGACCAATAAAACGCTCTTCACTGGTGCTATCAGAACTAGACGATTCTATCACCGTTGAGGAGATAGTGGCAAAACTGGCGTCGATCGGGCAATGTAAACCCGAAGATATTAAAGCGGGGCAAATCCGCGTTGGTCGCCGTGGTATGGGAACATTAAAGGTACAGAGTCCCGTTGCAGCGGCGAAAGCGGTCATCGATAGTGGCCGACTCCTGATAGGTTGGAGCTCAGTCACTGTTAAACTTGAGGACGAAAGACCGCTGCGTTGCTTCAAGTGCTTCGGTGTTGGGCATACGCGTCCTGCCTGCCCGTCCAAAGAAGACAGGAGCGAGACATGCACCCGATGCGGCAAAGCCGGACACAAGTCCAACGAGTGCTCAGCCAAACTGCATTGTGCGGTTTGTGCGGAGGCAGGCCTGCCTACGGGACATTACATGGGGGGACTAAAATGCAACCCCCCATCAAAGAAGGGAAAGCTGCGGGAGGCTATTCGGCCCACTGCCAAGATGGCTACTTCAGCCACCACATTGGATGAGGATCAAGGAGAGATGTCTGAATGATGGATAGTACATTCAGACATCACAAAATTTTGGAGGCAAATATCAACCACTGCCGGCCGGCCCAGGACTTGTTGTTCCAGATCATGGCCGAGCAGTTGGTTGATGTGGCGGTAGTTGTCGAGCCTTATTCGATCCCCGGGCATTGGTTGGGCGATCGTGACGACCTGGTGGCGCTGGCGACGCGGCCTTCCGCAGATTCCCATCCTCTCTCTTTCATCGAAAGAGGTCCCGGATATGTGGCCGCCGCGTGGAGAAATATCGTCCTTATAGGAGCGTACTTCTCCCCTAATCGTCGTTTGTCGGATTTTGAAGATTTCCTTGAAGTCCTTGCTTCTATTGTAAGGAGAGTTGCTCCTCGTCAAGTGGCGGTCATCGGCGATCTTAACGCTAAATCAGTGGCCTGGGGCAACCCAGCCACCGATCCAAGGGGGGCCGCCTTGGAGGAGTGGGCAGTGTCCACAGGGTTGTCCATTCTAAACAGGGGAACAATGCACACATGCATCCGCTACAATGGTGGATCGGTGGTAGACGTGACTTTTGCTACACCCTCGTTGGCGGCTCAAGTACAGAATTGGAGAGTAGATCCTTGCGAGACACTGTCGGATCACAGATACGTGTGGTTTGAGATTGTCTCCACCCAGAGTGTTGGACATTTACAACGTAGAGGCTCATCCCATTTTCCTCGATGGGCTCTTACGCGGCTAGATGGAGGTCTTGCCAGAGAAGCAGCCTTCGTGGTGGACTGGCTGTCCCCGCCGGTTGAAGATAACGTCGACGTCTCTGCAGCGCAACTAAGAAGCTCGTTGTCTGAGGTTTGTGACATAAGCATGCCTAGATCTCGCCGGCCCCCGCCCCGTCGCGCTGTTTACTGGTGGTCGGATGAGCTCTCCACAATGCGAGCAACGTGTGTCGCCGTTAGGAGACAATACACACGTAGCCGGCGACGCGCCCATCGCGATCTTTCGGCTGAGAATCGTCTCTACGCAACGTACGTGGGCGCGAGACAAACTTTCAAGGCGGCAATTGCCGCTGCTAAAGATAGCGCTCGCGAAGAACTCCTAGAGGGTCTCGATCGCGATCCGTGGGGAAGGCCATATAAGGTGGCGCGGAAAAAATTACGCTCTTCCGGCCCCCCACTCACCGAGACGCTCACACCAAGGCTGTTGGGAGAGGTTGTTAAGGCCCTTTTTCCGGTGCGTTTGGGCTCTTTCACACCACCAACGATGCTCCCCCCACCGCGTAGCAGACCCATAATTGACGAACCACCACCCGTTATTTCCCAGGAGGAGCTCAGTAGTGCAGCCGAACGTCTACGTGCCAAAAAGACCGCCCCAGGACCGGACGGCGTTCCAGCGAGGGTAGTCTTTATTGCTACCCTCCAAATGCCCGATAGATTTAGGGAACTTTTCGGACGATGCTTTACGACCGGAAAGTTCCCTAAACCCTGGAAAGAAGGACGTCTATGCTTGCTCCAAAAGGATGGAAGGCCGGCTGATGATCCGGGTGCTTATCGGCCCATAGTATTGCTTGACGAGGTTGGGAAACTGTTCGAGAGAATAGTCTCCCAACGCATTGTTGAGCACCTATCGACGGATGGACCGGACTTGTCTGAAGCACAATACGGTTTCAGGGCAAAGCGATCCACCATAGACGCTCTAACACGTTTGAAGGAGATCGTCCATACAGCGACAGAGACAGGGGGTGGAGTAGTTGCGGTGTCCTTTGACATAGCTAACGCGTTCAACTCCATCCCCCACGCAACGATACGGGAGGCACTCATTTACCATAGAGTGCCACCATACCTATGCCGCCTCATCAACGACTACCTCGAGGGCCGCACTATACTGTGGGAGGACAGAGATCGGACACTACGAAGCCACGCTGTTGAGGCCGGGGTTCCACAGGGGTCGGTCCTAGGTCCACTACTGTGGAACATCGGGTTTAACTGGTTACTCCGAGGTAGCCTTCTCCCGGGCATGAGTGTCATATGTTATGCAGACGACACTCTTGTCACAGCCCAAGGGAAGAACTTTGAGGAAGCAGCTCGCCTTGCCTCCGTGGGTGGATCGCTCGTAGCCAGCAGGATAAGGGTGCTTGGCTTAAAGGTTGCGCTGTCTAAAACAGAGGCCGTGTTCTTTCACGGCCCCAGACATCGCATACCGCCAGACGCGCACATAACAGTAGGCGGTGTCAGGGTGGCGGTAGGGACTCAGATGAAATATCTGGGTCTCACCTTAGACTCTCGCTGGCGTTTTGGTCCGCACTTTCGCGGGATGTCAGTGAGAGTCATGAAAGCAGCGGATGGACTTGGTTGGCTCCTTCCGAATTTAGGGGGTCCCAGTGCCAAATGTCGGCGTTTATATGCTGGCATTTTGAAGTCCATGGCATTATACGGGGCGCCTCTATGGGCTGAGTCTCTCTCTAGGAGGGACAATTTAGCACTTTTACGGCGACCGCAAAGAGCTATTGCACAACGAATAGCAAGATGCTACAGGACCGTTAGTTATACCACGGCCTGTGTACTCGCAGAAACCCCTCCATGGGACTTGGAAGCGGATGTGTTGGATGCCGTTTATTCCTGGAGGGCAAACATGAGGGCGCGAGATGAAAATCCCGCCCCAAGGGAATTAAGTGCTGTTCGCCAAGAGGCGCGCGATATTCTCCTTCGCCGCTGGCAGAGGAACATCGCTGACGCACCCGCTGGTCGCTGCACTCTCGATGCACTCGAGCCAGTACTGGAGGACTGGCTCGAAAGACCCCACGGCTTCCTAACATATCGGTTGGCACAGGTCATGACTGGGCACGGTTGTTTCGGGGCGTACCTGCATCGAATCGGACGAGAGGAGTACCCGTGCTGCCATGCGTGCGGTGCGGAGGAGGACACGGCACACCACACTCTGGCCGTTTGCCAGGCATGGGCCGTGCAACGCAGCGCACTAATCGCCGTGGTAGGCCAGGCACTGACACTTCCCAGCGTGGTTCAATCCATGCTGGGGAGCGAAGAGGCTTGGGAGGCGGTAGCTTCCTTCTGCGAGGACGTGATGTCGCGGAAGGAAGCTGCGGAGCGCGAGCGGGAGCAAGATCCCCTCGCTCCAGCGCTCCGCAGACGAAGATCAGGGCGGAGGAGGCGAGCGTTCGTTCGAACCCTGCCACCCTTACAAGGTGTTGGAATGCAGTTCCCGGGTGTGGGGGCACCCTGATCTGCCTACACGGCCTAACTAGGCCACTGACGAGCGGAAGCGCCTTAGTACCCAAGCACGCTTCCGCAACCCCAACACCAACAACAGCAACAACGGGGGGCAAGAAGAGCCTTTAAAGGCTTCGCTGGGTGGTTCGCGGAGCAAGGATCACTGATGCCCGTGGCCGCCCGTCAAGGCGATGACGGGGTACCGCGGGGTTTAGTGGGTAAACCCCTGGGTTCACATTCCCAGGAGCAGTGTCTCATAGGACACCGGGAGCCCCACACACGGCCTTGTTCAACCAGGACAGGGTTAAGGTGCGTAACGCATTCCCCGCGAGAAAAAAAAAAAAAAAAAAAAAAAAAGGTCATCAAAAAAGGATCATGAAACTGGGATCAGAAAAGGAGCTTTGTATAAAATATGCATTAATCTTATCTAAAACCATTAATTTTAACTTACGGAGTAACTACTATTTTTGCCGAGTAGTTATATAATATGAAGCCACCAACCCGCACTGAGCCAGTGTCTTTGAACCACCCCATATGAGAGGTGAGTGCCCAGCAGTGGTAGGACGTTATAGGCTGATGAGAGAGAGATAGGGGAGATGAAGTTTGTGTGTTAAAATTTAAGAAGAACATACAATAATTATAGTTACGTTTTAAATAAATTCATTTTAACTTTCTTTGTAAACGCTTATTACGAGTATGACCGTTTTTAAGTAGGTGCTCTCCTCAATAAAATGTATTAAAATATATCTCTATTTCAATTAAAATTTATACACATAGAGCCTTGACCCAGATACCTTGAACTTATCTACAAAATTATTTGAATTAAAGTTAATTTTATCAAGTATTGCAGACAGATTTAAGCTAAAACTACTTCGCTAATTCAAATCCCTGTAGACATTATGTCTAGAACTAAATAATAATATGATTTCATTTGGCCAAATTATTGAAAGTCACTTTCTTGTCTTTAAAAATAGTATTTGATTTGAAAAACATGTTACACAAAAAACATGTTAAATGGATGTTAATTAAATTAAAGTCAAAATCTATATTTGTTTTTATTTGGGATGGTTTTGTTCTTGATCCAAAACTAAACCCAGCGAAGCATTTACTGAGTCGACGATGGAGCTCGCACAAAAGATGCCTACTACGTTTGAAAATTTCTAGTTTATAACTGCTGGAAAACACTGACGCAGGTAGTGAGTTCCGCTCTTTTGCAGTGCGCTTTAGGAGTGTAGATGAGAAGTGCTCGGTTCGAATCGGTAGTATGGATGGTATCCCGTTGGGTGGATCGATGGTAAAACCAAAAGGTATGAGTAGATAGCGGGTCACATGAAGTCGCAGTAGACGACATGTTTTCGCGATACTTGAACAATATCAATTACAATGTGTACGAAATACCCTCCTTAGTTAGCGACGTGATTCATACAAACTCTAAAGCCTCATGTAGCCCGCGACTTGTCTTTAAATGTGCATCTGGTACTGCTTTGACAAATTCGTCGCCACTCATAAGTAACATATAAAAAAGTATTAGCCTGTATAAAAATGTTTAAAAGCTGAAATAACGTAAAACTTACGCCCGTTCTTTTTAAACTAATTTCGTTTTTCTCGAAAGCACATTATTGTTGCCGCTTTACGTTCCTACCAACATTTCTATTCGTACTCTGACTAATAAATTTAACAGGAAATCGTCCTGAAAGTTAAAAGATAAACACTTGACAACTCAAAATTCTAAAACAACATTAATTTGTAGGTACTCGTAGTAACAATTTCATAACCCGTTGTCGAAGTTGGGTACACGTGTAAATAAGATAAAAATACATTTATTAAACGTAATAACGTTTATCAAACTTCTTCAAGATCTTATTGTCCATAACAAAAATCAATTAAACAGTATGTCCTGTGTAAAAACACCATCAATTAAAAGTTAGAGATAGCATTGGTGAAATAAGCGAAGCAGCTTCTTTATGATAAGCTTGTGTATGAACATTATTTCTTGTGTATAATTTGTGTATACGTATAATCTATAAACACATTTCTTAGGGCTCGATGTGACTGGTATTACTTATGATAAAAGTCCCAATTTTTAATTTTCCCAAAAAAATTGGTTGCCTGTAAAGTCGGTATACGCGCGAAAGTTTTACGTGACAACGACTCTGAGTGGTAAAATAATTTTAATGTGAATATTCATTCGTATAACATGAACCGGTGTGTATGCCTATCTCTCTCTCTCTCTCTCTCTCGCTCTGTCTCTCTCGCGCGAAACGTGAGCGGAGCAGCGTAACGCAGTTTCTTGAGGTGTCACCCGGCAAACCAATTTATAAGACGTTGTCACGTCAAAAGGCAGTATTGTAACATTAGGACTCAGTTGCGAGTTTTTAAATATTACATATTATTGGACTTTCAGTTTTGATGTTTATCTGGGACCATATTAAGATCTTGCAGCGTTCATTAACTACTGGTTATGGGGTCTACACTGACTCTGAGCTGATTCAGTCAGCTCTTGATCATGGCTCTGTGCAATCCAGCCGAAACGTCGAGCAGTAAGTACCTAATACCCATTAAAATATATCGCGTTTTGACCCGATAATCAGTAGTTAGTGTTAAAATGCAACGCGAAAGTTTAAATGTTTTAAAAAAAAAGTACAACATCATGCTTAGCAGAGCTTCCGTTTAACCGTGGTTTCCGTGGTTAACCTGATCGTATTGCCTCTGAACAAGATTTAAACAGCCCCAGAAAACATTACTGTCTGGGTTTTGCAATGAAATTGGACTACGACTGTAATAAGATAAATAGAATACTGCATATTTATAACATGTCACTTGATGAAGCTAAGAAAAAAAAATCGACTGGTTGCGACAGATGGACTATACCGACACTGAAAAAGTACTAAAGGACAATGCGCTTTTTTCTATGGGATTTCGACCATGATTGCGTCTCGTCGAAATTAGTGTCAAACCAAAGGGAATAATATCTGGATGTTGAGGTAAAAAACTTATTACAAAACAATGCGGGAGTTTTGAACAATGTTAACATTAATAAGTACCTTTTGAGGTTGTGTGACAGGAGTACCTATGGCTCAAAAATGAGGTGTTACACAAGTACATTATACGTTTATTTGATTTAAGAATACAGTACATAACAGAAATTCGTTTTCCTTTCATGATCTTAGCTTTTTATTTTTAATCAGACATCATGATATGTGCTGATCGGCTGCGAATTAGAAAAATGCTTTAAGGTACATAGTGAAACAGAAATAAGAAAAACAACATATTTAGATTAGTTTTATTTTTATTACATTAAATGCCTTCTTCAAAAATACTGTCCAGAAATGCTGCTGGAGCGGATATATCATTAAACCGGCCCCAGCTCAAATACCACACCACAGTCATTACGTGCGCGCAACATCCAATTGTTATTTTGCCAGATAAGCAATTGCAGCAGTAGCCAGTTATGGCGTTTAATGTATTTGCTACGTAAGACTCCCTGCTTATTAAAATATAAACAAAATAGGTGCGTCCACCAACATGCCTCGACTTTATACGTGCTCTTATAAGATAATTATTTGATCCTAATGCCAGGGGAATATCATCGTCTATTTCGTTGTTTATTTCTACTGCATACGTACCAGACGACCGAATATCCGAATATATACCGAACTTTGATCCTGAACAAACGCTGTGCTAACTTCTTTTTCTTAATTTTTCTAATTTTTTTAATTTTTTATTTCTGATTTAATTAAACAGATTTATTAGTGTAATTTGATTTGTAATCTTAATAGGCTGTGCTACTAAATTAACATTTTTGTAAAATCGATCTTTGACATAGATTTTTTTAGAGATCCAATATTACTGTGATTCGCGGCATTGTTAAACGTAAGTACCTAACACGTTAGATAAGAATACTCTGAAGAGCAGCTTTATCCTAGCACAAGTTTTACTAACTTAAATGGGTAAGGCCTATTGTTTTACTGATAATCTAACGTGTTTTTAAATAACTTATTTTTTTGCATTTTTGTACGACAATCTCCGTCGCTAACTTGGGAATCTAATAAGGCAAGAAACTTTTCAGTCAGGTTTTATCAAACCAGCTTCCTTAACTAAAAGTTTAACAGCTGATAACCAGTGTTAAGATAGACTAAAATTTAACATGCCGAAGCATAGGGTTGCTCACCTGAACTATTAAGATGAATCTACTGATACTAGCTAGTGGTGTTCCTACGCCTTAAAATAAAACCGACTAAATAAAAATGTTTCAACGTTATAAAAGCCTAAGCATATGAATGAGTACTGCTTGTCAAACTGAATTAAGACAAGAAAGAACATATTATTGTGTCTCTAGTATACTTTCACCGCGAAATCATCGCAACAGTGTGTTCCTAAAGGTTTATAAGAGCAAATATTAAAGAGTGGGTCGGCAGTGTTTTCGTAAAAGGAAAATTGATTTCCCCTCTTTAAGTAAAACCTTCAAATTTGATACAAAGTTCGCAATCGCATCACACCTTAAATGTCACGACCACTTTGGTTTAGTGGTCAAGAAGTTGACTATTAACCAAGAGGTCGCGGGTTCGATCCCCGCACTGTACAAACATTTGTGTGCATGAACATGTCTGTTTGTACTGATCTGGGTGTTATATGTATTATTTAAGTTTATTTGTAATTACACTATATAAAATAAATTAATTAATTTTATCTCTTGTCCACAGCGTGAAGACAGAGCAAGTACCGGGGGGTGCTGACAGCTTGCTGCGACTTGCCAGGGTCAACAGCACAGACGCTGGGAACTATACATGTGCTGTGCGCGGCGCGAAGTCACACACAGTCACTGTACACGTGCTCAACGGTAATAATCCAACACTTGACAGATTTTACTGCTTCTGAATCTACTATTACCTGACAGACTGGTTGAGGCAAGTCATTGTCGACTCAGACTCATCAGCCAATCTAAGTCCCACTGCTGGGCACAGGCCTCACCTCAACTATGAGGTGGTCAGAGCCATACTCCACCACGCGGGCTCAGTGTGAATTGGTGTGTAAGGTAAGTGACCAACCTTATTGTCAGATGTTATTAAGCCGCCCGAGGGCCGCTGACAAGGCTTATATCTATCGATATTAAACGGGACCAACAGCCTAACGTGCCTTCCAAAGCACGGAGATGCTTGTAAGCAGACTGCACTTAAATGGTCAGAATGGTTACAAACCCAAACATGACCGCGCCTTAGGTTGCTTAACTTTTGGTATCACTACCAAAGCTCTGCAACCACTGCGCCATAAGCACCTTCAAGTCATTGTCGCAATAGGTTTAAAAGAAAAGTGCTTTTAAGCTAATTTGTCAGTGTCTTAGTTTGACTCTATAGCAAGAGAACACACTAAAAGTAGTAGAACAAGAACAATAAGGCAAGCGGTGCTAATTTTTTGTTAACTACATTTTTGTGTAGATAGGTAACTTAATATTTTTGAGTTATGGTAGTTTACAACTTTTTCAAAACTATGCGATGACTACTGACACCCTAGTCTACCTGTGACCACGCACGCTGAAAAGGGTCCGAAACGTCAGGTTAAGTTAAAATATATCGCGAAATGATCCGTGTATCATTTCAGTGACTTAAACTTTTCATTTATCGTTTCAGTATTCTGTTATTAAGTATATGCATAATGACATCGAATTCAATTTCAGTAGTACTTCTGGCCGGTTTCAAAATCTTTTCAACTGCTGACTTAAATATAGATAGATAACTGCTACTTTCAGAGATAAAATAATGAAAATAAATAAAATAAAATTACAGTTATTTAACTTTTACTCAACTGTAGATAGGATATTGAGTCTGGCCATTAATGGAAAAACAGATTTTCTTTTTACCTTCTTGATGGAAATATCTAAAAATATTGAATCAGACTTCTAGATAATAGAGGAAGCGCTGAAGTTAAAGACGACATAACCACAAAGAATTCTTGCCAAGTTTTTTAACCACAGGCTTAAGCGACTGTTTGGAAAGGTGCCTAAAATAATAATTCATTTCACAAGATATAGAAACTCGTCTGCCCTAAATAAGCTTTATTTTAATCTAGTTTTCTGAGAAACAAGAATACGTGAGATGTGATAATGAAATCCACCTAGGTATATTTTGTCTTTTTATTTTTAAATTGAATTATGTATTTAAACATTTGTTACTCAAACTACCGAATCTCGTACTTAAAAGTGGACAAATGTAAGATGAGCACAGACTCTCTATATCTCTTCTTAACGCTAAACATATCTCTATTTGTGGATGTGTTATATATTGATTAATTCAGACTAACTTAATTGTTTAAATGCCTTGTCTGTAATTTTATAGATTAGCAATAAACTACATATTCGACAAATATTGCTTGTTGTAAAACCATGAAGTTAAATGTAAGTAAGCGATTGTAAAACCAATGTATAGCAATACACGGGACTTAACGCGTAACAGATTGTAAAACCATAAAAAAATATTATAACATGTCAACAATTTATTCAGCATCAGAATTTATTCGAAAAATTTATCCCGTTCGATATATTTTGATTACAAATGTCAACAGTTAACTCGTTTGACAAGGTTTGGATCACGTAATATTTTATGGTTCTTTATTCAGAGTCTTGTAGTTTGTTTTACACCATATCACTTTAAGAACAATGAAACTTTGATAATTTATTTTCTCATTGTGATAGTATAATATTGAGGCGTAGTTTCATCATTTCTAGATATAAACTTGATAGCTACCATCCGTACCATTACCATGTCGATGTTCCACTGATACGAACCAAGCGCTTCTCATCTACATTCCTAGTGCGCACTGCAAAAGAGTGGAACTCACTACCTGCGTCAGTGTTTCCCTGCAATTACAACCTTCTTATAACAATTACAATCTTCAAAGCTGAGTGAGCTCGATCCATAGTAGATTCAGTCTTTGCCTTGTTGGGCATAGTCTTGCGTCAAGAGCAAACCTATCCCAAATAAAAATAAAAAAGCTTATCTGATAGATATACTTACTTTGTATTTACGTCTTCAAAATAAAAATAAGTAAGGTTCTCAAATTAAAGTATTTGAAGGTACTACCCTCATTTCTGAAAATTTCGACATCTTTACCTCTTAGAGGTAGAATGATGTCATGAGCGAACCCATACTAATAATAATAAAAAAAAAACATGTTAATTATAAAGGAGTGAGTTGACAGACTTTCAGAAGGCGTTAAGTCCACCTTTGGACAAAAGTTTTGCTGTTCTTCAACATCTAATTTCTTTAATAAGTAATCTATCTGAGTATCTACATTTTCATTGAGAAAGGCATCTAACCTCCGAATTCTGGTGTAGTAAGCAAGATTAAAAACCAAATATTTTTGTTAAAACTTATCTGTTAACAATGACAATATACAACAACATCACATACATTGATCTGACTCTGTGGTAAGTAGCTTAAGCACTTGTGTTACAGATATCAGAATCAACAGTGGTATTACAAATAAACTTAAATAAATACATATAACACCCAGACCAGTACAAACAGACATGTTCATGCACATAAAATGTTTGTACAGTGCGGGGATCGAACCCGCGACCTCTTGGTTAGTAGTCAACTTCTTAACCATTACACCAAGGTTGTCGTCAAAATGGTAAAATATATCCGGAACCCTATTCGCGCATTCCAATTCACTTTCCGCCGCTGTAAAATTTAAATTCGCTTTTACTAACAATCACTTTTTTTGTTTCAGAGAGCCTAGCGGAGCTGCATGCCGGCGGGAATCAGATTCCGCCATCACCGATCACCATAGTAACGTTATTACTGCTTACTGTTATAATGGAAAAACCATTGTTTCCCACTGTGATGATGCTGGCAGCACTATTTTGTTTCGAACTCATTACATCGGCCAAAGGACCGCTCGATCAATTGATTGTGTTGTTACCCACGTGATATAAGAGTGTAGATTGTGAAATTATTGAATACAATTGTAAAGATTATAAAATAAATTATAAATAGTTACTGAGAAATAAAATTTCATTGTATATTTACAGTGTTTTGACTTAATAGTAAGTAGGTTTTTTTTTTTTGGATTTTGAATAAATAGGCAATTGAATTGGCGATCACACACACTAAAGCTGTGAAAGATGATTATTTTGCTTTAAATTTCCACAAATTTTTAGTGGAAATTAGAAGCAAAATGATCTTCTTTTTCAGCTTTAGTCATGGATTTCCGCAAAGTAGGTAACGCCTGATTCTATTAACTAGATCACACACACTCCACAACACACTGACCTGTGTGATAATCATCTTAAACACAGTAAAGAAAAACTCGACGCACTGAAGCTCTTTGACAAGCTGTCATTTGTGACAGCTGTCATCGGGGCGTTCTTTCTCATGGACGCCTGTTTCGCTATTTAATAAGTAACGCTAATTAAAAACCTTGACACGGAACGAACGTCACGATCGATAGTATCCCCTCCGAGCACATAAGGTAACCGTTCATGGGCCCGCAACGGACGCCTCGCACGTAATGTATGAGTTTGCCTTGGCATACTAAAATCCGTTACGTACGATGCGTGCGATGCGGTCATGTGACCGCTACTCCGCCGCTACTCGCTACTAACAGCGCGTGTCAACCAATCACCGCGGCTAAATCGCTGACAGTCATAGCTGACAGATGCCCTGGACCTATAAAAAAATAAATATTTCTCAACAATCACACCAATTCTCTAGTCCCAAAGTAAGCTACGAGGCTTGTGTTATGGGTACTAGACAACGGATAAACATACTTAAATACTTTTTTTTTGTAAATAAATACATATTATACATAGAAAACACCCAGACCAGTACTTTGTACCTATGAGTACAAAGTCAATCTGTCTTGTTCAATTTAAGTGTGTGCGTTGCGATTATATTGTTTTGTTTGATACCTACGAGTACATAATAATAGTGCTCCTGGCCGATTTCGACCTCGGCGACCAATCTCAACGGAGATCAGCCGACTACGCAGGAGATATTATAGTGCATAAGTGTGAGCGCAATACACAGGTTCACTCACTGTTCCATCACTCTCAAAGTTCGGTGAGACGGCAATCCGACATGACCGGAGAGAGATCAGGCGCAGGACCAACGGCTTAATATGCTTTCCAAGGCACAGGGGGGAGTAACACCGCCAACTTCCCGACTCCGAGCTGTTTTTTTGAGAATTCATGACAGAAAATCTTTAAAAAAAATCCACTCGACCTGGGATTCGAACCCATCTCGGATGTAATGCAGAGACTTTGCCACTACACCTACGAGGCAGTCAATACCTAAATATCGTTCTTATAATTGAGTACTTATATTGAATATCAGCGCATATCCGTCAACTATACAATTTAAGAGTTCTTAAACAATTTCTAAGTAAGTAATGAAGAAACCAGTTACGCCGCAAGAATTTCAAATCGTGACTACACAAGAACGTCAGGGAATTCCCGTGTATCTGTGTGTACGTGAAAAGGTCAGGTGTATATTATTTAACCTACCTTATCATTAAAACGGGCGTATATCACATAGAATACGTGAACTAAAATTAGTTGACCTTTAATAAAACACCGGTTGTCAATTATCGTTATTATCACACATATTTTACCGTCTCACTTGTATCTAATAAGGAAAATTATAGACTGGCCCACGACGTTCTTTCAAATTTAACGCTTATTTATTGTTGACTTTACTGAAATATAAAATCGGAGAAATATAATGAAAGCTTTTACGTGTACTCTTGTTATTTATGATAAACTTGTTACAATTATTTTCGTATCGGCTTTGTTGGAGCGAAGTAATGGATAGCTGTATAAATATTTAACGAGTACTTGGCCTGAAGTATCATGGACGAAGTTTTTATTATTAAAGTATTATTAACGTTTTAGCAGGTTTTCTATTAAAAAATTTTTTTACTCTTTAGTAAAGGAAAGTGTGACAATGTTCTAGTTTTAACGCTGAATCAGTGATTAGGTGATTGAGTTAAGTTATATACGATTTTTTAAACTAACCAAAAAAAAGAGTTACTAAAAAAACATGCAGTGAAGTTTGGTCACATCATTTTCTTCCATAATCTTCACACCATAGTTCAATGTAGTACTTATAGTTCCGGATCAATTGCAGTAAACAGCAACTACCTATGGATTTGGGTAAGGCGGTGTCCCACGGGAGTGTCGCAACGCGACATGGGCGACGCGCCGCGTCGCGACCAATCCTGCAAACGCCTTGTGTCAATGTCAATCATACGACCGTCCCTTTGTCACGTCGTACTCGTAGCGGTGCGTGGCTCACGTAGGACAACGGGTAACTCTGAAGAACTTAATTCAAATTGAAATCATTTAATGCATGTCACTTTACATCAAGTTGGTATAAAATTTTAAATGATATTGGTACATGTGACGCCCTGCACAGGGTTTAGCAACATTTTGAGGGCTAACCAACTATCGCAGTATTATTAAATTATAAATTAATAATAATAATATAATTTGGTTGACATTGTTTCCAACATTTCTAGTAGACATGTATTGCCGACATAACTTTAACTTAAGAAAAGTCGTCTATTACAGTCATCAGAAACATATTTTTCATTGGAGGTAGTTTAATAATATCCTACTTTGGGTAGGTAGTTTTCTTAAGTAGGTAGTTCATCTGACATCTGTCAGAGCTTCTCTCTTCAGTTTGTAAGAAGGCTGTGGTTTTTGGCTTGCATAATTAAACTGTTTAATATACCTTAACGGTTACCGATGAAACTCAAAGCAGATATTCATTTTTGTTACACTGGGACTGAGACCGAAAAAGCCAACCGAATAGAAAATACCCTAGCACGATAACTTATGCTAACAATACCAGAAAAAGATCGAATAAAAAAAATACAAGAAAAAAAGTAGCACATTAGTGGTTGAGAAACAGTGATAAAGATGTAGTGATGTTTGTTAGGTTTGGCAAAAGGCGTAGTTTTGGGGTCACATCACGATGAAATATATTTTTAATAAAAAAAAAACACTTAATTTTATGTAAACAAATTACATGCTAAACTCAACGCTTTTATATTTGTGATGGGTGAGTGAAATTCTATTTAAAACTCAACTCTCAGTGAAACGATTAAACAATCATTAGCTAGATCTAATAACATAATTTGTTTGGTCGCTTGTGGTGCGTGTAACATGTGAGACCTAACATCGTTACAACGATACTGTTAATTTTGTTTTATAATTGGAGCTCTGACCCTGGGTTGTGTGTTGCTCTTAATTCATTTAACGAAGGGTTACCGCATACGTATATTAATTACACAATTTGAAGCAATTAATTTAATCCCTATGACTTTGTTTACTTCAATAAAACACTCACTCCGGTTAATTAGGGTTAATTCAATAAAAATTGTGAAGTCCCTATGGTCTCGAGTGTAATTCTAAAATATAAATATTTATTCAAATGCCTGTGGCTATGAGTACATTAACTCTAGGTAGGTCCTTATCTAATAAGTCGCTGCACAATAACTGTCCCAGGTCAATTAAATAGTGTGCGTGTGTATGTGGCATGAGTATGACACACGTCAATCATTTTGACTTAGTGTGAGATAAAAGGGATAAAAGCTAGAAACGGTTCACCCATTTTAGTAAGGGAAAAACATGTGCTTTTTGGTATTAAAATTTTTACAATAGGTCATTAAAATAGAAACAGTATTTTTGCATAGAAAAAAATATGTACAACAAGGTAACCCCGCAGACGTTGTCCTGCACATTGTTTTTAGAATAAACGAAATTCACATTTAAAATATTAGTATGAAGTGTGATGTAGGCGGTTTTATCGCTAAAAGCGATAAGTGATTATTTTCTAGACAGCCTTTGGGTTAATAAGCAATGAATTAGTAGTGGTAAGGTAAGGTGTAACGCAGTAGTTGCAGCGATTAGATAGTGAGACCAAAAGTTAAGCGCGGACATGTTTGGTATGGGTGACCATTCTGACCATTCACGTGACGTCTATTTAGAAGCATCTCCGTGCTTCGGAAAGCACGTAACACTGTTGGTCCCGGTTAATATCAGTAGATATAAGTCGTTGATCCAAGTCCGAGCTTAATTAAATTTGACTGTAAGGTTGGTCACTTGCCTTACAAACAGCCCTTCACGAATCCGCACAGAGCCCGCGTGGTGGAGTATGGGTCAGACCACCTCATAGTTAAGGTGAGGCCTGTGCCAATCAGTGGGACGTATATAGGCTGATGAGAGAAGCATTAAATTATTTGTCCAATACTGAAAAATAATAAGTATTACTTTAAAAAAACTATTCATCATTAAATAAATAAATATATATAACAACATCACATTATTTGATCTGAATCCGTGGATGTTAGCTAAAGCTGTTGTGTTACAGATATCAGAATCTACAGTGGTATTACAAATAAACTTAAATAAATACATATAACACCCAGACCAGTACAAACAGAAATGTTCATGCACACAAATATGTTTGTACAGTGCGGAAATCGAACCCGCGATCTCTTGGTTAATAGTCAACTTCTTGACCAATACACCAAAGTGGTCGTCAAATATAAAAATGAGACGTAGCGTCGTCATAAACAATTACGAGGCCGATACTTAGAATTTCAGGAATAAAAAACGGATCTCTATAAAAAAAAGTGTATTGAATGAGTTTCATTAGGCGGTTATCGTTATAACGTTATTCGATATTCACTCAACTCTTTTCCAATCAACCTCGTGACCCTACCCCAAAGGCCGTTTCACCCAAAACGACATCGTCGATCGTTTTTAGTTCTGTTTTTAGCAGAATTATGTCCTTTAGCAGTCTTGATGCGTCAACATGGTCGAACGTTAACGGAGGTAGCGTCTGCAATTCTCTAGCCACAAACATGGGCAACTCATCTGGATTAGACTCCTTGAAGACTGATATGACATCGTGTAGATCTTTCAACGATTTCTTCGTCTTTTTTCTCGTTATTTTACGCTGCGAAAACGCCGTAAACAGTAAAGTTTTGGCGGTGTCAATGTCCTCTTCGGAGAACCTGATTAAACACAGATTCACTAGAGATTGTTCATCCATCACATCTTGCTTGTTTTGTATAAAAGCAAATAGTTCACAGATTACTATATTACAAGACGATTACTTCAGCGTAGACATAGTGACTCACTATACTGCGCGCGCGATTAAATCGACCGGTCGGTATCGCGCCGTGACGCGGACTGCTGTAATTCAAACAAACCAACATTCAAATCTTCCCTCTTAGAATATTAGTGAAGATACATTTGACAGTTTCGACACACAACAGTCGAAGCGAATTACGCCAAAAAAAAAACGAATGTGCTCCAGAGTAGCACTCTGTCCATTAGCAATCAACGAATCTATACGGATGGAAGAGATAGTTGGTGATCAACACACAAAACCGTGTCGATCGCATGCGGTGGAATCACACGTGCACGTGCGATGGAACCTTATGCGTGTGTTTTACGTATCTGTTCATTAAGGATATGGATACAAAGCTGTAGGTGTCACTTTAATCTTGCTTTGAGGTTTGTTTGAGACTGCTGAGCGACTTGAGGCAGCCCAAGGATCTCCACTGTGATCGGTCCTGGGGTACCCGCGGTTGGTCCACCTTGTAGGGGGGCCGCTGCTGTTGGGCTGTTATTTCAAACAAAACTTTTATACAACTTTTGCATGAAAAGTCTTACTAGTTACCTCGTCCTCAAAGCAAGATAGTCAAATAGCAAAATGGTTGGCATAGTAAGAAAGAAGTATTCATGTAGGATTGAAACGATGTATACATGGAACGGAATGCAAAAGAATGAGCGAAAGGGAAGGGAGTGAGTGAAGTGAGGATGGACGGCCATATTGAAGACGTAAGACGTTGCTTGCACGTACGATATATTTGTGATTTCGAAACCGTTAAAAAGAAACAATTTTGAAGAAAAAATCATCTTTAATTCATATCAAAGATTTACTTTTTTGGTAAATACTTACTACTTCTTCTTCCCTCGATTTGGCCGGGCTCCCAGATATAGCAGTTGGAACAGCTCTTGCGCCTCGGGTGTACATAATAAATATCTACTCTCCGCGAATTCGCGACATGTACCACGCATGTTCACAAAAGCACCCCACAAACCCTATGACTGGAGTTTACTTTACTGAATTCCTTTCTCGTGCTGGCATTTTGGATATACGGGTGGAAATACCGTGCGAAAACGTCACACGAATTCTGGAAACGACCTAAGATTCAATGTTTCTAAAATTAAGTGTTTCCTAACGTCTGAAAGCAGAAATACTAGCGCCTGCCCGCTACACCATCCACGTTCAATTTCTGACAAATATAACAGTTTTAGTAGAGTACTTGCCGAGATCTTTAACACGGTACCTCAATCATATTTTAGCACCGTGACAAACGATGTTTTCATTTCATCCATCACGATCACTCTTATCTGCCTTCTTGAAAAAAACACAAAAAACTTATATCGTTAACAGATTAAGAAAGACCCCGCATTTCAATAGGGAAATTATGAAGGGACGTAACTAATAATAACATTTATTTAACATAACTCTGTGATGAGTCATCAATATCTAAAAAAGATAAGAAACAATGAAAATTTATAATGAACATAAATATTCAATAAAATTAATGCAGAGTTTACTTTTCATTGTATGTAAGCATTACGAGTTTTGGAAGAAGACAGGATTTATAAATTTGGTGTAAATCACACTGTGTATTACACGACCAACTTTTGCACAGTTAACCTTTTTTAACACCAACGTATGTATTCTCCAAGAGCTTACTGTCCAGACGCGCTTGTCTACAAAATATCTCCAAAGGTTCAATTTCTCCTTTTTCGGTCATGTAGCTCGCTAGGAGCCAGGGAATCTCAAACAGCTCAAACTAGTGGGACACGTGGAGATAAGGAGGAGCAGAGGCAGAGAATCAACGCAGTTTTAGAGGCGTTGCACTGCAATACCCAAAGAGCGATACCTCAGGCCCAGAACAGAAATGCCTGGAGAGCTTTGACACGTGACGCTAGCTATGGTGGTCACAAACCTTAGCCACGACGAAGAAATAAAAAAGATGAGGTTCATCTTCTTTTATTTTTTCGTCGTAACCTTTTTTAAGTCACGAAGTAGTTCTATTATCTAAAATATTTTAACGCATGACCTACCAAACAGAACCAAGTAGAGCGTCTTACTACGCAATTATTTTACGTATGTGCCACCCCTGTCGTGCCTCAGACGAATTCTCGGTTCTATTGAAGTAAGATGTCGTTCTCAGCGCGACAACTTCAGGCCAGGGCCTTATTTGGTATGGTAAGACGATTTCCTTATTTTCATAAAGCACATTTAGGACTGAGCAAAACGTAAACAGCTTATAGATTTTGTGTCTTCTATACGGTTCCTAACATACGGTTAAGCACCGATGGTAGATTTAAACATCTTTGATCTCATAAGAAATAAACATTTCACTTATAATGAGACTTACTAACTTATAAATAATTGAGTATAAGTTTATACACTGGCACTCGACTCGACTTAACATCTTTGCATAACTAAAACTGAAAAAGATGATTATTTTGCTTTAAATTTCCACGAAACGACGCCAGCGCAGGAACCAAAATACTGTGTCACGTTGTGAGTAGTAGATATTGTAAGTCCTGTGACTTCCAGTTCTACCTTTTCAGGTGATTACAGTTGGATGTATTTTGGTTCCTGCGCTGGCGTCCTGTCGTGGAAATTTAAAGCAAAATAATCATCTTTTTCAGCTTTAGTCATGGATTTCCGCAAAGTAACGCCTGATTCCATCAACTATATCTTTGCATGATTTAACATCATTCGGTAATCAATTGTATAATTGGGCACCTTCGAATAATATTGTTTTTTAGCGTAATTAGTTCTAGGCGTGAATATTTCAACTAAGTAATATGATATGATAAAAATTATATTCTAAAAATCGCACGTTACCTTCCGCAGTACGTAATAAAAGGTGTAACCAATGAAAAAGGAAATGTTACCGCTACGGCCATTGTCAGCAACTTCAGGACCGGGTTACATAAAAGGGAGCATTACCTACATCAGCGAACGGTCTTGTACTCATTCATTCTAGATTTACAAGCTCGGAATCCATAGGTTGTCTCCAATCAGATAAGTAAGTAGCTTTTTTAGAAATTTGTGGATTATACAATGTCTTTTAATTACAGGTTGACATACTTGGTATATAAATAGTATGTAAAAATTAATCGGTAAAAAACCTGTAAAGGCCCTCCTTTATCGACTTTCGTTTAATTAATTATAATTAAATTTAAAGAAATATAAATCTAATTCGTCACATCTAGGTTGACATTCGCTCAATTTACTTTATGAATAAAAGCTTCTAAAATAATTCATTAAAAATAAACAGAAAAATGCATTTATTATTAACTATTAATCTTCACAATATGTCACAGCATTCGCAAGTACAAAACCCGCAAAGTTTTTAAGCTATATATAGCCCGGCAAAGTCACCGCTGACATGAAAAAAATCCTCGGATTAGCTGAGAGGAAAAAAAATCCAATCAAAAAGGGTCTAATTTAAAAGTTTTTTAGTCGATGATTTTTTGCGTACTATCGATAAATAGAGTATGTCAACCTGTGGACTGTAGGGCACATGAAAAGTAAACAATAAGAAGTTCATATTGAAACAGCATCTCTTTACAAAAACGATACGCTACATACATTTTTTTCAGACCTATCATTTGATGGAATTTAGTTTTGCAGGTGTTTATGAATATGGCGAAATGTGGAATGGATTGCTCTAAAACCTTACACAACTATACGATCTAGTTACTACAAAACATTATCGCCAAAAACATTGTTGATTTTGCATAAAAAGTAGGATATGCATGATAAAGGTGATGCCGGGACGGCGAAATGTGGCGTGGACTCCACAAAAAAGCTTTAAAGCGATCGCGTCGAGCCGGAAAATTACTTCACATCTGGTCGCCAAATTGAATCCGACACAATTTTGTTTTTCACACCCCGCTTGCGGCGAACAGGTGCGAGGGTAATGGGTTTCTGTGACGGACATCCAGATAGTTCATGCTTAAAACTTACACTTTCAAGTAGTTAAAAGTCACAATGGGTTGGAAACTTTGAATAGAACTACTATGTTGCCATCGCCGATATTGTGCGAAACAAGAGACAATTTTCAGATGCTAATCGAAAAACAGCACAAGCGTCTTTCAAATATTCTGAAAAAGGGCGATTTTGCAACAAAATTTGTGGTCAGATCTGCTGTCTGCTGTTCTAATTATAAAATGCACTTAAAATTCCAACTAAATTAATTTTCAGCTAAGAGTAAAGTTTTGTAAAGGAAACTTTACAAAACCAGTGACCCACAGTGCGCCATTTTAGGCTAATTCTCTTATTTGGTGCATATTCAAGAGAGAAGGGGAAAGGGTTTTTTTAAACGCAAAATTCATAAGCACACTTATTAATTAGCCTTTATTTTGTAAATTACCAAATTTATAGTTGATTGCACAGACTGATTTTGAAGTTACAGGCTTCTGAAATAAAAAGTCATGAAGGTTATTAATTATAATCTGTTGGTAGTGAAATTAACAAAATATCCACCCTTGACTAAAGTCTAGTTGTTGTATCAACTATGTTCCTGAGATGGAGATGTAGATATCGGAGAACGAAAAAAGTAACAGGAAAACGTGACTTTGTAGCTATTTCGCGTCTAATTTGCTGGATGAATTTTTCGTATTTACGTTCAGAGGTCAAGAAATGTTCTTTAAATGTTACCTAAAAATACTTTAAGAGTAAAATTTACAGTCGCTTTAGTGGTTAGTTGAATTCCATCAAACTAGTTAAGGTCATCTAAAAATTAGAAATTTTCATTTTTAAAGTGAAGGGTGATGGTAATTATGCTCACGGTAATGATTTTTGTGCAACATTTGGATTTCGGTGCTGGATTTGAAAGTGAAAGAATAAGCGGTTTACTATCGAACCTAGTCCCCCCAAGTTCTACATGTAAAATGTTTCAAGCGTACGTTTTCACACGGTAATAAAAAAAACACGCTGCGCTTTCGCCCCACTACGCTAGCTAATTGACAAAGTCTTAGCACTTGTTTTCTGCCTGAGCTTCTAGTGCAAACATTGGATTAAATGGCCTATTAGTACCAAAATTTAATAAGCTTTTTGTCTTTTGTTTTATTACACTTTCAGTGAATAGGAAAATTACTGCCATGTAAAGCAAATTCCCCTTTTTCCTACACTATTTTGATAATGTACAATATACCACCATACATTACAGGGATTTATTGGTATAACTTTACCCATTCGGCCACCATGGGCTAATAAATGAAAACTTAAGATGTATAAGCAAAAAATATTGTAATGTGATATGAATGAGGATTGTTTGTTTTTTATGATGGAGTGCAGATAGTTTCATTCCTACGAAATGCACCCATCGCCTTCTTTCTGCATGACCTTGAGGTTGACTGGCAGAAAATGCTTTTTGCATCTACCCTTTGTAAATTTCTTGTGCAATATTGTTTTAAATAAATAAAAATAAATACTACGATCCTCATCAGAATAATCGAAACACATTTATTTGTGTTGTTTCTCTCCTAATTGAACCCAAGGAAATTTTCATTTCATGATAAAATATTACATGATTATTTAGCTGACAGCTTCTTCATTACAGTGGTAATTAAAAAATTCTGAATTCGAAAGTGTCATTTCCTTTGATGTTAATGAATCATTTTTTAAAACAAAGGTGTTTTGTGCTTACATTTCACGTGTAAAAGTTAAAAGTAGTTTGTTTTTAATTACTGCGACTTTTGGATGTCTAAAAAACGTAGCCTGATACCATAAAAGCCAGCAATTTGGTATTACGTATGTGGACTAATGTTGGTAAAATTACAAGCGACATGAACTTAACAACATAACAGTTGAAAAAATATAAAATGTTTCGGTCGCGATTTCACACATTTAAGCATATGCTATATAGCTTAATATTTCATCGATTATTGTATTCCGAGCTATACCTACACTATTTAATAAGATATAATTTTGATTTGTATTAATATCAACTCTATATCGCCATACATTCGTGGAGACGAACCATCAACCAGGAAATAACAGCTGCAGGGCTACTATGGAAGGATGTCAAGAGTCAAGCGCAGGACAGGACTCCAACAACGGCTATATCGCCACGCGTTCCCAAAATAAGAGTGTTTGTCCACTGGCGCGGAGCGAGGTAACGAAGCAAAAAAACGGAGAAATTAAACGAAAAACTGGTTAATAAACCAGTAGGATTGTCCACTGAAGAGGAGCGGAAATTTTGTGCAATCCTATTGGTTAATATTTATCTGTTTCTCTGCACCGCGGCCTCGCTACGCGCCGGGGCGCTGGTGGGCAGCCACCTTAAGGATCTCGACTCGACAGACACACGGACTAAGAACAACGTGATCTTAAGGTTTCCATTTAGTCCTTGAGGTACGGAATCCCAAAAAATTATGTTTTTCTATGTACAAAATGACGATTTTAAATGCAAATCGAGTTACTCTAGTAACGTAGGGCAATAAATTCAGTAAATTGTCATTGTGGAAGGTCAAAGCGTTGTCTTTGAAGTGAATTCTGTGAAACTCTAAGTATAGTTCCAGCAAGTATACTTGTAGCTTCGACTACTTAAGATCTTCTGAGTGGTTAAGTGTCGACTCACTTATCAGTGTTGAATAACAGTGCAGTGATTCTATTTTAACTACGCATAAATTTATCAATTTCCAAGACCCATTTTCCACCAAGCTTTGAACACCTAGAAACTTTCAGCTCCTGTTCTCTTCTTAGATATAAGGCTTTATCACACAGGAACAGCGATGATAGTGCGACTTGTTTTAATATCGCTAATTTTTATATAAATAAATCCGACAAAAACGCTGCTTTGCCGCAAACTGTTATATGTGTATACTCGTAGTATTTATTGTAACGGCTAAGCAAAATAATGGAGCGAAATTTTTCTCTATAAAAGTCTTTCAATACTATGAAATACAAAGTGTATTTGCCTTGCTCAAAACAGGTCAATTCAATGCTTCGAAAATGATGCTGAAAGTAGACAAACACACCTATTCGGCACTCCTATATTCAAATACAAAATTCCCAGAAATAAGCTTCAGCGAAATCCAAATATCATGTGACTCCCGCGCCATATAATTTCGGAACGACGTATTTATCGGAGCTATTTGCTAAGTCACAGGTGTGTCTGTTGCGTGAAATATAGCAGCTATTCTATCGAGATGTTATTTATACTGAATATGCTCGATTCGTTCATGTTATTTTTATTATCTGTCTCTGATATTGTGAGCTGAATTTTGTGCAAGTCCTTTTGTTTTGATTCCTTTTTTAAAGTATATTAAGAGGAGGAAGATGACTCAAATAAGTAAGTCGTTTAAGTCTAGCCATTATGACACAACGTAATTATAATGACAATTGAACTAATGACTGATTACTAGGTCGCCTAACTAGGTTTCAAGGTTTATATCCAGCTGCAAGAGCGAAAAGCAACAACCCTGACTTTGGAAGTTCATTGAGACTGGTAATAAATATAAATATATTTTACAACAATCACACCAATTCTCTAGTCCCAAATTAAGCTACGAGGCTTGTATTATGGGTACTAGACATCGGATAAACATACTTAATTACTTTTTTGTAAATAAATACATATTATACATAGAAAACACCCAGACCAGTACAAACACACATGTTCATGCATACTTATGTTTGTACTGTGCGGGGATTGAACCCGCGACCTTTGGTTTTAGAAGTCCGACATGTAGACCGCTGCACCAAGCAGTCGTATTCAATAGCCGGGTAAGTTTATTTACTCAGACGTCCCACCGAACTAACTAAAATATATAACTAGCATTATTATTGACTTTAAGGAAACTCTTCATTTGATGGTAATAAAGAATATATCTGCTAAAGCACAGATAAGCCTTCTAAAAACCCATTTTATTTTCATGCCTGTCAAAATTAATGTTTAGTGGCGAGAGAATTCGAATATCAAATTAGTTTAAGCATAACGAAACAAACCGGGGTTTTACGGTAATTTATGCATGAATGCACTGTGGCATGCTAAATGCTGCATAATTCATGCTTTATACCTTCTTAACCGTTTCATGCAAATGTGCAAGCATTAGAGAACCGAGAACTTGAATGGACACTGCAAAATATCTAGGGTATTTCTTTGAATATCATTTTTGGAGAGCATATTAATAATGTTCAAAGTTATGCCCACAGACTTAACATACAAGAAGAGAGTTATTTTATATATTTTGTGAAAATTTCAGTGTTGCAAAAAAAAACTTTAAGTGGGTTTTAATTTAACATTTTCTATTTGAAAAAAAGGTTTTGGTTTGTATTTATTATATGTAACAAGCATTTTGATTGCATTTCACCTTTGTGATGACCAGACGACTTTTTCTTCAACATTGTCTAATATGCAGTAGCGAGCTCACAAATCTGGTTAAAACAAATTGAAAGCATGCCTGTACCTACCTGCCGGAAACCTGTGGAAATACTGCCTCGTTGGTGTATTAGCATAGTTCCTGCCCTACATCCGAGAGATCCTAGGTTCGAATCCCAGGTCGAGCCAAAATTGTTTCTGAGATTTTCTGTTATGATTTTTTTTAAAAGAGCTCGGAGTTGGGAAGTTGGCGCTGTTACACCCCCGTGCTTCGGGCCGTTCGGGCGTTAAGCCGTCGGTCCTGTGCCTGATCTCTCTCCGGTCATGTCGGATTGCCGTCTTACCGAACTTTGAGAGTGATGGAACAGTGAGTGCACCTGTGTATTGCGCTCACACTTGTGCACTATAATATCTCCTGCCTTGTTGACTGATCTCTGTTGAGATTGGCCGCTGTGGTCGAAATCAGCTAGGAGGACTATTATGTCGAAATATCAATCAGCCCAA
Organism: Pyrausta despicata; assembly: GCA_963921415.1. Taxonomy (NCBI): domain Eukaryota; kingdom Metazoa; phylum Arthropoda; class Insecta; order Lepidoptera; family Crambidae; genus Pyrausta; species Pyrausta despicata. Next base: position 12,508,178 of record OY992861.1, on the reverse strand, counting down.
ATTATACGGGGTCAAACTGACACAACAGGATTTCATTGATATTTCACGTATGTGTTCCAACGTGAACGACCCAAAGGTAACGGCCGTTGGGTATTTATGACTGTGTGACGTGAATATGGTGCTGGGGTCGGTGGACAAAGGTCCCTTAACGGTCAAGGAGAGGTTTCGAACGATTCTCATCCGTCAACACGTGACCATTTTTGTAACAAAGTAGAAATTCGGACTCCAGCCTTGAGGACGTACTTCCTAAGGTTACGACCGTTTTTTCTGCTATCTCTCTCACTAACTAGTTTTTCCACACGGAAAAACTAGTTAGTGAGAGAGATGTCTGCATCAGAAACTACGTACAATGCTTAGTGAGTAGGGCCTCTACCTTGACCCATACGCTATTTTACGACGTTAGCAGTTAGTAGTTCAATTTATCCTTTATTTAATTTTAGTGTACCTACGCACTTTTATCGTTCTCTTAAATAGATCGTTCTGATTGCAATTAAGATTATCATTATTCATTTGCCCTTTTCCCAGGTGATTTGAACACCTCGTGTAGTGGCGAGTTTTCTGCCTTCCATCCGAGAGTTCCTGGGTTCAAATCCCAAATCGAGCCAAAAATGGTTTCTGAGTCAGGAAGTTTGCGATGTTACACCCCATGCCACGGAAAGCACGTTAATTCTCTCCAGTCGTGTCAGATGTGAGAGTGCAGGAACAGTGAGTGTACCTGTGTATTGGGCTCACATTTGTGCACTTAAATATCCCTAGCAAAGTTGGCTAATCTCTGTTGAGATTGGCCGTCGTGGTCAACATCGGCTAAGAAGAACTTATTTTATCTAATTTTTCTTATCAACAATGGAACATTGTGCTAATAAAGTAAAGTAAGTTTTTCAATATTTTGCTGGAAAATAAATTTCCTGTTTAAAAATATATAAGTGGACTATGTACTATTTGTAGTTAAAGAAAACAATTATACTGAACGCACTTCTAAAATTTATTTACGAATGCGTTATCGAAAGAATTTGTTTAGTCTTATTTAATCTAAGTAAATAAAATCTATTTAATACTCGATGAATAAACACCTTCAGCATACGAGTAGGTACTTTGATTGATAAAATGCAAACAAAATTCTATACACGAAACAAAACCGTGAAGTAATCTGAAAATATAACTCCGTCCTTCACTCACGTACTACAGCAGAAAGGAGTGACAAATGATATTTCACATTATGACGGGAATATTTATCTTTAACAGATAAAACGGTATTTTCCTTTGGGGATGAGACACTTGATATTTTTTTACGTGAACTAAAGCGAGAGAAATTGCCGGTATTGAAAGCGTTGATATAAATGTTATCGTATATTTTTGTAAGTACACATAGGTGTAAGATATTTCAATTATATAATCTTTTTCGAAAAAATGGATGCCCAAAAAAGTTCCATAATTTATTACAAATGGCTTAATGATTTTCAGTGTCAATTATTAATATAGAAATAGACACTGACACAGTCAAAAAATTACTCATAATGTCTGAATCAGAATTTAAATCGATGGTCTCACACATTACTAGTACGGATCCAACCCAGCACTTTACTTGTCGTTCAAATTAGCCTTAAGTTGTGAGTCGTACAATACATTTTACAATATGAAAATATAGAAAAGTCAGCATTCAGTCGGCGAGCAGTCAGCACGCTTACCGCTCAACTACACCTCAACTTGCAGCTCGCGTCCTTACAGCGCGCTAACGGCGTGCTAACAGCGAGCCAATACTCAAGCAAAACAACGAACCGTGTGTCCGACGTGCAGACTGTGGGCTTGCACCTCGCGGCCGGCGCGCGGTCTATGAGATTGCAGCCTGCGGCCGGCAAGCTGGCGGCTCGCTAAAGCCTAAATTTGAGGTGCTGCAAGGCCGTGCTGCAGCTGTGCCGATGCCGAGCCCGTAAAGAAAGCGACTACCTTTAGAGTCCGCGAAGTTGGGCCTTGGTTACTGACCTTGGCAGTTTTTTCTTTTTAAGCAAGACCTGAGAAAACGAGCGTATCTCGTAGCATTAAATGCCTAGATATTTACGTGATACAACCAGCGTAGGTGCCCGTCGAGATAACTTCCTACCCGAAAAGCGGTTGCGGAGTTTTCCTCTTCCCCGTCCGTCGGGTAAAGTACCCAGAAAAGGGTCTCAATCCGACTAGATTGATGATGCGGTACACAAATAAACCGATCAAGGGCGAAGCGATCGTGCGTAGTCGGGGTTCCTCAGGTAATATTTCAATTTCTTTTCGTTAATCGTTTTTAAATGCTTGACTTGACCTATTTCGATGGCTTGCTTTCTCGGCTTGTTAATAGTTTTAGCCTGTGGGGAATGAAATGCTTGAAAATAAATCCGGAAGTAAGACGCAGAAAAACTCATGTCGCATTGTAATTTATAATTTGTATTGCTTAATGTCGTCATGCATCAAGAGCATTTGTAACATGGTAGTATCGCAAATGGTACTTCGATATCATTTACAAGATGACAGATTTACCATAAACAAATAATAATAATAACTATCAATAAATAATTATAATAGTCACGTTTAAAACTGCATGCATCACATCTAAAGATAAATGAGACTCACTTGATCCTACAGACAAATAGTGTAAATAGTTTTGTAGGACTTTGTTTATCAAAATATATCATGTTGTTTTCATAATAAATAATAATATTAATAAAGTAAAATGAGCTACCTAGCCATACCAATACTTCTGTTGAATTAATAAATGAAGAAGAGCTAAAATGCTACGGCGGCTTTCAGCAACATTATTTGAACCCTGAAAACATGTTATCTTCTGACGATGTAGACCTACACCGTCAGAAGATAATAAGGGATAGATAGATAATAACTAGGCTTTAGGTAAAATCTTGAACCGCCGGCGCGTACAGCCATTTGCATATATTAGGTTCAGCTTCAGGCATGAAAGTGTAAGAAAATTATTCATGATTTTTCAGTATCTACCGTAGTAAACTCTTTCATTTTTATAAGAACACTCTAAAAAGGACGCGCCGTGTGTTATCATAACATGGAATGAAAAACACAAGAGATTCAAAAAGTTTTCTAAAGAATGCGATACTTAATATTTATATATTCAGTTTAACATATAACATATAAGCTAACAGATCACTCCAAAGCGCATACATGTAACATAATAACAAAAAAAATACAAAATAAAAAACATGGTCATGATACACATATAGAAGAAGAAGCAGAAGAAATATTTATTATATAAAATTAAATATAAATACATATTCACAGTTAATAAATACGAAATAATAATAAAAATACAATCAAATCCAAAGATTGTCAGATATATATTCTAGCTCGTCTAATAAGAAATTAAAATTAAAAATACAAACTATATCAAACTTTTGTTAATTAAATTAAGCAATTAAGTAATTAAAAGTATTAATACACCTCAACTGTCAAAAATAAGTGGATATAATCGTGCTGAGCTAGAAGATCTTAACGGCTTATGTAAAATTTGATGGCAAGTCTATCTCTAAAATGCTTCATATTTATAGGTTTAACTCACTTATCGTAATCCTTTTTTAACTTTTTTTTTTAATTTTAATTTGTTAAGTATTTTTTCGTTCACAACGCAATTTTTTTTATTTTTTTATTTTTCATCAAGCTTGTTATCATGGAAATGTGAAAAAACAGGCAGTTCCTGACCGCGTTTAGACTACGATAAAAAATGATACTAGTATAAGCACGTTACACTAAAAACTAACTGTCCAGTTAACATTCCCCGAATGAGCCAGAAAAACAGCTGGTAAGCTTCAGCGGCTGGACGGATTTTGATCAGCCATAGCAAGGAACCATAGTGATTAAATAGCACGTATTCGTCAAATTCTTCGTTGAACCAAAATATGTGATGAATTATAATATGAATACGAATGATGAGAAATTATTGATACAAGATAATTATTACGTAAACTTTAGCTTAGTGATGTTACAAACCTTAGTGGTTTTATCCTAAGTTAATGTATCTACATGTTTTATAAGATTTTTCATTTGTTAATAAATGGAAAAAAAATACAATAAAAAACGCTTTGAAATCGGTCCATCCGTTCGGAACGATGCCACAGATAGGCACACGCAAAAACACACACACAAACAGATAGGGGTCAAACTCATAACACCTCTCTTTTTCATTGGGAGCTAAAAGCTAAGCACGACATACTACGACTTTCACTGATAAGAAAAACTGTGCCATAAAACTTCGACCTACTTTCCCCTGAACTGTATTGAACCCAATCAGTCTTGATCGGCGTGTACAAGGATACGAGTTTTTTTTGACGTGACAACGTCTTATAAATCGATGGAGCCGGCTGCACGCACCAAAAAACATGACTCATGCGGCGTTACCTCGCTCTGAGGCGTTCCATTCAAGGCTTGAAGTGCAAGCGAGAGCGCGGAACGAGAGACAAAGAGGCAACGTGACAAAGACGTTGTCACGTTTAATGATGTGCCGCGGGAATGTTCCCGTTCCCAGTAAGTTTCTCATGGGGAATATTCCCAGTAAGTTCCCAATGTTTCCGGTATCGATCCCTCAAGCTGGGAACATTCATGCAAAGTTAGTATTTAATCTTTAATAGCATTTTTATCGCAATGAGCTGTTTTCATGACGTTTTTAAGAAAAAAGATTCAACAGCACTCAATAGATGGCGTTAACCGAATGCAAACTCACTACCCATTTTGTCACGAGCGTGACAGCGCTATAAACATGATAGAGATAGAGCGTACTTATTGTCAGATGTTTATCAGTTTGCGTTAAACAGTCACGCCGTGCGCTGTTTGGACACGCTTGCTTATCCTGTGAGCCACCGCCCGCGCCACGCCCGCGCTTTTACGCGGGTGACTAATCATGAGACCAAAAAATAAAGTGCACGACCATTTTATACAGAGCATAGTGAATGAAAAGACTATTTACACGTGTACGTTTTGTAGATTAGTCTACAAGTTGAAAAATACAACAAAATTTGTACGCCATCTAACAAAATGTGACAAAGCATTAACTGATATTAAACATTTGTTTAAACATGAGGCGGCAAGTGTTATATCACTGTCTTCAGAGTTACACCCTCAAGCTTCCACTTCCACCTCTACATCATCGTCGGTTACTGCAGAAAATACAAATGAGGTAAATGCCATCTATACTAACTTATATTAGCGCATTGAAGTTCACTAGACAATAGAAGTAAGTATTATTATATATTATTATTATTAAAACCAAGAAATACCAGGTACTAAAACCAAGAAATACCAGGTACTTACATTAAACTTCTCCAGCTCATATATCAGGCAAGTACCGCGGATATAAAACTGCACGCTCCCGGTCCGCCCTTCAAAATACTCAAAGGCGTAAAGCAGGGTGATCCAATCTCTCCAAAGCTTTTTACCAGTACCCTGGAGGAGGTATTCAGAACCCTAGCAGATACCTGGACGTCCCAGGGAATCGATGTTGGCGGTAAAAAGCTTACCAACCTTCGTTTTGCGGACGACATTGTCCTGTTTGCTAGCACATCCGGAAAACTGGAAACAATGCTCGAAGAGCTGAGCAAGGCGAGCCTTGAGGTTGGACTTATGATGAATATGTCTAAAACGAAAGTGATGACCAACACCGCCAAGAATAGCATTATGGTCGATGGGCAGGTAATGGAGTATGTAGATGAGTATATATACTTGGGCCAGATAGTATCCTTCGAAAACAGGCAGGGAAAAGAGATCGAGCGCCGCATCGATAATGCCTGGAAGAGCTTCTGGTCTATGAAGGCGTATTTGAAGGGTAACCTTCCAATATCACTGAAGCGAAAACTCATCGACACTTGCATCCTGCCCATCTTAACCTATGGGGCGCAAACTTGGTCACTGACGGAAAGTCAGAAGTCCAAACTCAAGGTCTGCCAAAGAGCAATGGAGCGGAGCGTCCTGGGCATCAAAAGGACTGATAGAGTTAGAAATACTGCCATTCGCTCACAAACCGACGTATCGGATGTAGGCGAGAAGACTGCCAAGTTGAAGTGGGAGTGGGCCGGCCACGTGAGTAGGATGCATCCCGACAGGTGGGCCCGAATCGTTACACAGTGGGTGCCTTCGGATGGCTTTCGCCGAAGGGGAAGGCCTAGAAAAAGATGGTGTGACGATTTGGCAAAATATTTACCGGATTGGCAAACTCTGGCCCTAGACAGGGATCAGTGGACAGGTTTGGGGGAGGCCTTTGCCCAGCAGTGGGATGATGTAGGCTAACAAAAAAAAAAAAAAATTACTATATACATTGTATTGACATTGATATATTTATTTATTGAAAATACACTTTGTGATCGTGACGAAAACAATGAGTAGGTACTTTCGCATCACACAACTCTCAGAAACAGTGAGTGCTTAAATAAAACCGTGATTCTTTATAATAAACTTAAGTAGAAAAATACCACGCCGGACTCGTAATTATTGTACCTACTAATTTATTTTTATTTATTATTGTGTTCTTAATAACAGGCTAGTAATAATAAAACAAGTCACTTGGCATAGCCCGTACTTGGATCCGCAAAATCAAGCCTTGCCTTTTGAAACGTATGAAAAAAATATGAAAGTTCCTTAAAATTATAACGGAACATTTTCAATACGAAAAGTAATTTTGTGATACTATTTTTTTAGGTTGTTTATTGAAAATATTTTTCTCAATTCAAGTTTTTTAAGATTTAAATAATAGTCTGATTTTGTGAGATTTATTTTTCTCATTTAAGTTTGTAGATTGTTAACATTTTGTGATATAAATAATAGTCTGATTTAATTTAATTTAATAACAGTTGATTGTTAAAATTATAAAATTTAAATAGAGTTTATATGTTCGAAAATATGATGTAGGAAACCCTATGATAGTCTGTTTTTTTTATAAGACTGCTGCTTAGTGTTATTGATTGTTAAAATATTGCGATATAAATAATAAATACTCTCATTTCTTAACAAAATTGTTAATTGTGAATATTTTATATATTTTAGTCAGAGACTTTTTGTTTTTATTGTTGACTAGCTGACCCGGCGAACTTCGTACCGCCATAGCGTTGCAATGATTGAACAATGTCATCGAATGAAATTGGCATTAGTAACGCGCGTTTTTTAAAATATGCAAAATTAAATGTATATTTTTCAATATTTCTGAGATATTTTCTAATATTTTTTTCCGTAAGAACCTTCTCCTAATAATAACAAATACAACAAAAAAAGAGTTAGTGAAATCGGCCCAGCCATTCACGCGTGATGCTGTGACCAAGGAAAACGGGTTTCATTTTTATACATATAGATAGATTAAAAAAAATTGGTACACTAATTAATATATAAGGCATCATATTTTTAATATTATCATTCACCATGTCATTAAACTATGACAAGTTCATGATTGTTGTTTTTTAAATGTGTATTTTTGTGAGATTGCTATTGATTGTCATGTTTTTGGATGAAAGAAACATTACAGTATTTATTAAAAAATGTTGCGTTTTCATTACTGCAACTGAACTGAATCACGACGTGCAGCCGCATTACTATAATATATTTAAAATAATGATGGAAGCATTTTATAATATTAATAAACAATGTTCCCCAATGTTCCCGCTTTTGGGAACGTTCCCGGGCACGTTCCTGGGAATATTCCCTCGTTGGGAACGTTCCCAGGAACGGCACATCAGTAGTCACGTTCAACTATATATACTTTTTTGACTTAAATTTTATGTCATGTGCAAAGATGATCATGGATAATATTTTTTAAGATTTCTTGTAATTTTAGGGCTAGTTAGTGTTTATAGCGTACCTAACTAACTTCTTATCATAGTACTTGAATAGGTACTTTCGCATAAAATGTAATGTTATTTTGCGTAGTTAAAAAAATCCTTAAAATTTAATATCGATGTTCCACCAACCTGCGCGAAGTTAATATGTGAGCGTGTCACAATTACGCCTTGTATATACGTCTTGTACATTGAGACAAGGTCCCAAGTTCGATGCCCGGGAAACTGCGACGACGACGGGATAACGGTCCGGGAAATATATTGTGCAGCGATTGAACGTGGCTAAAACTTAATTAAAAAGTGTGTGTGGTGTTAAATGATTCTGTGTCAGATAAGGAGTTGTTTTTTTTACAATCTTACTATAACTCGATAGATTTATTAATAAAGTTAAAGACCTACCTACATTCAACGCATCAACAACATTTCAATTCCGCATAGCAAAAAGATATGACTGGTAGAGAATGAAGTTAAGACTACCTTTTTTGCAATCTCATCTCATCTCATCAGCCTATATAAGTCCCATTGCTGGGCACAGGACACAATGGGACTTATATAGAGGCCTGTGCCTCACCTCAACTATGAGGTGGTGCGAGCCATACTCTACCACGCAGGCTCAGTGCGGATTGGTTGAGGGGTGTGTGTAAGGTAAGTGACCAACCTTACTGTCAGATGTTATTAGGCCGCCCCAGGGCCTCTGACTAGGCTTAACGACTAATATCCATCGATATTAACCGGGACCAACCACTTAACGTGCCTTCCGAAGCACTCAATCAATTTTTTACAATCAAGCTTGAATAGACAAATGGATGTCAACAGTAGATATTCTGCATGTGCAAACATTATAATACTAATAATAATAAAAATAAATTGAGTTTACTACTTTCAACAACAGTAAATGGTAAAAGTGTTTAGCACTTAATACATTATTACATTTATTTATTTTTGCACAGATTTAGGCTTCAGATAGATTCCTCTTGTTAGATTCCTCTTTTCACTGTCATTTGTTTTTGCGATCCGGCATTGAGTCTTGCCAGAAGAAGGCCTTCTTCTGTTCCTCTAACTACGAGTATTTTTTTTTTTTTTGAACAGGAGGTTTTTAGGGAATATTTTTATTTTTATATATTTTTGTCTTAAAGTTTATATACCAATCGATGCGCAATTTAATGCTTAATTAGTTGCGTATATAAATAAAGGATTCAGTTTTTGAATTACGAGGTAATTTTAATGAAAAACAAAGAAAGTGTATTACAAAACTAAACAAAGTAATTTAATTTAATAAAATTTCTTAAAAATTAAAACATTACAGTTAAGAACAAATATGCGGGGACTTTTTTAATAATCAGTTGGACCCCCTAAGGCATTAACAACAGCTTGACATCGTCGTGGCATACTGATTATGAGACTATCGATTGTCTCTTGTGGAAGAAGACTCCATTCTCTGGAGAGATGTGAAAAAAGTTCATCTGCTGTGTTCAAATTTTGAGGGAGATTTCTAAAAGCCCTTCTCTTTAGTAAATCCCACGCGTGTTCAATGGGATTGAGGTCCGCGGACTGAGCAGGCCACTCCAGCACTTCGATGTTGTACTCGCGGAACACATCCATCACCTGACTCGCAGTATGTGGTCGTGCATTATCTTGCATAAAAATAAAATCTGCGCCCAGATTTTGTCGGTGCGGGATAACCACGGATTGGACTACCTGTTCGCAGTATCGCTCTGCATTTAAATTTCCCCTGATCAAAACGAGATCCGTCTGTCCACCCAGGCGGATTCCAGCCCACACCATGATTGTACCACCTTGGTAGGGATGCACCTCCTGTGGGTTTTGAAGCCGACTCTGCCGACCAGGAATCCGCACAAATACGCACTCTTCTTGAATCTGGATGAAATCCGAAGCGAGATTCATCGGAGAACAGTACATGTGCCCACTGATCTACGGTCCACTGCAAATGTTCACGTGCCCACTATAATCGACGTCCTCGATTTCCATGACGCAGCGCGGGCACTCTTAGTGGTCTGCGAGCACCAAGATTAGCTTCATGGAGTCTCCTCCGAGCAGTCTGGTCACTGATAGCAACCTGGTGCTGCGACTGGAGGTCTTCTACCAACTGACGAGCCGTAATGGTGGGTTGCCTCCTTGCGACATTTTGCAAAAAACGGTCTTGCCTTTCCGTAGTAACCCTATACCTGCCTCTGTGCCTTTCGGCTACATCGCCAGTAAGTCTGTAACGTGCCCACAGTCTGCAGATAACGCTCGCGTGAGAATTCAGAGCAGCTGCAACTTCGCGTTGGGGTAGCCCAGCTTCCAACATTCCTACAGCTCGAATCGTTTCTTTTCGCGTTAAATGACGTCGTGACATAATGGCCGTAGTCGCAAAAGTTACGAATAACAACAGTTAATTTTGTTTTTCAATAAAATCATAAAACAATAAAACAAATTTTTATCTTTAAAATTCTCATACAGTATCACTACACAGCAATCAAAGTGAAAGATTCCCGCCTTTTACGAAAATTCTTTTGTTTCTAATTTATTTATTTTTTTAATTCGAACAACGTTTGATAAACATTCAGCCTACCTGTTTACCTCAAAGAGATCAGTACTTTTTTAAAGAAGATTTTACAAATAAAGTCATATAGTTGGCTTGTTCCCTTGACTTTGTTGAGCAGTGTACATTTAAATTCTTCGTTTTATAAAAATGGATGCGTCGTACTTCACTAATATTGCAATTTATTTTTCCGAGCTAAATGATAGTGATAGTTGATTAATTTAGGCATTAATTTCCGGAAAATCGAATAGATTTGACTGCTCTTTTTAGCTTAACTTGCTGTTCTATTTGTGTTATGTCGGAGTAGCATCCAATCCAACTTGATTGATAGTGTCGATACAAAAGGCTGAGGGTCGACTCCACTACTCTGAGGAAAAACATTACCTCATTTGTAACACAGTCGGGTAGCAGACCCTGAAATTGGGCTGATGTAGTTCGATGCACCTTTAAAACACAGTATTTTGAAGTGAAGTGTTTCGATAAAGTAATAGTAAATGGTAATAGTGATCATGATTAGAAAATCATGATCAAATTATCGCCATTGAACCTGTAGCATTCTGCTGCTAAAGCGTGTGAACCAATCATTGCGGCCAAATCGCTACAGTCGCGGCGACAAAATGAAGCAGGTGAGCCCTGGTTTTTAATTATAATTGGCCCGATTTAATTGGACTTAAGATCACGTAAGTAAAATTCTAGTGAGAAGGTTAACTTTAACTTACCCCCTGTCCCACGTGAGCGAGAAACGCGACGATTGCGATGCAACGCGACAGTATCAAATGTTAGTACGTCTAAGACAGTCCTTCGTAACGAAGTGCGATTAAGATTGACACAAGTTATGGGTCGCATCGTATTGCGCCACCCACGTAAGTCAAACGCCTTATTTAATCTCCTTTTTGACTTCTCTATATGAATAATCCGCTATTGTCAAAATCCAACAGGTAGATTTTTAAATATTGTATAACATCATTTCCGTTAAATACCGATTTATGGATCCGGAAACTGGATTTATCAAGAGCTGAATAGCCGTGTCACAAGCATGACAAAGGCTTATTAAAACTTAACGTGATTTAATTAAAAGATAAATCTTTCTAAAAATCGATACGTGAACCAGATTACGTGGTACTTTATGAACGTAACGTTTCAGAGACGTGACGAAATTGCAAAACAACTTGAATTTATCATAGAAATCCTTCAAAACAGTAAGAAAATCGATCACCACGAATTTTCCCTTATCCTAATAACCATAGATAAATTGGTCTGACGACCACTTTGGTGTAAAAGGGTTCGATCCCCGCACTGTACAAACATTTGTGTGCATGAACATGTCTGTATGTCTGTCAGATCAATGTATGTGATGTTGTTGTATATTTATTTATTGTTTATTTATTTATAGCAGTTTAGGGCTGGGCAATTGGTGTGTTCGTTGAAAACGATTTATATAAAACACACGTCTGTCAGCGAATTTGCTGCTGCCATTTTTTGACACGCTGTCAGTCGTGTCTCGCAGGGAAAGAAAGTCGTATACTTTTGGGTCCTGGCGGCAAGACACAACATATTAAATACATATTACATCTTACGTTAGAACTTTTTCGCAAATATCTTTTTTCGCGAAACTATTACAGTATCAAAGAGGAATCGGTACTTAGTTCGGTTGTTTTATTAGTTTCCTTATTTTTCGTGGTAAAACTACTTACTTTCAATATATCCATTAAGGTACAGTTGTGTTAGTAGTAATAAGACTGTTTTCTGATAAAAAAAAGCTTCACTGAGATCCTTTTCAGTAAAGTTTTTTTTAAATATTAGGATCTACCCAACACATTTTATGAAACGGGCACTGAAAAAAGGACATAATTTCTTCGCGCTTTGCGTATAATTACGATAAGAGAGTAAGCACTCATCTGGTGGGCAATCTGAAATTCATAGTATGTCACTCAAAAGGTTATCAAACACACCACAAACAAAATTTAAAATTCCGGTAAAAAATACAAAAAAAAAGTTTTTGTTGAAAAATTTATCAGTTGCTTTAAAATGTTTTACAACTTTGAATCACTCTTTATTAATGTCGGATGTTTTAAGCCAAAAGTTAAATATTCTCGCCTCCTGGAAGTGTCATAAAATTTGCCATTTATAACGCCGTTAACTGACGGACGGACAAGCTGCAATATTTTAATAAGTTTCCTGATTCTGGATAGCGTTGTGTTAAGGAATTTATTACTGTCAATAAATTTTCTGGCGCATGGTTTAAAAAATAACTAAATCTGAGCGAAATTTGTGAGAAAATCGGTCGTAGTTTTGCCTTGTTTATTATTGGTGTTGGTAAAATTAGAATAGAATATAGCACAACAGTAAGATAATACTTACTTTATCGATAAGTATTTCTATTCGTTATTCTTTACAAAGGTATGGTAATATCATGATATCACATGCGGAGCACGCGTTACTGCTAGTGCGTAAGGTAGTACGTCTTCCCGCGACCACCAGGATCATTGGTCCAAATTGTAGGAGGGCTGCACTTGGAACGTCTACCGGCACGCGGTCGCCATTCGAAAACCTTCTCTCCTTGCCTCCAATTCTTCAATTTCTAGAATGAGTAAAGTTGTCAATGATTTTGGTGAATCAACGGATATATTTTGTGACCCATTTAACAAGCTCCGTCGCACCTTGCGAGACCATTTTTTTGTCACGTAGATTCTGGAAAATTCACTCTTTTTTCAAGTTTATAGTATATATTCTTTATGTTTATTAGTGCATATAGCTGATATTTTATTTGCATGTGGTATCTGCCTGTTATTATTTGTACATTTTACCTTTTTTCATGATATAATTAAAAACATGTAATAAATGATACAAATGTTGGTGGATCAATAAATAAAATAAAAAATAAAAATCTTTTTCCACTTAAAACGCTAGTCAAAGGTAGCTCAACAAACCTTATTAGTTTCTAGATTTCAAGCAACAATTATGGAACTCAATTAAAATCTTATCCATCTTGAAGCATACGGTATGTTTTTCGTGTATTAAACTAGAAGTTCGATTAATTGTTAAATAATGGTTCTTAGAATCGAACGTGAAATTTAATCTTGTTGATCAGTAGTGGTGCACTTTTTTTATCGATTTTGATTAAATAAACCAAGCTAATTGATTTTTAGCTTGATTAATGATAGTACATTCCGAATATAATTGAAAATTGTTAGTTGGCATACCTTCAAGTTTTTTTAATAAAAAAAATGAACATCGGACTGATTGTTTGATTGGTGTTAGGAGCAACTTTTTTGTGATCTAAAAATTTACCAGTTGGGGCGCGTACACATATTAATTCCATTTTCGCAGGATCCTTTTTGAAGGATCCGCCGCTATTGCAGATAGTATGTGAATGTGCTATGTGAGCACACAGGATCCGAATACTGTATTATATATACACTAAAACATAGACCCTTAAATGTACCTGTAAAACGGACGTAATATGTGTACGCGTGTGAACTTAAAGCATGAAACATCGCTATAACCGTGATATTTTTTAAAGTAATAAAAATAAATAATAGTTTAGAAAATAATTTCTGAGTACACGAAATTTATATTACAGTAGAGTAAAAAGCATGGGGTGCACTTTATGACGTTTTCATACTTCTTTTTATAATTGCCAATAATATGATGATTTTCACGTACTACTATACCAACCCACGCTTTTTACAATTGCATAGTATCATTATTCCTCAGCAGCATGGTTTTGTGACCGGTCGGTCCACTGTAAGCAATCTTTTGATTTATACAAATTTCTTGTTTGAAAGTATGGATAATCGAATACAAGTGGATGCAGTATATACAGATTTTTATAAAGCATTCGACAAGGTGGACCACTGCATCTTACTTCAAAAGATTGCTTACAATGGTATAAGCGGAAATCTACTTCGCTGGTTCCTGTCATATATTAAGAACAGAACTCAAAATAAATGGTTATTCCTCTAATCAGCTGAATGTCACGTCTGGTGTGGCACAGGGGTCAATTTTTTTAGGGCCATTTCTCTTCGTTTTATTTGTAAATGATATAAATGAATGTTTTCAAAATTCTCAGTATATACTCTATGCAGACGACCTTAAGGTCTTTCGGAAAATTACAGATAAAAGTGACTGCGAAAGGCTTCAAGAAGACTTGGATCGTCTATCAGTCTACTGTCATAATAATAAGCTGCACTTGTGTCTTGCTAAATGTAAATCGATAACTTTTACTAAGAAGATCTCAGCCATCAACTTTGATTACCATTTGTGTCAAACTGCTCTAGAAAAAGTTTCTATAATTAAAGATCTTGGCCTGCTTATTGACTCTAAGCTACATTTTGATATCCATGTAGCTAACGTTATAAGTAAAGCATTCCAGATGTTTGGATTTGTTATCCGAGCCAGCAACGACTTTAAGAATGCATCAACTTACCTACTTCTATACAAGTCACTGGTCAGGTCTCGGCTGGAATATGCAAGTTGTACCTGGAATCCTTTTTATGCCAAGTACGTTGAACAGCTAGAACGTGTACAACGCAAATTTCTTAAATCTACTAATTATAAATGTTTTCATGCGAAGTCCTCATACGACGTATTACTGCGGAAGTTTTCACTCATGTCGCTTGAAGCCAGGAGACTTCTATTGGACCAAGGAGTGTTGTTTAATATGTGGAATAGCAAACTTGACTGTAATGACCTCACAAATCAAATGCATTACAGAGTCCCTAGCCGGTCTCAACGTATACGTGACACCCACGCCCATTGTCTATTTAAGCCTAATCTTTGCAGAACCAATGCTGGAAAACGTGCACCACTTCACCGTTTAATGAAGTCCTATGATATGTATTTCTCAGATGTCGATTTAATTAAGCTTACATCTACTAGTCAAAACAAAATAAGGGCCACAGTCTATTTTTAAATTTCTAAGAAATGTATAGTAGTTTTGGGGTAAACAAAGAATGAATTAATTTGTTTGATTATTTTTTAATGTAAAAATCATAAAATCATGTGTTTTAATTGAACAATTAGTAATTGACAATGTTTATTTTAAAAGTAAGCAGTTTTACCTAAAATGCACACTATAAAAAGGATCGAAAGAAAAAAAGTTGCAGATTTTTTCTGTGTTTCTCTTTTTTTTTCAATATCGTGTGTGTCCTCCCCTTTTCAGAACACATTCTTGAAGCCTGGAGGGCATACTCTCTACCAGGTGTCGCAAAGTCTCTTGTGGAATTCGTTCCCAGCTTGTTTTGAGCACGTTGATGAACTGCCTTTCATTATGGACGGGTAGATTTGTGTTCCGAACACTTATTTTTTTAAAATCCCACATATTATGCTCAATTGGATTGAGGTTGGGACTGTTCGCGGGCCACGGCAAGACCTGTACACCAGCTTCGTCTAGAGCTTCCCTGGTGGCACGAGCTGTATGAGCGCGGGCGTTGTCGTGCATTAACTTAAAACCTGCTCCTATTCTTTGTGCATATGGTACCACCTGGGGTCTGATGACCTGCTCAATGTAACGTTGAGCCGTTACCGTGCCTTCATTGAGAATTACGAGCTCAGTTCGGCCAGAAAGAGAGATTCCTCCCCACACCATTACATTTGGACCCAAAATCTATCACATTAATGGAAACAAGCATCCGAAAATCACTCACCTTCTCGTCTCCAAACTTTTATGCGACGATCATCACTAAAAAATTTCACTTTGGTCTCATCTGTGAATAGTACTGTGCTCCAATCACTCACGTCCCAGTCCTGGTGTTGCCTTGCGAATGATAATCGGTTTGCACGATGCGCTCTTGTCAATGGAATTCGCACTACACGCCTTCTAGAGAACTGTTGGTCTTCGTGCCATCGATTTCTTATCGTTTGGTCACTAACGCGGGTACCGGTCGCCTGGCGCAAGCGGTTTTGTAAGGAGCGGACGGTAACGAATCGCTCCCTGCGCGCAGTCAGGCGCATGTAGCGGTCTTCCTGTGATGAGGTTGCTCGAATTCTGCCTGATCCTGCTCTTCTGGTTACATCTCCAGTCTCTTGAAATCGATTCCACGCATTCTGGATGGCTCGCCGTGAAAAACTCAGCTGCAAAGCTACTGTACACTACGAATGGCCCTCCTGAATCAGTGTTATGGCTCTAGTTGCGGTTTGGATGTCCATATGTCTTCGAATCCTCGGCATTGTTCTTTTGAAATGTTTATTAACACTTTAACTAAGCAAAGTTTAACCGTTCACGACGAAATGGACAGTCTCAATGGCTCAAAACTTTGTCTTAAAATAAGGTAATTTCAAGTGGTTTAAAAAATGTTCAAATTCTACCCACTTCAAAAAACAATCAAGTGATATAGTGCTTGTAAGCACTCGAAGAAACCCAACAAAAACAAAAATGCCACTTAGGGTCACTTGAAATTATAAAATCAGTCAGGGCGTAAAAATAACCAAGTGACCCCTATTTTGTTTTGACTAGTATATATATTAATTATATTCGATTAATTAATTACAACTAACTTATGTAATGTAATGAGTGGCATAAATAAAAAAACCAGGCAAAACGATAAGCACACAGATTTTATTTAAATTACGTTATTATCAACTATCAATATACAAATTGGCAGAGTTTCGGCCTATTCAGTGGCTAAGAGGGCAAAAGTGGCTAGACTGAGCTGTCTGGCCGTTATAAGGGCTTGTTCCCACCCAAGGGCGCACGGCTGGCGGAAGTTGTAGTGGGGAGCGTCAACTGGCTTGGCGGTGGCTTTCTATTGGCTGGCTTGGCTAGGATTGGCTGGCTTGGCTAGGATTGGCTATGATTGGCTATGGTGGCTGAGCCTTGGCGTTACAGTAACTTGTTTTTTCGGAGTGATCTCATTGAAACCTACACATAATTTTTCGTTTATTTAACTTATTAGGTTGGAATAAAAATAGAGGCTAAAATCTTTACGTGTAAGAAGGGGACAATGGTGCTGGTTTTACAATAAGTAATATTAATGTAAAACAGTTTGTAACCTGAATTGTACAATTGTTTATTGTCCTAAATAAATAAAATAAAATAAAAAAGAAGCTATGTACGGTAGCTAGTCGAATGTTGATAGGTAAAGAAAAAGTTCACTTACCAAACCACTCGCCCGATGAAAAAGTTTATATATGCTTTCAAATCTTGTTTTGCTTAGATTAAATAAATACTGTAGCTTAATTAATTCTCAGGTGGAATATTTAAGTGCTGGAATTAAAGGCACCTGCGTTAACAATCGTTTTATTAGTTAATTTATTGGCAGAGATTTTAATTTTGTTTCATATAAAATTTCAATCACATTTGAGGGTCAACGAGGGTCCATTTACGAGTATAAGTAACTGGTAACACTTTATGGATAAGAATAAAAATTACATCGACACGAATCAGTTTAGTAAGTTGTTAGTTGGCCGGTATACTTACGGTACGGTAAGCTAAAGATTGTAAACCTTAGCAATATACATGTAGGATTGATTTCAGAGCGAGTGATGACGGTATAAAGATATATTCATAAAAAGACTAGCTGACCCGGCAAATGTTGTTTTGCCGTATAAATTATTGT
This sequence comes from Pyrausta despicata, assembly GCA_963921415.1. NCBI lineage: Eukaryota > Metazoa > Arthropoda > Insecta > Lepidoptera > Crambidae > Pyrausta > Pyrausta despicata. The sequence goes on along the minus strand of OY992861.1, from coordinate 12,490,269 downwards.
GGACATCCTTATCACTAAGGGATATGAAAAATAGATGTTGGCCGATTCTCAGGCCTACTTAAAAAAGTTCATAAGTCGTTTCGGAGGAGTACGGGAACGAACATTGTGACGCAAGAATTTTATGTATAGAGAGATTAAAATAAATAACAAGAGTATCAGTCAATCCGTTGTTTCCTTTCGAGCCCCACCACAGAGAAACTACTAAACTAAAGTAACTAAAAACTTCTTATTGTTCTTTTACTTCTTACTAAACGACACGTGTTCGTCAAATTAACGTATCGCTGCCTCTCCGTAGACACATTAGGTAGGTACTGGTCATTTGTACGCAAGATGCAATCATTCGTCACGCCCACTCAACTGACGCCTACGCATAACTGGCGGTGTCCGCCGACATTCAGCCAACAAAGTACATTAATTCAGCCTTAGTAACGTTTTTTGCATAATTCCAATTTCGTGGCCCTCAAAATCGATCAACCGATATAACCGATCGGGGCTAAGTGGCCCGGTCCACCGGGGACCAAGCTAATTGAGAGTCGCAGCGTACCCCACTAATTGGCCTGTCCCCCACAATGTTTGCAACGATGTTCTTTTCCGCCCAAATAATAGAGACTTGTTCGATTAGCGGGGCCGTTTTAACAAGCGCCCCTTAGGAGGGTTCAGTTTTTGAGAGTAACATTTCAGACCCTCATTTCAGTTACACAATTGGGATCATGATTAAAAAATATATTTAATTAGTCCGTCAGTTACAGAAATGAAAAATATATGTTTTTTATATATTCATTTTACAATTAAGGCTGAAACCATAGATTAAAACATATGTTTTAACTATAGCCATCTATAGTTATGAAGTGTGAGCTTGCTGACGGCCAGTCTCAATATTATATCTAGGTACTTTTGACTGAAAGACAGATAGCTGACAGTTTCATACAAACTGCTATAACCGCAGATAGCTTTTATTTTGTAACTGACAGTTATTTAACTTCGAAAAGACATAACACTTAAAAAAATATTTTATTTGAAAATATTTTTTTAAGTAATACGTCTTTCCAAAATGAAAAATAGCGTTGTGAACGCAAAAAATACTTAACAAATGAAGTTATTTAACTCTCAGTCTAAATTCCACCAGTTTAGGAAACTGTTTTAGCCAAGACTCAAGTAAGACCCTGCACTGCAAGACCTCAAGATACTGTTAGCTCTTTTTGTGTAGATAAGAATAATTAATATTTAATAATTAATATTTTTAAGTGCTGGTAGTTTTCAATTTTTTCAAAACTATGTAATAACAACTAACTCCTTAGCGTAGTAGTGACCAAGGACGCTGAAAAAGGCCCAAAACGTCAGGTTAAAATTAAATGGAAATAAATCGTGAAATAATCCGTAAAAAAGTGTATCATTTCAATGTCAAACAAATATAAGACATTAGAAATTACAAACATACCTATAAAAGTACGCTCAATTTTTTGAGGAACATAAAAACTATTGCTAAGTATAGTAAATACATAAATAGTTGTTAAGTACTGATATAACATTAATAGTAAGATCAGAGGTTGAATTATGTTTACAGTTAATGTTACGCTAGGGCCTAGGTTGAAGTTCGGAATGAAATGCGGGTATTGTACGAACCTATTCTAAAATTCAATATCAGATGTGAATAAACACCTTGTCTTACGACAGCACATAACACTTCCCGCACAACGCAATATTCGGCAGAACAAAAGAATATTGTATATTATTGCGCCTGAACTGCCTTTCGAATTTAATTCAAATACAAAGCGAAATTCCATCGAGTTTATTATTATATTCACGGTATTGTTTTGTGTTGCGAAATTTCCGATCGAACTTGTTTTCATGTGACACATACAGAAATCAATATCGGCTTAGGAAAGGTGTATTTGTACTCGTATTGACTATTGTACTTAGTGCTAAATGTTTAATAATTTAAACACTTTAAAAAGTGTGTATGAATTCAAAGAACTTTTTTTTTCTGACAGTTTTATAAGTACTTATAAGTTAACATAAACAAAACACCTTAATAATAATAGTCCTCCTGGCCGATTTCGACCACGGCGGTCAATCTCAACAGAGATCAGCCAACTACGCAGGAGACATTATAGCGCACAAGTGTGAGCGCAATACACAGGTGCACTCTCTGTTCCATCACCCTCAAAGTTCGATGAGACGGCAATCCGACATGACTGGAAAGAGATCAGGCGCAGGACCAACGGCTTGACGTGCTTTCCGAGGCACGGGGGTGTAACACCGCCAATTTCCGACTCCGAGCTGTTTTTGAGAAATTCATGACAGAAAATCACAGAAACAATTTTGTCTCGACCTGGGATTCGAACCCAGGACCTCTCGGATGTAAGGCAGAAACTTTGCCTCTACACCAACGAGGCAGTCAAAACGCCATAAAATCCCATATAAAACTGTCAAGCTGTTCACCCTTGACTAATTAAGATTCACGCCGTTTTTGAGCCAGCGCCGTCGGATTTCATCCGCCTTAGAATAGCGCTGAAGCAGCGTTGCTTGCTTTTGCGGGAATCGTCACGCTATGTAGCACATAAAACATAAAGCTGATTAGTTTAAGTAAAGCTTCATTTCTTGTTGTCTCATGATCTTGTCGTAGTTAATAAAACGATGTCGTAGCCCCATTTTCTTTTGACCCATAAAAGAAGCAAAAGCAGCAGCCAAATTATATATGCAAGCATAAATTACAGAGACTCCACTGAGCTCCGTAATATATGACGAACAAAGAAATCCTTCGCGATGGGATCTCAAATCGAGCCAGTGCGGTATTTGCTTAGCGAATGTGTTACCAATATGCAGTGAAGTAGGGTTGTCACTGGTTTTATTAAAGAAAGTCAGAAGAATAAATAAAAACTTAAAACACATATTTTGCACTGGCTTCCCGCTAGTGGTTTCGCAGGCGTGAAATTCGGATCTCTAATATATTAATCATGTTATTGTGCATATTGGCTGCCTCGTTGGTGAAGTGGAAAAGTTTCTGCCTTACATCCTCCATCATACAACAATTTTGGTTCGACCTGGGTTTCGAACCCAGGACCTCTCCCAAAATTGTTTCAGAGATTTACGGTCATGAATTTCTCAAAAACGCTCGGAGTCGGGAAGTTGGCGGTGTTACACCCCCGTGCCTCGGAGAGCACATTAAGCCGTTGGTCCTGCGCCTGATTTCTCTCCGGTCATGTCGGATTGCTGTCTCATTGAACTTTTAGAGTCATAAAACAGTGAACGCACCTGTGTATTACGCTCAGACTTGTGAACTATATTATCTCCTGCGTAGTTGGCTGATCTCTGTTGAGATTGGCCGCCGTGGTCGAAATCGGCCAGGAGGACTATTATTATTGTACATATAATCCTTCCTCTTGAAGCACCCCATCTATAAAAAAAATAACATCAAAATCCGTTGAGTAGTTTTCGAGCCCGCGTGGTGGAGAATGACTCTTTAATTGAGGTGAAGTCTGTACCCAGCAGTGGGACGTGTATAGAGATGAAAGTGAGTTTCAAGGATCTAAGCATACATATATACATATTACAGACATACGGACTGACGCGGGAAGCGACTTTTTCCTTTCGAGGCTATTTTTTCAGTACATTCTTGTCAAAATTTTGCTTTCTTGGTCTTGAAACACAGTACAAAAAAAGGATATAATTAATTAAAATGAGTTTTTTTTGTAGAGAAAGCCAGATACGAAGCACATTTGTTACTTTCAGGCCAGTTTTTAAACCAACAATTGCCAGGTTATAAGCCTTCTCGCGTAGCTGTCATGAGGCCTTGAGGTTAGCAATATTAACACCTTGTTTGCCATTAACTTAGTTAAGTGTGTCCCTATATTGGCGAGTGCATATTGGCAACCCTACGAGGTTGAGACGGGGCTTGACGGCGCCCATAAAATGGGATACACCGAATTTATATAGCTGTGTTAGACGCGATGTACCCCATCCATAGTCCACGTGTATCAGTCTCGTCATTTTAATCGTACCATTTATTAACAGTTTTACTACCGCGTTACTAAACTAGTTACTTTCCGCAGCAGCTTTAACTATAGTATCACTATCACTTTACTAAAAGCGAGACTTCATCATTAAGTATCCTTCACACTCCGTTATTGCTGCTGGGGTGCGTCCATAGCGCCCTAAAATGCCCTAAAAATCCCTAAAAGTTCTTGCTATCTATAGATACCTATTACCCTACCCACAAAAATCTCTGCGTTCAAATATCGTGACAGTGTTACGTCAAAAGGCAATGCTTATATTTTTGCAAAGCAACGAAAGTATCCCGCCACTAAGGCACCTGTCCGGTGCGATGAAGCCTAAACCATCTTATATATAAAAATGAATTCTCATCACTCATCAGCCTATATACGTCCCACTGCTGGGCACAGGCCCCACCTCAACTATGAGGTGGTCCGAGCCATACTCCACCACGCGGGATCAGTGCGGATTAGTGGAGGGGTGTTTTTAAGGTAAGTGACCAACCTTACTGTCAGATGTTATTAAGCCGCCTGAGGGCCTCTGACCAGGCTTAACGACTAATATCTATCGATATTAACCGGGACCAACAGCTTAACGTGCCTTCCGAAGCACGGAGATGCTTGTAAATAGACGTCACTTAAATGGTCAGAATGGTCACCCATCCCAAACATGACCGCGCCTTAGGTTGCTTAACTTTAGGTATCACTACCAAAGTGCTGTAACCACTGCGCCACAAGCACCTTAAAAAAAGAGACCTTAAAAATGAATTGCTGTTCGTTAATCTCGCTTGAACTCGAAAACAGCTGAACCGATTTCAATAATTTTAGTCTCAAAATATTTGTGGAAGTCCAGGGAAGGTTTAAACGGTGAGAAAATATTGAAAAAACATACCAAAACAGCGGGCAGGACGTGGTCTGCCGGGTCCGCTAGTCTTCTATATAAAAATGAATTGCTGTTCGATAGTCTCGCTAAAACTCGGGAACGGCTGAACCGATTTGAATAATTTTAGTCTCAAAATATTCCTGGAAGTCCAGGGAAGGCTTAAGCAATGAAAAAAAAACCAACAGGCAGGACAAGGTCTGCCGGGTTCGCTAGTGAAATATAATATAAACCAACGTGTTCTGACGGTTTTCCTTTGCCTGTGTCACACTGTATCCCCCGTTGTTCAGTGGCGGCATTTCGGCCGCAGCCCGGGGTGCGATTCTGGATCCCTTATCTCTAGCACGCGATAATTGACAAGTTTACGACATACCCGCTATCTCAACAGACTGCCGAGATGAATGTTTACCGTAATACCGAGTTGGAGGTAATCGGTGTGTCGTAGCCGTGAAATATGGTGTTTGTGTGTCGTAAAGCTGGATTTCAAATTATGGCATTTTTTTTGTATTGCGTGCACGATTAGCTACAAGACTAAAAATAAGTGCTCTGAATTAAAGGGTTCTGTAAAAAAATTAAGTAAGAATGCGTTTACATATTTTAAGCAGAGTTTGTGTTTTATAGTAAAAAAAGTAATAGCTATGAATAACATTAATTTACTATCTGATTTTAAACTGTAATCTAACTTTGATCATACCAAAAATCTCTTATACTTATTCCAAAGGTACGAACTTGACAAAGAAACAAAAAACAATAGGTCTTGACAAAAGTTAACGTGAAACAAAACAGCGGTTAAATTGAATGAATCCGCGAAACTTTAATGTTATGTCGAAGGCGATGTCCCAGAGGGAGTATGCGGGACGACACTTTGGGACACGGGAAGAAACCAAGCCGGTCGAATCTTAAGCTTAGATCACAAGAGTTATATTGTGACTGACTCGTTGGTGTAGTGGCAAACTTTCTACCTTACATCCGAGAGGTCCTGGGTTCGAATCCTAGGTCGAGACAAAAATTGTTTCTGAGATTTTCTGTCATGAATTTCACAAAAACAGCTTTGAGTCGGGAAGTTGGCGGCGTTACACCCCTGTGCCTCGGAAAGCACGTTAAGCCTTTGGTTCTGCGCCTGATCTCTCTCCGGTCATGTCGGATTGCCGTCTCACCGAACTTTGAGAGTGATGGAACAATGAGTGCACCTGTGTATTGCGCTCACACTTGTGCACTATGATATCTCCTGCGTAGTTGGCTGATCTCTGTTAAGATTGACCGCCGTGGTTGAAGTCGGCCAGGAGGAGTATTATTATTGTGTATAAAGCAAGGTCACTTCCCGCGGCTGTCCCTATACGCTTAGATCTTTGAAATATTCAATGGATTAAATGCAGTTTTCTTGTTTAAATAAATAGAGTAATTTAGGTGGTAGGTTTATACGAATAATAACATACTTTATATTATTGGAGAACCGAATTCCATTCGGACGAAGCCGCTGAATGGAAACTAGTAGGTAACTTATAAACCGTACACTTCGAATATACTGTTTTAAACTTACATAGTCACTTCTAATAGTTGTGATATACGGGATTTTTACCATATACTCGTAATACCTTTTTGTTTTTGAGTTAGAATCATTATTTTACCAGAACATAACAGGTATAAGCACCAGCTTACATATTTGGCATAATGTTGCTGTGACTGGTGAACGACATTTCTGCTTAGGCCAAATGTATGGTATAGAATGCCTAATGGAGTTAAGTCCACCTTTTGTTCATAGTTTTGATGTCCAAAAAAGGTTACATAAACGTCAGCAGTTTACCCCCGGCGATTGGTAGACATGATACGAGTATAGATGATGTCGCGAGTCGCTGCGACCTGTGTATTTTTTTTTATTTTAAACTTTATTGCACAAGAAATGTACAAAGGGTGGACTTGATGCTAAAAGCATTTTCTGCCAGTCTACCTCAAGATCATGCAGAAAGAAGGCAATGGGTGCAGTGAAAATTAAATAAGAAAGGTAATAAACTTAATATAAAGATTTAATATCATTATATAAATAAATATTATAATATCCAAAAACATAATATCAATCAATTAATTGAAATAACTATTTATTTAGAAAATTTCAAACTTTTCTTGTGTACCGGATATGTGCCCTGGCTCTCGAAATAGTTGTTCGACTTAAAAAAATTGAGCCCCGTTCGGCCGATACCAGCTTAAATAACAATAGAATATTGACTGTGTCTGCGATCGTCGAATTTGACCGGCTAATAGAATACTAAACCTTTATAACATAAAAGCGATTAAAAGTCTGATCCCTCATCTTCTTAGATAAGCCCCAACCCTCAAGTGAACCTTTGGTAAACAGTTTAGTACAAGTCTAGAATATTTGAATAAATCAAACAACCCTATTACTTCAAGCTCTCAAATAAGCATGTGTACACAGCCTTAGCGCTTAGGCCGAGAGGGCAATAAGAGTTGTGTTGACCCTTCCTATCAATTTTCCTCGTGTGTAACTTTGCTTTAGTTTAATAGTACAACTTTTCTGCCCTTATTTGACGGCAAATTTGGTGTAAAGACGCTACAACGAGTACTTCACAGATTTATTCATTTCAAGCTTTTTAGCTTATAGAAGATAAAGCTGGAAAAAAAGGATTATTTTGCTTTAAATTTCCGTGTATAAATAAATAATCGTAGAGTGTTTTGTTGGTGTCAGTGTTGTGATTCCAGGTGCATCTTCTGTGTCACGTTGTGAGTTGTACGTATTGTAAGTCCTGCGACTTCCATCTCTAGCTTTTTCAGGTGATCACAGTTGGATATATTTTGATTCCTGCGCTGGCGTCGTTTGGTGTAAATTTAAAGCAAAATAATCCTTTTTTTTCAGCTTTAGTCATGGATTTCCGCAAAGTAACGCCTGATTCCATCAACTATAATCGAAGATATTTGCCTATGACAAAAACCCAAATTTGTTTTATGTAGGAGTACGTTTTATTTTAAGTTGTTATATTTATCAAATTAATGCGAATATAAAATAAATTTTGTATAAATTTTCATTAATATTACGTCAGTCTATTAAAGTTGTCTGATTGGCGTTTGTGAATTAGCAGACCATACTACATACTACATACATATAGCACGGTGAAATTGCAACATTAAAACTTATAGTTAGTCAAAACGTGCTATATATACAAATAGAATACAACGTTCCAGGAAATTAAAGATGGCGACGACCACTACGTCGACGACCGCTTGATGCAGTGGTCTACATGTCGGACTTCTAAAACCAAGGGTCGCGGGTTCGATTCCCGCACAGTACAAGCATATGTGTGCATGCACATGTGTGTTTGTACTGGTCTGGGTGTTAACTATCTATACGATGTATTTATTTCCAAAAAAAAGTATTTAAGTATGTTTATCCGTTGTCTAGTAGGTACCCATAACACAAGCGTCGTAGCGTAATTTGGGACTAGAGAATTGGTGTGATTGTTGTGAAATATTTATTTATTTATCTGTATTAATATTAATATTAGTATTGGTTTATAATCAATTATCAGCTGATATAGCTGTCTGTAGCAGTACTTGAGCCAAAAAAACCTTAATTAAAAATATAATAATAATCTCTATAGGTATATATAAAATTCTCGTGTCACAATGTTTGTTCCCATACTCCTCCGAAACGGCTTGACCGATTCTAATGAAATTTTGTGAGCATATTCAGTAGGTCTGAGAATCGGCTAACATCTATTTTTCATACCCCTTAGTGATAAGGGTTGTCCACAATAATTTATATGGCAAAACAACGTTTGCCGGGTCAGCTAGTAAATATATAGATATATTTTGGCAGTTTCTGCAGAAATTAAATTATTCTGATATTTAGGACACACAACATTAAGTGGGTCATTTCAATAGATGCAGCTTAATATAATAAGTTGTACTTCTTTTTGCGACCTCTGTGACAAATATTGTCTATTCCTTTACCCCGCTATTGGACAAATTTCGTTAGTTTTCGGAAAGGATACCGCTGGAATGTGTGTTGGATGAACGACAGATCCAATTTTAGTTCTAAAAATTGAAACTTCCGGTTTAGCGTTTCTCTTTACGCTTTCGATAGAAATAAAACACTTTCTCCCCTTTTAAAATGTTTCTTTACCCGATGGTTGTAGCAAAAAAATAACACTTAGCGATAAGGCCGCCGAAATATACATATTTTATGTTAAACATATTATTATGATATTTGTAAATATGTTTGCTAAGGTGTGCATGCGGGTAATCTATCTAAATAAACACACCATACGTCAATATTTTAGGCTAGTTATTTAAAACAAGATTTACGCTTTGAAGGAAAGTCGATGATATTAATTTCATATTGCTGGTATTGACTGAATCAGTAGTTTAGTAGCAAAGTTTCTGCCTTACATTCGAGAGGTCCTGGGTTAGAATCCCAGGTCGAGCCAAAACTATTTCTGAGATTTTCTGTCATGAATTTCTCAAAAACAGCTCGGAGTCGGGAAGTTGGAGGTGTTACACCCCCATGCCTCGGAAAGCACGTTAAGCACGGTCCTGCTCCTAATCTCTCTCCGGTCATGTCGAATTTCCGTCTCACCGAACTTTGAGAGTGATGGAACCACAATGGAACAGTGAGTGCACCTGTGTATTGCTCTCACACTCGTGCACTACAATATCCCCAGCGTAGTTGGCTGATCCCTGTTGAGATTGGCCGCAGTGGTCGAAATCGGCCAGGAGGCCTTTTAGTGACCCGTACTGAACCATTTAACTTTGGCAACAGTATTTTTAAGGCTCACATCACAACGACGTTGACAGCTTAGGAGTTTTTGTCTAAAACTTGAATTTAAAAGCGTTACTACATGATCAAAGTACAAATATATAGGCTGAAAGGAAAATTCAGTCCAGTGCATCGATCTGTACATTGGCAATGTTTTAACGTAATTGATTACTTTACATGTATCTTATTATTAAGATTGTACTTCGAAGCGGGCTCCGATTTTTTATTTATCCTTTGAAATTCAAGTTTTTGACCAAAAACTGCTTAGCTGTCGAAATTGTTGTGATATGAGCCTTAAGACTGTCAAAGGCATTCTTCACGACACTTTTATAATAAATATAATAAAATAAAATTGTTTTATTTTAGACTAAGTCCAAATTTAGTTAATTGAAACCATTTTTATTAACCATTAAAATCAAATTCAAACGTTGATTTTACGCCATTTCATTTAAAAATAGTCCTCTTTCATAAATCTCACTTTTGTATTCGAACACTGAGCGTGGGTTCGACCAAATAGGGTTAGGACTTGACCGTTAAACTATCATTTTTTTTAAGTAAGCCTTGTTTAACTCTTATCTGTTTGCTTGAAAACACACTTAATGTCCACATACTCAGTTGAGTATCTCTCGTAATAGCTATCTCACGTAATAGTGGCCGCTTAACCTGAGTATAAATGGTGACAATTAATTCAATCAAACAAGATGCCATCTTGTAAATCGGATACACTAAACAGAGCCAAATGGTCTTCTGTCGGCTTCACTAACGCACTACGTTCTACTATGTGCCGTACCCTGTAAAACCAAGTCTATGTTAATCGAATCTATCTTTGTCACTCATGATACGAGTACCTATAATAACGATAAAAATAACAATGTTATTTTAAGACCATGTCCATAAATTGTTCGTATTACACAGTTTCTTTAAAAAACTAATGTTAGTTAACATAAAAAACTATGCGTGTGCGGCGCCGATAGCTACATTTACCCACCTTGACTGGTGTGCAGGCGCATCCAATGTCGCAGCATTGGTGAGGCCCATCGTTTGGCAAATATAATCTAGTTTGACTGTAATACGCCTAGGCAGTAAAGATAGGGTGCAAAAAATAGGGACACACTATTTCTTAAATTAACATTTAAGGTCACTGCATACGTGACTAGTTTATACTTTGCACGGGACATGTGGGATACGGGTAGTTACGTGATGACCTTAAATTGTGTCTGGCTACTATTAAAATATCCCAATTGCTTGGGAGCACTAGGCTACAGTATGTAGTACATGAAACATCACCTAATAGGATCCGGAGCAAAACGAGACGAGCGCGTATAGTGCTAAACATTGTCGTCGACGATATTTTTCTCGTCCGCGTTCCCGCCTCGTCCATGCACACGTAACTTATGTGTTTTTGATGTTTCCAAAACTTTCCGTTCCGTCCAGATAAAAACCCATCACGTAGGTATGCAGCGGCCTTCAGACTTTCGAGCATACATAACTTTACGTATGACTTGATTTTGCGTCTCTACAAAGTAACTAATTTGCTATCTTACCCGTTGTCCTACGTGAGTGACAAACGCGACAAGTGCAAGGCGACGCGACGCGACAATATCAAATGTATGACGTCTATAACAGCGTCCTACATGACGAAGAGCGATTAACTTTAATAGTATTAGTCCCGTAATATTAGTCCTCGCGGCGCGTCACACTACTCGCGTTGCGTGTATTGCGCTTGAAGTGGATGGAGTATACTAATGACAATAAAAAGAAGAAGAAAGCTGTAGCTAGATATACACCAATCACAGAGTAGGATCTCTGATCAAACATAATCAATCCGCAGAATGTTGGTTTTGGCACTGCTATCATGGAATACCACAGGATATTTGTGGGCATTGATTTAAATAGGTCGTAAGCAGTAAGCCACCACAAGGCTTTGTCGCACAGACATTAGGATATGGGGCGTGACATTTTCTAAAAAAAGTATGGAGGTGTCATTGGCAAGACCCGATGGCAAGCTCATATTAAAAGTGTTTTTAGAATTTTATAAATTGACCGTTAAGTGAGACTAATTCTAGAAAATTTTATTAATCTTTCATGGACACAAATTAAATCTAGTAATGCATCTCCACAGAATGGTTTTCTCTTTAAACATCCAAACAGGCCTTTCAGAGACGCTTTTAAAGATAGTAGTACCTAGTACATAGTAGAGGTACCTTTTTTGTCATTTATTTACGTGAACATGTCGTTTCGTCTTAAGTTTTATTTTAACCTGACGTTTGGGATCGTTTTCAGCATCCATGGTCTGCAGTCTACCTGTGACTACGGATGCTTAAATGTAAATACATCGCTAAATAATCCGTAAAAAGTGCATCATTTCAATAGGTCCTACCTATCTAGCAAGCTACCTTTGATTGAGTAAGTAAATACGAAATTAAATTACTCTCAAAATTATCATCTTGGGTTTCAGAATCACTTTCAATGACTTGGCCTTAGTGGACTCCTTGCTTGAGTAACAACCGCCATTGAAACAGATTCCTAGAATCGTTAATGGGTTTCCGATTCGAACGCTCGCTACCATCTCCGTCTTCATTATTGGGCTATTTGAATTGGGTTGTAGTCGGTCTAAAGTGTAAATGGTGATTAGTCCTTACTTAGTAAGGTAGAGAAGTTTCGAATGTTCTCAGTCATTCCTTCATAGATATCGATTTATAAATTAAAAAACATTATACATGGTGACTGGTAACTTGTGGCGAAGCTACGAGGGCCACACCGAAAAGATCGGGAATAGAATACTCAGGAATAAATTAGATTAAAACCTCTTTGGTGTATGAAACGCAATGTTATTCATAACACAATCACATTTTTAAAATTTAAAAAAGTAAAAAACAAAAGAGTAGTTGTCATTTGAGTTTGATAAGTCGGTGAGGAAAATGGAGCTTACGCGGGAACATTTTCGTGCGATAATTTTTCACAACTTCCGTCGAGGTTTATCTCAAGAACAATGTCTTGCCGAGCTTGTTTCTATTTATAAACTTGAAGCACCTAGTAAACGACTATATATCGTTGGTATTCTAAGTTTCGTCGTGGACGTTCCTCTCTCACCACAGTTCCTTCTACTGGTCGGCCAAAAACAGCAGTAACACAAGAAAACATCGATGCTGTTCGTCAACTAATAATGGAAGATAGACATGTGACATACGAGCAGATTCGCGCTTCTATCAGCATTGGTATGACAGCCATTCAAAACATTTTGCACGAAGAATTGGGTGTCAAAACGTTAGTTTCCCGTTGGGTGCATCGTTTGACCGAGGAACAGAAGTCGGCTCGTGTTAATTGGTGTCGGTCTGCTCTACGACGGTTCAACGAAGGGAGCTCAAATGCAATGTACAACATCGTTTCTGGTGACGAATCATGGATTTATTCATATGAGCCAGAAAGCAAACACCAATCGGCTGTTTGGGTCTTCGAAGGTGAGGTCAAGCCGACAAAAGTTGTTCGCTCGCGTAGCGTATCAAAAAATAGTCGCCACTTTTGTATCGAAAAATTATTGTATTATCTTTGTAATTTTTTCTATTCCCGATCTTTTCGGTGTGGCCCTCGTATTAGAGGGAGTCTAGGGTTATTCTGACAGATATCACTATGAGACCTACTGTCCTTTTCAAGATGACAGGATAGGTTGACAGGAGTTACTAGCTGTATTTATCGGAGTGCGAAGCTTGGCCGCTTAATTTTCCCGCTCCGCTTCCCGAATTTGTATGACTTTTTAAACCAGTACGCTACTACATGTCCACTGCGAAACGAAGATTTTGTGCAATGTTATTGGTCAATATTTTCCCGTTCTCTGCTCCGCGCTGATGGACTGGCACTCTAACTCTTGCTAGCGAATGGGATAGCCAACTATTATAGTTATAGTTACCATACCATAATAGTTAGTGTTGAAAATGCGAACGACGTTTACGTAGTAGGATCGAAGATCTGAGTTTGAACGTGGCCATTAGAATCACTGAACACGGTTTGAAGGTCATCCGCCAATGGACTGCTGTTATGTCACCATAAAACGATTTAAATAAAGATTAACAATCAATTAAACGTAATAGGTGAGCTTAATCTTACGCCCTTTAATTTGTTTTTTATTGCTTCGAAGCGTTTTTTTATTTATTTACTGGGCTGAATTTCACTCTATACAAATATTCATAATAAATATTCATAACATTGACCAAACGTCAATGTTAATGCCATTTAAGTGTCAACACAATATCATAAGTGTGAAAACGTCAATTTAAAATACTACTACGGGCTTATTTAAATATAACGTCCTTTTTAAAGGATCGGTTTTATCGGATCCGTCACTACTGAAGATAGAATTCACACAGCACAGCACAGTACTGCTCCGATAAACGAATCCAGTATACTGGATCCGGAATACTGTATTACGAGTGAACACGTTCATACAACTACATACGCTTCATACGCATTCGACGACCACTTTGGTGTAATGGTCAAGAAGTTGACTATTAACTAAGAGGCCGCGGGACCGATCCCCGCACTGTACAAACATTTGTGTGCATGAACATGTCTGTTTGTACTGGTCTGGGTGTTATATGTATTTATTTAAGTTAATTTGTAATACCACTGTTGATTCTGATATCTGTAACACAAGTGCTTAACCTACTTACCACGGAGTCAGATCAGTGTATGTGATGTTGTTGTATATTTATTATACGCTAATAACAAATATAAACAGACCCACTCACATAACCATTTAATAGGTCCTTTACAAGAGAATTTATAACGTGAATCACTATGGCACTAGAATACTACAAACATTGGCAACAGTGATGTATCAGACCTTGGTTTAAACAGATATTGTTTCAGTCCAAGGGCCCATTAGAAATTCAATCAAGGCTATTTACGTGAGACAACAGGTTCAGTTCCCACGGCAAAGTAAATGTTTGTTGATAAAACATTTGTCTGGGTTCTGACCGTCTGCGCTTCTAATTGTCAACCGTTCCTTAGTGCGTGTGATTTTAGCCACTGAGTGCCCTGATGTACGGGGTGGCATTTACCCTTTAAAGTTCAACTACAAACCAGTTGTTGTAATAACAATTACATCACTGTGAACCTAAGATTTCAGGGGTCAGGTTTTGCGAGGAGTAAACATTATGCAAAGCTATGTTACTATTGGGACTTCGCGCAACATTAGTTGGCATCTTCTGTGGAGGCGAACATCGAGGTCACCCAAGCCTACACGATCGCACCCGACCAGCTCGCAGCCGAGCCGAACGCTCGCACATTCGCCGACAAGCAATCGGACCTCCTAGACTCTTGTCGAGCTTAAGATTGATTCAAGATATTCTTTGTATATTTGAGGACGAATTTCAGCATCTTTTAATAACAGTTTTTTATTTAACCTATCGATAGAACCCCAATAGTCAGTTAACGAGCATTAAGCAACTTTCAACTTCTTAAGTAAAGAGCATGTAGCGTTTGTACTCACCTAAAATACCTAGTTGGGATAATTTTTAAGCTGCGCTTAACCGATTAGTTTGCTTCACTTACTTTTATTGGTGTTTTTCACTACTGAATCTTAAACTTTTATATTTTAAAGTTTTAAGTGGAGTAGAGGATTTCTTTCAAGTCTTAAAGTAACTAGGTAACTCTGTAAAAGCTAAATAGGTATACTAAGTAAGCTTTAACGAGCACAATTATTAGAAAGCTTTGAATAGAGGCCTTGACAAAGCTAAGTTTAGTGCGATACTTTCCTAAGTTCTTAATTGTTGTTGTGTAAAAAAAAAAACATTTAAAATGGCTTTAATCGTATTACACTAAGTGAGGTAAGAGGTGCTTGTGGCGCAGTGGCTGCAGTGCTTTGGTAGTGATACCAAAAGTTAAGCAACCAACGGCGCGGTCATGTTTGGGATGGGTGACCATTCTGACCAAACAAGTGACGTCTATTTACAAGCATCTCCGTGCTTCGGAAGGCACGTTAAGCTGTTGGTCCCGGTTAATATTGATAGATATTAGTCGTTAAGCCTGGTCGGAGGCCCTCGGGCGGCCTAATAACATCTGACAGTAAGGTTGGTCACATACCTTACACACACCCGTCCACCAATCCGCACTGAGGCCGCGTGGTGGAGTATGGCTCGCACCGCCTCATAGTTGAGGTGAGGCCTGTGCCCAGCAGTGGGACGTATATAGGCTGATGATGGTGTATTACACTAAGTCATTGTAGATTTCTTCCTCTTTTCTTGTTTAACCTCTTTATTATGCTTTGCAACACATCTACAATTTACACTCACACTCGCTTTTACAAGATCTATTTTATATTCATCATGTTATATCGTAATATATTCTCGAACTTTCGCCCGGGTTGCTTTACGTCCATTTCTAGGTAACTGACCCGAAACGACAATATCTCATAAACAGTACAACTATCAACTGGCCGAACCCCCGAAATCACACATTACGTATTCCGAACGCTTACGAAGCCACAATCCCGGCTATAAATCGCCAACAAAAAACAATCCCAGATGTTATATGCTGGTAAAATAAACGAGGTCTGTAGAAATGTGTACCGTATTTTTTTAACAACCCTATTTCAAAAGCTTTGGGTTCTAAAGCACAGAATGTAAGATCTCAATTGTAATATTTAGTTACACATTTCAAATTTCAAAACACTAACTTTTGTTTAACCAGAATTCAAAGGGTGGCTTCAATAAACATCCCTTACCAGGAGCGAGTTCAAGCAAAAAAAAGTGATGAAATTAATAGAAGATATACGCTTAAATTAATAGGAATTTGAGACCAGGGCCACCTGTGTGACAAAACTAAAGAAGCGTAAGCAATAAATTACGACCAAACAAGACCAAATAATGGGCGCGCCAAATAATATTTGACAAGCTTTGGTAGAGGTAACTTTGGCATCTCACGCGTATTCAAACACACACTATAAAAGTGCGCTCACCCATCTTCAACAAGCATAAAAAGAACCCTTACTCAAGTACGAGCACTTGCACCCCAAAAAGCAAATCCAAAGTTTCATAAAAACCAGCACTAAAGTTAAGTAGGTGGTACAGCTATCTGGCCCGCCACGGACATTTATCTCAATAAAAGTCTACACCTGTGTATGGTCCAATGACGAACGGCGCAGACGCGATACGCTTCCAGAATCTGCCTACGTGGGAGATCACGCTTGGCGCTGGTTAAATTTTAAAGACGTTCGATTTTGCGGTCATCGGCTAGGTTCAGTAGATTTTTATAGCAAGAAGGTGTGCGTGTAGGATGATATGCTTTTATGATGAAAAATCAGTATAAACAAGGTGTTACAAAAACCCTTAATAACTGAAGGGTGTTGTTGTGTTGTGAAAACTGCACAACATTCTCAAAGATACCTAGGTCAAAAACTCAAAAAAAAACTTACAAAATTGCCAGTCAGCTGATCTATTTACTAGAGCCAAAAATTTTTTTTGAAATTTCGACCTAGGTCTCTTAGCTAAAGTTGTTCAGTTTTACGGGCACAACAACACCCTTCAGTTATTTCATTTTTTTGTAACACCTGTATTGTGAAGATTATTTGTGTTTAAAAATGCATATGTAATCTTTATACTTGCATCGCCACAATATTCGTAAAAGTGCATCTACTGCATTTGTTAAGTCTGAGTTCCCTAATTAGTTAAGGAAATATTTAAAATTGAATATAAGAGGAGTACTATCACATGTTTTTTTTCATATGAAAGTAACTTACATATAGTTATTAAGAACTGCCTCTCCTGAATAATATTTATCTTTGCCGTAACAAGAAAAAGAGTGTATAGCCGAAAATAGGCCCAGGATCAGATAACAAAACAGCCTCTTAGCTTCTCCTGCCTTGCTTAGCGAAAGACTGCTATGTATAGTAAGGGCCTTAGCAGACGGTTTATTTTAAACGCGAAGATTTTACGCGTTCTACGCTGATAACAGGAAACATGACCGAAGAAAACGCAGCGTTTCTTGAAACACGATTTTTTGCGTTTATATCGATTTATCACAGCCAACTAGCTTTAACAAAGAAATAAAATAAATAAATAATAAATAAATTGTTTCAACGAACACACCAATTAGATAGAAATACTTAAATACATGTATAAACACCCATGACTCAGGAAAAATGCTCGTGCTCATCACACAAGCATTTGTCCCTAGCAGGATTCGAACCCGCGACAGCCGGTTTTGTAGTCTGGACCTCAGACTACTAGACCAATGCTGTCGTCAACATCTTCAATTAACAGCCTTTTACCCTCTTTACGAAGCTAAGCATACTCAGGATGTTGTTGATTGAACGGCTTATTGTTAATGCTAATAGTTTTTAATTTAGAAGTATTTAACTGACAGTGTCTAACTTTCAGTCCTAAATTGATCATCATCATTCCTAGGGTATAAACATACCTGACAACAGACCGTATGGCGCAGTAAATCTTTCCCTTCCATACCATCCTCTCCTTACCATACCTTTTCATACTATCATCATCCATATTTCGTCGCTTAATCATCCACTCTTATCACATTGATAGGTATCTCTTTTCAGATAGTCTAACTATCTTCCGTGGTCGACCTCTTCCTCGACCCTCAAGGTAGATAGAATGTTAAAACCGGCTGTTGTTAGTCGAGGTTTTGTCAACGGTCTGCATTCTGTTCGGTCCTGCAATTTTAAAGAGGTCGTTACGTCAGTCCATCATCTTGCCAGTGGAAGCCCTCCATACGTCCTATACGTTCACGCGTTTAAAAAACGTCGTGTGCTAAGGCCCTAAGGAAAGAAAAAACGTGACATGGGAACTAATATCCTCATTTCGGTTTAAAATGTTACCGCATAATAGGTACTCACAGTTTTCCTTTACTTTGTAGGGTTTAATTTTAGTACTAGATAAGGTTGACTGGTCCCTAGCTCAGCCATCCAATCGCAATACAATGTTTTCAGTAGAAGTAATTGCAGCAATCTTTTTAAAAAGAACTATTAACAGCAAAACTGATTTAAAAACAATGTTAAACTTCGGACTATTTTTTCCGACTTCTTCTTATTCTTCTTACAACTGAGTTATACTCGTATTTTATTTATTAAACAAAATCAACAGCTCTTTAACTTTCTATATCTTAATCAGCAGATGAGTATTTCTGATTTTTCGTACAAAAAAAGCTATTGATGTTATATCAACAATTTATGAAATTGAAGCTGGGTCTCTTATTTTTAGGGTTCCGTACCTCAAAAGAAAAAAACGGAACCCTTATAAGATCACTTTGTTGTCCGTCCGTCCATCCGTCCGTCTGTCAAGACCGTTTTTCTCAAGAACGCGTGGAGGTATCAAACTGAAATTTCTATATGATACTTAGGTCTACTGTCCCTGGAAGCTGTAGAAAAATCAACCTTCTAAGCCAATGCAATCAAAAGATACAGCCATTTAGGCCGCAAATTTTCGAAACTCGCACGGGAAACAATACCTACAGGGTACTTCCCGTAAACTTAGAATCTTGAAATTTAGTACGAAGTCACGTCTTATAGTACAGATATAGGAAAAATTAAGAAAACCGTAAATTTTCAGTTTCATCATATAAAAAAATATTTTTAACAATTTTGAAAATTTCAAAGTTACTACTCCTTATCTCATGAACGCGTTGAGATATTAAATTAAAATTTATATTAAATACTTAAGTCTATAATACCCATAATGGGTGAACTTTTACTTATATACCTACAGGTTTGTACGGAACCCTCGGTGCGCGAGTCCAACTCGCACTTGACCGGTTTTTTTATTTATTTATTGGATAACCAACAACGAAAAACATTTCACTTATGTTACAGAGCTTATTTAAATCGAAGTGTTTATAGGTTTTCACAACTAATACAAATTAAGTAAACGAGCGAAATACAAAGAGCCTTAATCGAGAAGATAAAAAAAGAACAAAAAAATGTAAATTAAGCAAAGCAACCATAATTACTTTTTTAAAGTATTTCATTTATACCTATTCTAGTATTGACGGAATGTCATAATCGAGCAGCTCAATGATGATAAGCGGAATTGGCCCTCAAGAGTGATAAGATTTTCTCTGGTTAGCCTAAAGCCCCATAATTTAAACCCTTAGACTTAAGTTCATTTATCCTACCTACTTATCACCTCATTTAGTACCTAGTCGGTCTTAGCTTGGCTTGATCTGCCTTGATAGTGGGCACAATAACAATATTTCACGGCACGGAATGGGAAGCTTTGCAAGTCTGGAATGTCTCTGAAACCGCAAGGAACCGTATTTATAAAACAGTATTGGGACACTTTCCTCAACCAACTATGAAGAACTTAGTTAGTAAACTTATTAAAAAAAAACATGTTTTTATAATCAAAATGTGCATTGTCATCGAAACTAAACGTATATTCAAAATTTCAGCTGAATCGGACATTGGGAAGAAGGTGAAATTTAGCTAATAAGATTTGATTACAGCCAAAACACACTGGTACCTGAATCTAAAAAAAAATCTAGGGGTCCTATCGATAGGTTAAATAAAATAGCGGACTGTAATTAAAAGGTGCTGTAATTCGCGCAGAGAATATCTTGGATTAATCTTAAACGCGACAAAGGTTTAGTAGGCCCGAGTCATTTAAATTGCTGATGCGCTGTCACTTGTCCTTAAATACATTTGAGCAATATCAGGGTTCTATTACTCGTAGATGGACTGGAAATTGATTTCCCTAATAACATTTTTCAAAAAATGAATTATCTTCTTCTTCTTATTTTCTTTTTGGAAAAATGAAACTTACAAAAGTGTTAGGAAATTCCTACATGTCACTCATCTCTGTATTATGTGGAGTTCATAAGTTTTTTGACGCCATCCATAGAGCTTTGGGATAGAAAATCGAAAATTCATCATATTGAGTCATTTTGTCTGGGAGCTCAGGCAGGCTCCGGTGTTGAGTATTCATTCATTCAAACTTGTCAGGATATTTCTGAAAACCTCGTTATGAGGCGTCGTGTCACCTTCTTTCAGAGTTCCGTAAATTAGTGGTACAGTCTTATCTTTAGTTTATCCAATGAATGGGAACTGTTTTGTTAAGTCGTGTTCACATACCTGTTCCTATAAAAGATAATTAAAAATATATGTGATCACTTAATAGTAATAATGGTACTCCAGGCCAATTTCGACCACGGCGGCCAATCTCAACAGAGATCAGCCAACTGTGCAGGAGATATTATGGTGCACAAGTGTGAGCGTAACACACAGGTGCACTCACTGTTCCATCACTCTCAAAATTCGGTGAGACGGCAATCCGCCAGACCGGAGAGAGATCAGGCGCAGGACCAACGGTTTAACGTGCTTTCCGAGGCGCGGGGGTGTAACACCGCCAACATACCGACTCCAAGCTGTTTTTGAGAAATTCATGACAAAAAATCTCAGAAATAATTTTGGCTCGATCTGGGATTCGACTCTCGGATGTAAGGCAGAAACTTTGCAACTACACCAACGAGGCAGTCAATGTGGTGATCACTTACTAAACCTTAAAGTTAAATGCGTTATTGTATACTTTGTAAGTAATTTATTGAAAAACATTAGTATTCTACTAAAGTGATAGCTAATCAATTATGATACTTTCAAAGGAATTTCCCCAATGCAATGTTCTTTTACTGATAATCATAGTCTTTAATAATAATATAAAAAAATATCGCTAAATGTCCTGGTAAATATCAAGAATATCTGAACCGATTTCGCTGATTCTTTTTTTAGTATTCATTAAAATATGGGACGGTCGTTATTAGGGGAAAAATTGAAAAAAAAGAACGGGAAAGGCAATGTCTGCGGGGTACGCTATTTAATGGCGACAATGAACATCGCAATAGAGGCCAATGGGCTCTCTTTGACTCAGCTAAAGAGTGAAATGCTTTTACTTGTGTTGAACTCCGACACGTCTTTGAAAAATATTGGAGACAAATCGACGAGAAAATACGTGAGTAGCGTTCAATGCTGCCCCAATACGTTGTATTGAACGACTTATGTAGCGAATAGAACCTGAAATAGAAGCTAACTTAACTTTTCAGTGACTGAATCACTGAAAAGTTAAGTTAAGCTTTCATTTACGAATGAAATTTCTTTATGTTTAGCATTGACAATGCAAATTTCTTTACATTTTTTTTAAATTAATACAATACAATTTACAATGTGAAATCAAAACACATTTAAAGAAAAAACGGACTGCCACAGGCGGGACTCGAACCCGTACCTCTTGCAAGCCGAGCGATTGCTCTACCAATTGAGTTACAGTGACACTTACTTATCGGTCCGAATTTCTTTAAGTGCTCCTTAGGCTGCAGCCAGCCATGATTCTTTGATGTTGTGGTAAGATACGAATAAAAACCGGAAAAAAACACCTTTACTGTTTAACAATCGATTAGGATGAATAAGCTAATTTAATAAGTTTCTATATTTATTTAATAAGTTTCAATTATCTAGTAGAGCAATCGCCCGGCTTGCGAGGGCTGTGGGTTCGAGTCCCGCCTGTTGCAGTCCGCTTTCTTTAAGTGTGTTTCAATTTCATATTCTAAAGAAATTTGCATGCATGTCAGCTCGTGACCACGGCTGTGTGTAATCCAGCCGAAACGTCGAGCAGTGAGTACCTAAATACTCATTAAAGTAGTTCGCATTTAGACCCGATAACCAATAGTTAGTGTTAATTTGCATGTTAATCCTAAAAATATAGAAACTTAATAAATTAGCTGATTCATCTTAACCGATTGCTTAACACCTGTAAGGGTGTTTCTTTTGTATGTTGTAGTTACTACAACATTGAGCCTAAGGAGCGCTAAAGGAAATTCGGACCGATGAGTCAGTGTCACGGTAGCTCAATTGGTAGAGCAATCGCCCGGTTTGCGAGAGGTGCAGGTTCGAGTCCCGCCTGTGGCAGTTCTTTGTTTCTTTAAGTGTGTTTTACTTGGTATGAGTCTGTCCAGTTAGAACGTTGTCTGTCGTCTGCCGGTGACTGTAAGTGTGTGTCCACACTGAATGTGCCGTGACTAGGGAAAAGGCGGGCGTGTCTAACTGTATGGCGTTCATCTCAGTTACAACAGTATGGATGCAAAGGTGCGTTTCAAATGGGTCATTGACGATTCGTCAAAAACACGATACGTCATGACTGACGAACGGTTCACATTGCATACGGAATGGTGTTTATTTAAAAACCGCAAAAAATCCAAATCAAAAAATTTATGTTTACGTTCTTCATATTCCCACCATCTCAACTCCAATGTGAAGTCGCCCTTACGGCAAAGCTTCGTGACCACTAATTGCTTAACTATTTCGCTGCAAAGTGTTCCAAAGGGGATTATACAGGTACCTTGCCATTCATCATTTATGCTGCTACTCTCTATTCAAGGTACCCATTACGGAGGATTACATTACATCATCTTCATCATGAAACCATGGTTGTGTGTGTGTATTCTATTAATTTAATTTCTGAATTGTTACAACCGACGACCGCTTGGTGCAGTGGTCCACAGGTCGGACTTCTAAACCAAGGGTCGCGGGTTCGATCCCCGCACAGTACAAGCATAAGTGTGCATGAACATGTGTGTTTGTACTGGTCTGGGTGTTTTCTATGTATAATATGTATTTATTTACAAAAAAAAGCTATTTAAGTATGTTTATCCGTTGTGTAGTACCCATAACACAAGCCTCGTAGCTTAATTTGGGACTAGAGAATTGGTGTGATTGTTGTGAAATATTTATTTATTTATTTACAACATTTAAAATGAATTTTGGGGAATGAGTGAGAAACGGAACGCATGGTGTGCGTGAGTAAAAGGATTTATCAAGTTGGTGACAGAAAGGACGAACGATACTTAAATTTAAATTTGAATGGGAGTGTAAGCACTGGCAGCATTCTTATTTAAAAAAAATACATTGAAATTGTGATAAGAAGCTTCTTGTTGAGCGGTAAGTAAGATTGATAGATAGACAGATAGAGATAACTCTATATTGCACAACACAAAGAAATAATACAATAATCAACATTTACATAAATATACAAAACAAAGGCGATCTTATCGCTAAGAGCGATCTCTTTCTGACAATCTTCAGGGGGAGTTTGATGCAGAAGACATCAGTTTAAATAAGGTTATCAAGCTCTTAATAACCCCTGTTTGGTCGAATCCACTCTTAGTAAGTCAGCCAAATAAATTAAATCTTCCAAGAACATTGCCATCAATTACTGAAATGAAAACAAGTAATAAGTGTACGTGACCTGAAACCGGATAAACTCCGAATCGCTTTGTAGCACACCTTCCCGATTCAAATCGAGGTCTCAACCACCACTGACAAAGATGGACACAAAACAGTAAACCTATTCTGAAAATATTACAAAGTATCGAATACATTCATTTAAAGACGACCACATTGGTGTAATGTTCAAGAAGTTGACTTTAAACGAAGAGGTCACGGGTTCGATCACCGCACTGTACAAACATTTGTGTGCACATGTCTGTTTGTACTGGTCTTGGTGTTATATTTACTCGTATTTAAGTTTTTTGTAATACCACTGTTGATTCTGATATCTGTAACACAAGTGCTTAAGCTACTTACCACGGAGTCAGATCAAAGTATGTGATGTTAAAAAAAGATTTATTACTTTTTGTCTGTATTTTTTTCACAAGACGGACTTAATTGACAGTGTGCATATTATACTTTACAAAATAGCATATTACTTATAACGAGGGCTTAAAAACTGAATAAAAATTTAGTTTTCCTTCAGAAATACATATATATATTTAAATTCAATAAAAAATCAGGACCTTTGTACGAACATTGCTGTTTACACACAATTGCTGCTTTACTCGTGAGTAGCAACACCATCAACTAAGAACTAATAAGACAATAGTGTGAACGAGCTAGCATCGCACATGGAAATTGCCCAACCCCGGAGCGGCGTCAGCGACCCACATACAACGGCTGACCGATGGACCCTCAACGAGCACCATCGGTACTCTACACCGACGGCACACATCAACATTTTTTTACTTGTTTACAATCAATAAGTTCAATAAAAATACATGTACATTATCATTAGTAAAATAGATATCAACCGTCCGTGTTGGTTCTCTTTTCCTGCGATGCGGCCAAAACACCCTTAGCCGTCACTATAATCAGCCTGGTGAGTCTGCCCGGCTGGCAGCGGGTCCGCGCCACCTACCCACCGTCGTGATGCTGCTACCCGGCCGACTTGGGTGCAGTCATCACTCATCATCTTCGTATTATATCTAAGTATATATTGTAAGGCGGGGCTAAGGCTCTTGGGACTTAGTGTCTTGGGGTAAAGGGACAGCTACGCTCACTAGGGAGTTAGTTTCCTTCCTAACGTCTCATAGACTTAACAGACGGGACTTCATCCCGTCTCGTACACAGTGCTTTGTTATTGTTAACCTATGTAAATGCATATAATAAACAAGATTGCCTTGCTCGTTTTTCCCTCAAAACAAGAGCGTTCGCGTGCTTCTTACTGTTCCTTACGCTTAGATTTCCTAATTCTTACAACCAGGTGGCTTGTTTGTTTAACTCAGGCTATATCACAGCTTACGAGAATTTTCTCTAAAATCCGCCATTGTAAAGCCACCGCGCGTTCCGATGAGAAACTCGTTGCTCGCGGCGATATTAACGGAGTTTAGAAAATTAAACTGATATTATGATTATAAGAAAACGTGACTAAAATAATCTAACGCAATATTTGATAATCTAGACCGCTTAAATGAATCGTGAGGTTTCTTAATAAGATCATGTAATCTAACATACATACATTATTACCAAATACGCAATACCTACGAAAGGTAATTAAACAGAAAGTGAATGAAATCATTCTTGATTTTACAACTTTCAAAATACACATATAATTATTTATATTCAATCACAAAAAAGAAATAAATTTTTGGCTTTAGTTACATACTAAATGGTTAAAAACGTCAGTTTAAACTTTCTTTTTGACCAAAACCACTGCTCCAGTTTCTAAATCGCGGTAAAAACTTTCTTTTACATTTTGTTATCTAACATAACTGTTCGCACTCCATAATTATGCAGAAATGAAATCCTCAATGCAATTAGACTTTATCGACTTCAGCTTCAGGAAAATTTTATGAAGAAAATGTAGAACTTTCTTTAATATTATTCTAGTTATAATTATTTCAAATCCAGTCATGACTTTGGTACTGATTTTCAAATATTCTTTATCAATAGTATCGTAGTTTGCAATTTATGAGTACTAATTAAATGTTTTAAGTAGCTTTGTTAATTTACTAAATTTCATACATTTAGCGTGACGGGGCAGCGCGTGACGAGTTTTTTTTTAAATTTCCTAAGCATGTGTGAGTTTTCAACCTGATGTGATGTTGACGGTAGCTTGGAAATTGTTGACTACTTACATTCATTTCAATGTGAAGTGAGCAAGCGAGCTACGAAATCTTCATGACGCCAACCCGCGAATATACAGGGTGGCGACCATAATACGACAATTGACTTTTTGTCTGTTACGCTTTCATGCCTAAACTACAGATCAGATTTCGATGAAAATTAATACATAAACAGAATGGTGAAATTCATCCAGGCGTGTCGTATTCGTATTATCGTCGGCACCCTGTAGAATAAAGCAAAGTCACTTCCCGCGTATGTCCCTGTGTATAGGGGAAGGTTGGCTATATCGTACCGGTTGATAAATCGTACCGTTCTCATATTTTCTACCATTGTACGTATATTTTATTCCGGCAACACTAAACAACATTTAGGAAGTCATGGCTTCCTAAATGTTGCAAACTATAATTTAGTGTTGCCGGAATAAAAATACGTACAATGGTAGAAAATATGAGAATGGTACGATTTATCAACCGGTACGATATAGCCAACCTTCCCCTACCATCTTGAAACTACTCAACGGATTTTATTGCAGTTTTTTTTAAATAAATAAGAGTGATTCAAGAGGAAGATTTGTATGCGGGCAGTGGGCAGGACAGCGTCTGCCGGGTCCACTAGTTTCAGATGTAAGCCTCAATCAGCAGAAATTGGTTATTATTATTATTATTGGGTTAATGGGCCTTCTTATCGCCAACTCGACCAAGTTTGATCTATTGTGGCAGCCCTTTGTATTTACAGTTCACTGCTTAGTCCCGTTGAGTCTATAAATTGCCAGACTCTTTGGAGCGTGACTTCTGTTATCTCATCCGGGCGCATTATGTGCCGCCCGAGATGGATACTTCTTTTGCTCATAAGCGGGCCGCATGAGCAGAGAATATGCATGGCCGTTTCCTCCTCTGTGTGGCAGAATCTGCACAGAGCGTCTTCTGTCATATTCATGTTTGCCATGTGTTTTTTTAGTTTGCAGTGACCTGTTAGTATTCTGGTCAAAGTAAAAGCTTTGTATCTTTTGAACTTTGACAGCTCTTTAGTTACTTTATTGCTGTATCCCTGAATGAGTGCTTTTGAGTGTTCTTGTCCTGATGTAGATTTCCACCACTCAATTGCCTCTTGTTTATAGAGAATGGTTAGTAGCGTAGTGGCTCGTTGCTTGGTGATGCCACAAAACGGTTCTACGCCGATTTGAGGGTTATCGGCGCCCTCTCTGGCGAGGTTATCAGCTACTTCGTTTCCTTCTATATTCGAATGTCCTGGTACCCACGAGAGTATGACTTTGTTGGTATTTCCCAGTACATTTAGTGTTTCAGTGCACGTTTGCACCAGTTTTGATGAATGTTCGAAGGATTTTAAAGCCAGCAGTGCTGCTTGGCTGTCTGAGTTGATGTAGATGTGTTGGTTCCGGAGTTTCTTCTCTAGGTTAATCTCTGCACATTTGTTTGTGGCAAAGACCTCGGCTTGGAAGATTGAAGCTTCAGTCCCCATGTTAATGCTAACTTTGAGCCTAGGCTTCTCTCCGTAGATCCCACAGCCCACATCATTTCCCTTTTTGGAACCGTCCGTATCCGTAGAAATTGGTTAAGGTCCAGTTATATCAAAGACTCACCGGTTTGTCCATTAGATAACTTAGTATATACTGCTTCCACTAAACTGTTTTAAACGTAGTCTGAAAAGATGGTTAATAGAAAAATGTTTTTACTCAATTGACGAATATTTAAAATCACTTAAAACCCGGATGTTGTAACCCACTTATTTTGCATTCCACTGACTTATGTAATATTATGAAAGAATTGACATTTTAATTAATAATTTAACAAAATAACCTTTTGCCTTAAACTCTAAAATATACTTTATTCTAATAGAATCATCAGACTGCCTAAAGTACAGGCAGTTACGATTCACTCAGTCCGTCGCTTCGCTTTAAATATTTCTTTCTTTCTTCGCTTTAATGTATTACGATAATCGCTTTGACCAATCGGATCAAATTCTCACCACTTATAAATGTAATTATAGAACAGGAACAGTTTCAATTCTCCAAGTCAATATTTGTTCGGCCTAAAATTTTAATCGAGAAATCCCTTTGGACGCAAACAAAGGCAAAATCATAGAACGTCATATTATACGTAACGCCAACTAGGAAATACAAATACAAGCAAGCGGGTATTTTCTAAAGCTGGGACAAATTTTAATGCACTGCAAAAGGTGGTATGCGTTGATTGCGTTTTCGTTTTTGAGGATTTTTAAAACTTTAATTGAAAAAAACCACCTTTTTACTTTTTTATTTTCGTTGCAGGCCCCAGGACAGCTTCGTTAGTTCGTTCTCCTTTTTTTAACGTCAGGGAAATGCTGTGACGCATACCGCCAGCCGCGGGAGCAGCTGGGGGTTATGTGGGACTCCAGGCCTCAGAGAGAGAACCCGCCTACCCACTGAAAACCTGACGGTGCCCTCCGGTGCCATGTGAGTCGGGGACGTGGTGGGTTCATCGTAAGCTGAGAGGCCACAGGCATACTATGCAATTCCCCGGACTCGGTCGACTCACTTTGCGGTGAAAGTTCTCCTAGAAAAACTCAGTCCACGGTTGAGGTTTCCAATTTAACTGAGCTGTAACTGTGCAGTGGTGGGGAAGCGTGTGGGTCACTGCTTATTTTCTATCTATCTACGAACTATAGTAGTAGGACATTGTCCTACAGATTACAGGTTTATAGACAAAGCTTTTGTGATTCCATCGTGGTCTGGCAGAGCAAATATCATCGGCCCCTAACTTGATTACCCACTCAACTAGGGCCCAACAATAAAATTAATATTAAACTATTCACCGCCATTGGACCCTTCAGTTTGGGGGTTTGACGTTGCAATCCGTGTTATGGTTATGGCTCATTTCCATAGATATAATATTTACGATCAATTGTTTGACGAATGGAGACGTGATAAAACCTTTATTACGTTTTTATTTGCTTCGAAGCACCGCTTTATTTATGCTTCGTTCGTACTGGGTGACATGTCACGTGGCTTTATGTCGCATGGAAAGTATCAAGCGTAGTCAAGCGATGTCACCTGACTTCATTATCGGGCGACATAATTCGGTCTATTTTTGTAGATTGGCTGCTGTCTTGTTCTTATATGTAGCAGAGTTCATTATTTTATTAAAGTAGCTAATATAAGGGGATTCTGGCTCACCTAAAAACCAGCGTAAGAAGATCTCTCTTCGTGTGTAAAGTGTGTGTGTGTGTAGAGTTCAAGTAATGGTGGTTTTGTTGAATTTTCGTAGTGTCAAAACTGGAGTGTTAGGTATATGGGACGTCGATGTTTCCCACGGGGGTAAATACAGCATGGTGGTGATAAAATGAAGAGGTTAATTGGGGGTATTGTGTTTAATGGTTATTTATGTAAGCTGCGCAATGATTAAAAATAGTGGTGAAAAGCAATGTTTTAATAGGCGGCGGATATGACAAAATGATGTTTCCCACGGGTAAATACAGCAGCGGAAATGTGGTCGATATGATAAAATGATGAGGCCAGTTTTTTTGGTCAGTGAAGTTATGATGTGTATTGTTGGTTATTAATCAAACGTTGACCATGTCATTCAGTTGCTCTCCGTCAAGTTTGGAGTTTTTACAAAATGTGTTTGACAAGAGGAATGATTATACGACACTTGCTAAATTACAATCGGTTTTAAGAATGAATTTTTTGGTGTCATTGTTGGAGACTGACGGCGATAGGAATCTATCGATTTTGAAGATGGAGCGACCTGGGATATATGAAGAATTGGAAAAATTGTTTAATATGTTGAACGAGTCTGTGAAGCTGTACATGGCTATATGTGGTGGCTTTGTGGCTTACACAATGGGATACACAAGTGACTACGGCGACGTTGATTGTTTTTTGGTGGATAACGAAGACATGATGCCATATTTGAAACAACATTTTTTTAAATTAGTGGAGGAGTATGACGAAGCAGGTTTTCTCGTGTGGCACCATAGAAAGTTGAAACTGCAGGTAATTGTGTATCCCACGCGGTCCAAAAGTGATTTTTTTAGATATTTCGCACCACCCTACGAGAGCAGTGAGTTGAGATTAATAGAAAGTGAACGAGGATTGAAGACCATGGCTAGATGTTACATGATATGGTCAGTGATTCAACAGTTTGATAGCAGACTGGCAATGAAGGGAGTATTTTGGAATGGAAGATTGACATTTGACGTCACCCATGGAGTGGAAATGTTTAGATTCCGAGAGAGTCACTACAGCAACCAGCCATTCTTCAAGACATGGATGGAGGGTCTTCCGTGTTCGATGTTTAAGGAATTTTCGAGTAGTGAAAGAGTATTTAAATATTTGTTGCGATGGAAGGGAATTTGCCAGCGTAAAGTTCCGTCATTGGAGGTATTATGTTTAATGGCTATTTATAAATGTAAGCTGCGCAATGATTAAAAATAGTGGTGAAAGAAAAACAATGTTTTATTTTGTGTTATTATTTTATTTGGTAATGACCCCAAGATAGAGTATTGACACCATCGTCACAAATGAATCTCTTATCATCGTTGGCGCTTAATACTTTTTTCCTTTTGACTTGTGTGTACACGTCATGCTTATCGCTAATGAATGTACGCATGTTATCGTACATGACGTTTTCCCAGTCGAGGGCATTTCTGTAATTATCGAAATGCAATTTTCGCACGATGGCCGCCGAGGTTCCTTTGTTTTTCTTAACGGTGTGTTGATGATGATCATCTTCGTGCAGGATATACGCATACATTTTAGGTCTTAGCCCGATAAACTCTTTTATGATTTTTCCGTTACTTTCATCTTTCATGAGACCAATAACCTTTTTATTCACCAGTGGTAAATTGTACACGTTCGAAGGGGGCAGGTCGGAGGTGTCAAATTTTTGCTTTAAATCATACCTAATGTCTTCGTAAAAGTTGTCTGTGTTAATTTCATAAATAAATGAATCTGTGTCAGTGTAGAGTAGTGTCACTTGGTTTTTGTATTTAGGCACCATGAATGAATAATGAAAGTCGTACATGACATATTTTGACAGTTCTAAAACAGCGAATCCCACATAGATTGGTTTATTGTATAGTATTTTTGTTGGTTTCATTTGAATGGCGACAAAGTTTTCAGAGAATATTTTAAAGCTATGAAAGTTTGGTTTGGATATGTAGCGTCTTAAGCCATATTTGCATTTAGTGTTTGTTGTAACATCATCCCAATGATTGCATAATTTAACATTGACTCTTTTCTCCACATTTTCTATGGTTTTGCCAAAGATTGAGTTGTTCATTAGCTTGAAAAAGTCTTTTTCAAACGCATTCGTGGCTGCCATTCGTTTTTTCGTATTTAAATCAATGTATGTCTTAAGCCAAGGTGATTGAGTGAAAGATAAGACTCTGTGTATTTTTTTACAAATCAAACCATTTTGTATGCATTGTTGTAGATTCATGTAGTGTATTATGTAATTCTTTTTATTTTCGAGTGTCAAGAGGAGTTTTTTTGTTTTACCTTGTGGTGGTTTTTTAGTTTCCGCGCAAAATGGGTACTCATTGTGTAGATTGTGTAAACTTTGAGGATATTCGATATCCACTTCTAAAAAGTAACCTGTCTCAGAGTTTGGTTTTTGCGTTAATAAATCTAAATTTAGAATTTCTTCGTTTGTCAGCCATTTAAAATCTCCGATCGGTAAATGTTTTTGCATGGCATCACCGTACAAATTATTTACATCTAAATAAATGATAAATTTGCTATCTTGTGAGGGATCTCTCGTACGTGGACATAAACTTGTTATTAGCAGAGGCATGTCTTTTGGACACCTGCACAATTCCACCTCTGATACCATTTTTGATAAATTGTATCATTTCGTAATCAGTCAACAGTTCGAGTTTGACCTTTGTTTCTCTTAGCATCGCATCCCATGAGAGAGCGGGCGCGGTGACGTATTGACACGGGTCCAATTTATAAGCGTTCAAACATATGCTACGAAAATTTTCAAACACTTCAGCCAAAAGTATTACATCAGTTTTAAGATACAAATCGCAGTATTCACCTAAACTTTTTAAATGAAACTTGTGCCATACTAATTTTGCATGTGTATAGTCGTCGTCTGAGATGTGAGTTTGTGTCAATTCATTGTAAAATTTATCTTTAGTTGGAAGTGTTTCGTCGTTGAGTTTATCCCAACAATCGACATATTCATAGGGAAACACTCCTTTGCGCGTAACAAGGCTCACTTGGTCATGGGAGAAAAACTTGGGGAGTATTTGGAATTGATCCATTGTAAGATTTTTGACAAGTTTATCTAAGCTGGAAGACATGAACTTGAACGAATCGATGAAACGAATGGTTATGTCTTTATTAATACCATCCAGTTTGATTGATTTACTGAATGAAATGTATCTTTCCTTGTTTTGTGGAATACATTTGAGCGATGTAGTGCAGTCTTTGGCCAATTCTTTTATGAACAAATGACTGTCGTACCCACTTAAATTATGAAAAAACACAGGTACATATTTTTGGAGCTTATAGTTTAGATTACATGCGTTATGAGCTAAACCCCGTATTTTTCCACTCAGATGACAGTGATCGATAACTGGTACTTCCGTTGAGGGGATTATTTTATCGCATATATGGCAAGTATTCTCTTTTAAGTTTATATTTATGCCATGAGAATTGTGTGGAACGCTTGTTGAGAACAAATGTTTCGATATAAGTTTAACGTCTTCAATTATTTTCTCGACAAATTTTTGAACACAATCCTCCCCGCGATAAGTGACAAGTTTTGATAGAGTGCTATTGTGTCTACAATGAATGTAATAGGCAAAACTACAAGGAATGTGTTTATGAGTGTTATGTGTATTTGAATAAGATTCATTTTGAATGGGACTCAATATTGATTCAAAGTCTGCATAGATGACGAATGGCACTTCGAGTTGATGACTGATATTTTTGAAAAATACATACTTTTCACTGTCACAAGGTAACTGAATCAACTTTTTCTCACACCCCATTCTCACGCGTACGTCTCGCTTTTCTTGATTGTTGAAATGTTGTAAGCATCCATCACAAAAATAATATTGAGTCTTGTGATTGGTCACTTGTGATCTTACGAGTCGCGATAGGTTTTTAATCCAACAGTAATGGGCAATCTTTTTTTTCTCAAAGTACAGTAAGTTTACTTGGCGATCTTTCTTCTGTGTGGATACGTACATTGGAACGATTTTTCTCGATTCGATTCCATAAAAAGATCCACTTATAGCTTGCTTTCGATCATCTTGTAAAATATAGGTAGCAGGATTGGTATTGTTTACCTTAATTATTTGGAAAACCTCTGTACTCCAATTACCCGCGTATCCTTTAGCAAATATAGATTTGTATTTGCTGATACATACATAATCACCAACCTTGAACTTTGAAGGTCCCTTTGTTTTAATTCCTGAAGGGACCTTCAAAGTTCAAGGTTGGTGATTATGTATGTATCAGCAAATACAAATCTATATTTGCTAAAGGATACGCGGGTAATTTTTTTTTCAGTTACCTTGTGACAGTGAAAAGTATGTATTTTTCAAAAATATCAGTCATCAACTCGAAGTGCCATTCGTCATCTATGCAGACTTTGAATCAATATTGAGTCCCATTCAAAATGAATCTTATTCAAATACACATAACACTCATAAACACATTCCTTGTAGTTTTGCCTATTACATTCATTGTAGACACAATAGCACTCTATCAAAACTTGTCACTTATCGCGGGGAGGATTGTGTTCAAAAATTTGTCGAGAAAATAATTGAAGACGTTAAACTTATATCGAAACATTTGTTCTCAACAAGCGTTCCACACAATTCTCATGGCATAAATATAAACTTAAAAGAGAATACTTGCCATATATGCGATAAAATAATCCCCTCAACGGAAGTACCAGTTATCGATCACTGTCATCTGAGTGGAAAAATACGGGGTTTAGCTCATAACGCATGTAATCTAAACTATAAGCTCCAAAAATATGTACCTGTGTTTTTTCATAATTTAAGTGGGTACGACAGTCATTTGTTCATAAAAGAATTGGCCAAAGACTGCACTACATCGCTCAAATGTATTCCACAAAACAAGGAAAGATACATTTCATTCAGTAAATCAATCAAACTGGATGGTATTAATAAAGACATAACCATTCGTTTCATCGATTCGTTCAAGTTCATGTCTTCCAGCTTAGATAAACTTGTCAAAAATCTTACAATGGATCAATTCCAAATACTCCCCAAGTTTTTCTCCCATGACCAAGTGAGCCTTGTTACGCGCAAAGGAGTGTTTCCCTATGAATATGTCGATTGTTGGGATAAACTCAACGACGAAACACTTCCAACTAAAGATAAATTTTACAATGAATTGACACAAACTCACATCTCAGACGACGACTATACACATGCAAAATTAGTATGGCACAAGTTTCATTTAAAAAGTTTAGGTGAATACTGCGATTTGTATCTTAAAACTGATGTAATACTTTTGGCTGAAGTGTTTGAAAATTTTCGTAGCATATGTTTGAACGCTTATAAATTGGACCCGTGTCAATACGTCACCGCGCCCGCTCTCTCATGGGATGCGATGCTAAGAGAAACAAAGGTCAAACTCGAACTGTTGACTGATTACGAAATGATACAATTTATCAAAAATGGTATCAGAGGTGGAATTGTGCAGGTGTCCAAAAGACATGCCTCTGCTAATAACAAGTTTATGTCCACGTACGAGAGATCCCTCACAAGATAGCAAATTTATCATTTATTTAGATGTAAATAATTTGTACGGTGATGCCATGCAAAAACATTTACCGATCGGAGATTTTAAATGGCTGACAAACGAAGAAATTCTAAATTTAGATTTATTAACGCAAAAACCAAACTCTGAGACAGGTTACTTTTTAGAAGTGGATATCGAATATCCTCAAAGTTTACACAATCTACACAATGAGTACCCATTTTGCGCGGAAACTAAAAAACCACCACAAGGTAAAACAAAAAAACTCCTCTTGACACTCGAAAATAAAAAGAATTACATAATACACTACATGAATCTACAACAATGCATACAAAATGGTTTGATTTGTAAAAAAATACACAGAGTCTTATCTTTCACTCAATCACCTTGGCTTAAGACATACATTGATTTAAATACGAAAAAACGAATGGCAGCCACGAATGCGTTTGAAAAAGACTTTTTCAAGCTAATGAACAACTCAATCTTTGGCAAAACCATAGAAAATGTGGAGAAAAGAGTCAATGTTAAATTATGCAATCATTGGGATGATGTTACAACAAACACTAAATGCAAATATGGCTTAAGACGCTACATATCCAAACCAAACTTTCATAGCTTTAAAATATTCTCTGAAAACTTTGTCGCCATTCAAATGAAACCAACAAAAATACTATACAATAAACCAATCTATGTGGGATTCGCTGTTTTAGAACTGTCAAAATATGTCATGTACGACTTTCATTATTCATTCATGGTGCCTAAATACAAAAACCAAGTGACACTACTCTACACTGACACAGATTCATTTATTTATGAAATTAACACAGACAACTTTTACGAAGACATTAGGTATGATTTAAAGCAAAAATTTGACACCTCCGACCTGCCCCCTTCGAACGTGTACAATTTACCACTGGTGAATAAAAAGGTTATTGGTCTCATGAAAGATGAAAGTAACGGAAAAATCATAAAAGAGTTTATCGGGCTAAGACCTAAAATGTATGCGTATATCCTGCACGAAGATGATCATCATCAACACACCGTTAAGAAAAACAAAGGAACCTCGGCGGCCATCGTGCGAAAATTGCATTTCGATAATTACAGAAATGCCCTCGACTGGGAAAACGTCATGTACGATAACATGCGTACATTCATTAGCGATAAGCATGACGTGTACACACAAGTCAAAAGGAAAAAAGTATTAAGCGCCAACGATGATAAGAGATTCATTTGTGACGATGGTGTCAATACTCTATCTTGGGGTCATTACCAAATAAAATAATAACACAAAATAAAACATTGTTTTTCTTTCACCACTATTTTTAATCATTGCGCAGCTTACATTTATAAATAGCCATTAAACATAATACCTCCAATGACGGAACTTTACGCTGGCAAATTCCCTTCCATCGCAACAAATATTTAAATACTCTTTCACTACTCGAAAATTCCTTAAACATCGAACACGGAAGACCCTCCATCCATGTCTTGAAGAATGGCTGGTTGCTGTAGTGACTCTCTCGGAATCTAAACATTTCCACTCCATGGGTGACGTCAAATGTCAATCTTCCATTCCAAAATACTCCCTTCATTGCCAGTCTGCTATCAAACTGTTGAATCACTGACCATATCATGTAACATCTAGCCATGGTCTTCAATCCTCGTTCACTTTCTATTAATCTCAACTCACTGCTCTCGTAGGGTGGTGCGAAATATCTAAAAAAATCACTTTTGGACCGCGTGGGATACACAATTACCTGCAGTTTCAACTTTCTATGGTGCCACACGAGAAAACCTGCTTCGTCATACTCCTCCACTAATTTAAAAAAATGTTGTTTCAAATATGGCATCATGTCTTCGTTATCCACCAAAAAACAATCAACGTCGCCGTAGTCACTTGTGTATCCCATTGTGTAAGCCACAAAGCCACCACATATAGCCATGTACAGCTTCACAGACTCGTTCAACATATTAAACAATTTTTCCAATTCTTCATATATCCCAGGTCGCTCCATCTTCAAAATCGATAGATTCCTATCGCCGTCAGTCTCCAACAATGACACCAAAAAATTCATTCTTAAAACCGATTGTAATTTAGCAAGTGTCGTATAATCATTCCTCTTGTCAAACACATTTTGTAAAAACTCCAAACTTGACGGAGAGCAACTGAATGACATGGTCAACGTTTGATTAATAACCAACAATACACATCATAACTTCACTGACCAAAAAAACTGGCCTCATCATTTTATCATATCGACCACATTTCCGCTGCTGTATTTACCCGTGGGAAACATCATTTTGTCATATCCGCCGCCTATTAAAACATTGCTTTTCACCACTATTTTTAATCATTGCGCAGCTTACATAAATAACCATTAAACACAATACCCCCAATTAACCTCTTCATTTTATCACCACCATGCTGTATTTACCCCCGTGGGAAACATCGACGTCCCATATACCTAACACTCCAGTTTTGACACTACGAAAATTCAACAAAACCACCATTACTTGAACTCTACACACACACACTTTACACACGAAGAGAGATCTTCTTACGCTGGTTTTTAGGTGAGCCAGAATCCCCTTATATTAGCTACTTATTAAGGTATTAAAGCTAAAAAAATATTCAACTTGCAACACAAAAAATTGATATAGTTGCCATTTTAGGTGAAATTGCTGGCTCTACAAATGTAACATCTAAGTATGAAGTTCTTTAGAAAAAACAATCTTCCATCTCACTCGCTCGTCTATTAGTTCGCGCACTTCCGAAACTTACGATTTCCGAAGTACGGTATGAAACGGTACGGTACAGATATGAAATTCTTTGCACAATATTCCCGGGACAAAATGTCTATACACACGCATTCCTGACGCGTATCGAGCGCTTACCGCAGTTTTGTCTATGAAAGTAGTTTATGCGGAATACCTATCCTACCCATCGACAATATTCTGTGTTTAGCCGTGGAAGGTATTTCGTAAAGCTACATAGGGAGATAGGACAGTTTGATTTTGAACTACGTAAGCCTGTGTAATCTTACTTTAATAGAGCAAAGAGTGACCCAGTCAGAATTGCCTATCGAAGTTTGTGAAGAAGAAGAAGAATTTTTTTCGAACACTTCTTGTTGTTATTACTTTGGTTTTTTGTTCTTGTGACGCCTAGCTTGACGGTAGCGTGATAAGAAGGTACAAGGCATATTTTCTATATGAAAATTTTAATGTCAAACATGTTCTGCCCTCCCGACTCCTGTAGGATGAGCAGGAACTACTATCGTAACGTATTTGTAGCGTTTACCTATCGTTAACTTGTCAATTTGTATAGGGAAACTGTCAGTTTCTGAAACTTGGACGACGACACGAATACGTTACAATAATGTACGTGCTTACCTCACTGCCCATATGTGATTGTGACTAGGCCCGACATTTCTTTTCGTTGACAATTTTCGTGCCTGCAAAAGTGAGTTAAAAATGTATAACACAACCAAAAATGATTATTTATAAAGAGATAATTAGAAAGAGATTTATTAATGTTGTTTATATGAGATAATTTTAAAACTAATGTTATTGGTTGGTGTAAATTTTATACCACTAAGCGAAAGCGGGACCTCCTGACACAAACATATATGTTTAAAAGGTTGGTCGCAACCACTATGCATTGTATGGTTTATACATGTATTGAAATAAACTTTTTTAATATTTATTTCATTTTCACTATTAGTGTGGGTATAAGTGTTGACACTTTTTGCAGATTGAAAGACAAAACCTAGCTAATTGGCTCTTATTAAAGGCAGCACCCTTGAAATGTACCTCTTTGTGGTAACACAATAGAGTCTAATGAACGCAATTGTTTCTTACAAAGCTTTCGATTAAAGACAATTGAGCAGAAGAGCCTCAAACTATTTGAGTCCACTTCACATAAAACATTTTAACAATTTTAAATTCAAAAGTTTTTGTCTCAAAGTGACTGACCAAAACTCAAGATTTGCATTGCTTAAAAGATTTTATAGAACATGAAGACGGTGAATGAATGTACTTGAAGACAAATTTGTTTCTTCGGTGTGACCACGGACGCTGAAAAGGGTCCGAAACGTCAGGTTAAAATAAAATGTAAATAAATTGCGAAATAATCCGTAAAAAGTGTCTCATTTCAGTACCTATTTTTCAGGAACTTTATTTGTTTATTCCTAACTAGCGGACCCCGACAGACGTTGTCAAGCTGATAAATGTATATCCTCATCTCAGACAGTTAAGTTTTTCTACTGCAAAAATATTATATCTTTACCTAGTTTGCAATGTGAATGCTTATCACGAAAATACATAAAACTATTTGAATGGCAAGCTTCATCTTTACTGACAGTAAAATATTTGCAATAATATTTGTGTTAGGGGTTAAGGAAGCAATTCCAAACTGTGATGAAGTGAACGCGGCCTGCATTGATAAAGGTTAAGCTACTGATAGATTCGCATCACTGGAACGAACAGACACACCAGACATACATATAATATAGTGTACCTTTGTATTGTATAAATAGAGCGAGGTCGAAAATCATCAATTTTTATATTTTTACTAGTGGCCGCCCGCGACTTCGTCCGCGTGGAAAGCCTTAATCTTAAAAATTCTTTATGAATTGTAGCCTATATGTTATTCTGATGTATAAGCTATATTGTGGTAAAGTTTCATTCAAATCCATTCAGTAGTTTTTACGTGAAAGAGTAACAAACATCCATACATCCATACTTACAAACTTTCGCCTTTATAATAGTACTAGTGGCCGCCCGCGACTTCGTCCGCGTGGAAAGCCTTTATCTTAAAAATTCTTTATGAATTGTAGCCTATATGTTATTCTGATGTATAAGCTATATTGTGGTAAAGTTTCATTCAAATCCATTCAGTAGTTTTTACGTGAAAGAGTAACAAACATCCATACATCCATACATCCATACTTACAAACTTTCGCCTTTATAATAGTAGTAGGATAGTAGGATTTATTTTGGACGAAAAAACTTTGTAAAATCACAAAATCGTTGAAAACTATTTTCTGAACTCTATTTTGAAACGCGAGAACCAAGTATCATATTTTTGCAGTAAGCGATCGGGACAGGCTGTACTCATATTGGTGGTCAGGGGTTTATAGGAAGGTAAAGGAGGGTAGCTAAGTTTGACGCCATCATAGTGATATCGTGTTCCGGCAGTTGGAAATAATGTATCCTCTTCCGGAATCTTCAATCTTTGAAGATTCCGGGAGTGATGATTACTGTGAATTTTAAGCTAATGTCGTTATTGGTGTTTCGTCATACATCTTTAAACGGGCATAACTCCATAACGTAACTGAAATTTTGGTCGTTCGACGTAAGATCATCTCGTCCTTGCCAACTGCACCATTTTAACCCATTTCACTAATCATTTTTTTTTTTTGGGAACAACCACACATTTTTAGGCTTTATAGAAAATAATGCAACCACTCAAAGCAGACGGACTGAAATAATTAAAATCAAGATGATGTTCTCTATTTAGTGAAACAACTTTTAGCCATCATTAAAGCTCATCGTTCCTGAAATTGTTTCAAATGGTTGCAGAAGCGAGTCGCGGCGACATAAAGTCGCAGATGTGGCCTGAGCATTACCGGGTGCATAAATGAATCGAGTTATTATATTCTATTTGGTTTCACTACGTCAAGATTGAAACGGTCCAAGCGACTTGTCGCAAGACATATCTAAATTTAAGTATCAGAAACTCAGTACTAGTTCAAACTTGTTTGGAACTTCCAATTAAATGGGTACAAACTTCATTAGTACTGGTACTAGGAATGTGTTCGGTACACAGACGGCACAAGTTTTCGAACTCCACTCGTTGATGCATGCGGAATGTAGATTTGTTAGTTCAAGATTTAAATTTTGCCGAGAGAAGTGTTCAAATTGTCACTATGCTTGAGGCGTTTTTAAAGAAAAAAAAAAGTGTCGCTCATTATTTTTTTTTACGCGGAATAGCGTCACTTCGCAATTCAAATTTACAATCAAAATTAAGCACATCTTCTATCTATATATATAAAAATGAAACCCGTTTTCCTTGGTCACCGCATCACGCGTGAATGGCTGGACCGATTTCCCTAATTCTTTTTTTTGTATTTGTTATTATTAGGAGAAGGTTCATACAGAAAAAAATATGTATTAAAAAAATCTCTCAGAAATATTGAAAAATATACATTTAATTTTGCATATTTAAAAAAAAACGCGCGTAACTAA
The DNA here is from genome assembly GCA_963921415.1 of Pyrausta despicata. Lineage (NCBI taxonomy): Eukaryota > Metazoa > Arthropoda > Insecta > Lepidoptera > Crambidae > Pyrausta > Pyrausta despicata. The sequence continues at coordinate 12,449,241 of OY992861.1, read as the reverse complement.
TATCAATGTCATTCGATGACATTGTTTAATCATTGCAACGCTAAGGCGGTACGAAGTACGCTGGGTCAGCTAGTTTCAAATAAATCTGTAACTGGCCTTAACTTTTTGAGTGATGTATGTAACATACAAACCAAAATCCTGAAAATGTAATATAATGTAATGTAATTAATTACTAACATAGTCATTAAGTCATTCCATTATACGAACACTCTGGATCGCAGTTGTTCGAAATAAATACTTTTTATTTTATTTTAATTTTTTATAATGTAGGTCTGCGCTACTTATCAAGTTTTTAGTATGGGTTCGCACTATCTCTGAAAGGGAAGAAAAATTTTCTGGTGATATTATAATTCTTTTTTCTCTAAATACTTAAAAATGGCGATCACTCAAAACATTGATTGAATGACTTCGACTTAGATTTCTCATACGAACAGATGAAGAGGCAATTCTAAGACAAAGCGAAGTAATTAACTGGACGCCAGTAAGATCGCCCTTCAGAGACATTTAGCTAGCCTCGATTGTTAGACTAACCAATCCCAGTGATGGGTATGTTAATTAGTTAAGTGACGTCACGTTAAAACTTATAGAGGTATATATTGTTTAAACTCTTAAGTTAACGTTATCAAATCTAAATTACGTTCACAAACGTTAGACAGTTCATCCCTTTGGGAACATCCATATTTAATGACAACTCCTAATAACTTGTTGTTACGTTAACTTTCTGTTACTAATAAAGCTTGTGAGATTATTTTACTAACAAAATGGACCTGCGGTGTCTGATTCTCAAATCAGCCTATATACGTCCCACTGCTGGGCACAGGCCTCACCTCAACTAAGAGGTGGTCCAAGCCATACTCCACCACGCGGGCTCAGTGCGGATTGGTGGAGGGATGTCTGTAATGTAAGTGACCAACCTTACTGTCAGATGTTATTAAGCCGCCCGAGGGCCTCTGACCAGGCTTAACGACTAATATCTGTCGATATTAACCGGGACCAACAGCTTAACGTGCCTTCCGAAGCACGGAGATGCTTGTAAATAGACGTTACTTAAATGGTCAGAATGGTCACCCATCCCAAACACGACCGCGCCGTAGGTTGCTTAACTTTGGGTATCACTACCAAAGCGCTGCAACCACTGCGCCACAAGCACCTCAAGCAAGGTGTCTGATAACCTAAAATAAAATTTTAAATTTAAAAAAAAAACTCCTGTTGGCTTTCCCGATAATTTGTAAGCAAATCAACAGTTTTAAAAACTGTATTTCGATAGTAAAGAATAAGTTAAATAAAAAATGGAGTTCACTACGACAGAATCTACATTTATTAAAGAAAGTGGTGTCAGTTACACTATTTATAACTCAAGAACAGATGAACCGATTTGGGTGAAAATTAGTGGAGAGGTAGCTTAGAACCAAGAGACGTACATAAATCCCTGTCTAATAGGCATGATGACACTTATCGTAAATATTTTCAAGACCATGGTGTTTTAAAACCATAACCTCTATGAAGCTAGTAAGACCAATATATTTCCAAAAAGCTGTAGAAACCAATTTTTATTTACATAGAATTCAATAAATATTCAGTCAATTAACTTTGATTTGTGACACTAAATTATGACGTCAAATTATAATATTCTCATACAAAATCTATGGACGCAGATCGTTTTGACAGGTGATTAAGAGTATGTCAACGATTGGTGGTGTCATCTAGCCTATTATGTAAACTAATAAACTAACCAGCACCGTAGTAACCCTTCGCTTGGATTTGGATTTCCAGACCCACTAAGCCATTTTTATCCTTCAAACACTAATTCTTAGTACTTTACTTAATTTCCTACCCCGCGAGTGACAAAGTAATGTTCTAAGAAACACAAAACATGTACAATCATTAATTGGATAAGAAGGAGCCATTTATAATTGCGGGCTATTGTGCGCTCCTTGAGCCGTGCAAAGCCGCGTATAAGTCCACCACTTGATTTCGGGCGCTTAATGTTGACATGATTTACGCATATCTTCATAAATTCAATAAGCGTTTCTGATGATGACTTTTCCTTCCAATCATATCTAATTTTCATAAAAAGCAAATAAAATGTATTCAATAGCTTAAATGTCTTGTAAATGACACTTGGTTTTCATAAAAAATTACATTGTCATGTGTACTACACGTAAAATTTTTGGTTCCAGTATTTATTTTATTTTAAAACTTTATTACACAAAAAAGTGTTCAAAGGGTGGACTTAACGCTAAAATAATTATATAATTGTTATGACCTGAAATAAATGCATTTTATTTTTTTTAATTTTGCAGTCATGCAGAAAGATGGCATTGGGTGCAGTGACGTAATGTTTTGTTCCGTGTTACGATTCAGCTAAAGGTTTTGCCTTTTTAAAGTTGTCATAGTTGTATTTTTTTTGTATACAGAACGTTTCTTAACAGAGTAGTCGGCTCATACTCTTCCCAGCAGGCGGGAGATATTTTTGTAAACCGAAGTGGGTGCTATAATTGGATTACGCTGTGTTCACGCAAACAATGCCTTGGGGGTTGAGTAAATAACCATCGAAACGTATCGTAGGCTAGTAATAGATGTGTGACTGATAACAGCAATGTCCTAACAGACTTACCAAAAGTGTATTAGAATGTGTTTATGTCTTTTCTTTTATGACAAACAATTCTCACTTAGGTTCTGACAACTAGTGATAAAACTAATGAAAACATAAGGTATTGTAATTTGGAGTGTTGAAATTGATGAATACGATACCAAAACATTCAAGGAACTGAATTTTTCATGGTTTTGCATGGTGCAATTTGAAACGGAATGTGCCTCATAATTTATTTTACCTACTTCATCTAAAAATATAAAGTAAGAAAACCTAGCCTGGTTTTCAGTTAATATTTTGGCGGTTAAATTCGAGCGCTTATTCTCTGGTAAATATTTTAACATTAATTTAAGCCAATTTAAGTCAAAACTCTTGAGAACCAGTTAAGTTATTATGCAATAAATCTGCTGCTCCTAATTTATGCTCCCGCTCCGAATTCAATTAGCGAAAAAACTGAACAGAAAAAAGAAATACGAGAATTAACACTCTTAAAATGAAGACAAATGAATGAAACAGGCCTGTGTATATAGTATAAAATAGTCATCATAGAAGGCTTGAAGCCAGTACCAGATAATATTGTCTAAGGTATTTTAGCATAACATGATATGACAAAGGATTTGATTCTTAGTTCGAATTACATAGGCTCCGAAAATACTGGACTGATTAAAAAAACTTTTACCATTAGAATCCTACATTATCCCTTATTAACATTGGCTTTATTGAAAATGATAAATAACATTAATAAATAATTGTCCACACATGCAATTCCAGGACGGGCAGCAAGTTTATTGATAAAGTTACAGTGATATGTCTATGGTGAGTTGTTTATTGGTGCCCTGCATGGCTAATCTTCAGCACTTGGTTACGATGTTCAGTTTTATGATAAATACTAATAATGTCTTGAAGCTAAGTTAGTGGACGTTCCAATAAGGTAAAACTCTTGAAAACATTTTCACCTGATTGTGTTGTGGACTCATTCTTCTGAGACTACTTGGTTTTGTTAGAAAATTACATTCAAAGAATTACATTCTTTAATCGAAAGCTTTGTAAAAACCAATTGCGTTCATTAGACTCAATTAGACTCCATTGTGTTACCACAAAGAGGTACATTTCAAGGGTGCTGCCTTTAATAAGAGCCAATTAGCTAGGTTTTGTCTTTCAATCTGCAAAAAGTGTCAACACTTATACCCACACTAATAGTGTTTAAAAAAATATATTTCAATACATGTATAAAACATACAATGCATAGTGGTTGCGACCAACCTTTTAAACATATAAATGTTTGTGTCAGGAGGTCCCGCTTTCTCTTAGTGGTATAAAATTTACACCAACCAATAACATTAGTTTTAAAATTATCTCATTTAAACAACATTAATAAATCTCTTTCTAATAAATAATCATTTTTGGTTGTGTTATACATTTTTAACTCACTTTTGCAGGCACGAAAATTGTCAACGAAAAGAAATGTCGGGCCTAGTCACAATCACATATGGGCAGTGAGGTAAGCCCGTACATTATTGTAACGTATTCGTGTCGTCGTCCAAGTTTCAAAAACTGACAGTTTCCCCATACAAATTGACAAGTTAACGTTAGGTAAACGCTACAAATACGTTACGATAGTAGTTCCTGCTCACCCTACAGGAGTTGGGAGGGCTGAACATGTTTGACATTAAAATTTTCATATAGAAAACATGCCTTGTACCTTCTTGTCACGCTACCGTCAAGCTAGGCGTCACAAGAACAAAAAACCAAAGTAGTAACAACAAGAAGTGTTCGAAAAAAATTCTTCTTCTTCTTCACAAACTTCGATAGGCAATTCTGACTGGGTCACTCTTTGCTCTATTAAAGTAAGATTACACAAGCTTACGTAGTTCAAAATCAAACTGTCCTATCTCCCTATGTAGCTTTACGAAATACCTTCCACGGCTAAACACAGAATATTGTCGATGGGTAGGATAGGTATTCCGCATAAACTACTTTCATAGACAAAACTGCGGTAAGCGCTCGATACGCGGCAGGAATGCGTGTGTATAGACATTTTGTCCCGGGAATATTGTGCGAAGAATTTCATATCTGTACCGTACCGTTTCATGCCGTACTTCGGAAATCGTAAGTTTCGGGAGAGTGCGAACTAATAGACGAGCGAGTGAGATGGAAGTTTGTTTTTTCTAAAGAACTTCTGTGAGTTTTTCTCTGAAGATTCATAGATGTTACATTTGTAGAGCCAGCAATTTCACCTAAAATGGCAACTATATCAATTTTTTGTGTTGCAACTTGAATATTTTTATAGCTTTAATACCTTAATAAAATAATGAACTCTGCTACATATAAGAACAAGACTGCAGCCAATCTACAAAAATAGGCAAAATTATGTCGCCCGATAATAAAGTCAGGTGACATCGCTTGACTACGCTTGATACTTTCCATGCGACATAAAGCCACGTGACATGTCACCCAGTACGAACGAAGCATAAATAAAGCGGTGGCTTCGAAGCAAATAAAAACGTAATAAAGGTTTTATCACGTCTCCATTCGTCAAACAATTGATCGTAAATATTATATCTATGGAAATGAGCCATAATAACCATAACACGGATTGCAACGTCAAACCCCCAAACTGAAGGGTCCAATGGCGGTGAATAGTTTAATATTAATTTTATTGTTGGGCCCCAGTTGAGTGGGTAATCAAGTTAGGGGCCGATGATATTTGCTCTGCCAGACCACGATGGAATCACAAAAGCTTTGTCTATAAACCTGTAATCTGTAGGACAATGTACTCATAGTTCGTAGAGAGATAGAAAATAAGCAGTGACCCACACGCTTCCCCACCACTGCACAGTTACAGCTCAGTTAAATTGGAAACCTCAACCGTAGACTGGGTTATTCTAGGAGAGCTTTCACCGTAAAGTGAGTCGACCGAGTGCGGGGAATTGCATAGAATGCCTGTGGCCTCTCAGCCTACGATGAACCCACCACGTCCCCGACTCACATGGCACCGTCAGGTTTTCAGTGGGGCCTACCCACTCAAAACCTGACGGGTTCTCTCTCTGAGGCCTGGAGTCCCACATAACCCCCAGCTGCTCCCGCGGCTGGCGGTATGCGTAACAGCATTTCCCTGACGTTAAAAAAAGGAGAACGAACTAACGAAGCTGTCCTGGGGCCTGCAACGAAAATAAAAAAGTAAAAAGGTGGATTTTTTTCAATTAAAGTTTTAAAAATCCTCAAAAACGAAAACGCAATCAACGCGTACCACCTTTTGCAATGCATTAAAATTTGTCCCAGCTTTAGAAAATACCCGCTTGCTTGTATTTGTATTTCCTAGTTGGCGTTACGTATAATATGACGTTCTATGATTTTGCCTTTGTTTGCATCCAAAGGGATTTCTCGATTAAAATTTTAGGCCGAACAAATATTGACTTGGAGAATTGAAACTGTTCCTGTTCTATAATTACATTTATAAGTGGTGAGAATTTGATCCGATTGGTCAAAGCGATTATCGTAATATATTAATAATAAAGAAATATTTAAAGCGGAGCGATGGACTGTGTGAATCGAACTGCCTACTGAACCTGAACCTGAACTGAACCTTAGGCAGTCTGATACTTACCTTAATTCTATTGAAATAAAGAATATTTTAAAGTTTAGGGCAAAAGGTTATTTTGCTAAATTACGGAACATATATGAGTATCAGAAACAGAATAATTTATGTAGCTTGAAAGTGGTACAAAGATGTCATACAAGGACTAAAAGATCGCACATTTCACTAGAGTTTGGCATGCAAATTAAAACATAACAGGTAAATAATTAATTAAAATGTCAATAGGGTAGGTCGGTGTAAGATGGCGCGGGCGATAAGTTGGCGCATTGGTGATTGGCTGGCTCTGGTGTGACGTTCGCACCTAGCTTCAGTTGTGTTTTGTTGAGTTTAAGTGCCGGTACATGCTCCCGAAAAAATATTGAATTTGGATTGAAAACACTAACTACACGTAAGTTTAAGTATTTTAACTACTTTTGATCTAATTTTTTAGTGTTTTGAAAGTAAAAGCATTCAAAAACTTTGTGTTTATTCAGTATTTAGATTACTTTCTCAATCAAAGTAATACATAAACTTGCCAATACTAATGAAGTATTTCGAGCAAGTTGCAAGAGATGGCGCTAGAAGATTGCTTTGTTTCTCAACGTAAAATTTGTAAGATGGCGCACCAGGCGGGCGTATAAAATGACGCGCGCCAACTTACAAACCACTATTTCGATATTTAAGATTAATAACTTAGATACATATTTTTTTATTACAGATGTCCAGGCGTGAAAGAAAAAGTGACAGAAAAACATGGCCACCTTCTGTTATCGTAGAAGCACGCAAACTTCTTGACGAAGGTAAAAGCAAAAGATTTGTAGCAAAATCTTTAGTAATACCAGAATCGACATTAAGAAGATTATTGAAAAATAATGTATGTCCAGCTAAACTTGGGAGATATGACACTACCTTCTCGGCAGAAATCGAAAGCGGTTTTTGTGATTATCTAAAGAGCTTGGATGCAATGTTTTTTGGTATGACCACAAAAGATTTAAAGAGACTGGCTTTTGAATTTGCCGAAAAAAACCAGATACCGCATCGGTTTAATCAAGAGACTAAGACTGCAGGTAAAGAATGGCTACGAGGTTTTTTAAAACGCCATCCTGACTTGTCAATTAGACAACCTACATCAACAAGCATCGCACGGGCTGCTGGTTTTAATAGACCGCAATGCGAGCGGTTCTACATTAATATGAGTGCTGTTTTAGATAAATATAACTTTCCTGCACACCGAATATACAATATGGATGAGACGGGTATATCCACAGTACCCAATAGGCCACCCAAAGTTCTGTCAACGAAGGGAAAACGAGCAGTTCACAAAATATTCAGCGCTGAGAGAGGTACAAATATGACAGTTGTAAATGCGGTCTCTGCAGCTGGGCATTTTGTTCCACCAGCTTTTATATTCGGAAGAAAGCGTATGAAAGCTGAATTACTGGATGGAGCACCAAATGGATCGGTTGGAATGACGTCTGATTCAAGCTTCATCAACTCAGACCTCTTCATTGACTGGCTACATCATTTCAAAGACCATACAAAGCCTACTGAGGATGACCCCATTCTTCTTGTTCTAGACAACCATTCCTCGCACTGCTCGATTAAAGCTGTGGACTTTTACCGCGAAAACAATATTGTTGCCTTGACTCTTAAAATATTACATAAGTCAGTGGAATGCAAAATAAGTGGGTTACAACATCCGGGATTTAAATAATTTTAAATATTCGTCAATTGAGTAAAAACATTTTTCTATTAACCATCTTTTAAAACGGTTTAGTGGAAGCAGTATGTACTAAGTAATTGTTTCTGAGATTTTCTGTCATGAATTTCTCAAATACAGCACGGAGTCGATCGAGTTAATTATTTTCATCGAAATCTGTTCTGTAGTTTTGGTATGAAAGCGAAACAGACAGAAAGTCAATTGTCGTATACAGTCGCCACCCTGTTATATTCGCGGGATGGCGTCATGAAGATTTCTTAACTCGCTTGCTAACTTCACTTTGAAATGAATGTAAGTTGTCAACAAATTCCAAGCTACCGTCAACATCACATTAGGTTGTAAATTCACACATGCTTAGGAAATTAAAAAAAAACACTTTACGGTCAACTTGTTTTTATTTTCAGTATGAATTTTAGAAAATTATCAATACTACTTATAAAAAAATTAACTAGTACTCATAACTTAAAAACTACTAGTGATAAAGAATATTTGAAATTCAGTACCAAAATCATTACTGGAATTGAAATAAGTTTTATACCTAGCAGGACGGAGAAGAAAAAAGAATATGAAAGAAAGTTCTACATTTTCTACAGAAATAATTCTGAAACTGAAGTCGATAAAGTCTAATTGCATTGAGGATTTCATTTCTGCAGCATAATTAAACAGTGGGAACAGTTATTAAGATAACAAAATCTAAAAGAAAGTTTTAACCGCGATTTAGAAACTGGAGCAGTGGTTTAAGTCAAAAAGAAAGTTTAAACTGATGTTTTAAACCCGCCCGAGGTTTAATTTCTATTTTGTTATTTAATATAAATAATAAAATGTGTTATTTAAAAGTATCAAAATCAAGAATGATTTCATTCACTCTCGGATTAATTACCTTTCGTAGGTTTTGCGTATTTGGTAATAAAGTATGTTGTATGTTAGTTTACATGATCTTATTATGAAACCTCACGATTCATTTAAGCGGTCTAGATTATCAAATATTGCGTTAGATTATTTTAGTCACGGTTTCTTATAATCATAATATCAGTTTAATTTTCTAAACTCCGTTAATATCGCCGCGAGCAACGAGTTTCTCATCGGAACGCGCGGTGGCTTTACAATGGCGGATTTTAGAGAAAATTCTCGTAAGCTGTGACATAGCCTGAGTTAAACAAACAAGCCACCTGGTTGTAAGAATTAGGAAATCTAAGCGTAAGGAACAGTAAGAAGCACGCGAACGCTCTTGTTTTGAGGGAAAAACGAGCAAGGCAATCTTGTTTAATATATGCATTTACATAGGTTAACAATAACAAAGCACTGTGTATGAGACGGGATGAAGTCCCGTCTGTTAAGTCTATGAGACGTCAGGAAGGAAACTAACTTCCTAGTGAGCGTAGCTGTCCCTTTACCCCTTACCTTGCCTTACAATATATACTTAGATATAATACGAAGATGATGAGTGATGACTGCACCCAGGTCGGCCGGGTAGCAGCATCACGACGGTGGGTAGGTGGCGCGGACCCGCTGCCAGCCGGGCAGACTCACCAGGCTGATCATAGTGACGGCTAAGGGTGTTTTGGCCGCATCGCAGGAAAAGAGAACCAACACGGACGGTTGATATCTATTTTACTAATGATAATGTACATGTATTTATATTGAACTTATTGATTGTAAACAAGTAAAAAAATGTTGATGTGTGCCGTCGGTGTAGAGTACCGACGGTGCTCGTTGAGGGTCCATCGGTCAGCCGTTGTATGTGGGTCGCTGACGCCGCTCCGGGGTTGGGCTATTTCCATGTGCGATGCTAGCTCGTTCACACTATTGTCTTATTAGTTCTTAGTTGATGGTGTTGCTACTCACGAGTAAAGCAGCAATTGTGTGTAAACAGCAATGTTCGTACAAGGGTCCTGATTTTTTATTTAATTTATAAATATATATGTATTTCTGAAGGAAAACTAAATTTTTATTCAGTCTTTAAACTCTCGTTATAAGTAATATGCTATTTTGTAAAGTATAAAATGCACACTGTCGAGTAAGTCCGTCTTGTGAAAAAAATACAGACAAAAAGAAATAAATCTTTTTTTAACATCACATACTTTGATCTGACTCCGTGGTAAGTAGCTTAAGCACTTGTGTTACAAATATCAGAATCAACAGTGGTATTACAAAAAACTTAAATAAGAGTAAATACATATAACACCAAGACCTGTACAAACAGACATGTGCACACAAATGTTTGTACAGTGCAGTTATCGAACCCGTGACCTCTTCGTTTAAAGTCAACTTCTTGAACATTACACCAATGTGGTCGTCTTTAAATGAATGTATTCGATACTTTGTAATATTTTCAGAATAGGTTTACTGTTTTGTGACTATCTTTGTCAGTGGTGGTTGAGACCTCGATTTGAATCGGGAAGGTGTGCTACAAAGCGATTCGGAGTTTATCCGGTTTCAGGTCACGTACACTTATTACTTGTTTTCATTTCAGTAATTGATGGCAATGTTCTTGGAAGATTTAATTTATTTGGCTGACTTACTAAGAGTGGATTCGACCAAACAGGGGTTATTAAGAGCTTGATAACCTTATTTAAACTGATGTCTTCTGCATCAAACTCCCCCTCCTTTTGAAAATCAATTTCTTTAACCCGAAGGTTGTCAGAAAGAGATCGCTCTTAGCGATAAGATCGCTTTTGTTTTGTATATTTATGTAAATGTTGATTTTTGTATTATTTCTTTGTGTTGTGCAATATAGAGTTATCTCTATCTGTCTATCTATCAATCTTGCTTACCGCTCAACAAGAAGCTTCTTATCACAATTTCAATGTATTTTTTTTAAATAAGAATGCTGCCAGTACTTACACTCCCATTCAAATTTAAATTTAAGTATCGTTCGTCTTTTCTGTCACCAACTTGATAAATCCTCTTACTCACGCACACCTTGCGTTCCGTTTCTCACTCATTCCCCAAAATTCATTTTAAATGTTGTAAATAAATAAATAAATATTTCACAACAATCACACCAATTCTCTAGTCCCAAATTAAGCTACGAGGCTTGTGTTATGGGTACTACACAACGGATAAACATACTTAAATACTTTTTTTTGTAAATAAATACATATTATACATAGAAAACACCCAGACCAGTACAAACACACGTGTTCATGCACTTATGCTTATGCTTGTACTGTGCGGGGATCGAACCCGCGACCCTTGGTTTAGAAGTCCGACCTGTGGACCACTGCACCAAGCGGTCGTCGGTTGTAACAATTCAGAAATTAAATTAATAGAATACACACACACAACCATGGTTTCATGATGAAGATGATGTAATGTAATCCTCCGTAATGGGTACCTTGAATAGAGAGTAGCAGCATAAATGATGAATGGCAAGGTACCTGTATAATCCCCTTTGGAACACTTTGCAGCGAAATAGTTAAGCAATTAGTGGTCACGAAGCTTTGCCGTAACACCATTCCGTATGCAATGTGAACCGTTCGTCAGTCATGACGTATCGTGTTTTTGACGAATCGTCAATGACCCATTTGAAATGCACCTTTGCATCCATACTGTTGTAACTGAGATGAACGCCATATAGTTAGACACGCCCGCCTTTTCCCTAGTCACGGCACATTCAGTGTGGACACACACTTACAGTCACCGGCAGACGACAGACAACGTTCTAACTGGACAGACTCGTACCAAGTAAAACACACTTAAAGAAACAACGAACTGCCACAGGCGGGGCTCGAACCTGAACCTCTCGCAAACCGGGCGATTGCTCTACCAATTGAGCTACCGTGACACTTACTCAACGGTCCGAATTTCTTTTAGTGCTCCTTAGGCTCAATGTTGTAGTACCTACAACATACAAAAGAAACACCCTTACAGCTGTTAAGCAATCGGTTAAGATGAATCAGCCAATTTATTAAGTTTCTATATTTTTAGCATTAATATGCAAATTAACACTAACTATTGGTTATGGGGTCTAAATGCGAACTACTTTAATGAGTATTTAGGTACTCACTGCTCGACGTTTCGGCTGGATTGCACACAGCCGTGGTCACGAGCTGACATACATGCAAATTTCTTTAGAATATGAAATTGAAACACACTTAAAGAAAGCGGACTGCAACAGGCGGGACTCGAATCCGCACCCCTCGCAAGCCGGGCGATTGCTCTACTAGGTAATTGAAACTTAATAAATAAATATAGAAACTTAATTAATTAGCTAATTTATCCTAATCGATTGTTAAACAGCTGTAAAGGTGTTTTTTTCCGGTTTTTGTTCGTATCTTACCACAACATCAAAGAATCATGGCTGGCTGCAGCCTAAGGAGCACTTAAAGAAATTCGGACCGATAAGTAAGTGTCACTGTAACTCAATTGGTAGAGCAATCGCTCGGCTTGCAAGAGGTACGGGTTCGAGTCCCGCCTGTGGCAGTCCGTTTTTTCTCTAAATGTGTTTTAATTTCACATTGTAAATTGTATTGTATTGATTTAAAAAAATGTAAAGAAATTTGCATTGTCAATGCTAAACATAAAGAAATTTCATTCGTAACTGAAAGCTTAACTTAACTTTTCAGTGACTGAAAGCTTCTAATTCAGGTTCTACTTGCTACATAAGTCGTTCAATACAACGTATTGGGGCAGCATTGAACGCTACTCACGTATTTTCTCGTCGATTTGTCTCCAATATTTTTCAAAGACGTGTTAGAGTTCAACACAAGTAAAAGCATTTCACTCTTTAACTGAGTCAAAAAGAGCCCATTGGCCTCTATTGCGATGTTCATCGTCGCCGTTAAATAGCGTACCCCGCAGGCAGTGCCTTTCCCGTTCTTTTTTTTTAAAATTTTTCCCCTTATAAGGACCGTCCCCATACTTCAAAGAATACTAAAAAAAGAATCAGCGAAATCGGTTCAGATATTCTTGAAATTTGCGTTTACCAGGACATTATCGATATTTTATATATATTATTATTAAAGACTATGATTATCAGGAAAAGAACATTGCATTGGGGAAATTCCTATAAAAGTATCATAATTGATTAGCTATCACTTTAGTAGAATACTAATGTTTTTCAATAAATTACTTACAAAGTATACGATAACGCATTTAACTTTAAGGTTTTAGTAAGTGATCACCACATTGACTGCCTCGTTGGTGTAGTGGCAAAGTTTCTGCCTTACATCCGAGAGTCGAATCCCAGATCGAGCCAAAATTATTTCTGAGATTTTTTGTCATGAATTTCTCAAAAACAGCTTGGAGTCGGTAAGTTGGCGGTGTTACACCCCCGCGCCTCGGAAAGCACGTTAAGCCGTTGGTCCTGCGCCTGATCTCTCTTCGGTCTGGCGGATTGCCGTCTCACCGAATTTTGAGAGTGATGTGTGACCTGTGTGTTACGCTCACACTTGTGTACCATAATATCTCCTGCACATTTGACTGATCTCTGTTGAGATTGGCCGCCGTGGTCGAAATTAGCCTGGAGTACCATTATTACTATTAAGTGATCACATATATTTTTAATTATCTTTTATAGGAACAGGTATGTGAACATGACTTAACAAAACAGTTCCCAATCATTGGATAAACTAAAGATAAGACTGTACCACTAATTTATGGAACTCTGAAAGAAGGTGACACGACGCCTCATAACGAGGGTTTCAGAAATATCCTGACAAGTTTGAATGAATGAATACTCAACACCGGAGCCTGCCTGAGCTCCCAGACAAAATGACTCAATATGATGAATTTTCGATTTTCTATCCCAAAGCTCTATGGATGGCGTCAAAAAACTTATGAACTCCACATAATACAGAGATGAGTGACGTGTAGGAATTTCCTAACACTTTTGTAAGTTTCATTTTTCCAAAAAGAAAATAAGAAGAAGATGTTTCATTTTCTGAAAAATGTTATTAGGGAAATCAATTTTCAGTCCATCTACGAGTAATAGAACCCTGATATTGCTCAAATATATTTAAGGACAAGTGACAGCGCATCAGCAATTTAAATGAATCACAAATTCTTGGAATTAAACAAGTTAGCATAACATTAGTTTGATACCAAAAAAACATATTTTCTCAGGGTCTGCTCTGTATTCGACTAACATAGATTAATTCAAGAGAGTCCGTATACCCACATTCTTAAGCAAGTCAATATCGACTACCGATGAATGTGGTTTATTTTATTTGATCTGTAGACAAGGTCTTTGTTCAGAGATTTTAGAATAATAAGCGACAATTTAATCCTTTGTGTTTTTGTAATCGGTAACGTCACGCATTGTTGGGTCCTCGCGCAACATCGTTGGCAACTTCGGGGGCGGCGAACACCGAGTACACCCGAGTCTGCACGATAGCGCCCGACCAGCACGTGGCCGAGCCGAACGTTCGCTTCATATTCGCCTACAAGCACTCGGGCCTCCTAAACCTTTGTCGCGTTTAAGATTAATCCAAGATATTCTCTGCGTATTTTAGGGCGAATTACAGCACCTTTTTATTACAGTCCGCTATTTTATTTAACCTATCGATAGGACCCCTAGAATTTTTTTTTAGATTCAGGTACCTGTGTGTTTTGGTTGCAATCAAATCTTATTAGCTAAATTTCACCTTCTTCCCAATATCCGATTGAGCTGAAATTTTGAATATACGTTTAGTTTCGATGACAATGCACATTTTGATTATAAAAAAAACATGTTTTTTTTTTAAAATAAGTTTACTAACTAAGTTCTTCATAGTTGGTTGAGGAAAGTGTCCCGCTACTGCTTTATAAATACGGTTCCTTGCGGTTTCAGAGACATTCCAGACTTGCAAAGCTTCCCATTTCGTGCCGTGAAATATTGTTATTGTGCCCAATATCAAGGCAGATCAAGCCAAGCTAAAACCGACTAGGTACTAAATGAGGTGATAAGTAGGTAGGATAAATAAGCTTTAGTCTCATCTCATCTCATCAGCCTATATACGTCCCACTGCTGGGCACAGGCCTCACCTCAACTATGAGGTGGTCCGAGCCATACTCCACCACGCGGGCTCAGTGCGGATTGGTGGAGGGGTATTTGTAAGGTAAGTGACCAACCTTACTGTCAGATGTTATTAAGCCGCCCGAGGGCCTCTGACCAGGCTTAACGACTAATATCTGTCGATATTAACCGGGACCAACAGCTTAACGTGCCTTCCGAAGCACGGAGATGCTTGTAAATAGACGTTACTTAAATGGTCAGAATGGTCACCCATCCCAAACATGACCGCGCCGTAGGTTGCTTAACTTTGGGTATCACTACCAAAGCGCTGCAACCACTGCGCCACAAGCACCTCAAGCAAGGTGTCTGATTACCTAAAATAAAATTTTAAATTTAAAAAAAATAACTCCTCTTGGCTTTCCCGATAATTTGTAAGCAAATCAACAGTTTTAAAAACTATATTTCGATAGTAAAGAATAAGTTAAATAAAAAAATGAGTTCACTACGACCGAATCTACATTTAAAAGAAAGTGGTGTTACACTATTTATAACTCAAGAACAGATGAACCGATTTGGGTGAAAATTAGTGGAGAGGTAGCTTAGAACCAAAAGACGTACATAATAATAGGCATAATGACACTTATCGTAAATATTTTCAAGACCATGGTGTTTTAAAACCATAACCTCTATGAAGCTAGTAAGACCAATATATTTCCAAAAAGCTGTAGAAACCAATTTTTATTTACATAGAATTCAATAAATATTCAGTCAATTAACTTCGATTTGTGATACTAAATTATGACGTCAAATTATAGTATTCTCATACAAAATCTATGGACGCAGATCGTTAAGACATATGATTAAGAGTATGTCAACGATTGGTGGTGTCATCTAGCCTATTATGTAAACTAATAAACTAACCAGCACCATAGAAACCCTTCGCTTGGATCTGGATTTCCAAACAGACTAAGCCATTTTTTATCCTTCAAACACTAATTCTTAGTACTTTACTTAATTTCCTACCCCGCGAGTGACAAAGTAATGTTCTAAGAAACACAAAACATGTACAATCATTAATTGGATAAGAAGGAGCCATTTATAATTGCGGGCTATTGTACGCTCCTTGAGCCGTGCAAAGCCGCGTATAAGTCCACCACTTGATTTCGGGCGCTTAATGTTGACATGATTTACGCATACCTTCATAAATTCAATAAGCGTTTCTGATGATGACTTTTCCTTCCAATCATTATCTAATTTTCATAAAAAGCAAATAAAATGTATTCAATAGCTTAAATGTCTTGTAAATGACACTTGGTTTTCATTAAAAAATACATTGTCATGTGTACTACACGTAAAATTTTTGGTTCCAGTATTTATTTTATTTTAAAACTTTATTACACAAAAAAGTGTTCAAAGGGTGGACTTAACGGTAAAATAATTATATAATTGTTATGACCTGAAATAAATGCATTTTATTTTTTTTAATTTTGCAGTCATGCAGAAAGATGCCATTGGGTGCAGTGACGTAATGTTTTGTTCCGTGTTACGATTTAGCTAAGGATTTTGCCTTTTTAAAGTTGTCATAGTTATCTTTTTTTTGTATACAGAACGTTTCTTAACAGAGTAGTCGGCTCATACTCTTCCCAGCAGGCGGGAGATATTTTTGTAAACCGAAGTGGGTGCTATAATTGGATTACGCTGTGTTCACGCAAACAATGCCTTGGGGGTTGAGTAAATAACCATCGAAACGTATCGTAGGCTAGTAATAGATGTGTGACTGATAACAGCAATGTCCTAACAGACTTACCAAAAGTGTATTAGAATGTGTTTTTTGTCTTTTCTTTTATGACAAACAATTTTAACTAAGGTTCTGACAACTAGTGATATAAACTAATGAACACGTAAGATATTGTAATTTGGAGTGTTGAAATTGATGAATACGATACCAAAACATTAAAGGAACTGAATTTTTCATGGTTTTGCATGGTGCAATTTGAAAAGGAAAGTGCCTCATAATTTATTTTACTTCATCTAAAAATATAAAGTAAGAAAACCTAGCCTGGTTTTCAGTTAATATTTTGGCGGTTAAATTCGAGCGCTTATTCTCTGGTAAATATTTTAACATTAATTTAAGCCAATTTAAGTCAAAACTCTTGAGAACCAGTTAAGTTATTATGCAATAAATCTGCTGCTCCTAATTTATGCTCCCGCTCCGAATTCAATTAGCGAAAAAACTGAACAGAAAAAAGAAATACGAGAATTAACACTCTTAAAATGAAGACAAATGAATGAAACAGGCCTGTGGAATATAGTATAAAATAGTCATTATAGAAGGCTTGAAGCCAGTACCAGATAATATTGTCTAAGGTATTTTAGCATAACATGATATGACAAAGGATTTGATTCTTAGTTCGAATTACATAGGCTCCGAAAATACTGGACTGATTAAAAAAAACTTTTACCATTAGAATTTTACATTGTCCCTGATTAACATAGGCTTTATTAAATATGATAAATAACATTAATAAAAAATTGTCCACTTGTGCAATTCTGGGACGGGCAGCTAGTTAATTGATAAAGTTACAGTGATGAGTCTATGGTGAGGTGTTTATTGGTGCCCTGCATGGCTAATCGTCAGCACTTGGTTACGATGTTCAGTTTTATGATAAATACTAATAATGTCTTGAAGCTAAGTTAGTGGACGTTCCAATAAGGTAAAACTCTTGAAAACATTTTCAACTGATTGTGTTGTGGACTCATTCTTCTGAGACTACTTGGTTTTGTTAGAAAATTACATTCAAAGAAGGATGCAGCCCAATGACTGTTTTTTTTTTAAATTAAAACATTATAATTTAAGCTGTTTATTAGTTCTCATATTGAGGCAATGAAATAGAAAACTTGCGTTGCACAATAGGTTTACTGAATCTTTCTCCCTTACCTTAGGAAATTGAACAGAGGTCGTCACGTTTTTTGCCAAAAAGGATTCCTTTGAATAGGGCTTTGTCTTTCGAACAAAAGCCTTTAAAACTACAATACCAACCTCTTTATCGTAAATATTCTTGAAATTTCCTTTTCGGGAAAATTGTTTTAAACTAAGTTCACAAACCGAAGGCAAACGCCTTAGGATTATGTTAATTAAAACAGTTTAAAAATAGTTTTTGTAATTTTCTTTTATGGCGTTCGTTACACGATGCCTGAAAAAAACAGCAGTGAAAACTGTACTGAAATTCAACCATTTCGAGTCCTGTCATGTATTTTTTGCAAAAAATGGGTTTCACCATAACCTTTTTGAAACAGTTTTGTTTACATTATCTCCTCACGATTTAGTCTAAATGTGATTATAAAATGTTTTCCTTGCTACAAAGCCTCGGTCATTTTCCGTCGTCCTTCCCGGAGCAACTGCCTTGTCCAATCAAACATCTTTCGTGAGTTTGAAAGATTTATTAGACCCATATAAAAACAACGCTAATGTCATCATTATTAAGGTAAGTACTTAGGTAAAGTTTTTGCAGTAGATAACTGTGTGAGGCAGGAATCGAACCCGCGTTCTTGGAAATCCGGCAAAATATAAACCACTTCTCCACCCAATTATTAGCAAATCATGATAAAATTTGCTACTGCTTTCCAAATGCGTAGACCGCGTTTTTTTTTTCAAGTGGAAAAGTATTATCAAAAGTTTGCAACGCGAATGATTATCACGATAATACTTTAAGCTATTGATATCATTATACTGACTCGAGCGTCAAAACACGTCGTAAGCGCCGCTGGAATCAGTTGAAACCCGTAATTATGTAATACCGTAACACTATCTAGCACTGATGCGCCGAATTGCCGGCGTGCCATTGCGGGTAGGGATGTGCAACAATCCCGTTTTAATCCCGGTACTCCCGGGATGAGATGAGCGCCGAATTCTTTTGATGCCAGCCCGTTCTGAGTTTAAAACTTACTTATTTTGAGAGCTTGGTGTTTTAAATTTTAGTGAGTTGAAATTCTAAAGAGAAATAAATCATCTTTATTTCTCTTTAGAAAACAACAAAATAAAAATAAAAACTTACCTTGAAAACCAATAAATAATATCGGGGTGTCGAGCGAATTGAATTCTAAATATACAAAATTAACTCTGTTATTTATTGTATATTTAATAAAACTTAGTACAATAGGTTAACTTAAGGTGGTAGCTTCCTTCTGCGAGGACGTGATGTCGCGGAAGGAAGCTGCGGAGCGCGAGCGGGAGCAAGATCCCCTCGCTCCAGCGCTCCCTAGACGAAGATCAGAGCGGAGGAGGAGAGCGTTCGATCGAACCCTGCCGCCCTTACAAGGTGTTGGAATGCAGTTCCCGGGTGTGGGGGCACCCTGATCTGCCTTACACGGCCTAACTAGGCCACTGACGAGCGGAAGCGCCTTAGTACCCAAGCACGCTTCCACAAACCAACGGGGGGCAAGAAGAGCCTTCAAAAGCTTCGCTGGGTGGTTCGCGGAGCAAGGATCACTGATGCCCGTGGCCGCCCGTCAAGGCGATGACGGGGTACCGCGGGGTTTAGTGGGTAAACCCCTGGGTTCACATTCCCAGGAGCAGTGTTTCATAGGACACCGGGAGCCCCACACACGGCCTTGTTCAACCCTTAGGACAGGGTTAAAAAAAAGGCACGACATATTCTTCCAGTTGTACCTTTGAGCGAAGCAGAAAAGATAAGTCGTAACTCATCCTTAAAAAATTCTGAAATATAATCTGTTTATCTTATCTGTATTTATTTAAGTTTATTTGTAATACCATAGTTGATTCTGATTTCTTTAAGCTAGCACGGAGTCAGATAAATTTATGTGATGTGGCCTTGTCTTGGTAAATCTGCGTTCTTGTAGGCCTTTTAAAGATGTCTTGGCCATCAAATCAATTTACTTCGCATATGTTCGCAGTGTATTAGAATATGCTAGTTCTATTTGGTCGCCACAATATAAAGTATATAAAGATGCTATTGAACGTGTTCAGAGAAAGAAGAAATAATCATCTTAATTATCGTTTGCGCATTTCGACAGATTCGTACCTCAGTAGCTGTCGTCACCATAATCTTTGACTCTTGGAGAGATATGTTGGATATGTGTCTTTTGTTTGATATTATAAATGGTAAATTGGACTGTGCGGACTTGGTGGCTGGTATTGCGCTTTGTACTCCAAGGCGTCGTACTCGCCACACTCCTCTGCTAAACACACCTCGACACCTCTCTAATTATGCTAAAAATAACGTTCTCACGCGCGTTGCACATACCTATAACACTCAATTTAATGATTTAGAACTATTTGGTTTATCAAAGCACGTTTTCAAAATTCATACAATAAAATCTCTTAAAGAACGTTCTAAGAGGTAGTACCTGGTGTAAGTTATTATCGAGTAATGCGATGTGGATACCTGTATTTTTGGATCACTTACTTTTAATCTCGTGCTGTTATAGACATACTATGTAGTATTACCTACCTATAACACTATACAACACCTACTTACCTACCTGTCGCGAATGTTTGTTGTGCCCTTGCAGCAGAAATGCGTGATAGGATAGGAGGACGGTTAAATAATACGCGGTAAAATTATCACAAATACCTATTGTGTTTCAAACTTTTGATGCGCTTGATATCTTTGAATGCAATTTAACGATCTTGTTAAATATTAGTCTCACAGCTGTAAACTATTTGTTATTTAAGGAAAACCTAGAATTGGCCTACTTATAAACTAGTACTTAACAAATTAGCATAAGACATTGTTGCTGTTGGTTTTCTAAAATAAAAAAATAAAAATAATTACATTCTGTTTGGACAAACTTTCTAAATGTTCTTACGTGTTTGACATGCTTGCCTGTAAGTGTGCTTAGTAGTCTCGTAAGTCTAGGGCTCTTAAAGTTTGGAATAACTGTAAGGGTATGACGCCAGTGGTTAATAAAACAATTGACACTATTGTGACTTTTTTCAATTGCAATATCGTCCTTAAGGTCTGTTAAGAGAGTTTTTTTAGTATTATTATTTATAGTTGTAACCAAGTTTATGGATACACTGTTTGAGTTATTTAATACCTCACTAGAAAGACTAACTTGTTAACTAAGCCTCTATAGTTTAGTGATTTGATTGGTATTTGAGTGGGGGTAAATATAGTACTTGCTTTGGTTGGTGATACAATTTATTATAGTCCGGGTGGCTAGCTACCACCTTATTAGTTTAGAAGACAGTAATTTTCATATAATTATCAAAAATTAAGACAATTTCGGAACTGCCACAATGTATTAAAATGATATCTATAATGTGTAGGAACTGTGGCTCATTGAAATTACATTTGAAATATTATTACTATATCATTATACTCAAAAGAAAGAAATATAACCTCTCTCTAGATTGAGATACAGGTTTAAACTAGTTCAGGCAAAGAAAGTCTTGTATCTCAGTGTAATTTTAAGCTCTAATGTATAACTTCTGTTCATTGAAACTGATTAAATTATTAATAAATATTATATTATAAAAGAAAAACACTACATAACCAAAGTTAAATATATTATTTATTTACAGTGACGTAATCGGAACTTTTCACATCACTAGCCGCTAGTCATTAGCCGTAATCGGTTTATCTAAACGCTACACGCCCGCGTCCGAACACCGCTAATCGCTTGCTAGTGTATCAGATGGGTAAGTCACTATGTCACTGTGTTGTGACCTGGTTTATGGATACACTGAGTTATTTGGGATACGATTTAATACCGAACTAGATGGGCTACCTATTTCGGTCAAAGCAGGACTATCCGATAAGACGACATGATTAGGTTAATGTTCCTTTGGTAGTTGCGCCATGGAAATTTTAAGTTTTTGTTCCAAATTTCAGTGTCTAACGGTCTGCCGCGACTTCTACTATCTTCTATCCCTTTAGACGACCGCTTTGGTGTAATGGTCAAGAAGTTGCCTATTGACTAAGAGGTCGCAGGTTCGATCCCCGCGATGTGCATGAACATGTCTGTTTGGTCTGGGTGTCAAATGTATTTATTTAAGTTTGTTTCTAATACCACTGTTGATTCTGATATATGTAACACAAGTGCTTTACTCGTGGCATCTTACGACGGAGTCAGATTAATGTATGTGATGTTATTGTATATTTATTTATCTAATTATTTATTATTATTTGACTTCGTTCGCTCTATAATAAGTTCCTGTCTGGTCCACTTTGTATATCAGCGAAATCAAATCTAGCCTTATAACACGCGAATATCGTAACTTTATAACACCTCTCTTAGCAGTAATATCTCTCACTTCATTAATTACAGAACAACTTGATAAAGGGCGTAAATCTCTTGGTGTATTCATAGACCTAAAAAAGGCCTTCGATACCGTGTCACTTTCCATCCTTGTAAACAAGCTTGAAAAAATAGGAATAAGGGGTACCCAACTATCTATCTTTAAAAATTACCTTGCAAATAGGAAACAGAGAGTCAAAATAGGCCAGTCTGTCAGTAAAGATATTGAGGTAACTTGCGGTGTTCCCCAAGGCAGCGTTTTGGGCCCAACAATGTTTCTGATCTATATTAATGACCTCTGTAACATGTCGATCAATAATGCAAAAATATTCTCGTACGCAGATGACACTGCCATCGTATTTGGCGGATCGTCCTGGAGTAGCATTAAAACTGATACTGAACTGGGTATTGCTCAAGTTTCTAAATGGTTAAAAAACAATCTTTTAACTCTAAATACAACTAAGACTAATTACATCTGCTTTAGTATAAATGCACGGACCCAGCCCAGTCCAGATTTTCATTTACGAATACATCATTGTGAATCTAGTACCGTTGACCAATGTAGTGTCTGCCCAATTATCGATAGAGTCAATCACATTAAGTATCTAGGCGTGGTTGTGGACGAGAGACTTTCTTGGTATCCACAAATAGAACAGCTTGCATCAAGAATAAGAAAGTTCAATTGGATGTTTAAATCTCTTCGTCACTTGACACCAATAAAAAAATCTAACATCCAAGACCCATCTAAAAATCTTTTAAATCAGATATATATAGCGTTGGTCCAGTCAATCTTGGTATATTGTATTCCTGTTTGGGGTGGAGCACTGAAAACACGATTTCTTCAGGTGGAAAGAGCTCAACGCTCCTTGATTAAAATTATGTACTTTAAAAAGCAAATTTTTCCAACGGATGCTCTATACAAAATTTGCAAACTCATGTCCGTTAGGAAATTGTATGTTATCAACACAATTCTTAAAAAGCACAAGACTATATCACATACACCAGACTTGCAAAGGAGGAGAAGGAAAAAGAATATCATTCCTGTCCCCACAACAAAAACTGCATTTGCAAGCTCGCAATTTGAAAAACTTTCAGCTCACCTTTATAATAAAATAAACATAAAAATAGACTTACACTCTAAGACGTACCCAGATTGTAAGACTGCTTTGACAAAATGGCTGAATGGGCTAAACTACGGAGATACAGAGTCCCTCCTTCAGTATATTAAGTAAGAATACAAATTGTAATAAAAAAAAAATATGAATAATACTAACACAATACATACACGCACGCACGCACACACACGCACACGCCACGCACACACACACATGCACACACACACACACACACACACACACACACACACACACACACACACCCCCACACCCACACACACACACACACACACACACACAAACACACACACACACACACACGCACACACACACACACACACACACACACACACACACACACACACACACACACACACAGAGACTACCTAGTGGCTTCAAACCCCGATCCCAAGACACCTGTCGTAGGGCTAGGTAGACATAATCGTCTATATTTTCTTTACTTTTACTTATATTATACTTGCACGCGCACACACTCTTGTCAAATATTGTAACTACGATTAGTTAGCATTTATACTATAGGTTAGTGATCTTAAGAGCGTAGTCTCCTGGCACAGGCATAAATTTGCTTAAAAGGAGACTGCTGCCACTAATTGTGCTATGTACACATTTAAAAAGAAATAAATATTTTGTATTTGTATTTTTTTTGTATTTGTATCAGTCTATATACTCGCACGTCCCACTGCTGGGCACAGGCCTCACCTTAACTATGAGGTGGTGTGAGCCATACTCGATCACGCGGGCTCAGTGCGGATTGGTGGAGGTGTGTTTAAGGTAAGTGACCAAGCTTACTGTCAGATTTTATTAAGCCGCCCGAGGGCCTCCGACCAGGCTAATATCTATCGATACTAACCGGGACCAACAGCTTAACGTACTTTCCGAAGCACGGTGATGCTTATAAATAGACGTCACTTGTATTTTCAGAATGGTTACCTATCCCAAACTGACCGCGTCTTAGGTTGCTTAACTTTTCGTATCACTACCAAAGCGTTGCCACCACTGTGCCATAAGCACCTCTAACACCTATTGAAAAAAAATGTTTAACCACCAACCTATTTATTTTCCAATCTTGCTTTTAGCTTTACAGAAGCTCTGCTTTTGTCCAAATTTTCCAAACATATCTTGTTTACTGCCCAATTCAGTAATTCTACATATTTTACATCCTGCAAACATAAAACTTATATATGATTTTAAACTTTCGCTTTGCATTGTAACACTAAACAAGTACTCGTAACTTGTATGCGGGTCTGAACGCGATATATTTTAAGTATTAGGTACTTTGAATTGCACATAGTCTTGGTCGCCAGCTGAGAGTCAGCTAGTGATCAGGGATGTGTGCAATCCAGCCAAAACTTCGAGCAGTGAGTACCCTAATACTCATTAAAATACACACATCAAAAGTGTCTAGGGATCAACATATATTTTTGCAATAACTTTTCTCCTGATTGATATTAATTAAAATTTTCTTTAAGGATTCATCAAATAAAGTGTTTTCGTTTGTCTACAGTAACGATAAACCAAATCACCTTTGCATTAATAAAGAAATTTGCCATTTTCCTAATAAAGGGATTTTTGACATTTGAACCACTAACATTAAAGTTCGAAAAAAAGACTGAAATAACAGTTTTCTTTAAAATTTTATTGGGTAACTTAAACAATTAATATTCCGTGTTACTACCGCGAACACTAACAACACAAGAACATCGGTTTGGCATACTCAAAATGAGTTCATCTAAATCACGCTGTGGAATGGCCGCCCATGTTCGTTGCAACAACAAAAAAAGGTCTTCTTCCGACTGTTCTCTGTAGCATATCCCATGCATGCTCAATCGGGTTCAAGTCTGGCGACTGAGCAGGCCAGGGCATGACATTGATGTTAGCTGCGGCGAGAGTCTGTCTTACAACTCTTGCGGTGTGCGGTCGTGCATTATCTATCATGCATTAACTGAAATAAGAGACCGATTTGCACTTGTAGAGGAACGATGACGTCTGATACAATCGTCTCAGCATAAATTTGAGCGTTGAGGTTGCCTCTGATCCAAATCAACTCAGTTCTTCCGCCGATCCAAATACCCGCCCATACCATGATGGTTCCACCACTATAAGGATGGACTTCCTGGCAGGATTTTAATCGCTGTTGGCGTCCAGGGGTTCTCCAGTGTCGTATACGTCTTGTATCCGGTCTCATACTAAAACGAGACTCATCAGAAAATCACACGAAACGCCATTGTTCTTCTGCCCAATTTCTGTGTTCAAGAGCCCATTGATATCGAATTCTACGATTGTGTATTGCTATAGGTGGTACCCTTAGCGGTCTTCGGGAATGAAGATTCACTTCATGCAAGCGGTTTCTGACTGTTTGGTCGCTAATTAAGTTCCCTGAAAAGTGATGAAGCCTCACGGCTAACATCATGGCGGTTATTGTTGGAGCTCTTCGAGTTGTGATTTGAATGTATCGGTCTTGTCTCCGTGTGGTGCAGCGATACCGTTCTACTGGTCCGTATGGCGCTACTACAGAGAAGAGCTCTGCCGAATATGGAGGGTATCCAGTCGCAAGAAGACCTTTTTTTGTTGTTGCAACGAACATGGGCGGCCATTCCACAGCGTGATTTGGATGAACTCATTTTGAGTATGCCAAACTGATGTTCTTGTGTTGTTAGTGTTCGCGGTAGAAACACGGATTATTAATTGTTTAAGTTACCCAATAACATTTTAAAGAAAACTGTTATTTCAGTCTTTTTTTCGAACTTTAATGTTAGTGGTTCAAATGTCAAAAATCCCTTTATTAGAAAAATGGCAAATTTCTTTATTAATGCAAAGGTGACTTGGTTTATCGTTACTGTAGACAAACGAAAACACTTTATTTGATGAATCCTTAAAAAAAAAAAAAAAAGGTAATATCAATCAGGAGAAAAGTTATTGCAAAAATATATGTTGATCCCTAAACACTTTTGATGTGTGTATATCGCTTAATGCAGATGTATTACAGTAACCATTTATTTACATGAATTTAACATAGATACACCTCGAAGTGAATGAAGTGATGAAAACTTATAAATATTAGTTACCACTAATTTCGTTTTTGATTGAATCACAATCTTTATTCAAGCTTACAATTGTGTTACAATTAAGGACTTATTACGTATGGTTTGATGAATCACCCAGTTTTTTTTTTATCAATTGCAGACCGTTTAGTAACAAATGCAGGCACGTATTAAACCAAGTCAAAGTTTGAACTCATGCAGGCACGGATCAGTTCTAAAGTTCTTCCTCCACCATCGCTTCTAATCGGTAGATATTAATATTTCCCGTTAATCCTTCCTAACTTAGACAGATGGCATTTGGCTAATGATGCCCTGAAGATCAAAGCTAAAGGATCCCCCTCACTACTAGCTAAATCCTATTCAGCTGGTTTCGGGATGGGTTCACATAGATATTTTAAGCTTGCATCATAATACTTGGTAGTAACTCTTTTTGTATTCAATATTAGGGACAAGAGTTAATGTAAAGTTTCTTGCTTATAAGTAGGTAGGTAGTACCTTCTGTGAATAAAAAAGCACTTACTAGAGCCAAGACTAGTATTTTTATACTTAGTACAATTAAAACACTGACATACATTCCGTTTTATACAACGACAATTTTCCACTCAACGACATTGTTTTAGGCCCAGTGCACACCTGCGGCGTACTGGCAACTTGCGACTGTCAGCGGTTTGGTTGGCACGCTGTGAGTCGCGAGTCACAGCGACAGTATTCCGCACGTGTGCGCTGGCTCAATCAAAATCATCAGAATTCAATGGTTGGAAAAGGCATAATGTCTAAATGTCTTTCGTCGCAACGGAACATTTATTTCACAAGTTGATGGACCTTTGCTCTAAAGTAACACCTTGACATTTATAAAAGCAGTAAATAGTGAGTTCTCTGTATTTTTATTTAAAACAAAGTCATCCGTAAAATAAGTACACAAACTCAAAGCATAAGTTTGTCCTACACATGATTACCTAGTAATTAAAACCGTTTGATATCCTTCAATTTAAGCTCCCGTTTTTTTTTTTCTTAAGAAATCTTTTATCGGTGTTAAATTCAAAAAATAGATTCGTTAAAAAAACTATTCGCAACTATTAATTAAAAAGATTTCATTGAGTTGCTAAAGTTTATTCTTCGTTTTAGTAGAATTTGGAAAATCTACAATCACTTAGAATCTAATTTTCCAAATTGATTAAAAATTTAAGAAATCACGAGCAGACTTTTGTTTTTCTTTCCTTTCTTTTAAAATTAATTCTTTTATAGTTACGTATAGCCAATAAATAGTTGCCTGAGTTTCAGTCTAGACCCTATTCGAGAAACGGGTGAAATAACTGAATTACTTTGGCAATAAAAGTCGTTATCGGTAAAATGGGAACCTTATTATCAACTCTATTAAAGTCCTGCGGCTAATAGGGTCGATTTTGCTTTAACTCTAAAATAATACTAAATAAATACTCCACAACTTAGAACGTAATTATAATAAGCATAACAATATGTTCCGGGTTCTGGTGGGACTGCCGAGGGTTTGCAGCGCGTCTGGCATGTTTGCCGACGCTCACGTAAACTGCTTTCATGCTTTAATGCGTAAAAACATTATATCTCTACAAAAAAGAATACTCGGTAGTCCCAACAGTATTTTAAAGGTTTTGGCCGTGAGATGGGATAGTGCCTAAGTGATCCAGTAGGATCACTGCCCTAACTAATCCCAGGTCGAAGCAAATTTATTATGTAAATTAATTAATTTTGAATTGAATTTATTTATTATTATTTCTTAATTATGTTTACTAATACTAGACGTAAGAACAATTGTTACTAACAATATTTGAAGAAGAAGAAGAAGAAAACATTTTTATTCAGTATCACATTTTTACCAAATAGAAAAAACACATTTAAAAATCACATATACAAGATACTGAAAGGGGGGCCACTCAGCTTGTGTCGTAGCATCCCAGGAATGCCACGACGTTGGTCTTCCGTGGCCACCCAGAGAGAAAGATAGCACTACTTTGCACAACAATTGCTATTGCTAATTTGGATCTAAAGTTATCTGAAAATAAATAATTTGAATTTGAATAACAGAATTAGTAGATAGATACCGATATCTTTTATTTTGTCCGCGGCCAGTGTCGGAAACACATAATACTCATTTGTGTACTTGTACGACTTATAATAATTTACAGTTTAAAACTGTCATGTGTTTTCTTAACTGAATGCCTAAATGACAAAGCAACTTCATACTAATTTTATTTACTTAGGATCGGCCACTTGTACCGCAACAACTCATCATATGAAATTGTAAAGCCGTAATATGTATATTTCGGCGCTCGTTGTCTTTTCACTATACAGGGTGTAAAAAAAACTTAACGAAGCCTAATACCACATATTCTACCAATTGTTACGATCATTTTTTTCCTTTACACCATACCTGGGAAGTTAACGGTTACTGAGGTATTAATGGTTAAAGTTTAAAAAAAAATTGATGATTTTTACAGAAATGACTTCTGTCCGTTAAAACTGAACTTTTTTCCAAAGAAATATGATTCAAATTTTCACTAGTTCTTCCATAAAAAGCCTCTAAATGGCACACTCCGCAATGAACAGCGCACACTCGAACCGAACCGCGTCGCGGCGGCGTAAAGCAACACGCCCCGCGGTGACTTTTCCGCGTGCGCGCTGTACATTGCGGGTTAGAATTAAATTATTTTTTTTGATGTGAAAAAAAATAAAAGTTGTTTCCCAGCCAAAATTTCTTTTTTATACGATTTGCTTTGATGTACTGAACGCGTGGTTGACGGCTTCGTTAGTGTTTTTTTTACACCCTGTATATTTAAGTTTACACCATGTAATCATTTTTGTAATGACTGTTTGTGCCATAATAATAAAGAAAAGAAAAATAACAGAAACAACAACGAATAATCTTTTGCAGGGCACCACTGCTGTTGAGTGGAAACGTCTCTTTTATCGATAAATGACATGCATTCTTATGTACACGTGTACAATTTTCATAATAATGTATACTATGTATACTATGCACACATATACGAGTACTATGCATGTACGTCTATGATGTTTTAATGCTTGTATGTTTGTCCGGCAATCACGCTGAAACTACTGACCAGATTCTGATGAAATTTGATATATAGACAGGGGTATGAGCTGACTTGGGTGATAGAATATTTTTTATCCCGATTAATCACTCCTTTGGGATACAACAGGAATCTTGACAAGTCACTTTTTTTTCTAAAAACAGCCAGAACAACGTCTGCGGGGTCAAGTTGAATATAAGAACATAACATAATAAACATTTTATTTAATTTCATTTACCTCATGTTAAATAATAGTATTAAAAATCACAAAGCATAGTTCCAACTCGCGCTTGGTGTGTTTTTCTAGTGGAGATCGTAAAAAATTAAGTTACAGCTCTTTGCTTCCTGCGAAAGAGTAGGTAATGCGCAGTGTTCGCGATTTACTCTCGTGATACGCCTTTTGCATTGTAAAAGGTTTTTAGGTTCCGTCCAAATTTGTAAAGAACCCTGCACATGTGTGTTCATTTTCTTTAATATTTAATTCAGAGCTTAATTACTGAAAAGACATATATTTCTCTTAAGTGTAGGCGGGAATTATAAATAACAAATAAATTATTATAGTTGATGGAATCAGGCGTTACTGTGCGGAAATCCATGACTAAAGCTGAAAAAGATGATTATTTTGCTTTAAATTTCCACTAAACGACGCTAGCGCAGGAACCAAAATACATCCAACTGTAATCACCTGAAAAAGCTAGAGCTGAAAGTCGCAGGACTTACAATACCTACAACTCACAACGTGACACAGAAGATGCACCTGGAATCATTACACCAACTACCCAGCCCTAAACTAAGCGTTAGCTTGTGCTGTGGTGACTAGGATAACGAATGTAAAATATTTAAATACATTTATAAACACCCATGACTCAGGCACAAATGCTCATGCTCATCACACAAACATTTGCCCCTAGCAGGATTTGAATCCGCAACAGCCGGTTTGTAGTCCGTACCTCTGACCACTAGACCAAAGCTGTCATCACGTCTTCGTGTCGTAGAGAGTACTGGGTAATTATTTTTTTTTTCATTGAGTACCTTCTTCTTACGGAGGCTTGAACGTTGATACTAAAATAAATATTGGGCTGCCTTTTTTTACAAAATTCTTCATGTAAGCAAGAACAGAACACACATATTTTTTTCTACATTCAAGAGTATTTAAAAGTATTTATTTAGCACGGTAGGGGTTAAACCCTTGTCTGTCAAGGTGGCCGCTAGGCGGTTGACAGTACACGCAGCTCCACAACAAGCTGCTCATTTTCAAGTAAGCATAAGATAGTGCAGTGATTAACTTGACGTATTGCCGTGCGAACACTTCTAGCATACAAAAAAAATGGCGACATGCTAAGGGTTAACTTACAAATCGTTTAATGCACGGACTGTTAGAATTAATCCTGAGTCTAGTTTGTAAAGTGTAAAGGTGCACGAAATGAGACACTAAAATATTTTTCATTGTGTTTGCTAAGCTTTTTTAAACAGTCTAGTGCAATGAAGCTGTACTTTATTAATATCGGTTGCGCCGTGAATGGATTTATGTACTCGTGCGCATATTTTCGCTGCGCTCAAACAAAGTCAGTCGTCGTGGGTCGCTCGCCGTTCGCACCCGTATCGGTGCTCGCTGCTTCCCGCCGCGAAACGGCACCGCGGCCCAATTGAGTGACGTATATTGCAAAGCCCGCATTGAAATATAGACGCTGTATATTTAGGTATACAGCTTGAAACCGAAAAATAAAAACGCCAAATTTGACTTGGTATATGTAATGAGAAAATTTGATCTTTAAATGGCGAAAGTACGAATCGGAATGAATAATAATGAACGAGACAATTCAAGCATTCTACGCAACCGTCTTAAGGCAACAAAGCCGCAATCCTCTTGAGTCTAGACTTGCTACAAATAACTGTGAAGGCGTTGTACGCCGGAACAGACGCTCTTACTACGCTTAACTAAGTGTATGTGTACGCTATGCCATTGTAGATTCCTCAATCTAGGTAAGGTATAGTACTGCTATCCTGGACTCCCATGCCTGAACCTTGGAAGACACGTGGCCACGCGGTGTCTGTTTGACGCCCTGCTGATCCATCTGCCACTTCAGGATTACGTGCATCCGTACCTACTTGATCACATCAGACCTTTTCGCACATCTTTAAAGTCATAAATGTCATGATGTTTTTTTTTTACATTTATGACTAAAAACTTAATGTGCGTTTTCTTTTCTTTCACCAGATCTGATATTTCCACCTTTTAAGTGTGCCTGCTACACACCAATCCGCCATTTTGAAGTAATCTTTGACGCTGCACACCGCAAACTTTGGATTCAAGCTAGTTCTTATTGTAATACGTATTTGTGTACTTATCCTCCACAAACCTTTCACGTCATAATATTTTACTAGTAAAATTTTGTGAAATGCAAACACATCCTGATTTCCCATTACAGGATCGAGCGTATCCCATTCGAAACTAAATCCATGCAAAATGTTTCCACACACTCATTTTAAAATCCATTTCCATTGCATAAACGATTGCAGCCCTGGTATTACTGAGTATAGTGCGTTGGCTTCATTCTCGTGCAGTATTTTATGGAGACATTTGATCGTCTTATATTTTAGGCGAGGCTTAAGCACTGTCGAATTAATTTCTGGTGAAGTTTATGCCTACCATAGAAACCAGATGTTTGGCGTCACGGCGGTTTAGCTCTGACTTATTTCCTTAACTGAGCGCTGCTACGCCTATACAAACTACGGCCGTAGCACTTCGTATTCGTATTCATTCGTAGCATTACGACATAGCTACGGAATCCGTAGCTTTATAGCAATGCCATGTAATGCTATGAAATGCTACGCTTATAGCTGTGCTACGATTTTTGTATTGAATGAGTTGTCTTAACTAAGTAAAAATGTTGAATTGTTTTTTTTTTTTAAATAGGTGCACGCTTTATTGCGTTGCGTTGTTTATGACATGCACATTTTAAATGTTAGTTTATTAGGTTTTTATTGATAGGGGACTAAATAAATTTTGGATTATTAAAAAATGCACTATATTTGGTCGAATTTACCATAATCGCTGCCGCGGCACAAGTGTGTGGACCAATGTTGACTAAATATTGAAGTTAGAGGAATATTTGCGTAGCGCGGTTGTGTCGCGACTCCCTACCGCTAAACTATGGTTTCGGGCTATGAATCATTAAAATCTTACATTTTATTAGCGCCGAACAGTTAATGAAGTACTTGATTTTATTAGAGATCGAATACATTACTGGCTGGTTAGAGAGCGGCCGTCAAGGCTGTATACTTCAGCTAGTTCAACAAACATTTACAGTATTTTACCCCTGAAGTAGTCAAATTAACCTACTAAATAATAAAATTATAATTGGTGAATCATTCCGTCTGTATATCTCATACCTTCATGAAAACTATTATAAAGGTGATGATTTAATGATATGACGGGAACATAGACGCAAAGATTGCTAAATTCATTAAAAAGTTGTGGAAAAACATTTCCTTTTCATTCAGATGTTACAGTCAGAAAAAATAAAGCTAATTTCATGAAATACGTCAACAGCTGAGTAAATAACTATAAATCCGAGCAAAACGCTGAGCAACCAACCGGCTTGCCTTGGTAACAACACCATGCCTTAAATTTAACTGAGTATTTAATACACACAGCATGGTAGTTTGGTAAGCAAGTTTTCAATATTTTGTCCTAGTGCCTAAAGGTAGTGAAACCGTTACTTGTAGGTACATACCTACTTTACAAAGCAATTTTCTCAAACACAAAATATAAACAATATTATTTTCATAACGAAACCAATGTACATACGTTTTTAATTATTTATCAGGCACGTGCGAGTTAGACTCGAGGTCCTTATATCATACGTTTAAAAATAGCTTTGCAGGCCAATAATATTTACATTTTTTTTAATTAAACCTTAAAATGAGCCTTTGAGCTTCCAGACACCGTCAATTTTTCCACCGTGTGTGGCTGTGTGACAACCGAAAATTTGAACATTCCAAACACGAAATTTAAGGCAAGGGTCAAAGTAATTTCGCTATATATGCGATACAGTTAACATTAACACTGATGTAAGAAAGAAAAAATTCAGTACTACAGTCAATTTTTTATTTTTTTTATTGCATTCCATTCTCCGTGGTCGTGGGTATTTCTTACGTATTTAATCCCGGAGCGTTGGCAAGGCGAGATTCACCTACTTACCAGAGTTTAGCCCGACTCTAAATCTACGCCTTACAGAATGCACCGTTCGCTCCAAATTCCGGTTTGCAGGGGTGCCAACTAAAAATAGTTGTATGTTCTGCCGCAAGCGGATGCGTCCGTTTAAATAAAAGCACACAAAGCAGATATCACGCCAATACAGTGCTAGCATTTAGACTGCCTCGTTGGTGTAGTGGCAAAGTTTCTGCCTTACATCCGAGAGGTCCTGCGTTCGAATCCCAGGTCGAGACAAAATTGTTTTTGAGATTTTCTGTCATGAATTTCTCAAAAACAGCTCAGAGTCGGGAAGTTGGCGGTGTTACACCCCCGAGTATCGGAAAGCACGTTAAGCCGTTAGTCCTGCGCCTGATCCCTCTCCGGTCATGTCGGATTGCCGTGTCACCGAACTTTGAGAGTGATGGAACTGTGAGTGCACCTGTGTATTACGCTCACACTTGTGCACTTTAATATCTCCTGCGTAGTTGGCTGATCTCTGTTGAGATTGGCCGCCGTAGTCGAAATTGGCCAGGAGGACTATTATTAGTATTAAGTAGGGTTCCAACTTGTTTTACGGAATGTCCCGTTCAACTGAAACCGGCTCCGTAATAATAGAATATCGATTGTGTCTGTGATTCTTACGATTGACGAGTTAATGAAGGTTATAAATGACGCGAAACGTGTAAGGAATTCTTAAGTACACGTGTCTGTTCCAGTCGATAATCGAGTTAAACGAGTATGGAGGCGGTTTTATATATTTTTAGGGTTCCGTACTTTAAAAAAAAAACGGAACCCTTATAAGATCACTTTGTTGTCCGTCCGTCCGTCTGTCAAGACCGTTTTTCTCAGGAACGCGTGGAGGTATCAAACTGAAATTTCTATATGATATTAAGGTCTACTGTCCCTGGAAGCTGTAGAAAAATCAACCTTCTAAGCCAACGCAATCCAAAGATACAGCCATTTAGGCCGCAAATTTTCGAAACTCGCAAGGGAATCAAAACCTACAGGGTACTTCCCGTAAACTTAGAATCTTGAAATTTATTACGAAGTCACGTCTTATAGTACAGATATAGGAAAAATTACGAAAACCGAAATTTTTTTTTGACAATTTTGAAAATTTCAAAAGTTACTACTCCTTATCTACAGGTTTGTAAGGATCCCTCGGTGCGCTAGTTCAACTCGCACTTAACCCGTTTTTGGTTTTCCCAATTCTATTCCGTTCGAAGGGGGTGAAAATTCAGAATGAACATTTATTTGATTTCATTTTTCAATTTAAAACTGGTTTCATCAGTTTTTTTTGATTGACTAGCAATCGAAACGCCACTCTAACTCGTTTTTTAAACGCCATGGTCTTGAAAATATTTGCGATAGGTGCCATCATGCCTGATTTTTTTTGCATTGAACTTCAAGTGGACTTGGCAGACGCTGTTCTGCCTGCTGGGTACGCGGGAAGCGACTTTGCTTTTTAAAACTATGTAGAGATTTGACATCCCTTGTGCTTTTCCGACTGAAAACTGTGATTTTTCTCCCAGTTGGCTATCTGCTAATGTTTTTCTCATATTTCGCCTACAATCTGTTTGCTTTGAAGACTTTACGTTTGGTATGTACAGATGACATAACATCAGGCTACCTATTTTTGTTGAAAAATCACCCGTATTACAAAAGCGTAAGATGCAGCAGTGTTTACCTTGATCTCTTTGCGAGTGTACGTCCAAATTCGGTTTCCCGTTACAAAATGTAACGTTATTAAATCCTGGCTCTAGCGAAAACTTTGCCAGTAAAAAAATTCGGGCGTATAAAATGTTGCAAATTTTAGTGTAACTCCATGAATATGATGCATTTGACACAGTTAT
Source organism: Pyrausta despicata (assembly GCA_963921415.1). NCBI lineage: Eukaryota > Metazoa > Arthropoda > Insecta > Lepidoptera > Crambidae > Pyrausta > Pyrausta despicata. Next base: position 12,413,855 of record OY992861.1, on the reverse strand, counting down.
CCGAGGGAAGTTATTGAGAGACATCCAGACCTAAAACTTAATACAATGTTAATTAAAGTGATTAAATTGAAACAGATGCGATATTCATAACAAGTTCGGTAACCTACTTAAATAATAAATAAATAAGTTTAACTTAAAATATGTAGAACAACATTTTTAAAAAAATTGCCGTTTTATGAAAACAGAGTAGATGACCGCTTGGTGCAGTGGTCCGCATGTCGGTCTTCTAAACCTAGGGTCGCGGGTTCGATTCCCGCACAGTACAAGCATAAGTGTGCATGAACATGTGTGTTTGTACTGGTCTGGGTGTTTTCTATGTATAATATGTATTTATTTACAAAAAAAAAGTATTTAAGTATGTTTATCCGTTGTCTAGTACCCATAACACAAGCCTCGTAGCTTACTTTGGGACTAGAGAATTGGTGTGATTGTTGAGAAATATTTAAAAAAAAAATATTAAAGAGTTAGTTGTGTGAACGCACCTGTACAATTTAATTACACCGAACATAGCAAAATGACAGGTAATTTGCTAGTGATCCCCCTGGCTTATCTCGTTCAAAATGGCTAGAATTTGAAATGTTCTTGTTCGTTTTTCACCTGTAATAGATATTGTCATGTCGGCTTGGTACATATCAGCCTTAAATGCTTATACTCGTATTGTAAAGGAAATAAAGTTACTTTATTTTTCAGCATTAATAATGCAAATTTCTTTACAATGTGAAATTAAAACACACTATAAGAAAAATGGACTGCCACAGGCGGGGCTCGAACTCGCACCTCTCGCAAGCCGGGCGATTGCTCTCCCAATTGATATGTTTAATAAATTAACTGATTCATCTTAACCGATTGTTGAACAGCTGTAAAGGTGTTTCATTCGGATGTTGTATCTAACCGCAACAGTGATAAATCATGGCTGGCTGTAGCGTAAGGAGCACTTAAAGAAATTCGGACCGATGAGTAAGTGAGGTGCTTGTGGCGCAGTGGTTGCAGCGCTTTGGTAGTGATACCAAAAGTTAAGCAACCTACGGCGCGGTCATGTTTGGGATGGGTGACCATTCTGACCATAAAAGTGACGTCTATTTACAAGCATCTCCGTGCTTCGGAAGGCACGTTAAGCTGTTGGTCCCGGTTAATATCGATAGATATTAGTCGTTAAGACTGGTCGGATGCCCTCGGGCGGCTTAATAACATCTGACAGTAAGGTTGGTCACTTGCCTTACACACACCCCTCCACCATTCCGCACTTAACCCGCGTGGTGGAGTATGGCTCGCACCACCTCATAGTTGAGGTGAGGCCTGTGCCCAGAAGTGGGACGTATATAGGCTGATGATGATGATGATGATGATGAGTAAGTGTCATGGATGTTCAATTGGGACAGCAATCGCCCGGTTTTCGAGAGGTGCGGGTTCGAGTCTCGCCTGTGGCAGTCCATTTTTGATTAAGTGTGTTTTAATTTCACAATGTAAATTAAAGTTGACTTATAGGCGTTTTGTCGACTTATATCGGCATCTACTTCCTTTCCTACGTATAATTTGATTTACTTAACTACGAGTACTCCTGATTGCGATAAAAACACCTAACTTTTTATTGGTGTAATTAAAATACTTGTAGGTTTTGTCACTAATTGCAATTTATCACAAAATGTTTTCATCTTCATAGAATCGCTAGGGGAAAGGGGATTCGTCAGTTGATAAATAACTTAATCGGGTGTAAAACTTCTATTTAAAGGTCAGTAGCTGAAGGCCTACTACGAGAAACGATATCCGTCAAAACGATAATGTGTATCGATATCAGACGACAACAAATCTCGCTACGAATTTCAACACCCTTATTACATGCGCATAAGATGCCAAAGTTTATACGTGAAAATTTTTCATGTACTTTTGTCATAAAATGAGAAAACGATCTATCGTTTTAAAGGATTTCGTTTTTCGTAGTAGTCTGTACTGCTCTCTAGAATTACGTTATTTTAAAATTACAGTCCACTGTTTTGGCAGAACAATGTTTTCGAGTTGGGGTTGTTTTGTTTTCAGTGTGTACGTAGCCTAAGTACACACGAGGAACAAATACCGTCTCACTGGGAATTATTTGTTTGCCATTAAGGCGTGCTTACACGCGTCACATATGTTACTCGAGTGAGCATTTAGCTTAGGGCTTATTTTATTTTATTTGTGTGTCTAGCCTTTAGGGCGTAAGTATGTATTGAGTGAGTTACGGTTTATGTGGCTTACATATTTTTATTTTGTGCTTAAACTTGAGTGAGCAAAGTGACTGTAGTTAAGTAAATCAGGGCTAAGTTTCACGTTTTTGTCACTTTATTAGGTATTTTCTTATCGCAAGCAAAGAGTTTCCTTTTGACTTGAGTTAACATTTTGTAGAAACGTTACCTATTTCAAAATTTATAAAATTTGTGAGTTTTAAATTTTAAGGAAACGTGCGGTTGAGGTTTGCGAAAAAAAATTGAAATAGAATTGGATACTGCAGTGTTGTAGCGGCGATGATCCACCTGACGCTGCCTTCCCTTGCCGGAAATGCGGAAAAGTTTGTCGCTCCCAGATTGGCTTAATCAGCCATAATAAGAAGTTTAAATCGTCTGTAATAGACAGATAAGGCCTATGATGATGATGAGTGTTGTAGGTAGGTACCAAATAAAATACTACCTCAAATTAGTCACTGCGGCATCTGATGCTTACGTAAAATTGCTGATTTTGCAACGAAATTGAATAGCTTGATGTAGCTCTGTACACTCAAACAGATCCAACTTGCGTTTGATAAATATGTAATAGAGAAGTTACCTTCTTACAAAATGCAATCTTATAATGATCGCAAATAAATCTCTAGAAAGATAGTGCGAAAACACTGCTTAACTTGTAAACCTTTAGTAGGCAAACGATCGCATAATTTTTTATGCCCTTGTTCAAGCGCCTGGTTTTGAACCTCCGTTTTCTTTATTAATTAACTGGCGGCCGCCCGCGATTTCGTCCGAGTGGACTTTAGTTTTTTGCCACCGAGTTCATTAAAACTTGGAACCACTATTTGAAACCCTTAGGAATGGAATTTATTAATACACTTTCCTAGGGGATGCCTATGAAATAGTAACTATATGCATGCATGCAAAATCTCAGCCCGATCGGTTGGAAATTGACAAAGTTTTGTACAAACTTTCATCCCCTGTTTTATTCCCTTGGGGGTAGCATTTATCAATATCCTTTCTTCTTCCTTTACTTGAAACTTGCGGGTACTTGATTAAAACTCAATATCGATGTTTTAAAGGCTAATTGATCCAAGCGACATTTTTGGGATATTGAGTTATTTACTTAATCCAGAATCGCCACGCGTGCCAGGCGGGTTGGCGATTGCAATAGCACTGCCAGATGTATCAGGGAGACGCTGCTGTTCATCTCCGATGGTATGTCCGTCTGTCGCCTCCACCCATAGGAAGAGAAGGGGTGATAGCGCAAAGAATAGCTTTGTAAGTTTCGGCAATACACGGCAAAGATGGCCTAACAATCAATATGTACTTAAATCTAGTAAGAGTTCATTTTGTTCCATCTTATAGTTCTCCTTTTAGGCATCTGCATCAAACTAATTCACTCTAATGCAATGCCATCACGTTCCTCAGGCTCATTGGGTATATTCAACTGAAAGTATCTTCGCACTCAATTCATTTTCTCTTGCATTTTATTCTATACTCAATGCTTGAGTCAGTTACTTTCAGCTATTTAACTAACACAAGCCATTTGCACCGTTATGCCTTTCCCAAAAAAATATAAATTTTGATGCATTTTGGGTAAACTGCCATTTTAAAAAAAAATACACATTCATCAATAGTAACAGCTTTAAAAAAGAACTGACTTAATAAGGGATACATTTTTTTTAAGAAATCAAACTCTATTCGAGACCTTTTTAGTTATGTGAACTTCAATACCTCCTCCTGCAAGTTTCATAAAATGTCGCTTGCATTCATTAGCCTTTCAACCGTCGATATATACTCGTAGCTTTTTCTCACCGGCTCACCCTAATTGTTCCCGGGACGGAGACAAATAGCCCCCGGGATTGTGACGTCACACATCCATCCTGCCGATAGCATGAAAAATACGCCGTTGACGCAGGGTTGTCGCAATTTTGACAATTTTGCCAGAAAATTTGTCACTAAATAAAATAAAGCGTTTGATCCTGTGTTTACTTTCTCTCTGTTCATGTAATAATGTCAGATGTGTCTTATTGAACTGTACTTAATGAAAGTAAAGGAACAAAAAGAGCTTCATTTGATCTATATGCCACAATCAACAAAAAATCTCTTGCATTCTTGTCTTGCAATTTTTTTTACATGTCGAGAAATATCCGGCACGATCACAAAGCACTTAGATGCAGAACTAAGGCTTTGTTCTACCTGTGCGACGCAGAGTGACAAGTGTTTCAATTTCAACTAGTGTCATTGTCCATCGCGTCTCGTCCCTTTGTTGCGGTGTCGCACTTCTCACGTTGCGTCTTTTATGTAGGACAACAAGTATCGCTTCTGCCTTTCTGATGCATTGGTTGAAATATAAAAATAAATAAATAAATAATATATGTAACAATCAATATTATTACATACAAATCAATTATAATAATGTTAAGTTAAAACTATTTTAATTATGTCGATCACTGGTAACCCTGTTCATTCGCCGAAATGCGAAACGCGGTATCTTTGGCGGCGGATTAAGGAAAATACGTATTTTAGGTTTTAGGCGTGGCATTTCTGTGGCACAATAATCGATAATTTAACCTATTAAGCTTTTTGAGCCCAAGAAACACTGTATACAGGGACATATGTCACAGAAATAATGGATTAACCTGTAACTATCGATAAGTTGCGTCAACTATCAATTTAATCCATTGTTTCTGAGACACCCTGTAGAGTTCCTGATTAAAGTGATCCAGGTGTGAGTTTTGTCATCAAAACAGAAGTTTGCAGGTTTGATCTGATTTCTTTTAACTAGGTGTATCTTGATATTTTTCGATCTCTAAAAGAAAAATAAGTTGGCTCATATTTGAGGTTATTCGCAGGCAAAATAAGATGAGTCCCTTTGAAGCCAAGATTGAGTAATTAGATAAGGGAAACAGAAAAGGTGTTGGCAAATTAAAAGGGTCCCATTCATTAAGTTTTTACCTGGCCATGAGGAGGTTATTATCACTCGGTTTAAATCTGTTAAAAACGTCTGGGGATGAGATTCTTAATTTAAAGAGCTAATGATAGAAAGATTGTACGAGTATTATTTTTGTGTTGAGAATTCTTTCACCCTGTAAAAGCGCAAATATAATTCATGGTTGGAATCGCACTCGATTTTAAACCACATAAAGTTTGAGCTTTTGTTAACATCTTCGCTGGCTAGGACATGTGGAGATAGAGTTGCCACCCGTACTTTATAATAACGTATTGTACCTTATTTGAGCCATTTGTACTCTGTAGGTACTTTATGAGAACAATAAAGTACCCGAAAGTTCTTTATTTCGCATGATTTGGTTTGTTTGTGATTTTAAAGGTGAAGTTAAGTCGTAAATATTAATATAATCATACTTAGTAAGTATAATTATTTGTTGAATATGTTTTTAAATAAAGAAAAATAAATTGTATTAAAAATAAAATAAATTTGATAATATGTACTTTTTTCCGTATCTATAATAACCAATGTATTTTATTTGCAAAAACAATGGTGGCAACCCTATGTTGAGAGGATAGGAGAAGATCGAGCCGCAAAGAGAGCCTATCTTGGACAACCTTCAGGGCGCCGGCCGGTGGGGCGTCCAAGATATCGCTGGAAGGACGAAGTCGCCAAAGACCTGAAAGAACAAGAAGTGTCCGACTGGTCAGATTTGGCACAGAAGGGAAGAATGGCGCACTTTAATGTCGGAGTCCAAGATCCACTTCGGGTCGCTGAGCCAGCGAAGTAAGTAAGTTTTGTTAACATAAACGCTGACTGAAAAGTTCCACAGAAAGATTTTTTGTAAGAAATAAATTTATCGTGAAGCAAAACTCGTCCTTATCCCATTATTATCGATGAAAAATAGGTATCAATTCTTATTTGACTACTCAGTGGAAATTAATGCTGACATTTCCAACTCTGTGTTAGGCTCTGTCTTCGATACTGTCTTTGTTTAAAGAATAAACGGCATTGAGTTTAAAAAGTTGACGTTACCCTTAACATTTTATGTATGTACTGAAGTGAGATTTTCTTTCATGAAAAAGGTCAATGTCCTATCAATGAATTCTGAGACAAAGTTGTGAATTAAATTATCTCGGACTAATTTATTCTTTGATCAAACACTTCGGATGCTATGTTAAATTGTTATTCTACCGTTGACTATACTTTAAATTATGCTTAAACTTCGTCTGGACTAAGAATCGAAAAGAAAATGTATTCCATCGCAGACGAGAATATCGTTTTCAATATTAATGTGTTTGGAATGTGGCTTATAATTTTCAATTCTAAGAGATATTAATTAGAAACTCGGTGTATTTTACCAAAGCAAGAAATAACTGAGAGCGAGAATTTAATTAACATTTCATACATTTACCATTCATTTGCGTATTGCTTAGGTTGTTAATTACTTATCTATGTGATATAGGTTTTTTCATCTTTGAACATTTTTTTAGGTTTTAAATAGTACTATGATTATTAAATATAAGCTCACATTTCAAAAAAGTCATTTTGGAATTTGGTGTAATGGGTAAGAAGTTGACTAAGAGGTCGCGAGTTCGATCCCCGCACTGTACTAACATTTGTATCAATAAAAATCATTCAATAAAAACAATTTATTTTTTGTAAATAGACTCACAAGTAGCACTTCACACGTCCCAACATACAGGGTGTAAAAAAACCTTAACGAAGCCGAATACCACATATTCTTCCAATTGTGACGATCATTTTTTTTTCTTTACACCATACCTGGGAAGTTAACGGTTACTGAGATATTGATGGTTAAAATTTGAAAAAAAATTGATGATTTTGACAGAAATAACTTCTGTCCGTTATAACTAAACTTTTTTCCAAAGAAATATGATACAATTTTTCACTAGTTCTTTCATAAAAAGCCTCTAAATGGCACACTCCGCAATGAACAGCGCACACTGGAACCGAACCGCGTCACGGCGGCGTAAAGCAACACGCCCCGCCGTGGCTTTTCCGCGTGCGCGCTGTACATTGCGGGTTAGAATTTTTTTTTGTTTCCCAGCCAAAATTTCTTTTTCATACGATTTGGTTTGATGTACTGAACGCGTGGTTGACGGCTTCGTTAAGGTTTGATGAACATGTCTATTTGTACTGGCCTGGGTGTTTTATGTATTTATTTAAGTTTATTTGGTAATACCACTGTTGATTCTGATATTTGTAACACAAGTGCTTTAGCTACTTACCGCGGAGCGGAGTGATGTTGTTGTATATTTATTTATTTCTAGGTTGTAATTGCAGGGAAACACTGACGCAGGTAGTGAGTTCCACTCTTTTGCAGTGCGCATCAGGAATGTAGATGAGAAGCGCTTGGTTCGTATCAGTGTAACATCGACGATGAGCCAAGCTTTGGAGCTGCGCGCTTACAAGCCTCTCGTCACCTATGAGCCTCTTGGCTCTGCGTTCAATCGAGTCAAGAGCAGTAAGTTGGTATTTGGCGGAACCATCCCAGCGATGGCTGCAATACTCCATGCAGGATCGGACTTGCGCTTTGTTAAGAGTAAAAAGCTGACCAGCGGTGAAGTATCGCTTGACTCTGTTCAGGATTCCCAGCTTTTTTGCTGCAGTTGGGCTTTGATCTCGATATTGGCGCCGATTATTTATTAGTTTTAGTTCAGAAGGGAGAGGCGCAAGGAAATTAGAACACTTTCAAAACATTGTATCATATCTTAAGGCTCTCTAATTCCAAAGCTAGCTTTTGCGGTTTCGCAATGCTTATTATCTGACTATTAAGCTATATAATCGCAGCACCAGACGGCTATATCATTTTTTATTGATATTACCTTCTTATTGATAAACCTTCTTTCATTATTCACGTAATGCCCTGTCCCTCAAAACTGTTTTTATAATGTTCAATTTATGTAATTTATGTTTCATCCAAAATAGCATAGCTAGACAAAAAACTTAGTATACCGTTTCATTATTTACCATAATAAGTATACTAAGTTTTTTCTCATTACGTCATCTTTAGAGCGCGAACAAGCCATATTAAACGCTGACCCGTCTCCTGGTTATAAAATATCACAGCCTAAAAAAATTAAACACTCACACACAAACTTAATATCATGGTTTTTGCATTATATCATGTTTGGAACTCATAATACGATGTACTAGTACTTTTTCATAACCCAAACCTTTCGGGGAGATTTCTGCTTATGATAAAGGTTTCAAAAACCTAACCTACGACCGGGTGAGAATGGGAAAAAATATTTTCTTTTTTTAGGAAAATAGACCTTTATTATTTTACTTTTTGTATTAATTTAACATTAACTTATTTACAACACTCTATAAAGTTTCATAGGGCACAGGACGAGAGTTAGGAAGTAATATTTTATTTAAACCGATCTATTTATGCTGCACTCTAACTTAGGCAAGATAACCCGAATAGCTCTAACGACCGGTGAATGTAACGTCTGAAAATTATTCGAGGACAACGACCTGAATGAATCAAGGCTCGTTTAAATTGTGCTTATGTGTCATCATCTTAGTATTTTTGAAGAATAAAACTTGCTTGGACTAAAATTCTAATAAAATAGAATGTTTCTCACATGTTTTTGTTCTGCGAAATTGCACATATTCCTAAGGTACCTTATAATCTAGGTGTATCGCAAATCTTTTTTGATAATAAACATCAATTTTTCTTATTGCGAATACTGTATGATTAACTGTTTAGAAGGACCAAGAGCCCTGTATAGGCGCGCAATGATAAAATATCTATGTATTGTGATCTCGTATTAGTAGTTCAATGGATAACAAAACCTTTGCAAATGCATTTAAAACAGTGGTTTAAAGAATCCAACTACAAACACTTCTCATTTGAGCATAAATAATAACCAAATTTTCTATTCACGTCCCTCCCCAACGGATATCCATCGCAACACACTATGTTACGTCTGAATAAAGATCATTTCACAATATCATGTGAATTCCCATTGAGATACATAAAGGTGTGAACACATTAGTTGGGATCATCAATCTACAGGTGACACGGCTATTCATCGACTTTGAAACGGGAGCAGAAGGCCTACTCCGAAAGACCAAATCCGTCTAACGATGCTTGTTCTTTCGTTACATGACACACATACACCTGACAGTACGTAAAAAGCCAGTCACGTTAAACACTTCGGCATCTAATGCGCAAGGAATAAGTGTAATTTTCAAAAATGAATCATAGTTTGATGTTTTGTCGTCTGTGCAGCGAAAGAACGACTATCCTTTTTTCACGGATTGCGTTTTTCGTAGTAGACCTTCAGGATAATCTAACAGCAGATGGTCGGACGTGACGTTTTTGCAAGGAAACTCCCTATTGGTGCCTGCGAACCGTTAATAACTATGTGACATCCTCTAGAGATCGTACCTGTCATTCCTAGGTGATTGTGCCTTCTTTTAAATAAAGCTATTGAAAACTTTTTTCCTATACTTGCATAGTGAACGTGATGGCTGTTGGGGCGGAAAGGTTCTCGAATGGATATAGTTGATGGAATCAGGCGTTACTTTGCGGAAATCCATGACTAAAGCTGAAAAAGATGATTATTTTGCTTTAAATTTCCACGAAACGGCGCCAGCGCAGGAACCAAAATACATCCAACTGTAATCACCTGAAAAGGTAGAACGGGAAGTCGCAGGACTTACAATATCTACAACTCACAACGTGACACAGAAGATGCACTGGAATCACAACACTGACACCAACAAACACTCGACGCGTTTCGCCACTACACGTGGCATCCTCAGGAGATGTTTTCGCTTCGACAGACTACGAGCGACAGTGACTCATTACTAAGAATGATTTTACAAACCTGAAGGTAGGGATGTTTAACTATGATCAATATTAAGCTGCAAGGAGCGTGGGTTTGAAAATATCAGGACAGGCATTAGTTAAATAACATTGTACTTTATGTTTTTGTATAAAATGCTTCTATCACCCTCACCTTATTTGATAGAAGCATAACATAAGTAATCCACAAATTTTAACAGTTATGTTGCACTTACATTGCCAGCCTTTTCCTGCTGATGACCTTTAACAGCTGAACGAATTTGAACCAACTATAGCTAAGATCCACCGTATATATACTATCATTCAAATGTAAAAATCCGCACTGAAACCAGTCCATACATTCAAACACACAAACAGGGGTCAAACTTACAAAACCCTTTTTTTCGTGGGGGTTTAAAAATGAACCGGCTGTTTTCCACGAGCTATGCCGAACGTAAAATGAATCTGGTGATTGGAGCGCCCACCGAACATACAATGTGACAACGTATGTAAATATATTCTCCATTGATGTGTTTGCACTCTCTCTTATGGATTCAATGCGCCGCCTCAATTGTCGACTTTGCGTCATACAATTCCATTAAATTCGAATGTGTGTTTTAATTCGATTTTGCTTGACGACGCGCGAATTGTTTTCAACGAATACCGATCGCTTTTTGTTTGCTTGTGTTTTGTTTTCAGCCTAATCAATCACGGACGCTGGTTCCGCGTTTTCTGTGGAGTTCTGCTGATGTATTGTTTTGCGATACTGTTTGACGTCGCGACCTAAAACAGTAGTTGACGCGTGGAGTTTTTTACAACTTCATATTGTCAGTTTTTTTTTTAAATAATAGAACTTAGGCCGCGTTCGCAGACTGTCTAAATAGCTAATGGGCATGATGACACCGATCTTAAATATTTTCAAGACCATAGCGTTTGAAAAACATAATCCCTATGAAGTTAATACAACCAGTATATTTCCAAAAAGCTGTAGAAACCAATTTTTAAACACACAAAATTCAACGAATATTCGGTCAATTGACTCCGATTTCGGATACACAACCGTGACGTCACGTTTTTGTATTCCCAAACAAAATCTATGGAGGCGGACCGTTTTGACAGAAAACAAAGAGTACGTACGAGAACGATCGGTGGTGTCATCTAGCCTATTCAACTACTTGAGCCGCTAACTAGCTTATTAAGACTAGATCTACAAGGTGTTACAAAATACCCCGTAATAACTGAAAGGTTTTGTTGTGCCTGTAAAACTGAACAACTTTCGCAAAGAAACCTAGGTCCAAAGCTTAAAATTAATAATTATTTTTTTAAGCTTTTGACCTGAGTTTCTTTGCGAAAGTTGTTCAGTTTTACAGGCACAACAACACCTTTCAGTTATTACAGTTTTTTTTTGTTACACCTTGTATACCTTAAGCCTTAAGGGCAAATCACATCAATAAAACGGTTACTCTCATCATTTAAAACTATTCTTTAAGGTTGTATGCCTCCATCTGGAACCAAGAAAAGGCCATCAAATCGCAGTCTTCTTACCAAATCGTGGACAAGACTAATTATTTTGGGACCATTCCCCTTGGGACGTATATCAACAACATCAAACGGTCGGCCCTTTAGAGGTTAACGAGCTGTACAATAGAAAAGACTTATCTGGCGAATTAACCATTTCATCTTTTCAGTCAGTTTCATATTTTCGATTGCACAATTAAAAAGTTCCAAAAATATGAATATTTATATGAATTTATATATGAATATTTATATTAATTCCAAAAATACAAAAATGATTACCTACCTGCACAATAGACTTGTTGCAGATGCCATACCAAAAAGTGCAAGGTTTAAAAAAAATGTTACTGGATGTGCATGCTCATCTTATATATATAAAAATGAAACCTGTTTTCCTTGGTCACGGCATCACGCGTGAATGGCTGGACCGATTTCACTAATTCTTTTTTTGTTGTATTTGTTATTATTAGGAGAAGGTTCGTACGGAAAAAATATTAAGAAATTCTCTCAGAAATATTGAAAAATTTAAATTTATTTTTGCAAATTTTAAAAAACGCGCGTTACTAATGTCAATGCCATTCGATGACATTGGTCAATCATTGCAACGCTAAGGCGGTACGAAGTTCGCCGGGTCAGCTAGTTCACAATAAAATACCCCAGAACATAAAAGACTTGCCCTTAAATAGATTTAAATGTGTCCTTTATAAATTGCGATAAGAAAAATGTTTTTATAAGGTGGATGAATTTTTAAATTTGACATAACTATGTAATAAATTCCAATTGACATTTTTGTAAAAATTCTATTAATTTTATTGTAATAATTTTATTATAATGTAATTTTAATGTAATAAGTTTAACTTGTGACTTAAATCGGAATATTATGACATTGTGATGAAAATTGTAAAATATTTGCATGCTATTGTTATAGCTGGAAAAGCTGAGCCGAATCATTTATAAAATTATAACCTACAAAAAATCCAAAAGCAAATAAATATGCATTTCATTTCATATATGGCAAAATCGACCTAAAAACAAAAAAAATGTTCCAAAACTATAACTATTATTTATAATACTCAAAAGTATGAAACTAGATTCATATTATATCTCAAGCCCACCCACCAAGCACACTTATCATTTCCAATTTCACTCATGCACATGCTTACACTATCACTCACATACACACAACGTCACTCACAGGTACACTTCACCACAGAAACACACTCTCACATGCATTCATACACGTTACATCTAGGTACACTTTACTCTCACTCACATACACACAACGTCACATCTATCACTCTCATGTTTTTTTTCTTTTTTTTGTTTTGCATATCTTCTTTAAATAGTCTTAAGCTAAATAGTTTACTTTGTTTTTTTTTGTTTATTCATAGATTTAGTAACTTCAATGTATAGTGGGGTCCGAGGGTGTGGCCTGGTTACCAATAGCACAGGCTTCTTTCCGAAGCTTATTTCAGGCGCCAGCCTTCACTATCTTGGCTACATCTTGCATCATGTTTGTTATTTTTTATTTTATGTTTTCACATTATATAGTAAGTGGCCATTTTGTGAAGAGACAATAAATATTTATTATTATATCAATGCCGTATGCCAAAAGGGAAAGCACGTCTTGCCCACGTCGTTAACTCTAACGCCTAATCCGCTTGGTTGACACGATAGTTAGCTGTGGGGATGAGCACGAACATTTTCGTAACGTATTCGTGTCGTTCAAACGTCAGATACTGACAGTTACCCCCAAACAAATTGGCAAGTTAACGATAGGTGAACGCTACGAAAACGTTACGATAGTTGTTCGTGCTCACCCCACTAGGCTATAAATACATTAGTATACTAAGAGATGTCTTGTGTATAAAAACACAAAATATATAAGGTTAAACAATCACTAAGACTGAGATAAAATTTAGCCAATCACTCAATCCAAAATATCATCTGTACACACTCGCGTAAAAATATTGCGCAGTGTAATATATAAAAGATTAGCCTCATAATTCAATGCATTTATTACTTTGTCTGCCACATTACTTTATGTCTACCTCATAATATATCTCTGGCTATCTAAAAAGGAAATTAGGTATATTTCAACGTTACAATACTAGAAGATTGAGCAATAGCAATAGCACTACTGTTTTGAAGACGTAGTAAGCTACGTCTTCAAAACAAACTACGAGTAGATGCTAATCCTTAAAACAATCGTTTAGATTGATAAATAGAAAAAACTTTTATTGCACTTACATTTTATTTATTAAGGCTTTATTGCACTACAAAACTATGTTTAAAAGGTGGACTTTACGCTGTGGGGCATTTTCTACCAGTCATACCTTTGGGCATAAATACATTCATACTTTTTACATGAAACAAATGTTTTTTTTTTATATAATTGTACAAATAATGTGTTTGGTACTTTGAAATCTTGCGCGCAGCTTTTAATAAGTATGTGAACCATAAAACTTATTATCAATCTTTAATAATTTATGATTTATAATAAGTTGTGTTTTTTTTTTTGTGATCTCAATACTGGTTCAATACAAAAATAGCATCAGAATCACCCTCATTTGGATTGGAAAGGTTATTTACACGTTGCATATTTTTCACAAATCGAACTTTCTTTAGCTTTTTTTTCTGCGCTGATAACGTAACGAAACGAAAACACTCGTAGTTCTAAAACGCTGCACTTGATAGCTCCGCTTCCGGCCTCAGGAATATATTTCATCAAATTACATAACATACGAGTAATCTGTGTTTTTTACGACGTGAATTTATTACTTCTTTGTTGGAGAGTTTCCGGGTTGTATATTATATCTCAAAACATATCATAAGAAGCCCTTGCGCTAGTGTCTATTGTTTATGTGAGTTGTACCAAAAAATGGCCACACAAAGATTTCCTGTATAACTCAGATGTATTTATTGTGTCTATTTATTTCTAGGAAAAAGAAGAATGCCTAATGCCTTTTGAAACTAAGGTCTCATGTAACATCAGTCTAAACAAAGATATTCATTTCATTTTCATTTCAGCGTAATAGGCATGATGACACTTATCTTAAATATTTTCAAGAACATAATTTTTTTTTAACATTTTTAAAAACATAGTCACTACACAGCTATGAAGTTTATTTTAATAAGTTTGTTTAATTTATTAAAATTTTTAAGAAGTTTGTTTACAGCTTATTTCCAAAAAGCTGTAGAAACGATTTTTTTTCTGAATTCCTGATACACAACCGTGATGTCACGATCTGGAATTCCCATACAAAATCTATGGAGGCAGACCGTTTTGAAAGAAAATACAAAGTATGTCAACGATTGGTGGTGTCATCCAGCCTTTTGATATTTCCACCTTATCAAAAATCTGCAGATATTTATGTCATTCTTGCATTTAGTAGGTATCACTGAATAGTATAAAGCAAAGCAGCTTCCCGCGTCTGTCTGAATGTCTGTATGTAAGCTTAGATTTTTTAAACTACTCAACGGATTTTAATGCATTTTTTAAATAGTGCTTCAAGAGGACTGCTTATATCTCTATATATATAAAATTCTCGTGTCACAATGTTTGTTCCCGTACTCCTTCGAAACGGCTTGACCGATTCTTATGAAATTTGGTGAGCATATTGAGTAGGTCTGAGAATCGGCCAACATCTATTTTTCATACCGCTTAGTGATAAGGGCAGTCCACACTTTACATTTATATGGCAAAACAACATTTGCCGGGTCAGCTAGTCTATAATAAAATTCAAATCCACGGGTGACAAGTTTCTTATAATTCAACACTTCCTAAACAAAATGTGCCTTAGCACTGAAATTAAATAAAATGAAAACAGGCTTTTTCATTTGAAAAATCCAACTTCAAATTGTTTTGAATGCAAATCCTTAAAACTATCGCTTAGATTGATAGATATAAAAAACTTTTATTAAACTTACATTTTATTTATTAAGGCTTTATTGCAGTACAAAACTATGTTTAAAAGGTAGACTTGACGCTGTAGGGCATTTTCTACCAGGCTTTTTCATTTGAAAAATCCAACTTCAAATTGCACATAAGACACATCCCATTCAAACATAATTAACAGGTAAGAGACACTCATTTGTGTAAGGCCCTTCGTACATTAAAGTAACATTCACAAAATGGAATTTTACGCGTTACTTTCTTAAAAAAATGATGGAGTACCAATTAAAATGTCTTGCCATAATGTCCTGGGTGCAACAATTCCAAAAACAGCGTTCTTTTAACGCAATCTCTTTGTATAATAAATGCCGTTATTTATCTAAGAAAGTCTTATTTATTTAAGATTTATTGCACAATAAAATTTGAACTAAAGTTGGACTTAAAGGCATGAGGCATTTCTTTACCAGTGATACCTTTGGGCTAAGCATTAATGACTGTTGGTGGTAGGATATTAAAACAAAAATCAGGTGCGGGTTCCTGTCCCGCCTGTGTTGTGGCAGTCCAAATTTTTTCCTTAGATGTATTTTAATTACACTTTCAAAGTAGGAGTATCATGGAAAGGGACATATAACGACGGCAGGTCCCATATTGATATCTGTCAATATCATACTACATCCCCCTAACAGCTCCGCCACTAATTACCAGTCATCCTGTATGTATATGCCTAAAAAAGGTCTAATGTGCGAAGGCCCTTACAACCGTTTGATTGCGTGTCGTCGTTGATTCGAGCGTGAGGCTTATGCAAACGCGGCGACGGCTACGGGACTTTTAACGGCGAATCCAATTACGCTACGAGACGAACATGATATTTTCGACCTTTTCGAAAAGCGATATCAGAAGCAGCTATTAAAAAAAGCAGCTTAATACATGACTGTCACACCCGTGACTTTTTGTCGCCGCGCCTAAATCGCAGACAGTTGCGGGTCGGCCCGACAGTTTGCCGCAGGTGTGGCCTGCCTGAGCCTAAATTTGAAAAGAGAATAAGGTAAAAAATATTCTGAAAATATTCCCAATTTTAAAAAGTTTCTAAAAATTTTAAAAACTTTTTTACTTTTATTCAAATTTGTGATCTTCTGTCCTATTTTTATATTACTAACTAGTAGACCTGGCAGACGCTGTCCTGTCCGCTGTTTTTGCAATTTCCCTTATTTTTTTCATCGTTTAAACATTCTCTGGATTCCACAAATATTTGAAGACCAAAATTATTCATATCGATTCAGCCGTTCTCGAGTTTTAACAAGACTAACGAACTTTTTATACATAACAGATTTATTATTGAAATCTTAAAGTAGTAGGTACGAATAAGAAATTATCGAAGTCTATTCAATATCATAAAAATAATAAGTAAGAAAACGAGAGAAGACATCACATCTCGAGACGAATCAATTAAAAGTTTCAAGCAACTTTCTTGGGCGAACTTAGAAAAATGTTCGGAGACTATCTCTTATTTTAATTCGACTTTTCATTCTATTACTGAACGAAAAATATCTTAATGTTTTCGTTTGTAATTTAGAACTGAGATTTCAATAAATTATCAGTATAAGTTAAGAGCAGTTTGCAGGCAACACATTATCTTCATTTGAATAAGTACAAATAACAAACAATGCTGTTAACAAGCCACGATCTTTCATTTATAGTAAAAGAAAGCTTCCTGAATCCATTGTAATAATAATAATAGTCCTCCTGGCCGATTTCGACCACGGAGGCCAATCTCAATAGAGATCAGCCAAATACGCAGGAGATATTATAGTGCACAAGTGTGAACGCAATACACAGGTGCACTCACTGTTCCATCACTCGCAAAGTTCGGTGAGACGGCAATCCGACATGACCGGAGAGATATCACGGGCAGGACCAACAGCTTATCGTGCTTTCCGAGGCAAGGGGGTGTAACACCGCCAACTTCCCGACTCCTCGAGCTGTTTTTGAGAAATTAATGACAGAAAATCTCAGAAACAATTTTGGCCCGACCTGGGATTCGAACCCAGGACCTCCCAGATGTAAGGCAGAAACTTTGCCGCTACACCAACGAGGCAGTCAATCCATTGTATGTATTCGAGATTAATGTGCATAAAAAATGAAAATGATAGGTGATTTTATCAGTTTAGCTGTGGTACCCACTTCCCATTTCATTATTATTCCTTTGTAGGAAAGACAAAGAAACGAAAAAAATACAAGTACAAAAGTCCGCCTTTTACAGATTTAATTAATGCATATTACGTGTTTTAAATATTTTAATTTCATTCCATTCCAACTTTTATAAGTTATGTAGATACAATTGGTAAAATTTCAATTACCTCCAGTCAGAAACAAATTGTCTGCGGCACTGAAAAAAAAAAAAAAAACGCAATACACTTAATTAGAAATTCTAAAAGAACGCCCAAATTGAAAAAAATACTACAAAAACGGAAACGTCAGGCGAAATGTCATCATTATTTTTTTGGGACACGCGAAAATTTAACAATTTTGTCATATTTATAGGGCCGGTGCCTTTTTAATGGCCGACTCGGGGAATAAATATTCTTTCTGAAGGACCGATAAAAATGCTCAAAAGGTAACCTTGATAAATGTGTTTTGAATTAAACCTTTTAAATGCTGTCTGATATTGGCCGTAAAATTATTATATAATGTTCCAAAAAAAAAAAGATTACGATTCCAACAGAAGGGAAACGAGGTAGGATGGAGTTTTTAAGTTTAGTAGAAACTGGTTTATACATTACAGTAACAAATAAGAACGCAAACCCCTCTGAGCTTTCACAAATTAAATAAATACTAAAACAAAGGCAAACATAATTTTCCTAAATTAGCACCTCAATCACGCCGCCGTGATATATAAATCTCAAAATACAATCAACTTACTGAAAAAAACACCTTGTTTTTAATAAAAGTATCGCACATTTTTTAAATAAGGTCAAAATATACGAACTTGATACGTGTTATTTGTTATTTTATTAGAATACTGTGTGTTAACCTATGAAATAGTAAGTAAATGATTATAGTATTCAACGTTGCTTTGATATTTCATACATCTAGAAAATTAAATTATTGTTAGTATAATAACGGTGTAACGAAAAATATGCTTAAAGATATTCGGGTATCTGATTTGGTGGAAAATTAAATATCGGTAAAATAACTATAATACTTTTAATACTATGTAATCAAAGTCATTTATCATTCAAAACTCTGTCGTACCGGTTTCTAAGTATTGAAATTTGAACAGAAGAGTTTCGAAAGTAAGATAGGTTACCCTATCAGGTTGCTGGCTCAAAGCGTTAAAAAGCACTTACAAAATTCAACGACTCCATTAAGGTTCTCGGTAGCTCAGTGGGCAGAGCATTGGACCGGACTTCCAAAGGTTCGATTCCTCCCCGATGACCGGAGCCGAAAAGATTTTTTTAAGTGTTGTCTTTTCGAAATAGGTTACCCTTATTCTTCTTATCTGCAAATGCCCTAACGTGACGTAATGTACTGAATATAACTTATTTTACTCCTACAGATAACTAAATAAGTACAGAAATAAATCCTATAAAACAAAGAATAAAAAACATTTATGTATCAAGTTACCTAATAAAATACACACGTACAAGGGTCATATTTGTCATTACAAAAAAGAATTGGCTTGCTGGATCGATGCGGATAATATTTAACCCCGACGAAAAACAAAGGGTGTAAATTTGACCTCTATGTCGTTTGTGTGTACGTCGGTTCGTGGCCGACAGCTCCCGAACGGAGGGACTGATTTTAACGCAATTTTCTTCAATCAAAAGAGAATTTAATCGCGGTGGTTCTTAGCTATAGCTGGTCAAAATCCGTCCAGCCGGTGAAATTCACCAGCTGTTTTCCTGGCTGATGTCAGGGGTTTATTAACTGGTAAGTTAGTTTTGAACGTCTTTACTAACAGACTAGCGGACCCGGCAGACGTTGTCCTGCCCGTTGTTTTTTTTTAAATTTCTGATCTTTTAAACCTTCCCTGGACTTCCACGAATATCTCAAGACCAAAATTATTAAAATCGGTTCAGCCATTCTCGAGTTTTAGCGAGACTAACGAACAGCAATTCATTTTTATATATAAGAAGATATATAAGAGATACAACGGAAAATTACGAAAACTTACTTAGTAAACACCTTTAAGAAAAACTAAGTATGTAAATAGAAATGCCATTCAACTAGAAGTAAATCTTTGCTATCATACGTCAAATCGGTACTTAGGGGTTGCTGTAACATAATTTTTTCGAAGGTGATCACATTAGGGTAATGGCTGGGGGGCCGTTTGTATATTACAAAGCACATTTGTCTTTTAGATAATAAAAAAATGCGACTCACGAAACGGCCTGGTGTCCTACCCTTTAAAATTATTATTCGCCTCTCGACTATTTGCATCTCCATCTCTGTCATGTGGCTTTTCTTCCATAGGTGTGCTATGCTGTTAATCAGAGCCGTTTCCACGGAAGGACATGGAGTGGGGCGAGTAATGTGTCCTATGAAAATACTGAATGAGCTTTACAAAGTGTCGATAGTGGGGAATAGCCAAGTGGTACATTTACCGCATGCATCAACAACAAACATCTACGAGTGCGTCTACCTACACTGAATGTGCCGTGACTGTATAGTGCTTGTTCACGTAGAAACGCGCTACTACTCACAACTTAGACCGCACGTGCGTTTCTTACGTGAACACTTCGATATCACTGAATTGTGTTGTATATTTCGTTATCGCACCAGCCATCGCGCCTGCGAGTATTCGTGAACAAGCACTGAGGCTCCCGCCGCATGTCACTACAGTATGGACGCAAAGGCGCGTTTCAATGGTTGACACTACCGCGCCCGGCGTCGCCACCGCACTTGACTCGCAATGTGTACCCATACTTAGGTTTAAGTTTAAAGTTACTTAAGCGTACATTACATTTCAGCACGCATTAATAACACGCATCCACAGAACGTATCCATAGCAAGTATCCTTCCATAAAAAACCTAGCTAAAAAGAATACGTTTCCACATACATACAGTAGGACTCC
The DNA here is from genome assembly GCA_963921415.1 of Pyrausta despicata. NCBI lineage: Eukaryota > Metazoa > Arthropoda > Insecta > Lepidoptera > Crambidae > Pyrausta > Pyrausta despicata. The sequence continues at coordinate 12,393,403 of OY992861.1, read as the reverse complement.
TGATTGTGACTCTCGTAAATAAAATTGTGATACGGGACCAAAAAGGTTTCGCCTGTTGTATGTTTCGTTGCCAGAGGCAGATTTCAACTTGGAACCTATTATATATATCGGTACCGTAGGTATATAAGTTCTTGTAAAAGTTTAGGGAACATCTCAAGCTAAAAAGGAATGTATCATCTTTAAAAATAAGCTGTTTTGTAGCTCTCTCATCAGCTTATATACGTCGAATTGCTGGGCACAGGCCTCACTTCAACTATGAGGTGATGCGAGGCATACTCCACTACGCCGGCTTAATGCGGATAAGTGGAGGGGTGTGTGTAAGGCACCGACATTACTGTCAGATGTTATTAAGCCACTTTAGACCGTCTTAGACCTCCCGACTAATATCTATCGATAATAAACCAGGAACAACAGCTTAACGTGCCTTCCGAAGCAAGGAGATGCCAGTAAATAGACACTTATAGGTTTAATTAACGTTACTTAATTCACAACAAAAGCCTTGCCACCACTGCTCCATAAGCACCTCTACTTTTAAAACGATAGCAAGCAAAATTAAAATGATTTCTTAGCTAAGTTTGTAATGGATACTTATCTGCTTGCTGATAATATCTTCTCATGTAAAATCGAAGTTCAAATTGATAAACAATTTCGCAGAAATTCATTTTCATAACACAGAATAAAATCTGTTATTAACTAGGTAGCAGGCGCATGCAAATTTACTTAGGACTTCACATTATGAGCGACTAAAAGCAGGGCCGTGCAAAGCGATGTCCTCTGAATAAAATTTAAAACTTCTCTTTAGTAATGTAATTTTCCTTTAGTCCATTAAAAAGCCTCTTTTAATATTCACAGAGGACCTGATTAAGGTCGTGTAATTGAGACGACACGAGGGATTTGATTAGGCGTACGACTTGCAAAGGGTTAGATGTTAAAAAGTCCGTTTTAAGCCGGATTAAGAGCGGTTATGCCGAGAACAGCTACGCCGATGAATTAAAAATCATTTTATCAATCCATTTCGAAGGCCTGCCCGTTATAAAGTTAGCTATGCCTATGTTCGAAAAAAATTCTGTTACTTTCTATATCCTTATTTAATAACTGGGTAATGCTGAACGCAGTCAAAACCTAAGTGAATTGCGAAATATATTATCAACAAAAAAAGCTTTAATGAATCCTAGAAAGGATTTCTATTCCTTTCTACTAGAGAGCAAATGAGACACGCGGGCACGTTTGTTTAGACAACGAAACTTACAGTTTGGCAAAGTTGAAGAAGTGATACACGTACAATGAATACGGTAGTTGACACCACCAATCGTTGACGTACTTTTTATCAACTGTCAAAACGCTTTTCTTCATAGAGCTTGTATGGGAATAACACACTTTGACGTCACCGCGTGCAATGCCGACTGAGTGACTAATTATCATTTGAATTCCAATTAAAAATCAAATAATACGAACTGCAGAAACATATTAGTGTAAAGGCATCTGAAATTATGAATTATTTTAGAGAAAATCAGTTTTTGAATATTTCTTTCATAGTGGAAACAAGCCTATTGGCCAATAGTAGCAAAGACATGGATATAGATATTTTTAATGGCAATTTCCGTTGGTTCAAGAAAGCTATATCTGACACTCTATGCGCTGTCGAATCAGAATAAGCTCACTCAAATTTTCTAAATTGTTTTATTTTTATTTTAGTTTAGTTAAGTTCTTACATTCAAAATAAATTGTTTTTCTTTTTTTATAAAGCATGCTGTGTATACAATTCGTGGATTATAGTTCCGTAAATTTAATTAAGACTTGTATGTTGACCAAGAATTAACTGTAATCTGTATGTATACCTTAAATAAAATTAAAATTAAATTAAAAGATAATGCTGTCATCTTTTTAACCTCCGACGAACAATAGGGATGTTAAGTTTGAACCCTATATCTGTAAGTGTTTGTGTTTGAGTGTGTCTATCTGTTGCGTCGTGGCTACCGAATAGGTAGATTTATATTTTATTAGAAAGATAATTTAATCACAGTGGTTTCTTAGCTATGGTTGGGCAAAATCCGACCAACCGTTGAACCGTCACCAGTGGTTTTCCTTGGTCGTGTATTAAAAAAATATAACTTTTGCAATCACCTAATATTAATAATAATAAATATTAATAAATAAATAAATAAATATTTCATAATAATCACACCAATTCTATAGTCCCAAATTAAGCTACGAGGCTTGTGTTATGGGTACTAGAACGGATCATCATCAGCCTATATACGTCCCACTGCTGGGCACAGGCCTCACCTCAACTATGAGGTGGTGCGAGCCATACTCCACCACGCGGGCTCAGTGCGGATTGGTGGAGGGGTGTGTGTAAGATAAGTGGACCAACCTTACTGTCAGATGTTATTAAGCCGCCCGAGGGCCTCCGACCAACAAACTCCAGACAACGGATAAACATACTTAAATACTTTTTTTTTGTAAGTAAATACATATTATACATAGAAAACACCCAGAACAGTACAAAAACACATGTTCATGCACACATATGCTTGTACTGTGCGGGGATCGAACCCGCGACCCTTGGTTTTAGGAGTCCGACATGTAGACCACTGCATCAAACGGTCATCAAACCTAATTCCAGTTAATTTATCACAAATTTCAGAATATCACTTAATTAAAGTCCAATAAGAGTTCAATGGGCTTAAACACAAAGGTAGGGAGGAAATTAATTGGCCTTGAATCTGCTAATTCAGACTTCGTCCAAGTTTACTCCAGGGCCCTCTAGGCTTGTTTGAAGGGTATGTCGAATTAATTCAACCTAGAAAATCGATTTGCAAGTCTTGCTCTTGATCAAGTACCTACTTTGCATTGAACGGGAATGTTTACCCAATAATGGTGGATGGGTAGACCACGTAAAATTATTGTTTAGCCAGTTGGTAATTAAGACCTAAAACTCAAGTATCTGTTCAATATCTGTTAAATTTCATGCAGAAAATATATTACGTTCGTACTACTAAGTTATGATAAGAATCACCAAACGCCAAACCAGCCTTAGTAGAGATTTTGTAAAGGATGTAAATAAAGTTCATGAGGCACATATTACGCAGAGGTGAGATTTAACCAAATGCTTAAGCTACTTACCACGCAGTCAGATCAATGGGTGCGATGTTGCTATATTAAAAAAAAACCTTAAATACACTTACAACTTTAGATGAGCTAACGTCGTAGATACCAAAACGAAAATCACACCTGACAAGAAAAAACTACATATATAGTTATTTTGACTTTCAACAGACGTTACTAATTAAATGTTTGCAAACTGTGCCAATCTAAAAACGATAACTAAGACATCTTCAAAACTTGCCCTTAAGTCAAAGCACTCTTGTAACTCGAACTTTTACAAAGTCAATTATCGCATAAAAACAAAAAAAAAGTCGCCAGAAGAGAAATAACCAAAAGTGTAATTATTCAAGAACTTTTTCTCCGTGACACGATTCGAGCCTCGTCCATTTTCCTTTAAGCAGAAAGATTAATTAAAAACAACTGGTAGTACCTACCTACGCTACAGAAGATTCAAGAAAACAGGAATTTAATTGATTCTTCTAACTTTATAATGCAATTAAGGCTATATTACGTTCGTTCAATGTGAAAATATTTTCAGCATGGTAGTTCTTTGGTAAATAAAAACAAACACGATCACAAACGAACTGTTTCTGTAAGTTCAGTTCTTCATACTGAAGTTTGCAAAGAATTACTAGCGTATGAATGGTTGAATGTGTTCAGTGCGATTTGATGTGAAAATCTGTGAAAAATCATTCATTTCTCAAGTATATTTTCTTAAATATGTATTCGTTACGGGTTAGCCCAACCTGTTAAATTTATTAATCTCATCAGTTGCTTTGAAAGTTTGAAACTTACATGTGCCGATAAACTGGTTACTCGTTCAATACAAGTGTCGTCAACTAATTTGCCAATTCACCAGCAAATGGGTAGGTATATCAATTTCAGCACCGTAAGAGCTGAAAATCAATCAAAATTAGGCTGCCAATATTTGGCCAGTAACTTAACTCTCACTTTGACCTACATAATTTAGAAGATGGTTCCGTTGTATATCAATTACAATTGTTTTGTTTAACTCGATTAAAAAGTTTTTTAATATTTTGTACGAACTGAAAGAGCGAAATTTAAAACATTTTATTGAACAAAATTGCGATTATTTGAAGTGAATTTTTGCTTAGTTATTTTTGTGGAAAGTAGGTGAATTTAGAATTTTATTAAGTGTAGCTTATGATTTCCAGTAATATTGACTGTAAAGTCACATTTTAAAAATTAGGAATTTTCAGTAAGGTAATCATTTTTTCCGACAAGATTATTTAAGCTGTTAGCACCCGGAATAATTTCATAAAAACTTCATCAAAATTCGATTAATTTTCCACCCGTTTTATCCGTGGCGGAGGAATTACAGGTCAACCTAACAAAACAGAAGGTATTGTGAAGCGAAATCGCTGTTCATTATTTTCATAATTTCGTGGTTTTTGTACACGTTTTTGAATTAGGTTGAGTTTTAATATATATCTATGATGAAAATACACAACACTTGTTAGTTTTTAGGTCACACCCAGAACCAAAAAATATGAGACATTTTTTTTTATTCCATTTGTATATTTGATAGGTAAATAGAAGCTACTGAATGTGTGGAAAAAGAATGCCTCGCACATGCAACTGAATTTCGGCTAGAAAAATACATTTTGGTTTGCCATCCATCCTAAGTGAAACTTAGAAGCTTGCTTTGTGATCTGGGAACAATTTATAATGTTATGCGGAGGATATTTGGGTTACAGTAAACACTGCGGCATGTTATGCCCTGGTGATACAGGCGATTTTGCAACAAAAATGAGTAGCCTGATGTGCTGGCCTCTAGGAAGGTATACAAGAATGACGGTGAAAGTTTGCTTTAAAATATCGCATGAAGACACGCCTGCATTCGATTTCTATACAATTTGTACGCAGTTGTGACGTAGAAAACGTAACTTTAAGTTATTTTTTGGATGATATTTTAGACCTCGACAAAGCCTGTTGACGCGAGGACGCGGGTTCAATTCCCGCTTCAGACAGTAGTTTTTTTGCTGCTGCAAAACTATTCTCTTAAATTAATAATGGAATAGCATATAATCAATTTATTAATTTCATAACATTGTCTAAGAATATTATTACTAACAAGTATTGATCTTTGTCATGTGAGTCAATTAAATACACTATAAATTTCAAAGTGAATCGTTATCACGATAAATCATAAAACTATTCCACTGAGCTGTTGGTTCTATTTTGCCTTTTCCCGGACCTCCGACGTCAATTGTCGAGGTGTCAATTTGCCTGGGAAGGAGTGACAGGCCTATTATCGGCAGACCGAAACATCTCCATCCCTTCTGTTTATCTAGGCTAATTTATCAAATACGACCGAAGATGGTCCTGTTTGTCTTATCTCGTTAAGAAAAATATTGGATTATATCTACCCGTATGAGTTAAAATAAAATAAAATAAAACTCATTGCTTCATTGCATAAAATCAGTAAAAATCATAAAGATTTTTTATTAACTTATTTGGTTAAAGATGTTTTTACTAAGGACGTTTATAGTATATATATATATATATATATATATATATATATATATATATATATATATATATATAATCAAAATAAACAAATATCAGCGGCCTTATATATAAGCCGTGCGCGAGCCACCGCACGCCATACCACGGGCCGCACCCCGGGCTACACAACATAGCCCCCATGCCCACGGTTACACAGGCGAGCAAGATGCCAACCCCACGACAGGTCTGCTCCCTAAATCCGCCCTCCCACCTACCCACTTCCCAATCCCGACCCCTCTCAACTTACTCTCTTCCCCTCCCTAGCCAGAGTCAGCCGCAGTCAGCTTGCCCTGTTCATCGGGCCTCCCCGAACGGGGTCTCACCCGATGGGCAGCCCGCAGCGACTGTGCAGCCGGCTCTGGCCGAAGAAGAAGTTAGAGACATGTCGTCGCAAGACGGCCGCCTAGGCGGCATCTAACACCGTGGGCCAGTAGGCCCATGAGAAGAAGCCCGGGGAAGGAGCTGGAGCTCGAACCCGAACCGCCCCTAGCGGGGTGAAGAAACCCGTGATGATGATGATGATGCACCGCACGCCAGTCTGCGTTCGGAGCGTTCTGGGTGCACTATCTCTACACCGACTTAGGTCGGTCTCTGATTGCGCCTGATTCTCTCCGAACATACTCAGCGCGTATATTATTGTTCCCGTGTTGCATTCGTTAGCGAACTGCACGACGATCTATAATATACGTAGCCCCACCGCGTCGTCCCCTGTTAGTTAGCTAGCTGTCACTTTTTACCCTATATAGTTTTAGTTCGTACACCCTACTAATTAGTTATTTACTCTGTTTGTAACTTTTTGTTTTCTTATATTATAATCAATTAAATTTCAATCGTTTGTTTATATTTATCTCCATACACATACCCCCATCTGTTACAAACGTAAGAAAAGAGATACAAAATACCAACGACTTCATTTTAGTTACAAACTCTCATCTAATAGTGTGTATTGTTGTTCTCGGCTACGATTCATATACCTTTGCTACGAGTGCTACAATATAATTGCTACGGTGCTACTGCATTAGGATGCTACGAATGTAACGCACAAAGTTTTTGCCCAGTCAGTTTGAATCGCTCTGTCTCACTTAACCGTCATTTATTTTTATTAATTTGCTAGTGTTAGTTGACGACCGCTTGGTGCAGTGGTCCACAGGTCGGACTTCTAAAACCAAGGGTCGCGGGTTCGATCTCCGCACAGTACAAGCATAAGTGTGCATGAACATGTGTGTTGACTTCTATGTATAATATGTTATACATAGATGTCAACACACATGTTCATGCACAACAATTATTTACAAAAAAAAAGTATTTAAGTTTGTTTATCCGTTTTCTAGTACCCATAACACAAGCCTCGTAGCTTACTTTGGGATTAGAGAATTGGTGTGATTGTTGTGAAATTTTTATATTTATATTTAATTACTAGCCGGTCTTATGCTAAATCGGTGAGAAGTATCTGAGTGAAGATTAACGAACGAAATTATATTGTCACACATGGTATAATTATTAAAAAAAGATGAAAATATGTTGAGGAATTATATCATATATATAAAGATTGCATATTTTTTAAGTAATTTAAGTAAGTAAACATAATATTAAATTCTTAGATATGCAATGTACACAAATGTTTTTTTCTGATTTCATGATTTGGGGTATTCGCAATATACGTCGTTAGCGCCAACAAAAGAATTCTTTCTTACTTTTTTAATTTGGATTCGATTTACTCGGTGGTTTTATTTTCTTGCTAATAGCACATTTTCGCCATTAAGGTTAGAAAGTGTATCTTTGTTTAAATCAACGATAGGTACACTATTTAACAGAAAAGCCTAAAAGGAAAGTAAACGAATCACAGTTACCCAGATTTCTTTCAGAGTTCTTCGCATAGTTCGTAAAAGGTCGAAAGTAGTAGTAAATTCACTGTACGAAATACTTTCGTTAATGCTTAGCCCGATGGCGGAGGCCTAGCCGACCACTTTCCCGGGAATCCACAGTTCAGATTGGATTGAGCAGTAGGTAACTAACTTTGGCAACTAGCTGGCAACGTGAACGCTTATCACAAACATTCATTAAAAAAACTATTTATATAGACCGACAAAACAAAGAATTGAGGCTGAGACCACACCAGCGACTTTGTGTAGTCGGGACTCGCTTCTGACAGTGTGTCAACCAATCACCGCGCCTGTATCGCTGACAGTTGAATCGCGGCTACATTATGCCGCAGCTGTCAGAGCGTTAAGTATGACACAACCTGCCTCGTCTTCTATACACGAGTTTTTGATCTTGCACACACATGCAAATATTACATGGTGTGAGTTGCTAAACAATACCACAATGAAAATATATTTATGTCAAATGCACTAGCATTAAGAAACTGGCCACACCGACTGTTAAAAAAAAAAGTGACAAGGCGCTAGGCGCTAGCCGGCCATGTCATGTTTGTTTGTTCGTTTTTGGTGCAAACAAATACCTAGCTAATAATTTCAGTTTTAATTCGATTTATTTATTTAAACTGCACTGTGCATGGAAGATTTCGTTGCCGAGTGTCTCGGACTGTAAAATAAATAACGAAAAGACGTATAAATCTAGTGCTAAGTTAAGTACATTTTAAGGTTATATGGCCTACCACGTGTAAAATGTCGGAGAATAACTATCGCGAATGTGCTAAGTGCCGTAGGACACGCGCTGAAGATATGACAGTGTCATACCATAGGTTTCCTAATCCTGGAATAAATAACGTTTTGAAGTAAGTAAATAGAAAAAATAAATATTTATTGTTTACATGGTGCATCTACACATGCCGCCGGGTTTGCTGCTAGCTTATGCCGCCGGCACAGATTTAATAGGAAAGGATGCATGTGCCGGTGGCTTGGCCGCCGGGTTGGTCACCAGCCGTGCCGCTGGGCTTGTGTGAATACACCATAGAGTTCGATACTATTCGTCAAAGTGTTATAGGTCAATTGGATAGTAATTTTGCCTCCCCTCCACTAAGTTCGTAACCCTGGTAGTTAAGTCTGTAACCATGGTTCAATCCCTGAACAAATTAAATTGTAACACCACGGGCTTTTCTATGAGCCGGCATAATTTTGAAGCATAATATATTGTTATGTGTGCCACATATATTTTAATTTATTATTCTGACCACAGTAAATCCATACAACTCAATGACATTTTATATCACATTAGTAGTTTTAGTTGTTAATTACCAATAGTACTAAATTATAGACCACTGACAGTGTTTTTTGCATTTTCAGGGCTCGTTCATGGGCTAAATACTGTTGGCCAGACCAAGACTGGACTTCTGTACAACTATTACAATTGCTCTATACTACAAATAAAGTTTTATGTGGAAGGCACTTTAATTCTACACAGTTTTACGAAGAGAGTAGACAAAAACTGAGCAAATGCCCTGTTCCTCCTGATGTTCCTGATGCCTCTGAAGTAGAAGATGTACTAAATGAAAGAGAAAATGTTTTCAATCAGGTATTTAAAACATAACCTACAAAACTTATTAGTTATACACTTATTACCTACATTTCATACAATAGAACAGTCAAAATGTAATGTGCGAATTGATATTACAGAATATACAAAATGTACTAGGAGAGCTTGACTCAAGAGTGCCATCTACACTTACTGAAAATATCCATGAGACACCTTTTACAACTGCAGGATCAATACAGAAATCCTCAGAGGAAGTAAAAATATTAGAATCTCCTTACAGTGAACAGGTAAATTAATTTTGTTTTATGAATTCCAGTTTGTAGTATTTTGTGTTTAACTTGATTTATGGACTTTCCACACTTAATAGTATCATATCTATTTCTTACTATAATTATATGTTTTTTTTTACAGAATATACAACAGCCAAGTGTACCCATAAAGCTTTGGTCTAGAGTGCCAATTTCACAAATATAAAATATACAGGCAAAACCTTTTCTGGCTCAACCTTCAACATCTGCAGGATCAAGGTGCAGGTGGTATACTAAGTGCCATTGATGTATCAAAACAGAGGGAACTGACTCCTAGAGAAGTTAAACTTTATAATGTTTGTAGAGAAAAACTTAAGAGAGATTATAAGACTCTGAAAAAACTTGAGAAATAAGAAAACAAACCCAATAAGACACCTTGCTGAAGATGAAAATGTGCAAGCACTGTGCAATTTCAATATCAGCAATTCTTTTGTACTTTTACTGCAGAGCCAATTAAAATTTTTCCCAAAAAGCCCAAAGGAAGGAGATACAGTATGCAACAAAAAATTATGGCTTTAGTCATTTATAAAAAGTCACCTGCCTGCTACCGTCTCCTCAGAAGAATGTTTGCATTACCTTGCCAAAGCAATTTTAATAAGCTACTGCATAGAATACCACTAAATGCAGGTATAAATAACCACATATTTACTTCCCTTAAGAAGATGAGCCAAAAGCAAACAAATGAAGAAAATCTTTGCATATTATCATTTGATGTAATGTCAATAAGAAAACATTAATATTACAACTCTAAACATGATGAAATACAGGGCTTCCAGGACCATGGCAACCATGGTAGAAGTAATGAAGTTGCAACCAAAGCCCTGGTATTTATGCTTGCTGGTATTAGGAAAAAATGGAAACAACCTATTGCATTTAATTTTTCACACACATTAACTGCAGATAGGTTGACTGTGATTGTAAAAGAGGTAAATAACTTCGATTTTACTATGTTAGAGACCACATTAAATATTGAAAAACATTAATGTCAATTATAAATGTTTATTATTCCAGATACTGACTAAATGCTTCAATTCAAATATGAATGTTGTTGCTACTGTATGTGATTTATCTACAGTAAATATAAAAGTGCTAAAAACTTTAGGTGCAACTACCAGAGAACCTTTTTTCTTGCACTGTGAATGAGAAATTGTTGCAATTTTGGATCCTCCACATCTTCTTAAATGTACTCGAAATCTGCTTATCAAACATGATATTGAGTGTACAACTGATATACATTGCAATGATAAGACTGTAAAAGGTAAACACTTTAAATTCATTTATGAATATGGGTCATAATATGACATAATATTATTTATATATACATATATGTAAATTAAAGATGGAGTATGATATGCTTTATGAACAAACCCAGGGTCATATCACAACAATTTGTTGGATACATGTTTCTAGTTACGAAGATTGTATTTGTAGCAGCCTCTGAATTTTTATTTTTCTTTTGAAATAAAAGTTTTTGGCTGCTGTCAAAATTGTTTTGAAATGAGCCTTAAGTATTTAATTTTTTCATATTAATTTTGTAAATTTAAAGATGAGAAAGAGGTAATGCATATCTTCTAATTCAATTTATTTTTGTTATAGGCACAGTGAAATGGAGTCATATTGAGGAATTTTACAACAGGGATAAAAATAATGCAAATTGTGTCTACACTCCAGCACTGACAGACTATCACTTGCATCCAAATACAAAACAACAGATGAGGGTTAAACTTGCAGCACAAGTATTTAGCCACTCGGTCACAGCTGGCATATTAGCAAAAATTGCTTCAAGTAAGTTATTGAGTATAATGACTTGCTAAATTCTCTCTTTTAACAGCTTGATATTTTAGTTGCTAGGTTGCTACCTACCTGCTTATCATACCTTTAAAAGGTATATATATTTTGGTTTTTGATTCAGGAAATAAAAAGCAATTTCATGGTTTGTTTTTATTTTTCACAGATGAACTACCAACTGACGCCCATGCGACTGCAATGTTTGTACGAAAATTTGACGAGTTGTTTGATGCTGTCAATGCGGACAGCCCAGACTTGCGAAGAGGAAAAAAATATTCCACAAACCTGACCGCACGCAGTCCTCACTTAGAGCACTTTGGGGAGATGAGAATATTTATTTCTTCGATGAAGTATTTGGGCAGCAAATCCAATCCTCCTTCACAGGAAGGCTGGCTACATACAATGAACGCAATTGAAAAGCTTTGGACCAATTTACAGGCATTCAATATAAAGAGTCTATCCACACGTCGGCTCAATCAAGATCCACTTGAAATTTGTTTTGGCTGTATTAGGTATAATTGCGGTTCAAATAATAACCCAACGATTCAACAATTTGTGGGAGGTATAAAAACTGCCATTATTTCTAATTTAAAACACTCTGGACAAAGAAAAAATTGTGAAGATGATAGTGCCATTTTGTCCAATAACTTGGTAGATTTATTAACGGCGGAAGTCCCCTCAAAAAGTTTGGAATTAGATGAGAGTGTTGAATTAAATTATGAAATTGCAATGACGGATGCAGCGGAGGCAATAGAGCTGGCAACGCCTAAAGGACTAGCGTGTGGATATGTGTGTGGTTTCATTTTCAAAAAACTCAAACATAATTACTGATTGCCTTAAAGCATTTTTAACAAACAGTGTTGAAACCATACACATATTCACAAATTTTAGAGAGTATAATTACTCTGTTAACGCGCTCAATTATGTCAACAAAAGTGGTGTACAATGTGTTGAAACTCTGGCAACATTGATAAAGGAATACCTCAAAAAATATGCCTGGAAGCCAAATATCAAACATAATTTAATGGCTTATCTGAACAGTGTAGATTTTGAATTTCATAACTGTTGCAAAAATCATTTTAAAAGGAATATTGAACATTTAAAAAATTGTACCTTTTTTATATGTGTTAAGAGATTCGCCATATTAAAAAATAGGGAAATGGGCGTAGAAGAAAAAAAGAAAAGTTTGGAAAGGAAAATTAGAATTTAAAAAATAAATAAATAGGTAATTAACTTCTGCTTGTTTTAATTTGAGTCACAAAAATAGTATGAATAGCTACTAATAATTTGTGGATTATGTTTTGAGTAAATATTTCATGTTTGATTTAAAGTTAACTTAAAATCCACGAATATTAATAGCTATTTATACAAAAACCTGAAAGAAAAATAGCTATAGGTATATTCATATATACATACGCTACGTTTCAAATATTCCCGCCTATTATTGTTGTCATTGCTATTCCGCAATGGCGCTAGTGTCGTGTAGGCGTGTACCTGTATGGTCGCAATTTTTTATTAAAGAGTTAGGTTTCTTCTCTCGGTAGAGAGTAGTATATTCCTTGGTATGACACTTTCGAAACTGCATTTTTATTGTAATTTTTTTTGGTTCTATTCTTTCCGTTTTGGAAAAGGCAAAGGATTTTATCCATACAGCCTGGACTTAAGCATATTATCTGCTGAAAAGTATTATTGACAAATAAATATTGCGTTATCTTTTTTTTTAGTTCCAAAATCTTAGAAGCGACAATTGTGATGATTTCCATGAAAACAATTATGTAAATTAGCCGTCTCCCGAGGCTTTCATTATTTGAAATTAGCTATATTACTGCTTCAACTGTGCACTATGGTATCACGACTAAGAAACATAAAATTAATGAGAAGGATTTGACGATCTGATATTAGAATGAAGCGTCAGGAAGTTCTAGGTTTTTTTCTTGGTTTAACAACAATGTGACTATGAATATTCTGAGTAAACGATTAGATGTAATTTTAACTGTATTTATATGTCACATTAAAATGTATAATAATTATACTCGGATGGATTTAAACCAAGAAAACCAAGAAAGAAAAATATACTACTTACAGCAACTTGACAATACTTAGAGGGATTTATTTTCAATTATGGTTAAAAATTATCAAAAAATATGTTTTCAAAAACAATCTTAAAAGTCGTACTCTCTAACGTATCTTAAAGTTCCCTAAACTAGGATTAAACTTTGAGGGAACCCAGGACAGCTTGCCCGTTAATTATACAGTAATATCAATCTTAAGTATTCCCAAAGTTTTTGAAGGTTGAGATAAGATGGCGAGGACAAGAAAAATTTGATGGGATACAAATTTATACGGCACATTATACTCATAATTTAGGCACATTTACACCGGACGAACTAACAACTTAAATCAACCAGTAAGATTTCTGACTGCTTAGATTTCTCGTTTAAAATAACCATGAGAGTTATTAACTACTGGTCATCGGGTCTAAACGCGATCACCCTCACATTTTCATTATTAAAAGCGACAAATTATTAATAATGAAAATGTGAGGATGGATCTGGAAACTGCGGCCGCCCCGAGCAGACGACGCCGCAAGCCACCAGTCAGCTCGTGACCACGGTGCAGTGCAATCCAGCTAGGCTTGTGTAGTTCATGTCCTACGAACTATAATGAACTAGTTCCTTCATGTGAACTAGAACGAACTATTCCGTTTCGTAGAACCCAATCGGTCATCTAGTACACTGAACTAACCACCAATGAAAGAGCAGAGTCGCGGGAATCTAGTTCCGAACGAATAAGTACGAGAGTCGGAGCAAGAGAGATAAGAGATGAGGACCCGCTGGCGTGCGAACGAGAGAAACAATAATGAACGATTAAGACCTGACGCACTACATAACTAGTTTGTACTTTATTAACTTTGTAGTAAAGTCCATAATGAAGTGAATGAACTACAATGAACTACTAAGACAAGATGAACTACTAAGACAAGTTTTACGATTTTTTACTTTATTCTGCATGTAATAAAGTCTTTAATCATTAAAAATGGTTGCTAGTCGTTCTTTCTGGTCATTGATTTTTTTTACAATTTTCCCTGAACTGGGAAGGCAAAGGGACTAAGCCCATACAGCATGAATAAGAGTTAGGAGGAAAATATTTATAAATCACTATAGTTTGAGTAATGGTTTGAGTGAATAAATTAGGAAAACATATGCATTTGGAGACTGCGCTCTTTGCGTTCTTAAGTATCAATCAATGAACTAATACGAGATGACCGAAAAACTAGTTTTTTGCACGAAATTTTACGTTATAGGGTTGTAATAAGGTCTATAATTATGTGAATGAACTACAATGAACTAATAGAACTAGAAGACCGAACTAGTTCCTTTGAACGACTGAACTAGTTCGGAGCGTTCCTTTTAATGACCGAAATGGAACAAGCCTAAATCCAGCCGAAACGTCGAGCAGTGAGTACCTAACACTCATTAAAATGGATCGTGTTTAGACCTGATAACCAGTATTTAGTGCTAAAATGCAACGCGAAAGTTTAAAATCATACATAAGAGTTATTGTTGAATTCTTATAATACTTCTCTCGTAGATACTCACTTTAGAGTCAAATTACAGTTTATTAAAAGTAGGTATTCATTAAGTCAAAAAGCATTTGTTTCTATCAACTCACCATAAGGTGAGATTGTGGCCAAATATATAGCAGAGGATTTAAAAAATGTTCGTTTTATGCGAGTAGAGATTGCAATTGTTTATTGTATTTATGTACTTTATCTCCGATCTCAAAATCGTAGATTATCAAAGCCCGAAATAGGCGTACAGTCACCGACAAAAATATCTTACACGTTTGACGTTTCACCAACTTTACGTCCATGTAATAAGCGTTAACATTTGTCAAAGGTTTACGTCAAGTTTGTCTGTACACAGAGTTTTTATGCTTCCGCGTGCCCGAATCTAGAGAGCCTTACGAGTGAGGGTCCTCGACTGAAGATGAGAGACTCTGGTTCCCTACTGTGTGAGAGGTCCGGTTTATCGGCTCTTGTTATCCTGCTCACTCAAAAGAGCTGACGTTCAGTAGGAGTCGATCTCATTATTTCTGATGAAAGTGGGTAAACTGTAGAGATAGACCTATTTCCTTGAGTTATCTAGCTATTCATTGTTCTGGGATTTGCGTTGACTTTTGTAATTATGTCTAAGTCATTAATGACTTTCTCTTTATCGTGATAGAGAGAAAGTCATTAATCGTGATTTAATATAATTTTCTTAAACACAACATCTTCGGGAACCTAGTTGTATATCCTAGAAAGAAGTGTAGGTAATCCCATTTACAGGAAGTAAATGGGATGACACTTCTTTCTGGGATTACTCTTATTTGAGCATCCTAGAATGAGACAACTAAAAACCAAAAAATATGAGCTTCTTCTTCTTAGTCGGTTGCTCTTGGCTGAACATTCGTGGTCATGGTTGTCATTTTCAAACTTGAATGGCTCGCCGCACAGTCTCGCGTCACTATGCTCTAACTGAGGCATTGCACACACAGTCATTAAGTGGTGATTTGGTGAGGGTCTTAGCGCTGGTAGAGGGACAGTGGGGATTAATTCAAAATATTATATATATAATAACTAGCTGTCCTGGCAAATGTTGTTTTGCCATATAAATTATTGTGAACAACCCTTACCATATCACTCAAGGATATGAAAAATAGATGTTGGCCGATTCTCAGACCTACTCAATATGCTCACAAAATTTCATGAGAATCTGTCAAGCCGTTTCGGAGGAGTACGGGAACAAACATTGTGACACAAGAATTTTTATATATTTATAGAGATATATCCTATTCTAGAATAGAACCCCCAAAATAACAAACCCTTGGTGATGCGAGCACTTGGTATGTTTGACGAAGCGTGTGCTTGAGAGATTAGTACTTGTATGTGCTCAGTCTAGACTTTGAGAGGTCCTTAGACAAGTGAAAAAGGTATAAAAAAATGTTTTTCAGCCCTTGATTGTTCCTTCTCATTTTCATGCAATTGCCTTAGGTTTTAATACTCGAAACACATGTTAATGACGCAGTCATACTTGTAACGTAGAATGTTAATGCATTTGAGTTATTTGTCTACGAAAATGATATAATATTTTATAATTTTATTATTCTTGTGCTTACAAACTTAAAAACAGTTATAAATTATTTTACTTTACGAGTATTTGTAATTTTTACGATAACAACCGTCAAAATTATAGCCAAAAATAAGTAACCGATGATTTTTCGACCTACAAAGAGGAAAACTGCAACCTCGCGGCATGCTATCGCCGCAAAGCGCGCCGACTCCAAGTCGCCAGCAAAACAACGGACTTTATTATATTTATTTTTACTTTATTGCACAAGAAATGTACAAAGGGTGGACTTAATGCTAAAAGCAATTTCTGTCAGTCAACCTCAAGGTCATGCAGACAGAAGGCAATGGGTGCAGTAAAAATTAAATGAGAAAGGTAAAGGACTTTTCATCCCACCATCTCGGAAAGAGTATTTTTGCTCTTCAATATCTGAGTGGAAAAGCCGTTTTTATTCACTAGAGTTGAAAGTAAATTTGAAATAAGAACATCGTGTGCACTAAGTTTGTGAATTAAAAAAAAATTTAAACCTATTTATTGTTATGGTGATATGGTGCCAAATATATCATACAGCATTTTTTTTAATTTGTTAAAAACTCAAACTCTGAACCTTCTTCGTGCTCTTTTTTCAATTTGCTTTGTAGGCGGTTCTTTACTCGGCATTTTTTCACGTCATTGTTGAACCTTATTTAAAAACAAGAAACTTGAAAACAAGTGAAAAAACTAAAATGAGTGATTCTAGCGACGAGGAAACAAACTTTTGTTTGACGCCAACAGGATTGACTAAAACTGTCAATAATGCGCAAATGAGCTTTCTCCCTCAACAATCACGCGAGAAGTATTTAAAACAGTACGTTATGTTCAACAAGTAGCGACTAGCAAAAGGAGCCAAAACTTTCTCGGAAAACGTTTTGCTGGCATATTTTATAGAATTATCCGAGAACAAGAAAGCAAGCACTCGAAAAACAGTACACAAGTGACTAACACCAATATTACAGTACCCAACAAAAATATTACACTCAATTTAAATAACTGTAGCAACGTTACTTTAGATTTTGATTAATTATACCTAAGCATTATTTTGTTATAATTTAAAGATTATTCTGTAATACTTACCTGTCATAATGTAGTAGTTAATACCTAAACTGAAATAAAAGTACCTATCTTGTGATTGTCAACGGTTTTTTTTTTTGCATTTAGTCATTTCCTCGCTAAGGTGGAATGAAAAGTTACGTGTTGCACTCGAGTGCAAAGATTTTAAACCTCGTGCTCTTTTGATTTCCTCGCTAACGCTCAGGATTCTAATTTTGAACACGCGGTTAAAAAGCAACTTTGCACTCTTGTATAACAAATAACTATTGTGGCCGGCGCTCTATGGCGGCTTACCGTGGCCTAAATTCGAGGCGATCCCTTGCTACAGCTGTGCCGATGACGACACGGTGAATTGTGCGACGACCTTCAGTGTCCGCGGTTAGGCCTAATTCGTTATCAGCCTCACTTAAATGTTTGTCAAACAGTCGTCAACATACAACAGGCCTTGTCGAGTCATCGTTAATTGCCATTTAAATACTTCCTTGTCATCAAACGTTCAACGTATTACACAAGTTACCAATTCCTAATTGACTTTTGAGTGTTTCTTCGTTCGCCAACTTCATTATTACTCAAAGGTTTTGTTGTAACTAAAGTGAGGTACTTTCAACATAATCGTATTAATCACAAGTCGAGACAGTTCTATGAGTTTTCGAGTGGCCTTAAATTTTAATTGGAACTTTTAGAAGGAAATATTTTGATTGAAATCAAATTAAGGGGTATGGTTTAATGGATTTCAACTTAGCTTTGATCTTTCAGTTTCTTTGGTTTGTTGGTCTATATCTAGTCTTAATTTGATTTCGGATTCGAGTTCCAGTTTCAATGGTCTTAGGCATGCCCACTTTAACCTATGGGTTGTGTATTGTCACAGAAATAACATTAACAGTGTAGTGTAGATCAATCTTGTTCATTTATTTTATTCAGAAACTATACAGCATAACCGGCAAATGCTTAGTATAATTATGCCTTTTTTTAGGTTTCCTTATTTTTAACTGTAAGAAGGTAAGTAGCTAACTTGAATAAGCATTCGAAGCAAGTTTCAGTTAAATACTCGTATATAAATAGGCTATAGACTAAGTAGTCTGTCTCACACTTGGCTCACATTTCATACCACTTTTGTGATTTCAATAACTTTTTCAAACTACATGTTATTAAGAATAGACTCAATCTTCGACCTTTACAAATTTCCTCAGAAATACTGTGATCTGCTGAAATTTTGAATATCCGCAGAATTCACGATTCAATATTACAGAAGCGCAATGCAAAGAGAATCCTTTAAACCCGTACCTCGGACGCCAAATGCAAGAATTGCAAGATGAATAACGGGTGACTTCCAATTCGACCAATTCCTTGGGGCCTCCCCCAACCGATTTCCACTGCGATCGGTCCTGTGCTTCCCGGATAAGCAGCTGCCCGCGACCTTCATCAGATCGTCGTTCCACCTTGTAAGGAGCTGCCCACGAAACGTCGTCAGGCATACGGTCGCGATTCGAGAACCCTTCTGCCCCAACGGCCATCGGTTCAACATCAGCTGAGCAATTTTGATGTAATTATTATAATTGTTATGTAAATTATATAGTACCTTTTAAACAATAGTACGAGTTTTCGAACACCCTGTATAGAGCTGATTTCGGTGTCCCCGTACGTACAAAGACGGTCATATGTAAAGCGAGCCTTTGTGGCACACAAGTAAATGAATTGGAGCTTAGCTATACGATATTTGAAATAGTAGGCATTAGTTTATACTGGGGTTGACTATTATCGAGAAGACAGTGACTTTACTGACGACATGACTGATGCTCAGGTTGATTAATATCTTTTGAAACAAACACTTCAAACTGTACAAATAAAAGCGAGCGTTAAGGCTCTGTCTTACAACCGGCGAAACTGGGACGTTTCCTTAACGTACGAATAGTGTACAAAGCCATACATTCGTCACATAACGTTATACCGTGACAATCAGTTACACGTCATATTGCGAGCAATTTTGACACTTGTACGAGTATATAAGAATTTTCTTTATCCACCAATTCCCTAAACACTGACTGAGAGTCCCTTGCGCATCGCATTTAGCTCCGCTATTTCCCTTCTCTCCCGTATTTTTTTAACGAACTTTCTCACGGAATATCATGCTACCTATATCTTTTATCAGGCACAATAAAACTCGTAAGTACGAACTACAGCAGATCAAAGTTAACACAGTATTTTTTATACAGATGAAATAAGGTTGATTTTGCAATGAAAATATATAGTTTTACATGCAGTTTGCACCTACGTGGCTCACCCTCGTCACCCGTTCGACATCGGTCGTGTAGCAGTCAACTGTTAAATTGGACTTTTCTTTGTCTTTTTGCAGGCAGAAAGCCGATATTCACTACCTTTAATGGCTATTTGTAAAACGGTATCGAGTGAAATTGGATGGAGCGTTGAGTCTATGAATTGAATACGAGTAATAGTTTAGTTGGAAATTAATTTTACGATTTCGGTACTGAATTTTGGCTTCAGTGATCTTAAAAGGTAGCTCAATAGCACTCAGGAAATAGATATGTCAATACTTAATTAATATATAGGCACTATGTTCTGCACTATCGTAGTCACATATTATGATGGCAAAAACAAACAATCACCACATTGATAACTATATTTGTTTCTTCAGTTTACGCGAACAGTAGACATTGAAATGAGACACTTTTTACGGATTATTTCCATTGAGTTAGTATAGTACATTATACTTCAATGATTATTTCGCGATTTATTTACATTTTATTTTAACCTGACGTTTCGGACCCTTTTCGCTGAACAGTGTCTCATTTCACATTGATACCGTCAAAAGTTGCATACAAAAATGGGTTGAATCTGCAACAGTAGGTACCATACCTACAATTATGTTCATGTTCTAGTGACATGGGAATATAGGTCTGCAAGTCTTATTACACGTACAAAGGAGAATACGTCATACGGTGTTTCTTGGTTTTAAGACTAAGACTTGCTACTGTACCTTAATTGTACGTGACCTAAATTGAATATTTAAAATGAATTAGGTATTTCACTTTGTGAGTAATAAATTGAACGTTTATGCAGACTGTGTAAGAAACTAACACAATATATGGAATAATCAACAAATTATTGCTGTCTCAATGACAGGTAAGCATTGCTTAAGCATCTTCTAATTAAGAATTAGTACGGTAGCACATCAGGTTAACCCACTTTTGATCTTGAGACCGCCTCTGTTCTCTTCGCTATAAAAACTACTATGAAGACTACGAGCGACTCGCTCGTAGTCTGTCAAAGCGACAACATCTCCTGAGGATGCCACTTGTGGTGGTGAAACGCGTCGTCTAGTGTTTTGTTGGTGTCATTGTTGTGATTCCAGGTGCATCTTCTGTGCCACGTTGTTCGTTGCAGGTATTGTAAGTCTTGCGACTTTCAGCTTTAGCTTTTTCAGGTGATTACAGTTGGATGTATTTTGGTTCCTGCGCTGGCGTCGTTAAGTGAAAATTTAAACCAAAATAATTCTCTTTTTCAGCTTTAGTCATAGATTTCCGCAAAGTAACGCCTGATTCCATCAACTATATAAAAAATATTTTCGTAGTACATATTACCTGACGGGCTGTCGACAGAGCTATTAGTATGTTGTAAGTATTTTAGGTAGTTTGTTAAAGGTATGTTTTTTGTTCGCTTTGGAAATGTAAAAAAAAATAAAACATAACCAAGACGTACTTTTGCTCGAGACAGACTTAAATTTTTAATGGTCGTCAAATTATCCTATTGAGTACTTATATTCATAAAATCCATTGTTACTACTGAGTAATTTACTTACCCTCACAATTATCATTAAACAATAGTATCCATATACACAAACGCATAATTTGTTATATGAAACACGATATTAATCTTATTAGCTAATGCAACAGCCAATATATGCGGAATATCATGTTATTGTGACTTTGCTTCTCGCTCATAGAGTTAACTAAGTGTAGAGGACAAAAACAAATTAAACGACCTTTAAAGCAATTACGCAATTGGTATGTTTGAAATATTTTTGAAATCGAATTATACTATAGTAGCGAACCTTACAGACGTTGTCCTGCCCGTTGTGTTATAAACCTCCCTCTTGAATCACTCTATATATCAAAAAACTGCATCAAAATCCGTTGAGTACCTACTTTAAAAGATCTAAGCATACATACATATTATAGACATATGGAAAGACGCGGGTTGCAACTTTGCTTTATACTATGCAGTGATATTATTATTATTTTTCATTTTTATTTTGACGTAATTTGGCGCAACAGATTTAGAGTGAGAAAGGTAAAGGGAAGCGCTTCCTACCGACCGGACGTTATGGTCTGAAACCAAGGTCCGATAGACATCATCTTGTTTTTTTGTCTATCTATATTATTCTGGATCTGAATCTTATATGTCGCGGTTCATGTGCAGTACTAGGCTAACAGCGCCATCTAGCCAATGGAGCCGTATCAGCGCTCGCTGTCGTGCTTGCCATCGTTAGGCATGCGCTTGTGATGGCAAACGGTAGAGGTCGCCACACGTAACAGTATTCCTATGATGTATGATAATCAATTTAAACTTCTGAACACGTACATATGCTAAATGTTATAAGTGTAGGTTTGTACGAGTATGATTGAATTTAACTCTCTGTTTTGTCGATTATTGGCTGATGGATGCGAATGTCAACTTTAAATATATAGACGGAAATGTAGGATATATTTTAGGCTTCAAAGAATGTCGTTCTCAACTTTAACTTCAGATTTACACAAATAACAATAACTCACAAATTGATTGCCCAACTCAACTCAACTGCCGGATACGGGGAGTGAATGGAAAAGGAAGTAGGATTTATTTCTTTTATAACAAGTTCCTAAGTTAACTCGAACATTTGTTCCGAAGCGGTTACAATGCGGGCTTGCGATTTGCTATTTTCATTCGATATTTTGTAAATAACTTTATGTTCGATTCATTCATTCTGATACCTCTATTTCACAAGTTATGTGTCCCGCTGCCGGCGAGTAATCGAGTCAGCTATTTTTATTGACTTCATTAGCACAATCGTTCAAAGCTACCCTCCACTCCCCTACTTGTCCGTTTAACATGTAGATAATAGATGTATATAATTATGGATAGTGCCTGAATATCCTGTGATAACATTTATATCAAGAATTTTTCATTTTATTTATGTAGCTCCCTAATTTCTCTAAATTTTCAAACCGGCTTAGTAACGTTCTACTATGCCAGCAAAGTGTAACTTTTAACCGGTCAATCATGAAGATCGCAGACACAATCTATTACAGATACTCTATTATAACATAGGTAGCCAGATTTGACCGAACGGGGCTAAATGTTTAACAAAAAATCATATTTTTTTACAAGTAAAACGGTTCCAGAATATCCCAACTCTCGTGCCCATTCCTATTTGATTAGCTTTCAGTAGATCAGTATCCCAGTCTACGTTTCAGTTGGCCTGAAAAGTCTGTCCAAAGCTGTAGGTAGCTGCATGATCACTGAACCGAAACTGCGAACGGGGAAATTAGCTACACATACCTCCTACTCTGTGAAGCGACACGTTTTCAGT
Organism: Pyrausta despicata; assembly: GCA_963921415.1. Classification (NCBI taxonomy): domain Eukaryota; kingdom Metazoa; phylum Arthropoda; class Insecta; order Lepidoptera; family Crambidae; genus Pyrausta; species Pyrausta despicata. The sequence goes on along the minus strand of OY992861.1, from coordinate 12,370,448 downwards.
ATGTGTTGTCTCTGTCACTTTCGTCGTGGTGAACATTAGACTGAACTAATATCTCGAGCGAAATATAGTGAGACGTGCCTTCTGAAGAACGATGATAGTCCAAATGGTCACCCATCCAAATGAGCCTATGTGGGCTGTTTAACTTTGTAATACTTGCACTACCAAAGTGCAACTGATGTGCTACATCCGAGGCTACAAGCAAGTTAAAAAATAGAGACAAAAAATATTTTTGTCTCTCTTTTTTAACCATGTGATACAAAGTAAGACGGTACAAAGTAAGTTCGAGTTTCACGTGAAATTCCATATGTGAGCCGTCGTCTCTAAAATACACGTAGGTACCTACATAGCTTACCTACACGTACGCACGCTGTAACAGTAAGTGCTTGTTCACGTAGACTCGCGGGCGCGGTGGCGGACGAGGAAATATCAAACATTAAGAAGACACATTATGCAGTCGATCGATCTTCTACAGGCTTTTCTTCGGCGAGTGTGGTCATGAACTACACCAGCTTGTTCCGCCGGCCCCCTTTTACCATCGGACTACCAGACGTACCGCGAGAAATCGTACCGTGTCGATGTTCCACTGATACCAACCAAGCGCTTCTCATCTACATTCCTGATGCTCACTGCAAAGAGTTGAACTCACTACCTGCGTCAGGGTGTCCCTGCAATTACAACCTGCGGTGTAAGTAGCGAACAAGCACTAACGGATTTATGACCTTTTCTAGAAAGGATGCGGGTTAAATGACTTGATCGAAAGGTTTGATTAGTTTCTTTTGTGATACATAGGAGCTAAAGATCAACATACAACCGAGGAACCGCATACTATGTCCCAAGCTCTCCACTAAGCAGGAAGACCGAAGTGTATGGAGAAGTCTTCTGAAATGAGAACGGCGAAGCCACGATCCTCAGCAATGAGGGAACGACATTAGAAGGAGAAGGTGACTCAAAGGTTCTTTTTTTAAAATAAAACAATACTCGTAGACCGTTCTATTCATAATATACAATAGCAATGAAAGAAAAAGTTGTAAAAACGCATTTTACCAACTCAAAACTATGAAAACACATAACGTAGCTCAAATTCGCATCAAAGTTATGAATAGGTATTTCAAATTGGACTAGACTGGGATAAACTTATTCATACACGCCTCCGCGTAAATAGGTATGCCTCATATCGTTAGAAACTTCTTCGTTTTGTCCGAGTACAACTTAAAAAAGGTTAGAAGTGCCGCGTTTAATGAAAAAAATATTATTATATTACGCGCGTGGCGTATTCATATGCTGGCACATTGAAATGCTATAAAAAGTGATCACTCTATAGCCATACACCAATGCTGTAACCACCAGTAGACTGCAAACTGCAAGTAAAACCACATGTTTCTGTGAATTTCAGGCCCATCAGCAAAAATTAAGCATTTCTTAGTGGTCAAAACCCGTGTTTGCTTCACATGCTTCGTGTCGGAACTGTCTAGTCGCACGAAATCCCGCTGCTAAATCAAGACAACGTCCTTTTTTTAACCTGTTTCAGCTCATTGCCTCCCCAAACTTCTCCACCTATTTCTATCCTTTGCCCGCAACTCCCAGTCACAAAAAAGATAACCAAATCGTCATACTATCGCTCTTTAGTGTACCTCTATGACAGCGGCCGTCAGCTGGTACCGATTGTTTGGCGACTCGAGTCGGGGAACATTTTTTTCATTATTTCTTAATTCTTTTAACATGTTCCTACTGCGGCGCCTCTACACATTGCGGTCCGAGCTCAGCCCCTGTACAAAACCCTCCTCACATTAACATAATCGGATGCACGCTTAACGTCTTCGAGACATCTTTATGGACCTTTTACACTTTTTCAGTTTATTGCCATTATCAGCTGGGAATTTAACACCTTATCGTTATTTAAATAAGTTGATGCCTTCTTATGTTCGTGTGATATTACCGAAAACTATTGCGAAAACCTCAAAAACCATAACTTCGTTTATTACGTAAATTGCTTCAAACTTATCTAGGCAAACACTATCACCGAAAGACGAAGGGAGTTTCAGCAAGGAATCTTCGTCAGAATGCGTCGCGCAGTGGGGAGCCCCTATCTTATCAGAGGGTCTTTCTTCTCTGAAGCAGCTGCCCAAGATGGACTGACTCAATTAAAAGACTCGGGGTCAGGTTATATCCCTATTTAGCCCCCAAGCGCCCTAAGCCCCCAAAGAGCCCCAAGCGTTGAGCGCACCAATTTGAATCGTTGTGTTAAGAGTGTTTTTAACTGTCCATAAAAAACATATTGTCCTTCATTATCATCGAGATCTACCGCTAGATGTCTACTGCTGAGCTTAGCTCTTCCGTAGAGAATTGAAGCGCTTCCCAGTGACTTATATCATGTACTCTACAATATTTCCAAGATCTTTGCGATCGATTTTTGCGCTTTTTGTCAAATATTCTCTAATCTGGAACATTTCTGCCCGAACATGCTTACGAATTTTTTTTTAATGTTGTCAATTGATGTTCATATAATTGCATAAGTACCTTCCTATCAAAAATGTGAGTACCTTCCTATCAAAAACTTACGGAATTTTAAACAGAGTCCAAAGACCTCTTAATAACGTATGGTTGCTAAACAGTAAATAATAATACATAACATACCTATCAAAGCTTTTGTAAATGTTAACTATAAGTGGTAATAATAAAAGTATCTAATTTAAACAATAGTTAACTAATTCAACTGACAAAAATGTTTACTGAACAAAACGGTTTTACGTTCAAAAAGTACTATTTCTGCGTTCATAATCTTCTAAAAAACACAACCGAAATAATAATGTTCGGCGGAAATACTCAGCGAAATGTTGCATAAACTAATTACTCGCTCGGCCTGTTCAAAACACAAAACACGGCAGCAAGCTATTATTAAATCAACTCTATTTCCGTCTCTTTTGATCGATACACACTATTATGTACTGCGTACCACGTAGAAGAGTCTCTATAAACGTTAAAGACTACTTTAAAAGGTTTGAGGGAGATTTGGTCATCTTTAAATTACAAAAAAGGGATAAACTACAATTTAGAAAGCACGCTACAATTTACAGGAATTTTTAGGCGAGCTCGCTCCATCGTTGACTCGGTTTTTGCCTCGCTGGGCCTTGGGTGAAGAGCCAACCCGTCCCAAATAATAATTAAAAAAAAACAATATACAATAACATCACATACATTGATCTGACTGTATGGTAAGTAGCTTAAGCACTTATGTAACAGAAATCAGAATTAACATTGGTATTACTAATAAATTTAAATAAATACATATAAAACCCAGATCAGTACAAACAGACATGTTCATGCAACAAAAATGTATGTACGGTGCGGGGATCGAACCCGCGACTTGTTGGTTAGTAGCCAACTTCTTAACCATTACACCAAAGTGGATGTCAATAAAATAGAAATAAACAGAACAACAAATCAGGAAATTAATGACCATTGTTTCTTCGATTTCCTTTCAGTAAAATGAATAAGCACATAATATATATCTACTTGAATATGAAATGCTACTCTAAATGTTTTGTTAATATTTATTGATAAGATTACATTAAGAAATTACGTATCACGGAATAATTGATGACCATACCACTTGTCCTTGTAGAGGTATTTATATAGGTATTGATTATGTAATTACTATTTGTGTTGACCTGTTTTAACATTTTTCTTTTCGTCCATTCTCAAAATAAATAGTTCCCGATATTCAGGCGGACATCCCTTACTACTTTGTATATCCGAGCATTCTCTCGTTAGCATTCTCATTTCCTTATTTGATATCGCACCCTTAGAACGAAACTGACCGAATCCAAAAAATGCAATTTGCGGTAAATGAGCAAGAAAGTCTTCAAAAAAGTGTTGTCTTGAATACAATTGACTATATCTCTTTTGTGTTCCGTCGCATATGATTGATTTTAGGTAGATTTATGGATAAACCTTATGAGTTAACAGTGGTAGAGTATTTTTTTTAATTGTACTATATTTAGTATATATTTTGACATAAAATACAAAGTGGTTTTAAATTAGGTCACTTTATTACAAAATTATTATGAAACTAAAGAGATTTTTGGAGAATTAAGCCTGCTTATGACGCATATTGCAAATGAATCTGTGGACATAATTAATAACTAGTCATTATTACACAAAATTTTATGTGAATATAAGGTAGTAAATTAAAATGCAAAGCTATAAAAATCAAGTGTATTTATGTATGTATTTATATTTATTCGCTAGTTAGACGCTAGTCTTTACAACAGCCTTAAAACTTTTCATTCAAGTCTTAACATTAATCAGGTCGGTAGTTACTTATTGTCAATTTTGACTAGCAAATAAAAAAATAAGTCTAAAAAGTCTTAAACTAGCCATAATAACTCTTAAGAACTAATCAAACCTAATAACAAAAAATCACTATTAAGAGATCATTCGAGTTTTATTAAATAAACTTCGGCTTCGATAACAAAACATAAAATAATTCTTCTAACTAATCAATAAAGAGTAACATTTGCTCTTAATAATTGAAAATCACACGAAAAAACCAAATTCTTCTTTCCTATTAACTTAAGTTTCTTAAAATCATATTTGTAAGAAGTCTTGTAAAAGATCAAAAATGGTTCTTCTTTCGTAAACTTTAACAATTTAATATTGCTCCAGTTGCTCGTTTCTCTATCTTCATTTTCAGTGAAGTTGTAGCCCCATTAAACTTGTAAATCTTTCAAATCATACAAATAATGGTAGTCAAGTTCGTGAACAAGAAATGGGGAACCATTCTGCTTAGCACTTCTCATCAAGGTTACGTGTGTTGTGGAATGTATAAGGGACCAGACTTAAGGTTCTTTATCACTTCTTTCTCTATTAAACTTTGCACGCTGTCCCCTTCATTGTCTGTGTGTCCTAGTATCAAATAATTATGTGTAATAGATTGAATATTTTCGAAGTACACAACTGCAAATGAAAATAAACTCGCTACAAATTTATTTTTATTCTGTCCACCACAGTTGCCAGAAAAAAATCGTCAACTTTTCTTCCCTCTGATCCTGTATCAATCGATTGAAGCTAATTAAATAAGCAAGATCCTTATTTGTTTCAGCCTCTCTTACAGTTGGTTTCGTCCCGAACATAGCAATTTACGTTTATAACAGCTGTATTTAAGATCAGATTTAGATTCCTTCGGTTTATCTTACTCTACTATAGTAAAATTAAAACTGTTAAGCCTCGATTTGTAGTAAAAGGCATTACATTGCATTACAGCCTGAAGATCAAAAACTGCGCAAATAGTAGTATCACAGACGATTTAACTTTCTCCTCCAAATAGGTGTCATATATTTCTTGAACATCTACTCTGTTGGCATCTGTAAATAGTAAATATTGATTGCATAAGTCGCAATGATCCTGTTTTGGCTTAAAAAAGCCAATATTAAAGTCAGTGGTGAATATTTCGTAACTCTTGTTATTTTGTTTTTGATTGTCAACATAATCTCTGTATATTTCTGCAATTGTTCTAAAATCATCGATGTTCTCTCGTGTTGTCTGTGCTCTTAAATAGTGAGATTGAAATTGATTTATGTGGTCTCTCATATCTTTAATAATATTTTCGTCAACTTTTACGTATTTGTCATGCCTACCTCTCAAGTCTCTCTCCACAAAACCTTGAGTGTCTTTCTTACTTTTAACGGTGTAAATCATGTGATCAGTATTATCTAGTTTAAAAAAAATGTTTTGCAAACACGCCTTTTTTCATTATTTAGAGTGAAATAGAATGCGTGGTTAAACTTTCGTGTATTTTGAGCATTAGTGTATCGATAGCTTGAAGCTATTTCAGTCATACATAAATTTATATAGAAGCGCTGTAGATTAATGTCATTTAATTCCCAGAATTTTTGAAAATACTTGATCTTTGCTCCTCGTTGATAGTTTCTCGATATTTCAGCCTAAATTTTTAGAACACGGTGGTTTTACGGAGCGTGCTTCAATTTGCCGTTTAGACATGGAAGTATAAGCTTATCCACTGTTCCAATTTTAGCGGACGTCTGCTTCCATTTCGTGGTATCCCTTCTCCTATTTCAGCTGTTTGATAAAGAACTACTACCTGGATTATTGGTGTTTTGGTCATGACACACCACTACTAGTCGATGATGAACTGCTGCTAGATGATGTACTGCAGCTGGATGAAGAACTGCTACTGGATGAACTGCTAGAAGATGAGCTACGGCATGGTGATTTGTCTGACTTTGAAATGAGCGTGAGATAAAATTAGTAAAACTCTTACGACTTTTGGTAGCCTTTTTTGGCACGGTAAATGTAGGATCGCTATCACTGAGGTCCGCGTCGCTTTCGTCGGAGTGTAATGGTGAAATCTTGTATTTGGTAATTGAAGCTGATCTTCTTACGGGGCGAGAACCAGATGAAATCTTTGATATTGACGGTGACATGAAATTTGTTTCAGGATTAATGATGTCTTTCTGTGGTGGATTTTTTCCACGTGATCCTCGTAGCTATCATTTATAAAGTCACCTACATCACAATCTTGATGGAAGTCTTCATTTTTACATGGTAGTATTGTAAGTAGTAATGAGTTGTTTATTATTTACGGCATCATAATAAAGTTGGTATTCTTTTTCGAAACTCCAGTCGTTCGAAACAACTATACTGATTTTCTACACATTTAGCAACATCACTACTTTGACATTCCACTAGAGGCTCCCTGTCTTTGTTTTCTTTATCAGTCTGCAATTTTGGAGGTGCTATTCCCATCAAACTAAACATATTTTGAACTCGTCTCGATGTCATTTTGACTAGTAAACTCGTGAAGTAGTCTGAAATAACATGACTTATTACTCTAATAAGGTACATAAACCTATGCATATCTTACACAAATTTTATATTAAAGCGACACATTCCAAAAAAAAATTAATCATTCCTTTTTATTTTTACTTATAAACAGGCGCAATATCAAGAAAAACAAAAATAATTTTACTTATTTTAGTCATAAATAGTCCTATTCACAATAGTATCGTGTATCTTTTATTTATATTCTTAACTAAACAGACCGAATCCATAAATGAACACTAAATACTATAACATGATTAGCTTAAATACAGACCTATTCCGTAAAAGGTCACTTTATGTCAATAAATTGATGAACTTACCTTGACAATATTTTTGCCATAAACAGACACAATTCGAAATCCGCCGATGTTTTAGAAGACCACTCACAGAAACCGCCGACGTAAAACTAGTTGTGCCTCTTTCACTCAATGTGCATACATGAAAAGCGGGACGAGTGAAAGAGACCGAAGTATGCGCTGCCCTGTTTTACTAAGAGATGGGTCACTTTTACTTTACTAGGGTTATAGAGCATGCTTTATAAGGTCAGTTTATGGTAAAATTGAGTGTAACAGGAATTTTGAGTTAGGTCACTTTATTTCTAAGGGTGCGATATGTACCTATTCAAATACGATCGCAGTATGTTTTCGTTTTATCTGTACGCTATTCTAAATGCAAATTGAGGATACACTTTGATGTAAGAAACTAAGGATTGCGGAGAATAAAACATAGAAATATTTTTGTCTATAAGTGTAAGAGTCAAGCCACACCTGCTACTTTCTGTCGCGGCCAACGGTGTCAACGGCCACGACTAAACGACATTCATGAGTCGCGGCGACGATCCTTATCCTTTAAACGTTTATTAAAACAGGCTAATAAGCTAAGCATTTCACGTTCACACTACAAATACAACAAGACCTCATTTCATTTAAAATGACCAAAAAAATGTGTGAACGTAATTATAGCATATATATTTACAGGGTGTTACAAAAAATACTGTAATACCTGAAGGGTGTTGTTGTACCCGTAAAACTGAACTACTTTCGCAAAAAAACCTAGGTCAAAATCACAAAAAAATATTTGGCTCTCCCATCGTAAATCGATCAGCTGATTGGCAATTTTGTATGGGAGGTTCGATTTTTTTTTAGATTTTGACCTAGGTAATGCACTAGGTTGTGCAGTTTTTCCGGGCACAACAACACCCTTCAGTTATAACGGGTTTTTGTTGTAACACCTTGTATATGCTATTATTCAACTTAACTGATAGTTGCTTATTTTTCTTGTGATAAACGATAACATGTTAGCTGTTATCTACACATTATATAAAATTCTTTATCCTGAATGACTGGCTAAACTGCTGATCTTGGAGAACTGAAACTTGAAAGGTGTATTATAGGTACAAAGAAGGGATTTTACAAAACTTAAACCCCAAGGGGGTGCAAAAAGGGAGCAAAGTTTGTATGGAAACACGTTATTCATTGGTCCAATCTAATTCGATTTTTGTTTGAAAACGAACGAGTACGAAGTCACGGGCGCCTGCTAGTGATTACATAACAATGATACGTACTTCCCAGACTAATAATGTGGTTCGAGACTTACCATCTATGATATTTTTTTTTGAACTCCAGATGTTATCATTCCAAGTTCTAAATATGTCTTATAAACATTGTGTCTTCTCTAGAAAACATACCTCACCCTCTTTAATTTCGCTTCCATTGTAATGTGTTCCCTCCGAATTAAAACACGAAAACTTTATCAAATGATACACCTTCATGTATCGTTTTTGGCGCGCGCTCTATGAAAATCGCTGTAGATATTGATTTGAGATATTCCATTGCCTCTAGCTTAAAATAAAAATTATATTACTTTTCTAAAAAATCGACAAAAGTTCAAAAAAAAATTTAGTAAGCTTTTATCAAAAAAACTAAACGTATAGATAAACATTCAGCATTTGGAAGTGGGTGACATTTGACTTACAACATCTGATCACAAAAAAACAACCATAATCTACATGATAAACTAAATCAAAGCTTGTACAAGAATAAGAAAAAATCCCATATAATTTATTGACAGTAAATCTAAGAAATAATTTGGTTGGTCCCACTAAATACAATAAGAGTTTGAATTAAAATAAATCTACCAAAACAATTTTATTTTAAAGTTCTTAGTTGCATTATGTTGTAGGTACCTACCAGTTCAAGCTCTTTCATTCGATACCCACGGCTACTCAATAGTCGTGACAACATTTGTAAACTGCTTTTTGTAGTGACACCACCACTTAGAAATAGAAATCTTTATTTGCGTTTGGTTAAGGTACACTGAAGATGGTCATAGTTATTTATCAGCAATTATATTAGGTCCTTACCTATGAAATTGGCGTTTTGTATGGGAGGAACAAAAAGTCGAAATTTTTTTATATAGCATATTTATTTAATCAAAGTATGAGCCATTGTAATCTATGCACTTTTGCCATCTCATAGGTAGTTCATTGATCCCTTTACTAAAAAAACCATTCGAACGGGAATCAATAAAATCTTTGAAGGCGACTTGGACTGCCCCATCTGAGTTGAACTTTTTCCCTTGCAAGAAGTTATCCAAATTTCGAAAAAAATGGTAATCTGTTGGAGCAAGGTCCGGGGAGTACGGTGGATGCCTTAGAGATTCCAATTGAAGTTCTTCTAATTTGCTAGCCGTCTGTTGTGCAGTGTGTGGTCTAGCGTTGTCGTGAAGCAGCAGTGGCGTAGAGCGATTGACCAGCCTTGGTTGTTTAGCAACTAGCTTTTCCATCATGGTTTGCAATTGCTGACAATAGATATCTGCCGTAATCGTCTGGCCAGATTTGAGAAAACTGTAATGAACGACACCGGCGCTTAGTCCACCAAACGCTTACAAGTAACTTTTTAATGGTCAATTTTCGCTTGGAGCAGGCTTTGGCTGGCTTGCCAGGGTCCAGCCATTGCGATGAGCGCTTCCGATTATCGTAGAGAATCCACTTTTCATCACAGGCAATGATTCGATTTAAAATCCCTTCGTTATTGTGCCGGTCAAGTAATGTAACGCAGCAGTTGACGCGCGTTTGCCGGTTTGCTTCACTCAATTCGTGAGGAACCCACCTTTCAAGTTTTTTAATCTTCCCAATTTGCTTCAAGTGGATTAAAACAGTTTTATCACTAACGCCAAAGCCTGCAGCTAACTCGGACGTGGTTTGCGATGGATCCGCTTCCACAATAGCCTTCAATTCTTCATTATCAACTTGGGTCTCCGGCCGTCCACGGGGCTTGTTTTGCAGGTCGAAATTTCCAGAACGAAAACGTTGGAACCAAAAACGCACTGTGTTTTCTTTTGCGACACAACCGCCATACACATCATTAACCCTTCGAGCCGTTTTCGCAGCACTGGTGCCACGGTGGAACTCGTACTCGTAAATAACGCGATATTTCAAATTTTCCATTTTGTAAATTGAGCGATGCAAACAGAAAAAAGATAAGTAAAAAAACAAATGAATGACGGTTTACGAAACACAACTACATGTGGAAATAGCTGTATAAATTTGAATTTCGAATTCCTAACCAAATAGGAAAAATTTGTGATCAAAGTGGCCAGTACGACAAAACGCCAATTTCATATGTAAGGACCTAATACATCCGCTTAATCAACCATTATCATTACTTGCCAGTGTTTTATGTCATCAAGTGGCGCGTCGGGGTAAATGCGACACACACACACACACACACACACACAGAGAGAGAGATTATTACAGATTATTACAATGTCATTTGTTAATTTTAGGGAAACCTGTTGTTGGCAATACTAGATAGAATATAGTTATAAGATATGCAATTTGTAAAGCTGTTGGTTTTCTCAATAAATAAAAAAAAAAGATTTGACCCAAACAAACAAAAAAGAACTAGCTCAACACACAGGTGACCATAGGGCTGGCAGCTTCCTCGGCCAAAGGATCAGCCTTGCCATACAAAGAGGAAACGCTGCCAGCCTTTTGGGCACCATACCCAATGGCAGCTCTGGGGGAGATATTTTTTCTATATAGTTTGAATTTTTGTTTCCTTAATTTATTTTTTATTTTTTTGGAATATCTGTTTTTATACTATTAGGCTAGTTGTATTCTAATATATTTAGTTTAATTATCTTTATTCAAATAAATGTTTTATAAATAGTTAAAAAAGAACTAACTTACCAGTTAAAAACCCCCGGATGAGCCAGGAAAACAGCTGGTGAGCTTCAACGGCTGGACGGATTTTGACTAACTATGACCCACCGTTATTGTCTTCCTAATAAAAAAAACGCTTTGAAATCAGTCCATTCATTCGGTAGCTACGATGCACACAGACAGACACACACAAAAACACAAACACATACGAGTATACACACACAGACATAGGAGTCAAACTTATAACACCCTCTCTTTTGTCTGAGGTTAAAAACAAACGATAAGAGTATATCATTGCAAGCAAATACAATGTCTAGTGTTCGCGTAAATAAAAGATAATAATAAATGTAGGTATCTTATTTTGGTGTAACGTTAAAATGAACTTTGATTGTGTGTGAAGCGAATATAACTAAGATTGGTTACAACGTTATCAAGGAATGATAGTTTATCGGACGACGAAGGTCTTCAAATCTTAAAAATAATTCATAACATCAACATGATGCGTCAAAAATATATTTTTTACCCGACTACGGCGAAGCAAAAGGAGGGTTATGATTTTGACCTGTATGTATGTATGTATGTATGTGGGTATGGATGTTCATCTGTTCCCTCGTAACTTCTAAACTACTTATCAGAATTCGACAAATGACATATCATAAGAAGCGTCTTAATTGTCCGCTGGTTATAGGCTATATGGGATTTCACAAAATCTAATGTGGCGCCCTCTGGCGGACAAAACATACGAAGTAAAAAAATAAAGTTAAGATAAATATGCCGTGTTTGGTATCATTTGAAAGCGCTTTACTTGTACATTTTGAATATATATATTACTAGCATTTGCTTGTGACTTTACCTGTATTCATGGGCTGATTGTATATAATTCACATCTTTTTTACCCGACTATATAATGTGGCTCTTAGCAGAGTAAGATCCATAGATGGATTATGGATTAGTTCACTGGAATCTAGCAAATTACTAAAGAATCCACATGACCAAAGATCGTTCGAGGAGTTGGAAAGATTGAGAAATCAATGAACCCAAGATTAACCTATTTAGAACTCCAAAATATGTTAAATAAAAATAAAGTTTAAAAACTAACACCCGACTACTTAAAAACACGCTCTAAAAAGTACGAAACAAGAAAACACTCTCCAATGAAATTACTTAGTATGTACAAACTATTATGCCATAAGAATAATAAATTAAAAAAAGTGGTATACGACCACGGCTTTATCCTTAAAACATTTCTCTATCAATATTATAAATTGAAAATATATTAAAATATAATAATATGTGTAAGTTAGTTTATTTAATAACGGTAAATATTTAATAGTTTGTACATACTAAGTAATTTCATTGGAGAGTGTTTTCTTGTTTAGTACTTTTTAGAGCGTGTTTTTAAGTAGTCGGGTGTTAGTTTTTAAACTTTATTTTATGGCGTAAAAACCAACCATGTTGAAACTTGATGATTCGGATGCTTAAATGTATTTATTTAAACGAATATGATAATCGCAACAAATGTTTAGTCAGGCGGGACAATTGTTATCTTATTGATGTTGGTATTGTACCAAAAGACATTGCTTTCATAAAAATAAAACTTTGCAAAGTATTTAAACACAATATAAATATATTTCGACATATCTGAATATACTATGATTAATCGATTTTCTTTCTTTCTCTGAACAGGAGTGGTATTCCTCCTTGTACGGTCTGCACAATGTCAAACTGAGGCTTAACAGGGAGCTCCTTCGTTGTTCCAGGAGCTGGTAATACGTCGAACTTGGAGAGCAGTGCTGCTAGCCCAGCCAAAGACTGCATCAGGCCAAGACGCTCTCCTGAAAAAAACAAATAAAAAGTGTGAACAACCAGGGCCTGCTGTACATTACAACTCGACGCAGTATGTAACTCTTATCTGCGATGTTTGTGGAAATTAGTTTTTGAAAGTTGACCTTAATACAAAATAAAGAAAGATGTGTCTAATATGAAGAATTGCAATATGTTCAGGAACAAAACATACCGATGCATGCACGTGGACCTTCTCCGAAGGGCAAGTAAACAAATTTGTTCATATCCTTGGTATTCTCCGGAGAAAAACGTTCCGGTCGAAACTCTTCAGGGTTGTCAAAGTACTGCGGGTCCTTATGCAAGGCCTGGGCAGGAACAATGACCATTGTGTCCTTGTCGATAGTCAGGTTCAGTTCCGGGAAAGTGTACTCTCGAGTACACCTACGCGATAAATAACCCAACGACGGAAACATTCTCATGCCCTCCTTAAAAGTCCATTCTAGATAAGTCATTTCTTTGACAGCATCGTAAGACAGTTTGTTGTCATGTCTGCTTAAAACTTCATCAAGTTCTTTTTGGACTTTCTTCAGCACCTTTGGGTTATGTGCGAGCTGATGTAAGGTATAGCTAGTTGATGATGATGAAGTTTCAAAGCCAGCTGCGAAGAAAACAAACACCTGTGCCGCTAGTAACCGGTCTGTCAGCTCTATAGTCGCACGATCTGGAGTTCCATCAGGCTTCACTTTCAGCAGTGACTCAATCTCTATTGGGCCTCTCTTCTGGCACTCCAGCAATAAATCTATGAAGTCGTTTCTGCCCGAGGGCTTGAAATTCCTCTGCTTTTGAATTTCGTTCACAAGTGAAAATACCTGGTTCTCCAATCTACCCAACATTTTGAGAAATCTAAACGGCCTTGGGAAATTTCCCTTGAAAAATGTGACGAATGCTTCTCGTAATTCAAATTTAAAGATTTCTTGGCCCATCTTGCGGAACGCCGAGTTTTCCTCGTTAAGAGAATCAGCTTCTAGGCCAAAACCACACGCACCAATAAAGTCTGTGGTGTACCGAGCCATCAGGTCTCGGGCATCGATGATTTTCTCACCGTGTGCAGCGTTCAACGTGCGACTTTGGAGTTTTTCCGCACGCTCTACAATCAAAGGAAACATAGCTTTGAGTTTACCACTAGTAAACGCTGGCGTCATTCTTTGCCTTAAAGAACGCCACAGATCATCTTCAACAAAGAACAAATTCTGTAGAAGCGGCTCTATACCACCAGGGTCTGGATGAAGACCACGGTGATGGAAGCTCACAAAATCGGTAATCAAGACACGCTTTATTATCTCTGGGTCTCTTATCAAAAGAGCAGGTGTAGTCGCCGCAAAAAATCCAACCACTTTTTCGTTGTGATACTTTCGGTACCATTCTACCAAAAGTTGCGTAAAACTATTTTTTAGAAATAGAGGGTCTCCGAAACTTCCGGATACTAAGTAAGGTTTTACTGCCACATATGTCACACCACGTTTCTTCCAGTAGTTTACGTTTTTCACAAGATAGAAAAATACTCCAGCGATAATCGCTGCTACCAAAAGTAGAGTGAGCATTGTAAAATTTTTAGCGACGTGCGATTAAATTGACTGGTACTAGAATTGTGACGAAAAGCGTATAAATAATGAATATCTTATATATTTATCAAATGCTGGTGATAATCTATCAGCGATTTAATAAATATTAATTGGACACTGGACGGATATGTAGACTTTGGTCTGTTCATTCCAATAATAAATAAAATGGTATTGGTTTTGTACCAAAATGTTTTGTTTTCATAAAAATAAAACATTGCATAAAATTTCACACCTTTTGAGCATATATTATGTATGTTGCTACATCTTTCAAATCAGGTTATAGTCACAACATAATTATTTGTTTTTTTTCGATAATGGTTTTGGTTCCGTACCAAAACTTCTTGTTTTCATTAAAAAAAGCATTGCAAAATATTTGAATACATTTTGAATATATAATTGCTACTTGCATCTCTAAAATCAGGCGATAGTTGATGTTCTAAATAAATGTTCAATTGATTTTCTTTTTTTCTCTGAAAAGGAGTGGTATTCCACCTTTAATGGTCTGCACTACGTCAAACTGAGGTTTTACAAGGAGTTCTTTCGCCGTCCCAGGGGCAGGTAATACGTCGAACTTGGAGAGCAGTGCTGCAAGCCCAGCCAAAGACTGCATCAGGCCGAGACGCTCTCCTGAAAAAATAAGAATAAAAGTTAATACAAGCAGGAATTTGTTTTTATCACACCTCGTTGCAGTCAATACCTTCTAGTGCTGTTATTTGAGTTTTAAGTGAGGATTAATTTCTTAAAGATAAACTTAATAGTCATGAAAAATAATAACAATATTTTTAGATCGTCATCCAATCTAAACATGCACACAAAATTTCAGCTCAAAGTAACACTGGGAAGTGGATGAAAATTAGCTTGCAAGATTTAATTATAAACGTATGTATAACGTCGACGGGAAAGTGATTTGGGTTTTAAAATAATACGAAGATCTACTTTTCCCAATAGACATGTACAATACATAAACATATACAACAACATCACATACATTAATTTGAACGTGGTATACAATGTGGTAAGTAGCTTAAGCACTAGTGTTACAGATATCAGAACCAACAGTGGTAGGTATTACAAATAAACTTGAATAAAATACATATAACACCCAGACCAGTAAGTACAAACAGACATGTTCATGCACACAAATGTTTGTACAGTGCGGGGATCGAACCCGCTCTGTACAACCACACTCTTGACCATTGCACCAAGATGGTCGTCAATAAATTATTATTGATAAGTTTGTTTCGGATTAATGCTGAAGTTATCATCACAGACTTTACCTATCACGATATTAACACATTTACAAAATACTTACAACTTATCTTTTAAAAACCTTTCTGCAACATAATTAGGCGTGGCGTCAATCAGGTCTAGAAAGTTTTTCCTACACACGAAATTTTGCTAGTAGGTATGATAGGTACAACAGTTACAACAATTTTCTTTCAATACTAAAGTAGTTTGCTGGTTCTGTTTCTGTCCCCGTACTCTCTAAGCCGTCACCCCTAGTTTCGGATGTATCCATACCCGTTACTCTTACAAGCTTGACTGCCTCGTTGGTGTAGTTGCAAAGTTTCTACCTTACATCCGAGAGGTCCTGTGTTCGAATCCCAGGTCGAGCCAAAATTGTTGCTGAGATTTTCTGTGAATTCTTTAAAAACAGCTCGGAGTCGGGAAGTTGGCGGTGTTACACCCCCGTGTCTCGGAAAAGACGTTAAGCCGTTGGTCCTGCGCCTGATCTCTCTCCGGTCATGTCGGATTGCCGTCTCACCGAACTATGAGAGTGATGGAACAGTGAGTGCACCTGTGTATTGCGCTCACACTTGTGCACTATAATATCTCCTGCGTAGTTGGCTGATCTCAGTTGAGATTGGTCGCCGTGGTCGAAATCGGTCAGGAGGACTATTACTACAAGCTTGAACGTGCGAGTGACCGCGAAGGCTAGACCCGAAAATACAAACGTAACATTACGGAGTAGGGCCTCTGTACCCAACAGTGGGTAGTTTGATATTGACGTTTCATTTATTACCTACAACCCGTTGGGAGGCCGTTTCTTCAAATAGCAACTGATCGTTTCTTTAGGTATGGTTTGTGGTTTGAACACTGATTGGAAAGTGGTTTGACGAGAAACGGTTTATTATGTGACATTTATGACTCACTTTCGATCTTAAGCCCATTAGTTATTTACTAGCGGAAACCCGCGTTATTGTTCGAAGACATTTCGGGCGTACATACAAGTTTCATTAAAAAATTTGAAAATATCGAACTGTCCATTTGGCCATGGTATCAGAAATCCAAATTATAAGAAGAAATGAAATAACATGTGTCTAAATATATTTATTACATTGCAAATAATTAAAAACTTTATCTATACACCATATGGTGTGTAACTACTTGAACACGAATAATGATGCCTAAGGAGATAAAAATATCATTTATATAATGACATTTTGTTTTTGATTATTCCATGTAATATAATAATATAACAATATATCACCGTATTGTGTTTCTAAATTATGAGTCATATCTCATTACGGTTATTTATTTGTCAGAATAACAAGACTGGAATATCATAAAATGAATTTACTAACCGAATGTTTTATTGAGTGCAGCCATTCGGACTGTCATCTTCACATCTTCATTTCAGCCTAGCATGACAATATTTCTGTATAAATCGAAAACACTCGGTGATTCAGAACAATAAATATGATTTAATCTGCACAAATATCTTTGAATACGTTTCGCATATAATTCAAACTCTGAAAAATTTACTTCGTATTCGATCAGGATTAAATGCATTATGCTGAAAAATACTGTATATCATATACAAAATATCTAAGGGGTTTTATAAGGTAAGTGACCAACCTTACTCTCAGATTTCATTCAGCCGCCGGAGGGCTTCTGACCAGGCTTAACGACTAATATCTATCGACATTAACCGGGACCAACAGCTTGACGTGCCTACCGAAGCACGTAGATGTTTGTAAATAGAAGTCAGAATGGCCACCCATCCCAAACATGACCGTGCACAAGATTGCTTAACTTTTGGTATCTCTACCAAAGCGCTGCCACCACTGCGACACAAGCACCTCTACCTACTCTCACTAACAACAAAATGGAACTTACTATATAACTGTACTAATAACCGCAAAATATCATTCGTGTAAATCTCGTACCCAGTAAAATGTTGTGTAACACGCTTCCCGCGAAAGTAACGTTGATGGTGGCAAGATCCGCGTGTGATAATAAAAGGTACAATGTAATTTCTCGGAAAACAATGCGAGTTAAATAAACATTTTTACCGCAAAGCCTACGGGATGGATTACCTGGAATAAGGAGAAAGTAATGTGTCGACAGTGCCTCTCCGAATTTATCGTGCCGCGGGACTCTTAACGTAAAAAACATACACGGCTTTTACTTTTCACGTGACTTCGACACAGTGGATTCTGAATCAGTAATGTCACGATTAAAAGTTTAGATGACATTTTCTAACCAAGGAAAACCAAACCGGGTGATGGTAATAATCGAATTGACTTGATATTTGACGTGATATTTCATTTCTCAATTTAGTGCTCATAAAAAAATCGACGAAAGTTGGCGTTATGCGCCGCCTAGACACATTCGAAACGAAAATTGTTTGCATACGTTTTGACACATACGAAGCAATTAGTAAGCGGGATTACGCGCGATGTGCAACCGATTTTTCACTTAAATGTGTCTAGGCGACGCAGACTACGATAGTACAATTGGACTGGGTAGCTATTAAGGGGGTGCACAGTAGCATTTTCTCTTTCTAGTTCTTTCAACCTCAAAGAATAGAGACGAAAAATTTAACCCGCTAGTTATGAGTATTAGGATCAAATAATAATTATCTCTTATAATAGGAAGATCATAATAATTTTTAAGATAAGCAAATACAAGGGGAAGCTAATTAAGGGAAAGTTAATATAGATTTTGGGTTGAGGCTTCTGTATTCACTCATCTTATGTCCGATGTAATAAGACGTGCGAGTTTCACGATGTATTGTGCCATGATTGGAATTTTATAGAGTTAATAAATGTACTTATGCTTTATATTATTCTATTTGCACGCCATGCGGGTTTAGGAAAAATTTGTTTCCGTGCATCGCTTCAAGTCAGAACAAATACTCACAGAGATACGAAAAAGATAAAATGGGTCTAAAGTCCATATTTTGTCAGATAATGTGGGTGTAAAGTCCATATTCCATTACTGCTGTTATCAAAATTTATTCTGATATGATTAAACAAAAATATGATGCAATAAAATATATTCAGTCAGTCATCATTAGTCACATTAAAAAAACTTTTAACCAGTAAACCTAGGTTGAAATTTAAATCCTAGGAAATTTTGCATATTTCTGATAAAACCCCTGTTAATTAACGCAACTGTTAAGTGAAATTTGGATAATTCTGACCTTATTAAAGGCTGATTTTTCAATTGCCAGAACAGTTATCAGACTATGAAAAATAAGCCTAAATAAATTAAAACATTCGTTTTTACCTTCCGCTTAATGCAGATTGACTTATAGAATCAGCCATCTTGGAATGTCATTGGACTGTTAGCGCTATCTGCCTATTGAAAAATCGGCACTAAAAGGCCGCGTTACAAATGTTACGCACAAATCAACGCAAAAGTTGCAATGTATTTTCTTAATGCTAAGGTCGTACGTTATCCTTCCAGTGACCTACACACTTTCACGCCAAGTGTTGACAAGACATTCTCGTGACTACGTGACATGACGGGACTCTACCCTGTGTGACGTGTTCTTTATTTTTGTTTGTAATGCCACTACCGCTCATGTCGATATTGCAAACAATCGTTTCAGATAAAACTTGTGAAATAGCGGCAAAAGAAAGGCTGCTATCATAAATCAACCGAAAGTCGTTCACTTGTGCTGACACCAGACCATCTCCAATAGGCATGATGACACCTATCTTAAATATTTTCAAGACCATGACGTTTAAAATACATAGCCCCTATGAAGTTAATACTACCTTTTTAAACACACAAAATTCTATAAAAATTCGATCAATTGACTCCGATTTCTGATACACAACCGTGACGTCACATTCCATACAAAGTTTATGGAGGCAGACCGTTTTGACAGATAATAACGAGTATATAGACGATTGGTGGTGTCATCTAGCCTATTTCCTATTTCAAATGTTTACACACAGCGTGCATTTAGTTTGATATTGCAACATCAGAGTTGGCAATTATCTTTTCATAAAGATCGCGAAAAAGATTGTGTGTTTCAGGGATTTACAATTCATTTTTTTTAAAGCCACTTAAGTCGTTAATGCTTGGAGTTGACGCTTCAGCCACTGATAAAGACGGTACACAAAAGAGGCAATACAAATTACGGATTCGTGACCCTTATCACAGCCGACGGCTCGTCAAAATATGCTCTAAGCCTAACCATTTACAAGGTGAATCTTCGTAAAAATATTCTTCCGTTATGTGAGTATAAATCGGAATTTCGGGGAGGTTGGATCAGTTTTGAAGGGCAGTCATGTTTCATTGATTTAAGTAGGACCCGGTCACACGGGCGTGGTTTAAAAGTACGCTATAAATTTTCTGTGGCTTTTTTGTCTGTGGGTTGACCGTTTTCGTCTTTAAAGTTTCACGTTGATTAAATTCGATATTGTGCTTCTAAACTGAGACACCTGAGTCCCAATTCAATACGAATTACGCGCCTTAAAGGTCTTGGAATGGAACATACCTAGATGATATTCGAACATTCGTTTACACGGCAACGCTTTTTTATCCGACAGAAGGTATGAGCGTGGGGAACTTAAGGCGTGAAGACGCGAAAAAAGGGCGACTAAGGGAGGTTACATACGAGCGACTAGCTGCATATCAGTGATAGTTTGCAATATAGACGACGGTCGATAAAAATGGTCGATAGTCTCTGTTCGCTGGCTTCTACATTTGAACTTGCACGACGTTCCCGTTCAAAGAAGTGCAGACACTTATACCTGCGCAAAATGCCAACGGAATCGCAATGTGTAGTAATATACAAACGACAGTATCAATATCTTCTTACGACTGCAGTAGCGAATACAGTTTGCAGTAATCGACTAACGATTGAAATTGGGCATCAATGTCATAATGCAAATCGTCGATCGTCGCTTCCTACTCTTGCAAGCAATCACCGACAGTATAATTTATCTGTGACCTAGCGGGCTAGTTTATTTGTGAAGTATGTTATTAAAAGGCGTTGACTGAAGGCAAATAAAAAGCGCCCGTGTGATTTAAACATTTCTTACATTCTCAGTATAGGTAAGTACCTAAAACTGGCGGGCTTCTGTAGATAAAACTTATTTCTTTTGTTTCATGCCTCGTATTCCGAATTCTTACTGGCCAGCGCTCGTCCTCGAACGAATAATGTCAATCTTCATCTACGGTTTGACGTTTCACACGAATGCTTCCCGTTTCCAGATACAGTGAGCGTCAAAAACGTGGTGGCAGTTTAGTACCATATCAAAATAACTAATTTTGACGACATCAATAGATTGACAAGGAGAACGCTCAAATGATATTTTTGACATGGTTCTGTGTGCGACTATATTTT
Source organism: Pyrausta despicata (assembly GCA_963921415.1). Taxonomy (NCBI): domain Eukaryota; kingdom Metazoa; phylum Arthropoda; class Insecta; order Lepidoptera; family Crambidae; genus Pyrausta; species Pyrausta despicata. Next base: position 12,349,447 of record OY992861.1, on the reverse strand, counting down.
TGACGTTGACTGTACCTACCACAAAGGTACCTTTACGGAATTCGTCAGTCTTACTTTGGAATATTCTTTCACGTAGTTTTTATGATTTAGCGCGATAAGAATTCACGTTGCGAACTTGAGGTAATAAAGTAATACTATTTCAGTAGAACCAATAGTATTAATTTTATAATTTAATACTATATTATTGCTAAGCCAATGTCTGGCCAATGGGTGGCCGAGTGGTTAGACACACGGGCCGAATCCCCATGGACGTTGGTTCGATCCCCGCCTCGGGCATTTGATTTTTCAATAGCCAGTCAGCGCAACAGTCAGATAAAATTCCAAGGTGGCTGATTTGAAATGCTAATGCAGAAAGTCAAAACTAAAGTCATCTTAAATTCGGCCGATATATATTTATAACCCGACAGCCATTTACCTATCCGACTATTGAAAACTCTGCCCATAATGGAATGCAAAACAAAATAACACTGTTTAGCATAAACATTTCATGTGGCATTTCAATGTTATTTTCTGATTTCCATTTTATGTTATTGAGTTGGTTTGTTGCTCGCATCTCTCCAAATTAACCTCTTGTATGTTTCCAACTTTGAAGTTGGAAAATTCCAAGTTTCATAACTGGTGGTACCTGAACAGGTGGGACGGAGTTTACCAGAAATGTTGTTGCAAATTTAATTACAAACAAAAGTTTGAATTTACAAAATGTTTTATGCTGTTTCACGTGTGATGTTCCGGAGTCTGAAGATAAATTTAAGTATTCACACGAGGATTAAGTTGAAATTTGTTACTTAAACATTGTAAGTATTTAAATTAGACATGGGCCGAGTAGTGGTTTTACCGAGTACCGAGTATTACTCGGTTTAAAGCCGAGTACCGAGTACTCGGCCGAGTTACTCGGTTTAATTTGAGGTCCTAAAACAAGGCCGCAAAGCGCTGCCAGCAATACCTACTCACTGTAATTTTGAATTAATAAATCATGACTTCACTAATCAACATAATACGTGTATGTATTTTTATTTTATGATATATCCCTTGAACTACACACAGTTTGTAGATCCGCAACGGCTAATTAACCAATAGGAATTGATGAACGCCCAGGGGCTTGTTCATTTACTTAAGTATGTGGTCATTTAGGTACATACTTTAATTCCTTCAGTTGGCCACTAGCAAAATTATTCCAGACGTGCTGTTTATTAAATTTACATAACCGAGTACTCGTCACTTGAACCGAGTTATTCGGCCGAGTGCAAGTACCGAGTACGCCAAGTACCGAGTACTAACCGAGTACTCGACCCATCTCTAATTTAAATATTTATTTCATCCCATCTATTCGAAAAAGACGATTTTGGTCGCCTTTAAGTGCGCCCAAAGGTGATGCTTCTAAGCGACATAGGTACTATTACTCTACTCTTTGCCACAGACTGTCCAGCGGGCAGAAATGAGATTTTGGTCCTCTTTATTGAAATAAGTGCGACCAAAAATTCTTTTGCTCGCACTTATTGAATTTGGAACATCTTAGAGTTTCCCGCCGAACGCAAGAGACTGGCTGGTTAGACGGCACGTCCGTCGACCATCGCCCCGCCCGCCGCCGCCGCTGGCAACTGAGTAAAAAAAAAACGCGCGAACTACGGCCCGCGTTTTCATAAATTTTCACATTCAAGTTCTTGGTTTTGATAAATTATATAAATATTATTATTCAATAATTAAATTTTATTAAAACTGAGCCGCTTTTTATTTTCTCATAGAGGGTGATGAAAAGTAGAGTGTATCATTTGGACGCAAATATATTTTTGGCTCGGGCGACGTACTTTGAATCCCTCGCTTCGTTCAGGATTCTATTCTAGAATCCCTCGCTACGCTCGGGATTCTACTCTAGAATCCCTCACTTCGCTCTGGATTCAAAAAAGCGCCCTAGCCGTAAAAATATTATTTTGCTTCCTCATGATACAATCTACTATTGTCGACCTAATATTTCATTCCACTTCTGAACAAAAGTGTCATTTAAATAAACACCCATGTTATTGTTTCTATATTTTAAGCAGTAACAATGCTTTCTTTATCCATGTGTTAAAAATGATAGTCAAAATTAGTATCACTTTATAAGTCATGTATATGTTATATAGACCTGTATTTCGTTTAATTGTAAATCTGTTGCCTGATATCGATGGCCCCAACGAATAAACGTGCAATCGAAAAACGACAACATTTCAAGAAAATTAAAAAACGTTTGGAATGGCATAACTTTAAACAGATAAAAAATTGAGAAATATAATATATAATCAAATAAAAGGTAAAAAAATATATCTTTCAGCTCATACACTTAATCTTTAAAAAATATTATTAGTTTACTACATATTTAAGAAAAACCGTATAAAATTATTGTTTTAGTGAATAATATGTGTCTTGTTAACAGTATTGTATTACTGCACGTTTATTCGTGTCATTAATGAAGCTTTTAACAAGTGTAGTGAAATGTTGCATGGATATTCTATGTAAATATTTTTTTTCCTGAGCTGTGCTCTGGCCGTTTACACACTTATTCTTGTTAGATTTGTTGCTTATACATGTTTGTAAAGATAAAAACCCGTATATTTGTGTAAACAAGAACGATTCATTATTAATGCAAGATGACTTTATTAGTTCATGGTAAAATAATGTTAATGAGCTGATATTTTTTGTTTATAGGGTCAATAAAAAAAGATTGTTACTAAGTATAATTATTTTTAATTTATCGAATTTAAAACAAAGAAGGTACCTTTAGGTTTATAATTCCTAAAAAAAACAAAAAAATCAAACCGAAAACAACCAATGAGAGGGTAAATTCTCCTCGTCACTATCGTTGGTAACTAAGATGGAATTTAATGGCACTAGATTTTTATAAAAACCCTGGTAATGGTTTGGTATGGCTCCAGAGTCGCACAGACTTATTAAATCTCTAGAGGTATACAAAGGAATATTGTTTAGCATGTAGGAGGTATGGGTAGCATTCCATTGTATGCGAGTTTTAGGTTTTCAGCGTCTTCTATAGGTTCTTCTCGTCGTCTTCTTGACTTAGTCCTCATGATAGCTTGCATCTCTCGTTTATTATTTCGAGATTTATTTACATTTTGTTTTAACCTGACGTTTCGAACCCTTTTCAGCGTCCGTGGTCACAGGTAGACTAAGGTGTTAGTTGTCATTACATAGTTTGAAAAAATTTTAAACTACCATCACTCAAAAATGTTAAGTTACGTTCCTATCCACACAAAATGAGCTAACAGTATCTTGAGGTCTTGCAGTGCGGGGTCGAGCTTGAGTCTTGGCTAAAACAGGATCCCAAGCTGGTGGAATTTTCCAACCATCTTCTCTATTAAAATTAGGGTGTCTTCTAATTTCAATAGCCTCACGGAGCATACGAGGAAGAAAACGACGTTCTCTTGCGAAGACGTGCAAAGCGTATGAAGTGGTTGGGTTTATCTAATGCGTGTTCACACACTGCAGACTATGTTCCGTTTATGTTTAACGTGGGCTATATGTTCTTTAATCCGTACGCTTATACTACGCTTTGTTTGCACTATGTAGGAGAGTCCGCAGTCACATTCCAGTCTGTATACCCCTGCGTCTTGAAGAGGTATGTTACACTTGACCGGTGGTAAGAATTGGTTGATCTTCTTAGGCGGTTTGAAGTAAGTTTTGATTGCAGCACGCTTCAAGATGTTTCCAATTTTGTCAGTGAGACCCCTCAAGTATTATTACCGTAGTACGGCAGGTTGGCGGTCGACTGTATGAACTTTCGTCCGTGGTCTGCAACGGCGTGGTACTGGTAGCTGGTTGTCCCGTAGTACCTTCCTGACATGCTGAAGCTCAGCAGCCAGGTGTTGGTCGTCACAGATACTCTTCGCTCTCTGAAATAAAGTTTTGCCCACGGTAGCCAACTGTCTAGGATGATGGTGAGAAGCACCATTGAGATATTTGTCAGTATGGGTTGCTTTGCGGAAAACTGTGTGACTAAGAGATTTCTTATCAGATTCCTTATAAGTAAAACATCTAAGAAAGCTAGCTGATTGTCTGCCTCAATTTCCATAGTAAATTGTATTTTCGGATGTATGGAATTTAAATGATTTAGTAAAACAGAAACTAAATTGGTGGGTAAAATTGTGAAAGTATCATCTACGTACCGTTTGTAAAACCTAGGTACGTAGAATTTATTGTCCCACAGTAAATAACCAGATGTAAGGCAATGTTCCAATAGTTCTGCATATTCTAAGGGCATATTACATTCAGCCAACTTCCTCTTTGTTATTTCAATGCAGTCCTGGACTGGTAAACTTGTAGACAAGGACTGTAGATCAAAACTAACCATAGTTTCATCATCGGCTAAGCGTAGGTGTTTGACTTCGCTGATGAAATGGTAGGAATCCTTCACATGCGCTGTAGTTGTTCCTCTCAGGCCAGATAGTGTCCGTGCTACGTGCCAGATACAACAGGCTCACGATTGGACGGAGCGGGACATTTGGCTTGTGAATTTTCGGCAACCCATACATTTTAGGCGGTCTTGCACACTGCACACTTGTGTATTAATTGTTTATCATCTAGACTTAAACATTCACTGTATTTTCGCACTAAGTCGCCGGTTTTCTTTAGAACTTTGTTGGTTTGGTCGGTCTTTACTCGTTTATATGTTTTTTCGTCCGACAGCAACTGTGACATTTTAAATTTTGTAGTCCAATGTATCCATTACCTCGGTAGCATTTCCCTTATCTGCGCGGAGTATAGTTACTATACTATACTCCGATGTCCCGCGCATCTTACATTTTTCGCCCCCGCTTCACCCCTTGTCTATACTAACGAGCGATCGCAATAGACACTATTGGAAAAGTATCCGTTTATTAAACGGTTACTAGCAATAACATAATAATAATTAGCAAAGAATATTAGGGCTGTATACATTACAAAATTAGAAAAAACAAGACAAATTAGTAAAAGACAATGGAATAGATGTAATTATTATGTTCAAAAATATGCCGTCTGCAATGAGGCATTACGGATAAAAGTAGCTTGCTTTCTTACACGAATAATCGTGTAAGAGTTATTACGTAAAAGCAAGGATAGTAACGAGCGGCAGATTAATTTAGCACGTTTTTTCTGGAGAACTCAAAGACACAAATAATATGCAATAGGCGCATGTTTGGTTATTCATGTGATAAGTATTTTTTTTATTCCGTACAATAAACGAATATCGTGCTATAAAAGCCTTATTTTAAGTCCAAATTATTTAAAAAAAATTACATAGGTGTATCATTATACCATACAGATAAAGAGCACGAAAAAAAAAATTTGGGTAAGAGCTCTTGCACGTTTATTCGTTGGGGCCATCGATATGTACAAATAAATAAATAAAATGCATTTTAAAAATAATTCTTAAGTCTTGATAAAAATATAGAAAAATGTTTTAAATATGTCTCCACGGACTCATAATTCTTTCTTATAATACATCTCATCTCCACATAAACATTTTACATTACACTTATTACATTTCATTTTCCCTGGAAAAGTCGCAAAAGACCTTAAGCCTCAATTTCGTGCCTAGAAGAGGTCGCCAGAGAGATAACCCTAAATTTTGTATGAAAAATGATACAATTGTCTAGATACGAGACGCAATCGCAAAGTCTGGTTATGTCGTTGGAACTAAGTAGGTCCAAGTGAACATTGTCGTGGCTGTGGGTTCAGTATACGTTAAATATTTTTATTTGTATTACTTTAATATGTACCTATCCGTAGATAAGTACGTATTAAAATAATAAAAATAAAAATATCGAAATAATAAATATCAAAAAAATTCTAAATTACTTTGTTATTTTTAGTTTATATCAAATTATTTTAAAGTGTATTTTTTTTAATTTTTTCTTTGTAAGAACCATTCCAAGCCAAATAATATCAAAGAAAAATTTACAAAAATTGTCCAGGCGTTCTTGAGTTATGCACTAACCAACACATTTTGTGATACATTATTTTTTTATATTACAAGATAATGGTTCATTTGTCTATGGATCCTTGAAGTGGACGTGCAGAGGGTCAAGTCGGCAGCCGACTCAGATTTATAGAGCCTCCGTTTGGCAGGATTTGCTCTCTGTCCACCATGAAAGATTTATGTACTGACAATATAATATCTTCGCCTCGGTCATCGCTTCCGTATATTGAAGCATGGATGTGCGCATAATGTAAGACACATAAAAATGGTTCAGGGAAAAAGATTTCGTCGTAGTCTTTCTTTCTTTGTAAGGATTACGGAGATCGAGTGGAATAAATCATAGAATGCACATTTTTTTAATACTTCACATCCAAGCAAAGCTAAAATGAATAAAGAGAAAATTAGCATGTTTATTATCTCACTGTATGTATTTTCGTTTACCATTAGATATATAGATAACACTTTATTGCACACCACAAAAATAATAAAAAATCAAAATACAAAAAATGCACTATTTAGGCGGTCTAAACGCTAAGAGCGATCTCTTCCAGACAACCTTTGGGTTAGAATATTGTTAATTACAGGAAGGGGGAGTTTTTTGTAAATGATGAACATTAGCAACAAATTAAAATATATATTAGGTAGGTAGATTAATTAATCTATTAAATCGTACAAGTGTATATAAAATCTAAAATCACACAGACATTTGATAAGATAAATGGAATTTTATTGAAAACCAGGGACAAAGGCCGGAAGATAGTTCCGATCAAACTAGCATGTCATGCAATGTTACTGTTTTAACCGGTTGACCGTCAACAGTAACTAGAGTACGCCTCAAATGTGCGCAGGTTATTTCAATTACTTTGTCAGTTTTTTTTTTATACCCACATCGAAAAAGAGGGGCGTTATAAGATTGACCCCAATGTCTGTTTGTGTGTGTATATTGTGTTTGCGTTTCTGTATTTCTATGTTTTTGCCGCATCGTAGCTCCCGAATAGAGATACCGATTTCAATAAAGCTTTTTTTGTTCGAAAGATTCTTTTATCACAATGGTTCTTAGTTACAACTGGTCAAAATCCGTCTTGCCGTTGAACCTCATCAGCTGTTTTCCTTGCTCATTCGGGTTTTTCACCTGCAAAGTTAGTTTTTATTATTATTTGGAGACAATAAATGCTATTACATTTTTCAAACCACGCCCCCGCCAAAGGCCTGCGCTTAACAGTAACTGTGTCCTGTCAAGACTCGCTTTTAAATCGTTAAGATGCATTCAGATTAACCCCGCTTGGTCGCTCAGAGACCCTCATTAGAAAGTAATTCTGCAAGGACCACGACAAAGCATTAGGGTCGCCACAAGCAAATGGCTTCGTTCCGCCACAGAGGAAAGATAAAAAAAAACATAAATAAGTGTTCCTTACCACTTTTTACAGTTACAGACGGTTTTTCGCGCAGGCAAATTCAGACTTCAGATTCAAACTTCTTTATTTGCTTGGAAAGTGGTGTACATTTTAAAATTACCAGTCGGCCAGTTGCTGGCATACAAATGTTTAGCGTTCCATATTTAAATAATATTGTATGAATAATAATGTGAAATTTGATATATTACAATGGTATTTTTTTTAAAAGGATCATGACCGTTTTCGTCCTCACCCACCAACAGAAATGAACTGGTATTTAAATGGTAGATCTCATTATGTAGTACGGCGACATCGAGCAAATCGATGGGGTTTCCGTGATATGCAATGTTTTGTGCAGACATTTTGCATATAAAATGTACTGACTTTTCCTAACCTTTTCGATTATTGACCTACTATTTTGATAACTTTGTAAGACTGGATTTTGCTTATTTACCGAAATGAAAAAAAAACATGTGATAAATGTTTTAATCGTCTGTACTGAAACTAATTTTGTATGGAAGTAATAAAAAACTTAACAATTTTTTCTGAATTACTTATTGATTTTTATGAAAATAAATATTTTATTTAAGTAATGCAAAACTAAAGATCACATCTATATTAATTTGATTTCTATTGGTGGGTTGTGACGGTGCTCATATATTTTTGGTCATGATCTTTTCAAGTCAAATTAGAACATTTAAAATCAAAAATAATAATTATAGTCCTCCTGGCCGATTCCGACCACGGCGGCCAATCTCAACAGAGATCAGCCAACAACGTAGGAGATATTATAGAGCACAAGTGTCAGCGCATTACACAGGTGCACTCACTGTTCCATCACTCTCAAATATTGGTGAAACGGCAATCCGACATGACCGGGGAGAGCTCAGGCGCAGGACAAACGGCTTAACGTGCTTTCCAAGGCACGGGGGTACAACACCCCCAACTTCCCGACTGTTTTTGAGAAATTCATGGCAGAAAATCTCAGAAACAATTTTGGCTCGAACCCAGGACCTCTCGGATGTAAGGCAGAAACTTTGCCACTACACCAACGAGGCAGTCAAATCAAGAAAATCAAAAATACACAGTCAATCTACACTAATAATATTATAAAGCTGAAGAGTTTGTTTGTTTGAACGCGCTAATCTCAGGAACTGCTGGTTTGAATTGAAAAATTCTTTTTGTGTTGAATAGACCATTTATTGAGGAAGGCTATAGGCTATATAACATCACGCTGCAACTATTAGGAGCGAAGAAATCATGGAAAATGTGAAAAAAACGGGGAAAATTATTCATCCTTGAGGGCTTCCGTTGCGTACGCTGCGAAAACTGTTCAAGATACCAAAAATATTTGTATGAAAGAATTATTTCTCTTAAAACGATCTAAAAAAATGTCTGCGACAGTATATGTCTATCTTTTAAGATCAAGTCACTAGAACCGTCTTAGTGGTAATCAAATTTGGCCGAAATTAATGCATTATTTGTTAAGAGCTGTATCAACGTAATAATATTAATCTTTATCAAAATAAATGTGTTGTAGATTAAGAGTATTTAATTGTGAACAAAAATATATTAGACATCACTTAATTTCAATGAATATCTTAGAAGATATTACAATATTAAAATAACACCGATATAAAATTCACCCGCGCCGCGTCATATCTTCACGTCGACCCTGCCGCAGTGCCTAAAAAGCCGGTTGTTTAACCAATGCGTCTTACCAGTCTTAACCTACGGAGCCGAAACATGGAACATGACAGTCAAGCTGGCTCTTCGACTACACGTCACTCAGCGTGCTATGGAAAGGTCTATGTTGGGGATCTCATTAAGGGATAAGATCCGGAACGAGGTCATACGACATAAGACTAAGGTAACTGATGTTGTCCAAAAATGTAGCAAGCTAAAGTGCCAGTGGGCTGGCCATATCTGTCTCAGAACCGACGAGAGGTGGAGCAGGAAGGTTCTTAAATGGAGACCACTCTTAGGTAAACGTAGTGTGGGACGCCCCCCGGCTAGATGGACAGACGACCTGAAGAAGGCAGCTAGTAGTGACTGGATGCAAAGAGCGGGAGATCGTGCGCTGAGGCGGTCCTTGGGGAAGGCCTATGTCCAGCAGTGGACTGTAACAGGCTGATACGATGAATGACCTGGTGACCACGTATAATAATCTGGGACGAATGTGCCATGATCCATAGAGCTCAGGTAGAGGGTCTAGATAGGACTCTTAGAGATATAAGAATCTGTGATAAAATCATCATCATAAAATTACTGTTATGTTTGCAGGGGACTTTCGACAAACTGTACCAGTAATAGTAAGAGGAACAAGGGCAGACATTGTAAGGTCTTGCCTTAAAAATACCCCAATATGGAAGTTTGTGAACATCTTAAAATTAACTACAAATATGAGAGCACATTTGGGGAGAGGTAGAAATAGTCCTCCAGGCCGATTTCGACCACGGCGGCCAATCTCAACAGAGATCAGCCAACTACGTAGGAGATATTATAGTGCACAAGTGTGAGCACAATACACAAGTGCACTCTCAAACTGCACTGTTTCATCACTCTCAAAGTTCGGTGAGACGGCAATCCGACATGACCGTAGAGAGATCAGGCGCATGACCAACGGCTTAACGAGCGAACCGAGGCACGGGGGTGTAACACCGCCAACTTCTCGACTCCGAGCAGTTTTTGAGAGATTCATGACAGAAAATCTTAGAAACAATTTTGGCTCGACCTGGGATTCGAACCCAGGACCTCTTGGATGTTAGGCAGAAACTTTGCCACTACACCAACGAGGTAGTGGTAGGGAGGTAGTCTCACTTTTCCTTCAATGTTACTTTTAATAGAAGACGGGAAAGAACCTCACTTTGAAAATAAAATTGCAATTGAACGAGATTAAGGATTAAGAGTGAGTAACATTGAGGACTTTATATCGAAAGTTCACCCTGAAATAAGCGAAATAGAAAATAAAGATCATTAATGGATGTGTCAAAGTGCAATATTGGGAGTGAGAAACTGTAGCGTAGACGAAATTAATTAAATAATTATTTGAACACAAGTGGCCTTCCCCCATATTCCCTTATTAAAAATAGGCGCCCCAATAATTATACTTAGAAATCTTAAACCACCGGGACCCGACTTCAAATCTAATTTCTTCGCAATATGTAACGTGATGGTTGCAATAGTTTAGACTGGTTTAGCAGTTGGTCAAACAGTGCTTATACCTCGCACCTCAATGATTCCAAATTATTTACCTTTTAATTTTAAAAGAATTCTATTTCCTTTTATGCTATCTTTGACCGTTACAATTAACATTAAATCACAGGGGCAAACATTTAAACACATAGGAATTAATTAACGTCAAGACTGCTTTTCACACATATGTCGCGTTGTCATGATCAAACCTACAAACGCGTTGCGGACAAAACTAATATGTTCTTCTGACACAAGAAAGTAAAACGAGAAAAATAATTAACGCAGAAGTACTTTAAGCTAATTATGTTCTTTTAAAAAATTAAAAAATAAATTGTTTAAAATAATAACAAAAAAAAATTTGCAAAAATAAAATGATGCCCAAAATAAATTTTCCACGCGGACGAAGTCGCGGGCACAGCTAGTACAGCATAAAATCATCCAGGAACAACTGGAAAGCTAGTGATATATTAGCTTCGAAGATAAAAAAACGAATGAGTTCATTAAACTTTATTTTCTTTACATTTTGTAGTATATGCTGTATGCATGTAACAACGTGTATTATATGATTGCAAATAGAAAGATAAAATATTTATGATTTTCTTCGTTTCATTTGAAATATTGTAAAAGCATAACAATAATCTCGACTCAAGCCTAAGAGTTTCTTAGAATAATACTGGGGATACAGACTTCTTAGAAAAAGTTATTTATTGAAGATAACTATTAAACTTAAAACAGCCTAGGGCTTACAGATTACGAGAAATTTCCATTTATTGCATGGAAAGTTCCCAGAAATAACAAAAACTTTGAGAAGAAATAAGTAAAACGTTTCTGTAAGAATATTATTAAATCTCTCGCAGTTAATTTTCTTGTTAACAAAAAACAACTACGTATCACTCAATATAACCAGACCTCGCGCAATTTTGAGTATGATGTAACTTTGTTGGCTAATCACAAATAAATCAAAGCAAATTTCGTTATTATATAATAACCGGGTAGGTTAGAATATTTTCGGATCCTTCTACCTACATTAGAACTTTCAAGGTTGCAGCTTTTGCAGAAATGACCTAACTCAATCGTTGAAAAAGTACGTCTTAAGCTAAGTTAAGACTTGGCTATTTCAACACGGCAACAACTTCCATTTTGTAACGGAAAAAACGACCGAAACCGCGGTACGGGGCTAATTAGGAATCACGGCAGTCCTTTTTGAACGGACCAAACAATCTGTATTTGGATAGAAAATGTAGCAGAAATGTGGAACGCATTTTTAAAGGGTTTCAAGGAAAAATCAGTGAGGCAATGAAGAAAAAGGCAAAAAAATCTAACAGGATTCAGGATAAATCACGCGTCCCTTTTAAAGGATCGACGTATCTGGAATTCTGGAGTAAATATGGAAAAAAAATATTTTGACTGTATTGTATTAGGTTAATTTATAATTAATTCAATTTCAATTTATTTATTAAAAACACGCGCAAGCTTACAGATCAAGTCCAAAACTCTTACAGGTCAATTATAACATAAGAAATCAATAAATATCAAGTCAAATAACATAAAACAAATATTCGTTGTAAGTACACACAAATAAAGTAAAAAATAAATTTTATTTTATTTTATTTGTTGACGTGACAACGTCTTAAATTAGGTTGTGGCTCGGAGTCACTCATGAAAAAGTGTAACGCCCGCTCACGTCTGTTACGATGAGTCACCGAATGAGAGAGATTCCCGCCGGACCGGCGAATACCTTGCGTCTCTCTCCCACTCAAACATGATCGGTGTCACGTAAAATCTTCGCCCGTAAAACCGACTTTACAGGCAACCATTTTTATTTATTTATTAATATGGGTTCGCTCTTGACATCATTCTCCCTCTAAGGGGTAAAGAAGATGTCGACGATGTAGCGAGCTTACCCAGAAAATTATATTAATTATATGTTAATGATACTAATTTAGTTAAAAATGATTCGCTTAAAATATGGTTAAATTGGCTCATAAGGAACGGAACGAGCGTTACGATGCTCTTTTGCACACATTGTGAAAAAATTGTGAGCAATATTATTTTGAAATGTACTGTGCCAGCGTTTGAAGGTAGGAAGAAAATATAATTCTGCTGAATAAATTACAGTTCAGCCGTATTCTGTTACACTATGGTATGGAATCTCAGAAGAATAGTGTCGTTAAGAAAAGTGGCGTTTGGCCGCTTGAGTCCCAGCCCCGGGTAAGTCTCTGGCATCTCATTTAAAACTGCATATTTTCAGGTACTGATAACGTACTCGTATAACAGCAACGAAAGCAACGAAGACAACTAAACTATCTATTTTGGTAACTAAACGAATGATCAATTCCTCTTATCGAACATAGCAAAATCGTAATTGAACCGCCTGTTAGTTCTAATCACGAATATTACAATCAGGTTATTCATTCCCCCGATCATCGGGTTAGAAATGGAAACACTAGGTTTCTTAAATTAATAACGCTTGAAAAAAAACACAATACCATTCACCCTTCATGATTTGTAAATAGAAAGAACGAGTAAGTGATAAAATTTTATTTCACTTTAGCAAAGTTAAATCCTGATAAATGTACATTATAAATCATTTCAATAACTTAATTTCAGATCAAATAGCAACTTTTCGTAGTGCCTAAATTAGCATAATCCTTTGAAGCGATTTATTTGGTACACCGAAGGGGGATTTCATACAATAATTCCGAATAGTGAATATATCTTTGCTATTTCTCGCTATCTTCTACTATCTAAGATCTCTAAACAAACAAAAAAACTTCACCTTGCATTATTACAATAATTATTTATAAGTTTTATTTTACACACTCATCTACACGTTGTACTTTTAGCTGATTACCGCTTAGTTATCGGTCTGATAAAATTCACAATACCTGGTTAATACATCTAGAAAGTCGTCATTCGTCGCATGATTTTTTTTTATTTATGTCAGATTACAAATATCCATATAATTTGTGAATAATAATAATAATACATATAAGATTTATTATTTTGATACTTAAGACTACACCGATCTACTATAAAACTCGGGGGTTCGATTCCTCCCCGATGACCGGAGCCGAAAATAATTTTTTAAGTGTTATGTCTTTTCGAAACTAAAAATATATTTTTTAAACATCACATCCATTGATCTGATTCCGTGGTAAGTAGCTAGAGCACTTGTCTTACAGACATCAGAATCAACAGTGGTATTACAAATAAAATTAAATAAATACATGTAACACCCAGACCAGTACAAACAGACATGTTCATTCATGCACACAAATGTTTATACAGTGCGGGGATCGACCCCGCGACCTCTTAGTTAATAGTCAACTTCTTGACCATTACACCAAACTAGTCGTCAAAGATATACATAGGTATTGTTAATTAAATTCCAAATTCATGATTAAGCGACATGATATTGGACTCAATGTCTGAGACATTAGACAATCTACTATGCCAGCAATAATCTTTAGAATGCTGTTGGGGTAGTTCCAACAGCATTCAGCATATGAAGATATTGGAAAAATAAGTATGAAATCTCACAAATCTTTTAACGCATAAAAATAACTTACCCAAATATCTAAAACATTCAACAGCTTTCCAAATCTATAAAATATTGTGTTTATTTCTATTTTAGGAGCAAACTGCGTCGTTTATCCTGTCTATGAAGTGCTCATACCATCCTTTTGTGGGATTTAAAAGGTAAAGGGCCCAGACAAAGTTGATTCACACTAACATTCACAGCTAAACAAGGAATATATTATTAGGTTTTTATGAAATGATCTATGAAATTGCCGTTTTGACTTTTTTGTAACTTTGAACTTGAATATCTTCGGACTTGGTGCGATCTGAAAATTCAACTTAGTCTAAAATGAAAGCTAGGAGAATAGTTTTTAAAAATGTACCTTTTGTTTATTTTGGAATAGTTTGATTTAGCTAGAAAATAAGCTTAATCCATAACATCGACGACACAGCCCCTAGACACCTAATGTTTGATTTTTCTTATTGGATTCATTCTGGCCGCTAGTTGAGGTAAGACGAAGCGGGGGTGCAACGCCGTAATTGGTTAATCCAAGGTTACAATGAAAAATAGTGATGTTCAGTGCATATTTGTCATGCAAGTTACTGTCTATACATATCGATAAATTAAGTTGGTATTATTACAAAAACTATTTGTAAAATGTGTAAAGTTCTTTCGTTTAAATACTGTAATGAATAATATAATATAAAAAATAAATCGATGTTTGTGAAAAAAAAAATGATTTATTAATTACAGATAAATAAATCATTTTTTTTTCACAATCGATTTCTTTTTCATTAAATTAAACATCGCAAAGTTTTTGATACTATATGCCTTTTTGGCGTAATATGTTAGTAAGAATACTCTTACCATAATATTTGGTAACAATAATAGTTAGTAACAAGGTTATCGATACAGGGTGTAAGAACAGAATTCAGCAAACTTTACCATGGTCTCAGACCAGACTATCAGATCCGCGGCTTAGACCGAAAATGACAACTTTAAACTTGTATATCTTGGTCAGTTTTAAAGATAGAAAAAAAAACACAATAATTTTTGTATTATTTTATTTACATATAAAAAAATAGTTTTCGACTCCATTGCTCCGAATCAAATTTGAAATTGCAGTAATTTTATTAATGCGGTCCAAAGTAAATTAAATAAGCCACGCTAAAATTTAATTATTATTAAAATGGATTAATTTTGTGTAAATCCTTCTTACGGTAGGTTTCTGTTGCGCAGTCTTAATAAGGAAGCATAATCTTGTAGAAATATATTTTTGCATGACACTCATCGCTAAATCAACCACATGGTTTGTTATATCGGAGTGAAATTGATGAGAATGTATGTTTGAAAACAGTTCTTCACCAATAAAACTACTTAATGTTTTATGTACCATAATATTTGCTTTGTATAATTGATTATCGGGCATCTGATTTAAATGAGCTTTAATAACTTTTTCACTGCGACTGCAAATTTTAACAACAGTTGGTGAAGGATAAATTAGACCACCTTTATCTCGGTAAGCTATAAGTGAACCCGATAACATACGGGAATCCTGATTTATAGATACCAAAGCACCTATACAAGTCTTGCATTGAATTTTGTTCATTAAGGAACTTGATACAAAACCAGCTATATATTCTACTGCTTTTTCAGAGAACTTGGATAGGGTGATTCTCTCAAGAGCTATATTTAAATCATCCAGACATGGATTTTCTTGCAAATTTACATCTCTTTTGTCATCTAATGTTGTAGTCAAATTGATTCTGTTAAGGCAGATGAACAGTTTAGAATTGAAATTTGTTCAAGAGGTACGCAATTTCCCGTCGATACGTCCATTAGTTCTACGTGAATCAAAGTTTTTTTGTATATAGACTCAAATTGCCGAGGGGTAGGATTGTCATTGCTGCCACCATGTGACCGAATATTTGAAAAAAATAATTCTAAATGATCTTGTGAAATCTTATGAAAAGGAATATATTTTATTAATGCATTTTCTCTATTTACTAAATCATTATACATTTTACATGCGCTTGTGATTGAAATACAAAACCCCAGAAATCCTGTGTACCGAGGAGATTTTATCAATTTAACAAATTTATTATTTTTTTTCGCATCGACAGACAGATTCAATAGAAATCGTTTGCATTCATTTAATCTTTGTAAAATATCTATTGCGTTTTCTTTGTTTATAGCCCTTTTATAGCCGTAGCCATGGACCCTTGAGTCTAAAATATCAAAAAGATCATTAATTAAAAGCAGAAAAGCAGCAGTTTTGTCAACGTTTTGAAAATCAGAAAGTTTTAATTCAACGTTACAAAATTGCAAAGCCGTTGCTACACTGCGACTGAACAGTTGAGCTGCTAATTTAACTTTCATTACATTCTGTTTAAATTGTATGTGAGAAATACGCAATTTATTGGCCAAGTGGAACTGTTCTTTTTCCTGTAAATCATTAAGCATGGTAATGTATTCCCATTTTATTAGTCCCCCGTCATCGGATTTAAATTCTTTATAATATTCAAAGGCGTTTCGTACAAGTTTTAGCATGTGAACTGGATTTAAAAATATAAAATTCTCATTGTTTGTGTTTGTGTGTTTAAAGGATGTTTTAATATTTGATTCCGAAAAATTACATCCCAGTGATTTAGCCATAGCTATATTAGTAGGGCATCCATCAAAGGTAATAGCTTTTATGGTCACTTTATTTTCGTAACACAAATCAATTGCTTGAAGAACCAAATTTTTTTTTTTGTTCGGCATTAGTACCATTGGTTAAGAAGTATCCTATGGGAACTTTGAATTTTTTATTCAGTCCGACAACTAATAAGACTAATGCCTCACCACACTCAGGTGAACAGTCGGTTTGTACGCTACCCCGAAATCCACGTACCCGAAAGTACGTTGGATAGACGGAACATATTCTACTTTTGATTTAATTTTCATTTCGTCAAACACAAGGGTGCCAATCAACTCATGGTCTAATTGAGCAGCCTTATTTCTAAGAGCATTAAAGGCTTCATTCGTGAAACCTGGTTTGCCATCCACAGTTTGGTACCATTTGCTCAACGTTTTAATAGATGGTAAACATGTCTGAAATTTTTTCCTAACGTAGGCGTAGGCTTTTGCAGAGTAAAAGTTAAGAGTCAAAGCGAAAGTCCTCAATTCTGGCGAATATTTTTTTTTTATAGTAACACCTCTTTTTGACTTTAATAATTGTCGTTTTACTAACTCACTGCTGGTAGCCCCGATCTTACTTAGTAAATCTGCGTTTGTTGACGTAATAAGTTTTTGATCTTGCAGTTCTTTCAAAACAGTCTTTAAAGAAGCTATCCTTTTACGAAGGTACCTTGTCTTTTCTCGTAGATTTTTCAACTGTTTGTTTTTATAAACTACTTTATCAGTCAACTCTATCACCCTTCGACATAATCGTTTTTTATACGGCGAATTATATTGTGACGGAGTGCCAGGAAACTTCCTCTTCATGCTCTTTCTTGGTGTAGTAGGCAGAGAAGAGGTACCAGCTCCATCTTGTTCGCAAGTGCTCTGAAATGAATATATGAAAAGTAAATAGCTAATTTATTTAGAGTAAATAATTATTTTTGAAAAGTAATTTAAAAAAAAAACAAGTTATACAAAAAATTTTGTAGCTAGAGAGAATATAACTCACCAAAAGAGGCAAAAACAGTGTTGGTATTGCTGATTTTAACAATCGTCGTCGATTTTTCATCTGTATAAAACAGTCTTCTGTAAAATGGAGTGAACAAATCACACTGTACTTTGATGGAATCCAATTGTCTCGTCTGGTTGCATGGATCCACTTGTCTTTCATATTTCCATCCTTAGGGTACCTACAATTAACAATGCCGTTGTATCATAAATCTTAATAAAAACCAAAAAAATGAAGGCACAGAAAACAAAATTACAGAGTATTAATACAGTTTTTATTAAATAAACTGACAAGAAAAAAACCGCGTTAATAATCTTTATGAATTTATTTATCGATAACAAAAGTGCTACATCACTATTTACACGTACCACGCAAAGTACGCGCAACGTTAGAAAGAAATAGATTAAAAAGCGCAACGGGAAGAACGAGACAGCACGACGACGCAAGGTACATTGTTTAAGAACCAAAACCAGTGAACCGGGATCTGCGTAATTTTACGAAAAAAATTATTGATTATTTTATTTCTCCAAAACAAATAAAAGAAATGGTTACTTACAGATGAAATGTTATTCCATCTTTCTCCATATTTGATGTGGTACTTTTTTACCGCACCATTTAATACTACATTGTGGCATTTTCTTTTCTTTTGCACTGCACTCGCACGTGTTCACAGGTCACAGTAGTGGTCGACACTGATTGAGTATTTCCGCGCGGAGCTTTATATCAGTACTATAAGCCTGATGTGTTGACAGAAGTCTTTCGCCTGATATGAGGTGTCTAGGGGCTGTGTCGTCGATGATCCATAAGCATAAAAATATAATAAAAAAATGTTTTTTTTCGCAAATTTATTCCTCTGCTTCGATACTTGTACAGGAACGGTTCAATCTGTCCTGGACATCATTAAACTAGACTTCACTATCGCTTGCATGGTTTTTTTATATATTTTTTTATATTAAAAAGCAACTCCATTAAAAAAAATTAAAAAAAAATGATTTTTTTTAAACAGAAACTCATGCAATGGGTAGCTTTGGCTAGCCTTACTTATGAAGGCTCGACACAGTTTTTGCCGTTTCTCTAGCACTACTGACACGATGGGACAATTTTTAAAACAATTTTTCTGCACAATCAAGTTTGACATTTCATATCAGCCATCTTGGAATTTTTTGGACTGAGATTCTATTTGATTCAAATGCCTGCTGAATGTCCAGAAAGTATTCCTTTGTTCTAAGGACTTTCTTATAGCGTCGCATACTCTGTGAGCTTGTTCAACTGAGCCATGACGTTCGCTAAAACCGAATTGATGATCTGGTATCACTTTACACTTCAAGAGACTCTGCATGATTCTTTTTAAGAAAAAGCTAAGTAAAAATATAATACGTATACATATACGTATACCAAGAAATTGAAGCCACAGATTACTAAATAGTTACTACGTTGAAGCTAAGGAAGCACGCAAGATTGTTACCAACTACCACCGCCTTAGATACCTTATATTGCCTTTTGAATCTTTAATGCAGACTTTATTTCTACCAACAATAAAAAACAGCGTTGTAAACCTGCCGTGAAAAGAATTACAAGTTCCCTTAAAAAACCTACAATAATACGTTATCTTTATAACATTTTCACATCACTGTCAAAAAAATTCATGGGCATACAGGGTGTTACAAAAAAGGTAGTTGTGCCCGTAAAACTGAACAACTTTCCCAAAGAAACCTAGGCCGAAATCTCAAAAAAAAATTGGACCTACAAAATTGCCAATCAGCTGATCGATTTACTAGAGTCGAATGTTTTTTTGTGAGATTTCAAACTAGGTTTCTTTGAGAAAGTTGTTTAGTTTTACGGGCACAACTACCTTCGGCCATTACCCGCTTTTTTGTAACACCCGGTATATGCCCATGAATTTTTTGACAGTGATGTGAAAATGTTATAAAGATAACGTATTATTGTAGGTTTTTTAAGGGAACTTGTAATTCTTTTCACGGCAGGTTTACAACGCTGTTTTTATTGTTGGTAGAAATAAAGTCTGCATTAAAGATTCAAAAGGCAATATAAGATATCTAAGGTGGTGGCACAAAAACACCCTTCAGCCTCAAGACATACGTTCTTCATACGTTCGTACATCTCGCAGTATACCTGAACTGCTAAGATTCCACATCAGGTATTCCAGATCTTCAAACTTTATGTAAGCGAGGTTATACTTAGAAAGATCAGTGCACAGGTGCTAGGTATCAGACTACGGCTTTCAGAGCTGAAAAGCAGTTTAAGTAGTAATTTCGAGACAAACTGCACACTTCAGGCTTCACTGCGGACGCGGCTATAGGCTTCACTCCACGACTACAGACCAGCGCTGCTGCCACACTTGAAAATAAATTCATAGAATTTCATGGTATTGCAGTTTGCGGTCTGCCTCGAAAATCCACCTTAAAATGTGGAAATCTTCCAGCAAAAACAGGGCCTGTAACGAACACAACCCTGGATGTCAGGCAAAACATTTTGATTAAAATTCTTTGCAGACACCTGGCAAGCTTTATGAAGTTTCGTACGCCTAGACATTATAATAAAATATGTAATTTTGCCGAAAGTGTGACAAGTTCGTCAAATTGGAACATCCAGAGCAGAATATTTTGGGTTTCGGAAGAAAAAGTTTTGCGTTAGCAAATAACAATGCGAACTGATTATTTTCCTGCGTAGAAAAAAAAAACGGTTACCCATTCTTTTAATTGATACGTGTGGAGACACATTGCGGGGTTTTGTTTATTGCTAACTTAAGGAACCTTTTTTTTACGTCAGGGAAATGCTGTTACGCATACCCACCGGCCACGGGGGCAGCTGGGGGTTATGTGGGACTCCAGGCCTCAGAGTGAGACGGGGACGTGGCGGGTTCACCGTAGGCCGAGAGGCCATAGGCATTCACCGCAGTAACTTAAGGAACCTAGTTCAATGTTACAGACAGACACACGCAAAAGCAGACATAGGGGTCAAACTTTAAACGATTTTTTTTTTGTCGGGGTTAAAAAAAAATCGTTTAAAGTTTGACCCCTATGTCTGCTTTTGCGTGTGTCTGTCTGTAACATTGTAGCTCCCGAACGGATGGACCGATTTTAAAGCGGTTTTCATATTCGAAAGATATTTTAATCACGGTGATTCTTAGCTATAGCTGTTCAAAGTCAAAATTGGAAAATGGATACTAAAATGTATTAGTTCTCCATGTTGTGTACGGCTGGAATTCTTTAAAATGAGTCCATAAAAGATTTGTATAGATTGTAAGTATTTGTTTTAGCCAAATAACTGTTTCAAATCAGTCCAGTCGTTGAAGCTCACCAGCAATTTTCCAGGCTCATTCGAAAGTTATGTAACAGGAAAGTTACAGTAAGTTTTTAATGCCGTTAACGACTGAGTTAAATGTCGTTAAGTTGAGTCTCTATGGACATGCGATGGGTAAGAATTTATTTTCTCGTTCACCGTGGCCCCAGAATCAAAATGCCCTTGGTACAGGTGCAGGTGCTTCGCTCGCAGCTGTGAGCGGCAAACATTCTTAGTGCCCGCGTTTACACTGGGGAACTTAACGTTACTTTCTGCTACGAAGCGGGGGCGATGGATATGGTATTTGGCAGTGCATAGGCTTGCCAAAGACTTTTGCCAAAGACTCCTACTAACAGCATAGCAGTCTGAGCAGTACTTACCTACCTAAGCAGTGCAGTACCAATAGTCCAAAGGCGTGGTGCGACACCCTTCCAGCCTAACAAAGGTACCAAACAGACATGAGTGTGGTATCACATTTCACACACTCGATAAAAACATGTACGATATAAATCGTACATGTTTTCTTCGATTCTTCTTATTAATTCAATTCTCGAACTGGAATTTTATTTTTAAACTAATATGCGGTGATGTTATGCCTCAATGCCCTGTTTCTCCTGTTTAATCTCGGAATGCCTTACTCTCTCTCGACTCATTTTTGATAATTTGGAGTAATGTAAAATCTATGCTAATATAATGTTTTGATTTTAATCACAACATTCGAAATGGTCTAAGTTTCTTTTCTAAGGAAAACTGTACTTAATTACTTACTCCTTTGGTGCAGCGACCCTAAGTGTGTCTTGGCCTCCGACACAAGAGAACGCCATCTGATCCGGTCTTGCGCCGCCTCTTGCCGGTCCGTAGCTCCTGCAGATACGGCGTCCTTCCAGCGGTAAACTGTACTAATTTCATATAAATAAATAAGCACAATATACTTGATACCACATCCAAACTTTAGCTCTGTTCAAAAGCACGTCGGCACTTGTGTCTTGAAATGTGGAAAGGAGCGTGGCGCTGTGAAACTTGCTCTCAGGGTTTATTCGCTCGCGAGGGAACACTCTTACCGTAGTGACACGCAATATGACAAAGCTATAGTGATTCGAATAAGTATTTGTCCGATGACGCTTTTTACTCGCTCGATCGTGAGTATCGTACATCTCGTCTGCTGAAAAGATCGACAGAGTTCGAATTGATACGCGAATGAAAATGAAATACGGAACTGAAGTTCAGAAATCTTAGTAACTTCGTTCGTTCACTATTGCATAGCTTCTATCGCGGCAACCGAATCAAGAAATTCCGTAATGAAAAAACCGGTCAAGTGCGAGTTGGACTCGCGCACCGAGGGTTCCGTACAAACCTGTAGATAAGGAGTAGTAACTTTGAAATTTTCAAAATTGTCAAAAATATTTTTTTTATATATGATGAAATTGAAAATTTACGGTTTTCGTATTTTTTCCTATATCTGTACTATAAGACGTGACTTCGTACTAAATTTCAAGATTCTAAGTTTACGGGAAGTACCCTGTAGGTTTTGATTCTCGTGGGAGTTTCGAAAATTTGCGGAAATTTGCGGCCTAAATGGCTGTATCTTTTGATTGCGTTGGCTTAGAAGGTTGATTTTTCTACAGCTTCCAGGGACAGTAGACCTAAGTATCATAAAGAAATTTCAATTTGATACCTCCACGCGTTCCTGAGAAAAACGGTCTTGACAGACGGACGGACGGACGGACGGACGGACGGACAACAAAGTGATCTTATAAGGGTTCCGTTTTTTTCTTTTGAGGTACGGAACCCTAAAAAACTTAACTCATCGTCTAACGTCGTTTCAGTTCGGCAGACTTCGGCACTGTGTTTGTGTGCGTACGACTAGTTATTTTTTATTTACGATAATTTATTGTGCCGATATCTTTAAAATTAATTGAACATTTGTAAATAAAATTAATTAAGGGGAGAATTGTTCCTAAAATGTATTACTTCTCATAAAATCAGATTAAGTAATTCCTTAAAATGAGTCCACGTAAGATTTGTATAGATTTTAAGTATTTGTATCAGCCAAATTACAGTGTCCTCATTCCACACCTATAGGCGTGTGTACACGAGCGTGCATTTTAATTACCTATACAATAATAATAATTAACTCATCAGTAATTGTGGATGGGGGCATTTTATTCTCTTCCTATTAAGATATTTTTGCCTGTTAAGATTCATGCTCAAGATTTATGAAGCCTTGAAAACCAAACGTGTAATTTTCCTAATAACTGTACATTTCAGACTCATTTCTAGGCACTTCAAGTGTTTAGTAATTACTTTTAATTACATTAATTATCTTTAAATTTCATTTATTTGTCTAAGTTCCATTTTTTACAACGGTTTGGCCGAAACATTAATTCGATTCGTATCGTTTGGAAGGTCACGCTGCCGAGCATATCTATTTATCTATCCGAGATATATCTACCTATCAGACTTGATCTATCTCAATTTGCTTAATTCTTGTTAATTTTGAAAATGATCACAAATGCGCGCGAATGTTCGCGGGCAGCCCGCTAGTTATGTTATAACTAGCGAACCCTATCAAAAAACAATTAGCGAAATCGTGTCAGCTGCTCTCGAGATTTGCGCTTGACAACACATTTTGTGATTCAATTTTATATAATGCAAGTACTATGATCGCATTCTGTCGAAGCAATAAATTCGTAGAAATCTGTCCAATATTTATACTTTTCTACACTAATATTATGAAGAGGATCTTAAAAAGATTTGATAGTTTGTTGAATAGGCTACGAAACTACTAGACCGAATAAAAAAATATATTTTACTATTAGAATCCTACATCATCCCTGATCATAGGTCATCATCCCTGATGAACTAGCCCATGTTCATTTAGCTACTAAAGAACCGAATTCCACTCGGATGAAGCTAGCTAGTCAAGAATAAAACATTTTAAAACCCTTATCGCTGCCACGTCAAATAGAAAGATCCAGCCATTCATATCGACGTAATACCATAAAGTGGTCGAGATCATGTCAATATTTAACCGAGAGCACTGATGCGGCCTCAAATTTTTCACGTCCAAAACTATCAGCTTAAAAGGGCTCAGGGTGTGTCCTGAGATACAGCGGCTATATCTGTCTATTTATCTATCTATGTTAGAATTATTAAAGTTGTGTATGACTGCCTCGCTGGTGTAGTGAAAAAGTTTCTGCCTGAGGTCCTGGGTTCGAATCCCAAGTCAAGCCAAAATTGTTTCTAAGATTTTCTGTCATGAATTTCTCAAAAACAGCTTGGAGTCGGGAAGTTGGCGGTGTTACACCCTGTGCCTTGGAAAGCACCTTAAGCCGTTGGTCCTGCGCCTGATGTCTCTCCGGTCATGTCGGATTGCCGTCTCACCGAATTTTGAAAGTGATAGAACAGTGAGTGCACCTGTGTATTGCACTCACACTTGTGCACTATAATATCTCATGCGTAGTCGGTTGAACTCTGTTGAGATTGGCCGCCGTGGTCGAAATCGGCCTGGGGGGCTATTATTATTATTAAAGGTGTCGTAATTGTAGATCAGAAAGGGCTAGCTAAGGTTGTAGAAAACTAATTCACTTTCATATCATGAAAGAACCTTTTTAACTTCGACATGATACGGTTTTTGAGGTTACTTTTAGTTATTTTAACCTTAGGCTTTCTGAAAGAATTGTTTAGGTACCTGCTCGCGTACTATAGATGTTAACTATTAATCACTTGATACTTTCCATAGACATTGGCCGTGCTAGTCAGATTGTCAATAGTCAAACTATTTCACATTACTAAAGATCACGTCATAATACGCTAACGGCAAATCTGCGTACTAGACGATTCTGGGTCTTTTGATATTAACGAATTGGGGAAAGCGAGCATTTTGACTGCTCCCGTGCGCAAAAGTTCTACTCTTCAGCGCACATTTTTACGTGAAACGGACTGTATTACCCCAAAAAAAACCTGTTCCAAGTCAATGGAAATACGTTGGACAATTAGACGTACTCGTAGTGCTGTGTCCGTCACTCTGTCTGCTCGCTTTGACCGTAGTAGTCAGATTATCGCCAGTTAACCAACTGTCAAACATTTTAGTTCTCATGGCGACTTTTCTCATTTTTCTTCTTCCCGCTGCTTCCAAGGATCCAACCGGAAGAAACCTGTTCCAAGTCAGTGGAAATACGTTTGCAATTAGACGTAGTGCGGTGACCATCACTCTGTCTGCTCGCTTTGACCGTAGTAGTCAGATTATCAACAGTTAACCAACTGTCAAACATTTTAGTTCTCATGGCGACTTTTCTAATTTTTCTTCTATCCGCTGCTTCCAAGGATCTAACCAGAAGAAACCTGTTCCAAGTCAGTGGAAATACGTTTGCAATTAGACGTAGTGCGGTGTCCGTCAGGCTGTCCGCTCGCGTGCGGGTGACCAATCTCTCCTATTCAATTTAACGGAAAGCTTTTACACGGTCGGCGTGGGGATTCAGTGATGCGACGAAAAAATGTTGACCATAAAATATTAAAGGTTTCATTTTTTTTAAGCTCGCGTACTCGACTCGCGACTGACAACGTGTCAACCAACAACCACGGAAAAATTGCTGACAGTCGCCAGTCTCGACGACAGTTTGCGGCAGGTGTTTCCTGGGCAATATTACACAACTTGACATTAAACAAAAGCTGGAATTCATCGGTCAGGAATAAAATGTATTCGGTGCAACAAAATTAACATATTAATATTATTTTTTCTACTCGTAAAAAAGTCCAGTTAAGATACATTTGAAAGACTTACTTTTAAAAAAGACAAAGGATAAATGACACTACTATTTATAAATGTAAAAGTTTCTTGGTTTAGATATTTAGGATATATGGATGTTTGTCTGTCAAACACGCTAAAACTACTGAACGGATTTTGATGAAATTTGATATACAGATAGGGTATGAGCTGACTTAGGTGATAGAATACTTACTTTTTATCCCGATTCAATGCTCCCTTGGGATAAACACGTTCACCCGAACGAAGTCGCGGGTGGGCCACTAGTGTGTCATAAAAGCAACTCAGTATATTTCGTATAATACGAAAAATATGGAGTTGCTTTTATGACACTCTAGTGTTTCTATTAACTTTATATTTAAACAAATCTTGTAGGTAATAGCGAAAGGCACTAGACAGAGAATGATACTGTCTTAAACGCAGACGCGGAGACGGCTCAAAATTAAGGTCTCAGATAAGGCTCTAGCTAATGTTGAAACATTTCTTAAACAGCCTATTCGCGGAGCAAGTTCATTAATTCAGGCCTTCGGCAGGGCGACCTCAGTTCAGAAGGCCTATTCCGAAAAACGAAATCCGTTGAAAACATTTATGGAATCTGGCGTGAAGTTGCGGAAATCCATGACTAAAGCTGGAAAAAAAATACTATTGCTTTAAATTTCGTGTTTTCTGGTGTTAGTGTTGTGTTTCCATATGCAATTTCTGTGCCATGTTGTGAGTTGTACTTTAAGTCCTGCGACTTCTATTTCTAGTTTCCGAAGTGGTTACGGTTGGATATTTTTTGTACCTGCGCTGGCGTTGTTTAGTAGAAATTCAAAGCAAAATAATATATAAATTTATTTTATTTTCCAGCTTCCTTCAAAACGATAACATATACAGACTATTGTATTGCAGAATAGGCTAAAATGCGCCCAAGATGCCACAGTTTAAACCTTGTCGTTTTGAGGGATTTCGCTTTTCGGCATAGGCCTTCAGGCGCCTTAATTTATCAGACTTAGTTGAAATAATCTGATCTCGACGGTGGTTTACCCGACTGCGGGAAAACCCTAAAGAAAGGTTATGCTTAATCACTTTACACTGCAAACTCATCTTTCAAATGACGACTACGTTTGTTTGTCACTACATAGTATAATGCAATGTCGCTTACCGCCTCTATCCCTATGTATGTATGCTTAGAACCTTAAAACTACTGAACTGATTTTGATGCAATTTTTTAGAGGAAAGTTTTTGTGTATAATATAACACAGCGAGCAGGACAACGTCTGTCGGGTTCGCTGGTAATGTATAAAATAAATACTTCAATATAACAGTTTTGGCTCGTTTGAAAAAAATTGTACGTACACAAATAGTACAATAAATAATTACAATAAATTGTAGGTATATGCAAACAAATACATAACATAACATAACTCACACTAAAATAGGTATTAAATACTAACATAGTTATAAGTCCTTTGTGCTACTAACTTTAACGGATCTCAGTTGTCCGATAAATAAAGATTTTTATTTTTATTTTATTTCATTTATAACACAAATCATCTCATCAGAATTACCTAGTTGACTCAACTATTTTTTTTAAATAGTAATAAAACTCATCCCGCCTTTAAAGGTAATCCTATCTTAGATTGGATTACCTTCACGGAAAAACAACCATTATTCTACCCAACTCAAAATGACTTTTATTCCGCAAGGCAGCCAGAGGTCACAAATTTCAGAGTATTACATTACATTTTATTTGCATAACAGGTAGAGGAACAAAAGAATTCTAATTTAATGGTACGAAGGCAAATATCCGTCCCGACATGCCGCCGCTAAAAACACGATACAATTTAACATAATTAAAGTTTAGAATTACGGGAATCTGCGCTCGCGCTTTCTAAGTGATAAGGGTACGTTCACATTGCTCACTGTACTTTGACCGACTTCACTGGGTACTTAGTAAGTACTTGATAAGGAAGTACCCTCTGCATCAGTAATAGTCCTCCTGGCCAATTTCGAGCACGGCGGCAATCTCAACGGAGATCAGCCAACTACGCAGGAGATATTATAGTGCACAAGTGTAAGCGCAATACACAGGTGCACTCACTGTTCCATCACTCTCAAAGTTCGGTGAGATGGTAATCCAACATGACCGGAGAGAGATCAGGCGCAGGACCAACGGCTTAACATGCGCACCGAGACACGGGGGTTTAATACCGCCAACTTCCCGACTCCGAGCTGTTTTTGAGAAATTCATGACAGAAAATCTCAGAAACCATTTTGACTCGACCTGGGATTCGAACCCAGGACCTCTTGGATGTAAGGCAGAAACTTTGCCACTACACCAACGAGGCAGTCAAATACCTTAAGCAACAGCAACTATTCGTTGGTTTGGTTGTTATCAACAGAATTGCATTAAAAACGTATTTGTAACAGACGTTTGACTTTGAAACTAAGACGAGGTTTATTATTTTGTTTCATTATTATTTTTACCATAACTTTAGTGGAGGGTTTCTATGTAGAAATTTATTGGATGTTTTTAGTAAGTAAGTATGAGGTGAACTTCCAAATTTGACAAACTACTTAGCTGTTTCATGACAGATAACTCGATTTCATATATACTAGAATGGCATGGAGTTTGTCTGCCATGAAATAGTTAGCGACTTACTTCACTACTCTCTGATCGGTAGAAGTATTAGCAGAGGAAGATATATGAGGCTGACAGTCTAACTTTGTTTTTAAATTCGAAAAGACATAACACTTAAAAAATCTTTTCGGCTCCGGTCATCAGGGAGTAAAAAAAGCCGGAGCCGAAAAAATTGCCGAAAAAAGTTTCGAATTTAAAAATAGCGTTGTGAACGCAAAAAAAAGAACTTAATAAATAAAGCCAAACTTATTATTTTTCAGATTCACGAGTGTGTTCTAACCCTTACAAACGTCAACTATTTGAAATGGCGGGCATCGCGTTCCGTTTCATAAAAAAATAAAGTCCGCTGAACATTTTCTAGGCGTTTTTCCGTTAAACGCTTGCTGGTTTAGCGGTGATGTTTGAATTGTAGCAATTTGCGGGAAAGTTTGTTTTGCTCTTTTATATGGACATTAGTTACATAAAATGGACTTTTTAAAACTGATTAACGTGATTTAATCCAATAAAATAAAATAAAATAAATATACAACAACATCACATACATTGATCTGACGCCGTGGTAAGTAGCTTAAGCACTTGTTTTACAGATATCAGAATCAACGGTGGTATTACAAATAAACTTAAATAAAAACACATATCACCCAGACCAGTACAAACAGACGTGTTCATGTACACAAATGTTTGTACAGTGCGGGGATCTAACCCGCGACCTCTTGGTTAAAAGTCAACTTCTTGACCATAACACCAAAGTGGTTGTCGATAAATTTCATTATAGAGTTCTATTGAAGCCGTTTTAATACAAACTATTATTATGTAAGGGTTCCAAAAGAACTCTCTACGTGAGCGTCAAGATTACCTACTAAGTGCCTACTTTCTAACGTCACATAAAAAATTGTCTGATGTGTGTATTGAGGATGTCTTATTCAATTTAATTCAATTCAATAATTTATTTCAGGCCTTTGGAGCCCATATAAAAGTTAGTTACATTTTTTCTTACTGGCTCTATGTAGTTGGTAAATACAACTTTTAATAATAATCTGTTGGACTAAGTTTGGAGACGAATCCAGTGCTTCAGGAACGAAGACTCCCACTTGTCCTCAAGAACTTTGGAATGCTGTTGGTGCTTTTGTGTGTAAACAATACAAATATAAAACACAAATTCTTTATTCAGTATCAGGGTTGTTACATGTCTGGGATACGATTGAGAATTTCTTTTAACTAATAGTAGTTTATGCAACTGATACATAATGAGGGGCCTTAAAATACGAGTGTGGTTTTATGAAACGAGCGTCAGCGAGTTTCATAATAGCATCACACGAGTTTTTTAAGGCCTAATTATGTACAGTTGCATACACTACTTTATCTACATACATATCATGAATAATAATAAAATGCAATTTGTTTTAACTTTTCACAATATTTTCGTCACAGCGAAAAACCAACAAACAAATGACAACAGTAATGGCGGGTAATTCAATCCTCCGTCACGACGATTTTTTTTATATCATAGACAAACTAATGAAGTCCCTATCCTCATGTCACTCGTGATCATATGTCGTGCGATTTGGTTTAAAAACATACTGAATTTGACGTTTCATATCGATAACTGCTTTAATATCAATGGATACTAGAATAGAGACCTACTTTAGTTTTGACAGCTGTTCCAAATTTAAAGTCATAACCTTACAGAAATTGACACTGTTATAACATTACAGTACAGATTTTACCTACTGCCACAGATAAGAAAGTTCTCATAGTAAAATTGGTTGTAGTAATGCTGGTCATTTCCTACGGTTTCTGAACGCATTTTAGAGCACTAATGATATTATGTCCGTAGATAAAAAATTATTTGTGTCAGAAAATCCTCGCTCTCCATTACAGTGTAACAATGACTTTACTGATGAATTTATTACAATAAAGCAGTCTCATACAAATTCTCAGTAAGGATTATAAATAATAAAATATTTCTGAGTAAACTGTTTTAAAATTTTTCTTTATAAGACGGGCTTCGTTTCTAAATTAATATTAAATTAACACTCTACACGTTTTCACTAGTTCGGAAATTGGTTACGGAAACATCAATTAGGGCACGCTTACACTAATCGTTTACGTTAACGCACAGTCGAATCGAATCCCGGATGCTTGGACATATCTCTCACGACTCACTGGGCTCAGTAAGTTAACCAATATGTGCCAATACCAAGAACGTTGGATTAAATGCGGGCGTGGGAAATCTTCAATGTTATGAACACATGAGTTAACACGGAAGGTCCTGGGTGTCCTAGGAGGATGACAAGTTTTTTGTCAGAGTCGGCAGTACGTAATTAATCCATACTTCCTTAAGAAGCTTCTCGTTTAAGTCTAGCAAAGCGTAAACCGTTACTACATTTCTAGAGGGAACACAATTATCTATACTTTAATATTATAAATGCGAAAGTAGCTCTGTCTGTTTGTCTGTTACTCAATCACGCCTAAACTACTGAACTAAAGGACGCCTTAACAACTGAACTAATTTGCATGAAATATGGTATGGAGATATTTTGATACCCGAGAAAGGACATAGGCTACTTTTTACCGCGGGAAAATGACGCATTCCCATGGGAAAATTCAAGTGGGCCGATCGCTTTCACGCCTAAAGTACTGAACAAATTTAAATGAAACTTGGTAAGGAGATAGTTTTAGACTTAAGAAAGGACATAAGTTACTTTTGATCGCGGAAAAACAACGCATTCATATGGGAAAAATTACTTACCAGGGAATCTGATCGCTTTCACTCCTAAATTACCAAAGAATCGAATTATAATTACGGGAAAACAACGCATACTGAAAAAACTACCTTTTTATTTGTATAAGGAAAGCACAGATGTTTTTTTCATATATAATTAAAATTTTATGTACCTTTTATTTACACCAATAATGTAAAATAAAAATTGGTTGCCTGTAAAGTCGGTATACGGGCGAAAGTTTTACGTGACAACGACTTTGAGTGGTAAAATAATTTTAATGTGAATATTCATTCGTATAACATGAACCGGTGTGTATGCCTATCTCTCTCACTCTCTCTCTCTCGCTCTGTCTCTCTCGCTCTTAGGCGGGCTAACTGTGCTCGAGTGGAAGGGACGCGTGCCTTTCACTTTTTATGTCTGTCTCTCTCGCTCTTAGGCGGGCTAACCATGCCCGAGTCGAAGGGACGCGTGCCTCTCACTCGCTCTCATTGTGAGCGCATAACGTGAGCGGAGCGTAACGCAGTTTCTTGAAGTGTCACCCGGCAAACCAATTTATAAGACGTTGTCACGTCAATAAAATAATTTGTTATAATCATAATATTATACACGCTAGGAACACTTTTAGGATTACAATCTAGCTTAAGTGTACGGTCTTGACCGCACATTTTGTTCCATCAGCATTTTACTTCGATGTATCATTTTTCACGCTCATCAATTAGTACTAATAAGACCGTCATACGGCGTACTCGTATCAAATCGTTATCAAATAAATAATTCTATCAATCAGTTATCATTTCCTATCATTTTCTAAAGATGTGCAGCAAGCAGCTCGTACATTAAGCTTAGTTCATAAAATTGTGATTTTGTAAGGGTTGTTCTCTGTTTGTGTTCTTTGAATAAATAAAATAAAATAAAAAAATGTGTACAAATTCATATTACTCGAGTCGAACTACTCAAGCACAGGACTTAACAGTTTTGATCTAACATAAAACATAAAATTGATCATTCTGGAACGACTCGTCTTAATCATTTACACTTTTACAGACATTCGCTGTCCCAATATTCTTTCGGATTAAAAAATGAGGAACCGAAATATCTCAATCCCGCTTATTGGATGCCGGAACGAGATGACGTAAGCTTCGAATTTGATACTGTGCCGTAAAAAATCGCTGAGAATTTATTGGGTTCACGGAGGTACCAATTGTAATGAAATAGTACACTGGTGTTCAGTACTGTACCCAAGGTGAGAGATTTTATTAATTTATTTGGGATAGGTATGCTCTTGACCCAAGACTAAGCTCAACGAGGCAAAGACTGAGTCTACGATGGAGCGAGTTCACTTAGAAGATGCCTGTTCACTCAAGCTTTGAAGATTCGGAAAATTTTTTGATTATTAACCCACGAATTGCGTGTTGAGGGGGGGAAAGGGGAAGGGGGGGAGGGGGAGACAACCCCCTGTGCTATCCCCCCCCTCGGACCCTCATAGTTTTTGAGATATGAATTTTTAAAAATCAATTAAAAATAACCTCAAAATGTATGAAAAGCTAGGTCAGGGTGTCGCAAAGGTGTGCACTATAATAACACTTAGGGGGTTGCATTTGAATTACGCATTATAGATAGGGGATAGGGGGGAGGGGGGACCCCCCCTGAAATTTGGATATAATAAAGAGATTACTGTTGTGTGTTAAAAAAAAAATAACCACGAAATTCAAGGCTCACGCTCCGCTGCGCTTCGCGCTCGCCTTAAATTTCTAGCCTATCACGTGACCTACAGGACTTTGGCAAACTGAAGGCTTCCGACAAAATAGTGTCGTTGCGTTTCGTTCTTGCACAGTAGAAACACGATATTTCATTTAAAATTAAATTAAATTATTAATCTTTTCAATAAATTACACGTAAATACATAAAATTTTACATCTACAATGTATTTGCAACATAAATATCCAAAAAAAGAACCCTAAATTATGTCCAAATTGACTGTATCAACTTTCACGTAACGAAACGCAACATTAGTTTTGCTCTAACTCACACCGTTTAGGAGATATGAGCAAATTTATGATATTTAATTTTTATTTTTATTTACTTTCCGAGAGACTTCAAACGAATAACAGCCAAGTGACTTACAGGTTTAAAAAAAAATAACCTCGAAGGTCAAGGCGTGAGTTCCGCTTCGCTTCGCTCCCGCCTCAACCTTCTAACCTAATCTATCCGAGTCGTATTAAACTTCTATAAAAGCTAAGTTACGTAATAGGTTATAAACAAAATACATCCTGGCTCCATCATCAGAACAAATTCGAAATTCGTTTATTTGACATATATCACAAAATGGCCGCCTAACGTTTCGCTTCTGTGACATTTTAAAAATGGCGGATATATATAACGTCATCATTTTTCAATTATAACTGTATTTTTATTATACTGCCGTTTTAACCAATCATCTCATTTGAAATGTTAAGAAAATCTTTAAAATCACTATTATAAAATCAATTCATTAACCAAATAATAACTTCATCATCACAGATTAAAACAACAAAACGCAACCAACATCAACGACGTCATGTCAAAACATCTAAATGTCAAAAACCACTTAAACCACTATCATTTAATAAAAAATTCAAATCGTGATTACAACTAAACTAAAAGTTCCCGAAACCTAAAATTCTGGGAATATACATAAAAATATATAATCTTTCCAATAAGAACTACTTTAGACGTCTATTCGTGGGTAATTAATCTAAATGTGAGCCCCACTAAATTTGTACACTCACTTAAGAGAACAGTCTTTTTTAAATATCACCGTTTATTTCGAGACAAAACACCAAGTGCTCACCCACCGTAAGCACTGTCATTACAAACTTTTTACTAATTTCTAAATGTAATCATATTAATAAACTGACCTTGAGTTATATATGAGGTGCATACGATATTATGCTTGTGACTATATTATTAATAAATAATAATAATTAATAATAACTTTATTATTGTGACTGTTCTCAATAAAAGTACTCATGCAGCGACTTTTGGAGTCAAGAATGTATCAATAAATCAAACCCAACGGCAGAGTTTCTAACCCAATTTCGATAGAAGGGTCTGACCGTCATCTGGCATGTACAAGACAAACGCAACAGTAATTAATCGACCTTCAAAGGCAAGGGTCAAGATTATTGGGTCCGAGTATTGAACCTCATTTATTAACTACTCAAAATACCAATGGGTTTAAGGGTCGGACACAAACGGAGCCAGTTTCAAAGGCAAACATTGGGCTTGCTTGAATAATGGTTGGTTTTTTTTGGGTGGTTCAGGTTTGAAGAGAAACCTTTAAATGACATTAGACTAAACTATTCTTCTTGTTTAAGTTATATTATTTTACCCAAAGGTTGTCTCGAAGAGAACGCTCGTACACAACGCGCCTACAGTGTACATCTTTCTATGTAAAATTCCCTTGTTGGTTTGTATACGTTGTGCAATAAAAAGTTTTTTAATGTGAACTAATCTAAGCAGAAAATTATTGTAACTATCCTGCATCTACATCTTATGGGCTTTATAAGTTAAGAACTTTTAAAGAAAACCTATCAATCTAAGCCTTAGACGCTGGCTCCACGAGCGAGAGAATCGCGGCGATATTATCGTTGTGCCACGTATTTATGTACACTCTCTATTGAAACCGTCTCCACACGGCGATATTATCGCCGCGATGCGTGCGACGAGTGGCAATGAGCGCGCGAAACGTCATTACATCGTCGCTAGCCCGCCGCGCGACTAGCGCGCGGCGGGCGCGATGTCAAACAGCGTCATATCCATAATAAAGAATTATTTTATTGAATGAGACACTACTTATTTCGCTCTCGTCTGGCACGTAACTGATTTTTTTCTTTCGCAACGCGTCGTCAAGGAAACGCGACGATACGCGGCGGAATTATCGCTCGTTTGTGGAGATTATCCGACGATATAAGGGCGGACTCGTCGCGATTCTCTCGCTCGTGGAGCCAGCGCCTTATAATCCCATCAACAAACGGAGTCTACCTACCCTCAAATAACGAAACATACTAATACCACAAAACCATTTAGATAAACTCATGCGAAATTATCCTAAAATGTCTGCCGTACTTGATAAGCAAACATAATTGGTACACTCACTATAAGTATGCCTTGATTGGTACACTTGAATTCAAGGGAATGAGGGATTAAGAAGTGAACGGTTCACTTATTTCCCTTCCTACTTTGATATCACGTAGGGCCTTGGTAAGGGTAGGATCTTAAAGATACGTTCAGGACGTACGTTTTACACACTGAAAACATTAACTATTGGTTATCGGGTCTAAACGCGAACTATTTTAATGAGTATTTAGGTACTCACTGCTCGACGTTCGCGTTGAGACCCGATAACCAATACATAGTTAGTGTTAAAATGCAACGCGAAAGTTTAAAATCATACACTGAAAACATTTATCTTTACTTAAAAATGTAACATGTTAAGACTCTCTAATCGGACGGACTGTCAATAACGCATTCAAAATGATAAATTTAATTTATTATTAGTTATTTTTACCTCCGAGAAAAGGAGGGGCGTTATGAGTTATCCCCTATCTCTCTTTGTGTGTGGCATCATAACTCCTGAACGGATTTCCCCAATTTCAAACAGGTTTTTTATTCTTAGGATAATCACGGTGCGCGGTGGTTCTTAGCTATAGCTTGTCAAAATGTCCAGCAGTTGAAGGTCACCAGCTGTTTTTTTGGGTAATTCGAGGTTCTTTTTTCAATTCAATCGGCGCATATTCTTGACTGTACATAGTTTTAGCGCGCGTACTTTTCATTATAACAGTTCGGAGTAATTTTTAAGTAGAGAGCAAATAAAACAAGTCGCCATTACAAACCTGAATGTATCTCCACTGACCAATCTGTCGTGCAAATGCACCATTAACAATCATAATTTCTAACTACCAATCATCATTAATCTTGGTAGCGAGCAGGGCGCCTGATTGGTCGTCAGCACTCGCGTAGTGGGTCTCGCGTTACATAGTTCTAAACTTGTACATTATGAGAACAAAACATTAGGCCACCTCTACAGTTTAGAAAGTATTTCCCAAACTACTCTCGGTCACTGCTAAAGACTTATTGCACCACTTCGTCAAATCATATCCGTCTAGATTATTGGAAGTCTGAATCGCCAAGCCAGAAATTGTAAGGAAGTGGGCGCGGAAAGTTCCCTAACTCCTAACACTATGGTAAGTTTGCCGATGGATGAGGTTTTTACACTATGCGAAAGTTAAAATAAAAAAGTATATAAATAAAAGATTGAGGAGCGAAGTACCCAGTATTTTACTAGTTATTATAATAGAGACTGTCGCTGCTTAGGTAAACCCAGAGTTTTAAGCCTTTATTTTCAGATAATTCAACCGGTAGTTGTGACTACATTATTACATAATAAAGAAGATGTCGACGATGTAGCGAGCTTACCCAGAAGGTGCCTATTGACTTTCGCTTTGAATAAACTTAAGTTATAAGAAAGAGGGAACACCGTCGGCGGAAGCGCATTCCATTCCTTGGCTGTGCGCATTTAAGAAGGATGAAGCGAAGCGCTTAGTGCGTATACTCGTAGTTGGTATACCTACGCTGCAAATGACAGACACACAGACAGACACATCAAATCTTTCATGACTTTGCGTGAAACGTTACAGAAAAGAGTTTTCCTTTCCTAAACATTTTTTCTAAATTCTCGACCACATCCTGTAACGCCTTGTAGCCAAATCGTATCATGTTACAACCACTTTCCATAGCCACAGGCTCTAGACGCAAAGCCTTAGTCTAGCTTGAGCCTTGCACCAGCTAAAACAGTAATGGCCTAACTTCTTCTCTGGTTATCTGTGATGCTTATTGAGTTAGCCATTCCCCTGTTTCGTTTTCTAATAACAAACGTGGTGAATGACGAAAATAATGGATTTGATGAAATACTTATGTACTTTCGAAAAGACACAACACTTAAAAAAATCTTTTCGGCTCCGGTCATCGGGGAGGAATCGAACCCCCGACCTTTGGAAGTCCGGTCCAATGCTCTGACCACTGAGTTACCGAGAACCTTAATGGAGTCGTTGGAGTCGGAGGTTCGATTCCTCCCCGATGACCGGAGCCGAAAATATTTTTTAAGTGTTATGTCTTTTTGAAATTAAAAATAGTGTTGTGAACGCAAAAAAAATTAACAAATAAAATACTTATGTACTTATTTATAATCTCAAAATCACAAAAGAGGATCTGTCATTTGTGATTTCGAAATTATTATTACTTACTTAGTAATAATAACTAGTTACCCCCAAACCCCCTACTTAGTCCCAAATTATAAGGCATTCTATTATTCTGTTGTGTTAAGAACTGTTTAAAATACAATAAGAAATTGTTAATACTTTAACTTAAAAATATTCTCAGAATTACAAAATTACCGTAGAAACTTATACCAATATTCGATTTTGCATTGGAATAGTCACTTTGAAAACTTTTTGAATTCGTCCCCTGTATATTTATAACATGTACGAATTTTTGCAACTCGTCTTGTAAAACTTTGATCAATATTGAACTTAAGTCCCTAGTGGAGGGTATCAAAATATTATTTCCAATAGGAAATGATCGGATTGGCTGTAATGTGAAAACTTTGAGAATAGAAATCCTAAACCTAGAGAGTTCGCTGACCGCTTAGAAACTTTTAATTTAAATTCCTAGACCTTAACCGATTCATGGCGGATGGCACGCCTGTCGTGGCATTCCGTTCTTTTACCTGAGCGCAAGGCACAAATTGACGTGTCAATTGGTATTTTGATGTCACGATCGTTCACGATGGTAACTCCTTTTAAATTAAGAAAAGAAAGATCTACCCAAAACAATCCAATTTTTTTATTAGTCAAGCTCATATGGCGTTTCTAGATATTGTATAATTAAAAAAATCTAGTTATACGGTTGGGTATAACTAGTTTTTTTTTTAAATATCGTTTTAAAAGTTTCGTTACTTATGTAATATGTGTAAGTTGATAACTTTTAGCACACATATGCTAAAAAAAGTAATTTCCAAAAAAACTTATATTACCACGAAACGATCGAAACGATCTTCCTGGCCGTTTACGTTAAATCAAATAAAAAAAGTTCAAAAACCCATTAACAGGTTACTAAGACATATAATAGTGACCATGCACTGTACTGCATGCAATATTAAAAGCATAGTATAAAGTATGCAATCTTAGAACATAAAAATGGTCAAAATACTGTTTTCTTCTCCGCACGTTGGAAGACACAAGAGGCGTAGATATATCTAATAGTGTGGCGTTGAGCGCGCCAGGTGTGTCACGTCATTTTCTGTTCAGCGCCACAATTAGAAGTTTGCAAAATTTGACATCGCAATGAATCGATTAAAAAAAACTTGTCACTCTTACTTGCCTTAGCAGTTAAGTTTTAAAATCAAACTTACAGCAAGTTCATAGATTGTTAACATAGAAAATGCATAGATTTTTGCTAAGTCAAGGAATTAGACTAAGACTGTCTATTAAATATTCTTCTCCATTACGAATTAGTCTTATTAAAGTTTAGGTCACAATTAGATCTAGTCAGAGTTACAAAACGTTTGCATTGGAAGTAGGTCTTACCTATTGATGAAACTTCAGAGGACTATAGCTAGCGCTCTTAGGTTTCAGACAAAGCGCTCAAACGAATAAGTCGGTAGGAGTAGGTAGGTAGTAGGAATGGGTAGGTAATAGTAGGTAGGAACGAATAAGTAATAAATCAATTTGTGTAATAAGTAAACGAGATATATCATATCGATCATAGTTCGTTTTCCAATCATTCTCAGAAATGACGTTACTACAAATTTTTTGGTTACATGAAAGAAACAATTTTGTCCCTTTGATCTATAATCTAAGTGGATTTGTTTTATTGAATTTATAGTGTAGTAAGCATGATGCTCATTTATATCCGGCGTTTGGGGCTCAAGAGGCCGTGTATTTTCTCCTAAAATAATATTCATCATCATCATCATCATCATATTGAACACGTAATCCTGATTGGTTGAATCCATTGATCTGGTCAAGAACTTATGCCGCAAAAACTATTCGCTGTTACCTAACTTAGCCATGTCTTCCTGAATAAGCAATCTTGGTCCAACTTGGGATGGCCACTAACTTCCGGAACTCAAGTAACAATAAGTTGTAACGTCCATTCGAAGATCAGAGCTTAGAACAGCTTAGTCGCCAAGTAAGTTGTGAAAATTGATTCCAACTTGCTCCTACTTCGGAATACCGTGTTGGATTTCGGTCAGTTCTATATAAAGAGAATGGACTATCTTTGTTCAGTGAGAGTATAAC
This sequence comes from Pyrausta despicata, assembly GCA_963921415.1. Classification (NCBI taxonomy): domain Eukaryota; kingdom Metazoa; phylum Arthropoda; class Insecta; order Lepidoptera; family Crambidae; genus Pyrausta; species Pyrausta despicata. Next base: position 12,309,962 of record OY992861.1, on the reverse strand, counting down.
GTCATACTACACCTTCAAGATGTTATGTATTTGTAATGAGTGAAGTAGCACGAAGGATAGCTTATAGGCATTTACAGCTGATACATTTTCAGTAGGTACAGTGGCAGTGACTGCCTTGTTGGTGTAGTGGCAAAGTTAGTCTTACATCCGAAAGGTCTTCGTTTCGAATCCTAGGTCGAGCCAAAATTGTTTTTGAGATTTTCTGTTATGAATTTCTCAAAAACAGCTCGGAGTCGGGTAGTTGGCGGTGTTAAACCCCCGTGCTTCGGAAAGCACGTTAAGCCATTGCCTGGTCTTGCGCCTGATCTCTCTCCGGTCATGCCGGATTGCCATCTCACCGAACTTTGTGAGTGATGGCAGTGAGTGCACCTGTGTATTGCACTCACACTTGTGCACTGTAATATCTCCTGCGTAGTTGGCTGATCTCTGTTGAGTTTGCCGCCGTGGTCGAAATCAGCCAGGAGGACTATGGAAAAATTTCGAAAGCAGCGTACAGGACAGCGTATGCCAGTTCCACTAGTCTATAATATAAAAATGAATTCCAAAATGTGTTGGTAAGCGCATAGCTCAAGAACGCCTGGAACAATTTGACCAATTATTTTTTTATGATATACCTTAAAGAATGGGGATAGTTCTTAGGAAGAAATGTAATTAAAAAACAACGGGTAAGACCGGTAAGTTACTGCGGGGTCCTCTGGTAACTTAAATTTTTTGCAATAGCAAAAATCAACTGCTTGAGGCGGGGATCGAACCAAAGTGTGATGAAGTAAACGCGGCTTAGGTACGCATTAGGAAATCAGTAGCAAATTTCAACAGGCTTTGCCAATGTCTGGGTGGCCGAGTTTTAGGCATAAGGGCCGAATTCCCATGGACGTGGGTTCTATCCCCGCCTCAGAGAGTTAAGTTTTTCTTCTGCAAAATACAATCTTAAGTTTGCAACGTGAATGTTTATTACGATTATTCATAAAACCAAAGTAACTTACGTTCCGGATTTCCTAATTATTTCCCATCGTCATAATACATAGTTAGATGTATTATGTACCTTCTTACAGTTTTTAAGCATATAAAGACAACCTCGCAAAAATTGTGATTACAAACATCTTTATGTTCAAAACGGAATATTGTTTAATGAGGTTAAAAGGAGTAACTTTCCCCTATAAAAAGACATACGCTTATTCCCATTAAACTTCGAAAAGCCTCTTCTAAAAAGCTCTGCCCATGCTTTCGAGTACAGCCATTACACTCACTCACACTGATTTCTAACTTAACTAACAAGGATAGCTATAGTCGAAAGTAAGAATGTAGTCTTGCAAGGTAGGTGTTCAGACTATTAGCCGTATTATGGCAAAATGTTCAACTTTACTCGTTAATAAAACTCCCATAATCGGCCTACTCCAATCGTTCACTGAATAATTTATGACTACCCACTTTGTAACGAGTTCCTTTGTTTTACAGTAATATCGTTAACGGTTGAGCTTTCTGTTTAATAACGAAATTTGCGTAAAAATTGCGACCCCAGATTTGGAAGAAAAAGTTTTGTAAATAATTCAATTAACACGATACGAGGATACAATTGAAGAATAGCTGTCCTCGAGTCTAGTTTAGAATCTTAATAAAATCTTTGAATTAAAATTCAAAACAAGCATAAGTCACAGTAACTTAGATTTTGTTACCGCCAGCGCACACCTGCGTCAAATATTCTCGACCGTAATCGTTGTCAGACGCAATTTGAGGCGACAGTATGCCGCAGGTGTGACCTTGACTTAATCACCACCTTCTAACCTTAAAATTATAAGAGTTGCAATGTTATATAACTTTTAATCAACTTATATTTATCATCCTACTTATTTGCCTCTTCGTGTTCGCGAACAGTAGACATTGAAATGATACACTTTTTTAGGGATTATTTCGCAATTTAGTAACATTTTATTTTAACATAACGGTATAGATAGGAACGTAACTTAATATTTTTGAGATATGGTAGTTTTTTTTTTAAACTATGTAATGACAACCAACACCTTAGTCACCTGTGACCACGGACGCGGAAAAGGGTCCGAAACGTCAGGTTAAAATAAAATGTAAATAAATCGCGAAATAATCCATAAAAAAGTGTTTCATTTTTATCAACCTATTATGCAAAACCTCCAATTAACACCAAAATCTGTTAAGATCAAAGTCAACGGGCACTTAAAGCTAAGGAGAATAGTTTCATAGTTGCAAGAGTACGCTTTCAGTAGTGATGACTAATAAGGCCAATAGTTGATGTATCGATATGTCGAGTATGTATACGTGTAAGAGCACCAGCAAGATGAACTGTAATTATCGGATTATCGAGCTAAATACTTCATTCCATCAGCCTATATAATATGTCCCACTGCTGGACACAGGCCTCAACTCAACTATGAGGTGGTCCGAGCCACACTCCACCACGCGGGCTCAGGGTGGATTGGTGGTGGGGTGTTTGTGAGGTAAGTGACCAACCTTACTGTCAGATGTTATTAAGGCGCCCGAGGGCCTATGACTAGGCTTAACGACTAATATATATCGATATTAACCGGGACCAATGGCTTAACGTGCCTTCCGAAGCGCGGAGATGCTTGTAAATAGACGTCACTTAAATGGTCAGAATGACCACCCAAAAGTTAAGCAACCTAAGGCGCGGTCATGCGCCTTAGGTTGCTTAACTTTTGGTATCACTACCGAAGCGCTGCGACCACTCCGCCACATCTTACCACGACTTACTACTAATTACGTCTCATTACGAAGATTAAGATTATTAATTTATGCACATACAGATAGAGTAAAAGAAAATGCTAGTAAAATAATTACCTACTCACAAAAAAAATAATAAAAAGAACAAATAATAATCATACATACCTACTAATTACTTATAGTAATATTGTTGCGGAGCAAATACTTCTTTTTTAGTTTTTTTACTTTTTTTCTATGTGAAAGCTCTTTTTGTTTTTTGACGTCTGTCCTGTCTTCTGCTACGACTTGGTGCGTATTGATTTATAATTTTTTCCTGTTTTTTAATTGTTACAAGTTACAATACACGCTTTACTTTCTACTTAAAACTACAGTCCCTATTATTTTCTCTCCCCTCCTTTACATTTGGTCCTTTTCGCTCGGTAAATTTTACTTTCAAAATTTAAATTTTCTTGCAATTTTCCTTGAAATTTTCCTTCCGATTATTTTCCCTTTCTACAAATAAATATATTGTTGTTTGAAAGTAACCAATATGCTAACTAGATTGCAAAGTAAAGCGTTAGAGTCGAGTGCGGGCGGGGCTCCGCTACCGGACTCCGGCACGTCCAACGATGTTGAGCCTCCGCCGCCCGCTCTCGTGCTCGACCCTGTCGGGTCCGTCCATGAGGCGGATGACAAGTCTGTTTCAGGAACATCCAAGTCGTCCAGTACTATTCGCGCACGCTCGCTCAATATTAAGGCCTTATATGCTAGAAAAATTGCTGAAGCGGAAGCCAAAGCTGCTGAAGCGGCAGCAAAAGTGGTTGAGGCGGAGCGTAGGGCGTTAGAAATGGAAATGCGCGCAGAAATAGCTCAAATAGAGGCTAGAGGCGGTAGTCGCCGCGGCAGCAGTTGCGCCTCTAGCCGTCGCGACAACAGTCGCGCCAATAGCCATCGCGGCAGTAGCCGCCTAAGTAGAGGTAACGTTGTAGAGTGGTTAGATACTATGACACCTTCTAATGAATGCGTTTTTGTAGATACCCGTGGTGCTACCACTGCGGACGCCCCTGAAACCGTGCGTCCCGGTAGCCCCACACTTGCGGTTCCTACGAGTGCGTTCATAGAAGGGCGGCCCGTCGCCGCTACCACTGCGGACGCCCCTGTTATCGAGCGTCCCGGTAGCCCGACACTTCCAGTCGCTGCGTTTAACCGTCGAGTTCCTGCGTCCGCCGGCCGCGGTGTCACATGCGATCCCACTGCTGGGCCTAGTCGCCTAGCGCTCGATCCGACACCGCCCAGGCCCTGTTGCGCACCTACAGGTGATGTTCAAGACTCTACGTGCCTACGTACCCTACCTACTAATAATTGTAGCAACCACAATGGTTCTGATTTTAACCGTTTGGCTCAAGCCATACAAAGTTTATCTAAAGATAAAATGGAGAGTCGCCTGCCTAGTTTTGATGGTAAGACCTTAGATTGGCTTGCTTTCAAAAGAGCCTACGACCAGTCTAAGGCGTCTTATTCTTCAATGAACAACTTATCACGGGTAAATGCCGCGCTGTACGGCCCGGCACGAGAGGGCGTCGGTGCCTTACTTTCTACAGCGAATAGTCCAGGCGATATTATTTCTGTTCTCGAACTTCAGTTTGGTAGACCGGAGCTCATCGTCCTCCAGGAGGTCGCCGCTGTGCGAGCTTTGCCTAAAGTAAATTCTGAGGGTAAGGACTTGCATTTCTTTGCCGGCCGTGTCCGCAGTTGCATTGCAGTCATGAAATATCTTGACAATAAGTCTTATTTAGAGTCACCGGAGCTTTATAACTCGTTGCTTCTGAAATTGACCCCTGCAATGCGAGCACGCTGGAAAGATTACGCAAAGTCCCGCTTTAACCCGATTTTAGGTACGAAATTAGAGTTGCTAGCTGACTTTTTAGCTGAGGAAGTCACTACGGAATTCCAGTTTGGCGTTATTACGGAAGCCAACTTGTTAAGTCAGCCACATAGTTCAAAAATGTTTCAGGTTAACGTGGTGAATTCAAAGCAAAATAATCTTCATTCAGGTAATAAGTCGGCTGAAAATAAAAATCATTCAAATTCACAATCACAACAAAATAAGTCAAATTGTTGTTTATATTGTCAACAATGGCACACGATTGACAACTGCGATAAATTTATTCGACTTGACTTTATGGCTAGGTTGAATTGGGCCCGCGACCAAAAAGTTTGTAACAGATGTTTAAAAAAAGGTTCGCATCGCTATAGGTCGTGTAATCCAAAGACGTTATGTGATGTGGAAGGCTGTAAGTACAAACACCATAAATTGTTGCATAACTTTGAATCAGTTAATTCCCATACAACTACCGAAACGCTCTCGAACGGAATCGAACCCAAACCTAGTTGTTTGACTGTGCCGATAGAGTCTCAAAGCGAGACTGTAGCTCACGCTATTTCAAATGGGCCCCTCAAAGCTCTTTTGAAAGTCGTCGCTGTTACTGTAAGCGGACCTAAGGGCTCTATAAATACTTATGCTCTATTGGACGACGGTTCGTCTAGCACTTTTATTGACGATGAGGTATCAGCTCAAATAGGCGCAGTCGGCCCTAAGGCACAAATTAGAGTCGAGTGTATGGGTGGACTATCTAAATTAACAGAGGTCGAGTATGTAGATTTTTATATAAAAGGCGTGCACGAATCCAAACAACATAAAATTAATAGAGCACGGTCTGTATCGGCGCTAGGTATTGCACGCCAGTCAGTCAGCTCAGACGATATTAGGCATCTTTCGTTAACTAATATCACATATGACAACGCTGAGCCAAAATTGATAATTGGAATTGATAACTGGAATCTGCTGACCCCACGAGAGGTTCGCCAAGGTTCCAAAAGACAACCAGCTGCTTGTTTAACGCCTTTAGGTTGGGCTGTGTTTGGCTTTACTTCCAGTAGGACTAAACCGGTGACTTTTGTCAATCATAGCGTGACGTCAGATGATTTTTCGGAGATTGAGGGTCTTATTAAGGACAACTTTAAGTTGGAGTCGATTGGTATTGTCAAGAAACTAGTCCGTTCTGCCGCAGACGAGCGCGCCTCGAAAATTCTCGAAGACACTGCTAGTCGGTTACCAGGTGGACAGTTTGAGGTCGGCTTATTATGGCAATCAGATATCACTGACGTTCCAGATAGTTACCCGCTAGCGTTTTCACGTTTTAATGGTCTGGAAAAGCGTTTTCGTAAAGACGCCGCTTACGCCAAACAGTATCGCGAAAATATACACGCTATGATTGACAAAGGTTACGCCGAGCCATGTGACATCACCACTGACTCGCCTAGGGTGTGGTACCTACCTCATTTTGGGGTAGTGAACCCCAATAAGCCAGGAAAGCTGCGCGTGGTTCATGACGCCGCAGCCCGCTCTCAGGGAGTTAGCTTGAATTCCCTTTTGCTGACCGGCCCTGACTTATTGCCTTCTCTTATAAATATTATTTATCGTTTTCGAGAGGGTAAGATCGGCATGATAGCTGACATAAAAGAAATGTTTCCGCAGGTGAAAATCAGGCCCGAAGACAGGGATGCGCAGCGGTTTTTATGGCGTGATTCTCCCGACTTGCCTCTTTCGACATTTAGAATATCATCAATGATATTTGGTGCTGCTTCTAGCCCATTCACAGCACTTTATCTTAAAAACAAAAATGCCGAAGAGTGTAGATATTTATATCCTGAGGCTGCCCGTGCGATTATCCAAGACACATATATGGATGATTTCATTGGCAGTTTGGAAGGGTTAGATGATGCCGCGCAATTAGCTAGAGACATCGTAGAGGTGCAAGAGCGAGCGCACTTTGAAGTTCGCGGGTGGGTCTCTAACGAACCCGATGCGCTCACTCTTATACCACCAAATTTGAGACTAGATTCTGGTAGTGCAGGCGTAGATATTGGTCATTTTCCGCAAAGCGTGCGTACGTTGGGCCTAATATGGTATCCGTCGACTGATAAGTTAGGTTTTAACACGGCCGCCCTAAAAACGTCGCTAGCTTTGCCTCAAAAAATTACGAAACGTCATGCACTTTCTAGTTTGATGCGAGTTTTTGACCCGCTAGGTGTACTAGCTCCCATTACCATAAAAGCTCGTATTATATTCCAGGTAGTTTGGCGCAGAGGAATTGATTGGGACCAGGAACTTCCTCAGGACCTAAGCACTAAGTGGAAAGCGTGGCTTGCTGACGTATCTTCTTCTGTAGACATTCGAGTCCCACGCTGGCACCTGAGAGAGGCCCATGTTCCCAACCAAGCTCATCTAATAGAACGTGAGCTGCACGTATTTTGTGACGCAAGTGAGCACGCGTATGTCGCTGTCGCTTAGGTACTGGCGTCTGGTACGAGCTGACGGAACCGTGCAGCTTTCATTTATATGTAGCAAGTCCCGAGTAGCGCCTCTGACTCCTGTCACCATTTCTCGCCTCGAATTGCAGGCAGCCACGGTAGCAGCTCATCTGGCGACGTCTATCTGTGACGCTCATAAGTATAAACCCTCTAGGCGGTTTCTATGGACCGACTCGAAGAATGTTCTAGGATGGCTTCGTAGCGACGCACGTTCGTTTTTGCCTTTCGTTGCACATAGGTTAGCAGACATCCTAAAGCTTTCAACTTTAGATGAGTGGCGGTGGGTGCCCACAGCATTGAACGTCGCAGATGACGCCACACGGCAAAAGTCAGACGCTGACCTTAAAAATAGTCGGTGGATTGAAGGACCTGAGTTTTTAAAATCAACTCAATGTGTTTGGCCAGTTGAGCCACATAACACTAGCCTCAACAAAGATGAGCTGAAACCAAGTGCTAAAATTCATTCATATCTCATCCAAGTAGGCACCATTCCCGTCCATCCCGTTTCAGCGGATCCGTCCCGCTTCAGTCAATGGTTGCGTTTCTTACGGTCGACGGCGCGTGCACATCAGTACATCAGGCGTTTGAGATGTAGAGCGAGTGCTAAGGCCTCAACATCGCACACGCCTGCCTCTAGGCTAAGAACTTCTGTCGCCCAGTTTACGCCTCTTACTGCGGAAGATTTGCGCCTAGCCCAGCTGCATATTTTGACCAAATGCCAAAATGATTCGTTTCCTGATGAGATAGCTGCGCTTCGACTTGGAGAGCCATTGCCACGCCACAGCAAGTTACAAAAGCTTCATGTTATTCTCGGAAGCGATGGTTTAATGACGTTATCGGGTCGCATTGGAGCAGTTGCAGAATCTACTGAGGCTACTAATTTCCCGATTGTTCTTGATGGAAGGCACCCAGCAGTTAAACTTTTGACGCACCATTACCACCGGCGCTTTGCTCATGGCAATAATGAGACTGTTGTCAATGAACTCCGGCAGCAGTTTTGGATTTTGAAGATGAGAAGTGCAGTCAGAGCAGCAGCACATGCCTGCCAATACTGTAAGATAAGGAAGGCTATCCCTTTGAACCCTCCTGTCGGAAACCTCCCGGCGGTTCGACTCACCCATCATCGCCGACCCTTCACTTTCGTCGGCCTAGACTACTTCGGTCCAGTGCAAATAACTGTTGGCAGAAGACACGAAAAGCGGTGGGTAGCTTTGTACACCTGTCTCACTACACGGGCTGTACACTTAGAGGTAGTCCATGACCTCTCAACAGACGCAGCGTTGATGGCCCTACGTCGATTTACGGCCCGTCGTGGAAGTCCTCAACAGATCTGGTCAGACAACGGGACTGCGTTCGTCGGTGCTGCCAAATTCATGCGAGAACTCTACGGCCCTGCAGTTCAAGAGTTTGCAACCAACCAGAACATCGAGTGGATCTTCATTCCACCGTCAGCCCCGTCAATGGGTGTTACTTGGGAGCGGCTCGTGCGTTCAGTGAAGTCTGCTTTAAAAGTAACCTTGCAGGAGAGAGCCCCAAAGGAACCAGTTTTGACGACTCTTTTGATGGAAGCTGAAGCTGTGGTCAACTCAAGACCCTTAACTTACGTTCCTGCTGACTCAAATGACGAAGAAGTACTAACGCCGTTCCATTTCCTCATCGGCACAGCATCCACGGCTAACCATTACGGTAAGACAGAGCCGCAGGATTTATGGGGGCGTTCTCAATGGCGTAAGGCATTGCGGCTTACAGATTTATTCTGGAACCGATGGGTTAGAGAATACCTCCCAACTCTGACACCTAGGCGAGGTGACAGGACCGGCGATGGACTGGCTCTTGGTGTAGGTGACCTCGTGCTGGTGGTCGATGGCAACTTACCACGCGGAACGTGGCCACGTGGCCGTATAACCCGAGTATTTCCTGGCGCAGATGGGCTAGTGAGAGTAGCCGAGGTTACTACTGCAGGAGGAGTCCTTCGCCGTCCCTGCAAAAAGCTGGTGCGACTGCCTGTTTAAAGGCCATCCTTCTCTCTCTCTCTCTCTCTCTCTCTCCATGTCTCTCGTTATATTTCTATCAGTTTTGAAAGAGAGGGAGAGATGTTGCGGAGCAAATACTTCTTTTTTAGTTTTTTTACTTTTTTAGGGTTCCGTACCTCAAAAGGAAAAAACGGAACCCTTATAGGATCACTTTGTTGTCCGTCTGTCCGTCCGTCCGTCTGTCAAGACCCTTTTTCTCAGGAACGCGTGGAGGTATGAAGCTGAAATTTATATCAATTACTCAGGTCTACTGTCCCTTGAAGCTGTGAAAAAATCAAACTTCTAAGCCAACGCAATCAAAAGATACAGCCGTTTATGCCGCAAATTTTCGACACTTGCAAGGGAATCAAAACCTACAGGGTGCTTCCCGTGAACTCAGAATCTTGAAATTTGGTACGAAGCAACGTCTTATAGCATAGATAAAGGAAAAATTACGAAAACCATAAATTTTTAGTTACATCACATAATATATATTTTTTTAATAATTTTAAACTTACTACCCATTTTCTCATAAACGCGTAGAGGTATTAAATTGAAATTCATACCAAATACTCAGGTCTATAATACCTTTAAGCTGTAACAAAATCAAACTTCTATGTCAACGCAATTAAAAGAAACAGCAATTTAAGCTGCATATTTTGAAACTCGCAAGTACTCGCAAGGGAATCAAAACCTAAAGGGTACTTCCAGTCGACCTAGAATCTTGAAATTTGGCATGAAGCAACGTTTTATAGCACACATAAAGGAAAAATTCCGAAAACCTTAAATTTTTAGTTACATTACAAAATATATATTTTTAAATAAATATAAACTTATTACTTTTTTCCTCATGAACGCGTAGAGCTATCAAGTTGAAATTCATATCAAATACTTAGATCTAATTGCCTTTAACCCGTGAAAAAAAATTCTAAGTCAACGCAAAAACGCAAAACGCAAAAGTACAACCATTGATACCGCATATTTTGAAACTCGCAACTACACGCAAGGGAATTAAAACCTAAAGACCACTTCCCGTTGACATAGAATCTCGAAATTTGGTAAGAAGCAATAGCTTACAGCACAGGTAACAGAAAAATTCCAAAAAGCTTAAAATTTTAAGTAGTTATACCACCAAAAAAATTGTGATTGTAAACATAATTGTAGTTACAGCAATGACCGCGAGTTAATATAGTATGTATGGGGAGGGCAACATTTTTCAAACGGCAAAGACGACCTCACTCATCGTCATTCAATCCCGATGTTTTGGTGAATGTAGCTGTATAATCTAAATGCGTCCTAACTGCTTAAAGTGTTATACTTATAATTAAATTCAATGACATTATTATAAACGATAAAGAGATCTTTGTCTTAAATTTATGCTCCTCCATCTTTCCCCATTGTAATGTTATGAATTTCATTTTGCAATAAAAATACCATAGTTATGACTCGATTGTCGTAATGAACGAACATTGTAAACCTTGCAGGTTTGTACGGAACCCTCGGTGCGCGAGTCCGACTCGCACTTGGCCGGTTTTTTCTATGTGAAAGCTCTTTTTGTTTTTTGACGTCTGTCCTGTCTTCTGCTACGACTTGGTGCGTATTGATTTATAATTTTTTCCTGTTTTTTAATTGTTACAAGTTACAATACACGCTTTACTTTCTACTTAAAACTACAGTCCCTATTATTTTCTCTCCCCTCCTTTACAAATATATTGTATATACATATATCACATCATTGACATCATAGACATAGACACATAAATAATAAAAATGGTACACATACAGGAAAGAACGCATGTCATTGCGATAAGAGAAACAGTTCAATTTTGAAGTAAGCCCTTAGAGACATTTTGAACGACAGTTCCATTTGCTCAATTTGACCTATCTTATTTTCAAGGCTTTTTGACTTGCCCTATTCATTACTCAAGGCCGCTGCATACCTACGTGAAGTATGTTACACACGCCTCGCCCCGCTCCGGATCGCTTTAGGTGGTGCTTAGTGCATTACGTGTTTGCCGTCTAGTGCTCCTAAGCAATTAGGAAATTCTTAAAGTAGCCAGATACAGATTTTTGGTAATCGTGTACGCGTCCGGATAAAAACCCGTCACTAATGGCCGTTGCATTTTCCCTTTAAAACAAATTAAGTTGATTCTCTTTGCGAATGTTAATCCTAAGTAAATTTCTGAGTGGGAAAGTCTAAAATATCCAGTTACGAACAGTAATATCTCCGGCTCCGGCTTACCTCCAATCAATGTGACAATAGTTTTGTAATAGTATATCGCAATTTGTTAATAATATAGAGCAATAGTTCGTTGCGCTGCTTCTTCTCAGCACTAGCCCTAATTGTCCCGAAGCATTGGTAGGGCTAATTTATTTATATGTAAGGCCGCGGAAAAATGCCTGATGTAGGTCTATTTTAGGTCGACGACCGTTTGGTGCAGTGGTCTGCATGTCGGACTTTAAAACCAAGGGTCGCGGGTTCGATCCCCGCACAGTACAAGCATTTGTGTGCATGAACATGTATGTTTGTACTGGTCTGGGTGCTTTCTATGTATAATATGTATTTATTTACAAAAAAAAAGTATTTAAGTATGTTTATCCGTTGTCTAGTACCCATAACTCAAGCTCGTAGCTTAGTTTGGGACTAGAGAATTGGTGTGATTGTTGTGAAATATTTATTATTATTATTATTTACTAAATAATTTGATTTTATCTTATTAATGAGTGCACACTTTGCACTGTGCATGTATAATAAATGTGTATCTAACTACAATGCTATGGGCTCTAGTTTGATAAAATATCTGATAGATCCGTTGTAATCTTTTCGTCTGATAAATAAACCATCGATAGAATTCATCGACATCAAATTCATCGACATCAAATTCATCGACATCAAATTCATCGACATCAAATTCATCGACATCACTAAAGTCTCAAGCTTTTATTACGAATTCTATAACTGTAACAGTTAGCATGGACTTGTTGGATACCTAGTGCCTTACTAGATACCGTCTATGACTAAAGTTTCTTGCAGAGTTGTACTGAGACTTAAGTCTAAAATCAGCTAGGTTTTAGTGTCAGGTCTGAGTATATTTTGGTCTGAACTGCTCGGCTTTTCTGAATAATATACAAGAATATGGATTTAAAAGTAGATACTAGGTGTAGGTATTTACTTGCAAATTGATTCTTAGGATTTTTTAAAAAATTAACTTAGTTTATCAGAAACTTATTCATTTTCTAGCGATTTTTTTCGGTTTTGTTGTATGAACACGTTCCGCTCAAATTTGTTAGAAGAATGAAGGCACATACCAACAAGTTGGAAGCGGGCTACATGAAGCGACAGCATGTGTCTTTGCAAATTGGTTTCTATGTTTTTGTACGAAATACCTTCCTAGCGATACGAAGTTAGCAAAGTGGTTCATTAATAGGAACCAAACGTGTCGTGACAACACGTCGTCTGCTGCCGCTTTATAAAGCCCGCTTTTAACTTGTACCTTAAGGCTCCTTGACTGGGATCTTACCTTGTAATGACCCGAGGCTAAGAATATATAACTAGTTTGTAGTTTTTACGTAGTTGCGAAGTAATAACGATTCTTTCTTACTAACGATTACGCTAACGAACCAACTTGTTTGATGAAGAATAAGGATTTCTTCATTATTTTTCTATCGCTTATGAGGTATTCAGAACTACAATAACTAAGCTGTATTAACGCTTTATTCATTAACATAGATTTACTCAAATAGTGAACGTGCCCACAGGGCAAATGTGATCGGTATCTTAGTTCTTGAGGGATACAATACCAATATCAATAGAAATTGGACCCTTATAAACTATTCTCAGTATTAATTAAATTAATTATTTCATTTGCTGATGGAATCAGGCGTTACTTTGCGGAAATCCATGACTAAAGCTGAAAAGAGAATTATTTAGCTTTAAATTTCCACTAAACGTCGCCAGCGCAGGAATTCAAATACATCCAACTGTAACCACTTGAAAAAAAGTAGAGCTGGAAGTCGTAGGACTTACAATACAACTCACAACGTGACACAGATGAAGCACCTGGAAACACAACACTGACACATACAAACAAAGTGGCAAAACGCGTCGAGTGTTTTGTTGGTGTCAGTGTTGTGTTTTCAGGTGCATCTTCTGTGTCACATTGTGAGTTGTGTTGTAAGTCTTCGATTAGTGACAAGGTCATAGGTAAACAATAATACGAGCTGAAACTGCTTTCAATAATCATCACAGCATGGCAATAAAAAACGAAGGCTAATCAACTGACTTATCACGTCCAGTTCCACGGATATTGTTAATCTGATAAGGATGATGGACCGGAGCGGAATAATTACAACAACTTTTGTAAGCAAAGGTGACTTGCCCTACAGTTGGACAGTTGTTCCTGTCTGTTGTTAAAGTCAAAATCATAACTTTGTAACTTTAGCTACTAACAAGACCCCTCTTTCCGTCTGTTTGTAACCAGGCTGTAACTACACCATTAACCATGATACCAGTACCAGTTCTGAAAAAAACATGCTTATAAACTAACAATATATATAGTCCTCCTGGCCGATTTCGACCACGGCGGCCCATCTCAACAGAGATCAGCCATGATCAGGAAATATTATAGTGCACAAGTGTGCGCGCAATACACAGGTGCACAAACTGTTCCATCACTCTCAAAGTTCGGTGAGACGGCAATTCGACATGACCGGAGAGAGATCAGGCGCAGGACCAACGGCTTAATTTCCATTTCGAGGCACGGGGGTGTAACACCGCTAACTTCCCGACTCCGAGCTGTTTTTGAGAAATTCATGACAGAAAATCTAAGAAACAATTTGGGCTCGACCGAGGATTCGAACCCGATCCGAGAGGTCCTGGATGTAAGGCAGAAACTTTGCCACTACTCCAACGAGGCAGTCAACTAACATTAATTGATAAATTATCACAATGAAGCATAGACTTTTTACTTTCCCCTGCAAGAAAAGCATTTGTTGCTTAACTCTTGTCCCAAATGACACCAATTTCAACAAATAAAATGTTACGTGTTGATCAACGAAATTCAGTTCTCAAGTCTCATTATTCCTTCTGTGTATTGTTTCATGGAAAAAATAACACAGCGAAAAATAGCGATGCTTTGATACCGTTTCCTAAGTACGTCAGCGTTTAGAAAATCGTTCTCATAATATTTTACGAACAGAATCAAAGCGCTATTGTGAAAATAAAAAATTCCGACAGATATTTTCAGTCGACATTCCTAATGACGGAGGAATGGAATGTTTTTAGGCTCACTCTGAATTTTGTATTTATTCTATTCGAGGACATTTTAGAAGGGCCTGAGAATATAGTAGGTATTTAACGCGTAACGAATTAAAAAACAATGTTGATTCTAAAAAGTCTTTTTTAGCGGGAGAATTCCTTTTTTTGCGTTTAACAAAAACAACAGAATCGCAAATGGTAATGAAAGAACATCGACAAGAAAAAGAAATAAGCGAACACAACACAACTTAAAAAGTACTTAAAAAAAACTAACACGGGTTGCACTCCGGGAGTGCCGGCAGAAGTGAAAACTTAACAACCGTCTTACGGTTTTTCGATCAGCATCACGTGACCTGACGCGAGTTTCACAGTTTCTACCCATGCCACAAAAGTGCTCAACGCCGCTAAAGAAGTTTTCACTTCAAAAATATTTCAACAAGATCATAAGAGCTTATCATTATAAAATGATATTTGTACATTGGCATCGAAATTAAACTTGTATTCCAAATTCCAGCTCTCTGGAGAGTGGGTAAAACTGAGCTTATAAGATTTTTTTTAAAATATACAACAACATCACATACATTGATTTGACTCCGTGGTAAGTAACCTAAGCACTTGTGTTACAGATATCAGAATCAACAGTGGTATTACAAATAAACTTAAATAAATACATATAACATCCAGACCAGTACAAACAGACATGTTCATGCACACAAATGTTTGTACAGTGCGGGGATCGAACCCGCGATCTCTTGGTTAATAGTCAACTTCTTGACCATTACACCAAAGTGGTCGTCAATTTGATTGCAGACAAACAGACACGGGACAGGTGAAGCGAAACAAAAGCATGTAAAATATAGCGAAGTTAGTTCACTCCCACCCGAAATAATTTAGGTAAATTGTTTCTATGCATATCTTTTTATCATTCATTATCATCGCTCATCATCATTAAACACTCATCGAATGTTGCAATCATATTGTACTAGCTGACCCGGCAAACGTTGTTTTGCCATATAAATGTAAAGTGTGGACTACCTTTATCACAAAGGGGTATGTAAAAATAGATGTCGGCCGATCCTCAGACCTACTCAATATGCTCACAAAATTTCATGAGAATCGGTCAAACCGTTTCGAAGGAGCACGGGAACGAACATTGTGACGCGAGAATTTTATACAGGGTGTCCCAGGAAACCTGTACCAGCGAAAGTTTAGGGTCCTAAGACTCTAATACCTACCGTTTGACACCATTTTAATTTATTTTTTTTATTTTTTCTTGAATTGAAATCAAGTGTATAATTTTAATCCTGCTCGAAAATAAAATTTGCGTGTTTTTTTGTTAGTACAGGTGAGCACAGACTCCAGCTAAAATATTCAATAAAAAAAACTAAAAGAAATACCATTCAGAAACATTTTATAGCTAAATCCAAAAGGCATCGACTCCCATAATATTTTTAAAAAGAAACTTGCACAGCATGTGCAGCAGATAATAGAATAAGCCTAACAGCAAACCTTTGTTTACAAACACTAATTTCAAACTTTGTATAGATTATAAAAGACGTGCGCGAACGATGTGAACGTAATAATACTTATTTTTACCTGTTTCTGTTCTCAAGTAAGTGACATAACCTATGTTTTTATTGAGAAATAAAGAATCTCTAAACCGTAAACCGTAAATCCCACTGAAATTTAAATAAACAAAAAAAACATATCTCGAGAACTGTTAAATATCGCGGAACATAAATTCGGGCCAAACGTTTGGTATTAATGTCCTCTAACTCCAGACCTTCGCTGGTAAAGGCTTCCTGGGACACCCTGTATTTATGAAGATTTTGAAGAAGAATGATCCAATAAAGACGAAAGCTTAGTATTTACAGGATCTGCGGCGTGGTCTTAATGAAAGCAGAGGCTAGGTCGACCCGGGAAGAAAGGCAATAAGCTATCTCGGGATTAATTATATTAATTAGTAGGTACCAACCAGTGCAAAAGCTAAGCGTCGTTTACGTGTTGTAGGTGCAAGCGAGTTCCCTAGTGGTCCAACAACGGTCTTATAACATCATTTGGGGAATTAAATACGTATGTAAATTAGTATCCAAGATTTATATCGTTCTTTTATCTCTTTGTATCACACATTGTTCTTTTATCTCTTAGGTACCACATATTCTCATCGCATTTTCACAATCAAGACTGAACTGCTAAACGTCCTTATAAACGTCAACTTAAAAACGCTCATGCTCACGCACACGCACGCACGTGTTAATTAATCGCAGTAGGTACTGACGACGACTAGGAGCGGAGGAGGTCCATTGAACTCGGTTTAGTAGGACCACGAGCGACTAGCACATACTTACCTTATCTGCCTCTTTTTGGCTTATAAGAACAAAGGTTCTAACCCTCTAACTCATTTACCCGAAGGTTGTCTGGAAGATATCGCTCTAAGCTATAAGACCGCCTAAATTGTACATCTTTCATTGTTAAACTTGTCTGGAATTTAGTTTTGTGTTGTACAATAAAGAGTTAATCTGTCTATCTAAATCCTACGTGAAAGCTAAAAGCCCTCATAACCGTCCGCCTGCCAAAAACCGTGATGACTTCGGTTATTACGCCATTCAAGCTTGTACAACAACTTTAACTGACACTATAACGTGACCACGGAAAGTTTTAAGCGTGTCTGACATAAGCCCAGGTCCGCGGGCACCCGGCCAAAACCCGAAGAACCTATTTACTTAATGACAGCTAAATCTGCAAGGGAAATGCAATTTGGATACAACATGTTGTTGTGAGTAAACTCGCCCTGAAAAAATGAGACAAGGCATGTGAGAAGTTCTGGAAGAACTTGCAGACTGGCTGTAGCTAGTACCTACCTACCCAAAAGTGATGAAGCTACGGGGTAGCAGAGAGCTAGCTTAAATCACTCGCCTCGGAAGAACTTGCAGACTGGCTGTAGCTAGTACCTACCTACCCAAAAGTGAAGAAGCTACGGGGTAGCAGAGAGCTAGCTTAAATCACTCGCCTCGGAAGAACTTGCAGACTGTCTGTAGCTAGTACCTACCTACCCAAAAGTGAAGAAGCTACGGGGTAGCAGAGAGCTAGCTTAAATCACTCGCCTCGGAAGAACTTGCAGACTGGCTGTAGCTAGTACCTACCTACCCAAAAGTGAAGAAGCTACGGGGTAGCAGAGAGCTAGCTTAAATCACTCGCCTCGGAAGAACTTGCAGACTGGCTGTAGCTAGTACCTACCTACCCAAAAGTGAAGAAGCTACGGGGTAGCAGAGAGCTAGCTTGAATCACTCGCCTCGGAAGAACTTGCAGACTGGCTGTAGCTAGTACCTACCTACCCAAAAGTGAAGAAGCTACGGGGTAGCAGAGAGCTAGCTTAAATCACTCGCCTCGGAAGAACTTGCAGACTGGCTGTAGCTAGTACCTACCTACCCAAAAGTGAAGAAGCTACGGGGTAGCAGAGAGCTAGCTTAAATCACTCGCCTCGGAAGAACTTGCAGACTGGCTGTAGCTAGTACCTACCTACCCAAAAGTGAAGAAGCTACGGGGTAGCAGAGAGCTAGCTTAAATCACTCGCCTCGGAAGAACTTGCAGACTGGCTGTAGCTAGTACCTACCTACCCAAAAGTGAAAAAGCTACGGGGTAGCAGAGAGCTAGCTTAAATCACTCGCCTCGGAAGAACTTGCAGACTGGCTGTAGCTAGTACCTACCTACCCAAAAGTGAAAAAGCTACGGGGTAGCAGAGAGCTAGCTTAAATCACTCGCCTCGGAAGAACTTGCAGACTGGCTGTAGCTAGTACCTACCTACCCAAAAGTGAAGAAGCTACGGGGTAGCAGAGAGCTAGCTTAAATCACTCGCCTCGGAAGAACTTGCAGACTGGCTGTAGCTAGTAGGTACCTACCTACCCAAAAGTGAAGAAACTACGGGGTAGCAGAGAGCTAGCTTAAATCACTCGCCTCGGAAGAACTTGCAGACTGGCTGTAGCTAGTACCTACCTACCCAAAAGTAAAGCAGCTACGGGGTAGCAAAGAGCTAGCTTAAATCACTCGCCTCGGAAGAACTTGTGCCTGAAGGTATTACCTACCGAGCCAACAGTAAAGAAGCCAGGGAATAGTAGAGAGCTAGCATAAATCCCTCCTTACACTTGGATTCTACTATTAAATCTAGTAAGATGGTGTCTTTGTGACTCCCGACGGGAGTCTGTGGCATCGTAACTCCCGGACAGATGGACTGATTTCAGTGCGGTTTTCAATAGAGGATTCTATTACAGTGGTTCTTAGCTATCACTTGTCAAAAACCGTCCAGCCTTTAAGGGTCACCAGCTGTTTACCTGTTTTCTGTGACCTTTGCCTGATCTTATTAAAGGTTTAACCTTTAAATTTTTGACAATTATAGACCAACGGTACTCGTATAATGCAGGTATGACTTCAGACTAGGTGTAAGGACTTATACCGCACTAAGTACTTATATGCATTGACAAAAATCGTAATCGGTTCATACTTTATGAAAACAAAGGATTTGATTTTAAATTACTTACAAGCAGGTACAAAATGACTGCGAAACCAATTCATATGTCTTAAATGCTTTTTTTAACTTATGTGTTTTTTTAACAACATCACATACATTGATCTAACTCCGTGGTAAGTAGCTTAAGCACTTGTGTTACAGATATCAGAATCAACAGTGGTATTACAAACTTAAATAAATACATGTACACCCAGACTAGTACAAACAGACATGTCCATGCACACAAATGTTTGTACAGTTCGGGGATCGAACCCGCGACCTTTTGGTTATTTATTTATTTAAGCTTTATTGCACAACAATACTTTGTACAAAAAGTGGACTTAACGCAGTAGGGCATTCTCAGTCATACCTTTGGGCTAAGCAGAAATGATTAGTTTAATTTTTTATTTATTTTGTCTGCCATATCTTACGTTCTGTGTTTGTGATGTCCCTAATCGATAAACATTTATTTATTTCAAATACCTATCTATTCAAAAACCGATCATAGCGAGCGGCGATTAAAACAAAAGCAAATCGCTAACCGTTTAAACCTTCCGCTGCAAATGTGGTTTTAAAAGGGGCATAAGTCCAGGATTTATTCTAACTCGCTTTTAATAGTTCATGCTGACGTTTCCCGGCATCCAAAAAAGGGATTAACTAGGTCACCGCTGTAGAATCAACTTATTTCCATAATCTGCTATTATGGTATTATTGTTCCTTTTATAGGGTTCTCTCTCTTTTTCATTTTCAGATCCCGTTGCCGTACTTTTGTTTCGTGCGAGAGAACAAAATTTCAAATTCTTTTGTTTTTAATTCATTTTTCTCATTGGCGTTAGTTTCCATTGTTAAAACAAAGCAAAACCAAATCAAATAGGTTAGGAAAGTACGTAAGTAATCGGTTTTCTTATTTATAGAGTCTATCTACTTACCTACTACTTCTTACTAGAAACACACTCTTATTGGTATACCTAAGTTTAATTCAATTAAAAATTATGGTGACATTTATAAGTATACGAGTGGACCCGGCAGACGCTGTCCTGCCCGCTGTTTTCCCAATTTATCAATATTTTCTCATCGCTTACACCTTCTCTGGACTTCCACAAATATTTCAAGGCTAAAATTATATAAATTGAAATCGGTTCAGCCGTTCTCGAGTTTTAGCGCGGTAAAAAATAGCCTATATCCTTTTTTGGGTATCAAAATATCTCCATACCAAATTACATGCAAATTAGTCTAGTAGTTTAGGCGTGATTGAGTAACAAACAGACGGACAGAGTTACTTTCGCATTTATAATATTAAAGTATGGATAACTATGTGCCCTCTAGAAATGAAGCAACGATTCACGCTTTGCTAGTCTTAAACGAGAAGCTGCTTAAGAAAAGCTTGTTTTATTAAAATGCGATTTAAGTGGTCATCATGAAGGATGTAATGACTTGCACGTTTCCCGGTAAAGCTAGACTTAAAAACGTAAGGATTTACGTAAGGTAGGTTGTATATGGTGCAAGCTAAGCAAACAATGATAGTAAAATTCAAAAAAAAATTAAAATTCAAAATTGGGAATGGGATTCTCCTTTTTTGGGAATCTCCTTTTAAGCTAAAACACTTGTGTTAGGAGAAACCCGCTCTTTCTGTACGTAATTACATTCATAAAAAAAATGATCATTTTCTTCAGATATAATCAAATAACCTAGCTTACAAGCAAATCAAAATCTTTGTTTTGTATATTAAATTTGTATTGTCTTGTTCGTGTCTTTTTTGTTTGTTTGTATATAATATAAATATATGTGTGTGTGTGTGTGTGTGTGTTTGTTTGTTTGTATATGTGTGTGTATATTTGATTGTGTGTTGTGTGGGTGATGATTACAAGAGTGCGTTTGTGAGTGTAGACTACTCATAACAACTTGTGTTCTATCTAATTTAGTAAGTTTTCCGTGTCCTCGTAATTTAGAGTTTTTAGCCATGTCAATAAAAGCTTTTTACTTTCTCGGTAGGTTTTACCATATATTTTTATTATTTTGTTTACTTTGTTATAGATCCTTTTAGATTGCCCGATATATTGTTTTGTAGCAAACACTGTTCGATATATATCTAGTGGAAGTACAGCATTCTGATTCCGTTTATTGAGTTGTTTATCATCTATACATAAGGTTTTTTGAATTTTCAACGTACATTGTAATATATATAACTGCCTAATCGATAATACGTCGGCCTCTTCATATAATAGTTTTGTGGAAAACCGTTTTACTTTTTTTAACATTACTTTTAAAACTGATCTTTGGGCTCTCTCAATGTTGATAAATTTAGTCTTGTAAGTTCCCCCCCAGATTGATAGACAGTAGGAAAGAGTGGATTGGACCAGAGCTTTATAGATATAAACAATTAGCCGTTTATTGGAAACATGACGAAGATATTTAAAAAGCCAAATCATTTTCCGGGTACGAGTTTTTACGGCTTCTATTTGAGGGTACCATGTTAGATTTTCATCTATAATTATGCCTAAGTATCTGATCGACTCAACTTTATGTATACTTGAACATCCACATGGTTTTGTGCTAAGATTTTGGCATGTATGGGCTATTATGGTATGACTGCTATTCGGCTGGAAAGATTTTTTTGTTGAGAAGGTCATGTACTGGGTTTTCTGCGTATTTAATGTAAGTAAATTGACATTTAACCATTTCATAACCTTTTGAAAGCCATTTTCAGCTGAATGAAATACATCTTGCCAACTTTTTTCGTGAAAAAGGATAGTAATTACAGGACTGTAATCCTCCTTCTTAAAAAAATCCCTGAATTATGAAAGCTTGTTAAAAGCTGGGGTTAACGTCTTATATATTTTTGGAAACCTGCTTAGGTGCTTACTTAACGAGTTGGGTGAGTTAGGTACTATTAGAAGGGTTTGAAATCGTAGTTTTACTTCACTGAACGTGTGTACTTATCTACGGCCGTGGCTGTGTGCAATCCAGCCGAAACGTCGAGCAGTGAGTACCTACCTAATACTCATTACATATTTGCGTTTAGACCCGAAAACAAGTAATTAATTACTCATCCGTCACATTAGTATGAAACAGTATTAATCAAAGTCGCTTCCCGTGCTTGTGTTTCTATGTACCTACGTAACATGTATGTATGTATGCTTACATCCTTAAAACTTCTCAAAGGATTTTGATGCAGTTTTTTTATCGATAGAGTGATTTGAGACAAAGGTTCATAAATCATAATACAATGGGCCGAACATCGGATGCGCTAGTCGCTTAAAAACCGCCGATTTTAAATTTTGGTAGTTTTAGCGTCAACAATCAATGACTAACGAAAATAAAACAATCTTGTCTACGAATTTACTACAGACTACAAAGCCATAGTGTTTTTTTTTTGAAGCCATAGTATTATCATTTTACCATTCTTGCACCGCGGTTGTTGATAGTACAGCCAACAGCACATCCGGCTACCCTACTTTGACCTTCAGACCGCCTTAGTTCTCTTCGCAATAAAAACTATTTTCGTAGTTGTCATGGGTAACCTGTGGTGCTGTCATCCGTACCTACAAGCCTATATCTAACAATACGTATTACCAAGCCCAATGACCGTTTGATTCAATAACGCCCTATGACCTACGTCTTAGTCCAAGGAGCACGGAGCGGTTTTCATCCGCGCCCGCCGCGTTGGCACAATGCAGTTTTATTTTCAAAACTCACGAGACCGGAGTTTTGTGCGGTTACGCAACCGCCGCGGTTGCGATTATCGCCCGCAAACTTGGCGATTGACTATCGCAAGCGGTTGCAAGAAACGATCAGTTGAGTTCCGAATTTCTGTAAACCCCCTCGCACCCCTCTGCCCATGCGGTCGCCCGCCAACCGACCGCAGAGCGCGCGGCTGCGGGACCGCGACCCGCGCCCGCCGGTAGAAGATGACCGCCGTTGCAGCGGGACCCGCAAACAACCGCACAAGCCTCGGGCGTAAAGCGCGTCGTGAAATGTGCTTTGATTTTTACATAAGTATCTGTAGTCTACAAAGGCTGTGGGCGCGGGTGAAAACCGCTTCGTGAGTCCATAGCCTTACACAGACAAACACCACAATAATTACTAACGCAAGATATTAATTAGTAGGCGTCAATACTCATTGAATTAAAAAAGATTAGTACGTATTAACGTATTTTTATAACAATCTAAAAACATAACCTAAAGTTACGGAGTGAGGGCTTCCTACGTCACAACTGTGTAGAAATCTATTTATTTTTATTTAAGCTTTATTGCAACTCAAAACTATGTTAAAAGGGTGGACTGAACGCCGTAGGGCATTCTCTGCCAGTCATACTGTTGGGCTTAGCAGAAATGATTAGTGGGCGGTGTGACAAAATAAATGAATCGCATGCAGGCGTGACGTCATACGATATTGTAAATCAATGCAGCACCGTATTTTCCATTCTTCGAATGATCTACAAACCGGTCCGGACCTGTCACCATGCCTTTGGATTACAATCGGTAGGTACGTAGGTATCTAGACGCCTTTGTTGAAGATTTCCGAAGAGCCTTTGTATTAAGAGTTTATTTTGCAGTAGAAAAAACTACTGTCTGAGCCGGTAATCGAACCCGCGTCCATCCGGCCTGTGTACCTAAATCACTCGGCCACGCAGACAATGGCTAAATGAAATTGTTGTGTTAATTAGAAGCTACAGGTTTCCTATCGCGGCGTTTTATTCACACGAACCGGAATAAAAAAAACTATTTAATAATAATAAAAATATGCATAAACCGATTAAATTATCGTTCGGAAGCGTTCATTCCCTTTCCATCATGAACTCAGTAGCCTTTGCTATAAAACGAAGTCTAATCCAATTAAGCTGGAACTTTATGCCTGTTAGGCTCAGTTAGGTGAGCGTCATACTAAGTCAACACAAAGCCACCCCCTACGACCATACCTGCGTTAATAGAGCAAGGAGATGCAAAAATGTTGTCCCAGTTATTACAGCTAAAACCACCTTTGCCCGAAAGCAATTTAAAAGTCGGTCTACAAACATTTATAATAAATTAAACAAAATTGTAGAGATACACAGTAAACCGCTGTATGATTGTAGAAAAACTGTTACGAACTTTCTAATGTCTTTAAGTTATGAGGACACAGAGAACTTTCTGAAAGACATAGGATAAATTCACAAACATTTACAGGTTAACACACACACACACACACACACACGCACACACACACACACGCACACACACGCACGCACGCACGCACACGCACACACACACACACACACACACACACACACACACACACACACACACACACACACACACACACACACACTCAGCAGTCTGAATTACCTAATCGTACTTAAGGAAAATTTGTAATTTAGTATTTATAACTTAAACGCTATGGAAGGGCGGAGACACCTAATACAGGCATCTTATTTGCTTAAAAGGTGTCTCCGGTCATTGTTTATATACTGTACATTATGTTACATGTTACTGAAATAAATTATTATTATTATTATTACCTACCTACCCTGCCATCATAAATCTGACTTCGTTATAAAAGTTACTAAGGTAACCGATTTCGACAAGAAAAGAATTAAGGCGTGTGCGACAAGTACGACAAATACTTGTATCAATGTCAATCGCGCTAAGTCACATAGGACACTATCTGTATATATATAAAATTCTCGTGTCACAATGTTCATTCCCGTACTCCTCCGAAACGGCTTGACCGATTCTCAGGAAATTTTGTGAGCATATTGAGTAGGTCTGAGAATCGGCCAACATTTATCTTTCATACCCCTTAGTGATAAGGGTTGTCCGCAATATTTTTTATGGCAAAACAACGCTTGCCGGGTCAGCTAGTTATATAATAACTAGCTGTGCCCGCGACTTCGTCCGCGTGGAATATTTATTTTGGGCATCATTTTCTTTTTGCAAATTAATTTTTTTGTTATTATTTTAGACAATTTATTTTTTAAGTTTTTAAAAGAACATAATTAGCTTAAAGTACTTTTGCGTTTAATATTTTTCTAGTTTCATTTTCTTGTGTCAGAAGAACATATCAGTTTTGTCCGCAACGCGTTTGTAGGTCTGATCTTGACATCGCGACATATGTGTGAAAAGCAGTCTTGACGTTAATTAATTCCTATGTACTTGTTTCTTCGGTTTACGCGAACAGTTGACTGCGGACTCTCATACATAGGGCAAACAAAGCGTAGTATAAGCATACGGATTAAAGAACATATACCCGACCTTAAATATAGACGGAACACAAAGTCTGCAGTGTGTGAACACGCGTTAGATAAACTCAACCACTTCATACGCTTTGACCAACCAAAAGTCCTCGCAAGAGAACGTTGTTTTCTTCCTCGTATGCTCCGTGAGGCTATTGAAATTAGAAGACACCCTAATTTTAATAGAGAAGATGATTGGAAAATTCCACCAGCTTGGGATCCTGTTTTAGCTAAGACTCAAGCTCGACCCCACACTGCAAGACCTCAAGATACTGTTAGCTCATTTTGTGTGGATAGGAACGTTACTTAAAATTTTTGAGTGATGGTAGTTAATTTTTTTTTCAAACTATGTAATGACAACTAACACCTTAGTCTACCTGTGACCACGGACGCTGAAAAGGGTCCGAAACGTCAGGTTAAAACAAAATGTAAATAAATCGCGAAATAATCCGTAAAAAGTGTATAATTTCAATAATTCCTATGTGTTTAAATGTTTGCCTCTGTGATTTATTAATTGTAACGGTGAAAGATAGCATAAAAGGAAATAGAATTCTTTCAAAATTAAAAGGTAAATAATTTGGAATCATTGAGGTGCGAGGTATAAGCACTGTTTGACCAACTGCTAAACCAGTCTAAACTATTGCAACCATCACGTTACATATTGCAAAGAAATTAGATTTGAAGTCGGGTCCCGGTGGTTTAAGATTTCTAAGTAAAATTATTGGTGCACCTATTTTTAACTTGAGGGAATAATGGGGGAAGGTCACTTGTGTTCAAATAATTATTTTTTAATTTCGTCTACGCTACAGTTTCTCACTCCCAATATTGCACTTTGACACATCCATTGATGATCTTTTTTTCTATTTTGCATATTTTAGGGTGAACTTTCAATAAAAAGTCCTTAATGTTACTCACTCTTAATCCTTTATCTCGTTCAATTGCAATTTTATTTTCAAAGTGAGGTACTTTCCCGTCTCCTATTAAAAGTAACTTTGAAGGAAAAGTTATACAACCTCCCTACCACTGCCTCGTTGGTGTAGTGGCAAAGATTCTGCCTAACATCCAAGAGGTCCTGGGTTCGAATCCCAGTTCGAGCCAAAATTGTTTTTGAGATTTTCTGTCATGAATCTCTCAAAAACAGCTCGGAGTCGAGAAGTTGGCGGTGTTACACCCCCGTGCCTCGGTTCGCACGTTAAGCCGTTGGTCATGCGCCTGATCTCTCTCCGGTCATGTCGGATTGCCGTCTCACCGAACTTTGAGAGTGATGGAACAGTGCAGTTTCAGAGTGCACTTGTGTATTGTGCTCACACTTGTGCACTATAATATCTCCTGCGTAGTTGGCTGATTTCTGTTGAGATTGGCCGCCGTGGTATATAATCGGCCTGGAGGATTATTTCTACCTCCCCCCAAATGTGCTCTCATATTTGTAGTTAATTTTAAGATGTTTACAAACATCCATATTGGGATATTTTTAAGGCAAGACTTTACAATGTCTGCCCTTGTTCCCCTTAATATTACTGGTACAGTTTTTCGAAAGTCCTCTCCGCAAACATAACAGTAATTTTATGATGATGATTTTATCACAGCTTCTTATATCTCTAAGAGTCCTATCTAGACCCTCTACATGAGCTCTATGGATCATGGAACATTCACCCCAGATTATTAAACGCGGTCACCTGGTCATTCATCGTATCAGCTTGTTATAGTCCACTGCTGGACATAGGCCTTCTCCAAGGACCGCCAAAGCGCCCGATCTCCCGCTCTTTGCATCCAGTCACTACCAGCTGCCTTCTTCAGGTCGTCTGTCCATCTAGCCGGGGGGCGTCCCCACTACGTTTACCTAAAAGTGGTCTCCATTCAAGAACCTTCCTGCTCCACCTCTCGTCGGTTCTGCGACAGACATGGCCAGCGCACTGCCACTTTAGCTTGCTACATTTTTGGACAACATATGTTACCTTAGTCTTATGTCGTATGACCTCGTTCCGGATCTTATCCCTTAATGAGATCCCCAACCTAGACCATTCCATAGCACGCTGAGTGACGTGTAGTCGGTGAGCCAGCTTGACTGTCATGTTCCACGTTTCAGCTCCGTGGGTTAAGACAGTTAAGACGCATTGGTTAAACAACCGGCTTTTTAGGCACTGCGGCAGGGTTGACGTGAACCCCCTCGAATAGAGCACGCCTTGCCGTGGCGAGGGGGCTCAGTAGTCTGTCGCAATCCAGCGACAGGTGAAGCCAAGATGCTCTGTGGAGAGCACCCCTCTGGCTTGTCAGAGGAGGCAGGGGATGTCCTTGGGACTCTGGTCCTCGTGGCGAAACGAGGGTCTTGGCCTAACCGCCCGGACCCTCCTGAGAGACGGCGCCAGTGTGCCGTCTGGAGTGGGATGAGATCTCCTCACCCCACTCCGTGGAGATCCGCCCTCCTGCTTAGAGGGCGGACGTTGCTGCTGGCAAGGGTCGCGGGACTGTTGAGACACCGCGGCCCCTGCTGTCACAGCCACACGCAGCGGGCTTCGTCAGGTTTTAGTGGGTATACCCGAAGACGGGGGAGTCCCACACACGCCCCTCCGGTCCCCGACGGAGGGGTACGGTGCGTAATTGACATTTCCTGACGTTAAAAAAAAAAAAAAAAAAAAAGGGTTGACGTGAAGATATGACGCACCTGGTCATTAATTAAATCTAATTTTGGTTCATCATGGTACCTCGTAGAGCTACACCCCCCTCTCCGCGTCGCTCGCAAGTAACGCCTCTCTTCCTTGCAGCGTCATGTTTTGCATATCATGCGGCGCGGGTGAATTTTAATTGGTGTTATTTTAAAATTGTAATATCTTCTAAGATATTCATTGAAATTAAGTGATGTCAAGGACAATTTTTTCACAATTAAATACTCTTAATCAACAACACATTTATTTGGATAAAGATTAATCTTATTTCATTGATACAACTCTTAACAAATAATGCATTCATTTCGGCCAAATTTGATTACCACGAAAACGGTTCCAGTGACTTGATCTTAAAAGATAGACATATACTGTCGCAGACATTTTTTTAGATCATTTTAAGAGGAATAATTCTTTCATACAAATATTTTTGAACCGTTTTCGCAGCGTTTGCAAAGGAAGCCCTCAAGGATGAATAATTTTCCCCGTTTTTTCCACATTTTCCATGATTTCTTCGCTCCTAATAGTTGCAGCGTGATGTTATATAGCCTATAGCCTTCCTCGATAAATGGTCTATTCAACACAAAAAGAATTTTTCAATTCGAACCAGCAGTTCCTGAGATTAGCGCGTTCAAACAAACAAACAAACAAACAAACAAACAAACAAACAAACTCTTCCGCTTTATAATATTAGTGTAGATAACAATAATAAAATAAATAAAAAATAAGTAATTAAATACATTTAATGTTGTCACGTCGCGTCACACTTGTCGCATTTTTCGCTCACGAAGCACAACCAGTTAGAAAAGGAAGAAGGTATTCCTTAAGTTAGTAGTAGGTATTTATTTCTGGTGCAACATCAAAATTATCCTGCCCATTAATTAATTAACTAACTTAAATGTCCATTCTATACCTATGTAGGCAATACCAAGTTTCATTAAATGACGACCAGTTCGGTGTAATGGTCAAAAAGTTGACTATTAACCAAGAGTTCTCGGGTTCGATCCCCGTGTGCATGAACATGTCTGTTTGTACTGGTCTGGGTGTTATATGTATTTATTTCAGTTTATTTGTAATACCTGTTGATTCTGAAATCTGTAACACAAGTGCTTTAGCTACTTACCAAGGAGTCAGGCCAAAGTATGTGATGTTGTTGTATATTTATATTTATTAAAGTCAGTTGACCCATATGACTATGTCATAATAGAACTTTTATTGTTATAACGTATATAGGCGTACAGTGTCCGTGAATGTGTTAAGTAGTTCAGGCGTGAAAACGTCACAGACAGACATACAAAGTTACTTTTCCATTAATTATATTACTATACAGGGTGTATAGATAGAATGTATGATGCATACGTGTGCATCAGATCGTGAAAGGCATGAAATTCAATCACACCAGTAATTAGAGGCAATGTGAAATGGTTCGGCTGCATCCCGTTGCCTTCCTGCTGATAATCCAATTGGAACATTCCACACGTTCCATTGTGATATTGATTGCTAATGATGTGTGAACAGGCTTGCTGGACTAGATAACAGTTGAACTAATATCACATTGTGGTATTGTTAATACTAAGGCTAGTAGTCCACCGTAGCGAAGCGGTGAAACTGAAGAATTAAGCAATATGATTTTACAAAAAAGTTGCTTTTCTTTTGTTGCGTAATCGTATTAGTCAATATACTTTATTCGTTTTTCCGCATCAGTAAACAGGGATTGGTTTCTCTATGGCCCGCACACTTAATGCTTGCTTGCATTAAATACAGTTAGATACGAGTAACTCTACTTTTTCTACCTAAATCCTCAAATAAGGTAACTTAGGTAACTTAGTACTCAAAATCGCAGAAAAAATTAAACACTTTGTCCAGAATAAAAATAAATTTATTTACTAAGGCCTTACCAAAATGTAAAACTAGTAACACATACAAATAAAAATAATTGTATTTTAATATAACTAATTAATGACATTTAAATAAGGTTTAATTAACATAAACATAAAACTACTACATCTATATTTCATCAGTACTATAAAAAATCATAAACCTTTACCTATTATAAAATTAAAAATCAAACCTACGTTATTGTTGGCTTAAACAAATGACATAAGAATAATAATTTTAAACCAAATCACTTGTCATTATAATAATTTAAGGTTAGTATAACGTGTGGTTGTATAATTTAATTTAAGTGAGTTAAAACAAAATATTTATTTGTTAAAAGTATTTTTACAACAAAGTCTCATACAACTATTCGTACGATCATACAGGTTGTTACAAAATAAAAAGTGTAATGCATAAAACAATTTAAACAGATTAAACTAAAATAAAACCTTTTTTTTCTATTACAACCGTGTTATTTCTAAATATAAAATAAAATAAGCTAAAATAGGAACACTTGCATGACGAATACCGTTAAAAGAAAACTTAGGTACTACCTATAAACATCTTAGCAATAGGAAGAATCCTAATATAACATATAATTTACATTTAATCGGTAAACAAATTTGCTTATTTGTAAAAAAAACACCTTTATATATATTTCTATATTATTGAAAATCAATAAAGTTATTTACTTGTAGAATGTTAACCTTATTTTAGCAATTCTTGAAACAACACCACACTCACCGTTATGCAAAACGGACTTCGATGACACAGCCGTCAATACACTTTCCATTGAAAAACTCTGTAAAAATATGTTAAGGAAAATAATAAAAGTTGGTTACCAAAACTACGTAATCGTTTTAGTTCACCGTTTAAAAATGAAATGCTTTCGAAAGGCACAGTTCGAAAGTGGAAAGTCAAAGTAGTCATATATTTTAAGTGTTAACAAAATGGAGTTGGACCCTCTGGAAATCTGAGCACACGAAAACCTGAAAAAGATGGAAGTTTCAGGAACGCGCGTTTAGTTGATAATGATTCTGATTGTTAAATTTGTTTAATAAATAAATGAAAGCACGTTAAGCGTGACACGATTTTGTTGCGTACCAGCCATCTCATAATAATGCAATATAATAATAATAATAGCCCTCCTGGCCGATTTCGACCACTGCGGCCAATCTGAACAGAGATCAGCCAACTACGCAGGAGATATTAAAGTGCACAAGTGTGAGCGCAATACACAGGTGCACTTACTGTTCCATCACTCTTAAAGTTCGGTGAGACGGCAATCCGACGTGACCGGAGAGAGATCAGGCGCAGGACCAACGGCTTAACTTGCTTTCCAATGCACGGCGGTGTAACACCGCCAACAATATACAACAATACACACAACACAACACAATATACAATAATTTGTTTCTATTGTATGGATTGAGCTGGAAAGTTCAGTTATGATGTACAATGCATAGACAATGCACAGGTTGAGTGTAAAACTTGTTCGAAAAAATAAATCGCTTTAAAAAGGATACGAAAACATCTCTCAGCATGTGCCTTATGAGCGAACCGAGCCACGGCACAGCCCGGCGTGGTCAACTGAAGGGACAGGACTTGACCACACTGGGACACCTTGTCGCATAGCAACGGAAATGTTGTGGAAGGCGGCAGCTGGAAACATGAAGGTGAATTTCGTGATTGAAATGTTTAAACAGTCCACATGGCTGTGAACTTAGTCTTATTTCGAAAAATAGATAGCTGGAATCCACTGCGATCACGGAGCAGCAGTTCTGCTTAAGTTTATATGCTAGGGGTGGTGCTGCTGCAGTCCAGTCCTAATCTACATTACTTCCGCTCATCAGTAAAATAAAAAAATAATACTAATAAATAAATATACATCAACATCACATACATTGATCTAACTCCGTGGTAAGTAGCTTAAGCACTTGTGTTACAGATATCAGAATCAACAGTGGTATTACAAATAAACTTAAATAAATACATATAATACCCAGACCAGTACAAACAGACATGTTCATGCACATAAATGTTTGTACAGTGCGGGGATCGAACCCGCGACCTCTTGGTTAATAGTCAACTTCTTGACCATTACACCAAAGTGGTTGTCAAATTTATAAAGCAACAAATGTTTTGCTGTCTCATTCTCATATTGACATTTAAGTGGTATGATATCTAAAGTAGATGAAGCAACTAAAATACAAATAGTGACAGGCTTTTGGGTATTAAAATGGATAACCTAATGGATACTTACGTTACGGAACTGTAAAGTGATGACGTCATTAGGCAATGGTTGATTTACCCCCGGCATTGGGCCAGCGCCACGAATCATCGGGTTCTGATTAGGACCATGCATAATTGGCCCATTTGGCCCAGTGGGCCTAAAAGGGACAAAGGGACCCGAAGGACCCATCATTCCAGTTGGGGGACCGATTGGTCCGGGCTGAGGTCCGAAAGGCCCTATTGGACCACCAGGGCCCATCATGGGTCCGTTAGGACCGACGGGACCTATCATCGCACCGTTCAATATGGCTGGTGGTACTCCAGGTCCTTGAGGATGAAAAGGTGGCACTTGTCCTGAAGGACCCATCGGGCCAGTTGGCCCCATCGGACCAGCAGGACCTATCGGTATTGGAGGACCTACAGGCATAGGACCAGAATTTGCCCCAATTTGGTTTGGCCTAAATGGAAATCCAGTAGGTTGAGATATTGGTACGTTTTGAGGCCGGTTATTATAAGCTGATGACGCAAGCCTAGGTTTAGAACTAACTGTCTGTATCGAACTACCTCCTAAGTCTTTAGGCGGTGTCTCTTTATCTAAGCTTTTACTTTTTTCTCTATTTTTGGCTTTCAAATTGGTTACAATTCTTGGATCGACCCTTTCCTCATCAGACGAACTCTCCGGTGCTGGTTCCTCAAACTTTGCTTTTTTACTTTTGTTTTCTGATACATTAGAGTCTCGTGACGATTCTCCGACAGTCATAATATCTTCTACATTTGTGATTTTAAAATATTTCCTTCGATTCGCAGTGTCAGCGTTTTCGCCAGAAGTTTTACTGCTGGCAACGTTGTCTATTGTTTCTTTATCTTCGTCATCTTCATTACTTCGACAGAATAATGAAGCGTCAATTAGCGATAGTTGGTGTTTGGTGTATTTTTTGTAATGTTTGACGATGTCTCTGAGAGGCCTCCCGTTAAAGCCTAAACCGGGGCCAACATCTTTCAGGCCTTTCGGTAATATTACAGTGTCACCGGGCGGATTGATCATAGTCACTTTTAGTTTCATACCATATAATATTTGTCCGTTAAACATTGATACAGCCTGAAATAAATTTTAATCAAGGGAACTTAAAAACATCATTTTAATAAGGATAAATAGTAGCATTGGGAACAA
Source organism: Pyrausta despicata (assembly GCA_963921415.1). Classification (NCBI taxonomy): domain Eukaryota; kingdom Metazoa; phylum Arthropoda; class Insecta; order Lepidoptera; family Crambidae; genus Pyrausta; species Pyrausta despicata. Next base: position 12,276,971 of record OY992861.1, on the reverse strand, counting down.
TATAATACCATAAAAAATATCTGAACCCTTTAGTACAATGTAATGGAACATGTACCATGGAATCGTTATACTGTGGTACTACATCAAAATACCATATTGATTTTCGGCAATCGTTTAAAAACTGCCCTTGTGCTCAGACACTTCTGATGTATACCGAAAGATATTTGAGTGGCAGAAAATGTTTTATCCACTGTTAAACAACATTCGGAAGATCCATTTATTCAATATTCATCTCATTTAAATATGGACAGTACGTGTTGCATGTTTCATGGCAACCGATTAATTTCGTCCATCGCTCTTCATAAGAGATAAGAACGACAGTCGAATAGCTCAGCTTTTAAAACGATATTATTTATTTTATGAAAACTTACAAACATATTATTATAAGGATGCACCTTTTCCTGCACAAACAATAACATGGATAGTTACAGTATTAGTAATTTCGCATTTAAGGCCAAAAATACACAACGCGATTTCCAGTTGCAGGCACTTTTCGACGCACGCAGATTTCGATATAAAATGCGAGCTGTTTTCAAGACGCTATTTAGTATTTAGATGACGCAAGATGCTCGATTCTAAACAATTGCACAAATTGGACAAGGCGCTGCACACATTGCACCGAGGCTCGCGGTCGCCCGAGTGACGGATTTAATCATTGTATGCTTAGTACAAGTATAAAGCAAAGTCGCTTCCCGCGTCTGTCCCTATGTCTGTATTTATGCATAAATCTTTAAAACTACTTACTGGATTTGATGCATTTTTTATAGATAGTGTGATTGAAGAAAAAGGTTTATATGTAAAATTATATGCTTAACTATTAGAAAACCATTGATAATTTTAAGATTTCTAATCCACATGGGCCACACACCATCAACAACGCTTTCCTCAAATCTGTCGTCCTGCGAATCGGTGACGGAATGCATATTGCATTGCTCTGTGTGAAGTGCCTTATCCAATCATTTGAAATATTTGTCCTGACTCCTGAACTTTGATAGATATTTTAACTTATGGAGTGTGGAATACAATCAAAAACACAACTCACATATAAATTATTTATATTTAAAGTTCTTTACACAACAATAAATTAATATAAAATATAATAATAATATAATATATATGTCGCAGTAAGATAGATAAAGACGTAATATAGTTACAGATAGTTCAACTCAGTTGTGCGCGCGGCCTTATGTGTGGGTAAACCTTGTACATATACAGTGACTTTGTGTGCGTGACAAGATGTACAGTCGGGTACAAATACAAATACTGTTATTTACGGGTTATAATATACGGGTTTAAAAAAAACAGTTATTTCGTAATTTAATGTTTATTTATTGAACATTATTCTGCATCGCTACTTGAAAAATCTAATGATGAATTTTCGGATTCGCTGCTCTCACCAAGGTTAATTATGATTTCTGACTCCATGTCAAAATGTCTATAGTATTCTTCTTCTTTCTTTTGTACATGTCGACAAGTATTACCCCACATCCCTTCATCAATTTGACTTAAACGTTCATTTATGAGTTTCATTATTTCCGTCACATTTTGATCGACATTTTGTGAAGCAATATAATTTTTTAAAATTCCCCACACATTTTCTATGGGGTTTAGTTCAGGATGATATGGTGGCAATCGAAGAACTTTTATGCCATATGGCTGAAGTATGTCGTCAATCTTGTAAGAAATATATTTTTCTTTATTTTTTTTAATCAAATCATACAGTTCAATTTTTTTCATTTCTTGATTAAAAGCTATATTTTTTTCTGTCATCCATCTCTGCATTTCTATTTTTTTTGAATTAGAATTTGGGGCTCTGTCATTTTGAACGTTATGGTATGAGGCATTATCAAGCACAACCACAGAGTTAGGTGGAAGATTCGGTACTAGACGTTCTTTCAGCCACTTTTCATAGTTTTCTGCATTCATGTTAGAGTGGTAATCACCAGAAACACTATTTGCTTTGTATGTCAATAGTGCGTTAGGTACGAAACCTTGTTCTGAACCAGCATGCACAATGATAATTCTTTGTCCTTTCGACAGGTTTCTCTTTAAAGGTGGTCCATCTTTATCACCCCATCCTTTGTTTTGCACATGGTTAGTTAAGATGTAGCTCTCATCTGTATATACGATACACCTATTTTCTTGACGGTATCTAAATAATTTTTTTAGGTAGGATAATCGTAGTTTTTGGATGTCATGCCGCTCTATAATAACACGTCTGTTATCCACAGTTTTTCGCCATTTGTATCCCAACTTTAACAAAGCTGTACGCAGAGTCGAAATACTTCCATCATAGTTAAGTTTATCTTGAAATATTCTTTTCAACTTTAGCAACGTAGGTAATTCACGATGTTCTAAATGGTAATTTTGAATAGTGGAACGTATAACATCAACGTTAAAGTTGTCTAATTCTAACTTCTTTAAACGTTTTTTACGGTCTTTATGCGGAGATTTAAATTTAGAGTCAGATTCTTTTCCTTCAGCCAATATATTAGTAATTGTTCTCTCTGATACCCCCACTGCCATTGCTGTTCTTTTCCGTACGCTATTTAAATGTTCACTTAATTTCGATATTAAAATTGGACTTGCGCTGCAAACTGGATCACTTACTAGTTCCAATATATCTCTCGCATCTATTTTCAGAAATTCGTATACCTTAGCAATGGTTTCTCGAGTCTAAAACAATAATACGTAAACGTCAACAAGGAAAATTTTTTTCTTATATAGAATCATAATCAGAGATCGGAATTAGGTGTGTGAAAATACAAAATATCGAGAATATAACACGTGCTCCATATTATGTCCCGCTGCAAACTTTAGGTATTTTCACACACCCAATTCCGATCTCTGAATAATAAATATTAATTACATCTAAATTAAAAAAATAAATAAATAAAATAAAAATCTTTTAATATTTACCTGACTCCTTAAACATTTTCTCCGTGAAGAACTAGACATTTTCGTAAACGACTGTACCCGTAAGAAAAAGCGATAAGGACACGTCTTGCTCGGACGACGACTGCCGCGTCACTGCCACACGAATGAAAGTTGTATATTTACAAGCCCACGCACACATAGGGCCGCGCGCACAACTGATTTAAACTATCTGTATATCCCTAGTGATATAATTATATACCGTGACATATAAAACTAATCAAACATTAAAAATCTTTTAAAGCTAATCAACAGTTTTGAGATATCTATATTTCTTATCAACTAAGTTGAGATCTCAATTTATTTAAAAGTATTTTTTAATTTTTGTTCAGACAAGGAGAGGAATCATGACATCTAGAATTACATAGCACTGAATGCTTCTTACAGGCACACCTTTTAGTAGAACACTGTATATTCGATTTTTTACTTGAACATTTTAAATACCCTTGGACTCCAAAGCGCGACATTTTTTAGCATATTTCTCTAAGTGACAAGTTTTCATTTGGTATAGGATCATCCAATGTAATGTTTGAAAGCTGTATTGCATTTCTGGGTAACCAATCTCTTCGCGCCGCCTGCGCCGCACACTCCGAAAGCTATTTCACTAGAGTTAATCTAGTATTATAAGTATATCACTAAACTTGGACGGTTTCATAACTATATTCCTAGTGAGATAGTAATGGATCGCTTTCGTATAACTATGTTACGGTATATAATTATATCACTAGGGATATAACTATATTACGGCTTTATCTATCTTACTGGGACATACGTATAATAATTTAATAATAGTCCTCTTGGCCTATTTCGACCACGGCGGCAAATTTCAACAGAGATCAGCCACCTTCGCAGGAGATATTATAGTACACAAGTGAAAGCGCAATACACAGGTGCACTCACTGTTCCATCACTCTCAAAGTTCGGTGAGACGGCAATCCGACATGACCGGGGAGAGATCAGGCGCAGGCCCAACGGCTTAACGTGCTTTCCGAGGCACAGGGGTGTAACACCGCCAACTTCCCGAACTTTGAGAACTGCCAAATTTTAACTTTACCTGAACAGCTTCCAGTGGGTGACTGTACATAATATTGGCGTACCTCTCGCGGATGGAAACGACCGTGCAATTGACTATGTGCCCGGCGAGCTCAAACACCTCTTTCAATTCAACTTTGTCACATCGAAACTGTAACAAATACAAATATAAATAAAATGTTTGGATATCTTTAGGAACCAGGTCTTAAGGTGACTCAAAGGATTTAAAAAATGCAAACTTTTACAAACATACACAAGTGTAAATATACACAAGACTCTGTTAACACTGCTGCATCATATGACCCTCTGATACAGGCGATTTTGCAACAAAGCCTTATGTGCTCTTGTTTATTTGTTAACAATAATATCTTATCTCTCACCTAACATCTATGGAGAGATGGGTGTGGCTGATAACCAGTGCTGTTTGGGATGATATCTCAAGTCAGCACAAGCTGAGCCACCTCCAATTGTTTTGTTATGTTTGTTTTTCTCATTGAATGTTGTTATGTCAGCAATAAAGATTTTATTATTATTTATTTATGTTGAAATTACTTAGCCATATTTTGAGATAATACATTTGAAAAACAATAAATAATCATTTTGATTGAATAATTGATTGGTATTATATACATTTATTGGTTTAAATGCCTTTACCATTTAAAGTTCTTAAATTCTTTCCGATATAATTTAGAGATAAACACACTTACATTAACAATATAGACCCATTTAGCCAGTGGAGGTTTTATTCCCAGTGATTCAAGAAACTTTGGTTTCAGTCCATAGAGTTCCGGTCTTTGGTGGTCAATGCTTAATGATGAGATTTCCTCTCTAAAAAAGAATAGACAATATGAAGTTTCTAGAAACAATTTTTTATTTTGTTTTAAAAGTACTATGAATTAAAAAAAGAACATACTTTTTTGGAATCAATAGTGTAGTTTCGGATGCCATATCACCATTTTCAGATGTCTCTGATTCTGTAACTAGATTGATTGTATTTAAGTATTTCACGAAATGGTAGTATAAGATAAGGTAATTGGCCTTGTGTGACTGTTGAAATTATAGCTTTTGTATATTGATGTAAGGAAGCTGTTCAAGTATCACATGAGCACTTTGGAGGGTCTTTGCTTTGCTTATTTTGGATGACATGGGGGGTAGGGGGGTCTAGATGATGATTACATCATCACCATTTCTCAACTTTTTCTATAGCAATGGCAACTCTCACATTGACTTTTTTAGCATGAACACAAAATGCACTATTAGGGATTCCCGCAAACAATGCATCTGTTTAGGCACTCTCTTTAAAACTGAGTACATGCTATTCACTTGTTGTCCAAAAAATGTTTACGTAAGCAAGGGGGGAGGGGGTAAAAGCTTTGCTTACTTTTGCTGACAAGGATGGAGAGGGGTAAATAATTGTAATTAATTTGCTTACATAATACTTGGATGGCCCCCTTATGCAAAAAATATCAAAACTTACCTAAATATCCATTATTTTTTAAGCAGTGGGATACTCAAAATAATAAATAATATACATGATACATAACTACATAGATTGCAGGTAAATCTTTATTTTTCATGTCCTGTATGAGACATGTATTGGATGTTGAATTTTCTAATGCACTTAAAAGAGAGAAAACCAAGCTACACACCAACAAGCTAGGAATATTTACCCATTCTTCTCTTGCGCGAATTGCTACCAAAAGGGTTGTGTTTTTCTTTAACCTTATTCCCAGAATCAAAAGTTTTCACTTCGCGCGGCGAAACTTGTTCTGCGATGTCTCCTTCTTCAGAATCGTATTGCTTCGCTTCCATTACACACTAGAAAAATAAAACCTTACCTCGTTAGTCAAAGAAATGTTTCAACAACGTTAATTATGAAAGTATACAATTTAAAATTAACATAACCAAATTGCAAATCAATCTGTGATAATGTGAATTAATTACACTCTTTCAAAAATGCACATTTGCATTAATTGTGCTATCTTCATGACACAATTATTTGGCAAGTTTTAAATTAATATTAATAGCAGAATCTTTTAAAATCAAGTATTTTTATTATTTGTAAATAAACAACACAAACACATAATGTCAATGTCATCCACTCGGGACTATTCTGCCGAGCGTAAAAGCGACGTCGTGACCGTTGCAGACATGACAGTAACGATAACGGTTAATAGTTATTTCGTGTAAGATAATTATTGGGATGATTTCTTTCAGAACATTTAATTTATAATTATTCAAAATTGTCTTTCGGGTTTACAGATTCATAGAACACTGAAATTATAAGGTCAACGAGAAATTTAGTATCTTTTTAAGCCCCACAAACTCAAGTGCAATATGAAGAGACTATGATATTTTATTTAAACTGTTTCTTTTTTGCACTACTTTTAAAGAATATTTGTTGTAGGTTGACTTAGGTCTGGGGTAATCTCCGCGCGCCGTCTGTTATTTCTGCGACGGGGTCGAGTTTCTCCCTCGTCGCAACCGGTAGGGGCTCGCTGTAAAGTGAGTCGGCCGAGTCCGGGAAATTGCGGTGAATGCCTGCGGCCTCTCGGCCTACGGTGAACCCGCCACATCCCCGACACACATGGCACCGGAGGGCACCGTCAGGTTTTTAGTGAGGCCTAGATTCCCAGCTGCCTGGACCCTGCTGGTGGGTATGCGTAACAGCATTTCCCTGACGTTAAAAAAACAGAAAAAAAAAGGTCTGGGGTAATCTCATACCTTGCCCGTGTTTACCGTGAAGTGCTGGCCAACTTACCTATTACCCAGTCGGGTTAGCAAAAGGATGGTTATAATTTTGACCGGTATGTATGTAAAGCATCGCTTTCTCTTTTCATATTAATATCAAAGGTTGTTTTAACAGAAGTGGCATACGATCACGGCTATCATCTGAACATCAAATGTTAATGATCTCCTTCCATACTTTTCAGGAGTAAGTAGTCCTTTTTCCTCATCTAATCTACCTAAGCTATCCAAAATCGCATGCCAATATTGATGACGTGACTAACTATCGTTATACGTTGTTCGTAATATTAATGAAAACCTCGATGAAACTTTCGATGTAGCAGACGCTAAAAATTTATAGCTTTACATACTACAAATAGACAAGACTATCTTGAACGGTTGTCTCATGATTCTATTTAATTGAATAAAAACGGCAATTTCGAAATGAATGACAACACTAGTAACAACCTAAAGGAGACGAACATATCAAATTGATTGGATAACATAGTTAGAGAAGCGTTCAAAACTACCGAGTTATTTTGCAGTTAGACCATATTTCAGCGACAGTATGTCACACTTATATATTTAATATTATTACTTTAATAGTCCAGAGGTATTATTTTATCTGTGGTCAGGGTAAGCTTTAGTCTAACAAACAAAATGGCTTTGACCAAATTCACAATGCCTGCGCTTCGTATATTACCGGCGTACCTAAGTAGGCTTAAGGTCAAAAAGTAACGACAAAAAAACCTTCATCAAGCTAGCAGTCGGAGAATTATATTATTATCCGGAATGCTTATTTTTAAATAACATTCATTGTTCATAAAATAAGCAGTTTGTCTGATTTAATTCAATGAACCGATGGATAGGCTTTTGGATAGGATTGGATTTTGAATCTGAACACACTTTCCATCAATTAAGCAGGCCAGTGAAGTCGTTGTATGATGGGTTAATACTTAATTAGAATGGATTTTATTCCTAATTTATAAGAGAAATAACTCTTGCATAACAAAACCTCAAACTTCTACATTATTATCTAATACGTACCTACGTACACTGCATGCTAGCAAGCAAGATTAGGCGTTACAGACTCTTAGCCACCTTCGATTAAACTCTTATTGTACCTACACTGCAGCTATGCATCAAACACTTCCATTAACTATGTGTTTGTTAATTAGCTGTTTGGGTGCTCAACTTTTAATTGGTTTCGCATCTTATAGTAAACTACGCACTGGGACATAAAAGATTCAAGGGAGTTACCTACTAAAATATATACTTACATATACAAAAGTAAATGGAAATATCTTAAACATAAGTATACTTACTTGTTTGGGTAGGGAACTCATTGCAGAAAAGGAGGTTACGGTTCCTGATGACGTGATATAAAAAAAGTCCTTCAAATGAAATTGATTACATTTTATTTGCAATTAGGTGTAGTTATTTTCTAATCTTCCAAAACGATAGACTACAAAATGTCCTACTCTTGATTTCATTAAAGGAAAGTTAATTCTTCAAAGAAGTGTTACGCAAAAACGCCATTTGTCGCAAATTTACGATCTGTCGTCAGGAAATTAATTTCCTCTCCAAGAGAAAATGTTTCGAAATGACAATGCGAGCTAACTCTTCGATTAATTCAGCTGTGGAAAAGAGGGTTTAAATGAAATTTGTTTATTTCAATATGCGTCAGTCCAAAATAGGCTGCACCTAGGTTTCAGTAAGTAAGATTTTAGATTTAAGATGTTTTGGGCATAATAGACAAAGCATCTAGGTACGCGCTTATTTTGGAACTCGCAATACAGAACTACCCACGCAAAAGGGTATTTATACTGAACCCTGATTATTTTTTGTACCCATCTTAAAAGTTATATCATAGTCAGAAGCACACCCGTTACGAAGCGAATTGAAAAAATATTCCTTTAGGATATTGCTAGCAGTTTTCCATGCCAAGTCTTACGTTTTTGGACATAATATACAAAACATTAGGCGCTAGCGTCGGATGTGTAGTCATACAATTTTCTTAAAAGCATTTCACTGCTCACAAGTCTCCGAATACTCGTATAGCCGGACGTTGAGAAATATTACTATTATGTCAGTTATCGTATACTCGGGGAAATGAGACATCTGAGAGACACTCGGGCACGAGATGGATTAAGAGCTAACACGTCGAAAACTCTATGAAAAGCTGTATGAGAATGTTTCGGACGGATTCCCCGAAGAAAAAGTAAGTTTTCAATCCGCGAGACATCAATTGATTCATATACGCCCGAAATGTATTCCGTCTATTGTTTGCCACTGAAAATGCGCAAAAACTGTTATTATTAAGTATTTTTAATTGCATAACACTTTTGGTACTAATCCCTTGGACCTTTAAACCTTGGTAAAGAGACTTAAAGAATCGTGTTCTTTTGTTATTAAAATCGTGCGTTGGTCTTCAAGAATGGGAGGCACCTAATACAGCTATGTAGCAAATTTTTGGCGAATATAATTTTCAATCAAACAAAATTAAAATCCCTTAGTTTGGCAAACTTAAGTAAGTGTAGCTAAGCATAATAAGTTAATAAGATAAGTTAATATTTTTTTCTTAGAGTTATTGTATGCCGTAAAATAAACCCTTTGACTGTAAAGAAAACCCAACAGATTCGTATTGCAGATAAATGTGTGCATCACGTCAAGTTTTTTAAAATTGAAAATTGAAAAATCTATAGGCAGCAGCATAGGTACACTAAGAGTGAGTATACCTACTCGTATTTTAAGTCTAAAGCCAGCATTCGAATTAACGCAACCTCGAAACCTCGACTCATTACGACACGTAAAGGCTACCTGCCTTCAAACGTGAGTCATGTGACGTCACGAGTCGGGTTTCTCGGCTCACTTGTGAAATGTAAAAATCGTGGGAATGGGTCAGTGTTCCATATAAATTCACAATAAGCAGCGGATCGCGCGACTAAACTGAAGTCGCGGGACAAGTCGCGATTATTCGAATTCTAGCTTTATGAGGGGCACGACGCACAGTGATCTGAAAAGCAAGCTCCATACTCATAGAAACTTTTTGTCAGATATCAACAATCCAAAAATGATTTTGTAATAAGTTTACCTCCCTTTGATAAATAGTGTAGTATGATAGCCGTAAGTAGCTCAGTGCGTGAGAAAAAAATATTGTTTTTTTTGTAAGGGAAAAAACACTTGAAGTGGATTTAAAGAAAACTGAACAGAGCTGAAGGGCTGGCACTCACATGAGCTATTATCCCTTACATGGTGATCACCATGATATTCAGACCACTGTGCGACTTCGACGTCACGCGACTACCTTTTGAAGTGAGTAACATTTAAAAACTGGATTGCGACACGTCACGCACGAGTCGCAGTCGCGCCAATCACTAGAAACCGGCTGTCACTGTCAGCTTATGAAACTCATTGAACTACCATTCTATGTCTATCTATGTGTAATACTTTTTTGTAGGTACGTACTTAATAGAGGGACTCATAAAAAGTAGGTCTAAGCCGTTATTATTGTAAAAACGTTAAAATAAAAGCTGTTCTGAGTACACTACATACTCTGTAAAAAAAGAAAACAAAGTGTCATATGTCAAAAATAACATTGACAGTTTATTGTTGCAAAAAATGCTCGTTTTGTTAAAAACAATTTTATACAAAAAGTTCTAAAAATATATCGAAAAGTTCCTGAAAAGCCAGCCGTGTTCAACAATAATTATGTCTAAAACTGAAATTTTGTACGTGAAGGGCATGAATATGGTAAGTTAAAATGGAATTCATTTAGGTGAGAGTGATGGCTTGTGATTTTAGTAAAATTCCTTTTTAAATGCATTTTTCGTGTGGTTTTTAGTCTGAAAGTGATGGTGAAGACGAAAATGAGGACATCTGGGACGACAGAAAACTGAATGATGCCTATGACAAGGCACTGCGTATGGCGAATGCCGAGGTCGCGAAGAGAGTTGCAATGTCGACTAACAACCAGAATAAAAACAAAGAAGGTAGGTTATACTTCCACGATCATTTCAAAAAAGGTAGAATTAAAAACACCAAAGCGATTTATTTATTAAAGTAAGGGAATCAATGCATAAAATCATTATTTACTATTCTCAGAAGGCTTTTAATGTTTTTTCCATTTGTTTGCTTTGCATGTCTTTTTATTTTATTTATTTCTTATATTTGTTTTTTCGGTTTACGCAAACAGTAGTGTTAAAATAAACTACTCTAACATCACACAAAATAATCTGTAAAAAAGTGTATCATTTCATTTTCTTATATTTTATGTTATTCAGAAAACCAAGATTTACAATATTGCAGGATGTAGTCACAAAATAACAAAACATAAAAGCCAATTGTCCCTACAGATATGAAATTGCATTGCATATATGCTTAAAAGGAGGCCCCAACTACTGTTAAGCTGTGTACATGTTTGAAACAATAAATAATTTTGAATTTTGAATATGAAATAGTGAAAGCACAAACTGAAGTTAAAAAGTACAACTTCAACTGTAGTTCAGAATATTTAGTAGCTAGCTAGCTTGATACAATTTATCTGGAGTGCTGCTTGGTTTATCAAATTTAATATTCTCATTTGATACAACTTATTTTGTGTTAAAAAAAAAACATTGAAAGAAAGTAAAATTAGGTACAGTTGAATCCTGATTATCCAAATCAATTAAAACCAGTGCTAATTTGGATAATCGAAAATCCAGATAATCGATTTTGTAGTCAAGCCAAACAGTATTTGTTTAAATGTTACATTATGTAATGAGTTTGACATACACCTACTTACATACTTCGTTGAGACAAAACGATATAAAAAGCAATTATACATGTGGTTCAAATATAATAAATGAAGCTAGAACCCTGACACGAGTTCGGATAATCGGGATTTGGATACTCAGGATTCTACTATATCAAATAAACTCCTGCCCACCAGCCTTACTGTTGCTATAGTTTATAGTGAAAAAAAGGTTCATATCTCACAATGGCCCAATCGTGAGGCTAAGTGCGGAAAAAGCCCTGCAGAACTAACTAAGGTTCATATCAAGCTACACAATTTTTGTTATAATTCTTGCAGTTTTACCAAAATCAGTTGAAAAAAATTCATGGTCTTATATCAGTCTTTTATTTAGTAGTTGATATATTACAATAAATTATTTTTATTTGAATAATCCTGTGCTATTTGTTGCATTTAGAAATACCACTTTATTTGCACTGCAGATGAGAAAGTAGGTATGTGAATATTAAATTGTATAATTTCAATGCATTTAAATAATGTGATGACTTATTTTTTCAGGACAACCAGCTTACAAGAAAGACAAGACATCTAAGAAGGGAGGACCTTCAAAAGGCAATAAAAATAAACAAAACAACCACTGGAAACCAGGCATGTCCTGTCGGGCTGTATACGAGGGAGACGGAACAGAATATGAAGCATTTATTATTAGGATAATCAGTGACAAAGAGTGTGTTGTTAAATTTTTAGGTAGGTCCCAGTTTTTTTTTCTAAGATAGTGGAAGCTCTTCTTCAAACTTCTGATGGCATCGAGGTTTAATCATTGTTAAACAGATTTTTTCGCCTCAAAATATTAGAATAGTCTATTCTATACTGGACCAGAAGATCTACTACAAAATGAGCTAGCTAGAAAGGAGTGTGAAGAAAGTGGTAGCAATGTGTTGTTGAATTTTTAACAGTTCAATTTTATGATGAGTTCATAATTACATATTACCACTTTTCACATACTTTCCAGGGTATGATAATTCTGAAATAGTCTCAGTAAGCACGTTAAAGCCTTCTCTCGGTGAAACGGAGCAGACTCGGCAGATTGAGCAGGCCTTGCTTGATAAAGAAGAGAACAAGACTGACGAAGCATACACAAGCCAGTCACCGAACATGGAGCGGATGGACTGCGTTAGCGATCGAGTGCCTAGTCCTGAAAGCACAGGTAATAACAAAACTTATATTCCTTTATTCCTATGAGCTTGGACTTGGAAATTAATTAATGCTTTTGCAATGTTTTCTATTCGAATGTTTAAAAAATCAGTACATTTTTATAAATTATTATTTAGTTACACCTGTCTGTAAGCAAATATTGTAAAAAAAAAATTTACTTACATCCCGGTGTCCGATTGAGGTAAAATGATGTAAATACATTTATATTGGATGACCATGCACAATTTAATTATAAAAGCATGTTCATAAAAAATGATTTCTTGTTATGTTTCTTATGATTTAGTCTCTTTTGGGCAAGCACTCTTCAATTTTCATTCCATGTATATTTAAGTCTAGACAAGAATTTATTACAAACTATACATTTATTGCAGATCAGTCATTCCATAGAAAAAAGAAGTCCGGTAAAAAGAAGAAGAATCAAAGTGCGAAGCTGCCAAACGGTTTTCAGATGCCTGAAATGCCAGACATGTCGCTTCTTAGAAATGTGAGTGTTTCCTGCTTGTTTGTAGCTACGTTCATAGGGCCTTTCTTTAGAGATGATATGATGATATGATATTGGACCTTGGTCCCCGACCATAACACCCAGTCCGTAGGAAGCGCTTCCCTTTAGCTTCCTAACTCTAAACCAGTTGCGTCAAAAATTTCTCAAAACAGCTCGGAGTCGGGAAGTTGGTGGTGTTACACCCCCGTGCCTCGGTGCGCACGTTAAACCGTTGGTCCAGCACCTGATGTCTCTCCGGTCATGTAGGATTGCCGTCTCACCGAACTTTGAGAGTGATGGAACAGTGAGTGCACCTGTGTATTGTGCTCACACTTGTGCACTATAATATCTCCTGCGTTGATCCCTGTTGAGATTGACCGCCGTGGTGGAAATCGGCTAGGAGGTCTATTATTATTAAAAGAGAAAAGAGATTATTATTATATGTTACTTGTCAAATAAATGAAAATGAATATATTATTATTTTTCTAAGGTAGAGGCCTCCCAGTTTTAAACACCTTTAACACTTTCTGTCGATAACTTCAGATTCTCTTGTTCTGAATATTTCTACTGTTTCAAAATGCTTAGTCTAACTGTTAGCCTATTCTGTATTGTTAAGTTTTAACCCTCTAACATTTCATTAAAGCAAAGAGAAAATTGTGCTTACATGTTTAGTGTTTCAGTCTTGCTTTGTATACTGTTTTACTTTTCTTTATTCTGTGGCGACCTCTACCGTTCGCTATCGCAAGCGCATGCCAACGGTGGCAAGCACGACAGCAAGCGCTGATACGGCTGCATTGGCTAGATGGCGCTGTTAGCCTGGTACCGACCTAGTACCGCACATGAATCGCGGTATATAAGATTTAGATCCAGATTACGTTATTTTTTTTATTTAATAGTAAGAAAAGCCTAATGTTCTTTTGAAAGTTCAAATATTTTTTCTTTTTTTACCAAAAGTATGTTCTATATGTTACTACCTATTGCCCCTGTAAATTTGAGTACAGTAGGAAATCAATAACATCTAGAACTACTCACTTGAAGCGCTCGGCGTTACCGAGTACAAATTATTTTTTCTTCTTATAGTAATGCCTAATGATATTATTCGCCTAATGAGGCGATAAGTAGAACTCGGCACAAATAAACCTTCGGTCTTACGAGGATAATAGATAGGCAAATCAAGATGATGTCTATCGGACCATAACACCCGGTCGGTAGGAAGCGCCTTCCATTAGCTTCCTATCTCTAAATCTGTTGCGCCAAAATTCACTGACTGTAACTTGTTTTGTGAGTCATGAATAAATGAAATAATAAATAAATAAATATTTCACAACAATCACACCAATTCTCTAGTCCCAAATTAAGCTTGTGTTATGGGTACTAGACAACGGAAAACAAACTTAAATACTTTTTTTTGTGAATAAATACATATTATACATAGAAAACACCCAGACCAGTACAAACACACATGTTCATGCACACATATGCTTGTACTGTGCGGGGATCGAACCCGCGACCCTTGGTTTTAGAAGTCCGACATGTAGACCACTGCACCAAACGGTCGTCGAAATTAGTACATTATGGTACTAGTGTGTAACATCAATACACACGTGTATCATACGACGTTATTCAACACACTTGTGAATAAAACAACAATAAAATCTCATTTTATTTAGTAGATAGTAAGTTTATTTTCCACACATAGGGGTTGCGCCTATTCTGCCACGTACAACATGGGGACTTTAAAGTTTTCTATTTTTAAATCTACGAGGGTGAATCAAAAAGTTCTTATGAAAATGAAAAAATGAAAATGAAAAATGAAAATGAAAATGTTATTTATTTAAAAACACACATATAAGTTTACAATATTCGATCTGCTCTCGTATAAGGTTTCCCTGTGCTACGAGAGTCAGGCTCCTCCTCAAACGCTTAATAAGTAATTTTCTTTATTTATTTAGTGTGTGTGTGTGTGTGTGTGTGTGTGTGTGTGTGTGTGTGTGTGTGTGTGTGTGTGTGTGTGTGTGTGTGTGTGTGTGTGTGTGTGTGTGTGTGTGTGTGTGTGTGTGTGTGTGTTATTTGTGATACATTTATATTTTAGGAATGTCCGGTAATTGAGTAGATATTTTTTTCTAAGCTGTCGTATGTGAATTGATCGAGCCATTTTATGGTAAGTTGTTTAAATGTCCTGGAAGTAACTCGAGTGATATCATTATTTAATAGGATTAGCATGTTGTAAAGTCGTGGCGCCATATAAAGGAAGTGTCGTTTTGCTAGTGTGGATCTAACACTAGGAGTGTTATATCTCAGGATTCTTCTTCTTATTAAAGGGGTATGCGGAACTATTCTATTGTGGAATCGACTTAATGTGAGTAAAACAAAGAGCTTACGTATAGGGAGAACCATTGCCTGCCGATACAGCTGCTCCGTTGGAAATCGGTAAGGAAGTCTCAGGGCAATCTTTAATACAGCTCTCTGGGCGTTTTCGAGTTGCTTCATGTGCGTCTTTGCAGCATTTCCCCAAACACAGATGCAGTAGGTTAGTAGGCATTGGCACAGAGCTTTATAGGTAGAGATGAGAATCTTGTGGTCTGCTACTTTGCGCAATAATTTGAATACAAATATTAATTTGCGAGCTTTATTGGACGTAGCGCTTATGTGTTGTGTCCACTTGAGATTTTCATCTACTATTACACCTAAATACCTAATTGATGGAACGCGCGAGAGAACTGGACAATTGCAATTTGGGTGAACATTTTGTTTACACGGGAATGTGTGCAGCGTAAGAGACAAATCTGGGTTTTTGGCTTTTGTCTTACTAAAGCAGAGAAATTTCGTTTTTTGCGAGTTGATTGTAAGCAGATTTTGTTCAAGCCAAGTTGTTACATGACATAATCCTAACTCAGCCACCTCTTTTACCTCGCTCCATGTTTTGCTGTGAAATAACACCACAGTGTCGTCAGCAAACATAATGGTGTCAGCATGAGGAATATTTAGGTTACACAGGCTGTTAATGTATAACAAAAATAGCGTTGGCCCCAGCGTACTGCCTTGTGGGACGCCGTAACTACATGGGGAACTATTACTGTGATGACCATCAACTTTCACAATTTGACTTCTACAAAGCAAATAATCAGAGAACCAAGAGTGCACTACACCCCTGATACCTGAGCTCTCTAGACGAGTAAGCAATATTGGGACCGACACCGTGTCGAATGCCTTCTGCAAGTCCAAAAATACGCCAACACAGCATTCTCCCCTATCCAGGTACTCTGTTACTAATGAGGTCAGATTGAGTACAGCATCCTCAGTTGATTTGCCTGCACGAAATCCGAATTGCTTGTCCGATAATATATGCATTTTATTCATGTAACATACTAGCCTACGGTTCACAAGTTTCTCTAGTATTTTAGACAAGGTTGGTAAGAGTGATATGGGTCTATAATTTGATGGGTTATTACGGTCTCCTGCTTTGTGAGTGGGACATACAATGGCCGTTTTAAAAGAACTTGGAAAGACACCTGTTTCAAAGCTGAGGTTACAAATGTGCGCGATTGGAGCAACCAGTATTTCCTTGAATATTTTCAAAAAGCGGATAGTAATTTTGTCTCCTCCACAAGAACTATTTGAATTCAATTTACCTATAATATTAGCGACTTCAAGAGGATCAGTGGGTACAAATGACATTGACTGTGATGGAGTCGAAGTATTGTTTGGTCTGCTTGCAAGTTCCTGTTCAGTAAGTCCTAAAATGTTAAGCGTTCTATTTGCAAGTTCACTTCCAACGTTCGTAAAGTATTGATTCACTATATCAAGTGACTTTTTAGGATCTTCACATAAGGTAAGCAATTCTGAAACCGTGTCCTTATTTTTAGTTAAGTTCGATAGTTCTTTAATAATTTTCCAAGTTTCTTTGTTATTTCCAACTGATTTTTCTAATTTATTTCTGTAGTAGTTACTTTTGGCATATTTTATTATTTTGTTACATGTATTTCTATAATTTTTAAATTCCATTTCTAGATTTAAGTCATATGGCGATCTCCTAAGGTCCTTAAGTAATTTATCCTTTCTACGAATTGATTTTACTATTCCTATTGTAATCCATGGTTTAAGTGGCATGGTTTTTTTAGGTATCGTTATTGTACTAGAGTTTTTATCGATGATATTCTTGACATTCGTGATTATGTATTCACTAGCTGAGTTGACGTCTGTCAGACTGTAAAAATTTTCCCAGTCTAGATCTAGGAGATCTTTTTTTACACTAACGTAATCGATTTTGTTAATAGTTTTTGAAATGTTTATTTTCCTTTCTAAAGATTTGCTAATGTTAAGCATTATAGGAGAGTGGTCCGTAAATTTATCAAATACTAGTGTCTGGCAAGGCAATGTGCATTTGATCATAAAGTGATCTAAGCAAGTTTTATTAAGCCTTGTTGGTTTATCTATACCTTGTTTTAGACCATGATATGCCATAGTATTTAAATACTCGTTGGCAGAGTTATTTAAGGCATCGGGCATGATATTGATGTTAACATCTCCTGTCAATATAATGTTCTTTGTTTTAATAGTTCCCAGTAGGTCATTAAGTGAGTCAATGTAGTTGGCGGGGTTTTTAAAAGCTGGAGGCCTATAGGTGCAAATAATAGACGTATCATTAGAAACATTAACTAATAAACAATTACCATCAGAGATATTAAACTCAGAGCATGAAACTTCGATATTGTTTTTAGTGTAGACAACTACTCCGTCATTTTGGTTAAACGAGATATGAGTTGCAAAGGAATTGTAACCGTCAATTACAGGCACAATACTATTAGCGTCAATCCAGCATTCGGTCAGTACGATAACGTCAACGGGAAGAGCTAGCTCGGTCAAAAAAATCAAAAATCTGTCAAGATTACAATTTATACTACAGATGTTTACTGATAAAATACATAGAGAACTCCCGTTGCAGCCCGTTCCCAAAAGGGTCTTAGCTGACATTGGAGAGTCTACATATGTACACGGTATTTGAGCAATTTGCTCTATGGTATCTTCAATTTGATTAGTTGTGTTATTCATTTTTGGTGTCAAGAATTTGACTATGGCACGGTAAAATATTCAATTTGACTACTAAAAACCATGTGTTATGTAAACTGACTGTGACATGTATCATGTGGGTTGGCTCATTTGAGTAATTCACTAAAATAGGTGAATGTATCAAGTAGAGTGTTTGTATGTATCTTTGTTGTGTGTAATATGTGTTAAATGTCATAGTGTAGACATTAGTTAATGAGTTCAGAGAGTCTGGATAAGTGTGAAGTGTGTTTGTGTGAGTGTTTGATAAAGCTAGATGTTTATTAAAGAATACTATTTTATATATGTGAAGTTGATTTGATAGGTAACAGTGCCGTTTTTCAGTACAAACAATCAAAGCTAAATACAATATAGTAAACAATAAGCAAATCCCGAGGCAAGTTACGTAAGATTGAGCAGTTACAAATGGTACAAACAGTCATGTCCTTAGATTATTGAGGTCCGTTTCTGCATTGATGCGAAGAGCTGGAGTTCCTTCTTTTTTTCGCATGAAGATATTTCCACGGGTCGTCCAGCAGAATTTGTAATTATGCGACTTGGCAAAGTCTCGCACCACGGCATACAATTTCTTAGTTTTGAATGTGAGGCTCTCCGTAATAAATACGGGCTTTGGCGGTCCACGTAGTGATAAGTGAGAAGTATTTAATTTGTTACTGGGATGCCTTCCGTTAAAAGCCTTAACAGCTTTTAGTAATTCCTCTTTTTTGAAGATGTCGTTGAACTCAACTATAATAGGCTTGCTGGTTGGCACCGCGGTTGAGATTCTGTATACGTTTCTCACATCACGCTGTTCTATTGTCACATTGAGGGTTTCACCCGTCTTTTTCAATAAATTAAGGAGATCGGACCTACTTTCTGCGCTATCAACCGGAATGTTTTTAATTTCAATGTCTGTTATTTTGTCATTTTTCTCTAAAAATTGAACTTTCCTTTCAAGACTTTCTATATACTTTTTCTCTTCTCTTCTTTCCTGTTCCAAGCAGTTAAAGCGTTCAAGAAGTTCTTCATATTTATGAGACATGAATTCAAGTGACTCTTGTACTCCATTCATTCTGTCTTTGACATCTCTCATGAATTCCATGATGACGTCAAGTTTGGAGTCTTGAGTTGCAATCATACGTTTAATTGACTCATCATTGTTCTCGTCATCACTTTCTTGACGTAAGCGTTTGTTGGCATTACGAGTTGTAATATTTTGCAGGGCGTAACTCGATGATGACAGGTTTGGTTCTGAGCTCGTATGTGTCAAGATGATGTCAGTGTTGTTATTTGACAGCTCACATTCGGATTGCAGGGTTTGTACGGTGTATATCTTGCCATGCATCTTCGAAGAAGATGATGTAGTGCCCTCCGTAGGTCCTTGCCGTGTAGGTGTAGCTTTGGATTTTGTAGCAGTGGCTGCAACTGGGGACGTCGTCCCATGTTGCTTCGCTGACTTTCCTTGTGTTGTCTTTGGTGGTGTACGTTTCAGTGGCATCATTGTATTTTTTGTATTCTTGAAATTCGGTAAAAATGTCGCAAAGCGTAGGCCGGACTATAGTAAGTCACAACTACTCGTAGCTTCGTAGACGGTTCGTAGCACAGAGCGAGAATGGCACTGCCCAGCGGCGTCGTAGCAATAAGCTCGTAGATTCTCGTAGCACTGTGACTAGTATGTGGTAGGTAATTTCGTCGCGGCGATTCACTGTTCGCTTGGCGTAGTTGGAACGGTCGCAGACTCACGAATCCATTGCGCACTTAAGCATAGGTTCGAATCCCGCTGTTCGCACCACACTTGAAATTGTCTTTTTATTTTCAACGCGAACTGTGGGGACACGGTAGGCAACAGCGGAGCCCCGGGGCGAAGCTCCCAAAAATTTAATGTTCACTTGGAGACAAACTTAGACACGTCCGAACGACACGACAGCCGAGAGGCAAGAGGAAGAAGAGAGAGGAAGAAGGCTTAGAAGTGCATATATATGAAACCTTTTTGGATAAAGTTCGATATTCAAATTAAAGAGTGTCTATCACACTATATTTATGCAGACTGTCACTTGTTTTTGTCAGTTCGTTCGCATGTAATAATTTTTTTTTGTGCAACGAGTTGCTAAAAAATCAAAATTATGGATAAAAGTGAGTTACGTGCGGTGATAAAATATCTCAGTTTGAAAAAAAATGTCTACGAAGGAAATTTTTTTGGACATTCAGCAGACATTAGGGGGTGATGCTGTACCCTATTCTACGGTTGCGTACTGGGTGGCTGAATTTAAAAGAGGTAGATCAAGCTGTAAAGATGACCCGCGTTCTGGACGGCCTTCAACCTCCGTTACAGAAGAAAATGACACAAAAGTTGAGAATCTGGTTTTGGAAGACAGAAGAATGACTATAAAACATATAGCTGAGATCCTAAAGATATCTTTTGGTAGCGTTCAATCCATTTTAATTAATTCACTGGGGTTCAAAAAAGTGTCTGCAAGATGGGTGCCACGAATGTTAACCGACGAAAACAAAAAGCGACGTTTGGAAATTTCCAAGCGTAATCTCGAAATGTTCCAGCGTGATTCGGATAATTTTTGCCGTCGTCTTGTCATCATGGATGAAACGTGGGTCCACCATTTTGATCCTGAAACTAAAAGACAAAGCATGTCTTGGAAACGACCATCCTCTCCATCCATTAAGAAATTTCGAGTTGCTCCTACCGCTGGCAAAGTTATGGCCTCTGTGTTCTGGGATAGTGAAGGAATCCTTTTTATTGATTACATGCCAAAAGGCCAGACGATTACTGGACCCTATTATGCAAATTTAAACCCGAAAG
This sequence comes from Pyrausta despicata, assembly GCA_963921415.1. Classification (NCBI taxonomy): domain Eukaryota; kingdom Metazoa; phylum Arthropoda; class Insecta; order Lepidoptera; family Crambidae; genus Pyrausta; species Pyrausta despicata. The sequence goes on along the minus strand of OY992861.1, from coordinate 12,255,989 downwards.
TGCGTGAAGCGATTAAAGAAAAACGTCGTGGAAAACTGTCGTTGGGCGTGTTGTTCCTTCAAGATAACGCTCCTGCTCATCGATCGGAAGTTGCGCTCAACGCAATCAGCTGTGCTGGCTTCAATCTTCTTGACCACCCACCATATTCTCCGGACTTAGCCCCAAGTGATTTTCACTTATTTCCAAAATAAGTTAGAAACGCGTTATTCTAAATGCATTGCATTGGAGGGAGATTATGTCGAAAAATAAAATATTATTATTTAAATCTTTGCATTTTTTAATATTGATTCCAAGAATTTTTTGATTCACCCTCGTATAACTCACTAGTGAGTTATAGCAATGAAAAAGTCACAGTTTGATTATAGGTGTCATTATTAGTCTAATTGCAGTGAAATAACAACCACTTTATGAGCAAGTGTGTTGAAAAAATTTTTAAGTCCTCGACTCTCTTAAGACCCTCGCCTACGGTTCGGGTCTCAATGGCGCCTCGGCGGTAATCACCAATGTTACACATTAGTACCATAATGTCGTATAACTTCCAGTTAGGGTCGTCGCAGATGCCGCTGCCGCCGCCGCCGCCGCTGCCGCTGTGCGGGCGCGCGGAGAGCGAGGAGCAGGCCGTGTCGTCCATGCTGCTCAGCTGGTACATGAGCGGGTACTACACCGGCCTGTACCAGGGGCTTAAAAGGTATCTACATTTAACAATAATTACTATTATATACGTGCCTATTATTATTATATATGGGCGAGATGGGCGTCCTTAGCATTGGTCTGCAACCTGTCTAGGAGAAGGAAAACTCCGAAATCAAACCCGGAATTGGTGGCTTCGTTAGGCGCAAGTAGGATGCAATCTGAAAAGCGGTAGTCGTCTGCAGCCAACCTGGTGGTTTCGCACGTATTGGCATGCCATTCCTGTGAGCCAAACTGGGAAGCTTGAGAGGGTGGCGAAGGTCTTGGGCAACCCTTCGTCGTCATCAACTGCGTCCCAGGCGATGCAGCGTCTGTGGAGAGGACACTTCACCCACGTCGTCCCGCGGCGTGGATAACAACACGGGGAGTGGCAGTCACCGGTTATAAGCCCGCGCGCATGGGCGTAAGCGCGGGCGCCAGGGGTCGACAGTGGGAGGGTCCATTGTAGGCCCACTGACCGGTTACCGCCCGCTCCAAACTGGGCAGCCCCCAGTCAATAAGGTACTGGTCCGTCTCGGCGTCGTTTGTTCCTCTGGGGTGTTGGGAACACAGGGGCAACCCGGAAGACGGCGCTGTGCAATTGTACACCTGCGACTAAACAGCCATATAAAAACAAACTTAAAGCTAGAACTTCCATGCGCTTGAAATGTCCGAACTATAAGGACAGGTCTCCCGGATAGCTCGGAGACTTCAAATTACGCTAAAGATCTGCGTAAAACGGCTGTTATCGATCTTGAAATGACGCCTTAAAATGTCTATTGCTGCACTCCAAGAAACCAGACTTCTAGATGAGGGCTCATTGCGCGAACTAAAATTTTTTTTTTTTTGGAAAGGCAAGGGCCTCTGGCGAAAATCGCGAGCAGGTGAGGGCTTTGCAGTTCACAACACTCTTTTAAGTGCTATAGAAACACCTCGAGGTGTAAGTGAGCGTAATATGGCCTTGCGCCTCAATACCAAAAGCGGCTTTGTTACTCTGATTTCCGCCTACGCTCCAACTCTCACCTCGACAGCAGAGTCCAAGGACGAATTCTATGATAAGCTCTGCTCTGTTGTGGCCAATGTACCGGCCGGGGATCGACTCTATATTCTAGGGGACTTTAACGCCCGTGTAGGGCAAGATAATACCGCCTGGCCCGATTCCCTTGGGAACCATGACATAGCAAAGCGGAATGAAAATGGCCAACGTCTGCTAGAGTTCTGCGCCAAGTTTCAGCTGTGCGTGTCCAACACATATTTCAAAGGGAAACTAATGCGTAAAGTCTCCTGGAAACATCGTCGGTCCAGTCATTGGCATCAATTGGACTTAGCCTTAACCAGAAAGAAGGATTTAAATGAAGTTACTCATACTAGATCCTACCACAGTTCACAATGCGACACTGATCACTCCCTGGTAGTGTGCAATGTTCTCATGTCGCCCAAAAAGATTCACTCCTCCAAGAACCCCGGAAGGAAGATGCTAAATCTTCACAAGACTAGGAGTTAGTGGATACTTTCAATTCAATGGTGCAACGGATAGTGGCTACCTGGGATGCGGATGCGCCCGTAGAAACAGAATGGGAATCCATTAAAGACCTCCTCACCACAACAGCCGGCGAGGTTTTCGGATATATCAAGGTGAAATCACCAGATTGGTTTACCGAAAATATAGTCCAACTTCAGCCCCTAATTGACACCAAACGCCAAGCTGCGCTAGAGTACCGCTTTGGTCCCTGTGACGCAACGCGCACTAAACTCTGCACAGCAAAGTCGTCCCTACAGCGAACTTGTCGCCAGCTCGCTAATGCTTATTGGATAGAACTGTGCAGAAACATTCAAGATTGCGCGGCCACAGGAAACTTTCCGGGGTATATGCAGGGATAAAGGTGGCTTTTGGTCCAATGCAAAAAAAGACGAAGATCTCTAAAAGAGATCGACGGCACTGTTATCACTGACAGCACTCGTCAACTTAATCGGTGGGTAGAACACTACACTGGCCTTTATTCTCGACCAGTTAAGATCAGTCCTGTAGCCGTGGATTTAATTCCGAACCTACCTATTATGACTGAGCACGATGATTTACCCACCGTATGGGTTCTTCGTACGGCCGTACTACAGCTTAATGTGGAAAGAGTCCTGGGATTGACGGTGTCCTCACTGATCTTCTAAAACTCAAGTGCATATTACCAGTATTTCATTACTTCTTGAGGAAATGCTGGGAGAGGGAGCTATTCCCACAGGACATGCGCGATGCAAATATTGTAACTCTTTACAAAGGGAAAGGTGACCGCGGCGATTGTAACTGCTATTCTGGTATTTTCCTTCTTAGCATTGTCGGTAAGCTTTTTGCAAGGGTCATACTGACTAAACTGCAATGTCTTGCCGAACGCGTGTATCCTGAGGCACAATGTGGCTTCCGCTCCCAGCGTTCCACTACGGATATGATATTCACCATCCGGCAACTTCAAGAGAAGTGCCGTGAGCAGAATACTCTTTTGGTGATCGCGTTCGTTGACCTGAATAAGGCCTTCGACACGGTCAGCAGAGAGGGTCTGTATATCGCACTTGAGAAAATAGGATGTCCTCCGAAGCTGCTGAATTTGGTGAAATGTCACGAAGACATGAAAGGCACCGTTGTCTACAATGGTCAAACGTCCGACGCTTTTGATATGCGTAGAGGAGTTCGTCAGGGCTGCGTGACTGCGTCTTGGCACCAACTTTGTTCGGCATATTCTTTTCACTTCTGCTCAAAGTTGCCTTTAGTGATGCGCAACAGGGTGTCTATCTTCACACCCGAGCAGATGAGAAATTGTTTAATGTCTCCCTCCTTAAGTCTCGCCGTAATCGCAAGGACTTGTTTGTTGACAGCTTGCTGTTTGCCGAAGATGCAGCCTTTGTCGCAAAAACTCCTCAAGAGCTCCAGGTCCTACTAGACAAATTTCACCACGCTTGTGCCCTATTCTCCATGTCCATAAATGCAAAAAAGACTGTAATCCTAGCGCAGGGTTACACCTACCAGCCGACCATCTTGCTGGAAGGTGCAACCTTGGAGGTAGTCGACAAGTTACCTGGTTCGACCGTGTCAAGCAATCTCTCCCTTGACTGTGAGATCGATACTCGCATCGGCAAGGCGGCCACGGCGTTCGGAAAACTACGTACAAGAGTATGGAATAATAAACACTTAACGGCCAGGACAAAGGTAAAATCGTATACCAAACTTGCGTCTTAAGCATACTCTTGTACGGAGCCGAAACCTGGACGTCGTATGCAAAACAGGAACGTCGACTTAACACCTTTCATATGCGCTGTCTTCGTAGCATTCTCAACATAACATGGAAGGAAAGGGTAACAAACGAGAGAGTGCTACAGATTGCACAGCTTTCTAGTATCACCGCCCTATTGAAACAGAGACGTTTGCGGTGGCTAGGGCATGTGCACCGAATGAGCAGCACTCGTTTGCCCAGACAAACCATGTTGAGCCAAGTCGCTTATATTTATATTTATTATATAATGGGTTCGCTCTTGACATCATTCTCCCTCTAAGAGGTAAAGAAGATGTCGACGATGTAGCGAGCTTACCTAGAAGGTGCCTATTGACTTTCTCTTTGAATGAGCTCAAGTTGTAAGAAACAAGTTTCCGCTTTCTCGAAGCGTAAAGTTGGACGTCCCATACTGCGATTCAAAGACTGCGCAAAACGCGACATGTTCGCATTCAACATCGACTTCGACACGTGGAAGGATCTAGCTATCGACCGCGATGGGTGGAGAAAAGCCATCTGCGAGGGCTGTGAGACCCATGATACAGCCTGGTTTCATATTCTGGCCCAAACACGTGAAAAACGACATGCTCGTGCAGAGGGTTCCGTCACAACGGACTCTCAGTTCACGTGCCGTAAGTGCGGACGAAAGTGTCGTTCGAGGATCGGTTTATTTAGCCACGAGCGACGATGCTCTTCTCGCGTAGACGCTGTTTAAATCATCTGACAAGATGAAAAAGGCCTAATGATGATGATGACGTGCCTATGAATACCTATTTTTAATGGTAACTGATTTAAGTCAGAAACTCAAGCTCAAAATACTCAGAAATTGAATATTTATTCCAACGAACATGCTTAGGGATGATTTTTAATAGTAAGATAAATAGTTATTGGAACGGTAAATGTAATTTGGGATGATGTTCGTTTTGACTTTCTGCAATGTGATGATATTCGTTTTGACTTTTTGTAATACAGTTTGACATGACACATTTCCATGGGGAAATTCAAGTGGGCCGATCGCTTTTACGCCTAAACTACTGAACAGATTTAAATGAAATTTGGTAAGGACATAATTTGATACTTAAGAAAGTTAAAGAAACATGAGTTACTTTTGCGCGCGGTAATACAACGCATTCCCATGCGAAACATTACTATCCGGGGAATCTGATCGCTTTCACACCTAAATTACCAAAGCTTTGAACTATATTTGAATAACATTAAAATTACGGGAAAACAACGCATTCCAAAAAAACTACCTACTGCGGACGAAATCGCAGGTAAAAGCTAGTCGGATATACAGGTCCTTATTTGTATGTATTAGTTCATGGTACATGTCCAATCTTCAATTCATAAGTAACCTAAATAATTATCAAAATCTTACAACATGAATATTGTTTGTTTTCAGAGCTAAGGAAAACCGCAGGAACTAACTAGGTAGCACAGGTAAAAGAATGAAACAATACCTTTCAAGTATTCCATTTTTATTTCCACATAAAATTAATTAAAATAAAACCTAATACACATACCGTTATCCTTGCAAAATAAATAAGATTATGCCTCCTGTGTTCTGTTTTATGTACAAAAAATATACATTTGATTAGATGCCTTTTTAAATTGGTGGGTTTGTTGGATTTAAATTAGATTAAAATGAGATTGAATGTAATGCTGTTTTGATACCTTTTATAAGAATCTGACGATCAAGTTTAATTTGAACGATAAAGTTATGATTTTTAAAAGCATGCTCTTTTTAAGTAATAGTTAAAGAAACGTTTCTTAATAAAGTTGTTCCAACTATCATTTTCTTTTTGTCACTGACTAAGCGTTTGTTCACGTAGACTCACGAAGGCGAGGTCACGAAATATCAAACATATGAAGTGATATTAGTTAAGTATTTTTCTCGTTTACAACGCTATTTTTTTTTATTATTCTTTTCGCCTCGGTCATCGGGGAGGAATCGAACCCGAAAAAAAAATGCGTTGTAAACTAGAAAAATACTTAACAAATAAAATTATAGCCTGTTTCATCTTAACCGATTGTTAAATATTTGTAAAAATATTTCTCTCGGGTGATTTGAGGGTGTCTCCCACAATCATTGATGAAACATACGCTGACTCAAAGCGTTAAAAAAGCACTTACAAAATTAAACGACTCCATTAAGGTTCTCGGTAGCTTAGTGGTCGGGGGTTCGATTCCTCCCCGATGACCGGAGCCGAAAAATATTTTTTAAGTGTCGTCTTTTCAAAATATAAAGTGATACTAATTTCTAGTATTGGGGATCTAAACGCGATATATTTTTTATATTTTGTCGCGGTGACTGTGCTAACATTTTTAATAATGAAAATGTGAGGGTGGATCTGGAAACTGCGGCCGCCCCGAGCAGGCGACGCCGCGCGCCACCAGTCAGCTCGTGACCACGGCGCTGTGCGATCCAGCCGAAACGTCGTGCAGTGAGTACCTTATACTCATTAAAATTATATTGCGTGTGGACCCGAATGCGAGTAATTAGTGCAACAATGCAACGACATCATATATGAAGTGACATCCGTTCGAAATGCATGTGTGGTCCAAGTACCCGCCGGCGGGTTTCTACGTGAACAAACACTAAGCCCCGGTTTATAATGAACTCGCGGGCGCGGGCGCTTAATTTCAAACATATGAAGTGTACGATGCACTAAGGCGTTAATGCAAAAAGAAAATTATGGAAATTATTTGAGAATCAACATCTTACCTGGCTCACTGGTTTTTCTTTGGACATAATATTTCTGCAATAGCTAAATCGGTACACATACAGTTTTTTCAAAGACTAACCTGTTGGCTGGTCTGTGATATAAGTGAGACGATTGTCCTTGCTAGTGGCGTTCCTGGGTGCCCTCTACGTTAAGTTTCATTGGTGTCTCAGAGAAAAACCAGCTTTCGTCTGTCTTGCTTCCTTGGCATACCTTAGCAAGGGAGAAAATGACATATTATCTAGATTTTATGAATATGCTACAACTGATGAGTATTCAAAAATCACACAAGATTACAAATAGGCAAAGGTATATTCCATAACAGTTTATATTATTTCACACTATAAAAATCTCACATACATTCACCGATTATTGCTAAAAGAATGACTAAGCTTTTTATTAACAGATTCATAAAAACATGGCAAGTTTATTCATGAAACATGAATATAACCTAACAATATTTACACGTAGCGAAATATACAAATTATTTTGTTAAAATAATGATTTATTATTTACTTGGCACACGCAGCATGTAACAATCGCACGAGGAATAACTTAACGCAAAAAAGTGACCGTTATCAAAAAACGAACAAAGTTTGAATAGTGGGGTAAGCATGAACATTTTCGTAACGTATTCGTGTTGTCCAAACGTCAAAAACTGACAGTTTCCCCATACAAATTGACATGTCAACGATAGGTAAACGCTACGAATACGTTACGATGGTTGTTCGTACTCACCTCATAGGTATCTAAAAATGAGCAAAAACCTATTTGCGTAGCTGATGCTACTATTACCACAGCAAGTTCTTAAGAGTTAAGATTATGTCTTTTAATATTTAAAGCTCGTCTTCTAATCTGTAAGACTGCGTGTGCCTTACTTTATGTTTAAGTCCGATTTTGAACATGTTGGTGCAATATTTGCATCTTTCCACATTTTCAGACCTCCGTCGTATTACATTGCTTAGTTTTGATTTGAAATGAGGAGCATGTCAGTCCTAACAATTAAGATTATATCAATGCTCTATACGTAAGGTTTTTTTCTTTCTTACAGCATTATTATCTAAGCCCTAGAGCATACTTAGTTCTGGATGTAGCCATCCATGACACTCTTAAAAGCTTGTACGAATAAAAAATCGTACGGCCTGAGGAGCAAATGGAAATAGGTCCGTTGTGATCAAATGTTTTGAACTCTTCCGTTACTCCATAACCTCTGACATGGTCCTTATTTCTAATTTAATCATTCGGGTCGTTTTCGTATTGAACTTAACACCATAGTATCAAATTTATTTTAAGCACAATGTGTATACAAATACTTGTCACACTAGGGTGCTTAGTTCGTGCGTATCGTGGCTCAGGTCAATGGTGGCTGGGGGCACTCCAGGGGTGGCTGCGCCTTCTCCGGGAGGTGTGCTGGTTGGTGGCCTGGAAAAAAAACAGTATGGGTTTTTGGTGTTCCACATTGGTAGGTTTCGGTACCTACATGAAAAGGGTGAATGCAGCTTTAAATAGTTCACGTTTGCGAGAGTTTGGTACCAAATGCCGCATCCTTCCAGATGCGTACCTACGGATCCGTACGGATGCTGTTGTAGCGAGCATTTCGTTTCGCGGATCTTCATTGCAATCAGTTTGTGTTGACTAGATTGACGTAGTATTGCTTTAGAATAAGAAGAATAAAAAAATCTTGTATGCAGAAGAACGCATCGCAATCAGCGAATGCCGTTTGCAGTTTATAATAGACTATTATAAACTTACCTAATAATATAAGGGCCGCCCTGCTGCAGAAGCGTGATGGGATGCGTGTACGGCGCCGCCATGCTGTGGAAGCTCAGGTTGCCGCCCGTGTTGTTCAGGTGCCCGTTGCCTAGCAACACGCCGTTCGACGTGTTGAGGTTAGGTGGAGTCGGCAGCTCTTGCGCGCGAAGAGCTTTGACCAAGTTGGTCTTTTCCTTTTGCCACACGAAAACGTTGTGGACCATTGCGCAGCCGCAAAAGACTATGCCCACTCCGATGAACACTGACGTCACGATTGCCGGTGTGGAGTGGAACTGGATGAAGGTGTACAGGATTATTCCTGGAAGGTGAAGAGTTTAATTTAGGTTAATATTTTAAGCATATTTAAGTAAGTAATAAGGCTGCCTGCCAATCAGATTGCACAAAATTTCCAGCTCCTTCCATCTTGCAATCCTATTACAAATACAAATATTTTTATTGCCAACAAGATTATTGTTATTATATATTAGGTACAGAAGATATTATACCTACTATAAAATAAATTACACAGTGCAACGTTATGCCATCAACAATGTGCTATGTGTATAGCAATACGGTAGTTGACACCACCAATCGTTGACGTACTTTTTATCAACTGTCAAAACGCTTTTCTTAATAGAGTTTGTATGGGAATAACACACTTTGACGTCATCGCGTGCAATGCCGACTGAGTGACTAATTATCATTTGAATTCCAATTAAAAATCAAATAATACGAACTGCAGAAAAATATTAGTGTAAAGGCATCTGAAATTATGAATTATTTTAGAGAAAATCAGTTTTTGAATATTTCTTTCATAGTGGAAACAAGCCTATTAACGTGTGGGCCCCACACTAGGAAATTCCTGTATCGTGGGCACCCGATGGTTCTTGCAGGATTGCGCCGGATGCAAAGTAGGTAACTATGTGTTTTGAATTTTATTGTAAAAGTGTTTTTAGTGTATTAACTTTTAATGAATTGATGATGATGAAGTGTGTGTGTAATATATGTGTATTGTTCAATATTTCTTCGTTTTACAGGTGTTTCTTACTAAGTATCACTTTGGTAGATAGGCAGCAAGATGAAGATGGGTACATGCCATGCTACAGGCATTAGATGACTTAATTGTGTCCACTTTGAAATTATTCTGGCTTCTGAGATCATGCATTTGTTAATTTCACTCTATTTGGTATAGATCAGAACCCTGATGTGTAGACTGTTTTATTTTTAAGTGCTTTTTATTTTTTTTGGATAGAAAGTTACTTTACTGACCTGTTAAAAATACTGGTATTGAGATAAAGAAGCCTCCGACGGCGCATACTCGAGTAATTGCTGACTTCTGGAGGTACTTGTTTGATCTGAAAGCAAAGAAAATATACCATCTCTTAAGTTTAATATAAACAATTTACGTATTTAAAGTTAGTCTCTTCAAATTATTATGACGACTATCTCTAAAGATTTTGTTACGGCTTACCCCGGGTACCCTAGCTAGCTACCCTACCCTACCCTACCCTAACACACCCTAGTGTCATCGTTGGCCCAAAAATCTATCACCCAATGAGTGAACCTGGCTGACCTCAACGTTGATTGGTGCTTTGTTGTTGTTTTTTCTATTGGCCAATAGCTTTAGTTTTATCAGGCATTGCCGTAACCGGTTACTAGCACATTTTTCATGAGGTTTTAAAAATTTGTAAATTAAGGCATACGTATGAACTTATTTATGACCCTGACTACTTTTTTTACATGTATCTACTTAGAAACCAAACATTTGTAATAAAGTAGGTAGGTCTCTTGCATCTTTGTCATGCAAATACAACCTAAATAATGACAAAGTACCTACCTAATACAATTAGCATAGAGAAGTATGTGGTCGCACCAAGGATTTGTGTTAACAAGATAAACGTTACCTTGCCAACGCGTAACAATTGTATTTATTATTGCAAAGTAACACAAATGTTTGATCGTCGTGCTTAGCCTATTTGTTAACAGCCAAGGATTTTTTCATTTATCTACTTTCAGAACTAGGTACCGAACCTACTAAAAAAGGACCTATAAGTGACCTTATTTTGGAAAACATCATCTCAGATAGCATGAGGTTATTAAATGGCTGGAACGACGTTTTGCATGTAAACTTAATTTTTAGAATAATAAAAGCTCTATTAAAAACAAATTAAAATGAAATTGTAAACAAGTTTAGAGACGTCCAACGGAATAAACCGACTACAGCCCGCACCTGTTCTTAGTTTAGTAGGGTGACGAAATATTTGAAAAAACACCGGACCGGACTGAATGAGTAGTTTCTATTCAACATCACTAGTATCTTGAAGGAGTTAAACTTGAATGAGCTTGTAATATTACACTTAGTAAGAAAATAAATGAAATTGAAATTAAGCTCCGAATTAGAAATGAGAGAGCTAAGATGATTGAAATATTACCATCATCATAGCAATCAAGCAAAGGACGTTTACTGCTTGAATCAATCATAGATTGACAACTGTTATGTCAGTTTCCCAGTGCCGTGCTGCATAGATTTCAATAATAGGCGACCTTAACAAGGTCGGTATGAATAGGTACTCATACCGGTATTTGTGCGTTCAGTCGGTATCACCGCCCTAACAAGAGGACGTTACGCTGCGCTTTTTATGGCGGTAGAAAAAAGCAATACGGTAAAACACATTTGAAAATCAATGCTATAGTATTTTGGCGCGTAATAGTAATCTGTATTACAGTTACACTATGAAATCTATCTTTACCTAAATCACATTAATTAACGATCTTTACCATGTATATTCTGTACCTTTGGGATGGATAAAGTTTAGTTTATGATGCGCTCTCCTTTATACATATAGAAGCATGTTTAAACCATACAATACATTTTTGGAGATACCAAAAAGCCTAGCTCTACAATTTTTATTGATTTTTAAATTATGTATTCTTAAAAAATAGTTTTAATAACCAGTTCTAGTCAAGAAATAGTTTTAATCAACCAAGCTCAAATTAAAGGCCTTGAATCTTCCAACTAGAGTCTTTTACTTGGTCGCCCTCGCTTATAAGTATAAACCTGTGAAATCCACAAGACTAGACTTAGACAGGCTTTTGCCAGCAACACGATACCTTCCAATGGATGTTGGGTTTCCTTTAAACGTCGCTAGACGCCAAGCAAGTTCCGACGGATATGAAGTAGTTAGGTAACTAACGTAATAGCCAGTTCGTTGACACTATAGATAGATAAACTTAAGTGTTACCTACGAGTAAGTTGATAATTTGCAAACAAGGAATACAGTTAGTAAATAATAAAAAGTTTTTTTTATGAAAACAATTTAAAACTAAACAGAAACTAGTGGATGTCTTTAAACAAAATAAGGCATTTTAGTAACTACCTACGTCTACTTACTCATTTACTTACATTTAAACTTTTTGAGGACCGCGAGGATGATATTTGCGGATTATCGAGGCTCAAAGCTTTATCAGTCAATTTTATCGTAATATCCGTAAGTCGTTATGTAGATACGTAATTTTAGATTAGAAATTAATTTAGCTAAGCTCTATTATAGGTTATAAACCTCAAATACTTATTAGAATCCTAATAAAGGTGCTCTTAGTAAATCGCTTTACAAAAAGTTAATGAGACTACCATTGTAAATTAATTACGTACCTTCTTAATATAAAGTTATCGTAAAATTAGGAGTCACCACTAAATGTATTGTTTACAAAAACGGTTGACAGTGACAGTTGCACCAACGGTTTTGCTACCAACTGCCCGATAGGGGTCGGTGCACACAGGGGCCTAAACTTGACCCGCATTTATATGCATTGAACTGGCGATATTATTGCAGTTTGAAGGGAATTCGCAAAAATCACCTGTTTTTATTTATGTTTTAACATGCCTCTCTACTAAAGCGGAGTCGATAAGTTGTATAGATAGATTATCTGTTTATTGCACACCACAAAGAGTACAATAATTCAAAACATACAAAATATTTTTGTAATTTAGCCGGTCTTAATTAAGAAAGTTTTAATAAACGAAAATATTTTTTTTTACAGCTGAAAAACATCGATATGTGCGATTAAGGAAATCCTATTGGTGGTTAAAAAAACATCCTCTCCGCGTTTGATCTCAGTTGCGATTTTATACGAAATCGACAAGTTCCGCTTTTTTACGAAAACTCTTGTAGTTGGGATTTTACAGGATTAAAAAATATCGAATGCAGGAGAGGTACAGGTAAGGAGCCAAGTGCTTCAAATTAAATTAATCAGTCTTTATTTTAAAATACTAATTTCTAAACAGTTTATTCCCCGCGTGGATTTCTTTTTACTACAAAATAATAAATAAATAATTATGGTCAGGCAAATTAATAGCTTAACCAGACATCACATTAAGTAAGCCCACATATTCTTCCGCGTTCTAATCATAATCTTATTATCGTAGATCGTTTTGCCAAAACGCTATGTTAATCCACTGTGTCTGTGGGCCATTAGTGTATCCAACTCGACTTTCAAGTTTTAACTGATCTGATCATGCGTTGCCAAAATTGTTTCAAGGTTTAGAACGGAGCTACCATTACAAAAATAACGTTCACACATTCGCAAATACTTAAGCATATTTTTTTTTAATATTTAAACAAATATACAACAACATCACGTACGTTGATCTGACTCCGTGGTAAGTAGCTTAAGCACTTGTGTTACAGATATCATAATAAACAGTGGTATTACAAATAAACTAACATACATAATTCATATAACACCCAGTCCAGTAGAAACAGACATGTTCATGCACACAAATGTTTGTACAGTGCGTGGATCGAACCCGCGACCTCTTAGTTAATAGTCAACTTCTTGACCATTACACCAAAGTGGTCGTCGAGTAATAAATAGCTCATAGCTAAATTTTTATCCTTAAATTTAAGAACCCTTTCCTTCGTAATAATAAGCGATAGTTTCGTTGGCAGTGGACAGTTTTTGAGAGAAGAGTTTTAAATTATTTATGAAAAGAGAAGTAATTGCATGTTTGATCAGTTATATCTACCTAATAACACAAATACTAGCGCAGCTTCGCACCCGTTAAATTCGTAGTAAGACAATTCCCCTCTCCCTATACTGTGAAGATTTCCTGCCATCTATACATATTAATCCTCTTGAATCACTCCTTCTATACATATAAAAACTGCATCAAAATCCGTTAAGTTGTTTAAGAGATCTAAGCATACATACAGACATAGGGACAGACGCGGGAAGCGACATTGCTTCATGCTATGTAGTGATCCCGCATGCGCATAAAAAAATTAAATGATTAATAAAATTCCGAAAATATAATAAATCGTGCCAAAATCGCCAATACATTCAGATTTAACATATTTCCAGTTAACAATACCCCGTAGTTACTACTAATCTAAGAACCGTGTCTTGAATGTTTACCGTTTGATAACTTAAAAGTAGGTCTTTCAAGTCGTGGCTTGCATCATGAAACACACAGAGGCAACTCCGCGCAAACATTAAATAGTCAGGATAAGATTACGTTATCAGTCCAGCCGCCATATTCGTAAGCCAGCTGACTCGACCGGTTTCACGCCGTAGCTAGCTATACAAAACGAATTCCAACCGACAGGTACGTACTATAGTTTCAGCAAGCGCTTCCCAAAGTTTTTCATTGAGCGATGCCAGAGCCAGACAGATGACGTTAAAAAAATCGGGTACTTATTACCTAATAAAAGATTTAAAATTTTAAACCCTTAACTGGTATCGTAAATTCAAGTAACGTATCTGGTTTTGTGGGGATCACGCGGCCCCCAATAGAAAATAGTTCCTAAAATTGAAATTTCTGGACTTTTATTTAAAACTTATTTGGAAACAATAAATAACAATTCTGTTTGATAAAATCAATAACGTTTCATTTATATGACTCTTTTTACGTTTGTACTACAATAGTTGACAAAAATTTGTTAATTTTTTGGTGTCTTTTTTCTATCGTCACAATTATATCCAAAAAATAAACGATTATTTCTTAAGTCTTTAGCCAACCTTTGTATGTTTTCTTATTCGTTATAATATTAACTTTGAAAAAAAACTGAAATAGACCTCTAATTAACTTTCAGTAAAAAATCAACACAAATTATAAAATCTAAAGGCTAAGGAACATCAAATGGTATTATATTCTGTCTTGAAAATCATCGCATAGCACATTTGTTTAACTATGCTCTTTGCAAACGAAGTACTTGCAATTGTTGCATTTTATATAAAATTTTCCGTTTTTTTCTGTCATATAAGTGACAGAGCCCTAATTTTAGGGCGTTTTGGCTCGAGCTGGCAACTTCAGGCGTAAAATTCGTTGCAGATGTTCCAGCTACATTGTAAGATGCTACAAACGATCAACTTTTTGTCGCCATTCTCGTGATTCAAATGATTCTTTAAAAACACGATACAATAAAATAATGTAAAAACTCTAAACTTACGTATCTGGTATTGTGGGGGTCGCGCGGCCCCCAAAACGCACGTACCTCTGCTTTGGTAAAAGCTGTAGCACCGAACATCCGGCACCCACCGTAAGTCGCGACGTAATGAGATTACTCAAAATGACAGCCACACACGATGCAAAGTTTTAAAGAAATTCGAAAAAATTCCACGCGTGGGGGTCGCACGGCCCCCACGAAACCAGAAGGGTTAAAGATATTGCTTATTCTTTTTAGTAATTGGTCACTTTATTGAAATTAAACTTGGTTCAAAATCTTTAAGGGTAGTTAGTTTCATTAATTGAATGTAAAAAAAATCGACAAGTAGGTACAGTTCCTTAGGCAACGAACAAAAATCTATCAAAATCGCCTTATAAACTACCTACTCAGTAACCAGAACCTTCTCAGTTCCAAATATAGCAGTATAAAAACGTGATCTCGAAAAGCATCTGTAGCATTTCGTTTTGAGATTGAGTTCGTTAGGCGAGGAACAGAAGTGGCAAGATGGCAGAGCCATGACGTCTTTCTTTTATTGCCAGCACACCAGAGATTATACATAGGTCAAAGACAAATAAATGATCGAAAGTCCAGCTCAACATAATGGAACGGGAATAGCCCTCCGCTGTTTGCGTAAGATTTTTGAAAACCAGTGGTCTGAGTCTGAGGCCCATTCGTGAACATTCCTCGTCCGTTTCAACCGTGAGATTTTGCCTTTGCGCTCCACGCGCGCACGCGGACGAAATGGCGGGAACTCTGTGCCGCCATTGATTTGTTTTTTTTTATTGTGCATAGATAATAGAGAATATCCAATACTCTGGTCTGGTTGCAGATGCATTTAACACAGTCAAGTATAAAGGGGTTTTCTAAAGTAACGTTTACCCACAAATAATTATTACTGTGGTTGAGTCACCTAACGATCGTCAAGTTCTCTTCAACCGTCTAGTAGACTCTACATTCTACCTGCTTTCTTTGAAGGTCGTTTTAACAATGAATAAAGTACACTGACTTGCGTATCTCAAACATTGTGTTTTTTCTACTTATTTAGTTTGGCTCGAATTCTTAGCGGGATTATACTATCATGCTTCGTAACTTATGGGTTTCTCACACATAGATAGGTAGGAATAAGTTTATTCCGCAATTGCAAAGTATAAGTAGGTAACTGTGTGCTCTAATGGTAAAAACAATTGCCATCTTAAACATGCTCTAACAAACGTAATAACGTTTTTACCCTACAAATCAGCGTTTTAAAGTGTGTGAGAGTATCAATCTTCGAGTTTCGTTACCGCCGTCATCCGTTGGATATACAATTTAGAACATTCTTTGTGAGACCTGACTTTTTCTTTTACCTTCTGAAAGAAAAGGAAAGAAGAACGTTTAGCCAAGTCCTTTCGTTTTGTGGTCGTATGTAGAACAAAAAAATGTACTGGCATGCCATTGTGGAATTTTAATATCCAGTATACCTTATTCTCTGTATTTTATTTAACTTTTCTTTCTAGCTGACTGTAGTAATGATGTTACGTTTATCTCAAATACGAGTAAAGATCAAATGAAATACAAAGAACAATTATTTTGATACTATTATTCATTATCTTTCTAGCTGTAAGTAGCTTTCTTCCAAAAATGTAAAATAAAAACAAATAAATGAAATAAAATAAGCATAGCATATTTTGGCTAGGTACATGTATTACCATACATATTTAGAAATTAACGGAATTCAGTTTATCCGTGCCATTTTATTACCATTCAAAATATGCAAGTTTTGCATTTTTTGCAGCCTGTAGCATGTATTATAAATAAATAAATAAATATTTCACAACAATCACACCAATTCTCTAGTCCCAAATTAAGCTACGAGGCTTGTGTTATGGGTACTAGACAACGGATAAACATACTTAAATACTTGTTTTTTTTGTAAATAAATACATATTATACATAGAAAACACTATTGTAAGAGCATTTTTATTTTCAGCTATGATAAATTTGCTGGTAAGTAAGTTTATGAAGTTACCTAGGAAGGCGACCCTAATTTTTACTTTTAACTAGGAATGTAAAATGCTTCAATGTATGTTTATCATTTTATCAGGGCCATAAGGGATCTGGCTAAACTCTAATCGTCCTCTTGATTTGGGCATTGCAGACATACACACAACGACATCATACATAAATTGTGTTTTATTTCTTTTTTTTTTAGTAGCGAGAGTGAAAAGCTCGGAGGGTTAATGTAGTTTGTAAGTGGCCAGTGGCCAGTTGGCTAGGAAAATCATTATTCACCTCAAAAATGCACTGTTGGTATGTCAAAAGTTGACACTAGGACGTGGGTGGCGCGGGGTCACTGATCAAAACTAGCTTGCCCACGCGCACCCGTCTTAGCTGTTGATGGGCATTTTGCATAACACGACCCCAAGATGGCTTTATACGGCGAAAGATGAGACCATGAGGTTATGTGTAGCACTTGTAATGTTCATAAATGGTGATGGTGACTTACAAGTGATTCATCATGTTTGGAACTTTTGCTTTTGTTAAACAGTATGTAGTAATATAAAGATCAAATCTCAAAACGTACAACCGTTTTAGGTAACTTTTGTAACAAGAATATGTAATAATAGTCCTGGCCGATTTCGACCACGGCGGCCAATCTTAACAGAGGACTACGCGGGAGATATTATAGTGCATAAGTGTGAGCGCAATACACAGGTGCACTCACTGTTCCATCACTCTCAAAGTTTGGTGAGAAGGCAATCCGACATGACCGGGAAGGATCAGGAGCAGGATCAACGGTTTAACAATTTTGGCTCGACCTGGGATTCGAACCCAGGACCTCTCGGATGTAAGGCAGAAACTTTGCCACTACACCAACGAGGCAGTCACAAGGATATGTTATTGAACTTCAATGAGACATGCTGCTTGCTGATCCAAGTTAGTCATTGTAATTTTATTGACAGGTTAACTTCCTTCCCCTATTCACCCTATTCACAAACGAAACACTATTTTATTTTACAGTTATACCAGTAACTCATTATAGGAAGTAGGTAACTTAGATGAACTGCCGTTGTTGAAAGGACATAACACTTAAAAAAATCTTTTCGGTTCCGGTCATCGGGCAGAAAAAAAAAACTTGACAAATAAAACTGCCGTTGTATTAAGCCCACTTTAGAAATCGTGCATGTCAAGAACAACGATATGCTACACAATTTCATAAAAATCATGTCCCGTGTCCACCTAAATAAAAGTCAACAGTGCATCTTCAACAATCGTCACGGTTTGACAGATGACACCTCTTCATTTCTGCTCTGATTGCCTTGTGGTCGTGAGCTCACAGTAGTATGGTCTCTGGTCAGATATGGGCGAGGAGACATATCACCTTGCGTTCAAGTTACATCTCCAGAACTGTGACCGTATGGGCATTGCATATGTTTTGTTCTTTTGAAAGTAGAGTTTACCTTTACAAATTTATCCTTATGAATATTTTTTTATTTTGGTTCCGGACGGCCGTGAAACATCCCATATTTCAAAAATCAAGTGAGCGTTTGGTTTGGTTTAGCGCCAGTTTGGTCCGATCATGTCGGATTACAGTCTTCTCACCGAAGTCTATAGACTGTTGCCGAATAGGTACTCACTTGGGTCCTTGGCTTGCACGTTTCGTAGTTAACTTTGCTTTGTCTTTCTAATAAAGAATTTTTGATTTGAACATCGTCTCCAATAAAATGTTATCGTCAAATTATGAAGTCTAACAACAGAACAACCAATGTTTTTATAAGCACCACCTTATAAATTATAATGAATGTTCTCATTAACAATAGCGATGAAAATAACACGTGCCAGCTTGGGTTAACTATTTAAAAACTGTTAAGTGTATATGAATCATCTTCAGATAACGGTAATGGCTTTAAAGAGTAGCAATCTCAACTCAAGTCTTAACAGGCATATCTTAAGATGAAAATCACGTAAACGGCGGTAACCTCCAATTTTAAGTTAGAAAAACGATAATAACCACCGACCATATTCTATGTTCAAATAATTGGGTTAGTAGCGTTATTTCACAGATGCCATTATACACGCAAATAAATTTGAAGCCCAGTTGTTTTTTACACAAAAAAAAGTTTAGATGCACGGTTTGTATAGGTACAGTAAAGCAGAAAAACCTTAAAAAAATATTATACATTTTATAATAGTTTTAATTAGAGGTCTAACATCGTTTCAGGGCTCGGACATAATCACTTTTAAACTTTCGCGTTGCATATTTAAAACAAGATCAACATGATTCTACCCCTACGGAGAGAAGAAATCGCTGTCTCCAGTCCGCCTGTGATCATGATCGAAACGTCTGGCAAAATTTAGGTTATGTAAAATACCTATCCGTGTATCGCGTTAATTCGCATTTATAGCAGCTTTAAGCATTTGTCTCCTTACCTGTACTGTACCTCTCCCACATTTTATTGTTTTTATTCGTGTAAAATACATAATTGCAATCAACCAAGTTACTACAAGCACCAATCACATGGAACCCCCTAAAAAGCCTATAGCACGATATTTTCAGAATTAATTAAGAACAGTGATGACTTGGTCACTTGTTTACAATGACCTAAATATTTTAGTGCCATCATAACAACCAAATTGGTGCAAGTAAAATTATAACGGTTAGTTGGAAGGTAATTTGACGACGACTTAATTTTTAGTATAAGATGCCCTTCACTTTTTTCTCGAGAGCATTATTCGTTTGTTTGTATGTTGATTGTACATTTAAATGATAGTTAACAAACTTATAGATGACTACTACCCTAGCTGCATTAGGAGCAAGTTGACCAAATTTTGAAACGGCCGGTTAGCCGACGTCATCTGGTAAGTGGCATTTTTTAATATGGAAACCGACAGACACCCTAATTGATCGATTGGATAATAATGCCCAAATCTATTTTTTAAAGCTGGTGAACTCGGACTTCGTTGTTGATATTGTTAAATTGTTGTAAGATACTTCAGTGAACTTATTCAGTGGTTTTATAAGTTATCTTTTAACTCAATAAATAACACCGTACTAAATATTCGTTGTAACAACATTAATAAAGCCAAAACCATCTAATTTGTCGTTGTCGGGCTACAAAATGCCGTCTTCCCTGCACACTAAAAGTAAAATAAACTCTTTTTTCATCTTATAAAGTCTATTATTACTTCTAAAGATCCAACTGATGCTGGCCGGAAATAATTGGAACATTCATTCTAGGTCGACCTTGTCCAAGGACCCGTTTTTTTTTCTTTTCCCACAGCAACTGGCAAAGGAATGTATCCTGCTGCGTAAATTTGTTTTTTTTTTATTGGATTGGGACGTCGAATCATTTTGCATAGAAAGTTCTGCCACAGAACAGAAAAAAATGTTAATACAAAAACGTATTCAAATTAATTTCTATTTATTTCTATGGAAATAGAAAGCACAGAATAAGTTATTGATGGTTTAGTGATTCCCACTACAGATGTAAGGCAGATTCTTACCTAATATTAAAAAAAAACACTTCAACCTTTACGCAGTGCAGCTCTGTAAAATAACAAATTAAAGTTAAATTGCTATCTTATCGCAAAAACCTCCTTAAAAAAGTTGTTGCAAATTCAAGAATGTGCTTACTTGCTTGAATGCCTTCTACATAAAAGTAAATAATTTACATAAATTTGCAAGTACACAATCAAATTTGCGAAATGCGATCAGCTCTTTAATGTATTTTCACATAAACTCAGCATGTTATTTTAAGTAGGTAGAGACATAAAACTCTTCAGAAACTGCCGCCGAAGTGAAACCCGAATGCATCGAAAATTTTAATGCGGTATCCAGATTTTAAATCACGGTAATGATGGTTTTAAATTTTCTTTGGACAGACATATTTTTAACGAACAACGAAAATTTTATAGACTTTATTACATGCAGTATCAAGTAATAAATCGTAAAAATCGTTCAGTCATCTTGTCTTCGCAGTTCATTGTAGTTCTATTACTGACCAAAGACAAAACAACTTGTAGATATCTGTCAGTTTGAATCAAGTGAACATTTTGTTGAGACTGATTTGATGGTGCTGATTGAAGTTCAGTATACCGTATATATAGTTACCGCCTTTTGAGTTAAAGACCTAACGTGACCACGAAGGGAATTGAATAACAACTGATGCAGCTAGTCTCCCAGTGTCTTTGATAGAAAAATCTTTTTCACACGTTAGCCACAAGTTCACAATAAGGAAACTCACATCTTACGAATACATTTCGAAGCGTAGCAACATGTCTCTTCGTTTTTAGACGTTCATATCTAATTACTTTGATGCACCGGCCTAGAAATACTAACCAATCCATACAATCCTCACATCACCACTTATGTATAATACAAACCCTCGCATGACGCACCTTACTATACAAGCTGAAACGTGTTGAATGAACACGGCGAGGTCACTCGGCAAAATATCTTAACCGGTTCCAACGAAATCACAGCGAAGGTACAGCACATCAGATTACCCAGCTTTGTTGAACAATCCCACTTGTTGCAATGACATAAGATGCAGCTGTGACTACCCTTATGTGCTCTCGTCTGTAAGTAAACCGTAGTGAGAGTGTCCCGACTCTCCCGTGTCGAGTTTCACATAGTTTAGGCTTAAAGTTGTGCGGGAATAGTGATGAATTGTTGTGAAATTGTTTGGGGAAGGCTTATTTACGTTTAGCAGGAAACATTCTAATGACATTTTTTTTCTATTAAGTTGTTCTTAGGGACATCAAACGATGATTATTTATCTTTAAAACTAACGTCAAAAGTCCTTTTTTATCTCGACCCCGAAACTTCAGATCGTTCGTGTTAGCAACATACATTTTTTAATGTTTAATTGCTTTCTGAAATAACTTAGGTACACTGAGCTTAAAAAACATAATTGAATCTAATAATCTAAGTCTATTGAACCTACTGGTTTTTATCTTGCGACTGTATAAAATGCAATTAAATAATTTAGACCTGAAAATCAAAAGCAATCTGCAGATAAACCTAAGCCGTTATAGGTAATCATTACACTAACTCTACTCCTCGTATTGTTAGGTATTGTCCATCTTGATGAAGCCTTGCTAGCAATATTAAATTTAATACCCAAGAAAAAGACTTCAACCAACCGCAAGATGCAGCGATGCAGCTCTTCACATGAAGACAATAAGTAACAAACAATCAACAATAGATATTTAAAGGCATTTGCGAAAGACAGTTCCCATCCCCATAGTAAAATACAAGCCTTGGAAAATGGAACAGGTTTGTTTGTTTAATCTGTTAACAAGGCGATGGCAATCTTTTTGCAGCATCACCACAATCTAACAGGTATTCTCATTCATTGCCATTACTGTGGATCCATTTGAAGCCATAGATTAAAAGGAGTTTTCAAGTTTTGGATGCATGCAGCAGGCCATTGCACGCATCCAAAAAGCTCGTTTAGCAAGATTCGAAAGTACTTGCTCTATATTGCCGATCCTAAACTAGAAATTAAAAAAAGGCTGAAAAGAATGCGACAGTAACCAATAAATAACATTTACAAATAAATTCAGTGTTACGCTAAATCAAGTTGAGTTATAAGGTTATTCAGCTTAGAAATTCCGTAAAAAACAGATTTTAATCTTTACAAAACTAAGGAATAAACATTTCCTAATTTCCAATACTTACACTCCATACATACCCTTTTTTTTGTAGACATATCTTGCCGACCGAATTTACTAAGAAATCGAAACTTCATGTATCGCATGTCCATCAAACTATTCCTGGTTGCAATATGATTTATTTACATAAAAATGTAAACGTATGCATTTCTACGTTTCCGTGATCAAAACGTATGCATTAAAATTTACAACATGTCCGTCTGCCGGTTTATTTTAGGTGCCATTGCTCGCTGTAGTTACAAATACTTGACTGTTTACACAAACTGCATCTAAATTTCCATAAGAAACAATTTTATCTTTATCATATTCTTCACACGTACCTTTATTTGGTTTAATGCTATTTAGCTCTACCAAGTTTATTCACATTGCCACGCATATTTTATGCTATAAAACTATACATTGCATTCCATAAGTAATTTGCTACATGATAAAATTCATAAACAGCAATGGTTTCATATTGCTAGGTCGTAATTATTATTACATATTCTGTCATTGACTCGTTGAATATAAGGAAATACACCTGCTTTTAGATTTGATGTAAGCTATCAAGTCGTCCGTTTTAAAACTAGTTTAGCATAATTAAAAGTATAAAACTTGTATGCTAATGGTTTCTTTCTTAGTGATGTTTTTTACTTATGTATACTATATTGTTTGACTTATGTTTTTCTTCAAATTCCAGTAGCGAATGGTTTCCTGTTGACTCAGCATTTAAATGTTCACGTTCGATTAAATGAGTTAATTATCACGGTTTGGAGAAACGACACTTTTTTTGAGTAAACGACCTTCGACGAACTACGTGTTGGTCGACTGTAAACATTTGATATTGAAGTAACGAAACAATGAATAATATGAAATTAGCGGTATTTCGTTCGATCGTACTCGATAATTAGAATGTATATCAATCATATTAGCCGTTCGACGCCCCCACTGCTGAGCATAGGACTCTCCCAGGGATCTCCACCGCGATATGTCCTGGGCTTCCCGCATCCAGCAGCTTCCCGCGACCTTCATCAGATCTTAAGGATCTTTATCATCCACCTTGTAGAGGGCGTGCTCACGGAAAGTGTCACTCATCAGCGTATACGTCCTGTATACGTATCAGTATATACGTCCCACTGCTGGGCACAGGCCTCACCTCAACTATGAGGTGGTCCGAGCCATCCTTCACCACGCAGGCTCAGTGCGGATTGGTGGTTTGTAAGGTAAGTGACCAACCTTACTGTCAGATGTTATTAAGCCGCCCGAGGGCCTCTGACCAGGCTTATCGACTAATATCTATCGATATTAACCGGGACCAACAGCTTAACGTGCCTTCCGAAGCACGGAGATGCTTGTAAATAGACGTCACTTTAATGGTCAGAATGGTCACCCATCTCAAACATGACCGCGCCTTAGGTTGCTTAACTTTAGGTATCACTACCAAAGCGCTGCAACCACTGCGCCACAAGCACCAGGTATCAGGTAATATCAGGTCACAATTCACGGATATCTACCCAAAAGTTTTTCGTCGTGAGGAATTTCTCTCTTCTTCTATGGTCGGCAATCAGTAATCAATTAGCATTTAGATTTAAAACTGTTACGTGAAATCTCGTTTTCTATACCGTTATTCACTTTACAAATAAGCAAGAGTTGCCTATTTGTAAGGCTTGTGACTAATGACTCCTCAATTCGCACGTTCGTAAAGGTCACAGCTTAAGACCTCAGAGTTACCGGTTTCTGCTAGTTTGAAGATACTAGTAAAGTTAGTTGAGATGGTTTGAAAATTTAATTTACCAAAGAAAACAAATAAATTGCTTAAAACACTATCTGGAGATTAGGTTCAAGATCCTCCGGGAAAAGATCCTCGGGGAATGTGATCTTCGGGATATAACCCTAGGCCCTTGAGATTTAGACCTAACGGATATATTTGCGGTTGCATTTGAATACTTATAACGGGTAACCTAAAGATAAGTCAACAGGTAAAGGCTGTGATAAACCAATTTACTACAAACGAATATGTACAGATGACATCACATCACGGTAAACCGTGTCTTAAGCACTCATAACCAATGAGGATTATTTATAAACAAAAATGAGTAAGGTCGTCTGAAGTTTACAAAACCAATAGTTTAAAAAAACTTTAATTACATATTTGTGAAATTAGTTATAATAAATAAATAAATAAATATTTCTCAACAAGCACACCAATTCTCTAGTCCCAAAGTAAGCTACGAGGCTTGTGTTATGGGTACTAGATAACGGATATACATACTTAAATATATATTTTTTTGTAAATAAATACATATTATAAATAGAAAACACCCAGACCAGTACAAACACACATGTTCATGCACACTTATGCTTGTACTGTGCGGGAATCGAACCCGCGACCCTTGGTTTAGAAGTCCGACATGCGGACCACTGCACCAAGCGGTCGTCAAAGTTGTCAACTTCATGATTTAAAATTAGGAGTCTACAAGTGTGTTTTTAAAATCCAGTAGTGTGGAGATTTAACTAAATAGTGAAGTCTTAAGCTCATACTTCCTAGTTTTGCAACACCAGGAGATACTGAATGTCACAGTCGTCTATAAGTAGCATGGAAGTGGTCTAGTGTTCGCTCTCTGAGATATGCGGTCACAGACATAACTACATACAAACTGGTATTGTATGTGTACGCGGAAGATACCGGTTCAACTCAACCAAAGAGTTAGGTAAGCTGGTGATACCAAGTTTGAATAAAAGTGTTTGCACTCTATACGGTACTGTTTGCAACTTGGAGACAAACTCTCTTTTTGAAGGTTTTTTTTCTATGCTCATCTCTCACTAAGGTCTTAAGGTCTCAACTCAACCTGTCTCGCAAACCTAACATACCATATTTATTTCCATATTCATTAAAAATAATCTGTAAAGAGCAAGACAGTTGCAAACGTTTGTTATCTGTTAGTTACGTACGAATGATTGTTGATGGGTTTTTAAACTAGGTAGGTAGAGCCAACTTATGAATACAAAATTGTAGTCTTAAAGGCATTTTAAAACTTATTCAGAGGCCAATTAAAATCGTCAAAAATGCGTGAACCAGCTACATTACGTGAAATATGATACAATCGCTAAAACAACAACCGAAATTATGAAACGTACAGTCGTAATACTGTAATCAAACACCGTGATGCGCTCATAGCGTTCAAAGCGCAATAACGGATCTATTTTCTCATCAAGTTGAATTATGTTAATAATTTGAAAAACGAACAGATAACAATAAGCTTGCACGCGTGCGAGTTATCAACCGTTGAGTGCGGAACGTTTTTTATCAAGCCATTCACGAATAACCGCCTCGCGAGACCGTTAGCACCTGCCGCGGTACGCACCTAACCAAAAATGATACTACAAACTTGAACCTTCGACATCCGATGACATCCACGAGGAATGCTGATAAAACAGTTATTTCAACGAAATATTTAATTAGAATGGGAAACTCGCAGCGTCACATTATTTATACAGTTAGATCTATGAAATAAGCTGATAGCAGCTTAATAGCCTGAATGGATAAAACTAGACATAAAATTCTCGTGTCCGACCTTTAAATCTTCCAGATATAGACGATTTTGTATGCACAAACTAGCCTTCGCATTTAAAGAAATCTGTAAACCAGTTTGAAGGCATTCTTAACGGTTAAGTCGCGGCACCGAGGCCTGCTTGTACGCGGTCCGAGGCGGATCAACCAGCTCACTCACCGTCCGTTCGGCGCTGATGGGGAGTGCACCAACTTCACAGCGAACAGGAACTGTATAGCACACACGAGAAGACAGCATAGGTTCAGCGAGAGTGTCAACGCGCACAACGCTAACGTCACTTCGTACACCACTGCGAACTCCTCGGGGGCTGACGTCGCCGGCGCCGATATCTTGAGGAGGAAGAGCAACGCGAGCAGAGCCAGCAGCAAGCTGACGAGACACAGAAGAGCGAGAGAAGTCAGCGCTTCCTCTGTGGCCGCTCGCGTGCTTCTACTCCGAGCTGGCGCCGGTCGGGACGCGGGCAATCCTGGCGCTGTTCCATTCCCAATTTTGGGTGGAGACGCAATCGGTGAAACTGGGATAGGAGCCGGAGGCAACGGCGGCTGGGCTCCCGGGCTGACACTGGCCGACGTCCCGCCGACGGAGTGTTTCGAGGAGTCTAAGGTAGACACGTTGAGGGGTAGGTGATGGTGCGGCCGCCGTGGCATGTTCTGGTAGCGGTGGTCGGCATCGTTCGCCGCCGGCGGCCGCTGCGCATGCTTTAACATGGCGGTCTCACGGCCCTCGCCATCCCGACTGGTTTTGCGGCATTCGGGCCGGTTTTAAAGTTACGTGCGCGCGTTCAGTGCGGCGGCGGTCGCTCGACTGACGGCCCCCCTTGCTTGCTTACCTGCGTTCGCGCTACACGTCAATCAAAGCAGGGTGCAACCGCGGTGCAACTGCATGCGTTACCCCGCTACCCGTCTAGCTAACCTCCCCCGACAATAGAATAATGCCACTCGAAACAATCGTCTTAAACAAATAACTGTCCATTGAAATAGCAGTGTTTGTAAACACCAATTAGGCGGTTTGTTTTAACAGCTACTGCAGGTACTTAGTGGAAGCAACAATGTAAATATTTGGCCTCGGGTATCTTTGATGCCCAAATTGGGTCGGATTTGAATGGTTATAGCACTTGTAGGCGAGCAATTTTAGCGTCAATTGTTTCATGATGGTCTATTTGAAAGCATCTGATGCCTTTTCTAAACACAAGAATTCTTATCCTCTTACAAATTTGAGTTGGTAATACTTTGTGCTCTGATAAGCAAGTACTAAGCGTGAACTTATGGAAATACATTGAAGAAGGTTTTCGCAGATATTAAAGATTAAAATATATAAAGATTATAGAGAAAAATAAAATGTTACTACATTTTAAACTCTCTATGATATTAAGCCGTTAGTTAGATAACGAATTTTAAGATCTTTGGCAGACGACTACAAATTTCTATTATTTCATAGCTCTTTAAACACCGAGTAAGACATTTCTCCATGTTTAAATAACTTACGAAATAATTCCATTTGGACGAAAAATGTATTAATTACCCTCGTAACTTTTGAACTCTACGTCCATGATGTGCACATATAAAACTGACTTTGTCATATTATTGTTGTAGTAAGTATTTTTATTTCAACACACATTCTCGAGTTACCCACTTAGTTAAGCCGCCCATACAAAATAAAATACAGTCCCTAACTCCAGACTTAAAAACAGTTGCAAAATAACTTCAATACCAAAGGTATAAGATGCAATGGTGGTTCATGCTGTGTTGTCGGGTGTAACTGCAACAATGTTGCGACTTGCCGAATAAGAAAAAACCTGCTGCTTACACCGGCTTAAGTCCAATAAGCTCATACGTCTGGAGTACAGTTATCAAAGCCCATCCATCTCAGATTTAAGGCGGATTATACCTATGCGTGATTTAAGTCATGTTTTTTTTTCATAAGTAGACCTGCGATCAGTCGCTAGCTAGACTATAATCGTGGGGTGAGCACGAACTACTGTCGTAACGTATTCGTAACGTTTACCTATCGTTAACTTATCAATTTGTATGGAGAAACTGTCAGTTTCTGACGTTTGGACGACACGAATACGTTACGATAATGTTCGTGCTCACCCCATAGATGTAAGAGGTAGGCGTTTGGCGAGTCGAAGCTACTGCTCCATCTCCCCTTATTTATTCGGCACGCTGGCTCTCTTGAGTCTTTTGATTGGTCGTCTTTGTAAGAGCTCACTAGATAGCGGGTTTGGATGGTTATTTAGACGATCCTAATAGTTGGCCAAGTATCGTTTGACTTCGTCCAGAATTGTTGGAATTTCCAAATTCTCGTTTGTCTCAGAGTTGCGAGGATACCAGGGGGCTGATGAGAGTACTCTAAGGATATTATTTTGGGCTCTCTAGAGGCACATAACGTTTTTTACAGCAACAAAAAACAATTTTACAGCTAAGCAGGACTTAGACTTAGAGCTTGCTTTGTTTTCAGAGGATAAATAATTATTAGGTATATAATAAGAAGGAATTTCGTCATTACATAAAAAACGCTAGTAACAAAACGCACGTCTAAAACGCTCAATTGCGGCCGCCCTAAAATAGCAGCTTTGCAAGTTTACAGGAAGTGGTTCCAAATGGTCAGCGCGAGATAAGCACAAGAATTTTATAAGTCGATGAACTTTCGTTTGGGCCCCTGTAAAACATCGATTAATCATGTCACAATAAACTTAAGGAAAAAGTCTTCGCACGATAGAAGAGAATAACCCCCTTTTAGAACCGCACAAATGGTTATTTAAGTAGATTACACCTGGTAGTACAAATAAAATAAAATATATTAAAATCATAACCCTCCTTTTGCTTCGCCGTAGTCGGGTAAAAAGGGAGACCTAGTTAGACCGTAATAAAAAATAGCGTAATAAATTAATTAGACTTGGAATTAATACATTGAAACCATAATTAAGTTAAGTACGATCTGAAATGACCAGACCAGTTGCATCACTTAAAGAGGTATTTAACTAAACCAGGGTCTCAGCCCAAGTATTAACGACTACCACTTTGGTGTAATGGTCAAAAGTTAAAAATGAAAATAAATTAAAAATATTATTAATATGTAAATAATATTTAAATATAGCTATGCTATGTGGTCTTATAAGTGCTATAGCACCTGTGACTATTAACCAAGAGGTCGCGGGTTCGATCCCCGCACTGTATAAACGTTTGTGTGCATGAACATGTCTGTTTGTACTGGTCTGTGTTTTATATGTATTTATTTCAGTTTATTTGTAATACCACTGTTGATTCTGATATTCTGTTCTGATATCTGTTTAATTAACGACTATAAAACTTTAACGTTTCGTAATTAGATACCTCTTAGGTTTGATCTTTATAGATGTAATATTGGCATTTTGCAGTCTTAGACCAGTTTGGGCTATTTTGACGTGACAACGTCTTATAAATTGGTTTGCCGGGTGACACTTCAAGAAACTGCGTTACGCTCCGCTCACGTTCCGCGCTCACAATGAGAGCGAGTGAGAGGCACGCGTCCCTTCGACTCGGGCATGGTTAGCCCGCCTAAGAGCGAGTGAGACAGACATAAAAAGTGAAAGGCACGCGTCCCTTCAACTCGAGCACAGTTAACCCGCCTAAGAGCGAGAGAGACAGAGCGAGAGAGAGAGAGTGAGAGAGATAGGCATACACACCGGTTCATGTTATACGAATGAATATTCACATTAAAATTATTTTACCACTCAAAGTCGTTGTCACGTAAAACTTTCGCCCGTATACCGACTTTACAGGCAACCAATTTTTTTTAACTCATTTACTATTTCGAAATGCCACATATTCAGATGTAGTTATAGTGAAACCTGGTTATGTGACACCTGAATAAGTGAGAAACCTCCATTGCTGGGACTCTCCTTAGGTCCGGATGTATGTTAGTGGTACAAAGTCAACCACCTGTACAAGCGGGATTTAGTCTTTCGATTTTGTTGTCAATGATGCATCTATAAATGTCAATAATAGGCGGTGTTACACCCCCTTGCCTCGGTGCGCACGTTAAGCCGTTGGTCCTGCACCTATCTCTCTCCGGTCATGTCGAATTGCCGTCTCACCGAACTTTGAGAGTTATGGAACAGTGCGTGCATCTGTGTATTGCGCTCACACTTGTGCACTATAATATCTCCTGCGTAGTTGGCTGATCTCTGTTATTATTATTATTATCAGAAGATGAAAAATATTAATAGAACAGTTCATTTCCTTTCTATGAGTAGTTTATCAAGACTAGACTATTTTGTGTACCTATCTAATACTTACAACTACACAGCTTTGCAGTAAAATAGTTTTCGATTGATTAAACTTTTTGATGTCAAATTAAAACACTTAAACAAAATTGAACTGCTACATGCGGGATTCGAACCCGCACCTCTCTCAAGACGGGCGATTGCTCCTCCAATTGAGCTACCGTGACACTTACTCATCGGTCAGAATTTCTGTAAGTGCTGCAGCCAGCCCCGCCCCTGTGGCAGTCCATTTTTCTTTAAGTATTTGAATTTCACATTGTAAAGAAATTTTAATTTTTAATGCTTAGAATAAAGTAATTTAATAAACTTTTTGAACTTATTATTGTAGGTACATAAAGGGACAAGCTTTATGGCAATCAGGACAATGTTTTGAAAAGTCAGTACGTACTTAATATTACTCTGTGAATCTGTAATCAACACTGAGCATATGGGCACTCTGATACCTCGAGTTAATCTAAAAGTAATGGAAGTAAAACGTATATCGTCATCGTCACATGTTTTGTATGAAAAACTTTGAGTTCACACGGGAATGCTGCGTAGTCATACAACCTGTATTGGCATCAGGAATATCTGGATAGAAACTTTTAATTCTGTCGTAGAGCGAGACTATTCTTGTTTAGTGCAGATGTGCATTTTATTTTAAGTGTTTAGCGATGGCTGATACCTAACGACATACTTAGACGCAGCAGAAGCTTCGGGAAGATGTGTAGTCAGATTGCCAGTGTATCATGCAGCTGAAATTAAAATGATGACGGTAAAAAGTGATGGTGTAGTAAAGGGATACAAACAAGATCTTTTTTCCTAGCATTAGTTTGTAAATAAATTTATGAAACCTGCATATCTTTTAGTTAAATACTAATAAGTCTGCTAGCTGTGACCCGCGGTTTCATCCGCATAGAACCCGTTTTATACGTATCCCACAGGAACCGTGAAGGGGATAAAAACCCTATGTGTTATTTCTGGTTATAGTCTATCTGTCATGCAAATTACAACCAAATCGGTCCAGTAGATTTTGGCGTGAAAGAGTAACAAACATCCATTAAGACAAACCTTCGCATTTATAATATTCGTAGGATAGAAGGATAAGGATAGTAGGGTGATACTAAAACTTATTTGGTCGACAAGGTAGAGCCCCTGAATTTATTTGCGTGACGTGATTACAGAAACCGTAGCTAGGTTACCCCCTTTATTTATTCTGATAATCTCTATTACTTACGCCACAAAATGATCTAAACACGTAAAATGCTTCAATAAAACATTTGCTCCAAAATCTATCGATTTTAAGGATCACCCACGATCGCGAGTCACGACACATGCGTAGTTACTGCGCGGCGCGGCGCCTGCGCACATTTATGGACTCTTTTTTACCAAAGTCGCGTGGCTGCCACCTGGTAAGCAGGTGTCAATGTATCGTGTTTGTCGTAAAAAACTCGCCAGGCTCTGCAAGATGCAATCGATTTGGATTAAGGGAGTTCAACTCAGGAGCTTGCTACATGAATCAAGATGTATTTTAAGCCCCAACGAAAAAGAGGAGTGTAATAAGTTTGACCCCTCTATGTCTGTTTGTGTGTGCATGCGTTTGTGTTTCTGTGTGTCTGTCTGTAGCTTCGTAACTTCCGAACGGATGGACCGATTTCAAAGCGATTTTTTATTCGAAAGTTAATTTATTCACGGTGGTTATCAAAGTTCTCAGCTATAGCAACTCAAAATCCGTCCAGTTGATAAAGCTCATCAGCAATTTTCAGGCTCATTTGGGTTTTTTTTAACTGGAATGTTAGTTTTATTACTGACTGTAAAGTTGGACCCGACCATAACACCCGGTCGGTAGGAAGCGCTTCCCTTTAGCTTCCTAACTCAAAATCAGTTGCGCCAAATGTGTTTGTACTGGTCTGGGGTTTTCTATGTATTATACGTATATGTATTTATTTACAAAAAAAAAGTATTCAAGTATGTTTATCCGTTGTCTAGTACCCATAACACAAGCCTCGTAGCTTAATTTGGGACTCGAGAATTGGTGTGATTGTTGTGAAAGTAAAGTGGCCAGAAGATCATCAGAGAAAAAAACTGTTATGATGCAGTTAATCCTCTTTTAGCAAAATACTTATTACTTATAGCAAAAGAGGATTAACTGCATCATAACAGTTTTTCTTGCATTGCACTTGGAAAGTCATAGATATACATGCTGTCATGTGACTGCCATCAGTCCTCCGCAAACCCTCCTTGCAGAGTCACTTGTGTAACTTTATGAGTAATCTAAATGTAAGGATGCAAGTCCACCGACACGGAGCAAGGCCGCGAAGCAGAGAAGTTATATTACCAATATTTATATTATATTAATTATTATTATATTACCAATAGGATTGTTCACTGAAAAGGAGCGGATATTTTGTGCAATCCTATTAATTAATTAGTTTAAAACCTTTTCTTCCTTTCAAGACTAAGCTTCTTCTCATTCAATCACTTGTTATCCCTATCATTGATTACGCTGACTCTTGCTGTACCAACCTCACTGAAGCACTGACTGATAAACTTGATCGTCTCCTCAATAGTTGTATTCGGTTTATCTTCGGCCTTCGGAAATACGATCATGTTTCCAGTTACAGAACAAGACTCAATTGGCTTCCTATTCGTCAGCGTAGAGACACCACAATTCTGTGCATCTTATACACCATTCTCAATAACCCTTTGTCACCTTCGTATCTTAGAGATATGTTCACATTCCTCTGTGACACTCATGACCGTGCTCTTCGCTCCTCAGACAATCTCCAGCTGGCCACACCTGCTCATCGCTCATCGTACGTCACAAAGTCGTTCACTGGGGCGGCAACGCGACTGTGGAACTCACTACCCATGGATATAAAAAGATCAGACTCGAAGTTGTCGTTCAAGAAAAAAGTTCGAAGTTTCTAAATGAATAAATTGCATATATATATATATTATCCATATTAATAAAAATAATTCATGTATTTCGGAAAATAATCATTTAAATTAAAATTACATTTCCATATCATTGTTAGTAACAATTTTTACTTAAAATTATGTTAGTAACAATTAAATAATAATAATAATTAAATACTCATAATAATTCAATAATAGTTATCACATTCTATTTACTTTGCAGCTAGGTTTGACGGCCTAACGTGAACAGTCATCCAGTGTCTCACGAACGGCCCATCACACCTATCTGCAACAGTTCGTAAGATGCTGTTGGGGCTGGCGCGCACCCGTCGCCATAGAGATGCCACTCGTTTGCGCATCAGTGCGTAAAAGGCATCAGAGCTTGCTTCTGCGAACATTCCAGACGCATTGCAGTGGCGCGGCAACTAAAGGCATTATTATACTGGACTCGTAGGACGCTGTAGGCCTTTTTTGTATACTCGACCCACAGGCTGCATGTATAGAATGACTGGCAGAAGGCTCTGAATAGCGTCACTTTCACTTCTTTAGTACATTTGGCAAACCTGCGGATCAGCATATTGCTTCTGACCGCCAGCGCCCTACGTTCCCTCTCCACGTCCATGTCGTCGTGCTGGCCGGCAGTGACCCAGTGTCCCAGGTATTTGAACTCTGCCACTAGTTTGAGTGGCGTACCACCTAAAGTAACAGGAGGTATTGTGGGATAGTGATTTCTACCTGCCCTGAATACAAACAGCTCACTTTTACTGACGTTATACCTGAGACCGTGAGTCCGCATAGCCTTCACAAACACGCAGAAGCTGTCTGAGGGCGCTAACCGACGGACTCAGCAGCACCATATCATCAGCGTAGCTGATGTTGTTTACAAAAGTGCCATCTATAGAACAGCCTACCATGGTGCTGCTGAGTTCCTCAATCAGCCGATTAACGTACAGGCTGAAGAGCCTGGGCGAGGATAGCCCCCCCTGCCTCACCCCGCACTGCAACCTATACGAATCGGATAGTGACCCTGCCCACCTTACCATATTACTCTGGTGGCTGTACCAGTACTTGAGCAGTTCTATGAGCTCTCCTGGCATTGTCCTCTCCCTGTACAGTTTTTCCCACAGTTTGCTGTATGACACCAGATCAAATGCCTTTGATAGGTCTTATAATTAATTGATATTTATTGTTTGTATATTATAATATAATTTAATATTTACTTTTATGTATTGATATTATATCTATTTATTAAGTTAATTTATTTTTGCGTTATTAAACACTACCTTTCTTATTTAATTTTCACTGCACCCATTGCCTTCTTTCTGCATGACCTTGAGGTTGACTGGCAGAAAATGCTTTTAGCATTAAGTCCACCCTTTGTACATTTCTTGTGCAATAAAGTTTAAAATAAATAAATAATAAATTAATACTTCTCTGCTCCTCGCTCCGCTCTGTTGGACAGGCACCCTAAAACGGGCAGCTTGCCAGTGATGTTGTCGATGTATCAAACTCCCATCCTACGACACCAGGTGCAGCAGGTTTTAATATTAGGTAAACCATTTTTCATAGCCGTGTGGTATCTGGTATCGGAGTCCCATAACACAACTCCCTAAAGACGGGGCTACAGTTCGGAGAGCGCATGCCTGTGCGGTGTTTCCTCCCAGACTATTGCACATCTGTTATCCTGGCTCTTTGTGTCCCAGCACATGATCACGCGAGGACATCTACAATGCCACTGCCAATGCTTTGAAGGAGGCTGAGTTTTTTTATACTATTTTTTATTACATATAACACCCAGACCAGTACAAACAGTCATGTTCATGCACACAAATGTTTGTACAGTGTGGGTATCAAACCCGCGACCTCTTGGTTAATAGTCAACTTCTTGATCATTACACCAAAGTGGTCGTCAGTTTTGGTCTTCAAAAATATAAATATGCCTAGGTCGACACGATAAGAAGAAGAAGAACATAATGTCACGTAGGTCGGTAGGTTACATAAAGAAAGAATGTTCCGGAAGTAAACTAATACCTACTACTACGTACTAGTAGCTACTAGAAACTTCTACAGAATACTCGAATGTTCTGGAACTATATCTATCTCTTTCTAACACTATACCTATCTCGCTCTAACATTAGAAGTTTCTAGATATATCTAGGTCGAGTGCCCCGGCATATAAATAGAGGGTCGCCTGCGCCGCGAATTGAGTTTAAGTTTGGAAGCGATACAGTGAAGACACAAGTGAAGATAAAAAGTAACCAGTGAATTGTTCAGTGATTGTTTTGTGAATTTAGTGTGTGATCGTTGTAGTTAATTAGCGTGTATTGTTTTCTTAAATATAGTGTTTCTTCGAGTTAATTGGACTAATTAATTTATCCCGAACCCCAGCTCGTAACATTTGGTGTCAGAAGTGGGATAAATTATGCCGGTTCTACCGAAGGAGGACACTGAAGGTATACGCACCAGGAGTCAGCGGCAGCAAGAAGTGGACCAGAGGCGCTTTGAAGATCTACGTGTACAGACACCTGGTGGCAGCCAGTCAACAATGGAGCGAGTTTCCCCAGAATCAGCTGCGCCTTCGGCATCAGCTGCGCCTGCAGCATCAGACCTTTCTGCTCTTATGGCGATGCTGCAGGAGCAGGCTCGTCGTCAAGAGGAGCAGGCTCGCCGTCAAGAGGAGCAGGCTCGCCGTCAAGAGGAGCAAGCTCGCCAACTGAGGGAACAGCTTCAGAGCGACAAAGAGGAGCAGGCCCGCCGTCAAGAGGAGCAAGCTCGCCAACTGAGGGAACAGCTTCAGAGCGACAAAGAGGAGCAGGCCCGCCGTCAAGAGGAGCAGGCTCGCCGTCTTGCGGAACAGCTGCAGCATGTTAAGGACGAGCAGATGCTCTTCTTGAAAGACATTAAAGCAACATTCGGCAAGGAAATTAAAGCCGTAACGGAGAAGGTTGAGCTGCACGAGAACCGTATCTCAGAGGCCGAATCCCAGATCGCTGATGTGAAGAAAGAATTGAAAAGTCTGAAAACTGGAGACGTGACTGTGGCTCCTGTGGTTGCTGCACCTTCGCTACGTGGGTTTAAAGTGCCACCCTTTGACGGAACATCTTCCTGGTCAGCATACAAAATTCAATTCGAAGCTGTCAAGGAAGCGAATGGATGGACAAAAGGACAGGCCATGACCGCACTTACTTTGGGCCTTCGCGACCAGGCGTTAACTGTTTTAGAGGCTCTAGGTAAGAATGTCACCTACGAGCAGCTGCTGGAGGCGTTGGAGTCCAGATACGGTGATGCACATCTGGAACACGTGTTTCGTGCCCAGCTGAAGGACAGAGTGCAACGCGTTGGTGAAAATCTGCAGCAGTGGGGCCTGGAAATTGAAAAGCTGGTTCGCAAGGCATACCAGTCGTCGCCTGCACTCATCGAAGGGAATTTAGTGCAAGCCTTCATCGATGGCATACGGGACCTTGAAGTGAGAGCTGCTGTGAGACTTGGGCACCATATGACGCTGAAGGACGCATTGGCCCATGCTTTGGAGGTAGAGGCAGTGAGGCAAGATCATCGTGCCCACCGCATCAGGGAGGTTGTTGCATCACCTGTACCGGCTGTACGTGACCGATTTAAGTATAGTCCTAGATGCTACACCTGTGGAGAAAAGGGCCACTTGCGGTCGAGTTGCCCTAGGCGCAGCGAAGATCAAGCTCAGGAAAGAAGGGCGGCTGATGTCACCGCCCACCAGCAGGGAAACGAGTAGAAGCCAGGACTGCGGGGCGGGTGCTGGCTGGTATTAGAAGAGCCCCAAGGATTTCGATTTCACAAGCCCACGATGGGAACAGCCTAATCATCAAAGGCGAAGTGAACGGAAGGCCATGTAAGCTGACATTGGATACTGGAGCTTCTCGCACGGTTGTCAGTTCCCGACTAGCGAATCGTTTTCTTGGGGACTGCTTCGGTCAGTTTGAACACCCCAATTTAATAACAGCTACCGGTCAGCACATAACCGTCCGAGGTGAGAAGGAGGTACAGCTACAACTGGGTAATACAATTTACCGACATAAGGTCATCGTAGCTGACATAGTAGATGACTGTATCCTAGGATTGGATTTTATGCGACAGCACTGTTGTGAGATCGACGTGAACCAAGGAGTTTTGAAATGTGGTTCGGAAGAAGTCTTCATGGAAGGTGCACCATCGGGAGAAGTGTACTGCTTGAAGAAGATCACCCTCCCTCCCCGGTCGGAAACAATGGTTCTAGTTACTCTTCCGCAGAATTCATGTCAGAAAAATCGATGCATTCTTGTTGAAAGATTGGACGAACATCTTCCATGGAAGATGGCGAGGACCTTGGTGAGGACAACTAACGTGGCAGCAGTACGCGTGCTAAACCCAAGTGAAGAGGAACAAGTCATCAGGAAGGGGACATTGATGGGAACCTGTGAGGAAGTAGATTGGATGCGCAACTGCCAACACCAGTCTTCGCGAAATAACATCCAGAGTGCAAGGTTTAACGTGTCAAATCTCTTGGAAGACTGTTGCGAAGAATTATCTGATGGAGAAAGGGAGAAGGCAGAGAAGATGCTTCTTCAGTACGCCGACATTTTCTCGACGAACGATGCTGACATCGGCAAAACTGGACTTGTTCAACATAGAATTAATACGGGAAGTGAGTTGCCGATTCGACAACGACCGAGAAGACTACCAGTGGCAAGAGAAAAGGAAGTTGACACCATGATTCAAGGAATGGTCAAGGATGGAATTATAGAGCCTTCCTCCAGTCCATGGTGTTCTCCTGTGGTCCTGGTGAAAAAGAAGGATGGCAGCATGAGGTTTTGTGTCGACTATCGGCGACTGAATGACGTTACAAAGAAGGACAGCTATCCACTACCCAGGATCGATGACACACTAGACACGCTGTCAGGCATGAAGTGGTTCTCAACTTTAGATCTAAAAAGTGGCTACTGGCAAGTGGAAATTGACCCTAAGGACAAAGAGAAAACCGCATTCTCTACAGGAAAGGGACTTTGGCAATTTAACGTTATGCCATTCGGTTTGTGCAATGCTCCTGCAACTTTTGAAAGACTAATGGAGTTAGTGCTCACTGGACTAATTGGAGACGCCTGCCTTGTCTATTTAGATGACATCATCATCGTGGGCCGCACATTCGATGACCACCTTCGAAACCTGGAACAAGTACTTTCAAAAATCCGAGGAGCCAATCTCAAGTTAAGTCCAAAGAAGTGCTCATTTTTCAGGCGGCAAGTAAGCTTTTTGGGGCACATCGTTTCGGAAGAAGGAGTACAAACTGATCCAGAGAAAATTATCGCTGTCAAAGATTGGCCGGTGCCAGAAGACAAGACGCAGGTCAGAGCATTTCTGGGTTTGTGCTCGTACTATCGACGGTTTGTTAAGAATTTTGCTGACATTGCAAAACCTCTTCACAAGCTTACTGAGGAGAAGAGATCGTTCTGTTGGGATGAGTGCTGCGACACTGCGTTCCAGGAGTTAAAGAAACGTCTGTGCGATACCCCAATATTGGGCTACCCTGACACACAAAATGAATTTATAGTGGACACGGACGCAAGTAATACTGGAATTGGAGGAGTGTTGTCTCAACGGAAAGGAGATCATGAAGTTGTGATAGCTTACTTCAGCAAGTCTTTATCAAAACCAGAACGTAATTATTGCGTTACGAGACGTGAACTTCTCGCCGTTGTAAAGACATTGCAGCATTTCAGTAAATACTTGCTAGGACGTAAATTTCACCTGCGGACCGACCATGCTGCATTGAAGTGGCTGTTGCAGTTCAAGAATCCAGAAGGACAAGTAGCGAGATGGATAGAATTGCTACAAGAGTATGACTTCACAATTGAACATCGCAGTGGAAAGTCTCACGGTAACGCGGACGCTTTATCAAGAAGACCTTGTCCTGGAGACTGCAAGCATTGTATTAGACAAGAGACTAAGGAAGAACTCCCTGTTAGGATGGTCAGAACGGATCTTAGTGATGAATGGAAAGAAACCCTGAAGCATGCTCAGCAGAGTGACACAGACATCAAGCCAATTCTGGAATGGATTCAAGCTAATGCTCCTAAGCCGAAGTGGTGTGATGTTGCAGCAATGAGTACAACCACGAAGAGTTATTGGGCACAGTGGGAAAGTTTGGTTATCCAGGATGGTGTCTTGTGCCGTAAATGGGAGAATGCCCGAGGTGATCGCTGCCACCTGCAAATGGTCGTTCCGAAAGCAAAGGTACCAGATGTTCTACAGCTCTACCACAGTGGTTGTTCAGGAGGTCATATGGGCGTGAAAAGAACTCTGCTGAAAGTTCGAGAGCGGTTCTACTGGATCCACTGCCGAGAGGATGTTGAGGATTGGTGCCGCAAGTGCACAAGTTGTGCAGCAGTAAAAGGACCTCAAACACGCAGCAGGGGTGCATTGAAGGTATACAACGTGCCCCCTGGGAACGGATAGCAGTAGATGTTGCTGGCCCTTTTCCTGAAAGTGACAGTGGGAACAAATACTTCATGGTTGTCATGGATTATTTCACTAAATGGCCGGAAGTCTTCGCCATTCCTAATCAAGAAGCTTCGACGGTTGCTGATAAATTAGTCCACGAAGTCTTCTGTCGGTTTGGAGTACCCTTGGAAATCCACAGTGATCAAGGAAGAAATTTTGAGTCTCAAGTTTTCCAGGAAACATGTCGGGTAATGGGTACTCACAAAACGAGGACTACGTCGTATCATCCACAATCTGATGGAATGGTGGAAAGGTTCAATCAGACGTTAGAAAGATACCTGGCGAAAGTTGTATCGAACAGACAAAAGGATTGGGACAAGCATATAGCGCCGTTTCTCCTGTCATAACGAAGCGCAGTTCATGAGAGTACGACTGTGACGCCAGCCTTCGCAAACTTTGGAAGAGAGTTAAGATTACCAGCAGACCTGATTACCGGTATTCCCCCTGATACTCCACGCAGTATAACGGATTACGCACACGACCTGCGTAGCAAGATGCATGACGTTTATGAGCACGTCAGACAATCTGGCCAGCAGACGTCCGAGAGAATGAAAACTCGTTATGACCGGAAGATGAACAATAGTGGCTTCGACGAAGGCTCACTAGTCTGGTTGCATAATCCAGTGCGCAGCAAGGGGAAGTCTCCTAAACTACAGGCAAAATGGGACGGACCATACCGAGTTGTGACCAAGATCAACGACGTCACCTACCGAATACAGAAGAATTCGCGATCTGCGCCTAAGATTGTTCATGTGGATCGATTGGCACGCTATTACGGGAGTAACGATGCTCGGGACGAGCATGTCTTAGGAGGGGGCAGTGTCACGTAGGTCGGTAGGTTACATAAAGAAAGAATGTTCCGGAAGTAAACTACCTACCTACTACTACGTACTAGTAGCTACTAGAAACTTCTACAGAATACTCGAATGTTCTGGAACTATATCTATCTCTTTCTAACACTATACCTATCTCGCTCTAACATTAGAAGTTTCTAGATATATCTAGGTCGAGTGCCCCGGCATATAAACAGAGGGTCGCCTGCGCCGCGAATTGAGTTTAAGTTTGGAAGCGATACAGTGAAGACACAAGTGAAGATAAAAAGTAACCAGTGAATTGTTCAGTGATTGTTTTGTGAATTTAGTGTGTGATCGTTGTAGTTAATTAGCGTGTATTGTTTTCTTAAATATAGTGTTTCTTCGAGTTAATTGGACTAATTAATTTATCCCGAACCCCAGCTCGTAACAATAATATCATCCTCTCTCTCTGGAGTACTACGCGTAATGCTTTATCCTTTCCTTTACATTCACCACAGCAAGTGACCAGCAAATAGTTTGGTATTTACTAGGTTTCCTTTAACCGCGTGAACTCCCAGGAACGAGGTCTAACGGATGAGGTAACAAGATCACGTGTTTTCGTAAGGATGTCCGTTCGACCACAAATTATACAATACAACGCAAACTACCGCCACTAAGGCATTAACAATCAATACTTACTACTATTGCTTGACCTGATAATAATTATAATAATCATAAATAATTTAATCCTCGCCATTTCATTACAAATCTAACTCTTAAACTTTACTACTAACTCTAACTTTTTTTTTTGTTAGCCTACATCATCCCACTGCTGGGCAAAGGCCTCCCCCAAACCTGTCCACTGATCCCTGTCTAGGGCCAGAGTTTGCCAATCCGGTAAATATTTAACTCTAACTATAAAACTTTGAAAATAAAATAAAATTTGGAATACATGCAATAGATATTTCATGTATTCCAAATATTGATATAATGCATAAGATATTGTATTATTAGTTAGTTATTACTGTCGTACTATCTGATATGGTTGATACTAAAAGAAGGCAGACTTGTCTCTCTTTTTTTTTAAATAGATTTAACGATCACACCTTTTACCTAGCCCCAAACTAAGCGTAAGCGTGTGCTATGTTGACTAGAATAACGTATAGAAAAACTTAAATACATTTATAAACACCCATGACTCGGGTACAAATGCTGGTGCTAATCACACAAACATTTGCCGCCAGCAGGGTTCGATCCCGCGACAGCTGGTTTTGTAGTCTGGACCTCAGGCCACTAGATCAAAGCTGTCGTCATCTTATTATTGTTACGCCGGTGGGCTAGTGCTAAAACTTTGATCGTGTTTTTCCGTGCCTTGGAGGCGTTTTCAGCAGGCTGAAATACCATTTCAGGCCGTTTCAGAGATTGCTCTAACACATACTAGTTTATCGAAATTTCACCCAAGTTGCCGTTGTTTTCAGGCGCCTGAAACATGTTTTCAGTCCGTTTCAGGCCACCCTCTATCAGATGACGCCATAACCTGAAAACCCGTTTTCAGGCGTTTTCAGGACCCCTTATGGGCCTTTGAAGCCCACTTCAGTATATGACATAATTTTCAGTAGGAGTGAAAGAGATAGCACGATTAGAGAGAGGCAGCTATACTAAGAACATTCCAGAAAGGTGTGACAGAGACAGCACAAGACAAGGATAGCACTATGATGCCGAACATTCGAGAAAGGTCTAGGCTAGGCAAGACGGCATTTGGAAGAATCCCGAACAGTCTCGTACTGGGTAGTAGGTACCTACCGAATATTCGGGAGTCCTTGACGGCCGGTATATAAGGAGCCCGGGAATGCGACCGAGTTTGAGTTTAATTTGGGAAAACGACGAGTAAACATCGAAGCGAAAACTGCGACAAGAAGATTTTGGAGTGCGATATAAGTGTTTGTGTACTAAGTGTTGTAACGTAAAGTGTGTACAATAAATCCTACTCTACTTCATCGGTTTAGAAGTGCATTTCAATCTAAATCCCACACCCCTAGAACTTAACATTATTAACAGGAATCGCTTATACATATATTTTTAATACAGCTATAACAGTATGTTGATATTTGAGTCCGCTCTATATTTACTGGTAATATTTCTAATTTTACTATCCTATAGTACCATGAAACGTAGGACGTTTTCCATTTTTGGTTTTTAAAGTCACCACTCTGACGTGTTCGTCTTTCCCTGGATGAAGCTCTATGTCTCTTGCTAACGCTTATCATCCCACTGGTAACTTATCCTCGTGAATTACGACGACGTCATTGAGTTTAATGTTATCCTTTGGCGTAAGCCATTTATTTGGTTCTAGTATTTAGTTGTGTAAGATATTCTGCTTGCCAGCGTCTCCAAATATCTGAAATTATGTTCTGAGTGAGCTGCCACCTGGTTCGCTCGTCTCTTTCGGTTTCGAAAATGGTAAGTACTGGACCGCTGCTGAGAAAATGAGATGGTGTTAAGTAATTTCGTACAGCCTTATATCTTCGTCTATTAATATGACAAAGGATTATTTACCCCATGAACAGGTAGATTCTACTTCTAGATCAAGTTTGAGATATTGTAGGGAATCTGTTACATATAAGTAAGTAAACATCACTTGACGGTGTGGACGGGACGTTGTCCGAGCGAAAAGTTGCATCTGCCGTGTGGTGACCAAGTTAATACACTCAAAATAAGGACAGTTTTAAGTTGTTAAATTTTATAAACGTAATTCGCATGATACATTTTATTGATTTTTAAGAACCATTCTACATAATTCACCCAATGGTCACCCAATATCATACCAAAAAAACATCAGCATACAGTTTTATAATATCTATAATAAATAGTACGAAAAAGACGCGTGCTATTATAAGTTTGACCCCTATGTCTGTTTGTATGTTTGTGTTTTAGTGTGTGTTTGTCCGTGACATCGTAGGTCCCGAAAGGATAGACCGATTTTGAAGCGGGTTCTAGACTATGGCTGGTCAAAAACTGTCAAGCCATTGAAGTTCACCAGCGGTATTTCTGGCTCATATCGGGGATATTTTTTAAAGATTATTTAAAGTAGAGAGTTGGGAATGCGATGTATGTCGTTGTACAGAAAAATGTACGATTGATAGGTCTTTTAAAAGGATACTCAATCCTTAAATTTCAGTACACAATGTTATAATAAAACTATTATAACCAATTCAAGCGCTATTAGTTCCATTTTTCCAGATCCTCGTGAATAGAGTTACCCATATCGTGGCCGCCCTACTTCGCAGTGTCCAAGTGGCTACCTCTAAGAATGTAGTAAGGCTAGTCCTAGCGGCTCATTACGGCCTCAGGACAAAATGTCTTCCCGTGACTTTTTGCACGCCACAATCACTGGATCAAATTGAAAACTGTAGAGCAAAACCAAGTTTGAGAATATTGCGTAAGAAATATTCAATTAGGTGCCTGATTATCAGGTAATCTTAAACCTATTTCTATACTCGTAGGTTTAAGTATGTAACTTATCAGTATCACATAGGTACCTAAGTAAAACGTTAAGGATGCTTGCGTGATAAGACGTACGGTTTCCCATAGAATGTTTAGTTAGGTACTTAATTTTGTAATATAAATTTAAAACATGT
The DNA here is from genome assembly GCA_963921415.1 of Pyrausta despicata. Taxonomy (NCBI): domain Eukaryota; kingdom Metazoa; phylum Arthropoda; class Insecta; order Lepidoptera; family Crambidae; genus Pyrausta; species Pyrausta despicata. The sequence goes on along the minus strand of OY992861.1, from coordinate 12,211,828 downwards.
GTGTTTAGGGCCTTCATATCCTAAAAGTGTTAGAAGCGTGTCTGTATAATACAGTATAAATAAAATATATCGACAACACTTGGTGTACCTTCGTAATATTACCAATGAAGACATACATTACAAATTGGTAGGATGAATTTTAAACAAGTTTGGCTGCAGCCTAAAGAGCGCTTAAAGAAGTTCGGACCGATCAGTAAGTATCACGGTAGCTCAATTGGGAGAGCAATCGCCCGGCTTGCGAGAGGTGCGGACTCGAGTCCCGCCTATGGCAGTCCATTTTTCTTTATGTGTCTTATAATTTTACTAGTTTTTATCACATTTGATTTAGGTATTAGTGGCAAGGCTGTAGATAAATGGATAGATAGAAAACTCTTTATTACACACCACAAAAAATACAAAAATCAACATATTAATTTCATCATTATCAGCCAAAGGACGTCCACTGCAGAACATAGGCCTTCCCCACAGTTATCCACATCGACCAATCACAAGCGGTCTGCATCCAGTGTGATCCTGCGATCTTTACAAGGTCATCTGTCCATCTTGTCGGTGGACGTCCTACGATGCGCTTTTGGTCGAAGGGTCTCCAATCTAGAATTTTTCTGCCCCAACGGCCATTAGTTCTTCGCGCTTTGTGCCCTGCCCATTGCCACTTGAGCTTACTGATTCTCAAGGCTATGTCGGTTACCTTAGTTCCTCTACGTATCTCCTCATTTCTGATTTGATCTCGTAGAGAAACACCGAGCATAGCGCTCTCCATCGCTCGTTGTGTTATCTTGAGCTTCTTTATAAGGCTCATAGTTAGAGACCATGTTTCGGATCCGTATGTCATCACTGGTAACACACACTGGTTGAAGACTTTCGTCTTCAGACACTGAGGTAATTTAGACGAGAAGACACTTTTGCGCAATTTCCCGAACGCTGCCCAGCCGAGTTGGATTCGTCGATTGACCTCTTTCTCAAACATATTAATTTACTGTTGAAATGCTATTAAATATATTTTTATTTTAGAATCTAGTAATAAAATGTAGGGAAGTCCCTAAAAAGCATACACGATATGATTACCAAATATGCTTAATCTATTTCCGTAGCCCTCGTTGTATTTTATTTACGTTACCAACTGTTGGTTGAGCACCACTACTGTTCCACAGCTGTAGTACTTACATGCAGCTTATACTAGCACCAGCAGTGTTGCCAGTTTGTAAATACTAAACTGATGGTAAGTTAACTATAATCCTCGCAAGATCGTATAACAAACAAGTACCTACTAAAGCTGCATACCTTCCTTTTCTAAGGTGCCGTCGCAAATTCGTAAGTACGTAATTTAAAAAAAATATCCAACTTCTTGGTAGGAAATTTATTTTCTTTTTTTGTTGCTCTGTGTGCCATGTGCAAGGAATGCTAGCTAGGTCTATCAAAACTTAGGTCACAGATAACTAAAGGTCATCTGTCCATCTTGTCGGTGGACGTCCTACGATGCGCTTTTGGTCGAAGGGTCTCCAATCTAGAATTTTTCTGCCCCAACGGCCATTAGTTCTTCGCGCTTTGTGCCCTGCCCATTGCCACTTGAGCTTACTGATTCTCAAGGCTATGTCGGTTACCTTAGTTCCTCTACGTATCTCCTCATTTCTGATTTGATCTCGTAGAGAAACACCGAGCATAGCGCTCTCCATCGCTCGTTGTGTTATCTTGAGCTTCTTTATAAGGCTCATAGTTAGAGACCATGTTTCGGATCCGTATGTCATCACTGGTAACACACACTGGTTGAAGACTTTCGTCTTCAGACACTGAGGTAATTTAGACGAGAAGACACTTTTGCGCAATTTCCCGAACGCTGCCCAGCCGAGTTGGATTCGTCGATTGACCTCTTTCTCAAACATATTAATTTACTGTTGAAATGCTATTAAATATATTTTTATTTTAGAATCTAGTAATAAAATGTAGGGAAGTCCCTAAAAAGCATACACGATATGATTACCAAATATGCTTAATCTATTTCCGTAGCCCTCGTTGTATTTTATTTACGTTACCAACTGTTGGTTGAGCACCACTACTGTTCCACAGCTGTAGTACTTACATGCAGCTTATACTAGCACCAGCAGTGTTGCCAGTTTGTAAATACTAAACTGATGGTAAGTTAACTATAATCCTCGCAAGATCGTATAACAAACAAGTACCTACTAAAGCTGCATACCTTCCTTTTCTAAGGTGCCGTCGCAAATTCGTAAGTACGTAATTTAAAAAAAAATATCCAACTTCTTGGTAGGAAATTTATTTTCTTTTTTTGTTGCTCTGTGTGCCATGTGCAAGGAATGCTAGCTAGGTCTATCAAAACTTAGGTCACAGATAACTTCAAGGCATAAACAAATCACGTACCTACCTATCTAGCGTAAGAAATATAAATTAAAACGCCGCTAATGTTTTGGTTCGCACACATTGTTAGTGATTGCAAGCGCCAACCACTAAACCTTCTATTAATAGCAGCATATGTTTGACAGAAGTTCATGATTCATTTGTTTCAAGGTGCTGCCATCTATCATTTCATTTACCCAAGCCTTTATGCCTTTGATAAGATTGATAACCGGTGTGCAAATATAGTTTACATCAATGTTGTGCGTTCAGTTGTATATCTGTATTTAAGTGTCCGAGTCACCCCCTAAGCCGTGTTTCAAATTACCTTATAAACAGTGTAGTTGTGGTGAGTTCTGTTGAGTTTTTCTGACTAGCCTCTGCTATTATTTATGTGAGTCACGCTTAGGATACACGCTTGAATCCTTATGACATGAATTTGTACCAGAAGAATATCTAACTGTTCGTGTTAAGGCTGCATTATGTCTATGATCCCACTTGAATCGACCGATTCACGATCAATAGGTACGAATTCAATTAATGTAAAAAATAAATAAAGATTGCTGTCTTTATCACTAATGTTGTAAGTATGAATTTTGAAGAGTTCAAAGTTGACTTTATAACATCTTAACGTACTGATAAAACTTCATTTAAATGAGTGTTATAACTTTTTTAAGTAAAGTAATTTATTTTTGCATGAGTGAGTGATCCACACAGGGCACTTTACACATATAATTAAGACTTTCAGTTTATTGTGGTAAAAACTCGTAAAATAACGCCAAACTCAGCAAATTTATAAAATAAAACATTTGCGTTACTTCGTTTTTGTTTCCAGATAAGAGGTGACAATTGTAGAGATAGCACCATGCCGTAAGTAAACAAAATTTTCATATGCCTCAACTTCAATCTCTCATTTCCGACGTGAAATGTGGCTTTATTAACATGTTAAACTTATTATTGTAGGGTTCAATACCTACCTTAAGTTAACTGTTAATTAAATCCTCCCAGATATGTGCCGATTTTTTTTAATCAAAAATCACACATGCTTATACAAAAATAACCTAAAATTAAAGTTTTGAAGATCGAGACTCTTCGTATCGGCGCCGCCCGCCGGGATGGCACGGCGCTGTTAAATTTATATATTTGCGCTATTTTTTCTTGATTGCTTTGGAGTTAAGATTGTTGAATGAATAAAGGAGGAAAAAGTTGATGGGAAAAAATACTACTGGTTGGATAACCAAAAACCAAAACAAAAAATGGTAATTTTTTATAGTATGTACCTAGTTACCTACTGTAGACAAAATACTAGTTACTCCAGTGTTTGTGTGTCCTCGCCTATTAATTCCCTAATCCTCTTAAAATGGCCTTTTATTTTGATGCTTTCTAATATTTCTAGTCATTAGCCAATGTTGTTAAGACATTAAATCATAATATGATTATGAGAGTAACGAACGATAAATAAACTCATTTATGCGTCGCCGATTGTTTAACTTATCTTTTTGGTATACGATTATAACAAAATCGGAATAATTCGTTATTTAACCGAAACAATATTGATAAACTTTAAACATTAACCTATCATAAAGTCATGCTACGGTATAATCAATATTCATCAAATCACTGTTAAGAAAACATTATTGTACACAAATTGGGAGCAGCTACCGGTTACATTTATTATTACAAAGTCTTCAAAATTATATCTAAAGATCTAATTATCTAGGTAAGTAACTGGGTATGTAATAATTTGACATAGAACTTTAAAGAAATAGTTTTTTTTTTTAAATGGGGCACATTTAACATTTTAATGGGCTGTTAACTGTACGTTTTAACTTTTAACGGCATATGACATATTGTTCACTGATAAACTAATGGTTTATGCACTAATGGTTTGTTAACTTTATTTCCACTAAAACAGCAGACTGTTTTAGTGGAAATAAAGTTAACAAATTTTTACCAACGACTTTTTTACCAAATCCAACCCAGATTAAACACCCCCTTACACGAACTCCACTGATTTATTCCTCTTTCACAGGCGCAAATTAAAAGACGTGGTGGTGATAGGATGTGGTGCGTCAGGTATTGCCGCCCTCACCAAGCTTCACGAGGCTGAGTTAGACGTGGTGGGTCTGGAGGCCGCCGACAGGATTGGAGGCCGAATTCATACTGTGGAGTTCGCTGGCGGGCTGGTAGATTTGGGAGCTGCTTGGTGAGTAGTGGCAGGTGGTCAATTTCATTTATTAGTCCTCCTGGCCGATTTCGACCATGGCGGCCTTGGTCCTGCGCCTGATCTCTCTCCGGTCATGTCGGATTGCCGTCTCACCGAACCTGTGTGAACACCGAGAGTAATGGAACAGTGAGTGCACCTGTGTATTGCGCTCACACTTGTGCACTTTATCTCCTGCGTAGTTGGCTGATCTCTGTTGAGATTGGCCGCCGTGGTCGAAATCGGCCAGGAGGACTCTTATTTAGGATCTAACCGATGACCGTTAGGGCGGACAGGTTTTTGATTGGCGATTGCGTACTGGGCGCGTTCCTTGTGGGTGGAGATCTTTGTGGGAGGCCTATGCAGGCCTAAGCAGTGGATGTCGAACGGCTGATATAACGCTGGTCATGACAATACTAAAATGATTATTAAACATCCCAGGTGTCACGGTGAAACTGCCAACAAGGTGTTCGAGCTGGCCTCTCCCCACAACCTGCTTGGCAGACCTGAGGGCAAAGAGGATGAATGGTTCATCTTCTCCAACGGAACTCTCATGCCAACTGGCAACGCAAATACTATCATCGAGAGATTCAGAGAAGCCATGGATTCTGAACGGGATAAGACTAAGTCTATTGCAGAGTGTATTCGTAATAAGTGAGTTATGATATTTTATATTTGAGTTATTATCTTGAACTTACTAGACTCGATCGTCTCGGTATTATAGTGCAATCCGCATTAAAATGCATAACTGCATAGGCAGTTTAGCTGTTTTGCATAGTAGGTATTTTATTTTGATCATGATAATATGCATGGAACTTATGCGACTGATAGATCATGGAGTTATTGTTCATTGTTATTTCATATTTTTAACACGCTTTTATTGTCTTTTCTAGCTCGGGCTGTATTAATTTGAAACTTTGCACACGTTTCAAGTACCGATGGCAATGCAATAATTTGATAACAGTTTTCCATTATCCTTATAAACTAAAAAATAATAAAAAATAATAAAAAAAACTAAAAAACGTGTTTTTTAGTTCTTTATAGCTAACTAAAAAAAAAGAAATAAAATCTGAGTACAAAGAATTTATATTACAGTAGAATAAAAAGCGTGAGGTGCTTGATGTAGGAACTATAAAAAGAGAACTATAAAAACGACATAAAGTTGACCCCACGCTTTTTACTCTACTGTAATATAAATTCTTTGCGCTCAGAAATTATTTTCTCAATTTTAGTTATCTACCTCGTGTGTGCACAAGTTTTGAGACGAAATAAAAGTTGCATAACTTTTTTTATAATTAACATATATTTCTAAAATTTTCGGTAAACAATCAGTAGATAATAATAAACAAAAAATAATTATTATTATTCAAAATGACCACCCTTGTTTTTAATACAGGCCCTTAGACGATTTGGCCAGTCATCAATGACGGCACGAGTCTTTTCCAGCGGGATTCGCTTTGCTTCTCGGACAAGAGCTCGCTTCAATGACTCCAAGTTTGGGTGGGACTTTCGGCGGGCCCTGAGCTCTATCTAGCTCAGCCCATAAAGCATAATCCAGCGGGTTGAGGTCGGGTCTGGAATAGGACCATTCGTTCGCCGCGATGAAGGCCGGCACATTTTCCCTCAACCACGCTTGGGTGGTTTTTGCTTTATGGGATGGCGCTAAGTCCTGTAGGAAAACCCAATCCTTGTTGTAAAACAAAGTAACGGACAGGGGTTTCACAACAGGCTCTAAGATGTCAGTTTGATAGTTCTTGGCTTTCACCTTGACGCCTTGTTGACAGAAATGGATCGGAGTGACACCTTCATACGAAACTCCCCACCATACCATCACACTAGCCGGATGATGAGTACGCGAGACATTCCGTGCTGAAGCTGGGACGTCCTTGCTACTTTTTGCATACACTTTATTGTTTTGTCGGTTGAACTTCTCTTCGACAGTAAAGATTTTCTCATCGGTGAAGAGTATTTTCCTCGCATCGTGTCTCTTAAGCAGTATTGGACAACGTTCGCGTCGCAATTTACGAAGGCGATCGTTTAAAAAATGAACTTTCCTACGGCTATACGCCTGCACCTTAAGATCATATTTCAGTATCCTGTTGACTGACACGCGCGAAATATTAGTCTGCAGAGCTAGTTTTTTCTGAGTTCGACATGGATTTCGGCGAAGTCGCTCTCGGATGATTTTGATGTTCGCAGGCGTCCTTACAGAGCGCGGCCGACCACTCCTTTGGCGATCTTGCAAAGAACTTGTCTCCCTGTATCGTTTAATAGTGTAATACACGAAGTTACGGCTCACACCAAAAGTTTTCACCTCACGGAAAATCTCCATTGGTTTTTTTCCCGCCTTAAATAGCGAAATCACGGTCGCACGCAATTTTTTTGTTCTCTCCATCGCGAGAAAATTGAAAGAAATGAATTTGAAAATCAAAGGAATTAAAAGTTAACATTCGAAATTCAAAATTACAAAAAGAAATAAATAGCAGCCAGTAATTTTTTATTTCTTTTTTTAGCACAAAGTTTGTCTCAAAACTTATGAACACACGAGGTATAAAAGCGTGTTTTAAAGTAATTAAATAAATCAATATTTAAAAATAAACTACCAATCTTGTTCTCTTGTGCATAGTGTCACACTAGGCACCATGCACCATAGCAAAGGTAGCTATAGACATTCGATAATTTAGACAGCCAAAGGTAGAACGCATACATACCTGATATAAACAACTGGGGTATATGTCCTCCCTCGTGCATTGCAATTTGACCACTACGCGATTCGAACCCGTAGCCTCTGGTTAGTAACTTAGTAAAATGCAATTTTTACTTTTCTGTTTTCAGTGTTACGAGAGCGCCGTTAGCTAATCCGGGTAATATACCCATAAAATACCATTTCATCGAATGGTTTAAAAGAGAAAACCATCTAGGAGGGCAGGATGATGAGAGCGAAGGGAAATCTCTGAGAGGTTTAAAGGAACATGTACCTTGTGAAGGGGAATTCTGGTTGAACTGGAAAGGGAAGGGATATAAAACTATACTGGACATTTTGTTGGTAAGAACTGCCGATACAGCAAAGTATTATAAATAGAAAAACCGATAATTAAGGCACAATTATGTCATCGGTTCATTAATTATTTTCAATCAAAGAGGGACTGACATATTTCGTTTCTTACGCTGCGTCTGATTAGAACTAACCTTCTTGATTGTTCTAAAGTATTAATGTAGAGATTGTTCTTTTTTCTTGAGTCCGACACTGTGGGTATATATATTGAAATAATTACTGTAGTGCTGTTACTTATAACTTAAAAAAAAACTTGTATTCCCAGTACAAGCCACCATACTCAGGAACTCCAATAACACCAGATATCAAACTGAATGCCGAGGTGACGTCAATTCACTGGCAATTAGAAGACTATGATGATTTTGACAAGACCCCGTACGTGGAAGTTTTGTGCTCTGACGGCACCAAGTATGAGGCTAGGACTGTAGTGGTCACAGTCTCCATAGGAGTTCTGAAGGAAAGGTAAGACTCTTGTTGACAAAAGCACGTCAAGGGTAACCCTGCACAAACGTATGCAGTTATTGTAAGCAGCATGACATCTGATTTGGCGGGGACGAGGTAGTAAGCGAGGGCGGGTAGTGTTTTATTTTATAATGCGTCAAGTTTACGAAGGCAATACCACATTCCTGTAAGATCTGACCTGATACATACGGGAGTGGGTACGGGATTAGAAATAAACGCCGATCTTCAAGAAAATAACAACTTATTCCCTCCTCATATCAGCATACAGCGACAGCAGTTCCTCAATGGTTCTCTTGACTTGATGGGCACTCATACGTAGATCCTCTGAGTGACGGAGTTCCGAAGTAGTCCTCTTGACTGCGATTCGCCTTTTTTTGATGATAGGTATAAAAAGATACATGATGTTATAAGATTTATCTTCAGCAGTGGGTTTAAGGAAAATGACACGCCTAACTCCTCTATACAATCAGAAAACTTTTTTGCAGACACGCTGAACTTTTCACACCAGCGCTCCCAACCAACAACGTAAAAGCCATAGACAACCTCCAGCTCTGCGTGTTAGACAAGATCTACATAGAGTTCGCTTCTCAGTGGTGGCCAAAATCACCAGCCAGTATCAAAATAATTTGGCGGGACGAAGAAAAAAAAGAATTTTCGCCACACGATACATGGATAACCGAAATCTATGGACTGAGGACTGTGGAGCACCATCCTAATGTTCTTTTAGCTTGGATTTATGGTAAAGGGGCCGAAATAATGGAAGGAAAGAATGATGATGAGATACGTGCTGGTGTTATCAAGCTGATGGATAAAGTATTTAATTTAAACTTCAAAGTGCCCAGGATTGTTTCGATAAAGAGGTGAGTTTGATGACTTATCAACCTTTTAACAAAACTTGCAATGTTGCGAAGAATTTAAGTAACTATAACTGTGTATAGCGTGGTAGTGCACGATATAAAATTTGGCTAACGTAAGATACCGCGTTACGGACGTAGACTTCCAGGTCAAGCAGTGAGTGGTCAGCGTTCTGATCCTGCGATCTATACAAGGTCCTCAGTCCAAGTTGTCGGTGGACCGATGTTATTTAAAAAAAGAGTATTGTTAAAGCCAGGTTTTGAAATAGATAGATAGCGTTTACAGACCGATAAAATTCCAAGATGGCTGATTTGAAACGTTCTGCATAATCAAGTGTGACAACTTGAATATTCAGGCCCGTATTCTGAAACGACGCTCAAACGCACTTTGAACTGTGCTTACCTTACGTATCATAGTTATTATTACGGTTTGAAACATACGAGATGCAAAATGAATGAAAGATAACAAATGTCCAGGTCTTAAGAAATATTCTGCGAATCTATTTTTGCAAAACAAATCTGCTCTCAAGCGTGGTCTCTTGCGTGATCAGAGATCAAATCTGTACTTACGCGCCAATTCACACCTGAGTGACTGTACTCAAGTGCGGTTCTAGAATAAGATCTCCACTCAAATCTAGTTTTAAGTCAAGATTCATGCTTGAGCGTCGATTTAGAATACGGGCCTTAAACTTTGATGATGTATGTATTAAACATTCTGATAGCAATTTATCTGACAATTGGAAAATTAGCCCTAAATGGTCTCAAATCTAAAAAAGTTCTGTTCTGTTTTTGGGGCACATAGTCTTCTCACTATGTGCCCCAAAGACAGGGCACATAGTGAGAAGGACTGATGATTCTCACTTAGGCCCTGCCCGATGCCGCTGGACTAAGCCCGTTACATTAGCTATTTTACATATCTACCACCCTACTAAGCCGGGGGTACTCAAACAGTGCGCCGTAGAAAGCAAAGAACACCTACATTTTTTAACTGTTTCTTCTTCTTGAGTCAGCGTTGCGAGTTTTGCCCGGACTTTGATATGCAGCCAACCCTTTCACTCTTACAAGCTTGGCCGTGCGAGTGAATGCACTGGCTAGACTTTACCTACGTTACCTTAACGGCCTTCTGATTCGATTTTGTAGAAAAACACGAAAGTATAGACCTCTCAACAGAAACATGTATATTTGTAGTGTATCCAAACGCACGACTGTGAGCCGCGCGCCGCAACTCCCTCTGCAAAAACAGTAATTAACGAGCGTTTCATAGCGTTCGCGCCATAACCTCCTGAATACTTCAATATTTCTACCATGTTTGAAGCAAACAAAGATTATTCTATTCTCCTCATCATCATCATCAGCCTATATTCGTCACACTGCTGGGCACACAGGAAAGGCACAGGCCTTACCTCAACTATGAGGTGGTGCGAGCCATACTCCACCAGCGGGCTCAGTGCGGATTGGTGGAGGGGTGTGTGTAAGGCAAGTGACCAACCTTACTGTCAGATGTTATTAAGCCGCCCGAGGGCCTCCGACTAGGCTTAACGACTAATATCTATTGATATTAACCGGGACCAACAGCTTAACGTGCCTTCCAAAGCACGGAGATGCTTGTAAATAGACGTCACTCGTATGGTCAGAATGGTCACCCATCCCAAACATGACCGCGCCGTAAGTTGCTTAACTTTTGGTATCACTACCAAAGCGCTGCAACCACTGCGCCACAAGCACCTCCCTCTATTCTCCTGTATGTTCTCAAATTCCAGATCACAATGGGCGAGTAACAAACTCATACGCGGTGCCTACTCCTATCGAAGCGTGTTAACGGAGAAAGCTGGTACTGGGGCGGCCGATCTGGCAACCCCACTCACTTATAAAGGAACAAATGTGGTGTACTTCGCGGGCGAAGCGACCTCTATCAGTCATCACAACTCGGTACACGGCGCAGTCGAGACGGGACGCGATGTGGCCAGTACCATAATAAGTGCACTACCAAAGAATCAGAAAAACTAAGTAATGTCGTTAACTGGGACAGTCACCAAAAAAAATGTATCGAAAACGAAGTGATGACGATCACTTGTATGTACAGTCACCGGGAAAAGTATTAAAAGAGTTTTATTATCACTATGACAAAGTTTCATCGAAAATACGTCGTAAGTATTGTGAAAGTAGGTGTCCATATGTCCGCAATGGACGCGTCGCGCGTAACGGATTTTAGTTTGCCTTGCAAAAAAAACTCATTATAAACTGCAGTAAAGATGCATGCAATGCGGCCCTATGGAAGCTAACCTTAAACCGATAGGTATTCATTTATACCTAACTAAACTCAGCTTCTATCCTTTTGACTTATAGCTCTACAATCCAAGCTAACGTGAGTTGTCATTTTTCATCTTCTACGAGTATAATCAATTCAAACTACTATAAAACGAACCGTCAAAACGATTATAGTTCTTTCCTTGTACACATCAAAGTAAACTCTGTGGTAAAATATGTTTAAGCACTATTGTAAGATAACTAACGAATCAAAGATTAATCGTACCCTATTTACACAAATAAATATTTCTATAAACTCCAACGGACAATATGTGTGTTATAATAAGTGCAGCAGAAAGTGTCAGGCTAGGATTGCACTTTTTTGATCACGAACGATGTTGCGCCTCTACTTATACAAGGTGTAACAAAAAACCCCGTTATAACTGAAGGGTGTTGTTGTGCCCTCGAAACCTAGGTCGAAATCTCAAAAAAACTTTTGGCTCTCCCATAGTAAATCGATCAGCTGATTGGCAATTTTGTATGAGAGGTCCGATTTTTTTTTTGGGATTTTGACCAAGGTATCATTGGGAATGTTGTGCAGTTTTCAGGGCACAACAACACCCTTCAGTTATAACGGGGTTTTTTGTTACACCTTGTATACCGCTTAAAACATCTGAAAAGATGAAATACTTTAACCAAAACTAGACCTTTATTGTAAAATATTTTACAGTCATAACTAATTTTAATCAATGCAATATATAACAATTTTAAAATAATAATTTTTATCATAATACATTTATATATAAATTGTTGTTAAAGAACCTATACATATTTTTGAATACTTTTATACCTATGGAAATTATATTATTTTACCATGTTTGTTAACTTGATTTTGACATGCATACAAATATATATTTTTTTTATTTTTGTATTTTTACTAATAAATTTTATAATAAAACCAAATATTAATTAAGATGATGTTTTTATTTGATCACAAAATCATCATTTTTATTACAAAAATAATTTTGACACTTATTATTACAATTCGAAAAGGCATAACCCTTCCAAAAACCTTAATGGAGTCGTTGAATTTCTTAAGTGCTTTCTATCGGTAGCTCAGTGGTTAGAGCATTGGACCGGACTTTTAGAGGTCGGAGGTTCGAATCCTCCCCACACTAGTCCGAGCAGTGCGGGCGTGTGCTAGGGAGCCGTCGCATGCCACTCTCTGATAGCAATGTCGTATATTTGTTGCGTGTAACACAGGTAACACTGTCTTATTATGTTTTAGGCTCTCGAAAGCTCGAAGTTCTTAGTGCAGGTGTTGCGTCACTTCGCCATCTTTTATAGCAACTTAAACAATAATCTATCGACATAATTTCCCCACACTAGTCCGAACAGTGCGGGCGTGAGCTAGGGGGCCGTCGCATGCCACTCTCTGATAGCAATGTCGTATATTTGTTGCGTGTTGCCCTGTCTTATTATGTTTTAGGCACCGCGGTCGGGAACGCATTTGCGATTTCGGGCCGTGCTGAATCCATATTTTGTGGGGCAAGGTACCTGTGTGTTGCGGTCGGATATGTGGCAGATGGAATTCTTATTTCTAGTTTTTTATACTGGTCGTTTATAATTAGAATACCATTTTCTTTATGTGACATTTTTCAGTTGCATAATGCATTACAATAGGCTAGATAACCACCAATCGTTGACATACTATTTATTATGTGTCAAAACGGTCTGCCTACATAGATTTTGTATGGAACTACAAAGACGTGACGTCACGGCAGTGTATCAGAAATCGGAGTCAATTAACCGAATATTTATTGAATTTTGTGTGTTTAAAAATTGGTTACTACAGCTTTTTGGAATTTTACTGGTTAACTTCACAGGGGGTATGTTGGTCTTGAAAATATTAAAGGTAGGTGATGCCTATTACTTGAAAGAGTCAGTAAAAATTATACGTAAATTGCAGGCTAATTTAGTTTCATCTACACTTTGCCTGTGAGACCTACGAGTCTACAATCAAAATCCATAACTTGTTTGAAATTCAGGCTACAAGTATGTTTTCAGTAAATAAAAACTTCGTTCATTGTATGTAGGTACTCGTACCTGCTGACAAATAATATCACCAGCCTTAAGCTCTTACGGATCTTAACGAAACCCAGACTCTTCGAAACCTTCATCAAACTAACATTACTTGCGAACAATGTCTCCTAACAAATATTCCCTGAACACGATTAAATTTGTGCCATTCGACATTTTGTAATCAGAAATCCTTTGGAGAGTTCAATTTTTTTTTATTGAAATTGGCGTCTCGTTAATTAAAACCAAATCGAATTAATTACTGAGCTGAAATTATTCCACCCCTTCGTTTCGCTCTTAAAAATTGATTAAGATGCCCAGTGGGGTGGGTGAGGCTAAGTCGGGCATAGGGCATATACATATTGCGGGCGCACCGCATGTTATGTCTTTTCGAATTTTAAAAATAGCGTTGTGAATGCAAAAAATTATATAATAAATAAAACTTATTATTACCTTACAACTTTATATACAAAATTAGATTCCACCAAGTCATTTCATTATTTTGTTTACAAAATTTATGTGTTTAATGATTCACTCAGACGAAGAAATAAATAAAAACTATTAGGTGCATTGAATAATCAGAAAGTCAAAAGTGAAGAATAACTTGTATAAAAAGAGTAATTATTGTAATGTATGACTTACATAAAAGATTTAAAAAATGTTTACACACAATCGATTTTTGTGATCTTATTGCAAATAAATTAATCCATCAGAACACGGGATTAAACTAATAGGTCGCGTTTGTTATAGCAGTTGTAACTCATTAAAAGAAGAAATTTTATATTTAAGCTTTCATGTTTATGAAATCGCAGACTTCACAAGAACCTTCCTACTATTTGAAAAGTACATTTCTATTAATAACAGATTACATATCCACATAGTATTACGGCATCTATATTGCGCACTTCCTAGTAAATCCGATGTTGTCCAAAAATGTAGCAAGCAAAAGGTGCAGTGGGCTGGCCATGTCTGTCGCAGAACCGACGAGAGGTGGAACAGGAAGGTTATTGAATGGAGACCACGCTTAGGTAAACGTAGTGTGGGACGCCCCCTGGCTAGATGGACGGATGACTTGAAGAAGGCAGCTGGTAGTGACTGGATGCAAAGGGCGGGAGATTGTATGCTGTGGCGCTCCTGGGGGAGGCCTATGTCCAGCAGTGGACTGTAACAGGCTGATATGACGATGATGATGATGAACGTTAAAAACTATTCCTTACGTCACGTATACACAAGGTCGGAGTTGATGACCTCCGAGCTAATGATGTTCCCGTGCTCGTCCACATCGCACATGGTGATCTCTACCGCTTCTGTTTCAGATTTTTCCGTCTTCACAGGAGCGGGCTGGTCTTCGTGTTCACCTAAAATGTTATGAAATAATAAAAATAATATTCTCAGCTAGCCAACTGCGGAGGAGATATTATAGTGCACAAGTGTGAGCGCAATGCACAGGTGCACTCACTGTGCCTTCAATATCGGTGATCAAAGATCGGTGAGACGGCTATCCGACATGGTCGAACAGAGATTAGGTGCCGATGACGTGTTTTTCGAGGCACGGGGGTGTAACGCCGCCTACTTCCCAAGTCCGAACTATTTTCGAGAAATTCAAAGCAGAAAATCTCAGTGACTCGACCTGGGATTCAAACCCAGAACCACTCAGATGTAAGGTAGAAAATTCGCCAGATTCGTAGGGAGACGGAAGAGCTACCCATCAAGCGTTTACTTGGTTTTTGTATCGTTTGCGTTGTAAGTTTTAGATCATCAAAACCCCTCAATAACTAACATCATATCACGTAGAGACTCCTTAGGCCCTATCTTCTTGGAAACTTCTAGAACCTCGTATCTGGTTGTAGTGAGGCGGTAAATCACTTATTCAATGCAACGGCTTAATATTTTTTTTCCGAGGGCACGTAAACCCGCTGGTCCTGCGCCTAATCTCTATACAGCCATCACGGATTGCCGTCTCACCGAACTTTGATAGTGAAGGCACATTTAGTGCACCTGTGTTGTGCACTCACACTTGTGCACTATAATATCTCCTGCGCAGGCTGATCTCTGTTGAGACTGGCCACCGTCGTCAAAGTCAGCTAGGAGAACATCATCATTTGATAATTCCTGCGATACATCAAAATAAATAAATAAATATTTCACAACTATCACACCAATTCTCTAGTCCCAAAGTAAGCTACGAGGCTTTTGTTATGGGTACTAGACAACGGATATAAACATACTTAAATACTTTTTTTTGTAAATAAATACATATTATACATAGAAATCACCCAGACCAGTACAAACACATGCTCATGCACACTAATGCTTGTACTGTGCGGGGATCGAACCCGCGACCCTTGGTTTTAGAAGTCCGACATGTGGACCACTGCACCAAGCAGTTGTCATAATATAAAATGTTACGTCCTTCTTCTCCTCCTCATACCCTCATTGCTGAGGATCGTAGCTTCGACGGAATCGTATCATAAGACTTCTCCATGTAGCTTGGGACATCGTTGTATGCAGTTCCATGATCACCTGGCCATCATATCACGTACCTTTTAAAGTAATCTCGAACCTCCTCGGTGCAGTCTCCGTGGGCTCAGCGACCTGCTGTATGTTGAACTCGAAGGACGTCTTCAAAGACTCCTTGGGCCCGCTGTAGCCGTCCACTATCTTCTTGGAAACTTCTAGAACCTCGTATCTGGTTGTAGTCAAGCGGTACATGCCGTCCTCGCTTATTTGGTACCTGGGTAAGAGATTTTGGTTATGGGATCAACTTCCTACGGGATATCACGAGATAGTAAGACAAGGAGTAGGCGCGATTTTTTACCCCAGACAAAAAAGGGGGTATAATAAGTTTGATCCTTGATAAGTTTGAAGTTGTATTTTTGTGTTGTCGTGTTTTTGTGTGTGTCTCTATGTGGCATCGTAGCTCCTATATTTTATTTTTTATTTTTATTTATTGGACAACACAACAGATCACATCATGGCATGACTTAAAGCAGTAACAAAGAACTATAGAGCTACAAATACAAATATTTTTATTTATAATAGCATTACATTTCAACATTGCAATCGAGGATCTCTTTTAAACAAATAAATACTTGTGGTAGAGTATCCCCGCTCTCTATATTAAGTTAACAATAATTGACAATATAAAATAAATTAAAAAATACAGTTATAAATTATGCTATATTATTAACAGCTTCATAATAATAATTAAGTATCGATATTTTTAATATGAATAATTAGTTAATTAAGTTAAGAAGTTACAAAATTAGATAATGATTTCCTATTGATTAGATAATTTAAAATAATTTGTTTAAAAAAAAGAAATAACGATAATAATCCTATTTAAATAGCATTAGCAACACAAGATACAATCCTTATGCATGCTATCACGGCATGTTAAAACTGAGAAACAATATACTACTACTATATGGATGCTACTATATGGATAGAAAGATTTCAAAGCATATTTTTTATTTGAAAGATATATTTATATTTATATTATATTTTTATATTTATATATTTCATACATACATCTATCTTTACAGAAAAAATCCAAAGCGATAGGTGCAGGCCAGAATAAATTAATCAATTAAAATATACAATAATTACAAATAAATCAAATTCAAAATAAAATAATACATTCATACACTCAAAAACAATAATAATAATTTACAAACAGGACAAACTACAGATGATAACATATTATTTTTAACGTCACTTTTGAGAACTCAGCCCTCGAACAATGAAAGAGGTCTATGCTAGCGGCAGCCATGTTTAATATTTAGATAACTTAATCGCGGTGGTTCTTAGCTTTGGCTGGTCAAAATCCAGCTGTTGAAGTACACCAGCTGTTTTTCTGGCGCATTCGGTGTTTTTCGCAACTTGAAGTCTATATATTTTATTTTTTCTCGAGTGATCGAGAGAGCCCCCGAGATTGTGCCTCGCAGGCGAATCGCTTGGGAAGTTGATCAGCAAAGCAGTCAAGAAATGTAGCTTTGATGGTACCGTCATGCCTTCTTTTACGCATCGTCACCACTGCCGGGTGGTATGCGGGACTCCCGACGCCCTAAAAAGTGTATCGTCTTTCCTAGGTAATATCTTTAGCAAGTATTGTTTAGTTTTGTGGCGACCTCTACCGTTCGCTAGCACAAGCGCATGCCTAACGGTGGCAAGCACGACAGGGAGCGCTGATACGGCTCCATAGGCTAGATGGCGCTGGTAGCCTAGTACAGCACACGGACCGCGGGATATAAAATTTGTATCCAGAATAATATAGATAGGCAAAGCAAGATGATGTCTATCGGACTTTGGTCCCCGCCCTTAAAACCCGGTCGGTAGGAATCACTTCCCTTTAGCTTCCTAACTCCAAATCTGTTGCGCCAAAGTTTAAATACTCATTAATAACTAACATTCGTTAAACGTGTTTTTCTAGCTAACACTCGAGTTCAACGGAGTAAAAAAAAACTATTACCAACTGATTTGTTCTTACTAATTTGTTAGTTGGCAAGAACTACCGCAAGACCGAGATGCATGGCGTGATCTGGTGTCGGAGGCCAAGACTCACTTTGGGTTGCCGAGTCACCTTAGTAATTTAGTAGTAAGTAACTAATTTGTTCGTTAACTGTCTCCACACTCGCTGTTTCACTTGTGGTGCTCGCGAGGTGGTTTAGCACCGATGGTTTCACGAAGATTAGCTGCAAGATATGTTAGAGAAAACAAATATGTGTCTTACCTAAACCTGCTATGTCCAAACGGCCACTGGGCGCCGTGTACATTAACAAGATGCGTCGTGAGCCGCGATCCTCTGGAGAAAACCTGTAAGTTAACATTATACAATTAAAACTCGTATGACTCGGTATGATTGGTAGAGAATGCCCAACGGCGTTAAGTCCACCTTTTGTACCATAGTTTTGAATAAATGAATGAATTTAATCTTTATTTGCGTTTGGTTAAGGTACACTGCAGATAGTCATAGTTATTAATCAGCAATTATACATTCGCTTAATCCCCCATTATTAATGGCATGCAAATCTTAAAGTCATATTGGGATAATTAATTTAAATAGTTAAATTTCTATCAAAACAATAACAGAACGTCAACAAGTCGTCATTAAATAGATAAAAAAATATATTTCACAATTTGTTGCGCAATACAGCTTGAATGAAAAAAATAAAACTAGAATTAAAATTTAAATTACAATAATAAGGTCGGTCAGCGTCACCCTTGTGATAGAGTCCAAAAATTGTCTGGGGGGCTTAAGTTACGCGCGTAAGGGTCGCGTTACTGCAGTGCATCAGGCATGTTTGCAAAGAGTCACGTAGAT
Source organism: Pyrausta despicata (assembly GCA_963921415.1). Lineage (NCBI taxonomy): Eukaryota > Metazoa > Arthropoda > Insecta > Lepidoptera > Crambidae > Pyrausta > Pyrausta despicata. Next base: position 12,193,256 of record OY992861.1, on the reverse strand, counting down.
GGTTTTCATGCCATCATGCGAACGAAAGCTGCTTCGTTGCTTAGCAGAGTCCGTCGGAGCTCCAACAGTATTCTGCGCGTTGTGGCCGGGCGAGTAGATTGCCCTATCATGCAACATTGTGTGCGGTTGCATGTTAGACAGACGTGAAACTAATTCGCGTTTGCGTGGAAGGAAATTTAAATACAATTTAAGGTTAATGTTAAACAGGATGTCGCCATCCTGTTTAACATTAACCTTAAATTTTTAACCTTAAATCCATAATACGACAATTGAATTTTTGTCTGTTACGCTTCCACGCCTAAAATACTGAACAGATTTGGATGAATTTTGGTAAATATACAAAGTCGTCACCATTCTGTATGTGTATTAATTTTCATCGAAATCTGTTTTGTAGTTTAGGCATGAAAGCGTAACAGACAGAATGTCAATTGCCGTATTGTGGTCGCCACCCCGTGTATATATACTTCCACTGACTTGTGTAATGTGTAAATTATTTCTTGAATGATGTGTCTAAAAATAAAAACTTATTGATTTGATTTGATTAAGACACGATAAGGCTATTGACGATACACGATCAGTGGAGTGAGCACGAACAACTATCGTAAAGTTTTCGTAGCGTTTACCTATCGTTAACTTGTCAATTTGTATGGGGAAACTGTCAGTTTTGACGTTTGGACGACACGAATACGTTACGATAATTTTCGTGATCACGAAGAAAAAATCGCAGTTAACTAACCTTCGTTTGTTTTTCAGGGCACATGTGACACGCGTATTTCTTCTTTGGTTTGGGCTCCTTAGCTTCGACTTCCGAGTTCTCTTCGTCGGTTAAATCATCATCGGCGTTTTCGTTCTTGATGCGTTTCTTTTTGCGCGTGTGCGTGGGTATGTGCTTGCGCAGGTCCGTGCGGTTTACGGCTCTGAAAAAAGATATATTATTGTTTAATTTGAGTCATAACATAAGTGTGAAAGGTAGTTATTAGAGATGGGCCGAGTAGTGGTTTTACTTGTACCGAGTATTACTCGGTTTAAGGTTGCCGAGTACCGAGTACTCGGCCGAGTTTCTCGTTTTAATTAGAGGTCCTAAAACAAGATAAAACATGACCGCAACGCGCTGCCAGCAATACCTACTCACTGTAATTTTGAATTAATAAATCATGACTTCACTGATCAACAATTCAATTTATTTACTTTGAAACACGGTACATATACAGATTTATTTACATTCATAGAACAGCCTGTTTCGCCACAATCATGGCATGTTAATATGGTTTTAACACTATAGATAAATCAAAATAAAAACAATACGTCATAAATCAAATCAAAATAATGTGCCAAGAAATAATAGTAAAAGCACAACATAACAATAAATCTATTCAAAAATTCTTTAATGCTATAAAAGTTTCATTTTATGACATATCCCTTGAACTACATACAGTTTGTCGATCCGCAGCGGCCTGGCTGTCCCATATTAATCAATAGAAATTGACAAACGCCAGATTAGGGGCTTGTTCATTGACTTAAGTATGTCATGTGGTCATTTAGCTACATACTTTAATTCCTCCAGTTGGCCACTAGCAACTTATTCCAGACAGCCTGTTTATTAAATTTACATAACCGAATACTCGGCACTTGAACCGAGTTATTCGGCCGAGTACGAGTATTAAAAAAACCACCGAGTACGCCGAGTACTCGGCCCATCTTTAGTAGTTAAACTTTACGAGGTAAGGCTGTAATAATAAATAAATATACAAAAACATCACATACATTGATCTGACTCCGTGGTAAATACGAATAGCTTAAGCACTTGTGTTACCGATATCAGAATCAACAGTGGTATTACAAATAAACTTAAATAAATACATATAACACTCAGACCAGTACAAACAGACATGTTCATGCACACAAATATTTGTACAGTGCGGGGATCAAACCAGCAACCTCTTGGTTAATAGCTTCTTGACGATTACACCGTGGTCGTCATAATAAGTTAACTAGTTAACAACAATAATTGGTTCACAATGATTTGCTACGTGCTGTCATGGGGGTTTATTTGGCTAATAAGTGAAATCCACATGATAACAATTTAAATGTCTATTTTATAAGAGCTTAAATAGACGTCTATTTACAAGCATCTCCGTGCTTCGGAAGGCACGTTAAGCTGTTGGTCCCGGTTAATATCGATAGATATTAGTCGTTAAGCCTGTCAGAGGCCCTTACAACAATTTATTGCATAATAAACAATTTGGTTTTACAAAGGGTCGCAGTACTGCTGATGCTGGAGTCGCTCTGTTGAAACATATATTTGACGCCTATGATAGTAAGCATGATGCTGTGGGAATTTTTTGTGACCTCTCTAAAGCGTTTGATTGTGTTGACCATGAGACCCTGTTGAGAAAACTACGGCATTATGGTGTATCAACTGATGCATGTAACTTATTTAATTCATATCTCACTGAGAGAACACAAAAGGTTTCTATCAATGGAGCAGAGTCTCCTGGAGCACCTCTCACTATGGGTGTGCCCCAGGGTTCGATATTGGGACCCTTACTGTTTCTGATATATATTAATGACCTTCCATACTTTGTCGACGGTGCTTGTGAGATAGTGTTATTTGCTGATGATACTTCACTACTTTTTAAAACTCCAAGGGGTAAAGAATCGTTTGACGATGTAAATGGTACTCTCTCGCGAGTACTTCATTGGTTCACCGTTAACAATTTATTGCTTAACGCGACCAAAACTAAATGCATTAAGTTTACAATGCCCAATGTCCGACAAGTTCCAACAAAGGTTGTTGTTAAGGATGAACAACTAGTTACTTCAAATACTGCAACTTTTTTGGGAATTACTTTAGATGATAAGCTCCAGTGGGGTCCTCATATCATGACCTTATCAAAGAGACTAAGCTCCGCTGCATACGCTGTAAGAAAGATAAGGTTTCTGACTGATGTTGAAACGGCAAGACTAGTTTATTTTAGTTATTTTCACAGTATCATGTCATACGGCATCTTACTATGGGGCTCAGCTGCAGATATAGAGACAATTTTCGTATTGCAGAAACGAGCCGTGCGGGCTATTTATAAACTTAAATCAAATGAAACACTTAGAGAATTGTTTAAAGAAGTTAAAATACTTACAGTTTACTCGCAATATATTTACGAAAACCTAATTTACGTTCGAAAAAACTTACACTTATTTCCTAAAAATAGCGATTTGCATAACTTCAACACAAGACAAAAAAATAGGCTTGCCGTTCCACATTTTAGGCTTCATAAGGTTGGTCACTCATTTATGGGTAGATGTGTATCATTTTTTAATAAATTACCTGAAAATTTAATTTCATTGCCTTTAGATAAATTTAAAACAGTTGTTAAAGATGTATTAATGTCAAAAGGATATTATAAAATTGATGATTATATAAATGACAAAGATATATGGAAATGTTTAAATGCAAATAATTACAATTATTGTAAATCAATTTTGAAAAGAGGCAATGACAATAGTGACTGAGTTTCTTGCGCCGCTTCTTCTCAGCACTGGCCCAAATTGTCCCGAAGCGGTGGTAGGGTTAATTTATATGTTGGGACGTGTAAAAGTGCTAGTTCTTAGCCTAGTTACAGAAATAAATGAATTTTATTGAATTTTTTATTTTATTACGGCTTAATAACATCTGACAGTAAGGTTGGTCACTTACCTTACAAACACTCCTCCACCAATCCGCACTGAGCCCGCGTGGTGGAGTATGGCTCGGACCACCTCATAGTTGAGGTGAGAGGCCTGTGCCCAGCAGTGGGACGTTTATAGGCAGATGAGATAAGGGCTTCGAGCACAAAAGTCGTGGGTCAGGCCGAGCTTTGAACGGGTTTGGCAGATTGCCAGACTGCCAGCGTTACGTTACTATCCTGGAGGTAGTGACGACGAGCATAAAAGGGGTGTCATTATAAGTTTGACCCGTATGCCTGCTTGTTATTATTATTTACGTTTATTTCAGAAATGAAAATTTCCATATAGTGGGTTAGTTGTTAAAGAAAAAAATATCTTACGAGCTAGGGTTAGTAAGTATAAAAGAAAGGACATTACATTAAATACGGCTTACTTAACATTAACCAAGGCAGGTCTGGAACCCACATGGACGCTGTTCCAGTGCCTCAGAATAGGGCAGCAATAGCGACTCCCTATCGCCGCCAGGAGGCTGTTGGGGCTGTCTCGGATGCGGCGCCAGGCAGAGGCAACCCGCTTACGCATGATTACCGGGAAACCGTCTATGCGAGCCTCAACAAACATCGCCGAAGCGCTGCAATACCGAGGCAGCCCCATCAGCATCCTGAAACCATTATTGTACTGGACGCGCAGAGCTGAGAGCGTCTTTTGTGTATACTCCACCCATAAACTGCATGTGTAAAAAGACTGGCAATAGGCTCTAAACAGGGTTTGCTTGACTTCAGTGTTACACCATGCAAATCTACGGGCGAGCATATTCGCTCTCATAGCAAGAGCTCTGCGCTCCCTTTCTATGTCAGCTTCATCTGACATACTCTCTGTGAGCCAATGCCCCAGGTACTTGAAGCTTGACACCCTTTTCAGTGGTAGGCCTTCAAGATTAACAGAAGGAAAATTGTAGCTTCTATTTTTACATTTAAAAACTACAACTTCGCTCTTCTTCACATTATAACGTAGGCCATGTGACGTAGCATACCTCTCGCAAATTCCAAGCAATTTTCTCATCCCACTGATTGATGGGCTCAGCAGCACCATATCGTCGGCGTAACTTATGTTGTTATAAGAAATATTATCAATGGAGCAGCCGACTCCACTACCACTGAGCTCACCAATCAGACCATTTACGTAGAGGTTAAAAAGTGCAGGGGAAGACAGACCACCCTGTCTTACCCCGCACCCCAGCCCATACGCCTCAGACAGTACGCCCGCCCACCTGACTTGATTTCGCTGATTGCTGTACCAATACTGAAACAGACTTATAAGGTCTTTAGGAAAGTCATTGGTTTCCGTGGCTAGCTTTTCCCAAAGAACATCGTATTTAACCGTATCAAATGCTTTGGAAATATCAAGAAAGCAAGCTATAACAGGTGTTTTACGACTTGTATAGTAACGCACGGTGTGCTTAAGACAAAGTACAGCGCTTTCTGTGGATAGCTGCGGTCTGAAACCAAATTGGGCATCACACAGATTAAGCGACGCCTGTAACTTTCTCTCAAGCAAACCGTCCATCACCTTAGCTATAGTAGTAGCCAGTGAGATAGGTCTGTAGTTGTTTTTATCCGACAAATCTCCAGTTTTATTTTTCGGTATTGGTACAACGATAGTCCTCATAAAGTCAGAAGGCAAGTGCGAGTGCCCTATGCAAAAAGAGAATAACATGGCCAGGATTCGCGGCAAGTGGAAACCAGCATACTTCAGGTGTTCGATACTGATACTATCGTGACCAGGAGATTTGCCACGCGTCATGTTTTTCATGATATCTTTAACATTTTTTGCTGTAAAGTATGTGGCCTCATCTCCGTCCCGGATACCAGCATCGAAAACCTGCGACGATTGATGCATGGTGTGTTGAAAATGGTTTTTAAAAACATTTGCCACTCTCCCCGCATCACTTTCACCATCCACACTCGCAGGGACGCTCGGCCTTGGATTCAGTCTATTTGTTTGTTTCCAAAATTTTGAAAAGTCTTTAGTTTTAATATGTGTAGCCAAATTTTGCATTTTAATTTTTTGTTCATTGTTCTGACACCATTTTATTTTTGATTTAAATAATTTTCTACTCTTTTTCATTTCTTCATAATAATAACCACTTTTGGGTTTGCCATATAGCACCCACATCTGAAAGCAAAGTCGAGCGTCATCATGAAATGGTTTTACATATTTATTCCAACCCACAATATATTTATTACATTTTTTACTTTGCTGATAGGTCGCTATTGCCGCCTCTCTCAAGGTACATACAATATCATCATACATCTTGTCAATTATTAATTTATGATTTGAAATAGAGCAATGCCGATTTGAACATGACCTAAACTCTTCAGGAAAATCTATATTTCTAAGCTTTTCACAACATAGTTGAAAATATTTATTTATTTGACTTTGATTTCTATTACCCCACACAGCTTTATCAGTTTTAAGATTACATTCTTGTACTTTGTAGCAACTAAGTTTTCCCATATCAATCGTTATCTCAAGTGGAAAGTGGTCAGACCAAAACATATCATACAGTACCTTAACATCTACAACAGAGTTAGTGGCTGACTTAGTTGTAATGCAGTGATCCAGCCAACGATGGGATCCGTTAATATCACTAACAAAGGTAAACGTATCACATTCCTTTAAACAGTCAAAGTCCACCACGTCCCACTTTTGTTCACAACAAAAATTTGACATTTCCTTAAAAAACAATTCCCCTGGGTGGGCGTTAAAATCTCCTAATATAAACACAGAGTCTATGTCATTACATTCTATTAATGCGTTAACTTCACTTAGACAGCTTGTAAATTCGGTTAAATTGTCCCACGAGTCGCAAGGCATGTACACACTGACGAATAATGTAGACCTGTCATTCACAATAGTTTTGATCGCAGCTAAGCGCACTGAGTCACACTGCACAATCGACACTGACGTAAACAAATATTTACGCCACATAATTGCAACACCACCATACGGCCTACCTCTTAATAATCCGTCACCGGTATTCACTGCGGATTTACTATAACAGTCAAATTCTGGATGGATTCCCGCGATGTATGCTACATCATGTGGTAACAGCCATGTCTCCTGCAGAGCTATAATATCCGCAGACTCACATAACGATATAATGCCCTCGACTGATCTAGTGACCGATTTACAGTTAAACGATATAGCTTTCAAATTCTTTTTTTTCATTTATTTAGGTGATGCAACACGATACCTGTGGTGCTTGTGTGTGTATGTTTGCATTTTTGTAAATGTCTCTCTGAGGCATCGTAGCTCCCAAGCGAATGGACCGATTTCAATGCGGTTTTTTTATTCGAAAGATAATTTAATGATTCGTGGCACACGCATTTAAAGAAAGCTAAAAATAACAGTTCGCTACTACAACTCACCGATAGTCGCAGTGCGGGCAAGCGGTCCAAGTGAAACAAGGTCACGCTGTAAAGAACACCACGCTTCAACAACTCAAAGATAGTCGCAGTGCGGGCAAGCGGTCCTAGTGGAAGATTAATGTCACGCATCGTTGCACACGCTGTAAAGAACACCACGCCACAACGACTCACCGATAGTCGCAGTGCGGGCAGGCGTGCGTGCGCGCGTGCGCGGCGGGCAGGTGCCGGTAGCGCGCGTGCTGCGCCAGCGCGGCCGGCGTGGGCGCCGACATGTCGCACCACGCGCACGCGTACGCCGACACGTGCTGGCGCGCGTGCTCGCGGAGCAAGTACTCAGTTGCGAGGGACACGCCGCATACGGAGCACGGGTAGCTCGACGACGGGTACACGTTCTGTGACAAACAAATTATACCATTCGTCAATCCATAATTACAATCCAAATGATAATAGCCCTCGACCACAGCGGCCAGTCTCAACAGAGATCAGCCAAATACGCAGGAGATATTATAGTGCACGAGTGTGAGCGCAATACACAGGTGCACTCACTGTTCCAACACTCTCAAAGTTCGGTGAAACGGCAATCCGACATGACCGGAGAGAGATCAGGCGCAGGACCAACAGCTTAACGTGCGCACCGAGCCACGGGGGTGTAACACCGCCACCGACTCCGAGCTGTTTTTGAGAAATTCATGGCAGAAAATCTCAGAAACGATTTTGGCTCATTTGGAACGACTTGGAAAGGTTGAAAAGGACACGATTTTGTAAAGGATAGAGACAGAGCGGGCGAACAACAATATACACAGAAAGAGATAGAAGTTGAGCCAATACTAGAGAGAGCAAGAGAGGCGTGGGTGCCGATATGTCGTACGCGCATGCATGCACGCAGATAACGACATACGTAATGAGAGAAATAGCATGATTGACGACTGACCTGTGAGGAGGAGGGGGGTGGGGGGAAGTTACGAAAAAATGGAATAAAAGGATTGATGGGATAACAGCAAAAAAAGCTGGAAAAGGAATATATTACCCACTGACCTGCCTCCTCAAATGGTCAGCTAGATGCCTATTGCACGCGTAGTGGCGGCCGCAGTGGTAGCACGCGATTAAGCGGTCGTCGGTGTGCGAGCGAACGTACATAGACAAGAGAGCGAGATAACGACCCGCGTAGAAATAGAGACAGACAGAAAACTAACCTGCCGTCTCAAATGGTCAGCCAGCTTTCTATTGCACGCAAAATGGCGGCTGCAGTGGTAGCACGCGAACAGCCGTTTGTCGGTGTGCGAGCGCGCGTGCATACACAAGAGAGTGAGAAAGCGACACGCGTAGAGATAGAAAGTCAGAAAACTAACCTGGCGTCTCAAATGGTCAGCCAGCTTTCTATTGCACGCGAAGTGGCGGCCGCAGTGGTAGCACGCGATCAAGCGTTCGCCGGTGTGCGAGCGAGCATGCATAGACAAGAGCGCTCGGCGAGCGAATGTGAGCCCGCATCCCGCCCACGAGCACAGCAAGCGGTCCGAGTACTTAATGTGCTGCTTTACGTGGTCAAAGAACGTCTGAAATTTAACAATTAGAGATAATATTTTGCAGTTACAAAAGAAAACAATTTTCTGAGGCGTCCCACAGTAGACTTTTTCTACAGAAAAAATGTTATCTTTAGTTTTCAACGTAATTACAGATCAAGATCTTCATAGAATAGCATTTGCTGGTTTACATAGTTCGACATATTCTACTATGCCAATGAGACATTGTATAAAAAAATGAGTTTGAATTAGCTTTTAGCCATAAATTAAACTAAGCTGCAAAAATTACGAGAGATCTTTTTCAAATCACAAATTTGTAATAAATAAAAACCGGTCAAGTGCGTGTCGGGCCACGCTCCCAACGAGTCACAACTTTTAGTTCACACTCACAAATATCTAAAAACGAGCCCACATAGGACGGTAAATACTTACTTTACATACAACTGTCAAATAATTTAATTTAATAATTTAATTTAATCAAATTTATGTGAAATTTTATTTTCTGTGCACATTTTATAAGTTGGTCGCCTATAACTTATTAATTTTTATATTCTACTCAGCTCCAATAGTTTTCCTTTGAACTTCGTTATATAAACTGCTGCTTTAATTTTTTCACGAATCTACATATAGCCGTTTATAGAAGGGAAGGAACACTTACCTTTAACAAAAAAATTAACTTTAAAACCAAATATTTCAGAAACAGTACCATAAATTGAGACATGGTGTTCTCAACTTCATACTTTAAAAAAAAAATATTCAACAACACCAATGGGTTAGTGGAGTGAAATTAACCCTTTAACTGTATGATGGATAAATTGAAAAAAAAAATAGTCTATGACTATTTTGCAATTATAAATATAGAAACTCATACCAAATTACAGCTTTCTACCACTTATAGTCTCTGAGTGAAACCATGAACAGACGGACGGACGTGGAGAAAATACATGGGGTTTCTTGTTTACTATCAAACGCAAAAAAAAACTAAAAACATACAAAAACAAGCAAAGGATTTGTTCTTTTGTATATGCATGCAGTACATCAGATTGATGTAATAATTAAAATAATATAGGTTAAAATTCATTACCTTGTAATGACGCGATAATATGAATGCATCACTAATTATCTTATTTGTTTACCAAATGCTTACATATTTACCGCAATTACTGAAAGGTCAGTAATTCCTTCATGATGACAATAATCTTATCATCAAGTGTATGGAATACACAAACAGTATTGTTTCAAACAATTTTATAAGAATAATAAGTCCTACATTTGTTTAACATCCAGTACAAGCTTTAATAAATATTCATAATTATGTAGACACTTTAAAATCTATGTTATGACATAAGACAAGCTCTGGGGGCTATAAGTTATACCATGGTCTAATCTCACTTCTCTTTATCATCATCCTATATACAGTTACACTGCTGGGCACAGGCCTCACCTTAACTATGAGATGCCTTATTCCACCATGCAATACAATATGCCATGGTATATAGGTAGGTAGGTATGTTTTATTTGTGTATGAATTAGCACAAAACTTTCACCTACATGCAATCTACAATCTAGGTTTATCAATTGGAATCATACCAATTGATAAACAATAAAAAATTGTCAGAAAGAAACTAATTTAAAGAACTAACCTGAATGCAGTTAAACTTCCCTTTGCATCCAACCCACATGCAAACGTGTTCACTCAACAACGGAGGCAACTGATTTCTCTTGCTTGAATCTTTGTTGCAGCGCACAAGCTTTAACGTAGCCCGTCCGTTAAAACCTATGGCCATGAGACGGGCATGGTAAGCATGGTAGTTAATGTGCCGGACCATTTCATTGAAATCTGATGTCTTATGACCACATACATCCCACAGGCAAACATATGTCACTGGAACAAAATATCAATCTTATAGTTAACTAGTGGCCGCCCGCGACTTCGTCCGCGTGGAAAGCCTTTAACTTAAAAATTCTTTATGAATTGTAGCCTATATGTTATTCTGATGTATAAGCTATATTGTGGTAAAGTTTCATTCAAATCCATTCAGTAGTTTTTACGTGAAAGAGTAACAAACATCCATACATCCATACATCCATACTTACAAACTTTCGCCTTTATAATAGTAGTAGGACTAGCAGCCTGCCCCAGCTTCTAACAGGTGGTCAGTTATTTTTTTACATATACACATGCAATATAGCCTATGTTAATGTCTAAATTGGTTCAGTAGTTTGGGAGTCTATTGAGCTCACACAAAAAAACAATCAAATTTTTCCTCATTAAAATATTCATGTAGACATGAACTACAATGGCAACTACTGATAGCAATTACTTTAATACACAAAAAGTTTGATACTCACCAGCGTCATCATTATTACTTATGACATGCAAATCAGAAATATGGCTACGAATGTGTTTTTGGAATTCTTCATAATCTGTAAAATGCCATGTGCATGCTTGCCATTCACAGTCAAAACGCAAGCTTTCAACACGTAACCGATGGATGGGCTGTAATAAAAAAAATATGTTAAATTTAAGTTTTCAAAAGCCATACAATGTTGTATAAATTATGTTTTTCTGGTAAATACGGGCTAAGTACATCCTGATTATAGCAATATTTCGTGCAGCCCTTGTACACAGAAAGTGTTACTGGATGTTTTCTTATCAATTGCACAAAATCATGGTACAAAACAAGCTAATAGGAATAAACCAAAATAATACCACAGCTTTCGGTCTCACTGAAGGCTCGTGAACACCGTCAGGCACTGTCGCCTCATCCTCTGCTACAGACAGAAGAAAGTTCTTTCGATCCGCATTCGTCTGAATAATAAATTGTATGTCGTTCTTGTTTTGTTGAAGCTTTTTCGTGTCCGAATTATTTTGCTTTTGGAGCCAGTCCATACAACGCAGTAGTTTCAACTTCTTCACGCCGGAAGCCTCAGGCTCTTCTTCCATAATTTGGATTTTTAAGTTAGCGCATCACTTACAAAGCATTTACAAATTAACACGATGATTGAATAAATCAGAAATGCACTGTTGCCAACTCCCACCTAAGGCTTGTAGCTAGACATATACCAGAAAGTTGCTAGATTGGGTATTTTTTTTAACCTAAAAAGTTGCTAGAAGTAGCTAAATTTCTCAATAAATTTTAAAATTTTAATTCACGAAATAAAACACATTTTTTCATTAAATCAGCTATTCTTTATCAAAATTACACAGTAAATATATATTAGGTATATTAAACAAAGTTATTATTAAATTAGGAAGTATGGCAAGTGAGTTTTGTTCACTAGAGAAAAAGCGGCAATTTTAAAAATCTTGCAGATATCAACGTCCTGTGAATGTTTATAGTTATATTTGATACTTGTATTTATGAAATTGTATTTTTGTAAAGAAAGTAAGTACACAAATACGAGGAATAAACTTAGCTTCGAACGAAGACACAACGTTGATATTCTATCTGCAAGATTTTAAAATTGCCGCCATTTCTAGACGACAAGACACGTTTGCCAAACTCTATGAAACATCATCTGGCTCACTCTGGTAGTTGTTTATAGCTACTAGTAAGTATTTTATTTTGGGGTTAAAAATTTTACCGCTGTAAGCATATAAAAAAATCTCAAAACCAAAAGTTGCTAGAAAAAGTAGCTAAAAAGTTTAGCTACAAGTTTTTAAAAAATGTAGCTGCCTAACATCAAAAAGTTGCCAAATCTAGCTACAAAGTTGCCAAGTTGGCAACACTGCAGAAATGTTGGTACAATAAATAAAACAGAAACTGGATTGACAGAAAACAACTGTGCGATGCGCGCGTGAAATAATTTTTGACACTTTTTATTTAGACGACTGTCAAGCGTCTTCCGTAAGGTAATTATTTAGCGTGCCATTCTATAGTTTTTGATTTTTCAACGAGTTATCATCCAGAATTCCGGAAACAAAAAACTTAAATCCTTAGAAAAACTCAACACCGATACGTTTGAAGTTGAAGTCAGTCTCAGATGAAATCAGAAAATCGATCGAGCGAGTGTGGTATGGTCACAGCACAGGAGGCGTATAAAACTAACAAATATGAATTTTTACTCTTTTTTGTGACATGTTTCTTGACGCAGATCAGTGTCCCTTACTACGCCGTAATTAAGGCTAACCTACCATGATTTTGACAAATCTACCACCTACCTACCCCAATCTTGTTTAAATTTACTGAATTTCTACTCTATGTGGTGCCTTAAAAATGATGGGTGGCTAACCTTACATACAGTTTATTTTTAATTGAAATTATGTGAAAGTCAACATTGTATAATTTTCTAGGGCCTAGGGTATTCCTCCTAAACATAACTTGTAGGTATGCATAGACATGTACGCAAAAGTTATGCGACCATAACGAAGTTATTATTCAAACGTCACGTTTAGCTATACGAGTAGAACTTTGTTAGCCCATGCTTTTGCAATTTCAGTTGGCCCTTTTTTCACTATCGTTTTCTCAGATAACATCGAATTTATATTAATTACTAGCTGTGCCCGCGACTTCGTCCGCGAGGAATATTTATTTTGGGCATCATTTTATTTTTGCAAATTTATTTTTTGTTATTATTTTAGAAATTTTATTTTTTAAGTTTTTACAAGAACATAATTAGCCCAAAGTACTTCTGCGTTAATTATTTTTCTAGTTTTATTTTCTTGTGTCAGAAGAACATATTAGTTTTATCCGCAACGCGTTTGTATGTCTGATCTTGACAACGCGACATATGTGTGAAAAGCAGTCTTGACGTTAATTAATTCCTATGTGTTTAAATGTTTGCCACTGTGGTTTATTAATGGTAACAGTGAAAGATAACATAACAGGAAATAGAATTCTTTTAAAATTAAAAGGTAAATAATTTGGAATCATTGAGGTGCGAGGTATAAGCACTGTTTGACCAAGTGCTAACCAGTCTAAACTATTGCAACCATCACGTTACATATTGCGAAGAAATTAGATTTGAAGACGGGTCCCGGTGGTTTAAGATTTCTAAGTAAAATTATTGGGGCACCTATTTTTAACTTGAGGGAATATGGGGGAAGGCCACTTGTGTCCAAATAATTATTTTATTAATTTCGTCTACGCTACAGTTCCTCACTCCCAATATTGCACTTTGACACATCCATTGATGATCATTTTTTTCTATTTCGCTTATTTCAGGGTGAACTTTCGATATAAAGTCCTCAATGTTACTCTTTCTTAATCCTAAATCTTGTTGAATTTTAATTTTATTTTCAAAATGAGTTACTTTCCCGTCTCCTATTAAAAGTAACTTTGAAGGAAAAGTTATACTACCTCCCCACCACTGTCTAGTTGGTGTAGTGGCAAAGTTTCTGCCTTACATCCAAGAGGTCCTGAGTTCGATTCCTAGGTCGAGCCAAAATTGTTTTTGATCTCTCTCCGGTCATGTCGTATTGCCGACTCACCGAACTTTGAGAGTGATGAAACAGTGCAGTTTGAGAGTGCACTTGTGTATTATGCTCACACTTGTGCACTGTAATATCTCCTGCGTACTTGGCTGATCTCTGTTGAGATTAGCCGCCGTGGTCGAAATCAACCTGGAGGACTATTTCTACGTCCCCCAAATGTGCTCTCATATTTGTAGAGAAATTTAAGATGTTCACAAACTTTAATATTGGGGTATTTTTAAGGCATGACTTTACAATATCTGCCCTTGTTCCCTTTTCTATTACTGGTACAGTTTGTCGAAAGTCCCCCGCAAACATAACAGTAATTTTACGATAATGATTTTATCACAGCTTCTTATATCTCTAAGACTCCTATCTAGAGCCTCTACATGAGCTCTATGGATCATGGAACATTCGTCCCAGATTATTATACGCGGTCACCTGGTCATTCATCGTATCAGCCTGTTACAGTCCACTGCTGGACATAGGCCTCCCCCAAGGACCGCCACAGCGCACGATCTCCCGCTCTTTGCATCCAGTCACTACCAGCTGCCTTCTTCAAGTCGTCTGTCCATCTTGCCGGGGAGCATCCCACACTACGTTTGCCTAAGAGTGGTCTCCATTCAAGAACCGTCCTGCTCCACCTCTCGTCGGTTCTGCGACAGACATGGCCAGCCCACTGCCACTTTAGCTTGCTACATTTTTGGACAACATCAGTTACCTTAGTCTTATGTCGTATGACCTCGTTCTGGATCTTACCCTTAATGAGATCCCCAACATAGACCTTTGTATAGCACGCTGGGTGACGTGTAGTCGGCCAGCTTGACTGTCATGTTCCACGTTTCGGCTCCGTAGGTTAAGACTGGTAAGATGCATTGGTAAAACAACCGGCTTTTTCAGGCACTGCGGCAAGGTCGACGTGAAGATATGACGCAACTGGTCATTAATTAAATCTAATTTTGGTTCATCATGGTACCTCGTAGAGCTACACCCCCCTCTCCGCGTCGCCCACAAGCAATGCCTCTCTTCCTTGCAGCGTCATGTTTTGCAAATCATTTTGCAAATTTTTGTGAATTATATATTGGTGTTGTTATTTTAAAATTGTAATATCTTCTAAGATATTCATTGAAATTAAGTGATGTCAAAGACAATTATGTTCACAATTAAATATTCTTAATCAATAACACATTTATTCGGATAAAGATTAATATTATTACGTTGATAAAACTCTTAACAAATAATGCATTAATTTCGGCCAAATTTGATTACCACAAAAACGGTTCTAGTGACTTGATCTAAAAAGATAGACATATACTGTCGCAGGCATTTTTTTAGATCATTTTAAGAGGAATAATTCTTTCATACTTATATTTTTGGTATCTTGAACCGTTTTTGGCAGCGTACGCAACGGAAGCCCTCAAGGATGAATAATTTTCCCCGTTTTTTTCACATTTTCTATGATTTCTTCGCTCCTAGTAGTTGCAGCGTGATAGTAGCATATAGCCTTCCTCGATAAATGGTCTATTCAACACAAAAATAATTTTTCAATTCGAACCAGCAGTTCCTGAGATTAGCGCGTTCAAACAAACAAACAAACAAACTCTTCAGCTTTATAATATTATTAGTGCAGATAAAATAGTATCTGACACTGACAGTAACAAATCAAGCGACGAAAGCGATGCAATACTCCAAGAAAGGATTCCGTTTCGCGAGTGTTGGTAGATACACGTGATTTCAGATTTCTTTCATATTTAGAGCAAAATAAGTCATTGTTAGCCTTTTTCCACTTAAATCTAAGCTTATTATTACTAAGGAATTCGGTGGTGGTATAATATTAGTGTTTTGTATGCGGTAAGTCTTGTAAAATGGACATAAACCATCCTCCTGAGCCACCCGATCCACCAGATCGAGCTGCATCTCCACTGAAACGTCCGACGACACTAAAGTGTCTACCTTAATTTTCACCCTTAACCGTCCGGGGACACTAAAGTGTCCCAAAGTGTCCTCTCGCGGCAGTGACAAAAAACGAGTGTAAACGGTCACTAACAAGAACTTGTTAGCGTTATCGCTGGTGTGGAGTACAGAATATTAAATACTAGTGGCCGCCCGCGACTTCGTCCGCGTGGAAAGCCTTTATCTTAAAAATTCTTTATGAATTGTAGCCTATATGTTATTCTGATGTATAAGCTATATTGTGGTAAAGTTTCATTCAAATCCATTCAGTAGTTTTTACGTGAAAGAGTAACAAACATCCATACATACAAACTTTCGCCTTTATAATAGTAGTAGGATAGATGTCGGTAAACGATAAAACAGTGCTTTTCATTGCCTGTGCATTTTTCTACGTCAGTCTGAATTTGGTGTGAATGTTTGCGTACGAGATCGGAGGATTGTCCGCAGTTATGTCGTGAGTACTTTTTCCTTTTTAATTGAATCTTATAGTGTTATACATCATCATTTTCCTTAAGATTTGCCCTTGTCCGTGATGTGAAATAACCATAGTTTTATTTGAGTGTGATTTAGTAATATTTTTTGAAATTGGAGACGGTCAGCGGCGCATCAAAATGGCCACTCATTTTCCGATTAAATGCATATTTTATGATATTTTGCCATGCATTTTAGCCATAAGTTTAATTATTCTATCTAGAATACGAATAGTATTCATTTGTTTTAAAATACGCAGTGATTGAATGCAGATTTAAAGTTGTTTACAACGGTTCGCGCGCTTGACCTTGACCTTGTTAGTGCTAGACCTGTTTTGCCGTATTTATTGCAAATATTGTTGTTGCATTAAATGCAAATGTTTTGGTATCATTTTAATGGAAATATAGTCTAGTTTTGTTTACAATAGTTAGAACTAATATACATTTTATAGTATTTTTTATAAAAAATCTATTTTAACAGAATACAAGAAAAAATGCCTACAATTTTATGTTCTATTTATATATTAATATTATTTTGAATATATTAATGTGGGTGTGAAGCTTATACTTTAAATTAATCATATTCTGTATATGTTAAGCTACACTACGGTATTTTTTATTTTGATCTAGCTTGTACAGTTATCTTGTGACAAACGTTTTAATCGGAAGATTTTTTTTATTATTGAATTAATTTGATATCAAATTAATTGCACACTAGCGCCGGACGCTTCTGTAGGATAACAGGTGACGTCATTGAACGTTCCAGTGGATCTGCAGATTTGCATATGGATATGTCTCCGATTATGTTTTCTCAAACGGCAACAAAACGCCGCCTTGACCCTGCGGAGCCCATTGAGCCAGCAAAACGTGCTGTTACTAACCCTACCGCGTCTGCGTCCTCTAACCAACCTATGTACGTCCACCCTTCGGTTGTCATAGCACCAAAATCGTACTCCGACCTAGATAAAGGCCCATTCTTGGTTCATGTTTCTCGCATAGACCCAGATCCTTCAGCCCCAACATATATCCAACCTATACGATTCGGCAGATTTCTGATGAACAACAAAATCGGTGGTGTAGTTTTAGACGGTGTGAAAAAAATTGGCAGAAACAGGATATCGGTGGAGTTCAAGTCATCTGAGGCTGCTAATAACTTCATTTGTAACCAGCTTTTAACATTACACAAATATGAAGCTTCAATTCCTACATATAATGTAACCCGCATGGGGCTAATCAAGGGCATCCCTACAGACTGGACTATGGAGGAACTGGCTGAATCTCTGACTGTTCCTTCTGGTTGTGGCATTTTGTTGAAGGCAAGACGTCTGAATAGAAAGCAAGTGGTTGAGGGAAAAACAAACTGGCTCCCCACACAATCAGTTGTTATCACACTGCAGGGTCAGGTTTTACCTAAACGTGTCTATTGCTGTCACACATCAATTCCGGTAGAAACTTACTAACTGCCTACAATTCAGTGTGTAAACTGCTGCCGATTTGGTCATGTCAAGGCACAATGCCGTTCTAAACCCAGATGCTACAGATGCGCTCAACCACACTGTGGTGAAACTTGTTCAGTTGAAGAGAATAAGTCTACATGCTTACACTGCTCAGGTCCTCACTCAGCACTAAATAGATCTTGTCCAGAGCACGCAAGACAAAAATCAATTAAAATGTCAATGTCCCAGGACAACATATCCTATGAGCAAGCAGCTCTTCTCTTCCCCTCAGTTCGCAGATCATATGCCGATATGGCCAAATCTTCTCCATCAGTCCAAGCTAGCCACTCAAGCCCTTCACAACCTCAAACTCAGCCTCAGCAATATTCTTCATACAAGAAATTGGTATCCCGCCCCTCTCCCCTCGCGCGTCTCCCATTAGGTAAGGGTTATGACCGTCAGGCACACCAAGCCATTGTGCGTGATTGTCCCTCAACCCTTCCAAATGGCTGTGCTTTAAATGCAGACTCTTCTCATCCTATGTCGAAAGAAGATGAAAGTGTTTTACAATTAATATTATCTCTCATCCTTCGTATTGTCTCCGGTCATAACGGCCGGCTACCGTCCAACGTTGCCGAAATACTTTCCCAAATATCTCAATATTCTCTTAATGATGATTATCTAATAAATAATGATAATGAACTTAGCAGTTCAGTGGAACTGCAAAAGCATCAGAAGTAAAAAGCATGAACTGATGTTTCACATTCAAAAGTTTTCTCCGTCGGTCCTAGCCGTCTCGGAGACGTGGCTGGTACCTGATTCACATTTTCGTGTCTCAGGCTACTCATGCTTCCGGGATGATAGGGCCGACGGATATGCTGGAAGCGCCTTATTAGTAAGGCGCTCCGACACCTACTCGCAGCTCCCTCTTCCTGATCACAGCCAGAATATTAATATCGTGGCTGTTAGAGTACACAACATTTCTATACTATCTGTATATATCCCTCGCCCTACTTCTTCCATTCTGAACGAATTACGTTCTGCCATTTTGTCTGTGCCTCCTCCTGTTCTCGTGTTGGGCGATTTAAATGCTCACCACACTTATTGGGGTTGCTACCACACCGATGCTCCTGGCTTGATTCTCTTGGACCTTTTGGATGATTTAAACTTGTGCATTCTGAACGACGGCAGCCCAACGAGAAGATGTACTCCGTCTCAAAACCCGGCTTCTGCCGTTGATGTGTCTCTTTGCTCCCCTAACCTAATGTCCCTTCTATCCTGGAAGACTCTTGATAGTACTTTTGGTAGTGACCATTTCCCGATCTTATTAACAACTACGCATTCATCTCCCGAAGTCACCCGTATTCCCCCACTTTTAAAATACCGATTAAGTAAGGCCCCCAATCGGCCTTACTTAATCGGTATAGTTCGATTGTTAATTCGAAATTAAACTCACTCCCGATCATAAATGAAGTCAATGCTCTCACCGCTTACTCCCAGTTCATTGAAATTCTGAATTCATCAGCAGAAGCTAGCATCCCAAAGAAAAAATTGCCACGAAAAGGACATCACCCAGGCTCCATACATTTTTGGGCTAATTCTGAAAGTGCCGGCCAACAAAAAAAACGCATTATTATTACAGAATATAACAATATAAATATTTTTTTCTATGACCATAAACCTCTAAGACTGATATGTAAGCAATATTTAATGGCAAAGATTACATTTTTAGGCTAATTTCACAAATGTCGGTTAGCTAAAAAATAACAACACTTATGTGTTTTTAAATACATATTTAGTAATTTTTTTTATTAAGGAAGTAAACTTCTGAGCTCATTATCCAAAAAAGATACACTATCCAAACACAACGTCAAAATAAATATTTTTGAAATACATATTATGAAAATTGAAAAACTTATTTAAAATTAATTAAAGCTGAGCTATTGATTTTAATTAAAGCGGAGAATAAATATGGTCAGAATTATAAAATAAAACTAGTAGTAGGTACATCTACTTCAGAGGTGGTACCTATCTACCCTACTCGTCTCAATATTAGGCCAATTATGCCACTTTTTATAGATATTTAATTATTAATTGTTTATTATTATTTTATCAATAAATGGATTAGGCATACGAGGCATATAAGTAGGAATGAAAGTGAAAAACAGTATATAAAATAAAATGTCTTTATTTGATTATCATCATTTATATCTCTCCTGGTCTTATAATTATATCCTCTAAACCCTCTGCCGGAATGTTTATGACAGGCTCGTGTCTTGCGTACCCCAGGTACCACACAATGCACATGACGTGTGAGCAACAGCCAACTGTTCTTTTGCCTATATTGCAAGTGCAATAGTAGTGGGTAATTGCTTCTCGACCATTGAGTGCCCTATCTACGCCAATGTAGACATTATATGTGCGAGATCGGACATGTCGGGACTGGATTCTACCGCGGAGTATATATAAATCTCTTCCTTCTAATCCTTCTAAATGTTCTGTAGGTATTTCGCCTCCAAGTTCAATCATGAACATGCCGTGGGACAGTAAATGTTCTGCGTAATGCGTATTTTGACGTTAATGTTATAGTTTGAGGTTTACTATCTTGATAAAAATATTTATATTATAATATTATTATGTTTCATAATAACAATGTTTTTTTTATTTGTCGGCTGTTTTTAGAATTAGCCTAAAAATGTAATCTTTGCCATTAGATAGTTCCTTGTGTATTGGTCTTAGAGGTTTGCTGTGATAGTAAAAAATAATCCTATTATTATGTACTATAATAATAATTTGTTTTCATTTGCTGGCCGGCACTTTCAAAATTAGCCCAAAATGGGTGATGTCCTTTCCCCTCCCTGGTGGGACTCTGAGTGCTCTGCCGCTGTTCAGAAGCGCAGGGAGGCAGAAAAAAGGTACAATAGAACAATGTCCATAGAAAACTACCTCCTGTACCAAAAAACAGCTGCCCAAGCCAAGAGGCTTTTCTCCAAAAAGAAAAAAACATGGTTGGGTCAAATTCTGCGAAAATATGTCACCGCGCACACCGTCTGCAATTGTTTGGAAAGGGATAAGAAGATACCGCCAGTCTCAGACGACATCGAATCCACCTTCAAATGACCCATCCAAATGGCTTAACTCTTTTGCAGACAAATTGGCACCTCCTTTTGTCCCCTTCATTGATTGTTTCCCTCCGTCGCTTAGGACTGCTATACCTTCTTCTAGTATATTAGACTCTCCTTTTTCTTTTGATGAACTTATTTCATCTCTGAGTGGTTTAGTAGACTCTTCCCCTGGTATTGACGGTGTACCATACTCATTTATTATAAAATCCTCTAATCAGGCTAAAACTTATTTCTTAAAATTAGTCAATTTGTTTTTTAATGAAGGAGTCTTGCCCAATTCTTGGAAGGAACAGATTGTCATTCCAATTCCCAAACCTGGGAAGGACCCTTCAGATTTTAATTCGTACCGTCCTATAGCTCTCTCCTCTGTCCTTCTCAAAATAACAGAGCATATGGTTAAGAACCGCTTAGAATGGTTTATGGAATCTAATGGTCACTTGTCTGGCTCTCAATTTGGTTTTCGGAAGGGCTTCAGTACATTGGATAGCTTAAGTATACTGACTACCGATATTAGAAAGGCTTTCATAAATAAGGAATATCTTTTGGGGGTATTTCTGGATATTTCCTCTGCCTATGATAATGTCTTGCTTCCCGTACTCAGGCAAAAGTTGCTCCAGCTGAGTGTTTCGGAGAAGTTGGTTAATTTCATTTGTAGCTTGCTTATGTCCAGAACTATATCTCTAAGATATCAGAAATGCCAGATCCCATCCCGTTTAATCTGGAAAGGCCTACCTCAGGGCTCTGTGCTCAGCCCATTGCTGTACAGCGTCTATACACATGATCTTGATAGAACTGTTGAAAGCTTTTGTAGTATTCTCCAATATGCTGATGATATTGCGTTATACATCTCATCAAAATCGTTCCCAGAAGCAACTTCTCGCCTAAATTCGGCCCTGGGATATCTTGCTGAATGGATGGCGTCTCATGGGCTTACAATATCTGCCTCAAAGTGTAGTTGCGTTATTTTCACAAAAAACGCCTTATCCCAGCTGCTGATATAAATATTGACGGAGTCTCCATCCCCTGCAACAATCAGGTAAAGTTTTTAGGCCTAATTTTAGATTCAAAATTATCAGGAATTCCACACTTTGAGTACATCATGAAAAAAGCGGAGAAAGGGTTGAACATCCTCCGAGCTCTTTCGGGGACTTGGTGGGGGGCTCACCCTTACTCACAAAAACTGCTATATAACGCAATTGTTCGGAGTCATTTCGATTACGCATCCTTCCTCTTAGACCCTTGCAACAAATTAGCACTTGACAAACTGACGAAATTGCAGTCGAAGTGCCTTCGTGTGATTTTAGGAGCAATGAAATCGTCCCCTATAAACGCTCTTCAAGTTGAATGTGTGGAACCTCCTCTTTACCTGCGTAGACAGTATTTGAGCGATCGGTTCTACATTAAAGTCGCCCAAAACTCTTCCAACCCATTGCTAGTTAAATTAGAATCCCTTTCCCGTCTTATACCCTTTGCGGAATCGACTCAAAAAATTCCGTGTATTATTTTAAGTTTTCGAAAGTTTAATCGTCTTCCATGTCCTATAGAAAAATTTCATTTAAACCCCCTTTTTTTAAACAGCTTCGAATCGCTTATTTTCATACCTCCTGTTAAGCTGGATTTTGGCATTGCCAAAGACTCCTGTTCCGCCCCTCAACAATTCAGAAGCATCATCTCGGAACACTGGCAAGGCTGGCACATAATGTATACTGATGCGTCTAAACGTAACGCTGGTGATTGTGTTGGTGCTGCTGTCTGGGTACCTGCATACAAAATTGTTCTCAGTTTTAAATGTCCTCCAACGACCTCAACTTTTACTGGTGAAGCTGTAGCTATTTTAGTATCTATCTTGTATGCCAAATCTCATTGCCTAAACAACACCCTAATATTTACCGATTCACTAAGCTGCCTTCAAGCTATATCAGCCAATCCTTTTAAAAGTAAAACTAAATTTCCCATTATTCTTAGAATCCGCGAGGAACTCTTTGACTGCAAACAAATAGGTCTTAACATCATCTTAACCTGGATCCCGAGCCATAATGGTATCCCTGGCAATGAAACCGCCGATTCCTGTGCCAAAAACGCCGTGTCAATGGGAGCACTGGATCATCACAAAATTTATTCACACGATGTTTCGTCCCTCCCTCGCATTCACTTGTTCAAGTCTTGGGATACACATTGGAACAATTCCAAACAAGTTGCTGGTAGATATTACGCGGAAATTCAAAATCATATACCCGTAAAACCTTGGTTTTTTAAATACCCTACCTTGCCGAAAAAAGTTGTTTCCATTATTTGCCGACTTCGAATGGGTCACTCATGTACCCCAGCGCACTTAGCGAAGTTGAAGATTAAAGACAACTCCTTATGTGAATGTGGCCTTGACGAAGGCACTGCGGACCATATGTTTTTCAATTGTCCTTCTATTGGTTCGTCTCTTTTCGATTTTCTACCCAAAAAAATTCCCCGCCCTACTAACATTAAATGTATTTTTTGTTCTGTTAATTACCCTGTTTTAAATTCTTTATCTAAATTCATACTGTCAAAAAAAATCAGCCTCTGATCGGCTATCTTTTTTTCACTGATCATTCTTTCATTCACCTTCAAATATATATTTTAATCTCCTCTTGTAAAGGCTCTGTTTGTTTGTTAAAATATTTGTTTTGTGATGTTGTAGCTAGATTGTGTTGTTTTAATTTGTGCTGTCTTTTTTTTTTTAGGATAATCTGCTTAGTGCAAATGTTATTAAAACTCTCCATAAAATCCGTGTAAAAACTACTCACGTGACATTGGCGGAATTTAGTGTAAACACCAATCCATTCTACACTAATTTGTCGCCAAAAAAAGAAAAGAAGAAGAAGTACTCCAAGAAAATATAAATACTATGTAGAATATGGCAATACCTTCCAGTTGTAAGTGCACTAAACAAAAATTTCGGCCAGTGGCTGGACAACTGCAAACTTTTTGTCGTTTCTTTGTGGAAAAATGATTTAAAACATACATATTTTTTCTATTTATAAAAATAAATTACGTTACCGTAATTCCACAGTATTATTAATTTTTGATCTACCGCACCTAATTTTGTGCCATGTACCGTAATTTTAGACGCAACACCGTAATTTTGACAAATAGTCAAATAGTGTTGGAGACACTGACGCAGATTGACAGATTGATTTGACGTTTCTTCTTTGGTTGGATAAAATTGATAAAAAAACGTGCAACGCGAGCGCGTGAAGAAGTGCGGTGCGCGACGTATTATTTACGGCACGGCGCAGCGAGTCCCCACGTTGCCTTAAGTATTCCTTATCATCATTAATTAGTTTCTTAAATAGTTCATCTCGTTTACTCCGCGCACATACAGTGATTGACCGTCGTGAGGTCGTCTCGATTTGCGGTTTGGTGCTGATGAAATCAACAGTACCACTCGAGGAAGTTGTAAATAAATTGGACCATATTACTCCACCTCTAACTGCCAGAATGCCGAACATCAAGGTCTTCAGCGGGAGCTCGCACCCGGACCTCGCGCAAAAAATTGTCGACCGCCTTGGCATTGATCTCGGCAAAGTGGTTACAAAAAAATTCAGCAACATGGAAACGTGCGTGGAGATCGGTGAATCCGTAAGGGGAGAAGATGTTTACATTGTTCAGAGCGGAAGCGGCGAGATCAACGACAATCTTATGGAGCTCCTGATCATGATCAACGCATGCAAAATCGCTTCGGCGTCCCGAGTTACGGCTGTCATCCCTTGCTTTCCGTACGCGCGACAAGACAAAAAAGACAAAAGCAGAGCGCCAATTACCGCCAAACTGGTCGCCAACATCCTCTCCGTGTCGGGCGCCGATCACATCATCACAATGGACCTACATGCGTCGCAAATTCAAGGATTCTTCGACATTCCTGTGGATAACCTCTTTGCTGAGCCAGCAGTTTTGAAATGGATCAAAGAGAACATTCCTGACTGGAAAACCAGCATTGTTGTTTCTCCCGATGCTGGTGGTGCGAAAAGAGTGACTTCTATTGCTGACCGGTTGAATGTTGAGTTTGCTTTGATCCACAAAGAAAGGAAGAAGGCGAATGAAGTTGCCTCTATGGTACTAGTTGGTGATGTGAAGAACCGTATTGCTATTCTGGTGGATGACATGGCTGATACCTGTGGTACTATATGCCATGCTGCAGAAAAGTTGATTGAGGCTGGTGCTACAAAAGTGTATGCCATTCTGACCCATGGTATTTTCTCTGGGCCTGCAATTTCTCGAATCAATAATGCCTGCTTAGAGGCTGTTGTTGTTACAAACACAATTCCACAGGAGAGGCATATGCAGGAATGCCCTAAAATCCAGTGCATTGATGTTTCTATGATGTTAGCTGAGGCTGTACGACGTACACACAACGGAGAGTCGGTTTCATATCTATTCTCCAACGTTCCATACTAGTTTAATTTTTTACACTTTTAATTTTACTTTAGAATAGGTTATCCAAGATACTTTAATTTGGGCAGGCCCAGTTAATTTGGGCATCTTATGTGGTCTTGTTTGTAATCTAACAGTGGTAGATTAGATAAAGATAACAATATTGGTGATATTTTTTTACTGCAAATATATCTTTGTGTATTTTGAAAGGATAGTTGGAAGCCCACTAATTAAGTTATAGCTTTAAATTCTCATAACATGGATTGAAAATGACTAAGATGTTTTTCTGTATAATCTCAATTTTTATGATTAGTTTTCCACCACTCATAATATAATTTACACATGCAAAAGTAGCTCATAAAGCCTTTTAAAATGAAAACTTTTAAGTATTAACAAGTGTTGGCCATAGGCAAGTTTCATTCCACAACTGCCATGTAAGTGAAATGTTTTTATTATAGTTTTGCATTTACATAATAATGTTTTAGAATACTTGTTACTGTTAAAAGCATCTTCTTTCTTGAAATAACTACTTATACGAGTATATTTTTATCTCTGTTAGCGTAGCACTAGTTCATAAAAGACAAATTGTTTTGTTTATATTTTTACTTAACAAAACACCAATAGGATGGAATGCTAAAGGTTCTTTTTAAATGTGATCATCACTGATCAGTTGATGTCTGTAAAATGTAACTCAAAATGAGATTTACTTAACCCACTTATCTATCAAGTCAGTTTATTGTAGGTATTGCTTAAAATATGTCTGAATGTGGCCTTTGTCATATTTTATCAGTGTATATTTGTTCCCATAAATAAATGAATTTTGCTTGATTTGAGATATACACTTTGATTGTAAGAAAACACAAACAAATGCAATAATTGTGTCACAGTTCAAATATTACCAGCAACTTACAATTTTGTATTGGCTGTACATGTAAATTGGCATTGAAATATGGATTTGTAAATTGCTATAAAGATTTTTATTCTAAATTTATATTATAACTTACTATGTATGTTTGGTCCATATACCTACTATTAATTAAGCATTAATAAAAGAATATTGAAATACTTAAAAGTTTAGTTCTTTTTTCACAAAATATTGGAATTTTTATTACTTGTGTGGATGTTTATTAGCTAAAAGAGACTAAAAGGATATTTCAGAAGATCAGAATACCTCCTACAGTGATCGATCTAGAATTATGTTACCAAGGGCAAATATTGGGCTGTGACTTAGATAGGCGATAGGCCTCAGATAAATTGTATTAGAGAAAAAAATGCGAGATATTTTATACTGTTACTAAGTGAACATGTTGTTCAGTTTTATTTCTGATCGAACATCTTTTGCTTAGTTACATCATCTCTCAGAAACTAAGTACTTATATCAGTATGAAAACTTGACCCGTAAGGTCAGCATCAATGATGTAAAATTGTTTGCTTGAGGCGCGCCTCGGACGCAATCGGTCAATGGAACTTTCAACTTTATTACAATGACCCCTGCTCGTGTTTTGATTGAATTGATTACGTCACGGTACGATCAACAGCGGAAATATTTTATATGTAGATTATTTTGCGCGGCAAAAATTGTTAGATTTTTTAGTGCTCGGTGACGTAAAAGTTTTAGTTTTTTTTTTACCTATGCTTGAACGTTGAAACCTTTTTAGGGGAACTAAAATGTGACAGCAAGTCTTTCGTCTAAATAAGTAACTAGGTATCTTTATCGCAGTCTAGCAAATGAGTAGACAGGATTTATCTGATTTGATCTCACATAGCATACACCGTATCAAGTTTCAATACGACGAACTTTGCAGAGTATAAACTAAGTAAGGTTTAAGTACAGACTGTAGCACGGCTACCCATTGTGGTTGCAATACCGCCCTTATTACATAAATAAAATCATAAGAAGTCGTTGTGTTGATGTCGACGCGATACATACCAACTATTGCGGTACTCAACATACCGATAGTAACAAAACTTTATCGAGTAACCTAGGTAACCCTACACTGCCTTCACACGGTCCAGCAAACCAAAGTGCTGACTTTGTAACTCGTGGAATCGTAGATCTTTGAATATGTAATAGTTCCTTGGTAATTCTTACTAAACAAGGCTCGTAAACTCTATTTGGCCCAATTGAGCTACCGTGACATTTAGGTACTATTTGGTCAGAGTTTCTTTAAGCAATTGCCTTTAATAATTGCAATTCATTTTTAATAGGGTTATATTTTGGTTTTGTTAGGCGATAGCCTGTGTGACCTGTACGAATAACTACCCCTCGTTATAATTGAGGGTACATATCTATCTTTCGATATAACACACAGGGTCGTCTGTTGTTTCCCCAGGAGGTTTTGACGTCATCGAACACATGATGCTGGCCACACATCATATCGTCCAATTGGCATGACGCAACCGAATGGATCAGTTGGACTTAGATCATGAAATAAAATTACATAATTAAATTGTGGGCGTGGACTCGCATGACAGCATGATGTGTGGCCAGCATTACATTTTACTTACATTCTACTCAATAACAACCACACCTCAATATCTACTAGCTTGACGACTGCTTGGGGCAGTGGTCAACAGTTCGGACTTCTAAAACCAATGGTCGCGGGTTCGATCCCCGCACAGTACAAGCACAAGCTTAAGTGTGCATGAACATATATATGTGTTTGTACGAGTACAAGTCTGGGTGTTTTCTATGTATAATATGTATTTATTTTAAAAAAAAAGTATTTAAGTAGCTATTTTTTTCCGTTGTCTAGTACCCATAACACAAGCCTCGTACCTTAATTTGGGACTAGAGAATTGGTGTGATTGTTGTGAAAAATATTTACTAGCGCACTCTTCCATAGCTTAGGTCCTTTCGTAACAGTTAGAACGTTGTCACTCTGGCCTCTACCATGAGTGAGTTAGAGGGATGTCACAGGGAAATTGAAAAATCAGGTTTTTTGTAATTTCTCTTGTGACTGGGAAGCACTCCTTTTTTGGAAGTTAGGTTACCAAGTTATTTCAGGTAGGTATTTTTTTGTTGTTTTATTAATAGCATATGTTGTGAGCTACGTATAATAAGATCCTATTGCGGCACGGGTATCAGGTTTGCAGGTAACAGCTGAGTAAATATAGGTTCTATGTCGAGTACACAATAATATAACACTTGACAACATCTTGAATTCTTAAAAGGCGGTCATAGTTTAATGACCCCTTTAAATTAAATAATACAACAACCTTGTTTGGACAATGTGCTTAGTTAGCTTAGCATAATGAAAATCACAATTGCCAATACCCAATGCCTTGATCGCACGCGCCGAGTATATGGGCGAGACAGTAAAATGTTGTCGGCCGAGACAGTATTTATTATGTAGACAGCACCTGCCAATCTGTTCACACGAAGCGAGCACTCAGCCGAGTGCAGTGTCTCGTCTCCTCGCCCATCCACATGGCTGGCACGTGTGATCAAGGCAAGGGTAAGATTCTATTATCCTTTTTTAGTTTTGGGGTGCAAAAGTATTGACTAGTTTTAGCATCCACGATCACTGGCAAGATGATGATGACGATGATTTCCTCCCCTTGTAAAGATGCAGGATCAAACTTCATATTTTTGTCAATCATTTCAGGACTAAAAATTTACTAATTAGGATTGTGCAATCATTAAAGTATTTCTTTGTTCAATGGTTCTTATGTGTTGATATATTTTATTGTTGTATAACTAGTTGCGTTTAATCACTATTTTATTTATTTGTGTTACGCCACTAATTCACTTTCTGTATTCCCACTCGGCTGACTGGTAGAGAATGCCTGAAGGCATCAAGTCTGCTAAAAATAAATAAATATATAAAGGGTGTTGTTCCATTTTTGTTTGTTGTGAATGAGGCAAAAGCCTCCTCAAAAAACAAAATACTTCAGGAGGCTTTAGTTGTTATTCAGACTGCAGCATCATCAGTCTACCCTTAAAATCTACCATATTACAATGGCATAATCAAGGCAAAGTCATTTCAAGTGCTAACTTCCTTAAAAAAATGACATTATTGACATGACAGTTATTGTCACTGCAGCCCAAGAAAATATAAATACTATGACTGCAGCATCCAATGCTTATGTTAAGGCTGAATTAACAACGAAAATCAGTAGCTTGATGTGGCGTGTCGATGTCTTCGACTGTACAGGCTACCCTTATGTTACAAAATCTACAGACAGTGTTGTTTTTAACCTAGCTATGTTCTAGGTCTACAACATTACATTATTAATAACATCTGACAGTAAGGTTGGTCACTTACCTTACACACAACCCCTCCACCAATCCGCACTGAGCCCACGTGGTGGAGTATGGCTCGCACCACCTCATAGTTGAGGTGAGGCCTGTGCCCAGCAGTGGGACTTATATAGGCTGATGAGAACAACATTACACTCTAGTGTACCTAGTCAATTTCACATGTCATGGCATTTAAAAGAAAACAAGTCACATAGCCTTAAATAATAAGTTTATTTCGCTTAATGGTGAGCGTGGTGGGCCTGGGCCGCAGCCTTCCTCATCTGTGTGAGTACGTTGCTCAGCTCTTCACGCTTCCTCTTGGCACGGATGTGTGTGCCCAAACGCCTCTTCAGGAACTTGAGTGCACGCTTATCCTTTGACACCTGGAAATAATCAAAATAAAACAATAAGCAAACAAATAAAGATTATTCATCTATGTGCTATGTTTTTGAGAATAATTAACACTAATACTAAATACGAATAAAATTGATTATAAAACTCTTACTGCATTCCAAAAAAATACTATTAGAAGTTTTATAAATGGAATTTTACACAGAGTTTTACAAATATCCTTCTTTTTATTATTATTGCTATGAGCGATCTCTCTCAGACAAGCTTGTGGTAAAGGAACAGTACTAACACAGGAATAAGTTATTCTAAAAATAGTTTCTACCACAGCCACTTATTTAGAACTTTATTGCACTAGAAAAGTTAAAAGGGTGGACTTAATGCTACAAGCATTTTCTTCGTCAACCTCAAGGTCATGCAGAAAGATGGCAATGGGTGCAGTGGTGTTGATTGTATCTGCGATGTTAGGATTTGTCTGGTAAAGGCTTCCTTACTTACATTTCTATGTCGAGCATCAAAAGATACTTAATTTTACATAGTATAAAAACCAATACATACCTTCAGCAATTCCATAGCTCTCTTCTCATACTGTGCGTGGCCAACGACCTCACGGACCAGATCGCGCACAAACTTGGAGTGCTTTGTTTGCAGCTGAAATGAAAAAACTATCTGTAAGCATCGTTTGACAACTTCAAACTCTTGTTTTTGTTAAGGGTTTGGGAGGAGCAACTTAACAATTGGAACGAAACTGAACATTACAAGGATGAAAGAAAAACATACAATGTCGTACATAAACATAACCTCAACAAATCGATTTATCCAAAAATACTTACACCCTTCAGTCTTGCGGGCCTGACTTTGATGGTTTTGTCTGTAATACCTTTCCTGCCGGCAGATATTTTGGTAGTTTTGTGGCCTTTTCGCAGGCCGACTGCGATTTCGAACCGAGGAGCCACCATGCTGAAAAAACAACACAAGCACTGTGAGAAACGAAATAAATGTTCCAAATTATTATTCTTCTCGTCTTAACACTATTTCACAAACGATCGATAGCAATAATTAACAGATTTCATAGATATTTCGAAATTATTTTATAAAAAATATTTACGTACTTTGCGGAATGACAGATCCGACCAAAGAGAACAATTCTGTTTTTTTCACTTAGTCATTTTTTAATTGTACCGTTCGTAGTTTAGCATATTTTGGCCACTACCGGTCATTTAAAAAAAACGGTATTTTAAATTAGAAACATAAAAGTTGATTACAGTCCAAACAGTATTAGTTGATGATAACAGGGGTATCGTTTTCATGCGAGTATTTCTTATTATGATCAGATAAAATCAAAAGTATTTTTAAAATTATCTTTGTCTATGGATGGTTAAGCAACTAAAACCCTGTTCGGGTACAAAAATAAAAAGCCAAATTGTCAGTGTCAATTGTCAAAATCACATGGTAAAGTGGCATGCATGTTCACAGTTTACTTTAAAACGTAGTGATTACTTGCTCTGTGGTTTACTTGTTCAGTGTTTACTATATGTAAAAAAAATGATAATTTAATTAAGAAGCAATATCTTGCTGAATGTTCATAAAATAATAATAAATAACTGATCCTGAACCTACTCTCAAAACGCTGCAGTTCTCTAAGTCGACTACTTTAAATGTATTTACAAGAAAGTTGTGGATAAACCGACCTAACCTCTAACTCTAGAAGAGATTTTAGATACTCTAAAACTATGGAAGTTGGTGCTGTAAAACAGGCATTTAACAATGAAGTAAGTTATACAGTTTCGTTATTTTTATGTTTGTTATCTTGAAGTCACTCATTAGTGGTTTTGATCTAGGCCTTATTTTTCTATCTAAAATAAACCATTTATTAATTACTTACTGCTTGGTTTTAGGATCTCACGTTACGCACACTTTATTTCGCTATCTACCTTATCAAACCAATGGTTAAATTGCTAAGTTGATTTGGTACATTTTTGATTTTAAACTAGCGACCCAGCAGATGTTGTCCTGTCCATTGTTTTCGCAATATTTCCATATTTTCTTACCGCTTAAACTAACTTAAAAATATATTTTATAACAAAATCTACATACTTGACATTGATCCATTATACAATAAAATTCAAATGTACATATTGTTATGCATCTTTTCAGCTCATACTTCTTAAGAAAAAATTGAACCAAGCAAAGATACAAATCATCCACAAACTGACTAGGAAAGCCAAAACTCTTGCCGAGAAGAAAGCACCAGACAATTTGAAAGAGAAGTTGAAAAGAAAGGCAACTGCTGCAGTGAATGAAGTCCTGATCATAAAGGTATGCTTAAATATTTTTATTTTACCATTAAATGCCCTGCTTTATTGTTTAAGAAGTGATATGTACTGTGTCACCACCTGTATCTAGTGTGGAAACAACTTTTATTTATATTAGCCGGAAATTTGATTGAAATCAGTTAAGTTAATATTAGGTTAAATGAAAATATTGAAAATATTATATATTCATTTCATGGCCTGTATCGTATTGTATTTATGTATATATATGTAGGCATATTTCTATTTCTTTTACTTTTATTAGTGTTTTGTTTCACATCCTATACTAATTTTGTATAAAAGGGAAACCTGTAATTAGCCTTACTAATAGATGTAAGTTAATTAGTTAGTTGCTAGCTATAATGTAAAATATGTAACGCAGTTGGTTTTCTTAATAAATTAAAAAAAAATATATATATATTGTTCATTTGCAAAAGTATGTAGTTACCTTAAAAATTAGTTCAACTATGTTACACCCAGTAAGGTATACCAAATACTTGACAATCAAGACATTATTATTTCACATTGTAAAATATACATATTATTTAACATATACTATAGATATAAGCAAATAAAAGGTATTTTGACATTGCAATAGCAAAGGTATACTGAGTGGAGTACATAGTCTGAGATTGTTATTTCGGAAAATCAAATGACATACCTAGTAAACTTATTTCATACCCAAAACATTGGCTTCAATTGTTTGTAACAAACTAAGTTTTATTATTGAACTCATTTGTAAAGTTTCCAAATTTGTTTGTTTACAGAAAATCAAACCAAAGGACCTTGCAAAGTTCATAGTTACACATAAAGGTGATCTCAATAGCCATTTGAACAAGCCTGATGTAGACCAAGACAAAGCATGTGCAAGGTTACTGCTCCACAAATCCCTTCAAGATAAGTACAAATCAATCAGATACATATTCTCATCAGTTCCCATTAATGACTTGTTAATGTCCAGGGAAGAGAGACGAAAATTGAAGAAAGAAGCTAAGGAAATGCAGAAAAATAAAAAGAAAGGCAAAGGAAGTAATGTTGTTAATGCAGAAGGTGAGTGGGATGTACAAGATGTTGATATGCCTATTGATTTGAATAATACTAATAGCAGTAAAGACTTATCGGCTGATGATGATAATGTAACAGATAAAGTAGATTCTGCCGAGGAAGATGAGCAAAACCATGATAATTTATCTGAAAACGAATCTGATGGTCAGGAAGTTGATGAACCTGAAAGCGATTCACCAAATGAATCAGAAAATGATAATGATTCTGAGCCTAGGGATGAAAGTCCAAATACTGTAGGTAAATTTGTAAAAGTTGACTCCCCAAAAGTAGAAAAGACTCAAGTTGATGATTCTCCTGAAAAAATATCAGATGTTAAACCAAAACTGGATGTAAAACCGAAATTTACTCAGAAAGTTGAGAAAAAGGCGAAAGATAAGAATAGACAGGATAAAAATAAGAACCTAAACGAAAAGCTCCTATCTCGAAAATTTAAGAAAGGTGTGCAAGAAATTGCTGTCCCAGAGACAAAGGTTGTTGATCCATTCTTCATCACCTCAAGTGGTGAAAACTACATGTCAGTAGTTGAACCCAGACCTCCAGATGAAATCAAAGAAGTACATAAACAGGGCAATAGAAAACTTAGAAGAGCTGTCATGTTTGGTCATGTTCCTAAAATAAAACCGAGATACAACAATTATGCTCCTGAAGGTAGATTCAATAAACCCAATGGGTACAGTAAAAATAGTTCTAGTAATTATGATGAAAATAGTTTCCACAAGTTTAACGATAATAACGATAAAAGGAAATTCACAGATAAGAGACAGAATTTTAATGGTAAAGATGATAAAAAACCTGTTGAAGAAAAACCTGAAAAATTGCATCCATCATGGGAGGCTAAGAAACGCCAGTCTGGTCTTAAACCTTTCCAAGGCAAAAAGATTGTGTTTGATGAAAGTTGATGAATGAAGTCATTTAATATTAAATATAATATTTTTATTTTAATCGACTCTTTTACTTATGTTGTTACATTATGATTAGTTTATTACACTTAGTACCTATACATATTACAGGAAAGGTTTTAGATGCAAAAACTTCATTTTGATAGAACTTAAGTAATTATTCAAATATTGACACATTATGTTGCATAGAAGTCTTATGTTTTACTAAGATGTTTAAATTTTCCGCACATAAGTCAGTTATATAATTTAGTCAAAGTGTATGTTTTAAACCCTGCGCCCCGTTTCCATATCATAGTGTTAACTGTTGATTGCTTTC
The DNA here is from genome assembly GCA_963921415.1 of Pyrausta despicata. Lineage (NCBI taxonomy): Eukaryota > Metazoa > Arthropoda > Insecta > Lepidoptera > Crambidae > Pyrausta > Pyrausta despicata. The sequence continues at coordinate 12,158,652 of OY992861.1, read as the reverse complement.
AGTAATGGTATAGCATGCACATAAAGAAATGTAGGTATTTTTGCATAATGTACCAACGGGCAGGTATCTTGAAATCTACAAGGATTAATTGAACCGCATGCCTTTGTCGTTATTAGGGATGGGATGTTGAAAATTCATAGTGGGACATCTAAATATATCAAACTCAAAGGTGACTGACTGACTGACATAGTAATCTATACGCACTACGGATAAAATTTGGTATGCAGGTAGATTTCATAACGTAGACATCCTTTAAGAAAGGATTTTGGGAAAAATCTACCCCCTAAGGGTTTAAATTAGGGGATGAAAGTTTGTATGAAATTCGGTGGAAAAAATTGAAGTACACGCGGACGGAGTCGCGGGCGGCCGTTAGTATACAATAAAAAAAAACTTTAGCGTCTTTTGTTTTAGTATGTAGCTAAATTAACAATAAGAAATATAGACTGAGACCACGAGCACGAGTAGACATTACGCAGTTACGCATTCATGATTTTTCGGTAGGAGAGAACCAGAAAAGAGACTAGTATAAGAAGAAGTTGATTGACATTCTTGCTGTGCTGTACGCCTGTGGGCATGGACTATGAAATAAATAAATTTTGTTTCTTCATCCATCTGTGTGAGCCCGGAGAGGTTACTGAGATTTAAGTTTACATCTTCTAACGTAAATTTCGCAGGAAATCTACGGATGAATGAGTGATTTGATTGGGCGGGACGTGTTTATGACCTAACGCAACATGTTACTTACATTGTCATTATGTTATCTTCAGTGACCTGGGGCAGGGTTATAATATAGGCAGAATATTCTGGGATTAAGGCTAGGTTCACAGCAAACCTGGAGACCCGTACGGTCGCGGATTGGCGCGCATGCCAGCCACCCGCTCCGCATAGAGCACTGAGCACTAAGCGTACTGAACGCACGTTTCACAGCATTGCGGGCATGACCGTACTGGTCATGCCATCCGGTCTCCCGGATAGCTGTGAAAAGTCGAAGAGTAAATTTTCTGTTAGACAGTCCCATATTTTCGAACCGGGACAACACTAGTGTTGCTATATTGCACCGTGTAATGCAGCATTCCTCACATGTGACGCGAGTTATCGCCGTCCTGCGGCCGCTGAGCGCCACCTGAATACGACCTGCGACAGGGCGACCATGACGCTGGATAATTCTGGGACAGAGGGAACATAAAACATAGGGAACAAAGAAAGATAAAAATAATTTGTTTGTCTTCACTATAGACAGTGTGAAGTTAGTGCAATAAGCGAGTCACTTTGAAATAAAGATAATACACACATAATATACACAGAACCACATAGATATACACAGATAATACATTTATAAGTCAAAAGACATCACAAACACAGAGCAGTTTGCTGTTAATTTTCAGCCCTTAAAATTAAATAGAAATTGACATAATTACACTAATGTAAATTCTATTCTATCGATGGTAGAAAAAAAACAATTTAACGACGTTTAACGGCTTTATGTCAGGCTCGTTTCACAGTCTACGTAGGTATTTTATTTCAGCTTTTCTTTCTCCGACATTTATTAGTACTCATGATCACCCTAGTCCCCCGACGTTTGCAAACACGTAGGCATGTTACTTCAATTGTAACGACCATTGGACGTGTTTTGATTAGAACATGAATTGCAATGAAATTATTTGGGTTTAATGGAGTTTGGAATGTAGAGTATCTACAGTATTAATAGCAGAGGGGTCGCAGTGTGTTGCAACCAAGGAATATATTTACTCAGGGGAGAAGAATGACAAGTCCATAGAGCAAAGACGAAGACATTTTTTTATAACGCCATCTAGTGGCCTCCCAGAATAAAACGCGGCGCGGGAACTTTTAAATACTAAATAAATACATTTTGAAAAATTGGAAGCTGCAGTTCTTTCTGTTTGCACAACGGTTGAAAATGCAAATCTCAAACCACACAAATAATGAGCATTCTCAACCATTGTACAACCAGAATTAAAACTGCAGCGTTCCTCTACAAAAAAAATCAAAAGAGGAAATAAAATGAATGGAAATTGGGTAATGTTGGGTTTTATTTCTTTTTAACAATTCAATTTATAATTTTAAAGACACTGTAATCCTCCTCCAACAACGATTTTGTTACATACACTTTTATTAATTAAATGACACCTTTTATCTTGAAACATTTCCGCAAACTTTCCTTGTAGTACGAGAGCCCACGACCAAAATTTTTGTCTCATAGCAATACGGCCAAAACTGCATCAAATCGATAGATAAGATTATCCTGAACTCGAAAATACCAATATCAGACATTTTCCGCGTAGCGTTTGATCTGACCGAATTTTCAAAATTGTCAAAGAATTTTACCGAACTGCATCATAGCAATATGTCTGATTTGCAGACTGTAGTTGAATGATAGTTTTGAGATACCGAAAACATATTTTTCAGACGATAGTGGTGTAGCGCAAACCCGTAAAATCACTTAAAAAAATTAAAAATGAGACAAAAAAAATGTCTCATAGCAATACGTCTGAAAATCTTTTTTATTAGTAAATTTTGGTTATTTGATGCGAACTAAACAATTTTCAGACGGAAATGTGAACGCATTAAATTTTGAGACCGTTTTGAAAATGTTAACAAATTTTACCGATCGGTATCATAGCAATATGTCTGAAAATTGTTGGACATGATAAAATAAGTTGTCCACATGTGCAAAAAATTTATATCAGACAAATTAAGTGTAGCACCTTTTCTATCAGACAACTTTTCGATACTCAGATATCATTTAAAAATCGTATTGAGGCATCTTGAATTTTCTGTTACAAACCAATGAATACGTTGCGACCCTGAATTTATTAGATGATAATTAACAAAGAATTTACCCGAAACCTTAACATTGAAGTTGAAGGACTGAAATAAATCGCACAAAAGGAAACTGGGATGAAGGGAAGGGAAGGGGCAGGAGCGTAACAAGCGCTGAGGCTGTTGAAATTAAATACTGATTGATTTGATAGTTTTGGTTTTATTTAAAGCACACTTGAGTAACTTTTACAAAAGAAATAAGTAATGACATCTGTCATCTGTCAAAGTACATATAATAGACAAGGGAGATTCTTGAATATCTATGAAGGCTGTAAATTTAAAAAAACATTTAACAGAGGCGTCGGCCAGGCGACTCCGAAACGTTATTTTCGTTTTTGGGAGTATATGCTACACTTAAAGTGTCTGAAAACAGGTTATTGGTAATCATGGCAGCAATACGAAAAGTTGAAATTTTTTTTATCCGTATTGCTATGATACAGGTCGGCTAAATTTGTTGACATTTTCAAAAATGCGCTCAGGCTATATGCTACGCGCAAAATGTCTGAAAACAAACTTTTTCGTAATACAATTATAAAATCTATGTACATTTTCACTATCAGACGTATTGCTATGATACCGGCTGTCTTTTTTTTTTGACACAGCAGAAATGGCCTCCCACGCAGTTGCTACACTTTCGACCGTTACTACACACCTAGTCGGGTTCAGAATCATACAATCTAACGATTTTATAGGGTTTTTGCCGTATTGCTATGAGACATGGTTTTGGTCGTGGGCTCTCGTACTATTGTTTTTGTAATCGAGCGAGACTCAATTGATAATCTATTAATTATCCAAGGCCGTTGTTGGGCTGGAGCGAAGCAAGGCAAGCGTTTACTCGTAGGAATAAAAGAGATAAGAGTAACTTTCTCACAAGACACACTTTCTCAAAAAGAGTCACTGTTTCTAAAAGAGTCAATATCTCAAACACTTGTCACAGTAAGACGGAAGAACAGAAGCTTAACTCAACGTCGCTATTGATGTTAAATGCAAACCAGAACTTAAAAATTCACAAGAAACTGAAAATCTGAGCCTGAGAGAAAACAAACACCGCCATCTTGTAATGTTAAAAAAATTAAGTGGTGTTGCCATTATAATTTTGTAAAAAATGTTTTATTTTTTCAATCGGGTAACCCACAGAATATCCCGCCTACATTGCCCTTATTTCAACGATTAGAGTCGACTGGACCTGGTTGCAACGTACTTTATCTGATTGGTTAGCGTCTTGTCAAAAAAAAAATCATTACTTAGATTGTAGATTAAAATAAATTAAGTTTTAGATTAATAGTTATTTAAAAAAGTTATAGTTAGTTTTTTTTAAGTTTTTGTTATTATTGTTTGTATAAAATTAACTCAATCAGAAAAATTTGAGACCAAATTAGGTGCTTAGATATTTAAGATTGACTGGATAGAGCGGCGGTAAAAAGTATTATATTAGGTCCTTACATATGAAATTGGCGTTTTGTCGTACTGGCCACTTTGATCACAAATTTTTCCTATTTGGTTAGGAATTCGAAATTCAAATTTATACAGCTATTTCCACATGTAGTTGTGTTTCGTAAACCGTCATTCATTTGTTTTTTTACTTATCTTTTTTCTGTTTGCATCGCTCAATTTACAAAATGGAAAATTTGAAATATCGCGTTATTTACGAGTACGAGTTCCACCGTGGCACCAGTGCTGCGGAAACGGCTCGAAGGGTTAATGATGTGTATGGCGGTTGTGTCGCAAAAAAAAAACACAGTGCGTTTTTGGTTCCAACGTTTTCGTTCTGGAAATTTCGACCTGCAAAACAAGCCCCGTGGACGGCCGGAGACCCAAGTTGATAATGAAGAATTGAAGGCTATTGTGGAAGCGGATCCATCGCAAACCACGTCCGAGTTAGCTGCAGGCTTTGGCGTTAGTGATAAAACTGTTTTAATCCACTTGAAGCAAATTGGGAAGATTAAAAAACTTGAAAGGTGGGTTCCTCACGAATTGAGTGAAGCAAACCGGCAAACGCGCGTCAACTGCTGCGTTACATTACTTGACCGGCACAATAACGAAGGGATTTTAAATCGAATCATTACCTGTGATGAAAAGTGGATTCTCTACGATAATCGGAAGCGCTCATCGCAATGGCTGGACCCTGGCAAGCCAGCCAAAGCCTGCTCCAAGCGAAAATTGACCAATAAAAAGTTACTTGTAAGCGTTTGGTGGACTAGCGCCGGTGTCGTTCATTACAGTTTTCTCAAATCTGGCCAGACGATTACGGCAGATATCTATTGTCAGCAATTGCAAACCATGATGGAAAAGCTAGTTGCTAAACAACCAAGGCTGGTCAATCGCTCTACGCCACTGCTGCTTCACGACAACGCTAGACCACACACTGCACAACAGACGGCTAGCAAATTAGAAGAACTTCAATTGGAATCTCTAAGGCATCCACCGTACTCCCCGGTCCTTGCTCCAACAGATTACCATTTTTTTCGAAATTTGGATAACTTCTTGCAAGGGAAAAAGTTCAACTCAGATGGGGCAGTCCAAGTCGCCTTCAAAGATTTTATTGATTCCCGTTCGAATGGTTTTTTTTAGTAAAGGGATCAATGAACTACCTATGAGATGGCAAAAGTGCATAGATTACAATGGCTCATACTTTGATTAAATAAATATGCTATATAAAAAAATTTCGACTTTTTGTTCCTCCCATACAAAACGCCAATTTCATAGGTAAGGACCTAATATCTAAAACAAAAAAAATATGTCTTGATAAAGTCTGGAGAATGCTATACTTGGTAGTTAAGTTCCATTTTTTGGATGAACTTATACGCACGATATGGGTTTTCAAAACCCAGGGTTGAAAATTGTATTTATATCACCGTCAACGAAATAAGTGGACAATGACATCGTTTTATTTAAAATTTGGGTTCCGCTAACCCAGGCTGATGCTAGTAGGGCTAGCATTTTACGATTTTATATAATTTTCTATGTTAATCTACTTATCCAGTTCGGAGTCTATTTGACGTCGGCATAGACAGGCGAAATCAACTGTATACGGCGCGGGAGCATCAATAATAAACTGGCGCTTCGTTTTTGCGTTCCGCAGCAAAATTGCAGGAATGGAATTTTGAATTTCAATCCATTGAAAATCCATTGAAATTCTATCGTATAGGGACAACGTGCCAGAGTCACGTGTCGCTGTACTGAATGAGTGTGGGTGACGTGACTTGAGCGTAGGTAGGTGTACAAAGACCTACTGATTTACAAGGACTTGGTAACTAATTTACTATAACAATTGTGATTCCAGATGCATCTTCTGTCTTATCGTCACAATAAGAAACATATAAAAAAGAATCTCCAATTTGGTGCAGTCGGTCTGAATTTATACGCGTACATAAATTTCGGCGATATATTTATATTGATATAGATAGACACGATAAGGAAACCCCAATTAACTTTTTCCACCTAACTGTTAGAAGTAAAAGCTTGAAGGCAAGGGCACCTTAGACGTCAGACAAAAAGACTACCGCCGTCCAAATGAACTAAGCAGGTTGTTATTACCCCGGGGTGGTCCCGGGACCACACTGTAAAATAAATAAATAAAAAAAATAAAAATCATTTATTTCGGAGAAACTTGGCTCCATAAAGATTAGTAACAATTATCTTAATACCTATGGTTAGTAATGAATAAGAAAAGTACATTCATTTATATTTTAAACTAGCTGACCCGGCGAACTTCGTACCGCCTTAGCGTTGCAATGACTGAACAATGTCATCGAATGACATTGACATTAGTTACGCGCGTTATTTAAAATATGCAAAATTAAATGTATTTTTCAATATTTCTGAGAGATTTTCTTAATATTTTTTTCCGTAAAACCTTCTCCTAATAATAACAAATACAACAAAAAAAGAATTAGTGAAATCGGTCCAGCCATTCACGCGTGATGCCGTGATCAAGGGAAACGGGTTTCATTTATATATATATATATATATATATAGATTCTGAGTGGTCTATTTCCGCACACACAAAACCTGCAACTCGGAGTGCCTCCTAAAGATAGGTGCATCCATCCTACTTCCTATCATCTTCAGGATCTCGTTCCCGCTTTTTATCACTCTGGAGACGATGGAGAGTGTCTTTTGCGCATGATTGCAAAAAAGTCATCCACAGCAGCGACTGCAAATATGTTTGATGCGCTGCAGAAACGCGGAAGCCGCAATAAGACCCTGAAGATGTTATTATACTGGACTCGCAAGGCACTATACGATCTCAGCGTGAAGTTGGACCACAGGCCGCAGGTGTAGAAACTCTGGCAGTATGCTCTGAAAAGCGTGATTTTGACATCCATACTACACCGCTTAAACCTATGAGCCAACATGTTACCTCTGACCGACAGTGCCCTGCATTCCCTCCCAATGTCCTTCTCGTCCTTCAGGGACTCTGTCACAATGTGGCCTAGATACTTAAACTGAGTGACACGTCTAAGAGGTACTCCGTTTAATTGAATTGGAGGCACATTTGCCGGTTCTCTCAATTTACCCTTAAACAATAGGAACTCACTTTTTCTTTCATTGTACCTCAACCCATACTCTACAGCATAGGCCTCACAGCGGCTCAACAGTATTCTTAGTCCACTGATAGAGGGGCTAAGCAACACCATGTCATCAGCGTAACTGATGTTATTGACACTTATATTATCAATACGACATCCAACCTGGGTATTGCTCAGCTCCTCTATCAGGGCATTTACATACAGGTTAAATAATCTGGGTGAGGTCAATCCCCCCTGTCTGACTTCACAATTTAGGACATACTCATCAGATTAAGCATTTGCCCATCATACAATATTTTTTTGACTAGCATACCAATACGAGAACATATTAACTACCTCCGGAGATATGCCTGCATCCCTCATTTTATTCCATAGATTATAATAGGACACAAGATCAAATGCTATTGACAATTCTAGAAAGCAGGCATACACCGGAGTGTCTCTCCTGATCTAATAGTCAACAGTATACTTAAGGGACCAGATAGCACTCAGATCGACATGCCCGGCCTAAAACCAAATTGAGAATCATGCAGTTGAATCCGGTCACTCAGATAGACATCTAGGATTCTGTCCAGTACTTTAGCAATAACAGTTGCCAGAGAAATCGGTCTATAATTGGTTTTGTCAGACGTATCACCTGCACGATTCTTTACAAGAGGTACCACTACAGTCTTCATTAGACTAGGTAGCAAGTAGGAGTGTCTCATGCAAAAAGTAAAAAGTAATGCCAAAACTCTACTAATGTGAGGCCCTGCATGTCTCAGGTGCTCAATGCTGAGTCCGTCATGCCCAGGAGACTTGCCTCTTTTCATTTTATTGATAGTTGTTCTAACCTCCTTGGCAGTAATACCAATAGGTTGCTCCACATGACACGTCGACTCAGCATTGAACACCCTCAACTCTGGCAAGGATGACTTAACCAGAAACTGGTCTTTAAAAATATTTGCAATACTTTTTGGGTCACCCTCTATGCTAGAGGGTAATTCAATCCTACCCTCAAGCCCCTTAGTAGTTTTCCAAAACTTATTAAACTGTTTAGACGAATGCTGTGACGCAAGTCTATCCATTCTATTTGGTCTTGATTTTGTTGACAATACCTAAGTTTTGACTTGAATATTTTACGATTATTTTACTACACTGTGACGCAAACATTGGCACAAAAACTTATCACCCTAGTGGACCTAGAAAAAACCGCAGGCCTCAACGTTGATTGGTGCCTTGTTGGAGCTACTAACCAATAGCGTTCGAATTCGGGCCAACTTTTCACATAACGTGAGAGTGTAGCCGGCTTCAAAGTGTTAGCTTTTCCAATTCTTTTTTTTTTGAAACTCAAAAGCTCTCGACATTAAAATTGACAACCCTGACCTTTAACGCAAACCGCATCGATTGCGGCTAGCGTCCGGTGGCGGTTTGCGTTCGGTGCCCGTGTCCTATGTATGATTTAATTATTTGTCCCAATTTGATACTGGAGCATTTTGGGATAGTCTCTCTCTAGTGGCTATTGATCGAACGGCACTAGACTGTGCTTTGAAATTTATGGTTATAAAATACAAAGCTAATACACAGTTACTGGAAGAATAAGAAAGGCATAAAAATGAAATGCCTAGAGTTCAGACTTATTTAAACCAAATAATATCCAAGCAAACTAAGTTTATTTAAACCATATGAGTAGGTACTATAATATACTCTTTCATATTATCTCTTCTAGTTATATGACATCTCCAAGGTTCAGGGTCCTTATTACGACTTAGCTTTCCGCTTAATGGCGATGATTAGCAGCGCATCCCCTTGTATAGTTTCAGTTGAGGTTAATATCTTGGTTTCTGAGGACACCTCAGGAATGTTCTATTATCTCATCACCCAGCCAACGTTTGTATACAAACAATGTTCGTAACCAACCACCATCGCGCTCGGTATTATGTTACGTATTTGCTCAACATGCAATAACTAGCACTGAGATTTCGTGTGACATACGAGGTAACTTATCACATCCACATAATCGCGCTATCCGTCACTAGATCCAATATGGCGGCCATAAATCGCTTCAAGTCATCTGTTAAGTGCAACTCTGGTATGCAATTAAGCATTCCGTGTTGAATCAACGCTGACACAATTAATAGCGGGTTGTCAGCGGGTGTCCAAAATACTAGAATGTCAATCCACTACATTCTGATAGGTCGCGATCTTTCACAAAATCTGTGTTGGTATTACCTAGAAGCTCTGAACCACATAACAAAATTAAGTGAGCAACGGAAATTGCTGTGATTACATAATGAGTAATCCGTATGCATTTAATAGTTTTGTAATATCTTAATATTAGTTCACCAACGTTGTTAGATTGGTATTTATATTTGGCTTTATCGTTTAACATCTCGCGAGATTGCGACCAATTGCATGGTTTATTAAAAAAATAATGAATACTCATAATCATGAGTTTGATAACCGTCGCTATACCTACACAATTTGCTAGTACACTAGGCTTCTTTCAGCTTTGCAAATAGAAGTCACTTTGACATCTTAGGAGGGTCAGAAAATGTGTCCTACATATTTTCAAACCCTGGTCACTCTACTCGCAGTTAGGGATTCCGTGTGTGGAGTGGCGGAGTGCGTGAAGTCGGTGCGGTGATTCGTTTGTGGTTGCGTTTCCATGATGAGGTTCAGGTTATGTGGTTTTACTTGACACGGCGTTAGGAGGTCACTAGTCAGGTTCCAAAATGTGCAAGATATGTATTTTAAACCGACGCGCCGCGCGAACACCAGGCTTCGTTCACACGGCATTGTCCTGCATGATTTTAACACGTTTGTATTAGCTCGGGCTGTATGTATACATATATATGTATGTATGTAAACTGAAACATTGAGCTCAATTTTCACCAACTTCCAGAAATCGGATTAATTTGAAACTTGGCACACGTATTAAGTAAGTAGGTACCGATGACAATGCAATAACTTGATAAGAGTTTTCCATTATCCTTATAAACTTAAAAAAACTAATTTAAATAATAGTGTGAAAAATTAAACAAACACGAAATTTATACTACATACAGTAGAGTAAAAATCGTGGGGTGCTTGGTTGGATATATTACAATCATTCTATTATTTGCTACTAAAAATAATAGTATAAAAAACTAAAAAAACACGCTTTTATTGCTAACTATAAGAGGGAAAATAATTTCTGAGTACACGGAATTTATATTACAGTAGAGTAAAAAGCGTGGGGTGCACTTTATGACGTTTTCATACTTTTATACGTGCCAATAATAGGATGATTTTCCCATACTACTATACGAAGCACCCCACGCTTTTTACTCTACTGTAATATAAATTCCGTGTACTCAGAAATTATTTTATCTTTTTTAGTTAGCAATAAAGGCGTGTTTTTTTAGTTTTTTAAACTATTATTTATTTATTTTATTTTAGTTAAATCTCCAAATTATTGCATTGTCATTGGTACTTAATCACAGATTACTAAATAGTTACTACACTTAATGTGTTAGTTAATAGTGACATCTATTGGCAAAATACAGAGCTTCTAGTGCAAATCAATTGTATCAGTTAAAACTCCATAGCATTAGCAGCGACATCTAATGATTGCTATCGAAACTAACTAGCTAAGCGAACGCTACTAGATACTTTCGTAATATTTGTGAAAGAGATGGCGCCCTATTATTTATTTTATTTTTTTTAGTTAAATCTCCAAATTATTGCATTGTCATTGGTACTTAATCACAGATTACTAAATAGTTACTACACTTAATGTGTTAGTTAATAGTGACATCTATTGGCAACATACAGAGCTTCTAGTGCAAATCAATTGCATCAGTTAAAACTGCATAGCATTAGCAGCGACATCTAATGATTGCTATCGAAACTAACTAGCTAAGCGAACGCTACTAGATACTTTCGTAATATTTGTGAAAGAGATGGCGCCGTGCGGAAAATGTAAGAAGGCGATTTCAGCAATATTAAAATAAATTTTATTTTTTTAGTTAATAAGGATAATCGAAAACTCTTATCAAATTATTGCATTGTCATCGGTCCTTGACCCCTGTGCAAATTTCCATGTTAATCAGACTCCTAGAAGTAGGTGAAAATGAAGTGCAACGATTCCGTTACATACATACATAGTTACATACAGGTCAAGCTAATAATAATAATAATAAAAAAGCGTGTTAAAAAGCGTGTTAAAAAGAGAACTATGAAAACGTCATAAAGTGCACCCCACGCTTTTTACTCTACTGTAATATAAATTCTTTGTATTATTTTCTCTTTTTTAGTTAGTAATAAAAGTGTGTTTTTTTAGTTTCTTAGGCTATTATTTTTTTAGACTTAGATATAATCTTTGACACACCGTCTGTTATTGGATTGACTTATCCCATAGTCGATGTTAATATTTTTCCCGAAGTTTATCTAAAAAACTTTTATTTTTAATAGGATAGACATACTATGTTTTAGTTGAACATAGATACATTTTGGCGTTTCATATTTATTTAAATAGTTCAACTTTATATTGACTATCCTAAATAAAATCCCATTTATATGTACTAAGGTTGTGTACTGTCAGCGTTAATAACCCAATAATACGATACAACTACGGGGACATAATACCGCCGTGGGAACGCACGGGTCAGCAATCACATAATGCATGAGCCGTATGCATTGCTGCACCGAAAATTGCATAGAAATTGGCCCAAAGGTCCTACTCCGTGACATTTTGTACATAGTTTGGGTTTATTTTATTTCTTAGTACATAACGTTACCGACGTGACCGAGATGCTTGTAGCGCAGTGGTGGCAGCGTTTTTGTAGTGATACCAAAAAATAAGCAACCAAGGTAGGTACTACACAACCAAACTGAATGTGGCGACCTCTACCGTTCGCCATCACAAACGCAAGCCTAACGGTGCAGGCAAGAACGACAGCGACCGCTAATAGTGCTCTAAAGGCTAGATCGCGCTGTTCGCCTAGTACCGCACATGAACCGCGGCGTATATGATTTGGATCCAGAATAATATAGATAGACTAATCATGACAGAATCATGACCATAACACCAAGTCAGTAGGAAGCGCTTCCTTTAGCTTCCTAACTCTAAATACGTTGCGCCAAATGAACATTTAATAATGTTACCTAAGCACAGGGTGTAACATCGCCAACTTCCCGTCTCCGAGCTGTTTCTGAGAAATTAGTGACAGAAAATCTCAGAAACGCAGGACCTCTCGGGTTTAAGGCAGAAAATTCGCCACTACACCAACGGGTAGGACAGGACGGGTAGGTACATCAACACTGGAAAAAGACCTCAGGAACATAATCATCATGTCCTCAAGTGCGATAGAGAGGGGCTAGCTAGCCTTCGAAATAACGGACATCGGCTTACAGAGTGGGACATCTGCACTGTACAGTATCGAGATGGTGACGCAAGCCTGGGTGTAAGTATACCCTAGTACCTACTTCATTTTGATCTTACATTTACAGTAGTTTACACATCGAAACCTTAGTACGTAGTTTTTATTATGCTAGAATTTATTATACTGCATTGCATCGAATTATTTAAACTAAGATCAAACATCGGGTAGGACTACCTACCATCTTAAATCAAGAAGTTATCTTTCGATTCTTAACGTATCCATCACGTGATAGAATAGATAGAGCGAGCTCGTTTAGGCTCAGGCCAAAACTGCCGCATACTATTGCTGCGACTGTCGGCTATTGCGACGCGGCGATTGGTAGACTTGTGGTCAGAAGCGAGTGGCGACGACAAAATGGCGCCGATATGACCTGAGCCTTATAGTTTATGAAGAATATTTTTCACAATGTTTAATTAACTAGGCAACACTTACGTTCTTGGTTGAGTTGAGTGAGAACCGGAATATAGTTGATGGACTCAGGCGTTACTTTGCGGAAATCCATGACTAAAGCTGAAAAAGAGGATTATTTTGCTTTGGCAAGCGACTTGTCGCTCGTCTGTCGAAGCGACAACATCTCCTAAGGATACCACGTGTAGTGGCGAAAGGCGTCGAGTGTTTTGTTGGTGTCAGTGTTGTAATTGCATGTGCATATTCTGTGTCACGTTGTAAGTTGTAGGTGTTGTAAGTCCTGCGACTTCCAGCTCTAGCTTTTTCAGGTGATTATAGTTGGATGTAATTTGGTTCCAGCGCTGGCGTCGTTTAGTGGAAATTTAAAGAAAAATAATCCTCTTTTTCAGCTTGAGAAGAAGCTAAATTAGTTATCTTAGTACATGTGGGCACGGCTGTGGGCCTTACTTTCAACGTTTCATTCGTATTTTCGGGTCTAGCCGGCGTACGATGAAGCTTAAGAGTGACTCTAAGGATGGCTTCATTCGAAACTACGGACTAAGGCTTGGAGATAAAAGGACATTGTCCCTTGAACAAGTACCCTTTCACAATAGGTGTAACGGATAGTAGCCCTCTGTGCAAGGGATGCATGGAGGCGGATGAAACGCCACGTCACGTGCTCGTGCAGTGCCGAGCTGCGGCCTAACCACGGACACTCCTACTTCATTCGCCAGCAACAATCCCGGAGACCTGTGGTAATTCAGCAAGCTGCGTCCTTTCTGGGAAATTCTGGTCTGGTTGGATTAAAAAGCGAACAGAAAGTAGCACAATGCCAAATAAGTGCGGAAATAGAACAGCTTAACTAACAAACTAACTTAGCAGACGACCGCTTGGTGCAGTGGTCCATAGGTCGGATTTCTAAAACCAAGGGTCGCGGGTTCGATCCCCGCACAGTACAAGCATAAGTGTGCATGAACATGTGTGTTTGTACTGGTCTGGGTGTTTTCTATGTATAATATGTATTTATTTAAAAAAAAAGTATTTAAGTATGTTTATCCGTTGTCTAGTACCCATAACACAAGCCTCGTAGCTTAATTTGGGACTAGAGAATTGGTGTGATTGTTGTGAAATATTTATTTATTTATTTTGTTTAGAGAGTAGGTGGCATGCACATCTTGATGTTGCAGTAAAAAAACGCTCACGTTCGCTTTTTTAGTGTAGTGTAGGATCTAGCTAGATAGAGTGACATATTAATTAATTTAAAAAAAAAACATCTCGTGTGCCAGGGTTGTTTGTAATTTGCGATAAAAACGTGATCCCATTCCGTTAGACGAGACTATGCAGTACATGACTATAAATAAAATAATAAAAAAACACATGAGGAAGTTTTTAGCATTTCAGAGAGTTATTTTTAATTGGGTTTTGGAACGTGGCAGATATTAAAGAGGGACAAGTAATTTTCTAAAAGATTTTCATAAAGATAGAATTTTTCTAAAAGATTCATTCAGTAAACTGACACACCCTTCAAAATTAATGAGCTCAAATAAATATTGATACAAAACTAAGTAATTGAAAACATTGAAAGATAGTTGAGTTAACTATTTTTAAAGATAGACAGCCATACACAAATCACAACGACCACTTTGGTGTAATGGTTGACTGTTAGACCAAGAGGTCGCAGTTGCGATCCCCGCACTGCACTGCACATTTGTGTGCATGAACATGTCTGTTTGTACTGGTCTGGGTGTTATATGTATATATTTAAGTTTCTTTGTAATATCACTGTTGATTCTGATTTCCGTAACACAAGTGCTTTAGCAAGTTACCACAGAGTCAGAAAATATGTGTTTAAAAAAAAACTCTAGCCCATTTAGGCCTTTCTGCCAGAGCAAATGGGACCAAACTTTTTGTATGTTAAATAGCCTTTTCGCTCGCTCAAAGACATTAATCTACAACTAAATGCTCGCAATCGAAGCTAATAAAACTGACATCAGACTATTTGAAAGCCTATGTTAACTCGACATCTAAGTTGAGGATAAGGGATGCCCAAAATTTCATTTGGTATCGATATTACCAGGTATTTTTGTTTTATCGCATTCAATAAAACAATAAATTATTCGCTGGGTGTCAAAAGCACTCGTTTGATGGGAAAAGAGAAAACAAATCTTCTTAGAAAAGAATTTCATCGTGAGCGTTAGACTTTTCGGAAAAGAGGTGATAATCATGATATACAGGGTGTAAAAAAAACCTTAACGAAGCCGAATACCACATATTTTACCAATTGTTACGATCATTTTTTTTCCTTTACACCAAACCTGGGAAGTTAACGGTTACTGAGATATTGATGGTTAAATTTTGAAAAAAAAATTGATGATTTTTACAGAAATGACTTCTGTCCGTTAAAACTGAACTTTTTTTCCAAAGAAACATGATTCAAATTTTCACTAGTTCTTTCATAAAAAGCCTCTAAATGGCACACTCCGCAATGAACAGCGCACATTCGGACTGAACCGCGTCGCGGCGGCGTAAAGCAACACGCCCCGCGGTGACTTTTCCGCGTGCGCGCTGTACATTGCGGGTTAGAATTAAATTATTTTTTTTGATGTGAAAAATTAAAGTTGTTTCCCAGCCAAAATTTCTTTTTTATACGATTTGGTTTGATGTACTGAACGCGTGGTTGACGGCTTCGTTAAGGTTTTTTATACACCCTGTATTTAAACAGCAATGGTCTAGTGTTTATTTATGTAGGTCAAACTACCTAGAGCTTTATATCGAGTACCAGTTAAAGGTATTTATCTGTTTTAAAAAAAAGTAATGGCTTGTACCATTTCATATTAAAAGTTAATCATTGCGTTATCTTATGTTTACCTAAGTAAGTTTGCAACAAAAATGAGTTGCTTGATGTGGTGTCGTGTGTCAAGCAATTGCTTGACTAACACTTTTTATCGTTAGTAATAAAATATTGGACAACACTTCTGTGGACGAGACAAAAACGGTTTCAGGGTCAAAGGGCAGCCTTGTTGGAAGCAAAAACTGTTTTGTGGTTCTTGTTACGGCAAGCATATCCTGAACCCCGAGACAAAATCACAGATGTGTTTTTATCCTGATTTTCAGGCTTTACAATAGGTACTTTGGAAAAAATCGTTACCAAGGAAAATAATCGGGGGGGTTTTCCTTTCCCACATTGTGCATTTTTGAAATTAAAAAAAAAAACTGAATGTGCACTAGAAAAATCCTATTTTATTATCACGAATAGTTCCTTATATTTATCATACAAGCTTAACACATAACAATAAGCAGTATCTATAATATGATTGTACTTTAATTTTTAGTTGGTTTATTTTGTAATACAAAAAGTAAGTACCTAAAGATCTTTGGTATGTACCTCTAACTTACGTCATTTAATAGGTTTAAGTTATTTTGCTTATCGCAATACCGGGATTGCTTTTTTTGCTTGCGTTATTTCTTTGTTATTAGTTAAAATCTAAGGACATTTAATTTATTTGTCGGACATGTCACATACAAATTAGGTATGGAAGTATATTCCTACATAGACACGTAACACCCTAATTTTATTCAATAAACTATACTCGTACCTACTTAATGTACTCGAAAATGTAATTCGAGGTTAACTTCTAATCACAAGCCTTGTCAAATTGATAGCTTTTCCATATTTTAATTTTTGTTGTCATAGTAAACATCGTTACTTATTATAACTCACTTAACCTTTTAAGAAGTCTTAAATCTGTCGACTGACTGACAATATTACACTGATCATAGACAAGAGAGATGTTAACGATTCCATAACGATCAACGAAATCCCTTCTATAATTTTAAAATTGTGACACGACAATAATGAATGATTTATGTCATTTTTCGATCTAATATTCGACATGTAGAAGAACATTTAAATTAGTGCCAAAAACTTCTTGGCAACATCGAAGTTTCAGATATCGTTGGTTTGTATGCAATTTCGTTTATCGCTAAAGAATCGCTAATTATTATGCTCATTGTATGGGGGTCAAGACGTTGCACCATCGCAATGGCATATACACGATTTTGTAATGCTACCTACTTATTTAACATTATAAACTGGTCTTGGTCACATTCTTATCTGTGTCTTGAGATTCTTCTAAGTTTTCTGTAGGCTTTTTTCTATCTTGATCTTGTGCTTCTTTCAGTGAGTCGGGAAGTTTCATATTGTTCGTCTCTGGTAGAGTCAGCACGAGAAATGCGGATATTCCCGCCATGATACCGAAGAGTGTTGTCGGAAAGTAGACATAGTACCTCGCCTGTGGAAAAGATAAAATAAATTATGTTAAATAGGTAAATATTAAAATACCTCCAACAAAAAACCCCAAAATTAGTCAAGAAAAAAGCTAGTGAGTTTCAATGGCTGGACGAATTTTGACCAACTATAGCTAAGAACCAACGTGGCTAAATTCTCTTTCGAATAAAAGAAACCACATTGAAATTGGTCAATCCGTTCGGGAGTTACGATGCCAGTGACAGACAAAGAAACATACAAACAGACGTAGGGGTCGAACTTATAATACTCCTCTTTCTTGTCAAGGTTTAAAAACACGCAAAACAAAAAAATAAACTATGTTTGGGTACAACTGAATATGACAGCATACTTTTATCTGTTCAATAGCTATATTGAGGCTCAAAGTACCTAAGTGTGTGTAAACCAAAAGTATTTTTGACTCTGAGTGGAAAGCTTTTACACTTTACAATACAAAGTCATATTAAGTTCGCAATGACATTAGCAAACGATTCGTAAATTATAAAAAAAGAACAATTCAAATAAATATCCTACAAATTGTGTCAAATAATCGCGTTACGCTTACAACTTCATGCTCTATGACGTCTTCATTTTCCTCATATCGATTTTCAGCAACAAAAACCGTCTTATGATGAGGAAAAGACCACCAAAATTCCGCAGTTGTGATTTCACCAATAACTAAACGATATAGTTCTGATGTACAATGTCTTTCATCCACAAGTTGACATACTTTTGTATATCGAGAGTATGCCAAAATAATCGCCAAAAAACCTTTAACAAGTCAAACTTAAAGATTAAAGAAAAAAATTGAAAACTGAGATATGATGCAATTTAGTGTTTAATCTTAAACATCATATCTCAGTTGATATGCGTTCAATTTACGTTCTGTTTGATCAAGATAAAGCTTATTAAATTGTCTACTGAAAAAAAAGTTTATTGCAACACTTGCAGGATTTTTCATTCTAGTATGTATTGCACTTAACAAAAAAAAAGTTTTTTGACCCTTTTTGATATTAACTAATATTCTACAGATAGTGTGTCCCAAATTTATATGAGACACTTATCGAAAAAATCACCATCTCATCATACAAAAAATTGTGAATTTGCAGAACGGAAAGGATTTGTTCATAGTCTTTCACTTAATAGGCCATTAGGCTCTGGAATGCTCTTCCCGAAAATTAAAACAGGCTCCCAGCTTAATTTATTATTAAGCCAACTATCATTCAAGATACTCATTAGCACCTACTTTCTTACTTTATCGCATCCGTCATTCTCATTATAGACCTTTCTTTAACAGTTCGTCTTATTTATTTAGTGTATATTAGTATAATGATGTGTATTTATAAATATGAATTCTTATATAAATTTATTGTATATTTTATATTTCATCTCATGTGTCATATTATTAATATTATTATTTTTGTGTTTTCTCTTTTATTTATTTTGTCGCATCGTCCACTAATAATTTCTGCTTAGCCCAAAGGTATGACTGGTAGAGAACGTCCTACGGCGTTAAGTCCACCTTTTGTTCATAGTTTTGTTGTGCAATAAAGCTTAAATAAATAAATGTCAACCTGTGGATGAAAGACATTGTATAATAAGGAAATTCAAACACTCACCAACAAAGGAGTGAGTGGAGCGACAGTGGATCCGATCCTTCCAATAGTTGAGCATATGGCAAGCAATGTCGTCCTGTAGTTAGTCGGGAATACTTCGGCCGCGAAAACGTATAGTGAATTGTATGCGAGTGTGATGAAAAACTTGCCACCGAGGTAGAAGAATATCGACCAGTTGCCGGCTGGAAAAAAGAAAAAGAAAAACGTTAAGAAGTTTTGCGACTTGAAATTTTGAATTTTAAACCCATTATTAAGAATCTAAAAGTGCCGTTTGCAATTATGTTTTTGACGTGACAACGTCTTATAATTCGATGGAGCCGGCTGCACGCACCAAAAACATGACGCATGCGGCGTTACCTCGCTCTAAGGCGTTCCATTCAATGTGCAAGCGAGAGCGCGGAACGAGGGACAAAGAGGCAACGTGACAAAAACTATCGACAGTAACGACTTTACAGACAGCCGATTTCTTTTAAAATTTGGTTTGTTCTTGAGCCAAAACTAAGCCCAACGAGGCGAAGACTGAGTCTACGATGGAGCGAGCTCGCCCAGAAGATGCTTGTTCACTCTAGCTTTGAAAATTCCTACGTTGTAACTGCAGGGAGACACTGACGCAGGCAGTGAGTTCCACTCTTTTGCAGTACGCATCAGGAATGTAGATGAGAAGCGCTTAGTTCGTATGTGGAACACAAACACAGTATGGAAGGTATCCCGCGGTACATCTGGTGGTCCGATTTGCTTAGGGTTTCGTACATGCTCAAAATTCGTACGTCTATCGCCAGGCTGTATTTCATGATTCGTTATAGATAGCTTAGTACATATCAAGCAAGCTACTCATTTTCGTTGCTAAATCTACTCGTATTACTTAAGTATAAAATTCTGCAATAATTGAGTTGACGTATGGCCGTGCGTACTTAAGAAATTTTGTCTTGGAGATAGACGGTAAATATTATGAGATCCAACGAACTCAAATATCTAATAAGACGAAGCCACACTACATACTCTTGCAAAATCATTATCGAAAATATTTGCGTACCGTCAACCGTGTTAAAATTTGGTGGTTGCTTTACTCATTAGCCGATGCGTCAGGGACTAATTCGACACATTGCTTTATTTGCAAAAAATATTTTTAACATGTGGAAGATAATACTCTTTACATTGTGATCTCTGAACAAGTCAGCTGTGAAACTTAGAATAACGACCTTGATAACGTCAAAAGTGAAACGGTGAAACTACATTGGCACAATATGATTGATTTGGATAAAAACGTTTGGCTACAAAAATACTGCTGGTACTTTTAACATCGTAAGTAAACAAACCAAAAAATTGGTTGCCTGTAAAGTCGGTATACGGGCGAAAGTTATACGTGACAACGACTTTGAGTGGTAAAATAATTTTAATGTGAATATTCATTCGTATAACATGAACCGGTGTGTATGCCTATCTCTCTCACTCTCTCTCTCTCGCTCTGTCTCTCTCGCTCTTAGGCGGGTTAACTGTGCTCGAGTGGAAGGGACGCGTGCCTTTCACTTTTTATGTCTGTCTCACTCGCTCTTAGGCGGGCTAACCATGCCCGAGTCGAAGGGACGCGTGCCTCAAACTCACTCTCATTGTGAGCGCGGAACGTGAGCGGAGCGTAACGCAGTTTCTTGACGTGTCACCTGGCAAACCAATTTATAAGACGTTGTCACGTCAAAAACTTACGCATTAAACTGTATTTTAGGGCTATTAAACGTTATTATACTTAGTTTACTTTAACATTGAGGGATAACGAATATAAATAAGATGTATTGAAGATAATAAGCCAGTGAAGATTTTCTTACCTGGAATGAACCCGTAGTTGATCAAAATAAGTCCCGTTAGGAAAAATGCTATCGATATCACTTTCTTCCTTCCAAATCTATCCAAGAATATTAACTTGCACACATTCGCTGGTGCCTCCACGACAATCACTACGATGTAGTTCAAGTAACTATTCCCTGACAGTTCTATTGCATTGATGGACAGACCATAGTAGACCAAAGTAGACGCTGTCCAGAGGAATGAGCAGATGAAGAGTCTCTTCCATATCATATGTGACGTTAGCAACTGCTTAAAAGCTGACTGGTTCGTTTCAATAGACTCGGTCTTTCTTGCGTCTCTCTGCCTCATCGCTTGCTTTTCCACCTGAAAAATGTAAAAAAAGAAAAATGAATAGTCTTTAATCTATCTTGGATACATACATCATATTAGATATCTCTTTATTACACACTACAAAATAATGCAAAAATCAACAAACACAGAAATATGTACAATTAAGGCGGTTTTATCGCTAAGAGAGATCTCTTCCAGACAACCTTCGGGGTAAGGATATTGTCATAGATAATATAACTTGTGAACGTTATATTTGAAATAGGTATTAGGAAAATATCTCCTTATTTTTGGGCTCTACTATTTACCTGATCGTAGTATTCCTTCGGTATGCTGACATTGTTGAACCTTTCAGACCTGCTCAAGACTTTCAAGCCTTCCTCGTACTTCCCCTTGCTGAAGTACCATCGGAAACTCTCGGACAGCATCCAGAGGTATGTGAAAACGAAGACTGAAGGTGTGTAGATGACAAAGAGCAGGTATCGCCAGTTCTTGAGCCAGTAAGCGAGAAGTGTGACGGTAACGCCTCCAAGGATGAACATGGTGTTGAAGAGGAGACTGGCGAAGACCCTGCCTTTCGGGCCGACCAGTTCCAACGCTGAAAAGGAAATTGGTGTGTCAATTAGTTTGAAATTGTTGTTGGTTAGAATTTTACTAAGATTTTCAAAGGGTCAATCAATGCCTGAATATTACCTATTCAGGCATTGATTGAATGCTAAAAAGTTGTACATCCTACAAAAATATATTGTAATTTGTTCAAATCCATCCTATTCAAAAGGACCTAACCAATATGATTGTACAAAATCTCCATTCCTCTTCAGTGAACAATCCTATTGGTTAATATTTCTCCGCTCCGCTGCCTCGCTCCTCGCTCGTGGACAGGTGGCACCCTGATTATTTTTTACCGCTACGGCACTCTTCTTCGCCGTGTCTCGCTAACAGCGTGTCAACCAATAGGCTAGATCACACCACCAATCGTTGACAATATACTCTTTAGTATCTGTCAAAACGGTCTGCCTCCATAGATTTTGTATGGGAATACAAAACCGTGACGTCACGGTTGTGTATCAGAAATCGGAGTCAATTGACCGAATATTTATTGAATTTTGTGTGTTCAAAAATTGGTTTTTACAGCTTTTTGGAGATAACTTCAAAGGGGCTATGTTTTTTAAACGCCATGGTCTTGAAGATATTTAAAATAGTTGTCATCATTGTCTATTGCATTGACTGCGTTTAAGTTAGGCAGAAATAAACGTATTATAAAATTTTGTAACTTTTCTCGTAAAAGAGAAGGATAAAGAAAAAACCATTATGTAGTCATTAGGTCAGCCCATGGACACAGAGATGTCAAAAGTGCCTAAAACAACGCCAGGAAATGATTTTCTGACAACAAAAACTATAATTAGCGATCAAACAATGCTTTAGTTAATCAACCGTTTAATGAAGGTCATACCGAATTAGTTGCATCATTTGAAATCATAAACAATTCAATATTAGTACAGTTCTATAATATGAATACCTATTTACATAAAGCGAAAGGCTTGGCCGAAAGGTCAATAAATCACGCACTTAAGAAATCTGAGAAAGTATAAGTGCTAGATGTTTCAAATTCTATATAAGGATTCGTTTTGGGACGTAAATGCTATGACGGGATTGACAAATCAGCAGTTTTTTGCCAAAAACTTGGATGTTAAATTAAAACACACTCAAGAAAAATGGACTGCCACAGGCGGAACTCGAACCCACACCTCCCGCAAGCCGGGCAATTGGTGTGTTTTTGTTTCACATTGTAAAGAAATTTGCATTGTTAATGCTTAAAAAATAAAGTGACTCAATAAAAACTTGGATTTTGTGATATCGCTCTTAACAATACGATTAAATAGATGGACGTTAGCGTTAAGAGTGTTCGGTACGATGTCTATTAAAGCTATATGCACTACTATGATCAATTTTCCGTCATACTCAAATTCCTTACTTAATTGATGCTATTTCTATGCTATTAAGTTGTCCAAGTCAATAAACGAACGGTGAATGGCGTAGTATTTTGTAAGACGAAATATCAGTATGTATTCTCAGGGCTATAATATTATATAGTACTAGTAATGGACCAAGAAAACACAAATGTAGGATATCTTTTAATCTTTTATATAATATAATATATAATACTATTACTATTCTATAAAATATAACACTAGAAAGTTCGATAATCATTTCTGGTTTGAGGTAATTATAGCTGTGTAAAAAATAAAGTCACGTTGGTTTGAATTAACACTGTAATTTTGTTTTGCAAACTTTGATAGACGTGTGTTGTCGTTACTTCTATGATTTCTTAGTTCTCTTGTTTTAGCACCGTAAATTAAGTGAAGGGAATATTAGGACGCAAAAAATCAACTCCTATTTATATGATATTAATTTGAAGGCAAGCCGATTTATGAACTATAAATAATACAGAAGTGCGTATATAACAATGTTGATTATACTCGTATTGAGTTTCATATTGACCTCTATTTTTTAAGTATATGCCTAAAAAAATAATGTGCCAGTGTTCCGCGTACACTGACCTCAAGGACAAAAATATTGTTGTTTTTTTATTAATAAGGAAGCTTCATTTATAAATCAATCAAATATGTGTACGTATGTCAAGGAGTCGTAGTACATTTTCTTTATAAAAAGTTGTTGTTGCTTTTGCTAATTATTGGATCGCTACGCATGTTAGGTATTTATAGACATATTTTATTGCGCGTTACATTAAATGTTAAGGCTAAGCCGTAAGTTTAACAAATAACCTTTTGAAACCATCTATAAGAGTTATTTTGATATTTGTCTTTAGCCGTTAAGTAACCATTTTTTTATTTCTAACTATTTCAAACATGTTATGAAAAAGTTACTTAAATTCTTCCCATACATCTATTTTATATACATACTCAATAATTTCAACTGCCACAGTTGAGACTTGAACTCGCAATTTCTCGTCAACCGGGCAAACGCTTTCCACATTGAGCTACAGATAGTCATCGATCGCCCTTGATTTATCAATGTTAAGAAATCACACCCTAATTCAGGGATTAGCTCTTTTACCATATTAAATTTTGTTATTGTCAACCTCCCAAAAATATACAAATTCTCACCCAAAACATAGCAAGCGGTATAAAACCCGCCTCCAAAAGCCGGCTCAAAAACTCGAACATAAATAACATGTTATAGCTCGCGGCGAGCGCGCGTATCAGACCGAACACCCCGCTCGACACTGATGCGAACCCAAACGCGAGCCGACGACCGAACTTGTCTGACAGCAGATCAGTCTAAGGTATGGACAAAAAAAGCCTTTGCGTTCGTAAACTTCAATTAACAAAAAAACTTACCCAAAACGAAGCAAGCGGTATAAACCCCGCCTCCAAAAGCTGGCTCCAAGAACTCAAACACGACGAACATGTTATAGTTAACGACGAACATGTTATAGTTAGCGCCGAGCGCGCGTATCAGTCCGAACACCCCGCTCGACACTGATGTGAACACGAGCGCGAGCCGACGACCAACTTGTCCGAGAGCAGACCAGTTAAGGGTATGGAGACAAAAAGCCTTTATTTAGTGTTGCCCAAATTCAGTCTTGGTCTTGTAGTCTTGGTCTTGTTCTTGCGTTTTTGCAAGACCAAGACCAAGAACAAGACCGCGTATTTTTAGCAAGACCAAGACCAAGACTGACCGTGCAAGACTTGAGCAAGAACAAGACAGAGCCTGCAAGACTCTTGCGTCTTGCAGCTAGGACTTAGCGCTATTTCACTGAGTAGTTAGGTGTAACAGTTCGGTGTATAGGTAGGTACGCTTAGGAATTCTATGAGACGCAAAAAACTGTATCAAAGAATATGAAAAACTGGACCTATGCGCATTACGACTAATACCATAAAAATAGCGAATAAAAAATATCTATCAAACTGAGTGCATGCATAGTTATGTTTTAACCATTGGCACTTTGATAATGCGGCATCAAAGGTTTTGTACTTACTTCTCAAAGAAATTTGCCGCTTTTCGGAAGTACATGGTTATGATACACGCGCCGGCGGCTTCTTTTGAAATCTAAAACAATCGTTGCCGCCACGCCAAAATCATAACATTTGACACTATTTGATTGCCGCCATAGGGCGTAGGTATACTCATGCAAAATAATTTCGAATTTTAAGAGTACCTACAGGTGTTCCAAAGAATAAATAAGTTTCAGAGTGCTTAGAATGAAAATGAATACATTATACTGATCACGCAAGTAGTATTATGATTAGGATAAAATGGTATATATAATAGTAATATAATGGTAGATATAATGGTAAATGGATAGGTAGTAGATGTCATATTAATTCATTCTAGTAAGTATATATTATAATATTGATTACTTATATGGTTTTAAACTAATTACTTAGGTACTGTTATTGTACATTTAGTCATTATATTTCTTAAGTTTTTACGACTAAGATTTAAAGTAAACCTAAATAAATAGTAATAGACTAATAGGTAATTGCAAGACTTGCAAGACTCTTGCTGCAAGACCAAGACCAAGACCAAGACTGGCAGCGCAAGACCAAGACCAAGACCAAGACCAGGTGTATTGGCGCAAGACCAAGACCAAGACTGGCTAAGTCTCGTCTTGTTCTTGCATTTGGGCAACACTACCTTTATTGCGTTCGTAAACTTCAATTAACAAAAAAACTCACCCAAAACGAAGCAAGCGGTATAAACCCCGCCTCCAAAAGCCGGTTCCAAGAACTCAAACACGACAAACATGTTATAGTTAGCGGCGAGCGCGCGTATCAGTCCGAACACCCCGCTCGACACTGATGCGAACACGAGCGCGAGCCGACGCCCGAACTTGTCCGAGAGCAGACCAGTTAAGGGTATGGAGACGAAGAAGCCAGCGTTGTGAACCGTGCCGACAAGCGAACGTTTCCAGTCCTCGCAGGCTAGGTTGAACTGAAACAAAAGACAGAAGATTGAAATACTACACTGGATTTCAGCAAAGTACAGCTTTTAAATTTTACACTCTTGAGATCGGATAATCAGAAGCCTAGTAACAATAGAGCTTCATTTAAGAAGCTGGACCTTAACATGGTTCACGGCATAACACAACATGAGTGACGAGTAGTTTTAGTCAAGCTACCAGTTAGTTGTTTATTTTTGCTGGTTACAAACTGGCACTGTTTATAAGACAGCCACTCGAGTTCAAAAATACAGCTACTTAAAGTCGCAACACCAAATTCTCTGTCTCTAAGCTGTTCATGCATCAACTGTCTGACATACAACCCAAAGCAATTTGTCCTAAACTTCATGCTACACCAAATGTGTCAAACAACGTGACTTTCAGCGCAAATGTAATCATGAGCACTATGAATCATACATACATACATACCTATACGCAATAATTGAAGAGTGTGAAATCGCAATTATGATGGGCAAGCCAAGATACGGGTTGGATTAACCATTTAACAGTACGGGGAACCACAATTATTTAATGCTACGTTATGTTGATTTGTTTGATGTTGTCGGTTTCAAACGTTCGCGATTATCGTCAGCGACAATGTATTGACACTTTGTATGGGTGCCAGAGCTGGAAAATTTTCGAACTAGTCTACAAACTTTAATCAGCTAGTGACAGTTATTAACTAGCTAGGTTAACGACTTTCGATATAATTTGCAATCGCCTATTTGATTATAGACAATTCTCTTAAAAGAGCCTTGCGAAGGCCGATATTTATAGACCTACCATATTGTAAGCTTATGTACCTATTTATCTAAGCTTTTTCAACACCGGTTTGCTTTCGCTGATTTTACTAAAAATATATCGTTGCATGATTATTTGTGTGTTATCATTGATAACACACAAATTCGTTTTGAAACCATAGACTTAAAATCATATAGGTATTAACCTTGTCTTTGTTTAAAACTAAGTATTAACAGTCGAGATGTCGTTTTCTTAAATTTAATAACTGCATTGTAGAAAGAGAGAATCTAGATATCAGATAAATAATTTATCTTTAAGGAATTAACCCTCCTACGTTATTTTTATCGTCTAGGTTTGCGTATTTTTTCATTTCCTTATAAATAAGTCCGAACCTGAAGCAATTATTTACACAATTTTTTATCGGTTACGCAATAACGAAATGGTTCAACACGGCAAACTGTAAATTTGTACAAAAAGTAAATCGCTTGAGAGAAAGTTTATGTCAAATTTTGTTACGTATCAGTTCTTTTTATTTTATTTCACTGCTTGAAAACTGGTTGAAGAGTACTGGTCAAATTCTTGCGATATTATTGTATATATTTATGCAGTTGTTTTTTTTATAATACTTATTGCATCCATTCCATTCCAAATCATCATCATCCAAACGGTACACAGTTGTGACGTAAAAAGCCCCTACACCGTGACTTGACTTTAAGCTATATTTTGGATATTATTTCTAACTTGATAGAAACATAAAAAACATGTATATAACATTACTTAATTCTCTTACTGACGGACTAATAACATTTCGTTTTCTTTGATCCTGTAATTATACCTATTTGCTGCATTTAGGTACTCTTGTATGTACACGTATTTATCATGTTTTCTTTCGTTCTGTTTTGATAGCGGCCAGTATCACGTCATTAGAGATTTGTTTTGAGATGTCAAACATGGAGTTTATTTTGACATGTGTAACAGTCAGTCATGACATGAACCTCCAAAGCAACTTTGGTGAAAATAAATCTGTTTTAGTGTGGTACAAGTTCGTAGCGTGAAGTTGCAGCAGACGACATGCTTTTAAAAAAATATCCAACAAAATCACACGATAAATCAGTAAAGTGTCTGCTGCGAACTGATAAAGCCTCCTACCAACGGAAGGACGTTTCATGATGACTTACAGTCATCATGAGACGTCCTTAACCTAAACCTATTAAAAACAATACCTATTTAAGAACACTACACAACACATACTGTTTTTTAATTAGAAGGTGTTGTTCACCCATTTTATATTTCATTAATAACCACACGTCGTAAAGCCTTCCCTGCTTGACTATCAATTATGAAAATTCTGACGTCCATTTTACTGAAAATTTATGTAAACATCATTCAAATTATGTGATAGGCAATCAAAGCATGACGTTGTGCTTTATCTAATAATTATCAACGATTGATAATTATGCACTTTTGTCATCTTGATAAATGACTCCCACACATCATTAATAGCTCATTTGTTATCATCAATGTCATCAGAATTGAACAGTTTGTTGAATAATGAAAACACTTGTCGCAATGTAAAAAAAATCTTAATTGCAAGCTAGTGAACCCGGCAGACGCTGTCCTGCCGCTGACGCTGCTCTCACAATTTTTCCATATTTTCTCACCGTTTAAACCTTCCCTGAACTTCCACGAATATTTCGAGACTAAAATTAGTCAAATCGGTTCAGCCGTTCTCGAGTTTAAGCGAGATGTACGAACAGCAATTTAATTTTAAATATACACACACACAAGACAAGATAGATTCTACATTGCAAGTATTTCATATTAGTTGGTTAGGGTAACTCCAATAATGAGTGATTGGGCTAGGGGTCTTAATTTTTTAATAACCTGATGGCTATTATTGCCTGATGGTTATTTAATGAAAATAAAATATCAGCATAATCAAGTTTTTTTTTCAGATTTTACACTTGAAAAACATAACTTAGCAGAAAAAAATGATTCAGAAAAATGATTAGTTGTACTGTTTGATAAGAGTAAGGCTGATTTATCCGCACATTTAGTAGTTTACTGTTTGTCTGTCATAAATGTATGTTATGTCTTAAGTTTTGTTACATACATACTCTGTAGAATACTTATTTTATGGCGGTTTAAGTGCCCTTACTGCCCCATCTCAAAGATTCTCCCCGTACGGAGGGTGCATACAAAAATGTGCACTTTCCTTTATTGCGAAATAGGTCGCATATTGTGTCGAATAAAAGTCATAAGATGTACGTATACTAAGTCAATCTCCTACGGCTGGAGAGAAGAACAATATCTTGCATCTCTTAGATTTTCTTTTTCTTAATTTGCTCCATAGGTACCCGTGATATTTATTACCATTTATTTATTAAAATTTTATTGCACAAGAAATGTACAAAGGGTGGACTTAATGCTAAAAGCATTTTCTGCCAGTCACCCTCAAGGTCATGCAGAAAGAAGGCAATGGGTGCAGTGAAAATTAATTGAGAAGGTAAAATATATTTATGATATTTGTAAAACGAAACTTGATGAGCAGTACAAGAATTAGCGTGTATTTGTTTAGTGTGTTAACAAATACACGCTTAAGCTTCAAATGAAGTGCTATGCCAAAAAACTCCATCCAATAACGTATTAAATTTACTGTTTATGCTTTTGGCGCCCCCTTTGCGCCGAGCTTAAACATAACGTTGTGAATATTCTTAAAGTAATAAACCTAGCTGCGGGCAACAGCTAGTTTCACAAAACAGCCGCTTAAAGCATATTCTGATTGCACTATAATCGCACTTGTTAAGTTGCCCAGGCAGCCGCGAATATTCACTTCGAATGTTATTAAAAACTTTGATAAAATCTTGCACTTACAAATCGACAATAACAACTACATAATTTATAATGGTGGTCGCAATGGGAATAATTTGATATAATAGCCATGTTTGGTAATGGCTTGTGCTGTAAAAATAACTTAGATCGTTTTAGATATTCAAGCGCATGCTAAAAATATCAAAAAAGTTCTAATATAGAACGCAGGGACAAAATGTATTTAATTCAGGCCGCGATAAATCGGTATTTCTTCAATCCTCGTTTTTAGAAATATTTTTCAGAATTGAGCACCTGAATATACAAGGTGTCACAAAAAACCCGTAATGACTACTGAAGCAGTCCCGTATCCCGTAAGGACTAATGAAACTGAAGGGTGTTGTTGTGCCCGGAAAACTGCACAACATTCCCAAAGATACCTAGGTCAAAATCTTTAAAAAAATCGGACCTCCCATACAAAATTGCTCAATTAACTATTGGAGAGCCAAATGTTTTTCTTTTTGAGATTTTGACCTAGGTTTCTTTGCGTAAGTTGTTCAGTTTTACGGGCACAACAACACCCTTCAGTTATTACAGTATTTTACAAATAACACCCTGTATAGTTTTTTAAATGCAGAACAACATGTTTTTTCAACCACTCAGACTCCGCAGATATAGTGGGACTGAGCACGGAATCTCATCAATTAACCAATAAAGTAAACGGAATATTTTCATCTAAGATCTTGAATATTAATTGAGTTCAAGC
This sequence comes from Pyrausta despicata, assembly GCA_963921415.1. NCBI lineage: Eukaryota > Metazoa > Arthropoda > Insecta > Lepidoptera > Crambidae > Pyrausta > Pyrausta despicata. The sequence goes on along the minus strand of OY992861.1, from coordinate 12,128,178 downwards.
AGGGTGTGGCCTATGGGAACCAAGTACTTAATTCTATCGACCATTCTTCATCATTCATCTTGACCTGATTGTCATGAAAATATTGTCATGATAGCTAATTGGTTGAGGTCAGCATGAAACAGGTTAGTTTTAATTTATTCTGGTAAGTAAGATGCATTAATGATTCATGCAACTCATCTAAGATGAAGCACGTAAATATTGTAAACACTTCAAGGTGTTTGATGTTGTCTAACGTGATGTTGAGCAACACGGTGTTCGTATTAAAATGCGACGTTATTTTGGTCATTTTTTTACTATTGGCTGTCCATGGCTTCGTCCGCGTGGAAACGCTTTATCTTAACAATTCTTTATAAATTCTGATAATAGACTACAGCCAATTTAGTATTTTGATGTACTTTACTCTGATAAAATTTCATTAAAATCCATACAGTAGTTTTTACGTTTAAAGAGTAACAAACATCCATACATAATCACAAACTTTAGCGTTTGTAATATATTATTAGTAGGAATAGCACATTCAGCACGCTTTTTTGACTACATAAAGAAAATTATTTTTTCTATTTTTAATTTTGGTGTTTAAGGTGTGACTCATTGTTGACTTAAGGACCGATTATAGGTATACCCGGAGCCTAGGGCCTGTCACAAGGGTCTTTCGTGATTCTCACTCAATAGATTGTGTTTTTATAAAAAAATAAGTAGGTACTGGTCTTCTTAGAAGACCCGAAAATACCCAGCGCAGGGGTTCCCATTCTATTTCAACTCTCGGCGCAGTTTCAAGTTAAGTGTTTCGTCACGTCGCTCGACGTAAGCTTGTTATTTTTTAAATAAATAATATAATATTTGTTTTCTTCTTTTACAACCATCAGTACAACAAGATTATATTTTATGGATGAAATTGATTTTGATTGTGAGAACTGGAGTCTAAACTAGGTTTAATACAGAGCGCCAGCACTCTCCTCACTCGTTGTCGTTCGGGGGCACAAAAAGTAAATCTTACAATTAAATACAGTAACAGGTTATTTAAAGAATTTAAATAAATTCATAAACTCTATCTCTCTCTGTATGTCTGTGTCTATGTGTGTGTGTATGTGTGAACATTAATTACCTCTTTCACAATGGAGTGTTCTTCCATGTACACGTACGACTCGCACCCAATAGTGGTCGAAGTGTCAAAGTGCTGAGCTGAGCAGCTACCGTTGACAGTGGTGTTACTGAAGGGGGCGTAGCGCAAGCACTTGTGGGGGGTCCCGTCGTCTCTGTGGGGGATTGTGAAGTTGACAGCAGTCATGTCGTCCCCGCACTCCGGCACCTCGCACCTGGAATAAGGCTGCAGTTTGAGAAGTATCTTTGCTATGAATTAAGTATTAGTGTCCTAGGGTCCTCACATAAAGGTTAGCGGCATGGATGAGACGGTACAAACTCATAAGGAAACTGAACCGAACTGAACTGTTTCTTTTTTATGATCAGTACCTACTGGCACGTACCGATCACATGCTTCTCTATAAAAGCACCCTTAACCCACTTTTGGTCGTTTGGTCAAAAACAGGTACTAATTTTGCTTATACATTCACTGGTGCATTTACTGGAACCAAAAAATGGAGATGTCTTAGTCAGGGGTTGGGAACCCCGGGAGTGTATGCCTTCAGAGTAATTAACGCTTCATCGAGTGTAATTAGGAATAAGCACTACCTCGTGTATGATGGAATAAATAAAATAAAAAGATTTATGCATAAAAACTGCTGGCGGCTCGTCAAATAATACCTGACTTATAATGTGAAATTAAAACACACTTAAAGAAAATGGACTGCCACAGGCGGTTATCGAACTCGCACCTCTCGCATGCATGGCAATTGCTCTCCCAATTGAGCTACCGTGACACTTACTCATCGGTCCGAATTTCTTTAAGTGCTCCTTAGGCTGTAGCCAGCCATGATTCATCAATGTTGTGGTCAACATCCGAAAGAAACACCACCACCAAGATGATCACAACAATGCAAATTTCTATGCAACGTGAAATTTAAATACACTTAAAGAAAAATGGACTGCCATAGGCGGGTCTCTAACTTGCACCTCTCGCAAGCCGGGCGATTGCTCTCCCAATTGCGCGCCTGTGACAGTAAATTTTTTCTTTAAGTGGTTTTTAATTTCACATTGAATATAAATTTTCATTGTTAATGCCTTAAAAAAGTTACTTTATACCTTAATCATAAATTAAGACGAAATTGAATTCCACGTTAGGTACACGTCGAATTTAAAATTTACCAAAATGTAGCAAATCAAAATCATGAGCATACGAACGAAATGGACGTGTATGAATGGATGTATATTGCTTTAGTCGCAAGTATAACATGTACTAATTTAGGTTTCCAGTCCCAAGTGTTCACATTTGTCTTTTTTTTTGCAAAATTAATAGCAAGTTCAAATTGCTTTCGCAATGCAAACGGCGGAGGTGGCCAATTTTGTGGGAAACACAAACAAAAACGTAGACCCATGCCTAATGGTCAATGGTGATTGGTGACCGACGAGGTCGTTATGTTCAGCGGACTATTTACTTTTATTGCGAGGTCGATGAGGAAAATGTCACCTCAATTTATAAAAATAGTAATTGGCAATTGTATGTTTGAATTACTTTCTATCTATATTTGTTTCTTCGGTTCACGCGAACAGTGGACATTGAATCGATACACTTTTTACGGATTTTTCTGCGATTGACTTCCATTTTATTTTAACCTGATGTTTTGGACCCTTTTTAGCGTCCGTGGTCACAGGTAGACTAAGGAGTTAGTTGTCATTTCATAGTTTTGAAAAAATGTTAACTACCATCACTCAAAAATATTAAGTTACATTCCTATTTACACAAAAAAGCTAACAGTATCTTGAGATCTTGCAGTGCGGGGTCTTGAGTCTTGACTAAAATAGGATCCCAAGCTGGTGGAATTTTCCAACCATCCTCTCTATTGAAATAATCAGTAAGAAAGTGCATCATTTAAATACTTTCTATCTTTCTCATCGTAAACAAAAGGGCTTCTTGGGCACATACTAGCATTTGATTCGACATATACGATATATGCATATTCACTTATAAAAATAACAAAAACTTTATTAAAGTCAAAGATACTCATAACATCAACACTAGACATAAAAATAGACTCTTCTAACCCCTTTCAAGAATCAAACTGTTAAATACTAGCCCATACTATATGGCAGTCAAAATTTTCAACACATTGCCATCTCATATTCAAAAAGAGCCAAATGTTAAAGTTTTTTCAAAAATCTTACGAGCTCATCTTGTATCAAAATGTTATTATTCAATAGATGAATACTTTGACAGTAAATAAGAAGTTCTGTCTGCTCTATACGTTTAGCAAATACCTACATTACTTACATTAATTTTGAAAATAATTGATCTTATTTTTTATTTTGAAATTCATTAATTCTCAAACTTGCCACACCTTCTTGGTAACTAGGTCAATAAGTTCGTTTTTAAGCATTATAACTACCATCCATATAATGTGACACACCTAGTATGCAAATGTCAATAAATAAATGAAATAAATGATTCGTAAACCGCCTTTTTAGGCAACAAAGACTCCATGAGGTCGCAAAATTATATTATGCGTTGGAAGCAAAATAATGTTCTCTTGTCAAACGATGTAATACTCCAGAGTGTTTTTAAAATCAAAATAATGTTCAAGTATAGGTACTTGCTAATAAACTTCAAAATTATGAAGTCTAATTTTCTTGACTATCAATTTTAGAACCAATAAGTTCTTGTATTTATAATAAGTTACTTAGTTAATATAGTGTGCTCGTAAAAAAGTTGCCAGTTTTAAAAATAATAAGGAAACCAAGTGTTTAGATGTTTAAGCTTGTGACTGTACAAGAATCTTTAACGTTCGGATACAATAGACCACTGAAGTGTCCTGAAACATATCACTTATATCGTATGTCAGACGCTGATATCGAGTTACCATTCACTACACACTCGTTTCCTAGGATTTTGTGTTCAGTAAGTGAAACATTCGCCACATTCTGTTATGTCTTTACCGTTCAAAAAACATTCATACACAGGCACAACCTTTAGTTAGTCGAGTTATTCGTTTGTATCATTTAGTAAGGTTTTACCTACGATCACTGATTACCAGCATCTATTTTAAAAAAAATATTGCTAAGACACTGTCCATTTAGCTGTGCATACACAAAATTAAATTGTATTTAATAATAATAATAGAGTTAATATGTAGGTACTTATAGGGTCACCGGAATCTCATAAAAATCGAAGTAATTTGAATATTTGGATGTTAACACTCGAAAACTGGGAATAAGCGATCTTGGTACTTTGTATTTCAATCGGGTAAATCGGATAAAATATTTTAAGTTACAATCGGATATAGCTTATTTTGACTTAAATAACTCTCGTCTTTATGATATTTTCGACGCTACTTTAGCATTTTTTATTTAATTATGAACTATAAGTCAATGTGTTAAATTACATAAATAGGATTAAACATTTATTTTTATATTATTGGATAAGATCCCTCACATAATTCGTAATGTTTCTTATAGCTTTGCCACTATTATATTCATGTGTTCAACATATTATTATCTTAAATAAGTTACTAATATTCTAAAACACCTGCTAGATAAAAAATATGAATATCGACAAATAAATCTATCACGTTTTTCTTAAAGTATCAAAATTGTTTGGTACCACTAAATAAGGAAAATGTCATCAGTTCATCACGTATTTTCCACCTAGATTCCACAGACAAGATTTTTCACTTGAACACTTCATGAAACACAGTTAAAACGATGAGTAGGTAAGACACGATAATGCATAGTTTTTTTTTTCGAAAATCTTAGCAAAAATATTTACCAAATTAAATCAACGACTCTTGATGTCATCGAGCATGACAACGGCATGTCATTATTGCCATATGAAAATATTATTCATTTGTCATTTAAATTTTTCGTCAGACTCCCGTGCCCTTATACATATGTATTACACATACGGTATGTAAACTGACCTATACCTACATATGAACAAAAAATACATTAAAGGCACTATACAATGTTAAATAATGATTGCTTGATTGATGTAATATGTTAAGGATATGTAACGTAAACATCGATTTACATTAAATTAACTACTTTGTACGCATGTGTACGGGCATTCGATTTGAGACCTTATTAAAGTGACATTTAATTAAGATCAACCAATCATGATTCATTCATGTTATCGAATCACTGAATTAACAAGTCTTTGAGGTGATTTTGCAGGCCCATTATTAACGCTTATTAGAAGTTTTCATATCTTATCGAGACAGAGCACTTTACTTGGTATTCGTATGTTACTTCGTATGATTGAAAAGTATTTTTGCAAAACGCGACAAAGTTTGCCATGTATGTGATACAACTCATTTTTTATTTGGGATAGGTTTGCTTTTGAACCAAGACTATGCCCGAACGAGGCAAAGTCTGAGTCTATGATGGAGCGAGCTCACCTAGAAGATGCTTGTTCACTCTAGCATTCTAGATTTCGGGGATGTAATTGCAGGGAAACACTGACGCTGACTTATCCCTCTAATCAATCGTTATTGATATGCCCAATTTTGACATCTCTTGCATACTAGAATTTTCAAAATTCTAGTATGCAAGAATCAACCGGATTGATCTTACAGTTAATATAAAGTTAAATTTATTAGCCTTGTTTTATGTTCTATCTATTGTGTAATTTTTGTACTGAAATAATATTTCATTTAGTGAGCACTCTGTACGTATGCAGCACAGCATCCGTTCATTCCGTCTCCACAGACCTTACTTAACATCTACAATTAGTATACTGTGTGAACGACCTTAACTCTGTCGGACCTGTTATTCCTGTCGAGTGCATAAGCTATGGATCATAGAACCGTGAGAAGTTACCCCTCCTTAGTCCTGGACTAAAAATAAATGTCCAAGAAAAGTGCTGTACGGCCGCAGGAGTTTCCTAGTAATACCATTTGTTTAGAGACTATATTGGAACTAATAATAATAATAAATATACCTACATCAACACCACATACATTCATCTGACTCCATGGTAAGTAGCTAAAGCACTTGTGTTTCAGATATCGGAATCAACAGTGGTATCACAAATAAACTGAAACATATAACACCCAGACCAGTACAAACAGACATGTTCATGCACACAAATGTTTGTACAGTGAGGGAATCGAACCCGCGACCCCTTGGTTTAATAGTAAACTTCTTGACCGCTAATAAATCGTAAATGAATTGCCCGATTTTGACATTTCGTCCAGACTAGAACTGGCAAAAACAGGCGGATTAACTAAGATTTTGTTACGATTGATCAGCGGAATCGGATCAGATTAAGGCTTTTGGCTAAGATCTAGGTACTAAAAATCTCTTTCTTTTTCTGAGTTTCAATTATGTACTGTTGCAATATACTTTATCGCTGTTGCCCTAAATGTGAAAATAAACTGCATTTATCATGGTATGTGATGTTGACGCAATTATAATGAACGCACGTGTATATTAGTTGAAACCATTTTATCAGTAGAAATAGAAGTTGTTACATAGCATTTGTTTTGAAACAATTTCTTCTTTAAGTCAGCGATGTGTAAAAATGTTCTTTGGTGAATAAGAAAAGTTTCATAATCGAAAAACGAGAAGAATTCTTTTCAAAAATTGAGTATGGAAATAGTTATAATGCTTTAATACTTACTGATTATTTAAAAGGAAATCTGTTATTTATTACTCATAGCATTACACTAGTTGTAAGTTTTTAATGTATGTTGATTTCTTATTAAATAATTTTAATTTAACTTAAAAGTAGAACTCCCGTATAATTTGTATAAAAACGTCATTTCTTAGTCGTGAACTGTGAAGAAAAATAATAAAAATAAGGTCGAATTGCTGACCTCCTCGTTTTTTCGTAGTGGGTTAAAAATGGAAAGCTGGTTATTATTACACATAGCTGCGGTGTGCTGAATGCGAATTTGAATTTATTTTCGAAATTAGTACCTACCTAAACAACATATTGAGGTGTAAACAAGAGACGTATAACGCAAGTAGAACTTCTTTCATCACCGCGGATATGCGGATGTTTCTAATTACACACGATACAGTACAAATATGCACTGAAATTTCTTTTCAGCAATTGCATTTTCGCAAAGATTCCATCAAAAATGTTTGTCGAAACGAAAATCGCTTACCGGTACTCCAAATCCATGCTTTCGAAGTTGTAAACAGAGGAATACATCCCAGCCAAGAATACGGGAAGGAGAATAAAGAAGTAATTGAATACATTAAACCGCCCAAACGGGCCGAGTAGTCCTAAAATGTCATCGACACTCACTTCAGCACTTTCTTTTTTTTCAGGATCCATTTTTCTCGCGCGCTCACAACTCTTAGCACGATAGAGGTTTATGTTTTCGTGTTATGCGCAGGAGTTGAAACACGCGCGGCCCCGCTGTTAGTCGACCGATTGTGATCGGCCCGCGATCGGTCTAAGGTTTTTATTGTTAGTGTTAAAATCATTCAAGTTATCGCATCGAAAGTAACTGGGTTTATGATAACGAAAGCGTACGGTTGCTTGAACTTGGCATTGTATTAGAAAACAGTATTTTCAAATAACGGGCGTTAACTCTTGCTACTGAGTGAAATGTGAAAGTTTTCGCACTAAGAAAACTAGTACTGTTAATTTTAAGCCCGTGATGAAAAAGAGGTGTTATAAGTTTCACTTCTTTGTCTGTTTGTGTGTATGTATATGTGTTTTTTTTGTCTATCCGTGGCATCGCAGCTTCCGATCGGATAGACCGATGGAAAAGCGTTTTATTTTTTGTCAAAAGATAATTTAACCACGATGGTTCACTAGCTGTTTACCTGGCTCGTTCGGGAAACTTAGTTTACTGGAAAGTTAGTTAATGTAATAAGGTAAATGGCGTTCTTCAACAAAGAATTATATTTAATAAATGATAGTGTACTAAATACATATTATTTTATTAGTATTGATTTATTTGAAATAAATCAAAAGAACAGCTAATAAGAAATAAATTATTTCTTATTAGCTGTTCTTTTGATAAACGACCCATTTAAAATTCAACTGTCTTTGTATCTACGTAAGTTTTCTTTAATAGGCACAAAGGATGATTCTTGTTTTCAACAATGCACATCACGTTAAAAAAGGTTCAATATATTTTTTACAATTAATACTTTTGTGAACATAAACAAAGTTTAAATTCAAATTTCTTTAAAAAAAAAGAAAATATTCATTTAAAAAAGAAACAATTATATTCAAATGCGTTTATTTATTTAAGTGTTTAAGATCCTGCCTGTGTTTGTGACCCGACCTGCCTCAGTTCAACCATTATTGTGCCCACAATTATCAATAATCATCATACATTAGTTTTTAACCCCGGACGCAAAAGACGGGTGTTATGAGCTTGACCCCTGTGTCTGTATGTGTAAATGTAATTGTGTTGTTGTATGTGTCTGCTGTGGCATCATAGCACCCAAACGGATGGACCGATTTCAAAGCGGTTTTTTTATTAGTAAGATAATTTATCCACGTTGGTTCTTAGCTATGGCCGGTTAAAATCCGTTTAGCCATTAAAGCTCATCAGCTGTTTTTCTGGCTTATTCGGGGTTTTTTTTAACTGTATAGTTAAAGTAAAGTTAGTAGGTATCTAAAGGCATGTTTATAGTTTGTACACAATACGCGACGCTCTTTGTATTTATAAACAAATTAAAACAGCAAATATTTATAAGTGTCAACATTTTACGTTCATTGGTTATCTTAATCGATTACTATTATGGTTATTTATTTACAAATATGACAACCACTTTGGTGTAATGGTTAAAAGAGTTTGGCTTTTAGACCAAGAAGTTGCGGGTTCGATCCGCGCACCGTACAAATATTTGTGCGCACGGACATGTCTGTTTATATTGTTCTAGGTGTTAAATGTATTTATTTAAGTTAACTTGTGATAATACTGTTGATTCTGATTTCTGTAACAGTGCTTTAGCTACTTACCACGGAGTCAGATAAATGTATGTGACGAGTTTGAAAAGGGCGAACAATCAAAGATATTGTAATTTGTCATGCACGATTGCAGCAGAATAGCTAACATATCTAAGTAATTTTAAAAAATAAAGTTTGTTTTACATTTAGGTGATATATTTTCGCGGTTAGACAGAGGTAACAGCGTCATTGGTAGACGCATAAGAAGAAGCATAAGATATAGAGAGAGCCATAAAATGTTAACTGGCATTTTTCCCTACCATCCATATTACGGCAAAGTTGTTTTAACGTGGGAGTAGTGCAAGACGAATCAAGGAAAATACTTAAACCAGATAACTTGACATCTTAGAAAAATAACATATTGTCCCTCGCCATAGCAGCTCTTTTTGCCCCAATGTGCTGTTTTAATATTGAAACAATACTCAAAATAAAACCTTATTAAATAGACTTTGACTCGTCATAACACCTTTACAATACATACTTTTCGTTAATGCTACAGGCGTATTGATGTGGCTTACCACAATAATTGCCTTAAGAATTCCCCTAGCTAAGTATGTTGCAAACTTAGCTATAAGTATTAATAACACATGTGTATTCATTTGGCCACGTTTTTTCCTCATTGTATTGTATATCAGAATATTTTTTCTCATTTCGTACTTACATGTAAAAAAAACCCTTATTCGAGTGTAAGTGTAGGTTTGTACGTGTTATACATCGTAAAAAAGGTGTTTAGTGCACAAAAGACTATAATATTATAATAGTACTGACTATAGAATAAAATTAGCTTTTAAACTTTTAGTTGGGTAGGTGCTTTAGTCTTACAAATGGGGAAAATTAAGCAATCAGGGGCATAGACACAGCTACATCGAAATTCGATATCAAATTCTTTTGTTGAATCTTTGGAAATTATACTCTCCTTAGCTATGTCACGTGACCACTTAGCGAAGTCTTATGTCGGTTCCATGCATTTAACGAAAGCGATCGTCCTTTTTCGTCGTTGACAATTAGAGGCTTTTTATGAAAGAACTAGTGAAAATTAGTATCATGTTTCTTTGGAAAAAAAATCAGGACGGTTCTGTCATTTCTGTAAAATTCATCTTTTTTTCAAACTTTAACCATCAATATCTCAATAACCGTTAACTTCCCAGGTATGGTGTAAAGGAAAAAAATGATCGTAACAATTGATAAAATATGTGGTATTCAGCTTCGTTAAGGTTTTTTTTTACACCCTGTATACGTTTCCTATATAAACGTAGATCTTTGAATAGTTTACTGTAAATGTGAGTTTTGAATTTTAACTAATGTTCAAATCACTTCCATACAAATGTAATAGTGCAGAAAAGTGTTTCGGATACAATGCTCACCGTGTCCGTATCCGTGTCTTATTCCGTTGTCGTGAACCTGGTATCCGATATTGCACTTGCGGACACCGCGTTAGTGGTGGGCAGGGACGTTTGTCTACTGTCGATGGATTATGTACTGTCTCCGGATTCCTAAAGCCAATGATTTTTGTTTTACACATTTGTCACGCATATTGATATGCCAACAAAAAGTTAACTGAAAAATGCCCTGAAAAACAGCGCTGCTAATCATAATTTTAATTTTTTTTTTGTGCGCTGCTTTTGACCGCTAAGCTATATTGCTGCTTAGAGACATATGTTGTCAGCCTAAATGCAACTTTTTATTGCAACATCAATAGGCGTGACAAATGTCTGTAAAAAATCGTACTAATAAGTCAAAAATTTAAATGTCATCTCATTTCGGCAATTAACAAGACAGCAATCGTTTTAAAATGCTTCGATGTTGTAGGATTTTCATAGTCACTTTTATAGGAGCAGAAAAAAAACCCTTAAAATTTAATAATAATGAATATTTCACAACAATCACACCAATTCTCTAGTCCCAAATTAAGCAACGAGGTTTTTGTTATGGGTATAAGACAACGGATAAACATACTTAAATACTTTTTTTTTTGTAAATAAATACATATTATACATAGAAACACCCAGACCAGTACAAACACACATGTTAATGCACACTTATGCTTGTACTGTGCAGGGATTGAACCCGCGACCCTTGGTTTTAGAAGTCCGACCTGCGGACCACTGCACTAAGCGGTCGTCAAAGGTTAGGTTAAGGTTTCGCAGTACATTCTTGTAAGATTACATCACTATGGTAACTTGAAAATGAAAATCATCTCTGTATAAATCACATTCATATCGATAAGATATCACTACATCATCCAACACTAACCTTCAATCCGTAAGGCGAAGCTCTTTGTGGGATTGAAACTTTTTGACTCTGAGGGATTGTTATCTGCAAAGTAGCTCAAATATATGCGCTTTATACTCCGTAGGTAAGGGGAAGAATAAAATGCTTTTATCGTATTACACGCTGGCACTAAGACATTTGCGGTAATATAAGCCTCTATATTTGTGAACATGGGATTGTAGTTTAGGTTTAAAACTTCTAAGACTTAAAAGAGAAAAAAAAATCTGTGTGAAATTTTTGTAGCAATTATGTAGTTGTAGTTAATATTGTTGAATACATATAATAATAATATCTATATACAACAACATCACATACATTGATCTGAGATCGTGGTAAGTAGAAAGCACTTGTGTTACAGATATCAGCATCAACAGTGGTATTACAAATAAACTTAAATAAATACATATAACCCCCAGACCAGGGCAAACAGACATGTTCATGCACACAAATGTTGGTACAGTGCGGGGATCGAACCCGCGATCTCTTGGTTAATACTTAACTTTTTGACCATTACACCAAAGTGGTCGTCAATGTATATATATGTGTATAATATGACAGACATATAATATGACAATCATATTATTATTCTCATCAAGTATCTGAATCGCGTACTTGATTACGGCAATCAGAGGGCAACACCATATAAGGTTGACTTCTCACTAGTCAGTGAACGGTAACCGTTCGATTCAAAGTCTAGGTAACAAGATCATGGGTGATTTAAAATGAAATGCATTTGTAGACATTACACAAATCATTTTACATCAGGTCAGGTGATATTTGTCATTCGGCTAAACGATACATTTTTGTTTTACAGCGGGGTGAGTACGAACAACTGTCGTAACGTATTCGTAGCGTTTACCTATCGTTAACTTGTCAATTTGTATGGGGGAACTGTCAGTGTCTGACGTTTGGACGACACAAATACGTTACGATAATGTTCGTGCTGTTACGATAATTTATTTATTTATTTAACATATTTATTTCAAATATACATACAGCAGAATATTACCAGTACAACAAATAACTATACACCCAGCAGGGCACAGCAACATAAGATACTTAATTTTTGTACGGTTTGACGACCGTTTGGTGCAGTGGTCCACAGGTCGGACTTCTAAACCAAGGGTAGCGGGTTCGATCCCCGCACAGTACAAGCATTAGTGTGCATGAACATGTGTGTTTGTACTGGTCTGGGTGTCTTCTATGTATAATATGTATTTTTTTACAAAAAAAAGTATTTAAGTATTTTTATCCGTTGTCTAGTACCCATAACACAAGCCTCGTAGCTTAGTTTGAGACTAGAGACTTGGTGTGGTTGTTGTGAAATATTTATTATTTATTATTATTATAATTAAAATAAAACATTATTATATGGATAGCACATGAGTATGAACTACTAAACTTAAAACCTTAGCTTCTTTTCAGCTTTAACAATGAGGTAATGTGGGGTGAGCACCCCACAGTGCTTTTTGTCACATGCTATACCTAACTATCTGTGTAGGACCCAACTGTCAAGTCTAAAAGGCAATAAATTGTTTATGCAAGAGCGCATACCTCGCCCTCCATTTGGCTGAAAAAAATTTGGTTAGCCACGCATTTATAGTAATCTTGTTGCCGCGTGTCCGCGTGTCGGTGCGAACTGTAATTGAATTCCACTAGTATGGTGACCATGCTAAATGAATACTTTGTATTACTTTAGCCCAAGGGGGGTAACTTTGTCCCTTTACCACTAATCAGTTTCTGTCACTGTTTACTGTTTGTATTTAGTTACCTGTTTTACCGACCGTTTATGACACCATTTACCGGATGATGACGCTATTTGCTATCAAAATGAAATTGTTTGAGATTCAAAAATATTACTGAATGGGTCAAAGCAACCCCCTGGGCTAAAGTAATACGCAGGCACCGGAAGGTAGATTCCTAACTCTAGCTTCCACATTCTAGCGTTGTTAGCCTTGCTATATTTGGAAACTAAACATTTGGCTATATAACTGATCAGTTATCAGAGTTCATGGTCTTGTGTGTATACTTTGATCGATGTCTAAGAATGCTGAGAATAAATAAAGTTAACCTCTGTGAATTGGTTTAAAGCCCACTTAACAATCACAATATTTGTCAGAAAAAATTAACATGCGAAAAAAAAGATTTTAACTTACGGGCAGTTTTTTAAAACTAGCTGCGCATACGTTTAGGTTGTTCTTTTAACATCGAACGACAAATACGTTTAACGGCTTGAAGTATTTTTTTTCCTAGGTACCAACTGACCGATCACAAATGTGTCTACATATTTATCATTTTTAATCCCCGACGCAAAAGACAGTTTTACTGTTATCAGTTTGACCCCTATTCTGTTTGTATGTGTCTGTAGCAACTTTACTCCCGAATGGATGGACCGATTTTAATGTGGTTTTCTATACAAAATATAATTAAATCAAAGTAATTATAATTAAAAAAATATTTAATTTTGTTTTCGTTATTTTTGTTTTTATTATTCATTAATATAATATTATGTCGTTGTTTTAACTACTTAATTTCAATTGACATTTCACTTATTATTTTTATGGACATATTCTGAAATAAAATGATTATTTTTTAATTTTTTTTTATAGATATTCTTGGCTGTTGGTGATGAAAATCTGATCAGCCGTTGCAGATCACCAGCTATTTTCCTGGCTCATGTTGGTTTTTATTTATTTTCTCGTTGGAAAATCTAATCAAAATCCATGTTTTAACTTAAATTGTGGTGTTCGTATACCGCGTAACGCATTGTTTTGCTTACGAACAGGCGCGAATGCGGCGGCACTCGGTTAGAATCGCTTTGTTTTATTTGCTGACCGAGTTCCGATAAAAAAACGCTTTAGTTGACCCGTGCGGGAGTGTTTTGGGAATGGGATGGAGTAAAAACTGAAGCTCTAGCTGAAAAAAAGTTTAAAAAAATTAAAAAAAGGATCCCTCAACGGCTGCCTGGTAAATCAGCCTTACTGACAGGTTTTATCAATTTGATAGCTCTCCTCCGGTACAGAATAGATTATAGCGAGTTTTTACAACCCTTTTTTTTTCTCGCTGTGGAAATGCATTTACGCATGCCCCCCACAGATCTGCAGGGGGGTATGTGGGACTCAACGGCTGGTGTACAAGGCCGTAATACCCACTAAAACCACAGCGCATTCCACCACTCCGCCATTGTGGGGGGTGCCATGGGGTCGCTTGAGCATTCACCACGGCACCCCGGCGGATAGCCCGAGGGCCACAAACTCCTTGGCGGCGGAGCAAGGTGTTGGGCTCCGCCACCACCCGGCCGCAGAGGATAGGGAGGACGGCAACGACACACCGCATCTCCTCTTCCTCTGCGGCCCCACCGCAGCGCCATCCAACGGTGCGCCCCCGTTTGGTCGCGGGAGATAGGCCGCACGGCAACGACACACCGAGACGTCTCTCCTCCCGCGACCGCACCCGACAGCGAGAGACAGTCAAAACTGTCTCCCACACCCCACCCTTGGACGCATCCTGCGCAGGCCTCCCCAAGCCCACGTGGAGCGTCCCCTCCCTGGATCCCGCTTAGCTTCACCGTGGGTGGCATAGCCACGGTTACTGAGCCCCCCTACCACGACAAGGTGGAGATCCCACAGGGGGGGAGTTTTTACAACCCCTGGTGTAAAAGCTAAATGCCCTGCTCTTTAATGTTTTGTTTATATTTTTAATTCAAGGCATCTTATTCGCTCGTACATAGGTTGGATGGATGTCAATCTACGGACATTGGTTTGCAGATTGCCTAATTCCGCTAATCAAATAACACGTCAACAAAATCGTAATTGGATTGCCCACATTTTTGAATTTCGTCCAGACTAGTGTTATCAAAAACAGGCAATCCAACTAAAATTTTGATACGATTTTGATTTATCGGTCGTAACTGATAAGTGCAATTGGCTCCCAGTTTATTATGGTTAAGAAATAGTTGTTGGAATCAGGCGTTACTTTGCGGAAATCCATCACTAAAGCTGAAAAAGAGGATTATTTTGCTTTTAATTTCCAATAAATGACGCCAGCGCAGGAACCAAAATACATCCAACTGTGATCACCTGAAAAAGCTAGAGCTAAACAACTCACAACGTGACACAGAAGATGCACCTTGAATCACAACACTGACACCAACAAAACACTCGACGCGTTTTGCCACTACACGTGGCATCCTCAGGAGATGTTCTGGACTGGACGCTTCGACAGTCTAGTCGCTCGTAGTTTGTCGAAGCGACAACATCTCCTAAGCATCAACTGATGGAAGATTACAGTTTGTATGTATTTTGGTTCCTGCTGCGCTGGTGTAGTTTATTGGAAATTTAAAGCAAAATAATCCTCTTTTTCAGTTTTATGGTTAAAAAAACTAAAAAAAAAACTGTATTCCATTGAGTTAAACCAGCGTAAAATATGACCTGATCAACTTAACTTGTTGAAATCAAAACAATCTTATGAGCTGCTGATGATAAATATCTTTTTTTGTCTTGGAAATACAGTGTGTGTGATATCTCTACCCCCGACGAAAAGAGGAGCGCTTAAAGTTTGACTCCTTTTCTGTTTGTGTATTTCTGTATGCGGCATCGTAGCTCTCTAATCTCTCCTCTTGATATGGACTAAATTAAGAGTCGTTTTTTATATTCGTAAGACGACCACTTTGGAGTAATGGTCAAGAAGTTGACTATTAGATCAAAAGGTCGCATGTTCGATCCCCGCACTGTATAAACATTTGTGTGCATGAACATGTCTGTTTGTACTTTATTTAAGTTTATTTGTAATACCACTGTTGATTCTGACATCTGTATTACAAGTGCATAAGCTACTTACCACGGAGTCAGATCAATATACCTATGTGATATTGTATATTTATATTATTACTATCGGACCCGCAGACGTTGTCCTGCCCATTTTTTTTAATTTTCATTGTTTAAACCTTCCCTGGTCTTCCACGATTATTTTGAGACTAAAATTATTCAAATCGGTTCAGTCGTTCTCGAGTTTTAGCGAGACTAACGAACAGCAATTCATTTTTATATACAGGGTGTCCAGGAATTAATGGCCATTAATTCCTGGACACCCTGTATAAAGATTTATTATTTAATCACGGTAGTTTTTATTCTATGGCTGGTCAAACTCCATTTAGTCGTTGAAGCTAACTAGCTGTTTTGTCTGGGTCATGTCAGAGGTTTCAAAATTCGTCATTTATGCCTTCCACCCTCATGATAAGCGCATCAGGCCAATGTGTGCACACGAGTTCGGTGTTGGGAGCAAATTAAACTGATATTGCACCGAAGTTTGTTATTGGTCGTTGCGGCGAACGCGTCAAAGGCGTCTTTGATGTATGTTGAATATAGTGAAACATGTTCATATTATAAATGCGAAAGTCTGTAAGTACTTTTTACTCTTTCACGTTAAAACTACTATACGAATATGAATGAACATACATATAAGACATAAGAATAACACATACACTGTAATTTATAAAGAATAGCACGCGGACGAAGTCACGGGCTGCCACTCACTAGTGATCTAATGAAACTAGATATATTCACAAAACTCAACGATATGATAATCTTAATGATTAATTTAATATTTGCTTTCAACTTTGCAAAACAAATTGTCGTCGACAAGTTTTACAGTTTTTTAAATCACTTCCTGAGGTGCTTGTGGTGCAGTGGTTGCAGCACTTTGGTAGTGATACCGAAAGTTAAGCAACTTAAGGCGCGGTAATGTTTGGGATGGGTGACCATTTAAGTGACGTCTATTTACAAGGAAGGCACGTTAAGCCGTTGGTCCCGGTTAATATCGATAGATATTAGTCGTTAAGCCTAGTCAGAGGCCCTCGGGCGGCTTAATAACATCTGACAGTAAGGTTGGTCACTTACCTTACAAACACCCTTCCACCAATCCGCACTGAGCCCGCGTGGTGGAGTATGGCTCGGACCACCTCATAGTTGAGGTGAGGCCTGTGCCCAGCAGTGGGACTTATATAGGCTGATGAGAAATCACTTCCTAAGTATTGCAAAATACCAATAAACAAATCGAAGTATTAATTTTGATACTACTTTTAAATTGTAACTTTAATTCACCAAAACTGATTTTCAATATTAAAAGCCGGTCAAGTGCGAGTTGGACTCGCGCACCGAGGGTTCCGTACAAACCTGTAGGTATATAAGTAAAAGTTCACCCATCACGGGTATTATAGATTTAAGTATTTAATATAAATTTTAATTTAATATCTCAACGCGTTCATGAGATAAGGAGTAGTAACTTTGAAATTTTCAAAATTGTCAAAAATTTTATTCAAAAATTTTTTTTTATATGATGAAACTGAAAATTTACGGTTTTCGTAATTTTTCCTATATCTGTACTATAAGACGTGACTTCGTACTAAATTTCAAGATTCTAAGTTTACGGGAAGTACCCTGTAGGTTTTGATTCCCGTGCGAGTTTCGAAAATTTGCGGAAATTTGCGGCCTAAATGGCTGTATCTTTTGATTGCGTTGGCTTAGAAGGTTGATTTTTCTACAGCTTCCAGGGACAGTAGACTTAAGTATCATATAGAAATTTCAGTTTTTCAGTTTCCACGCGTTCCTGAGAAAAACGGTCTTGACAGACGGACGGACGGACAACAAAGTGATCTTATAAGGGTTCCGTTTTTTCCTTTTGAGGTACGGAACCCTAAAAAGTGGAGACGCGAAGAGATAAAACAAGTCCCTCCTCAATATAAGCTTATTTAGCGTATTAGAGTGACAATAGTGCAAGTCGTTGATTGTCAGTTGTCATCAGACAGAGTGACAAAGAGGGTGCATGTGGCCTTTGCAATCACACAAAGAGCTTTTTATGCTCCAATATTTACTTATAGTGAGGGGAAAATGTGAGGTAGTAATTGAGAATCTGTCATAAAATAAACCAGTTCATTTTGAAACTGTAACATTAATATTCATACTTTATTTTTTAATTTGACGCTAAGACAATGTTCTCGGAAATTTATTAGTTGTCGTGGTTCTGATGTTGCATAAAGTGTTGGTTTTGAACTACACGTACACATACTTGAGTGCGGTTAATCGTCTGAAACTTAACTCGTTCCATATTATTATAAATAAATTTTACAACATTACAACAATAGCTGAATGTAAAAAACCTTGACTACTTTTACATGTTTTATTTGTTAAGTTTTTTTTTTCGCGTTTACAACGCTTTTTTTTTAATTTCGAAAAGACAACACTTAAAAAAATCTTTTCGGCTCCGGTCATCGGGGAGGAATCGTACCCCCGACCTTTGGAAGTCCGGTCCAATGCTCTGACCACTGAGCTACCGAGAACCTTAATGAAGTCGTTGAATTTTGTGAGTGCTTTTTAACGCTTTGAGCCAGCGTATGTTTCATCAATGATTGTGGGAGACACCCTCAAATCACCCGAGAGAAATATTTTTACAAATATTTAACAATCGGTTAAGATGAAACAGGCTATAATTTTATTTGTTAAGTTTTTTTTTTCGCGTTTACAACGCTATTTTTTTTTAATTTCGAAAAGACAACACTTAAAAAATTCTTTACAAAATTCAACGACTACATTAAGGTTCTCGGTAGCTCAGTGGTCAGAGCATTGGACCGGACTTCCAAAGGTCGGGGGTTCGATTCCTCCCCGATGACCGGAGCCGAAAAGAATTTTTTAAGTGTTGTCTTTTCGAAATTAAAACAAAAAATTGCTTTGTAAACGCGAAAAAAAAATAGGGTTTTCATCATCGATGATATTAGTACCTTGTTCCACTCCTACCAAGTGATTAATGAGATGTGCAATATTTTGTGTGAAACCCGCAGTGGAGATGCGGCTTTGTTGCGGCCTGGTACAAATCTGGTGCTCAGATGTGGTCGAAGAGCTGCCGTGACCTAGATGGAGATATTTTAGGATACATTGCTACTTAAAATTTTTGTTTAAACTAAAATCAATACATAATCTGGGCCCTCCATAAAACTTGAAATGTTTCAAACACTACTTAGAAAAATGACATTTCCAATCATTTATTTTTCAATGGAGATAAAATCACATACTATACACCTCTTGGGCCTTTCTTCTTTTCTTTTTATCTGCAATATAAGTTCTTATTATAGGATCTTATTAGTGCCTTGTCCCACCACTACCGAGCGATTAAAGAGAAGTGCAATATTTTGTGCGCGACCCGCGGGTCCGTGCGGAATGAGCGTCGGAGATGCGGCTTTGTTGCGTCCTGGTACGAATCTGGTGTTCAGATGTGCGAATGGGTGAGGAGCTGCCGTGACCTAGATGGCGCTATTTTAGGACACACTGCAACTCTTCTTCATTTTTGTTGAAACTAAGACCAAGACATAATCTGGACGCCTAAACAGAACTTGAATTGTTTCAAACATTACATTGAAAAATGAATGACATTTTTCAATGTAATGTTTGAATTTTTTTAGGTATTGCATAGCTTCTATCGTGGGCTTTGAGCGCGGCGACCGAATCAAGAAATTCCGTAACGAAAAAAACCTAACACATTGTCTAACGTCGTTTCAGTTCGGCACACTTCGGCACTGTGTTTGCGACTAGGCGTATAGTCTTGTAATAGCTTTACCGCGGCAGTCCCCGAGTGCCACATGTCTTTTTTATATAAATGGGGAGAACATTACATACGCTATTCCTAAGGCCCTTGGCATTATTTCCTGCTATATAGGTTTTAATTCATCGATATAATTAATACGTTGTCCCACCCCTACCGAGCGATTAAGAAGGCCCGGGCCTTTTCTTGCCGGGGGACTGCCAGACGAATCCTTGTTTGGTGGTATTATTTTATTTAAATATACCTAAAATCAGTACTTTAAAAAATGCCGTGTCCATGTTTCATAAATCAAAGTCCGTTTCCGAGAGGGCTGCTTTCACACTCCAAAAAATACTTTTTGCGCCTAAGAGCGTGTGGTTTTAAATGAGAAACGAGAAAAAAGCACACACGTTCTTACGAAGAAAGGGTTTCTAATGTTTGTTATCTGGGACTCGTTGTACACTTTTTGGCCGCATCCACACTTTTTGCAGCGGGTTTTTTGTGACAATCTCATATTTTGAGCTTTGTATTACGTAGGTAGCTATTGTTGTGTGATGACTTGTTTGGGATCAAAGTTTTCATATTTGAAGTTATAAGTAAGTAAAGTAGGTTTTGAATAGAACTAATTTAAAAGTAAAATTTTAGATATTTTTAAATGATTAAACAGATATGAAAATACGAGTGTAATATAACTACATGTTTGCCATTACGTTTTCTTTCTTTGCTATAATACTCTGATATGGGAGATAATACCTCTAAGATAAATCTTAAGAATTCTGAAAGAAGTCTACTAGAGATCGCTACAAACGATAAAACGGCCTTAATTGTACATCTTTCTTTGTAAAACTTTTCTGCATTTTAGTTTTGTCTTGTATAATAGAGTAACAATAATAAATAAATAAATAATAAATAAATTTAATTTTTTTATTTGAAAGATAATTAAATCACGGCGATTCTTAGCTATGGTCGAAATTCGTCCATCCGTTTCTTTTAATATATGAAACTAGAGCTTTTTGTTAATAGAAAAAGGATATAAACTTATCTACCTCTCTCCAAGTGTATCGTGAAGTATTCAGTCCACCGCTTATAGTGCGAAGTGCGGAAACAATCGAAGTTCCAGAAGATTCCAAAACTCCTTCCGGATTGCTAAAAGAAAGTGTGACGCTCAAAAAAGCTATCCCGCTTTGGGCGCGTTTCCACTATAAGAAGACGTCACGGCACATTTTTGGTTACTGAAAAGAAAAATTACGTCTAGATTTTTTTAGGTTTTTTTCATGTCCTAGTCTGAGGCATGACTGTAGTGCGACAAGTTTTTGGCGTGACGTAATTTTAAAAGATAGATAACACGAACACGTCGTGATATGATACCGTCACATAAGCTGTAAGTGTTGCCAAACCTTTAATTATTAAATGGATTGTTATTATTTCAAATGAAAGGTCTGCCTAAGGAGTAATTTACTACCGAATCTTACACTAATGTAGAATATTTTTTGTTACTAATTTGTGTGTAATTTTAGTGTATATTTTTAAGCAAAGGTTATTTTATTATTTTAACGTTATAAATAGACCTAATAAAATCGTTTTATCACAATAAAGACAGCTATTTGGGCGGAGTTTTCAAATTGACTGTGGAATTTTTAAGCTATTCCTTGTGTATGCCACGTCACAAATGACAAGATCACGGAATCTTTGCGTGGCGCTACTTTTTTTACGTGTTTAGGTATCGGTTTTGAATTTTGTCTATGATTGTGCAATGGTCGTATTAACACGTGACGTCCGATACAATGGAAACTCGGTCAAGTACAAGCAAAGGATAAACTGCGGCGGGAAAGTTTGCCTGGCTCTCCGGTATCGACACATACCGGGAAACTAAACACTGGGACTTGGAGTGGAACGACACAAAAATACATTTTATTTACAGAGCCTTTTAGAAAAAAAAGTTAACTCAAGCTTTACTTATTGAGCCGCGAATCATAGACAATCAATCGAGGCACACATCAACAAAGTCGAAGAGTCACTTTACCGAAGCGGTGATAGGGTTAATTCATATGTTGGGACGTGTAAAAGTGCTAGTTGTTAGCCTATTTACAGAAATAAGTAGATTTTATTGGATCTTTGGATTTTTACATCACTTATATTTTTGTCACTTTCTTTATTTATTGTTATATTTTATATTGACAATGTTATACACATTTTGGGCGATGTTTAAAGGACATTTAATATGTTAAATAAACTTAGTATCTCAGGAACGAAAAAACAAAATTTCCTGAGGAAGAAAAAAAGTTGTATGCTAAATGAAAATTCTTTTTGAAGAAAATTTTAACTTTAACAAAGAAAAAACATTGAAACAATGAAGTCTTGTTGTAAA
Source organism: Pyrausta despicata (assembly GCA_963921415.1). Lineage (NCBI taxonomy): Eukaryota > Metazoa > Arthropoda > Insecta > Lepidoptera > Crambidae > Pyrausta > Pyrausta despicata. Next base: position 12,105,943 of record OY992861.1, on the reverse strand, counting down.
GGCATTGTTTTTAGTTGTCTGGATCTTTTGTTTCGGCAAAGATAATGGAAAAAGGGAAGATTGTCAATGTAGAACAAATTGCTTACCTTGGTTTCGGTATGCTAAAGGAAGGTAAGCTTAGGAAGTCAATGTATATTTGATTTTTAATTGAAATTCAATCGATAAATAGTCACTCAGTCGGCATTGCACGCGATGACGTCAAAGTGTGTTGTTCCCATACAAACTCTACGGAGAAAAGCGTTTTGACAGTTGATAAAAAGTACGTCAACGATAGGTGGTGTCAACTACCCAATTGCCTCGGTTATAAACTCTTAAGTAGATAATTTTAGAAATACACAATCAAGCTGTGTACAAACAAACAAGTGGCATGCAAATCAGATATTTACGCGGTCGAAGTCGCATAATACCGTTAGTTTAATAAAAGTTAGCAGCACTAACCATCTCATTACGTAACGAATATTCAGACACGCTTAAATATTTGAGTGCAAGTCTAACTATGCTCCAGGTGGTTGTGGAGAACACTTAAACTTACCTTAGGAGCAGATGTCCTGAGCTATTTAGTGCTCGTTAAGCTGACGGTGATGAGTTTTATAATAGCTTATAATTTTATTATTCTTGACTGCCTCGTTGGTGTAGTGGCAAAGTTTCTGCCTTACATCCGAGAGGTCCTGGGTTCGAATCCTAGGTAGAGCCAAAATTGTTTTTGAGATTTTCTGCCATAAATTTCTCAAAAACAGCTCGGAGTTGGGAAGTTGGCGGTCTATGAATGCAATTTTCTCTAATTTGAAACGTGTATGTATTGTAAAAGATAATGAATCTTTGGTATTGATAAAAAAATCGTATGTCGCCGCAAATGAACGATCTCCGTGGTTTAGTGGCGTGCGCACCGGTCTTGAGGTTCGATCCCCTGACAGAAACAATGTAGAAAATCAATTTTCCTTGTTGTCACGGGTGTTCGTAGTAGGTACCTTCTTTGTTTCTTATTTCTATAACACAAATTATTCTTACCCATACTTAATATTAGAGTATTTGGCAAATTCTAATGAGGAATGTTGTAGTTATGAAATAAGTACACACAAAATCAATATGAAAATTTTATTAAAAATTGTGAATTCGTAATGCATTTTTTTGTATTGAAATACAAATTAAGTATAAACACGATTAAGTAACGGTATAAAACAGTACATTTTAAACTAGAAATTCGTGGACAAGGCGTTAGAGTACCTAAGTGAATTATGTATAAATAAACATATTTATACAAAACAAGTAAAGAAACCTTAAATTAAGGAGCGTTCTGGAAAGGACAGTAGCCCTAATCTAATCTCATAAATCTGTAATAAAGGATCTAAAAAAATGTCTAAATATATATTTTTAACACAAACAGTATACAAAGATAGCGTTTGCTGTTGTTGAGTAAGGTGTAATGAAAAAATAACGAAAAATGAAAATAAAAACAAGTTATTTCAATATATATAAAAAAAAAATCCACGGGTTGCACTCCGGGAGTGCCGGCAGAAGTGAAAACTTAACAACCGTCTTACGGTTTTTCGATCAGCATCACGTGACCTGACGCGAGTTTCACAGTTTCTACCCATGCCACAAAAGTGCTCAACGCCGCTAAAGAAGTTTTCACTTCAAAAACACGGGTTGCACTCCGGGAGTGCCGGCAGAAGTGAAAAATTGATTATTAACGTTGTGCATTTTTGATTTATTTAATCGATTGTTCTATTAATCGATTTCGATGGTACAACACTACTCTCCAACCGTCTTACGGTTTTTCGATCAGCATCACGTGACCTGACGCGAGTTTCACAGTTTCTACCCATGCCACAAAAGTGCTCAACGCCGCTAAAGAAGTTTTCACTTCAAAAAACATGTATAAAGATAAAAGTTCAAGTCAGCCTGTCCAAAGCAGAATAGTAAACTATGCCAATGGATTATGACATTACTTTACCTACACTACGAGTACTCTACCTCTCTACAAAACACAGTATGAAAATGACAGCGATTTTAAAATGAAAACTCAGGTACAACTTGGTGGCGGGCTACCCAAGAATCGTGTCGCGAGCCACGGTGGGTATTTCATACAAAAACAGAGAAACCAGAAGAGTCATTCAAATGAAAGTGATCTAGGTGAGACAAGATGTGAGTAGTTTTTTAATGATTTTGGGAAAGGTTTATGTTAAAAAAATGATATTAATATGATTTTTTTTAATAAACGTAAAATTTTGAACATTATGATTCATGTTTTGGGTGTTTTTGTGTATTTTGGTGCATATTTCGAGCAATCTTCTTGCATATTCGCATGCATATAATGGCTACCTATTCTATGTTGGATATATTCCGGTCTCGTTATTACACGTGTGAGCTAGAAAGTTTCAAAACATTATGTTATTTATGTAATACTGACGTGCGATTGGGTGCAACGCTACCGATAACGGGTGATATGATTTCATCTTATTGTGTAAGTAAAGGAATAAGTATACACGCTGAAAAAAAAACTGTATTCACTCCGCTAAGATTTAAAATCTAATATCTATAATATTGGACGACCGCTTGGTGCAGTGGTCCGCATGTCGGACTTCTAAACCAAGGGTCGCGGGTTCGCTTCCCACACAGTACAAGCATAAGTGTGCATGAACATGTGTGTTTGTACTGGCCTGGGTGTTTTCTATGTATAATATGTATTTATTTACAAAAAAGTATTTAAGTATGTATATCCGTTGTCTAGTACCCATAACACAAGCCTCGTAGCTTACTTTGGGACTAGATAATTGGTGTGATTGTTGAGAAATATTTATTTATTTATTTATCTATATGATGAGATTAAATTATTGCTTTAGGTAGGATAACTGGTGGAGGTGTGAGAGCTTAGGATAAACTTAATGTGTTTTTTTGTATTTAGATCCATGAATTGTGTAAATATTTAAATTCTGGGCTACTGTCCATTTACAATAATATTTATGTAAGATAATTAAACAGCAATTGATAAACTAAATGCAGGTATTGTCTATGCATACCTATACATAAGTAAATTAAATATTTAAAGGCAACATTATTGTTGGCTGTACGTAAATATTAAAATAATTAAAAATGAGGATTACTTTATTGTCAAGGGTAATGTAATTGGCAATTATGTAATAGGTAAGTCTACGAAAGTTGTCTTTTATTGGTCCCTTACTTAAGAGTAGTTAATCTATGTTATCTACATCATACAAAATGTAATAAAACTCTCAAACAATAAAACATGCACGCACGTTACTATTTTAAATACTGTTGTAATTTTATCACTAAAAATATAATAAATATAATATTTAAAAGCAATTTAAGTGAACTTAATAAAGGGTGGCAACCGCAATACGACAACTGAATTTTCAATTGAATTTGGATGAAATTTAATATACATACAGATTGTTGACAACCATGTATGTGTACAAAATTTTATCCAATTCTGTTTAGTACTTAAGACGTGAAAGCGTAATAGACAGAAAGTTAATTGGCTAGACGACACCACCAATCGTTGACATACTTTTTATTATCTGTCAAAACGGTCTGTCTCCATAGATTTCGTATGGTAATAAATGATTGTGACGTCACGGTCATGTGTCAGAAATCGGAGTCAATTGACCGAATATTTATTGCGTTTTGTGTGTTTAAAAATTGGTTTCTACAGCTTTTTTGAAATATATTGGTTGTATTAACTTCATAGGGGCTATGTTTTTTAAACACCATGTTCTTGACAATATTTAAGATAGGTGTCATCATCCCAATTGTCGTATTGTCGTCGCCATCCTGTATATGTGAAAAATAATTACATTTGAAACAAGTAACTGTACTAAGGATACAAATATCTAAAAGCCTTATGTGATTTGATTGTGCAAAACGGCTGAGTCAATCGATTCAATGCGATGTCTAATATTGATTGAACTGTGGCGTTGAACATAAATGACGTTGCACACCTGACGTGCTCAACGACATACGATTAGACGACACGCCTCTTGTTCCATCGGTCATGCCGAAAATAAAGTGATGGCACGACAGGCGTGCCATGCGCCACGACTTGGTTAACCGACGTTCAGGTAAACGATTGATTTAGACCGAATTAGCTGAGCTGTACACAATTTTCATACTGAAAATTATACTGATCTACAGATATCGTAACGTACACATCAGGGGTACGATTCTCAAGCATACGTTATTTTTCCGCACGGTATTTTGTATGCGGCTTGCTAAATCTAGGTATAAAATATAAATTTCGAATTACTGTTGATTGGTGCATTTCATAATGGCAACAATAACATTCGTATTCGAATTTCAAATTCTGACTGGTCAGCACCAGATGTTGCGTTTCAGTGGTAATCGAACAGTTGTGTATGTGAAAGAACGATTTAGTACCTCTCTAGTTTTACGTATGTAGCACATCTCTAGTGACACTTCGCTTTATAACTCTAGATTGTCTTTGTTCTCTCTGTGGCCGTGTAATTGTCCGTAATGCCGCTGTGCCTCTGATAAAGTTTTATATACAAAATACTGCCTTTTACTTGTAACCACCGCACAGGTTATGGGCCCCCACGCACGCAGGACTTGGAGAAAGGCAGATAACAAGAAAAAACGTGAGTTCCATGAAAAAATCAAGCTTAAGTTTAACCAGAAAATTTTCCGTAATGGCGTCCTCAGACTTGCCGAAATTAACTCCAGAAAACTTCAATAATTGGTTGTTTCGGGTTGAATGCATACTTGACGAGAAAGAATTAAAGGAAACGTTGAGCTACAATTGGGAAAATGTCAAGGAAGACGAAAAAGGAAAAATGAAAAATAAAGATGCCAAGGCAAAATCGATTATTGTGCAGTGTGTGCCAGATAAGTATATCACCTTAATAAAAGACGCATCATCATCGAAAAGTATGATTGAAGTGCTTAAAAGCCAATTTCAAAGAAAAAGTGTAGTATCGAAAATTAACCTAAGAAGAAAATTGATTACATTAAAGTGTGGAGACAGTGAAAAGTTAGAAGACTATTTTCTAAGATTTGATAACACCGTACGAGATCTAGAATGTGCTGAGTCAAAAATAGGCAAGCTCGATAAAATTTGCTACCTTATGACAGGTCTGCCACAAAAGTATGACTCGGTTATCACAGCAATAGAAACTATTCAAGATGATTGCTCATTAGAATATGTGAAATCAAGACTTCTTGATGAGGAACTTAAATTATTAAACAAAGATGACAGTGGTCAACCAGACAGTGCATTTAATATGATAATTTGCTATAATTGCAACAAGCCAGGACACATATCTAAAAATTGCAAAGACAGAGGCCGTGTCCGCATCAGAGAGGAAGAGGAAGAGGCAGGAATTATTCCAGATCAAGATTTAATAATAGAGGCCGAGGTCATCACTACTCCCACTTATCAGAAAAAGAACACGACTTGGGATTTTATGCTTTTTCATCAGAAATTCAGACAACTACTGATTCCAATGAGATTGTGATGATAATTGATTCGGGTGCAACAGAACATCTTATCCAAGAAAAATATGAGTGTGAAATGAAGGATATAGAAACATTAGAAAATCCAATAAGAATCAGAATTGCCAATGGAAATTATTTATTATCTACTAAGAAAGGAAAATTGAAAACTGAAGTTAACGGAATAAATATTTCAATAGACGCATTAATAGTACAAGGATTAAGTCACAACCTCCTAAGTGTGAGAAAATTGATAGAAAAAGGATTTAATGTAATATTTTCAAATAAAGGTCTCAAGATCAGCGGTAATAATAAAATTTTATTTGGTGAAAAGTCAGGAAAGTTATATACTTTGAGAATGAAAATAAGAAACTCACAGGAATGTTGTTATTCTGCAGATTTATGGCATAAAAGATTCGGCCATTTGAACAGAAAAGGACTTAAAATTATGAAATTACCATTTAGTGACAAAATATGTGGAACATGTATGGAAAATAAAGCGACCAGATTACCATTTAAAAGAATTTTATATCCAAAGTCAAGACAAGTAGGGGAATTAATTCATACTGATATAGCTGGACCGGTCAAGGAACCAACTAAACAAGGTTTTCGATACTTCCAAACCGTCATTGACGATTACTCCCATTTCTTGGTGGTTTATTTATTGAAAAATAAATCCGAAGCAGCACAGAATTTAAAAGATTACATATCAAAATTTGAAAATGAAAAAGAAGTAAAAGTGAAAAGAATAAGAAGTGACAATGGAGGTGAGTACTCTTCAAAATGGTTCAAAGATTACTGTAGAGAGAAAGGAATTTCAATAGAGTATACTTACCCATATAGTGCACAGCAAAATGGTACAGCTGAGAAAATGAATCGTACATTATACGACAAGGCAAGAACAATTTTGAATGATGCTAATTACCCTAAACATCTATGGGGAGAAGCAATTTTATGTGCAGCTTACCTGATTAATCGTTCACCATCACAATCAATTAATAATGAAATACCTGCAAAGAAATTTGGAAGAAAAATGGACTTAGAAAGATTAAAAGTATTTGGTGCAAGAGCATGGGTGACAACTATACCAAGAGGTGACAAATTCGAAAAGCGTGCAAAGGAAATGAGAATGGTTGGATATGCCAGGACAGGTTACAGGCTATGGAATCCAGAAGATGATACAGTTATAGAATCAAGAGATGTTAAATTTGATGAGAGTGATACTAAGTATGTAAAATGCCAAGAGGAAGAAAAATCGAGGGGTGGTGTGAAAGAACGATTTAGTACCTCTCTAGTTTTACGTATGTAGCACATCTCTAGTGACACTTCGCTTTATAACTCTAGATTGTCTTTGTTCTCTCTGTGGCCGTGTAATTGTCCGTAATGCCGCTGTGCCTCTGATAAAGTTTTATATACAAAATACTGCCTTTTACTTGTAACCACCGCACAGTGTAAGGTACCGGTACCGGGTAAGGTATACCGACTTTACAGGCAACCAATTTTTTTTTAAAGTAGGCATTATTATATATTGGTATATTCTCACTGATGTTCTTAAGTAGAGTTCTATTAAACTTACATTTATTTTAGTATACAGATAAAAACATAATCTTATTCTAAGAATCATACTTAATTTAAGTAATTCATTTAATTAATTAGTTAAACTAATATTTATAAACACTTATGCAATTAAATTCTGTTTTTAAATATTGTGATAAAATAATATACGCGCAATATTCGGTAAACTAAATGACATGAACGCGATGTTCACAATATTTTTTTACATAATTTCATGAAGTGAAACTACGCTGTGCAAACTATCGGACGTAAGTCGTTGGTGCATACGGACGTTCTACAGAAACTTAGAAAACCACTCACCAAAAGACTGTTAAGCTTATATCAGCAGCGGATCCAAAGGCCGCGTCTGATAATATGTTTTTAGTTTGAAGCATTGGTGGTAAAGGTGCCTGTTCACCGGCGCGAAGAAACGGAGAAATATTTTTTTATTATTTGGGATAGGTTTGCTCTTGACCCAAGACTAAGCCCAACTAGGCAAAGACTGAGTCTACGATGGAGCGATCTCCCCTAGAAGATGCCTCACTCTAGCTTTGAAGATTCCTAGGGCGTAATTGCAGGGAAATACTGACGCAGGTAGTGAGTTCCACTCTTTTGCAGTGCGCATCAGGAATGTAGATGAGAAGCGCTTGTTTCGTATCAGTGAAACATCGACACGGTACGGATGGTAACCCGCGGTACGTCTGGTGGTCAATGTTAACCAATAGTATTGACAACTGAAGAGGAGCGGAGATTTTGTGCAATCCTATTGGTTAATATTTCGCCGTTTCTCCGCTCTGCGACTTCGCTCAGCGACGGTGAACGGATACCTTAAGGTTCTGCTTTGTAGACACATATAAGTGACTTAGTGATTACCCTATGACCCAGGCCACACTTGCGGATAATTCGCCGCAATTCACTACTAATAGAGTGAGAACCAATCGCCGCACCTCTCAATCACTGACAATCGCGAGTCACGGCGACATGTGTAGCCTAAGCCTATACGCGATAGATTTCAAATGCATCCAATAACGTATTATTCTAATCGAACCGTGTAAATGCAGTATTAGATTGATTGTGGTGAAGTAATTGGCACCGCCGTGGTCAAACGTTACGGTTTCCCGCAATCATGTCGGAATCAGCCACAGATTTGCTGCAATGTAGTCCATCATTTAGGTTATGTGACGGTTAACCTGTAAGTACCGAATGTTTAGACAGGTTACATACGAAATCTAAATTCAAATACTATCTATATGCTAGTGGAAACCTGCGACTACTTCCGCGTAGAAAGCTATCTTTACATTGCCTTATAAATTATGGCCTGTGGACAAACTATTTTTTGTAAAATTTCATTAAATTCCGTATTTAATTAAGTTCCGTAGTTTTTAAGAGAAAGAGAAAAAAACATCCATCCCGCCGCGTTAAACAACATTTTTAAGAAGTAGGATTTATACAGATATAAACCATTTTTCATTTACATTTTAGAAGGCGTCATTTTGTTTTGCCTACAGTTGGTAAAATAAATAATGCTTAAAACCAATTGTATAAACATTAAAGTATGACGAAAATTGTTCGATCGGAAAATTTTAATACAAGGATATACTTGTAAAAGCAAAAGATACTTAAGATTTAATTACTTATATACATACATATATTTAAATCACACGGCTTTAAGAAAACCGTCTGTCATCATTCTATTTTACATGTTTTGTAAAATAATTAGTCTGTTCAATAATAAAAAGTTTTAAAGTACTTACCTAAGTAGAAAACGTAAGTTGTATAGTCAAGCATTAAGTAATTAAATTAGTTCAATTAAGTAGCATCTAAATGTATACTGGTGTATTTATTGGTTAGTACACAAAAACTGAAAAGAATACTGAGTCTATTTGTGATATTCGGAGAATCTCTAACGAAGAATAATCCTTTGGCAATTTGGCGTTTTCCCGAAACATTTTTTTAAACAAATAGAGCTGCCATTATTTATTGGATGTTATGCTTGTTAGTCTATCAATATTGTAAAAAAAAGCTATTGGATTTCATAAATAAAATATTAGGCAGCCAATATCAATAGTGATTACGCAGTGGGTTTCATTGCACAAGTATGTGCGCATTTTTTATACATTTGAGATTAAAATTTCTTTCTACGCTTATAAGTTGACAATACTATTTAAACTGGCAATATTCGAGTGAGTAAATTGTAATATTGTCACATGTGAAATAATAAATAGTTTTTTACAATTACAATTAAACTAAGTTAGATCCCCTGTAACTTGAAATGCTAGCTGATTGTCATAATGATTTCCTACTAATATTATTAAATGATAAATTTGTAGGTGTTACAAAAGTTATAACCAATTTTACAAAGGTTACTTAGTGAACATTGGTTGCCATACCATTGGAGCCAAAATTTACGAGTACCTATTTAAGGGGGGATCCATACGGCCCGGAGGCATAGTGCAGTAGAATTTTGAACATCTTTGATCTTAGAATATAAGGTCGAAACACTTTTATGAAACTAAAAGTATGTTACCTAGAGTAGAGTGCATTGTTTCGACATTATTTCGCAGAGTATTTGTTGACCTGAAAATGCATTAAAAGCTAATATTGTTCTGTCCAGAGGCTCCAACTACAGTCTGACAAGTTCGTGCTAGACCGTCCCTTTCCAAAAACGGGGTGACTGACGCTCGGGGGTGAGTGAGGTGACTTGTGTGGATCCACACTAAGACTTTGTCCTAGGTGAACGTCGCAATGCGTCAAGAAAAACGCGACGCGATGCGACCATTACTTGTGTCAATGTTAATCGCCGTTTGTCACTTAGGACACAATCATAAACGTACTCGTACATACATTTGACATTTCGCGTTGTACTTGTCGTTTACTTTGGACAACGGATGTTTCAGGCGTGGTAATATCAAATTAAAAGCGCCTTTGCGTCCACAATGCAAATGCACTGACTAAGGCCATACGATTTGACAATCCCGCTCACCACGCATTCTGAGTGGACGCCCAGATTCATTACGTGTGGAAGCGAAGGCACGTTTCATATGTTTGATATGACGCTAGCCGTCGCCACCGCGCTAGGCTTACAGTGTGAATGAAAGTCAGAAACACACATATCACATTTACTACTTGCCGCCTGCTTATATCTAAAATATTCTTAGATCAAACCAATAAGAGGCAGATGATATGATGAAATGTGATGATAGTATGAGCTATTCGCTCCTGCAACATCGTCAGTACTGCAAGTTAGAGGTTCATGACTGTGCGTAAGTGTCCCATTTTTCGTTGAAGATTGTAAGTACATACCGTATCTTACTCCGTTTGGTTTGATCTAAGATAACACCTCACCCCACCATTGTCTGTCACTATGACGGTCACGCATGACACTTAAATTATTCTCACAACATGTCTTCATTAGCTGTTTTGCTCTTCATCCTGTACAAGTCTTCGGCCTCCTCGATTGTGTCTGGAAGCCTCATGTTCCTCGTTTCTGGCAGCATAAGGACCATGACACTGGATATCATACACATGACTCCGAAGATCACTGTTGGCATCGACTTGTGGTAGTGCGACTGTAAGGAAAGATACGTGTTAGATTCATCTACTCTTGCGCATTAGGCGATCATCACACTCCGTCAAGGACTTCGAGCGACAGATTTATTATTTGTGAGCAAGTATCTCAGTTTGTGACCTAAACCACGCGCATCACACATGACATGACATCACACACTGACAACGCGTCACAGCGCGGTGCTATTTCTGCTGCGCAGACTGAATCTGTAACGGAGCGCGGTGCAGTGTGATATTCGCCATAAACTATTTCACAGTTTAGGCTTTGTCAAATATAGAGCGGGGCAGACGTGTCGACTTCTTTGGAAATGTTAAGAAATGCGCTCCGCTATCGTGCACGCTATAATTTACAAGACTATCATGGAAATTATGAATTGAAATGCATTTTATTTTCAACGACTTAACTGTCATCATATATGTCGTTATAAATCTCTATAAGAATTACTGTAAATACTTGAAATGATACCCTTTTTTACGGTAGTAAAGAACGACTGCGAGAACTCAAGATACTGTTAGCTCTTTTTGTGTAGATAGGAACATAACTAAATATTTTTGAGTGATGGTATTTTAAACTTTTTCAAAATGTGATGACATCTAACACCTTAGTTTACCTATGACCACGTACGCTGAAAGGGGTCTGAAACATCAGGTTAAAATAAAATATAAATAAAACGCGAAATAATACGTGAAAAAGTGTATCATTTGAATGTCTACTGTTCGCGTAAACCGAAGAAACAAGAGTAGTAAATCCCTTGTATTTCATACTTATAGTCTAATACTCTAAACAAACTAATAGTAGGTATTGGAGCTCTTATTAGCTCTTCAAAATACATATTATTGTGAATTTATGTTTTTGGAACTAATATGAATGGAATGAAATACGCAGTAAAACCTTTTTAATGAAGTCTGTTTATATTTCATGGAAAACGATGAATATTTATTTCGATATTTCTAAGTTCAAACTAATATGTCTGTCTGAATAATAATATACAAGATGTTATAAGTACAGCCACAAAAATTTTAATTGGCCACGTGATTAAACTTCATTTTTAAGAACCAAGCGACGTGAAAATATTTATACATTTATGAATGATGTTTGAATGAATTTGAAAATACATTTTAAAATATTTTTGGCATTTTATAATAACGTATAACGAGTTATATTTTTAACGCACCGAGTTATTAGGTTAGAAGCTACTATTTTACTATTCTGTTCCGACAATAAATATTTTATAAGTTTACTTTTTGAATGCGTATTACAAATTAAGATACTAAAATAATAATCAACATGATGAGTTAGATTTATAGTGAATCACATAGAAGATACTTTGTGGTCGAGACAGTATTATTCAGACACTAGCTGACCCGGCAAACGTTGTTTTGCCATATTAATTATTGTGGACGACCCTTATCACTAAGGGGTATGAAAAATAGATGTTAGCCGATTCTCAGACCTACTCAATATGCTCACAAAAATTCATGAGAATCGGTCAAGCCGTTTCGGAGGAGTAAGGGAACAAACATTGTGACACGAGAATTTTATATATATAGAGATTAATAGCGACTGACTTAGTAATTTAGAAATATTTAGAATACAATGCGTAATTTTTTAAGCACATAATACTATCAAAAAGAAGGGTGTGGAATTATTAGTCATAATAAACACCTTAATCAACTTGGAAACGTACTTCACTATTTTTGACTTCGACACCGAAATGCCTAAGATAATAGTGGTTTGTAGTTGGTCGTAAGTTATGTTTTAAAAATAAGACACTTCACAATCACCTCATAGCTAGGTAATATTAAGGTATACTGACTTTAGGCCAAGATTACACCTGCGTCATACTGTCGCGGCGACGGTCAAGCTGCGGTCACTGTTTAGCATGCTGTCTATTGGGAGTGTCTATGGGAAGTGATCTTTGGCGGTTATGCGTTTAAAGCTGCTCGGCCACTATTTGGACCGACTTCTTTGTCGTTGCGCTATTGATTTCTGATTTCTCCTTCGAAAGATCAATAGCTAGCTCACTTCTCTAGAAGCTGGATCCAGCATTTATGTTGGAACCAACAATTTGCAGGATCCGCGTTTAATTACCGCAATTCCAGCAAATATTCAGCTAGAGTGAGCCGCGCTGGATTCTCGCAAATCTAGTAAAATTCAGGTGGAGCGAAAATGCTGCTGGATTGCTGCATGCATGCTGATGGACCACCAGTAAGCTGTGTAAGAAAAAAAGCTGCAGGCCCACTTACCAACAGCGGCGTGATAGGCGCCACCAAAGACCCTATCCTGCCAGCAGTGGAGCACATGCTGATCAGCGTCTGCCTCATGTTCGTCCGGAACACCTCCGACACGTAGATGTAGACGGAACTGTACGCTACTGTCACGCTCCATTTGCCCCCCAGGTAGACAGGGATAGACCACCAGTAAGCTATGTAAGAAAAAAAGCTGCAGGTCCACTTACCAACAGCGGCGTGATAGGAGCTACCAAAGACCCTATCCTGCCAGCAGTGGAGCACACGCTGATCAGCGTCTGCCTCATGTTAGTCGGGAACACCTCCGACACGTAGATGTAGACGGAACTGTACGCTACTGTCACGCTCCATTTGCCCACCAGGTAGAGAGGGATGGACCACCAGTCGGCTGCGTGGAAAAAAAGGATAAAACAAATGAACTTCCCGCACTACTTTGTAAAAAAATCGTAAAAAGAAAGTATCTATGTCAATTTGCATCATTGTTTTTTTTAACGGTGCGCATCAAAGAGTTCTCTCTCTATCGTCTTTAAGATATATGCAGTGCGATACCGATGAACGCGATGGGGGAAATGTTTTTTTATTATTTTAAGCGTTTGAGCTATAAAATTGCTTAGAGTTGTAGTTTGCGCGATAGGCAATTCAGGCCCTCGGAAAGTACATAAAACCATTATTGGTTATGCGTTAAGCTTATACTCTTTTAAGATCTTTTATACTTAAGAGGACGATTACACTTTAAGTTGCGTAAAGTAAGACGAATAAATTAAACGACTCTTTAATTTAAAATAGCATTGGTGTTGGTGCATCACATTTCAGGTTCTTAATGAGGTTTATTGATTCACACGATCAAAGGCATGAATAAATTTCCCAGTAACCCCACCAGCCTATTTTAGAATTAGGAACAGTTACTGTTGTTAATGTAATTACGCATACAATAAGTTAATTCTGCTGACTACAATAGTAATTTTACTAGGTCATGCTCTACATTCGATGACGTCAATTTTATAAAACAACAACTCAATGTCATAAAAGAAATACTGAATCGCAAAATATAATTTAGTGACGTAAAAATATAAACGCTTACTATTGTTATTTCATTACTACGTGTCTGACTACTGACTGTTATCTATAAATAACTCTACGAATATCGTTAAAACCTGTGGTGACTAACCAAATGTATAGTAGGGTTGTCACAGTGGTCATTATTATTTATTTATAATTTTATTACAGTGATATTACGTTCCCTTTGTACCACCCTTTTGTCATTTACAATATCACTGACAATTTCGCACATCTAGTTTTTTAAAGTCATAAATGTCATAAAATCTAAAATTGAGTTAACTATGCCGCAATTTTTCTTTTATAGGAATCTATTGAGTGCTTAAATGTAGTTTTTTTCTAATTTTTTGACATTTATGACTTTAAAGAACTAGATGTGTGAGTGACAAATTTGCAACTGAATGATACAGGCTTTATGCAGTTGGACCTAAAAGATAAATATGTGAAAGTCTTTTTAAAAGTTTGGAAAACAATTCTGTGATAATATGAATTATTGTTGTACAGAATGTACAGTTACTACATTGAAACGCTTTTACGTCGCAGTTTTGAGCGGTGCTTTAAAAATAAATATTACCTATTTTATAAAAAGCTTTTATCGGTTTTTGTTAAAAGTGGCAGCCCCAGTAATGTCACAATTAAACAGTCTGTCTGTGTAGTACACAGAGGCACGTTTATAATGTAGTGTTGACATTGATATTATTGGGCTACCACTCGTGTCAGCAGTTTGAATTCATGGTTCAATTTAATATAAAGTCTATATAACAAGCGCTTCACGGCTTTGAACTGTACCTACATAACAGTTCTGACACGAAATGGAGTGTCATTTTGAATTAAATAGAATTTGATTCACACCGGAATTACTTTAAAATCAATTACGCTTACATTCCATGACATTTTACACACTATGTGAATTTAAAAAGATCATGCGACAAAACAGCGCCAGAAATATGTATTTTAATATTAATATTGAATTATTTATTCCTTTACTTTATTTAATCGTCAAGAATGTGGTTATGACAAGCTTTACAGATAAATCAGATTATATTAAAATACTTCAGATTTAGAGCAAAAACTATTAAATAATAAAATATTGCTCTCAAAATTACAAATAAACGATATAGTTATTAAGTGGTATTATATTAAAGCTCATTTCGTTATGAGTCTGGTTAATTGATAAAAATTAAAAGTTCCAATTAACCGACAGTATGAATTAATTAAATGTTTTGACTTTATAATTCTATGAATAAACATTATGCCGGTAAATCTTTACCGACACAGCCGCAAAAACTGATGGAACAAAAGACAGAAAATGATTTCAATACAGCTGTGGTTACGGTACTTGGTACTGTCTGGTGAAGCTTTTGTTTATTGTTTGTAAATGTTTTTTGTGTAGGCCTTATGATATTCAGTTTATTTATTTACAATGTAACTACGTATGTCTAAAGACGTGCATTTACTTTTGCAACATGGACTTAGCATATCTCTAAGATCGTAAAAGTATTATATATTTTTTTAACAAACGATTTTAAAATACGGTGGGTTTTCACAAAGATTAGGGACTCATACTTTCTGACTTCAAACGCACTAATGCCACTAGTTTTCCAACTCCAAACCGTTTGTCAGCTATTCTATGAAAGGCAAATGCAAATATTATGTTCATCCTCAGTAGAAAGCTACTAAATTGGTAACGAGACTAACAAGGCAATATACGAGTACTATCATAGTACAATCGTGAAAATAATATACATACTCTAGAATTATGGTAAGTAAAATAATGCTTACATCTCGGCAAAAACGCGAAGAGCAGACAAGTGGCACCGCACGTCACATAATTAGCTATCAGTGTCTTTTTCCTGCCGTACTTGTCCAGCACTATCACCACCACTATATAGGCAGGAATCTCCACCAGTACCACTAGCATGAAGCTCACGTACTTATTACTGCTCAACGACACTGAGTTTATCGATAGACCATAGTACACTAATGAGCATGTCATCCAAAGAAACGAGCAAATTAGAAGCCGTTTCCAGATTATACTCGAACGAATCGCTTTTGATAGTTGCGATTTCTTGTCTCCTGTTTGATTCTGAGGCTTCAACAACGGGTCAGCTAAGCCATCAAGTTCAAGTTTCCGAGGATCAAGATTGTTGATTTTGGCTGCCTTCTTCAACACGGTGACGGCTTCGTCTCTTCTGCCTTTGCTCAGCAGCCATCGTCCGCTCTCGTTCATGAACCACACGTACATGACGACGATGATGGCGGGGCTGTAGAGGATCATGATGTAAGTTCGCCAGTTGTCGACGACCCAGGCTAGCATGGCGATGAGGACCACGCCAATCACGAAGGTCATGTTGCACATAGCTGAGACGATCACACGTTGTTTCACGCCAACAAGTTCAACAACTGCAAGAAATACTTTCTTACTTAATCGTTTGTTGAAGTAAAATGTTTATTTTAGTGGAGACTATTAAGGTATTCTACACTTATATTATAAAGAGGAAAGATTTGATTGATTGGTTGGATTGGATAGGCTCTGAAACTTTTGGACCAATTTAAAACATCTTTTACCATTAGAATCCATTATTATCTCTGATGAACACAGGCTATATTGTATGTGTTTATGTAAAAAATAATTGTCCAGTTTGTGAAACCTAGTTCCCAAATAAAAGCATAAAAAGTAAGTAAGATATAAAAATCTGAATGTTTCGAAATAAAAATTATAGGCTGTGGTTTTTCACCATGAAGGTAACTTAAATTAACATCCGATTTTATTATCGACTTTGGATATGTTAAGTGTTTAAGAAATACAGGATGTTTTACTTCGTAGGTTTCAGAAAATAATAATTTAATTGACATAGGTAATTATTTGCAGCCTCTTTAAACTAACTCCACCCCAGGAAGTTTAATTCCTTTGCAAGTTTGCCAAATAAATGTCATTACTAAGAAGCTGATACCTACCGGTTATTTATAAACGGTAATTTAAAGTAAACTTCTGGGTTTGTTTGTCTTAGATAAGATATAAACATGCACATGTCGAAATTTAATTATTTTTAGAGTCACTTTTATTCGCCTTTGAAATGCTATTTCGAAATTCAAATAAAATGATCTACTGATTGTTGTTATCATTGTAAATATCCATTACGTCCCAGTCAACACTATTAACCGTGTCAATAGTGTCAGAAGCACAAAACCTGACGTTACTTTTATATGCCTACAGTCTACTCTTTTTAATATAGCGCTGCTGTTAAAAGGAAGTAACATTGTAATAGAACCACATTTAAAAAAAACTTACTGAACACATAAGCAGAAGGATACAGTCCACCGCCGAAACCAGCTTCAAAAAAGTGCAAGATCACGTATAGCAGGTAGCTCGGCGCGAACGCTCGCGCGAACCCGAACACGAAGCAAGCGCACGAGGCGAACCCGACGGCGACTTTCCGCCCGAAGCGGTCCGAAATAGCGCCCGTGAACAACATGGCGAGAAACATGCCGCAGTTGTGCACTGTGCCCACGAGGGCACGCTTCCATTCTTGACAGCCGAGGTTGAACTGAAAGAATAGGAGGAATTTTCAGTATTAGATATGCTAAATATGTTTATGAAAAAACATTTGTTGGACCCTAAAGCGAGGACATAATTTCAAAACATCTGTGTGTCCTCTAGCGTGGCTTCATATGTTATCGAACATCTAAGCCACTTAATTATAAGCAAAAAAAGTGTTGTGTTTTTAAGGAAACATCCTTTGTAATGTAAAGTTTAAAAAAAGACATTACAATTACGTGCTACGGTCATTTATGTTGTTTTTTTTAAGAACTTTTCAGTTACGAGTATGTATGTTAACAGAATGTATGACTGTGTTCAAACTTACCTCTTTAACAAACGAATGTTCCTCTTCATACACATATTTATCACACGTTTCAGTCTTATTCGAGAAGTCTTCTTTCGCACACTGGAAATTGTTCACATCTGTCGTGTTAAGAAGAGAGTATCTTAGGCAGAAGTCAGGCTTTTCAGTGTCTGGATCTATTGGCAGGGCGTAGTTTAGCCAGGACGTGTCGTTCACTTTGAATCTGTCTTCGCATCCGTCTATTTGACATCTGGAAAGATGATTGAGGTTAGGAAGCAGCTAATGAATAGTCCGTGATAATAGTGCGTGACCCTGAGGAGATAGAGGTTGACGGAGGCGAGGTTTTCTAGATTTTTACAGAGCGTCAAAATATATATTGGCACCCATGGTCATGTACCATGCGAAAATTACTTATTTGACAGATTTTAACAATTTGACAAGCAGAATGTTTAATATATGATTTTGACATGATTCTAGTAACACTTTACGTGTATTTCTGACGCTGACTATACATAGGTACCTATTATGTCAGTTTTTTGTCATTGGAATTGAACTGTCATAGTGACACTTTAGATAATAATATTACCTTAATTTGCTTATGTAATTTTAGGTAAACGCTTTCATTTTCTCTACTTAAGTAGAATTTTAACTTTCCCAATTACTACAATAAATCTTAGTAAGCCCTAGACTTTACGTGCAGTGTTTAAATCATTACCTAAATTGGTTCATAGTTAGTAATTATTTAAAGCAATTTAATCTGCAGATTAATTAAAGTATTTGAGCAACTAATTGGTTGTCTGACAGAGAATAAATTAACGTGTTGATAAGGTGAGATGAGCGACTGATAAGGGAATCTTATCTGAAGGGAAGCTTATCAGGTTTATTGATAAATCGATTTGACGTTTATCAGCATGAGCAATGAGATCAAAGTACGATAAGAGACATCGTCACAGATAATATTGCACATAGAATAAAACTTCAGTTATCCCTTAGGCCCAAGGCACACCTGCGGAAAACTGTTGATGCGACTTGACCGCGGTGATTACTTGTTCCCTTAATAAAAATATAATTTTAAGATTGTCGGCTCTACCTACCATAACTTCGTTCTTAACAATAACATAACAAATAACGTAATAATTGATCTTTATTACACATAATAAGAGGCAGTATTGTTCACGTATTGTGTGTAAATTATAGTTTTCTGCTTATAATTACATTGTGGGAACTCCGTGCATAAATTATCAAGACAGCGGCTGGTATCTATGATTTCGTTGCTTTTTTTGTTGGGAAAATATCCGGAAAATTATACCAATATTTTTTAATTATTAATAAAGGTGATTGTACAATCATCGAAAGCTCATAATACGTAAAATGACTATGAATTTGATGTAACCATTTTTTCAAATAAATATATTCGTCCAGTATTATTAGATTTTAACCGACTACGGCGAAGCAAATGGGGGGTTATGATTTTGAACAGTATGTATGTAAGTTTGTATGTTCATCTGTTCCTTCGTAATAATTACGAAGATTGTACTTTGTAGCGGACACCAATTTTTGATTTATCCTTTGAAATTCGAGTTTTCGTCAAATAACGTCAAATAATTACAGAACACGGCTATCATCTGGATATCAGTATGACTCTTGTTTCATACTTTTTAGTAGTTGAATTTTGGTATTTTAATTACAGATAATTTTATTGATATTTCAGTTAAGGTGAAGTAACAAAGCCAAGATAAATTCAAATGCTTTGAAATTTTAAGAAGCTGACTATAACTGATAACCATGAAAATAAACAAAAAGCTACTTTAAAAATAACATATACAAATTCAAAAAACATTGTCTACCTAATTTTATTAACTTTAATATATCTTAAAAATTAAACACTGATAGGCTTACTACAAAATAATTAGGCAGTGTTGTCTAAATAGCTACACTTACCTAAATAATAACCGACCAACTTGAAAACTTTAAATAAAAAAAAATGTCATTACTTGGAATTGACTGTCGTATGTCGTATAGGTATTTAAACAAGCGTTCAACACTGCCAAATTCTTTTGTAGTAAGCCTTATTGTATCTCACCTGTACGCGATTTCCCTCGCCTCAAAAATGAAGCCGCATTCGAAGAAACTACTCAGGAATATTGGGTACAGCAACAGCACAAAATTTAGGAGATTGTACCGCCCGTACGGACCTAGAATCTCCAGGACCGAGTCCAAATTGATTTCTTTCTTCAACTCTTCCATTGCAACTGATTTTCCGAGACTGCCTCAATCCTGCAAATGGATTGGAAAGTTTAGAATGGTCCAAGGAAGTGCAAGCGTGAATGCGCGTTTTTGGGTAGGTAACACAAGGCTAGGATATCGCTGGAAGGACGAAGTCGCCAAAGACTCGAAAGAACTAGAAGTGTCCGACTGGTCAGATTTGGCACAGAATAGGGAATAATTGGCGCACTTTAATGTCGGAGACCAAGATCCACTTCGGGTCGCTGAGCCAGCGAAGTAAGTGAGTAGTAACACAAGGATAGAAGAAACCTTTGACAGCTCAAAAAAGTGACATTAAAATTACATTACAAGAAAAGAGTGAATAGGCTGTTAATAGCCAGATATGATCCGTCTTCGGTTGCATCGTCGCTTACCATGAGGTAAGATCGCGGCCAAATGTCTGGTTATTCATATTAAAACAAAAAAACTCTTCAGATGGTGGTTTAAACTGTTATAGGTTGCAAGGACCTTATAGTGGACTTGCATTCGAGTGTGGCAAGTGTTTTAAAACTAAAAACAGCATATGTTCTTTATTCTACCTTTGACTGAAAGTTATATAACAATCAGTTTTATACTAAATGCTATCTGAAACCGTTTGTTTGAAACTGACAGTTCATATAAACGTTTATTTGTATGAACTGTCTGTCATATGGTAGATAGAATAGCGAAACCGGCCAATGGTCGATGGGTGCTAGGTCCAGCTTGTAGGTAGCGTGCTTTCATTATTTATACTGGAGAAAAGCCTGAGAGAGAGAGAGAGAGTAGCCCTGTTTGTAATGTACTGCAACGATCTAATTTTTTTGCTAGTGTGCGTGTCAATTTATCATGTGTAAGTAAGTTTGTTGTTGTTGAAAGTTTAACCGTTCACCACATTTTTTTCTCTCTTCACCTCTTCTCGAGATTTGTGCTTAGAAACACATTTAGAGATTCATTTTTATCATATAGATTTCTTGGATCGATATTACTTTCACAACAATAAAGACCGTATACAATTTTTATTCAATCGAAGCAGTTATTGTAAGAATGTTAAGTACCCTACGTACAAGAAACTAAAAGTATCCTTCTTTTTTTTCTAAGGAAAAAGACGAGACAACCTACCCTTAAGTACAAAGTACATTAGAGAAGTTTTTATTGGTAATCACCCGGCGTGAGGTGAAATGCACATGGATTCTTAGTAATTCCTCGTCTAAATCGTTTTCTAAGTTAGATGCTGTTGCAAGATAGGTCTTAACGGATTAAGTTACTTGATTTTTAACATTAACAATGCAGATTTCTTTACAATGTGAAAACAAAACACACTAAAAGAAAAATGGACGTCACAGGCGGGATTTGAGCCCGCACCTCTCGCAAGCCGGGTGATTGCTCTCCCATTAGAGCTACCACCGTGACAGTTACTCATCCGTCCGAATTTCTTTAAGTGGAAAAAAAGGGATGTTATCGTGTACGGAAAAATCCGTTGGGTTTAGAGACCTTTCAAAAAGCCAAGTTCAATGTAACCTTATGTGAGTAAAATACATAAAAACTAGGTATGTATGTCATCATAAGTCATTTATTCCAATTATATAAAAAAATACTTTGTGTCGAAAATTATAAGTGAGTTAAATAAATTTAAAAATACTTATGCTAATGCTTATGCTTGTACGTCTTGCACCCTAGTTGTGCTTTCAATTCAAGCTGACGAAAAATAATTGATGAAAGATAGTAAAGTTGTACTAAATATTCTGAGTCTCTATTGATCAGTTAGTTTCCTTCTACTGATCATCATAGATAGAATATAACGTATACTATACACAATCTATAAATAGCGGAATAAATAAGTGCTTTAATATATTCACTATTTGTATTCAATGTGTTACATTGTCTCCATACCTTTTAAGAATATTCAACAACATGATTCCATAAACATCTGCCTACTAACAGTTGTTAATATATATCTAAAATAGTTACATTGGGGAAGTGACGCAAGTATATAAGGAAGGACCGATTTTCTAACTAACTAGTGGACCTAGCAGACGCAGTCCTGCCTGCTATTTTCAATGTGTTTTCCATATTTTCATACAATATAACCTTCCCCTTGAATCACCCATTAAAAAAACTACATCAAAATCAGTTGAGTAGTTATAAAGATATAAGCATACGTACATACAGACATAGGGACAGATGCGGGAAGCGTCTTTCTTTAGGTATGCTATGCAGACGTTGTCCTGCCCGCTGTGTTTTATACATATAAACCATCCTATTGAATCTTATCTTATCTCATCTAAAAAACTGCATCAAAATCCATTGAGTAGTTTTCAAGATGTATGTATGTAACATACAGACATAGGGACAGACGTTGTAAGCAACTTTGTTTTAGGTATACTATGTAGTGATAATGAATACATAATAGAAATTATCAATATTTCCTAAGTAGGTATTTGTAAAATACGTCATAGTTCGGTATTTTTTAAGCGTCACAACGCGATGCGCCTGAAAAATTAGCCGTAAGTAATTTAGTCTATTGAATGATACAAATATATAAATATGAAATTATATATATATATATATATATATTTAATATTCCTTAACTTAAA
This sequence comes from Pyrausta despicata, assembly GCA_963921415.1. Classification (NCBI taxonomy): domain Eukaryota; kingdom Metazoa; phylum Arthropoda; class Insecta; order Lepidoptera; family Crambidae; genus Pyrausta; species Pyrausta despicata. The sequence goes on along the minus strand of OY992861.1, from coordinate 12,083,367 downwards.
AATAACGTTATCCTCGTCTATATCGTCTTGTCAAATTAATAATAAATTAAAAAATATTTCACAACAATCACACCAATTCTCTAGTCCCAAAGTAAGCTACGAGGCTTGTGTTATGGGTACTAGACAACGGATAAACATACTTAAATACTTTTTTTTGTAAATAAATGCATATTATACATAGAAACACCCAGACCAGTACAAACACACATGTACATGCACACTTATGATTGTAAACCGCGACCCTTGTTGGTTTTAGAAGTCCGACATGTGGACCACTGCACCAAGCGGTATTATATTATATAGCGAATTACTCGTATACAAACATTTTAAAATGTTCTCAATTCTTAACCCTCTTGTCCTGGGAGCAATTATCCGGGATAAAATCGCATCCGAACGGTGTAATTCACGAGTTCCCATGGGAAACGTTTGGACTTCATTATGTGCTTTTACGGGCACATCTCAGCAGTTTATTGCTTTGCACTTTACAATCACATTGCAGTAAATTTAGACACAGGCATAGACAAATTCAGTGAACATCATTTTTTCTTTTTTTGACCGAGTGCGGGGAAGATCAATAAGAGGGTTATGTTTTTCGATATTTTTTATTTTTTACCTAAACAAGTGTTTATAAAGTATATCACTATCTATTCGACAAAAATTCTGACATAATTATGAAACTGACAGTTTTTAAATGACCCGAAAGGTACGTTTAGACAAAAACCTTTAATATTTTATATTGTATTTGACTCCTATATGTATGTATTTTCAGATCTTTTGCACATTTCAGTACTAATTTTCACAAAATAATGTACTAAGTAGAATATGATTAACAGATACTTTAGGTTTTTCTTTCTTCTTTGAAAAGTAGTACCAGTGTTATCATCCTAAACCCAGGATTAGCAGAGTTGTAAGCGTTAACAAGTATACCCCTATTTAGAGCTTAGCTAAGTGAATTAAACGGTTAATTATCATTGACTACGTCTAATTGTTTAATTGCCCTCGTGATCTTTTAACTACAGTTTGCTGTAGCTATGCCTGGTTTTTATTGCTTTATGTTTTTGTTTTCCGTTTCTGAGTTTTGAGGTAAGACAAATATTGGTTTGACAATTAGTGTTTATTGAGAAGACATATTGTCTGCCATGTAGGTGTAGTGGCAAAGGTTCTGCCTTACATCCGAGAGGTCCTGGTTTCGAATCCCAGGTCGAACCAAAATTGTTTCTAAGATTTTCTGTCATGAATTTCTCAAAAACAGCTCTGAGTCGGGAAGTAGGCGGTGTTACACCCCCGTGCCTCGGAAAGCACGTTAAGCCGTTGCGGCGCAGGACGCGCCTGATCTCTCTCCGGCCATGTCGGATTGCCGTCTCACCGAACTTTGAGAGTGATGGAACAGTGAGTGCACATGTGTATTGCGCACATATTTGTGCACTATAATATCTCCTGCGTAGATGGCTGACTCTATTGAGATTGGCCGCCGTGGTCGAAATCGGCCAGGAGGACTATTATTATTTTTACCGGCGTTATAGAGCCAGCTCACACTAGCGGCATACTGTCGCTGTCGACAGAAAGACATAATATGGTATAAGTTGACAGTGGGCAAAAGAAGTCGCAGCACACGTCATGTCGTGGCGTGTGACACTACTGGCTACTGGTTTCTACTATGACTTTGTATGAAATACCTTCCGCAGCGACAAGAAGTTTGCGACGTATTTCATACAAACCCATAGATACTCTAGATCTCGATACTTTGGTGCAAAGTTTATACTTTAATTTTGATTTGAAAACGGACACTTTATTTAGATACAAATAGTTTTGAAAACGATTTGGGAGATGGTTTTATTACTACGTAACCGTGAATGTTTTTTTTTCTATTTATAAATATGTTTATGTACCTATAAAAAAACATAACTTACATTGGTCTGACTCCGTGGTAAGTAGCTAAAGCACTTGTGTTACAGAAATCAGAATCAACAGTGGTATTTCAAATAAACTAAATAAATACATATAACATCCAGACCAGTACAAACAGACATTTTCATGCACACAAATGTTTGTACAGTGCGGCGATTGAACCCGCGACCACTTGGTTAATAGTCAACTTCTTGACTCATTTCATCAAAATGGTCGTCATATGTAGCGCAAATCGAACACCGATTGGTGGATAGGTACACACAGCAGCAAATCCAGGCAAAACATTGCGGCAGCTTACGCAATAGTAATAAGGGCGATTTAAAAAAAAATACGGAAAACCTGATGTGCTGTCTGTACTGTGTTAAAATAAAGTGTAGTAGGTATTAGTCCTAATTGCATCACGTTCTCGATTCGTACGGATATTTGAGGCACGTGTGGTGTGGCCAATGCAAAAATGTGGTTTGAATTATAAATTTATTGAATTATATATTTTTGACGACCGCTTGGTGCAGTGGTCCACAGGTCGGACTTCTAAAACCAAGGGTCGCGGGTTCGATCCCCGCACAGTACAAGCATAAGTGTGCATGAACATGTGTGTTTGAACTGGTCTGGGTGCTTTCTATGTGTAATATGTATTTATTTACAAAAAAAAGAATTTAAGTATGTTTATCCGTTGTCTAGTACCCAAAACGCAAGCCTCGTAGCTTAATTTGGAACTAGAGAATTGGTGTGATTGTTGTGAAATATTTATTTATTTATTATTATTTATAAATTTATGAATAAACTAGCTACCCGCCAGCGGTTTCGCCCGCGTGGAATCGAATTCTCTAATGTATTGAGCATGTTATTAAAGATTAAAAATAGCCTATGTTCATCAGGGATAATGTAGGATTCTAATGGCGAAATATTTTTTTAAATCGGTCTATCATCGTCTAGCATCGGTTGTTACCTTAAAAGGTCTAGCTGACACGAAAAAATATAACTTTTTTTTTTTGCAAAAATTTTGTTCAGCTTTATTGCACATTCATTGTATGGTCGCGGTCTGAAAGTGTTTACCAGTTTTTGAATTAGATTATATATCACACTTCTAACATACATAAACCTAAAAGTTTTAAGCAGTAACTTGTTTCCTTTCAAAATTAATTGATTATAATTCATTGTGATTAAAAATAAGGTTTTTGATAATTTTTTGGTAATAAAACAGTTATGTCTTCAGTGTCAACCATCTCGACGATCAACGAGAAACAATCATCTCTTAAAGGAAAGATTGTATCACGTTAAAAAAAAAAGTCTATGGTACATAAATCAAATTGTTATGTAATAGACATTTACAACTTATTACGTAAATGTATGCAAGCGATTGTGATCCTTAAGGCGGTAACTACTTTCTGTTAGCGACCGTACGAGATGTGAACTTATCGTCATTGGACATTCTCTACCCTTCATAACTTTGGGCCACTTAAACCTTAGGACCTTTAATGCCTAAATAATACCAAGTAGATAGAGTTCTTGGGATTTTCGTCTTATTTGACATATTTTCATATTATTGATCCTGGTAAAATGAGGCTAACTTAAATCATATAAGTCTCCTAATTAAATAATTTAGACAATTCGCTAAAAAACTTTGACATGAAATAATTACTAAGAGCAGCAATGTAAAAAAATAAATAACTTGTAGCATTGCTAAACCTCTAACATGAAACTAAACAGACAACGGAAGTAACATTACTGACCTAATGTTGGATTAAAGTATGTACATATAGGTTATAGGTGTCAAATTTCAAAACAAACTTGGTTGCATGCACTTAGCAGTGGATCAATGATATGAATACCAACAATTCATTGACCGCAGTAATATGATAGTCTTGCCACAGGAGACGACATCGGTTTAATAAGTACCTTAACACTTAGCATAATATCAATAATCTAGGGATGGCGATTTTTTCCAAAAAAACATCGAATCAAAGATTAATAAATCGATACACAAAAAATCGAGGTGTAAAGAATCGATTTCTCAAAAATATTTTTTTTATTGCAATTTGCTTTTTGAGTCTATATTTCCAATACAAATGTAAAGCAAAGGAAACTGGGTACACATACATCTAACGAGATTTTGAGTAATTACGTGAACAATTATCATTTCTTTACATGTGTTGAGTTGTACTCAACTTATTGTAAATTATTTTATGTTTGTATCGAAACAGAAATATTCGAGTCTAGATTTTAGAGGGTGTAATATCGATTCAATGGATCGATTCAGTACTCGATGTCGGTTAAAAAAAAAACGATTTTTTGGTCTAAGAAGTAAGAATAAATTCTTCGAATAATCGGTCTCAGATCGCCATGCCTACAATTGCCATGTTATTCGAATTTACAATTCAGATGCAAAATTGACGCGTTTTTATGTAACTGATTTGATTTTCATATCATGGACTGAGAACTTAGATGCGGTTAATGAAACACATTAATGGAATGGAGATCATAAGTCATCATATTAGTACTTTACACCGGGCTTTTCTTATTTCTTTCAGCCGTGACTTGAAAAGAAATATTGTATGTCGAGATCATGACATCATCGTGACCGCCATCCTATGTTACGACTCTCGTTAATCATAAATATTTCATTAACTTCCATACATTTAACAAAATTATCTTTGTTTAAGTACCTCAGACAAGCATCTCTTTTACAGATTATCGTTCGGTTCGGAACCGACTTTATAAAAAAAATCTGCCTGTACGAATTGTGCTTCACCACAGAATCATCAAGGAAGTGCGCTTGGCCGGTCACAAATCGATTTAAAATGTATTGTAAGCTCAATGTCCGGATGTTTCGCATTGTCATCTATGTGTTTATAATTTCAGATAAAAAAGAATGAGTAAATTGGACTTTTCGAGTGCATTCTTATCATCAGTGGTTAAATATTTATGCACCACTCTTGTAAGACTACTAAACTATTTGTCAAATAATGAAATGATAGCGCAAGAGTGACATTAAAAAAATTTGCATTTAGTCTTGGTAAAGTCTGCTTAGGTACTAATTGTTTACATTCTACAATTACGGAAAGTTTTAGTGATATGAAAACCATATTGATAGTTCTCATAGTGTCAACTCCTACTGAGAACCACGATAAAATTCTGATGAATTCACCATTCAAGGTTGTTGTGTTGCTATGATATTGTTCAATGTTTCTTAACACATAGGTGAATATCCTTGCCATAGTTATTTGAAAAATATTTTGTTCAATTTGTCGTAGAGTGCAGTTTACACGCGCCCTCATTGATTGGAATCGTGATCATCTTGTTAGCATCAATAGTCTATTGATTCGACTTATTGATTGATTATGCCAATAATGCTGGAATGATCCTTGAAGACGTACTACACGTGCCATGTGGTCCGTCAAGGGTCCGTAGGGTCTAGGTGTTTTGGAACTTAGAATGGGGTAGCGGGGAGTGCATCAATTTGCAACCCATATCATCCCTTGCTGGGATCTCATCATCATCTCTCTTACACATATCTATTACATATTTTTCTATATCTATATTTGTTTCTTCGGTTTACGCGAACAGTAGACATTGAAATGACAAACTTTTTACGGATTCTTTCGCGATTTATTTACATTTTATTTTAAACTGACGTTTCGGACCCTTTTCAGCGTCCGTGGTCATAGGTAGACTGTCTATATTTGTAGTCATAATCTTACTGAGCAATAAGTATTGCATCTATGAGGTGGTTCATGTGTGACTAGAGTTTATTTATAAAGCTTGCTTGTAGCCGATGTAATAATCGTCCGTTATACGCCGATGAAATGGATTGGTTATGATGATAATTTATTTCATCACTCAGATAATTGTTATCAAGATTTTCATCATTATCTTTTTTTTTGTTCCTTTTTAATTTAAGCAGGTTATGAAGTAGTTTTAGTTGTTTTAAAAACAAAACCACGAAAACTCCTTTAGATTCATCATTAAAGGTAACTTATGGTTAAAAATGATAGGTGTATCAAATTATTTAAGAACTTACAAAGCTCCGTGCAGTTTTCTCCGGCACTTTGAAAGTTGTTAATGCGCTTTAGTAATTACTCGAAACGAGTTTGGAAAGTTTAAATAATGTACTCGCACGGACGTGTATGTTACGTACTTAGAACTAAAGTTGAGTTTGTGAAAAACTTCATTCTTGGACTACGAAAAAGGTACAGCTGTTGTAACCACTTATGACATATATGAAAGAAGTTGGAATGGAAACATAAGAAGACCAGGCATTTGATCATTTTTCTCTCCTTTTTTAGGAGCAGTAAAATATATGTTTCTATGTTTGTCTTTTTCTATCCCTTCATTTATTTCTGTGAAATAATCAGAAAAATACAACCCTTCTTCTGTCGCAGTCGGGAAACAGCAATTATTTTACAACATTATAGCAACATATATCACATTAGGCTACCCATTTTTGTAGCAAAATCGCCCTTATTAAAAAGTGCATTAGATGCATAAGTGTTAACCTTGGCGTGCTGTCGTGTGTACAATGTGTACAGCGGGTCAGACACGCTATTAATTTCAATCATTAAAAAAGCACGACTCCTTTTAATTGACCTTAACTGTCAACGATAAAAAAGTGCAACTAGTTTCAGGGACTCACCGTTCAAAGTACGTTTTTAAAAACGTATAACAATGGACAATTTGACGTGCAAATGCAAATATGGTGCCGTGAGAATTCGAGGAAAATGCAAACCAACACTATATTGTGGCTGTGACCGATAGTGGCCTGTACCATCGCAAACAAAAATGACAAAAAATAAGTAAACAAGGTGTGCGATTGCAAAAGAGGTTCGAAAACTTTCAGTTTTATGACTGTGCATGGCAGTTACATAAGTTTCAGGATACCTACTTTTGATCGTGACTCTATCACAGAGTTTGTAGAAAACCTTGTCAAGGTACAAAAAGTATTTTAGGGTTACAATCTTGTTGAACGATTGTTCACTGTTCACTCTATCTAGATTACGAGTTAAAGGCGACTAACTCAAATAAAGGTTTGTTTACATGGAAAAGTGCTTGTTTCATAGTAAACATTAACGATTTTACTCTCACTATCTGAGATTATATTTATCAAAGCAATATTTACAAGATAATAAATACATGACATAAAATGTGAGACATTCTTGTTACTTATAAATAACTGATACAAGTGATGTATCCTTATATCTATTCTCATAATTTTTTTTCACGTGAGTAAAATGGTACGTACGCAAAAAAGGCATCTTTAGCTACAAAGTCTTAAAAGCAATGTTAGTAAATTTATTTAAAAAAAGTAATGGTTAAGCTATAAAGTATTCCAAAAAGAATCTATGATATAAGTATGTTAACAGGAGCAAAGAGATACTCCGTTGTTTAATAAAATTAACATCATAAAGCTGTTCATTGTAAATGATTTACTGGTGCTGTGAGTCCCGTCAATGATTAAATACTTGATTATAGTCCACTCTACATCGGGCAAAGCGATAATACTTAATTTCGCAACAGAGTGCAAAGATTAAAATGTATGTTAATTGCCATTTAACTTTGGGATATAATCTGTTAGTAGAATCTGGTATTTAGCCGGTATTTTTTAATTTATTATATTATTTTTGCCAAAAAAACTTTCTAAACTAAACCTGTCAAAGGTTTGGGGTAGGAAGTATTTTTTGGCATAGTTGGTGGTGCATTTTAAATTACTAGTAAAGTAGAAAATAAATATATATATATTAAAGTTATCTCAATAAGGATAAAGTTTTCAACAACAACTTCACTATTAATTGATAGATCTCAATTGAGGTTAGTTTCTGTAGCTTTAATCCTTTTAGGTTAAACCTTAGGTCCTCTTTTAATAATAGATCTCTACAACTAACTTTGTTTTTTATTTACCAGTCTTGGCCTTGTCTTGTCAGTCTGTTCTAATTGAGTTTTATTAAATAATTCACCAATTTGTTGGTAAACATTTTTTTCTTCTATTTATAGAAGCGTCGTCGTGACTAATTATAAAGTTATTTTTAACTCAAGGCGTCTGCTAACACTAAGCAATTATAAACTTCTTTAAGTTTAAAAAATGTATAAATTCGTAGAATTACATTACGAAACAATTATTAATGTAGGTAAGATTAGTTATCTTGTTCTTATCACGTTCGTTCATGAAAATCTAACGTGTCTGGCATTCTTATTTTGCTTTTGCGTGATTAGGTATAAACTTATCTCAAATACTCAGTATATTTTACTAATTAAGGCATATATTGTGATTAAAAGTTATCGTGTTCCGGAGTCACCATTTGATTTGTATCACAAATAATATCCTAGAATCATTCTCAAAAAGTTTGTATGATGTTTCTAATATTTTTCAGAGAGCTAGAGTTGGTTTAACTTTCCAGAATTTTGAAGTCTTTGCTAACCCGTCACGTATTCTAATATGCATCTGACCCAACTACCAAAGTCATGAACTGTAAATCGCTAGTTTCCAAGTTACATACAGAACCCAATATGTATTTTTATTCCATGAAAAATAATACTGGTAAACTAATTAAGGGTAAAAAAAAACCCCAGAAAAAATTACGTAGAGTTTGAGCGACAATGAACTTGTATTATGCCTTTCATATTCACATTTGTTTTTCGTCATATATATTATTGATGACAAGGATATTTTAATGATTAGTGCAAGTGCATACTTTGCAGATAGTCAACAGATTTATGACTTCATAACCTATCGGACGAGGCGTAAAATGAATGAAAAGATCCATCGGCGCGCGGACAGTACGCGTCGCATGCGCACGATGTATTGTCCCCACACATCAGCACATCAAGGTTAACACGGCTGCATCTTATGCTCTTGAAATAAGGGCGCTTTTTAAACAGAAACAGATAGCCGCATGAGTGTTGCTGTCGGTACATGGGATCAATGCAATCTATTGTTCGATTTGTTGGGTCAGGTAAACGATGGGGTATTTAGTTAAAGTTTTTTTTTTACTCATAACGCACTATTTATTTATGCTTCTCATGGAATGGTTACCTCCAGATTTAAATTAGTTTTGATATAACATATTTTTTTCATATTTGCTCAAGGTGACTCATGGCTATGCATGAACCTACTCAAATTGGTCATGACAAATTATCAACCATTCATACAATTTACGTTTCAAAAAGAAAAATGGGCAGACCGACTATAACAGTTAGGATCACATTCAAAAGATTTTGAAATGAATTAAATTATTTAAATTTGGCTTTTTGACTGATTTATAAGCATAAGTTGATTTCACTGTCCCAAGTGTCCACATTATGGGTAGGAAAGAATTTATACACTATGGTTTAAATTCTAATGTCACATTTGAAATGTCAAAATTTGATTTAAACACGCTTTCTATGTTATTCAAATTATACATGTTATGTAGAGTCAGTTAGTTCACACTTTTGACTTCCATGTTGTTTTTTACGAGTGCATTTAGCGCTAACCTCATCTTGAAAATATGCCCTTACAAGTAAAAAAAAACATAATATTGCGCTATAAACAAGAAATAATATAGTTTGAGATAATTGATGATTAAAAATAAACGACTTAGAACTCTATAACTACTTCGGTAACTATCTAAACAGAAAGTTCCAGAATTTAATAATTTTAGTAACATGTTTTTTTACATCATCAACCCCTTTGCCCCATATTTTAATTTCAAACTTCCGTTCTGCATTGGCACAGATTAACTTGGCCCAGTGCTGAATAACTTAAGAGGCATGCGTATGTAATTCAATTTTAATCGTCACGACGCGTACGCGTGACATTTTCATAACTTAAAAACGGAACAACACACGCATAAATTTATATTTTCTGATTTATTTTATGTCAAAACAATAAGCCGAAAGTGAAAAAAAAACAATACTCACTCAGCAATGCATCACTAATTAAATCGGTATACCATGACCCACTTTCGCGCGCGTGATCCACATCAGCCAAGTTCACGTGTGCACTTAGATATCACAAATGAACGGTCGAAATTCGAGTAATGTCGTGTAGAAATGAGGTAAATCGTTGATATTTTGTGCGGATTTCTCGCACGATGTTCGCTTGCCGGGCGTGTAGCCGGCTCGTGGTTATAATGATGTTTGTTCGGATTGGCTCGGTCCGATGCTTACTTCACACTCAATTTTTATCGTGCAGTGCTACGCGTGTACGCCGTTCTCACGCACACATTCAAACTTATCGCTTTCTTTGCATACATCTCGTGCTTTGTTTAACGCATCTCTAAACGTTCTTTTACTTACGCACCAATGAATCTCTTTTCAATTCGGAGTACAATGGCTGCAGTTATAAATACAGTCAGTGGTGGCGGAATGCACCATCTGTCGCAGTGTCTTATGCATTTTGTTTGAAACACAGATGACACATGCGTTCGATTGAAGTCTCATATCATATAACATCTGGAAGCTACGAAGGGTACTGACCCAAGGTTACAGTTAGGTAGCTATCAGTGAAACTCTTGCATAAATTTTAATGATAATTAGCGTCCTTGGCGAGGACGTTGTCCTACAAAACGGTGTCACATTGTTAAAGCCCGGTTTAACAAACAACAAAAAATAACTTCGATACATTCCTATCCAGACTGTCACAATTAAATGTATTTTTACTATATTAAGCAAGCAATATACGAGCACATGTCATATTCATCTTTAACATTAATTTTACGAGGTACACACTACCATAATAATTTGTAGGTTGTGCATCAAGATTTTGGGTTTTAATTTAAGGAGCATTGATAGAGCAACATTGTCACAAGAAGTATTTGGTTGCTACATACTAAATGGACAATCTTAGTTTTTCATCCTTAAATGTTTTAAAATAAAATAAATAGTTGCAACGCTTAACTTACAAAAATAAACATTTGCTTTATATGCTTATTTCCCTCAAACTCAACACATTCATGATTTAGTACCTATGACTTGTTAAGAGCAAAATTTGGCGGTCAGGAGAGTTCATGCTATTTTTAGATCGTTAAAAATATTGTTATCGTTCAGAAATAAGAGTCCAGTAAAATGACGTGCATGGTATTAGTTACATGTTACTTTTTGCCTTGATATATTTATTTATATTTTAATAGAATTATTTTCCCAAATTATGTCTGGGAGTGTAAATTTGACAGTGCCTATAGAATAATTTATTTTATTTTAAGTTCGTTTCGGTAGAGTTGCAACTAGGGGGTTTGAAAGAAAAATTAGAAATTTATATGAAAAGTCCTGACCCTAGTTTTGCTAGACAATGAAAAATAAAATGGTTCGGTGTACTGGTGTTAATTGTAAAACTAATGTATCGATTTTATAAGTTTAGATATTATCCTAACTCATGCATTTTGTTTATTAAATATTAAGTAAGTGCAACAAACCCTAGGAGGTCATAGTCGTCTAAGAAAAGACATGAGACAAGTTAAATAGGTTCAAGTTGGGAAGATTACTGCTTCCTTTATAATTTAGAATTTACTTATGAAACAGCATGGCACGCGGGCCATGTACAAAGCTAAGCCGAAGGTACCCTACAGAGATAGATGGAATTGAAGTACCTGGGACGACCCCAAACGGGCCTACCGGATCCTCGATTTAAAGAGGCAGCTGCTCATGCCTTTCCGTAGTTCTTTCACAGCATGGATCTTTGTAAATTCCGTTGATAAAATTGTCAGAATTTTAAGACTATCAGAAGTATTCAATTTATTTAATTTTCAATTGATTTTATATTTATCTAGAATTACCAACATGTAACGAATTCATCACAGGAACACGTCCCGGTAACCTAAAATACTGGTCGGCTTCGAGGATTTCGTGAAATACTTACAAAGACATATATGACTGATATAATAAATCATAGGAAAATGGAATGGAAAATCAAAAAAGGATCCACGTAGGCAGTCACAGGTTTTAGCCCGAAATCACAAAATACTATCTTGTGACGATATAAACTTACCTAAAATGTTTAAAACTGATTACTGAAATAATATATCTAATACGCAGTAACTATTTAGTAATCTGTGCTAAGAGGATGACCATGGCCATATATCATACAATTAAAATATTCCCGCCTTTTCACATTATTTTTCTCAAGAGATCGAAATCGAACGGCGAAAAGACGAATTTACGGTCGGAAATTACGGGTGCCAATATAAATATGTATAAGTTGAAATCATCCACAACATGCAGCAGTGAATACTTAATTATTCTTTTAAATCAAAGAATTGAATTTAAAAAAATTAAAAAACCTCTCATTCACAGTGGTTTTTCTAAAAAAGGAGTTTTTTCGAGAGATGAAAATTCATTTGGTGCAACAATTAATGCAGCGGCCGGGCGGGCTCTCAGCCCGAGTTAACCTCGCAAGCGGTTAGATGTCGCTAGCAGTTTCGAGCGCACGACTCGCGACTATTTAAATTAGCCCAGATGAACTAGACTTCACTGGAACCACAGATTACTAAATAGTTACTGCTGGAACGTGCAACGTTACAGCACCTCTCTAGATCATGAAAATGCTGTAGTCGTTATTAAATTCAGTGCATCCTTAATTAAAAACTATTTTTGTTGAATATGTTACATCAGGTAAATTGTTTCCATCAAATATATTATTTTAGTTTGCGTAATTCAATACTTAGTGCAGATGCATGACGTAAAACTGCAATGACAAATAGTTGTTTATAAGAAGGCCTAGGTACCAAGAAAAACGAAGCACGAAATTGCATATGATACTGTACGAGCATTAAGATTAATAAAACAGATATCAACCAGTCAGTGTTAGAACGGCAAAAAAAAAAAAAAAAAAAAAAAAGGACCCTTAACGAGCACCGTCGGCACTCTACACCGACGGCACACAACAACATATCTTTACATGTTTTCATAGCTTAAGTTCAATATAAATACATGTTCATTAAGATTAATAAAACAGATATCAATCGTCCGTGTTGGTTCTCATTTCCCTCCGCTGCGGCCAAGACACCCTTAGCCGTCACTATGATCAGCCTGGTGAGTCTGCCCGGCTGGCAGCGGGTCCGCGCCACCTACCCACCGTCGTGATGCTGCTACCCGGCCGTCCTGGGTGCAGTCATCACTCATCATCTCCGTATTATATCTAAGTATATATTGTTAGGGGGGGCTAGGGCTCTAGGGACTTAGTGTCTTGGGTTAAAGGGACATCTACGCTCACTAGGGAGTTAGTTTCCTTTCTGACGTCATAGACTTAACAGACGGGACTTCTTCCCGTCTCGTACATTCTTCGAGCCTGATAGGTACACCTTCAGTGACCTATCCTCTACCAACGTTCATAGACTGACTGACTGACTGCAGTAGTGACAAAGACGTTGACTGGTAGGAAATCTATTAAACATTAAGTCTGCCGTTCCACAAAACATTATTCCGTGCAGTACTTATATTAGTCAAATTAAAATTCGCTTGTTTACATCGCAAGTGAAATGTGAGAAGTCAAGAATTCTCGCATTATTATCAAATGCAATTCAGCAATACCTAACTTTAGCATCATATTCGAATTTTATCGAGGGACAAACATTAACTACTTTAACATATTACTTGACATACTTTTTCACATAACAACTTTGGTAGGGTAGGTTAGGGAAATTAAACATAAAAACAAACGGGAGTGGTGCATTACAACCACCACTGCAGACAAAGATTCGACATTAGCTTAATAGCTTAGCTTTCTTATCGACTTTGACAATCATTAACTTGGACTCAAACAAGGAGCCAAAGATTTACCAAGCAGGGAAAACATCCCAACTTTTCACTTTCTTTGGACTCAAACAAGGAGCCAAGGATCTATCGAACTAAACTTATCAAACAGGGTCGGTGCCTTACAACCACCACCCAATTTATCGTTAACTTTGAGCTCAATCAAGGAGGCAGGATTCACACACAAGCAGACGGGGAACAACTTCCCAGCTTTACAACATCCTTGCACTCAATCAATCAAGGGCCAAAGAACTATCAAACATAGATTTATCAAACAAGCAAACTGTTAGACACAACAGTAATTTTAACGTGGACCACTTCTCATCGACACTTGAGGACAACAGTGATCTACGACCCCTAAACTGCGTAATTCCATTTACAGTTGGAAGGTACGTATTTCATCAACTCATATCTTACAATGACTTCATTATCGTCACTAAAACACAACATTGACAAGAACATGAGAGGACTTAGTAGGGACTATGAATAGGTAGGTAGCCAACTTTATCATTATCAACCTATCCCTTCCCTTGTCCTTTCCAACATCCTGAGACCCGACCGACGGAGGGCGTCTCAGGAAGCCTACAAACATTACAACAGTCAAGACGTCGTGAAGACATAACACCATCGAGAATGCAGAAGATCAAGACACTGGCAGCAGCGGTTCGGCTACTGGCCTCCCAGAAGAGGGTCTCACCAGTAGCTGAAATCCCACCAATGCTGTCAGTCCTCAACAAGAAGCATCGTCGAGCCTTATCAGCTGCTCCATCGTCGAGCTTCATCAGTTGCTCCATCGTCGAGCTTCATCAGCTGCTCCACCGTCGAGCTTTATCAGCTGCTCCATCGTCGAGCTTCATCAGCTGCTCCATCGTCGAGCTTCATCAGCTGCTCCATCGTCGAGCTTCATCAGCTGCTCCATCGTCGAGCTTCATCAGCTGCTCCATCGTCGAGCTTCATCAGCTGCTCCAACTGCGAGCATCATCAGCTGCTCTATCTGCGAGCTTCATCAGCAGCTCTATCAGCGAGCTTCATCGGAGAGCTTCATTGCCGAGCTCCATCAACGAACTCCATCAAAAGGAAACTTTGGCAGAGCCAGGGTTGCCACTTCAAGACAGAAAATCATCAACATCGGCTTCCCACTACAGAGCGAGAGCAGACTTTAACCACAACCACATCAATCCATCGGGTTAGCCCAACAAACGCAGCGGGTCTACAACAGACTGACGCCAACCACATCCACATCAGCAGCATTCGGGACGCTAGGATGTACGAGCCACGCCGTACATTGGATACATCTACACTTCAGCAGCATGCGCCAGGAGACGGGTGCGGCATCATCTTGCTCGTCTTTTGGAGTTGCCAATATGTACGAGCTAGCATCGTACATGGAAATTGCCCAACATCGGAGCGGCGTCAGCGACCCACATACAGCGGCTGGCCGATGGACCCTCAACGAGCACCGTCGGCACTCTACACCGACGGCACACAACAACATATCTTTACATGTTTTCATAGCTTAAGTTCAATATAAATACATGTTCATTAAGATTAATAAAACAGATATCAACCGACAGTGTTAGAACGGCATACAACGGGTTTGTTTCTTACTACAACTTCCCTCTCAAGTCGTTAGCACTCAACACATCCCCTAGCTGTAGACACACCCTACAGATACGATCGTACGCCTGAATCAAACCCTGAAATATTTCTACAAAAACTAGATAAACTTCTATTTTATTTATCTAAAAAGCATGATCATAACACCAAAATCATCTTAACTGGTGATTTTAACATTAATACGTTAAAAAAAGGCAAGACTACCAACTTCTTTCGTGACATATGTAGTAATCATAATTTGCACATACATATCAATGTACCGACGCGCAAAGACAGGTGTATAGATCATATCCTTAGCAATATTAAAGACTCAACTGCCAAAGTAATTCCCTTATATTTATCGGATCATGACACTGCCCAATTTCTGAGTTTTCCAGTTCGTAATTCTTTTAAACCAAGGTCATATACGTTATTGCGGAAAGATTACTGCTGGGAAAACATCTGCAAGTTTAGAGAGTGTCTGGGCAGTATGACTTGGAGCAGTATATACGCTCTCTCTGATCCCAACACGGCATTTGCTGACTTTCATGAGGAGTTATGCCTATTCTATAATCTATGTTTTCCAGTCAAGAAAATTAGAGTCAATACTGCAAATAAAAATAACCAAAAATGGATAAGCAGAGGGCTTAAAACTAGCTGTAAAACGAAACGGTCACTAAGATTAAAATATTACAAAAATAAAACAGAAATAAATAAAAATAAAACGTACTCTAAAATTTTACGAAAATGTATTGACAACTCAAAAAAGAATACGAATATGAAATATATATACAATAGTAAAAACAAATGCAAAGCGACATGGAGAATAATCAAAAATGAAACCTGTTATACCAAAATAGACGACAACATTTCTGAACTAAAAATTGATAACCAAATATTGACTAAACCCTCTGACATAGCCGCGGCTTTCAATAATTATTTTATTAATTTGACTAACCATAAAAACGTTCCAAGTAATCGGCATGAGGACCTAAACACTAATACTGAGACAAATTTTAGTACAATGTTTCTTCTTCCAATGAATGAAGACGAAGTAAATACTGAAATTATAAGCCTAAACAACACTAACTCAGAAGGTTTTGATGGAATCTGTACGAAAATTATTAAAGCGTGCAACAAACAGCTTGTACCTATCTTAACACACCTAATAAACCTCTCATTCTCAATGGGTATCTTCCCTCAGCTACTTAAACAATCTATTATCAAGCCACTGCATAAAAGAGGTGCTAAGGATGAAGTTAGTAACTATCGTCCCATAACACTAATTCCAGTACTTTCTAAAGTGTTTGAGAAGTGCATGCACCGAAGAATAATGCACTACTGTAACAAATTTAATATTATAAACAACGACCAATTCGGTTTTCAAAAAAATAAATCAACGACATTAGCAATTTTTAATTTAGTAAAAACAATATTAAACAACTTAAATGAAAAATATCTCACTACTGGACTCTTTTTTGACATGTCAAAGGCCTTTGACTTTGTTGACCATGAACTTCTGCTAAATAGATTGGAAAAGGTAGGAATAAGAGGACCCACCTATCAGTGGCTAGAATCCTACTTAATAAACAGAAGCCAACGCGTAGTTGTCAGCAAACTAGTAGGTGAAGAAGAAATTCAGTATACTTCTGACTCAAAAATTGTTAAGTGTGGCATCCCTCAAGGGAGTGTGCTAGGACCTCTATTGTTCATCCTATATATTAACGACATAACGAATGTGACTCCTCACAAATGTATTTTATTCGCCGATGACATTTCTATTATTGTAAAAACTAAAAATGACTCTTTACGTAATCACGAAGCTGAAATAAACAAAACAATTGACAACATTATTAAATGGCTAGACGTAAACAATTTAAAACTCAATCTAGACAAATCACATTTTATACAATTTAATCAATCTAAACAGGAAAAATTCAAATTTAATTTAAACATTGATAAAATAAAAGAATTTACGTCTACCAAGTTCCTTGGAGTAGTTATAGATCAAGACCTAAACTGGAAGTTACACATAGAGACTTTGTGTAACCGTATTTATAGCTTCGCCTATGCCCTCAACCAAATGAGGAAGGTGACAAACCTGCAAACGGCACTTATCACATACCACGCGTACGTATCTTCAATTTTGCGATACGGGTTAATAGCTTGGGGAAATAGCACAGATATAATAAAAGCATTCAGAGCCCAAAAAAAGTGTATCCGGGCAATCTGTGGCATACCACCTGACGTGTCTTGTAGATCAGCATTTGTTAGTTTAAATCTACTCCCGCTACCGGCATTGTATATTTTTGAAATAAGCTGTTTTGTAAAGAGAAATACGAATTTGTTTTTGAAAGCGATTGACAGGAACGCGAGACTGCAAAGGGACCCAGATAAACTTGTGTTAGACGTGATCCCAAGGTCTGCTAAATACAATAAGAGCTGCCTGACAATGTGCTTAAAAATATATAATAGGATTCCTAATGACATAAAAAAACTTAATATTAAACAATTCAAATCAAAACTATATAGGTGGCTTATCAGTGAAAGAATTTATGACATGAAAGATTTTTTTGATGAATCCTAATACAATTAATTTAATATGCACTTTTTAATTTATTTATGATTTCAGTATGTTATTTTTTATGTAATTTTTACTTAATTAATGTCATTTATTTCCTATGCCAATGTACACATTTTGCATGCTGTTTGTAATAGCAAAACATGTGCACTAATTACCTGTATGTACCATCTTTTAATACCATGTTTTTTTGCAAATAAATATTATGAATTATGAATTATGAATGATAGTCACACGCCAATCGAAAGCCTGTTTCATTGCATTTCAATCCGATATCGGATTCGAAGGGTTTTACAGTACACAAAAGAACGATTATCGCATTCGTGGATTTGAGTTTCATTGCAGATATTTTTGTTGCCACGTGTACAATTACTGAGTGAATCATGCATTGCTAAAAATAGATCGCGAAATAATCCGGAGAGGACAAACCGATAAAATGTCAGATAAGTTATAGGTTGTCTCTTTATGGCCAGGGAGATAAATTTGTGTATGTGTAGTGTTAACTAACAATATCAAGCTTATTTTTGTGACCACACATGTTTCTCAGTCTGAAGCATCGGTCTTAAGTTTGACTATGAAGTAAAATAATTATGCAAATACTTTTTTTTTACTTTTGCACAAAGCCTCTTCGTACACCCAAACCTTTGATACTCGTCGATTTTAGTCTCACCACCGCTAGCTATCATCTGAACATCAAGAATAATCTTGTTTAATACTTTTACGAGTATTCGGGTTTTAGTTTTTGAACATTTTTTTTACCGTAAATAAATGTGTTTTTAATTAGTTTAGTTATAAATTTGTTTCTATTGTGCAATAAAACTCAAATTTAAAAAAGGAATCCTTAATAATCTTTTTTTAACCACTAGTTACAACATTAATATGATAGCTGGTCGCTAATAAACAAACAACAACCTCTGTATGTACCTATGTTTATGAAGGAATAAATGATTATGATTAATATTATGATTAATAAAAAATGACGCGTCTGGTCCATATAAACAAACATACATCATCATCATCTTTTGCTTCTTCTTCGTATCCTTATGGCTGGGGGTTGTGTCCAGGCATTTCTGTTTTGGGCCAGGTTAAAATTACTCATACCCCTTTGCACTTGTACACCAGTCGGTTTTAGATGAATGAGCGCCGGAAACTTTAATTTACGATATGTCTACTGCATGTGCGTTCGCTCTCAAAATGTTTATAGGATAAGTCGTTTCAATACGATAGAGTCTTGAATTCTCTCGATTCGAGTGCTAGGACGATTAAGAAGAAAAATGAAAACAAATTCGAAATAAAAAAATGGGTAAAAATTCTAATTCCCGTTCCCCAGTAAACTTGTTATATTTTTCTTTGCAATGGACATTCGCAGTTCGCTATGCGCAAATTGCAATACATTTTGCTTTTTGTTAGTAAGCATTGTGAAATAGCTACGCCTGCAAGTATAAACAGTGCAATATTGCTGAATATTTCATTATTGCTAGCCATTAAAAAGAAGGAATGAAGGCAAAATTAACAAAAAAACACATTGGAAGCAAATATATTTTAATCATAAAATTGTGTTTGTAATGTTCATTTGGTTTGGTTCATTTTTGTCCAAGGCATGTTTAAGTCCTAATTCTATAAAATTTTACAGCATTTTAATGTTATTAAATTATTGAGCTAAACAAAAACCGAAGCAATATATCGCAAAGGCAAATTGAGGCAGAGGAAAATACTTTGGTTTAAAGCGTTACAGAAATAATTTATAAATTGAATATTGGAAATGTTAATTTGTCATTAATAAATAAGTATCACACGACATGATGCGTTTAATATTGATAATTCCAAAAAACTCAGTAAAATATTTTAAAATAAATATATTTTTTTTAATTTTTTGAGCATTTAAAAGGTAGTTGAGTTTTTGTTTAGCTGCTACAAAATGACGTCTGAAGAATTTAATGAAGTTTTTTCATCGTCATTAATCAATGTGCAGTGCAAAAACATTTTAAAATTTTTATATTTAAATATCAAAATGAATTTCCTATGTAATAACCAGTATTCGGATAATAGGATGCATATTTACTTAAAGTAAGGGTGTTAGAAAAAGTAAATTTAGTTGTTTTACTAAGAATCAAGTCAGATGTGGATATAGTTAATCATTTTACACCTTAAAATATACCAGAATAATAATGGAATGCACTTTTTTATGGAAAATCTCTCGGGATTTCGGTATCGTCAAATTTAGTCTTTATTATAGAATCAATTCGGGTGTATGTATAATTACTTTTTTTAACAAAATCCCAAATTCCCGTGATTTGAATCATAAAAAAAGCAATTTTTAAAGAAGCTGCTTCCATAATATATAATATCTTAGCCAAAAATAACTTTACATAAATATGCATCCGATTATCCGATCACTGCTAATAACTTATACACTAACAATATTATAGAGCAGGCATTTTGTACAAAAATACATTGGCAACATATTTTTTTTGTACTTTTCTGACACGTGTGAATATTTAAAATGCAACAGAACATTAATAATACGATAATACGAGTATGTAATATTAAAAAGTGTACAGAGGGGTGACCACGAACAACTATCGTAACGTAATCGTAGCGTTTACCTATCGTTAACTTGTCAATTTGTATGGGGGAACTGTCAGTTTCTGACATTTAGACTATACGAATACGTTACTACAAAGTTCGTGCTCACACCACAGATATGTAAATAAATCAGTCAATAACATTTGTATGAAAACGCGTCGGTAGAGCGCCTTTTCAAAATGGGTGCTGTTGGCACTAAGGCGGAACGTCAAACGAGAAGCCCTCAGATTGTCCTTTTTTTGACAGGATACGATCATGGCCGCATTAGTTATCTTGTATTAAGCTATAGTTTGCTCTGTTATCCGTGAAACTATCATTAAATTAGCAGACTGTGGTGTATGGCAGTGTTTTCTTATGTCATTGCTTGCCCACACTATAAGAAGCCCACTGATGGCGGTACGGACGTGTAACGTATACAATCAATGCACATTTTACCCGACTGCCAATAGATATTAGTCTTTCTTTTTAAATGGTTACGGTAAACAGACATAACTTTTATCGATAAAAAATATAAGTAATTTATAATCCCCGATAAAAAGAGGGGTGTTATTAGTTTGAAACATACACTTTTTATTTGAAAGATATTTTAATCACGATGGTTCTTAGCCTAGGGCTCGTCAAAATCCGTCCAGCCGATGAAGCTTACCAGCTGTTTTCCTGACTCATATCTGGGGTATTTTACATTTTTAAAAGCAAACTGAACGCTACGCACTCCTCGCAAAGTGTTGACATCAGTAGTATTAACTTGTTTCTGCATCATCTACTTTTTTTCTCGACAACCGTTCCGCTTCTTCGATGGTATCTGGCAGCGGGCAGTTGATGGTTTCTGGCAGAGTGAAGACCAGGACGCTGGCTACCAGCGCTAGGCTACCGAAGAATATGGTGGGTTGGGCCTGGAAGAAGACGATTAGTTTGAAAAATTATCCTAACTACATCGCATAAATCTAAATTCTAGGATGTTTTGGAGTTTATTGGAGTTTACTCCTTAAGAATCGATTTTCATTTATTAGGCCGGGGTATGAAAATATACAAAAAATCAAATTCCCGATGTTATCTGATTTCAGGCGATGTTATACGAAAATGTCACACGAGGATGTCACACGATGTTACCCGAAGACGCATCGGTCATTTTCAGACACATTCAACCGAGTACGTATTGTATAGGTTTATTGTAGTCTGTATGTATTATGGAGACTATTCTATACTACTATACTTTTTATAATCGTTCATAAGGAGTAAACTCCAGTTTGTATAAATAAATAAGTGTTTCTTAAATAGGCTAGATGACACCACCAATCGTTAACATACTCTTTATCATCTGTCAAAACGATCTGACTCTATATATTTTGTATGGGAATACTATAATTTGAATTTTGTATCAGAAATCGAAGTCTGATAATTGACTGAATATATATTGAATTCTATGTAAATTGAAATTGGTTCTACAGCTTTTTAGAATAAATTGGTTTTACTAGCTTAACAGAGGTTATGTTTTTAAAACACCATGACCATGGTTACAATAGGTGTCATCAGGCCTATTATAATTGTAATTAATATCATTGAATGTTGTGTGCTGCTTAAATAAAATTCTATTCTATTTTATTCTAGAAAGTCGCGTGTGTACGGTAACCTGTAAAAAATTTCTACTCACCAGTAACTGAGTCAATGGTGCCAGAGTGGATCCAACCCTCCCGAGTGACGAGCACACAGCCAGGAACGACTGTCTGACATTTGTCGGGAAAACCTCGGACACGTAGATGTAGACCGAGCTGTAAGCGACTGTGATGCTGAACTTGCCAGACAGGTAGATTATGAGGGCCAACCACTTTTGATCTGAAAAGAAAGAAGAATTATGACCCAAGGGGATACAAGACACAGGCGAGGCTTCAACTCTTAGGTAGTAGATATACCACTCGAATCGCTTGGTGCTACGATTTGACTCGAGGCCCTGGACACAGTGACATAGCTTAGTCGATGACGAACGAAATTGCGAAAATGAACAAATTAACATAAGCCACAGAAAATTTCACGTCACTAAGTGCTGGCACTGTTAATATTCATACATTAGTGACATTTCGTGTCATCATCGACCATGATAATGATGAACAAAAAAATAATTTGCAAACTAAGAAACTTATCTTAGTTTGCAAATTATTTTTTTGTTGGTTCCACCATTTTGTTTAAATGTAAAATTATAAGGATAGCCAGAACCATCGTATTTTAATTTAGTAACTCAAATTTCTGCAGTTCATTAACGATTTCTCTTAGGGCTAAATTTTCAATAGTCAGAAAAATAGTTATTGTGACTGTTAAATATAAGCTAACCGAATTTAATATGACACTCGGTTTGACCTTTAGAATTTTTAAGTTTGACGTTTCAAGTCAGCCATCTTGGAATTTTATCGGACTGTTAACACTGTCTTTTAAAAAATCGGCCCATAGTCTCATTATTTAACGAGAGAAATAGCAAGAATTTGAAACGTACAAGCAAAAACCTCTTTTCATTAAAAGCATATTGAGCATCATTAATATCATTATTAATTATTATCGATAACACTTTAATAAGGTGATTAGAAAATTCAATAGCTTTTATTCTTAGACCTTTAGAAACGGATCCTTTCAAATATTTGGCATTGAAATTAAAATTTATCTTCATCAGGCGTTTAATTTATTCATCAAATGTTTATTAAGCAATTCAAGTCAGCACAAGATTTCGCTAAGTGTTTTGCAGCCGCAAAAATTACTTGTGCTTTAATTTCGCTTACTAAAACACACTAAAATGAGGCATAGAAGGCTTTTACTTGTTGAAAACATACTAGTGTCGTCCACTCGCAACTAACTTGTATTGTACCTATAGATAAACGTTACCAGACGTTTCTTGAGTTAGAAAATGACGGATATGTACTTAGTCCCTCATTTTGTGCCTGACTTAAGCCCGCCTTCCACTGCAAGCGAAGCGTGCTCCGTATGGACTTCGCAACAAGAATCTTTAAATACGCTCATTTAAAGTGGAAGAACTTTTGTGAATATTGAAATTGAGAGTTACGCCACTCCCCGTAGAAGGTAGGCATTTCTCTTGTTATCTGTTTATGATTAAGCGCGTTCTCAAAAGCCAAAAATATCGGCATCTTACTGACTAAGCCTTCTGTTCCCATTTCTACTGGCTTGGGGTCCGTGAGGAGACGGAATCGGCTTTACTTAAATATTCCATTAATTCAGGCAGCCGGCCAAACAGCCTGCCAAGTAAACAGCGTGTTCTTTAACACGATTCTGTTCAGCCAAATTGTTTTGGGATTATCAAAATTGACTTTTGTCAGCAACAAATTATATCCAATCGTAATCCCAGGATATTGGTATTCTTACGCGTCGTTGATGGTAGAAAATCTTATCGATACCAAAAAATAAGCAAAGATTTATCGAAATTAATCTCCGTGTAAGCCTAGCCTAATGTTGGGACATTTCCAGACGGAAATTATTTTATGAATCACGTTAACGGATTAATTAATTCCTATATTTGGAACACCGTTCTGTTTACGAGACAAAAACTAGTAATTCCACTTAACGGTGCTGAACGTTTCCAGATAAAGCAGCTTATTTGATTATTAAGATCTTGGATTACTTAGATTAATGGTATAATGTACCTAATTTTAGATTTTAGAAGAAATTAAGCGATAATTATACTAGCTATAGGTACTACAAACGTAGTGAATTACTAAGGGTTTAAAATAACTGAAGAATTAGGATAAGATCTTACCTTTTGGCAGGAATGTTAAACTAATACACAAGCACGCACTAAGAACGTATGTTGTGATCAACGTCCTTTTTCTTCCAAATCTGTCCAAGACAAGGAAACAGGCGAAATTCGCTGGAATCTCAACAAACGCCACTAACATGAAGTTCACATATTTACTCCCGGCCAGCGACACTGAGTTTATGGACAGTCCATAGTAAACAAAAGTACATGTTATCCACATAAACGAACACACAATCAGTCTTTTCCTTATTATACTAGATTTCACTACTTTCATAAACGTCGATTCGCTGTCTTCTCTTTCTTCCTGTTTATCTTCTAAAGGCACTTTCTCTTTCTCATATAACGGTGCTAATAAATCTGCGGAGAGTTCAACTTTGTTCATTTTAGCTGCTTTATTAATAATCGCCACAGCTTCGTCCGTTCTTCCTTTGCTGAGTAACCATCTGACGCTTTCGTTGAGGATCCAAAGATACGAAAAGACCAATACGGCTGGTGTGTAGACAATTCGTAGAAGTTGCCGCCAGTCCTGCAGCCACCAGGATAGACCTGATAGGGTCATAAGCCCGAAGACGTAAAGGACGTTGATGATGGTGTTGCCGAAGACACGGCCTTTTGGACCAACGAGCTCCATAGCTGGAAATAAAGTTGTAGTTATAGAAATGTTACTAAGACTACTTTTGGCTGTAGGGGTTATGATGCCCGAGTTTCGCAATCAGTACGTGACACGAAAAGCAGGGTGTATAAATGAAACGAGAAATAGAAAAAGGGGGTAAAAGAAACACTAGGCATGAAGTGAAAAGTAACTTATAAAGTTGCCTGATTTAAAAAATACCTAAGCACGTTTGAGAGTTAATGTAAGTTGAGCGGAAAGCAGCAAATCGAATTACTACCGCAAAATTATATTTTTCATTCTATTTTTCCGCCCTAACTAATGCCGTAGCTGTTTTTGTTCTTGAAATCGACAGCAGTTATTATAATTGTTCTTAAAGTTATTACTCACCAAGTACAAAAGCAGTGCTATAAGCACCGGCGCCCATAGCCGTCTCCAAAAACTCAAACGCCATAAACATCTCGTAGTTGACAGCAAATGATCTGAGGATTCCAAATATTCCGTTCATCAGGGATGCGACGGAGAGAGCGGTTCTTCTTCCATACTTATCTGATACGAAGCCAGTGAGGGGCAAGGATATGAAGAGACCGGCATTGTGGATGGTGCCCACAAGGGTCCTTTTCATATCTTGGCACCCTAAGTCGAACTGAAACGAAAAAAACACGTTATTTATGTGATTTAGATAATTTTCACTAACCGTTTGTTGACGAGTCGCAGTCGCAGACTGATAGCTTGTCAACTAATCATAAGAGTCATTATTTCTATAAATACTCGTAGACCCACAGGGGCACTTTTAATAATCATGGTCCTCCTGACCGATTTCAACCACGGCGGTCAATCTCAACAGAGATTAGCCAACTACGCAGGATATATTATACTGCCCAAGTGTGAGCGCAATACACAGGTGCACTCACTCTTCCACCACTCTCAAATTTCGGTAAGACGGCAATCCGACATGACTGGAGAAAGATCAGGCGCAGGACCAACGGCTTAACGTGCTTTCCGAGGCACGGGGGTTGTGACACCGCCAACTTCCCGACTCCGAGCTGTTTTTGAGAAATTCAGTCATGTCATGTCAGAAAATCTCAGAAACAACTTTGGCTCGACCTGGGATTCGTACCCAGGACCTCTCGGATGTAAGGCAGAAACTTTGCCACTACACCAACGAGGGCTGTCATTATACACGTCCCACAAAACCCTACCAGAGCTTCGAAACAATTTGTGGGCTGATACCAAGAAGAGAAGCTGCGCAAGAAACTCGGTCACCATTGTCATAAACTCTTTTAAAATTATGTTTATACGATAAAAAGTACTAGTCACCGCGGCAAAATGGCTGTGAATCGCGAATTGCGGTGACTGTATGCCACAGGTGTGTCAAACATTTGATCTTGTTGTTGGTATTTTGTCAAATCAATCAGACATAATTCAGAATACATTTCTTTCATTGAATACCCTTTGAAAACTTTCTCAAACTTG
Source organism: Pyrausta despicata (assembly GCA_963921415.1). Lineage (NCBI taxonomy): Eukaryota > Metazoa > Arthropoda > Insecta > Lepidoptera > Crambidae > Pyrausta > Pyrausta despicata. The sequence goes on along the minus strand of OY992861.1, from coordinate 12,057,135 downwards.
TACCCCTGCGGTAATTGCTACTGTATTTTCAAACATATTGCTGCTTAAGTAAAACATCAAGCCATCCACAATATTTTATGTGTACACTGCAAATAGCGACTGTGTGTCAGACATTAGCTATTTACTTTTTTGTTATTTACCTGACTTTTTCCGTCGACTGATGTGATAACAAAATAAACAGTTCCTTCAAATAGGTCGGTGTCAACAGTTACAAAATGCTCTGATGGATTTCTGATTATATTTACATTGAAAAAATGTGTGTTATTTACACAAGATTAGATCCGGTTGCTTAATCGACACATACGAGGGTAATTAACAGGAGCAAACATAAAGATAAGATTTCAATTGCTATGCTACGTCAAATATTAAGTTTTGCACAAACTCTGTCAGAGTATTAATGTTGTTATTTGTTCAACATTGAATATGGGAGTTTAGTGTTTGTTTAAGAGCCTTTGATCTATCGGAAATCATCACTATAGGATATTGAAGTTAAGCGGATTTTACTACTTGTGAGCTAGTTTATCGTCCTTTAGGGAATCTAAATTTAGATTAGAGGCCTCAATTTGATTTTGCTTTCAGCTCTACGGTACCTAAGTAGTATCCTTTTATTGAGGTTTTTTTTTTCAAATTTCTTAAAAGAGTAGCTACTGTTGAGCAGACAGCAACATCGCAATAGGTCCCCAAAAACTTGTAAAGCTTAATAGATACAATGAATTGCTTTTAAGTGCACTTAATTTTTAAGCTTTCTATTATGAAAATCATGGAAAAAGTTACACCATTTTTTTCAATTTTTAGAATCATATAGATCAGCACATAGAGTGCTATAGAGCAAGGAAGCGTCCAAAAACTAAAACCTTATACGAAATTACTTAGTAACCTGTACGTAACCCTAAAATTGTTGCTAGCCGCCTTTTACGACCTAAATGAGTACGACTAAAAACTGTCAATGATATGCGGCGATTGACCCCTATTATCTAAAGGTGAAGAATGTGTTGGCCAATAAATAATATGACACTTCAATTGGATATGTTATTAATAACATATCCAATTGACTACTGGGTAAATCCATATCTACTTACTAGCTGTGGACAAAGTTTGTCGGTTTTCTACAGACTCTACTTCGGGGAGTGTGCTCATGAGCTCCATATGCTCATTCCACCAAGTCCATTCTACCAGAGGGCTACCAGACGTGTTACCATCCGTACTTGGTTGATATACCTACTATACGCACTAAGCGCTTCGCTTCATCCTTCATAATGCGCACAGCCAAGGAATGGAATGCGCTTCCGCCGACGGTGTTCCCTCTTTCTTATAACTTGAGCTCATTCAAAGCGAAAATAAATAGGCACCTTCTGGGTAAGCTCGCTCCATCGTCGACATCTTCTTTACCTCCTAGAGGGAGAATGATGTCAAGAGCGAACCCATATTGATAAAAAAAAAGTGCAATTAAAATGATAATGTTGCATTTATTTTAAGGTCATTTTGCATCGGGCAAAGACGTCTTCGGGTCATGTTCTCTAAAACCCAAGTTATGATACATGTATTAAAGTGAGAATTCTATCGAAACTAATGACAAAACCCAACTTTTGTTGAAACTAATTCAGACAAGGTTTTATTACCTACTGTTATTACAGTAAGAATCAAGATTTCTTTGAAAATATTTATGTTTTTTTTATTTACAATATATTCTCCATTCTCATTGTCTGATAAAAACTTGTAGAGGAGTCCGACATATTAGGCAAAAGACGAAGAAATAATGAATTACAAAGGACATCCTAAGGGAGATCCTAGGACTTCTTGAGGGAGAAAACCACTGCCTGCCTGACTTCAAACTTACATACTAGATAAATAGACAACTCTTTATTACACAACTTACTAACTTTCTTCACACAGAGAGATATACGCGAATCTAGGCAATCTTATCGCCAGAGCGACCTCTTCCTGACTGGCTGTACAGAGTACGCCTTTGGACCAGACAAAACAAACACACACAGCGAGCTGTGGTATTATGGTTATCTTTTCATATCGTTTAAAATTGACGCTTGCGAAATTGCGATGACTTTTGATACCAAAAGTCAAGTGTGTGTGTGTGTATTTTTATTATTTTATGGCTATGCCAGTACGAACAAATTAGGTTATTAGTTCCGCAGTCTATTTATTACCGTATCTAAATCAGGAATTTAGAAAAGACATAAACACTTTAAAAATTAAAAATAGCGTTGTGAACGCAAACAAAAACTTAACAAATAAATCAGGAATTGCTAACTTACCGAGATAAGCGTGACTTATGCAGTGTTATTATTTAGTATCGCTTATGGTTTGTTATACTTGTACATAAGTACTTACTTACCTGAAGTCAAGTCTTAAATGTTTTATTACAAAACGAAATAACTTATATTTGTTTATTCGGTTTACGCGAACAGTATAAATTAAAATGATACACTATTAATATTATTAGTTTTTCGGATATTAACATTTTATTTTAACCTGACGTTTTGGACCCTTTTCAGCGTCCGTGGTCACGGGTAGACTAAAGTGTTATTGTCATTTCATAGTTTTACTAACACCTTAGTCTGCCTGTGACCACGAACGTTGAAAATATCATTTCGAAATAACTTACATCTTTAACAATGGAGTATTCATCTTCATTATAATCAAACATTGTACATGGCACAGTCTTGTTTCTATTAAAATCTTCAGTCGTACACATTGTTGCATTGGTGTAGTCTCCCTCTATCATGGGATATTTTGTGCATTTTGACAGTTTTCCTTTTTCTAGAGGTATAGCGTTGGAAACCCATGAAGTGTTTTCAAGGTGGGCACACTCGCTTATGTGACATCTGTAACAAATAATACAATACACAGCTTAGGAAGTAGAAATGTTAAGCAATTAAAGCTGAAAAAAAGGATTAATTTGCTTCAAATTTCCACTAAACGACGCCAGCGCAGGGACCAAAATTCATTCAACTGTAATTACTCAAAAAAGGTAGAGCTGGAAGTCGCAGGACTTACAATGCCTGCAACTCACAACGTGATACAGAAGATGAACCTGGAATCACAACACTGACACAACAAAACACTCAATAAGTTAAGCAATTAAGTACAGCCTTCAAACAAAATATGAGACAAGATATATCCTACGATTAACGCATGCTGCCATTACTTAGCTATCATTGGACTGTTAAACCTGTTTCTTTAAGGCTTTGGTTTTTTGTGGTTAGGTTGTGGTTAGTCAGTAAATGACCACTTTCAGAAGTAATTTAAAGACACCTTTTTTCTAAATGCTTGACAGAGATCTAAACATATCATAGAATAAGACTTTACAAATCTACTTTCGTAGTGAAAAAATACAATTTTATTGTATTGGGGTTTGGAGTCAATATTCAACAGACATCAAGGTTGTATTAATAATGGCTTATTAAATACTTATGAACGGATTATGAGTATCTTTTTGGTTTCTCCACATTTATTGTCATAACAGATCTACACCTTGCCGATAGTAATCTGAGCCAGTAATAATATGCGCCTTCACAATATTGTCGTTAGTCCTCAACAAACAAACAGTCTTCGTGTTATGAAATGATATACGTGAGGATATAAGTTTATGAAGCAATATATGAGTCTAGCTTGTTATGTATAGTAAAATTGTGTGTAGTAGGGTCGTTCGAATGTAATTTCCATAAGTAATTCACAGAACTTTTATTAAAAATCAAACGAAATATTTCCAGGACATCCAGGCATTTTAGCGTTTTGTTCCTTTACTTTTTTTATGACGATAGAGACGAAAATTCTTTTTATATGAAAAAGGTTTGCTCTTCACCCAGCAGGTCAAAGGCCGAGGACAAACCTGCGGCATACAGTAAATGCGATTCGCGACTGTTAGTAGATGGTTGAAACAAGTTGCAGCGACATAAAAGATTTTACAGGTAAACTTATGGGGATCTCGAAGCGAGGAAATTCTTTAGCTTTTACGGTGCGTATAGGGTTAATGAAAAGCGCGTCGTTCTTTCAATCTGTACAACATCATTTAACTGAAAATCCCTTAGTGTTTCTGACCCTCTCTGCGGTGTAAGTAATGTATGCGTCTAGCATACATTGTCAGATTCAGCTTAATCCCCATACTTGACTTGCATGAGTTCATGAGTCTCCATTTGCATAGGTCGACGAGGATCTAACTTGTTTTCGTATCAGAGATTTTGGCTCATATTTTTGAGGTATGTTAGTAAAAATCCTGATAGTGGAATAAGATTTACCTTCCTAAATCTGTTGCTTGATCGTGTATTGTTGTATTTTGTACAAAACTTCTGCTAAAAGGTTCCCATTTTATCAATTTATTCTTTTTCAACACGTTTTGGGCAACTGTGATAAGTATTTGACTTATCGAATTAAATATATCTATCAAATCAATTTGATCTATCAAAAACCTAGATTTGTGTCTCATAAATAATGGTATAATATGTCATACAAAACTAATTTCGAGTATGGGATAGACTTCTAGTTATTTACATTTTGTTTCAACGTTCACACCAATTACCGAGCCCCAAACTAAGCGTTAGCTTGCTATGGTGACTAGAATTACGGATAGAAATACTCAAATACCCATGACATAAGTGTCATGTCAAAAGTCAACAAATGCTTGTGCTCATCACACAAACATTTGTCCCTAGCAGGTTTCGAACCCGCGACAGCCGGTATTGTAAGTCTGGACCTCAGACCACTAGACCAATTTGCAGGAAACTTAAGTGTTATTGAACCAATTAAAGTACATACGACGTACGTGCATCGTAACGAAAGTCGTAAAACATTCATAAAGCTTTAAGACTTCTTGAGTTCTATGAGACCGAGCACCATTACAATAAAATATCTATTGCTTCTCGTTTGACGAGGTTCGAATAATTATGAAATGAAATGGACTCTTTTATGGAAGTTCAATAAAAAAAACCGTATTTAGTGGCCACGTATGAATAATTATTGGTATCATCGTAACCCAGTAGAATGGCCATGAACTACGGTGAAAGATTCCCTGAACTTTTAAGGTTTGGGGAGTTGCGGTGATCATCACGCATTGAACTTATGACTCTTGTATTAAAATATTTCATCAAGATTCCCAAGCAAAAACTTAGCCGCAAACCCTTTTCTGTTGATTTTTGTTTGTTCCCTGCAAGAACTTCTATATTAATGACCAGTGTTCAACCAAATTTAAATGAGACCAATTGGACACTGTACTCTTTTGAATGCAATTTTGTTTTTCACATAGGGTCATGGCGGAGATATTCATGCGGTAACGAACAAAAAAGAAAAAAGTATGGTCTATTTAATAAACTCCTATATTTTTGAAGTTGGTCAATAAAGCCGTGACCATGCAAATTCCTCATTGAATTTTATCAGTTATTACCCAAAATTGATCAAACCAATAAACATAATCTACGCAAACGTCTTGCCGCCTGTAACGAAAGTGATAAATCTAAAAAATTAGAGCTATTGGTATCATCGGACGTAATATAATTAATATCAGTAGCATGACGCTGCCCATGATTGATTGCTGGGTCCAACCGGGTGGATGTGATAGCATCTCGCTCATCTGGCCCAAGCAAGAAGAGTTAAGCGGTAGATTGGAGCAAAAATATAGAACAATGCGAGCGGTGCGTGAGAGAACCTATGCTTTTTAAAAACAAGAAAAAGAGTGACTAGATTGTTACCAGACAGACATGCTACCGATTTCAAATCGAGTCGTGTGAGCTTTGATTCCCAATTGGCTAGCTACCACTATCCTATCTAAGTTTGACGCCATCACAACGATTTAGTCAGCATTATTTTGTTACATCAAACAAATACATAAAACAAATAAACACACACACACACACAAACACACACACGCACGTACGTACACACACACACACACACACACACACACACACACACACAAACACAAACTCGCACTTACGTACACACACACACGCACACACACTAAATAAATAAATAAAATTGCTTTATTAAACGTTTGAGGAGGAGCCTGACTCTCGTAGCACAGGTAAACCTTATACGAGAGCAGATAAAAAAATTGTATTAATATATAGGGGTGGTTTTAAATAAACAACATTTTATTATTCATTAGATATACAAAAGTATGTTTCAACAAGAAGGAATATTTTTATTATCTAATATATAAAATTCTCGTGTCACAGTTTTCGTTGCCATACTCCTCCGAAACGGCTTGACCGATTCTCATGAAATTTTGTGAGCATATTGAGTAGGTCTGAGAATCGGCCAACATCTATTTTTCATACACCTTAGTGATAAGGGTTGTCCACCCTTAACATTTATATGGCAAAACAACGTTTGCCGGGACAGCTAGTTTTTCCATATTGTTTAATTTTGCGCTGCAGTTGTCTCATCATCATCAAAAGCCGTACGGCTCCCACTGCTGAGCATATAGGCCTCCGTCAAGGATATCCACCACGATCGGTCGTGCGCTGCCCGCATCTTTTTACCCGACTACGGCGAAGCAAAAAGGAGGGTTAAGATTAGCCCCCCGACGAAATAAATATACAACAACATCACATACACTGATCTGATTCCGTGGTAAGTAGCTTAAGCACTTGTGTTACAGATATCAGAGTCAATAGTGGTAATACAAATACCTAAACTAAAATAAATACTTATAACACCCAGACCTGTAGGTACGAACCGACATGTTCATTTTTCATGCACACAAATGTTTGTACAGTGCGGGGATCGAACCCGGCGACCTCTTGGTTAATAGTCAACTATTTGACCATTACACCAAAGTGGTCGTCAAAAAGTAGGGTGTTATAAATTTGACCTTATCTGTTTGTTTGTGTACATTTTTGTGTGTGACTATCTGTGGCATCGTTGCCCCCGAACGGATACACCGATTTCAAAGCAGTTTTTTGACTTGACAACGTCTTATAAATTGGTTTGCCGGATGACACTTCAAGAAACTGCGTTACGCTCCGCTCATGTTCCGCGCTCACAATGAGAGCGAGTGAGAGGCACGCGTCCCTTCGACTCGGGCATGGTTAGCTCGCCTAAGAGCGAGTGAGACAGACATGAAAAGTGAAAGGCACGCGTCCCTTCCACTCGAGCACAGTTAACCCGCCTAAGAGCGAGAGAGACAGAGCGAGAGAAAGAGAGTGAGAGAGATAGGCATACACACCGGTTCATGTTATACGAATGAATATTCACATGAAAATTATTTTACCACTCAAAGTCGTTGTCACGTAAAACTTTCGCCCGTATACCGACTTTTTTTTTGTTTGAAAGATAATTTAAGCACAGTGGTTTTTAGCTATGGTTGATCAAAACCCGTCCAGCCGATGAATCTCACTAACTGGTTACCTAGTTTATTCGTTTTTTTTTAAACTACTTGTTTCTTTCTGCTTGCGCTTGCGCCACACAAAACGGATATAAAGTCCGAATAACAACTGTTTGTAATTAAGTGTCTAGTGTTGATAGTAAGATATTTCCCGGGATTCCGACACCGATGCGATGGAGTAACGAGATCGTTTCGAATCATTAATCAAACTAGAGGTGTCGAGCATTTGGTCCGGAATTCCGGATCGGTTAGTCGAATATCACTACTAATTGCTAATGGCCAGTGATTAGTGTTGTGATGTGAAATACTTACACTTATTTTTGCTAATTAAAAATAAAAGTTTCTACTCATAACTGAAATGACAAAAAACAACTTAACCTCGTTCAAAAAGTTTTAAATGCGGAATTTTACTGCCAAAATCATTCTGAAGTTCTGAAATTCTGAAATAATAGGTAATATATTTAAAAACTCAGTAGAATTGAAAACTTCCTCCTTTTTAAAGTTGGTTTAGAGCAATATGATTTACGGTATGATTTACCTTTTCATCAAAATTTTAATTTAGATAAGCTAGTTATTTAGAATGAAAAAAATATATAAATCTACATTTTGGTTTAATTGATGATGTAAACATATATTTAAACTTTACCGCCAACGCACACCAGCGGCATACTCTCCCCGCAACTCGCGTGACAACCAATCACCCAGCCAAATCGCGGACTGTCGTGAATCATGGCGACATCACGCCGAAGATGTGCGCTGGGCCTTATCGTCAACAGGATAAAATCGGTAGTAGCATAATCTAGTCATAGAATTATTTCAATCCTTATTCAACGTTCAGCTAAAATTCAAGCTAAGTTATCTCTACATCGTCTGAAAATGATCGTTTCAGCGATAAGACTGCCTAAATTGTTCATATTCTGTCTGAAATTTTGTGTTCTGGTGTGCAATGTAAAGTTATCTATCTATTTAACGCTTCGCTTCTAAGTCGACAGGTTAATTAACAGTATACCACACAATAGATATAAGATTAAGACCGACAATATCTTGGCTAAGCCTGAGCTGGTATGCATAGCTCACACGACCAGGGAATTCCAATTTAGTCTTGAAAGCCTGATTTGCCTGTTAATCTCGTTAGCGAGATTTCAGGAATTCTTTTGATGTTCTAAGAGAGAATTTAGTTCCTAACTGGTATAATGGTTTTGTCATAGCAGCGCGAATTGTTTGTTTCATTCAATCCTAATTAGTTTGAATTAAAAAAAACTTAACTAAGTTTACGTAGCTACCTTATATCTGTGATTTTATGAGCCACAAAGCATCCCAAAGTTTTAACTAAAAATAATATGTATCATTGTCAATGTTAAGACGTCCTTAGTTGAATTATTAAAGATTGTTTTAAAGCCAACTAGTATAAGACGTCAACTTCTAATAATTAATATGTAGAGGTCATTTCTTATTTACGTAGTCATATGGAATCTTAATTATTAATCGTCTTGCGAAACTTGACTTAGAATGGCGTTTTAAATTTGAAATCAATATCCTTAGTTTGTTACAAACTCATTTATGCAGGATTCTGAAATAAACCTTCAGAGGAAGATCGTTGACTTAAATTGATTGATTTGTGGAAAAAAATATCATTTTCATTTTCGACAAAATGAAAACAGCGTTTAATAATACACAACACTTACACAAAAGTAAATCGACAAGCCCTGTATCCACTTGTGGCAGCCTCGGTTGCCTCGCTCTGAGGCTGTGCAAGAGGAGGCTGCCTTAACCTCGTGTCGCGGCGTGCCTCGGGTTGAGGCAGCAGCACCTCTTGCGCGGCCTCAATGCGAGGCAGCTGCTCGACCCGAGGCTGCTTCTGTTGGATAAAGAGCTATAGACAAGGCCTATTTGCATCTAGCGGTTGCCCGCAACTTCGTCTGCGTATCTTGCTGTTCCCGTGGGAATTTCGGGAAATCTTTTCTTTGAGCTTGAATACATTATTGTAGCTACATGCATGCAAAATTTCAGCCTAAACCGTCTTGTGGTTTGGGCTGTGCACTGATAGATCACTATGTCAGTCGGTCAGTCAATCAGTCCTTTGAATTTTATATATTTAGATAGATCATGTTCAGAACTCAGACCAATAATAGTGTACTCAAGTGTATAGTGTGTACGTATGAAACTCAATTTCTCTATAGTGATGTTACAAATACCAGTGTCATGTTGCAATCAGGCACCATCGTTATTTGAATCAAAGCGGGGGCGGGTGCATCCGCATACAAATCTATGCAAATCCGCATTGGCTGTGGGCAATAGCAGAGATTCTGAATTGACGGAAAATTACGATTTGCGACGCAAGTTAGGTAGATAGGATTTCAAGTGAAATCTCTACCGGCTACCTAAGCTATTGAAGTAAGTTAAGTTCTTAAACTCTACAGCTGACGGTAAGCTATTTGTGGCATGGCTGAGCACTAGGGCAATGTCAGTATTAAGATGAATTGGAACAAACGCTGCTATGCTTTGGATGATGTTTTATCCGAATAAAAGGCCAAGAAAGAAAGAAGCGTTTATTAATTTAGAACATTACTAAAACGAAACCAAAATCATAAGAGTGAATACACATACAGTTTAGACAATCAACTTAAACTCAAACTACAAACTTAACGCAACTTCAACTTAAACTCAAACTCAAAATACACAGAGACACAGCAAAAAGAGTAACAAAAACCAAATAATGAGAAAAAAAAACATTAAGAAAAAAATTAAAGAAAACAAAAACGACACATTATGGATCAATGCTATTACCATTGTGACCACTATCAAGAACACATATGATTTTGAAAGTCCAATTATTCGGATTCTCTATAGTAATCTAATCGGTCGACTCCTGCGCTATCTTATTTAAATTTCGTACGAATATCCAACCGTATTTTCCGTATAAACCCAACGCAAGTGACACTGCTAATCAACAATCACGTTCTCGGATGTCTGATCCCGCACACGAATGCAAATGCGATGGCGTGGGTGCAATGGAAAGACATCACGAATCACAACCTAATGTTGGTTGGTGGAGTTCTGATGAACGAAGGCCTTACTCTGTAAACTACACTTGACAGTCCTAGGTTAAAGTTATTACAGAATAAATACGTAATGTTGATCCCAGTGCTTTTGAAGAGGATAGCGGAAGAAATGTTTCAACAAATAGACAAATTAACTGACCAAACCGGTGTGGGGTCAATCACTCTGAACGGATTTGATGAAATTTAGTATAGAGACGGAGTATGAGTTTTCTTTTTATCCCGATTAAATGCATCCTTGGGATATCCGAAACTAAGGCGAACAAAGTCGCGGGCGTCCGCTAGTCCGATGATCTGACTACGTGGTAATGCACACAAATGTTTGTACAGTGCGGGGATCGCACCCGCGACCTCTCGGTCTAATAGTCAACTTCTTAACCATTACACCAAAGTATGTGTAGAAACTGTGATATAGAGCCTTGGGATTTAGAAGATATTGTCAAGAACAAGCCAACAACGTCGCGCCAATTGCACAATTGATGACATGGAAGCTACTTGCTGAAAATTTCACGTGGGTACAGTGCGGGCTTGCGTGTTCATTCTTGAAGCGGTAGTCAGAAATATTCAGACCAACCGCAGACCTGTGTTAGACATGTTGGCCATGCTCAGTGTCAAGCGTGTCCGTAAAAGAGGGATACCTCGGGACTTGGTCACTCAGTGGGACTACGTGTGAGTGCTCATAAGGAGGACTACGTCGGGCTCTGCGCACTGCGGTGTGTGAGTGCTGTTGTAATGTAAGGTAGAAATAAATTGTCAGACTTTCAAATGTAGGCGTTTAATTCCAATCCCGTACCCACTTCTGTAACAATATATTTTTATTTTTTCTGTTATTCTATTTCATAACTAGAAAGGCAACTTGTGTAAGTGAGTAAAATGCATAAGCCAAAAATACTAATGGCATAAGGAGTAGGTACACGAACTAGATCTGATTTACCGAGGCAGTTTACCAAGTAAAAACTACATGTTTTAAGAGGCATTAACAAAATTTTGAAAGTCAAGCAGACTAGGACTTGAGTGTAACTAAGAGTCCCAAATAACACATCCCACTTGCGTAGTTTACTAACGTCCCTCAAAAATTAGGAGCTAAATGGATTATCACGTGGCCACATCCATCATCTGAGGTAAACATGAGGAAAAGGACTGTTAGGACTTCCTGCTTATGCACTTGGTATTTGACATTCAGCCAAGCCGGTGACCTCGGTGGCAGATTGGAAGATGTTGTTGGGTCTACATTGTATTTAATGTTTTTGATGTGTAACTACTTAAATACACAAAAAAAATCTTTTAATTTTTCCTTCAAACTTTACTATATATAAGTTATGAAAATTCTTCTAGACGTTTGTACATTTTTATCAAGCACAAAAGCTTTTTTCATAAAAAAAACTACCACGGATCAAAAATAATAATAAAAAAAACTAAAGCACTAGAAGAAAGGAATTTGCCCATCGAAGTATGTCCATACTTCGGTACTTTTTTGCTTTAATTAAAAAGTCATTTTAAACGGTGATTAAAATGAGAATTTACTATTAAAATGAGTAATAAGAAGTATCAGAACCTTGGTTTGAATTTTTTTCAAAATGATGATGATGATATTACCTCAAAATAAATTAAATCCCGTCTAGTAGTTTGACCTATTTTTTTACTAATTTAGAATACCTTTAACCCAAGAAAATATAAATACTTTAACATCTGCTGCATCTGTCAATAAATGAAGTTTAACCTCCGTAGTGACAAACACAGCAGATATTAACTGAAATTGACGGTGGCACATGAAATTTATTTACGTCGGTTAGAAAACAAGCTGAAAAATTACAGAACGTCTTCCTAATTTAATACGATAATTTACAAATAGTTTACTTTTGATGCTTGAGAAAAGTCAGGACCATCATTGGGTATGATCCTTTCCGTATTTATGTTGTTTTAAATCATAATTATTTGAGTACATACTGTTACGCATATTATTACCTTCTAAGAGTAGCTTAGTATTTAAAGGCTATTATGAATACTACCTAAGTATAAGTATTCCTAAATGATCATCATAAACTGGTATTTCAAAATGTGGTTTGACTGGAATGCCTTCGGCGATGCATTCTATTTTTGCTTTAAATACACACGTGACAAGGTTTTATTATTTTCTACAGATTTTAATCAAAATAACTGTTAGAAATAAAGCTGATTTTGCTATCGCAGTTTGGTTTTTTAAAGGCAACTAAAAATCATGTAAAAAAACCACCTAAAATGAAACTAAATTTGGGTGTGCTAATAACAATGGATCGGTATCCAACTGTCAAGGTTCCCCAGAAATGGGGATTAGTCAGTGCGATGACCTATATTTGGGAAATCCACGCATGCGTGTTGGACTAGAGTGGCGTGATACGGTCTAAAATAGCTAACCTCAAAAATTATCAACACTATTTCTTCCTCCACTAATACTCGTAATAATGTAGCACTGACATCTTAGCGAAGCTAAGCTACAAAAATAATTTAAAAACAAACGAGGTCGGTTTTAAAAAAAATCGAGAGTAAAAAAATTATGGCGCGCTCAAGGGTTAAAAAAAATTACATTTTAGGTTATCGGCTTACCTGTAGCTGAGGTCAGGGGCTTCAAATACATAAACTGACCCAAAAATTCCCGCCAAATAAACAGGGAACAACAAAAAAGCATAGTTCACGATATTATATCTCCCAAACGGGCCGAGTTGCGCCAAAATCCCGTCCAATTCCACGCCAGAATTTTGTTTCGCCATTTCATAAATTAAACGCTAACTATTTTTACCACTGAAACTAATACACTAAATTACACAAAGAAATAACCAGAAAAATCAGAGAAACAAGATTTTTCTTGTAATTGCAGATTTTAAGGTCACAAGTGTTTACGATGTTGACGGGCACTTTCGCGCATGCGTTTTTTCAGAATTAAGATTTTTGCACATTTTAATGTTTTTTTTAACAAAAAACCAGGATTACGCTCGAAAATAAAACTTCGCAAGTTCACGTCCGAACACACGCGCGCTCAAATGCAAAAATAAACAAGAGAATACGACAGATGTTCGTAAGTCGATGAACCGTTATCGAAATCATACGAGAGAAGAATGAGACAGAAATACACTTGCTCCACAATTTTGGTACGTGTAAGCGAGACAGACGGAGTTTACGTAGCTTACGCTATTATCGGACGATTGTTTGTTTAATGCATAATAATGGGGATTAAGTGACAATTATGTTTGACAAAATTATTTTTAATCTATACACTTAAAACGCGGTATGAGGACTTCAAGATATGAAGAGTTGGGAAATGTTACAAAAATGAGTTATTTTAGTATTTGTTGAATAAATGGTTTTAGTCGATATTTGTGAGAAAACGTAACACATAAACCCCTGAATGCCCAGATGCACATTTGACAAATCCAGGATTAGTTTATTCGGTCAAAAAAAAAAAATCTGCCTTTATTTATGGACATGAAGCAATTGGCAGTAACAACAGGGTTCACCATTGTATAAGCCATACTTTGACGTGACATGGTACATGCCAAATAGGATCTAAATGGGTTTGCTTGTCTAGTGGCAGCCACTACGATTGCTGCCTACTGACAAGAGAGTCCCACATAACCTTTTGCCTCCTCCGGGATGATGCTTACCATGATACCATTTTACTTGCGGGGAAAAAAAGACACATTATAACTCGGAATCGAGATAACCCAAGATTGTACAAGGAGAGTTATGTGACTGGACTGATGTCAAACAAAGTATTTTGCTTCGTGCTAAGTATTCTGCAAACAATGTTACGATGATGAGGCGATAATGACCGAGAATGAGGCATTCGCAATTTAAATATCATTGGGCATTCGTGATAACCACGTGTTGTATTGTGGTGGCTATCAAAAGACGGAATCATTTACATAATAATCCGATAGGTTAGTAATTTGGCAGATCAGTGTGGGTTTCATAATCTTACTAATACAGATAACTATATTTCTTGTAATGAGAAATACCGCACCCAATATATTTTGATTCCCTAGAGAGTTTCGAAACATTTGGGTACTTAACTTTTTTACAGATAATATCGCAGTTTTTTTTGATAGCTTCAAAGGACTGCAGACCCTCGTAACTCATTGTTTTAAAAAAAAAAAAAAACTTTCACTAACGATAATATGCTTATTGAGTTGAGGTCTACCTTTACCACACCGCCAATATTTAATTTTTGTTTGGCCCTAAGTTATGACTTGTAGAGAATGCCTCATGGCGTTAAATTTACCATTTGTGCTAGTCATATTGTGCAATAAGGTTTTAATAAATACACAGACAGATAGACTACAAAATGCACACGCGTGGATCTCTACAAGGCTTTGTATATAGCCAAGTTTTGATCTCCAAAAATAAAAATCAGAGAAGCCTGTGTCGACACGCCAAGAAGAAGATAACAGATTCCTACAGGTTTCAACTTTGGCTCTCAAGGTAGAGTCAGTGAAAGGCCCACTGTTTCTCAGTACATTGTAGTCCCAGTCCGTGCCAGATAATCTTAGGCCCACCGCTCATTGTTTCGCCCCGAAGATCGCCCAGATTGAATCTGTTTTAGCCCGCTCAAGCGTGCGGACCGGACAACGAAGTAATCTGCCTACAAGAACCTTAGATCAAACCAAAAAGGCAGAAGGCTTACTACGAGAATATGATATATATACGTCTATATATATACGTCAATATGATAACGTGTACAGACTGCACATCACGCTACGAATTTTATCGCCCTTATTACATGTGTATAAAATTCCACATCTCCGACTGCCTCGTTGATGTAGTGGCAAAGTTTCTGCCTTACATCCGAGAGGTCCTGGGTTCTAATCCCAGGTCGAGCCACAATTGTTTCTGAGATTTTCTTTCATGAATTTCTCAAAAACATCTCGGAGTCGGGAAGTTGGCGGTGTTACACCCCCGTGCCTCGGAAAGCACGTTAAGCTGTTGTTCCTGCGCCTGATCTCTCTCATGTCATGTCTCATGTCTCAGAGTGATGGAACAGTGAGTGTGTATTGCGCTCACACTTGAGCACTATAATACATCCTATGTAGTTGATCTCTGTTGAGATTGGCCGCCGTAGTTATTATTTTATCATTAAAATGCCACAGTTTTTACCTTGACGAGCTCTCTTGTCTACTTGTGTCATAAAACAAAAAAAAACTATTATCTTTTTGAAGGAATTCGTTTTTCGTAGTGAGGCCTCAGATACGGTATGAGCTAGTCGCGCGTGGTCCTACTAAACCGAGTCCAATGGACCTGCTCCGCTTCTAGTCGTCGTCAGTACTACGAGTTGTTTTCGCGTGTGTGCGTATGCGTGATCGGCATATTTTTTGGTTGATGTTTGTGTTTACAATCGTACCGTACCTTCCTCTATTTGGTTTGATCTAAGACAAGAACCCTACTCCTGAGAGCTTGCACGCGAATAGTCGTTTCTTTCTTCTTAGGGTTCCGTACCTCAATAGAAAAAAACGAAACCCTTATAAGATCACTTTGTTGTCCGTCCGTCTGTCAAGACCGTAATCAAAAGATACAGCCATTTAGGCCACAAATTTTCGAAACTCGCACGGTAATCAAAACCTACAGGTTACTTCCCGTAAACTTAGAATCTTGAAATTTAGTACGAAGTCACGTCTTATGGTACAGATATAGGAAAAATTACGAAAACCGTAAATTTTCAGTTTCATCATATAAAAAAAATATTTTTGACAATTTTGAAAATTTCATAGTTACTACTCCTTATTTACAGGTTTGTACGGAACCCTCGGTGATTCTAGAAGCAGCAGCCCATCATCAATTCTCAAAATTCATACTAAAATAAAAAACAATCTCTTGAGTAACTTTCAATCCGGTTTTAGACCTGGGCACAGTACGACGACTGCTCTCCTTAAAATAGTTGACGATGTGAGGTTGGGCATGGAGGAGTCGCGTGTGACCATCCTTGTTCTGATCGACTTTTCAAATGCATTTAATACGGTCGACCACGACATCCTTCTTGCCATTCTGACACACTTACGAGTCTCATCACCAGCCGTAGATTGGTTTTCCTCATATCTCCGCGGTCGCCAGCAGGCCGCGCGCCTCGGGCAAACTTTATCAGACTGGACTGATCTGACAGTCGGTGTTCCGCAGGGAGGCATACTATCTCCTTTACTTTTTTCGGTTTTAATTAATGTTTTAACGTCTCATCTAACTTCTTCTTTTCATCTTTACGCTGATGACCTGCAACTTGGCTCAACCTTCAAATATTAACGACGCCATTGAACAACTCAATACCGCTCTTCGTGGTATAAGCGATTGGTCAAATAGATTCGGTGTTAGAGTTAATCCCAGTAAGTGTCAGGCTATCATCATGGGCAGCCAAAGGCAATTGAATAAGCTTGATTTGACATCCCTGCCGTCTATTGTCTTTGATGATGTGGTGGTAGGCTATTCCCCTTTCGTCAAAAACCTTGGCCTCTACATGGATGGCACTTTGAGTTGGGATTAACATGTTACAGAAATTAGCAGACGGGTATCAGGCACCTTGCGTGCACTTTATCGTCTTAAACATTTTCTACCTCCCAGCACTAAGATTTTGCTTGTGCAGTCTCTGGTTTTACCGATAATCGATTACGGCGATGTGTGCTGCTCAAATATCTCCCAGGATCTTCTCAACAAGTTGTATCGGCTTCTTAACAACTGCCTTCGATTTGTTTTCGGTCTCCGCAAATATGACCACATCTCCCAGTTTCGTACCCAGCTCGGCTGGCTTCCAGTCCGGCAGCGTCGAAATGTACGTACTTTAGGCCAATTATTTTCCATTCTTTTCGTTTTAACACTCCTTCGTATCTTAAAGAAAAAATTTCATACTCCATACTTCTCATCACAGATCCCTTCGCTCCAGTAACACCCTTCAACTCTCCATCCCCCGTCACACTTCTGGCTTTATGTCTTATTCTTTCACTCTCACTGCTACTCGACTTTGGAACGGACTCCCTAAGGAAATCCAGCGGTCGACGTCGAAATTGTCCTTCAAAAAGTCACTGCAGTCCCACTACAGGAATGAACTGTCTCTCCTGTCTCAGTGACACTGTGTTTTTACCATGTGTACCATCCTTATTATGTATACGTAATGATGTATGTCTATGATTTTTTATGTATTTTTATTTCATTATAAGTAATTAGTTTGTATGTTTATAAATTTATTTTGTACTTAAATAATGTCAGTTAAATTGCTTGGTTTTTACCTTTTAGTTTATGTGCACCGCCTGAATTTTCTCTGCTTGGCCCTATGGTTGACTGGTAGAGAATGCCTTCGGCATTAAGTCCACCATTGTACACATGTTTGTGCAGAACTTAAATAAATAAATAAAAAAAAAATCGAAACTCGCACGGGAATCAAAACCTACAGGTTAGTGCGAAGTCACGTCTTATAGTACAGATATAGGAAAAATTACGAAAACCGTAAATTTTCAGATTCATCATATAAAAAAAATATTTTTGACAATTTTGAAAATTTCAAAGTTACTACTCCTTATTTACAGGTTTGTACGGAACCCTCGGTGCGCGAGTCCGACTCGCACTTGACCGGTTTTTTCTTTTCTTTATTATTATGGCACAAACAGTCATTACCAAAATGATTACATGGTGTAAACTCAAATATACCTCGTGTGTTCATAAGTTTTGAGACAAACTTTGTGCTAAAAAAAAGAAATAAAAAATTACTGTCTGCTATTTTTTTCTTTTTCTAATTTTGAATTTCGAATGTTAACTTTTAATCCCATTGATTTTCAAATTCATTTCTTTCAATTTTCTCGTGATGGTGAGAACAAAAGAATTGCGTGCGACCGTGATTTCAAATTTTGAAAAAAACCAATGGAGATTTTCCGTGAGGTGAAAACTTTTGGTGTGAGCCGTAACTTCGTGTATTACACTATTAAACGATACAAGGAGACAAGTTCTTTGCAAGATCGCCAAAGGAGTGGTCGGCCGTGCTCTGTAAGGACGCTTGCGAACATCAAAATCATCCGCGAGCGACTTCGCCGAAATCCATGTCAAACTCAGAAAAAACTAGCTCTGCAGACTAATATTTCGCGCGTTTCAGTCAACAGAATACTGTAATATGATCTTAAGGTGAAGGCGTATAGCCGTAGGAAAGTTTATTTATTAAACGATCGCCTTCGTAAAATGCGATGCGAACGTTGTCCAATACTGCTTAAGAGACACGATGCGAGGAAAATACTCTTCACCGATGAGAAAATCTTTACTGTCGAAGAAAAGTTCAACCGACAAAACAATAAAGTGTATGCAAAAAGTAGCAAGGACGTCCCAGCTTCAGCACGGAATGTCTCGCGTACTCATCATCCGGCTACTGTGATGGTATGGTGGGGAGTTTCGTATGAAGGTGTCACTCCGCTCCATTTCTGTCAAAAAGGCGTCAAGGTGAAAGCCAAGAACTATCAAACTGACATCTTAGAGCCTGTTGTGAAACCCCTGTCCCTTACTTTGTTTCACAACAAGGATTGGGTTTTCCAACAGGACTCAGCGCCATCTCATAAAGCAAAAACCACCCAAGCGTGGTTGAGGGAAAATGTGCCGGCCTTCATCGCGGCGAACGAATAGCCCTCTTCCAGCCCCGACCTCAACCCGCTGGATTATGCTTTGTGGGCTGAGCTAGAGCTCAGGGCCTGCCGAAAGTCCCACCCAAACTTGGAGTCACTGAAGCGAGCTCTTGTCCGAGAAGCATCCGAGAAGAATCCCGCTGGAAAAGATTCGTGCCGTCATTGATGACTGGCCAAATCGTCTAAGGGCCTGTATTAAAAACAAGGGTAGTCATTTTGAATAATAATAATAATATTTTTTTGTTTATTATTATCTACTTATTGTTTACTGAAAATTTTAGAAATATATGTTAATTATAAAAAAAGTTATGCAACTTTTCTTTCGTCTCAAAACTTATGCACACACGAGGTATAGTGAAAAGACAACGAGCGCCGAAATATACATATTACGGTTTTACAATTTCATAGAGCTGTTGATGTACAAGTGGTCGATTTTAAGTAAATAAAATTACTATGCTTTGTCATTAAGGCAACCAGTTAAGAAAACACATGACAGTATTAAACTTTAAATTATTATAATTTGTACAATTCCACAAATGAGTATCAAAAAACAAGTTCCACCTTGTATACAAACGAAAAGTTTGCTTAAACAACGAAAGTATATATTTACTTCACATAACATAGAGTTCATAATTTTATCTAGCAAAATGTGCAAGTTTGTGATAACTTGATATGCTCTCGACAACATAATTGATTACTTACCAGGGATCAACATACTTGATTACTTTAGGCTAAAGTGAAAAGTGTGTTCTCATGATTGACGCTGTACGATTCTTTAAAGTAGGAAATGTTTATTTAGTTCGGAATAAGACGTGTCTTAATCACTTTTCACCAAAACTTTGACAGTTGAGCAGTGTTTTGAAGAAAACTTGAATTTCAAAGGATACATCAAAAATCGGAGGCCGCTACGCTAGATGGGCCGAAAGGAAAATGTAGTCCAGTGCATCGATCTGGACATTGAAAATGTTTTAAAGCAATTGATTACTTAACATGTATCTAATTACGAAGATTGCACTTCGTAGCGGCCTCCGATTTTTGATTTCTCCTTTAAAATGCAAGTTTTCGGCAAAAAAACTGCTTAGCTGTCAAAATTGTTGTGATATGAGCCTTAAGAACTAGGCTTTTGACTCATTGTGGCAAATTGTCATGTCGCGGTCGGCAAGAAACGACGAGGGAAACGAAACATTTTTATTTATTTTATAACTTTTATTATAAAGATATCAATCATTCTGCATCTAGTCTTTGACTTCTTACACTCTGTTCTCAAGGTTCGTTATAAAAACTAGGGGTGTTACCTTTAAAATATTCAGCCGATCAATATTCGTATCGTTTGTTCGGGAACATAAAACGTAATGAACCTCTAACAAGTGGTATGTTGCCAAGACATTGTATAAATGAAGAAAACTTTTATGAACAGTCGTTTCGCATTCATGAAGCTTGTTACAGAGCTTGTTACTGAAACGGGCTGAAGCTTGAAGAGATTCAAACTTAGCATTGCTTTGTATGTTGTGTTGATGACACTGGCACAGATTACTAAATAGTTACTACGACACTGGTGCTGTTGCTGCATCATCTCGGGGCCGAATGCTGCATCAAATCATATACTTAATTGTTATTTATTTATTTCACGATATTTAGGATAGAGACCTAACAAGCCCATTTAGGACCACTTTGACGACTACTTCTGTGTAATGGTCAAGAAGTTGACTATTAACCAAGAGGTCGCCGATTCGATCCACGCACTGTACAAACATTTGTGTGCATAAACATGCCTGTTTGTATTTGTCTGGGTGTTATACGAGTATGTATTTAGTTAAGTTTATTTGTAATACCACTGTTGATTCTGATATTTGTAACACAAGTGCTTAAGTTACTTATGATGATGTATTGTGTGTTGTGCTGATTGTGTGATGTTGTTCTACATTTATTTATTTTATATGAGAACCGTGGTTGATGGTCAAATTCCTCATGAATTGGCAACAGATTGCACATTGATGCTGTGCATGATCTTTTTTAGGTCTGTCTTACCGGACTGTAAGACAAACAGGTTTACTTAAAATGGCCATCGGGATATATAAATAATAAATAGTTACTACTTAGATACTGATGCAAGGTCAAAAATGGAGCAAAAGAGTGACACTGTGGTACCCCAGAGAAGGCAAAAGAAAGAGACAGACCGCAGAAAAGATGGGATGACGATATCAGACAAGTGGCAGGAGTAATGTGGAACAGAGTGGCTCAAGAAAGAACAGTATGGAAAAGGTTGGAAAAGGCCTTTGCTGACTGGCAAACAGATCTAGCGATGGTAACCAAGGATCAGATATTAGTTTAAGTAGTTTATTTAGTTCAAGAGTATGTATAGCTTTGAGATACAAATTTATTGTAAACATTTAAGATTCGAAACAAGACTATATTATTATTATTATTACTGAGATACTCCCCGTGACTAAGTTAGTAGTAAATGTATTTAAGTATTTGTATTTGCATGCTTTTTTCATGGCTGATATAATAATATGTGAGAACTGTATGCGTTATTTTTAACTATCTGACATGTACCATATTCAAGAGCAAATAAACGATTCTATTCTATTCTATTTATATCCGTTATTCTAGTTACCAAAGGACAAGCTAACGCTTAGTTTGAAACAATTATTATTATTATGTACAGTTTATCAAAGTCACCACACCCAGGACACATTTTCGCTTGTTAGCGCTAACACCTGTGGGGGTAACCCACACTTTAGGGGATCATATGATAAGAGGGTCTCGGGAGTGATAAATCAAACCGAGTGCTGCTCATTCACTGATTATATTGATAGAGGTGTAGTGTAAAATTGATGGTTTGTCTAAATAAGTGCGTAGCGTTTTCGACATATAAAGGTGCGGCTACACTGCTAATGATATTCAACAGCAACTATTTTTTTACATAAATGTACGATTGCTCACACTGTACATCCTACATTTAGTTAAAAACCTAATAAGCAATAAAATTAATAATAGTTATTTCGTAAAATCGTGTTTTGCATTAGCCATATAATATTTTGCTCAAATTCCCCCTTCCTGTAATTTAATGTTCCTTATCCGAAGGTTTTCTGGAAGAGATCGCTACAAGCGAAAATACCGCCAAAATTGTACATCTTTCTTTGTCAAATTTGTCTGTAATTTTTGTTTTGTGTTGTCCAATAAAGTGTTAATCTATCGATCTACCATAAGTGTCGTTAATAATGTTTATTTCTTGTAGCTATCTCACCACAACAGTGGTGTAACATGGCTAGCTGCAGCCTAAGAAGCACTTAAAGAAATTCGGGCCGTTGAGTAACTGTCACGGTAGCTCAATTGGGAGACCAATCGCCCGGCTTGCGAGATGTGCGGGTTAGACTCCCGCCCGAGGCAGTCCATTTTACTTTTAGTGTGTTTTAATTTTACATTGTAAAGAAATTTGCATTGTTTATGCTGAAAAATAAAGTAACTTAATGTTGATATTTAATTTGCAAAATAATTTTTCCTGCCATTTAAGGTACCAATACAAATATTTTTATTAATTTTATTATCGAACATCCCGTACCGATAGGAATCTCGCATTACATTACGTAATTAATTTCCAAGTTAATATCCAATCGGCATGTTGCGCCGTTAATATAATTCTAATTACAACACAATCAGGTGTGTTGTGTTGTGTTCTGTGTGTAAATTAACGTGTTATCTCGTGGTAGCACGCGTCGACCGTCGATAACGTCATATAACGTCGTAGTGTTGGAACGCTAGTTTGCAGAAGTAAATTGACCCTACCAATAGCTAGTTCAAAACCTTTTGTGTATATGTCACCGGAAGATAACAAGATCCGCAAGTTTATAAATTTCCTAGGAAATTTATAAACTTTCGTAGGATTCTAAACGGGAGAAAAATTGTATTATATTACGCCCACATTTTCGGAAATTTATCAATTTGTGACATCTCGTAGTAAATTTATAAACTAACGGATATCCATACGTAAGATTTTAAACGGTTTGACCAATCACAGAAGAGTTTTAAATTTTACGCTTTTTCAAAACACGGCAAATAACACACTGCTTTCTGATTGGTTCGATGTTGATAGTCGCAATGCTTGAGTCTATAGACTTTAGTACAATCAGACTTGCCAAACTATTTTATCAGTTTCGGTTCGACTATAAGGTAAGAAGTACCTCACAGTATCAAAAAATAATAAATTTTACATTTTACGCTCATTTTTTTTTAAAACAACGAATTGCCAACTTTGTGTAATTCATTCCTTTTCTCTATGACTTACTTTGCCGACCACATTCTTGCTATTTAAAGGGCCTCTATCTACTTTTGGAACTTCGATTTTTTTGATAGAAGGCCGAATTTTATGTTTTATGATTGTTTTTGCTATCTTAATAAACTCCTTTAATATCGTTGAATACGATTTCTGTTGTTTTATTTTTTTATAGTGATGTCTTAATTACCATATTACGTAAAAAGGAAATCAATAATTTGTGTAGCTAACTAACTTTAAATTAAAGATACTGTGAGGTACTTCTTACCTTACAGTCGAACCGAAACTGATAAAATAGTTTGGCAAGTCTGATTGTACTAAAGTCTATGGACTCAAGCATTGCGACTATCAACATTGAACCAATCAGAGAGCAGTGTGTTATTTGCCGTGTTTTGAAAAAGCGTAAAATTAAAAACTCTTCTGTGATTGGTCAAACCGTTTAAAATCTTACGTATGGATATCCGTTAGTTTATAAATTTACCACGAGATATCGCAAATTGATAAATTTCCGAAAATTTAGGCGTAATATAATACATTTTTTCTCCCGTTTAGAATCCTACGAAAGTTTATAAATTTCCTAGGAAATTTATAAACTTGCGGATCTTGTTATCTTCCGGTGACATATATAAAGTGTATCGGAAAACCAACAATAATTCCAATGATTGTTTTTGGAACACATTGCATAAAATTTGAATGTGCCGTATAAAGCACCGATCTCTTACTGGCCAGTGACAGCGGATATGTTTTTTTTTTTTCCAAATCGAGACCCTGGTTTTAACGTGCAGCGTAGTATGTACGCGATCTATAGACACTCGGATAAAAAAACTGTTATCGCGACGAATTTACAGATGTTTGTATGAATTCATGTTTATGTGTTCTAATTATTTTATGCTTGATCTAGACTAATAAAAAGAGAAAAGATTTTAATTGTTTGTTTGTTCGAATTTTATAGTCACCGAAATATTGGACCGATTTAAAAAAAACTTTATCCCTGATGAAAATATGCTATATTTAATATATGATAACATGCGGGAAGCTATTTATAACGATAAATTAATAAAATATATTAGCCTGCTAAGGGGAATTTAAGAGAAAAAACTTCCGTTGCATATCATGGGTTTTATTATAATTTTTTCGTTGGCAGGTAAGCAAGACTTTTAGCATTGCTTACTAAACAAAAGGCATACGCGTTGCTTCAACAACATGTATATGTAATTAGTAGCCGAATAGCAATCAATTAATTAAATCCAATAATCTTAATGGCTACTCAGCGGCTGGACCTGTTCGTAATTACGTCATTATTAGTTAGAATGTAAAGATCAATCAAGGAATGAGCAATAACGTATCGAAATCGTCTATGTCTGTAACGAAATTGACTGTTACGTAACTACTTATTTCATAAAATAAAACACTCTCTCTTAAATACTCTATAAAATAAAATTCAAACCTACTTAGACAAAGTGCCCTATTACCGAGGTAATTCATGTCATTCAAAAGTAACTCAAAAAAGTAAGCATTTCTAACAAAACCCCGCCATGTAAAAAAAAGCGGTTGACATGATTCAAGATTAAATTTTAAAGAATAGTAGATTGTATCATGAGGAAGCAAAATAATATTTTTACGGCGAGGGCGCTTTTTTGAATCCAGAGCGAAGTGAGGGATTCAAAGTACGTCGCCCGAGCCAAAAATATATTTGCTTCCAAATGATACACTCTACTTTTCATCACCCTCTATGAGAAAATAAAAAGCGGCTCAGTTTAAATAAAAGTAATTATTGAATAATAATATTTATATAATTTATCAAAACCAAGAACTTGAATGTGAAAATTTATGAAAACGCGGGCCGTAGTTCGCGCGTTTTTTTTTTACTCAGTTGCCAGCGGCGGCGGCGGGGCGATGGTCGACGGACGTGCCGTCTAACCAGCCAGTCTCTTGCGTTCGGCGGGAAACTCTAAGATGTTCCAAATTCAATAAGTGCGAGCAAAATAATTTTTGGTCGCACTTATTTCAATAAAGAGGACCAAAATCTCATTTCTGCCCGCTGGACAGTCTGTGGCAAAGAGTAGAGTAATAGTACCTATGTCGCTTAGAAGCATCACCTTTGGGCGCACTTAAAGGCGACCAAAATCGTCTTTTTCGAATAGATGGGATGAAAATCTCATTTGTTTATCTCCGTGCAAGGCTTAAACTATTTAAAAAAAATGATATTGTATGATTGTCGATTTTACCTACTCGTATTACCGAGAAAGATGGGTTCTAAAACCGAATATGGTAATTTATGTCATCCCAAAATGTTGATATATTATACTTTTAGGGAAATTAACGCTTAATCCTTGTAAAAAATAAATAAATATTTATATTTGAAAAATGAATGATTAAAAAATTAACAACTGAAACAGTTTAATTATTGTATGTACATAGAGGAATACTAAAACTGGCTTTGAAGTAATACCATATAAGGTTATAAGACGCTACTTTTACCAAGCTTTTTTTAATATTCAACAACAACATCACATAATATTGATCTGGCTCCGTGGTAATTAGCTTAAGCACTTGTGTTACAGATATCAGAATCAACAGTGGTATTACAAATAAAGTGAAATAAATACATATAACACCCAGACCAGCACAAACAGACATGTTCATACACACAAATTTTTGTACAGTCGAACCCGCGACCTCTTGGTTAATAGTTAATTTCTTGACCATTACACTAAAGTGGTCGTCGAAATGCTGCAGGTGTGTCCTGGTCATTAGAATACCTTTCTAGCCCAGTTATTCAGCATCCCGAGGGAAGCGATATTTCAACGCCGGACTCATTTCACGCGCAATTTGCTTTATTAACTTGTAAGTACAAATTCCGTAACTTGGATTTATGGAATCCAATCACATAAATATCTTGTTCTCAATCTAAGACACGTTGGTATTTTAGGCATAAAAGTCTGTAAACTCTATAATGTAATTTTGGAAAAACTTAATTACTGTAATTTTGGATTTTTATGGGCAATGAGCGAGCTCCAGGCTAATAGACACAACACTACAATGCGACGGTATAATATCACCATACTTTCCCATCACTACAACTCCTGTTTAGACAGGTACTAAGCCATAGTAAGAACTTAACTATCATGGCAGAAATAAATAGAGTTGTGGCACTCACGGACTGACACGGTAAAGCTATTGCAAGACTACACGCATATGCCTGGCAGAAATAAATAGAGTTGTGGCACTCACGGACTGACACGGTAAAGCTATTGCAAGACTACACGCATATGCCTGGCAGAAATAAATAGAGTTGTGGCACTCACGGACTGACACGGTAAAGCTATTGCAAGACTACACGCATATGCCTGGCAGAAATAAATAGAGTTGTGGCACTCACGGACTGACACGGTAAAGCTATTGCAAGACTACACGCATATGCCTGGCAGAAATAAATAGAGTTGTGGCACTCACGGACTGACACGGTAAAGCTATTGCAAGACTACACGCATATGCCTAGTGCCATATGCGTCGTCACACGCACACAAACACACTGTGTTTGTGTGCGTGTGACGACGCATTCCAAAAAAACTGCCTAATGCGGACAAAGTCGCGGGTAAAAAGCTAGTTTTCCATTAATGCAGCAGTTATTCCGTGTATTATTTACCCGTCGTGCTAAGGTAGTGACAAAGCGACAAGCGCGACGCTACAATATCAAATGACGACCACTTTGGTGTAATGGTCAAGAAGTTGACCATTAACTAAAAGATCGCGGATTCGATCCCCGCACTGTACAAACATTTGTGTGCATGAACATGTCTGTTTGTACTGGTCTGGGTGTGATATGTATTTATTTAAGTTTATTTGTAATACCACCGTTGATTCTGATATCTGTAACACAAGTGCTTAAGATAATTATCACGGAGTCAAATCAATGTATGTGATGTTGTTGTATATTATACTAGCTGACCCGGCAAACGTTGTTTTGCCATATAAATGTAAAGCGTGGACTACCCTTATCACTAAGGGGTATGAAAAATAGATGTAAGCCGATTCTCAGATCTACTCAATATGCTCACAAAATTTCATGAGAATCAGTCAAGCCGTTTCGGAGGAGTACGGGAACGAACATTGTGACGCGAGAATTTCATACATATAGGAGATTATATATTATTATATAAATGTATGTATGTCTATGACAGTGTCTTATGTGACGAAGTGCGATTGACATTGAAAAAAGAATTGGTCCTATCGCGTCGCGTCGAACTTTTCCTTCCGTCACTCACGTAGGACAAAGCCTTGTTCTAATCTCCTATCGAGCCTATTAACATATTCTAAGGATTTAATTGAATGCCAATCGTCATTTGAATGGCGTGGTCGATCTTCCATGTCGTCTGGCACGCAGACTCCTGACCGGGGGAAGGATGGTGATCATCACTTGTTAGAGGCAATTAAAAATGTTTTTAGAACTTAAATTCGGTCACAATTTAAAATCCAATTCTTTTCACATTCAGGCCATCAGGCTCTGGAATGCTCCCGAAAATATAAAACACCACTTTCTTACTTTATCGCAACCGTCATTATAGATCTTTCTTTAACAGTTCGGCATATTCATTTATTTATTTCGTAAATTAGTATACATTATGTGTATTTTTAAATATGTATTCTTATATAAATGTATTGTATATTTTATATTTAATCTCATGTGTCATATTATTTGTATTATTATTTTTGTATTTTCTCTTTTATTTATTTTGTTGCACCGCCCACTAATCATTTCTGCTTAACCCAAAGGTATGACTGGTAGAGAATACCCTACGGCGTTAAGTCCACCTTTTGTTCATAGTTGTGTCGTGGAATAAATCTTAAATAAAAATAAATAAATACAATAAAAAAGCTCTTCTTAAACCAGATTCCGGCCAGATGGACTGCAGGACTAAATTTTGAAGTTAAAACCTACTGCAGTTGTTTGTTAATTTATTTCTTTGCGATATAAAGTTTTAAAACGTGCAATGTTGAATAGCACATTTAGACATTTCAAAATTAAGTTAACCGAGTTTCTCATTGAAAAATGCTATTATACCGTTAATGAATACCTGCTGGACCCAGAAATAAATAATTAAATTTGTATAATTTCTTAAGAGTTAGTATATGTTAATAGTAATAAAATAATTAATGATTAAAATTATAGTTTATAAAAAAATTAAGTTAGTTTAGTTTATTAAATGTAAATAATTAATCAATAGAAAAATAATGTTCTTCTCTTATTAAAATTCAAAAATACTATTGTTAAAATGTATACCTATATATACTTACATACATACATATACCTATGAACATATAATTTCAATTATAAAATATTATCCTACAATTATTATTATGCAAAAGTACTATTGTTAAAATGTAAATACTTCATATACCTGAAAAGGTGAAACATAGAGCTCGCATTTAAACAACCCACAACCTCTGTATGTACCTATGTTTATGAATGAATAAATGATTATGATTATGATTGATTATGAAAATGTTTAAAAACGTGAAGAAAATTTACAAAAGGTTTTAGTAAGTAAATAGGTTAGTCTCCGCACGAGCCGCACCCATGCTTGTTATGTCTACGCTTGGGTAGACAGACATTAGCACAATTATTATGCCCATTTACAGTAGATTTCATTTATTTTATTTTAAACTTTATTGCACATGATTTTTTTTTAATCAATATGGGTTCGCTCTTGACATCATTCTCCCTCTAGGAGGTAAAGAAGATGTCGACGATGTAGCGAGCTTACCCAGAAGGTGCCTATTTATTTTCGCTTTGAATGAGCTCAAGTTATAAGAAAGAAAGAAATGTATAAAAGGTAAATTTAATGCTAAACGCTTTTTCTGCCAGTCAACCTCAAGGTCATGCAGAAAGAAGGCAGTAATGGGTGCAGTGAAAATTAAATGAGAAAGTTAAATTGTGGTTTATAACGCAAAAATAAATGAACAATATAATGTAATGCATATCTCTTATAATTATTTAGTAAAAATTCAAACACAATGCATATTGTTTATTGAATAAATGAAATATATCGATATAATATCATAATATTAACAAAGAAAAGTAAATATTAAATTATATTATAATAATATACAAAAATAAATAGGTTTCAATCAATTAATTAATATGGATAGTAAAAATGTATAAATATTATATACAAATAAATAATATGTAAATATATATAATTTAAATAAACTACAATTGGTTACAGTCGAAAGTTTAAGTGGCCTTATATTGAGCACAGCAGATTACACAAATTCTATAGCTTCAGCTTTAGACCAGAACTAATATTGGAGACCCATTCTATTGCAAATCTAAAGCGTTACTGCATAAGCTATCGGCCTAACTGAGTATTCCTGGAAGGCCGATTACCGTTCGGCTCAGGTAAATCTAAGATTGGCTATTCTTGACACTTTGCATATCTGATGAAAGTGCTCCCTAATAAACCCTGAGACGTTCATAGAATTGTACCAACAGTCAGGTGCTGATGAGTGCTGATGTTCATTGAAGTGCAAAGGTAAATAGATATATAACTGTTGCACACCACAAAAAGAAAGAAAGATGCGCTGTAGGTATATGCAATGTGGTCTTCTCGCTACGACAAATCACTTACAGTTTAAATGTTTACAGAAGTGATATAGTCACGCTACAAGTTTGAACACTCAAGTGTTTTCTGTCCATTAGCTTTTTATTTTATTGTAAACAAGCTTTTCCCCGCGACTTCGTCCGCGTTAGGTAGTTTTTTGGAATGCGTTGTTTTCCCATCATACCAATTTTATCCAAATATAATTTACACCCTCACCACAAACACCTCACCTGCATTACTCACACCGCACCTACATCACACACACTTCACTCACATTCACACACACCCCGCCCACATTTTACTCACATCAAACCATTACTTTAAGTTATGATAAAACTTTAAAATAAGTCCACATTATTTTTTTTTCTTTTATTATTGGCTCTTATTTGTTGTCTTAGTCTTATTTTGCAAACTGAAAGGGAATGAGCGAGTTATTCCCAACACAAGTGTCTATGACAACTTAATGGGAAAACTCGACAATGTTATTGTAAAAAGACTTTTTTTAATAAATGAATTTTTATTTATTTATTTATTTTATTTTATTCAAATCTTTGGTAATTTAAGAGGGAAAGCGATCGGATTTCACAGAAGGTAACAATTTCAATGGGAATGCGTTGTTTTCCCGCGGTCAAAATAACTCATGTCCTTTCTTAAGTCTCAAATTATCTCCTTACTAAATTTAATTTAAATCTGTTTAGTAGTTTAGGCGTAACAGCGATAGGCGCATCTGAATTTACCTATGGTTATGCGTCATTTTTCCGCGGTAAAAAGTAGCCTATATCCTTTCTCGGGTATTAAAATATCTCCATACCAAATTTCATGATTGAGTTACAGACAGACAGAGTAACTTTCGCATTCATAATTTTAGTATGGACTAAGTCACTAATTAGCGAAAGATTGTGTCCAAATATATTTTACTCAATCGCGATTTACAATCAGCTGTCATTGCAATCGATGTGGCTATTTAAAAAAAAGAACACACAAATTCATCAAACGAAAATCCCGAACGATCCCAGCAGCTCGATAGTGAAATGAAATTGGCAGCGCTGCGAGCGAACCGCGCTGCAAGTAAAACGTACGTCAACGCCGCTTAATGCTCCACTAAGCCCGCTGGTCAAGCTCGGCCTTAGAGACCCTGTACACTATAAAGAGGCTTACCACGTACGTGATATTTCACGTGAAGAAGTTCTAGCTAGCTTATAGCCCGCATCGCACGTAAAGGATTTTTTAGTTTGCTTTGTTTAAAAACTCGTACAACAATGATCTGCAGTTTTTATACAAGACAAACTTTAATCCGTTACGTGCGATGCGGGCCTGTGGACCCTTGCTTACCTATATGCGGCATGATTGACTCGTTGGTGTAGTGGCAAAGTTTCTTCCTAACATCCGAGAGGAGCTGGGTTCGAATCACAGGTCGATTTAAAATTGTTTCTGAGATTTTCTGCCATGAATTTCTCAAAAAAAGCTCTGAGTCGGGAAGTTAGCAGAGTTACACCCCCGTGCCTTGGTTCGCACGTTAAGCCGTTGGTCCTGCGCCTGATCTCTCTCCGGTCATGTCGAATTGCCGTCTCACCGATCTGTGAGAGTGATGGAACAGTGAGTGTACCTGTGTATTGCGCTCACACTTGTGCACTATAATATCTCCTGCGTAGTTGGCTCATCTCTGTTGAGATTGGCCGCCGTGGACGAAATCGGCCAGGAGCACTATTATTATACAGGCTCACCGCGTACCTAAAATAAATTAAGAAATTCAAGTTAGCTTACATAAGGCAAGCGGTTATGGCCCGCAACGCACGGAGAGGATTTTTTAGTTTGCTTTGTATAAAAACTTGTAAAACAACGACTCACTGTTTTTATACAAGACAAACTAAAATTCGTTACGTGCGATGCGAGCCTGTGGACGCTTACTTTATTTTTTCTATTTTAATTTTTTTTGGGAATCATACAGTTTAAACATTACATAACAAAATAGGTATTTAAAATAACACATAAACCAATGAAGTTTCCTCAGCTTATATAATAAATAGAGTATCCCTGTATTTTTCCCTGTAGAATACATGTATTTTTTTTGAAAACATAATAACGCCAAAAAAACAAAAATTACTTATTATTGGGCCAAGTTAAGAATTTCTTATTTTTTAACTAAACAAAATACTTACCTGTATGCTTCACTCTGTCGCCGGAACTCGCAGTTAGTTGGGCCAACTAATCTCAAAAGCTAAGGTCACAGTGAGTTGTCGGCAGTCGGTTTTCGATATAAATGGTAAATAAAAAACTTGTGACAGAAAAAGGACTTATGAATCTTATGATACAAGATCATGAGAAAAAATTGTCCTAGAAAAAAAAGAAACATTAAAAGAAAAAAGATAATATCATTTATAAAAAGAAACGAAGATTGAAATATTTTACTTGATAATGGCTACGTTAACGACAAAGCCATAATGAAAAAAAAAGTTTGAAATAGGTCTGACCGAAGAGTCAGAAATACACTTTTCAAATTCAAATACAGAACTAAAAAAGCGTACGTCGTGTAATCGAAAAAAGAAAACAGTACGGCAGTGAGCATTCCAATCGTATCAATTCCATACATAGGTACAGGAGAGTTTGTCATTGTTTTTCAAACAGTTAGTAACGCCCCATAAGAAGTAAGAATAGGATTGGTGGAGAATTTTACCTTAGGGCTAGATCGAGTATAATTGACTGCTTATAGTTGAATGATTTATAAAAAAAACACGGGTTGCACTCCGGGAGTGCCGGCAGAAGTGAAAACTTGATTATTAACGTTGTGCATTTTTGATTTATTTGAACCGTCTTACGGTTTTTCGATCAGCATCACGTGACCTGACGCGAGTTTCACAGTTTCTACCCATGCCACAAAAGTGCTCAACGCCGCTAAAGAAGTTTTCACTTCAATAATAAAACCATTTATTTCAGACGAACTATTGAACAAAGATGAACTATTTAGCTTTTCTATTACAAATACAAATTCTTACTGGTAAAAAAACTGACTGGTAGAAAATGCCCTAATATGTTAAGTCTACTTTTTGTTCATAGTTTTGTTATGCAACAAAGCTTAAATAAATAATAGAAGTAAAAACACAAGTTGGAAGAAGTATAAAGAGCATGCATTTATATAGAGTTCGGTTATAGTTTCGATATATATATCTGTGGCCCATGTCTTATCAGACAGTGGCACTTGTATTGTCATATCTCGTGCGTTCTGTCTTGCTCTGTTTTGGTACAAAAAATACCATGGAAAATAAATTATTTTTTGACTCCATTAGGAGTAGTAGCAGTTGGCCAGTACCATAACACTAAATCTTTAGGGTGTTTTTTGACGTGGCTTGAGGAATCGTGTTTTAAGGTTTGCTCATTCCCTCTTACTATTAATATAATGTAGAAAAAATAAGTGGCCGCTCTTCATTTTAAAAGTATTCTAGACCATCATGACGCAAATAGACTAGAAGACACGAAAAACATCTGCCACAGCACACGAACCCCGTTTCATAAAACCAATTTTATTTTTTAATAGATTTATATTTTCGATAGTAGACAGATTACATATTTGAGGGCTTTCCTTCTACAGTTTGAGAGCCACTGTACCCCACTGTTATGGCAGGCCCTCATCTCATTAAATGGGCAATAAACTCGCATCCGTGTGTCCACCCACGCAGGTCGGCATTGCCCTTTGTCTCGATGAGATGAGCACGGTTTATGATTTGTGTGAATCGAATGACAGGGATATGTACCGATAGGGGGAAATCAAATGTGGGATACTTTTTTGGTTTGGGAAATGACGGTCGTGATCTAGCAGTATTTTTGTAATTGGACTGGCATTGAAAATGCGTATCTACATAGCATTACGGCTTAAGCGAGGAAAAGGTTCGGCATTTGCAGATGTGTCATGTTAATAAATAAATAAATAAATAATAATAACCTTAGATCAAACTAGATGCAGATACGGTATGAGCTAGTCGCACGTGGTTCACCAAAACCGAGTCGAATGGACCTACTCCGCTCTTAGTTTTGTCGTCGAGTACTGCGAGAACACACGTGCGGGCATGTGCTTAAGCGGCCTTTTAAGATGACGATTTTAAGGACGTACCGTATCTTCCTTTGTTCGGTTTGATCTAAGACTGTACAGAGAAAGCAATGACACGGTTTTGTCTAAAATTTTACTGTCACTTTCATTACTTGTGTTTATATATTTATATTTAAATAATTGTAAAAATATTTCTCTCGGGTGATTTGAGGGTGTCTCCCACAATCATTGATAAAACATACGCTGGCTCAACAGCGTAAAAAAGCACTTCCAGATTTCAACGACTCCATTAAGGTTCTCGGTAGTTCAGTTGGTTAGAGCATTGGACCGGACTTCCAAAGGTCGGGGGTTCGAATCCTCTTTGATGACCGGAGCCAAAAAGAATTTTTTCAAGTGTAATGTCTTTTCGAAGAAAATTCGGGTCATAATCCAAAATAGTAAGCAATATAACAAAATACAGTTTCAAATATAATAGTGTGCAGGGACCACTATAATTGGATGTAGTGGTCGCCGGACCGCGGCGGCTAACGATCTCGTCTAACCATTTTATTTGCCATCATCTATTGGCTGGTCAACTATTTTATAACGATCAACTAAAGGGCTTGAGAGTAGGATGCCGAGATTTTGGTCTTCGGAGATTTTGCGTTTTTGAAAAATAAGAAAATATAATCGAAGTTTGTTTAAAGTGAGTTGCGAGGGCAACGTGCAATGAATATTGGATGCCGTTTTTTCATATTTTCTGTGCAACAATTTTTTTTTGTCTGGTTAGTAATATGGATTTATAGTTAGCTTTAGTTGGACCTTAAAAGCGTTAAATCCTACCCGACAACCATAATTATATTGATGCATTGAAAAATTAAAATGTTATACGTAGCCTTTCGCTTCGTCCGATATTTCGTGCTTTGTTAAAAATTATTCGTATTAAGCCTTCAGTTATGGTCTATCGACCGAACCGTTCGGCTGAACGTCAACTGTCAACCGTATCCGTCAAACGTCAAGACAACAAAGTGCTTTGTACCGCGATAACCTGGTAATGACGCCTTTGAGTTATGGGACTGACGACAAGTTGAATGTTTCAATCGGAGCTTTTGATGATTGAGTGCAGTAAAAAAATTGGGTAATGCTTTTTAGTGCAATCCGACAAAAACTTTGCAAACAGAATAGAATAAAGGGTGTTACAAAATAACAAATGAATATTTAAGGAGGTATGTGTGGCATTTGCTAAATGGATGCCCATTCATAAAATGTTTTTCACTAATTGTAAAAAGAATTTTATGAATATTTTTTTTCTATTCTATTTTACGAGTATTCTTAAAAACTGAAAAACTTTTTCAAGGAAACCTAGGTCGAAATCTCGAAATAAAAAGTGTCTCTCCTATAGTATCATACTAGCTGATCGGCAATTTTGTATGGAAGGAAAAAGAAAACATATTTCTCAGAATTGATATCAAATAAAAATAGGCATGTATTTAAGGCTCAGATTACACTTGTAGCATACTGTGATTGGCCTTCAACTTAACACGATGTCAGTCACGAGTCGAGATTTGTATACCGACAGGAGTGTGCTGGCGATTCCTTAACTTAGTTGACGACCTTCGTGTTGTGGTTGGTTTTGTACCAGTTTCAAGGTGCCGCCGTCTATAAGGTCCGGGGTTCGATCCCCGGACGGAGACAATGATGGAAACCAATTTTCAATGTTGTATGCCGGCAGGCGTGTGCTGGCGATTTCTTAGCCTAGTTGACGACCTCTGTCTTGTATTTGGTTGAGTACCAGTTTCAAGGTGCCGCTGTCTATGAGATCCCTGGTTCGATCCCCGGATGGAGACAATGTTAGAAACCAATTTTCAATGTTGTATGGCGGCAGGCGTGTGCTGGGTCTTTAGCCAACGTGACATCGGTTCATAGCGAAACGATATCTAAGTTCGTTATCGTCTCCGAGATAACGATAACAATTTCGTAGCCAATGTAACACTTATGTCGTCATCGTTGTGTCGAATTGTTAATTCGTTAAAAAACACAAATATTGGCTATGGTATCGAAAATTTAGCTGTCAGTGTCACTGTCAGTCAAGAAGAAGTAGCATATCGGATCAAACCCGCCAACTTTTTTGTTGTTGTTTTAAATAGTTTTACTATTATGTTTATGTGAGGATTGCGTTTAATCGTTTTGAGATTATAACAAAAACACAATTTTGAAGGTGGTAAGTAAATGTAGTGTTATAACTTTTAGATGGTCTCCAAAACTTAACTTATGCTTTTCAAAATAAATACATTTTTATGTGATGGATGTTCCAACGATGATGGAGTAATCTTTATTTTACTTTTTAGTCATAAAACATGGGATCAAGAGTGCGAGCAAGTCCCGAACAATTGTCAACGCTGCTTGAGTATATGGAAACGTAAGTAAATTAAAGTTTTATTCATGAGTATGTAATGTAATCAAAGACGCGACTGTAACAATGAAAAACTTGTATTGAAGTTTGTTTGTTTATGTTACAGTCATGGTGACCTGGCGAGGCCACTTGCTGGACCACAAGGTCGCGTAAGGTCAGACCGACTATGGACTGAACTTACTAACATTTTGAATGCTGTTGGTGGTGGTGTCAGCAAGACTACAGAGAAGTGGAAAAAAGTAAGGACCTAATGAACATTTTGAAATGAGTGATGTGATGAAAAAGTGGCTAGCAATCCTAGCTGTATTTTCAGAGGTTGTTTGTTTGATTTCCAAACAGGAAGTCATTCATCTGATTATGTTTGTTCATGTGTGTTGGTTTTGTGTTTGAATAAGTGGACACACCCTTAAGGTTCTCTTTTATAACTAGACTGGACTATGATGATGATTATCAGTCTCTGACACTCACAGTACAAGCTATGCTTTGGAGTCAATGGCCATATGAGATGTCCCGAATGTTTATTTATTTTCCAATTAATTTCTAAATTACTTACTAAATAATTGACTTTTTAATCTTATATATACTTATGATTATGACTACTCTTTATTCAATAAAGGTGTGATCAGATTGGAAGTCCAAGACAAAAAAGAGGCTTTGGCCATAAGGCTTCATGCAAGAGGGACTGGAGCAAGCGGGCAAACTTTGTCAGCTAGTGATGAAAGGGTGCTGGCTATAATGGGTGCTTTGGCAGTGGAAGGACAAGCCTCCGTAGATATTATATCTGTGTGCCAAATTGCATCGAAATCCATTCAGCCGTTTTTGCGTGATTAATTAATTTTATTTAAAAATTGATTTAATAAATTAGTATTAGTATTATTCATAAATTGTCCAAAATAACACTCATTTTCTCTTGCAGACTCCCCACAACTGACGGACCACAGCATTCCACTTCACAGCCCTCAAATAATTTGCTTCTGC
This sequence comes from Pyrausta despicata, assembly GCA_963921415.1. Lineage (NCBI taxonomy): Eukaryota > Metazoa > Arthropoda > Insecta > Lepidoptera > Crambidae > Pyrausta > Pyrausta despicata. The sequence continues at coordinate 12,019,835 of OY992861.1, read as the reverse complement.
CGTCCACATCTCAGGTGCAGACACCACCACCCCTACCGCTCGGCTCTGGAACGACAGCCTACTTCGCCACCTCCACCAGCCCTAGCAGTGCCACCAGCTCCTGCACCGCCCACTACTCCGAGGCGAATTTGTCCACCTGCCCCCGCGCATCTGCTATTGACATGCGGTTGACATCGCCAGCGACACCGCAGTCTGCTGCCTCTCCGCCCGCCCGACCGCCCTCGTTTGCGCGCCCGCCGTAGACGCCACTGACTGTAGGAATCTATATGAAAGTTTATAATTAGGCATTTTTAATCAATATAAAAAATAATTATGTTCACAATACTTTTGTTTGATTATGGAACTCTCGCGTGGCGTTTGTGGAAACACTATCCACCTGCTCTATACTATGACCCTGTTGCAAAAAAGCTAAGAGCACTCAGCACCTGAAAAATATAATAATATATATGTAGGTTTGTTGTGCTTTTATAATTACCAGCGGTAACAATATGAAATAATTGAGGCTATATATAGGTACTTACACCGTTATAGTATTGAGTAGTAGCAAACATTAAAACCTTAGATTGGAAGTGCAACATTAGAACATACCTAGTTTAGAATGAAAAATTTTCAATAAATAAATATGAATATTTCTTACCTTTATTTCCACGGGAATTTCAGGGGAACCTTTTAATCCGGCATGAACTTTTAGGTCGTTACATAGCCTCCTAAAAGTTGGATAAACAATAATTTGGGCAAATCCTCGATTGTATCCTTCGTTGTATAAATCGCTTTTGGCGCCTTTCCTACGTGTTCTCATTGTGTGCAGCCCACAATAAACGCAAAGAATGCATAATATTTCAACTTATTATTACCCTTTTAGCACTAAATAAATACCTACTAGCATGTACTAATATCACTCCGTGTTAAAAGTCAGCTACGAGTAGATGAAATCCGGCCATATTGTTTCGATAACTACAACATTTAAACATTCGGTTCGTTATCTTTTTTAGCGATCACGATCGAAGCGAAGACGAACACTTAAAGTGCAGCTTGTCTACGCATTCATAAGGGATAACCGCGATAACAATTCGTTTCTTTATCGTTTCGTTACGAATTATTACACTTGTCTACCAACTTGCGATAACGATGACGATTGACCACGTGATTTAACGAGGCTTATGTCAATCCCATACATTTTAATAATATCGAACTTCGATATCGTTTTTAAGTTGTTACTTTGTCTCAGCCCCCTGGTGATTTCTTAACTTAGTTGAAGACCTTCGTGTTATATAGTTGGTTTTGTACCCGTTTTCAACTTGCCGCCGTCTATGTGGTCCCGGGTTCGATCACCGGACGAAGACCATGTTAGAAACCAATTTTCAATGTTGTCACTGGTCCGGGTGTTTGTGGTACCTTCGTTATTTCTGATTCCTATAACACAAGTGTTTAAGCTACTTACTTTGGGATCAGAGACAAGTATAGATAGATAGAGAGATCAACACTTTATTGTACAACACAAAACAAAATTACAGACAAGTGAAACGAAGAAAGATGTACAATTTAGGCGGTCTTATCGTTTGTAGCGATCTTTTACAGTCACAACTTTCTAATCACATAGATACTAGATCTATGAGATTTTGTTACCATTTATTTATTTTGTTATTTATTAGGTATAATTTTTTACTTAATGTATTATTTTTACCAAGATGGACCGATAGCACGAAAGAACTTAATGGAAAATGACAGAACAACAATCGTCTCGTACCCAGCTACGAGATATCGAGAGCTAATAACGAAATTGGATAGCAACCAATTTCGAGTAATCGCATTAATCAGTTGTTTAAATTTTCCCTTTATCTCCGCGTACGCAGCGTATTTCGATTAAACCTCCGAAGGTTTCTGCTACATTTATTCGGTGAAGTTGGGAACGAGTTTCTCGGGCTATAAGTATGTCCCTACCAAGTGCTTTCACCAAGTTAAATGACGGTTACATAAACAGCCGGTTAGTGTCATCATTGGCATGAAATATTTACGCAAAACTATTCATTAAATCTAAATCAGCCTTTAATATCGGTGAACTCGGGACTAAATTGTGGATTGTTTTTAGTGTTGCCTTTGCGACTTCTATGGCTTAGTAGCAATAGTTCATCGCAATTTTACAAGCTTTTATTTAGTTTTACTTGTCCCTGAGATTATTTGTTTGTAATAAAAACTTGCACGGTAAAACCCACTTCCCAGTGTGCGATTAAGCTGAAATGGTGTATATTTACGGTGGATTACAATGCACTATTTAGACATAAGAGCTAGTTAAAAAAATTGCTTGACTCTTTTTTTATGTTACGTGAGAATGTCTATATAATGTATCTAACTAAAGTATTGTTTCTGTGTAATATGATACTTTGTTCATTACGTGAGGAAATGATCAGTGCTGGCTCGCCTACGCGGCAGCACCAACACTATCCTTAGGGTATTTGTTGACCGGTGGGAGTCATCCCTCCTCCTTAGGTGGATATGACAATCCTTATAATAAATAAATCAAACCCAATTCGTATTTAATAACGTTAGTTTTTAAGGAAAATGTTACTAACTTTATATGGGCTCCTCGGCCTAAAATAAAATATTTGAATTTGAAATAGGAAAAATAAATATATTCTCATTCTGTTAATCGTCTGTATCTCCTGGCTGTACTGACACAAACGTAGGGTAAGTAGTAGGGGCGCTGTTAAGAAGTTTTTAGTCGCCAACGGGAGTATCGGCGATCTTCTTTGAGGAAATACGTGTCGTATTTAAATCTTTAAGAAGACGATTAGAGGCCAGCTTTGTAAAGCTTTAACTCACCGGCATTGTATTTTTTACCGCTGCAAGTTTAGTTTATATTGAGTGTGGAAATTAGTTTTCAATTGATATGAGTTCCAACTTTAGATTATTTTAAAAAATATATTTAAATATTTCACAACAATCACAACAATTCTCTAGTCCCAAATTAAGCTTCGAGGCTTGTGTTATGGGTACTAGACAACGGATAAACATACTTAAATACTTTTTTTGTAAATAAATACATAGAAAACACCCAGACCAGTACAAACACACATGTTCATGCACACCTATGCTTGTACTGTGCGGGGATCGAACCCGCATGAATTATATTTATTTATTTTATTTTAGAAAATCAGACAACGCAGGTCAATTATGATCTTTTCTTCTTCATGATACGAGAAGTAAGCAGTTACAAGACCAGTTTGGTCCCGCGGGGCGATCATATGGTTAAAACCACCATGAAAAAGCAAAACTAACTTTCCAGTTAAAAAACCCCGAATGAGCCAAGAAACAGTTTGCTGCTGATCTTCAACGGCTAGATAGCTAAGTACCACCATGATTAAATTATCTTTCGTTTAAAAAAAACACACCGAAATCGATCCCTCCTTTCAAGAGCTACGATGGAACAGACAGACACACACAAAAATACATACACTAACTTAAGATAGGGTTCAAAATTATAACACCGTGTAAAATCCCGCCGTCAAACTCTGAAATGCGGAAAGTATGTGTTCCATGGCGAGATATTTCACGGCCGCTGGCGCCGCGCTGATTTATAATAATAATAATAATTTAGTTCAGTAACATGAAAGCCTTATTATACCACTCTAGCTGTGCCCGCCACTTCGTCTGTGTGGAATAGTTATTTTCGGCATAGACATATGCTGTCGCAGACATTGTTTTAGATCATTTTAAGAGGAATAATTCTTTCGTACATATATTTTTGGTATATTGAACCGTTTTCACAGTGCACGCAACGGAGGCCCTCAAGGATAAATAATAATCTCCCTTTTTTTTTGCTACATTTTTCATTATTTCTTCGCTCTCTTATAGTTGCAGCGTGGGTCTATTCAACACAAAAATATTTTTTCAATTCAAACCAGTAGTTTTTGAGATTAGCGTGTTCAAACAAACAAACTCTTCAGCTTTATAATATTAGCATAGATGAATCGCCGCGCTGCGATCTTTATGAAGTTTTCAGTGAGGTGAGCGAGAACATTATCGTAAAGTATTTGTGTCGTCCAAACGTCAGAAACTGACAGTTTTCCCATACAAATTGACAAGATAACGAAAGGTAAACGCTACGAATACGTTACGATAGTTGTTCATGCTCACCCGCACGCCTTCATACCTGAGGATGGCTTACGTCGCAGCTTTTATCTAAAAATTCTACTAGTTATTGCAATGATTGTGTAAGGAACGTTAGTAGCTTAGTGCTTTTGTTTAACAATGTGAAATTGATGTTATAAATTAGTCAAGACATTGTAGTCATTAGACAAGTGCAGTTATTTATATAAATTTCCAAATAGTATTCGTGATTTTATTTCAAATGAACTTTTGCCAATTCTCATGTCAATGTCAAATGTCAGGGATTGCTGACAGTGACTGCCCGGCTTGCGAGAAGTCAGGGATCGTGTCCCGCCTGTGGCAGTCCGTTTTTTCTCAAAGTTTGTTTTAATTTCACATTGTGAAAATTTGCATTGTTAATGCTAAGAATATCAAAACTTAACTTAATTAGGTTTAACAGCTAAATTAAAAGCAACATTGTTGGCATACAATATTCAAGCATAAAGTCAATACTCGCTTATTTATAAAGGAGGGTAAGGTGAAGTTGACACCGATTTCGATGTACGTAATTTTCTCGATATAAACTGGGTGCATCTCCTAAGAGGGGTATTGAATGACTCGTGCATACTTAGTGTGGGCTTAAACATTAATGTATTTACGTTAGAATAAAGTATTTCGCGTTAAAGTAACAAACAGTTAATCGATTTTATTTACCTTATTTAAAACTTTATTGCACAAGAAATGTGCAAAGGGTGGTGGTGAAGCGTCAATGCCTTTTTCAATGTAAAACATTATTAAAATAAACAAATAAAATAGAATTGGAATTTTCTACGCCATTTACGATATATTTGAACGTATCTATATAAAAAAAAAAGTAACAAAATTAGGGGTCTGTTGATGGATCCTTTCGCCAATACCTAATACCGCAGCGCCCATTGGTTACGTATCGTGTGTTTCCTTGAGACGCTCGCAAAAACGACCAATAGATGGCGTTCAGCGCACGAATCAGTCTTCCTCTCACCGCCGTTCGCATCGCGTGAAGTGCTCACCTCTCCGCTATTAAAAATTCCCTATATGTGAAAATCTGAAGATACTCCGGTAATAAATGGACCTGCGTATGTGAGACATTACAAACTCATAGTGCAGTGATTATTTGTGAAGTTTCCACCAGTCCACCGGTGGATTAATGAAGATTTAGCTCGCCGGCCGGCAGCCCAACACAGCGACCACGCGCCCTTGAACGAGGCATCTTCCCATCTTCCTGGGTCTGAGTGGTGTCTCTGGATCTATAAGGTACGTGGGCATTATTGCTGCAAATCGATGTATTGGGTATTGGTGTCTCAGGAATTCATCAACAGGGACTTAATTTCGAATTTTGAAACCCGCCATATTTGTTGTTCCTAAAAACAACGCCAGTTCAGGTGTAGGCTATTTACACGCCTCACCATAATTATTTGGTCCTTCGAGCCGGATAAGTAACCGCCCCCTAGTTAGATTTTTACGTAATAATTGGTAAAAATCATAAATTCAATAATATTTATTCGTAAAGTTCATTTTACGTAGGTAAATTTCATTTAAAATTTCGCTTCGGTAACACGTAAAATAGTAGGTAGCTACCCATCATCTTGGCTTTGTACGTCGTTATTATTTTTACAAATACCTCCTCATAGTTGGTAGGTGCGCTAATATTGCAAACCGCCTGTTAGGTATTTATCGCAGTTCAGATATTTTATTCTTGTAATTTTACAAAATGACTGACGAACAACTAAAGCCGGAAGATTTGCTGACGATCCTTCATGAAAAGAAAGGATTGTTATTTAGACGCCTTAATCGATTATATGATTTATCGAAAAATATTTCGTCGTTCGATTCGAGAAAGAATGAGAGTTTTATGACTGAATCGGAAACAATTGATGACATACGAGATAAATTTGAATCTTATGTCGATCAAATTAACCATATAAACATTAGTTTAAAGCCTGGTTCAAGTCCCGACTACGCTTGTTTAGAATCCTTTGAAGATTTATATATTCACGTTAAACGTATTAGGAATAAAATCAACAGTAGTCAATCTCCGTTGACACAAAGTTGTAATCCAGGAACGCTTTTTGGACCGCTTAAAATAAAGTTGCCACCTATCGCGCTGCCATCGTTCGACGGGAAAACCGAGAATTGGCCTGTTTTCTACGAGTCGTTCAAGTCGAATATTCACGACAATGATCAGCTGACTGACTCGCAGCGTGTGCAGTACTTAATAGGTAGGCTTACACATAACGCATTGAAGGTTACCGCTGGAATTGTGCCTACCGGTGATACATACAAGTTTTTATGGGGCAGCTTGGTTAAAAAATACCAGGATAAGCGCACATTAGGGACACACTATTTGAATAATATTTTTGATTTAAAAGGTTGTGCTTATAACTCAAATAGTCTCGATTCATTCATTGAAACATTTAGTGCATCTATTTCTGCCTTGAAACAACTTGGGATTCCGGATCTTGCTGATTTTATTCTCTTGCATTGTGCTATGAGAAAAATAGATTCACAGACTGGTCAATCGTTTGAACTTTCCATTCGCGATGTTGAAATTCCCACAACTAAATTATTAATTAGTTTTGTTCAAGATCAGGCAAAGATATTAGCACGCTCGAATTTGTCTCATTCGAATGCGAACGCAAAAAATAATAATAATAGACCTTATGGTTCCGCAACTCGCGAGTCACGCACGCAGACGAAAGCGTTTGTTGTGAGTGAATCGAATGATTTTTCCGCTTCCACCCCCGCGACTTCGGCTTCGAGTTGCGCATACTGTACTGATAACACTCATATTCATCTGTATGACTGCGTTAAGTTTATTTATTTATTTATTTAAAACTTTATTGCACAAGAAATGTACAAAGGGTGGACTTAATGCTAAAAGCATTTTCTGCCAGTCAACCTCAAGGTCATGCAGAAAGAAGGCAATGGGTGCAGTGAAAATTATATAAGAAAGGAAGTGTTTAATAACGCAAAAATAAATTAACTTAATATATAGATATAATATCAATACATAAAAGTAAATATTAAATTATATTATAATATACAAAAAAATAAATATCAATTAATTAATATGGATAATATATACATGTAATATATAATAATATTTATATATATGCAATTTATTCATTTAGAAAACTTTAAATCCGCGTTGACTCCTAGAACTAGGTTCGAGTTTATTAAATCCAAACGCGGTTGCGCGAATTGTCTGAGCACGTCGCACGGTTTGAGTAATTGCAAGTCGACCTCAGTCTGTAACATATGTAAAAAACGCCATCATACTTTATTATATTTCGACAAAGATAATAAACACCCGCATACAGCTGATGTTAAACCGACGAATTGCAATGTAGCCTTTGCGTCCACTCCGGCGGCGCCGCTGTCCGTTGCGCCTCCCGCGCTCCCCTCGCCCCGCGCTACGTCTTCGCTTGCCCCGGCTCCCGCCGCGGTGCAGCGCCCTTATTCTCATTGCGATAAGGTCGATATTCCCGCACCGGTGACTGTGTATGATTCGTGTGATGTGGTACAAACGTCTCCGACCCATAACACGGCCGTGTTATTAGCAGCTGATACGAAGACTAAGGCGGCAATTTTGTTATCAACCGCTCAGGTTTATGCGCGAGGTCATAATAATAGTTCGGGCCATAAAACAATAGTGAGGTGTTTAATTGATAATGGTTCGCAAAATAATTTAATAACTACAGCTTGTTGTCGAAAACTTAATTTAGTAATAATTCCTTTAAGTAATTCTTTTGTTAAAGGGGTTGGTTCTGTATCGCGACCGATAATAGGTTACGTACACTTAGATATCGAGTCTCGCGTATACTCGCATCAAAAATATACTATTCACGCGTTAGTAGTTGAGTGCATTACGGACCAGCTACCTTCGCACCATATTAAGTGGGATGGTCATGTGGACTTCCACTCGCTTCCGCTCGCTGATTTAAGCTGGAATATTCCAGGAGATATTGACATTGTGTTAGGCGCTCAACTGTTTCCGTATATTTATTTGGGGAATAGGGTAGACTTAGGTTCACATGCGCCACCCGCGTTATTGACCACATTCGGGTATGTCCTTATGGGTGATTTTCCGCATAGTAAAGATAATTTAAATTTACCTAGCTCTTCTTTCACAGCATTAGCTCTTAATGATTTATTACAAAAATTTTGGGAATTGGAAGAAGTTGAAAATAAACGTTTTTTAACTCCTGAGGAAACCGAATGTGAGAATATTTTTTCCTCAACCGTGTCACGGGACGATGTGGGACGTTATACTGTCGCGTTACCCTTTAGTAAGGATCCTGCCGAGTTAGGTAACTCCCGCACCGCCGCGTACCGTCGACTGATTGCGCTGGAGAGAAGACTTCGCCAATCACCGTTGTTGCGGGAAAATTACAACGCAGTGATCAAGGAGTACATAGATAATGGATACCTCAGTCAAGTTGACGAATCTGCCATTTTGGATGACGGGTACTACATCCCTCATCACGCCGTCGTTCGGCCAGACAAACCGATGCCGCGCATTGTATTGGATGCGAGTGCTAAGACTCATACGGGTTTATCTTTAAATGATGTACTCCATATTGGTCCAAATTTACAAACAAATTTGTTTCTTCTTTTAATAAATTTTAGATTATTTCCTATCGCTCTAAATTCTGATATTAAGCAGATGTACTTACGTATTTGCGTACCTGTTGACCAGCGTAAATACCTACGCATTTTGTTTCGATTCAATGAGAACGATCCTGTGTCGACCTTCGCTTTTAATCGCTTACCTTTCGGACTGAAATCGAGTTCTTACATAGCTATGCGCACTGTGCGACAGCTGGCCTCTGACAGTCCGCATTATCCGGAAGCTGCTAAAGTAGCAGAGACTAGTCTGTATATGGATGACCTGGTCTATTCGGTAAATAACGAAGACAACGCTATACAGTTATCGCATGATCTCATAAAAATGTTTAAGTCGGGCGATTTTGACCTTGTAAAATGGTGTAGCAATTCACCCGCGCTTTTAAACAGCCTTCCCGATTCACATCGTAAGTCGCTCGAGTTTCACGCGGGGAATGATGTGTCTAGGGTTCTAGGTCTTTCATGGGAACCTTCTCAGGATAAGTTCTTCTTCACTTCCGCTCAAATAGCCGAGAAATGTACGAAGAGAAATATACTCTCGATAGTTGCACGCTTATTTGATGTTCTCGGTCTTGTTGCTCCCGTGATCTTTTCCGCCAAGTTGCTCATCAAAGAATTATGGCTGAGTAATATCGGTTGGGATGATGCCGCTCCTGACGATATCGTTAAACGTTTTTCCCTTCTCATGCAGGAGTTTCCCTTGCTGGATACCTTACGGATACCACGCCATGTGGGTGTTACCGATGATTGTGCTGTTCGTATAGTCGCATTTGCCGATGCCAGTATGGGTGGGTATGGTTGTGTCATTTACATACACTCTACTAGTCCATCCGGTGTCGTAGTTCGCTTACTTTGTGCGAAGTCAAAGGTTTCACCTACTAAGGTTACAACTCTTGCACGGCTGGAGCTCTGCGCCGCCGTGCTCATGTCAAAGATGGTAAAGACTGTTCGCGATACTTACGCTTCACGTGTTCCTATTGCAGGGATTTACGCTTTTTCGGACTCCACGATAGCTTTATCGTGGATACATTCTTCTCCGCATCGCTGGTCAGTCTTTGTCAGCAATAGAGTCGCTCAATGTCAGGAGAACTTGGGTTCTCAACATTTTTACCATGTGGCAGGTGTTGAGAATCCAAGCGACTGCCTATCTCGTGGCATACTTCCTTCACGGTTGGTGTCACATGAGCTTTGGTGGAACGGCCCTTCTTGGCTTCATTGTGCTCATGAAGATTGGCCTGTCCAACCGTTCTGTCCTACTAGCTGTGGGGAACTTCCCGAGCATAAGGCAAATGTCTTAACTGTGACCACGCAAGTAGAACTTCCGCTTCTATGTCAACTCGCGCAACGTACCTCATCGTGGGATAAACTGTTGCGCATCGTTTCTTATATACTTAAATTCGCTAGACCGAAGGTTCATTGTGAACCCCGGTCTCCTCAGGGGTTGTCAGCCGCAGAACGAGTTATGGTCCGTGCTGTGCAATCTGTCCATTTCGCAGATGACATTAAGCTCATCAAAGGTGGTAAATTGCTACCAAAGAAACTTCAAAGTTTGTCTGTCTTTTTAGATGAAGAGGGCATACTACGCATTGGGGGTAGACTTTCAAAGTCACGCCTTCCGTTTGACTCTAAGCATCCTTTTTTACTTCCCAAGCATGATCCTGTTGTGGATTTGATAATCCGTCATTACCATGTGATGAATTGTCACACTGGACCAGGGCTACTTATGTCTATTTTACGACAGCGATTTTGGATATTAGATGCCAGGACTGTCATTCGGTACAAGTTGCGACAATGCAACACATGCTTTAGAGTTAATCCGACGCATCCCACTCCAATGATGGCAGACCTTCCTGAATACCGTGTATCGGAATCAAAGGCATTTGTCCATACTGGAGTGGATTATGCTGGGCCCTTACGCATAACTCTCACTCGTCGCAGAGGCCAACATGCTCAGAAGGCTTACATCTGTTTGTTTGTATGCTCGGTAACCAGGGCTGTCCATGTAGAGCTAGTCTCTGAACTTACTACCGACGCCTTTCTAGCCGCTTTTAAACGCTTTATCTCGCGTCGAGGTCCAGTATCCTGTCTTTATTCGGATAACGCTACCAATTTCGTTGGTGCTAAAGCCCAACTAGATGAACTTTATAATTTCGTAATAAGTTCAAGTCTCACTTCATCTCTTTCAAATGAGTTATCAACTCGCCGCATTAACTGGAAAATGATTCCACCCCGCTCCCCACATTTTGGCGCCATGTGGGAAGCCAATATTAAAACATTAAAAACGCACCTTTATCGCGTGATCGGGAATCAACTCCTCACTTATGAAGAGTTGAATTAGTCAGCAAACGCGCGACGCTAGCGCCGCGGCTCGGACGGGAAACTTGCACTAACGAACGACATTGTTACACCTGCAACGTGGAACTAGAAAATGTGGACATGATATCAAATCGGTAGGAGAGGTCATATATTTTTTTTAATTCATACAGCTAATTTTTTTGTAGTGTTGTAAATAAAAATATACAACACTTATTTCGCGTCAGCTACTTGGAATTCGGTTTTCGAATATGTTTAGGCAATATATAACATATGTTTATCTTATAATGGATAATAAAGGATTCTAATGGTTAAAGATTTTTTAAATCGGTCCAGTAGTTTCGGGCCTATTTAATTCGTAATAACAACCTAATATAAAATTTTTACTCCCAAGTTATAAGTTTTAAATCTCTATATATATAAAATTCTCGTGTCACAATGTTTGTTCCCATACTCCTCCGAAACGGCTTGACCGATTCTCATGAAATTTTGTGAGCATATTGAGTAGGTCTGAGAATCGGTCAACATCTATTTTTCATACCCCTTAGTGATAAGGGTAGTCCACCCTTAACAATTATATGGCAAAACAACGTTTGCTGGGTCAGCTAGTAATATATAAATATATCACAACTAAAGGTAGCGTGATACAAAAATCCGAATCCCTCAGCCTTTTGGTTTGGGCTGTGAGTGCATATGTCAGTCAGTCAATCAGTTTTTCTTTTTACATATTTAGATGATCACCAACACGTGTTGCCTTAGTTTTATTACATAATTTTTTACTAGGTGATTTCTATTTACGATATATTTAGATAATAAAGGTCCTTAAAATTAAGCACAACTCACTGACACATGAGAATTAAATTACGTTCATTTGAAACAAAATCACGAATACTACTTGTAAATTTATATTAAACCATGTGTACATTACCTACACAATTCTTTATCATAATTTCATGCTTCACTACAGTTTTGCCTAATTCATAACATCTCATCACAAACATTATACACATAAATATTGCATGATACTGCTCTAACTACAAAATGTAACACTGTTACCTAGTGTTGGAATTATGAAGCAAGCTTTGATCGTTTATACACGAGATGGAGATTGGATGCCCCAAAAATGTTTAAAAAAGTTACAGGGAACTTGTGATGGCAATCTCAGTGCTGGACAATCTTTTTTAAGCGTCAGCTTTCGCTAAGAGTGCAAAAAAAATTCAAAGATGACTACTTTAAAAAGTCATGTATTATCTAATGTCATCTTAAAGTATACGAAGGTAGACTGGAAGAGATCGCTCCCATTGGTAAGACCGCCTAAATGATACATCGTTCTTTGTCTATCTATCTATCTGTATTTTGCTTTTGTCGTGTGCAAAAGTTAATCTATCTATTTAACTATCTATTTAGAATACCCATATTATTTTAAGGCTTTGACCCCCGCCGGTACAATTTGCAAATGTCAGTGATTAAGGCGCGGCGATTGGTTGATATGCTCTGTCAGAAGCGAGTTGCGGCCTAAGACCGCCTAAGGCTAACAGACTATTTATTAAAAAAATGCTTTTATTTCAATATTTGACATTCAAATGTCAACCTTGTTTACACAGTAACTTGCATGTTATGCACGCTAGCTCTAAACGTCGGACTACTTTCGTTACAGATGTCGTAGGTACGTATGCATGTGTCTTTATCTTAAGTATTGATGATCAAAGCAAGTGAGCAATAACTTACAGGCCCCAAAACTAGCGATCAGTATAGCGGTAGACCTTAATGTTGTGGCCACAAGATTATAAGGGTCTACGGCTTGCCCTTTATATGGAGGCATTATTTGGAGTTAGCCAATCTGTATTAATGGCCTTCACAAGTTTGCGTCAAACTATCCGGTAGTTTTGATTAGACATTTCTTAGGCTCCTTTGTATTTAGTATTACTATGAAACAACAACAGCTGACAATTTAAATACAAAAACGCTTTCAAATGCAAATGATTGGAGGAATGTGTACTAATAAATACACTCACAACTTTCTATTTCGTATTCGTTCGAGCCGACTGTGAACACTGGCTTACGGATACAGACTTCTGAGCTAAGTTTATGTATAAGCACCTAAATATATATATACGGTTTTCAAACTGAAGTGTACCTATTATTGCAAAGCGTCCACATTCCGATATCACGAGCCGATATCGTCCGGTGGCAGACAGACAGACAGCAGGGAAGCCTACATGATAGACTTCCGGCTCAACCGTTTGAGTATGGATGGCGTCACGCGCAATGGATGGACACATTGGTCTGTTGCTGGTACGAAGTGGGGAGAGAGCGGTCATTTCGCGCGCCACACGTTTGTACCTATGCGTGTGAGCGAGATATCGACTGCGCCCAAACGCAATCTCCTACTATCCAGCGTTCTATTTACGTGACGCGGGTTAAACGGAACACTAAAAAAACTAACTTGCCCGTTAAAAACCCCCCGAATCAGTATGGAAAACAGATAACAAGCTGGATAATTTGACCAGCCACTAAGAATCACCGTGATTAAATTATCTTTCGATTATAAATAAAAACCGCTTTGAAATCGGTCCATCCGTTCGGGAACCACGATGAAACAGAGAGACACAGACAACACACGCATACGGTTGAAACTTGTAACACCCATTTATTTATTATTTTATTTAAAACTTTATTGCACAACAAATGTACAAAGGGTGGACTGAATGCTAAAAGCATTTTCTGCCAGTCAACCTCAAGGTCATGCAGAAAGAAGGCAATGGGTGCAGTGAAAATTAAATGAGAAAGGTAAAGTGTTTAATAACCCATTTCTACGTCGGTGGCTAAAAAAGAGGACGATCGCTTAGTTTCTAGCCCTACAGTAGTCAAAATGCACCTCCATGTATTCGTTCATCTATGAACTAGTAGAGGCTGAATGCAGCCATTACTACTGCTGACCATTCGGTTTCGTTACCGGCTTTGTAAAAAATCCTTTTCGGCCGGCGCCCTGGCTAGCGCCTAGATTTATACTGTTTTCTGCGATTCCACAAAGTTAGGGGTTTTTTTACTGCGGTGGTGAGCTGCACTTTTGCCGGTGGATGATTTTTGTCTCGATTACAAAGAAATATCACGGATAAAATCAGCATTAAAAAATATTGGCACTTTAGTAGTATGTTACTATGGTACCATGTTACAAAAATAAGGTATAATTTTTACAAAGTGTTATCTTATAAAAATACTTGCTGACCTGGCAAACGTTGTTTTTCCATATAAATTATTGTGGACAACCCATCAGATGTTGGCTGATTGTCAGACCCACTCAATATGCTTACAAAATTTCATGAGAATCGGTCAACCCGTTTCGGAGGAGTACGGGAACGAACATTGTGCCACGAAAATTTTATATATAAGATAGTTGTAATTGCAAATTCAATGCCTACATACTCGTAATTAATTTAAAAAAAAGAAACAACAACACTCCAATTATCCAATTAACTATACAATAAATAAAAAATACATACGGTTTTTTCTACAAGGAGAATACTCAATATGTTAGTAAGACATGATTTTAAAGTGCCACTTAATTTTTAACCTCCGCTCCGATGGAAAACAGTGGTGTTATAAGTTTGACCCCTATGCTTGTTTGTGTATGTGTTTTTGTGTGTGTTTGTCTCTGGCATTGTAGCTTCCGAACGGATGGAGCGATTTCAGTGTGTTTTTTTTATTCAAAAGTGAATTTAATCACGGTGGTTCTTAGCTATAGCTGTTCAGACACCGTCCAGCCGTTGAAATCCCCACCTCCTTCCCTGGCTCATGGGCTCATTCGGGTAGTTTGAACTGAAATGTTAGTTTTGACGTGACAACGTCTTATAAATTGGTTTGCCGGGTGACACTTCAAGAAACTGCGTTACGCTCCGCTCACGTTATGCGCTCACAATGAGAGCGAGTGAGAGGCACGCGTCCCTTCGACTCGGGCATGGTTAGCCCGCCTAAGAGCGAGTGAGACAGACATAAAAAGTGAAAGGCACGCGTCCCTTCCACTCGAGCACAGTTAACCCGCCTAAGAGCGAGAGAGACAGAGCGAGAGAGAGTGAGAGAGATAGGCATACACACCGGTTCATGTTATACGAATGAATATTCACATTAAAATTATTTTACCACTCAAAGTCGTTGTCACGTAAAACTTTCGCCCGTATACCGACTTTACAGGCAACCAATTTTTTTGATGCTAATTTTACTAAAAAACGACTGCGTCTTTTGGTTCTGTGGTACTGCCTTTAGATACATACACACAACTTTTGGCATGGATCACCCAACAAACCATGGCTCACCTCATTAACTGTCCCGCGCGCGCGACCACCTGCTCGCGTGAGGACTTACTTGTTAGCAACCATAGGGCAGGCAGTAGCCACTTTCTGGGCAAGTAAGATTTAGCCCGTCTTGCCGACACGAAAGACAACGTTTGGCTCGCTTCGAAGATACTTTATTCCTTTCTTGAAGATACTTTCGACGACATTGTGTGCATGAAACATTTGTGTGCATGAACATGTATGTTTGTACTGGTCTGGGTGTTGTATATATTTATTAAAGTTTATTTGTAATGCCACTGTTGATTCTGATATCTGTAACACAAGTGCTTTAGCTTTTCGTATTAACCCAGGAGTCAGATTAATGTATGTGATGTTGTTGTATATTTATTTATTCCATGAAATTAAGAAAATTTTATTCCCTTTTCACGCAGACGTTTCGCTTCTATAAATAAACGTCTCAGTTAGCAACTCTTAAATAATGGCATTAGTTTTAACTAAACGCAAAACTTCTAAAAACCATTTACGAATAAGAGCGAAACTTACATGAAACGATTTGTGGCTGGCAAACAAAGTTAGAGAAATCTTTTTCTTTTGTCTCGACATTCTAAGTTAAAAGAAGTTAGTCATACATTATCAACTGTCTGAGAAGTTATACTTAGTTCGATACAACAACAGCAATATGTAGAATAAATGTTTACAAAGTTAAAATGAACAGACACTATTTAATAAAGCGGTCATACTTGCGACTTATGGTATATATTCCAAGATACCACAGATAACAAATGTATACTGACAACTTGTTATTAGTATGTTGATACTTAGCTACTGTGTATCTTTATAATGAACTCAAGTACAATGGTGGTCTATAAACAAAAACCTTACCTGAAAAACCTATTAATCAAACTAAAATTACTCCCCATACATTGTGGTGATAAAAAGGCTGGCAGCATAACTTCTTTGAATTGCAAAGTTGTTACACTGGCCGAGGTAGCTACCAGCCTTCTTGTCACCCGTCACGCTGAGGAATCGCGAGACCAGCTCAGAAAAAAGCTTTTCGGCTAACACTAACTTCACAGTCCTGTGGTCCTCCACTGCAAAAGGTGTGCATTAGTTCGTTTTTTATTTGTAACTTTGATTTTTAGCTTTGATTGATAAGAATATTAAAATTTAAATTGCTAAAAATAGCTGATTGGAAAAGTAATCAAACACATATTTACCTTTAATAGTAATGATCTCATTGCGGAAAAAAGGAAACGAAATCAGGGAAATGTAAGTTGGACTCGGGTACTCTCCTCCGTAAAAAGAGGATTACAATTAGTCAGTCCCAATCTATGTATACCTATGTATACACAGCAAAATGGTAGGGGCTGCGGGCCCAAAACTTATGAAATCGAAGGAAATTATCTTAGTGTGTCATCTCTGAAGTTCAGGACTTCGATAAAACCACCCTAAAGATGGTTCTGATAAGGTATTTCAAAACTTACGTGTTGTATGATTAGAAATTTAATTTTGTTAGCAAAAAAAAATGTTAATTTTAAAACTTTGCATTTAGGGCATCATTGAGGGCTTCCGTTGCGAACGCTGCGAAAACGGTTCAAAATACCAAAAGTATTTGTATGAAAGAATTATTCCTCTTAAAATGATCTAAAAAAATGTCTGCGACAGTATATGTCTATCTTTTAAGATCAAGTCAATAGAACCGTTTTTGTGGTAATCAAATTTGGCCAAAATTAATGCATTATTTGTTAAGAGTTGTATTAACGTAATAATATAAATCTTTATCCAAATAAATGTGTTGTTGATTATCTACACTAATATTATAAAGCTGAAGAGTTTGTTTTTTGTTTGTTTGTTTTAACGCGCTAATCTCAGGAACTGCTGGTTCGAAATGAAAAAATCTTTTTGTGTTGAATAGACCATTTATCGAGGAAGGCTATAGGCTATATAACATCACGCTGCAACTATTAGGAGCAAAGAAATCATAGAAAATGTGAAAAAACGGGGAAAATTATTCATCCTTGAGGGCTTCCGTTGCGTACGCTGCCAAAAACGGTTCAAGATACCAAAAATATATGTATGAAAGAATTATTCCTCTTAAAATGGTCTAAAAATGTCTTTGACAGTATATGTCTATCTTTTAAGATCAGTCACTAGAACCGTTTTTGTGGTAATCAAATTTGGCCAAAATTAATGCATTATTTCTTAAGAGTTGTATCAACGTAATAATATTAATCTTTATCCAAATAAATGTGTTGTTGATTAAGAGTATTTAATTGTGAACAAAATTGTATTTGACATCACATAAGATATTACAATTTTAAAATAACACCAATATAAAATTCACTCGCGCCGCATGATATGCAAAACATGAAGCTGCAAGGAAGAGAGGCGTTACTGCGAGCGACGCGGAGAGGGGGGTGTAGCTCTACGAGTTACCATGATGAACCAAAATAAGATTTAATTAATGACCAGTTGCGTCATATCTTCACGTCAACCCTGCCGCAGTGCCTAAAAAGCCGGTTGTTTAACCAATGCGTCTTAACTGTCTTAACCCACGGAGCCGAAACGTGGAACATGACCGACCGACTACACGTCAATCACTCATTAAGGGATAAGATCCGGAACGAGGTCATACGACATAATACTAAGGTAAGCTAGCAAGCTAAAGGTAAAACCCCTCGGATGGTCATAATTGCTATTTCACACAAACTCGAGTTATTGAAATTTTCAAAAACACAAAATTCTCTCGTAGATGGGATTGAATTTTAACTATTGTAATTTTTCTATTATCTTAACCACCAAATATGCCTAATTTAAGTATAAGCCTTATTTTGTACTAATTTAAATAGAGAGTTATTTATCTAACAGAAGTATAACTATTACCCTCACAAAGCCCTTTTATCCCACTGCTACATAAAAAGCGTCATTTAAATGACAAAGTCTGTTTGAATTTAACTTAAAAATCATGTTTTACTCGTTACAAAGTTGCCCCATCAGCCCAGTCGAGTGGCACATTGAGTTATTTTCCTTTGCTTTACCCTTTGATACAAATAAAATAGTGGAGATTGATTTTTATTGAATTATGTTATGTATTTGCAATTATTTAATTAACGAAAGAGATAAATGCTAATAAGTGGTCACAGTCGATTGTCTTAGGTAAGCAAACATTTTTTTGTCCATAATCACGCGCCAGGTTGCATATCTTCCCATTTTATGAACCCCCGACTAAAAAAGGGTCTTATAACTTTGACGTCTATGTCTGTTTGTTTTTGTGTGTGTCTATTCGTGGCACGTAGCTCCTGTACGGATGGAGCGATTTTAAAGCTGTTTTTTTTTTATTATTCGATAATTAATTTGATTACAGTGGTTCCTGGATATGACTGGTGAAAGTCCGTCAAGTAGGTGAAGCCATGAGATGTTTTCCTGGCTCATTCGGGAGTTTTTTAAACTGAAAACTGAGTTTTTCTTAATCAAAGTTATTTTTCTTTGCTTTGCCGCTGTTAAGAGCAGAATAACTGCATTACACCGTGGACCGTCTTTAGAAATGTACATTCAGTAAATAGAACGACGGCCCTCTAATTAATTTTAGTTATAGCACAGCTAAGTCAAGCTTGATGTAAAAGGGAAAAACAAGTTTCTTTTTCTTGCTACGTAATTTTATTGTTGGACGTTGTACCTCTAGAGGGATAAAATTTCTTTATAATGATAAGCACTGTTTCCATTGATGGTACCAGCATGTATTTTAAGGTACCTAGTGTGTGGAATTTATGAAATGTTTAATTGTTTAATTATCTATTTTTAAGATCTGCAGTTTGTAACTTGCATACTTTTGTGTATTCTGGCTAATAAATTATTGATTTGATTCGTATTCTAAGAAAGATCCGCACGTAATTTTAAGGAATCCAATGTGTTGGATTCTGAAAAAAAAAACGTAGCATAATATTTAAGGTTACCAAATTATTGTTTCTTTCTCATTTAGATTATGGAATTAGAAATAAAGATTCATTTTTTTGCCAGTGGAAAGCAATTTTTTCATTTATAAAGTATAACAATATATGGCAATAAAACTGGATATTTTCAGAACTATCTTTAATTGCATCATTACCTTTAATTAGCTACCAGGACTGCTGTCCATAGACTTACCCCACAGATTCCCTATCATGCATTTTTGCATCAAAATACCACTACCTAAAAACGTGAATGGAAGAAACGGGCAAATTTGCAAAAAGTCATCGAAATTAACGCGCTTTGTTTCAATCTCTTGTTCTATCAACAACCAAAAGATGGCGCTGGTAGTCCGTAATCGTAATTTCGACAACAACAAATGTTTTAATTCTAACCCCATCACGGGCTGTTATACCAAATCGAAGGATTTCCAAACATTTGCCATGAGTGGCAACGTAAATATAAAACGTTATAATTTGTTGCCGAATCCGTAGCCGGCCGGCAGTGTGCTACGAATCCTCGTAGCGTTCGGACGCTACGACGCTACGAACTTTTCCTTTCACCCGGCGTAGCATGGCGTATGTGACAAATGAGGTTTTAAACGTGTGTGGCTAAACCAATGATTAAATATTGGATTTCGACTCAACGAAATGTGAACTGAAACAGTGAAATCGTACTGCATTATAGAAACGTTGGACATTGAACACGGCAAATTTTTGCGAATCCGAAAACGGTAGGTTTTGGATTTTCATGTTTTTATATTTAGGTTCCGAATAGAACGGTACCGTATTTCAAATTGTCCTCTCCTAATAGAATTCATGTGCTCATAATTTTGAATGTGCCAAACGTTTTTGATGTTGCTTTTGTTAGTATGTTACTGTTACCGTTCTATTGCCATGATAAAATAATTGATTTCACGCTTGTGCTTGGCTGAGAAGCCATTGTGTTTGTACAAACCATGAACAAAAAAAACATAATAAATCTTCAAAAATTAAAAGAGAGTTAATCTTTGAAATTTTATTTTTATGCCAAGAAAAACACTGTGATACGATCTCGAATATTACGGGAAACTACTTAAAAGCACATAAAACTTTTCCCATAAAAATAAGGGATGTCCCTTTTCAAGGAAGGGAAGAAACCGAATAAGTATTTGCTTTTATGTATGTCCAATAGCGCGTTATAAAATGACGATCCATTTTTCAATATAAGGTTGCGGTAAAAGCGGTTTTAACTGAAAGTCTTACTCAAATGTATGTACTTAGTTAAAACGGATGAATCTATCTACTTTAAGACTGTAGGTAAACATTTTTTACTATGGATAAAATTCAAAACCATACAGTTTTTACGGATCATAGCGACTTGTTTACATTTTGACAATTCGGACTATTTTCAGCATCCGTGTTCACAGGAAGACTGTGACTGCGGATGCTGAAAATAACTTATTATCTTAAATATAAAAAAAAACATTCCAAAAAATGAAAAATTACGACATTTGCCGGAAAAATAGCTAGTGAGTGTCAATGAATGGACGGATTTTAATCAGCAATAGCTAAGAACCACTAAAAAACTGCAATCGGTCCGTCCATTTGCTACGATGCCACAAACATAAACGCACAAAAACACAAACAGGTCCAACTCATACCAAACCTCTTTTCCGGCAGGGCTTAAAAATATATAATTACAACTCCACACGGATCTAGCTGACAGTAATTTAATTTAAAGTCTTGTAAAATTCAAAGTGTATTTTTTAAAATATCTAACGTTGCGGTATCTACTAATGTCGAAAATTCAGTATTTTATTTTTTTTATATCACATTGCTAGGCAATAAGGACTGTGCAGGCATTATAATTTTTTGAAGGTCTAAGGGCGCGTACACATACAAGGATTCTGTGATACTTTTAACTTCTGAGACCCAGGAAGTTAAAGTATTATATCTTTCTCTTTACTGTGGCTCAAAGGATTAAATAAATAAATATTTCTCAACAAGCACACCAATTCTCTAGTCCCAAAGTAAGCTACGAGACTCGTGTTATGGGTACTAGATAACGGATATACATACTTAAATACTTTTTTTTTGTAAATAAATACATATTATAAATAGAAAACACCCAGACCAGTACAAACACACATGTTTATGCACACTTATGCTTGTACTGTGCGGGAATCGAACCTGCGACCCTTTGTTTAGAAGTCCGACATGCGGACCACTGCACCAAGCGGTCGTTATTTAACAGGACGGTTAGTCTCGAATATACGTTGCAGCTTCGCGATATTCCAGTAGGATAGTGATTGATCCACAGTTAGTCGCGGATAATACGAGTAGGTACTACAGCTCCTTACTATCTTTGGCTCTATTTGACGACCACTTTTCGGGGGTTTTTAATTGGAAGGTTAGTTTTTGCTGGCAGTTAATTGGTACAGAGTCAGTGTATACATTATATCATCTCTATTTTTAAATTAAAAAAAAATGTGTATTCTACATACAACTGGCAGGACTATGTAAGTAAAATATCGATTCCTGTACAGAAGCACTGTTATACAAATTTGTCAGTCCTAATCCTTTTCCTGGCAAAAGGAAAATAAACGCTTTAATCCGATTGAATGATTCAGACGAGAATAATAAAAATCCATTCACACTTCCTTATATTTTAACCCAAATCTATCAAAGGAGCCGAAACGATATTGACCTCTATAAAAGTATAAATTTGGTTGCGGAATATACAGATTAGGGTAGATCAATGTGGCACGCATAACCCACGTCCCTATCATTTGATCCGGAGTTAGCAGTTTCTTCAAACTACGCCTTTTCTTTCTGTTAATTAAATGTTCCTTTAACCGAAAGTTGTCTGGAAGAGATCGCTACAAGCGATAAGACCGCCTAAGTTGTACATCTTTCTTATATGCTATAAAAATTAAAATTATTGTATTCTGTTTACTGTATTCTTAATTTTAATTTTCAACGTCTCCAAATAGTATTGTTATGAAATGGCGAGAAATATATTCTTTATTATTATTATTATAACTAGAAGTTGCAGTTTCGTTGCAGAAATCTGAAAGAAAACATTACCGCATTCACAGCCGTCCCATAAAAATATTCCGTAATTTTATATGATATTGTTTAGCAGATACTAATTAATATATCATACAAATGTAGGTATACTAACATGAATACTGCTTTAAACCTTTACAAATGTTCATTTTATACGTAAATTGACATTTATTTACCTTACCTGATTGTTACCTGTTTTGAGTCTATATAATAAATAATAATATATAACAAATAATGATAGGTATACGTCAAATCCCAAAAAATTCGCAACATTTACAATTTCGCAATTCATCAGGACATGAAATCAATTTTAGAAAAGCCAGTCTAGTCTTTTTAGCCTTTTCATGGTTTTATTACACCAGTCATTTGATGTCAAACTACTAAAATTTTTTTTTTTTACAAGTTGTACCAAATTGCACGCTAGTAAATAGAAGTATAATAGCGATGCCAACTTTTTATGTTTGAATGCATCGTATGAGCCATGCTCATTGAAGATAAATGACTAATTAATTCTTGATAAAATAGTCAAATAACGGCGATAGTTATTTTATTTTTTGTTATGTGAATTATGAAAGCCTAAAAAATGCGAAAACTTTCATTAATAACTGAACTTTTACAATTTACAAAGAAAGAGCCAAACCACAGTTTCTTGTATCCTATCAACTTTCTATTCTGTTATTTTTATTACTGGTTTTATAGCAAAACTGTGCCGTACTTTGCACACAAAAGTATGCCATACTTTGCACACATAACTATGCCTTACTTTGCACACATAATTATGCCTTCCTTTGCACACGTACCTATGCCTTACTTTGCACACATAACTTAGACTAGTATCACACATAACTATGGCTAGTATCACACAGTTATCGGTCGGTTTGTGTATCAATACCGTGCATCGGTCGCCGTAAGCTATTGCAGCTATCACAGACGTAATACCGTATAGTTGGCGCCCGTAACGAACGACGTGTATGTAAGCATTGTTTCAACTGTGGATCTGAGAGAAAATTTGGTAGTTTAGACAATATTAAATGATGAGATTAAAAATAGGCTTTTGACGTCTGTCGATGTATTCAATCATTCATGTTCAGTTCAATGTTGAGTCGCTACCTTGTCAAAAGATATAAGTAAACACATTAGTGTACTTTTAACTTGTTTTTTAAAGCGATTCCCTAAGCGGCTTATTCCTACAGTGATGTTAGCATCAAACATTAAGCGATGCGTAAATATTTAGTTCGTTGCAAAGTCACACAGGAAAGTTTTATCATTAAATAAGTTGAAACTACATTATGAATGGAAAAAATAATACCTAGATACTTGATAAGCAAAAGTCCTTTTTATCGTTAAGTTAAGCGCATCTGTCAGGCCGCGCGCACGAATTCTGCGACAAGAAGCGCGTGGCGATAATGACAGTGACAGCGAACCCTAGCCTCCACCCATAGCACAGGTGCGAAGGTTACTCAAACTTTTTTCATTACAAACGTAGTATGACAGCTCATAAAGCATTATCACACGACTACCTCACATTTCAATCACACCAATTCTCTAGTCCCAAATTAAGCTACGAGGCTTGTGTTATGGGTACTAGACAAAGGATAAACATACTTTTTTGTAAATTTATACATATTATACATAACAAACACCCAGACCAGTACAAACACACATGTTCATGCACATTTATGCTTGTACTGTGCGGGGATCGAACCCGCAACCCTTGGTTTTAGAAGTCCGACATGTTGAGCACTGCACCAAGCGGTCGGCACATTTAAGAAGCTTTTGTCTATTTTTTATCTGACTTGTGTGTTTTCGGTGTGAAACAACCTTTATTCCGTATGACGGTATCTCCGTGTCGTGTCACGCGTAATAAACGAGCCGCCCATAAATATCGCGCTTAGATGTGACTTATTTCACTATTTGCAAAGCATATTTCTGTAAACTGTCTGCCAGTATCACATAGTAATTACAGTTACTATTGCTCTATTACTGCTGGACTTAAACTCAGTGCTGGGTTTTGTCCCTATTATTAGTCCCTATTACTACTATACTATACCAAATTGGTTTTCAAGTTTCCCGGTCTCTTCCCATTTCTCTTTCAAGCGCATATGTTTTAAAAACGCGCATATATTTTTATAGCAGAATAAATCTGCTGTAAGTATTTGAAGCTGTGAAAATATCTATCTTCCGACTGGAAATGGATCTCTCCGTTCATTTCATATATATAATAAACAATACTCGGAGTGTAAAAAGATGCTAACCAAATGGATGAAGCAAAAGACATACGAAGAGATAGAGGCACTATTAAATTGCAAATAGGCGCACAACACACACAAACAGACACACACACACACACACACACATACTCACTCTCAGGCACATTATGTTTATTTTTAAATTTTATTTAATGTTACTTAGATAGTTCTATCTTTTTAAGGAAGAGCAGTAACTCCTGGCACAGGCTTTATCAAGCTTAAAAGGAGATACTGGCCACATCTTGTAAGGCTTATCTTTGTAAAAGAAAAATAAATATTTTGTATTTATATTTCGAATTAAGCAAATAAAAAAATATATTTGCTGATGAGTATTGCTCAAACTATTTTGCCTTTGCAGATCAAACGTATATGACATCAGATCTATGAATAAATGTTTTAGTTCAATTTGAACTGAACAAATCCTTTTTACTGCGCAGCCATTTAACCGTCAATTCAACAATTGTTTGGCATGTTTGATTGCCGCAGTCAGATGGATATCCGTGCCAATTACAGTGTTCTAGTACTAATTGGACATGTTGCAACTTTTACAGTAAATACCGTAAATATACAACAACATCATATACATGGATCAGACTCCGTGGTAAGTAGTTTAAGCACTTGTGTTACAGATATCAGAAACAACAGTGGTATTACAAATAAACTTAAATAAATACATAAAACACCCAGACCAGTACAAACAGACATGTTCATGCACACAAATGTTTGTACAGTGCCAGGATCGAACCCGCGACCTCTTGGGTAATAGTCACCAAAGAGGTCGTAAATGAATTGTCTTCTTTCACGACCAATATTAAACTTTTAATTCGAACCCCTACTGGCCAAGTCAAGCAAATAAATGGCAAACGCAGTCCACAGCTGCAGCGTTGTATTTAGAGTTCTAATCTAAAAGATAATGTCAATATTGTCAAGTCTTGCCGTCCTTGTCACTCGAGCTGGGAAGACAGAAGGAGCGAGCGTGACAGTTTTAGCTGTGGAGAACCAGGGGAGGGTCTTTGTCTCTACAAAACAATATTGTTGCGGTAAAACAATGGATGCAGTAAAGACCGCTTATAAATAAAACATTTAAATAGCAACCTTGTGATAACACTTTTAAAAACAATATATTTAGTCACCAAACACTGAGGTAACGTTTTGTCCATACTGTCAAATCAAGACTTTCACGAATCTTTAATTTCGTTTAATCTTTTGCATCAATAATATAATAATCTTAAAATAAGACACTTTTTTCCGGATTAAATCGCAATTTGTTTATATTTTATTTTAACCTGACGTTTCGGAGCCTTTTCAGCGTCCGTTTATTTTGATAGAGAAGATGATTGGAAAATTCCTGTTTTAGCCAAGTTTCAAGCTCGATCCCGCACTGCAAGACCTCAAGATACTGTTAGCTCATTCTGTGTGGATAGGAACGTAACTTAATATTTTTGTTGTTGAGTGATTATTGCAACATTTTTTTTTTCAAAACTATGTAGTGTCAACTAATGCCTTAGTCTACCGATGACCACAGACGCTGAAAAGGGTCCGAAACGTCAGGTTAAAATAAAATGAAAATAAATCGCGAAATAATCCGTAAAAAGTGTCTCATTTCAATGTCTACTGTTCCCGTAAACCGAAGAAACAAATATAATAATAACATTTTAAAATAATGAATCTTTTATGTTCGTAAGTAAATACAAGTATATTTATTTGTAAACCCAGAAGATACAGTAATGTGTAAACAACTTAACAACATTTACAAAAGCATACGCATTGTGTATTCAGACGGAAGGCATAAGGAAAAGCATAAAGATTTGATTAAAACCGTTGACTTAGGAGCAGCAAATAAGCCTCGGAGTGGGCATTTTTATCGGCAGAAATTAGGGCTTTTTCCCAAAGAAGAGGGGTCTTCATGTAATTACTCTATTCGGGTGAGTGAAAGACGGACCTTTCAGACCCTAAGGTTTCTTGAATGAGACGTATTTTGTCATAGCTACCTTTTTTGAAGGGCCCGCGACGGTTCTCGGAGCTTTGGTTGGCGGAATTAAAATGTATGATTAATGTATGTGATACGACAATAGAGATAAGGTTGGGGTACGTACTCAAATAACAAAAGCCACGTTGCTAGATCAAATAGTAGATTTATGTTTTTTATTTGTATATTTTTACTAGCTGTGTCCCGCGGTTGTACCCGCATATAACCTGTTTTATACATATCCTATAGGAACCGTGAAGTTTTACGGGATAAAAACGTGCGTATGGTCGCGGTCTGAAAGTTTTTGAATTATATTGTATATCACATGTCCATCACTTAAGTCCAAAATGCTGTCACCAGTTACTTGTTATCCTTCAAAATTGATTTATTATTTTAATTTATGCAAATTTGTTTACAATGTGAAATTAAACACACTTAAAGAAAAGTGGACTGCCATCTGCTGGGCGATTGCTATCCCAATCGAACTACCGAGCGGGTCCGAGTTGTTTTAATTTCACGGTGCTTTTATTTCCGTCATACCTATATAAAACTGTCACAATTTTTTTAAATCGTTTTCGAGGAAGCAGTAAAGCGCAGTTCTTATAACAATAACATTTTTTTTTATTAGTATGTCTGTGTTCAGCACCGAACGTCTTGTGGCTTTAATAATGACAATCACAAAGAAAATCATACAAATTTAAATTTGTGAAGATATAGGGTTTACACGCCGACGAAGTCACGCGCGGCCACTAGAAGCTAAATACATGAAAATAACACCTAGGTTACAATTTATCATGAATTATGAAAAATAAAGGCTTTTCACGCGGACGAATTTGCGGGCGGCCACTAGTGTAAAAATAGTAATAGTAAGTCATATTTCCACATTGGAGCTTTTTATTTTCGTGCCTTACTTTACTCTTAATTCCAGGAAATAATCAAAGTTGGATTAACGTAATCGTTCGCTACCACTCCACGTTACTTGTCCCTTAAGTATTGTATACACCAACTCACTGGCAACAAGCCCATGTAATGTTGCCATACTTAATTATTAATGCACAAAGGGATTTACGAGTTAACGCAGCTTATACTATCGAAGTTAAACTTTTAGTTGGCCAACAAGTTCCCATAAGCCATCGTGTGGGAGCTTACGGATTTATCTACAGTTTCAGCTCTCGAATTTAATATTCTGCGCGGTGATCGGGAGCTGATGCGATATTGATAGCGATATGATTGAGCAGACTTGGACGATCTAAGTTGCATCAGTGTTTTAGAGTTGAGCGGGGCGTAAGAATAACTAAGTGCGTACAGTAAAGATCTCTATGTAACATAAGCTTGGAATTCTCATATCATTCGGGCATTGCCTGCAGTAGGCTTGCGGCATCCTTAATCGACTTGAACAAGCACTTTTTTTAATAAGCTTTTTTTTTTCAAATTGTGTATTGTCAACGTGACAAGTGACGTCTATTTACAAGCATCTCCGTGCTTCGCAAGGCACGTTAAGCTGGTGGTTCTGGTTAATATCGATAGACTAGCTGTGCCCGCGACTTCGTCCGCGTGGAATATTTATTTTGGGCATCATTTTATTTTTGCAATTTTTTTTTTGTTATTATTTTAAACAATTTTTTTTTAAAGTTTTTAAAATAACATAATTAGCTTAAAGTACTTCTGCGTTAATTATTTTTCTCGTTTTATTTTCTTGTTCTCTTACAATGTCTGCCCTTGTTCCTCTTACTATTACTGGTACAGTTTGTCGAAAGTCCCCTGCAAACATAACAGTAATTTTATGATGATGATTTTATCACAGATTCTTATATCTCTAAGAGTCCTATCTAGACCCTCTACATGAGCTCTATGGATCATGGAACATTCGTCCCAGATTATTATACGCGGTCACCTGGTCATTCATCGTATCAGCCTGTTACAGTCCACTGCTGGACATAGGCCTTCCCCAAGGACCGCCTCAGCGCACGATCTCCCGCTCTTTGCATCCAGTCACTACCAGCTGCCTTCTTCAAGTCGTCTGTCCATCTAGCCGAGGGGCGTCCCACACTACGCTTATCTAAGAGTGGTCTCCATTTAAGAACCATCCTGCTCCACCTCTCGTCGGTTCTGCGACAGATATGGCCAGCCCACTGCCACTTTAGCTTGCTACATTTTTGGACAACATCAGTTACGTTAGTCTTATGTCGTATGACCTCGTTCCGGATCTTATCCCTTAATGAGATCCCCAACATAGACCTTTCCATAGCACGCTGAATGACGTGTAGTCGGTGTGCCAGCTTGACTGTCAAAGACAATTTTGTTTACAATTAAATACTCTTAATCAAAAACACATTTATTTGGATAAAGATTAATATTATTACGTTGATACAACTCTTAACAAATAATGCATTAATTTCGGTCAAATTTGATTACCACTAAAACGGTTCTAGTGACTTGATCTTAAAAGATAGACATATACTGTCGCAGACATTTTTTTAGATCATTTTAAGGGAAATAATCCTTTAATACGAATATTTTTGGTATCTTGAACAGTTTTCGCAGCGTACGCAACGGAAGCCCTCAAGGATGAATAATTTTCCCCGTTTTTTTCACATTTTCCATGATTTCTTCCATCCTAATAGTTGCAGCGTAATGTTATATAGCCTATAGCCTTCCTCGATAAATGGTTTATTCAACACAAAAAAAAATTAATTCGAACCAGCAGTTCCTGTGATTAGCGCGTTCAAACAAACAAACAAACTCTTCAGCTTTATAATATTAGTGTAGATAAGCCCTGCCATAGTAAATCGATCAGCTGAGCGGTAATTTTGTATGGGTGGTCCTAATTGTTTTTTTGAGATTTCGACCTAGGTTTCTTTGGGAAAGTTGTTCAGTTTAACGGATAAAACAACACCCTTCAGCGATTGAAAGTTTTTTTAAAACACCCTGTATAGGCTGATAGAGAGAGAAGGAGAGACGCAACAATCGAACTTGCATCCATGTCACCCATTGGATTGCATTATTTCTTGGGATGGATATGAATAACGTTGAAAGGCCAAATGTAAAAAAAAACACTATAAAACCCCTTCCAAGTAAGTGCACTAATTAAACTACTTATAGTCTATAAATAAAGCGCATGAAACCGTAATCATTATTTTTAGCGTTTCGTAGTAATGTTGGTCGTAAATGAATACGAGATGCGATCAGGAGCGGTCGTTAAGCGCGATATATTGATGTTGCTAGTGTTACGCAAACATAGTCCAGTGCTTATACATACATACATATACAACAACATCACATACATTGATCTGACTCCGCGATAAGTAGCTAAATTAAATGTTCCTTTCGGCGAAGGTTGTCTTGAAGAGATCGCTACAAGCGATAAGACCGCCTAAATTGTATATCTTTCTTTGTTAAACTTGTCTGTGAGTTTTGTTTTGTGTTGTACAATAAAGTGTTAATCGATCTATCTATCCATCTAAAGCACTTGTGTTACAGTAATTAGTCTCGTTAGATCTCTACCCTAATGAGACAGATTGAGAATACATTGCTGGTACTCCCCTCCCAACATCTTCAGGATGATGTTGCGAGTCCCTCGGTATTCCCTCAATGTTTGCGCAGAGATAAACTGACGGCTTTCAGGCTATTGTGAGGAAAAAAGTAGCGTCACTGGTGAGGCGGATGCGGGAGAGTGATAACAGCATCCTGAGTATGGCAGGGAGTGCCTCCTAGGTTCATGACACATTAAAAATACCCAGCTGTCAACCATAAAACATTTGTAATTACTAACATAGTTCTAAGCTTCCTTTGTTACTAGCCCATGGATCTTTTTGTCCGAAATAAAAAAATATATTTAGAATATCGACCTTCGTGAGATGATGAAGTAAGAAACAATTCGGATCCTGCATCCATGGAGGTATCATGGTTTCTATAAATTGAATAAATCGTAAATTACAACATCAATGGCGGAATATCCTAATTTCAGTATACACTCAGAAGTAATACCTAATTTTCGACACACATTCTATAACAAGTAATATAATATCTGAGACGGTTACCGACTTACGATCTCATCAAAGTTTCTCGTTCATTTTTACGTAACGCAACGTATCGAAAGTTTTAGATGCTACTTGCTTGCCGCAGTTCGATGTGTTTGGAAACATACGCCGTGAGAATTGGAGCGTGAACGCCTGTCTCAAATCAAATACACAAATTCACCTTTTGTCAATCAATCAATAAGCCAATAACCATGAAAATACTAATACTACTTACGGAATCGATTAAAAAGAAATGCTTTATTATTATAGTATCTTCTTTTTGACGTTTTTGATTTTGTAATTTTTATAAAAAATGGCTACTTAATAGGTCTGTAGAAACCCTCACTAATCACTACATAGTGTAAAGCGAAGTCACTTCCCGCGTCTGTCCCTATGTCTTGTCCTTAGATTTCTAAAAGGCATTCTGATGCCGTTTCTTTTAATTTATAGAGTTATTCCAGAGGGAGGATTATATGGAATATGCCTAATATATTCGAATTCCACGCAGGCGAAGCCGCTAGCAGGAGGCTCACTTCGTCGATTCCGTTCAAACACACAACGCAATTTAAAACGGGTCTTTAAAATAAACTTTTACCTACAAACTCCTCGAAAACGGATATTAAATGGGAGTAAAAAATAGCTGTCTCCGGTCCGCCTGTGACCACGTTCGGCGCAACCAGACGAAACGTAAAACGTCAGGCAAAAAAATTAATCACGTATTCGTAGTTTAGTTCCCGTTTTTTGATTTGTTTAAATACTTATACAACGCAAAAGTTTACAAGTGATTATTGACTTTAACATATAGCCGACGAAGACGGTTTTGTCTTACGTGTGTTCCCATCTCAACACTATTATAACACCCTGGTAACTCGACTTATAGATTCGCAACATAGTTTTCACGATTGAGGAAAATCGAAACAGCTATTCATAGTATATATTGGTTAGGTGTTGCTTTATTAGTTAACCTCTACTTATGACATCATGTTGGTTTAAGTATTTATCACTAAATATATATAGGACAGCATTGAGCTGTCTTAAAAAGGAGAGAGTAGAGACTATTTATAGAAATAACATTAATTACACCGTAACAAGATTATTGAGGGATATTGTAACGTTGACTTTCCAAAAGAAAACTCAAACTGACATTAAGGAAAGTAAGTTATAAGTACTCGTATTTATCACTCAATTTATTAAATGCTGTCTTAAAAAGGAAAGAGTAAATATTTTTTACAGAAATAATAATAATACTCATATATTTGTTACAAAAATACATATATATCAAGAACATAAAATAAATTAGTTCAAAAATTATTTATGGTGGGCTGATACCTGAACTAAGATGGTTCCTGTATCTCAGGTTATCAGCCCTCCACCCCACTAGTGGCCTTACAATCACAAAGGAACAACATTAAAAAAACCGGTCAAATGCGAGTTGGACTCGCGCACCCAGGGTTCCGTACAAACCTGTAGATAAGGAGTTGTAACTTTGAAATTTTCAAAATTGTCAAAAATATTTTTTTTTATATGATGAAACTGAAAATGTACGGTTTTTGTAATTTTTCCTATATCTGTACTATAAGACGTGACTTCGTACTAAATTTCAAGATTCTAAGTTTACGGGAAGTACCCTGAAGGTTTTGATTCCCGTGCGAGTTTCGAAAATTTGCGGCCTAAATGGCTGTATCTTTTGATTGCGTTGGCTTAGAAGGTTGATTTTTCTACAGCTTCCAGGGACAGTAGACGTAAGTATCATATATAAATTTCAGTTTGATACCTCCACGCGTTCCTGAGAAAGACGGTCTTGACAGACGGACAACAAAGTTTAACTTATAAGGGTTCCGTTTTTTCTTTTGAGGTACGGAACCCTAAAAATAACATTAACTAGGTTTACCGTTACAAGATTCATAAGGGGATATTTTGACGTTGACTTTTCAAAAGAAAACTTAAACTCAACGACTGCAAACTGACATTACGAAACTTTACATCATATTCGAGACAGTATTTTCTATCCGGTAAAATCAATTTATTCGTAAACCAATCAAAAACTAGCTATTATTGTTTGTTTCAGTCAATATGCTTTCAGCATTTCAGATTATGCTAAGTGGCACTTGACACGAATCGAATCAAGAGGCAATGGGAAATTCCAATTACGGTCACCTTTAGTTAGAAAAAGGCTCGATTCTATAGAACAATCAATAAAGGTAGATACAGAATAGGATTGATACTAGACGTGACTTATCAATATCAAGTTATTGTTTTCTATTAAAACTTACTGCTTGTTAAACAAGTTTTGTAAACATGACGATTTTTATATTGGAAGTACTTTAAAACCGCCGACGGTGTTAAATGTAGTAATGGAATTTGGTATATTTATTTTTATGAAAATTAATATAACGCTACGATGTTGAAAGAAAACCCAAATTAGTATTTATGTTACACTAGCAGCTTGCATGCGACTTCGTCAAACGAAACAACGCACTTATAAGTAGGTATATAAAAAATCTTTTAAATTTATAGAAACTCCCCAGTTGTTACATTTTTAATTTTTTCTCAAGTAAGTTAACCTAGCTCATATCTCTAAAAGCCGTTGCCACAATAACGCTATTGCTGTAGCGTCAGACTATCTTCTGTTCACATCCAGGTTCCTTAGATCATTGTAGAATGGAACTAACGAGGCACAATGTATGCGCATACATTTTGTACGGACGACAGCTCGTCGTGTTATCCAAGTTTTGAAGCAAATCGTTCTTATCACAAGGGTGAAAGATGCCATGGTGGTAACCTTGATGTGCTGACAACTCGCGGCCGATTGAATGGCAACGCACCATCTCCGTTCGGATTTGTATTTCTATGCATTTATTC
Source organism: Pyrausta despicata (assembly GCA_963921415.1). Classification (NCBI taxonomy): domain Eukaryota; kingdom Metazoa; phylum Arthropoda; class Insecta; order Lepidoptera; family Crambidae; genus Pyrausta; species Pyrausta despicata. Next base: position 11,986,385 of record OY992861.1, on the reverse strand, counting down.
CGTGCGCGATTATGTGCGTATTTTTTCGAACGATATTGTACGCGTTCCGTGCCTAGGAGATACGTGGAGAATCGAACGAAATGTTCGGTAATTTTGTATGAAAATGTGAGATTTTTCTCTGAAATGATTTCACAGAATAGCACTCTTTAGGCAGCTCCTATGGATTTCTGATTGCGATTCCCGAACTAGAGGTGCTTAAAATAACACATATTATTTTTACTCTAGTCTGTCACGGAAATCGATGTCATAGTGTCTGAGTTAGGGTTTTGTTTGGCATAATTATAGGCTGATACTTACTAGTGGTGTTTGGGCATGGCACTGATGATCTGGTGAAAGTTGCGGGAAGCTCAGGACCGATCGCGCGGAAAATCCTTGGGGGAGCCCTATGCCTCCCTCTCCCTAGTGCTTAGCAGTGGGCGTCAAACAGTCGGAAGCGCAGTACCGATCGTGGTGGAGATCCTTGCTCTAGTTCTTAGCAGTGGGTGTCAAAAAATTGGAAGCACAGGAACGATCGCGGTCGAGATCCTTGGGGGAGCCCTATGGCTCCCCCTCCCTAGTGCTTAGCAGTGAGCGTCAAACAGTTGGAAGCGCAGGACTGATCGCGGTGGAGATCCTTGGGGGAACCCTATAGCTCCCCCTCCATAGTGCTTAGCAGTGGGCATCGAACAATTGGGATGATGATGGGTATGACAAAACCAACTTTGTGAAACACATAACACATCTCTCTATCACTTCCCTCATTACGGTAAAACTTTAAAACGTTATCGTGGAACTCGAACAAGCGAATTGGCATAAGGTCACCAAAGCCGGAGCTTTTAAGACGTTTGAATAAATTATGAGTGACTTTGCCGAGTCACTTAGGGTAAGATCACAGTGGTGGTTAAAGAGCTATTAGGAAGCCCTTAATGTTAAGTATTCTGAATGGACATTATTTTCAGCTTTATACTCGTTCACAAGTAAATATATACGCAATATACGATAGTTGTTTCTTCTTAGTCTAGACAGTAAATTGGGTGTCAGAATTATATGCCTTCCAGTAACCATTTGCGCTAAACTACCATACCACCACCATATAAAAATATTTTTCTAGATAATAATAATAATTAATAAAATAATCCACTTTTAAGAACTTTCGCTTGTAGGTAATCTCTGAACTGCAAAAAAAGTAACTTTCGATCTTGTTGTCCAATTCTGTCAAATTTCGTGAAAACCTGTAATCAAACTAACTGTAATTGGCTAATTATGTAATTTTCTCATGTAATTTGTTAAGTTGTAATGCTGTTGTTGTCCCTAATAAATAAATAAATAAACTGCCATTGTCTCCCACTGTGCTACAGTTCTTAATAGTTAAGGGGGGAACCTTCAAATATTAAAGTTTCAAAATTTCGGTGCTTATCCGAGGTTCAAAGAATTTTCATTAGACTAAAGTGGAATTCATTTCCGTTCGATCGCGAACTCCAAACTTTGGGTATTTCATGGCGGCCAAGGATATTACAGGAATTTTCATAATCCATCAGTGAATTATCTACTTATTTTAGTTCTGACCCGGGGCGGGATTCTTACAAATTTCTCTGAAAGGACGGTTGTTATTATTTTATTAAGTTGTTGTGGTGGCTTAGGGTAACTGTACCCTTTCAAAAGTTCCGTACATTTTCTTCAAGGTTTTGGGTTTAATTGAATATCAAGTGAATAAATATGTAAGTTCTATGGAGAATCAAAGTCATAGTCATAATACCTACACGCATTCAGTTCATCCAGATACAGCTTTTTTGAAAAACTGACAAATTTAGTAATAAAAGAGGTACAGAAATTCTTGATAACATTGCAATGATTAGGGTGACGGGACATAAGACACTGACTGTGATCTAAGTAGCATTTATTATAATAGTAATGCGTTTATATACTAAAGATGGGGTAGAGTGTGTGCGTGTTAGTCCTACGGTAACAGCACACTACAACATTTAAAATTTAATTCCTAGATTCATCGGCTGCAACTCGAATTGAAATAAAACAGCAAAATCAAGTTAAAGGCTTGAAGTTGAATCAGCCATTTTCACGTTCCAAAAATCAGGCACATTTATTTTAATGAACCAAACCAAATGTACCTCCGATATTTTTCTATTATCTCACTCCCATACGAGCAAGAAGCCATCGATACCACTCAAATGCTGGGACGACGAAATTGGCTGTCCTGTCGTGATATAGATTGGCACACTTACAAGACATGAATACCCACACTCTGCACCCTATCTTCGACACACAAAGCCCAAATTTGTACACCAAAACAGATTTAAAGTTTGTTCTCAAACCGTTTAATTGCCAGGTGCCTCGAGCTGCGAAATGTACGAAAATGTACCAAATTCAGTATTTGCAGCGTAAACGTGAATTTTGTACTTATTTTGCTATTGAAACTGTGTTCGGTACACAAGAAGAAATGGAGTTGAGTTTTTTTTTCTTTTCTTCATTTAGTTTTCGTTTGGAGCGTGCAGTGGTTATTGGAAGTTTTTTTTTTCACAAAAACATGGCTGGTTTTGACGCGTTAATTTAATACCACCACCACTTTGGTGACGACCAGTTTGTAGTAATGGTCAAAAAGTTGACTAACCAAGAGGTCGCGGGTTCAATCCCCGCAATGTACATACATTTGTGTGCGTGAACATGGCTGTTTGTACTGGTCTGGGTGTATGTATTTATTTAAGTTTTTTTGTAATACCACTGTTGTTTCTGATATCTGTAACACAAGTGCTTTAGCTTCTTACCACGGAGCCAGATCAATGTATGTGATGTTGTATATTTATTTTAATTTTAGCTTTGTAGTTCTGTTAAATTAATGGAGATAAAATGTTGATCGCATGGTGGTATGGCTCGTACCACCTCCTAGTTTAAGGTGAGGCCAGAGACCTTACCCCCATACGTTTTATTGGTATTTTCAGATCTAGCCAGCTCGTTTGCTTGCACGGTCAAGCTTGCTAGAGTTAAAGGAATAGGTACATTCGAAACTACGGACAACGGCATAATATTAATAGTCCTTCTGGCCGATTTCGACCACGGCGGCCAATCTAAACAGAGATTAGCCAACTACGCAGGAGATATTATACGAGTAGTGCACAAGTGTGAGCGCAATACTCAGGTGCACTCACTGTTCCATCACTCTCAAAGTTCGGTGAGACGGCAATCCGACATGACCGGAGGGAGATTAGGCGCAAGACCAACGGCTTAACGTGCTTTCCAAGGCACGGGGGTGTAACACCGCCAATTTCCCGACTCCGAGCTGTTTTTGAGAAATCCATGACAGAAAATCTCAGAAACAATTTTGGCTCGATCTGGGATTCGAACCCTGGACCTCTTGGATGTAAGGCAGAAACTGTGCCAACGGCATAGATAATAGAGGGACTGTGCCCATCAGTGGGACGTACAAAGGCTGATGACAACACGTAGACGTCGACTTCTCGTCAAAACTTAAATACAACATTTGTCAAGTGGCGATTCGATTGCCTTGGCGTTTACGTTGAATCCATCTTAGTATTTTTATTATTTAACTTTTTAAAGCTTATTGCACAATTAAACTGTGTACAAAAGGTGGACTTAATGCCGTAGGGCATTCTCTACCAGTAATACTTTCGGGATAAGCAGAAATGATTAGTGGGCGGTGCGACAGAATAAATAAAAGAGAAAACACAAAAGTAATAATACCAATAATATACAATAAATTTCTGTACACTAAATAAATATGACGAACTGTTTATGAAAGATTTATGATGACGGTTGCGATACAGGAAGAAAGTGGGTGCGACTCAGTCTCTTGAATGATAGTTTGCTGGGATCCTGTTTTATATTTTCGGGAAGAGCATTCCAGAGCCTTATGGCCTGAATACGAAAGGAGTTGGATTGAAAATTGGTACGATGAAATGGAAAAGCTAAGGTCAATTTATCAGTGGAACAGAGTTGACGCAAATGTGTCGAACTGAAAAATAAAAATCGAGATTTGAGATGAGTAAGGCAAGGCTTAGTCAGTAAAATAATTCTGTCCCAATCATTCCTTGCGACGACGCAAATAAAGGCAAAAGGAAACGTAACCCTTTACCGAGCCCCATCAACGGTTGGTAACAATATTTCCGTTATTCAGATCGAGCCAATTATTCTTAGGGTTCGCTTTCGTTTTTCCTCCACAATGCGCATCGAGAACAGGCCCCCCTACTCTCTTAGCCGTTGTTCTTCACGGATGTTTCCATCTCGGTCACTCTCACAAGCCTGAGTATGCGAGCGAACGTGCTGGCTAGACCCGATAATAAAACTGTTTTTAGTTTAACAACATCAAACGAAAGAATAAGTAATTAATGAGCAGAATAAAAGTCATAGTTACAGTTATATAACGCTATAGCGTTCGATAACGCGGTTAAGCTGTAGCGACCTCTATCATTTGCCAGCACAAGGGCTTGCCTAACGGTAGCAAGCACGACAGCGAGCGCTGATACTGCTCCATAGGCAAGATGGCGCTAGTTATCCTACTACCGCACATTAACTAGCTTTAGATTTACAACAATTTAGATATACAAATCAAGACGATGAATATCGGGCCTTGGTCCCCGGCCATGACACCCGGTAGGTATGAAGCGCTTCTCTTTAGCTTTCTTACTCTATATCTGTTACGCTAAAAAGCTTGCAAGAGTGACAGGGATGATTACATCCGAAACTACGGACAACGGCTTAGAGAGTAAGGCCTCAAGCGCAGAGCTTAGTAATTGGACTGTCGTGGTATCGGAGACAATCTAGCACTACAACTGTGAACTATTCGACGTTATGTTGCTATAAAATGATTCGGTGGATTGATAACACTTGTTTGTATGATTTTATTCCTCCAAAAGCCTTTAAAGTCTAACTAGAGATCGTATCACCAATTACAGGCCCATCTCAATACTTACTGCCTTATCCAAGGTTTTGGAACGTTACATTAACACATCGCTGAAAAACTACCTTAACCAATATAGCATCCTGTCTGATAACCAATATGGTTTTCGAAGCGACAGATCCACAGAAGATGCAGTGTCTAAATTTGTTGAAACTCTAGTAGGTAATGTTGACAGCAATAACAAGTGTTATGGCATCTTTTTGGACCTTTCTAAGGCGTTTGATACGGTCTCTGTCCCAATCCTTCTATCCAAACTTGAAGCTATTGGTATCCGTGGCACCCCCCTCGATATATTCGCAAGCTATCTCACAAATCGTACGCAGTGCGTGAAAATTGGTTCCCAGATAAGTAATGAAGTTAGTGTATCTTATGGGGTTCCACAAGGAAGCATTTTAGGGCCTACGCTATTCACTATATACATTAACGAGTTGTGCAGTATGTCACTCCATAACTGTAGTATATTTACCTACGCAGATGACACTGCACTCTTGGTTCATGGAGATAGCTGGGTGAACGCCAGAAACAATGCGGTGAGTGCAATAAACTCTGTGATGAAGTGGTTATCTTCTAACCTACTTACCCTTAACTTGGATAAAACACGCCTTGTTCGATTTGACATATCCAAATCTAGACATCTGGATCCTGATTATAATAATGTGATTGTCCACACTTGTCGCGAAGATTCCCATGACACTTGCGAATGCAAACCTTTAGCACGAGTTAGTAGCATGAAATATCTGGGGGTCCATGTAGACGAAAGACTTGACTGGCATGTCCAAATTGAAAAAGCAACGGAAAGAGTTCGAAAACTCATATACATTTTTAAAAATCTTCGGAACTCTGCTGACCGACGTACACTTTTCACCGTCTACCTTGGTTTATGCCAGTCACTCATCTTATATTGTGTTCCGGTGTGGGGAGGTGCAGACAAAACAGCCATGATGAAGCTAGAACGGGCTCAACGTGCTGTTCTTAAGGTCATGACTAGGAAAAAGCGTATGTTCCCAACAAAGGAACTTTATGCCGAGTGTGAAGTTCTCACAGTTCGGCAACTCGCTATTCTCCGATTGGTTCTGCGCCGACACCAAACATTGCCCTTTAATCGCCAGATCTTAGCGAGGCGACAGGGAGCAATGAGAGCTTGCCCTCTGATTCGATGCCGTACATCATGGGCAAAAAGACAGCACAAAGCCTTGAGCTCAAAACTTTATAATGTGATTAACAACACTGCACAAATCTATTCACTAACCACACACGAGGTCAAAAGAGTAGTAAAAGAACGCTTACTTGCTCTAAATTACAATGAGACTGAAAATCTTTTAACTTAAAAAGGAGTTAACACAACCCCAAACCATTTCCGATTAGGCGCTCACACACATAAACAGACACATACATGCACATTCTCTCTCTTACACACACACACACACACACACACACCACAATACAACACAACACACCACACCACACCACACCACACACCACACACACACACACACGCACACACACACACACACACACACACACACAAATTTAAAACCACATTAGTTAATACTAGTAATGTTCATACAATGTCTCTGGAGGAATCACTGTTCTCTAAGAAACAGGATCTATCCTAGTTTAGAGGGCAGGGGCTTGCCATTTTATCGACATGTACTGCACTTAAAATTCCTGTATATTATTTTCTTAACTCTATGTAACATGTCTTTGTCTTTATGGTTAATAAATATTATTATTATTATTATTACTTTACGTACATCTTCATCGTTTCAGCAATTATGTTTTAAGGCCTGAATTTACGAATATTAAATCGACGTTTTTAGACTTACCTCTTTTAAACTGATTTTCACTAATATCACTGATTCTTAAACTCGGACTTTGCAGTTATTTTTTGTCACAGTAAATCGCAAAAAATCAAGATACCTGTACCAAAAAAAGGTTAAAATTTACCTTATTCTTTACCTTTATCGGAATCTTCTCTTATCGAAATATTGTAGATGACAACTCTATCCCTGACGCAATCTTTTTTTTTCTTTTTCTTTTTATCTCTCTATTCGAAGATCTTATTTTAACAAGTCAGTCCATTCGTCGTCTTGTTCACTCTTTGCCAGGTGGTAGCATGAGTAAAAAGGACGATAAGTGAAATAGCATTAGGTCTTTAAATGCAGCTGTTGTCAGGCTGTGAATATTTTACAAAGTCTCTGTAAGCGTTTACGTCTGAGTGTAAGATGAGCCGTCTAGTCGTTCGTCGAGAACAACGGTTTTGTTTTTGAATTTCAAATTGTTTATGGGAATTACAGTTACACGAAAATGTGAACAAATGTATGTCTACCCTAATATTATAAAGAGAAGAGATTTATTTTTAAAACATTTAAAAAAATATTTACCTTAATTTGAATTCTTAAGTATTCCTGATGAACATAGGCTATATTTAATTTGTGATAACATGCATAATAAATCAGAGACCAGAATTACACGCGGGTGAAGCCCCAGGCAGAAAGATAGTTCGGGGATAAACTAAACTTAATAGATAAACTTATCGTATCGTGTTCATGACGAACTGAAACCCTTATTTTTTTAAAGCTGAAAAAGAGGATTATTTCGCTTTAAATTTCCACTAAACGACGCCAGCGCAGGAACCAAAATACATCCAACTGTAATCACTGGATGATCTGGGCAGTATGCTCGAAGACCTTGACCAAGTATCCCAACAAGTGGGTCTTAAAATGAACATGGAAAAGACGAAAGTTATGTCGAACTCCCGTGTTGTACCCACTCCAGTATCTGTTGGGAACTCAATTCTCGAAGTTGTTGACGAGTACGTCTACCTGGGACAAGTAATCCAATTAGGTAGGTCCAACTTTGAGAAAGAGGTCAATCGACGAATCCAACTCGGCTGGGCAGCGTTCGGGAAATTGCGCAAGAGTGTCTTCTCGTCTCAATTACCTCAGTGTCTGAAGACGAAAGTCTTCAACCAGTGTGTGTTACCAGTGATGACATACGGATCCGAAACATGGTCTCTAACTATGGGCCTTATAAAGAAGCTCAAGATAACACAACGAGCGATGGAAAGGGCTATGCTCGGTATTTCTCTACGAGATCGAATCAGAAATGAGGAGATACGTAGAAGAACTAAGGTTCACGTACGGACATAGCCTTAAAAATCAGTAAGCTCAAGTGGCAATGGGCAGGGCACATAGCGCGAAGAACTGATAGCCGTTGGGGCAGAAAAGTTCTGGATTGGAGACCTTTCGACCAAAAGCGTAGCGTAGGACGTCCACCGACAAGATGGACAGACGACCTTGTGAAGATCGCAGGATCACACTGGATGCAGACCGCTTGTGATCGGTCTATGTGGAAAACTGTGGGGAAGGCCTATGTTCAGCAGTGGACGTCCCTTGGCTGATAATGATGATGATGATGATGATGTAATCACCTAAAAAAGCTAGAACTGGAAGTCGCAGGGCTTACAATACCTACAACTCACAACGTGACACAGAAGATGCACCTGGAATCACAACACTGACACCAACAAAACCTTATTTTTTTGAGTGACTCTATACTACAATACTACAAATCTAATATTCTCTCTAAGCTTTCAGACTTCAAGGACTTTTTTACCATTAGTATGATCCTTTGTAAGTCACCCCTTGAAAATAGACACTTTTAGGTTTTAAGTAATTCTTTTTTTTTATTGAACATGCTATGTAAACTTACTTGACATATGTAATTCTTATTTAATAAGTGCTCAAAACAAAAATACTTTTTCCTTGTCCAATCTCTTTCGAGAACATTCTATACCGTAACACGTATAAAGTTACGCCGTATTAAGTAGGGCGTTGGGTGTGAATATTTTAGAGTCATTGTACACTGAAGTGGCGCTGTTGTCTCGTCTTCACTGAGAACATTTTCACCTGATAAAGTGTATACTCGAGGCGTGAATAAGTGATGGTTTTTGTTTTCATTTGACACCTTGGAATCATGTTAACTCACCTCCAATTTTAAGTTTGACGTTCGGGGCCCTAATAACGAAATTGCAATCGAAAAAAATTGTGATCACTAGCAAAATTTGGGCAATGGTTAGTTCTATTTCTTGTTTTAAACTAACATGGTTACTAACGATAGAATAGTTATTAAAAACGGGATTTTCGCTTTGTTTACGGGTTTCCGATATTTCGGCACTGTTTTAGAGCCATGATCACGGGGTTACCCTGTAAAGAGTGAGGTAAAAATCTCTTTTTTAATATCTATTCAAGTTCTATTTCTGGTCTTAAGATGAAGATTTTATGCCAGGCATTATGCTTAAAAGGTGACTTCAATCATAAGTTTTGTAAAATGATTTTTAGTTTATGAATTAAATTAATATTATTAATATACCAAACAAAACAGGGTCCTGAATCCGCTTACACAGTTACAATTCAAATTATTGATTCTGACATTTATTATATGAATTGAATATAAAAACTAGGTAATTCTATTATCATTTTGTACAATTGTATTATGATCCTGGATGCAGGCCGCTTGCAACTACTTTAACTGGGGCCTAACTCCGCTAATCAATCGTTACAAAATCATAACTGAATTGCCAGATTTTGGCATTTCATCCATACTTGAACTGTCAAAGACAAGCAGTTCCATTACGATTTTGTTACAATTGATAAGCGGAGTTGGCACCCTGAAGTCCCTAACCTTAATCGTTTCAAAATCATATGTTGGTTATAGCAAGATTTTAACAACAATATAATGGACTTAACCTCTTGTGTGTAAAGCCTCGAAAAGTCAAACGTCAAGCTATTGCCCTGGCTGTAAAGATTGCAATTCAATTCAGATGATGGTACGTTTGTGACGAGATACTGATTCTTACTCAAGATTGCAATTCAATTCAGATGATGGTACGTTTGTGACGAGATACTGATTCTTACATTTCAAACTCCTCCTCCTTCTGTACTTAATTATTCGTAAACTACAAAGACCGAAGACTTTTTACGAAACGTATCGGCGCATTCACATATAAAGTCCGTTTTACAGGATCCGTTGCTACTGGAGATAGTTTTCACACATCAAAGTACTGAATATATCCAGTGTACTGGATCCGTTTTACTGGATCCGTTATTATGAAATGAAATGAATATTGGAAAAGGGTACATTTTTGTAGGTTATAATTTTATAAATGATTTGGCTCACCTTTTCCAGCTATAAGAAATAGCATGCAAATATTTTACAATTTTTATCAAAATGCGCATTATAATATTGTCATCACAATGTCATAATATTCTGATTTTAGTCACAAGTTAAACTTATTACATTACAATAAAATTTAAAAGATTTTTTACGAAAATGACAATTGAACTTTATTACCTAGTTATGTCAAATTTAAAAAATCATCAACCTTACAAAAACATTTTTCATTTAGCCAATTATAAAGGACACATTTAAATCTATTTAATTGCAAGTCTTTTATGTATCCAATATATCTGGATCCGTTATACTGGAAGGTGTGTGAACTCGCTCATGCAACTACATACGCTTAAACATAAATGTTTAACGGACCATTGTGTTTTGGACTGTCTAAATGGCAACCAAACACGTAAGCAGTCATTCTCTCAAGATCGTCTTTAAATTCTAAGTGATATCTTTTTATACTTCGCGAACGCAGGTACAGAAAGCAGCTATTTACTTTTATCGCCGAAGAAATCGAGCGAGACGCGAATTTCTATAGAAAATTTAACAACAAAAGCTGGTTTGGTGATAAACTTAAAAGGCGCGAGTTTGCTCTCTGCGCTTTGTAGGAAAATTGGAAAATGGCAGTTTTTACTTTATTTATTTGCCGTCTCGAATGTTGTATTTGCTTTTAGTGAATTGCTGTAATGTAAATTACAAAAACTAAGCGTTTTACAAAATTGCTAGTTGTTGCATTAGTAATCAAATATTTTGTATCAAGATTTAGTTATACCACTTTTGAACCATGAAAGATTAACGCTGCATCTATTTTAACCGTCGCACTTCGAGTGTGAAAAAGCTCTATTCCTGTTCATTAAATGTTCCTTAAACCAAAGGTTGTCTGAAAGAGAACGCTACTAGCGATAAGACCGCCTAAATTGTATATCTTTCTTTGTTAAAATTTTGGTTTTGTATTGTATAGTAAATCTATCTTTCGTTTCACCACGAATATCACCATATCCTTACTCAAATGTCAAATTCACCCTTACATGCACCTAGGTGTAGCAGTTATTTATCAAAATCTCATCTGGCGCCAAACTGAAAAGCCATACTTTAGTGGTGGTCCCACATAATTGCCATGCATCCAAACTATCCTAAAAAGAAATATTGAATCAATTCGTGCGCGATCCAACTGGGGTGTGCAAGGTATAAATCAAGCAAGTTTGAAATATGGACGCACGGCATATGCGCTTTAGAAGGTATTTCGGCGATTGAGAGATGTGAATGGTTTAGGTAGCTGTCTTTATTATTGCTACTTGGTGTTAGACAAACATGGTAGCTAATAAAAATCGGAGGCTGCTACGAAGTATTATCTTTGTAATTAGATACATGTTATGTAATCAATTGTGTTACAACGTTTTCAATGTACACATCGACGGGCGGAAAGGAAAATTCAGTCCAGTGCATCGATCTGTCCAATGACAATGATAGCTGACAAAATTGTTGTGTTACGAGCCGAAAGGCGAGATGCGTATTGTGCGTTCATTGGTTTATTTTAACAAGCTAGAATTTTTCCGTGCAAAATCACTTTTTTCGTGCAAATTGTCAGCTAACGTTAGTAATATTGTGTTTATTTATTTATTTATATTAGGTTTTTAACTTTATATACAATATTTCTTCCATGTAACAATTAATACAGCTTAATGATACTTGTTTACAAATTTACAGACAAACACAAAATTACACATTCATTTCATTAATTCAAAGACGTATTCATTCATAGACGCAATACAGTGCACTTTTTTTAACCATTTTAAAGGAAAATATCATTTTTTATTATCAAACCGAAATACTAGGTTTAGGTTTAAAGATCTTTATTCTCACTAAGACTTATTAACTAGGTCACTTATACTTGTGAATGGATCTAGGTTTTTTTGCAGTACAATCGACGTGCGAATGGATCTATGTACATTGTATGGTCACTATTTTTACGTTAAAACGTGCAGGACAATGCCGTGTGAGCGAAGCCTAACGATAATGTGTCTTTGTTGGTTAGGGAGTTTTAAGGATTACCCCTTGTAACTTTCATGTGTATCTATAATGAGAATATTCGTATTTCGTATAGAAGCGAACTAGCGGCTTGCTTCGCTATAAAGTCTCAACTACGGAGGATACGCCAAGCAGGTACATCAGAACTTATAATCACTGGCTTATCAAATATCTACTCCTATATCCAACAACCGGAAAATTGTTGAAAGGTTAAACATTTTCCAGGGTCCGGGGAGAGCATCAATTAAATTGTAAGATCCGTTTAAGTCCATGTGACGTCGATGAAATGTCTGAATTTGGTTGAAGGTCTCAAATACACAGTGTAGAATAGGCAGTTATAATTTAAACTGTCGAAAGAACGAAATTACTAAATTACCGAGCTCAAATTAGTAAAAGTTAACTGTAATTATGTCTTTCAGGTTTTCTACAGAAATAAAAAGAGGTTTTCATTTATGATAAGTGAGAAATGTTCTATCTACTTAGTCAATTAGTGTAACATTTTTGTATTTTAAATGTTAATAAAAAAATGATAGCGTAAAATTTTTTGAAACACCTAGATACTTATATGGAAAGACGTCAGTTTTTTTTTACATATTTGAGGTACGTTCAATAAATTAACGTCTTTGTTGCTCGATCAACCTATAGGCCACCACGTTCAAATGCGACAACCTTAAGGCGGAGATGCGCAACCATGTGGAGAGGGGGCGGAATTTAAAGATGGTTCATTGAGGCGGTTTCCCGGCCTTTTCGCGTCTTTTAAACATTAATGTATCATTCTCGAAGTTCACGAACTATGGCATGAGAGGCATAGCTTCAAAAGCACATTAAATTACAGAGTAGATAGAACCTTCCATGCAAGCATCAGTGCAAAGCCATTACTAGCTCCCACAACAATCGATAGCGTTCAATGATTTATGCTTTTGCAAGGATAGTTTGAGAACGACCGTTACGAAACTTCTACCTGTGGTAAGTGTTCACCTTCCTTTGCCTAATTATGGGAAAGACTTTTTGTCAAGAGTCTTTTGCGAATACGACAAGATGAGTAATAATACAGGAGAAAGGTTTACTTTTACTAAACGATAGTCGACAGCTATCGACAATTTAGATCAGTAATCAGCAATTAAAATAAATAATACAAATAAATATACAACAACATCACATACATTGATCTGTCTCCGTGGTAAGCTTAAGCACTTTTGTTACAGATATCAGAATCAACGGTGGTATTAAAAATAAACTTAAATAAATACATATAACACCCAGACTAGTACAAACAAACAAGGTCATGCACACAAATGTTTGCACAGTGCGGGGATCGAACCCGCGACCTCTTGGTTGATAGTCAACTTCTTAACCATTGCACCAAAGTAAACAACAAACAACCATACCTAACAGCTTTTTCAGTAGCCAGCTAAAATTAGATGTTCCATGATCCTACACTGTGTGTTCGGTTCAGAGAAGCAATTACCGCCACGCGACCCCCCATTTGCTTTAACTCGTGTGATTAACCTTTTTTCAGTGCTAATAGCGATTTTTGCCGTCCACCGTGTCACTCTAAACGGAATGAGTCAGAAGTGATTTCGTTTCATCAAAATAAAAGAGGAAGATACGCTAAGGTTTAAGAGCCATTACATATCACAAAGTTTTCACAGCATTCTTTCTGATTTTTTCTTTGAAAGCCAAGTTTTTGGCAAAACACTGCTTAGCTGTGAAATTTTTGTGATGTAAATGATGTATATGAAAAAAAATGTAAAAAATTAATTTTTGTGTATTTTTTTGACTGTTGTTTGATTGTAAGAACGTAACGTATCTTCTATTTTTTTAATCAAAGTTGATTTCAGTTTGTTTCCCCCCTTGCCGTTGCGTGACTGGCCAGTTAGCGTTAAAGGTTGGTTGTTTTGACCTGTAATGGGAGGTAGAGGTTTGTTAGTAGAAAAGAAAAAAAAAACTTTTCATAGCTGTTTCCTAATAGTTATAGGTTTCCCTCTTTACGGGAGAACCTATGTATAACATTACTATATGTACTTGTTGTAGAAATTAATAGCGCAATTTTGCATTACCTGCATTCCCACTCGGGTGACTGGTAAAGAAGACCATGATATTAATTTCGTCAATTGTTACACTTTTGGTGCAGTAAAGTTTATATAAATATGAACCTAAGAGCAAAAAAAAACAAACCAAGTAGAAAGTTAATAATATTGATACTTATTGAGGTTAATTAATAAGGTGTTTTAAAATAGCTGTTAATTAATTAATTATGTTTCTAAGAAAACATTATCAAGCATGAATTAAAAAGATTTTTCACAGTTCCTGTAAATGTTAAGTTGCTTTGTATTTGGTTTCTTTTAATTAAAATTTTACATTAACGCCACTGAAAGGAGTTGGATTAAAAGGAAAATCGTTCGGAAAATTACTTGGAGACGAAAACAACTTAAGGCAAATAAAACTAAGAATCCCGACAATGTAACGGTTGATTTAAATAAATTGACTGTGGAGTGTTCACGATGTTCCGATCACCATGTATAATCAAGCTTATTTAATGCCATTATTTATTTTAAGCGGTGCTCTCACCAAACTTATATAGCGAATTTCGTTAGAGTCATAAAGGTACTTCCTATTCTTAGGTTTTTATAAGATCCCCTGTATACAACAAAAAATACAACAACATCACAATACATTGATCTGACTACGTAGCTTAAGCACTTGTGTTGCAGATATTAGAATCAACAAAATAACCTATTTCTCTATGAGTGTGATAACTTCTTATACGCAATTTTAATGTTTACTGTATCTTTGCGATTTCGCTTAATTGTATTTTGTTGGAAAAGTGCCATTATAACATAACTTTTTTACATATATCACCAAATGGAAAGTGACAATGTGGCCGAGGTTACACCATATGTGTCTAGTAGCCTATTTACTTTGTTATATGTATATTAATTAATAAATAAATATACAACAACATCACATGCATTGATCTGACTTCGTAGTACGAGTAATTAGCTTGAGCACCTGTGTTACAGATATCAGAATCAACAGTGGTATTACAAATAAACTTAAATAAATACACATAACACCCAGACCAGTACAAACAGACATGTTCATGCACAGAAATGTTTGTACAGTGCGGGGATCGAACCCGCGACCTCTTGGTTAATAGTCATCTTCTTAACCATTACACCAAAGTGGTATTTTCTTGAAAAGATCTAAGTTATAATCTAAGGGGAACATTTCAGCCAGCGGCAAATTTCAATCCTTAGACGGAAAAAACAAAATACAACACATTTATTTCTTTGTCATTAGTTTGAAGTGTAAACACTTCAAAACAAATTAACAAGGAAACTTTAACATTCATCGAATCCCATTTCCTATCATAACAGTAGAATACACAGTTAGTACAATTACATGGTGGAAAAGTTCAGTAACAAAACTTTCCACTTTCTATTTCCAAATTCACATATTAGGCTATGCAATCATCATAATAATTTACGAAGTTAAAACCGGATCTATTTTGTAATATTTTACATAAATGTAATCTATTAAATACCTAAATTTAATAAATAACTCACCTCATAAAAGTAAAACAAAATATACGAAAAAAAAGAAAAAACTGAATCTTATATACTACGATTAAAATGTTTTATTTAGACATGGAAACGTCATTTTACACCCTAAAAATTTGATTCCCATGACAAATCATTCAAGTAAGGATTTAATATTATTCCACGAAGCGATTATTGTCTTCTCGACCTAAAGGGCAAAATTTCAGAGCAATTCATCATAATTTATCTGAAAGGGATCACTAAGGTATCAATTACGTTATTTAGCAACATTGCCAGATACCATCGTACTAATTGCTTTTCGATATTAATAAATAATCTTGTTTTACGCTTTTGATGATATAAAATCTAGTCTTTAGTCTTGAAAATCTTCTCAATGGGTAAAGGGCCCCTAAATAAATTGTTTGACAAACTGTCATTGAAAATAATAAATATTTATTGCGTTACAAAAATGTAAAATAATTACTCGTATAATTAACCTTGTATGTCATTGAAAATGCAAATTATATTTATTGCGTTAAAAAATGTAAAAATAATTAACCGATTCCATTGGGGTTGATTTATTGTTCAATACGAAATTATTAGCAGTTTCCCTCTGTTCTAGGTTGGTAATACTTTTAATGTTACGCCAGAGGCTTTTAGAATTAGTCATAGAATTTTCTAATAGATTTCATACAAAATTTTTGGCAAAATTTGGTACTTAAATTACAATATCGCCTAAACGTTACACAGAGGATTTCATAATGAGGACTCAATATCATTGACAATGTACCTATTTATCATATTTTTAAACGTCTATCATTTCCAGTTTTTAAACATTTTCCGGACATTTTCCTACCGTCTCATTATAAAAGCAGTTAAACCTTTCGGCCTTGTCAATAAAATGGCCGTAAATCTTCGGTCACTTACAACAAACAAATTGATGGCCAACCAAACGGCCGGCTATAACAACTTGGGGTCCTACCCTTGACGCGCTGACAAAAACATGAATTAAAAAAAACCCGACATGAGCCATAAATACTGCTGGTGAGCTTCAACGGCTAGTTGGATTTAATTTGGTTGGTTGGATGAAAATTTTCTTAACCACCGTTATCATATTATCTTTCGATTAAAAAAAACGGTTTAAAATCGGTCACAGACAAACACAAACAATTATACACACACAAACAGACATAGGAGTCAAACTTATAACAACCTCTTATACTTCGGGGGTTAATAATCAGAGACATGACATAACGTTATGTTCCCGAGTGTAAACTGAAAGCTCCGCAAGTTCAACAAAGAAACAACCTTGGAAACATACATAAGAAAACCCTTGACACATCTTTATTTTGTGACTGGCTATACGCTCATTCACATGGATGGCAATCTCTCAATGGTTGACCAATGGATTAAAATACCGGTACTAAAGTTATAGAAGATTGTCCAAATAAGTGTCAAAACAGATATTTTATGTGAAAGCTTTCCAGAGCAGGAGACACTAACACATACACAGGTTTACTAGTAGAATATTTTATTAGTATATTATAAGTACCAGTCCATCCTTAGGAAACGTCGCTAATAATCGCAAAAACGTTACCAAAATACCCTTATTTTTCAATAACTTAAGTGAAATATCTCCAGTTGTGTCATTATCGGTCCCTGCATGAGTAACAAGGATGGCTAAACACGCAAAACTATGGTCATTGGTCGCTTGCAGAGTAAGCCTCTTTTTGACGGGAGGTAACGACCGATCACGCAAGTCAGGTTATACGAATGTCAATTTAGCTGACGCCCCGTTAAAAGCCGTAAGCAACAAATAAAAATACGGCAGGTTGTTATGGGCACCCCATCATAGGAATATATTTTATACTCGGATGTACGATAGACGTTAACCGTAACAGACACCCGGATTGGTTATTTGCGAACTACACGAGCGATGGAACCAATATAGTACGTTTGTACGGTGAACTAGTCAAGTGCGGACGTTGTTTGGACAGCTCCTCAAAAATTTAAGTTTACATGGTGAAAAAGTTGTAAATATACCGAGTGTTGCACACTGAAACGTTTACCAGTGCTAGGACTAAATATTGTGCCAATTTTCAAGGACTGAAGTGTTTTCTAGAACAGCAATTTAACGCAAACAGACATTATCATGAATGCAGTGATAGTGAATTTGAGGGTCGTCTAAGAAAATTGTACCCACATTATTTTGTCACAGTGTTTGCTTATCTACGCCTACAGTTTTTTGCCGCGTCGAGTTCGGCAAGAAACAGTTTCAAGTTTTCGTTGCCTACGTCACAACACAAATAGCTCAAAGTGTAGCGTATGACAAAACCGCATATTGTGCGCTGCGAGACCCGGTTCGAATCCTGACAATTTTTTTTTGTGTGTTCATTGTTGCTGCTGTTGGACTTCTGGATATTTTTTTTGCTTTTTTTTTTTTTTAAAGCTTTGGACTAACAATAATGGCGGAAAGTAACCAAAATCCAAATTGGGGCTGCTGCAAGACGGGTGACGATGACACGAGCTACATAGACTGCACCCGTTGTATGAGGGCTTTTCATTATGCCTGCTTAATGATAAATATAGAATCGATGACCGTCGAACAGGTATCATCATGGGTTTGCCCAATTTGTGAAAGTATTGGCCCAAAAATGAACAGAGATGACAACACACCAGCAAGAAATGTCTCGAAGAACAGAGGAAACAAAAGAATTGCACCTAACTCTCCCCCAGATGTTGAGATAGAAGCGAATGTCGCACACAACGATGTCCGTGATATTATACAGGACACAATGAAGACCAATTTTGAAACTTTGGTAGCAAAATTCAATAGTATGCTGGTGTCAGCGCTGAATTCAAAACTTGCTCCCATTGAAAAGGAGATAGCTGAAATAAAAACATCCATGTCGTTCATGAATGATTCTTATGAGAAAATTTTCAAGGAGCAGGAGGACAACAAGAGAGCGATTGTAGAAATGCAAAACGAAAACGCAGGCCTTAAAAGAACCGTTTTAGACCTCACCAGCCGAGTAGCTCAACTAGAACAAAATGCGCGTTCAAGAAATATTGAGATTCAATGTGTTCCAGAAAAAAAACATGAAAACCTTGTAAAAGTTGTAACTACACTTGGGAAAACAATAGGATGCGAAATCTTGGACTCTGATATTCAACACTGCACAAGAGTTACTAAAATGAATCCAAACAGTACGCGTCCCAGAACAATCATTGTCCAGTTTTCTGCACCGAGACTACGTGACAATTTCTTGGCAAAGGTAACTGTATACAACAAAACTAATTCAAAGGCTAAATTAAATGCGACACATGCTGGGCTTAAAGAAGATAGCGCAATTTTCGTCTCAGAACATTTGCCACCAGGCCTCAAGGATCTTCATTACGCGGCTAGGACCAAGGCGAAGAAGATGGGCTATGACTTTGTTTGGATAAGAAATGGACGGATCTTTGTGCGCAAATCAGCAGACTCTGACTACATATGGGTCAAAGATACCACCTCTTTAGATAAAATTGTGTAATTTTTTCTCTATATTTAGATAAGTGCATGTTTTAGGTCTTAAAATATACACAATTCGATTCATTAAAGTTATATTATCAAAACACCAGTGGTTTAAAAACTAAGACACATGATTTTTATAGACAAGTTTGCGCCAATAATTACGATATAATAGTTATAGTGGAGTCATGGTTTAATTCGGACATGTTTTCAGAAGAACTCTTTGATAATAGATATACGGTGCACAGAAGGGATAGAGAGAGTTCCGGATTTAATAGCAACAAAAAGGACGGGGGAGGCGTCATAATAGCTATAAAAAAGAAACTAAAAGCGGAAAGAATGATGTCTTGGGAAAGTAAATGCGAGGATTTGTGGCTAAAGTTGGAGGTTAAATCGGGTGCTACAGTGCGTCACATAGCTCTATGTGCAGTTTATATACCTTCACCGGTTTGTCGTAGGGTTTTGGAACATTTTCTGGACAATTGTAACTCAGTTTCTGAAAATAACTTGTCGACATGTATTTTAGGTGACTTTAATCTTCGAAAAATTGATTGGCAGAAGGTTCGGGATAACTGCTGTGGTTATGTGGCACCCGGTTTAGCTGGTAGCCTTGTGGATTTTATTAGTTTACATAAATTTTCTCAACTAAATAATGTTACCAACAACAAAAATGTTATTTTGGACTTGGTTTTGACGGACATTCCATTTTGCACTGTCTCAAAGTCAACTGGCGTTCTTAGCAAAATAGATAGGCATCACCCCCCTCTTGAAGTAGTACTTCCCTTATCTGCAGAGAAAAAGCTGTCTTTTAACTCAAACACTAAACAATATAACTTTTATAAAGCGGACTACGACTCTATTAACGATAATCTATCAAAACTGCACTGGGATGAGCTATTTAAAGACCTTATAGACGTCAATGAAATGGTCGGAGTCTTCTACAGTGTATTATGGGAAACAATACATAAATTTGTACCCTTTAAAGGGTTTGGAAAGAGGGGACGTTACCCACCATGGTTTGATCGTAATTTAATCCGTAGACTAAATGAAAAAAATCATCTTAGGTGGCGTTATAAATTATATAGTAACCCACGCGATAAACTAGAATTAGATATTATTACTAAACGATGCGAAGTCTTAGCTGTTGACCGATACAATACTTACCTGAAGAATTTGGAAAAGGATCTAAGTTTCAACCCAAAACTGTTGTGGACTTTCGTGAAAAATAAGCGCGGGGGCAAAGGTTCCTATCCAGCCGAAATGAGTGACGAGATCATTACTACATCTGACGGCCCCACCATTTGTGGTATTTTTGCACAGAGCTTCTCTTTAGCATATAATGATTTAAGCGGTTACGATGACGACACGGCGGTTGAACGTCAGCGACTTCACCCCTCATTGAATATCATAAATAACTATAGCCTGACCGTTGTCCCACCTGTCGTTACAGAAGAGAGGCTCTTAATAAAACTACAACAGTTGGATCGATCCAAGGGGGCGGGGCCAGATGGTATCTCGCCTCGTTTTGTGTCATCATGCGCCAAAGCATTGGTCACCCCGCTATGTTGCATATATAATAGATCATTGTGCACAGGTATATTCCCAACACAGTGGAAAGAAGCTAAAGTGGTACCCGTTTACAAGTCAGGCGCCGAAAATTTGGTAAGAAATTACAGACCCATCTCGATTCTATCTTCTTTCGCAAAGATTTTTGAGGCTCTGGTATATCCTACGCTCCAAAACCACCTTAAGCTTTATGTTAGTGATAGTCAGCATGGCTTTGTTCAATCTAGGTCCACCTGTACAAACTTAACTAGCTTTGTTGAGAACTTGGCCCAAGCTTTCGATAAAAAACAACAGGTCGATGTCTTGTATACGGATTTCAGCAGGGCTTTCGATAAGGTACCGCATAGTATTTTACTATACAAACTATCATGCTATGGGTTTTCTGGTTCTTTCTTAAAATGGCTAACATCATATCTAGAAAATCGAACATTCTATGTAGTGGACAACGGTTTCCAGTCTGATAGTTTTAATATTACCTCAGGTGTACCGCAAGGATCACATCTAGGTCCGATTCTTTTCAATTTTTTTGTTAATGACATACCTGATTACTTGGTCAATTCTAGAGTTTTTATGTATGCGGATGACTTGAAATTTTTAAGGCCTATTAATTCTGTGGAAGACTCACTATTGTTGCAAAATGACCTGAACAACCTCATTGATTGGTGCAAACTTAACCAAATGTCACTTAACGCAAAGAAATGTCATCATATCAAATTTACCAGAAATCTAAATGTTGTGGCATTCGACTACAAAATAAATGGGCACAAGATTCAGGAAATCGAGGTTATAAAAGACTTAGGCGTAACTTTTGACAGAAAGTTGACATTTGCACCTCACTACGAGTATATCGTCAAAAGGGCGTCAAGGTTACTTGGGTTTGTCATACGAAACACCAAAGGCTTCAGCATCAAAACAAAAAAAATGCTTTACAATAGTCTGGTTCGTAGCATACTTGAATACTGTTCTGTTGTCTGGCGGCCACACTTCGCGGTTCACAGTCTTCGTATCGAGCGCGTTCAGAAACGGTTCATGTGGCATCTCGCCCGTTTAGTTGGCAAAGCAAAGAGAAGTTTCTCCTATGCTGATAGATTGAAACACTTTCAAATGTCATCTTTGGATAAGCGTAGGGAGGTTATTGATCTTTTGTTTTTGTATAAGCTAATTAACAATAAAACTAGTTGTCCTCAGTTGCTGAGCTCGTTTGAGTTTAGTGCTCCTGCTAGATATCCGCGTCATCCGATAGCACCGTTGCGGCCGCCATTTCGCAGATCCGTTCTTGGCTCCAACTCTCCAATACCCAGACTGTGTAAACTGTTAAATAGCTACAAACACATGACTGACATAAACTGTGATTCCATTTATACCTTTCGAAAAAAAATTTACAGCAATTTGGCACATATTTGATATCAGATAAAATTTTTTTCCAAGCATTTTGTTTTGTATTCCTTTTTTTTTCTTATTGTCCGTGTTTTATCTTAGTTAACCTTAATACTAGTTATAATTTGTGCGTTCTGTGTTTACTTGTAAGTGGTCACTACACTTAGTATTATAAACTTTTGTTTCTGTTTATGAGGTTTTTGTGTAAGTAGATTGTAAGTAAACCAAATAAAAAAAAAAATAAAAAAAAAAAAAAAAATAAAAAAATAAAAAAAAAAATATATTTTTGAAGTACATCGCTGTGCGTGCATCCTAGGTGCGTAATGTGAACCAGAATGAACACAGGATTCTACGCAATATTAGTTTCTATATATGCAAATTTAGGACTGTTTAAGTACTGGGCGATTTAAAAAGTTCCGAAAGTAAAACCCGACTTCTCAAAAGTATGAAACAAGATTCATACTTGATAGCCGTGGTCGTATGTCACTTCTGTTAAAACAAACTATAGCACTTATATCACTAATGTCAAACAGAAAAGGGGTGCTAATCAAATGACAACTCATTTGTCAAAATATGATGAAGGGCTTAGAAGTTATGAGGGAACAGATGAACATACAAATATACATACATACACACATACCGGCCAAAATCATAACCCTCCTTTTTGCTTCGCCGTAGTCGGGTAAAAATAATAAAAAACAAACACGAAAGTTAACCCTTTAACGTCACTTTGAACGTCACTTTTCACCCCACAACTCTTAATTGAAACAGATTAACAATCTCACTCATCTTGCTTTTTAATTAAATCCTGAAGAATTAATTTCAAAAAATGCCCCCATACTACAGCAAATGCAAACGAGATGTAATTTCTCCAACTTGGTTATTACGTCTTTGTTCTTGCAAGACCCCGAGGGGCAAAAATGTAATAATTCCCCTCTAATTTATGAGCCATTTTAATTTGGTCTTTACAACGCGGCAGATCTAGGAAGGGTTAGCGATTTGTCATGGCAAGATAATATTTTAATGGTGAAAAATTGCAGACGAGATGGCGAGATAATTGGAAATTGAGATCTTTTGTGCAGATTTTTTGAGGAGGAGCAGATAAAGACACGTCTACGTTCAGTGACTGTCGCAGAAGGTTGCGAATCGACGACCAATTTGGTGTAATGGTCTAGAAGTTGACTATAAACCAAGAGGTCGCGGGTTCGATCCCCGCACCGTACAAACATTTGTGTGCATGAACATGTCTGTTTGTACTGTTCTGAGTGTTTTATGTATTTATTTAAGTTTATTTGTAATACCACTGTTGATTCTGATATCTGTAACACAAGTGCTTAAGCTACTTGTAGTATATTTAAAAAAAACAAAAAACAAATCAAAAAGATTACATTCGTAAAGCGCTCGTTCGATTACCAGTCGATTGCAATGTGTAGGCTGACCAGTCGAAATCTAAAATTCGAATACGAAATATCTTGTAGCTGTCATGAAATGCACCAGTGATCAACAGTGATTCGAAGTTATTATTATACATCTAGGTTTAGTACCTATGTAGTCAACATCCGAATGACCGAGCGGAAAAAGTAAGAAAGAATGCATCAGACTCGTATCCCTGATTTTATGTCAGTTGCTACTACCGTACGTTTATCTATAAAAAATACAATAAATGTTAACAACATAGTTGATTGATTGATTGATGTCGCGGGATAAGCCGTGCGGTGTCCGGCAACTTTGAACAATTGGCGATGCAACTCACTTTCCGAATTATGCCCTTTAAGAGTGGATGAGAATTGATTTTTATCTATATTTTAATCGATGTGCCAGAAAAAAAATGTTAATGTAATGTGTTTTCTATGTATAATATGTATTTATTTACAAAAAAAAGTATTTAAGTATGTTTATCCGTTGTCTAGTACATAACACAAGCCTCGTAGCTTGATTTGGGACTCGAGAATTGGTGAGATATTTATGTTTTATTCATATTTAATGTGACATTGGTGTCGAATGGACAGATGTTTTCATTTCTATTATATTGATATTTGCACTTTGTACGCGTTATATTACATCCAGTAATAATTTTTCAATTGTATTCTTTTTCTGACCATAACCTAACAGCTTATAAAGACATAGTCATTTTAACGAAAGTAACGTGCAGTCACTTGACTGCGAGTACCTAAGTTGGATGAAATTAGATGTAGATAAAATCCCGTTAATTTTGTAAAAGAACAATTGATTTATTTACCCTGCTCAAAATAAAATTGTATCCATTTCAGTTTTGATTCATAGACGGTAGAACCAAACCATTTCCGTGAGCGTAAGAGAAGAAACAGGGAAAAGCAAATAACAGCACAACAGCTGTTACTTTGATTAGGCAATCGTACCTATCAATCATGGACTAACTAACTACCAATCACAGGGCCTCTAGAGTGACTGTGATTTATCGGGTAGAGGTTAAGCTTGAGTATATTGTTACACAGACTAGATATTTCTTTACATGATTACTATGATTGGATGGTGAATTAGCTAAATTTTCTGATGATATCTGAGAATTAAACTAGCGATTCTATCCTTTCAATTATCTTCATTAAGAAAGTAAGAAAATAGTTTAAATTAAATAATCAATTATCGTCACACACAGACACACACAAGTAGGCAGCACGGCTACAAGATAACACACCGACACGCCTTGCAAATCAAACTCTACCACTCTTGCTGTTTAACAAAAAAATTTGTTTATTATTATTATTGTATATTATGATTGGGTAATCAGCAAAACATTTAGAAGTTTCGACTTAAGTTTGAAAGGTAGCGCAAATTATATATTTTCTTCGCCTAACCTAGTAATGATTATAAGATTTCCGTACACACACAGATATGCAAGCACTCACACACACACACACACACACACACACACACACATACACACACACACACACACACGCACACACACACACAAATACACACACACACACACACACTCACTCACACAAACACATACACACACAAACACACATAAACAGCGCTGCTAGAACTTATCACATCGAAACGCCTTGCAAGCGTCAAGCTCTACGACGCTCGCTGTTTGACAAAACCCTTGTTAGATTCGACAGCAAAATTCTATTATTTTGGCTACCAATCAGCAAAATATTTAGAAGTTTTGACTTAAAGTTTGGTAAAAATTATTTCCTTCGCCTTACCTCAATTAGTAACGTTTATAAGATTTCCGAGGTCACTTGATAGCTGTCTAGGCTTACCGGAACTGGTAATTAGTCTTTGGTAATTGGATAAACCTCACCTGGTGGATGTCGCGTTCCATAAAACCCGTCCTGTTGCCGCGACATAGTGTTAAATTGTTTCGGTTTTGGAGCGAGCACGACGCCGACTGCTGTGAAATGTACGGAGAGATATTGCATCCGTGCGCGTCCGTGAAATGCAATCTATTGATACTTAGATAAAAACCAATTTAGGGAGATACGGCACGTTCTCACAATCGTTATATCTAAAATGGATCTGCATCCAAAAGTACACACGCACGTACGTGCAAACGTCTCGAATCATTAACGACGACTAGGAGCAGAGCGGACTCGGTTTAGTAGAACCATGCGCGAATAACTCTTACCGTATCTCCTTTTTTAGTTTGAACTCAGCTTAGATTTTTAATTTTTGACGTATCTATCTGATTTACAAAGAGATTCTTTTGACGCAGTCGACTAATCAAAAAACTTTATACGCAGCCACGTTTTCTCAGAAATGAAACGGAAAAGTAGGTTTCTGATATTTTATTATCACATGAATACAAGAACTATAATAGATATAAAAGATTGCAGATTGTCGTTTGTGTTTGTGTTTGAGTTAATTTTGTATTAAGGCTTTTTGTGGTTACAGGTCGTAGTAACAAATACTTACAAATTGTCAAGTGCCTCAACTAATATTACTCAATACCACTTTGAATTATTTGAAATTGTTTACGCGGCAGTACCGTACAAGAACAACTCCCGTGTGTTTCCACTCTTAGATTGCTTCCCGACCGCACGACAGCGCTCCGTAAACATACGTGTAACGTAAGGCACTCTTACAGGTAACGATTTAATTACGAAAAGTACACTCCAATGTTTGTAAGAGAAATGTAGCACGACGAAAATTGGTAGCAAAACTGAAGCATACGTACCAACGAATAGTTTGATCTTGGCCAAAAAAAAAGTATGCTTACCGTGTCCAAATAAAAATTTTCTTCATTGGTGATAGAAAGAAATTAATAGAACGTGCTTGCTGTCATCTAGGGAAGTTCGAATTGACCACAAACCTAAATGAATGAAAGCGTGTATATCACTTACAAAGATGTGCTTTTTCACACTGTGGTAACGTTAAAATATGCCGTTCGATTTATTAAAAAATAAAAAATACAAATCCTATAAGATATTGTGTCTATACTGATGTAGGTACAATCTATCTAAGATTCATATTGGATCGCTGCCTCGTATTTATAATTGATCGTTGATTGACCCCTTCACGACCAACAGGACGATATCGGCGATGCAAATAAAAACACTCTGTACCATAGTGCCCATCGTAGATCTAACATAGTTTTTTTCATACATTTCAAGATACCTTTTTGTTTTTAAAGTGATTACACAAATAACTTTCTGAAAAAAAAACCTTGCGTTTAGGGCTCATATCTCCAAAATTTTCCCAACTAAGCAGTTTTTTTGCCTAAGTATGAAATTCGTAATAGATAGATGTTAAGTAATCAAAGGCGTAAAACACTGTCGGAATTTTCTTTTCGGCATATCGATATGTACGAGTATATTGACAATATTGTACTGTAAATTGATTACTGAACATGTATGTAATTATGACTTTCGTACTTCGTAGCGGCCTCCAATTTTAGATTTATCATTTTATTTCATGTTTTCAACAAAAAACTGCTAAACTGTCAAAATTTTGTGATAAGCCTCGTATCAAAACGTACGAGAACCTACAGACATCATGTCTAAATAACGATTGATTTCAACAGATTGACAAGGTAAATGAGAATGCTCCAAATATTATTTTGACATGGCACTAAAATTCCATATTATTTTTGACGCCGACTATACATCACCGAATGGCCCAGCGCACACGTATTTAAAGGCTGGGTACATAGCACCTTCGTTTAAACCTAACAAAGCGCAGCCAGACTACACTGCATTTACACAATGTTACTCCATTACACTCCGTACAAAGGCGGCCGTGTTGCACCAATAAAGAAATTAATCACTTACGTACAAATAGCCCGCTCGCGTGCGCCTTTTGCTAATCCACCCGACGAGGAATTCATAAGCCATGGAGTACTTACGTTATAGAGCTGTAATATTGGTAAATGAATTCCAAAATTTCTCAACATATAATTTTTTTCCAAACAAATCATCATGAGCCTTTGGCAGTCTAATTTTTTTTAAGTGTGTTTTAATTTCACAGCGTTAATCATGATGAGTCCAATATAAACCTTTACCTACGTAAGCCATTTGTCTAAGTGTAAATAAGTCTTTAAATTACCACTCAGAGCGCATAGTTACAAGTATATCAAGTATATCATCATGGTGCATCCCTTTTTAAGCTAAAAACCTTTTTTTTTTTTGTTATCGGTTCTTTAAACTGTGGTGTTGTTCCAAGGCAGCTCAGAGTTGTACTGTGACAACCCATGTTTTGCAATTCAAATAAGCAGCTGCACTTAGCGTGGATTTGAATTTTGTTCAAACAGACAACGTTCGGCAAGAGTTCATCAAAAACAACTTGACGTTTTGACATAGAGAAAAAATGGATACTCGACGTCTAACTCCTTAATCTTTTCGAGCTCTTGATAAGGTTGGGTAGGACAGGTCTCTTTTTAGCATGATTCAACGAAATAGTTTTCAACCAAATGTGTGACATTTCGGCTCTATTGGATGCTTGCTCGTTGCCATAAGCAAAGCAAAAGGGGCAAGGCGCAGGTAAACAAAAGAACGTGCTGACTCATCGACTTGTTTTCAGGAAGGTAGAAAAGAAATCACATGGGATTCGAAATAAACAAGAGGTTGACCCTCTTGCTGTTAAATTGATCTGTGTCAATAACATTGCAATGTTTTTTGTTACCTGATCAAACGAGATGTACCCGCGGAACATATTTTCCCTATACTTTTGCAATAGGCTAGTTTCCACTATGAAAGAAATAATATACAATAACTAATTTTCTATAAAATAATTCGTAATTTCAGATACCCTTTCATCAATATTTTTCTGCCGTTCATAAAATTTGATTTTCAATTGAAATTCAATCGATAAATAGTCACTTAGTCGCAATAACACACGTCAAAGTGTGTTGTTCCCATACAAACTCTACGGAGAAAAGCATTTTGACAGTTGATAAAAAGTACGTCAACGATTGGGATGATGACACCTATCTTAAATATTGTCAAGAACATGGTGTTTAAAAAAATAGCCCCTATGAAGTTAATACAACCAATATATTTCAAAAAAGCTGTAGAAACCAATTTTTAAACACACAAAACGCAATAAATATTCGGTCAATTGACTCCGATTTCTGACACATGACCGTGACGTCACAATAATTTATTACCATACGAAATCTATGGAGACAGACCGTTTTGACAGATAATAAAAAGTATGTCAACGATTGGTGGTGTCGTCTAGCCAATTGGTGGTGTCAACAGACTATCCTATTGTCGATTTTTTTTAAATATGTGTGTGGTTTGTAGTAGTTAAAAATTAAAATTAGTATTAAATCAAACCTAGGAGAATGTATTAGAGTATGCCTTGTATAGACGCAATGTGACGATGTTGTGAGACGCTTATAGAATCTTATGCGATGTCGCGCAACTTCGCCAACTCAAGCGTTGAAATCACGCAACTTTTATTCCAAATTGATAGGTATTATCATTCTCCTTTTCATACGACGCTACAACTTTGTTTTATGTATTGTGCATTATTTTACTTGTTTTTAATTTGAAAAAAAAAACTATTCTTACAGTGCAGTTTACAGCAACTAATGAAACTAGCTTTTACCTACGACTTCGTCCGCAATAGGTAGTTTTTTTTTGGAATGCGTTGTTTTCCCGCGATCAATAGTAAGTCATTTCTTTTCTTAAGTCTCAAACTATCTCCTTACCAAATTTCATTTAAATCTGTTAGAACTTTAGGCGTAATTGAATTTTCTTATGGGAATGCGTAATTTTTCCGCGGTAAAAAGTATCCTATGTCCTTTCTCGGATATCAAAATATCTCCATACCAAATACATGCAAATTGATTAAGTATTAAGTAACATAAAGACAGACAGAGTTACTTTCGCATTCATAATATTAGTATAGATATCGCCCTCATAAGCGCATAAGATGGCGAAGTGTGAATTTATATGTTGTCGTAAGTATGTACTGTACATAACTTTTTCTTTGATGAGACATTTTGTAGTTTTGTAGTTTGTAATGAACTACAAGTTAAATTACTTTTGACATAACACCTCCTAGTGATCTGCGTAAGTGTTTCATCTTCAGTATTTGAAAGAGGACGTTCGTGGAAGCTGTTATAATTTTGTTTTAATCTGTTACTTACCCATGTAAAAAGTTGAACAATTCATAATTCCAAATTGCGAGTTCAATTAACACAACAAAGAAGGGCTATTTATACTCGTATATGTTTTTAACAAATAAACTTTTTACCTTTTTAATAATAGTCCTCCTAGCCGGTTTCGACCACGGCGTCCAATCTCAACAGAGATCAGCCAACTGCGCAGGAGATATTATAGTGCACAAGTGTGAGCGCAATACACAGGTGCACTCATTGTTCCATCATTCTCAAAGTTCGGTGAGACGGCAATCCGACATGCCCGGAGATAGATCAGGCGCAGGACCAACGGCTTGTACACTATGTTGTAGTACCAAAATAGCTGTTTAGATAATATATGTACATAAAACCCTGCGTGCGATGCCAGGATGAACAGGCGCCATTTACTTTTTAAGTGATTTGTTTCTTACGAGTATCGATTCCATAAGATTTCGCACATCACTAGAATAAAGCAGGAATTCAAAATGTATTTGTAGAATGTATTTTGCTCTTTTCGCTTCGGTACGCTCATATTCCACCGTCTATTGTTTCCATACTAATTTTAATATTGCACTTTGTTAACTTGGAGCGATGTTATTTCATTGAAAACTTTGATAAAATATCAATACACTTTAGAAGATATAGGACGCAACACACAAAGTTCAGATGTAAAACTACAATGCTTACAATTTTTTAGGTTTAAACACATTTATTCTCATAAAGACATACATTAATATCACTCACATGAGAATATGAGTGAACGGAAGTAAACAAACCGGTTGTCATACATTGCATAGATACTTACTGTGGTACACACATAAATGCATAGAAAAACATCTGGCATTTTATTTTCTTAAAATGAACAACAACCCTTTTTGTACGGGTTCACTACTCCATTTCGAAATACGTTTCGTCGAATTATAATTCATGGATAACAACCAGTCGTTTATTTGTTTTAACCATGCGTTATATACCCGAAAGACGTTACATTGATAGTTAATTTCATTGAACGTCTTTTAGCATCGATGAATTGTAATTCGACGAAACGGATTACAAAATGGAGTAGTGAAACCTTTTTGTACACTTATTTCACTAAAACAGCAACATTGTAATCCTAACGAATTAGCGAAGCTCTTAAACATCTAGTGCACGCAACTAAATGAAATTTCAGTCACCTACGGCTTAGGAAGCCGTTGTCCGTAGATTTAGATGTAGCCATCTCTGTCACTCTTACAGGTTTTACCGTGCGAGCGAAAGCACTGGCTAGATCCGAAAATACGAACGTTATGGAACGTCTTCTACCCCTAGTACACAAACCATGTAATGGCTCGTAACCGTCTTGATGCCTAATCGAAATCAGTATAGCTTTACAAGCAGTAAACACACAACTTGCCATTTTATTTTGCACCTTTGTGTGATACATTATGGTTCAAATTGCAATGGGTTTCAGCCGTGGTGTAACTCACGCGACTAACTTCCGGGGCGTGATTTGTGAAGGTGAATGAATTAGCTGCAGAAAACCTTGTAAATTAGAACGATTTTGCAAAATCGCCCTTATTTTCAGCACATAAGAAGCAGTAGTTTTTAATTTGATGTGTTGGCGTGTGTACCTCGTCATTGAAGATAGTTACGGTGGTAAAAAATGTCTGCTTAAAAGGGTTCTCTATTTTTTTCATAAAATTTTAAATCATAATTTAACATGGCATACTGCTACTTGTCCTTATATTAGTTACGCATAATACTATTTTGCCATAAATTTTTAACCATATTTTTTTAAAGTCATAACTACTATAAGCATAATAATAATTGAGCATACTATCCCAACGCATAATTATCATTACGCATAATGACGTATAAGCATAATTATTCTAAGCATAACAATTATTATATGATTGTTCCAAGCCAATTTGCTATTTATTATGTCGAATGCTGCGTTGTCGGGTCACTGTTCTAACATAACCTAACCTAGTTTTCTGTCATCCAACTAGTATCCTGTCAAACAGTGATGATTCAAAATATAAGAATTCCATTTTCCATAGAAGTTGCCTTTAGAAATTGTAAATGTCCGGCAGCCACTTCAAATGCCTTCAGAAATTCGGCTATCGTTATTCACCCCCTTTGCTACACAAGGTAACCTAAGAAAAAAGTGAAATTTGTAATGCATGTTTCCTTTATGCTTCTTTATCATTATGCCAAATAATTATTAGACCAATAAACATTATACCTTACAACTTTATTACATATCACAGTTATGGATAAAACAATAGGATAAATAAATAATATTTATGCTTAATAAAACAGTATGCCAAAAAACAATTATGGCACTTAATTATTATGACAAAAAAAAAATACCTAACTCACTATGGCAAACTGAATTATGACAAAAAAAAATTAGGCGAAAAAAAGGGATACCGTTTAAAAGAGACTTGTTATTATAACACTAACTGGTTATCGGGTCTAAACGCGATCTATTTAAATGAGAATTAGATACTCACAGCTCGACGTTGATTGCACACAGCTGTGGTCACGAGCTGACTGTTACTATGTAACGGAATGAGAAATACATTAAATTACTATATGATTTTGTCGGTTTATCCTCCGATCCGAAATAAAACAAAACTTACGACATGAGCCAAGAAAATAGTAGGGGAGCTTCAACGGCTGGAAGGATTGTAATAGCCAAAAACCATCGTGATTAAAATTTAATTTGATACGACAGATAATTAAATTATCTTTCCAATAAAAAAAACCGCATTATAATCGGTCCGTCACTGCCACAGATAGACACACACAAACAGAATAGGGGTGAAATTAATAACGCTTCTTATTGTCGGAGGTTAAATATGAAAAGAAGGGTAAAACTAATTGAATTTATAACTTTACTTGACAGGAAACACACTGACCGTCACAAAAACCGCCCGTTTTAAAATATCGCTTCGATTCTAAAAATGCTAATGTTCTAGGTTACAATTTAGGTGGACGGATTTTTTTGATTGCCAGTTTACTTATTCGGAACTTTTTGATTGCCTCGTTGGTGTAGTGGCAAAGTTTCTGCCTTACATCCGAGAGGTCCTGGGTTCGAATCCCAGGTCGAGCAAAAATTGTTTCTGAGATTTTCTGTCATGAATTTCTCAAAAACAGCTTGGAGTCGGGAAGTTGGCGGTGCTACACCCCCGTGCCTCGGAAAGCACGTTAAGCCGTTGGTCCTGCGCCTGATGTCTCTACGGTCATGTCGGATTTCCGTCTCACCGAACTTTGAGAGTGATGGAACAGTGAGTGCACCTGTGTATTGCGCTCACAGTTGTGCACTAAAATATCTCCTGCGTAGTTGGCTGATCTCTGTTGAGATTGGCCGCTTGGTCGATATCGGCCAGGAGGACTTATATTATTCGGAACACAAAATAGATTTTCCTTTTTATTTTTCTAAAAGCTAGAACCCACATTAAACTAATTTTTACTCCTTTGAAACGGGCCGATCAAAATAATATTGTCTCAAAATACAATATTTTAACACTCGGGGTTTTTCCTTCAAAGATGGGATAAGACCCGTATAAAGAAACGACCCGAGGCCAAAGAAACTTTTGCACGTAAATATTTTCATTCTTTATAGGTACAAAGGATCTTTGGAATATTTATTCCGAGTTGAATCAAATAATTTTCTACAACAACGTGTAAAAGAGGCTAAGGTGTGGATTTTCGGATAAAGAGATTAATCGTTGTGGCCTTTACACGCTCCGATTTGTGGATTTTAGTTATTTTTTGTTTAGATCGTATTTTAACAGTGTTTTTAAATTAAAATGCTTTGCGGATTAGTCGTAATAACTTACAAGTAGCTGTTACAATAGTTTGATATTCTATGGGTCGGTTTTAGGTGGCGATTTAGATTTAAATGCACAATGCAGTCCGTTGCGTGCGCGTCTCGAGAGCTGTCGCGGCCGTTTTTTACGATAATGGCTGTGAATAATACGGTCAAATGTGCAAGTTGCAATGTTGTGATTTCTGAAGTTCTTGCTTTCATACGAAGCAGGCATGATGTGATGGATAACGAGAGCTTGATTCGAGTGTGCGTGTCTGCATTTTCCGAGGAGGAACTCGACGAAGCTAAAAAGTTGTTATTTAATTCGACGAAAACTAACCAGAAACTGATATCCAGACGAAAAGACAAAAAACATAAAGACATGGAAGATATGATTTCGGTTTTTAAATCTACAGATCCGGATCAATTACCTGTGTTTGTTGCATACAATCTTCATAAACTGCCACCTGTGAGCTTCGATCACGTAGATGTGTGCAAATTGTTAAAGGACATCATGGCTGTTCGTAGTGAATTAACAGAAATTAAAGAGAATTATGTAACGAAAAAGCAGCTTGAAATATCAATGCAAAAGGTAATGAATCCTTTGCCGAACCCGTTATTTAACACAAACGTTAATAAAAACAGAGGTGGAGGGTATTCAATGGACAGCGGGCCGTTTGGATTGTTGCCGTTACTGTCGGATGGTGATAAGACTATGGCTCATAATGACTCAGTGCAAAGTGTCGAGGAATGCGAGCCGAAGTATCGCTCTCTCGCTCGCCCCCCGGCGCACGAAGCACCGTGTGACGAAGACGGCTTAACTACGACACCTGTTAACACAACTGTGTTGGAAAGTAATGCAGTACATAATGGCACAGCGCATAAAAAGCTTACTATGGCGCAAACTGCAAAACAAGGTGTGTGGCCGATTGATAAGCCTGATAGTGAATGGAAACAGGTATATCGTAAACGACATAGAAATCGTTTTGATGGGAAAACAGGCACTGCTATTAGTAATAACTCTGGAAATTTTAAAGCTGCTGAAATTAATATTCCATTGTTTATTTCAAATGTAAACAAAGACACTACTGTAAAGGACATAGAAGAATACATCTTTAATAAGACACACCAAACCGTCAAGTTGGAGAAAATTTTAATGAGAACTGAAAAGCCATATAATGCTTTCAAATTATTTGTCTGTAAAAATAAATTAAATGTCTTTTTTGATGAGAAATTATGGCCAGAAGGAATAAGATTTAGGCGTTTCATTTATTTTAAGACGGGAAGAGAGAAGTGTGTTTCCCAGATGAATGATGTTACCACCCAACACTAGATGAGTCATAGGAATTCAGTATTTTCTTCATTCAACTGTAAGAATGTTGTTCGATCAGCTGATTGTGTGAGAAGACTGTGTGGCTTTTCGGACGTGATAGCCCTACAGGAGACTTGGCTTTTGCCACATGACATACCGTTCCTTGGAACTATTGATAAGGACTTTGCCTACACCGGAAAATCAGCTGTTGATACATCATTAGGGATTCTCAAAGGAAGACCTTTCGGCGGCGTTGCATTGTTGTGGCGGAAATCTACGTTCCCTGCGGTGTCAGTCGTGAGGTGTGAAAGTAATCGCCTAACCTGTGTTAAAATAGTACACAATAACAGCTCGTGTTTGGTATTCTCTGTGTACATGCCTACTGACTGTGCTGATAATCTTGTGGAATATACATTGTGTTTAAGTGAAGTGATCTCGATTGTCGAGGCTAGTGGTGTAGAAAGCGTTTTTGTGCTGGGGGATTTCAATGCTCATCCAGGAACCAGGTTCTCCAGTGAGTTACTTACTGTTTGTACTGAACAATTGTGGTCATGCGTTGATATGGAACTGTTACCTACTGACACTTACACTTTTATGAGCTCAGCTAATGGGGCTCTCAGGTGGTTAGACCACTGTGTCGTTACCAAGGCCGCCAGGTCACTAGTGGTTAAGGCTTCTGTCTTATACGGTGTTTATTCGTCAGACC
This sequence comes from Pyrausta despicata, assembly GCA_963921415.1. NCBI lineage: Eukaryota > Metazoa > Arthropoda > Insecta > Lepidoptera > Crambidae > Pyrausta > Pyrausta despicata. The sequence continues at coordinate 11,950,887 of OY992861.1, read as the reverse complement.
ATCTACCGTTGCTGATAGAGTGCAATATTGGATTAATTCGTTCTAAAAGTGTGCAGTCTGTTTCATGTGAGAGCAAAGTTATTTGGGGTGAGAGAGATGAGACACAAATTAATTTGTATCATAGTTATTGTAACAGTAAACTTCGTCTTTTAGATTTTCCTAGTGAATTTGGCAGTTGTGGGGAAGGGATATGCCATAAATCTGATCATAATATTCTGCTAGACATTATGTATGACAATATAATCTGTATTATTAAAGAAAGCGCTGAGCAATGTTTTGTAAACAAAAAGTACAGTAAAGTTAGTAAAAATGTACCAGGTTGGAATATGCATGTTCGCGATGCTCATAAGGAGGCTAGACTGCACTATCAGAATTGGCTTTTATATGGTAAGCCTAGATCGGGATTTCTCTATGATAATATGTGTAGTTCGAGAAAACTTTTTAAGGATAAACTTAAACTTTGTCAAGCTAATCAACAGCAAATAGCAATGGACAGAATAGCTCAGTATCACTCAAAAAATCAATTTAATAAATTTTGGAAAGCCACTAACAAATTAAATCATAGGTCTGAGCTCCCGGTGAGTGTGGCTGGCCTGCATAACCCAACTGAAATTGCAAATGCGTTTCAGAAGCATTTTTCTGTTAAGCCACAGGAGGTGCCTTTACTAGAGGCACATGAGATGAAAGGCATTGGAGCCGTCGGTGCCGGGACTCCTCCGATCACTTTCACTGCCAACCAGGTTAAAAATGTAATTCGGAAAATGATGAGAGGCAAGTCTCCCGGCCACGACGGCTTGAGCGTCGAGCACCTACGGTTTGCAGGTGTGCACCTCCCGCGTGTGCTGGCAATGTTCTTTAGTCTTTGTCTAGGCCACCGATACTTACCTGAGGCTCTAACCAGGACTGTAGTTGTGCCAGTTATAAAAAACAAAACGGGAGACGCCTCTGATATTTTAAACTATAGACCAATATCTCTAGCCACGATTGTGTCTAAAGTACTGGACAGTCTGCTTGATAAGATAATGAGTAGCCACATTAAAATTCATGATAATCAATTTGGATTTAGACCTAGCCACTCAACCGAAAGTGCTATCTTGTGTCTCAAGCAGACTGTTCATTACTATACGAATAGGAAAACGCCTATATTCGCATGTTTCCTTGACTTGTCAAAAGCCTTTGACCTTGTAAATTATGAAATCCTATGGCGTAAGCTAAAATGTGAAACTACAGTGCCTGTAGAAATCATAGAATTATATCAACATTGGTATAGTAGACAAAGAAACATAGTTAGATGGTCGGGAGCCTACTCTAATGTATACGGATTGAAGTGCGGGGTGAGGCAGGGGGGGCTGAGCTCCCCCCGTCTGTTTAACTTGTATGTAAACCAGCTGATAGATAGGCTCAACAGCACTGCCGTGGGATGTCACATCGACGGTGTCTGCACCAATAATATCAGCTACGCCGATGATATGGTGCTTTTGAGCCCATCTGTCAGTGGGATGAGGAAGCTCCTGGCGGTGTGTGAGTCCTATGTGGTGGCCCATGGACTTAGATATAACACCAGTAAGAGCGAATGGATGTTGTTCAAAGCAGGTTCCTTTAGTTACTCACGTCCCACCTGTCTATCTATGTGGTTCGGTTCTAAAACGTGTATCAAGCTTCAAATACCTGGGCCACTGGGTTACGGAGGACTCCTTGGACAACCTCGATATAGAGAGGGAGCGTAGGTCGCTGGCTGTGCGGTGCAACATGCTGGCTCGTAGGTTTGCCCACTGTACCAGGCCAGTGAAACTTACACTTTTCAAGGCATTTTGTCAGTATTTTTATACATGCAGCCTATGGGTAAGGTACACGCAGCGGGCATACAGTGATCTGCGCGTACAGTATAATAATGCTCTCAGGGTGCTGTTGGGGTTGCCATGGAGATGCAGCGCTTCGGGCATGTTTGTGGAGGCGAGAATTGATGGCTTTGCTGCTATTATGAGAAAGCGGTGCGCCTCTGCCATGACGCGTCTTCGTGGCACCTCCAACAATATCCTGAAGGTCTTTGTGGATCGGTGGGAGTCACCGCTCATTCAAAAGTGGGTGGTCTCTCACACGCATCTTTAATTTATTTCCATTTATCATTTGTTTGTTACTAACCTTAGTTATAAGTGACTTTATATACTAACATTATATGGGCTCTGCCTGAAATAAAATAAATTGATTGAATTGAATTGAATATAGAAAGTCGTACCTAGCAAAGTTTTAGATGTTGATAATATTGTAATCAAATTATATTAATTTCATGATAGCCATAATTACTACTATGTCATGATACTATTGGAGATATACGTAAAGATGCGTGTTTATTTCAAGACCCTGAAGATAATATACTTAAGGGTTGTCAAAAGCAAATATCGCCTAGTTAAAAGTAACGAACTCTGTTACTTCTCTCTCTCTCTCTCAGTGAATTGTGTTAATATTTACCGTTCTTTAGGTACACTTAAATTATGCAATGTAATAACATGTCTGACTGCAATCTGTAAGTGTACCTATATATAAATAAATAATAATAATAATTAGCTCTTGTATTTGATAACTTTCATGATCACGCACCATGTAAAAACCGCACACGAAGCGAGGTCACATCTGCGGTTAACCATTGGCTATTCGCTGGACCATTTTCGCTTCGCTTTATATTGCGCTAATTGCTCGAAAAATATTTCACAAACAAAATAATCTGTTTCAATAATGTACAGGTTAAGGCTTCATGAGGAATGAACAAGTGCTTGTTTTACATTTCATTTGTTATTTGTAAAAATTATATACATATTTGAATTATTTACTTTATTAATTGTTTATGCCTTTACACGCTCCGATTTGTGGAGTTTAGGTTTAAGTAGGTAACTTTGACAATGAGCCAGAAAAAAGCAGCCATAGTTGTAAAGTTGGTGACCTTGAGCCCAAAATAAATCTCGAATGAGCCAGGAAAAAGCAGCCATAGCACAGATTACTAAATAGTTACTGGCCATAGCTAATAAATAACCACCGTGATTTCGAATTAAAAAACGCTTTGAAATCGGTCCATCCGTTTGGGATCTACGATGCTACAGACAGAAAAAACACAAAAACACACACTCATGTATTCCCACGAACAGACATAGGGGTCAATATTCTTCCCCATCTTCTTCGGCGGGGATAAAAATGAATTGGTGTTTCGTGCAAATATCTGTTTTAAGAAACAAAAGATGCTTTGAACATAGTTTTGTGACTTCAAACCTCATTTCAAAAATTAAAAAATCTAATTAGCAGGCGCTCAGAGCCAGGCGTGGTTACTCCGTCAGTTGTTCAGTTCTCGTTTTTATAGATTTAGACATCCCTTATAATTTACACAAGATGCCAAGCCGTGACTGTGTATGTATTAAAAACCTATCTAAGATGAGCAGGACAACATTAACTTAATACGAAAATGCTTACCACGTTCTATATTCCACCTTACATTTAGAATAGGGCGAACCATTGCCATCTCGCCAATACCCCATGTATTGGCGAAATGGCGATGTTTCGTCGTACCGATAGCAAAACAAATTCCTATTCCTTGGGTTTCCCAACCATTTTCTGTAGACTTTAAACTGCTGAACATGCAGCGGCAATAAGTTTCATTTGTTTACGGTTGCTGGGTTGGGTTTGAATAACAAAAGAAGATGTAGTAAGCTCACACTTTATCCAGCACTAACATAGTTTAAGTTTAAAAATAAGATTGTGCCTCTTTGTCGCTCGTTGCGCGCTCTCACTTGAACTGCAAACCTTAAATGGAACGCCTCAGAGCGAGGTAACGCCGCATGTGTCATGTTTTTTGGTACGTGTACTCCATCGAATTATGAGACGTTGTCACGTCAAAAAATCGTAATCGAGTGGCCCAATTTTCTGTCCGATCCAATTAGAAAAAGTGTTTTTATAGTCTGGTAAGTTCGTGCGAGACTTCTGCTGGGGGTGACAAATGTTCAGGGGAGCAAGGATGAATAAGATCGCTTTCAATGTTGATATGACAGCACAGTTTCGACCGATATAAAACGTACGCGCCAATGAAAAAGCCTCCTTTTGCGTTTTACCGTAGTGGGTTAATCCTTTAACTGCCGATAGACTATATACAATAGAAACAAAACTCAAACTCAAACTCAAACGTTTATTTGCCAAGAACACAGTAAGTAAAGATTACATTTTAAAGTCATTAGCGCATGTGTTCAATCTGCTCGCAGACGTGCAAAAATTCAGTTAGGAAATTAACAATACAAATTAAATTACAATATATTAATGTCAATTAAATTACATAAGTATAATTATATTGTTGAATGAAATATTAAATTATATTTAAATTAAAGATTATTATGTTGTCGCCAATTAAAATATTCATTATAACTATAAAAACATTTGTCCAAAAGCCAGTTGGTCAATCTTCTCTTAAATATTGGCCCTTGAAGTGATTTTATCTCTTCCGGTAGCAAGTTATACAATACAATACTCTTATTATATGCATTTCTTTTATATATGTCCTTGCGACAGGGAGGTTGATGCATTAGGTTTATGTATTGCTGCCTTAATTGCCTGCCCGCGACTTCTATTCGTGTTTTGTAATAGCTTGGAAATGACCTTACAAATAGACAAGCTTCTCTGATGTAAATGCAAGGAAGTGGAAGCAAATTAAGCTGTTTAAAGAGGGGTCTGCAGCTGTCCAGATACCAGACGTTACACAGAGCGCGAATGCATCTTTTTTGTATTTTAAAGGCTCTGTCTATATCTACTGAATTGCCCCACAAAACTATGCCATAACTCAGCACTGATGTCACGTATCCGTGGTATGCCGTGAGTGCAGCCTCAGTCGATACCGTTTGTCGCAATTTTTTTATAGCAAAAGCAAATCGCTCTAGCTTTTTACATATAACGTCAATGTGTTTTTTCCAATTAAGATGTGTGTCAATATATAGTCCTAAGAATTTAAAATTATCTACCGCGTCAATTTTTTCGCCATTATATTCAATTTTTAATGATTGTTTTTGAGTATTATATGACCGAAATTGCATGACTACAGTTTTACTGATATTTATACTCAGGTCATTAGCACTCAACCAGCCTATAATATTTTCTAGAGCCCTATTTGCGATTGAGTCCATCGGATTATTTTTATTTCCCTTTATTACGATCGTCGTATCATCTGCAAATAGTACACATTTTTGTGTTGTAGCTTTCGGAAGGTCATTTATATATAATAAAAACAGCAATGGTCCTAGAATGCTGCCTTGGGGAACCCCTGATTTCTTTATTAATAGTTTTGACCTATATGATTCCTTGACTAAGTTATTTCTGACTTTCGTAATTTTTGTTAGCTCTGTGCATTGTTTCCTGTTTCTGAGGTAGCTTTCAATCCAGTTATAAGCTTTTCCCCTTATACCATACGATTCCAGCTTGCTTAAGAGCTTATCATGATTCACGAAATCAAATGCACTACTCATGTCAAGGAATACTGCCATAACTGGTATATTGTCGTTTATACATTCCGTGACGTATTTTACCAAGTCGAAGCAAGCTAAGGTGGTCGAACTTCCCTTACGAAAACCATACTGTTGAGGTTGCAGTATGTTACAAGCAGTTACAAAGCTATTTAGTCTGTCAAGCATGGCCTTCTCAAATACTTTAGATAATACGGAGCCAAGGGTGATTGGCCTGTAATTACCTAAATCCCTCTTATCGCCCTTCTTATAAATTGGCCTAATTATTGAGAACTTCAAATCCTCCGGGAAGTAACCCTCAGAAAAAGAGAGGTTAATTATATGTGCAATGGGTTGGCTTACGTATTTCGCACACGCTTTTAGTACTTTTGTAATTATGCTATCATATCCACCCGATTTACTATTATTTAGGGAACTAATAATTTTGTATGTCTGACTTTCGTCAATTGGTGTCAGGTAGATTGTTTGAGAATTGCTAGTTAAATAATTTGGGATCTTGTTATTACTAGGCCTATTTTGGCCAGTCAAATTAATAAAATAATTGTTAAATAAATTGCAAATGTCAATAGAGTTTGTGTATGTCTTATTGTTAAAATCAATCTTGTCAATATCATTACTATAAACTGAATCAGAAGTAGTTTTTGAAATAGTGTCCCAAGTGGCTTTACTTTTATTGTTACTGTTACTAATAAACCTGTTATTACTGATTCTTTGAGCATTTCTCAAACATTTTCTAAATAATATTGTTTGGGGATCACCAGTGACCACCATGGCGCACAATGTGTTAAAAACTGAGCGTTAATAATCGACGCATTTTCACCATGCCCTTAACCTAAGTAAATTAACTCACGCGACTTAGAATAAATCGCACCTACCAACGTCTGTTACTCATTAGTATGGTCCCTCTACAAACTATTCATGCAACGCAAGAAAACTTTATAAACATAAATTGTAACGCAAACGAACCTACCGTACCTCACTCGGCTGTTTTGGGGGATGAAACTTTTGCGTTAAGATTTAAAGAATACTTAGGTGCTGAATTTAAAGTGTAACGAAGAAAATTGTATCTTAAATAAGACGAGTTGTGTGGTCTGTTTTTGTTTACGAATACCCATTTCTATTTCTAAGGCAATGTTAGTAGATAGTTTAAAATTCGAAATATTACGTCAAATCCTTAAAATAACAACAAGAAACACTTTTCTGAAGCTTTATTTATTTGTTCCAGATGCGTGAAACACATCGCAGTAAGATCAAAACAATAAGTGAAAGTGACACAAGTGATGTAGTGTAGTAGTGTGTTGAAAAGTGATTCAAGTATGAAAATGTTGAGAAAGCTGTTATGGACAGTACTCCAGGGGTTCATCCTTCTTCCCACAATAGCAATGAAAGGTAAGAGTTAAGTTTTAATGTCGCCTTAAGTTTGTTCATCATCTTTGTACGGTTACATACCTATACATCATACAAAAATACATTATACAGATTTGAAAATGCGACTGTTAATAATTTGGTTAGCCGTTGAAGCTCACCAGATAATTTACTGGTTTAAGACGGAGGTGTTTTTTTTCTTGAAAATTGGCTCAAGAGAGATCGGAGATTGGCGCCTGAGAGATCAGGCGCAGGACCAACGGCTTAATGTGCTTTCCGAGGCACGGGGGTGTAACACCGCCAACTTCCTGACTCCGAGCTGTTTTTTTTTGAGAAATTCATGACAGAAAACCTCAGAAACAATTTTGGCTCGACCTGGGATTTGAACCCAGGACCTCTCGGATGTAAGGCAGAAACTTTGCTACTACACCGACGGGTCTTCTTTGTATCGGAACCTGGTACCTACGAGTATATCGATATAATTAAATGTGATCGATCGCATTACAATATCCTATTAACAAACGCACTCCAATGAAAGACGAACGGTAAATCTACAGTTTTAATTATTATAAACCATTACACAAAAATAAGTTATTGAAAAATAACCGCATCACACCGTTCACAATCCGCCACTGTGTTTTTTTTTTCTTGATTCCTTGAGCAATAGACAAAATTGTAGTTCAGTGCTGCCACTATTTTTTTTTAAATTTATTTATTGCAACAATTAAAACTTAGTCTAATTTACAAAGATTCCTACTCCTAAAAAACCTTAAGTGGGTTTATCTCGGAGTAGGCGAGTTCGGGCTTAAATGTATAAAATATTTATTTAAAAGGGTTTTACATTCTTTGTATTTCGCGTTACAAATATTTTCGAGAAGCGATTTCGGCAGAGTATTTAATATTTTAGGCAAAAGGTATTCCATTTTCCTCGTTCCGTACAAGTTATTATATCGCGGTAGCACATACATAGGTAAGTAATCTAGTCGGCGTAATTTGTTATTGCGTGTATTTTTACATAAATTAGCAATTTTACAGTGTTCCTCGCATATGACAGACATACGAAACCTATCGAAAACGTTCATTACTTTACAATGGTATTACATCGATACAATTAAAAGTATTTGTATAAAACAGTTTTAAAATGAACAAATTAAATCTGAAAAAGAATAAAATATTCTTTTAAATTAAATTGATAATGCTAACCTTTTTAAAAATACAATGTAGTTAAATCATACAGGGTGAATGTTGAACGACATTAAGTCGCATAGATACAAAATCAAATGGACGTTCGGCTTTGGATCCTGGCCAAAAGAGCGCCCTCGTCCCAATTCTGAGGGATGAACCGAGTAAAATGTCATGTTACATTGTTTTCAGACACACGCCCTCTATTTTGTGGAAAGTTACCCGTTTATTAAGTACTTGGTGATCTAAGAAAAACTATAGTACGCAACAACTGTTTCCTAACTAATAAGAGACGACCGTTTGGTGCAGTGGTCCACATGTCGGACTTCTAAAACCACGGGTCGCGGATTCGATCCCCGCACAGTAGAAGCATATGTGTGCATGTATATATATATATATATATATATATATATATATATATATATATATATATATATATATATATATATATATATTACTGTAACGTATAGGTATGGAAAGCTTGGAAGGTCCATGTTTGAAAAACTGTTACTATCGGACCACCAGATGTACCGCGGTATACCATCCGTACCGTGTCGATGATCCTCTGATACGAACCAAGCTCTTCTAATTGACATTCCTGATGCGCACTGCAAAAGAGTGTAACTCACTACCGGCGTCAGCGTTTCCCTGCAATTACAACCTTGGAATTTTCAGAGCTAGAGTGAACAGGCATCTTATAGCTCGCTCCATCGTAGACTCAGTCTTTGCCTCGTTGGGCATAGTCTTGGGTCAAAAGCAATTCTATCTCAACATAGAAGTACTTAAGCTACTTACCACGGAGTCAGATCAATGTATGTTATGTTCTTGTATATATATTTTTTATTTATATTGGAGCAATCCTCATTTAAATTTTTTTTGTTCTTAAAGTACAGACCTATGTAAAAACTACACAACCCATAAAGTAGGATTTAAAAAGCACCCGCGTACCACGAAGATTAATGAACCCGGCCGAAAAACTTACGAATGCGACTTCCGCAGTTTTACCAACTCGAACGTTTTTCTTCGTGTCACGTTTGAGCGGAAACTACGTTCGATGTTAATGTGCTTAGTTTTACAGTCAGCGTGAATACGCGGGAAAAGTATGTACTCCATGTGGGGCGATATGGCAGTAATCAGTAAGCGAGTGCTTCATTTGATGATTTGAAAATTAAAAAGTGATATTTTATCTCAATTAAACAATCCAGTATAATTGTTTGTTATAAGTATTACGATGAAGTGCATGTAGGTACCTACTTTCATTTTCCATTCGTCAATGAAGGAATGTTATGTAACATATTCATATATAAGTCGTTAAAATATCCGCATGCTGCAATTCTTTCTCAATAACAAGAGGAAAATGACTCCTTGACATTGTCCTTGAAAGTCTGATTACCAATATTCAAACTTTAAACTGTCAGACTAAACCAAAGATACGTACAATATATTCGGTTTTACTGCTTAATTAATTCGATCTCTACATCTTGATATTTAGCTTCTTTAGACTTAAGTTACACAGCTCCTTAAGCCTATTCCTTGCCTACATACCCCTGTTTTCTTGAAGATAATTTCTACTGACACTTTAGAAAATTGTATGTAGTAGCTCTGAGCACATGCTTAACTTTAGATTGATTAAGTAAATTTTAACTCAATGGCTACGAGAACTGGTCGTTTAACCTACGAGAGCATAGAGGATCCATTAGAGGAAACCAACATCTCCACTAGCAGCTAGCGCTAGTGTTATGATTGTTTCTAGAATTAAAAAAAGTTTTTTTTAAAATGCCTGAACATATAATGTTAGTTTATATGCTTGATGGCAATTTTTAAAATCTAATGTTATGAAACTAAGGGTGCATTAACTCACAGTGACATTAAAAAATTACTATATATTTGACCAATATGAAAAAAGTGAATAAAAGTTATAACTGTACTTTTGTACATAACGATATAACATTATTGTTAATTTATTTAGCAACTAGCGGACCTGGTAGACGTCGTTCTGCCCGCTGTTTTCGCCATTTTTTTTTAAATAATTTCTTACTGTTTAATTCCTTCACCTTCTACAAATAATTCAAAACGAAAATTAGCAAAATTGGTACAGCCGTTTTAGAGTTTTAGTGAGCCTATCAAGAGAAGGTATAGAAACCTAACCTTTAAATGATTGAAAAAAATGCAGCAAAAACTTCTAATAAAAAAGCAGTAGGTGTTGTTGCCAGACACCCAATCATACATCCAATGTTATTCAACCCCACCCTAACACAGCAATTATGTGCAGCAAAAAGCAAAAATATAGCTAAAGCAAATGAACTTAATTACAGTTCATGAATAAACATGAAAGTGTAAAGTTAACTGCAGAAGTTTTAAAATGGCGCGATCAAAAGTATGCTTTATTGTACGGAATTTGCTTCAATAACAATAATACTTCTTTTACTGCAAATCTTTATTGTTATGGTGGTTAATAGGTTTTTTTAAGTATCAATAACGGCGATATAATATTGTTGGAGGTATATCATAATGTCGCATATAGAACGTGGAATGGAATGCATGGAAACAGGCGAAAGAGACGTATTAGGTTAGTGTACAAGTTAGCTGTTAGGCTACATGAAGACAGCAGACAACATGCAATCGGAACCATTCTGGTTTCTATGACGTCTTTTTATGAAGCACGTCGCTTACTTAGTGCCGCAAACTCGCTAGTTAAGGTGGATTTTTCATAGAAATACACACAAAGAGCCCGCCACCAAGTTACCTTTAAGAAGAGCAGAGTATTTAAGTTTGGAAATAGAACGTCAAACATTTTTGTTGTAATTAATCGCTGAAGCTGAAAAACTGTCCCTCCTTTTTCTCTTCATGTTAACTGGGTTCATCAGTGTGTGACACACAATGTCAGTGCAGTCACAAATTTAAAGTGACTGCGTATTACTTTAGCCCGGGGGTGGGAGGAGGGACCCGTTTATGACACCGTTTACCAGATGACGTATATAATAGGCTTGTTTCCACTATGAAATAAATATTCAAAAACTGATTTTCTCTAAAATAATTCATAAGTTCAGATGCCTTTACACTAATATTTTTCTGCAGTTCGTATTATTTGATGTTTAATTGGAATTCAAATGATAATTAGTCACTCAGTCGGCATTGCACGCGATGACGTCAAAGTGTGTTATTCCCATACAAGCTCTATGAAGAAAAGCGTTTTGACAGTTGATAAAAAGTACGTCAACGATTGGTGGTGTCAACTACCGTATTTTACGTCATAGCTAACAAAATGAAATTGTTTGAGTTTCAAGCTTTTTTTTTTAATTCAAAGTTATCCCCCGGCCTAAAGTAATATGAAGATTGAAATTGCAATCAAATGAATTGTTCTGCAAACGAACACTGATTTACGTGTTCGAAGCGAACATTACCTTTCAAATGAGAAACATCGCCTATTTTATTGGAACAACAATTTTACTTAAATACTCATTTTAATTGAGTCCGTTCGCTTTGGCCGGGACATTTAAATGGATTCGTGTTATTATAGTGCTAAGTACAACGTTGTTAAGGTAATTTGGATGATTAAGCAATAAAATTAATGAATCATTAATGTTTTTGCTAATTTACGTTGTTAAAAACGACTGATGACTGATAAAATTGTGATGCTTTTGAAATGTGTTTGTGGATTAAGCAAAGCGTTAATGGTTTTTTTCTTAGGCGACTTTGTAATCATAGCCTAGGCTAAAGCCCTCGGGCGGCTTAATAACATCTGATAGTAATGTAGGGGGGTGTTTGTAAGGTAAACGCTTACCTTTCAAACATTCCCCCACCAATCCGCACAGAGCCCGCGTGGTGGAGTATGGCTCATTATACCACCTCATAGTTGAAGTTAGGCCTGTGCCCAGCAGTGGGACGTTTATATAGGTTTATATAGGTTGACGATGATGAGTAGTCTTATAGAAATTAAAACAGATAAAACATAATCGGATTGCCACAGGTGGCGGTGGCGGGTAATTTATGTTAAAATATAGTAACTTAGTCAAATATAAGTTATTTTAGGGATTTCTGCATTCCATCATTCGTCATTTGGGTAAAATTCATGGCTTGTCAAAAATAAAAACATTTAAGTTGTAACCTTTAAAACGATAGGTACTGCAGGATGAAAACGATGTTTATGATTAAGGTAATGGATTTCCGAATGTGTATACATATAGTTTCTGAAGTAAGAAACATATAATGCAATTTCAGCTCATAAAATTATTTAATTGAATAAGATTTTAAATAATGCTGTGAAAGTAAAGAATTATTACAAATAAGTCGTAGTCAAGCCCATTTTACGTGATAATTCTTTTTTGTCTTATAATTCGATGGAGCCGGCTGCACGCACCAAAAAGCATGACGCATGCGGCGTTACCTTGCTCAGAGGCGTACCATTCAAGACTTGAAGTGCAAGCGAGAGCTCGGCACGAGCAACAAAGAGGCTACGTGACAAAGACGTTGTCACGTTCAACTATCGTCAGTAAACCGACTTTACAGACAACCAATTTTTGTCTATGTGTATAGTATAATCAAATCTAACACGCTTTAATATGAGATGCGTATTACCTAAACACATAGCCCAAAACTGTACTAGAGATTGTTACAAGTCGATGGCAGACGGCCAAACTTGCCGGCTGCTCCGCATCATATTTATTGTGTCACATATATTACCATGTGTGGGTGCTAATTGGGATTAGTAATCTTAAAATGAAATACGGTATAAAATGAAACTAAATGAAAAATATAATGAAGATTGTAAATGCATTGAAGCTTCATTGTAGATTTGTATAAGAAAACAAAGATGTTCGCCTCTGTAGTATTAGTACGGAATATATATTTTTTTAAATGTTAAGCCTACTTTTTTAATAACCATTATAGTCCCACTGCGTGGCGAAAACCTTATCTTGCTTGAAAACTGTGATGTTTAAGTCCGTCGTGCACTTACATCGATATAAAAAAAAAACTTTTACAAACAGAACTGATTTTTAAATCATCGTTATTATTTTATCATAATATTAGATTTGTATGTACTTAGTGAATAAACTGATATTCAAAGGTCGTAAACTCACTGCACTTTGATTATTCTGAAACTAAAACACAAACAGCAAACCTTCCAAATCCCAAACAAAATCGCGGGTTTTACATTTCCACAAAACACTAACGTCGTCTCGTTCAGACTTAATTTGCGAAATGAAAAAGTCGCCGTTTCCTCTCGTTTCTAATCTCGAGAAAATCTGCTTAAAATAAATTAGAAACGAACACGCTCCACGGAAAACTTTGTTTTAATTTCCTGCACGAAAAAATGTAAAAAGACCGAAACGACTTTAATTAATTAGTAGGATTTAGTAAATGCGCGATCGAGTTGTTTAATTAATGCTTTGCTGCTTATAGGTTTTGCTTATGTGAGTAATTACTTAGGTTTTAGTGCTTTAGTTTTATTTTATGTTTGTGGTTATAACTTTTCGATTGTTGACTTAGTGGTCAAATTATTATGAACATCATTTAAGCTTATGTTTAGGTCCAACCGATAGGTTAAATAAAATAGTGGACTGTAATTTAAAGGTGCTGTAATTAGCCCTCAAATATACAATATATAAAATATCTTGGATCAAACTTAAACGCGACAAAAGTGTAGGAGGTCAGAGTGCTTGTAGGCGAATGTGAAGCGAACGTTCGGCTCGGCCACGAACTGGTCGGGCGCGATCGTGCAGGCTCGGGTAACCTCGATGTTCATCGCCCCCGAAGATGCCAACGATGTTGCGCCATGCCCCAACACTTAAGTTTGAATTTGTTTGTAGATTTACAGATTGTTTTATTGGTATGTTCTACCAATGGTTATTTTCACGTAAACAAATCTAGCAGCTACGAAATAAATATAATTGAACCGCAGAAAATCTCAATTCTTATTTGACGTTTGATATGAAACTTTTGTTCTTTTTTTGAAAAGAAAAATTCTAATTCGATTCCTCCTGGCGCGAATACCGAAATACCGAATTAAATTGGTTAGCAAGCCAAAGTTCTGAATTGTTCTCCAAGTACAGGAACTTCGAACTGTGTCTCAGTTCATTTGGCTAAATGAGCTCCGAGTTTCTGTGTGAGTTTGAGTTCTACAGGTTCATGTTAAGGTTGAATATTGATGCGGATTTAAGACAAGATTGGGAGTTGGGACGTACCTAATAATGTTTGTACCTGATCGAGTGATGTTGGCAAACAGGTCGAAGTGTAAGCTTCGCTTCAAAGATAATGTTTGTGTTGGGGGATCCTTAAGCTTGCATGAGACAAAAACTACATTTGCCACCACTAAGTTGGTTTTGCGCTTGCTATGAATTTGGTAAATACTGCATTTCAAACATTATCCGTAAACAGTATCCCAAAATGCATTTTCTGTAGCATTTAAATTTTGCGTAAATTTTTGGGAACCCCTTTACATAGTGGTGGCGACTATTCGTTGTAAATATTATTCATCCTCATTTGTCGTTACTGAAAAAATCATATCTGGTATCCTTAACTCTTAATTCCCTTGCATTTATGTAATTTTTCCAAACACTGTTAAGCTGGCGTTCCGATCCATGCGACCGCGAGACCGCAACTCGTGACGTCACGTCATATTGAAGGCTAGCTTCAAAAACTCATTCGCTACAAAATTAATCAAATTACATACAATATACGCGCTTGCTATGAATATAGTAAATACTACATTACTAGCATGAGAGCTAGTAGAATTCGAGCGATGATGTAAAGTCATTTGGTCACAGGCACCACGGCAGTCGCACACTAATTTACACTATATAGACCGGTGTGCCAAACCCTGAGCCATACATCAAAGCATTTACAATCTCTTACGTAAGGCAATCTTATGAAAAACACAGGAAAAAATATCTTTTTTTTTGCTTTTTGCATGACGCCACTAGTTGGGAATTTTGAAATGTGGTTTTTTATGCTAACCCCCTGGCGGATAGTTAGAACCTGCTATCTAGGAATTAATATTATACTGCTTAATAGCCTTTTGGCGGTCGAAATTAATAATACATATTATATAGTTTTAGTTCAACTTATCTAAAATTAAATCAAATTCCTGGATGGTTATGCAATAAATATTCCGATATTCCGAATTAACTGAAAACAGACCAGTTTTACACGGGTTTCGGATTTATACGAAATTGTGGCAAACGCAGGCTTGATTTAAAACATCTAAAATATTGCATAGTAAGCGTTATCGAGTTAGGAATTGCAAATCGGCATCAACAGTTTGTAGCATCAATTTGTTTATCATATTCCAAATTCCGTGTATGGATTTTTTTTTGTAATTTATTCCTGTGCTGTAACAAAATCACGTGTTTTCTGTGATGTTAGAATGTTATAACAGCTTTATTGGAATTACTACAAAAAATGGTGAAAGATGACGAAAGACATTCATTTCATCGAATGCTAAAAGACTTTCGATGAAATGAACCATCGATGTAACGTCTTTCGGGTATATAACGCATCGTTCAAACAAATAATCGACTTGTTGTCATCGATGAATTGTAATTCGACGAATCGTATTTCTAAATAAGGTAGTGAACCCCTAGGTAAATACTAATATAAATAATAGTAATAATACTACAGCATCTTATACACTTGTGATCTCTTTTGCCGATTTATAACAAAATTAACAATTTTGCTGTGATATCGTCGGTACATGTATACGCTTACCGATGTAGTCCCATAAAGTCATACAATGAGTTTTGTATCACTACGGATGCATGCGTTCGTAGCGCTACGGACTACGAAATGCGTAGCAAACATTTTCGTAGCATTGGTAGTTGCTACGGCGACGATGTAAGATTTAATTATTTTATTATTATATATTTTATTTCTACATTTTTCATTGTCACGCTTAAAATAAACAGGATAGGATACTAAGATAGTATGAGTATAAGGGACGATAAGAATTTAAAAAAAAAAACCGGCCAAGTGCGTGTCGGACCACGCATAAAGTAGGGTTCCGTAGTCAATTTTTGAAGTGAAAACTTCTTTAGCGGCGTTGAGCACTTTTGTGGCATGGGTAGAAACTGTGAAACTCGCGTCAGGTCACGTGATGCTGATCGAAAAACCGTAAGACGGTTCAAATAAATCAAAAATGCACAACGTTAATAATCAAGTTTTCACTTCTGCCGGCACTCCCGGAGTGCAACCCGTGTTTTTTTTTTTTAGAGATTTGAAATTTATAGGTCCAAGTCTTTAGAAATTACAGGGGGGGGGGGCACCATGTAAACGACTTTGGCTATAACTTGCAAATGGTAAAGCTGATAAAAAAGTGTTGTATGGAAACCCTATCTTCTTTTCATAGTCCTTTTAAACGATACCCGACAAAAGGGGGTACACTCAAAAAATAATTTACCCCCCCCCTTTACATGTATAGGGAAGTACCCTTAAAGGGGTAATATAAATTTTTCGTATCTTTAAAAATGAGATCTATATGTAAAGTATCCTTGAACCAAGTTGCAAATCAGTCCATAAACGTAGAAGATATTCTGCTGTGACAGTCTAGGACGGACTGAACGATCTTATTAGGGTTCCTTGTCGGACTACGGAACCCTAAAAATGAACGGCAACAATTTTATTTTAAATTTTGGGCTAGAATTAATCTTAATGTGTTTTGGGAAATGAATAAATCCATAGAGTATTTATTAGTACTCTTAACTTAAAAATGTTTAATAAAAAAAGAAAATTGTTTTTGAAACCAAAAAACATTCCAAAAACAGGTAACTTAAAGTTTCAAAAGTGAAACGTTATTTCATGGTTCCGTTTATTTATTTATTTTTTTGCTGTTTCGAACGTTAGAAAATAATTATCAAACTCATGGCTGACGCTAAAATAAATAAGCAGAATTAGGTCATGACACTCAGTGAATTTAAAACGCAAATGCAAACTGCATGCTAACAAAACCATTATTTAAAACAGACAGTGCTATATTTGATTACGATACTCTAATTAACCTTTGACATTGGTTCAGTCGGATAATGAACATAAATAAAATCAGCCTGCGATAATCGTATGCAAAATTTGAAACAGAGAGGAGCTTACGCTGAGAACTCAACAGGTCGATAGATGTTTTAAATATAGCTGTCTCTGTCTCTGATGCACACATGTAGGGAAAAGTAAAGAATATGGGTTTAGTCCAACACATTTATTCGTTATACAATTGAAGAAGAAAGTCGGGCAGGGGGTTTAGATTAAATCTTTATATTTATGTAAAAACTTTAATGCGCTTTAAAACGTACCGGCAAAAAATTTGGACTGTATTTCAACCCAGTTTGGGCCAGTAAGAATATGAAATTATTTATATGACACATTAAATTAAAATCATAACAAAAACAATTAATAAAGATGGTAACGATTATTGGTAATAAACGACTAGTGTTAAAGCGGTCCTCGCTCAATATACGTCCTGATAGCAGTGACGTACGAATAAAAAGATTTTGTATCTGCCACGGAGTATTTCCTACTTTAAACATATTGCACGTAGCCTAGTTGCCGATAAAAATAGAATAAAATGGTTTTCGTGGTAGGCCTCTAGTTACACGTATAAATTTACGCTATTTTGGGACAGCAAAATAGCTTGTGATTGCCTGATTGTGCCCACTTTATCATTCCGGTGGTCATAACATGATTCAATTGCTTTCCTGCTAAATGCATGCTGCAGTTAACCCATGAAAAGCATAGTAGGCAGATGAAATCGAATAGTTTAGCGTATTTTTTAATTGAACTGGAAAAATATTATTTCATGAACCTGTTTTAGTATGCACCAGAAACGTATTTCACTTGATATAATATAGTGGTTATGAGTAGGCCTAGTAGTAGATACATTTAGGCTGTATTTATAATGTTTTACACTGCTATTTTTTAAGTACATGTTTGATACTCATGTCGATTAATCGAAGTACACTTAAAGTAACGTTACCTTCATTATTACTTTGCACATGTAGTTCTTTAAAGTCATAAATGTAAAAAAAAAACGATCCTTAAGCACTCAATAGTTTTGTATAAAAGGAAACCTCTGGCATGGTTTACTCACTTTTAGATTTCTTGACATTTATGACTTTAAAGAACTAGGTGTGCGACTTATTGTTAGTGTAAATAAATTTGTTTATTTATTTTACGGATTATAAACAAACATGTTACATTAGATGACTTAAACATAAACTTATGTAATATAAATATATTATAAAACCTCGGATAAAACATATGCAACTGACACTAACCGATGTTCCGCATAAAAACTTCACGACTTCCTGCCAGACCACTATTTAAACTGCTACCATAAATTCTCCCCTCTCTTAAGCCCTCAAATGTATAATAGTTGGGACGCATAATTAAATACCCAATGTTTCCGGCAAAAGCGCGAACGGAGTGTGTTTAATAGTGTTTCAGTTCTCAAATTAGCATAGTTGAATTTTGATTAGCAGTAAAACAGAGTTCAACTTTTGGCTGCTCAGCCCCATTAAGTATACGTTAATGAGGCATTAATGGACAGACCCCGCCTATTGTTTGTAACGTAGAGCCTGTAAATTTTACTAGTGTTTCAATTTTGGTATGTTGTGTAGTATGTATGGAATGAGCAAGTGAAGTGCACTAGTTATGAATGGGACAGCAGGAAATGTTGCTACATTAACATTAAACGTAAAATATTACCCTGTTTTAAACAGTTCATGTAAAAAAATAGATGATTTGGCGTCTAAAAACATTGTTTTTAGGTTTAAAGAGTACCATGGTCTTTTGTTTTAATTACTTATGAATACGTTTTATGACACACTTAATTTTAAATTAGATTTGTAGGTCAGCTGTATAAAAAACTAGGGACTAAATGGTAGGGTAGTTGGCTCTAAGAATTTTGTAAAGAAAAGGTTCATAATTATAATAAAGTTCTTTAAATAAAATAATCAAAGTCACATGAACTAAATGTGCTTAGAAGGTGCTTGATCATGATCCCTGTTCACATTTGTGACATTCTGAACATGCTCCAAAAAGGTTATTAAAATCATAAATAAACATACAAAATATCAAAGACATGGAACCATAACGTTCTAATTACGGACCCACCTCAGTACGCCCAGGCTTGTGATCAGACCGTTTACCTCTTTTATGATATTTGCGACAACACATTTTTCTAGTGATGCGACTCAAATATCGATTGTGATTTCAAATACGTCAAATATCGATACGTTTATTAATTATTGCATGTTTCCTTTTTTTCACATAAATTAATAAACGCCCATTTTGTCAAGGGACAATAAATATTTCTGATTCTGATTATTATAGGGTTTTTGAGTGTACCAGTTTTGTACTGGGTTGTGTGATTTCAATTATATTGAGTGGAACTTGTAACAATTTTTAATAGACACTAATAAATCATTATCATTATTGATCTACTTATTTTCATCTTTGTTGTACATATTAGATGTCGAATGACCGTTAAAAACTTATTCTTATAAGAAACATATTAATTTATTGACCCACACTGTATGTATTGCAAGGTTTTGTAGTTTGCGATATTTTCGTATATGTGCTTCCAAATTATCACGGTATATTGGTATCATTTAAAAGTCTTATATAACGAAATGTTTCCTACTGTGACTGAATGAATTACAAAATACGGTTTTAGTTTAGATAAGTACTCTTATCTTTTCTAATAAATAAAAATGAATTGCTATTCGTTAGTGTCGCTAAAACTTGAGAACGATTGAACCGATTTGAATAATTTTGGTCTTAAAATATTCGTGAAAGTCCAGGGAAGGTTTAAAAGATCAGAAAATTTGAAAAAGCAAGTTCCCTTGTCTTATATATAAAAATGAATTGCAGGTCGTTAGTCTAGCTAAAACTCGAGAACGTTCTCGAAATATCTCGAAATATTCGTGGAAGTTCAGGGAAGGTTTCAATGTTGACAAAAAAAACAGCGGGTGCGACGACGTTTGCTTGGTCCGCTAGTAAAAAAGGGGAAATTAACAACGAGTACTTCTTCAATTAAAAAAGAATGGGTTGCATGTAAATCAAGTTGTATTGATATATTTACTAACAACCAAAAAAAAACTTGCATACGTTAATGCAAATCGGAAATCAGTGACGCCCATCCCTACCTCGGGTTGAATTTAATAAATCTTACCGATGTTTCCTCCCGCTGAATGGCCCGGAAACTCAGTAGAACTCCTGTTTTCATAACGCACACCCTTAAAGGTTAAAATGAAATATTTCCTTTGGCAACATTCTTATTGGCGGCCGAGCGGCGGTAAATTCGGCGAGTGATTTTTGGGTTATGGGTTTTATGCTCTAGCGGCTTGAGAGAGTGTAATGAGGCTGGTTATGTTTACAGTGGTGTGGTGAACGTTAGTGTCAATGAGGTATATTCATTAGAAATAGACAAGCGGACATCGAAGTAAGATAAGAAATAAAATAATTTTTTCGCCTTTTAGGTACGGAACAACTCAACTTCAACATTCTGATGTTTCGTCAGTTGAAGAAAAGATACCCTGTGCCTCGTTAGTTAAGTATTCCGAGAGAATTGATCTTCCATCATCTGCCTTATCAAAGTTAATACCAGGTGTGATTTAAGCGATGTTTCCCCATGGCACATTAAAGAGTGATACAAACCCACCAAAAACATTTTCATGTAAAATGTTGCCAAGACGAGCCCATATGACTCGCACTGTCAAAAAGTTATCAGATCTCATGTAGAGCCAAGCTTCTAACACTACACGCCCTAACTCTACAAGGCCTAACTTCACAAACTCTACACCTTAGTCCAAATATGTGGCTTTCCTATCATGGTATATTAAGGCAGATAGTTCAAATTTGCCATGAATTGATTGCTTTACGGTGGCTAATTTTCGCAACAAATAGTAACTTCTGCTCTGCTGAATTTAGAAATGTGAAGACCTCTTCGTAGGTAATATACTCAGTATTACTCAGGATACATTATAATAGTAATCGTAAGTATTTATAAACTCAAAAATAAAATTGAATGTTGTATAAAATAATATGATTTTGAGGTTCTGTCTTTTTAACAAATTGTTTCATTCCTTTTTAGTTGCTCAGCAGGCAGTCATATAGGAGACGATGCTTTGGGATATGTACAACTTCTACGAGATGCAAAATTGTGCATAGTTAAGTGCAAAATTTGCCCGGAGCATAAAATTTGTAGTAAACCATAATCAGCCACTATGGTTGTGGATAAAGAAAACGGTGTAATAGTGAGTGCCGAGTGTCATGATTGTGTTGCTTCTCAAGGAGGTTGCAAACATGCTGTGGCATTCATCATGTAAAAAGGAATGAAAGAAAAAAAACAATTAAAAATATTCAGTTGTTGAAACACCAGTCAGATTTCTACAAAGATGATGTTATAATGTGTTCAATACACCAACTGTGCTTGAAATACAAGGATACTGACTGTGAGAATTTTTTGGTAAAGCCAGCTTTTTAATTATTAAAAGTACCTAAATGGAAATCAAAGACACAAGATACCAGTGCTAGATCACGACGGGTTAGTTGAAGCCACATTTTCCGCATCGTTTTTTGTACATGGAACGAGAATAGATAGATTTAAGGTGTTTTAATAGTAGTACTTTCACATTACGGTACCGCAAAACATTTATAAAATGTAGAATCCATATTATTAACTCGAAACTACGAAATTACTTTCTAATACATACAACTTCGACAATGTTTGCGAACAAGTGACGTTACAGCGGGCGTTTGACAGGTATCCACGTTTTGTCGCGAAATTTGGAATGGAATTTTAAATAAATTATTTTCAAGGTATTAGTTGTATTAAAAAAATAATAACAACTAGTTTGGGCTCAATTTGTTACTTATGCATGGTTTTAAACACTTTCCCAAAAATAGTCCACATCCCTATTGCATGCCTAAAGGTGGCAAGCACGACAGCGAGCGCTGATACGACTTCATAGGCTAGATGGCGCTGTTAGCCTATTACCGCACATGAACCGCGGCGTATTAGATTCAGATCACAATATAGTAAGAGAAATCAAAATAACGTTTACCGGACCTTGGTCCCCGACCATAACAACCGATCGCTAAGAAGCGCTTCCCTTTAACTTCGTAACTCTAAATCTGTTGCGCAAAATTGGTAATCCTGACGTGATCAACACTCTGGAGCGCCCGTCATCGTCGCCCTCTTCTTTCTCTCGCCAACAGCACCCACCCAGCAAGCCAGCACCAGCCTCAAGAGGACCATCCGCAGATCAGCTCCGGATGTTTCTAGTACCTCCGGCAGCCTCTTCTGGATGATTCCGACTCACCGTCACTGCTTCCAGATTATTCTGGCTCACCGTGGCATTTGTAAGCATCCGCTAATAATCATTGTCATCGTATGCCCCCAGCTGCCACATTTTATTCTAGACAGCCTTATACCGCGGCTTTGTAAAAATTGAGCTTAATTAAATTATTTTGCCACGCTTTTATAATTTGTGTGCTTAAACTAAGATATGCCGAGTAAATATTACTTAAATCCCAATGCACTGGAATTTTCAACAAAGGAGTTGTCACTTCTCAACCTCTAAGAATACTTTTCTTAGAGGTTGGGGAATGTCAAGTATTCTTATAACTTTGAGTAAAGTTTAAAATTTCCAAGAGGTCCCACACTGGTCATCAGACAGTGAGAATGTCTTAGATAATTCCCGGGCGCATCTTAATTTGGCCCCGGCTCTGTAATTAAGGCTCGTTTGTCCGTAATTCCGATGTTGCTATCTCTGTTGCTCTAACCGGACCGTGCAAGCGAACGCGCTGGCTAGATCCGAAAATGCGGACGAATCGTTTCGGAGTGCGGCCTCTGGCCCGAGGCACGTCAAATTAATTACATCTATTCGAGATAATGACGCTAGAAACGATAGAAAATACTTTTTTATACCAGTTGCCTCTTTTTGTCGCGAAGCTTGAATTACGAGGCCCTTTTTAAATTCGACTACGTTTTTTTTCGAATCCGCTTTTAAGTTTATGTTTTTGGAAGGAGAACGTCCCATGAAAACGTAAAAGTGGATAGCATTACACGGTTTTAATGCTTTCAAGCATTGCTATTATCATAATTTCAGGTCATGCTTTGAGAAATTTCAATTATTTGAAAAGAGCCTCAACTAGCATATTAAAGTAAAAGGAACTAATTAGTAAGCTAGACATGTTAGCTCTTCCTTTTTGCAACAGGTGTTTGTTTTAAGCGTCTTATTTCAATTTCATACTAATCCTGGCATTATACTATGTACCAGATAACACGCAAAATATTTACAACACTCAAAACCCAAGCCTAAATCTGCAGAAAAAAACAATCTTCCATAAACCGTAGAGCGGAGTGAGTTAAACACAATGTGCGATTTAAAATTCCATTTCCGCGCACGTGATCACGCCGGTTCCGAACCGGAAACCGGACGGCCGCAAGCACGGGGGTCTACTGTGTATCACGATGTCTCTATTTATGACTGTCTCGTTGGTGGAGTGGCGAATTTTCCGCCTTACATCCGAGAGGTCCTGGGTTCAAATCCCAGGTCGAAAAAAAATGTTTCTCTGATTTTCTGTCATAAAATTATCAGAAAAAGCACGGAGTCGGGAAGTTGGCGGTGTTACAACACCTTGCCTCGAAAATCACGTTAAGTAATTGGCCCGCGCCTGATCTCTCTCCGGTCATGTCAGATTTTCGTCTCACCGAACTTCGAGAGTGAAGGAACAATGGGAGTACATGTTATTGCGCTCACACTGTTGCACTATAATATCTCCTGCACAGTTGGCTGATATCTGTCAAGCTTGGTGGCCGTGGTCGAAATCGGCGAGGAGACTATTTTTGACTGTCTTAAAAGGCGATTATCAGATAGCACCGCGCAGATGTATTCTTTGCAAGCAAGTACCTCAGTTTGTATGAAATACACGCGCACCACAGCTAATTTTTACCTCCTGCGCAATCACAATCTGTGACGGGGAGCGATGCTGTGTAACTGTGTGATAAATTCATAAAAGAGGTAAACGGTTCGAATGTTTATTTTGAGTTTCAAATACTTCCACTTTTTACATGGGTATTGCCCATAAACGTAAAGTATGTAGATGAAGATCATGGTCTTTGGAGTTGATTATTTTGCCGGTGGTAATTTTACAGGCGTTTTCTCCCGTTTGTCTATTATGATTACAAGAAAAGATAAATGTTATTATTTAAGAAATCGGTGCGATAGTAAATTAAACAAAGCCGTCCCTGTCACACATGTCAGGTTTGCCGTATTCCTACTAAGGCTTACAGAGTAGAATCCGTGCGAGCGCCTTTTTAACGAATGTTTTGAACTGGACGTTTACAGTGGTTTTAACTGTTTGCTTAATGCATCATAGAATGTAAGCTTCTCTACATAACGTACCAGGAAGTCTTTTATGTGTTTTGATGTTAGGTTTTTATCACGTACGAGTAAGCCGCTATTTTCATGCCATGAAGAATATTTTTTTAAATTAGTGGAAATTCTACAAGATAATAGTTTGCCTGAACTCTTGTTAATATCTTAACTATTTTAGAATTCGTGAAAAGAAACTTATTTTATTGAACTTTATTGCACAGTCATACAATAAATAGGCACACTTAATGCTAAAAGGAAAAGAAAAATAAAATTTGTTTTTTTAATCATTAGCTATTTTAAATAAAATCTAGATATTGAGCTCAAATGTGTCCAATGCTATAAAAAACGAGTCAAGATCAAGATAAATACTTTCAACAATTGGACTGTTTCCCACCTCCAAGACAAACGATGCCTCCTGGGACCCAGGGCTGTGTATCATTAATTTGGAGACCCTAAGATGGTCTGACCCACAGCTACTCCCCCTATTTGTCACGGGGTGTTATCTGCCTAACTTTGGAACATGCGAACATAATATCATAGATATATAATATAGTATCAATATCATAGATCTATGTGAAATAAAAGGGTTTATTTCACATAGATCTATGATATTGATACCTAAATTGGTACCTAGTTCCTTTGCAATAAATTGGTACCTAGTTCCTTTGCAGTAAATTGGTACCTAGTTCCTTTGCAATAAATTGGTACCTAGTTTCTTTGCAATAAATTGGTTCATAGTTCCTTTGAATGTGGTTTACATACAATAATTTATGGTTGCGTTTTACTATAGAGCTGATTTATCTTGGTCATGGTCAAATACGATGCGGCCGAAGATAGATGAAGATGAGTTGAAGATGGAGTCTCGGTGTACCTAGAACATTATCATTAATGTAACAAACAATCAAGTGAGTTATACTTTTACAAATCACCATATAATTAACTAAAGTAATTGAGTAAAATACTCGTTAAAATTTCTGTCGAAAAACAAAAGCTGCCCACAAAATTCATTCAACGAAATACGTTTTCTAATTTGATAAAACAGAAGTATTCCAAGAAAGCGCAGTAAGCCAAATAACTTCGCTCCATTGGAATCACGAAAGATTAAGAAAGCGGTATAAGGGATTGGACCTCCATTAGGCAGATTGGTCAGGAATAGTAAAGACCAGGGCACACCTGCGGTTTACCCTTTATCCTAAGTGAGTGACAAACGCGATGTGATAATATCGAATATATGTAGGTACGTGTATGATAGTGTTCTACTTGATGAAGCGCGGTTGACATACACACAAGTATTGGTCGCGTCGCTTCGCGTCGCACTTGCTACATTGCGATGCTCCCGTAGGATAACGCCTTACTGACGCCGCAATCCGCGACTGTCAACGATTCCGTCTCGGTGATTGGTTGACACGCTGTTTTTCTGGAGTCACTGCGACGTAAGATTGGGGAATCATCTCCGTTAGAAAATCCTTTGTATTAAAAGTAATCTTAAAAAACAGTCCCAGTTGGCTTATGACCCCGAGATGTTAAAAGATAAAAGACGAACTGGCTCTGGGTGTCCTAAACTTTCTTTAAAACTGTGTTCACTAACATTTTTTCTGTCCGTTCTCCGTCTGTCTTCTTGGTCCGTTCCTCTACAACAAAATTAATAAATAACTCAATAACCTGTCCATATTCAATCTAAATGTAAAAAAATTGTCACAGAATATTTAAAGTCCCTAAATTTTAATGAGACGGACGGTATGTCATCCCTCTTGACTTAATTGAATAAAAACATACGTTTAATTTGTTTATACTCGTAATGTTAATAATACTACAAAGCATATAATATAAGATATTTTTTATTTATTTTATTTATTTAATTGGAAGGCTTTTTAGTGAAAAAACAGTATGGTATGGGTATGCGCTGGCGGTATATGATCGAACCCATGGAAAAAGCCAGCCAAGTATAACTTTGCTTTGCAAATTGACGGATTAAGCAACGTTGTCTTCTTTTCGCTAGCGATTCAATTATGTTGTTTAAAAGTGTACAAATAATTCATATTTTTAACAGTTTACCACTGATACGTTTATAGATATACTGCACTTTATTAACAGTACTTTTAAAAACCTAAGCATACATACAGACATATGGAAAGACGCAGAAAGTGACTTACCACTTACAGATATTTATCTCACAAACAAACCAAAACAAATAACCCTTTCATGGCAGTCTGGTTAAAATGTTACCTCTTTTTAATATTATGATAAATATAACGAATACTTTGTTGGAGTCACACCGAATCATGCATAGTAATTTATTAATTCAATTCCGTTTTCAATTGTTACTTTTAAAAGTCGCATTTCAGTTATTATAACAATTAACGCTTCAGACGAATTTGTTCACACTTTACAATGTTAGGTTTAGGTTTAAAGACATTTATTCTCATAAAGACATACATTAATATCACTTACATGAGAATATGAGTGAACAGAAGTAAACAAAGTGGTTGTCGTACATTGCATTTATACTAATTGTGGTACACACGACATAACATCATCACGAACAAAACAAACATATAGTGGATACAGATCCAAAAATGCATTTCAATTTCATATGAGCAGGTATGAATTAGTTATTATTCAAAATGTAATTTGTAAGCCGCTTTTTGAACAAATTGAACGACTCAATATGTTTAATACTAGAGGGTAGCTGGTTAAATAGTCGCGCACCTTCGTATGTAACTGTGGTTTGGCCATATCTTGTTCGGGTTTTGGGCAAAACAATGAAGCTCGCGCGTCGGGTGCAGGGGCGTCCAACCTTCGGACGTCTATTAAATTGTAGTTCTGTGTGAATTTTTTTGTTAATAGTTTTATATATGAATATGCATGTATTGTATCTATATAATTGCCTTATGTTCATTAGATTAGTTTCGCTATATACTTTTGCGGTTGATGTTCGAAAATTATAGTTAAAAATTGTTTTAATGATTTTATTTTGTAGGACTTGCAATCGATTTATGCTCGTTTTGGCAGCGCTTCCCCAGATTTCAATGAGATATAAGAAATGAGATTTAACTAAACTATTGTAAATTGTATAAAGTAGTTTACGTGGTATGCATCTAATATTAAACCGGAGGGAAGCTCGGAGTGATATTAGCCTGGTTGTCAACTGTTTAATGTGTGCATTCCATGTTAAGTGTGTATCCATGTAAAGTCCAAGATATTTTTCTTGTGTTTTTTCTTTTAATGGTATATTATTAATTATGAGTGGTAAATAGGTGGGTATTGGTTTGTTTTTGGCCTTGAAAATTACATAGCTAGTTTTAGAGACGTTGATTGTTAGCAAATTGTACTGGAACCAGTCGTGCAAAGTGTCGAGGTCGTGCTGGGCTTGAGATACCAAATCGTCAATTGACGAACCGAAGTAAAAAAGACATGTATCGTCAGCATATAATGTTATATGGCCATTTAAGCCCAATTCGTGCATGTTATTAATGTAAACTAGGAAGAGCAGAGGTCCTAGTATCGATCCTTGTGGTACTCCACAAGATATTATGTGCGGAGGGCTTTGAGTGGTACTGTCTATCTTTACTATCTGTGATCTATTCGAGAGGTAAGATTCAAACATTTTTAAGGCACTGCCAGCAAGACCAATGACCTCCAATTTTTTGAGAAGCAAATTGTGGCTGACAGTATCAAAGGCCTTTTTTAAATCAATGAATATTCCTAGTACAATGTTTCTTTTATCAATGTTGTGTTTAATTTTGGTGACGAGATCTATTGTTGCTGTCAGTGTGTTACTTTTTGTTCGAAACCCGTACTGCCGTTCAAAAAAGAAATTAATTGAGTCAAGGTAGTTTTGTAGTCGTGTATGCAAGATTTTTTCAAGTATTTTCGATAAAACTGGCAATACAGAGATAGGACGATAGTTTCCAGGCTCTGTTTTGGTTCCTGACTTGTAAATTGGTGTTATTTTAGCTATTTTAAGTGTGTCAGGGAATGATCCAGCTTCTAAGAGTTTATTAAAGCAGTTAGTTAGTTGAGTTTTTACTAAGTCTTTTATGCACTTGATAACTTTTGTGCTGATGCCATCTAGACCGACACTAGCATTGGAATCCAGATTGTTGATAATATCAACTATCTCTTTTTCGGTACATGGATCCAGACTTGTAATTTGTGACTTTCGTGAAAGTGGCTTTGGGAGTGCAAGAGTGTAATTAACATGAAAATCTACAGGTATTTTCTCAGCTAAACATGGTCCTATTGTGGCAAAAAAGCTGTTGAATATTTTGCATATTTCGTAAGGATCTGTAACCTCTACTGAGTTGGCAATAAGTTTTAAGGGAACATAGTTTGGTTTTAACTTGTTGTTGGTTAAAGTATTAAGTAATGTCCATAGTTTTTTCGGCTTTCCACTGTTCTTGTTAAATTCATTATAATAGTATGACTTCTTTGCTTCTCGAATCAATTTAGTTACGTGATTTCGTTTTGTGTTAAATCTTTCTTTCAGGTTTTCATCTTTCGGATTCTTCTTCATTTGTTCATATAGAAGGTTTCTCTCATTGATTTCTGTAATAATCTTTCTGTTGATCCATTCTTTCTGTGGTTCATTGACAATCTTAGTTTTCTTAACTATACTCGCAAATGTGCATATTTTTATCGAGTTTTCCAGCTGTGTAAAGTCGCCGTATGATTCTTTCATCACTGTTTCCTTCATAATCGTTGTAAGTTTATTGTAATCGATGGCTTCATATTGGTGATGTGATCTTGAAGGTGGTTTTATTTTCTTGATTTGGACGTATAGTTGCCTATGATCAGAGAGAGATGAATTGATATATACCATATGAAAGTTATCTTTGTTTAGGTTGGTGCTTACGTGATCGAGGATTGATTTTCGAGTTAGTCCTGGTCTGGTGAAATATTTCTTAGAGATTTTATTAATTATTTTGTGTCCCGTTTGCTTTAAAAGTTGTTTGTATTGCGCTACTTTCGTTTCCTTCCTGAGTAGGTCAACGTTGAAATCACCAAAAACGATAGACCTTTTTCTTTCTTGTAATTGCGACTCATATATCTCTAGAAACTGTTTGAAATTTGTATTTCCAGGATTGTAGACGACTCCTACTTCAAGTGCATAATTTTCAAGTTGTATCCATAAGTAGTTGTTGCCTCCTATGTACACCGATTCGGTTAATCTGTGTTTCAGATTATTATGGACGTATGCAGATACCCCGCCTCCATCACTATCTGTTCTGTAGTTATAATAATGAAAGTAATTCGGTATTTGAAGATGCAGTGCTTCCTCTTCGCTGCGGATCCATGTTTCAGTTACTAAGATAATGTTCACGGTGTTTGGTATTGCTTGTAGTATGCATTTGAGTTCATCGAGTTTTCCATGCTTGCGTATGCTACGAGCGTTAAGGTAAAGGAAGGTAAATCGTGACTTGTTCAGAGAAAAATTTAGATAGTTATTTCGAATTTCATAGGAATTACTATTTTCAGAAGTGTTGCTTGTTGTGCTTATTGTAGGTAGTTTTTTGACGTTTTAATGATTGACGGGGTTCCATTGATATATTTAATTGTGAGGTTAGTCTCACCTTTATCTTGTCGTTGCTTTAGCTCCTCTCTTAGTCTCTTCATATAGTTTTGCTGAGTTGGAGTCTGGTCTGAGAATAGTTTTAAACCATCCTGCAGCATATTTCTGTTTAGGAGGAGTTTTTTGGCGGGTCCTGTTGTTTCGAAGCACATTTTTATACTACGGTTCTTGCCAGGTTGGAGTTTACCGATCCTAAAAACTTTGGATGGTTTAGGAATCCCTGGGCTCAGCAAAGAAATAATTCTTAATACATCAGTTTCGTCTTTCGTTGATCGTTCTTCAGGCGCGGACACAGTTTGTTCAGGTAAACCAACAAGCACAACATTTTTTTCTCTGTTATGGCGCAGCTGTATTTCTTGTATTATTTTTTCACCAAGGACGATGTCATTTTCTGATGTTTTAGGTGCAGTTTCACTCATTTTAATTTTATTTATGTCTGATTCAAGCGATTCTATCTTGGTTTGTATTGATTTATGTATTTGCTCATTTGAGGATTTCATTTGAGTAATTTGATTCTTTATATCAGTTATGTTGTTTTGCATGGTTTTCAAAATGTGTTCGTTAGACTCGACATACTTTTCTAGCAAAGAACTTATACGAGACATTTCTGAGCGCATTTCTCTTATGTCGTCTGAGCATGAGCATTCAATATCGCTAGGCACTTTTCGTTTCCGAAAAGTTATTGACGATTCCAAATTAGAACCACTCATTTTCGATAAGTCTGGCTGTGACCCTCCGGTTGGCGACCTCTGAACGCTCATCTTGTTTCGTTACGTCAGCGGCACACAAGTGCAGCGCGCAGTGAGTGAGCGAGTTGAAAAATAGCAATCGTACGTGTCTTGCGGGGGTGAGGTCGTCTCGCTGGTGTTGCACCGGGGGTCCGCTTAGTCGCTGCGCAGGAGTATATGGTCTCAACTAACAATCAGTGTTCACACAATTTGGAGTTTTATCCTTTCGCAATACAATAAGAATTCACTTGTAATAGTTTAATGATTTTTTGAAAATTTATTGTAGACGTCTGCTCCGTACGACAACGCGGCGGCACTTGTTACGGTTTAAATTCATTTAACGCTCCACTGGTCTTCGTAATTGGTTTCATTATATACTGCGTCACAAAAATTAAACTTATAATGACATGTTAACAATCGATAAGTTAAGTAGGTAGAGGTGTACAAATACCCAATTCCCCAATTTTATTTTAACAATTTGTAAGCTAGATCGCGGTGCTTGAGGCGCAGTGGTTGCAACGCTTTGGTAGTGATACCCAAATATAGCTACCTAAGGCGCGGTCATGTTTGGGATGGATTTTTCTTTTTTTCATTCTGACCATTTAAGTGACGTCTATTTACAAGTATCTCCGCGCTTCGGAAGGCACGTTAAGCTGTTGGTCCCGGTTAATATCGACATATATTAGTCGTTAAGCCTGGTCAAAGGCCCTCGGGCGGCAGAGAACTCATCTGACAGTAAGGACCAACCATACTGTCAGATGAGTCTCTTACCTTACAAACACCCCTCCACCAATCCGCACTGAGCCTGCGTGGTCGAGTATGGCTCGGACCACCTCATAGTTGAGGTGAGGCCTGTGCCCAGCAGTGGGACGTATATAGGCTATGAGATTGAGAAGCTAGATCGGTCGTTCCGTATCCGACCGAAACATTTCCTTGACATTTAATTTAGTGAAAATTTAGTTTAAATCGTAATTTGTCCCCATCACTAGTTATAATTTTATTTATCAATGTATGTCTGTATTATCTCACCCGCACGAAATAGTTTACATTGGTAACAAATACAAATAGTGGATATTTACCAGCGTCAAATATTTAGTTCACAATGTAAAGTCTTTGTTGGAATTGTGAAAATGAATTGGTAATGCCTGAAAACATTGTATTGACAGGCGGTAATAATTATCCAAAATATTAAGTTCAAGTTTTGGTTTACTAGTGTATTAAACGTTGAATTTATTTCGCGAAATATCCATCTAGATTGATATGTTAGTCCGTCTGTGAAATATAATTTTCATTTTTCATTTTTACTATGACTCGGCTTTTTTCATTTTGTTTTACTTCACACCGATTTCAGGCTCTGATTTCATTAATTACAGTCTCAAGTAGAAGGTACTTAGTTTCAGTGCGAGTATGAAGCAAGGCTCCAAAAGCGACGTCTAGACGGTAAAATAATTTAGATAATACCAACATAAAGCTTATATAAATATGAAATTATGTAAGTAAGTAGGTATATAGAGTTTACATCATGTTATTATCTATCATTAGCATTACGCATTTGGAAGGATATGTCAAAACTTTTTAATCCATTTCATTACTAAAATAAAGAAAGATAGAGAAAGAGAGAAAGAAAAAGAAAGAAGAACCTCTCACCACAAATTTCCAGTGAAAAATCAAGCCACATCCTTTTTTTTCATTGCATTATTTTCACTAACCATATATCACCGTAAAAGTTTTCAAGTTTGCCAAATTTTAGCATCGCTAAGTGCTACAATATCTTGCTTGACCCATACTTTACCAAGTCGCAGACATCTATCGCATTTGTGGCAGGCTTTTATCTAGATTGCCAAGTGGTAAGGGTAAATTACCCCTAATTTTGCATTGAATAATTGATACAGCCGAGAAAACGGCTGTGCGTGAATCGGTGTTATGATTGAAATAAGTTATGACAGCTGATGCTTTAGTATGTTTATTTTATGGAATTTTCAGATGAGATTCAAAGGATCATCTGCAAATTTTTTGGGTTCGGTTGTATGGTGGCCAGCATATCAGGCTATCCATTTTTGTATCAAAATTGCCCGTATCGTAACCGCATAAGATGCTGCAGTGTTTACCTTGACATGCTGTCTACTGTACCATCCATTATTAATTTAGCCTAGTTACCAGTGCATATCGCAAGACGTAAGGTGAAAGGTGACTACCACAGCCATGGTAAAAATACAAAGTCAATGTGTTTACACTTGCATTTCCTACGAGCCTGTTCCGACGAGTTGCATACTAAGCGTGGACAGAACAGGTACGCGACTGAAGCCAAAAGTCGGTGACATTAAATGCATAGGAATAATAAGTGTTAACCTGGATTGCATCACGCACTTGGTTTCGCCCCGGATGCGTAATACTCGCAAATGTCCTTTTTATAGTAGTATTTATTGTTATGTATGGAATGCGGAGCTGATACGTGGCAACAGCCAATCCCGCGTGCGTGTAGAAATCCGCACAATATTAAAGACACATTTTAAAACACAGAGCAGACCTACGGCGTACTGTCTCCGGGCTTGCGATTCGCTATTGTCAGTGATTTGCTGACAAGCTGTCAGTCGCGAGTTGCGGTTTCATGCTCTCAAATGCTCTCTGTCGAAGTCGCTATGTAGCATTTTTGTAATAAGCATTCCTGTGCCGTGTAGTACGCTTATCCTTCAGATTTTGTCGCAAACCACCACCCGATGTAAACATTTTTCCGTTATCGTATTACAAAACCAATGACACTACTTTCTAACCCTTACTTCAAGGAATAGAATCCAAATAGTCAATTCCTATTGCTATTATTCGTAACCGCGACCGATGTGCGATATTTTTTACTACAGTCAAAATGGCGGTTTTCTTATCCTTATTTGTTTTTATTCCATTTCCCATCTGCTTCCGACAAATTACCCATTCTATCTATCATCCCAAATACTAAGGCGAGTGTGCCAGTTGTAGTACGTCATGAATGCAAACGTTTTGAGAATTTAGATTTCAATGTAGTAAAAAAGGCGTGATAAAAAGAGAATTCGAACAAATTAAATAAAAAGCTTGATTTTAATTAAATTTATTTAATAAAGTTTGTTTGCTTGAATTAAATGTTTTGAGCGTAACTATATTGGAAACAAAAATGTGCCGCAAAGCTTTTTCGACTCAAATCACGATTATATATTCTTTAGTGTATAATGTTAAGGCTGTCTGTTCAAGAAGTGAATGGGGCAAGTGTTTGTTTATTACTGAGGGTTATTTGTTCATTTTCTGTAATTGATACAAAAATAATAAAATAAACTGATAATCCACAAATTCCTGATAATTCCTTCTGTCTATTTACAAAATTAAATTACTTTTATGATCGTGTCACACGTTTCTAGAACCGACACCATAACGTTCGCGTCTCTCTAACTGAACCCTATAAAAATACCCATGACTGGTGCTCCCACCCCACCGCATTTTTCCACCTCTGTTTCCCATACCCAGATCAAATGCGTGATTGATGTTCACTTGACGTGTCGCCACTAATGTCGGGAGAAGATGGATATGTGCCTCTGGGAATGGAACATGTTCCGTATATTTATCCTGTTTGAATGCAAACGGATCGGCGATGAAGGATTTGGACGGGGTTAGACGGTAGATTACCGTTTGTAGGGTAAACATTTGTATTTGAGTAGTCATATCTATATATTATTTGTAAAAAGTTCGGTTTATCTTCTTCCGCGACGGTTTGTCCGAAAACATAGATTAAAGTATTGTTTGAAAAGTCTCGCTGCCGAGCAAAGCAAAAAACTATCTGACTTGATCTATCTTAATTAGTTATAATATTATAAAGAAATATGTACAGGGTGGCCAACTTGGAGGTATACAACTTTTTTTTGCCGCCATTTTGTTTTGGCGGTAAATATGACAGTTTTTGCATGAAAATTTATTTGTGTAGATACGGCAAATTTATTATGGAGCGTTTTACGAAGGAACACCGTGTTTAATTATTAAAACGTTTTACTCAACCCAATCATGTATTGCAGAAACTCTAAGAAAATTGCGGCCGATTTTCGGTAGAAATAACTTACCTTCGCGGCTAACAATAACTCGTTTAGTGAATAAATTTGAGCAGTATGGCATCGTAACAGATAAAGCAGTTCCTCATCGTGTTAGAAGGGCTCGTACAGAGCAGAATATCCAAATTGTTCGTCAAAGTGTAGCCGAAGAACCCACATTGTCTACCAGGCGACGTTCTCAACAACTCGGAATTAAGAGGACTTCTCTACCTTTGTTTGTTTCCATATAAGGTACAGATAACTCAAGAACTTCGACCTCGAGACCATGAACGCCGTCGTGATTACTGTAGTGCTATGCTAACCAAGCTGGAAAGAGACCCAGACTTTCATCAGAAAATCATTATGAGTGACGAAGCTCATTTCGACCTCAGCGGATTTGTTAATAAACAAAATTCTCGCTATTGGGGAGAAGAACAACCTTTTTTGATCCACGAACGACCACTACATCCTCGTAGAGTAACAGTTTGGTGTGGAATTTGGTCAAGGGGGGTAGTTGGGCCTTATTTCTTTGAAGATGCTATGGGTGATGCTGTTACAGTGAATGGAGATCGGTACCGTGAGATGATTATCAATTTTTTCTCGAATCAAGTGAATCAATTGGGCTTAGGAAACATGTGGTTTCAACAAGACGGGGCCACATGTCACACGGCACGAGCTACAGTAGAAACATTAAAAAGAATGTTTCCCGGTCGATTAATTTCGAGAAACGGTGACATTGATTGGCCCCCAAGATCGCCTGATTTAACAGCTCCTGACTTTTTTCTGTGGGGCTATCTAAAGGGACGTGCCTATGCTAACAGGCCAATGAACCTTCAGCAATTAAAACAAAATATTCGAGACACAGTCACTGAGATAACGCAGGAAATGTGTGAAAATGTGATGAAAAACGCGATGAAAAGGGTTCGCATCTGCGATGCAGCTAGAGGTGGACATTTGTCTGACATTATTTTCCATGTTTAATTGCCGGCCCAAAATACTATATTTAACAAGGAATACTTGATATATTTTATATTTCATAAAATAAAATTTCAAAACTAAAGTGTATACCTGTTATTTGGCGACCCTGTATATATATGACGAGATTATTATATTTTATATAACTTAAATCATAAATCATATTACATTTTTTAGCGGAGCGTGTTAAATGTGTTAATTTTTTTAATAAACTAGTTAATAAATTACAAAATAAAAAAAGGTGTGGTCCGAGAGTCTGCAGTTGTAGCTTATATATATTGTATATAATTTTTTTTTTTTAATAATTGTTGTTGATTTTGAAAATAAATTATCTTTTTTTAGTTACGAGTCGTGGCTACCATATGCTGAATTGTTCGCTAGCTCTAAGGCCGGCTGACTCATAAACTAACGCTTTTGGCCATTAGAATAAAACACCACCTGTACAACCAATGTCTGGAACTGAACCAAATCCCACATAAAACATAACCACATTGATAAAGCAACTCGAAAATCATTCAGAATTTAAATGCCCAGCTAGCAGCAAAAACGTTCTCTCTAATAAGTTAGCTAGTACAAAACTGAAGTTTGTAAGCCCAGCTTGACCTACGAAGTGTGTCGGTGCAAACCTTATTATCGTTCCTAATCCTCTTAGAAGGACTTCAGTTACGTCTTAGATGTGAGGCCATTTGCTCTTGTATTTTTTACGGGTCAACGCACAATTACGTGGGCCAAACTGAAAGTTTTGCGTAACTCATAAATAAAACAATTAATTTGTATAATATTATATTTACTGCTTTTCAAAGTATTCTCCGTTGCATTTTAAACACTTTTTCATCCGTTCAAACCATTTTTGGAAACACGAGGACCATTGGTCTGAGGGTATGTTTTCTACGTGCTGGTTGAACGCAATCACTGCCTCTTCTGGCCCCGTAAATGTCGAACCTCTCATTAAATCTTTGATTTTTGGGAAAATGAAGAAATCGCAAGGTGCTAGGTCTGGACTGTGTGCGGGATGGGTCACGAGCTCTATGTTTTCAGAAGCCAAAAATGACTTTGTTTTTTTCGCGGTGTGCGCCGAAGCATTGTCGTGGTGCAACAAAATGCGACTTCTAGGTCGTTTTTCCCTTACTTTTTCTGAGACATTGGGTAAACACATAGTGGTGTACCATTCAGCATTAACGGTTTTTTGTTGCTCAAGTGGGATCGTGCAGACAGGACCCGTCTTGGAGAAAAAAAACGCAATCATTTGTTTGCCCACGCTTCTCGTTTGCCTCAATTTTGTTGGTTTGCTCTCACCTTCAAACACCCACACAGAAGATTGTTGCTTTTTTTCTGGAGTATAACAATATATCCATGTTTCATCACCTGTTACGATGTCATACACAGCATTAGAATGTCCGTGATTGTACTTTAATAGCATTTCTTTACACCAATCCACACGATTCCGTTTTTGTTCTGGAGTGAGTTCGTGAGGAATCCATGGGCAACAAAGTTTCCTAACTTTTAAATGATCATGTAAAATTTTCTGAATTTGGCTCATACCAATCCCCAAATGTCCTCGAATCTCCTCATAAGTGATACGCCGATTTTCTTCAATTAGTCGTCTGACTGTAGCCACATTTTCCTCCGTGATCGCAGTTGAGGGTCGACCTTCACGAATTTCATCATGGAGAGAAACACGGCCGCGATCAAATTCAGCATACCAACGCCTTACAGTGCTCAGATGTGGTGCTTCTCTCCCAAAAGCATTTTGAAGACGAGCAGCGCAATCTTGCGGAGAAAGCGAACTTTTAAAATCATAAAAAATCATCGCCCTAAAATCTTTTCGTGTTAGTTCCATTTTTGCGACGGACAACGAACTTCAATTTGAGATAAAAAACAATTGACAAGTGACATCCCGCCAGAATTTATTTTCATTAACTAATGAGATTTCATGTTTTAAAAAAATATAACATTCGAAATTCAAACATTTACGGGTGGCGGGTGGTAGTGTGAACTAGGTATTGGTGATATAACGTTTTCATTGTGCAATTTATTTTACGGCCATGAAAAATTTAAGCTGTATTATGCTAATATAAACAATTTGTATAAAAATGTTAATTTACTTCATTTCTCTTAAGTAGAATGAATATATAGTATATACAATTTCACACCGTCTTTCATTCCTTTTTTGCTAGAATCATAGCATTGCGTCGTCACATACAAATTAAATGGATAACATAGCTTTTTGCTTTTATTTATTTAAACTTTATTGCACCACGGTGCAATTGGCAAACATAAGGCCGAGAGGCATTCTCTACCAGTCAACTGCGTGAAAATGCACAAAAATAACAGGAAAACGTGGCCTAATCACTGGACGCTCGTACTTAGCTTACGCAATCGTTTGTCATTACAACACAAACTTGACTGTAATTCATCTGTGTTTTTAGTAACAGACCAAAGGGTCGGTATTATTCTGCACCCAGTCTAAAGTGTGGTTTTTATTGCGTAGGACTGTAATCTTGCGACTTAACCCTTACTATATTTTAGACGCGAAGACGTAAATAGGTACATTCCACCCCCTCAACGCCGGCTTAGAAATACTTCCCTTTAATATTACTACATTAAGTAGACTGAAGATAACTGGAGATTTGTGTGGGCTGAACTGTACACCCATTAGGGTGAGTTCAATGAGTTTAGTTTTTGAGTTCAGTGTCTTTAAGAGCAAACTTGAGAAAAATGTTTTTTTTTTAATTTTGCATTATAAGTACCTCGTTCGCTCAAAATTATAAACGTTTTCCAGTGTTGTCATATTGATGTTTAACGGCCGGTTTCAATTATTCTACCTTTGACTATTAACTGTTAATAACTAAGTATAATTTTCTTACTATCAACTGTTTGAGATTATATCCGTTTGTATGTAACTGTCAGTGTAGATACTTTTCAGTCCAAGGTAGAAAGAATATTTCATAACTATCACACCAATTCTCTAGTCCCAAATTAAGCTACGAGGCTTGTGTTATGGGTGCTAGACAACGGATAAACATACTTAAATACCTTTTTTGTAAATAAATACATATTACACATAGAAAGCACCCAGACCAGTACAAACACACATGTTCATGCACACTTATGCTTGTACTGTGTGGGGGGATCGAACCCGCGACCCTTGGTTTTAGAAGTCCGACATGTGGACCACTGCACCAAGCGGTCGGTTAATATTGAAACATTAACGTCATATGACAATATTTTGACAGATTAGCAGTTTTTGTGCCGAAAACTTGGTTTTCAAAGGTTTATTCAAGTCAGAGGCCAAGGAGAGGAAAGAAAAATTCAGTTAAAAGCAAAAAGGAAAATTCAGTTTAGTGCAACTGATTGAGAATTATTAAATAGGGGTAAATATCTTAGTACACAGTCAGACACAAATAACTTTCACATTCTATGCTCTCTCATTCCCTACAAAAGGCTTTTAATGACTTGAATTATTTCCTTAATATAACAAAGCCCACTTATTTCCACAAATCAATAGGGTTCGCGTCTTTTTTCAATATGCCAAGATATTCCCCCAACATTACTCGAAAATCAACCTTAATGAACAACCCAAAAAGTCACAATCCTTTACCATGTACATTTGGAATAATAATATGCATTACCGGTACATTTCTCACAATCAATTCCATATTTACTGGCCCAATGGGCTGTAATGGGAAATGTTGAGAAATATTCCTTTAGAAATAAAAGACCGGTCAAATGGTTGTGTGCTTTATTTCGGGGATACCTTTACTTAATTGTCCCTTTATCCTTATGGGCAGTTGTTCTTTTATTCTGTTATGCTCGGGGACATTTGCAAACTGCGATCGTGCCATCAGCTTTGTTCTGGTAAATAAAATTCCCGATAGTAAATAAGGAAACATATGAAAAATATTGGAATGTCATTAGTGAATAATGAAACGATGATTTTTCGCAACGCAATTGTTTTATTATCGTTTCATTACGATTACGATTTTATACTTTGTACCAACTTTTATGTCTTATGTCTGTGTGTGATCAAATCTTGTTAGCCAAATTGTTTTTTACTTCCTATTGTTCGTTTAAGCTGAAATTTAGTATACACGTGTCGATGACAACGCACAATCAATTTTTGTTTGTACTTGATTATTTTTGTAGGTAAGTTAATTAAATTTGATACTCTCTAAACAATATTCCTATTGTTATTTATGTAACTCGTTACCCAAATCACTTAAGTAAAATGTCACATGAACAGTCACGTGCAATGACATATAAACATGAATAGAATTTCAAATAAATGTTAACTCGGAAAATATCAAAGACAAATAATCACCTTAACGATATATACTATATAACCATCGAAGTTTATCACAAGAAAGTACACATTTTTAACGAAAATATGTACACAAATAGCTTTCAGACAATTGTTTACACGTTTGTAACCAAAAATATGTATCCAATCATTACTATGATTTTTTTCATAAATATGTATACACTTATAAAACAAGACAAATGGGTATTACTTTCAATAAAATATACACCATGTACTTTGCAATGGCATGTAAACATTCATTTTTTATCTTTTTAATATATTATGAAGGTAGCCACGTCGCGGTGGGCGGTAGGGCGGACTGCCTTCTTCGATTATGTTTTTCCTATCTACCCTCAATAATGCGTCAACCTCATATAAACATTTCTTATTCATTGGGAATACTTATTTTTATTTATTTAAGCTTTATTGCGCAACAATACTTTGTACAAAAGGTGGACTTAACGCCGTAGGGCATTCTCTACCAGTCATACCTTTGGGCTAAGCAGAAATGTTTAGTGGGCGGTGCGACAAAATAAATAAAAGAGAAAACGAAAAAAATAAGAATTATATGACACTTAAGATAATATATATATATATATATATGTATATATATATATATATATATATATATATATATATATATATATATATATATATATATGATTATATACTTGCCAGTCTGGAGAAGTGTTAACGCGTAGTTTGTGATTGTTATGAGTTGCGGCGGTAACTATCTCTTGGCAACAGCATTAGTTACGCAGACGACATGGTGTTGCGGCGAATGGTCTGTGTAAACTACTGTCAGTGTGTGAAAAGTATGTTTCCAAACATGGACTTCTCTATAATGGTAAAAAAGTGAGCTGATGGTTTTTCGTTCAGGTACTAAGAAGCCGATTCCTGCACCTCCAGTAAAACTCCTAAATACTGAACTGAAGAGAGTTCTGGGACATGTTGTTACTGAAAATCTGTCTGACATAGAACGTGAGAGTTAGCGAGTGAACGTTAGCGGTCTGATGTAACATGCTCGCTCGCAGGTTTGCCAGGTGTACACGAGATGTCAAGATTACTCTCTTTAAGGCATTCTGCCAGACATTTTACACCTGCAGCTTGTGGTGTGCTTACACGCAGAGAGCCTATAACGCTCTCCGTGTCCAGTACAATAATGCCTTCAGGATGCTGATGGGACTTCCTAGGTTCTGCAGTGCGTCGTCGATGTTCGCTGAAGCTCATGTGGATGACTTCTACGCTATCATTCGGAAGCGGACGTCGTCGATGCTTGCTAGGATACGATGGAGCTCCAACAGCATTCTGATGGTTACCAGGGATAAGCCATCATGTTTCATCTTTAGACCTGGATACAAATACATGCGCATGGATCCAGGAACCGTTTTTTGACTATGAACTTAATAGTTTTATTTTGTATGAGGTAGTTTTAATTTTTTTAATTTTAAAGAATACTAGCAATAATTTTAAGTTTTATGTTACTAACAACTAGCTATGGATCTTTGAGTTGGTCTGAAATAAACATTTTATTATTATTATTATAACAATCACAAACTACGCGTTAACATTTCTCCAGACTGGCAAGTATTCCCAATAAATAAGAAATGTTTATATGAGGTTGACGCATTATTGAGGGTAGATAGGAAAAACATAATCGAAGAAGTCTGTCCGCGCTACCGCCTACCGCGACGTGGCTACCTTCATAATATATTAAAAAGATAAAAAATGAATGTTTACATGTCATTGCAAAGTACATGGTGTATATTTTATTGAAAGTAATAACCATTTGACGAAATAGTTAAAACTGCTAAATTTTAATAGATGAATACATATTTAAGAAAAAAATCAAAGTAATGATTGTTTACATCGTAATGAAACGGTATTGTTTTTTTTTCTGTGATAAATTAATCGATTACTTATTATTGTAATTCATAGTGGATACATATTTTTGGTTACAAACGTGTAAACAATTGTCTGAAAGCTATTTGTGTACATATTTTTGCCAATAATGTGTACTTTCTTGTGATAAACTTCGATGGTTATATACACTGCTCAACAAAGTCTAGGGAACAAGCCAACTATATGACTTTATTGGTAAACTCTTTTTTAAAAAAGTACTGATCTCTTTGAGGTAAACAGGTAGGCTGAATGTTTATCAAACGTTGTTCGAATTTAAAAAAAAAAATTAGAAACAAAAGAATTTTCGTAAAAGGCGGGAATCTTTCACTTTGATTGCTGTGTAGTGATACTGTATGAGAATTTTAAAGATAAAAATTTGTTTTATTGTTTTATGATTTTATTGAAAAACAAAATTAACTGTTGTTCTTCGTAACTTTTGCGACTACGGCCATTATGTCACGACGTCATTTAACGCGGGAAGAAATGATTCGAGCTGTAGGAATGTTGGAAGCTGGGCTACCCCAACGCGAAGTTGCAGCTGCTCTGAATTCTCACGCGAGCGTTTTTTGCAGACTGTGGGCACGTTACAGACTTACTGGCGATGTAGCCGAAAGGCACAGAGGCAGGTATAGGGTTACTACGGAAAGGCAAGACCGTTTTTTGCAAAATGTCGCAAGGAGGCAACCCACCATTACGGCTCGTCAGTTGGTAGAAGACCTCCAGTCGCAGCACCAGGTTGCTATCAGTGACCAGACTGCTCGGAGGCGACTCCATGAAGCTAATCTTCGTGCTCGCAGACCACTAAGAGTGCCCGCGCTGCGTCATGGAAATCGAGGACGTCGATTATTGTGGGCACGTGAACATTTGCAGTGGACCGTAGATCAGTGGGCACATGTACTGTTTTCCGATGAATCTCGCTTCGGATTTCATCCAGATTCAAGAAGAGTGCGTGTTTGGCGGATTCCTGGTCGGCAGAGTCGGCTTCAAAACCCACAGGAGGTGCATCCCTACCAAGGTGGTACAATCATGGTGTGGGCTGGAATCCGCCTGGGTGGACGGACGGATCTCGTTTTGATCAGGGGAAATTTAAATGCAGAGCGATACTGCAAACAGGTAGTCCAATCCGTGGTTATCCCGCACCGACAAAATCTGGGCGCAGATTTTATTTTTATGCAAGATAATGCACGACCACATACTGCGAGTCAGGTGATGGATGTGTTCCGCGAGTACAACATCGAAGTGCTGGAGTGGCCTGCTCAGTCCGCGGACCTCAATCCCATTGAACACGCGTGGGATTTACTAAAGAGAAGGGCTTTTAGAAATCTCCCTCAAAATTTGAACACAGCAGATGAACTTTTTTCACATCTCTCCAGAGAATGGAGTCTTCTTCCACAAGAGACAATCGATAGTCTCATAATCAGTATGCCACGACGATGTCAAGCTGTTGTTAATGCCTTAGGGGGTCCAACTGATTATTAAAAAAGTCCCCGCATATTTGTTCTTAACTGTAATGTTTTCATTTTTAAGAAATTTTATTAAATTAAATTTCTTTGTTTAGTTCTGTAATACACTTTCTTTGTTTTTCATTAAAATTACCTCGTAATTCAAAAACTGAATCCTTTATTTATATACGCAACTAATTAAGCATTAAATTGCGCATCGATTGGTATATAAACTTTAAAACAAAAATATATAAAAATAAAAATATTCCCTAAAAACCTCCTGTTCCCTAGACTTTGTTGAGCAGTGTAGTATGTATCGTTAAGGTGATTATTTGTCTTTGATATTTTCCGAGTTAACATTTATTTGAAATTCTATTCATGTTTATATGTCATTGCACGTGACTGAACACTGCGTGATAAACCGGTCTGCTATGAATCACTTGAAACATTCATCATACACTAACACAACACGATAAACTGTTCTTATTCAAACTGTATCATAATATAGCTAGTATTACCAGTCTCCTAGGAATACTAACGAATTGCAAGTCCGCCTAACGTTGTACGCCGCCCGCCCTGAGAATAATAATACATCCGCTCAGCCCTCGGGTAAGGCGGGGAAAGGACGGAATATAATATCAGAGAAAAATTATATATTTAACTAATGATAATTAATCAAAAGGTGAAAGAGGATCTTTTTTTTTGTTAAATTGAATACATTTGATAATATTAATTTTTACTGCCTCGTTGGTGTAGTCGCAAAGTTTCTGCCTTACATCCGAGAGGTCCTGGGTTCGAATCCCAGGTAGAGCCAAAATTTTTTTAGAAATTTTATGTCATGAATTTCTCAGAAACAGCTCGGAGTCGGTAAGTTAAACCCCCGCGCCTCGAAAAGCACGTTAAGTCGTTGGTCATGTCGGATTGTCTCTCACCGAACTTTGAGAGTGATGGAACAGTGAGTGCACCTGTGAATTGCGCTCACACTAGTGCACTATAACATCTCCTGCGTAGTTGACTGATCTCTGTTGAGATTGGCCGCCGTGGTCGAAATCGGCCAGAAGGACTTTGCTGAGGTGAGGCCTGTGCCCCGAATAGGTTTGTCTCTTCTCGGTCAATAAAGGGAACGCTCTGAACTAGTACAATATTAATATACTCCCAAACCGATTTCGGCTACGGTGACC
The DNA here is from genome assembly GCA_963921415.1 of Pyrausta despicata. Lineage (NCBI taxonomy): Eukaryota > Metazoa > Arthropoda > Insecta > Lepidoptera > Crambidae > Pyrausta > Pyrausta despicata. The sequence continues at coordinate 11,906,335 of OY992861.1, read as the reverse complement.
GCTTTCTACTTCCTTTTTACGTTCTTCAAGATGGGATAAGTTGGGCTGCCCTGTCGTGTGCCCTTTTATGACTACAGTAGCCAATTTTGTTTCAGAACATTGGCCACACGTTAAGACACCGTTCACATAATTATAAAATATAGCCGCTGGAGGTCTAGCTTTTAGAGCATCTCGTTTGTTATCTAGGTCAAATTTTCGTTGCTCTTCAAAGTCATTGACGTTGCTAAGAATTAAGCGCCCATCTTGTACAATATTGCAAGTTAAGTTAAGGATTCTAGTTTTCGGTTCTGCACTCTTGCGATCTATGATTGGTGATTAGGAACCACACTGAACCAGATGACCGATTTGACGGACGGATAGTTCAAGAAAACAAGAGGTTGTCGTTCACATGAATGAACTGCGTGTTAATAGTTCTTAGTTCCTAAAATACACAACCAGGAGTATTTATTTATTTATTTAAGCTATTGAACAAGAAATTTGTTTGGACTTTACGCCTTAGGGCATTCTCTACCAGTCATAAATTTGGTCTAAGCAGAAATGAAACGTGGGCGATGCTACATAAATCGGTTTAATAGACATACTTACGATACTTTTATATCACGATATAAACATAATAATATAAAAATTATAGCAATTTAATATAAATAATAAGATGTGGTACGTTTATAGGCCGATGAGATAATAAACGAGCAACATATTGGAATTCAGCAAGAGACGTAGGCGAAATAACACAGTTTCTTATATTGGTATACCTGTTTACGTATGTTTTTCTCACTGCCGTCAATTATAAATTTACTAACAAAGTTGAACTTAATGTAAATGTGCTCACATTTTGACTTCAGCTTCTCAAATTTCAGAGAAATGTTATATTTAGCTACGCATCGATTGGCAATTGCCACTGCGCTAAAGTGTAAATAAGATACCAATAACAAGTGAAGCGTTACAAATTCAGTTAAATTTAAAATCACCATTATCTACTAAAAGACGTACTTAACATAAGCTTCACTTACACTTTTCTAATGGAACAGTTCCAATTGGGTATTTGACACCACCAATCGTTGACGTACTTTACGTCAAATACCAGTCTCCCATAGATTATGTATGAATATTGAGTTAATTAAAATTCAAATATAGCAAAAAAAATCAAAATTACACAAAGTTAAGGAGGTAAATTACATATTAATCTTGAGAAATAAGGTTTTTGCAAATTTATTTAGAATGGTGGCAAATACCCAATTTTATAGTTTGCACCAGTTTATTTATTTTTTGTTTTTGTGGTTTAGTATTATCAAAACCAAACACATAATAACACTGGTTAAACACTATCATACTGCACAATATATATAGTGGTTCCGTAGTAATATTTCGTGGCTGGCGCTCGATAAGTTTGTCGCATTGCTGTGACGAACAGGCGGCCGACGTGACATCCTGACATGCACTATAACTTTCATTGCACACATATTGCAGCATTACGTTGCATAAAAACTATTTGATTGAATTAGTTACTGGCCGATCTCGTCGATGATAATAGTCTAGTTTTTTTTTGTTTTAAAATTTAGTTGTTCATTCCTAGGCAGGTGTTATGATTTTGTTGTCAGATGATGTCTGCGATCGGTCATGCATGAAGTAACAGTTAAAATTTAATTTTAATAGTCCTCCTGGCCGATTTTGACCACGGCGGCCAATCTCAACAGAGATCAGCCAACTACGCAGGAGATATTATAGTGCACAAGTGTGAGCGCAATACATAGGTGCACTCACTGCTCCATCACTCTCAAAGTTCGGTGAGATGGCAATCCGGCATGACCGAAGAGAGATCTGGCGCAGGACCAACGGCTTAACGTGCTTTCCGAAGCACGGAGGTGAAACACCGCCAACTTACCGACTCCAAGCTGGTTTTGAGAGATTTATGACAGAAAATCTCAGAAACAATTTTGGCTCGACCTGGGATTCGAACCCAGGACCTCTCGGATGTAAGGCAGAAACTTTGCCACTACACCAACGAGGTAGTCAAATTTAATTTTAATGTTAATGTGGAACTGATATGAATGTAACTGCGTTGAGTTTTTTCTGAAAATTCAACAAGTAGCCCATGAGGCTTACTTTTAGCCTTTTTGGCTTCATTTCCTTCCGCCCCAGTTTTGGCAAATTATCCTACTATTGTTTTTTATTACCTTTCTGATTCTTATCCCATAGTGTTTAAAGTTCCTTTGTAGATTTTTAATAGTGATTAATTATTTTTTCAAGTGCCCTCTAGAGCCGTTTGTCTAAAGTCGACGACGAGCAGATAATTTAAGAAGAAACCTTATAATAGCATAATTAATTATATATGATAATAAATAAATAAATAAATATATCATCTTCTTCTTCATCTTCTTTTCATCATGATATTTTTTCGTAGGAACTATTCAACTATAAATTTTTTCTCATTTGTTATTTCGAATACCTTTAAAAAATACTTTCACTTAAGCTTCTTTTACCACTTCATAAAGTTTTAACAATTTAAAACCATTGAAACTATTGACAAGACACAAAGAAAAACAAACCATAGGACTACAGTCAAGTTACATATGAAGTGCGAAGTTTAAATTAATTAATTCCATCTCAAATTTTAAAGAAACATCTAGTTTCAATTCCTCTCTTTAATTGTATTAAGAAACCAATAAAAAAGTACAGAACTCTTATCCATAACTTCCCAATATTTTAGTAGTATATCTTAAGATTTCATAAAAGGCATTAAACAAAAATTGTTTAAGCGAAACACCAAGCCACTTTAGGAGACATCCATTTTGGATGGGTAAATCTCTCTTTTCTCCCTGCCTTGAGACCACAATATTTTTCCCGGATCATTTCGAGTCCTCATTTGCATTCATAAGAGTTTGTAAAAGTGTAATTTGAATAATTCAAGCAATATTTCCTTGTAAAATCATCGTGAGAAACCGATTTGAATATGCAATTATGATTTTGGAAACGTAAGTGAGAAAAAATGGGTGTTCATTTTGAACAAGTATATTTCGTAATTATTACTGTGGGGTGAGCACGAAAATTATCGTAACGTATTCGTGTCGCCAAAACGTCAGAAAACGACAGTTTCCCCATCCGAATTGACAAGTTAACGAAAGGGCCAGGTAAGGTACCAAACACCACAAATACCTACGTTACGATAGTTCGTGCTCACCGCACTGTAGCTAAGTAAAACATTTAAAATTGTAACGCGTAAGTTTTGGACATAATATGCATATTAAATGACTGAAATCCGACATACGTTTTATTTTTATTGACCTTTAAAAAAAGTGTTAAAAATCTTTACTTAATTTTAATTTGTAACACTTAGAGTAATGAAACCTAAATTTCTAATAGTATCGAAACATATGACTTACAACACAACACTACAAGAACGTACAAACGCCTCTACAAGAGAACAAAAAAAAAATGAATTAAAAAAAAACTTCAAAATCCGAAAATATGGACAACGGATTAGATAGTACATAAAGTCACAGAATTTCTGCGCCGAACTCATAAAGTTTCCAAAGTATACCATCACATTGGTGCCGCTACATGAGATTACTGCGCCCTAAAAGAAATTCGTAGGGTAATTAAGTGAAGTATTGAAAGTTATGTACAGGCAAAGATAATGGGAAAGGCACAGGCAAACAAAAACATTGTTCGGAACCAATGTGCACCAGTTTATGACTTACAAGGCATTTTTAAAGAACCAAAGCGTTCAAAAAAGACCTGCCCGACTACAGTTAACGTACATATATATAAGTTGGCAAGTGGTAGGTGCCCACTGGGCTGGGGTCAATTCGTTATAGTGCCTGTGAGACCTGATATTGGCCTAAGCTGTCGTTCGCATCGCACGATACTTTCAACATCTTCATACCTAATCAAGAAAGTACTAACACAGAGGGTGTCTAGAAGCTATCTTAATCTTTGAATGAAATAGCATAAAATAATTTGTCACCAGGCGTCAGCATGGGCCAAAAAAGCATTAGATATGAAGTAACACATACTATAGAAAGCCGTTATCGCCAACTTTTTCTCAGTTTCAAAGTCAGTCATCCGAGTGGCATTTAACAGTCTTGCTCGCTCACGCATCATGTGTTTCCAATGTTCTATTTCTTTTTAAAACAAACTTCAGTCACCGTACAGACACTATAGTTGGCAAGTTTTAGGGCCTAATCACACTTGTCAGGGACGAAGCAGATCCGTCAGGTCCATTATGTTTTAATCATATATTGTTTTACGTAGCCAGCTTTCACTTAGCCTTTTACCACTACCTGCACTTTACATTTTCGAAATGGGATGTTTTGTTTAGAAACACGAATAACTTTTCATGAAAGCTAAATATACAAACGCTAGCCTAAAAAGAAACCCCAACAGGCTGGTCTTAAGTACTATCCCAAAATCACAGAAGTTCCATAAAAGCTGTGTTTGTATGTCTTTTAAGATATATAATATAATTCTCCGTGACATAAAAAAATAACACCTTTAATGTATTCAAAAATCAATTGTATAAATGGCTTATTGACCAAAAAACTTACAACTTGATTGATCTACTTGTCTATACGGTTTGTTAAATAGTCTCTGACATAAATATTTAATTTTTGTTTATTTTACCCCAATCTATTTGCATGCTTACAGTTTTGGCATGACAAGTGCACTGTATTTACTGTAACATCCATATACCATGTTCTTATGCTAATAATGAAATATGAATTTTAACTGTTGTTCAGGATATAATGAAACGCCGACTGCACTTCAATGTTTATTTTGTTCACCAACACAATTACACTTTTTTGATAAGACTTTTGATTTGTTTTGATAGATAGCTTAAAACTATATTAACAGTAATTAATGTGAGAGAGACATCATGTCGCTTAGTTTGAAACCGAGACGGAAAAGAGCTAGAGCGAGAAGGACTCTAAGAAAAATAATTTGCATAACATTTTATTTCAATCAGTTCAGGATAGGTCCACGTTTTATCTTAATGTAAACTGACATTATCTTACAGTAGGTATTTCTAGGTAGGCATTAATTGAACGTGAAAAATTAAATACAGACCGTTGTTGAACGTGTCCGGCCTAGGAAAATATAGTGGATAGGTTAAAAATCTCTCCAGACGGGCTAACGACGGCAAAATGATCTTCAAACCGTTGCGTACTCTCGCGTAACTCTCTCAACTATAGTCATTTCTGTCTGAACTCACCTACTCTTTAGTAAAACGACTAATTCTCCAATCGTCTCCGTCATTACCATTACGTGTTAGTACGCGCCGTTAGAGTGCGGACTGTCCCGGGAGAGTGACGTAGCTTGGAGAAAACAGACTGCTCGTATTTAGTGTTTGATGCATTCTTTTTTCTTTTTTTTGCTTTTTTTCTTTTTAGTCATAAAAGTTATTTAATTGTGTAAATATACAGGGGACATTTTTACACGTACCAAACAATTCTATATCAGCAGATGAGCTGACATTCAGCTGTGAAAGTACCTATAATAAATTAATCTGGCCGCTTCTATATCCATGGAGTAAGACACTCAATGGAAGAATTTTTCGTACGCCAAAAGCAGCTGAATTAAGCCTTGCTGACATAGCCTCAATGTGAGGACTCCATTGCAACTTTGAATCCAGAGTGATACCTAAATAAGTAGTGTAATTCATAGTATTTTATTTCTTATTATCAGAAATAAAAAAATGGGTGCCAGTTAAAGTTAATACAATCTATAAACATATTACAAACAAAAAAAATATGTTTTAACTCCTAAAATGACAAGATCAGACAAGGATTCAAGCCACAGAAGCCCTCTGCCACACACACATAGACTTTGTCTAATTATACTGTACATACCGTAAACCGTAAAAAATATGAATATTGCACTCGACATTCTGTCAATATAATAAAAACTAAATTTAAATCAAATTTTGTAAGTGAATAGTATTAAAAAAAATTTTTTTTAGGTCCTAAAATGGCAAAATTCAATCCTGTCACACATAGACTATGTTAATCAGATTAATATTGTTATACACATACACTATTCTGAGAAAGACAGATGAAAGATGAGAGGATCTCTGATATTTAGGGCTTAATTGCCAACGCCCAGAAACCAGCTAAAAAAAAATAAACTGAAAGCCAGCATCTCAAAAAATCACAGCAAATCAAAAAGCATTGATTCTTAACCATAACACTCATATATTTTAACAGATTAAATAAAAGTGAAATATTTTCATTTTAAGTTGTTACAAATCTGGCTTTTTTATTTGACATTTCAGTTTTAACATCAGCAGCTGTATTAATTAGTCGACTGCAAAGTGGAAGGTGATGTTTTTGCTTATTTCAACTATAGTAATAGTACTACAGGGGAGTTGGAACTTTTTGATGTCTGTTTTATACCTTTATACCTGGTTGATACAGTAGGCTTATTTTGTACAAATAGTCAACGTCATCAGAAGATGAGTTGGATAAATGTAAGTGCCTATTAGCGGTCGTGACTGATATCCGTTGGGAAGGAAAGTGATGCCAAATGGATCAAGTTTTTTTATCAAAATAGTGCTAGTGTGTACAGTTATAATCAAGAAATCGATAAGTTACCCTCTCGCTACGGAAAGACACAGACTCGTTCATGGTCATTCATAAATTTTGCACGTCCACCGGCAAGATACCCAAAGAACCGTATAGTCACTAGAAAAGAAACCTTGGATTAGAATGCAAGCTATCTTCTTCTGCGTCTTCAGCCATCGTCTTCGTTTGTTAAATGTGGTACAACGTCAATCGCCAAGTTTAGTTTAATTTACAGAGGGGTTATTCGTTACTTCTTTTGTAAACAGGTGCTTGTTTAAGACAATTCCTGTTATAAACCTTTCTCATTGAATTTTCACTGCATTCAATGCCTTCTTTCTGCATGACCTTAAGGTTGACTGGCAGGAAATTATTTTAGCATTAAGTCCACCCTTTGTACATTTCTAGTGCAATAAAGTTTTAAATAAATAAATTTCAATAACTTTACGAATCTTGTCGTTGTTTTATGAGGTTGTGTGTCAATTGAAATTTGACTATCGATGTCAATAATGAATTTCATCGTCAACGACTATGCCCTGTAACTTGGTCAAAGGGCCACGTTGTAATTGGTCTACATTGAGGGACAGGCATTTGAACAGTACGTCTGACGGACGTATGGACGTCTTACCGCCAATTGTTATGAAGATTGTGTACGAGTCCCTAATATGATAAACATGGAAAGAATTAAGTCATTCTCAAACCCAGTTCTGTTGTATTTAACATTTCTATTAATTATATTCTGCGAATTTTCAGTGAGTGCGAAAAACTTCAATATAAAGGTTATGGGCTTTTCATACTGTTCATTCACATTACATTGGTACATTCCCCGAACTTGCACTTAATAATAACGTTTATTGAAAGAACTTAACCGTGCATATTGGTATTCGGAATATAAATTTATACATTTTATAGGTTTCAATGATATCAAGTTTAATTTGCGTATACCTAAGTGAAAATTGCTTTGTGCAATGCATGAGCATAAGGTTCAACTAGCTAGACTAGACTAGCGTGACTCATAAGAATCTAGGACTTTTTGGCAATCAAAACTTTTTAGTTAGTTTCTGGGCGGTTTTTTTTTTGTAGGATGCGTCATTTTTACAACTACTCGTATGTAAGTATCTGATATCTCAACTTTCATCGTGCGTTCATACAGCATGTTTTAAAGGTGTGCGTCGTTTTTCAAAGTATTGTCATCTCTGCGGTCCCGGGTTCGATCCCGGACGTGGACAATGCAAAAGTGGTCTTTTGACCATTCTGATTTCCGTAACACTAGTTTTTAAGCTTTCTACTTAGGGATCAGAGCAATGTATATGATTGTATTCCCTATGTTAAAAAAATTAATTTTTCAATTAAAAAAAAACTTGAATTAGCCAGGAAAATAGCTGGTGAGCTTTAGACTGGCTGGACGGATTTCGACCAGCCATAGGTGACAACGTCTTTGTCACGTTGCCTCTTTGTCGCTCGTTCCGCGCTCTCGCTTGCACTTCAATCCTTGAATGGAACGCCTCAGAGCGAGGTAACGCCGCATGCGTCATGTTTTTTGGTGCGTGCCGCCGGCTCCATCGAATTATAAGACGTTGTCACGTCAAAAAAACCCTGAAATCGATTCATCTGTTTGGAAGCTATAATGCCTCAGACAGATACACATAAAACACATATATATATATATATACACAACATAGTGATCGAACTTATAACGCCACTCTTTTTCGTTGGGGGTTAAAAAAAAAAGAACGTAAACCTAGTTTTAGCGTTCCAGTGGGAGTGTTCCTATAAAAATCATGGGTGCATAAGGGAATCTCATGTTAGTACCCGTAAAATAGTTGCTCAAATACCCGCCATACCCACACTAACTAAACAGACGCTCAGATGGGTCTCCAGCCCCTGACCTTTTATTGTTTAAGTTAGGTAATTACTTTTCTTCTGTAAAACCTGTGCACACTAACTTAACTGCACTGTTGGAGTTTTATCTCTTTTTGATTTTATGTTAATTTAAAGTTTTGGAGGGTTGTTTGGAAGAATTGTATTCCTATCAGTGTAAAAAAAATATATAATGATACATATACACGGTTGGAGTGAAACTATTTACACCGTTGCTAGCATAATATGTATATTGCATCTAATTAAGTCGTCATCATCATGGTTATATTCAGCCCATCTTGTTAGTAACGCCATCCGCGTTCGGTCGCGATCAGAAAATGTTTACCAGAAGAAAGTTAGATACTAAATCACACTCTTCATTAAAGTCCGAAATGCTAAATCTAGTTACTTAAAGTTAAATACAGTTAACTATCTATCACAAGTTATTGTTCGATATGACTCGTCGAGAAGGGATAAAATATTGGTGTACACTTTTTTCTTATGAACCTCTTTTCTTGTTTTAGGAAATGACAGTTGTGCTGACAGTGTTAGTCAAACAACTTCAGCAATGATTGACTGTCGTTAGAAAAATATTGTTATCAAGGGTCAATCAAATTAATAATGGACATTAAGAACTTATGACTTGTGGAAGCTATTGTGATGCTTAAGGTGGTAAACACTATCTGACGGCTCCTGTACTTAGGCCTCCCCCAATGGTTACCAGGTTGAATGGTTGTCAGCGGCATTATCCAGTTTGATCTAACAATCTTTAGAAGTTCTTCAGTCCATCTTGCCGGTGGACGCTGTGCTTTTTATCAGATAATAATAAATAACATTTATTTCTAAATAAAGGCTTATATGGTTTACTAAATTTGGTACACATAATAATTACTAAAAATGTAAAGAACTTCTGCGTTCTAAACTAAGACTTTCGTCCTGTATCTTAGACTGCTGGTAATACCACACACTAATGTTATACATATTAGAGGTGTACTATACGGGCCTTATGGAAAAACATTCAGTATGAAAACCAGCTTACATTAAAACTTGTAACACCTTAATCTAGACTAACATTAAGTTTGTGCGTGTGTGTATGTGAGTGAGTGATGGTCAATCTTTATCAGTGTAAAGTAGCCCTTACGCTCATTCCGAGTTTTACGTGTGGGTGTGGTTCGCACTCGTAAAATTGGAGGTAAAACAAACTCACCTAAGCGAAGTTTGGTCGTAATTACAGTTGTAGTTACGGAGGAAAAGATTTAAATACCCTGTTGGAACGACTCTAGCATTTTAGACTTAGTTTTAGTTGTATTATGTACGTATTACTCGTACGTCTGCATAAAGTGTCGCAGTGTTTTATTTGCTATAAGATTGTGTTATTTCTAGAATAATTATAACTGAAGACTACAGGATGCTGATTTAAACGATTTCACACACTTAAATGGTTTATTTCGGAAAACACGTGGAAAGTCACTTTTGCAAAGCGACATGCACTCGCGCCCGGAGATGCTCACAGACTGCCCGATGGCGCGCGGCAAACCGCGCTCTTTTCATTATAAAACATTGCAGGTAGCAAGTAAAACTATGAACTAAAACTCATATAAAAATACCACCATATTTTATCATAAAATTATTAAGGGTGAGCCATCGTCAACAATAACAAACAATTCTCAACACTTGTCGCATTACTTGCAAATTCTTGTCCTTCGGATCTACAGCTCTTCACCCTATGACGCTTGGTTGAGACCCGCGCCCGAGAGAAAAAACATCCATCTTTGACGAAGAAAAGTTGCCTTAAAATAAATAATAATAAAACATTCGTGGAGACGAACCATCGACCAGGAGATAATAGCTGCAGGTCTACTATGGGAGGATGTCAAGAGACAAGCGCAAGGCAGGGGGAGATGGCGACAACTCGCGAAGGCCCTTTGCACCACGGGGGTGCCAGAGGACTCCAACAACAACAACAATATTTTATTTATTATCAGGCTACAGATTTAAAAAAAAAGATAAAAATACAAATATACATACGCGCGTGTGCACCGTGTGCAATACACAGGTTTCGCGCACACACTTATACACTATAATAAATCGCGCGTACTTAGTTGACAGATCTTGGTTAAGATTGGACACCGTGGTCGAAACCAGCTAGAACTTACTTATATCAATGATTCCAATACTTACACGGGACTTAAACTCGTGATATTTCATGAGTAATTGTATAATATTATATGTATATATTATGAATTGCATACAGCCGTGGTCACGAGCTGACTTTAAAATATATATATATATATACTTACAAATTCTATGAATAAATACGGCTTACCGTATTTGTATTGCATTGAAACCATAGCAGCGGATGTTCATCACCAACACAAAACGCACATCGATAAAAAACAAATTTCGTGCCTCCACTCATAATAAATATCATTCATTCCTCTTCACTCGGAAATTTAGTGCACAATTTAGAATGGCATTTCCCATTTTGTGTTTACGATTTGAAATAAAAAAGTTTTTACTAGCTATTTTGGGAAGCGCCGAATCACATAAAATATTCGTCAGTGTGCTTTTGTTTCGGTTCAGATGCATTTTTTAATCAGACGAGTTTTTTCTATTCTGTGTTTACGTCTAGCTGTCAGACAGTGTTGTTTGATCATTTACCAGTTTGCTGTTTGGATACAAATGCTGCTGCTGGAATCTAATTAAGACTTTGGACTGTATGCCTACGAGTACTGTATTCGACCGCGTGGTGCAGTGGTCCACATGTCGGACTTGTAAAACCAAGGGTCGGGGGTTCGATCCCCCCGCACAGTACAAGCATAAGTGTGCATGAACATGTGTGTTTGTTCTGGTCTGGGTGTTTTCTATGTATAAAATGTATTTATTTACAAAAAAAAGTATATAAGTATGGTTTTCCGTTGTCTAGTACCCATAACACAAGCCTCGTAGTTTAATTTGGGACTAGAGAATTGGTGTGATTGTTGTGAAATATTTATTTTTTACATTACGCCTTCTTGTCAGTTTGGCAAGTCAAAGAAATATTCAAAAACAGTTTTCTCTAAAATAATTCATTAGTTAGTCTTTCATTGATCTTATTCCGTAGTTCGTAATATTTGATTTTTTGTTGATCTCAAATCAATAAAAAGTCACTCAGTCGGCATACCACGTAATGACGTCATAATGTGTTATTATTGAAATTAGTTTTAAAGTTTTTTTTAAATGTTGCTATTTCTTGACAAATTTTCATTACTCGTAATAAGTTAAACATTTGACACTCAAAATATCCAAACGTCAAACCCGCGCACGTACAAGCGAAGAAACACGCACCCAACTCTTTTCCCCATTAATTTCAGCCGAAATCCGTGCCTATAGTTACCTCAGTATACCGGGCGAGATAATTGCCAAAGTTAAACAGCGAAGGTTCCGTAATTCGCTACTGACCGGCAATTACCTGGTCAAGGGCCTCGGGCGGGAATATCCGAGGAGGGAAAGAGGACTTTTTAATGTTACAACGATTTGTTAGCTTGCGCTCGGAAGAGTTATCGGGAGAATATTTTGGTTTAAAAAAAATTGCGGTTATAAAGTTGCACCAATCACTGAAAAGCTTACTGACTGACTGACGTTGGTAAAGTTGGTTGGTGGGCGTCAAAAGACGACGAGAAAACCACGTCGTAAATACCGCTACCTCATTGGTGTAGTGGCAAAGTTACTGCCTTACATCCGAGAGGTCCTGGGTTCGAATCCCAGGTCGACCCAATTTTTTTTCTGAGATTTTCTGTTGTGAATATCTCAAAAACAGCTCGGAGTCGGGAAGTTGGCAGTGTTACATCCCCGTGCCTTGGAAAGCACGTTAAGCCGTTGGTCCTGCGCCTGATCTCTCTCCGGTCATGTCGGATTGCCGTCTCACCGAACTTTGAGAGTGATGGAACAGTATGTGCACCGGTGTATTGCGCTCACACTTGTGCACTAAAATATCTCATGCAAAGTTGGCGGATCTCTGTTGAGATTGGCTGCCGTGGTCGAAATCGGCCAGGAGTACTATTAAATACCGCTCTTAACCTGCCCGAGCAGAAGCGTGGTAGAGGCCGTTGACCTGGTCTGTGATAAAAAGAGACCTCGAAAAAGCCCAATTGCCCGATGTGACAACCCAAGACAGATTGGCTTGGCACAGGAAAGTGAGGAGACCCACCCACCAACTGAAATGGGAACAGAGAAGGAAAAAGAAGAAATATTTGCGGTGCACTCATGTATTTTACTGGATTGCAATTAAATTGTATTACAATTTCACTATCTAAGCAAAGCCTAGGCTATGTGAAAGAATATAATAGTGAATTCCATAAGGAATTCACTATGGAATTCACTATTATATTCTTTAGTCAGGAATAATTTGGACTGCGACAGGGATTATTAATTTAAATTTTTAAGGCAGTAAATACTAATGGATTGAACAAAATAATTATAACATACTACATAACTCTTAAACAGTTATAATGTACGCCATTTTTGAATTAAAGCTAACAGCAAAAACTATCCGATATGACTTCTTAACCGTTATTATGGTGGTCAGATCACTGATCAAACAAATTAGTTGCTATCTGTGCCAAAAACATTGTTGTTTCGCTTATTAGTAGGCAAACAAATAGATAACTAGGAAAGCTCTTGTTCATAAATTACTCATTTGTAGTCCAAATATTTAAAACAAGGATCACGTACTACCCTCACGCCCGAATCCAGAGTGACACTATTTGATAAATGACCCCCAGGAACGCTTTAAAACGAATTTAAATAGCATTTTTACAATTCATGAATTATTTATAAAACAGCCATGAATTTCAAATTTCGCTTTTGTAATTTTGCTGTGCGATGTATTTTTCCGGTGCGTATTTATTAACAGAGCCTGGGGTGTTGTCGTACGTGGTTATACAGGGTGTTTGAGATTATGCTTGCCCATACGTGGGCATCGACTGTGAAAAGTGTAACTATAAATTGATGATGTTTACTATGGGATCGTGTTATCCCTCATAAGGGACATAGCGCTCTCAGATGACTTCTCCTCTTTTCTCGATGCTGGGCGACAGCTCCAGCTCAGTCGGACGGAGCCTCCTAATCTTCGTCGAAATTAAGAGCTCCATTCACTTAATCATGGGCGGTTGCTTATGTGACAACGTAAGTTGTACTTTTAGTAAATGTAGTTGGTGCCTATTATTGTAAAAAAACTGTTAAAGGCAAAACTTTCTTTCAAAGTTTGGCTACGTGTTGTTTAAGTCACGTCCCGTATAGCTTAAAACATTATTTCAGATTAAATTATGAATGTGACAATGCGAGTATGCTATAATTTACAAAGTAACACGTTGGCTATGCTGTGTTTAAATATTTGTAAATAAATGTTTACTGGCGATGAAAAAGAAGTAAGTAGGTATAAATTTCGGGCAAAATACCAACTGTAAAGCGCCAATTTTTGATCATAGTAAGCCGTTCGACGCCCACTACTGAGCATAGGCGTCCACGAAAGATTTTCACCGCGATCGGTCTTGCCGCTTCCCGCGACCGCGCATATCTGATGCGTGGTCCACCTTGAAGCCAGCGCCAGCCTTTAGGTATCTGATTTTTATTTTATTTATTATTTAACTAAATGACTGTAACTATGTAGTTCAAAAATAAATGGTAGCATTTTATTTTTAGAATGTGTCTTCAACGAATTCTAAATTCTACTTATGCATTAAACGTAGTTTACACGTCTTTTGTCATACGTACTATGACGTAAACTGAATAAAAAGTACAGGGCATAGCCGTGAGCAAACACACCTTAGCTGTTTCTACAGTTGAAATTGAAATGAAAAATTATTTAGCTGTTTCTACAGTTGAAATTTAAATGAAAAATTATTTTTTTGGCACTAAAAAAACAAAAAGAAGAAAAAATACATAAATGTTTAATGAGAAAAAATCAATACAATGACACGCGCGCTCCGCATACTCAACGCTATAGCTGACAATGTGGATCTTTTTTGTTGCAATCGGAGTGAATTCATAAAGGTGGCACTAATGACATTGTCATATAAAATGTAGTGACGGAATTATTATTATTTTTGTTATACTTGTTTTTTTTTTAAAATTGCAATTTTACTTGTTTATTACTTGCTATACTTTAAGGTTCTACTGTCACTTCGCTATCGCAATAGGATAGTGTGTAAGTTATTAAATAAATAAATAAATAAAAAATAATAATAACTAAGTATCAACGAAGTCCCCGACTCAGCAATAATCGCGGCAGCAGGAAGCTTTCCACGACGCTGGTTTTTAGCGGGGACCTTGGAGGGTTTACAAATAAAAATATAAAAACAATGCAATTAATAAAAAAAAGAAACGAATCACGCATCATATAAATTAAATTAATTCTATTCAGCATACAAGGGAAGTTTAATTAAATAAATTTAATTAAACCAAAATAATAACATTAACACAGCCACAACAATTAGGTAAAATAATTTTAATAATGAAATTAATAATAAAAGTCAAATTAGGTAAGATCAATAAGTAAATTAAAAGGGGAATATAACAAAAAGTAAATATCGGCTGTAACCTTGATTTGGCTTGTGGCTGTATAATCAAACTTCTTTAACATATATTTTTCGTAGTTTCAACAACGGTAACCTATTTTACACTCTGCCTATTTTTAAAACCACATCATAAAAAAGACGTTAATTACTAGTTATTATTAAATTACTCAATACTTTGATTGTAGCGTTTATCCCCTCAACTGTCGGTAGCCGAAACAAAAGCCTTTGAGTCCGATACAAAAGGTTCATTTGTTGTTGTAATTGAGTCATTATTATGCCATTTATATCCTAATTTACCGTTACCGATTCACATTATCTTGATTTCTTGCGGAGATGTTGCGTTTATTCATGTGATATATTGCTATCGAAGAAAAATATCATATAGTATCGCTCACATTTTTAAATAAATAAATAAATATTTCACAACAATCACACCAATTCTCTAGTCCCAAATTAAGCTACGAGGCTTGTGTTATGGTTACGAGACAACGGATAAACATACTTAAATACTTTTTTTTGTAAATAAATACATATTTTACATAGAAAACATCCAGACCAGTACAAACACACATTTTCATGCACACTTATGCTTGTACTGTGCGGGAATCGAACCCGCGACCCTTGGCTTTAGAAGTCCAACATGTGGACCAATGCACCAAGCGGTCGTCATTTAACACATTAACGTACAGTCTGTCAGCCACAATCGAGGTTTAACTGTTACAACGTCTTTTGGCGTGCAGTGTCCATGGATATGTTAAAATTCAGTCGTCGTGCTACGTGGGCAACGTAAAGTGACAATTGCGACGCGACGCGACCAGTACCTACTTGTGTCAATGTCAATAGGCATGACGGCACCTATCTTAAATATTTTCAAGACCATGGCGTTTTAAAAACATAGCCCCTATGAAGTTAATACAACCAGTATATTTCCAAAAAGCTGTAAACACAATTTTTAAACACACAAAACTCAATAAATATTCGGTCAAATGACTCCGATTTTTGAAACATGAACGTGACGTCACGTTCTTGTATTCATGAGTCAGACCGTTTTGACAGATAATAAAAAGTATGTCAACGATTGGTGGTGTCATCTAGCCTATTGCGCTTCTTTGCGTAGGACACTATAATAAAATAGTTACTTTTGATATTATCGCGTTGCACTTCTCACGTTTGTTGCTTGCGTAAGACAAAGGGTAATTAAACAAATCTGAATTAAAGTAGCATAATAAATAGACATTTATAACGCGAAACACCCTGTATGGCCAAGAAATGTAAAGATCAAAAAAATAGTATTTTCTCTTTTTTAAGTTTCTCTTCAGCTATGTTGGCATTCAATTGCTGTTGTCCTAAAGTATTTCGATCCAAGAGTTTATAATGCAATTATTTATCATGTAATATTACATATCGCATTTACGCTCTTACCTTATCACAAACTTTTACCTATCCATCAAACTTTAATAGGTAACTTTCAGTAGTGGAACATGGCAACACAAGTGTTAGCCGATAACTACAACAAATTAAATATTAATCATATTAAAAGTTCCCATGTTACATCGGTTTTGGGGTTTAGACGCGACCAGCTTACGCTGACCTCTCGCGCTCTCACACCAAATTCAAAATGCTGGTTAAATGAGATGATCGCGTGAGTGTAAGGGGTCTAGATGTTCTGGATATCCTCTAGCAAACAATTAGTGAAAGTTAAACACGAATTTGACCCTAACTCCTGCTTCTGGCTATTTCTCATTTGGTTTGACGGCTTATAGACGGATAAGAATCTGTTATCCATTTGTTGTGTTGTCCAATTTCGTTTAAAAGTTAGATTAATAGAAAACACTTTATTGCACACAATCAAAATACACAATTTAGGTGGTTTAATCGCTAAGAGCGATCCATTGCCGCCAACCTTCTGATTAAGGATATTTATATTTGCAGGAAGGGGGAGTTTGGTGCAAAAGTCATGTTAATATCATTATAAGATGTTAAACATAAAAAATAATTATGTTCGCAAAAAATAAATATATAAAATAATGTTACATTTAAACATGTTGTTACATAAAATAAATGTACAAAAGCCAATGTGACAATAACCGGACCTACATAAATGTATCTGAAATTATAGTTGAAGATTAAGTTCTTTAACTTTAGGTATTTTTGAAAATAGTAATTTATTCAGATTGCCAGTGAGAGCGAGTTCCACAAGCGAACTGACTGGACAGTGAACGTTATGTTTTCATTTTGACAACAAGCGCTTCTAGAGGTTTATTTTAAATTCTTTATTTATTAAGTATCTTGCTTTGTACCCATGGCTCTTGTTAAGAATATGTTAGCTGTCCACATGAGCCCCTTTTAATGATGAGAACATCTATGAATCTGCAATTTTCACGATTGTCTGGTAAGATTTAAAAAAACAGCAACCATTATGGTTTTATAACCTACTCAAATACCAAGTATTAAAGCCAAATGAAGTTGCCGATGAGAATAGGCAATTCCAAGTTTCAGTTGTTGTTCCAAGTTGCTGATATTTCGACTTATTTCAAAACAGACAGCTCTATATACGAAACAAGACATGAACTTAAATCAAATCAGGTTCATCGCAATTAAAGGCTAACGTTATAATTAGGTGGGCATTAAAATGGGGCTTATAATTGAGCCCAAACTTAGTTCTATTCGTAGCCGATGGCGGAGTCACGCTACGGGAAAAGATTACGCGTTTCCAATATACCACGGTAAACAGAAGTACCTTGTACTAGTAGTGGAATGGACACGTAGCTAGCTAGAAGCTAAGCTGGGTGAGGGTTGTAAGATAGCGATAAGAACGCCTAATTTGTATATCTTTATGTACGATAAAGATTTATCTATCTATTCGACGACCACTTTGGTGTAATGGTCAATAAGTTGACTATTAACCAAGTGGTCGCGGGTTCGATTCCCGCACTGTACAAACATTTGTGTGCATGAAATGTCTGTTTGTACTGAAATATAGAAGGTCGCTGCCGGAGGATTGAACAAAAACCAGATTTGGTTAAAAACTAATTTATTAATATAAAATTATAACAGGACGTGACCCTATCGATGCTAGATAATGAGTGAAAAAATATTCTAATTATGGAAACGCGGATGACGTGCGGGCCGATGTCCGATGCAGCGTCAGCAGTGGCGGTCGGGTTGCGCCTGGTCGGCGCCGCTGGTTCTCGAGATTTCGTAATTCCGACTTATTCAGTATGCATATGTGACACCTCCCCCCTTAAATCGTCACCTATTTTTGAGATTTCAAGTGAGAAAATAGTGACGGGCTGGTAGTAGCCGTAGGTTTCTCAGGGTCTTCGTAAGTTTTATCTTCGGCGGTGGACTTCTCAGCTTTATTCCGGAGCGTTCTATAATGTCTTATGAATAGGTACCCGATGAGTGCCAGGGTAGCTATCAACATGAGGTATAGTGGGATTGTTGTGTGGTAGATTGCGGACTCCGCTGATGTTTGGTCTAGTTGTAGTGCAGGCTCGATGATCACCTTCTGTTGAACATCATGAAGTCTTCTCAAGTCAATTGAGTTCAGATGAATTCGAGGCTTGTTTCCAGGCAATGATTCCATGTCGTAAGTGAGCTTCATTATTTTCAGAGGTTGACCTTCGACTTGATCGTTAGTGTTACTGATCGTGAACTCGGGTGTGTATAAGAAGCAGTTCGCCGGGATGGTTACAAGGTAACTTCCGTTGAGGATGTCGTAATCTTCTTTCCCACAGAGTGTGTGTATTCTCGTGGAGTTAGGGAATGACAGCACGTAGTGCTTCTCGTCGAGTTCTTCCATTGCTATTCTGGACAGGGTGACAGTTGCAATCTCGCAGGACTTGTCGATGTACTGGTTGGCTATAAGTCCCTGGATGCAGTCTGGATCCTGGCGTAGTTGGTGATCGGCCATCTCTCCGCATAAGTACCAGTTGTTGTACTTCGGGCATTCAGCCTCTATGTACACATAGCCCTTTCTGCTAGTTGCTAGGAAGGGATAAGGAGGGATGAGGGCCTGCCTATTCTTATTAGGAGCTATAGAAAGCTTATATAGATCGAAATTATCTTTACTAAATATTGGTATCTTAAAAATTATTACTATTAAATTGTCTGAGAAATAATAGCCCGGTTTTATAATGTCATAGTATTCTCTAGATTCTAATTTTAAGACCTGTTCCTTACCATAAATACTAACTAGTCTTCCTATCATATGACCTAAAATATCGATGCTTAACATTGCATGATGCGCAGTTGAAGCATGAACAAAAGCTAATATATTTTCTATCCTAGTTAATTCTGTTAACACGTCGTCAATATTCTCAGTTATAATAACGAGATATTGAGCAAACTTGGCATATTTAATAAGACTTGATTCTTTAGAAGCTTCACTATTTAAAATTAACTCTAACGTTTGATTCAACTTTGACTGATTTTCAACTAATTTAGTTATAATATTGGAGTGCTGGACCATCCACTCTTTACTAATACTAATATGATTATTGAATTCCTGAATTATTTCGTTATCACTATTCTGGAGAATTTTAATAGCATTATCATATTTTATAGCATCTGAACTATCCAAATTTCCGGTTATACTCTTGATTATAGAACCTAGACCGTCAACGAGACCTCTCTTTGTACGACGTGGTGTTAATGTATCTAATTGACTAACTACCTTTAACAGTTTAGAGGATAGGTACTCTATTTGAAGTTCATAGAGGACGTAAGTATCGTTATTTAATTTATGTTTAAAATCTGTGAGCTGTACTTGTAAAATACTTATGTTATTAGCAATATCTTTCAAATCTATATATTGGACAAAGGAGTGGTAATGAGAAGTAAGCCTGGTCGCTCCAAGGCGAAACGGAAGTAATCCTGGGCCATCGTCGAGGCTTTCAAGTGTTATCTCCTGCGTCATCCTTTGAGTTGTTACCAAGGGTGCGGTCAGGAGCAGCAGTACCCTGCAACAATTGGGCACTTTTTGGTACTCTCTTTAACAGATTCTTAGCGACTGGACCGCGTCTTCGCGAAGTATAAATGTGAATGGGTAAGTCGGCTATTACTGTATCGTGATTATACCTAGGTGCTAACTTTTGTCGACTCGCTAGGGGGTTACTGATAAAAATTTTCTGTTTCGGCTCGTATTTTACTTCAGGCTCACGATTTTTATTAAGATTATTGATTATATTAGTTCGTGTAGAAAGACTGGATTCGTTAATAATTTCATAGACTAATTTCATTTGTTCCCTATGATTTTGAGTATATTGCTGCATCAGGTGTTTAGATAGGTCTGTCTCAAGAGGATCTCGGGGATCAAAATGTCCGGTAATTATATCGTATGGCCTGCATTTAGTAAAGCTATGAACTGTACTATTGTATGCCAAAATAGCATAAGGAACAAGATTAACAACGTCTTCGGATTTGAACTTTAATTTCAATAATCTAAGATGTTCTAACAGCGTAGAGTGGAACCTCTCTACTATGCCATTATCATTCGGAGAATAAGGTAAGGTTTTATGATGGTTGATTTTATGAAGCGCGACAAATTCGCTAAATAACTGATTTGTGAATTCTGTACCATTGTCTGAAACTATTGTTAGGGGTAATCCATGATGTGTGCAGAACTTTAGTAGCGCTTGAAGGATGCTGATGGCTGTACCATCACGAATGTGGTAGGCCTGTGCGTATTTGGAGAAAACGTCTACTATGGTGAGGTATTTATCGCCATGGATGCTAAGCAAATCTATGTGCACGATTTCAAATGGCTTGGTTGCAGGAGGCACGACATTGAATCTAGGTTTGATTGGATGGCGATCATACTTAGCTTGTCCACATATTGTACAGTTATTGATGAACTTTGAAATCTCATCTTTCATCTTGGGCCAATAAAAACGACGAGAGAGAACCAGATGACATTCATTAATACCCCGATGGTTCGTTTTACCCTCGTGATACTGTTTTATTATCTCTTGCTGCCTGAGATAATCTTTGATATTCTCTACTTCAGTCTTAGCAAGAATTAAATTCATAGCAGAGTTTTTAAATTTATCTTGAAGGACTGGTATGATGTCGTACATTGCTAGCGGGGGATTAATTAACAATGCTGTTTTAACCTTTGGATTGACAAAATCTTTGATTAGATTTATGATATCATTTTCTAAATTTGACTGAGATACTTGTGCAGCAGTTCTTGTATGAGTATCGAAAGGTTTAGATATAGTGGGACGTTTTTTAATATCGCCAACTACAGATATAACAATCTGCCTGTTAAATTTATTAAGTGGTTCATCTACTATTGGAATTTCTAAAATCGGGTTCTCTACATTAGTGTGTGCAGATACTGTGGACGAATTAGCTGATATTGTGGACGAATCAGCCACTGAAGGTGGACGTTCGGTGAAATTTACAGCCATTGAACTAGTTTCCTCATTATGTATCTCGATACGTGAAAGAGCGTCTGCGTTGGTATTCGATTGACCTTTCTTGTAAACTACAGAAAAATCATACTCGGATAGTTTGAGTCTCCATCTAGTCAGACGTGAGTTCGGTTCCTTAAGGTTCATAATCCATTGCAACGGTTTATGGTCCGTAACGATCCTGAACTTCCGTCCGAATAGATAAGGCCTAAAATATTTAGTTGCCCATACTATCGCAAGTAATTCCTTTTCGATTGTACTGTAGTTCAGCTCGCTATCATTAAGTGTACGCGACGCGTAGCAAACGGGCTTATCCGCACCTACAGTACCTTGAGATAACACCGCGCCTAAAGCTACGTTCGAGGCATCGGTCGTTAGAATAAAATCACGGGAAAAGTCTGGGTATTGCAAGATGGGGTCGTTAATTAAAAGTCGTTTGCATTTTTCGAAACATTCGATATACTGAGAATCAGCTATGATTTTCCTACCTTTTTTGAGACACTGTGTAAAGGGCTTAGTAATACGGGCGAAGTCTGGTATAAATTTTCTATAATACCCTACCAAACCTAAAAATTGCTTTATCTCTTTAGGAGTCCTTGGTAATGGGTATTTTTGAATAGCCTCAATTTTGTCGGGATTTGGTTTAATTCCATCTTTGGAGATGACATGGCCTAAATATGCAGTTTCTAATTTGAGGAATTCGGACTTATCCATTTGGACTTTGAAATTGGATTCGCGTAATTTTGAGAACACCTTTTCAAGGTTAACGATGTGCTCTTGGAGACTGGTACTGAAAACCACGATGTCATCGAGGTATACCAAGCAAATTGTGTTCTGAAGGTCTTTTAGGACATTGTCCATTACCCTTTGAAAAGTTGATGGTGAATTTTTCAATCCCATCGGCATACGCAAGAACTCATAGTGACCGTTTTCTACATTAAACGCCGTTTTGGGTATGTCGTCAGGATGCATCTCAACTTGATAGAACCCACTTGCAAGATCGAGGGTAGAAAAGTATTGACAATTGCCTAATTTATCAAGGACATCGTTGATGTTGGGAATGGGATACTTATCATCCAAAGTTTTTTCGTTTAATTTACGGAAGTCGACGACTAAACGCCATTTAGCTTTTCCGGACGCATCAGCTTTCTTGGGGACGATCCATATTGGAGAACTCCAAGCAGAGTCTGAAGGACGAATGATACCTTGACTTAGCATTTTACTGATCTGATCTCTAACTTCGTTTCGGTGAACGTAGGGGTATCGGTAGCTCTTCGTATAGACCGGCATTTCGTCAGTGGTTTTAATTTGATGTTTAATTTTATTAGTAAAAGTTAGAGCTTCTCCGTCTATGTAAAAAATATCGGCATACATCGCGCAAAGTCTTTCTAAATTCGCGCGTTCCTCTGGATTTAAATGATCCGTTCGTAGGCGAGAGAGTACGTCCGTAGCACGGCTGCTCGGTGTCGTAGCATTTGAGTGACGTGTTTGATTCGTAGCATCTAAGTGACGTAAGTTATTCGTAGCACACCTACGATCCGTAGCGTTAGGTCTTTCCGCAATATTCGAGTGACGTCTGATATGTTTCGTAGTATGGGATTGATAAGGAGAATTCGTAGCACCCAAGTTTTTCGTAGCACTCGAATTGGCTATCTCGCTCTGAACATTATAAATTTCTGCTTGTACGGCCCGGTCCATAGAAAAAATTATATCGTGCGGAGTGGGATTCGTGACCTCGATTATTCCGCGGCTATTTTTAACTTTAGTTAGGCACTCGCTTATAACACAATTGCACAAAGTCTGTTCGCTAACGTATGCGTCGCCGTCATGAAGATTAATAGGGATTCTGAGTAACCTACTTGAGTTGGCAGGGATTAAATCTTCGTAAAGATTTAAGTTTTTAGAGTTATACATTGATATCTCATTTATTGAGTTACGAGTAGTTAACTGTTTATCTTTAAGATCGATTTTAGCTTCCCAGTATTGTAAAAGATCTAGACCAATTAGGCCATCAAAATGATCATGAAACTTGTAAATGAACAGTTTAATATGACTACCTGGTTCTTTGAATTCGTTGAAGCAAGGGATGGTGATAGAATAATTATTTCGCGTAGTAGCGTGGACATTAGTAACTTCAAAGGGGTCAAAGTTTAATGGTATGTTACTGTAAAATTTTTCTACTGCTTCAGGGCTGAGGAACGACTGATTCGCGCCTGTATCTATTAAAAGTTTAAGCGGCGGTTCAGAAATCTGTATGAAAGGAAGCTGCCTTCGATGTTGCAGATTTAACTCTATTTTAAGGTGTGTGACGTTCCGCGGTCCTGAAAATCCTGCTCCCGATCCCTATTAACAGGTGAATCCGGCTCGTTATCACAAGCTGGGGCGATCTCGAGAGATGAGTCGTACAAAGGTTCGTAAGTAGGGTAAAACATCGGTTCCGCGTCGCAATACACTGGTTGACCCGCAAAATTATAGTAGTTCTCGGGCTCGTAATCGTAATATTCGGGTTGGTAATAACTGGCCTCGTTCAAGTTCATTTCTCGGGTCTTAAAGTAATTAGACGGTGGCGGATTGCCGTGTTTTCGCCAATCATGGCCCGATGGTTGACCGAAGGTTGTCGGTCGGTCCTTCACAACGTAGTGGCTAACACCACTCATAGGCTTAGGGCCAGTGTTAGAAAACGTATTACGCGGCGGAATTTGGAACCTATTCTGATACGCGTTATAGTTTGGAGGCTGCGAGCGAAACATCTGTTGTGTGCGTGTAGGCATACCTACGGGTCTATATGAAACGGGGTAATTTTGCTGCATAGGAAAATTAAATTGTTGCGGATTTTTAAAATTAGGCATAGGTGGGGCCAGTGCAGGGAAATTGAATGGTTTGAACGCGGGTAAAGATGTTGCATTCATCTGCATATTCTTATGCAGTGAAGGAACTTGAGGCTTTTTATCCAAAGTATCATGACGGTTTTGCAAATACAGCACATTCAATTCCTCTTGCACAAATTCAAGAGCTTTTTCAACACTATCAGGACGCATGCAACGGATGCGGGACCCTAAGGGTTCTTTTAATCCGCGGACAAACGCTTGCATCGTTAACTTTTTATATAGCACTCGCTTAGCTTCTACTGTAGTCGCGACACTTTCGTGTAAGGTTACATATGTCATGATGGTGCTGAATAAATTAGTACACCTATCGTAAAACTCTTGTGGCGAACTACTACCCTGGGTCGCTAGCATGAGGTCGTTATAAAGGGCGGTCTCGTCCCTTTGGTCAGCAAAATTATTGACTAATGCAAGTTTAATGCTATTCCAATCCTCAGCAATGCCATTCGAATTAATGATTCGTGCGGCTGGTCCAGTAATCTTATTAAGAATGCCATTTACGAGACAAATACTAGCTATCGGACTTTGGTTTGCGTACTCAGCGGTGATCTGATCGCACAAATGAATAAAGCGAGGTAAAATGTGAGGGTTGCCATCGAATTCGGGCACCAGGCGTAAGGCCTTGAAAATTGCATCTACATCAGCCATTCTAGGATTTTCTGGACTCTTAGAGCTCACAGAATCCTCTAAACTATGAAATGAATTATCTAAATATACGCTAATATCTCTATTTGAATCTAAATCTAATCTGCGGGCTTGTCTAGATCGAGCAGGCCCACGAGGGGTAGTTTGCTTAGGATGAAAAATGGTGGTAAGTATAAGTAACTAGGAATAAAAAGGAAGCAACACAGAAATGGTTTCAGTGTACTTACATTAACTGCATTCTGGTATTCTTGTTATCGATGTCTTGATTTTTCCTCCAGCCGGGACTTCAGGTTCTTTTGCGGGATACCCAAGGACGCGCTCGCGATCGCTCGCGACGGTTAGCGATTTCACGGGAATTCGATGTGTGAATAACCCTAAGCTAGTGAATCTACCTAACTCAAGGCGGCTTGAGTATCCTACCGACTGCGCCAAATATAGAAGGTCGCTGCCGGAGGATTGAACAAAAACCAGATTTGGTTAAAAACTAATTTATTAATATAAAATTATAACAGGACGTGACCCTATCGATGCTAGATAATGAGTGAAAAAATATTCTAATTATGGAAACGCGGATGACGTGCGGGCCGATGTCCGATGCAGCGTCAGCAGTGGCGGTCGGGTTGCGCCTGGTCGGCGCCGCTGGTTCTCGAGATTTCGTAATTCCGACTTATTCAGTATGCATATGTGACAACTGGTCTGGGTGTTATATATATTTATTTATTTATTTATTATGAAAACAACATGTACATTTTATAAACAAAGTCCTACAAAACTATTTACACAGTTTGTCTGTAGGATCAAGTGAGTCTCATACAAAGTTTAAGTTTAACAAGTAATATATTTATGTATCCAATGTGCTGAGGTAATATTTTTTTAAATTACGTTTAAATTTAAGCTTATCTCTTTCTCGTCGAATGTCTTCCGGCAAACTATTAAGAAGGTAAGGTATTCGCTTCTTTAAGGTTCTATCTCCAAAATAATTTTTAACCTTTGGTACTTCAAATTTACCCGAAGACATCGATCTTGTACATTGTTTATTATTAATTAGAGTCAAGTCACGCTCCCAAGAGTCATGACTATTGATTGCTAACTGATACTTATGTTTAAGGCTAACTGGAAGGATTTTACATATGTTAAATAATTTTGTATAGTCTCCTTTACATTTAGCTTTAGTTTTTTTATTTACTAATAATTTTAAAAATCTAATTTGTAGTGCTTCAAGCTTATCTATATGTGTTTTGAAAGTAAGACCATAACTATCAAGAGCGTAACCCAACACTGAATCTATTAGAGAGAAATATAAACATTTTAATGTAGTGGTTGGAACTTTAAAACTTAAATGATGGAATTTACCTAGGAGTATCCTTAATTTATTACATATACAGTATGTCCGGACATGACATACCGATATTTGAAGGGGCTGTTCTCCAGGTATTTTTATCGACAATTCAACCCCTCTACAGTCCCCTACCTCACCCCCCTCAAAATGGCCGCCATTTTAATCTTTACTTAACAATTCTGATAGTGAATTTATGAAAATTGCAATAACTTCGAAAGTGAGTGTCATAAAATACTAAATTTGGTTTTATTTGAACAATAACAAGTTGTTCTAGGGACCACTAAACAAATTTAATTGATAAGAGTGATGAAACATACTTTAAAAAATTCGAAAACCGCAAAAAAACATAAAAAATTCCGAAAAAAAATTACATTTCTGCACATAATTAAAAAACTAGCCCCTTATGATGGTATTTTTTTATTTTATTTCAATGGTTAGTTATGTTAGCTACAAAATGACACCAAATTTGTAAGTAATAAGTAATCCGCTTTAAGAAAAAAAATTCGGCGCCGTTCCACGAAAGACATTATCATAAGAACTGTTAAGTGCTTATTATGTAACGGCGGCCATTTTGAACAGTTTTCAATTTAATTTTTAGTTAGTTTAGATACATAATTTGTTTATGAATGATTTTTAATAAATGATTGTTAATTTTAAATCAAAATTTAAAAATAATGCCATATTACTTTCATTTCGACCTATGTCAGAGTTTTAATAATGTTTTTTTTTTCTTAAAGCGGATTACTTATTACTTACAAATTTGGTGTCATTTTGTAGCTAACATAACTAACCATTGAAATAAAATAAAAAAATACCATCATAAGGGGCTAGTTTTTTAATTATGTGCAGAAATGTAATTTTTTTTCGGAATTTTTTATGTTTTTTTGCGGTTTTCGAATTTTTTAAAGTATGTTTCATCACTCTTATCAATTAAATTTGTTTAGTGGTCCCTAGAACAACTTGTTATTGTTCAAATAAAACCAAATTTAGTATTTTATGACACTCACTTTCGAAGTTATTGCAATTTTCATAAATTCACTATCAGAATTGTTAAGTAAAGATTAAAATGGCGGCCATTTTGAGGGGGGTGAGGTAGGGGACTGTAGAGGGGTTGAATTGTCGATAAAAATACCTGGAGAATAGCCCCTTCAAATATCGGTATGTCATGTCCGGACAGATTAATCTATATGTAGGGACCAAGAGAAGTTTATATATACATACATATATATATGTACTTATTTAAGTTTATTTGTAATACCACTGTTGTTTCTGATATCCGTAAAACAAGTGCTTAAGCTACTTACCACAGAGTCATATCAATGTATGTGATGTTGTTGTATATTTATTTTATTATTTATTTACTTATCTATCTATAGCTATGTATTGCTCAGATGAAGTAGCAGTGGGCAAGAGACATAGCGCGACGAACCGATGGCCACTGTGGGCGAACTCTCGAATGGCGACTGTGTAGGACGACGCACCGTGGACAAAACAAGTTGGACCATCTAGTGAAGGTCACGAAAAGCCACTGAATGCGTGAAGCGCAAGACTGATCACGGTGGTGATCCTTGGGAATGACCTATGTTCAGTAGTAGGCGTCGAACGGCTGATATGATGATGATGATGATGTATAGACCGCCGTTAGGGAAGAAAAGTTATAGCTGCACTGAAAGACGTCGCAAAAGTTGCAGGATTACACTAAACAAGTGAGATCCTTGGAGGAGGCCTATGTTCAGCAGTGGGCGTCAAACGACTGATATAACAATAACAGTCCTCCTGGCCGATTTCGACCATGGCGGCCAATCTCAACACAGATCTTATAGTGCACAAGTGTGAGCGCAATACACAGGTGCACTCACTGTTCCATCACTCTCAAAGTTCAGTGAGACGGCAATCCGACATGACCGGAGAGAGATCAGTCGCAGGACCAAAGGCTTAACGTGCTTTCCGAGGCACGGGGTTGTAATACTGCCACCTTCCCGACTCCGAGCTGTTTTTGTGAAATTCATGTCAGAAAATCTCAGAAACAATTTTACGACTGATATGATGAAATAACTGCGAATAAGAACAACACTTCAGATTAAAATCCTAATTAACCTTTTTTTGCCCTCACTGCAAGATTTCAGTGATCTAAACAATCATATTACGAGTCCGATGTCCACGTAAGTTTCTCACCGTAATCTACATACTCCGCGAGAATTGTGCCAAACCCGTGCATTTCCTTGCACGATTGAGCTGCCGGCCGGGCGTCTATTGAACGGAACCCATTTTACGTCACGGGTACAATACAATTTAGAAGCTGCACACTTGCGTTCCAATGCTGCCCCTGTGGTGCATTCTTTGGCTATATACCCAATAGAGACAGATATATACACAAATTTTGTTAGAATAAGATGTACACATATATATATATATATATATATATATATATATATATATATATATATATATATGTTTATGTTTTTTTATTGTCAGGGAAATGCTGTAACGCATACTCGCCAGCCGCTGGTTCAGCTGGGGTTATGTGAGACTCCAGGCCTCAGAGAGAGAACCCGCCTACCAACTAAAAACCTCTTGGCCTACGTTGCCCTCTGGTGCCATGTGAGTCGGGGACGTGGCGGGTTCACCGTAGGCCGAGAGGCAATAGGCATTAACCCCAATTACATATACCTATATAACCTAACTTAAAACTAGCTTAGAAACTATCTTAAAATAAATTGTATCTAAAAATCCTATATGTCATAAACATTTAAAGCAAGAAAGAGAAAGAAAGAAAAATGGTCAAGGAAATTATTCTAGATTGAACAATAAGAAAACGCCTCTCGTAAAGAATCGGTGATGTAATACTTTAATGCGAATCGGAGTTTCTATGATTTGCCGAAATGCTGTTAAATTGAAAACGGTATTCTTCGTTTCAACTCTATTGGGTACACGCTCGATGGCCGCATTTAACGAAATGTCCGTTGCATTGTTCTAGAGATTTCACGCAGAAGGTATTAATATTGAATGCTAAGTTTGCGAGCTCTCGAATCTGCGACTGTTCTCGTTTCTTGCGGTGTTTGAGTATTAAATTTGAGACTGTTTTGTGTAGCTTAGGTCTGTATTTCGTTTTGTTAATCTACTTGGGTGGGTATAGCAAGATTTTTGTAATGGGATTTTCTAGACTCTAGACTTAATGCAGTTATCGTAAAAAAACTGATAACTATTGGGACAGAAGAGTATTCTAGATTGAAGACCATTTGTTTAAAAGAGAAGGATCGTCATCAATAGATTTTCAAAGGCTGATGAGGATGAGACGTATCTAAGACAAATAAATTAAGTAGCTAGAAAATAGCACCATCACCCAAAAATATATTTGTCATATAAAAGCACTTTAATTGCAAAGTTTTTAATCATATGAAAACACTGATATTGTCAGTTATATTCTTTTACTCTGTATAAACTAAGGAGTACTTAGTTATCGGCTTACTCTTCGTCTAATTCTGCGTCATCAACATATCAGCCTTTCAACGCCTACTGTTGAGCATAAGCCTCCCTCAAGGATCTCCACCACGATCAGTCCTGCGCTTTCCGCATCCAGCGGCTTTCCGCGACCTCCAACAAATCGTTGGTCCACCTGCCTGGATATGTCAAGTAAAACCAACAAACCGAATGCCCAGAGCCCACTAGTATCCATACTGGAGTAAAAGGGTGGATCCTTAAACTTTGAGGTCCTCTTACCTAGAGTAAAGCAGGCAAGTAAGCCCAGTTGTGCGACTTATTTAGGCCTTAGATTGATTCGAAAAGAGGCAGATACAGCATGAGCTAGTCGCGCGTGGTACTACTAAACCGAGTCCAATAGACCTGTTTCACTCCTAGTCGTCGTCTGTACTGCGAGTTGTTTGCACGTGCGTGCGTGTGCGTGAGTTACACATTTCGAAGTTGACGATTGTAAGGACGTACCGTATCTACCTTTGTTTGGCTTGAGCTAAGATATACTTACTTACTTACTCCATTGGCGAAGCGACCCAAAGTATGTCTTTGACTCCGACACAAGAGAACGCCATCTTACCATAGATACCCGCATCCAGAATGCCTTGCGTTGTACTGCCTTTCACAAGGTGCTGGTGTCTAAGCTTCTTAGCAGAAGAACCAATATGAGCTAAGATATAGGCTAATATTTTTCGTTTCATCATCATCATCATATCAGCCTGTTGCAGTCCACTGCTGGACATAGGCCTCCCCCAAGGAGCGCCACAGCGCACGATCTCTCGCCCTTTGCATCCAGTCACTACCAGCTGCCTTCTTCAGGTCGTCTGTCCATCTAGCCGAGGGGCGTCCCACACTACGTTTACCTAAGCGTGGTCTCCATTCAAGAACCTTCCTGCTCCACCTCTCGACGGTTCTGCGACAGACATGGCCAGCCCACTGCCACTTCAGCTTGCTATATTTTTCGTTTAATCCCGATCAATAACTCGTGTAAGCAATGGAAACGTGCACCACCATCGTGACAGCCACAACCTGTCACGGCGAGTCACGGAGTCAGCACCTCGCGAGCCCGCGAATATAATTGTCGGTGGATTTACATTTTCCCTTCCCGCTGTCGGGCGAATTAAAATTAAAGGAAGTGGAACTGTTTTGGGCACTTTGAATCGTGTGATTAATGATCCCGAAAAGTTTATCTTTAATTTGCTTACTCCGCTTTTTGGATTGACTGTCCGCATCGATCGAGGCTGATGGCGGATTTTCACGGGCCATTTCGGGCTGTTCGTCATTCCTGTAGCAACGCAGAGTTTATCAGTTACTTTTTTACGTATAGGCACGTTGCTAGGTGACGTGTAAAGAAAATACTGCTTCAAGACTATGTACACTGTGTGCCAATTAACAAGAGAGACTGAAGGTGCAAAGAATAAGATGATGATGGCAATCTGAATGTGGTGCAACAGTTATATACATTCGTATTATCACGACTGGAAAAACGTGGTGGTAGTGAGAGAATGAATGAAGTATATTGACATATGCCATAAAATATTCTTCGCCGGCTGCCATCAGTGTCGAAGTATTCACACAATGTGCAAGGAGGATTTTACCTCAAGTGGATCCGCTACATACGTAACCGGAAAGATTTATTAATGGCACGAAACTCATATCAGCTTTTTATCATGTACTTATTGTTTATTTTGGTCAAGTTTATCCTTAATGCGGCAGGTCGGCGCCACTTGTCATCTTTCTTTCTGTAAAGGTACGCCGCTTAATATATTGGAATTCAAAAAGAACCTAGAGTACGGTGGCCAGCACGTCACGGTAAACACTGCGGTATCTTATGCGCTAGTGATACGGGCGATTTTGCAACAAAAATGGGTAGCCTAATGTGCGGTGTGGGGGGTTTAATGGTCTCCGAACTTCCAAGGGTTAACAAGTCATCCATATTGGTTTCTGTACTAAATCATATACAGTGAAAAAAAAACAACTATGTAAAACAAAAGAGGCATTTCGTTATATCCTAACTGAAAAGGAAAACCATTCTAGAACAACATAATTATACAAAAATAACAAATTCAAATTACATCTCATTACGATTCGCGAAGACAAAATAGAACGTTCGAAAAAAAGGCTGTAGTATCAGACATTTTCGGATAGAAACTTCAAAAATTCAGGCTTAAAATAACAAGCCTACCTGCAGTAATCACGTTGGATAAAGCAGTTTTTGGTGAGCGTGTAACTTTCCTGAACAACTTGAAAACGACCCTAACACTCTCTTTCTACAGTCGGGAATACCCTAAAAATGGTAGGTGACGTGACGCATAAAATTCGGCAGACGGTACCATAACGGTTTAATTTATTAACTTGATGATTTTCAACTTTCATGCTCTGCATAGGTAAAAAGGTTGGATGACTTTTAGCGTCGTTCCCGAAAGTTTAGGTGTACGCGATTTGGTTTAAGTAGGCACAGATTTTGGTTTACTTTTATAAAAAATCTCATTGAACGTTAGATAAGAACAAAACACAATCCGCTAACACTGGCTCAGACTGAGCGTGTTGTAGCACAATAAACCATTTTAGCATTCTTGAAAATGATTTATTGTTTGAATAAATCGTCTCATATTTTTTATCTGATAGTTAAATAATTAGCAGTAAACTATTTGAGCATTGTATTCATCATGATCATCTCATCAGCCTATAAACGTCCTGGGCTGGGCATAGGCCTCGCCTCAACTATGTGATCCGAGCCATACTCGGCTCGGATTGGTGCAGGGGTGTTTGTAAGGCAAGTGATCAACCTTACTGTCGTATTAAGCCGCCAGAGGGCCTCTGACTAGGCTTAAAGACTAATATATATCGATCTTAACCGGGACCAACAGCTAAACGTGCTTTCCGAATCAAAAAAAATGCATGTAAATAGACGTCACTTACCTAAATGGTCAGAATGGTCACCCATCCCAAACATGACCGCGCATTAGGTTGCTTAACTTTTGGTATCACTATCAAAGCGCTGCAACTACTGCGCCACAAGCACATCTAAGCTCTAATCATTGGATTACTAAATAATATTATTGACTTTAATTAGTACGTTGATTTTCAGTTAGTTTAGTCTAAATATTTGAGCTCATTTTATTGCGACCAATGCAAACACTTCAATAACGAAAACAAATACCGTAATAATTGGGAATAACAATGATCAGACCACGTACACAGCAGTAACGAACATCGATTAACTAGACTCAATTGTATCAGCATAGTTTTTTTAATCCGGTTCGAAACAATCAAACTGTAATTAGCACTAAGCAAACCCGCATTGTAATTGTTTAATCGGTGAAATTCACTAGACTTTTACTAAATGAAACGCATTCCAATCTGATCTTTATTCCGCGAGCAATAGGAGCGGAAACTGAGGATATTATGAGATATACCTGCGTATCTACCCGTTAGAAATGAGTGGAGGAAATGAGAGGGCTGAGCACTCTCGATGAAACGTGAGGAGGAATCTAATAGCATCCCTCCAACTGAGGATTGGGTATGTAATTGAAAAATCATTTTGAGTAAGGTCAAAGATTTGCTGGAAATCGTTCTTGAACGTTAGGACTATGTAATTTTGGGTTCCTTCGAAGAATGTGGAGTTTGTTCAAGTGGATCTGTTGGTTTTGTTGTGATACCTTATATCAATTGGCTAGTTGAGGTTTGGAAAGGCCGTATGATCGAACTGGATGCAGGTCACCTAGCCAGTCAGCCAACGAGCCAAGTTGCATCAATATGAGTCAAATAGAGGCAAATTGATGCATTTGAAAAAAAGAGGAAGGCAAAGTCACAATTTAAGGTACAAAATGGATTGTATGTCTTTGTGCAAAATAACTTAGCTATCGACACGAGGTTAGCGGTGTCATTGAAGTGAGGCGCTAGGGCAAAAATGCTTGGAGAGAGAATGTATAATCCAGTAAGATGCTTGTAGGAATCGTGACCGACTTACGCGATTGTCCTGAGAGCCTCTACTTCCAGCACCTTGAACTATGTTGCCCCTTCTGTTGCTACGTCACTTTGTGCTAGCGACCATTTCGTGGGACCCATTAATTAAGAACGCGAGTCACTCCACACCATTGTATCCGTGTGAAACACATAGGTCGGCAGGGGCCATCTGGTATTGAGGATACCGTGATCAAGAAGGCGGTTCCCCCAGGGCGAGGCCTCTCTATTGCACTGCGGTGGGGTTGGCCCCTGTGATAATCCCTAAAAAAGGGGCCATAGTCCACCCATTGTCCTAATTACCCAGTCCATTGAGCACAAAGCCCATAACCCAATTTCTTTTTTCAACCATATCCTGCCAGCTTGTCCTAAACTAACCGGGGATTGTCTTTGGGTGCACTTTCATACATAGTACATACAGGGATAATTGCCGGTGGGTGTCACATTTCTTTAAGATTTAAGTATTTAACGAGCCTCTGCGTGTTAGCTTCGGCCCCATGTACGTACGCCTTTCAAATGTCCGGGACTCTGTATCCTGAGAATGGGAAAGACATACGTAATAATAATAATAATATTCTATTGACATGATTCTAACAGCATCACGAGGGAGTTGGGAGCTGAATCGTCCCAAATATCCATTTGTTATGTATTTACATATTATCATATATAAGTAGTTTTAAGACTTAATGGGTCAAGTGCTCTTTTCGTATAACATTGGTACCGATATCAACAAAACCAATACACACAAACAGCAAATCCTTCTAAGCACTTCAAAACATTTACAGTCAGACCAATAATAATCAAAACACGCCTGGAATTGTTCGCTTCATTACGAGTTTACGTTCCCCTTCGCAGTGGTAGCGCTGTTTCATTTCCTACCATCCGCAAATAAAGGGTGCTTACTTCGAGGATACTTACGTAGATCTAGCTTTGGCTGGATGTGACTAAACTTCTTTTTTATTTTTTTCTTCGTAAGAACCATCCCCGTACTGTAAGCAATATTAAAAAAATTGGTCAAATTGGTCCAAGCGTTCTTGTCTCATGCATTTTTATATTATAGACTATCTGAACCCGCAAATGTTGTCCTGCCGTTGTCTTTTTTAAATTTTTTCTACGTTAGAACCATCCCAAATAGTCCAGACGTTCTTGAGTTAGCGCATAACTCAAGAACGTCTGGACTATTTGGGACGAACACATTTTTCGTTTTTTTTTTATAGATTAAGTAAGTGAGTATAAACATTTTCTTCTTTTTATATTCTCTTTTATTTTCTGTCATTATTTTTGGCAAAGGCATTTCCTACGTCGCCATGCTGCTACCGAGTAGAAAGACACTAGTAATATTTTTACTCTCCGATTAAAAAATGCAAAATTTTGCTTCCTTACCATATCCAGATGTTTTAATCCGTTGGTTACATCAGTAAGATCCCGTCCAATGGATATTATAGTCTGCACTTGTGAACCGATTTATACCGTGTTTTGCTTGGTTTACGGCCTTTGTCTAGAACTGTAAACTTTGGCCATTTCTTTAATGAAATTCAAAGTTTAACGCTCACTTAATGTTGAATAAACGCGCTATTGTTACTCGTAACAAGAACGTTAAAGCTAGCAGAAGTGCTTGAGTGTCTTTTCATTTTCACACTTAAGTGGATTTTTCTGATATTATAAGCACTCACAATGCATTTGTTGATAATTTGAGATTAAAATCACACCTAAAGAAAAATTCGAATTGCTACAGGGACCTGAAACCAAACATTGTCGCAACAAAATATACAGGGTGTAAAAAAAACCTTAACGAAGCCGTCAACCACGCGTTCAGTACATCAAACCAAATCGTATGAAAAAGAAATTTTGGCTGGGAAACAACTTTTATTTTTTGACATCTAAAAAAATAATTTAACTCTAACCCGCAATGTACAGCGCGCACGCGGAAAAGTCACCGCGGGGCGTGTTGCTATGCGCCGCCGCGACGCGGTTCGGTTCGAGTGTGCGCTGTACATTGCGGAGTGTGCCATTTAGAGGCTTTTTATGAAAGAACTAGTGAAAGTTTGTATCATGTTTCTTTGGGAAAAAGTTCAGTTATAACGGACAGAAGTCATTTCTGTAAAAATCATCAATTTTTTTTTCAAACTTTAACCATCAATATCTCAGTAACCGTTAACTTCCCAGGTATGGTGTATAGGAAAAAAATGATCGTAACAATTGGTAGAATATGTGGTATTCGGCTTCGTTAAGGTTTTTTTTACACCCTGTATATAAAACAGATTGAACTTAACTTTTATCTACAGGTTGTTTCTTTTATGATATCAAGCCGGTACGGGATGATAGCTGAGTACTATACCTATCGATTAAGTTTATGAAATATTTTAACATTAAAATGCATTGTTCATTTCTTTACAATGTAATTTTTATTTCTATAAGTATGTTCTCATTTCACGTTATACCTACCTATCGATTTATGTTTTAATGTAAGGAAGGAGATTTATTTATTCATAACACAACAATTAATAGGTAACTCAGCCAAAAAGATATATAC
This sequence comes from Pyrausta despicata, assembly GCA_963921415.1. NCBI lineage: Eukaryota > Metazoa > Arthropoda > Insecta > Lepidoptera > Crambidae > Pyrausta > Pyrausta despicata. The sequence goes on along the minus strand of OY992861.1, from coordinate 11,870,106 downwards.
TTTTAAAGCATATATCTTTATTCTCTTTCAAAAATAATTTCTAAAAAATATAAGAATAAATTATAACCCGAAAATTAAAAAAAAATCGTGGAACATACATGGGGGTTAAACCTTCAGGTATGGTACTCAGCTATCACCCCGCACTGGCTTGACACCTTAAAGGACACACCCTGTATAGCTAGATTATAGCTAAATTTCATGCATTTCTATGTCGAAAAGCTTGCAAGATTTGATAAGCAACAAACAAACGTTATAAACATCAGGTCCAGTGAAAGTAAATAAAAACTTTATAAAAAGTATATTGATCTCTATACGCCCAATAACAGACGCGCAGCATTTGTTGAATCTTCATAATCGTAGCTCAAAAAGATTTCAATTGTCCCAAGTTATGGATACCAGAAGTGGATCAGTAGCGAGTGTACGGGGCAGATAAGTGGCAACCCTGAAATAATTGCAGCCAGCTCAGGATTAAAACGTAGCAAATCTCGCTTCTTGGCAGGTAGGATGAGAGTAAATTGACAGATTTAATATTGGATTTTAAGTGTAGCATGAGATTGCACTTGTCAATTTTATGCTTGGATGACAGTCGTATGCTTATTGTTTCAAAAATAGGTGTTATCAGGAGTTATTTAAGTTTTAATATTTTGTTGGAATGTTTCGCATATATCGGGACCGTGTGGTTTCGGAAGTCAAAACGTATTATTATAATATCATATTATTATTGTGATCAATTAGCGCTTGCAGGGATTTCAACGTAGGCTGTTTTTGTGTGCTTCCTATTTGCAAAACGAAAACTTTTTCGCGTTCACCCTTGATTTAGTGGCTTATTCAAAGCTGAAAAAGAAAGTTATTTTGCTTTAAATTTCCAACTGTAACAAACAATAACCTAGCTCAATTTTTTTGGGTTTATTATTATTATTTGGGTTCCTACGCTGGCGTCGTTTAGTGGAAATTTAAAGCAAAATAATTCTCTTTTTCAGCTTAAGTCATGAATTTCCACAAAGTAACGCCTGATTCCATCAACTGGCTTATTTTACAATTTTCTTAACAGTTACCTATATTTTTATAGGGAAAGTCGCAAAGAAGAACAATATCTGTGGAATATTTAATGAGTTAAACTCATTACTATGTTCTGTGTGTGGGTATCGATCGTTGAAAGTAAATACAAGCTAACCGGTGCATACTTGCTGATATATTATTCAAATGCCTCGTCTCAGCCGCTAGTTTTGTTTCCATTTACTTTTCACGTAATTACGATAACTTGTGGTCTGCCCGCGACTTTATCTGTGCTTATGTAGGATTTCACCTCAACAGTAATCGATAGAAAAAGTTTGACATAAATCTGACATCAGACAAAAATGGACTATAAACGGTAAATTAATTAAAATATAAATTAAATTCATATTAAAAAAAAAACTTAAGAAGCAACTTTTGCCGCCCTTTTTACCCTCTTTATTCTTTTATTTTTTGGAATCATACAGTTATAACAATAAAAAAAAACTTAGGAAGTAATTAAAATATTACATAAACTAATGAAAGAAAATTGTTTGGTTAAAATAACACACAGAATAATACAATTAAAAATGCAGGCTGAATATAAAAAAAAAACTTGAAACACGTCGCTTATTACTTCTGACCAAGTACCTTAATATGTAGTAATTTTGATTCATCTAACATCAGTGGCGAAGTATCTTAAATTTCCAAAAATCTTTTCTTAGTGCTCCTTTGCACTGCTAAAGGTGGCATGATACAACATTTTAAGTTTGGGCTGTGCATGAATATGTCAGACAGTCAATCAGTTAACCATTAAGCCAGTTTTTATATATATTTAGATTTCTTGCGTTTTCTTTTGTTTCTGGACTTTTATTCATCAGTGGAAGTTTGTTGTTGAAGTTTCGTTAGTTCGGTGAACAGCTGGCTGGAATAAAGAAATACGTTCCCGGTTTTATGTAAACTGGTAGCTAATTGTAGAATACTAACAATAGATCGTTATTTTTAACACTGGCTAAATGAAATACTGTAATTTAAAAGTTTGCATTTTAATTCAGTTTAAATTTGAGTAAAATTATTGTACCTTTGAAATACAGAAAAACAGTTAATAATGCCGTGTTATAAATACAGACTCTTCTAAAAAGGTTTTCGATGGAAAACTTTTAAATTTAATGGCGTTTATTAACGTAGGCAAATAATAACAGTTCGGTTCTCGATGATGATAATTTTTATTTTATTTTATTTATTGGATAACCCACCACATGATACATTACACTTATGCTACAGAGCATAGAGAGAGATAATGATGATGATATCCTTCCAGACGTATCCGTCGATGGCCACACCCTTAGCTTCCGTCAGCCTGGGCTCTTGCGTGGGCATGAGCGTGACGGGCAAATTTAAACTTGGTTATGAAAGTCCTGTTGCAGGAAGCACAATGAAGTGACCCATATGAGTTGTAAGTGTAGCTGTGGGACCTATCTGAGTTGTAAGGTTCTCGACACGTGGCATTCATAATTTACGTATGTTGGAGTCCTATGGCACCCCCGTGGTGCAAAGAGCCTTCGTGAGTTATCGCCATCTCCCCCTGTCCTGCGCTTGACTCTTGACATCCTCCCATAGGAGACCTGCAGATGTTATGTTCTGGTAGATGGTTAGTCTCCACGAATGTATGGGTCGTCCGCGTCTTCTCTTGCCATCGGGCTGCTATTTCAAGGTCGTAGCGTGTGACCTATCTATCCATCGCCATTTACGCTGAGCAATTTCTTGCTGTATCGGCAGTTGTTGGCATTGAGCCCACAAGTCCTCGTTGCGATATTTACGTATCAAAACTTCCTACCTAATATGTAAATTACTTTAGGTGTTTTGTGTTCAAATTTAAATTTAAACATTAGAACAAAACCAGAACTTCCTATAATATTTCCACAACTCACATCAATTCCTAACAAACATTGCGTACGTAACCACTTCAATTATTCGGTACAAAATGACACATTGCGGTTAGAGCGACAAAGTTCCATGGGCAGTGCGGGGCGTACGATTGTTGAAACTTTGTCCGAGTGGGGGCGTTGATGGAAATTATTATTGTAGTTTCCTTGTTAGCCAGTTAGTTAGGTCTAGTCTTTGTTAAGTTAACTGGTAAAGTTACTTTACTGTTTTTATCGGGGACAACGTGACATTTTGAAAAAGGAAAAAGTTTTTGTTCCCTTTTAAAAACCTTGTTAACACTCTCCGATGGCTGGAAATCATTTTGCAGTGTTTTTCAGTTCAGCCAAATAATATGTTCGAATTACGACCGCTGACTTGTAATTAACAAATTATCGTTTCATACCAAAGGGCTTAGCCCTAAATTAGTAGGACTGGTAAAATTTGTATCTTCCTATTAGGTTTGCCTTTTGTACAAAGTTAAGCTGTACAAAATGTTGTATAATCAGAATGTTAAAGTGTGAGTCAATTTATAAAAAAAATTGAGACATTAAACCATTAGATTTGTCTATGGAAAACTTTTTTGGTGTCTAACATTAGAATAGTTATAATACGACATTTCTACCATGTACATGTTAATTTTGAACTTCCAATATTTCGGCACTGTTGCAAGTTCCATGATCTCGGAGCAACTGGAGATCTTGTAGGTAGGTGAGTTGTTATTGGCATAGGTCTACCTTCTTTCGTAGTCTTTAAATGCGCTCAGTTCCGGTACCAATTGTTTCAAACACACTATTTCCAAAAAATCAAAGTACAAAGTATACCGACGACCTGGTGAAGATGAGAAGTGCAGGACCGATCGCGGCGATAATGCCCATGCCTCCTCCAAGGACGCCCGCCCGCAACGCCTACAGCATAGACTCAGCAGGGGGCGTTGAAAGGCTGATATGATGATGATGACATGAATGAAATCTAGTAATTAACTATTCCAACTTTTAAGAAAATTCTTCTTTATTATAAACTTTGTTGCAGATTCAAACATCATCCATCGGAAGATGGCTGACGTGCCTCAGTTTGAGAAGCCGATTGGGAATCAAACATTCCACATTGGCAGAGAAGCTGTACTAGGTTGCTCCGTGGTGAACTTAGGAAAACACAAGGTAACTACTGACATCAGGTTCGTTATTTTTTAATAATTAAAATGTTCTTGTGGGCTTTGCTTCAAAAACGTGAATAATTGTTGTTTTTTTAAGAAAGTACACAAAACCACAATGCGACAATGAAATCATCGACAGTACTAGTTCATTTAAGTATGTTTAGAAACCAGGACTCTCTCGTGTTGCACCAAGTCTTAGTGAAACATTTTAATTTTGATAGATGGTCAATGGATTTGTTTTCAAAAAAACTACTGCTAAAAATTTCGGAATATAGTAAAGTTCAAAAAGGTGGAAGGTGATGCTGGTCGCTAACAATGTTTTATACTGTTAAATCGCTCGTGTTGCATTCCATTGCTTACATAGGACAACGTCAGAGCCTCAAAAAACGCCTGCAAACCACTTTGAGAGTCCTCTCTACTCCACAAGCAGTTCGATATTGCATCAATAAACATCATCTCCGCAGCAAACAGGTCTCGCATGAAACGTTACTGCCGTAATAACCCCAAACAAAGCACTCACAGTTTATAGTAGGTTATTTAGAGGCCCTTCTCTCTAAGTCGTTACCATAGTTTTAGCTGTAGTCATCCCTGTCACTCTTACACACTTGGGCGTGCGAGGGAACAAGATGGCTAGTCCAGAGAATACGAAACGTTACGGAGTACGATCTCAGGTGGTCGTCAAAAGTAACGGCGACCGTAACTCCGGAAATTCGGTGATTAACAAGACGTAATTACGGTGCGAGAACAAATACCGCGTCCGACGACCAATTAAAGTTTTTAGCTCCTTGTTCAGAGGTTTGATGATTTCATTTCGGTTGGTAATTAGCGTTGAGTATTGCAGTCTGCATTGACAATATGTACCATCCTTCACGGCGTGATTATCAGGACCATAACACTAAGTTATCTGTGAAATATTCGAATTGGTTATGCACATTAAATCGTTGGTCCCTCTTTTCATGTTAGATTGCCGTCACACTAAACTTTGATAGTGCATAAACAGTTAGTGCACCTGTGTATTGCGCTCACACTTTTGTACTATTGTTACGTTCTAGGGGTGTGGGATCTAGATTGAAATGCACTTCTAAACCGATGAAGTAGAGTAGGATTTATTATACACACTTTACGTTACAACACTTAGTACACAAACACTTATATCGCACTCCAAAATCTTCTTGTCGCAGTTTTCGCTTCGATGTTTACTCGTCGCTTTCCCAAATTAAACTCCAACTCGGTCGCATTCCCGGGCTCCTTATATACCGGCCGTCAAGGACTCCCGAATATTCGGTAGGTACCTACTACCCAGTACGAGACTGTTCGGGATCCTTCCAAATGCCGTCTTGCCTAGCCTAGACCTTTCTCGAATGTTCGGCATCATAGTGCTATCCTTGTCTTGTGCTGTCTCTGTCACACCTTTCTGGAATGTTCTTAGTATAGCTGCCTCTCTCTAATCGTGCTATCTCTTTCACTCCTACTGAAAACTACGTCATATACTGAAGTGGGCTTCAAAGGCCCATAAGGGGTCCTGAAAACGCCTGAAAACGGGTTTTCAGGTATGGTTATGTCCTGAAACGGACTGAAAACATGTTTCAGGCGCCTGAAAACAACGGCAACTTGGGTGAAATTTCGATAAACTAGTATGTGTTAGAGCACTCTCTGAAACGGCCTGAAATGGTATTTCAGCCTGCTGAAAACGCCTCCAAGGCACGGAAAAACACGATCAAAGTTTTAGCACTAGCCCACCGGCGTAACACTATAATATCTCCTGCGCAGTTGGCTGTTCTCTGTTGCGATTGGCCGCCGTGGTTGAAATCAGCTAGAAGAATATTATTATTTTATATTAAATTGGTTGACACGCTATCAGTGGGCCAATTCCGCTGATCAATCGTAACAAAACGTGATTGAATCGCCTTTGACAGATCTAGTATGAACTAAAATGTCAAATTCGGACAATACAATCACGATTTTGTCACCATTGATTAGCGGAGTTAGGCCCCAGTTGCGGGTCGCGGCGACAGAAGATATGCCGCAAGTGTACACTGGCGGTTATTATGGATAAACCTGTAAAAAGGACATCGTTCGAATCATGTCCGCTTTGAGCTAAAAAAAAGTGGATGAACTAAGGTAATTTAGATTCTCCTAATAGAACACGTAATTCATCACTACCTATGTAGTGTGTTTGAAAAAATAAGTAAGTACTTGCAAAGATAACAGACATTTACTGTTAGTAATCATCAATCTAGTTAGAAAGTCAACAACACATATTTGATTTTGTCGCAAATATAATGAAAATACTTATAACATTGTAAAAGCTAAATAATTTACAAAACCGCAAACAAAAATCTGGAATATTTCCCAAAAATGCTTCACAGACACCATCTCTTCTGATGATCTACTTGAGACCTTTATAAAACCTTTGCATTAGCAAATTAAATGATCGACTTTAGACTTAGTGGTTTTCCTTAATAAATAATTCATTCTGCCAAGAGAACTCAAAATGTACGTATATTTAGGGTCCGTAGCTAATTACGGGAAACATTATTAAAGCAGGGCAATTGAGATTAACGCTTCTAGCGTAATTGCAAAACTTGTGTTAGGGGAAATAAAAGCAAATGTGGAAGGTTATTTCCTTAGTAAGGTCGGCCCTCACTGATGTAGAGATGGGTAGAAGTAACCTACCCGTTGTCCTTTGAAAGTGAAGAAACAGAGAGTGCAGCTGCGTATTCCGGTCATACTTATGCACTTTAATATATACAGGCTTACTGGTAACTCGACGAATTCCTTCAAAAGAGTTATAATAAAGGTGATTTCTTACAAAAAAGGTCCCATCAACGACGAGTAGGGTAGAGGTCAAAAAATTACAAAATACAAGAATTTCGCAATCTTTAAAGCACGATATTTTAAAAATCAATTGTTTCTAACACCTAGTCGATGGAACCGTTTTTTTGCTGATTACCTCTTCTTTGTCTCTTTTTAAGGAATACGTCGAGTTACCAGTAACCCTGTATATGTCCTGCGTAGTTGTTTACTCTCTGTAGAGATTGGCCACCGTGGTCGAAATCGATTAGAAGGAACTTCCTTTCACCTTTAGTCCTTCGTGAGTGACCAAAGCAAGCATGAGGGACGCGAAGCGACGCGGCAATATCGCTGCAGTATGTAACATAGATGTAACACAGGTGGAGCAATTAGCAAGCGGGATTGCGCGCGATGTGCAAATAAGTTTCGCCTTGAAGATGTTCATGCGGCGCGGACCGCGGTAGTACGTCTATGTTAGTGTTTTACGAGACGAAACGCTATTGACATTACTCCAAGTAATGGTCACAAGTATTACATTACATTATTATACATTGGTAATAAGAAGAAACTCTGCGAGATTTTTAAAGTCTTTTTGCACGTATATCCTCAAGATTAGACAAATTGGAGCCAGTAATATAAAAATGAATGGATTTATTGGAGTGTGGAGGTACAAGAGAGAGATTTTTGCAGTTTGCATATAATTGCTTAGGTACGCTATTGCCCATCAGTATAAGATGCTAGTTAGAAGATTGTTCAGTACTCTTGATACATTTTGTTTTTTAAGAAGTTACTTTCAAAATCCTCGGTAACTATTTTGTAATCTCTTCGAGCTATACTTACTTTTGTTTTGATTATGTTCATGTTAGAAAAACTTTTACTTATCTAGTTAGAAATATTCATGGCTTTGTTTTATTATATTAAATATAATATTAATAAAACATGAACAACGCACTCACATAACAATAATTTTAATTAGCACAAACAGTTACAATAACAATAAGCAAATCAACACGTCGGCGTTCGGCAGCACAATACACGGCAAACGACTCAGCACCTAGTTTTATCCGCTCAACCCAGTAGCGCCATCTGTTTGACAACGTCAACTTCAGGCTTCGTCTTGACTTCCGGCAGCACTGACGTTATTAGCTACCGGATATTATGATAAATTATCACGGTTGCCAACAATAATTTTGTTTTAATGAACCTCACTATCACAAACAAGCAGTTTTCATCGTTATCGTACTGATCTGACTGAGTGATTTTTGAGGACGGGATCCCGAAAATCTCGGGATTCCGTGGAATTGATATTTCGAATCGTTGCTCACGTATGACAACACCTTGGAAACAATTATTATGAACGAATAAAAAATATATTAAATTGTTCAATTGTTTCCCTTTCATGATTGTTATTAACGTTTTTGAATTTTTTGAATGAAATTATTTATTTATTTGCATCCAACATGATATAAAAAGATCTTTGTTAGAATTTGAGTCACATGTTAGGCTACATGAATTAGCATGCAAATTTTACAAGAAATAAAAAATCACAATTTATTAATTAATTTATTAGTATTATATACGATACAAAATGTTTTTTTATTAGTCTTACATTATGATAATATGTCAAGTTTTCAATCGTTATCTGTCACAATTATAACATAACAGTAAAGTACAAATATGTCTATAGCTACTTTTTCCAGTCTAGGAAATCCTTAAAACTGTAGAAATTCTTGTCATTGAGCCACCGAAATAAATGTCTTTTGAATATTGTTACAAGTAAGCTAGGTACTTTTTGAGACGAGAAAAACTTATATTTGTAAACACAATGTTCAGCTTTTCTTACGTAAAGTAAGTTTAAGTATGAAAAGTGTATTGAAAGGGATAGAAACTAAAATAAAAAAAAACTTTCGAAATACTGTTTTTCAATGCGACATGAAAACTACTAGACAAAAGAATTAGAAGAACTGGTTTTTGTGATACGATATACTTTTTAACATGAAAAAAGATTTGAAAAAACATTTTTCAGCGAACATTCTGGAACAGCATATTCCGAATTCTTGGGTGCGTACATAAAATGAAGACGAATCACTTGTAAGTGAGACTAATTTGTAGATTTTTCAAAGGGCACGAAGAATCCCAGCCATTTTTACCAATTTTCTCTCCAGAGCATGTGAGATTTTTTCAAATCCGAAGGGTATTTGTATTAATACATGAAGAAAAAGTCATTGAACGAAATATATCTATCGAGTTATTTGATTATAATGATAAAAACATTTATTTATTTATTTTTTTGGTTCTACCTTTTGCTATTACTTAGGTACTTTGTAAGGCAAAGGTACTAAAAACAATCATTGATATCATACCGTAACTTTAGAAAACTTAAGACTCGTAACAAATAGACCCTGTTTTGTGCCCTGCGGTTTCACCCATATAGATAGAACCTATTATCTACGTATCCCACAGGAACCGTAAAGTTTTACAGATAAAAAGTACTCTTTGTGTTATACAATGACGACCACTTTGGTGTAATGGTCAAGAAGTTGACTATTAACCAAGAGGTCGCGGGTTCGATCACCGCACTGTACAAACATTTGTGTGCATAAACATGTCTGTTTGTACTGGTCTGGGTGTTATATGTATTTATTAAGTTTATTTGTATAATAATACCACTGTTGATTCTGATATCTGTAACACAAGTGCTTAAACTACTTTCTACAGAGTCAGATGTGATGTTGTTGTATATCAAAAAAATCTATCTATGTTCAAAATTTCAGCCAAATTAGTCCGGTAGTTTTAGCGTGAAAGTATGACAAATACCCATACTTACTTACAAACTTTAGCGTTTATCATATTAGTATGATTATACTATACCCGACAACATCTTGCGCGACTATAGTAACGGATGTAAAATACCGCTTTGTCCAAATATATTTATTTGTTGGTACCTTATTTGATCACCAAGAAGATTTCAATAAGCATTCAATTTACGTAAGACGGCACGAAAACATGTTTGTGTAAAGGAGAGCTCAAGTAAAAGAGGATTGATTTGAATACGATGATCAGGAGACTCCCAAAATGTCAAGTAAACAATTTATAAGGGGAACAATCGGTACCCATAATATGTACCATTGATACCGCGACAATTAATTTCTGCTTAGGCCAATAAGTAGATAACTTTTATCAATGACAAAACCTAAAAAGAATTAACAAGATGTCTTTGTTTTAGATTATGTATTTACCATCTCTACCAAAAGTATATATTGCCAGACACTTAAATCCTATTCAAATATCATTAGATTGCTCATAACCTTAAAATCATTTTATTTAATGGTTCAACGTATACCATTTGACTTTTGAGGTACCTATTAAATTAATTAGCACCCTTTGATATTACGATCTCAATTAGGAAAATGGTGGATTTAATCTCCGATAGCTTTTAAATGTATGAACGCATTTTCGATAAAGGTTTTACGAAATAATTGCTCGAAAAGCGCTCGGTTTGCGCTTAAATTGGCGTGTCTGAGTTGGTAAGTATCGGGAATGAGTAGAGACTTAGGCTGGTAATTAGTTTGTTAAAGCTCATTCTTAGTATGGTTATACTACCTTCTTAACCGCCAACGAAAAAAAGGGTGTTATAAGCTTGTCTTTTACTATGTTTGTGTGTAGACAGACATATCGTAGCATCGTAGCTTTCGTACAGATGGACCGAAGACTGGTCATACTCAGTCTAGCCTTTGAAGCTCACCAGCCATTTTTATGGCTCATGTCGGTTTTAAAAAAATTGGTTTTTTGTTTGTAAAGTAGGTTTACGATCGAGATGTTTACGTGATAACGTCTTACGGCTATTTTATTCACCTTTTTTGTTGCAATAAGGTAGTTGACACCACCAATCGTTGACGTACTTTTTATCAACTGTCAAAACGCTTTTCTTCATAGAGCTTGTATGGCAATAACACACTTTGACGTCATCGCGTGCAATGCCGACTGAGTGACTAATTATTATTTGAATTCCAAATAAAAATCAAATAATACGAACTGCAGAAAAATATTAGTGTAAAGGTATCTGAAATTATGAATTATTTTAGAGAAAATCAGTTTTTTAATATTTCTTTCATAGTGGAAACAAGCCTATTGTTGTAACCGCCTCCGTCCGCTCCGATGACTGGCAGCGCTCGAGATGAGATGGGAGATCGGTCCGTCTCTCTCTCGTTATACCTGCGATCGCGCTCGTGAGGTTTTGGTGTGACACAAGTTTCTGAACATGTCACCCGACTAAAACGATTTTAAAGACGTTATAACGTCAAAAAGATCTGATGGCTAATCCTGTTGTGCAGTATCCATCAAAGTCTTCACTTCACTGATATCTCTAGCGACACGACTTTAGTACCCTACGGTGAAATGGGCTTTATTATTTTTGGTCGCACGTCCCAACTTATCGCAAACCGGCGATAAATAATAACAAACAAAACACATTACCCGAAAATTCATTCGCTTCCACAACAGTCGCAAATCAACGCTGTCCCACCGAAAGGGGAATGAAGAATTTGAATCACGCACCATCACTAAATTGATTTGCCGCGGCCCGAGCAGTGCATTTAAATACTCGGTCACGTTTCGTTTTATTGTGAGCCAGAAGTAACAATGGCGGACGCGAATAGTATCGGCACCCCGTGCACCTAATGTTATGTAATTCTTGAAAATTGCGAAAGGCTAGTGTTGGGGAGAACAAACATTAAGGCGAGGTGACTTGTCTATGTTCATCAGTTTAATTTAATTGATAATGTGTGACGAGTATAATGTCAAATTATACACAATACATCAAAACTTCGTTATACGAGTATGTAGTGGTTGCCTTGGGACATATTCGGGGCGAGTTTCAGAATTGGCATGATGATGGCGTTTAAAAAACATAGCTATGAAGTTAATACAAAAAATATATTTCCAAAAAACTGTAGAATCCAATTTTTAAACACACAAAACTCAATAAATACTCGGTCATTTGACTCCGATTTCTGATACATGACCGTGACGTCACGTTCATGTATTCCCATACAAAATCTATGGAGGCAGACCGTTTCGACAGATAATAAAAAGTATGTCAACATTGGTGGTGTCATCTAGCCTATTATGTAAATACAGATTATATTTTATTGAATTCACAACAGCCATAATACTATATCCATTGCTTACTAAAAACTAATCATCCACGCCGCAACTGTTAGTTTTTCCTTGTTTACACTAATTAATTCCCGTTTATACCCTGTCATAACCATCGCGACAGGGGCTAATGAAACGTAAATATTTTCTAATAAAGTACGGCCTCTTCCACCAGCCTAATATATCTTTATGGAGGTCATATAGCGTTAATATGAGAGCGGAAATATGATTATCATCTTCTACAAACACTTGGTTATTAAACCCGCCCCCATTTTAGGGTTAATTTTGTACATTTGCATGGGATCTCCTTTATTAAAGCTAATATAATTAAAAACAGTAAATGTCACGCGAAATGTTCATTTAAAGCTAATTATAAAATGAAATACACGGCTGAATTATTTTATAAGATTCTCTTAAGATTCAGTCAAACATATTTTTTGGACGTGCCTAATATTTTTTTTACATCTTGTAAAGCATTTTTCATAACAGTTACAACAGCAGTCCAAGCGATAGTAAGAATTAATATGATTTCTAACAAGTTGCTCGCGCCAAAACGGATTTCCAATAACAAGGGTACAGTAATTTGACCGGTGAAGACGGCAAAGCATAAAGGACGACAATTATTACTCAACCCTCAGATTAAAACAAAACAAGACTGGTATTTGATAGCACTGATTCACGAGGACTTTCAGCGGATAAAATTAATAGACGGTAATCCATTGAGTCGCAGAATTTTGCTGGTCAACGGTACAAAGTTGGTGCTTGGTCTCTCTTGTCGTATAAACTTGATCGATTAGATATCTGTAGCGATCACAAGGAATAGTAGGTATCGCTTTCTTGCCTCTCATATTCTCGTTTGTTTTGAAAAGAATTACTTTTCAAAAATAGACTTTAACCAGAAAAGGACAAAATATGATCTCAAGGTAAAAACAGTTTAAGAATTTTGCCGAAAAGCAAAATATTTTTCTATAAAAGTATTGTTTTATGTTGTTGTAATCTTTTTCAGTTAACTTCAGCACATATATTTAGGTTTTCCTACGGCCCCAAAAACAAAGTTGCATTATTTTGCATTGCTATGTAAAATGAGGCTTAAAGTATTCCGGGCAGTAGTAAATAGCTTAAATCTGAATAAATCACAATTGAAATAGTTTCGCCCGATAGAATTTTATTGTTATTTAAACGAAAATAAAAGTTTTTAAGCTGTTATCACCAAAATAATTTGTAACAACAAACAGTGAACAAATTTTTGTATGGAAAGACCAAAAATATTTTTAGTTTTTCTCAAAAAAAAAAAAAAACAATTAATTGTTTTTTTTTTAAATCTGTTTTTAGTCGAGTAATGGGATACTAACGATCACATTGACACCAATTAGGTGTCTGTTGAAATTGTCTTTGACGATTAGCAACGCTTCTGTTAAACCAAAAGCAATACCGTAATAGGCCCCTAGTGCGGAAACGTAGTACAAGTTTCTACGTTTATATAAATCAAAAGCCTGGGCGTGTCCTTAGTTGTTTTCTTTGTCTTAATTATTCAGTGGCTTTCGATCAACTGTTGATTTCAATTATGATTGCTCCGTCTGAAATCGATGAATTATTCATTATTATGCCCAATTAATGTTTCAGATTCCAAATAGCCCAATTTATGTGTAAAATTGTATTCGAGTTATAAAAGACGTAAACTGTGTGGATATTTTATAAAAAAGTCAAAATTTTGTGTTTAATCTTAAGCAAAATAATTTATTTAATCCTGACATCTATGAAATTATTTCGGGAATTGTGAAATTTAAGACAAATCTAACAACGCATGCATAAGACAATTTATCACCAAGAAATGTCATAGAAACAAGATGACTAAAAACTTTTACACCATAGTTTATTGGTCATATTTAGGAAAAGATGTTATCTTTTTAGGCTACCTCCTGTTTTTGAATAAGTAGGTAACAAAGATTTGTTATAGTAGCCAATATCCAATAGTAAATTCATATCAATGTAAACGATGAATACATCGAAACAGTACCACTTCTGGTATTTAGCTGTAAGACAGACACCCTGCTAGATATGTGGAACACGTGTTTACCTAAGATGTATCAGCTTGTTGGTGCTTGTATTCTTGTACTTAGGCCGTCGGGGTAGTTGGTCCAAGTTGAAAAGCTTCAAAAGCATATCTTTAGTCTGATTCATGATAAAAAGAAATATTTAAGATTTAACATAATGTAGGCTTAAGAAATCATTCCCTCAAAATATGAAAAAATCACAGATTATTCTTATAACCAAAAGTCAAACATAATCAATATTTGATCGCTTATTTCCAAACTACAAAAAGGTCATAAAAAGTAACTATTTGAGCTGAGTGCGGCCAAAATATTTATAGTTAAACCAATTTGAAACAGTGTACAAACGATTATATTGTGATGTTAAGTTATTGTATCAATCAATGACAACTTGCAAAAAAATATGTCATGACGGTTCAATTACGGCACGCTCACCCAGACAGCCCGTTTTGAAATAAATTACCCCAACCATCGCGATCCGATTGATCCAATGACGGGCGATGTCAAGAGTGCGCGCAAAATCTGATCGTCTAAAACAATTTTTCCCCTAACATTATCACGGGAAATTGGACCATCGCGGTGCGTATTAAATTAATGATACCTGTCAGAATTTGTTGAGAGCGCTCCTCGAGACGTGAAGGTTGTACACAAAAGCGGGCCCTGGTAAAACCGCCATCATTCACTTGTAGCAACAATGGGGCAATAAAATGTACAAGAAATAAAGGGAAACCGGCCGGTAGCAATGTACGTCAAGAGATAAGGCCCGCGTTTACGCTGCAATACATTCGTCATTTGTTTCGTTTTCCGATATTTCGACAATCGGGGCGTTCGACGCACTGAATGGCACGCGTATGTGACAAAAGATTGGACTTTTTTATAGTTTTGATCTCGTTTTTACGCTCGCGTCACTGAGACTGTGATTTGGAAATGTCATTTGCGATGGCAATAAAACTTTAATCTCAGTTCTTTCACGTTTGTTTGAATTTTTGTACTAAACATGATCGTAAAACTCAGCGAAACAGCTTTGGGCAAACAAAAGTTGGCATTATTTCACGCAAAAATATTTACAGTATTATAAATACACAAAACATGCTTTATGATATTGGCTGCTGGTATCCATCCTGATATCAAAATCTCACTGCTTTTTTCAGTAAAAAATAAAGTAAACAGTTTTGAATTTGATCAATTCGATTTCGTAAAACCTTTGATTGAAACGACCAGTCACTGTTGAAATAGAAAACTAAAGTGTGTATCGGTATTTTTTTTAATTTAACAGTCACGTTACCAAATGTTAAGATTTTTTTTTACTTTCACAGAGCTTACAAATGATAATAACTCACGAAGCTTGGCACCGCCAAATTGTCGTCATAAACGTCGAATGTAATTTTAAGTACACATTTCAGTGCGAAATTTATCTAATGAACTTTGAGCACGTAACATAATGTTAGCAGCTCTCAGACATTCACATAAAGCGGCAGACCCATTATCGAATGAGTAATACCATCAGTTAGACAAACCCTTTATCTTAGACCAAAATACACATCTTTCAAGAGCCATTTGACAGGCACCATTAATTTGAGCCATAACCACGATGACGGTACATTGCGTATGATAAAGTGAAGTGGTATCTCAAATGAAGTGCTCTTACGAAACCATCTGATGCTTAATAGCTGAGCACCTTAATGCGTCGTGTTTTGTGATATGTCCTTAGGGATAACATTGGGTTTCATTGTGTGCTTGGAAGGCTGAAATTGTTATAGTACGGTGATTTGTTTTGAAAAAGTTATAACTTTTACAAGTAACAATTTTCGTCAGCTTTTTTTTACTTAATGAATATTTTACGGTGGATCTGTTACCTTCTTAAGTCGGCACAATTTAACGCTCCACTTAAATTGAAATTAATTGTTACTTCAAACAATATTTGTAACGGATAAAGGCTTCACAACAAAAATTAATTACAAGTATCCATTAATTTTGCCAAACAAAGTAGAAATTCCAATTCGACCCAAAATTTGAAACAAAGTATTAATGTTCAATCAAATATGAAAGTGTTGCCATAGTAAGCGATCTATTAAAATCTGTCTGTTTTGGCCCATTTCAGAATCAGGTTAGAGCAATATATTTACAACTAGACGATACCGCAGACGTCGCGTAGTCCTGCCCGTAGATTTTAGAAAAAAATCACTCTTTTTACTTTTTTTTAAATGATTAAATTGATAAATAACATCCGATTTGGCGCAGTTGGTCTGAAGTTATGCGCGCGCATACATTTCGGCGATTCATTTTTATTTATATAGATACCAATTTAAAAGCAAACTTTTCACACTAAGAACTTCTACAATCAGTTTTGCAAGAAAAACACACCGTGTTTCGTTTCCTAATTATATCAATGCAAACAAGTAAACAAACACAAAACAAAAGTTTTGTGTTTGTTTACTTATCAAGAATACTGTTTCCAAATCTTGCCATATTCAACAAAGACACACACGCGTCCCAGTCTATTAAAACCGTAAGGGGAAAGAGACCATTTCCCAGTACATTAGAAAGCAAGGGGCAGACAATGTCTGTGTTATTCCCAGATTAATTTGCAGCCCACACAAAGGGTGTGGTAATGGCCACGATTATTGTGCTGGATGTTTGTTTCCGTGATCTTTTTCTGCTAATATTGTAAGACTGGAGTAGGGATGCGACGATATGGTTCTACGGAAACATAGCGCGTATGAATATGTTAGTAGGTACGGTATTCATTTAAAGAATTTTTTTTTGTCCAATAAAAGTCCTAAAGTTAACATGAAAAACTAATTAAATTATGGTATTGTGAATAAGATGAGTTGGTTGTACCAAAATCATTCATTTGAATCGCATGAAGGGTTTCTCATATTTTAATCACTTTAGACTATTCATTCTCAGGTAAGTATCATATTTTTTTAATAAGATAGGAAGTGTCTCACCCCTATCCCCCGTACTGCTCTACAAAGCAAACTCCTTGGTAAATAAAGGTAATTTTATTTTATTAGGTTGTGTTGTTCCTTGTTCATTGCGACTAACCTAGGGGATTTTTCTTTCAGTATTTACAGTAACAGAATTAATATTCCTACTAATATTACAAATTGGAAACTCGGTTTGTTTATTGGTCATTCTTTCATGACGCAATGGTGCAATTTTGAGATATGTTTTTGCATGGAGATAGGTAAATGGCTGGAGAGTCACACAGGCAACATTTTACGGGATAAAACATCTAAATCTCGTGAAATAATTGAAAAATCAACTCATAGCTTACCGTTAGATTGCGCCACTTGGGCACAAAGTTTGTATGAAACTCGGTGTCAAAAAGCGTAAGTCCACCCGGATAAATAACTATTTTAAAACTTTTAACTGATTGATAAAATCAAATGAAACATTAAGCTTAGGCTCTTTTGCAGAACAAGAATTAAATAGTCAATACTTGCCGGGTGAGACAACGAACAAGTGAAAATAAAACGACCTGGATCTTAGGAAACCAGGTCACAGCAGTTCAGCAAAATCTTTAACAAAGGACGATGTATTTTTGCTTCAAGTTACCTTCTCAAAGTTAATAAAGATACTTAATGGACTTTATGCTATTGTTCGCGAGTTACTGTTAGTGAGGAAAATTTGCTATTCACTAATTTCTTGGTAGTCTAGGAAATTTTCTTGATAACAAATGTAGTTATTTTCGTATACGGCTCAACTTTTTGGAGTCCCGTCATGTAAATACAAGTTTCAATGCTTAAAACATTTGCATTTTGATGGTTTGTCTAGTAAGATAAAGCGTTAGTCTGATATTGAAGCTGATTAAGACTAATGCATACACTTTTTTATAGATACAACAACATCACATACATTGATTTGACTCCGTGGTAAGTAGCCTGAGCAGCAGTTGTTACAGAAATCAGAATCAACGGTGGTTTTACAAATAAACTTAAATAAATACATATAACACCCAGACCAGTACAAACAGACACGTTCATGCACACACATGTTTGTAGAGTGCGGGGATCGACTCGCAACCTCCAAGTTTATAGTCAACTTCTTGGTCGTTACACCAAGGTGGTCGTCAAACTTTCATCTTAACTAAAGTTTCCTTCTTAAACAAAGCCAATCAATGAATACCAAGAAGACGTACCAGAAGATCGTTTACGAACCTTACGAGTTAATACTTACTAATTCAAATAGCAGCTGCTTGAATGCAACTGCTTATTCGAGCTATTTAACATTCCAACGTTGCTTGGGGTGAGCTAAATTAAATACCAGGCACTAAGTCGCGGATAAATTCTCTCTGTTGCAATTTGTAAACAGAAACGGTCGAATTGGGCATAAATATTTAAAGCAGTAGCCTCGTTTTTTTTGTTTCTTTACATTTTGAACTATTCAATGATGGAATAATAAAAAAAGTATGCTTGCTAAACAAAAACCAAAGGGAAAAGCTACTAACAAAAATAATAATAGTCCTGCTGGTGCTGATTTCGACCACGGCGGCCAATCTCAACAGAGAACAGTCAACTACGCAGGAGATATTATAGTGCACAAGTGTGATCACAATACACAGGTGCACTCACTGTTCCATCACTCTCAAAGTTCGGTGAGACGGCAATCCGAGATGACCGGAGAGAGATCAGGTGCAGGACCAACGGCTTAACGTACTTTCCGAGGCACGGAGGTGTAACACCGCCAACTTACCGACTCCGAGCTGTTTTTGAGAAATACATGACAGAAAGTCTCAGAAACAATTTTGGCTTGACCTGGGGTTCGAACCCAGGACCTCTCGAATGTAAGGCAGAAATTTTGCCACTACACCAACGGGGCAGTCTAACTACGAGGCTACTAACAATAAACATTGTGGCCCATATCATGGATCTATGTCCCATTGGCACAGCCCGTAGGAGATAGCAACATTATGTGTTTACTGAGGACTAGGAAACAACCAGCAGTCATTGTGTTTGTTTAACAAATTATTGAAAATAGTAAACATTTGAGAAAAATATTAGAAGTCATGCGTCCAACGCTATAATGGTTCGACGCCTTTAAACTAAATAGGCTATATATGTATGTATGTAGAGGACCTCGGGCGGCTAACCTATATAACAGTAAGGTTTGTCACTTACCTTAGCAACCCCTTCAACAATCCCCACTGAGCCCACATGGTGCAACGTGTACCACCTCATAGCTAAGGTATGGCCTATGCCGAGCAGTAGGTCGTTTAAATGCTGATGAGATGAGGTGGTCTCTAGTTTTAATACCAAGAAGGTTATACAGCAATTAATTTTTTTTTCTCTCCAGGTGGGCTGGCTCCGCGCAGAAGACCAAACAGTCCTATCTCTCCACGAGCGCGTGGTCCTAGGCCCTCGGTACTCCGTCAGCGTGGACTCGCCCAGCACTTGGCAGTTGAGGATCAGGCCGCTGAGGGCGGAGGACCGAGGCTGCTACATGTGCCAGATCAACACGCAGCCGAGCATGAAGTGGCAGATCGGGTGCATCGATGTTTATGGTGAGATTTGCTGAGCTGGCTCCGTACCAAAGACTAGATAGTGTTAGTTGTCATTGGCCCTCGGTACTTAGTCAGTGTAGACGCCTAGCACTTGGCAGTTGGTGATTTTTAGCTGAGCTGGCTCTGAGCAGGAGATCAGATAGTTCTATCCCTCCACCAGCACATGTTACTACAAGCCCTTGGTACTCTGTCAGCGTGGACTCACCTACCACTTGGCAGTTGGTGAGTTTTAGCTAAACTGGCTCTGAGTAGGAGACCAGACAGTTCTATCACTTCACGAGCGCATGTTTTTACTAGGTCCTTGGTACTCTGTTGGCGTGGACTCACCCACCACTTGTCACTTGATGAGTTTTAGCTGGGCTGGCTCTGAGCAGAAGACCAGACAGTTTTCTATACCTCCACGAGCGCGTGGTCCTAGGCCCTCGGTACTCCGTTAGCGTGGACTCGCCCAGCACTTGACAGCTGAAGATCAGGTCGCTGAGGATCAGGTCGCTGAGGGCGGAGGACCGCGGCTGCTACATGTACCAGATCAACACGCAGCCGAGCATGAAGTGGCAGATCGGGTGCATCGACGTTGGTGACTTTAAGCTGGGCTGGCTCCGAGCAGAACACCAGGCGGCGCTATCCATTCGCGAGCGCGTACTTAGAAGTTCTTCATGTTTTTTAATCATTCTTTTTTATGACGATTTTTTTCTGGTATCTTGAAAGGGGAAATCATTGGACCATTTGAACTGCCATCAAGACTCAATGGAGACACCTGCAAAAGAATATATATATAATACTCGCTAAGATAAATAAAAAAGAATACTCCCCGACCAACCTTTATATGCTTAAAAACTAACCGTTACACAAACAGCTTTTGACGACAGCTTTGGTCTAGTGGTCTGAGGTCCTGACTACAAAACCGGCTGTCGCGGGTTCGAGTCCTGCTAGGGGCAAATGTTTGTGTGATGAGCACGAGCATTTTTCCTGAGTCATGGGTGTTTATACATGTATTCAAGTATTTCTATCCGTTATCCTAGCCACCATAGCACAATCAACGCTTAGTTTGGGGCTAGGTAATTGGTGTGTTCGTTGAAACAAAAAAAAACGTAACATCTTTATATTATGGGTATAGAAAGTGCATTAAAAATTGTGTTTTGCCCGATGATATGAATTTAAGTTCAAACAGGACTTATTTTAAGTAGTAGCAGTAATGCAAACATTTCGGTGAATGCTAAAACAAGGATTTTCGAATAAGTCATTGCGAGTTTTAAGTAAAAGTCTTCTTCAAACTGTTTGGTTTCTTGTGTTAATAATTTTTTTCACATTTACACACAGGTACTAAAAAAGCAGCTACTTTTAATTCATTAAGCAAGGTAGAGGTGATTTAGTAAAACCAATCTCATATGCAAAAGTACAAATGGAGGTGAAGTAAAATTTGAAAGCTAAAATTTCATTAAGACTGTTTTTAATTTCACCTCAAAGATCTCAAAACTGAAAGTGGAAACAAACTGAATTTTCAACTAGCAGACAAGACTATATACTCGTACATTGCATATATTCCTCATTCACAGTTGCTTAGCGAATAAAATGGCATGGATCTTAATTGAGTTGGCAAATTATGCTCAATGAAATGGTCTTCTCTTTTTTTGTTTTTTAATATGGTTTAAAAGTTGCCAGTGGTTTGAATGTTTTAAGCCCTCTTGTTAACGTTAAAATGTAAGAGAAAGAAAACTTGTGAACGAAAGAAGACAACTAATGGTATATTAATAAATTCTTTTAAAAAACTAACAGGTTTATTAAAGATAATTAAGATGTGCTTGTATATGTCACCGGAAGATAACAAGATCCGCAAGTTTCTAAATTTCCTAGGAAATTTATAAACTTTCGTAGGATTCTAAACGGGAGAAAAATTGTATTATATTACGCCCACAATTTCGGAAATTTATCAATTTGCGACATCTCGTGGTAAATTTATAAACTAACGGATATCCATACGTAAGATTTTAAACGGTTTGAACAATCACAGAAGAGTTTTTAATTTTACGCTTTTTCAAAACACGGCAAATAACACACTGCTCTCTGATTGGTTTGATGTTGACAGTCGCAATGCTTGAGTCCATAAACTTTAGTACAATCAGACTTGCCAAACTATTTCATCAGTTTCGGTTCGACTATAAGGTAATTATACAATTGACTGAGTAAATATTGTGAAATATACCCTTAAAATATTGCACGTGTTTTACGTTTGCTTCAAATTTTACTCATAAAATTATCTTCATTAGCGAGAAGCGAAAATATCCAAAACGACATCTCACAACACGTTCAAACAAATGAAGAAACAAAGCTGCTTTGGAACAATGTTCAAAGTCCAAAGTAGCGTAAACGAAAATGGGAGACTTTGCAGGTAATATTGAAAAAGTGTAACGGCAAAGAACTTAAGTAAATTACAGAGAAACAAATCGAATCGCAAACTTTCCCGGACGATTGAACCGTAAATATTTTGAAAAGAAAGTCTCCATGAACGATTTCTTTAAACGCATAATACGAAAAAATACAAAAAGAGGGGACCGCTAAAAAGCTTATTAGGGATAGGAGCTGGCTTCAAAACATTTCAAAGTACTTACGTCGAACTTAGAACAAAACTCAATATCAATGAAATGTCTCGAATGAAAAAGGTAGAAAAGTATTTTCCTTGGAAAATAAATCACCTAAGTAAAGTTAGCGTTACTTCCTCGCGCCATTGGAGGTGCCTGCCAAGTTTTATCGCGCAGTTCAAATTAGTTCGGGGGCTATTCTTTTTTTTCACTTCTGAACTTTTGAAGTATGGATTTCAATATTGAATTTTTACTATGTCTCTGAGGCATGTGGCCCGCAACTTTCCGTGCTGGGAAATTTTATACGGAGTAACGTGGCGGAGTTATGCAAGCGTTATTTGACGTAAGATGAAATCGACGAAATCACTGCGGAATATTTGAGGTTCTGGAAAATTATATGAAACGGGGGATTGTAGGAGCGGAATTGCGGCCGATTGCTTTTTCAAGTAGAAGGACCAGGAGTTGGCAACTACTTTGGTGTAGGCAAAAGAAATTATTTCTGTGTAATAATGATATAAAGCACTATTTCGAAACTTTCTTGATTAGATAAAAATGTCTCTCAATTAGATACGACTTAGACGAAGCAAAAAATGGTCTTATAAGTTGGACCTCTCTGTCTGTACTTCTATCAGTGGTACAGTGCTCCTGAATAAATAAACCGATTTTAGTGCGTTTTTTTAAATAGTAACACCACTTAGTGTGAGATAAATAAAAATCAAACACTACGTATTAGTATTAGTAATATACTTATTATTAGTAGTATTATACTTGTTTATGTGGTGTGTGACAAAGAGTAAATGCTTCTAAACAAACAAAATAGTACAGACAAAAATTACATCTTCTCTTAATGTAAAAACGAATTGCTGTTCGTATGGTCTCGCTTAAACTCGAGAACGGTTGTAACGATTTTGCTTATTTTATTTGTGGAAGTTCAGGGAAGGATTAATTAAACGGTGAGAAAATATGGAAAAATAGCGAGAACAACAACAGGACAGCTTTTGCCGAGTCCACAAGTATAAATTTAAAGAAATGTACAACACTTAAAAAATATAAAACAATGTTTCAGCCGCCAAATCGTGCTTATTCGTTCTCCATGTCAGGTGGCTTCATATTATTCGATATTTTGTCGCAATATTCCCACCATACTGTTTTAGATGAGACGAATATTTTCGCAGAGTTATTCAACGGCCACAGTTTACGACCACTAAAGTGTATCGGCACAGAATAAATGTAAGCTAAACAGTAGTGAAACAAAGAACATATTCTCAAAACGACACAAACACGCACAGGCGCATTTCTCCACAGGGCTCTAAGCGGGTTTCGGGGAACTAATACTGCTTAAAGTCGAAGTAATTTTTGCTCAGTTTGACCTATCTTCTGTCGCACCACCCACTTTTAATTTCTGCTCAGCCAAAAGGCACTGGTGGTAGAGAAATTCTTAAGGTGAAGCTAAAAAGGAGAATTATTTTGCTTTGAATTTCCACTAAACGAAGCTAGCACCGGAAACTAAATACATGCAACTGTAACCACTTGAAAAAACTAGAGCTGGAAGTAGCAGGGCTCACAATACATCTGGAAACACAACACTGCCACCAACAAAACACTCGACGCGTTTCGCCACTACACGTGGCATCCTCAGGAGATGTTGTCGCTTCGACAGATTACGAGCGTCAATTCTCTTTTTCAGCTTTAGTCATGGTAAAAGTAACGCTTGATTCCATCAAATTAGTCTTAAAGTGGTAAGTCAATATTCTGTAAAAAGTTTTGTTGTGCAATGAATTTAAATAAATAATCAAATACGTGTGTTATTCTGAGCATTTGTTCCTCCGTACTGCTTCTATGTTTTCTGTGACAGGATTGTATCGGGTCGTTTGTTCGAGTCACACTCACACTTGTATTTACATAAACGAGTTCAGGAGTGCGCTGCCTTTTATTGCCTTTTAACTTTGCACCATTATGCGCCACACTTGTATCCGCTGAGAGGTTATTCAGTGAACTACTGCTTTCGGATGTATGGTTTCATACAAAATAAACACAGAGTGTCCCAAAGTAAATGAAATGAACCAAAAAAATAATTTGTTACTAGAAATAACCTTGACAGTGTTGATCTTAATATAAAACGGATGTATTTCTAAGTTATATGATTCAATGAATTGGTTGTGAAGGTCCACGTTGCGAGTTTGACGCGTCGGCAACGGCGAGCATATGAAACATGCTTTTGGGTCCACACTGAAGTGAGTAAGGCCTAGAGGAGGAACGCAACGGGCTTAACGCCATGCGATTTTAAGCGCCCGCGCTCTCAAAGTGGACGCACACGTTGACTTATAACTAAACAAGGTTTTAACATTGACGATTTCATTTCTTCTAAGCAGGTTAGATAATTATAAAAATAATAATAAAATGCATTTATTTATCAGAAGTATTCACTTACATTCATAATAATCCCTTTATATTATTTGTGTATAAGTATTCCTTTCCTACCAGCCTGTGTCGCGGTGCTAGGGTCTAAAAATATGACTGGGCTAAAACTCTTACATTCGTTCGAACTTGAACGTAGACGAAGTCGCAGGCGGCCAGAAGTTACATTAATAATTGTAATTATTGAAAAAGTAAAACTACCTCTAAATTAATCTATGTTAACAGGTTAACTCTGGTCCGAACCCTGAACAGTATGTTTACTTCTGATCAATACCTTAAACCTCATTTCCTCCGCAGTACCTCCGGACATCATAAACGAGGAGACGTCCACCGACGTGTCGGCTCAGGAGTTGGACAACGTGACCCTCTCATGTAAAGCCACCGGTCACCCCCCGCCGAAGGTCACCTGGAGGCGGGAGGACCACGAGCAGATGCTGCTAAAGAGAGTTGGGGGAAGGGATTTTTATAAAGGTACAGAAAAATGACAACCACTTTGGTGTTATGGTCAAGAAGTTGGCTATTAACCAAGAGGTCGCGGATTCGATCCCCGTACTGTACAAACATTTGTGTGCATGAACATGTCTGTTTGTACTGGTAATAAACTTAAATAAATACATATAATAATATGTATTTATTTAAGTTTATTTGTGATACCACTGTTGATTTTGATATCTGTAATTCGAGTGCTTTAGCTACTTACCACGGAGTCAGATCAATGTATGTGATGTTGTTGTTTGTTTATAAAAAAATGTAAATTACTAACTACGAGTAATACCTGCTTTTTGAGCTAGCGCACACAAGCGACATACAGTCGGCGCAACTCGCTGCTAATGGCGTGTCAACCAATCGCCGCGGCTAAAATTGCAGTCAGGCGCTGATAGTCGCGAGTTGCGATGACAGCGTATGCGCATGAGTGGGCTGGCTTTTGATCACTTATTAAATGGACCTAATTATATCAAAAAAGTAAAATAGTTTACCAGAACACATATGTACACACGTACATAATATGCTTTATATACGTCCGAGATCGATCCGAGAGGTCCTGGGTTCAAATCCCAGGTCGAGCCAAAATTGTTTCTGAGATTTTCTGTCACTTGTCAAAAACAGCTCGGAGTCGGGAAGTTGACGGTGTTACACCCCCGTACCTCGGCGAGCACGTTAAGCCGTTGGTCCTGCGCCTGATCTCTCTCCGGTCATGTCAGATTGCCGTACTTTGAGAGTGATGGAACAGTGATTGCACCTGTGTATTGCGCTCACACTTGTGCTCTAAAATATCTCCTGCGTAGGTGGCTGATCTCTGTTGAGATTGGTCGCCGACTATCTACGTGAGGACTATCTATTATGGCTTATACAACCCACACATAAAAATTTATCACAATATGGGTGACAGAAGTGTAATAAGCAATTCCTTAAAAGACATTTCAGTACTGTCGGTTAAGTTGCTGAAAACACAATAGATTTCAAAAATACTTACAGTACTATTCCTAAGTTATTGTTTGTTCAGTGGAGAGCTACGTAGGCAGTTCCCTGCCCCTCTGGAGGGTGGACCGGAGACAGATGGGTGCGTTCCTGTGCATTGCGTCCAACGACGTCCCCCCAGCCGTGAGCAAGAGGATCATACTTAATGTCAATTGTAAGTAAATAATATATTATAACCATTTTTATCATTATGTATATGTCTATGATGTGATATATGTATATAATATATATTTATGTAAGTAATTAGTAGCATGTATTTTTATTAATTGTTCTTTTTTTTTAATTTAGTAAGGGGTAGTAGGTACCATTTTACTTTCTTTTTTTTATCTGTATGTGCACCGCCTGTATGTTCTCTGTTCTCGGACCTGTGGTTGACTGGAAGAGAATGCCTCCGGCATTAAGTCCGCTACTGTACACAAGTTTGTGCAGAAGTTTTTTAAATAAATAAATAAATAATGTATGCAGACACGTCCAGCAAGACTGGATAGCTCACATACCTTACCAACGTCCTCCTTAAAACAATTCTTGTCCTTTCCAACTTTTCTATATACTATATTCAATATACTATATACAATATACTATATTCATATACTATATTCAAGCTTAAGATGCATTATCTAATTATCTAGTATATCTTTAAAAACGTCTCGTTTGGTATAGTTTTACCGGATCAGGCTTTGTCCTGGCTGACGTGATGCTTCGTATCGTAACGTATTTTATGTAAATTACGTTTGCACTTATGGTGTAGGTTAGGTAAGGTATGACTAGAGATCCAGTTATAACGATGCAGACCTCTCTAACCTCTAGTTACAATCTTACGTAGACGTGTATATCCTGAATGATTGATTTTTTTCCTTTTCAAACCAAAATAAGTGTGAACGTACATTAATTTAGAATTAGAATTATTTATTTGGCACAGAATACATAATTAAACATTTGTAATTGAGTAAATACATTTAGGAAATGTAAAAGGTAATTCAAAATCGTAAAAACAGATATCAGGTTTATCGTACAAGGTTATAATAGTGACGATAAAATATTTTTTATAGGTAAGTATAGGAATTAGTACTAGACTGCAGTGAACCGTTTAAAGGTTTGGAGTCGGAATTGAAGTTTAAATAAAAAAAAGTTCTGTGTATTACGAACTTTGTACCAATTTATCTAAACTCTAGTTACAACCTTACGTAGGCGTGTATATCCACTGAGTGATCGGTTTGTCTCCTTATCAAACCAAAAAAAAGGGAGAGACGGTTCCCACGAGCCCGTATTCGCCCGTGGTCCTACTTAACCGAGTCAAATGGACTTGCTCTGCTCGTAGTTGGCGTCGGTACTGAGAGTTGTTTACACGTGCGTAAATTAGTATGTATTTGTAGATGCAGGCCCATTTATAAGTTGATGATTGCATGGACGTACCGACAACCGTATCTTTCTCTGTGTGGTTTGATCTATGTATTTCTCACGTTTTTGTGGCACACGCAATTTTAGCGCCTGCTTCAGATCAGGGAAAAAAGTAGGATATTCCAAGCTTAAGATTCACCAATTTTACTTTTTACAATTACAGATCATTTGCACGCTAAGTACTTACGAGTACAAGCTTAACTTTTATCCTACAATTTACCTCCAGGTGGTTCAAATATATATTTATTTCTTTTCAAACTTCCTTAACTTTCAAACTTCAATTGTTCTCAATTTCTTATCAAACGAATCAAAATGTCAGTAATATCAATAGTAGTTTCTTGATTTCGAGTCAAGGATCAGACCGAACAAACTAGGCATCTTACCTTTGACGGCAATACAATTAGACGATTATTCGTCTTGCCTACCGACCGATACCGAGATAGATGGTTCAAGTTACGAAATTATAGATTCTTTGTGAAGAAAATCGTTTAAAAACAGTATTCCTGCATCCTTTCCACTTTTTAGTACAAATTGGCATCAAGTTTCTTTTTTGAATACGCCAAAGAATTTAAAACCACAAAAGTCTAAATCTAAATTATTATAGTCATCCATTTGTATTTGTTTTTGTTTTGTTTTCGTATTGCAATTCGTTCTTTGACCTAAAGGCTGCGTATTGCACCTTTATTTCCGATCTTACAAAATCTCTGATACGACATCCTGTCCTGTAGCAAAAGAACCTCTAAAGAAGGCACTTCTCATAATACGAAAACGAATATTCCCCCAGAGTAACTACTGTACATAAATCAATTCCCCAAATTAGTCCTCCATAATAATCCGACCGAGTAATCTTGGTCCTCGCATTTTTCCCGGCAGTTTTCCCTCCGTTTATCCCTTGAACCAGTGCCCAAGTTGTGATAAATCCGAATTGATCTCCTCCTGTAAGCCGTCCTTGCGTATAATTGACTCATCTCTGTCATTGGGTGCTTCGTATAGCTGATGTAGAGGTACGGGTTAGAATTGCAATGCCGCTGTGTTTGTGATCAAGACGTTTGGATCGTCTGGAAATATTCCGTGGCACGGCTAAATTAAAAAAAAAGATAATTTGAAATTCAATACGTTAAAAAAACGCTCGCGTTAAAATACGATCATAATATTAACGGAATAGCTACTTGTTTTGTTATATTATTTTACTTCAAAAACAAAGTGAGAACCTACATTAATTTAGAAGAAGAATTATTTATTTAGCACAGAATTCATAATAAAACATTTGTAATTGTGTAATTAGTATTGAAATATAGAAATAAAAGTTGTTGCAAAGGGTAATTCAAAATCGTAAAAACAGATATCAAGTTTATCGTAAAAGTATATGAGAATAAGTGACGATAAAATACTTTTTTAGGTAAGTACTACTTAGTACTAGACTGCAGTTGAACTTTAAATAAAAAAAAGTAATGTATATTACGAATTTTTAGTTGTAAACATAGGTTAAATTTAATGAAGGCATATTCATCCAGACGTATTTAAAATACAATGCGCACATTTAAAAAGCAGCCACAAGTATTCGATACCGATATGTTCGGAATCCGTTGTGGAATTCCACGGTTCGCAAATGATGTGGGATCCCGCTATTCCAATTTGCACAATTGTACTCCCGGTTATACATATCACCGAATACATGATCCAAACCCCGTCATATTCTGGAAATACTTTAGGGGTTGCCCCTATTGGATCCCCGTAAAATACACCCTTTGTTTATGGCTAGATAGATATTCTATTATAGAAGAGTTTATGAGCTCTTTATGCGCTTGAGGTAAGACTCTTAATATTTATCTTAAGCCTTTTTATTGAGTTTCTTAGCTGGGGAGTTTATGGAATAAGTAATGACTTAGCGCTATCTCTTAACGCTCATATTGGCGTATATTTTATAGCAAAGGTACTGAACAGGTTTCTATTAAATGGTACTTAGAGATGTTGATGGGTAGTAAATAGGTGGATAAATAGATGAAGTGGTACTCTAAATTTTTACCAAAAATATATAATTATTATCATTTAAAGGATGATTACTAGAAATGTAGTAAGAACTCCTAAAAAGTAACGGCATTGTCCTTACAATTAATAATATACTAATTTTAGTATTCTCGTATCGAAAATAAAAATTAAACCATAATGTTGAGTGAGATGAAGAACCATAATGATTTGAACCAAAATCTTGAAATATTCTGAATGACATTCGACAATGCAAAAGAAATGTCGCTTTACATTCAACATCCAAAACCGAAGACAAGAAACGCAATCCCTATCCTGCAGACAAAATCCAGTGAAGAGTGCGGAGTGAATTTCACGGACCATCGAATTCTGAATCTCCAATTCCGGAAGCGTCTGCGGGATGAGACCCAGTTTATCAGTACATTGCCTTTACCGCACTCACCGCTAAGCAAATCCCCACTCATCGAATCTCCCGATTTTGCTAGAAATTTTAGACGATTTGCGGATCATTTGAGGTGAAAGTCCCATTTTAATGCATTCGTTACGTTCGGTTCGCATTATCATGATCTGTTGGTTGGTAGAATGGAGTTTTTGAAACGATTCGCTTTTATTAGACCGTTTCGGTGGAATTGGAGGCAAATTAGCTGCCAGATTGGACTGTTGTAGATTTTTGGAAAAGAGCGCTTATAATACTTCGTTTAAATTGAAATTAAACTGAACGCTAAATCAACTATGAAAGCTGTTTACCAAATTGCCTTTGATGTATTTACACAAATACAATAAATATTTTCACGTATCAAAGACTTTTCTCGTATCTTTGATACACGAAAATGTTTCTAGATAATTTATAATCTTTCAATCAAATGATTTCAAAGAGATGGTACAAAATATTTATTGCGCTAATGAGATGTACCTATGCAAAGAAGTTCCAAATAAACAGTCTAGACGTAGACATATATCACCATAATTACCCTTATAAAACACCGACTTCTGTCATATTTCCAAATATATTATACTTTCCATCAAATATGTCTTACATACGCCATCGGTACCAGCCTTTATATTAATTGCCATTTATGTAAATCGAATTTGAAGCGATACGAACAATCGATAGATACGTTGGCATTCGACTGTTATTGAATGACTCGAATAAATGCTAACGATGTCTGGAAGAACTTATATTGCTTTGTAGATAGTTTCTGGAGTGTTTTCTAAAAAGAAAAAAAAGAGTACTTTTAGTTTAAACAACTCTTTACATCTTTGTCTACAATTTCTAAATTTTAAATAATAGATTACGATAATTTGGAAATGTTCCTTTGCGCTGCTAAAGTCAAAAAGGATAACAGAAAATGAAACTGCTAAAATCTGTTAATACTTAGGCTTAATTTCCTGTTGTCTGTGTTGGAATTTTCTGCATTATTTTGGGAGTAAACAAGTGCTTCTATTCCCGTGTATACAAACTATACTCTTTTAGAATAATCTAGCTTTGATTCAGGAAGAGGCATTAGTTTGCTGGCTTAAAGGTTTGAAGGTTTTGCCAATTATATCTCGGGCATCACCCTCGTAGATGTATTTTATTTTCGATGTAAAAGATCTAAACTTATTTATTCACTTTTTTCACATGCCAGTTAAATTTAACTTTCTTTTTCGCAGTTCCGCCAACTGTGATAGTGCCAAATCAGCTGTTAGGAGCGCCGTTAGGTACCGATGTGGTGCTTGAGTGCACCGTCGAAGCTTACCCCAACACCATTAACTATTGGCTGAAGAATCGAGGCGAGATGTTGCTGGATGGGTGAGGATTTTGGTTGTTTTGGAATAAAGTGTAATTTTGTTTGTATTTTGAAACAAGTCCTAAGGATCAACAACAAAAGCAAAGTAATAAGATTCTGGTACCTGTTTGTGGAGGATAGGATTTCATTTGCTCATGATAATGAAGAATAAGGGTGGTATTTAACTCCAGAAACCTTTTAAGTATAAAACTTAATATCTCAGATCATACCCACATTTTTCAGTAATTCTTCTTTTTAGTAGCACATGCATTTCTAGCACAATGGAGCAATGATTTTTTTATACCAAATATTAATCTTATGCTATGAAATAATAATTCTAACCAATCATGATAAACGCTGGTGAAATTAATGTTTGTCGTACATTTACCGGGACAACATCGCAACGCGTTTTTTAATTATCATCTAAACTCTCCTGTCACAATGTTCGTTCCCGTACTTTTCCGAAACGGTTTGACCGATTCTCATGAAATTTTGTAAGTCTGAGATTCGGCCAACATCTATTTTTCATACCCCTTAGTGATAGAGAAATAATTCATATAGCAAAACAACGTTTGCCGGGTCAGCTAGTTTTTATATAAAATCGTTTGGTAACAAGGTAACACAAATACTTCTCATTTACAGGCCAAAGTACATAATCAGTGAAGAACGATCTTCATATAAAGTGCTGATGAAACTTACCATCAAGCAGTTCTCCAAACACGACATCGGAACGTATAACTGCGTCAGCACGAATTCCCTCGGGAAGAGTGAAGGGACTCTAAGGCTGTATGGTGAGTCTTTGAATGGGTGGAAATCATTTCATCTCTTCTTCTTTTTTATCAGCCTATAAACGTCCCACTGCTGGGCACAGGCCTCACCTCAACTATGAGGTGATCCGAGCCATACTCCACTACGCGGGCTCAGTGCGGATTGGTGGAGGGGTGTTTGTAAGGTAAGTGACCTACCTTACTGTCAGATGTTATTAAGCCGCCGAGGGCATCTGACCAGGCTTAACGACTAGTATCTATCGATATTAACCGGGAACAACAGCTTAACGTGCCTTCCGAAGCACGGAGATGCTTGTTAATAGACTTCACTTGAATGGTCAGAATGGTCACCCATACCAAAAATAACCGCGCCTTAAGTTGCTTAATTTTTGGTATCACTACCAAAGCGCTACAACCACTGCGCCACAAGCACATATCATCTCACTAGCATAAAAACGTTTTTATTTTTTTTATTATTTGGGGATAGGTTTGCTCTTGACTCAAGTCTAAGTCCGACGAGGCAGAGACTGAGTCAACAATGGAGGGAGCTCGGCTAGAAGATGCCTGTTCACTCTTGCTTTAAATGGAATAAAATAGAAACTATTTGAACAAAAAGTGATTATTATTGAAATGAAATGTACTAGTCATTTAAATAGAGAACGAGCAAGATACTGTGTTCCAAAACTCGCATCAGGGTAAGACATCGTTGATTTGCGAACAAACTAGCTATGTAGTATTGTATTTCGAATTTTTGCTTTGTTATTTCATTAGTAGCGAGTTTAGCAGGCTATTTTAACAATCCAACAACCAACTTTGTATTAAATATATTGTGAAGTGTATTTTTTTGTATAGAAAAGAACACTGCCACTAATGGGATTGACTTATTCTAAATCAGTCGTACTAGTGTCGGTTAATTTGGGCTTAAAGTAAAGTTCAACACTGTGTTAATTTGTCAATACGTGTGCTCTTATTTATAATATCAAGAAGCCTTTTAAAAACGATTTTTAATTTATTTATAAGTAGACTTTAAGAAGCTAACTTAAAATCTATTTTCAGAAATAAAGCTGTACCCAAGTTCGCAGTCGGACGCAGAAGTCAATGTAGGCGGTAAGCAATTAAGTTAATTAATAAGCAATTAAAATAATTAATTATTAATTAATTTAACGTACAATTTAGACAAAGTTAGTAGGTTGTATCTACAAAAATCATAATCGTATTCTTATAAATACCAAGGTTTTTATAAAAATACAAGTAATACTAAGTACTTATTCCTGTACCTACTTGTCTACGGAAAAAATAACAAGCACAAAAGTATGAGATTGAAACAAAAAAAAATTGGTGATATATTTTCAAAATTGGATCTTTAGTTGTTGAATTTATTCATTACGAATTTGTCGTCTCACATTCACCTTTAAGGTAGGCGTCCACGGGTTAGTATGTACGCATCGCACGCCATGGATAAATATTTCACTGCGTGCACTGTAGGCAGTAGGGGGGGCCTATGATGTGCGATCCGTACGGTGTGGGTCAGTATACGCTGTTGAATGAGTTAATTCTATACTTTTTAAACAAGGCAAACCAATACTTACTAAAAACTAAAAAGAAATATATACTAATCCGTTGCGTGCGGTGCATACGGGACCAAACTGTGGACGCTTGCCTTTACAAGGAAAGGAATCAGCTTCATCTTTTCAACTTGTACCTATCGCAGTTATGTTGTAAAATCCGTGGTTTTATGATACCACTAGTGACATTACAAAATAACCCTGAAATTGTTAATACTTTATGTTTCTTACATTATATCGATCTCATTTCAGTGATATTGTAATATCACGAGGACTCTATAGGGATATTACAATATGAAGTTCTATATCACTGTAATAAGACCGTAATACAATTTGTAAGAAATAAAAAGCATTAACAATTTCACGGTTCTTAAAATGTCTAAAACCACGGATTTTACATTTTGCCTGCTACATAACCATGCCTTCAAAGGCTGAGCGTAATTATAAATGAGGCCACACACACCCGTCAAATCTTCAAACTATGGCGTTTTGTGGAACTGTTGAAGTAATAGTTTTAACGGCTGTACCAAGCCATAGTTAGCCCACATACACGCTTTGTGAGTTACAACCAAACTTGACGCCATTCAACTTGAAGGCAAGTTAATTTATTATTGAAGTATGTGCGCTTACATGGTGTTCAACAGGCCCCCATAGAGTAGATTTATTTATGTATTTGAATTGTAGCGTAACTATTTGTTTATTAGGATTTAATTTCGATTTATTTCAGTGGCCATTTTGTTGAAAGGTGTAATAAGTCATATGTCTGCGTGTATATGTGTTTGTGCGCATCTATCTGTGGCACCGTAGCCCCCGAACGGATGAACCGATTTTAAAGCGGTTATTTTAGCTCAAAAGATTATTCATTTACGGTAGTTTTTTGCTATAGCTGGTGAAGGTATAAGGTCGGTCCAGCCGTTGAAACTCACCAGTAGTTTAACTGGCTCATTTGGGACTTTCTTAACTGGAAAGTTATGTTAATTATTCGTTTGTCAGAAGCAACATAAAGTACAGACAGCGTCAAAAATGAAATGGAATTTAGGGCTTTTTTAGTTTTGACCTATTTAATTACTTTTTGAAAGGTCAGAGAAGTCATGTAAGAGATTTGAAAATTAAAACATTTAGGAAGTTAAGTAAACGAACCCATTAAAACGGCATGATTTGAAAAAATCTCTCGCTACGTATCCAATATAGAAATAAGCATAAAAACAATAGGCTTTTAAAGCCGGAATAAAAATACTGTTAAGAATTTGAAGAGATTTATGTATTTTTATTTACAAATATTCATTTCTGCGTAGCCCAAAGGTATGACTGGTAGAGATTGCCTCATGGCGTTAAATCCACCTTTTGTGCAAATTTTACTGTGCAATAAAGCTTCAAGTATAAACATGTATTTTTATTTTCAGGTCTGACAGAAGGAGCAGTCAAACAGACAACTGCGTTAAGTAATTCTAATAAAGTTATTCCAAGGATATTTCTAATACTAGTCGTTACTGTAGCAGTTGTTAAATTAGATAAATATTTAATGTTAATTGGCTAATGTATTGATTGTATCAATAAAAAGACTGTATGTAATAACACCTCTCTTTTTCGTCGGGAGTTGAAAAGAATGACATCACGCTTGACTGATTAATGAATAGTACGGCGTGAATGAAATATATTTGTAATGCCCAGGGGTCACTTGCACCATACTGCCGCCGCTGCACGCAACTGTCACCAGTTGGAACGCGGACGAATGTCGCATAATAAACTGGGTATTTGATACCAAACAAAATTTATTCCAAAAAACCCACTTGTCAAAATTATAATATAATTTGACACCGTAATTTATTTTATTGGAGAACACAACATATTATCAAGTCTTAATCAAGGAGTAAATAGTTAACAGTTCAACACAAGAAAATAACCCTAAAACGTAATTGAGTGACCAACTCTAAGTATTCGTAAAAGTACACCGATTGACGAGTGTGAATGATGACGTCACAAGGTTCAATTTACAAATTCTATGGGAAACTGGCGTTTTGACAGTTCATAAAAAGAACCTGCGTCAACGATACATGGTGTCAAATTCTCAATTTGCCTTGGTGATAAAGGGTATTAGATAACTAGAATGGTTTTAAGTACTTAAGAAGTTTTTTTATTTATTTATAACTTTCCTAGTTTGTAACCCAGTCAATTATTTTTTTAAATTATAATTTTAAAGAAATCAAAACGACACGGTTAATAAAAATTATGAAAATTGTATTTCATTAGGATTTGCCAAAACGCTAAATTACATGAAAAATAAGTAAATATTTGTAAATAATGTATAAAATAATATTCTTGTTATTTAGCCTAGGCGTACACTGTTACGTAGACTAATAATTTATAAACAGTCCTTAATTAACAAATTATTAAACCATACTGTTCTTAAATGAATATAAATAAGTAAGTAATTAAGGAGGAGTACTTTCAAGTTGTTTTAAAATTATTTTTAAGATTAAGATTAACCAAACATCCTGATTTACTATAACACCATATTCTTATTTTAGGAAAGTATGTACATATAATGTTTTGAACAAATTGTCGCTAAGGAAGGCTTACTTTTAATTGGTAGATTTTTTGGTCTGTAAAAATGTTATTTAGTCATTACGAATATTTCGAACGATGTAAGGAGTTTTGTGAACATTTTGCAAAAACAAATATTATTTAAAAGAAACGTTGTGTTTTTTACTTTTCCTCTATTTAAACATCACAAACATTTTTATTTTTTTCCCTAAAAGTCAATCCTAGCAATTTCAAGCAAAAAATGTACAAAAATTAACCAAAAATACAAAAACCGCTTAATCTTTTCTCAATTTGCTTCCGTCCACATCAAACGATTCGAAAGTTGTCCAAAAAACGGGTTAATTACACAAAATAATTATAAAATATCTCAAGCAAACAAGTTAACTTTCTTATGAAAATATTTATTTCCCTAAACGCGGTTATAAAATGTTTGAGTAACACCCGAACCCTCAGGCTAAAACCCGGTTTAATAATGAAATTCAATAAGAGAAGCTTATCTTTACCATAATTCATTTTATACTGCTGCCCTATTGTTTTAACGAGCCGGGTTTAGTTTTAACTGTATTTAACTATTCATTGAGTGCAAAACTTTAAATAATTGGTTGTGTAATAAATTAAAGGTGTGCTGATTCTATTGCATGTTTGCCACAAATCCAAATCTTATATTTCGGTAAATTCGACGTCGAAAATTCGAAATTTGTTACAGATACCCTCGTAATAGATAACTAAAAAAGAATAAGCAAAAATTTATGTATGTTATGAGTAATATAACTACATTTTCTTTTGTTTTTATCTCTGACAGGGACAGATGTTAGTGCATTTTACATAAAGGGATAGGGAAAATATATGGAAAATATCAAACTTTGGACTTGTTTGAGAAACGGTCGAATGCGGGCGTGTTCAACTACCAGTGCCTGTTATCTTGCTGTAAGTACCTACCTCTTATTTTTACATTTGAATCTTTTTGGTAAGGATATTTTACTTTTGAGTATCTATAAAATTAAGTAGTGTAGTTATTTGAAGGTTTACGGATTTATTTGGCGAGATATCTTTTACTTTTATCCTACGTTGGTTATATCGGCCATTACACTCACGAATAATTAACTCTAAGAATATCTATCAGAAATTTAAAACCACATTCATTACCCCGATAATATTCAATGCCGTACACGACAAAAACTTTTTTAATTAAATTAAACGAATGGCATTCATAAAACACCGACGTATAATCCTATCCTTAACTGGTCTTAAACTCAGGGGCAGTAAAAGTGGACATAATATGCCACAAGTTCTTTATCCTTGCAGATAATTCTTTAGTGCTCATCCAGTGTGCTTTAGTGGCTTGTAAAGTCTAACCGCTGTGGTTATAAAAAGTGTTTCACTCCGAACGCGGCAAAGGCATACAATCTTTGACGTCGTAAAAGGGTAAGTGTATTTGGTGAGTGGCAGGGAACTGTACAACGGTAAGTTTGTGCCTAATCCAAGACTAACCTAGCCTTAAATACAGCTTGGGGAAGTAGCACGAGTTTGCTCGACTAAAAAACTATCTTAGTTAATTTAGCTAACATAAAGGAAGAAAGAAAAATTAATTTCGCTTATAAACTACACTTGAAAATTTATACAAGACTAGGACTAAGTGTATTTCAAAACTGAAATTAAAGAAAAGTGTAGGTATAACTAGATTGGCACCCACTTCGAATTATCGCCATGGCAAGCCATGGCGCTGGTTTTCTTTGGGTACCATTGAGTCACTCACACCCTGTTGCCATCTTAAATATTTCATCCCCGCCTACGTCTCTTTGCGAAAAATAATTGCAGGTATAATTTTAAGAAATGAAATGAAAACGTTAGTATTTTTCTTCCAATTCATTACCATGAGGCTTTTTCAAAGTGATCGTGCCGAATATTTTCCGCCTAATTCAATGTTGGAAAATAAAAATTACTTGTGAAGTCTTTCATTCGCTCACGCGTAAACTGATTCGCTCAGAAAATGTGTATTCGTGCTAATTTCCTCATACATTTTTTCCAATAAACCAAATACCTGTTAAATGTAATGCGATGCTCATATAACGACAGCAAAAACGTGAGCTTTACAAATGAAATGTTCACATAACAACGCAAATAAGCAATCTCAATCTACTCAGTTCTACGTGTAAACACGTATACCGTCTAAAATTCTCTTTTTTATTGCATGCCCCGTCACCGGAGAACCTTAATTTAATATGGGCTGCTCGATTTGTTTACAAAGGAAAAATTTATTCATGAAATTTGTTTTTCCAAGGGTCCAGGGCCAGATAAAAATAAACTTTCTTCGCGTAAGTCACTTTGACCCTGTCCTTTATTTTGTTCAACCAAGGAACATCATATTTCCATAGATTCGGATATCTGTTTCATTATTGTTGATAGAACTATAGAATTGAAGTTGTTTGAGTTGTAGGTACACATCTGGTAAGGAAATACATCATTGGACCTGTAAAGGGTAACTACGCGTATGTTGTAAAAAGGAGTATCTACTTAGACTTTTGAAAATCATTAAATTGTTACTATGCTTAATCTATCACCGAAGTACTCTTCCAAATAGTTTTATGGTTTATCATGATAGGCATTCATGTCTCAAACTTAAGATAATATTTTTGCACGAGTCCCGATCTTCTGTCTCTAATCCTACCTTTAATCTCCTTGTTGTAAGAAAATAGGCATCAAAAATAAACCAGACGAAGAATTCGATTATTTGAAAATCTAGGACCTTGAATGACCTTGAACCCAGCATCTAGAAATTGGATGTAGGTACATTCAAATAAAGTATTTGCTAAATTTCATGAAGACAGAATACTTTCTAAAAGTACAAGTAAACCCATCAAAGCGATTCCGATTCAAAGTCGATGTAAACGGTAATATTATTACGATAACTTGAGACGAATATGACTCGAATCTGGGTCGCGTCAATATGAAATTCTTCGAGCAACTTGTATAAACACAAGTTTCAAACATCAACAGTAAATCCAATATGTCTCTCGTACACTCAACGAAAATATCAATGCAATATTAGACTCTATTCCGACGTGTTAGGAATACACGAATCCGCAACATAATGTCGCCACAGAATTCCCTGCGCAGCGGAGAATTTCCTGGCAATATTTTTCAAAGTTGAAAACCAGAAAATAAACAAATGCAGTCGAGTCAAGAGCAGTTCGCATAAGCTATCTATCACACTCTAACTCAATAAAATGACAAACAACATGAAACAACGAAAGCTCCAATACATAGCAGTGATAAAGGATCCGAATGGAACTTGGTTTAATTCGTTATTTTTCCATTAGAAATAAATTCAGAGTCTAGAATAATGTATATGTGCTATACAGATGTCAACCAGAGTAAGTCGGGCTTTTTTACTTTTCAGTGGATTTTTCCCAAATTACTACGACACAAAAAAATACTGTAATTAAACATCTCCGAACTAGACTACACATCTATTAGCAATTTTTATGTGTTTATACAAATGATTGTTCAAGAAGTTTTAGGTTTTAGAAGAGGGTTTATACAAGTTATTTAGCGTTTCTCAAGCATACAACATAGTCAGCATTTTACTCTCAAGGAAACATCTTCGCAGTGAAGTGGCCCTAGTATGTAAGTCGTTGTGACACTCCCGTGATATCACAGAACTTTTTCAAAATGTCAGCAGACTTAAACCGGCCTAATACTAACGCGCTCAATGGGTCGCTCGGTAATTGTTTTAATATACTAATACTAGCGAACCCGGCAGACGCTGTCCTTTTTGTTTCTTTTTTTTGTTACGCTGGAAAATGCTTTACGCATACCTCGGGGGAGGGCAGCAGGTTATGTGGGACTCTCCCCAGCTGGGGCATACCCACTAAAAACCAGCGGCGTTCTCAGGAGCCATGAGTTCGGGGCCACAAGTTAGCGCGATTACCACACAGCGGCCCTTCACTGGCTAGACAGACACACGGTCTCAGCCGATCTGAATAGGACAAATACCCCTACTTCCAGCGCCAGAGGAAGGTATCCTCCAGCTTGATGTCCTGATGATGCGTAGAACGCATTACACTCCATCGCGCCTCTTAGTGGGAAGCGGACGCCCCCGCGTCCACGACCCGAGGCACAGGGAGTGGCATGTGCAGGCGGTGGAGACTCCGCCTGCGCCCAGTCCCATGAGGAGTGCGTCAGCCGCAGCCTCTCGCTCTCTCGCTGTGTGCTGTGCCGTATCCTCCGGAGCATCGCAGTGCCGGCATTGGGTTGTGGGTTCCCTGCCAATACGGCAGAGGTATGACCCAAAGCACCCGTGGCCAGTAAACACCTGCGACATCCGGTATGTCACTTGGCCGTGAGGCAGACGCTGTCCTGCCCCAGCGGGCAGGTTTATAAGACGAAGATTTATATGTTATTATACACATAAACCTTCGTCTTGATTCACTCTATCTATTAATAAAACTGCAACAAAATCTGTTGATCAGGTTTTAAGATGTAAACATACAT
Organism: Pyrausta despicata; assembly: GCA_963921415.1. NCBI lineage: Eukaryota > Metazoa > Arthropoda > Insecta > Lepidoptera > Crambidae > Pyrausta > Pyrausta despicata. The sequence goes on along the minus strand of OY992861.1, from coordinate 11,829,528 downwards.
ACATACACCAATAGCATGTAAACCAGTAACATGCAATCTGTGGGTCAATTACACCAAAAAATCGATGGATGTCCTGCGCGTCCAGTATAATAATGCTTTTAGAGTGCTGTTGAGACTACCACGATATTGTAGTGCATCGGAGATGTTTGCGCAGGCCCACACTGACGGCTTCCACACGATTATTCGCAAGAAAACAGCTTCGTCGCTCAGAAGAGTGAGAGATAGTCACAACAACATTCTAAGAACAGTAGCGGAGAACCATTATTCTCCGATTATAAAAAAGTTTGTCCGCACCCTAATTTAGTTTTTATGTTTCACTAACACTAATTTTATAAGTTTCCTTTGTTACTAACACATACTATGGATTAATCTTGGTCCGAAATAAATGATTTTGAATTTGAATTAGAATTAGAATTTGAATAGGCACAGACGCGGGAAACGACTTTTCTTTAGTATTAGTAGCTTTTAAGTGATACAAGGGGATCGAGGAAGATTTGATTAAGTACCGGTTGAGATAAATATTGGCAGAAAATTAAGATTTATCCGCGAACCAACTCACTACAGCGCCATCTAGTGACTCGGACCAGAACTACTAACGTACCTACAACCTAACCTAAAGCACGTTAAATGTATCGGCACCTCAATTTTCAATTTATTTTAATCTATTTTTTTCTTTATACCTACTGAAAAGCATTTGGTTTCAATCAACTTCAATCCACGGTTAAGAAATACAAGAAATTTTACTGTTTCTTACCCGATACCTTCATCTCGGTCCTCAGACTTATTATACCATCAGAATGTACAGAAGCAAGTAATAGCGGAACGCATTTAGCGTCTATACCGGGACGTCGCGGATCGCAAGATTGATGATGACATGTCCCGGTACAATTAGCGAGAGATGTCCCGGATACTAAATGATAGATTTCACAACTTCTTTTTACATGTCGAGGAAAACGAGAAGATGTTTTTAAGCAGAAAAATAAGCTTATTTTGGAATGATGGCGAAGATTTAGGTTTCAAAATAGAAATGTATTAATTAAAATCACCCTAAAAAATCATTTTTTCTTGTTTGCTTAATTTAAGACTGATGACATTCTTCAGTGACACATATCATGCGATTTTTCGGGTACACAGTGGGCACTTTCCAACGTGCGATTTGTTAGAGAACCAGGGAGTCCTGTTGAAGTGTACACATTGAAGCAAGCGCGCGGTTCTGAACAAGAGTTGATATGAAAACGCACGCAACGCCGAGCGCCCAATGTGTACCCGCTCTAAATTTAATGTGAACGTAGCTCTAGGCATCTCTCTCATTTAGCTTCATTCCTGTGTCTGTGCAAACGGATATTGCATTGACAATTTTGAAAAACAAAAGCCTTTAGAAATATTTTTTTTTTCGCGTCTGACACAAAATTGAATTTGTAAGACAGCAATAATTACGCGTTGCTTGTTGATTATTTCGTCTTATTCGACCCGAGAAAGATGCTTGTGTCTTTGTTAAACTAACGCAATCAATTAAAGTAGAAGATACGAACTTAAACCGACCTTCACCGAGCTGTTAATAGAATAAAATATATTTTATAATAAATTTTGTATATTAGATAATATATTAAAAATGGGTCATAGAAAGTGTAGGAGAATAGGTAATACGAGTGTAACTCACAGTGTATCATATCTAAAATAAGATTTTTACTATCGTACACATGTACGATAGTAAAAATCTTCACCATCTTGGTTTGTACTAACAAAGAAATTTATCATTTCGATTTGTTATCTCTTTCGAAACTAACCAAACGCTTATCTTATGTAACCAGCCACAACTCAAGTTTTAAAGAAGGAGCCTTTTTTCTCTTGGGACGAGGCGTAATGGTAGCAATATTAAAAGTTTTACGATGGCTACCGACTCAAAGTTTGAATTTACAGTAACTATGTTTAAATTTTCAGGGGACCGTAAAGTTGGTGTGACCATCAATGTTGTAATACTTTATACAATTTTAAGCTGCTCAAGTAGACGTACGACATTTCCCTATATACATATATGTATATATATGCCTCGTTGGTGTAGTGGCAAAGTTTCTGCCTTACATCCGAGAGGTGCTGGGTTCGAATCCCAGGTCGAGCCAAAATTGTTTCTGAGATTTTCTGTCATGAATTACTCAAACAAAACAGCTCGGAGTCGGGAAGTTGGCAGTGTTACACCTCCGTGCCTCGGAAAGCACGTTAAGCCGTTGGTCCTGCGCCTGATCTCTCTCCGGTCATGTCGGATTGCCGTTTGAGAGTAATGGAACAGTGAGCGCACCTGTGTATTGCACTCACACTTGTGCACTATAATATCTCCTGCGCAGTTGGCTGATCTCTGTTGAGATTGGCCGCCGTGGTCGAAATCGGCCAGGAGGACTATTATTATTATACAATGGCGACGACTAGACTATTTACTTTCTTTCTATTACGCTTTCACGTCTATACTACTGAAAAAATTTAGATGAAATTTGGTACACATACATGGTCGTCAACGTTCTGTATGTGTATTAAATTTCATCCAAATCTGTTCAGTAGTTTAGGCGTGGGAGCGTAACGGACGGATTGTCGTACAAATTGTCGTATTGTGGTCGCCACCCTGTATTGTTGTAGAATGTTGAGATTGGCCGCCGTGGCCGAAATCGGCCAGGAGGACTAAAAATATTACTATAAATTGTAGAAGTAGGAGATAGACAGTGTAATAAAGACAGCTCTGTACCAATTTTTTCTATAAGCTAAATATTATTTATTACCAAATAAGTCTAGTCTACACGATTCGTTGAAAATTATAAAGAAAAAGATTTTCTTAGAATATGAAACTAACAATTAGGTTTTATGCTTTGGTTTTGTTTTGTTTTATGGATAGAACGTCAGGCCTAAACGAAATAAACTTAATATAAACAAATTAAACCGTAATATGAAAATATTACGCACTTACACTTTTATTTTCAATATGAATTTTACTTTAATCTTCAGTTGCGTGCTGTCTTCGACGTAAGCTAAATAAAAAAAGCTAAATAATAAATCCTTGCAGTGCATATTTCCCGCCGTTTTCCTAATGCTTGATGCGAAATACAAAATATTGACATCAAAGCGTAAGAAGGTACAATCATGAAGAATATTATCTGATAAAGCTAGGAAGTTAATTTATTTTAAACGACATTCCGGTGTCCCATAATTGGTAGTAAACCCAAAGAAAATACTTCATATGATTTCTTACATATCGTATGAAGATATTTAAATACATTGGTGCCCCAAGTTAGCGATACCGAATATTAAGCCTGTATTTTTTTTACTTATACAAAAACACTTTTTGTGTTCATATTTTAGCACTTTGAAAGTTTAGAAAAAAATGATATTAGAGACCTAAATATCATTTTTGAAGACCCCACACGTATGGGTTTGATTAAAACATAATTGAGATTCAGTTTCAAATATGGGGGATTTGGGGGATTACGCGGGAATGTGATTCACAGAATACATCTACTTACAAAGTTTCAACAGTATAGTTCTTAAAGTTACGGAAAAAAATGGCTACGATATATGGATGGGCAGGCAGACAGACAAGACGTATCTGTAAGGGTTCCGTTTATTGCCATTTGGCTACGGAACCCTAAAAAGGTTACAACCTATATATCTCGTGTTCGTGTGAATAAAAGGCAACAATACTTGACCTTTAATATTTTGTGCACCATGTGTGCACAAAAATCGAATATTGTTTCTTAAAATAAGAGTTTCACAAAAACAGCTTATTTTATAAAAAACAAAATACATGACATTACCATTTGTGGCAGGTTTTACCTGGCTGACTGTACCTTACTGTGTATTGGATGAATGCAATACGGATTGAATTTGTTTCATTCACGTCGTGTGAAGTTTGTTGCATGGGAACGTATTTTGTCGATGTAAAGTCGTTGACAATTTATTAAGAGTGAAATGCTTAGTAAATGTGCTAAGAAATAAAATGTTTGTAACGATTAAAACTATTAAATCAACTGACTTAAAGACAGTAAAGTCAAATAATTGTTAAATCTTACTTAGGGGTTGATATTTGAATTCAGACACTACGACATTTTGACATTCACATAGAAAACAATGGCAAGATCTCGTTACGCTGCCGTCATGCAAGTGTGAGAATACTCGTACCTTCATTATGTTGATTTACCAACATTTCAAACTTTTACGTTAACCTGTAACTATTTACAGCTATTTAAATCGAGAGAAGAAATGAAACACCGACTTTATGTAAGCCGTGTAATATTCCCACATGCTTGCAGCGCTTACAGACTCTTATTTAATACCCAATAAAACCTGCTTCATTGAAAAATAAAATATATATAATATATTTTTAATATAAAATAAAATATATTTTATATATAAAATTTATTTTATATAAATATATTTTATATTGCACGAAAATCGAAAAATTCAATTAAACACATTGAAATTAAAGCTATTTTAGTGCGATTTAATATTTTGATTTTAATGATGGAAGGTGATGTTTGTACTGTGTAAAACTACCATTATTTAATCAGAAGTATTCTTTTTTTAGTTCCGACGTTTGTCTAAAACAAAATGGTTTGTCTAAAAAAAAAAAGTGTCTCATTTCAATGTCTATTATTCGCGTAAACCGAAGAAACAAATAAAATCATTCTGTTTGAGCGTCCGAAACATTCCTTCAGATTCGTGTTTCAGATCAATTATTTGTCAGCCTAACAACGTCATGTAACACACAAACAAACGTGACAAATACCTATGTTTCCATCTGTAACGGGCACAAATATTCGCGACAGCAGTCGTTAGCAACTCCTGGGGCCTTACCTACTCTGTCAGATTGAATTAGAAATAGAAAAAACTTTATTGAACATACAGAACATAACATATTATTAGATTGAAATGAAAAATGTTGATTTTGCAAAAACTCATGATGTTTTCTCCAAAAAATAAGACTCAAATTTGAGCATTAATTTGGGCACCTACAAAATTATAGGATGCCCTAGGGTATAGGGCATTTAAAATGTAAATTGCATTAAAATAGTGTAGATAGATAGATTAAGACTATTTATTGTACAACACAAAACAAAATTACAGTACAGTATAGTAAAAGACTGCACAATATAAACAAGACCCAGAAAACTAACTTGCAGGTGGGGCAGCGGCGTTTTGGAAACTTTATCATGGTCATATCAGCTTTTCGACACCCACTGCTGAGCACAGGCCTCTCCCAAGGAATTTCACTGCAATCGGTCCTGCGCTTCCCGCATCCACCGGTTTCCGTGACCTTCACCAGATCGTCGGTCCACTTATGAAACTTGTCATGAGTGAACATACTATAGTATAGTTAATATAGTAAACTATAATATGATATATGATCTATAGTCATAATCATCGTATAGAGTTCCCCATTACTCGCTCTCACTCATGTGTTTAAGTGAGCCCTATAGCGAGCTAAAACTAGGGATACAGTTTGGAGAGTAGGACCTTAGCTTGCCCTAAATACCGGTACAAGTTATCGCCTACATTTGCTCTGTAGACGACTAATCTAAGCCAGTCTAGGCTCTGATAGGAAACTATAGTTTTTAAAATAATATACTATTCAAAAAATTATACAACTTACAATATTAGAAAAAAGTGTTTTGACTTAGCGTCTCCCGACAACTCGAGTATTTTTGTTTTATTTAGAGATTTGCTGCTGCAGTGATGGACATATCTTGGAGATTTTTTACTATTTTCCTCATTGACATGTATAATAATAATTTTATAATTTTATTGACCCCCTAAGGGTTAAAGCCTCCTCCAAAACATTCCATTTTCCCTATATTTGACTGATTGAAGCCATCCAAGACCTGCTGCAGCCACGATTTCGTCAGCCCATCTGGCTTTAGGTCTACCTCTCGCTCTGGTGCCTCGTGATCCCTTCTATCTTATCACTCTTTGTGTCGACCTATTATCGGTGTACTTTGCGCCTTGACATAGTAGGTGTTTAAACAATAGCTAATAGCTTTATTCTGCGTTACCCAGGATCATATTCCTCTAAAGTTCATTTAAGGTTTCGGCATTGTTAAAATTGCAACGAAGCCTTAAAATTACTCTTACATTACATTGTTCCGACAGTTAAAGATAAGGTAGCCATAGGCTCAGGTACAGGTACAGGCCATCGGTACAGGATTTTGGTGATTGCGCTTTCACCTTCAGGCTTATCAAAACTACACCGATTGCGATAAGGGAAAGATGATACTGACAGCTTAAACATTTTCAAGGAGGAGTCGCTGTTACAGAACAGCGTGATCAGTCCTTTAGGCTACACAATCGACTAACATTAGGCGAGCAGTTTTAAATGTTCATCAGGCGAGCTATTTCAAATGTTATTCATTTATAAAGTTCCGTGTAAGTAATCCACACATCTCATTAGGTACACGGGAGCACCACCCGAGACTTATAGCCAGCGTTAGGTCAAGGAGACGTCTAATCCACACCCGGCTGGATGCTACTGTGGCACTATTTCCAGGGTGAGCTGGCGAGAAGTTATTATTTAAGTCAACGCTTGCCGGTGACGGGGTTTGTGTGGTACAAGTGTCAAGAGATTAGCGTTTTTTATAAGATTAAAGATAAACGTATCACACAAGAAGCGTCAGCGCAGCACATAAAGATTCGAAATTTGTTTAAAATAATCAAGTACAAGACACAAAAACTATGATAAATTTGACTTGAATGAGTCAAAAAAAATGAGGCTGAGGTTATTTCTATTGTAACAGATTTAACTTAATTCTCTTTGTAGGGTTGGTAATTTTCCTTTACATACATACAACCTTTTACATTTTATCAAAATTAGCTTAGGTAGGTACGTGCTAATCCAAAGTTAACTTAATATCCACAAATAATACAAACAGAGTTATCGTAAAGATAGGCTGGCCACACCTTTATGACATTCGTATTTTGAATAATTTCAGTCATGAACAAATCCTCATAGATTTCCTGGCAGAGCGGTTCCTAGCGGCTGTCATCCCGTTTGATACTGCGCTCTAAACAAGGTTGCAACTTTATTTTGCATTTGAACGCTGTAGAAGGCACATCAAATCTTGAACACCGCATCCTCTTGGACCAAAATCCAAGGACCGGATGACAAATCCCTTCAAAAGGCTACAGCATGACAAAATGTGCAATTTACTGCGCACATGGCGACTGCGGGTAATTTTTATTTCGCCGGCTCCTTTGATGTACACAATAATAATATACAGTAAATTTAGAAAACAGTTTTCAACAACAGGTGTATTGTGAAATTGCAACGTTAGTCTCTATTTTTGTTGAAGGATATAGTATTTTTATTTTCAACCTCTTCACTGTGTAGTGTTTGTGTTCAATCTCTTTGTGGCTGTAGCTTGTGAAAATAACTTTTAATATGAATGTCAAAAAAATAAATTAATGTAATGTTCTGGCTTTGTAAATGGCATTTTGTTAACTTGCATAGTATAGTTTTACCATGTGAAAACTCACTTTAGCTTTACGACACAGTACGCTTTACATTCTTATGTACTCTACTAGTGGAGACATGTAAATGGACTTCTTTTTATTTAAACTATTATTTAATAACTTTCCAGCTGTAAGTCTTCCAAAAATGCACAATAAAATAAAATAGTAATTTTCACAGCATATTATGCCCATTTAGGTTGCTCTGCTGTCACGCGCTAGGGGAGCGCGAGTTGACACTGTCATTTTCAAAGATAAAGACGCCATAAATGCGTCGCTCTATTTGTGTGGCAAGCCACTTCATATAACAATAGAACGAATATTGTTTGATTAAAACAAATACTCGAACAAGTTGTACTGCTAAATTCTTATCAACTACACATAAGAAAGCAATAGACTTTATGCAGTTGAATTAAGTTTCCATTTCAGTCATAGACTTCCTATTAGTCAGTAATGTAATGAGATAGTACACCGTTTCGTTTTACTCCATTTTCTACAAACGCTTAGCACGTTGCATGTGAGGATAATAGGACAAGAGCTAGACTTCAGACGAAATACGTCATTTGTTTTTTCGTTTTTTGACACACTAGCGCACCCGGCAGATGTTGTCCTGCCCGCTGTGTTATTAACCTTCCTCTTGAATCACTATATCTATTAATAAAACTGTATCACAACCCGTTGAGTAGTTTTAGAGATCTAAGCATACATACGTACATATTACAGACATAGGCATTAGGGACAGACGCAGGAGCGACTTTGCTTTATATTATGTAGTGATTTTCAACCTTATGTTAAATGATAATTTAATAACTAACTAGTAAATGATCTATTCAACGACATTCAAACGTTCAAATCGCGAAATACTACTACGCTCTGTAACAAGCCACAACACATTAAGTTCTTGTCTCCAGGCCTATTCGTGCTCACTAATGGAAGTACAGTGCATGTTTATTTCTTTGTCTTGTGCCGGGCAGCTACCATGGCATGTCCTTCGATCATATTAACCGCAGAACGCGGGGTGAAATTTATTTTGAAATATCGTTTAGTTATATTTAATTTTTGTCTTTTCTTACGTGTCGAAGTGAAGATGGGATTTCCTACTTATCTTGTCCGTTGTCCTACATAAGCCACGAACGCGACAAGTGCGACGCGAGGCGATGCGACAGTATCACATAAATAAATGTTTAGACATCAGCACATCAGGTTACCTATTCTTGTTACAAAAACGCTCATAATACAAGTTATTAAGATACTGCTTATTCTATTGTGTGTGAGCATAAGACAATACTCGTCCTAAGTGACGAAAAGCAATTGATATTGACAAAAGTACAGCATGTCAATTGACGCAAAAACTCGCATCGCTGCTGCAGCGCTGTCCAAAGGCGGATCAAAACTAGCGCCTGCGGCGAGAGTCGGGACTAGTCAAGGGGGAGAAGACTAACCGTTTTAAAGGACTTTAAATTTCAGCGCTGAAAAATCATAGACAAAGCAAGTTAATCATTGTTTTGCGATTTATTTACTTTAACGCGAGGGTGTGCTGCAAGATTGTAATCGCTTAAAATAAAATAACTTTTTGTTTTATGTAAAATATGAAATAAAATAATTAATAATTTTTACTTTATTTTTACGAATAATTTTTACTGCTCAAGCAAAAGCGCGTGATGATGTCTGGCATTTGTCAAATACATTTCAATTAATATATATTCATATGTTCTCGACCGAAATAATCAAGAATGAGGAGACACGTAGAAGAACAACTACAACGGAGGTGGCAGGATACAGGAAAAAGTGGCAGTGAGCAGAGTACAAAACGCGAGGAACTGATGGCCATTGGGGCAGAAGAAGAAGATTGGAGCCCATTCCATCAAAAGTGCAGCGTAGGGTATCCAACGAAAAGATGGACAGACGATCTTGTAAGGCCTCAACAGGACTGAACTGGATACAGGACTTTGATAACCGATCGACCAGGAAATCTCAAAGGGATGCCTATGTCCAGCTGTGATGTGAATGATGATATTATTGTCTTGCTGAAACTAACTTTGGCCCAGTGTTTTTAATTAAGTATAACAAGCAATCTCAAGGACTTATATCGAATAAATTAGTGACTGCTTCAACCACTAAATGTGCTTAACTAAAATTAAAAATTCAATAAATCATCTTAGAATAGCATAGACTAACAAAAATATGCAAATGTTTTAACAAATTATTCAGTATAAAATTAAAAACATTTCCAACTTACCAATTTCAAAGACCGATTTCAGCAAATAATATCCCATTAGGTACAATTTTTTTGTGGTAAAATGAAAGTTTAGAAAATAGCGCAGGTTTTTTTAAGGAAATCAGAAGCTATGAAAAGTCTTAAATTTATTTTTACAGTTGAAGAAGACAGTTCTGATCGAACCCAAATTTTTCTTTATCGATGCTTTTTTTGTATCTAATTTCAATGTCGAATTAATTGTTGACAAAAGTTTCTATGTCCAGTTTGTTGGAAAGATTGTTTCTGGTTTGTAAACACACCTCAACTTATTATTTAAAAAAAATGTCACTATGACAATGTCACTCTTGGGTGTTTTGTCACTCTTGGGTGTTTTGTTTTGTCCTTTTTTCGCTCTTGGGTGTTTTGTTTGTTTAATTTACTGTGATCGCTGAACGAACAAATAAATCTGCTGAAATCTCCATCGTATTTTTCATTTTTCAAGATTATTTCCAACACAGTTTTGACGCACATAGGTTATTAAGTTCACGATGTTATGTAATTACGAAGATTTGATTATGTTTTTTTGGATAAGTTTATTTTTTAATTTTTAAATGTGTTTCTATATCTCTGGAATATACTTATTGCTTTTCTTACAAAAACCTAAGTTCAAACTATTTTACTCGGTTGAGGATTACAAAATCGAACGTCACAAAACGTTACAAGGTATTCAGATATTTATATCTGAGCCCGTGAACGTAAGTCGCATTTAAGTTTATTTTGTGTAAGGGCACAATAACTTTATCAAAAGGAAAAGTTTTTCTTTGTCACCGTCAAATATGTTTTGGCAACTTTGAACATGTTGAATCCGATTATTCGTAGTAACACAAAAACGCGAAGCTTATACTGAGACTCATTTCTTATTGGATCAAAACCGTTGGATACATTAACTACCAAGACTAACATAAGAACTGCAAGGAAGGCGGCACTGACATCTCTCTCACTCTCTCTCTCATCAGCCTATATACGTCCCACTGCTGGGCACAGGCCTCACCTCAACTATGAGGTGGTCCGAGCCATACTCCACCACTCACCACACGGGCTCAGTGCGGATTGGTGGAGGGGTATTTGTAATGTAAGTGACCAACCTTACTGTCAGATGTTATTAAGCCGCCCGAGGGCCTCTGACCAGGCTTAACGACTAATATCTATCGATATTAACCGGGACCAACAGCTTAACGTGCCTTCCGAAGCACGGAGATGCTTGTAAATAGACGTCACTTAAATGGTCAGAATGGTCACCCATCCCAAACATGACCGCGCCCGAGGTTGCTTAACTTTAAGTATCACTACCAAAGCGCTGCAACCACTGCGCCACAAGCACGTTCACACCAATTGCTTTTACAAACAAATTGTTTTTTTTTTTTCAGTAGGTTAGTTGGCGTTTAGGTCTGTAAACTAAAGCTATAAGTCGTAGATAGAACTTCCAATTATGAAATTAAAAAAGCAAATAATAACCTGTAAGTTGTATCTTTGAATGCAAACATTTGCATCCTTTAACTAATTTGATTGTTTTACAAGAATGTTTAAATAGTGTTACAAAATTAAACCTTGCCGAAGCCAGATTCGGTGCGAAACGAAAATAAAATTAAAAGCTTATATTACTGCACTGAATGAAGGTTTACGAAAAGCAAATCCCACCAAAAACATTTTCATGTAAAATGTTGCCAAGACGAGCCCATATGACTCGCACTGTCAAAAAGTTATCAGATCTCATGTAGAGCCAAGCTTCTAACACTAGACGCCCTAACTCTACAAGGCCTAACTTCACAAACTCTACACCTTAGTCCAAATATGTGGCTTGGCCATTTCGCTACATTCACATCGGCGTAAGGTGAAAAATCAACTCACTGTTCATTACTTTTGTGTTATACAATAGTTCTTGTAGTAACGAACGGCCAAGCCACATATTTTTACTAAGGTGTAGAGTTTGTGAAGTTAGGCCTTGTAGAGTTAGGGCGTGTAGTGTTAGAAGCTTGGCTCTACATGAGATCTGATAACTTTTTGACAGTGCGAGTCATATGAGCTCGTCTTGGCAACATTTTACATGAAAATGTTTTTGGTGGGATTTCATTTCTTTTTGTAAGTTGTTTGTAATAAATTTTTTTTTTTTTTTTCTTCTTTTTTTCTTAACAAGGAGTACCTATACATATATATATCTGGGGGCACCAAGTTTTAGATTATTAGATTAGACCTCTAGCGTCATCAAAATTTAATTTAAAATTACAGGTCTCATACAAACTCCCATCCCCTAGTTTAAGGGGTTGGGGGATGAAAGTTACAAGTTTTATAATTTTTTGTTGTTTGTGTGCTAATACTAGCTTACATACAAAATTTCAGCTTTCTAGGACATTAGGAAATACCTTAATAATTTTGATGATCATTAAAAGATACAACATCAACTCAAGTCAAAGCATAACTGATTTATTATTCGAGTACCCACATAGTTGACAATATTCAAATACACAATATACCTTTACACCATATAAGTAAGTGATAACAATCATCAATATTAATTACATAAATTCTTAATAAACTGTTGCAAATAAAGTTAATCAATTAGTATTGGGAATACCAATAATATCAGGCCACTGTTCAGGGGGAGGTATAACAATAGACGGGTCTGGAGAAGATGATCTAGAACTCGACGTTTGTGTAAGCCTCGGTTCTGAATGCATCGGTGGTGATGGAGCTGTTCGACTAACTAACTGGTCTATATGACGCCGGTGTAGCTCGCCATCTTCCGTCCTCACCATATAAGTACTTGGCCCTTCCACCATCTCTACTACAGCTCTTTGCCATTTCTCGCCTGGCCCATACATACGAGCCAAGACTGGCTGATCAACAATGAGGGTACGGGCTGGTGTGCGGTGGGAAACTGCTTCTAGCTGCACTTCATTCTCAGATGGTGATGTCTCCGGGTGCAATGAGGACACAGCAGTTCTGTAACGGCGTGCATTCAGCATCTCAGCTGGTGTCTTATTGGTGCAGCTGTTCGGCACAGTTCTGAGTGCGTATAGAGTTTTGGGTAGTTTCTCGGACCACGGCCTATGTTCGTCTGCAATCTTCCTGAGTTTATTTTTAAACGTTTGAATAGCCCTTTCAATTTGGCCGTTCGAGGCTGGATGGTAGGGAGGGGAATACAAGTGTCTGATGCCATTATTCTTTAAGAATGTATTAAATTCACGGGATGTGAAATTCCTGCCATTGTCAGTGACCAACACATCGGGTAATCCTTGCGAAGCAAAAATTTTTCTCATGGCTGCAATTACCGCTTCACTGGTCATTGAGGGCATTATTTCGGCTTCAAACCACTAGCTATAGCTATCAATCAATACCAGAAATGTCTTGCCCTGGAATGGACCTGCGAAATCTGCATGGAGGCGACTCCAAGGCTTTGCAGGCGTTATCCAAGTTTGGGAGTCGCGAGGCGGGTTGTTTCTAACCGACTGACACTGCTCACATTCTGCGACCCGCTGCTCAATTTGTCGATCCATTCCTGGCCACCAAACGTATCCTCTGGCATAAGCCTTAGTTTGAACTATTCCAGCATGCGGGGCGTGCAGCAATTTGAGTATCTCACTTTGTAGTGATGTAGGCACGATCACTCTGTTACACCACAGTAAGCAACCGTTACTATGTGAAAGAGCCTCCCTTCTCGTCCAAAATGGCTGCAAGGCAGAGTCGTTATGAGATCGTGGCCATCCATGAAGAACGTGGAATAATACTTTCTGTAAAAGCGCATCTTTCTTCGTTTCGCTCGAAATCTTTGAAGCATCAAGATTCCACCCTTCCGGTCGATCATCCAGCAAAAGAACTTCTTTAATCGGCTTTTCGCTAACTGCTGATGTCGTATCAGCTGTCCATCTGCTTAAAGCATCAGCATTTCCCAACGATTTACCAGGTCTGTGCTTAATATCATAATCATATGCACTCAATTTCAACGCCCAGCGCAACATTCTTGGCGAAATCTGATCAGGGATAGGCTTTCTTGGGTTAAACAATCCGATCAACGGTTTATGGTCTGTTAAAATGCAAAATTTGCGACCTGACAAAAATTCATGAAATTTTGTTAGTCCAAAAATTATCGATAGGGCCTCTTTATCGATTTGGCCGTATTTTCGCTCATGTGGCTGTAGCGTTCGAGAAGCCATCATGACAGGTCTTTCAGTTCCATCATCCATAACGTGTGCAATAATTGCTCCAACGCCATAGCTGGAAGAGTCGCAAATAAGCAATAGTTCTCTGTCAAGTTCATAGCCAACTAAAGTCAAATCGGAAGACAGAAGTTCCTTAGCTCGCTCAAAAGCCTGATTTTCATCTTCGCCCCACACCCATGGCCTTCTTGCCTCTAATAACCGATATAAGGGCTCCAAGATTGTTGACTTGCCATGAAGGAACTTTTCGTAAAAGTTATACAGTCCCAAAAACGCTCTTAAGGATTCCTTATTCGTAGGAGCCGGTTTTTCTTTAATTTCTTTGACTTTTAGGGGTGAAGGGTGTAGGCCTTCAGCGTCAATCATGTGTCCAAGAAAGTGAATCGAATTTGAAGCGAAAACACATTTCTTCAAGTTGAGATGATAATAATAATAATAATAATAAAAATCTTTATTTACGTAATCAAATAATCTATAAAAAACAAATTGGGATGAAATCCCAAATCATTTAGTATGTTAAGAACTTGATACAACCGGTCGGTTTTTGGGGTGGGTGGGAACACCTCCGAGCGGTCCACCCCGGGCAACGTCATCGCTAAGTTCTAAACTAGTGGTGGCGGCAGACGTTCCCCCGCAGAGTGGTAGGCCTCGAAAGGAGCCGCCTGGCTTGCGACCACCCTCGTACTAGAGTCCGGCGCCAAGCAGCTTGCTGCGTTCCGTCGTGAGTGTGCGAGAGCCAGTGCCTTTGGTGGTTGATTGGGTGTCAGTTGTGTCGACCTATACCGGATTGTAGCTTCTAGGAGATGCTGTGACGGGTGACTCAAACTGGAGGGTAGCGGGATCCGAAGCACGGTCTTGCCGTTGGCCGACCGCAGTCAGTAGGGGGCCCAAGTAGCGCGCCAGGCACGTGCCAAAGGCTGCCCCGCCAACTTGCGAAAAATCCCGGAATTGCTCCACCGTGCTAGTTGGCGGCTAGAAGGGAGGACCCGGTGGCGATTTCGGGGGGGTTCGGGCGTCCCCGCAGTCTCCATTTGAGTCTCCCATTGGCCAGCGTAATCCGATGAAGCTAGGCTTGGTTCTGGAGTTGACATCTCGACACTTTTTTAACCACCACCCAACTTAAAACATGCGCAAAAGAAAAAAGAATACGGTGAACCAACGGCTGCACTTCCTCCCGTTTAAAGTGCACCACACCAACATCTGTGGATTGCACTCAAATATCGACCCGGTCCATCACCACCTTGAGACCGCAAAGCCGGACCTATTCTTTTTAACGGAGACCCAAATTGCGGCACCTGCAGACGTGGGATACCTCAACTACCCGAACTACACGCTTGAACATAAGTTCAAAAGGCGAGCCGGGGTCTGTGCGTATGTCCGCGACAGCGTTTGTTGTCGCCGTCTCCGTTGCTACGAGGACTCAAGTTTCTCCACCTTATGGCTTTTGATAGACACTGGCATGGGTAAAACCCTTTATGTTGGTGTCTACCGTTCGCACACCGGTGACCAGGAGACGACCAGGCTTTTTGAATACCTCACTGAGAAGGCAGATTTAGCGATGCAAAGGTTCCCTACAGCTGAGCTTGTATTTCTCGGAGATTTTAATGCGCACCACAAGGAGTGGTTGTTTCCCTTCGAGAAATCTGACCATGCTGGGCGAGAGGCGCGTAATTTCGCATTAGCGCTAGATCTCACTCAGTTAGTGACTCAAGCGACGCGGGTACCTAGAGTTGATAGCCATACTGCCAATTGCTTGGATCTTTTGTTGACCACGGAACCAGACAGGCACTCTGTATCAGTATCTGCCCCGTTAGGAACATCTGACCATTGTCTGGTTAAAACTGTATCTTCCTACACCCCTCCAGACAAAACTCCTTGTGGGTCCAGGCGAGTGTGGGGATACGGGTCGGCGAATTGGGACGAAATGCGACATTTTTTCGCGGTGTACCCTTGGCGCCAAGTATGCTTTTCCTCTGACGATCCGTCCACCTGTGCTGATGCGGTTGTAGACTTAATACGGCAGGGAATGGAATATTACATTCCATTCTCCGACTTGTCGCTCGTATCTAAATCCAGGCCTTGGTATAATGCTGACTGTGCCCGCGCTGAGTCGTGTAAGGAGTTAGCATATCTAGCTTGGGTTCAAGCCCGCGATCGCAAAGCTACTGCTAGGAGAATACGGTCTATGAAGAAAGCATTTAACGCTGCCACTAGATCCTGCAAGCGCACGCTACAAAAGGCACGATTTGACCACGTTCGATATATCGGGACCAAATTGGCGTCTTACCCTCCCGGTAGTAAGCAGTTTTGGTCCCTGTCTAAATCCGTCGAGTCAAATTTCTGCCGTCCTAGTTTGCCTCCAATGCAGAAACCTGACGGAACATTAGCCCACACCGCAACTGAGAAAGCAAATTTATTTGCCTCTCTTTTCGCGAGTAATTCGCGTTTGGATGCAGGACCCAAAACACCACCTACCTTACCTCGTTGTGACTCATCTATGTCGGAGGTCACAATACACCAGAAAGAGGTACGTCGGGAACTTTGCAAACTAGACGTGAATAAGGCAAGTGGACCTGATGGTATTCCTGCAAGGGTGCTTAGGCAATGTGCGCCTGAGTTGTCTCCGGTACTGACACGCCTTTACCGCCTCTCCCTCGAGCAGG
This sequence comes from Pyrausta despicata, assembly GCA_963921415.1. Taxonomy (NCBI): domain Eukaryota; kingdom Metazoa; phylum Arthropoda; class Insecta; order Lepidoptera; family Crambidae; genus Pyrausta; species Pyrausta despicata. Next base: position 11,812,972 of record OY992861.1, on the reverse strand, counting down.
GAACTGTGCCGAAGTCATGGAAGCTCGCCAACGTACAACCCGTACCAAAGAAGGGCAGCCGTGCCGACCCGGCCAACTACAGACCGATCGCCATTACTTCCATCATTTGTAAAGTGATGGAACGAGTGCTAAACAGTAAGCTGCTGGGGTACCTAGAATCCAATGACCTACTGAGCGACCGCCAGTACGGTTTTCGCCGTGGTCGTTCAACTGGTGATCTTCTAGTCTACCTCACGCACTACTGGGGCGAAGCTATTGAGAAACACGGCGAAGCCTTGGCTGTGTCATTAGACATCTCAAAAGCTTTTGATCGTGTCTGGCACGGTAGCCTTTTCAGCAAGCTTCCTGTGTACGGTATCCCTGATGGTTTCAGCACTTGGATCTCCGACTTCCTGAGCGAGAGGTCAATTAGAGTAGTCATTGATGGCTGCTCTTCAGACCCAATGGCTATCAATGCCGGTGTTCCTCAGGGGTCTGTCCTCTCCGCGACTCTTTTCCTGCTGCACATCAATGACCTGCTCTGTCCTGGCATTGTTGGGTACGCAGATGACAGTACTGTCATGGAGAGGTACGTGTCCAGTGCTGGAGCTAAACAAGAGGAAACCCAGTCTCTACGGGAGAATTTGGTGAAACGAACGGATGAGATTCTACGACGTGTCTCCCAATGGGGAGACAACAATCTGGTAACGTTCAATGCTGCCAAAACCCAGGCATGTCTTTTCACCGCAAAAAAGAGTCCGTTCAACTGGACTCCTACTTTCAGAAGTGTGTCTGTACCCATAACCGACCATCTCGAGCTTCTTGGTATGGAGTTGTCAGCCAATCTGAACTTCGGCGGTGCCATTGAGTCCAAAGCTCAGACTGCGGCAAAGAAGCTGGGCATCCTCAACAAGGTGAAGCGGTACTTCTCCCCTGAACAGCTTTTAACCTTGTACAAAGCACAAGTTCGCTCCTGCATGGAGTACTGCTCTCACCTGTGGGATGGCTCAGCTAAATACCAACTAGCCGCTCTGGACTCCGTGGAGCGTCGAGCCAGGAGGCTGATTGGTGACAGGAAGCTGGTGGAGACTAAGCTTGATAGTCTAGACCACCGCCGTAAAGTTGCCTGCTTGTCGGTTTTCTACAGACTCTACTTCGGGGAGTGTGCTCATGAGCTCCATATGCTCATTCCACCAAGTCCATTTTACCAGAGGACCACCAGACGTACGGCGGGTTACCATCCATACTTGGTTGATATACCAACTATACGCACTAAGCGCTTCGCTTCTTCCTTCATAATGCGCACAGCCAAGGAATGGAATGCACTTCCGCCGACGGTGTTCCCTCTTTCCTATAACTTGAGTTCATTCAAAGCGAAAGTCAATAGGCACCTTCTGGGTAAGCTCGCTACACCGTCGACATCTTCTTCACCTCTTAGAGGGAGAATGAAGTCAAGAGCGAACCCATATTAATAAAAAAAAAAAAAAAAAAAAAAAAAAAAGGTCATTATGTTCTGTCATATTCCTGCCGGTCACGGCTACATCATCAAGCAGGCAAGCCACACCATCTAGGCCTGACAATGCATTCGCCATCACTCTTTGGAATATTCCAGGCGCCGCATTCACACCAAAGGCTAATCTATTCATTTTCATCAGACCTAAGGGCGTATTCAGTGTCAAAAGCTTAGACGTCGCGTCATCAACTTTCAGTTGCAGGTAGGCTAATTTCAGGTCTAATTTGCTAAAAACGCGACCTCCGCTCAGCTTCACGAATGACTCAACAGCCGCCGGTAACGGTTATGTATCGACTTCAATCGCTGGGTTGACTGTTGAACGATAATCGCCGCATATCCTAAGCGAGCCATCATCTTTCTTAACCAATCTTAGTGGCGTTGCCCATTCCGAATATCTGACAGGAGTGAGAATGCCGCACTCGATCATGCGCCTCAACTCTTCTTCAACTTGGTGCTTCAATGGAAGCGGAACTGGGCGCGCCTTCAAGTATCGAGGCGTTGCGTCTGCGCGAACATGCAACGATATCTCTGGACCGTTATATTCGCCGAGAGATTCTTTAAACAAATCTGGGAATTTGGACACTAAATCATTGACCTCTGGGCCGTTTCAACAAATTCCAGATATTTCCAGGCCTAAGGCGTCAAACCAATTCCGGCCTAAAAGACTAGGGCCTTTTCCAGACACAACTAATAGTTCACACAGAGCTTCTTCATTGCCCAGTCTAGCACGAACATGTGTGGCCCCTAAGACCGTTAAAGGATCACGAGTCCACGTAACTAATTTAATCTTAGTCGATTTCAGAGGAGGAGGTGAGTACCAAAGCTTCTTGTAGGTTTCTTCAGACATAATGGTTCGTGACGCACCGGAGTCTACCTCCATACTAATGGGAGCTCCATCGATCGTAATATCGGCCATAATAGGGGGCTGGTAGCTTTCGGAGCATTTATATACACCCATCATCTTTTCAGGCACGTCTGTAGAAGCTTCCGTATTATCACTCTCAACCTGGTGCACTTTCGCATTTTTCTTTGAACAGGCAGTCGTAATGTGTCCATATTTTTTACAATAGAAACACCTGGCTTTCATAAACGGGCGCTGCTCATTAACTTTATGACGTCGTGCACAATGTCGACAGTCGTTCGATTGAATTTTGCCGATCTCCATTGGCTCGATCGACGTGGACTGAGTTAGCTTCGAGTCGACGCCAGCGTCAGGGTACATGTCATGGAACGTCGCCTGGTAGTTGAGGCACTGCTGCACAGCTAATTCGTACGTGACGTTCTTTGCCTTCAACAATTCACGACGCAGGCGCTCGTCGCGCACACCCAACACTAGTCTATCGCGTAGTTGACGTTTCAAGTCCGCAAAATTGCATTGCGCGCCTAATAACCCGATGGCAGCCACAAATTCTTGCACACTTTCGTCCTTTAATTGTATGCGCTTATGAAATTTCCCGGCTTGCAAAATTTCATTAACTTCAGGCTCATAAAATTTGTCCAACACTGCCAAAATGTCTTTAAAGGGCACACTTGTTGGTCGACGAGGCACCAATAACGACACAATAAGCGAATAAGTGTCTTTGCCGCATTGAGAAAGGAACAACGAACGCGCCCTATCAAGGTCATTGTTGGAAATCCCTGCTACTTCAAGTGCACACAATAATCTTTCTTTGTATTCACTCCACTTATCACACTTAGGGTCAAATTGTCCGGGAAACATAACATTTGTGTAATTAGCCGCCATAATCCACAACAAATAATTAATTTCACTCAGTCGCCATTAAAAGATACAACATCAACTCAAGTCAAAGCATAACTGATTTATTATTCGAGTACCCACATAGTTGACAATATTCAAATACACAATAATCATCAGTGAGTCAGTGACGAAATCAGCGTTTTTTAGATATAAATAAAATCTGAAGTATAAAAGCTAATGTAATTAAAACTTAATATGTTCAATAAGTCCGCTATTGACAATATATCCCGAAAATTTTGTTGATCTAGCATAATCCAAACCCAAGTTATGAGGGTTCAAAAAAACGACGAAGCGCTTCGAGAAAAGGTAGGTAGTGCCCGTGCGCTTCGCTTGGCTCGTCTTGGCTGGGGCACTACCGTGCCCCCAGATAAACTGGGTCAGTTTGAACACAGCTTAAATGAACCACTGGTGTGTTTGCCTGTGAAATTTTCACAGAATCTGGGGCTTATCGCTTTACAAAAAAAAAAACATTTTATTTATTTATGTAGGGTACCTAGGTTTGCTCTTGACCAAACCCAACGAGGCAGAGACTGGTCTTCGATAAAGCGAGCTGGCCTAGAAGATAGGTTTGAAAATTTCAAGATTTTAACTGCAGGGAAACACTGGCGCAGGTAGTGAATTCCACTTTTTTTGCACTAACAAAGGACTTACATTTTTGTTTGGGATACTAATAAAAATAAAAATATTTTCAAATAAAATAAAATAAAATATTTTTTTTGCTTATCTTAATGATTTAACAAAACACAAAATATTATGTTTACAAAATACAGACGTAGAGTTTCTACCGCAAAAAATTAACGTATTATTTTTACTGATTATCAACAACTAATAATCTTGTTGGCAAAAAAATGTATTTGTATTTGTAATAATGCAAGTGAAAATAACGCTGAGTATCGCACCACAAAGCTCACTTTTTTTTACACATGTATTAGACTCAAGTTGACCTTTAAGTTTTTCGGGCATTTAACAACCCAGCCCTATGCGCAGGGCAAAATTAAGCCCATTAAGAAAAGTCATGAGACCAGCCGCGAGTTTTTGAGCGTAGATAAAAAACATCCCTTTTTACGCCTAGTGGGTGCAATGAAAGAGAATCGTCTTTGTTTATGAAACCTGTCATTTTTTTTTGAAAATTTACTAAAATATTCTAAAAAAGTGTGTTATAAAAAATAAGTAAAATAAAAAGTATAATAATATAAAAAGAAAAAAATTAACGGTAAAATATATAACGAACGCAAAATATTGCTACATTTCCCTTACAAGATAAACAACACTCATAAGATTAACCCTTTCTTTTTTGGACAGTGTTTTGTTATTTCATCACATTTGGACCTTGGTCCCTAAAATCTGTCTGAAGAGTAACGATAAGGGAAAAACTTTTTTTTTCTTAAACCCAGCTAGCTAGCTAACTGCCAAATCTTTAACTCCCGCGGTTTCCCCTTCACCCTCGAAATTCCAAAAGAAAAAACCGCTGCTATCGCGTCGTGCCAAAACAATCTATACGTTAGCGGGGCAAGTGGCGTGTCTTTAAAGGAGTGCTCAGTCACGGTGGCGACTCGCAGACTTATTGCTAGTAGTTAGCTACGATTTCTGAACTAACAATTCACGCCAACTTTTGGAATTTCGGGCGGTGTAAGCGATAGGAGAGAAGATATTTGTAAAGTCACTCAAGTGAACTGAAGTTAAATTAGTCATAACTCCAGATTTAGGTGAAGGATATTCACAGGAGCATGTAGCAAGAAACATGGTCGAAGAAATACGTTTTTTTTAAATATCCTCATGCTTATTTTTACCTTGTTGGAAACTTGAGCTGAAATAATAAATTTTAGTGTCTTACATCTTGTTCTAAAAACATTTTGGTCGGCTTTAGCTGACAGTATTTTGTATTCAGAACAAGCACTTATCTCTAATCATAATTGATGTTATGTGTTGAAAAAGCTTTAGATAGAAGCGCACAACTTCCGGTATTCTCGACTACTGAGGCACTGGTTGTCTTTAACTAACTATAAGCTTATCCCTCATACCACTGCCTCTATTCCCTCGAGAGGAAGCGGGAAATACGACGGGCACTACGTTTTATTTGCCGTCGCATATTACACCCTGTATGAGCCGCGGCGAACTCACACGCGGACGCGTTTCTATGTAATTAACGCTAAGTGCAGACTGTATGTAACTTGTAAGTGTGGTAAGACGTGTAGAAGAGGTTTCGGCTTGCACCATTTTTTTTCTCCGTCTTTATGTTGCGTATTTATACATGTGCCAGACGGTTAAGGCCAGTGCCATTTTTTTTTAAAGATTTTTGGACTTGATCAGGAATAAATACGCCCTCGGCCCCTATTCCGCTATCATAATAGTAACAAAGTCTTAATTGAATTTCCCGGTTTTCACATTTCGTCTATACAAGAACTGTAAAATCAAGCAATGAATCTACTTAAGATTAATTTTTATTTATTTATTATACTTAAAAGAAATTGTATATTGGTACTTACTCTAACGCTACCGTTCAGTTAAAAGAAATGACGGGCACTACGTTTTTTATGCCGTCACATATTACACTCTGTATGATTCGCGGCGAATTTACAAGCGGATGCGTTTCTATGCAATATTAAAGCGTGATGCGCAAGCTCTCACTTACCACGCGTTGCGCCTCATAGGCGATATTCTCGCTCAGCACGATGATATTATCTTATTTTGTAACAGTTGGGGTGTAATAGTTAATAAATTGTTTAATTCAATTTAAAAAAATCTACTGTTAGATGTATTTAATTATTTATTTATTTGATTTGATTGTATTGTTATTATCATTTCTCATGTATTTCCTGTGAATGTGTATTTATATTTAAATTTTTATATGTACCATGACCATATTTTAAATTATGTATTTGGTATTGTGTTGCATGTGTGTGCTTTGGAGTGATCTGGTAGCTTACATGTTAAACTGAATAAATAAATACCTACGCTAAGTGCAGACTGTATGTAACTTATGTAAGTATGTTTTAAAACTTTATGTAAGTAATAAATTAATAACATGTGGTAATGTTATTAATTTTTAGGGTTCCGTATCTCAAAAGAAAAAAACGGAACCCTTATAAGATCACTTTGTTGTCCGTCTGTCCGTCCGTCCGTCCGTCTGTCAAGACCGTTTTTCTCAGGAACGCGTGGAGGTATCAAACTGAAATTTCTATATGATACTTAGGTCTACTGTCCCTGGAAGCTGTAGAAAAATCAACCTTCTAAGCCAACGCAATCAAAAGATACAGCCATTTAGACCGCAAATTTCCGAAAATTTTCGAAACTCGCACGGGAATCAAAACCTACAGGGTACTTCCCGTTAACTTAGAATCTTGAAATTTAGTACGAAGTCACGTCTTATAGTACAGATATAGGAAAAATTACGAAAACCGTAAATTTTTAGTTTCATCACGTAAAAAAAATATTTTTGACAATTTTGAAAATTTCAAAGTTACTACTCCTTATCTACAGGTTTGTACGGAACCCTCGGTGCGCGAGTCCAACTCGCACTTGACCGGTTTTTTTTACTTTCGCACCCCCTACCTGTATTTGTAATATTCCTTTACCCAAAGGTTGCCTGGAAGAGATCGCTTGTAGCGAAAAGACTGTGTAAAACTGCTCTATTTGTATTTTATTTGGTGTGCAATAAAGAGTTATCTTATCTATTCTAATCTATGTATGTAAAGGTAGTGCCAAAAATAACTTATATTTTCATGTAGCTTGTCCTATTTGAGCCACTAACGCAACAAGTGCAACAATATCAAATGTATGTAGGTACGTCTTAAATAATGTGTACATCTTTATCGTAATAGGTGACGCAACTGACATTGACACAAGTAAGTATTGGTACGTCGTAAATGTCACGATGCGTCGCTCATCCTATAGGACAACGCTTGTGGAGTGAGCACCAACAACTATCGTAATACGGTAGTTGACACCACCAATCGTTGACGTACTTTTTATCAACTGTCAAAACGCTTTTCTTCATAGAGTTTGTATGGGAATAACACACTTTGACGTCATCGCGTGCAATGCCGACTGAGTGACTAATTATCATTTGAATTCCAATTAAAAATCAAATAATACGAACTGCAGAAAAATATTAATGTAAAGGCATCTGAAATTATGAATTATTTTAGAGAAAATCAGTTTTTGAATATTTCTTTCATAGTGGAAACAAGCCTATTGATCCATCTCCTTTTCCCAACCTCGGTTCCTTAATTTTTATCTTTACCCCGTTTCCCCGTTTTTAACTCGACACTGGCAGGCGCACTCTGCGCAAGTTTGCCAAGGAAGAAAAAAAAAAACTATCGTAACGTATTCGTAACGTTTACCTGTCAGATTCTGACGTTTGAACGACACGAATACGTTACTAAAATGTTCGTGCTTACCCCCCAGAGCCGTTACCGCGACTCACGAGTCACGACGCAGCAGCAGAGCCGCGGTAATTTAAAAAAAAAGTACACACACAACAACATCACATACATTAATTCTACTCCGTGGTAAGTAGCTTAAGCACTCGTGTTACAGATATCAGAATCAACAGTGGTATTACAAATAATCTTAAATAAATACATATAACACACAGACCAGTACAAACAGACATGTGCATGCACACAAATGTTTGAGCGGTGCGGGGATTGAATCCGCGACTTCTTGGTCTAATAGTCAACTTCTTGACCATTTTCACCAAAGTGGTCGGTCATTGGTTGACTTGACACGCTACAGCGCTGTTAGTCGCAAGTCGGGACAAGACATAAAGATGCAAATGTGCCGTAATAATTAGATTAGGTATACTGACAGAAAAGTCAAAACTATGTATTTAACACTTTATTAATTTTCTCGATTAATCGTTGCGATTGCGGGTCCCAAGACTGTTTATAGAATTCTCCACAACATAGCTTTCAGTGTCCAGCTGTTGGACGTATATAGGTTGATGAGTAATTAAAGCTGTGTGCAGAAAAAATAAAATGGTTTGGTAAAGCGTGTCGAATATAAAGTACTTAGTAAAGACTTTTGGAAGACGTACCCTAGGTAGGTACGTGAGGTTAGAGCTAGTGCCAAAATTTGTTTGTTTTACCTAAGATTTTTACTTGTACGTGATGATTTCTTTGACTTGTAGCGTAATAGTAGTTTATGCAACTGATACATAATGAGGGGCCTTAAAACACGAGTGTGGTTTTATGAAACGAGCGTCAGCGAGTTTCATAATAGCATCACACGAGTTTTTTAAGGCCTAATTATGTACAGTTGCATACACTACTTTATCTACACACATATCACTAAAATGCAATTTGTTTTTTTAACTTTTCACAATATTTTCGTCACAGCGAAAAACCAACAAACAAATGAATGACAACAGTAATGGCGGGTAATTCAATCCTCCGTCACGACGATTTTTTTTATATCATAGACAAACGAATGAAGTCCCTATCCTCATGTCACTCGTGATCATATGTCGTGCGATTTGGATTAAAAAACATACTGAATTTGACGTTTCATATCGATAACTGCTTTAATATCAATGGATACTAGAATAGAGACCTACTTTAGTTTTGACAGCTGTTCCAAATTTAAAGTCATAACCTTACAGAAATTGATACTGTTATAACATTACAGTACAGATTTTACCTACTGCCACAGATAAGAAAGTTCTCATAGTAAAATTGGTTGTAGTAATGCTGGTCATTTCCTACGGTTCCTGAACGCATTTTAGAGCACTAATGATATGTCCGTAGATAAAAAGCGTTTTGTTAATTTATTTTAATTATTTACAATAATACATTCGTTGAACAAACCTAAACATAGGCTTTGTGACACTACTAACAAAACATACAATTTTATGTCTATTTATGCGAATTTATAAAACTATTGTTTTAAAGACAATAAATTAGTAATACGTCACTGCGAGCAGCAAAGGAGGGGCACACACGAACCAGAACCTGGATAACTAACCTGAAAGACAGTGAGGGGAAAAAACAAAATAGTCGCGACAAAATTTTGGCTATTTGCACAGAATTTTATAAATCGCTATATTCCGATGCGTCCGCTTGCGATCATTTTGTAGAATATCGCTGTGAGGACAATATCCCACTCATAACTGAACATGAGGTAAACGTTGCCATAAAAAGCTTAAAGTTTAGCAAGAGCCCTGGGGAGGACGGTGTTACTACAGAGGTGCTCAAGCTGGGTAAACCTGCTCTGCGGCCTTACCTCACAAAGTTTTTCAACATAGTTTTACTGACAGGACGTCTACCACAAAAATTCTGTCATTCAAATATTATTCTACTTTTTAAGAAGGGCGAAAAGTCTGATATAGGTAATTATCGACCAATCAGCCTAATATCACATATTTATAAAATCTTTGTAAAAATAATCCAAAACAGGATCGCTCACACGCTGGACAGACATCAGCCCCCAGAACAAGCTGGGTTTAGATCACATTTTTCCACCACAGACCATTTGCACACTGTCAACCAGGTGATTGAGAAGTTCAAAGAGTTTAACAAGCCTCTTTATATTGCTTCGTGGACTACTCGAAGGCTTTTGACAGCCTTAAGCATTGCGCCATATTCAGAGCACTGCAAAACCAAGAAATACCAGGTACTTACATTGAACTTCTCCAGCTCATATATCAGGCAAGTACCGCGGATATCAAACTGCACGCTCCCGGTCCGCCCTTCAAAATACTCAAAGGCGTAAAGCAGGGTGATCCAATCTCTCCAAAGCTTTTTACCAGTACCCTGGAGGAGGTATTCAGAACCCTAGCAGATACCTGGACGTCTCAGGGAATCGATGTTGGCGGTAAAAAGCTTACCAACCTTCGTTTTGCGGACGACATTGTCTTGTTTGCTAACACATCCGGAAAACTGGAAACAATGCTCGAAGAGCTGAGCAAGGCGAGCCTTGAGGTTGGACTTATGATGAATATGTCTAAAACGAAAGTGATGACCAACACCGCCAAGAATAGCATTATGGTCGATGGGCAGGTAATGGAGTATGTAGATGAGTATATATACTTGGGCCAGATAGTATCCTTCGAAAACAGGCAGGGAAAAGAGATCGAGCGCCGCATCGATAATGCCTGGAAGAGCTTCTGGTCTATGAAGGCGTATTTGAAGGGTAACCTTCCAATATCACTGAAGCGAAAACTCATCGACACTTGCATCCTGCCCATCTTAACCTATGGGGCGCAAACTTGGTCACTGACGGAAAGTCAGAAGGCCAAACTCAAGGTCTGCCAAAGAGCAATGGAGCGGAGCATCCTGGGCATCAAAAGGACTGATAGAGTTAGAAATACTGCCATTCGCTCACAGACCAACGTATCGGATGTAGGCGAGAAGACTGCCAAGTTGAAGTGGGAGTGGGCCGGCCACGTGAGTAGGATGCATCCCGACAGGTGGGCCCGAATCGTTACACAGTGGGTGCCTTCGGACGGCTTTCGCCGAAGGGGAAGGCCTAGAAAAAGATGGTGTGACGATTTGGCAAAATATTTACCGGATTGGCAAACTCTGGCCCTAGACAGGGATCAGTGGACAGGTTTGGGGGAGGCCTTTGCCCAGCAGTGGGATGATGTAGGCTAACAAAAAAAAAAAAAAAAAAAAAAAAATTTGTAATCGCGACTAACAGCGTGTCATCAATCATCGCGGCCAAATCATTAACAGTCACGAGTTGCGGTGACAGTATGCCGCAGGTGTGCCCTTGGCCTTAAAAAAATGTGGTTACATAATCAAAACTACTGCTTCATATATCCAGCGTTTAGGCCTTCGTAACTGATACATTTCGAGTACCAAAAAGCTGCCCGTAATAACTTCATCATAAAACATAGACAAATAATCATAATCGAGGGCACAATTAAAAAAAAACACATACATGATCTGACTCCGTGGTAGGTAGCTTAAGCACATGTGTTCCAAAAATAAGAATTACCAGTGGTATAATAAATAAACATAAATAGACCCAGATCAGTACAAACAGACATGTTCATGCACACAAATGTTTGAGCGGTGCGGGGATTGAATCCGCGACTATTAGACCAAGAAGTCTTGGTCTAATAGTCAACTTTTTAACCATCAAGAATGCCAAAGCGCTCATAAAATTATTTACTTCTAAAATAATTATTTCTTCTCGTTTCCGCAACAGGCTCACTAAAGTCTGTTTTTCATGACTTTAATAATACAAGATGATTTAATGAGTCGGAAGACTGATACACGAGAATACAGCACATGTGCAAAATCTAAAGCAAAGCAAAGTAAAATTGTCGGCTTCGCACGGGTGCACTCATGTTTTTTTTTCATGTACACATAAATAAATAAATATTTCTCAACAATCACACCAATTCTCTAGTCCCAAAGTAAGCTACGAGGCTTGTGTTATGGGTACTAGATAACGGATATACATTCTTAAATACTTTTTTTTTGTAAATAAATACATATTATACATAGAAAACACCCAGACCAGTACAAACACACATGTTCATGCACACTTATGCTTGTACTGTGCGGGAATCGAACCCGCGACCCTTGGTTTAAAAGTCCGACATGCGGACCACTGCACCAAGCGGTCGTCTAAGCATATAATACAATACAACACATACAATATACCCTATGTTAATCAGTAATGATTTAGGATTCAAATGGTTCTACTTTTTTAAATCGGTTCAGTAGTTTCGGAGCCTATTCAATCAAACAAACAATTAAATCTTCCCTCTTACATTATCACTTTAGAAATAAAAGTCCGAAGTCCTTGGCTTATGTGCTTCCTTTCACATAGAAGCCTTGAAAGTCTCTTATAAACCAAATCCATATTCCAATATCCAAGCCTTTGCTATTTAAGTACATGTAGTCGTCCGTATCTATAAGTTGTCTTTGACCATACATCAACTGATATAACGAGCGTGTATCAAAGGAAATAATTAATGTTTCGAATCGTTAATATCAACAGCCATTTGTCAAAAGCCATTACTTAGCTGATAGTGTTGCTGCTATCTAAGTAATAAAGTTGCCTCGTGTCTTAAATTTACGGTTTTGCCGCGGGATGTTTGTTATACGCATTAGTGGAAATTGTAATGACTTTAGTTCGGTCATAGAGATTTTGGATGAAAACATTTACGGGATTGTTGGTGTTAGGAATTCGGATTGCCCAACCCCATGTTTGCGTACGAAGATTTGCAAGAGGACTTGGTAAGGTTTACATGTTAGGGGCAACCGGAGCGCATGCGACGAGCGATCCTCCGTTCTGCTAATAGCAGCATAAGGAAACTCGCGGAAGTTTTAGTGGATAGACTTTGGAATATTTATCGTTCTATAAGGACCACATAACCCACTTCCCCAGGGTAGTATAAATAGGTAATTAATTTTCTCCACGTTTAAAAAAGGGAGGACAAGCTTCAGATTGAAGACCATTAAGTTGATGCAATCAGGCGTTACTTTGCGAAAATCCATCAGTAAAGCTGAAAAATAGGATTATTTTGCTTTAAATTTCGACTAAACAGCACAGGAACCCAAATACATCTAACTACAACCAATTGAAAAAACTAGAGCCGTAAGTCGCAGGACTTACAATATAACTCACAACGTGACACAATGGACCTGGAATCACAACACTGACACCAACAAAACACTCGACGTGTTTTGCCACCTCACGTGGCATCCTCAGGGATGAGTCGAGTGTTTTGTTGGTGTCAGTGTTGTGATTCCAGGTGCATCTTCTGTGTAAAGTTTGAGTTGTATTTGATTTAAAATGCTGCGTAGCGCGTCCATCGGCAAAATGGAACGAATACCTAAGTAATAAAGGTTGCTTTATGCAACTAGATGCCGCTTGATACTGATGAATCTCGAAATCTGTGAAGGAAGTCTTGTGTTCAGCAATGTCTTTCGGCTGATTATGATCAAGACATTTTACTCAGGCTGATAGAACATAATGTTAGTTGACGCACAAAAACACTGCTTTAAAATGTTGGTTTTAGGAAGATTACCTACAAATAAGCATTCGTATTTTGCAACTGCTTTTGAAAGTGATAAGCGACGATTGGCGACTGAGACTGTTGACTGACTGTCAAAGAATGTCGCTAGCTAGTTCATATAGCTTGGTGATTATCGGTGCCTATAAATATACAACAACATCACATACATTTATCTGACTCCGTGGTCAGTAGCTTAAGCACTTGTGTTACAGATATCAGAATCAACAGAGGTATTACGAATAAACTTAAATAAATACATCTAACACCCAGACCAGTACAAACAGACATGTTCATGTACACAAATGTTTGTACAGTACGGGGATCGAACCCGCGACTTTTTGGTTAATAGTCAACTTCTTGACCGTTACACCAAAGTGGTCGCCTATCTACACCGTAAGTTAGGGCCAACATAAAGTCGCTCATGTGCAAACTTCCTTAGTGATGCAGAAAATTGCAGTTGTCCACGTAATTGGCTTAAATAGCGGGAAGAAAATAAACAACTTACTTCTACCGGTGCTAGCAACAAGATACCTAAAGTTCTTGAAAGTTTTCGTTCAAAAGAAATTGCCGAGAGAGCTTCATGTCTCATCTTTGGACCTTAGACATCTATTTTTGTTTCATTAACTTGAAAATTTGTTCGTGAAGTGATACAAAGTTAAATTACTAAAGGCTTCCTCTTGGGATGTTTTGTATTAGGATAAGGAATTAAGCTCTAATTTGCTATGAGATCGGCAAGGGATTTAAAGTTAATCATTGAGTTCCTTTTTCTTTTTTGGAAGTCTATGTGAAAATAGAACGAAAAGCTGTTGGTAGAGAATATATCAAATAAAATATATCAAGTGAGATTGTAGCCGGATTAATGGACAATTCGATGCCCGTTTCAGAAAATTGTTTTCTTGTACTGCAAAAATCTGAACACTTGAACACAAAGCGCAATACAAACATTATGCCCACTTCCATAAGCTTGCTATAAATAAAAACAACGTCATAAGCGGAGGTGATATTCAAGACGTGTTTAGGTACTTTTGTGGCAGTACCTTGGTTAAGCTGTGACGTCATCAGTCACGGGGAGTGTTCTCTGTGTGATACTGGCTGTGACGATCCGTGTTATGTGTAATCCTGTAATAACATAAGTCGTAATTTATGAGTGAGTCGTAATTCATGAGTGGTGCATTCAGTTTTGTGACGTCGTATTCTTTGGATAATTACTTCGAGTTAGTGCTACTAGGTTTTATGTTCTTGGTGTTCAGGTAAAGGTAAAAGATTTGAGAAAGTATATTATTCCATGCCCTTGCCGAGTACATCTGCGTCCATGTTACCATCTGTTTATATTAACAAATATATTTTTAATTTTTGGATGAATTTCATAACAAAAGAAAGACGGGCAAAGAAGTACCTACATATTTTTAGTAGGTAAGTACCGACTCGAAGGAGTACTAAATTAAATTTAAAAATACAAATATACAACATCACATACTTGATCTGACTTCGTGGTTAGAACCTTAAGCACTTGTGTTACAGATTTCAGAATCAACAGTAGTATTACAAAATAATAAACTTACATAAACATGTATAACACCCAGACCAGTACAAACACACATGTTCATGCACACAAATGTTTGTACAGTGCGGGGATCGAACCCGCGACCTCTTGGTTAATAGTCAACTTCTTGACCATTACACCAAAGTGGTCGCGTCAATTATCTGACACCTTTTTATTTTATTGTTACATCTCACTATTATAGGCACCATTGGTTTCTCCTGCGATGATTTTTTGATTAAATTGTTATAACGATTTCAGTTGAGCTTTTGGGGTTCTATTAATTATGAATTGAATATTAAAGAGCCTACACTACCTGGAAATTCGTCTGTGAACAAAATTTTGTACGTTGCAATGCTGATTATGCAAATTTAATCGAAATAAATCAGGTGTTTCCGATATAGTGTAATGTCGACGCGTAAACATTTATCTATTTGGTCGGAAGATAATCGCAGTTTGTTGTTATTACGGGCTATTTATCGGAAAGTTATTAATGAGTTAAATCCTCATACGAGCTAATGATCGCGGATGTTCTAAAGTTATCGGAAAAGGCCTTTTGAGTTGAGATTAATTGTAGCTGTATTACAACAACAGCCTAACAATAATACTTTTCCAGGTAATTTTAATCAGATGGACCGTTCAAGAGACCTCGATTGTTAACAACTCGTTGTCGCCCGCGAACTCGTTCGCCTACATTTGAAGCATTTGAATTAGTTTCATTCTTAATACAACTTCATCACACAATCTTCTGGAATTTTGTCTTTCTTATATCAACAGAAAGTGCTAAAGGCGTTATGTTCGTATCCCATTCTGTTAAAATGGACTGCTAGTGTTCCATATTCAGTACCTATTATATATCTAAGTTTTTTTTGAACGAGGAGAAATTTCAAGTTACGTTGAAACTTTTTTCCGAGGTTCTACATTTATACTCCTTACGGTATAGTTAGCTGGGCTGCTGACGTGTCACATCAGATCTTCGTTTTTGATATGGGGACAGAAAGTGCTCGTCACGCTCTGGACTTCTTTTCTTAAGATGTGATATTTATACCTTTTAATATTGAGCTGGGCTGCTAGGTTACAACATCAGATATTCAGATCTTCATTTTTGTCACATGTACGTTAATTGCTCGTGACGTTGAAATACTTTTCCTTAGCCGCTATATTCATACTTTAACGGTTTAGCTGGACTTCTGTGTGTAACATCAGGTACTCCAAATCTTCACATTTTTGTTATTGGGAAGAAAAGTGCTCGTCATGTTGATTTTTTTCCTATGGCTTCATATTCATAACTCTTACAGTTCAGCTAGGTATCCGGTGTTCTACCTCAAATATTCAGATCTTCAAAATAAATTGTAGCCTTTTACCAGGCCGGGATTTTGTCTTGACAGATTGGTAAAGTTTTCATTGAAATTCATTCAGTCCGCGTACATGTAAGCAGACAAAAATTCTAAAGAGTAGCGGAATGTTTAATAATAATAATCATTTATTTAGTTTCAAATGGACAATAGTAAATTAATATATGCTTAAGATAAGATGTAGACCGAAGACTTTCTTTACCTGAACTAGGTTATAAACCTGTGTCTCAGGCTAAAGAGAGCACAAATATTTTCTTAAGGTATTAAAAATTAAAACTATCTTGAAACTACTATTAGTTTAAAACAAAGTTATTATCTAAGGTATGTCATATTATAACAATTTGGTACCTACTTCATTAGTGTATTTAACAAGTCAGCACTTTGCTAAATCACAAAGAAGTCAAGAGCGTCAGCACTTTTTTCGAACTTTAAACTAGGCTAAATATATTATTGTTTACATCACGTTCTTTAATTTTATTTGTATACAAGCAATATATATTTTTGTCTAATTAGCTATAAGTTTAGGTTAGGAGGACAACATAGAGAGGTCAGAACTTATTTTCTAAGTTAGTAATATACATGCTAATTACATAATCAAAACATTATAGGTATACAGAGTCTGAAAGTGTTCTGTAGTCGATTCTTAGTAGCCCTAGCCAATTTTTTTAAAGATCTCCCAAGTACAGACTTTTTTCCCTCTTTAGCTTTATTATATGTATAGATATGAGTAACATGAACTGTTGTAGTCAGAAATACAAAGACTTTTATCCTACTAGAAATAACATCGCAACTGTGTAGTAGGTATAGTATGGTATATAAGTAGGAAGGTATGTAAGACTTTGTAAGAACTTTTTGCACCGTCTATTCTCGCGGTGCGGTAGAGCTTTACAAATTTTAAGGAACGTGACGTTACATAACAAACAAAAAACAAATTGACCAAAAATTATAAAAAAAAACTATTTTTTCAATATTCCTAGACTTAAAGCAGAGATATATTATAATTGTACAAGTGTGTTTGTGCGACAGAGGGAAAATAAAACCATTACTATTTATTTTATGTGACAACCACAATTTACCTTCATATTTCCAGCGATAACCGTTTATCTATTCATTATCCATTTTGATATTGTTTTCTACACAAATACAGGGGTCAGCATGTAGACATATATACGAATAGGGTTTTGAATATTTTTCTATGAAAGATGAAACTTTTTTGTATCGTGGCTGCCATACAGTTACCTTCGTTAATAGGTCGAAGGGATATGGTACTAGGGAAAATCAAAGTACCCTCCCGTTTCGTTCCGCTCGACGCACCTCACCTTGCCACATAAATCTTTACGCGATGACGTGCTTTTAGCAATGCGTTACGTATAACGGAATGTTTTATGATCCTAAGGTACTTGAGGTAGGAGCAACTAGTTATTTAGCTGTCTTTTTCGACCCAAATAAAAGTGGCCACATAAAGTCTCTAAAGAGTGTGGATTATTTATTATGTGCATTTTAACGTATTTATTTATAATTCGTTATTACTAGGAATATGTCAAAGGTAATAAAGGGGTAATAACAATAACAATATACAACAACATCACATACATTGATCTGACTCTGTGGTAAGTAGCTTAAGCACTTGTGTTACAGATATCAGAAGCAACAGTAGTATTACAAATAAACTTAAATAAATACATATAACACCCAGACAAGTACAAACAGACATGTTCATGCACACAAATGTTTGTACAATGTGGGGATCAAGCCCGCGACCTCTTGGTTAATAGTCAACTTCTTAACCATTAAACCAAAGTGGTCGTCTGGTAACCTTTGAAACAGTAAGATCCTTGCTTTACTATAGAAAAAAATATATTTGAGCTTTATTGCACAATAACTCTATGTAAAAAGGTGGCCTTAACCCCTTAGGGCATTCTCTACCAGTCGTACCTTAGGCTAAAAATCAAGTTAACAAAATTGTTTCATGGTGTTTGTAGTGGACAATACTCTCCCATAACAATTCCTTAAGTTGACATAAGAAAACGTATAACATTATTTTATAGCAAGATTCATTAAGGAAAAGTAAAAGCAATAAATGTTAACGCGATTGCGGAGCGTCAAAAGAGGTTATAAATGAAAATTTATCTGCTTTCTTCTTTTGTCCTGAGGCCGAAACAGGCTAGCAATATCCTGTGAGACCGCACCGAGGAGTGAAAACAACTGTATAAAGGAACAGTTATTAACATGACTATCTGTACTGAAACTGTGTTTATAGGAGAGGAGTGAACTTTATCGCACTTGAACAAGGGGACAAAGAAAAGGTAAAGCTTATAAACATACGTTGTATTCGGTTACACTCGTACATAATCCTTATTTCAGCTTTGCTGTAGTCAGATGAAAAGTGAGGGGAATAAAACTTGTTTTTTTTACACTCAACGGGATACCTCTATTCGTGTGTATTTTGTTACAGGTTAAACACAGATATTGTAATCGTATCTATAAAGTTAATAGGTACTATTTGGGACACAATTGCACAAATGTTTTGCGCAATACACAAATGCACTCTCTATAATTCGGTGAGACGTTATCCAAAATGACGCACGACGATCGTTTATACCCAGCGAAACAAGTGTTTCAACTTTCAGAACTACACACTCTTTTCCCGATATAAAGTTAGTAGGTACTATTTGGAATAAAATACATTTGAGAGTTGAAATACTACGAAGTAATTTTATTGAATATAAAAAGGTCTAACTAGCCTGTTCTCAGAAAAGGGTTATTCTAAAGTCAACCGCTAACAAACGTACTAACGTGGCCGGGACTTGCGAAATTAAACAAAGACGTGTAATAATAAATGCCAATCCACTTACTTACCAAAAAGGGGAATAATGCTTTTGTAGTATTTTCTTACCTTAGCCTTGCAATTTAATTTAATTTAATTCCGGCAGGTTTAAACGTTATTTGAGTTTAGGGTTTATTTTGTCCGTTGTCCGCGAATTGCGAAGGCAATTGTTCTGCGACGTGATAAGATACAAGTATAAAGGAAATCAGTACGAAATAATTTTCGTTTAATCTTTGCTGAATAATAAGGAAATGTTATGTCACAAAATGAAATGTGAATAATATTAATTTCAATCTTAAATTGAGTTCAAAATTAGATTTGTTTTCTTTTTCTGTGATGTAGGCTTTTCAATGGAATCGACAAACTCTAACGAGGTGGGTATCTCACAAGTTTTGTTGTGCTTAGAATTATTTATGCTTGGTTACGTATATTTGGTATGTACCTTATTGGCTCAAAGTTAACCTTATAAATTATTTCATATATCATAGGTGTGACTCAACAAGAACGAGAGAACTAAGAACTAACTCTTTTTCTAACGCTTAATTGCTAGAATCTTACGTTGTACGTGTGGTGGAGATTGCATATACGCGATCTTTTACCCTATTAGTAAAACTTCGTATCGAAGAGAAAAGTAATAAGTAAATATATTTTTTAAGTATTGTAAGGTAGTGACGCCAACTCACCAACACCTGGAGCTTTTCGGGGATATGTGGGACGGACTCTCATCACTAACCCCGGTCCCCTGGCAACCAGTTAAATAAAATGTGATCCACCTTTGCCCCTTGCCACGTTTCTTTCCTTAAAAGTCCAATAACGCTGGTTATTGCTCATGAATCAAATAAATTGCTAAAATATCGCGTTCTTTCGCCAACTTCGCCGTGCGAAATAGATTTGAGAGATATATTTTTAAATGTTATGTATGAGTTTAGTGTTTGTTCATTGTTTTACGGTGTTGTCAATGTGTGAAGCGATATAACATTGGGATAAGACTCAATTTGCTCATTTAAGAACACAGTACCGACAAATCATAAAAATACGAGCACTACACTTTACCTTTCTCATTTAATTTTCACTGCACCCATTGCCTTTTTTCTGCATGACCTAGAGGTTGACTGGCAGAAAATGCTTTTAGCATTAAGTCCACCCTTTGTACATTTCTTGTGCAATAAGGTTTTAAATAAATAAAAAATAAAAACTACATTTGCTAAATGCGCATTAAATTAGGTACTGTTATTACCTCAATTTTATGTTGTCTGGAAAATAAAGCTCTTAAAGATAACAACACCTTAACATTTTTGTACATTCTGTGTAGAATTGCACTGTTAAGTTTCGTTGGTGGTGTGCAGTAATGAATATTATATTTCACTGTAAGACTACAAAAAACACCCGTTTCATTCAATAGGTACAACCATAGTTTTCTGTTTCAAAACTTCCCCAAACAAATACCACACACGTATTTTTGGAATGCAAAAACTCTACCCCAAAATATGCCCGCGCATCCCAACCTCGTGAAAAATTCACTGGGCATTTTTGCAACGTCATTCCGGGCAAATAAGGGTGCGAGAAACATTAACAGGCGTACGTATAAATCAGACGCCAATCTGAGCGCGCTGTCTTCAATCATTGCGGGATTTTCCACCAGACATCCCATTTCCGAAGTCGTTGCGACGTGTAGCTGAAAAGAACAGCCAGGTGATATGGAAATATATCTTGCAGTTTATTTTGATTTTAGAAAACAACGGTGGTTTTGCAATCCTCGATGAAAATAAAAACGAGTGACTCTAGAATATGGAATATGGAGTTTACGAGCATCGGGAAAAGAGTGTGTAGTTCTGGAAGTTGAATTACTTGTGTCGCTGGGTATAAACGATCGTCGTGCCACATATGGGATGACGTCTCATCGAACTATAGAGAGTGAAGGAACAGAGAGTGCATTTGTGTATTGCGCACAACATTTGTGCACTTGTGTTCCAGGTAGTTAAATAAAGTCGATATTCGCTTTAGACCAATTTTAAATTATAAACGATGCTAACGGGCGACTACTAACACTAACGCCACTGTATCTAAATTACTATTAGTGGCACTTCTTCTTATCTCATAGCGTGGTTTTCAGCGCGTATATCGTTAGCAATATTTTTGTTAACTTTGCCACAAAATAACAATCCTTGCAGTGCGAACAGTGAACGAACGGTAATACTTTCATCATTTTTGTCTCCACGAATAAGATATGTGTCTACTTTTTTTTTAACTAGGCAATAGCTAGTAGTCAGTTGTGTCCTCGCCAGAGGTGAGACCTTTGTCTTATCTGATACGTATGTATTTTAACCTTTAAAGTATTTCGGAAATTGTGGTGCCTTTTTTGAAATATTACATCCAGTACTGATTCAAGTGGTTTGGCTGTTTCATATAGCTTGGGTTCGGTTTCAATCATAGACGCGTCCTAGAAGACATTACGAACCAATATGCGTAATAATATTCTTGCAAATGAAATAATATCAGAAAATTGAAGGTCTAAGACAAATTTTAGTAAAGTAAGGTGGTGTACCAGGTCCCCTAAACAGAACTAAATTACATAACCGATAACGCATATCGAGATCTTTATCGTTAATGTATGAAATTTACATTCGGCATCGACAAGTGACTTTATCTGTCATTTTATTACATATAATTAACGATGGCGATCGCTATTTTCGTCATCGACTTTTATAACTTTGACTAAGTTTTTTAAATACTTTCGGAATTCCTTACAGCTATCTTGATTCTGATATTTCTGTTATGTTGCAAATCTGTTCATGCTCTGATCACGGGCTAATTGAAGCTCATGCGGGTGAGTTGTTGAATAGATTAAAACTATTGTACGCTATTTAGGACATACCTGCTTTCAAGTTGTAAAAACATTGCTTGGCTCTGTCAAAGCTACATAATTCAACTGCGTTCTCGATGGGTATACTTATTATCATAATCTAATCCCGTGCTTCCAGTAATCCGAGTTGCTCATCCCAAAGGGCGGTGAAAGTCACGACTAATTAATTAAATTTCAAAAACACTCCACGAAAGCGCATCGGAAAATTCTAGACAAATAACTGTGAGGATGAGATGGAGGGCAGAAATGGTGAAGTACGGGTTGTACTGTTAATTTGGTTCTTTTTTTCTTTTGGTCTTATAGGTGCTGGTTAGTTACAGCTCCAAACATTGTATTATGTATCGATTGAAAAGTTTTTTACCACGCCATAACTTATGCGTTTTTCAATATGCTGAAAGTGTTTTAGTTTGTTTTTAGTAACGAAGGAGTTAAATTAAATAAATGAAAAAACATGTCACAATCGACATGGGGGGTAACTTTGAGGGTGTAACTTTGAGCCCCGACCGTTTATGTCACCATTAACTGATGACGTATAGTATACTCATATATACAAATACGCCATTGCTAATACGCAGGCACCGGCGCAGGCTTGCAATTCACAAGAATTTAGTACCGTAGTAGCAAATTGCATGGATCACAGAGGTCCGTTTCGCAATTCGACTACGGAACTCTGAAGTGTGTTGGGAGAGGAGCGGGCGGGGCAATATTTTGGTGCCGAAACTCGTAAATATTTGACGGCCGGTCATTGCTACGGAAAATTCAAGGGGAAGGTATATTGATTGAGATTAGAGTATAGATAAGTAGGACAACAGATACCACAATGTTACACATACAACGTGTAGAAAATGAGCAACATTAGAACAGTAATTTACATAATTATCACTATGTACCTTGATATTTAATTTGAGTTCTCAAAATTTCGGCACTCTGAGTTCAGAGTTCTCAAAAATATATAGGTACACTAATATAATAATAGGTAATAGGCCCGCCCACGGCTTTGTCCGCGCAAACGTGTTTATCCCAAAGGAGCATTTCATCGGGATATAAAGTATCATATCACCTAAGTCGCTCATCTTTCTCATGTCTTACCAAATTTTTACTAAATCCGTTCAGTAGCTTCATCGCGAACGAAACATTCAAATACCAAACAAATAAATTTTCACTTTTATAATATTAATAAATAAATATTTCTCAACAAGCACACCAATTCTCTAGTCCCAAAGTAAGCTACGAGGCTTGTGTTATGGGTACTAGATAACGGATATACATACTTTTTTTTTGTAAATAAATACATATTATAAATAGAAAACACCCAGACCAGTACAAACACACATGTTCATGCACACTTATGCTTGTACTGTGCGGGAATCGAACCCGCGACCCTTGGTTTAGAAGTCCGACATGCGGACTACTGCACCAAGCGGTCATAATGTGATGGTAGAAACTTGTAAACAACTATTCTAAGCAACCACGATTTTTTTTAAACTTTCGTTAATCTATATAAGTATTATTTATCCGCGGGTTAGCTTATATGATACTTATTAGGTACCAATTTTTTCTTGTTATAGGTACTCGTAGCTACTAAATATAGTTATTTATTTTTAATTCACATACCATATTGGATAAATGACACTAAAAATACTATTTGCAACAATTGAATATTATTCAATTGTTGCAAATAGTTTGCTTAATGCTTTTTAGTTTAAAAATACTATTTGCAACAATTGAATAATATTCAATTGTTGCAAATAGTATTTTTAGTGTCATTTATCCAATATGGTATGTGAATTAAAAATAAATAACTATATAATATGAATATTATTCAATTGTTGCAAATAGTATTTTTAGTGTCATTTATCCAATATGGTATGTGAATTAAAAATAAATAATATTCTAATGGCATTGTCCTATATATACTTAGCAAATGTGATAGCAAACCAAGGTATTTGTCGTCATCTTAATATAAAACGTAACCTTAAAATAAAAATGCTCTTTGGTACTCGTCACAAACCCCTACAGAATTAGAAGTATTTACATTAATAACTCAAGAGTATATTGAACTGTTAACACATGGGATTCTTATTATAAGTCTAGAAAGTTAATTTGTCTATAGATTACAGTCTGCATTGGATCCGGAGTGAAATGATGATAAAATGAAAATTCTTTTTGACTTTATTAGCGATATGCTAGTCTTCGGGGAATAAATAAAAACATGATATCATAACGATATAATAATCATCTTTAAGCAGTAATATAAATACCTCTTGGTGTTTTTATTTCTTTTATAAGGCAACTTTTGTAAATAAAAAGAATATAAGAAAATGTATAGTGACTTACAATGTAAAACTAAACATTTCTATTCGTTAGGGTAACACGTTAAATGTTACATAAGATGTCCATGAATACGTAGTTCTTGGTGTTACACAAATTATAAAATATAAATATTTATAATCTACGCTACGACACCGTTATATTCGTAGCATCGTAGCATAGTGTGGAGCGGTGCTACGAGGTTTCGTAGCACTGAATCTACGAGTATAGCGTGTAGCCGTAGTCGGTAGCAGTAAAACTACATAGGTAGGGCCGATAAATCGATGTTCGTAGCAGTACGTTGCTGTTACTAACATTAAAATTTATTTAAACTGTAATAAAACACTGACAATAAAAGCCAGCTCACATATGCAGAAATCTGTCGCCGCAGTTTAAGCCGCCGTCTGTCGTTGATAAAAACCTAATCAGTTGGTAAAAATTCAAGCCTAAAAGTCGATTCGGCTCGTCATATTTAACATAGCGCTACTCTTGCACGTGTTTTCAAACTAAACTGCAATTTCAAAGCATAAGTTAAAGTATATCCACTCTAATTTGCCGGCGACTGTACAAACTTTGAAAGCGACAGGATATTAAAAGTATTAAAGAATCCCCCCGTGCGGATAACTGAAAAGTGAAACTTATTTCATTATGCGAGACTTACGCTGAGCCGAGACGTGGAGTGCTCTATCACAGTCAACTAATGTTTTTAATGAGTATCTCAAGTCGAATTACTTTTTCACGTTTCACATAAGGTATGTACGCACGGCTACACGTCAAGTCAAACACTGCGGTATCTTATGCTAACGTAATAAAGGTGATTTTGCAACGATAATGAGTAGCTTTATGTGGAGCATTGTGTACGAGCTAGCATCGCACTTGGAAATTGCCAAACCCCGGAGCGGCGACAGCGACCCACATACAATGGCTGACCGATGGACCCTAGATCAGCACCGTCGGCACTCTACACTGACGACACACGTAGTAATACGTTCATATGTTTTGATACAGTAATTTAGCCGACCTGGGTGCAGTCATCACTCATCATCTCCTTATTATATCTAAGTATATTGTTAGGCGGGGCTAGGGCTCTAGGGACTTATTGCCTTGGGGTAAAGGGATATCTACGCTCACTATGGAGTAAGTATCCTTCCTGACGTCACAGACTTAACAGTGCACTCGCGAGAACTGGACAAATAACCGATAATGTCTAACATTTTAGTTACTGTATCAACGTTGACTGTGACTTTATTCGCTGACACTTCAGAAAAAAGCTCATTCTACGCGATAATTTTGTTTCATCATTACTGGATGTCTTTTTAACTTTGTGTCATTACTTTAGCAAGTGGTCAAGTGTTACTGGTATCTCATTTATTAGCTAACGGGGGAGCACTTTTACCAAATGAGCTACTAAAATATAACATGCATCTCTATGTATGAATATATCAAATATCCTAATGCAGTTTTTATATTGTTCAAACATAAAGTGACATAGTATGCAAACACTGCCATTGAAATGCATATCTCATTCAAGGTAATAAATTACAAATTTTATGCGCTGTAAAACTGACCCCCCCCCCCCCACCTGGGCTGAATCTCCCATTCCCTCCCCTCTACTTTTAGAAAGGTGTAAAACTTTTATGTGCTGTAAAAATCCGCCACTTATGCTTAGATTGTGATCTGGATTATTTTATTTGATTCACCTTTTTAATCCGTAGTAAAATGTTTGTGAGAGATATAAAATCGAAACGATTTTCGTATGGCGATTTAATTCGTTCAATTCTTGAGCAACTGTTGGACTGATTGTGTTTTTCATATTTAAGTTTTGATATACTCCGGGGAATTCATTAGAAATAGGTGAAATTTTCCACTCATCGAGGGGGTTGATAATTTTTGATAGGTTGATAATTTCACTAGTTTTGTTGGCTACTATGTTAATCCGTGTTCATATTGTCGAGACACTGCTTTTCGTATCTTGTTTCTTTTAACAAAAGAGTAAGAAATAAAGAGACAGCTAATGTGACCCAATTTTAAAAGAAACGAGTTATTTATTTATAATGTCCTGAGTAAGGGAAAGGCAACAGTAAGGAACCACTGTCGGATGTTTGCAATCGATGGAGGTATTTCCAATTGCTTTTAGTTGAGGTAAGACCTGTGCCTAGAAGTGAGATTTGAATAAACTAAAATTCTATTAAATAAATTAAAATAATAACTGACTTCGGCGTCAAATAAGACACTAGACAATAGTATCTATATACCAACAGACTGTAAGATCAGATTAGTTATGACTGCCATGATTAATTCAATAATGAAAAGACAAGTCTAAGAAACCAGGAGGTTGAGTTTTAAATAAAAACAATTACCAGATCAAACTTGGAATTAGTGAACACAATATTAGTCTTAGCCTGAACCCAATCTAAGACCTAAAACGTCAATAGGAATTTTCGGAGCTACACCACACGTCTGTCGCGTCTGAGCGCTTGAGCAAGAATGGAGCGAGTTCCTATCCAGACCCTCTGAGGCCGGTTCGGGAAGCGATCGTCACTACCCCACTACTGACGTAACAAAGACGTCATGTCACGTGGGCTTCTTTTTTCGCTGCTCGTACATACACGCATTTTTTACTGTTTCCTAGCAAACAGTTATGAATCGCAGAAAATCGAATCCAAACTTTTGTGGCTACAGAATTATTCAATCATGTCAATTTCAAATATCGAATATTCGTTCATTTGAATATTGCGATGTCTGCCCCATTCGACCGTAACAGCGAACAGTATAAAACAGTGCTTAGAAGACCGAAATACAGCCCCGCGAACGATTACAAGAAAACTTTTGAGCTGAAATTTATCGCGAGGACGCTCAGTTATTTTTCAATTTGGTAGATCTTGAAACTCGTTTAAAAGTAGGTAGTTTAAGCGATTACGCTCGGAATTCGAAACTTTGTTATTGGGATAAAAAGGAGGTAATGGGAACCGAAACAACTTGTCGGCTTATTTCGATTAACTTTGATTACGTTTTTGAAACAATTGCGAAATATAATGGGACCATAAAGAACTTATTATCCTGTATAAAACGTTTAACCAATTTGACATTAGTTGATCGTCGTTTTTCGTAATAAGCCTAAGATAAAAGACGTAAGCTACAGCTAATTTTATGAAGTAAAATTCTCTACAGCTCTAGCACAGGTTCTACACACTTTACATCATAATAGTTCATTTTCATAAATAATTTTCAAGTATTACCCGCAATGATGACATCCGGACGAAGGAGGGTCTTCCCTGACAATTGAAAAAACGTTTTTCATTACATTGAGTGGTAGAAAAACTAGTTTCAGTAAGAGGATATCGGGAAAAATAATACAGATCCAATCTATTGCGTATTCTGAGAAAATATTAAAGAGGGATCCCGTTTTGACATTCCCATTATAATGCGGGGACATTCTTTCAGTATAATGTTTTCTATGAGTACTTCAAGATGGGACCATCATTATTTAAAGGATTGACTTAAGCGGTTTTTGTATGAAAGGTATGAACACAAGTAGTTTTAGTGTAGTTTATTTTGGGTAAACGAAATTGACGAAATGAATATCTTTTAAGCATCTTAGAAAGAAGTTACTATCATCTACTTTGTTTAATTCATAGTAGCTTGCCGCCGGCGGCTTAGCCCGCGTGGAGTTATGTTCTCATATACATATATTTTAAATATTAAAGTTTATTTCTTTGAATGTTGAGATGTTTGGATGTCTGTCCGTCAATCACGCTGAAACTACTGAACGGGTTTTGATAAAATTTGGTATACAGACTTGAGAGTGATGAGCTGACTTAGGTGTTATGATACTTTTCATCCCTATTAAATGCTCCCTTGAGATAAATACGTTTGCGCGGAAAAAGTCGCGGGCGGGTCGCTAGTTATACATATTATTTCCCATTTGAATCAATCTATCTTTGAAAAATCCGTTGAGTAGTTTTAAAGATCTAAGCATACTTGTTTGCTTATTTGTTTGTTGTTAGTCTTGAGAATCAGTAAGCTCAAGTGGCAATGGGCAGGGTACATAGCGCGGAGAACTGATGCCCGTTGGGACAGAAAAGTTCTGGGATCCTTCGACCAAAAGCGCAGCGTAAGACGTCCACCGACAAGATCGACAGACGACCTGTAAAGATAGCAGGATCACACTGGACACAGACCGCTTGTAATCGGTCGATGTGGAAAACTGTGGGGAAGACCTATGTTCAACAGTGGACGTCCTTTGGCTGATAATGATGATGATGATGAAGCATACTTGTTTAAGCGACTTTGTATGTGATTTTTAAGTGATTTATGTTATTGTGAATGATTCATTTACATACACAGCAAGATTTGACACTGATTTAGCAATGGTAAACTTGAAAGGTAACCAACTGGATGAAAAGGCAGCAGTAGGAAAAAAATATCTTAAAATGGTAATTGAATTCCACCTACGCACTGCTGAACAAAAAAATAGAATTCTAACCTACATACGAAATCGACATTTCTCTAACAAAAACCTAAATGGGAGTAACGAATTCGAAATATTGTTCAAATAGGAATATCAGGCTACAATAAAAAGGCTTCACAGCCAATCAGTTTCCACCTACTCGGATATAACCATCATGAAAGGCTCACACATTTCCACTTTAGTTGCTTTTCAGTTTGTAATTTCACGGATAGGAAACGAACGTTATCAGGAAGGTAGTTGAATGTTCGTCACAGTATTATATTCGACACGCGCTCCGATTGTGAAAATTAAAAATGAAATTACAATCTTTTTTGTGTATTTGTTGCATTTTTATTTTAATTAAATTCGAATACCTTTTCATGTGAAGGACGTCGTAAAATTAATTTTAACTTAACTATGAGATAAAGATATGCCTGAACCTTAAACGTATTAAAATCACTTTGTCATATGTAATCATAATACTATCGCGGTCCGCGGTCCTTTAAGGCGAAAATCATTTGCACATCGCGCGCAATCCCGCTTGCTAATTGCTACGCTTGTGTCGAAGTGCATGCAATAAATTTTCGTCAGAAAGTGTTCACGCGGCGCTGGCCGCCATCGTACCTGCATAGTGAAATTAAACACACACACTTAAAGAAAAATAGACTGCCACAGGCTGGGCCATCGCGCGATTAGATTGTTTTGTACGTATCTATCACATGCGAGCGATGTTCAAGTCGATCTATGTATTCAAAACGTAAAAGATTTTGACGTGACAACTTCTTATAATTCGATGGAGCCGGCTGCATGCACCAAAAAAACATAACGCATGCGGCGTTACCTCGCTCTGAGGCGTTCCGTTCAATGTGCAAGCGAGAGCGCGGAACGAGCAACAAAGAGGCACCGTGACAGAGAAATTGCCACGTTAAACTATGGTCAGTAAACCGACTTTACACACAGCCGATTTTTAATATTGGCAGGGATTGAAAAAATTAACCGACTTGGTATTACATGGATCTTACAACTTTTTACAGCAGAAAAACTGAGCTGCGAGACTTGTTTTTTTAGGGTTCCGTACCTCAAAAGAAAAAAACGGAACCATTATAAGATCACTTTGTTGTCCGTCCGTCTGTCAAGACCGTTTTTCTCAGGAACGCGTGGAGGTATCAAACTGAAATTTATATATGATACTTAGGTCTACTGTCCCTGGAAGCTGTAGAAAAATCAACCTTCTAAGCCAACGCAATCAAAAGATACAGCCATTTAGGCCGCATATTTCCGCAAATTTTCGAAACTCGCACGGGAATCAAAACCTACAGGGTACTTCCCGTAAACTTAGAATCTTGAAATTTAGTACGAAGTCACGTCTTATAGTACAGATATAGGAAAAATTACGAAAACCGTAAATTTATTATTTATTTATCTACACGTTTGTACGGAACCCTCGGTGCGCGAGTCCAACTCGCATTTGACCGGTTTTTTACAGGATGTTTTTGATGGTTTCTCACTACTTTTTGTAGACCTACTTTTTTCCCTTTTGGTACCTTTTTCCATTTCGCTAGGCCTCTTGAGTCTAGAAACTTATATATCAATAACTATTTTTCCTTTCATTATACGTACGGGAGATATCGATGGTACGGGTACAATGATACATAAACTGCAAATGTAACTTTGTAATCCTATACATTTATGTGGGATTACAAAGTTATTCACGAATTCATCTAGAAAACTGTAGAGAAATCATTAAATTTTTAGGTTGGTTTGCCTTGATTTATACACTAAACACTTAGCATATTCTAAATTTGAAGCTTATTATATCTGCTATAAGTGCTTTAAACTTTTGTTGATCGGTCAGTCAGCCACTGAGTGACAAAATTAAAAAAAGTTTGACAAGTAATAATGTTTAAACTACTGGTTCAAAGTTAATGAAATTTTAAATGTACCGTATTTATACAATGCTTGCTTAGCAAATGAAAATTCAGGCTTGTTGTTTTATCCATAACGAAGTTATAGGGGGTCAAAAAGGGTCTGAAATGGATGTGTGAAGAGAGGCCTTGCCGCCTTTTTGCTCGACTTGGCGGGGGCACTGCCATGCTCCCAGATGCTATTGTTGAAATTTCGATGACTTGTATTTATTGTTTGCGTTTAATTTTCAATACTTAACGGCAGTGACAGGTTGGGGTGCTTCCCCCTGGTGCTAAGCGGATTTGGGGTGCAGCCACCGCTATTGTTGCAAGATTGATTAATGTCTATATAAACAGGGTTGGTCGCATCGATGCGACTAAGTTTCGAACGACAAAACTCGTCCAAAACTATGTCGGTTGATTGCTATTAATCTCGCGGGCGGGATTCATAGCGCTTCGAACCGATGCAATTTTGCTGACTTGCGAAATTCATATTACACGATTCCATTGGATACATAAGATACAAAGAAAGCTCAGACAAGAATTCCCACGTAATTCGATATAGTTTTGGAAAAACATCGAGAAACCTTTGAAACGCAATTTTGTTTTACATGTTTCGGGTTTCACAAAAACCATTTTGTGTAACCCTAACTATTATTAAATTATTTTTCGATAAATCTTAAAGTTTTTATTTATTTACATAAATTTTTTTATTAGCCAGCATAACATACCTCATAACTTTAGGTAATACCACAAAAATAACTCTATAAAGTGTAGGATCTCAGAGTTATAAGTTTTAAAGTTTTGGGTTCGGGTTGCCTGTCGAGTAGAGTAGTTTTTTTTATAAAACCTTTTAACAATATTATCCTACATTTTCTTAACTTTCTTTTGTTTAAGGTTTGTTAGTTTTCTCTAATGGATGAGTACATAATAAATAACGATTTCTTTTAAAAAGAAGAAGTAACCAAATTTCGCGTTTATAATATTAGTAGGTAGGATAAAATTGAAAAATACAAATGACACCGATGTGTTCACCGATCTCCTTGAAAGATTGACTAATGCGTTTTAATAGCTCTTTAAAAAAAAGGCTTTGCTAATAACTAATCGCATCGACGAAACAACTCCTTAAGGAGGCTTGGCGAAAGCTGCTTCTGAAGTGGTTAATGCAGGAGTTATGAGTGTAATGATGGATCTTGTGACTTCCGAAATTACGCACGGAAGACATACGTAAAGATGATGTATTGTATGGAAAAAGTTCATTTAAAACGCACTTAAAGAGAAAGGGGCTGCCACAGGCGGGACTCGAACCCGAACATCTCGCAAGCCTTGCGATTGCCTTCCCAATTAAGCTACCGTGACACTTACTCATCGGTCCGGCTGGTTACAGCCTAAGTAGTGCTTAAAGAAATTCGGTGGCAGACTATTTTTGATTACGTGTGTTTTAATTTCATATTTAAAAAAAAATTTGATCCAAAAATATAAAGTAACTTAAACATGTTTATTTATTCCTGATACTTGTTTAAGCAATTCGATCGCAGATGTTCTTTTTTTTTTGCAAATTAAAAAAAGCTAAGCAATATATCCACCGAAGTGAAATATTTTTTTAATGGTTGATTTCATGTCAGTTATTTTGAAACTGACTCAAAAGTGCAAATAATAATATTATTGATTTGAGAAATATCATTAATAAAAGGATTGGCCAAACATTCTTGAGTTATGCGCCAACAACATTTTGCGATTAATTTTAATATTAAAGATAAGTCTAAAAATAATGTTGAAAGATGTCAATGATTTTATTACATCTTTTTTAGCGCGAGCTGTAATATAATTATGGCAGCAGAGTGCAAAAGCGCAATGCTTTCTGATTGAATTTAAATAATTTAATAGGCACTCAGATAATAATATAACACATAGTTTATTTCATGAGAATTAACTGTCTGAGACGAGAATCGAAGTTGTGCCCTTTACAAATCAGGCAAAAGTTTGATAGGCTGATTGAAAAGCATTTATCGTGCTTACTACTAATGAAGTACTTTAAAATTATATTATATAAAATTATATTATATTATATACAGTATGTTTGTGCACAAATTATACATAAACCACTCTGTAGCATTCACGTACAAACCTCACACGCGCATTACCTACTTTATAAATATTCAAATAGCTTCTCACTGCCAAGAACGTAAGCGTTTTTTTTTTTTTTGGCACGTTAATTAATTTTTGTTTGAGTGCGTTTGCTTACAGAAGATAATCTAGTTGTCATTACTGAGCGTTTAAATTTTGACGAAGGACAGCTCTTATTTATAATACGTTTACGAAAATACATGATATTTTTGACGTTTAAAAGGTAAATAGAAATCAACAGTAGTGGTTGCGGCGGCCCTATGGTAGTGCTACCGAAAGCGATGCAACTTATGGCGTGGTCGTGTTTGGGATGGGTGACCATTCCGACCATCAAAATGACGTCTAATTGCAAGCATATTTTTGTTTTCTGCTATTCAAACGTGGTAAATGACAATACGGCCGAGGATGGATCATCTTCGGACTTTTTAAGGCACGTTAAGCTTATGATCCCGGTTAATATCAATAGATATTTTGGTAAGCCAATTCAGAGGACCTTGAGCAGTTAAATAATGGTAAGACGCAATAAAGGCTAATGAGATGAGAGTTTCAGTTGTTACTCAGGTTACCCATATTCATCAAAAATATTAGACGTAAGGAGTCTTGTCTCGTGTGTGAAAGAAAGTAAAGTCCTGATGGAGAGAGACACGATATTTTCACCTGGCGTTATTGATACTTGGAAGAATTGCGGAATAATCGTCTGCGCATCATATGTATAGCGCCGGAAAATGTTGGCAA
The DNA here is from genome assembly GCA_963921415.1 of Pyrausta despicata. Taxonomy (NCBI): domain Eukaryota; kingdom Metazoa; phylum Arthropoda; class Insecta; order Lepidoptera; family Crambidae; genus Pyrausta; species Pyrausta despicata. Next base: position 11,779,637 of record OY992861.1, on the reverse strand, counting down.
AGCAAACAAGAAGAAGGAGTACTATCATCAGCCTCCAGGGGGCCACGTTGGATTATCTCACGTTCTTTTTGTGTATTTAGAGTATGATTTTTTTTTAGCTTTGGTGCACATTTGAGGTAAACCGCCTCAAAGCTTGCAAGTAAGCTGGAGATCAGAACAACCAGCGTTTAACAGTGTGGGTCCATGCAGGTTGCCAGCGGTTGATACTTTGTGTCAAACCAGCGCGAAGAAACGCCGATAAGCTACAACACGCGCTGGTTCCCTTTAAATATTAAAACTTTCTTTAGAGTCCGAACCGAACGCTATGTTCTCTCACACTCTTCGAAGTTCTACATGCGAATTATTTCATGGCATTAGAAAAATTACATTATCGCAGTTGAAAAAAAAACTAGTAATCAAGTTGCACTCATTGAACGAACTTCGCTGGCGTCGGATCCCGGGGGAGGCACTGAAAACTGAAACTGAGCACCAGTCATGACCTGGTTTCGCTGCGTTTTTGCCGTATCGAAAATTAAAACTCATTGTTATGTAATTTTGTTAATGTAATTTTCTATGAAGACGCATTCGAGCAATCTGGAAATTAGATTTGTTAAAATTTAGAAAGTTCAATGGCATTCTTGTGAAGTGCAAAGATGCCAAACGGATGTTGTGTAAGGCTTTATTCACGTGGTATTGAACCACACGCTTTTTTTGCAGTACATATACAGTAAAAATAGTGACTATACTAGACTAGACTATTGTTCATAAATCCATTCGAACGTATAAGCGGTATACTTTTTTTATTGTTTTTTACATTATCATTGAAACTGAACGTGTGTACTAAATTCCAGTTAAATCGGACACCGTAAAGTGGGTAAAATTCAGCTTGCAAGATTTGATTTTAAACAGACACTGTACAGGAGAAACTTATAAAACCAAACTCATGCTTACATCAAAAAATAAAGGTTAAAAAACATAAAAAAACACGCTTGTATTGCTTACTAAAAAAGAGAAAATAATTTCTGACTTTATATAACAGTGGAGTAAAAAGCGTATGTCGTTTTCATAGTTCTCTTTTTTTAGTTACCAATAGTAGAATGATGCCATACCAAGCACCCCACGCTTTTTACTTACTTACTTACTCCTTTGGCACAGCGACCCAAAGTGTGTCTTGGCCTCCGACACAAGAGAACGCCATGTGATCCGGTCTTGCGCCGCCTCTTGCCAGTCCGCAACTTGTAGCTCCTGCAGATCTGACATGACAGCGTCCTTCCAGCGGTATCTGGGCCGGCCGACGGGGCGGCGGCCTCGAGGTATTCCGAGAAACGCTGCTTTGGCGCTACGATAAGCGATAAGTTTTTTTGTACGCGGAAATATAGTTTTTTTCCTTTTTTATTAAGCAACAAAAGCGAGTTTTTTTTGTTTTTAAAACTATTATTAATTTATTCTTTTTAGTTTATAAGGATAATGGAAAACTTATCAACTTATTGTATTGTCATCGGTATTTGATACGTGTGCAAAATCTCAAATTAATTCGATTTCTCAAAGTTGGTAAAAAATGACCTCATAGATTCCGCTACATACATAAAAGCGTGGTAAATATACTCGAAGCAGTTTTAAACCCATGCATTGTTGCATGAGTTGTTATCGACAAAAAGATCATAACCTTTCAACAAAAAATAGCATCAGTCTGCCGTCTGCAAAAAGCACTCTAATAAGAGACTGCTAAGTGTTGGTTTAATTAGATCGCGAGTTATATTAACGAATCGGAGCATTATTCAAATGACGGTAGTTGACTGCAGGCGCTGAGCGCCTTCACTTAAAGTGACCTAATCTTTTATCCTTCACCCCAGTTTTAAGATCTAGCCGTCCCGTTCGCACGCACGGCTTAGCTAGCAAGAGAAACAAAGCTAACTACGTTTGAATGAATCAACAAAGGCTCCGAGGGTAGAACAGAATAACCAAATGGTATGATAATTGCTCAAGTTTGAGCAAAAGGCAAAGTTCACAGCGAATAGTTTCTTGCGTTATTTTAATGACAACAGTAATGTATCTCTTGCATGATTTAACTTTTACTTTGTGGGGACAAAGTTGGGAATTTCTTGTTTTGCAGCGATTTTGGTTGGTTGGCCAAAAAAGTTGATCGGGTACGCTTCGTTATTAGCCAGTTTTCTGATCCTATTTAATTACACAACGATTATGAGTGTAATTGTGCAAAACAAAAAAATACTTAACCCTTAATTGGTCGCGCCTAAAAGTTGCAATAAGAGGTCGCGTGGGGTGTCAAGCATCCCCCGTTTCTTTCGCGTACATTTATCTACATTACGATAGAAAGCCAAGGAGGTCCATGAAAGAAAGAAAAAAATATCAATAGTTAGGTATCCAGAACTTTTCAAACTTTTGGTTAAGACATAAGATTTACCAAACTCTAGAGAGTTAGTAAATGTTACTTTTTACTTGAAAGAATTAGGGTTTACCGTGTAGGTTGCGCATTAACAGTAACATTGTACAACATTAGCAGATGGATATTTAACATTAGAATTAGGAGATGAGCGCAGCTGTGTCGCTACTCTATTAATACTACCACTCAGTTTAAAATAAAACCCCGACACTGCAACGCTTCTGTTCTTTTCTGTCTGACATCATTAAAGAGACAAATTTCATTATAAGCAGTATACCAAGCTTCCAGGCTGGGTAAATTATTCAAATATAGGCAGATTTGAGCTCTCGAGCGGAGTTGTGCGTTGTCGGCTCATTTGGTTACCCGTTTATTCTGATCTTTGTTCAACAAAGTTTTTATTTACGAGCCTCTGCCCTTAAGGCGAGGTTTTGTATAATATTTTGCGAGTTAGGCCTCCATATCTGAGGTCCCACTATAAAACTGTATTTTCGAGTCTAGTTATCACTTTATAAGCACCTTATAACCTTGAGAGATAAGGAAAGCTTAATTGTAAACCAGTTAGAACCAGATCATTCAATAAAGTTCGATCTAAGCCTACACCTAGTGTATCTAAAGAAGTCGTCCTACGCTTAAAAATATGTTTTTATCTGCTTAGGTATATTTAAATTAATTAAAGGCAAATTCGAATAAAAAAGTAAACAATTTTTTATCCTGTGATTTTATTTAGGATTAAATTGTGAAGATCCCAAGATGTTCTTTTCTTTCTATGTAAAGCCTAAATACTTTCGCTCAAAATCATGTAGTTGAAAACTTAATGGAGAACTAGAGATTAAACATATTAATATATTTCTTAAGCAACGTTCTGGATTCTCTAAGCAGACTGCAAGTTCTTTGCTCACAAACATTAGGGTAATATGGTACTTACCCGTTAAATATGAACAAAGGCACTACCCAACATTGGTGGAGATGCGCTAAATTCCAGATGTATTCCAGAGTAATAGTTACTTCAACAAGTTCCCGGTTATTATTCCCATTCCGCCATTTTCTGCAAGAAACCCAAGCGCACTTGTAACGGAATATAAATGAGAAACTCCGAGGTGGTCTGGATCCTATTGTATAAAACTGATAGTTTATACAGATGACGGGTATTCATAAAAGGTATTCTGTTTTTGTTTGTTTAGGTTCGAGATCTGTTTTTCCCGGGGCCCTTAGTGTTTGGAACACTTTTCGTTTCTAAACATTGAAAAAACCTTTTTTTCCTACTAGACAATGAATGCACAGACGCTGAATTAAATTTCAAAGCAGAAATAAACATATTTTTTTCTCAATTTTGTTTTCATAAAGAGCGCAGTGTAAGATTTTCATATGCAAAACTGTGTATAATTCGCATTATAGAACGTCGATCTTATAAAGATCTCAGGATTGAACCGTATCATTAAAAACAACTCGATGCCTTTTGGCTGCTTGCGATGATAATGGTCCATGACTTGATAATTAAAAACTATAAGTACGAGTAATCCAGACCCCAAGAGATAATAAGAGATATGTCATTGTAAATTTTGCAAATTGTTTGAAACTGTTTGCTCACCTCATAAAACGTATCACTAACAATTATGTGACAGCAACAACAAGGCGAACAAAATTGTTGTATCACTCAACGATCATTGTACCCTTATCGCGTTAAATGCCGGGCAGGAACCCGATTGGCCTTTGTAGGCCCACAAAAAAGGGCCGCGCTGTCCTCAAACAAAACAGCGTCTGACAAATTAAACACGATCAACGCAATCGAAAATCGAACGGAGCTCACATTTGATTTGTAATCTAATAATATTAAGTTATTTACGGGCCGGGGGCAATAAGTTCTTGTTTCCGATGAAATGTTAGCGTAGACTGGGGACGGTGGGTGGTCTAAATGATAAGAGTTTGTGATAGTTGATGGAATCAGGCGTTACTTTGCGGAAATCCATGGCTAAAGCTGAAAAAGAGGATTATTTTAGTCGCAGTCGTTAATTTTAGACTCGTAGTCGAGGTACAACATCTCCTGAGGATGCCAGTGTTTTGTTGGTGTGAGTGTTGTGATTCCAGGTGCATTTTTCTGTGTCACGTTGTGAGTTGTAGGTATTGTAAGTCCTGCGACCTCCAGCTCTGGCTTTTTCGGGTGATTACAGTTGGATGTATTTTGGTTCCTGCGCTGGCGTCGTTTAGTGGAAATTCAAAGCAAATAACCCTCTTTTTCAGCTTTAGAGTTTGTGATTTACATTACTAATTTTATATCCAGATGTCCGGAGTTCAATTCCCAGTAGGGTACTTGTATTCAGTTTAGTTGATCGGTGTAAGACCTTCCTATTTGTTCGTCTAGTTTGCTATTTAGTTAGTTAGCCATCTTATCGAAGTATGTCGCCATGTAAATTATGTTTTCAGTATTATTTGTATTATAAATGTTCGTGCAATTATGATAACCTGTTGTGCCTCAGTGTTTAGTTATTTCGGGAGAAGTGCCCTTCCTCCTTCGACCTCCTAAAGATTTTACATCAGGTGGTAAGTCCTATTAATGATAGGCGGTTAATTGTCCTTCTTTAACCTCACCAGGGCGGGATTCCACAAAATATCTCGTTGTTTTTAGGTTTGCTATGAGCTGCGCTATACAAAAAAAGTGACAGATTACCTATCAAAAACTGAACTTATCCAGAAAACGGTACTTAGGTTTGAATCAAGCCCATGAGAATATTTTCCCTACTTTCACGATCACCATCACTCCGCTAAAACTCCAAACTTGTCCCAAAGTGTAGCGCGAGGGGAAATTTATTCATAGAATTCAATTTACTCCAGGTGTGCCTTGACCCTTAACGGGGAATAAACGGGGCTTATTATGGGTGACTTTTGTTTCTTTTTTTGGTCCAGAATGTAAAGTAGTACATTATGTAATTTAGGTTTGTTTGGGGACTAACCTTCAGGGCATGGACGGTATCAAACGAAATGCGTTTTATTTTATGATACATTAAGATGACTGCACGTGAGGATCGGGATTGCACGCAAAGGTACAACGTAATAATAATAATCCTCCTGGCCGATTTCGACCACGGCGGCCAATCTCAACAGAGATCAGCCAACTACGCAGGAGATATTATAGTGCAGTAGTGTGAGCGCAATACACATGTGCACTCACTGTTCAATCACTCTCATAGGTCGGTGAGACAACGTAATGTATGCGCTTTGAAGTGATCTGTCAGCCTACATGTTAAACTGAATAAATAATTAAATAAACAAACCAACACTTCAAGCCTTTGTCACCTAGTGCGAAGGCAGCGGCAAGCATTCATTGCATATTAGAAGCCCCTGACGAAAAAGAAGGATGTTATAAGTTTGACCCCTGTTTGACTGTGGCTTTGTAGCTACCGAACGAATGGACTAATTTGAAGGCGTGTTTTTAAACGGTTTTTAAACGGTTTTTTTTAATTTTTAAACGGTTTTTTATTATTAAACGGTTTTATATTTAGCTCACCCCGTTTGTTTTATTTTTCTTGGGTCAAATTTAGTAATTCAAATTTCACCCTCTTCCTGTCAACCGATTAATCTGAAATTTTGTATACACTTTGGATTTTGGTGACAATACAATTATGTTTATTCATAATAATCATTATAAATTTAAGATGGCCGCCGCTACAAAATGGCGGATAATTTATGTTTTATTAATCCCATCAATATGGGTATCAAATGAAAGGGCTCAACAAGCAGAATACAATATACTATAAAAAATTGAAATACAAGATGGCGGCCGCTACAAAATGGCGGATAACGTAGGTTTTATCGATCCCATCAATATGGGTATCAAATGAAAGTGCTCAACCAGTATAATACAATGTACTATATAAAATTGAAATCCAAGATGGCGGCCGCTACAAAATGGCGGATAACGTAGGTTTTATCAATCCCATCAATATGGGTATCAAATGAAAGGGCTCAACAAGCAGAATACAATATACTATAAAAAATTGAAATACAAAATGGCGGCCGCTACAAAATGGCGGATAACGTAGGTTTTATCGATCCCATCAATATGGGTATCAAATGAAAGTGCTCAAGCAGTATAATACAATGTACTATATAAAATTAAAATCCAAGATGGCGGCCTTTACAAAATGGCGGATAACTTAGGTTTTATCAATCCCATCAACATGGGTATCAAATGAAAGGTGTCAACAAGTAGAATACAATTTACTATGCAAAATTGAAATCTAAGATGGCCGCCGCTACCAAATGGCTGATAACAATAAAATCCAAGATGGCGGCCTCTACAAAATGGCGGATAACTTAGGTTTTATCAATCCCATCAACATGGGTATCAAATGAAAGGTCTCAACAAGTAGAATACAATTTACTATGCAAAATTGAAATCTAAGATGGCCGCCGCTACCAAATAGCTGATAACAATTTTTTATCAATCCCACCAATATGGATATCAAATAAAAGGGCTTGACAAGAAGAATACAGTGCACTATACAACCTCAATATTTAAGATGGGCGCAGCCACCAAATGGTGTATAATAATAAGATTTAAATTTAGAAATAGAATCAGTAATTTAGGTATCTGATTAATCCAGCCTGAATCCACCACCCAAGTCAAGATTTTGTATCGTGTTGAGGACTGTGTGGCACTAAATGAATTAAACAGAATGCGAAATAAAAACTAAAAACTAGAAAATAAAAATAGGTAAAAAAACTTTTTAAGTTGTTTAACTTAAAAAGTTTTTTTACCTATTTTTATGTTAAACATACATTGCAATGTTTAAGATAAATGTAATGATGATAATGTAAGATAAATTACAAAACAAAATAAAAATAGTCAGAAATAAAATAGATACAGTCGTGGGAATTATAAACATATGCATAGACTAGACTAAAATAAAACCGTGGGGCACGTCAATTGTCTACAATCGTTGATTAAAATGTTTGTTTTGTAATGTTACACTATAATTAGGCAGTTGTTCAACCGACAACGATGGACGTGTGATAAGTAGGGCTAGAATGTGGAAACAAGCTAGCAAGCTAGATTATAAGCGAGTTTTAGGGTTTCATAGTGGTGAGCGAGTAGTACTTTTATCATATGTTTTGTCGATTAAAGACAAACTACGAGCAGTGAAACGGTTCCTCGCCAGCCAGCAGTGTGAATGTCCAACGATAAACTAGTTGAAACATCTCTTTTATTTACATGGAGTGTATAACTATTGGAATTTCCATGAGCAAGAAAATAGTAAGTAATTTCCTCACCGTCTGCGGGCCAACTGCCTATTTTAACGACGAATTAAACGATTCTTCTATCGCACATTAAGTCGATAATTTGTAGACAATTGACGTGCCCCACGGTTTTATTTTAGTCTAGTCTATGCATATGTTTATAATTCCCACGACTGTATCTATTTTATTTCCTCACCGTCTGCGGGCCAACTGCCTATTTTAACGACGAATTAAACGATTCTTCTATCGCACATTAAGTCGATAATTTGTAGACAATTGACGTGCCCCACGGTTTTATTTTAGTCTAGTCTATGCATATGTTTATAATTCCCACGACTGTATCTATTTTATTTCTGACTATTTTTATTTTGTTTTGTAATTTATATTTTGGTTTTTAGTACATTTATCTTAAACATTGCAATGTATGTTTAACATAAAACCGTTTAACTTAAAAAGTTTTTTTACCTATTTTTATTAATTATTATTCGAAAGATAATTTAATCACTAGTCTAAATCCGTCCAGGTTAGTTTCATGATAATGATAATGTCAAAAGATGTTTTTAGCATTAAGTCCACCTTTGTGCATTTCTTGTGCAATAAAGTTTTAAATAAATAATAAAAGACGCCTCACGAGTACACGGCTAGCTTGTATTTAAAGATAATTGAAAAAAGCAATCATATCTACCACATAAACAAAAAAGTCACGTTCACCTTGTACCCAAAACACAACATTAGTCAAAATATACGGTAACAACAAAACAAGATATCAAAGTCAGTAAACATTGAATAACCGGCAGTTTTCCTTCAAACCGACATAAAAATGCTTTATTACTTCTGTCAAAGGCAGAAAACCGGTGGGAAAGCGACGAAAAATGTGACAATAGGCGTAAATGTCTCGAAACAAACAACGCGGTGACAGCGGAAGGCATTTAGGCACAAAAGCTGTTGTGAACGAATGTTTTGTACGGTGTGATGCTTCGGAGATAATTATTCTTTGACACACTTATTGAAACAGTGTTTCTTTTTTCGTAGATGTGATTTGTGATTAGTTTTGATCGAAAAGTTACTTAATTTGGAACAGTCCAATAAGTGTAAAATTTTATTTATTTAATTTATTTAAGCTTTATTGCACAACAGAACTTCGTGCAAAAGGTGGACTTAAAACGCATATTATCTTTCCTATAAAATGAATCTCGGTGGCGTAGCTTAGGTAATTTCACAGCACACTAAGTTTAAAATGTTTACTTCGATACGAATTTTCTTTTATATATTAACGTAAAAATTATCCAACGACAAACATAAAAACAACACAAATCGCAAGCGAAAAAATTAAAGCGTGTGTTAGAAAAGGAAAAGCGCAAAAAGGAAAAGCAGCTAGTGACAACTTTATTTCACGCGTACTTTGAAAATATCTTAACATCAATAAGGTAAATTATAACTACTTATTTTCAACTATTAAGTCAGTGTTGGGGCTCTATCGATAGATTAAATAAAAATAGCGGGCTGTTATAAAAAGGTGCTGTAATTCGCCCTCAAATATACATATATTTAAATATATAATATATAGAATATCTTGTATCAAAACCACAACAATAGTGTAAGTAGTGCTTGCACGCGAATGTGCGAACGTTCGGCTCGGCTGCGAGCTGGTCGGGCGCGATCGTGGTGGCTCGGGTGACCTCGGTGTTCGCCGCCCGTGAAGTAGTTGCGCGAAATCTCGTGAAGATGAGGTTGACTGGCAGAAAATGCTTTTAGCATTAAGTCCACCCTTTGTACATTTCTTGTGCAATAAAGTTTTAAATAAATAAATAAATAAATAAGATGCCAACGATGTTGCGAGCAGTCCCAACAGTCGGTTCAACGTGTGCAATAAAGAGCCATCGTTCGGTGCAAGACATCCATAGCTGAAAACCTCCCCTAAAAAAATCGAGATCAATCAGTTACTTGCGTCTTGTAATCAGTTCAGCTTCGTGACATTTACAAGTTAGACATAACTTTATTGGATAAAAAACAATTAATTTACTATTAAATTTTGACGAGTGGACAAAATAACTAGCTGGTTAGAGAGCAAAAAAATGTTTAATGAACGCGAGGTTTAGCAGACGAACCACTAACTCCCCTTCTACAAAAGAAAACGGCAGTAGGTATTTATCTCATGTTTAAATAATATCCGACCAACTTAAAACGTTAACCTTCTTTAGAGTATGTCATTCGCGCTATCATTCACCTAGATTTGGCTGGCTTATATTTAAGGGATAATCACTGCCTAGTTCTTTAGTAGTAAAGGGGCTAATAGTCATCTTAAGTTAGGACAGATACATTAACTCTTAAGACCACACATAGCCCACCTTCAATTGCGCTCTCTCTCTTTTTCCATTTCGTTTGTACGGATATGATCAATTAAGTCAAATTATCGATATAGTTATAATACGGTAGTTGACACCACCAATCGTTGATGTACTTTTTATCAACTGTCAAAACGCTTTTCTTCATAGAGCTTGTATGGGAATAACACACTTTGACGTCACCGCGTGCAATGCCGACTGAGTGACTAATTATCATTTGAATTCCAATTAAAAATCAAATAATACGAACTGCAGAAAAATATTAGTGTAAAGGCATCTGAAATTATGAATTATTTTAGAGAAAATCAGTTTTTGAATACTTCTTTCATAGTGGAAACAAGCCTATTAGCGATATCTTAACATCCCTTATAGACACAACCCTTTTTGCGGCTACAGACTACCCGTCCGATGCAATTTTGTTGCCCGTTTTGCGGATAACATTTTTCGTGGTGACGTTTTTATTGTCCTATTCTATTTGTGTTTATCCTTGTCTATCTGGAAACTTAAAGGATTTTATACTTATTTCTTCTGGGGTGCTAAATTGCCGATTTCGCACTTATTGTTGGACGAAAACAAAAAAAGGCTTAACTTTTAAAGTTCGACTTTCTGTGATTAGAATTTACATAAGGGAGAACCCATACATGCGGCTTATTGTAGCTGTGACTCGCAACTGAGGCGCGGTGATTGGCTGAGACGTTCAGCCCACGTCCATGGCGCTAAATGTCCGCCCTATCCACCGGACAAATGTTATTTTTATTGTACAAGCTCCTTTCATTCCGCCCTTTATTTATCTTCGTGAGTTGAAGCATTATCCTTTGTTATTATAACTTGCAATTTGTTAGGCACTGTCTCCTTTAGCTCAGACGCGGCGGTAGGGGTGGCAGCCATCTTAGACTTCGTTAAATATTACAGCGATTTGTTAAGTTTTTTTTCTTTGGAACAAATGGATGAGTTGGAAGTACTTTTATGTTTTCGAATCTGTTGCGAGAAAGATGTTTAAGAATGTTAAATGCTTTCGTACAAATATATTATAAATGCGAAAGTAAAGCTGTCTGTGTGTTACTCAATCCCGTCTAAACTACTGAACCGATTTGCATGAAATTTGGTATGGACATATTCTGATTTCCCGGGAAAGGACATATACTACTTTTTACCGCGGGAAAATGTCAAGAAATAACATGAGTTACATTCGACTGCGGGACAACAATGCATGGGAATAATTACTTTCCGGGGAATCTGTTCGCTCTCACTCCTAAATTACCAAAGATTTGAATTATATTTGGATAAAATTGGTATTACGGGACAACAACACCTTCCCAAAAAAACCGAAGTCACGGGTAAAAGCTAGTATCAGATAAAAGTTATTTATTAATTATTAATGGTAGTTAATTATTATATATTTTAATTAGTGTATCGTTTATTATAATTAGTATATCGAATATCGGAGAACTTATATGGCGCAGGAAACACATGCTGCATTTTGTCGCCGCAATTCGCGACTGTCATCGATTGAGGCGCGGCGGTTTCTTGACACGCGCTGTCAGTAGCGAGTCGCGGCAACAGAATCCCGCAGTTGTGCCCTGGCGGTATAGTACTTTAGTCAGGATCGAGTAACTTTGTTGACTGCAGCTTTAGTGTAAATGGTTAAGATCGACTATTACATCAAGAGGTCGCGGGTTCGATCCCCGCACATTACAAACATTTGTGTGCGTGAACATGTCTGTTTGTACTAGTCTGGGTAATATATTATTATTTATTAAAGGTTCGTTCGTACGTAGCACTGTTTTTTTTGTGATTTCTGTAACACAAGTGCTTAAGCTACTTACCACACAGTCAGATCAATGTGTATGATGTTGTAATATATTAATATAAATAATTTAATTTGATAAAGACACAGTATTTTAGTATTAACTTCACATAGTATCTGCGTATTTTTTGGGCTCACGTTTTGGAAAATGCTTAATCATAATATAATTACGTAACAGCTCTCAAAACTTTACACAGCTTTTGCCAACCCTAGGTAAGAGCAAATGACGATCGTTACGTTACGATGTAAGGTGGCGGAATGAGATGAAATATCGAGGTCTGTGATAGATCGCAACTGGATCGGAGTGAGGCTAGCTATGAGTGTCTACTGATGAACTAAGTGGAAATGTGGCGATAATGTCTGAGTGTTATGTTAACACACACACACAGGTAGCTAACGATATAACATACCTATGCGACAATATTTCGCCGCGGATATTCATTCGATTCGAATAATTAAATAATAGGGTTTATCTTTTCGATTGCTGGCACATATACATTTTCTGTTATGTTTTAGAAATAAACATCAAAGAAAAAAAACTGAAAAAACAAGCTTTTATTCCGACTATAAAAGGGTAAATAATTTCTGAGTACAAAGAATGTATATTACAGTAGAGTAAAAAGCATGGGGTGCAGTATATGTCGTTTTCATAGTTCTATTTTTATTGTTGTCAATAATATAATGATTTTAATATTATACTATACCAAGCACCTCACGCTTTTTACTCTACTGTAATATAAATTCTTTGTACTCAAAAATTATTTTATCTTTTTTAGTTAGCAATAAAAGCGTGTTTTTTTAGTTTTTTCAACTATTTTTATTTATTTATTTTTTATTAGGAAAACTCTTATCAAATTATTGCATTGTCATCAGTACTTGTTACGTGTGCAAAGTTTCAAATTAATCCGATTTCTGCAAGTTGGTGAAAATTGAGCTCAAACATTCCGTTACATACATACATACAGCCCGAGCTAATAAAAGCGTGTTAAAAAGCTGCTTAGCATACGTCATGCACATTAAACACATCATCATCATCATTATCAGCCAAAGGACGTCCACTGCTGAACATAGGCCTTCCCCACAGTTTTCCACATCGACCGATCACAAGCGGTCCGCATCCAGTGTGATCCTGTGATCTTTACAAGGTCATCTGTCCATCTTGTCATTAAACACATACCGTACCATAAATCCGTTCAAAATCCGCAGCAAGCCAAGGGTCCGTGGTTCTTGTCCCTGATTGAGCGAGCAACCACCTCATCCCTACAGCTCCCTACATCTGAAGCCGTTGTCCGTAGTTCCGGATATAGCCATCTCAGTCACTCTGACAAGCACGACCGTGCGAGTAAAGGTGATGTCTAGATCTAAAATACAGACGAAAAGTGACGTAACGGAGTACGGTCTCTGAGCGAAGCTCAGCCAATCCAGAGTTTTTTTAACACGCTTTTATCAGCTCGGGCTGCATGTATGTCTGTATGTATGTGTGTGACGGAATTTTAGAGCTCAATTTTCACCAACATCCGGAAATCCGATTAATTTGAAACTTGCACACGTATCAAGTACCGATGACAATGCATTAATGTGATAAGAGTTTTCCATTATCCTTATAAACTTAAAAAATAAAAATTACTTGAAAAAACTTTAAAAAACATCCTTTTATTGCTAACTAAAAAGAGAAAATCAAAGTACAAAGAATTTATATTACAGTAGAGTTAAAAACGTGTGGTGCTTGGTATAGAAACAACAATATAAAGAGAACTACAAAAACGTGCACAACATAAAGTACACCCCACGCTATTTACTCTACTGTAATATTTTTTTGTACCTACCCAGAAATTATTTTTCCTTTTTTACTAAACAATTAACGCGTGTTTTTTTTTTCTAACTTTTCTTTGTTGTTTCAACCAATCCAGAGCCCGTAGTCTGTCACGTTTCGTTCGTAATATCGGGTATAGCCATCTCGTTCGCTCGCGCGATGAAGTCTGTAAGATTGGCAGGGATGGCTTCTTTCGAAACTGTGGACAACGGCTCAAAGAGTAAGGGGGCTGGATTAATTTGCGGGTTAATTGATTGATTCGATAAGTTCCAAACTGCAAACTAACAGGTTTTGATGGACGCTGAGTGTTTGGTGATGAAATCGGCCGGGAACATTGAAATAATTTTGAAAATTGGTGTCAAACAAATATAAACATCAGAACTTGTTTTTTTGAAATGGTATTGAATTAAAAAGTCTACCGTAATATCGTTTAATTGTATATGAATCGCGATTAGAACCTACGATAATTACACCACTAATTTTTTAGCTGATCTCTCTAACCTTATAAAAATATTCTTAAGAACTGAGAGGGAGATGAGGTCCTAGACCGACGCTCACACCAAAAGAAAAATAGACACACATACACACACTTCAAACAGTTATAACTCTTTTTTTTCCGTAAAGCGTTAAAACTAAACAACACGTTTCTACCGGCAACACAAAACAAAGAATTCAATGTGTCTTTGTAAAACTTTTTCATGTAAATTGGAACGCATAATCGGATGTGGAGAACAATTTCATCGCTGCAGTGTAATCTGCGGATAAGCTGGTTTAAATTTAAAACTGCGCCGAAAGCCGATCGCACGATTGACTACGCAGTAAGCCCTTTTGCTAGTGATCGGATTAAGATGTAACTAGGCCCGTTATCACCAAGTGCTATAGTGCACCACGATTAACTAATAACTTTAAAGTTAAAAAAAAAACAACACGTCTAGCGACCTCCAGCAACTTATATTACCTAACCTGTGAATAGCTTAGTGGGTTACTAATTTATTAATTTTATTTCTATTTAAGATATTGTGTAAAAATATGTAATGTGTAACTGTCTGTTATCCTTTTAATAAATAACATAAATAAATAAAAAAGTTATACCTCCTGTAGATTTGTGTAATGATATAATGTAGATAAGAAATAATAATGATAACAGTCATCCTGGCCGATTTCGACCACGGCGGCCAATCTCAACAGAGATCAGCCAACTACGCAGGAGATAGTGCACAAGTGTGAGCGCAATACACAGGTGCAGTCACTGTTCCTTCACTCTCAAAGTTCGGTGTGACGGCAATCCGACATGATCGGAGAGAGATCTGGGCGCAGGACCAAAAGCTTAACGTGCTTTCCGAGGCACGAGGGTGTAACACCGCCAACTTCCCGACTCTGAGCTGTTTTTGAGAAATGAATGACAGAAAATCTCAGAAAAATTTTTGGCTCGACCTGGGATTCAAACCCAGGACCTCTCGGATGTAAGGCAGAAACTTTGCCACTACACAAACGAGGCAGTCAATGATAATAATAAAATAAAAATAAAGTTATGCCTACTGTATATTTGTTTTATGATGTAGATAAGTAGGTGTTTTTTTTAATTGCAGCCATAACTCAGTTTTTCTACCGGCTTTTTTATCAGCACCTTCAGCAGGGTCTCTGGATATTAAAACCTGTTGTCATCCCAAAATCATTGAGAAATAAATGGCCTTACGCTTTCCCAAAACCACCTGAGATCATTTTAAGGGACACTGTGTATTTCTGATTCCGTATCCAAAATGTACATTTTCGAAGACCACTTTGGTGTAATGGTCAAGAAGTTGTCTATTAACCGAGAGGTGACGGGTTCGATCCCCGCACTGTACAAACATTACTGTGCATGGACAATAATGGACATGTCTGTTTGTACTGGTCTGGGTTTTATATGTATTTGTTTAAGTTAATTTGTAATACCACTGTTGATTCTGATGTCTGTAACACAAGTGCTTAAGCTACTTACCACGAAGTCAGATCAATGTTTGTGATATTGTTGTATATTGTACATTCATATATAATATTTTGGATTTCGGCTTTGACTCTACTTACACTTTTTAAGGTATTCCCTCCCTAAGTCCTTTTTAGTTCAAAGCATCTTAACTGAACCGTAATATGATATAATATATAACCAATCTACTATCAACTTTTACACTATGGTCATATTCGTTATACCAAAGAAACCAAACTATAATCCAAAGTGACCTCAAAGCACTAAGTCCCGGATTGATCAATCAATACACCGCAAATTAGTCTACAATAGGGAAGATGACCACTTTTTGTTAGTGTACTGGTTTGTAGATTAATCATTCAGAAAATCGGATACGTATAATTTTTTTTTTGACGAAAGCTTGGTGCAGTGGTCCACAGGTCGGACTTCTAAACCAAGGGTCGCGGGTTCGATCCCCGCACAGTACAAGCATAGGTGTGCATGAACATATGTGTTTGTACTGGTCTGGGTGTTTTCTATGTATACTCGTAATATGTATTTATTTACTAAAAAAAGTATTTAAGTATGTTTATCCGTTGTCTAGTACCCATAACACAAGCCTCGTAGCTTAATTTGGGACTTGAGAATTGGTGTGATTATTGTGAAATATTTATTTATTTATTTTATAAATAATACCAGAGGCAAGGTGCTGTTTTAATTTAAAATATCGCAAGACGTCAGGCCTTCGTACGAATTTATACGATTTCTACACAGTTGTGACGTAGGAGGGCCTCCACTTCGTTACTTAGTGCTTGTTTTTTGGATATTATTTTTGACTTAAAAAAATACATTCCATATAATATTATTTATTTTAGGACAGCCAACAAAGCATACACTTCACATTCACTTATAACAATTTTATAAACCAGATTTTAATAGTGTTGCCTCAATTAAAGGCTGCCACAACATGCGTTCTAATAAAAGTAAGGAGCAAACAGTAACATACTTTGACAAAAATAAAATTAATATAGTAAACAATTTGAGAAAGATAAAAAATATTTGATTCTTTAAAAATATTAATCTTAACAATATTTAATTCTCTTACTGACGGACTAATTTATTTTCTATGGCCCTGTCATCATCCCTTTTCGTCTCAAAGAGCCGAATTCGATTGAGGTTTGAACGCTCAATTACTGGCTTACTAGAACAAGCACACGTTGAGTATGAGGTTGAGTTGAGTCAGCGTTTTAATCGTTTTTGGTATAGGCGAGGAGATGTTCGAAGATGAAAAGCATTATATTATAAAGTAGGAAAGATAAGAAGTAAGTGAAATCAAGATTTCGCTTATCATGGGTCATTTGACGACAGCTTTGGTCTAGTGGTCGGAGGTCCTGACTACAAAACCGGCTGTCGCGAGTTCGAATCCAGCTACGGGCGAATGTTTGTGTGATGAGCACGAGCATTTGTACCTGAGTCATGGGTGTTTATAAATTTATTTAAGTATTTCTATCCGTGATTCTAGTCACCATAGCAGAAGCTAACGCTTAGTTTGGGGCTTGATGATTGATGTGTTTGTTGATTTTTTTAAATTATTTATTATTTACTATTTTAGCATCGGTACTAAAAAGCTTGGATTGAAATTGAAATTGAAATTATTTATTTGCGAATAAGTAGGGAACAGTTCATGGTAGTAGTAGAAACAATTAAATAAACAGTTAATTAGCCTACCTACCTACAATTATAATAGCATGCAAATATTACAAGACATATTTATTTTTTTAATTAATCAGTTTCCAGTCTACTAATGTCAACAAGTAAGATAAAAATAACTACAGTATCATTTAATAAATTGACAAACATCAATCAATGCATTAACCACCATTCATGGTTCTTTATATTTTAGAAAAATCTTCGGCTATAAAAAATTAGCGCCTTGTGTACGGAAAGGCTTCCTTTTAGTTAGGACATGGTTTCTTCTAAAGTTCCATGTTTAGTGGGTGGAGCATTTTTGCTGAAATGTATGTCAAATAAACGAATAACCGCCTATTGCTCTGTTATATAATTATATAACAACTAGCTGTGCCAGCGACTTCGTCCGCGTGGAATATTTATTTTAGGCATCATTTTATTTTTGCAAATTTATTTTTTGTTATTATTTTAAACAATTTATTTTTTAATTTTTATAAAGAACATAATTATCTTAAAGTACTTCTGCGTTAATTATTTTCTTGTGTCAGAAGAACATATTAGTTTTGTCCGCAACGCGTTTGTAGGTCTGATCTTGACAACGCGACATATGTGTGAAAAGCAGCCTTGACGTTAATTAATTCCTATGTGTTTAAATGTTTGCCCCTGTGATTTATTAATTGTAACGGTGAGAATAGCATAAAAGGAAATAGATTTTTTTTAAATTAAAAGGTAAATAATTTGGAATCATTGAGGTGCGAGGTATAAGCACTGCTTGACTAAATGCTAAACCACTCTAAACTATTGCAACCATCACGTTACATATTGCGAAGAAATTATATTTGAAGTCGGGTCCCGGTGGTTTAAGATTTCTAAGTAAAATTATTGGGGCGCCTATTTTTAACTTGAGGGAATATGGGGGAAGGCCACTTGTGTTCAAATAATTATTTAATTAATTCCGGCTACGCTACAGTTTCTCACTCCCAATATTGCACTTTGACACATCCATTGATGATCTTTATTTTCTATTTCGCTTATTTCAGGGTGAACTTTCGATATAAAGTCCTCAATGTTACTCACTCTTACTTCTTAATCTCGTTCAATTGCAAATTTTTTATTATTTTATTTTCAAAGTGAGGTTCTTTCCCGTCTCCTATTAAAAGTAACTTTGAAGGAAAAGTGATACTACCTCCCTACCACTGCCTCGTTGGTGTAGTGGCAAAGTTTCTGCCTAACATCCAAGAGGTCCTGGGTTCGAATCCCAGGTCGAGCCAAAATTGTTTCTGAGATTTTCTGTCATGAATCTCTCAAAAATAGCTCGGAGTCGAGAAGTTGGCGGTGTTACACCCCCGTGCCTCGGTTCGCACGTTAAGCCGTTGCTCATGCGCCTGATTTCTCTACGGTCATGTCGGATTGCCGTCTCGCCAAACTTTGAGAGTGATGGAACAGTGCAGTTTGAGAGTGCACTTGTGTACTGTGCTCACACTTGTGCACCATAATATCTCCTGCGTAGTTGGCTGATCTCTGTTGAGATTGGCCGCCGTGGTCGAAATCGGCCTGGAGGACTATTTCTACCTCTCCCCAAATGTGCTCTCATATTTGTAGTTAATTTTAAGATGTTCACAAACTTCCATATTGGGGTATTTTTTTAAGGCAAGACCTTACAATGTCTGCCCTTGTTCCTCTTACTATTACTGGTACAGTTTGTCGAAAGTCCCCTGCAAACATAACAGTAATTTTATGATGATGGTTTTATCACAGATTCTTATATCTCTAAGAGTCCTATCTAGACCCTCTAACTCGTGTGTTCATAAGTTTTGAGACAAACTTTGTGCTAAAAAAAAAGAAATAAAAAATTACTGACTGCTATTCATTTCTTTCTCTTATTTTGTATTTCGAATGTTAACTTTTAATTCCTTTGATTTTCAAATTCATTTCTTTCAATTTTCTCGTGATGGAGAGAACAAAAGAATTGCGTGCGACCGTGATTTCGCTATTTAAGGCGGGAAAAAAACCAATGGAGATTTTCCGTGAGCTGAAAACTTTTGGTGTGAGCCGTAACTTCGTGGATTTCACTATTAAACGATACAAGGAGACAAGTTCTTTGCAAGATCGCCAAAGGAGTGGTCGGCCGCGCTCTGTAAGGACGCCTGCGAACATCAAAATCTTCCGTTTCAATCAAAATGTTTCTTCTTCTTCGACTTCGCCGAAATCCATGTCGAACTCAGAAAAAACTAGCTCTGCAGACTAATATTTCGCGTGTTTCAGTCAACAGAATACTGAAATATGATCTTAAGGTGAAGGCGTATAGCCATAGGAAAGTTCATTTTTTAAACGATCGCCTTCGTTAATTGCGACGCGAACGTTGTCCAATACTGCTTAAGAGACACGATGCGAGGGAAATTCTTTTAACCGATGAGAAAATCTTTACTGTCGAAGAAAAGTTCAACCGACAAAACAATAAAGTGTATGCAAAAAGTAGCAAGGACGTCCCAGCTTCAGCACGGAATGTCTCGCGTACTCATCATCCGGCTAGTGTGATGGTTGGTGGGGAGTTTCGTATGAAGGTGTCACTCCGCTCCATTTCTGACAACAAGGCGTCAAGGTGAAAGCCAAGAACTATCAAACTGACATCTTAGAGCCTGATGTGAAACCCCTGTCCCTTACTTTGTTTCACAACAAAGATTGGGTTTTTCAACAGGACTCAGCGCCATCGCATAAAGCAAAAACCACCCAAGCGTGGTTGAGGGAAAATGTGCCGGCCTTCATCGCGGCGAACGAATGGCCCTCTTCCAGCCCCGACCACAACCCGCTGGATTATGCTTTATGGGCTGAGCTAGAGCTCAGGGCCTGCCGAAAGTCCCACCCAAACTTGGAGTCACTGAAGCGAGCTCTTGTCCGAGAAGCAAAGCGAATCCCGCTGGAAAAGATTCGTGCCGTCATTGATGACTGGCCAAATCGTCTAAGGGCCAAAACATTAAAAACAAGGGTGGTCATTTTGAATAATAATAATTATTTTTGTTAATTATTATCTACTAATTGTTTTCTGAAAATTTTAGAAATATATGTTAATGATAAAAAAAGTTATGCAACTTTTATTTCGTCTCAAAACTTATGCACACACCTATGGATCATGAAAAATTCGTCCCAGATTATTATACGCGGTCACCTGGTCATTCATCGTATCAGCCTGTTACAGTCCACTGCTGGACATAGGCCTTCCCCAAGGACCGCCACAGCGCACGATCTCCCGCTCTTTGCATCCAGTCACTACCAGCTGCCTTCTTCAGGTTGTCTGTCCATCTAGCCGGGGGGCGTCCCACACTACGTTTACCTAAGAGTGGTCTCCACTCAAGAACCTTCCTGCTCCACCTCTCGTCGGTTCTGCGACAGACATGGCCAGCCCACTGTCACTTTAGCTTGCTACATTTTTGGACAACATCAGTTACCTTAGTCTTATGTCGTATGACCTCGTTCCGGATCTTATCCTTTAATGAGATCCCCAACATAGACCTTTCCATAGCACGCTGAGTAACGTGTAGTCGGTGAGCCAGCTTGATTGTCATGTTCCATGTTTTGGCTCCGTAGGTTAAGACTAGTAAGACGCATTGGTTAAACAACCGGCTTTTTAGGCACTGCGGCAGGGTCGACGTGAAGATATGACGCGGCGCGGGTGAATTTTATATCGGTGTTATTTTAAAATTGTAAAATCTTCTAAGATATTCATTGAAATTAAGTGATGTCAAAGATAATTTTGTTCACAATTAAATACTCTTAATCAACAACACATTTATTATTATTAATATTATTACGTTGATACAACTCAATTGTTGATACAATACAACAAATAATGCATTAATTTCGGCCAAATTTGATTACCACAAAAATTCCTGATGCGCACTGCAAAAGAGTGGAACTCACTACCTGCGTCAGTGTTTCCCTGCAATTACAACTTAGGAATCTTCAAAGCTAGAGTGAACAGGTATCTTCTAGGTGAGCTCGCTCCATCGTAGACTCAGTCTTTGCCTCGTTGGGCTTAGTCTTGGGTCAAGAGCAAACCTATCCCAAAAAAAAAAAAGGTTCTAGTGACTTGATCTTAAAAGATAGACATACGAGTATACTGTCGCAGACATTATTTTAGATCATTTTAAGAGAAATAATTCTTTCATACAAATATTTTTGGTATCTTGAACCGTTTTCGCAGCATACGCAATGGAAGCCCTCAATGATGAATAATTTCCCCGTTTTTTTTACATTTTCCATGATTTCTTCGCTCCTAATAGTTGCAGCGTGATGTTATATAGCCTATAGCCTTCCTCGATAAATGGTCTATTCAACACAATAATAATTTTTCAATTCGAACCAGCAGTTCTTGAGATTAGCGCGTTCAAACAAACAAACTCTTCAGCTTTATTATATTAGTGTAGATAATCATACACCTATACAGGGTGTAAAAAAAACCTTAACGAAGCCGAATACCACATATTCTACCAATTGTTACGATCATTTTTTTCCTTTACACCATACCTGGGAAGTTAACGGTTACTGAGATATTGATGGTCAAAGTTAGAAAAAAAATGTTATGATTTTTACAGAAATGACTTCTGTCCGTTATAACTGAACTTTTTTCATAAGAAACATGATACAAATTTTCATTAGTTCTTTCATAAAAAGCCTCTAAATGGCACACTCCGCAATGAACAGCGCACACTCGAACCGAACCGCGTCGCAGCGGCGTAAAGCAACACGCCCCGCAGTAACTTTTCCGCGTGCGCGCTGTACATTGCGGGTTAGAATTAAATTATTTTTTTTGATGTCAAAAAATAAAAGTTGTTTCCCAGCCAAAATTTCTTTTTTATACGATTTGGTTTGATGTACTGAACGCGTGGTTGACGGCTTCGTTAAGGTTTTTTTTACACCCTGTATGTCTTCCATACCAATAATAGTGAAGCGTGCAGAAATAATAAAATTTTGACAAATTTCATTACATTTTACAAAATATTATAATCAGATTGTAAATAAAATTACCTCCTATCTAACAATCCGTCTGCCTCTCGCTCTCGTGTGTCGTGGTCCTTTGCATTTTACGATTTTGTATATTTGCCAGTGTATCTAGCCACGTGACCTACCTAGCTCCACTTTCCTTGAAGAGAAATAGGTAAGCGCATCTGTTACCTTAGTTTTCTTGCGGATGAATGTACCTATTTATTATATGTCTATTCGCGTAAACCGAAGAAACAAATATATTTGTTTCTTCGGTTTACGCGAATAGACATTGAAATGAGTCACTTTTTACGGATTATTTCGCGATTTATTTACATTTTGTTTTAAACTGAGGTTTTGGATGGACCTTTCGGTGTTTCGCTTTGATCAACCGAAAGTACTCGCAAGAGAACGTCGTTTTCTTCCTCGAATGCTCCATGAGGCTTTTGAAATCAGAAGACACCCTTATTTATAGAGAAGGTTGGAAAATTCCACCAGCTTGGGATCTTGTTTTAGCCAAGATCGAGTCTTCGACCCCGCACTGCAAAACCTCAAGATACTGTTGGCTCATTTTGTTTGCGCAACTTAATATTTTTGAGTGATGATAATTTACATTTTTCTTTAAATTATTTAATAAAAAACTAACACCTTAGTCTACCTGTGACCACGTACGCTGAAAAGGGTCCGAAACGTCAGGTTAAAATGAAATGTAAATTAATCGCGAAGTAATCCGTAAAAAGTGTCTCACTTCAATGTATTTCTTATTTTGGCTTTTAGTTTAATACTACTCGTATAGGGTGGCGACCACAATACGACAATTGAATTTCTCTCTGTTAAGCTCTCAAGCCTATACCACAGAACAAATTGGAATGAAATTTAATACACATGTTGTCGACCATGTATATATACCAAATTTCATCCAAACTTGTGTAGAAGTTAAGACGTGAAAGCGTAACAGACAGAAATTCAACTGTCGTATTGTGGTCGCCACCCTGCATATATTACTTCTCTCTCTTCTATTGTGTGGTCTAGATTTAATTTTTTGCTTTGTTGCTCGACTTAATTCAACAGGGATAGGTGACCTAGACAGGGATCGGTGGAGAGGTTTGGGGGAGGCCTTCACCAAGCAGTGGGATGATGTAGGCTAACAAAAAAAAAACTTAACTTAATTCACAACTCAAATACGGTCTCCCTTAAACTCTTTAAAACGGAATCACCGTGGGAAGTGGCACTATGCCGTAGTTTACGTCGGTCATTAAATAGCTGCGGCCAAACTTTTCTAATTAGGCATCGTGCAAACGACCTCACATCATGCTGAACATCACTGCATCTTACCCAGACGTGATAGGACCGATTTTCCAACGGCAATGTAAGGCTTATAGACCCGATAGTAAACATTAATCTTCTTGACGTTCACGACTGGTTGTAACTGGCACAAGTTGCCCGAATCATAGAAATTAGAAACGCCTGTATCGCCTTTTCGGTACGGTTTTAAATTACATGGCCTAGAAGTTATACATAATCTTATCCTAACTAAAAAAGTGACCGAAGCCTTTAAGAAAGCTTTAATTGAATTTGTTACTTTAAAAAAGTGAAGTGATAGGTAAAAAATATGCATCTAATATGTATAAAGTTATTTAAGAAATCGTATCGCGTAACCGTTAAATTCATGGCTTTGGAATTGTACAATTACACATTTTAGAGTCTGATATAGCCTTAGCCTACAATTACTTAGGTAATTTTACATACAAATATTAACTATTAAAATAATTGCCTTAGTTAAAGTATTATTGAATTAAAATCAAAAGCACAACGAGATCCAATAGCGAAATGCATTCTCACGTTCTATTCTTCACTAAAACCGAAACGCGAATTTTAGTTCTAAAATCGACGCACTTCAAAGTATTCCACTCTGCAACCTGATATAATATAGTATCTTAATGGTAATCTTGCTGTCCTTGTCATATATGTTACAGTATAACTGGTTCGTTCATTTCACATGAGGGGATGTCATAAGCCAGCATTCAGATCATCGCGACCGAGACTGATGATGTTACTTTCAACGGTAACCGGGTACTTCAAAGGTAACCTTCAATATGCTTACGTGCTTAAATGTGGGTCCTCACAACGAGCCTATCGCGATGGAGACAGCGCGGCAGGGTGTAAAATATGTGGTACGCGCCTTTTGGGTCCACACAGGAGTGACTAGGGCGCCTAACGCCATAAAATTTAACTCTCCCGGGCCCGCACCCGCGACCTTGCTTTTTAGTGTGGACTTAAGGTGGCGGTCAGCACCGCGTGAACACTTCCTAACGAAAATTGTTTGCATGCACTTCGACACACACGGAACAATAAGTAAGCGGGATTGCGCGCGATGCAACTGATTTTCGCCTTAACGATGTACATGCGGTGCAGACCGCGATAGTACACAAACACTTAAGGGGCAAGTTAGCACGAGACCGCGTTTATAAAATGCGGTTGGATTGACTTTAAGCTTATCAAATATCCAGTAAACCTCATCTCCGCCAACTTCTTGAATCGCATTGAAAGACGCCATCGGCCTATATACGTCCCACTGCTGGGCACAGGCCTCACCTCAACTATGAGGTGGTGCGAGCCATACTCCACCACGCAGGCTCTGTGCGGATTGGTAGAGGGGTGTGTTCAAGGTAACTGACCTTACTGTCAGATGTTTTTAAGCCGCCCAATGGCCTCCGACCAGGCTTAACGACTAATATCTATCGATATTAACCGGGACCAACAGCTTAACGTGCCTTCCGAAGCACGGAGATGCTTGTAAATAGACGTCACTTTTATAGTCAGAATGGTCACACATCCTAAACATGACCGCGCCGTAGGTTGCTTAACTTTTGGTATCACTACCAAAGCGCTGCAACCACTGCGCCACAAGCACTGTAATATCACTGTAACTGTGTATAATTAAACAATCTTTCGAGAATTTAAAAACACTTTGATATCGGTTCATCCGTTCGTAAGCTATGATGCAGCATACAGACACACACAAAAACACATACCCCTCTCTTTATCGAGAGTTGAAATGAGGTTAGGAGTAGTAGGCACTCTCGTAGCAAAGAATGATACTGTTTTACAGCCGTACAAACCGCACATCGCAGTCGTACTCGCAGTTCTTTTGAGACAGGAAAAGAAAATAAATATCTGCGAAGCTTACAAACATTAAGTTTCAAGTGCACAGAGATGCTACTACGGGTGAGCATCGAGTTTGCTGAAATCGCATATAAAATATCGAAATACTAAACTTTTTAATTTCTTCAGCACTTCACGAACAAAATATCATCATTTGTTATTACGAGTATAACTTAACATACATTTTCTCATCTTTATTTACTTTATCGGTTCCCTTATAAAATTTCCACTTCCTTTCTTTCTGCGAATTGCATGTTGTTGAAGCTTAATGCTATGAACAAACAATAATTGTATATAATTAAGGCCCAGAGCACACTTTGAGCATACTGCGGTCGACGACTGAGTACCTAGCTGTTATAGGAAAATACATTTTTTTTTAAATATACAACTACATCACATACAATAATCTGATTCCGTGGTAAGTAGCTTAAGCACTTGTGTTACAGATATCAGAATCAACAGTGGCAATAAAAATAAACTTACCTAAATAAATGTTTGTATAATGCGGGGATCGAACCCCCGACATCTTGGTTAATAAGTCAACTTCTTGACCGTTACACCAAAGTGGTCGTCATATGAGTTTAAAATATGTCTTGAGGAAGTAGAAAACTATGAACATCCCAAAATTATAACACTTGGTAAGTAATCTGATAACAACACTTGAAGCGAAGATATATCGCCATAGCGACGGCGTGTTCTCTTCAAGTGTAAGAGCTTGTGGATTACAGCGAAAACTGGCGTGATTGATTTTAGTTTGGTGTCGGAGGAAAGGGGGTCAGGCTTGTCTTCCATCGTTGCGGGCGAGGCAAATGAAGATATGGTGTGATAAATAAATATTTGATACTTTAATGTAAGATGATGTGAGCTTGAGTCTGAAGTCTGAGTGAAGGTGGCCAACTTCCAGCGCATGGGTATAGGCGTTTGTCCGGTCAGTCCCTATACCTACTTTAATGCTTTCTTTAAACATTATCTGTCATTATTTGTTCAGTGCCCATTTATTATCAGTTCCGGCATTATCAAAATGGATAGACAACTCTTTATTAAACACCACAAAATAATACAAATATCCACAGAAAGATGTACAATTTCTCCAGACCAACCAACTTTAGTTATACGTATTATGTTAACGGAAAAGTGGCATACGATCACGGCCGTCATCTGAACATCAATAAGAAACTTGTTTCGTACTTGTTACATTACTCGGGTTTAGTTTATTTTATTTTATTTGGATATGACTTCACATCTTCTCCGCTTCAGTGGAAAACCAGTCTCATTCGGAGACGTGCCGCTATCAAAGTTTGAATAGTTGACGTTCCACTAATTCTACATCAGACAAAGTTGTAAAAGGAATGCAAGGCGAAGTTCAAATGCGGAAGAATGTGGAAAAGGGTAAGAGCATTTTCTTGCTAATTTAACTTTTTGCATCTTGAGGCAAGATTATTGCTAGCAACAATCTTATTTTGTGTCTACTTGTTGTTAAAATGGGTATGCTGAGGCTGCTCTAAGTGGTCAGATTAAAGTCATACATACTTAGAGACAACGCCCATGAGGCGTAATGTGAGCCACGACTTGTGACTGAATGTGGGGCAACAGCCTAACGCGGTGGCGACGGCGGGCGCGAAAAAATCTAACATACAAAACGTGCCTTTACAGTCATACTGCAGTGAAAATGGCCATACGATTTGACTCGCCTTGGCCGCTTGGCCTAGCAGTAAGTATTGTTCTACTGCTACTGAGTTTCTTTCGCAGCTTCTCGGCACCTGCCCACTTATAGCCCCGAAGCTGTAATAGGGTTTCATGCGACGTGTAAAATTGCTCCCTGTGTGTCTATTTGCAGAAATAAATGGCTTATATGACTTTTTACACTTAGCCGTAACTATTGGTTGACATGCCGTCTGTCACGAGTCACCACGAAGTCAGTATGCCACATATGTGTGCTGAGCCTTAATGCCTTCTTATAAAGTTCCACAAAACGGGTAGAGACGAGAACTTTTAACCCTAAATTAATTTGCAAGTCCTAAACTATTTCGGGTCTAACTCAGCCAAGATGTGAAAGGGTTACGCAGATTACTTGACAAGCACTTTCGATTAGCACAGCTGACCAAAACTTTTATTAAGTTGCCAACGTTGTCTTGGATTTTCACGATAAATCAATCAAAGCGGCTTACCGTAATCAATTACGTGATACCAGGCTGTGCCATGAAATTAATTGTAGACAACGACATAACAATGTTACAAATGATGTAACTCTGTTTAGCTAGACATACATCATTCCAGGCAGAGGTCACCGACATTTCGAATAACCGGCTAAGAATTGTGAGATGGTTAGTGCTATAGTTATTGGCACTATCACTAAAACTTATAAAGGATATATTAAACTTCTTTATTTCTTACAGAATTATATATTTTTCTTGTTGTAGCAAAGCTTGCTTTGTAGCACAGCATGCATGTACGTACTACACAAATTAGGAGTTATTTTTGCGTTTCAATTACTGATAATGTTTAAAATATAAAACCCTTTGTTATTCTTCTCCTCATCGAAATAATTTTGAAGTTGCAATTTTGTGTTATTATTACATCTTCTTCATTAATTCAACTTCCCAGTTTAGTCAAACAATCTTTATAGGCTTCGTTTTCTTTATAAGGAAAATATTGTGTACACAAATTAAATATAATTGCTCTCTCCAAAATGAGCGGACGTCTTTCAAATTAAATTTGACGCTGGATCAAAGAACTTCGACTTAAATGCACCCTTTGCCCTTTTTCAATCACTACAAATTGGTGTATCTTGGCTATTTTCGCCGTCTATAAATAGATGGGGTTTTATTGTTCCACATTGCGAGGCGAGGCCGGTGGCGACGGCGGGCGCGTAAATATCAGACATATAGTAAACCGCGCCTTAGTGTCACACTGTAGTGGCTAAACCTAACGCAATACGATTTCACGCGCCCGCTCGCCTGCGACCGCCCATTCAATGTGAACGGACATTTAGCTAAAAGTGATAATTCTCCCTTCTGTTTCATCGATATATAGCGATTTGCCCACGACATATAAACATCACTGCATAGTATAATGCAAGGTCACTTCCCGCGTCTGTCTCTATCTGTAGGTAGTATGTATGTATGCTTTGTTCTTTTAACTTACTCAACAGATAGTGATGCAGTTTGTTTTAAATAGATAGAGTGAGTCATGAGGAATGTTATTATGTATTAAAGTTTAGAAAAAATGCGAAAACAGCGAGCAGGACAATGTCTCCCGGATCCAATAAAATAAATTGGCATTTACGAGACTCGGACTCTCCTGTATGTGATATCCTAAAGAAATGACGTGCAATTTTTTTTATGTTTGAGTATCAATCAGCTTGTATCAAATCTTGTAATCTAAATTTCACTTCCTTCCCAGTGTCCGATTACACTGAAATGTTGTGTACATATTTAGTTTGGACGTCAACACACCATATGAGTATAAAAGCTTGTTAAAAAAAAATATGTTACTTGTTCTTGTCCGTGAAACTAATAGTAAGGGCTAGTATCTTTCTGTGTCACGCAGTAAGAACGTCTAGCGCAGAGCAGGTGTTTTTTGCAGTCGCAGGGCAATGACCCTCTTCCCCGCATACCGTTTCCCGACCATATTGAAAATGTGGCGATAAGATTCTGCGACAAAAGTTGTTCTGCGACAAAGTGAAAAAAGGTGAGAAGAGCTTCAAACTTTTTAAAAAATAGGCATGCAGTAAAACAATGATTTAAATGCGTTAAAGTTATTAAAATGATTACGATCATGAAAGATATGCTGTTTTAAGAATTAATTTGGTCGATATAAAAAAAAAACTTATGTAATCAAAACCAATCAATAAACATTAAATTAAAAATTAATTATTTAAATAAATAAATTATTATTTTATTTTTTATTTTGTCGAAGAAACTAATATTTCTTTTGAGTGTGGGAATGCACTGCCAGCTCTGAAGTATTGCTCAAACAATATGCTTCTGATTTCCAAGAAAGTGAAATAAGCCACTTCAGGAGAAACTGCAGCCAAGAAAAAAGAGAGTAATTTATTTTTTTCAAAAAGTCTTTCGTGAAACACGTCAACAGTAAATTAAAACTGTACTTTAGTAATTTACTATAGATTTTCCTCAAACATAAGGCAATGAACTTCACACTCTTATTGTAGTAGTGCTCGTTTTAAGATCCCCCTTTATTGAAAAGGTTCTAAGGGATTTACGTTCGGAGCGCCGAAAAACGCCTCTGACTGCGTGCGCTGAATACGTTATTTGTTGCTTTTGTACTAAATATAGCTGGAAATTGCCATAAAATACTGGGATGTTTGTTCGTACACTTTTTCCGGTGCGTCCGCTTACGTACTTTGGAAACAGGATTGTGAATAAATGATATAATGGCAGGATAACTTTAGTTCGTATTTATTGGCACATAAATGTGAGGGATGTTCAAAAATGATACGAGTTTGCCGACTTTATTGACAATGTTTCATACTTATTTTTGAAATCATATTACAGAGATGTTGTACTGTTATTGTGGAATGTAAAATCTACTATTTGCTTTTCAACATTATGTCTCCTCAAGAGGTTGCAATTCCTTCGTACAGATCATCACTACATAAGTAAAGCAAAGTCGCTTTCGCGTCTGTCCTTATGTCCGCTTATATTTTTGAAACTTCTCAATGGATTTTAATGCAGTTTTTTTTATAGATAGATTCAAGAATAATGTATAATTAATAACACAGCGAGCAGGACAATGTCTGCCGGGTTTGCTAGTTTTGTTAATACAGCACTATTTTTTTCTGTCGATAGCGAGAACCTATATTTATCAGATAAAATTACAAACTTATAATTATCAGATAATTATGAACTTATAATCATCAGATAAAATATCAAGAAAATCACTTTTTTAATAGGATGAGATAGATGCCCCACTTTTCGAAATCGCTCTATAAGTTCAATAATAAAAAGCAAAACAATTTATTTATGAAACAATTTTTTTTCTTGGGAGTTTTGTCTACAATTTTATGAAAGTAAAGAACGTTGTTTTCGATATATACAAAGTATTAGAGACTTCTAAATTTTGTGATATCCATCCTGCCCATGCATGGAAAGATGCCCAACCCATATGAATTGCGTTTAGGATAGATGACTGACCGAAAAAATGGGCATTTATCCTCCAAAATCTTTGAATTCATTTTGGCATTGCATGTTGTCGCTACGAGACATACAACTGAGTCAATTAAGATAGAGTTAGAGATTTTTTTGATAGATATAAAAAAAAGTAATCGAATTAATCTACGAAACTAATGTAATAGGCATGATGACACCTATCGTAAATATTTTCAAGACCATGGTGTTTTAAAAACATAACCTCTATGTAGCTAGTTAAACCAAATTATTTCCAAAAAGCTGTAGAAACCATTTTTTATTTACATAGAATTCAATAAATACTCAGTCGAAAGACTTCGATGTCTAATACTGAATTATGAAGTCAAATTGTAGTATTCTTATACAAAATCTATGGACACAGATGATAAAGAGTATGTCAACGATTGATGGTGTCATCTAACCTATTAAAATCGGGTCATCTATAACACTGGAGCATCTATCTCGGCTGTACCCACAACAGTTTTTTACGCCACCTGAGTATAGCGAGCTCCCATTGGAAAAGGACAAAATACGTTTAAACTTGATTCGGGACCATTATCGTGAAGAAACTATTGTTAGTAGTTTGCTGCACAACGAACAGACGAGCTGTGTCTGAAAAAGCAATTTAAACTATTCCCTGGTTAAGTTTTGGTCTAAGTTAAAGACTTGTTTGCAACACTGAAAAGTTCAAATTGATTTACAATCTGTTTTGCTTAGAAATAAGTCACATGTCACAGACGATCGGTGTTACTAAAAGAATAAGATTTTTTGTGTGTTTAACGATATTGAAGGACGTGAAGATATTTATTGCATACGGTTTTTTTTTAAATATGTCATTAATTCTTTTTGGTTTTTGTAGTTCTTTTTTTTCTAGCTTTTATAAATGAATTTTTATTTTTGAACTATCACTGAAATCTTTAGTATAGCTACTATCAATCCATCAATTAATCAAAAATTTATACGTGTCGTGTTTTTAATGTCGCATGTTTTTTTGGCGTTCCCATTATTTTGTTTTTTACAGTGTATATACATGGAGCATCATTTTAATCATAGTTGAATTAATGAACAATGTATAATTGTTAAAGCCATTTGAACTAGTAGAATTCACGACATTCTCACGGGAGTTACTCGTAGGAGATACTTACGGAGGATTCCCACGGGAAATGATTCTACTGGTCTCTCTCTCTCTCTTTTGTTTGATGTCGGTCCCATGTCTGACGCACGTGGTCAACATCAGGGTTGCATCTGGAGCGGATGATCTGCCTCCACCTGTTACGGTCTAGCGCGTCTCTAACGATTCTGCTGGTACATCACTTGTAACTTAAGCCCCAATGTTAGCACAGGAATACAGTGTGACACAAAGAAGGTGAACTCAGAGTTCGCCTTATAAATCCCGCTTGGGAGTAAATAACTTTGTGCTGTTCGATTTCGCACGGTGATTACAACAATTTGAACTTAACTGTTTAGGGTCCACTTGTTAAAAGTTCGGATTGTCGCCATTTTGAAGATGTCCAAGATTTTTTTTTTAAAGGAAGATATTTTGGTACTTTATTACTTGGAGACTCAATGCGACCGTCGAACTAGGAGATCAAAAACAAATACAAACATATTTTGACAAAGGAAGAAGTTTAATAAAATCTGTTTTGTGCTTCTAAAAGGTATCTCTTTAAAATTCTTAATCCTCTTGGACCAAGAGATTGATATCCGCGACGTTGCCTCCAAATTTTTATCGCTTCATTATCGTGGCTCAAAAAAAACCCAAGCGAGCCAGGAAATTAGCAAGTGAGCTTCAATGGCTGGACAAGTAAAAAAGATGTTTTGCTTATGTTTTGCTTAATTTTAAGGATAGACCGCCTATCTCAAAATTGGCGGCTCATTTCCGCTTATCACGGTGTTTTTGCTCAATGAAACCACGGGAATGATGATATTATTATATCGCGAATCATCTTTTGGCAAATTAGGCTTTTTACGTAACGAACGCAGACTCTGAGTGGCATAAATAGAATACTAAGTAATAATATAATATAATAATATATTACAACATCACATACATTGATCTGACTCCGTGGTAAGTACTCTAAGCACTTGTGTTACAGATATCAGATATAGATAGATATCAGAATCAACAGTGGTATTACCAATAAACTTAAATAAATACATATAACACCCAAACTAGTACAAACAAACATATTCATGCACACAAATGTTTGTACAGTGCGGGGATCGAACCCACGAACTCTTGGTGTAATAGTCAACTTCTTAACGATTTACACCAGCGGTCGTCAGTAATTAACTAATACTAAATACTATTTCTTTTTCTTTAACATAAAGTTCCTGGCCTCATTCGTTTTTGAATCAATAGAAATAATTGATTTACTGAGTGTTTTTGAGAAAAGTTACTTTAGTTAGCGAAAATAATTAAATCTGTAGTCTTCTATATACAGGGTGTAAAAAAAACCTTAACGAAGCCGTCAACCACGCGTTCAGTACATCAAACCAAATCGTATAAAAAATAAATTTTGGCTGGGAAACAACTTTTATATTTTGACATCAAAAAAAATACTAACCCGCAATGTACAGCGCGCACGCGAAAACGTCACCGCGGGGCGTGTTGCTTTACGCCGCCGCGACGCGGTTCGGTTCGAGTGTGCGCTGTTCATTGCGGAGTGTGCCATTTAGGGGCTTTTTATGAAAGAACTGGTGAAAGTTTGTATCATGTTTCTTTGGAAAAAAGTTCAGTTATAACGGACAAAAGTCATTTCTGTAAAAATCATCAATTTTTTTTTTCAAACTTTAACCATCAATATCTCAGTAACCGTTAACTTCCCAGGTATGGTGTGAAGGAAAAAAATGATCGTAACAATTGGTAGAATATGTGGTATTCGGCTTCGTTAAGGTTTTTTTTACACCCTGTATATAAAAATGAAACCCGTTTTCCTTGGTCACGGCATCACGCGTGAATGGCTGGACCGATTTCACTAATTCTTTTTTTGTTGTATTTGTTATTATAAGGAGAAGGTTCTTACGGAAAAAAATATTAAGAAAATCTCTCAGAAATATTGAAAAATATACATTTAATTTTGCACATTTTAAAAAACGCGCGTAACTAATGTCAATGTCATTCGATGACATTGTTCAATCATTGCAACGCTAAGGCAGTACGAAGTTCGCCGGGTCAGCTAGTTTTAATTAAATATACTCCCGACATTGGCCAAGAAAACAGCTAGTAAGCTTTAACGGCTGGACGGATTTTGATCAGCCATAGCTTAAAACCACCGTGATAAGTTTATGTTTCGTATAAAAAACTCCCTAAAATCGTTTCATCCGTGCGGAAGCTACGATGCCACATACAGACACACACAAAATACATACATAACACACAAGCCACACACAAACACATAACACACAGTCAGAATACAAACTTATGAAATTCCTCTTTTTCGTCGGGTGTGATGAGTGAAAAGAACTGCACAAATAGGCTTTCAGTTTTATTGCTTCTTTAGGGTGTTCATTGGTTAGCTCATTTGCGCTAAAAAGTTAGTCAAGATTCAACACAACAGTCACAAGTGCAGCTTTGTACGTCTCGAATCCGTCTGCGTTGAAAATTAAACTGTCTATAGGCAAAAGTTAACCGAATGGAAATGAGGTAATTTGTGTACGTGTACTATCACTTCTTCTGAACTAAATGCTTCCAATACGCACTCTTTGTTATAAGCGGTGTCGGTATCGCACACAAACAGATAAAAAGCGAAAAATAAAAAGTAACGTATAAAATAAAGTCGAACATAGGAAGGAAACAGTGGAAATGTGGATGTTTTGCTATTCGGTAATCCATATATCGATGTTATAGATTATAGCTAAATACCTATAGCTAAGCTTATAGATTTCACACCAACCAAATATATTAACATTTTGGTTTGGTGGTCCGCGCAACAGACTACAAAACTGACTGTTGCGGGTTCAAATCCTGCAAGGGGCAATTTTTTGTGTGATTAGAGTCATGCATAATAACCATGGCTTGAGTCATTGGTGTTTAAAACTGGATTTAAACATATTGACTCCTCATGACGGATGGATGATGTTGAGGAATTATTGAAACACCGACTTCACTTTAAAGTTTATTTGGTTCACAAACACAATAACACTGTTTTGATACACTATGAGTCTAGATGGATAGCTTGAAATTATTTTAAAAGTAATTAATGTGAGAGCGATATGACGCTTGGTTCGAAACCGAGACAGAAGAGAGCTAGAGCGAAAAGGATATACATTAAGTTAGGTAATACTAAACAGATGACACATACGGACGGATACATGACGGATAGACTTAGACTATCCGTCATCCTAGTCACCATAGCACAGGTTATGCAACGTTTGCTTCTAGGTAATTTTCGTGTTCTTAGATTGTGTATTTTGACGACCGTTTGGTGCAGTGGTCTACATGTCGGACTTTAAAACCAAGGGTCGCGGGTTCGATCCCCGCACAGTACAAGCATATGTGTGCATGAACATCTGTATTTGTACTGGTCTGGGTGTTTTCTATGTATAATATGTATTTATTTACAAAAAAAAGTATTTAAGTATGTTTATCCGTTGTCTAGTACCCATAACACAAGCCTCGTAGCTTAATTTGGGACTAGAGAATTGGTGTGATTGTTGTGAAATATTTATTTATTTTATTTATTTTTGAAAATTATAAAAGTAGATATAGATAGAATAGATAACATGTGGAAAACAAAAGACAAAGCTCAACACATTTAGAAACAGGGATTTTTGTTATTAAATAAGAGAATCGTTACATAAATCGTGACAAACTGACGGCGTTCAGGCTATTGTTAGGAAAAAAAACTATGAGGATACTGAGGCAATACTACACATTCTTATCTGACCAAAATTAGTTTTTACTGTCTTGTGTTTTTTATAAGTATTTATTTAGTAAAATAGTGACTAAGACTAAATACTGTAATGGTAGTACACTTGTTGATCAAAGGCACACATACACACGCTACATACGAACATACAGTCACACATCCACTCACAACACACACACACACACGTTCACACACACTAACACATACACACATATACACACGCACGCACATCAACATCATTATGTTACTGGTATTACCAACGCATAATATTGTAAACTTACTATACTTTTATTAAAAGGGAAGTCAGGTCTTCACGTCACGGGGTATTCTAGTGTGGAGACCACCGACACTGTTTAGTTCATGTGCTTATTTTAAGTTCGAATAAGTTATCTATAACAGTGTATCAATGTGTATATTTAATAAGTTTTTTGAACTGAAATAAAATTATTTATTCTTTAAAAGTAGCGTCACTGGTGAGGCGGGTGCGGGAGAGTGGCAACTGCATCCTGAGGATGGTGGCAGATGAACCGCATGCGCCTATATTGAGACACTTCATGCGAACGACGAACAAATCGAATCTAGGTCGCAGGGAATGCCTCTTAGGTTCGTTAGGTTGTCAACCGCAAATGTTTGTAATTACTAACATAGTTCTAAGCTTCCTTTGTAACTAACCTATGGATCGTGTTGTCCGAAATAAATAATATGAATTTGAATAAATGTAAGGAATGAAAAGTAAACTGAATTTCATAAAATTCGGCTCAATACTCACAACACTAGAAGGGTCGATTTGATAAGTACAAGTGTGGGGCGAATCGTCGGTGCAGCATGCTTACGGCCGTAATAAGATTTGTCCGATTTGTTTCTGCGCATAGCTTTTTCATATCTGATTCTACGATCGTGTTGTCAGATTCGAGAATACTTTTACCTGTGACGGCTTATTCCTTTTGGGGAAGGAGGAAAACAGAAAAATGTATAACAGTAAAAGGAAAATTACGTCAGTGAAGACATGCACTACACAAAAACGTGAAAAGAGGTGTTAAATAACATTATAATTTGAGCTAAACAGGATAAAAGCAACCAAATAAATCTAGGTGAGGGATAGTACATAACTTAAAATAAAACAGAAACAAATTAAAAACAAATCAACTTGATTTCGTCATTTCAGTAAAATCATCATTTCAGAAGAGTTCAAACAAATTACGTCTTTAAGAAAAACAAATGAGAAACCAAAACCCCAGAGGAGTAAAAAAATAGTAGGAAACTGACAAACTTAAGGCATATAAAGTTAACACATAACAATCACTGGCTAATATGATTTCATAAATAGTTTTACATATCATTTCGCCAATTTCATCATCGACTACGATGTAACTTAGTCTAGGAACCTAAGTCATTTATTTTTTATTTTACAAGAAACACTTACGTGCCAATTTTTTTTTCTTACAACACTCTTTTCCTGAACAAACTCTTCACAATTTCGTGTGTCGAATTGACCAGTGTCCTTTTATTTTCACAGCACCCCACCCGAGTTCTTACAAGTCCGGAATGTTTTCACCCAGTTCCTGAATGTGGCGGGGACTCTAGCAGAGTTCAGACAGTGGATGGCGACAGTGACACCGACGTGTATGAATAAAACTTAATCCATGAGTCGACTCACAAGCTAAATAGAGACGCATAATGTGTGTAGCAATAGAAAAAAATGTTACATATACCTACCTACAATAAGCACTTAGCCCGTATCCGGATGTTGAAAAGGCTGGGTGCTTATCCACTGGCGTGGAGCAAGCCTGCGGGGCGGATAAACGGAGTAATATAAACCAATAGGATTGTCCACTGTAGAGTTCCTTAAGCGATGTCGATGCTTAGCAGTGGGCGTCTAATGGCTAATATTATGATAGAATCTCTAGTTAAAGCTCGCATCGGTGTAACAAGCAGCCAAGTTGAGGATAACCCCGCTTCCGTACCCCGCCCCCATCCTCGGAACTTTAATATAGTTTCGTCTGTTGATGAATTCCTCGAGAATTGTACTTTCCTCCGATATTTTTTATAAGAGTTTCGGAAGCAGGTGCCGACACACGCCAAATCATCGCTTGTACCGTTTGAGTTACAAAGTTTGGGGTGCTCCCGCCGAGGGTGTTAGAGGAAAATGAAGCGATAATGATAAAATGTTCTAATAATAAAATTTGACGGGCCGTTTTCCGATAGCTGGTAGAGTGTAAGGTCTTAGTGTTGAGTAGCTTTTGTTTAACAAATACCTACGATTTAAAAAAAGACATGTGGCACTCAAGGGCCTGCCACGGTGAAGCTATTGCAAGACTACACGCATACGCCTAGTTGCACGCACACAAGCACAGTGCCGAAATCTGCCGAACTGGAACGACGTTGGACGAAGTGTTAGGTTTTTTCATTGTGGATTTCTTGATTTGGTTGCCGCGCTCAAAGCCCGCGATAGAAGCTATGCAATAGCTTAAAAACTTCTATCCATATTTAAATCAAATAGCATATCTTTCTATGATAAAATAATAATAATTTTGTGTATTATAGTCAAAATATTCTTCCGTTTTGTCATAGGATAAGATAACACATAATTTGCAATGATGCCAAAACCCAAACGATAAATTCAAGACGACACAAGTGAAAAGCAAACCCAGACAGACATTTACACAAAAAAAACCTATAATTCACCGCACGCCACTTAGAATTTCACAACTTCTACTCGTAAGATAAGCGAAAACTTGGCTCCTTTTTATATTTATCCTGTTGGCGAACGCTCAATTATCTTTCTCATTCCCAACAATTTACGAAGAGGGCATTTTATTAAACAAAAATTGAGAAAGAAAAACATAGACAACTTTTGCGCCCTGATACGTTTATCTTGTCAAAAATATAATAAGATCTGATACAGTAGGTCCACACCTGCAATTATATTTTTTAATTTTTCCAAGTGTTTTATTTTTTGAGACCCAGAAGCGTGACAAGCCAAGTAAAACGTTCAGCTAAACATTTAAGGTAGATAAACTACATTGGAAAAGGTTTTTAAATAGGCAATGAATGGACCAGATTACTTTTTCAGGAGAAGTGGCTGAAATGAGTTGATGTGTGGCTTATGTTTAGTTACTAAGACACTTTAAACTTAGATTTGCAAGTAAATATCTATCTTACCGACATTGCATAAGTTTATTTAAAATAACAAACTAGAAGACATCTTAAAATCACATCGAAAAGTTTTGCTGGTGGATTACTAGAACCACAAAAATTAGGTTTGGTGAAGACTCTACAAGATTTATTGACGGATCCCTATCAATTTGGGCATGAATGTCATATCATTTGTATTAAACCCTAATCATGATTTTTATGTTAAAAGAATCATTAGATCAATAACTTTTTAGTTCAATAGATAATTTGAGAAAAATAAAAAAAGTAAACGCACATTGCCCTGTTTCAGTTGTTCATTTAGTTTGGGTGTTGCCTTGATGTTTGGGGTGAGAAATTAAACATTGTTTTCAGTTTGCCGTCAATTGTTAATTAGATGACGAACCCTTTTGATGCAGGCGTGATGTGAATTTCGTGATGAACCTGACTTGCATAGCAGGCGTGTTTTGAAAATTTGCGACCTGATGAGCTTTGTTCGACAGCCTGTTGTTTAGATTGTTGTTGTTAACACTTGTTATTGTTTTTTTTTTAAACTATCTGAGAATTTTCAAACTCATAGGTCTAAAGAGCATTCTTTTTTAAGATACGAGCCATTCATTCTCGACTATCTTTTGAATAGATTAGGTTTAGGTTAAAAGACATTAATTGTCACAAATACATAAACATTGACGTCAAACGAGAATTAAGATATTTCACTATTGCACATCCGTTACTCATCAAATTTGAAAATATCGGAGTAAATACTGATGATTCAGGGTGCATGATTCGAAACACTTTTATTAAGAAAGAACAAAATAAAAAATAAACTCAAAAAGCTACTGTGCTATGGCACTGTATTCCTAATAGTTCCACACAATTCATTATCATAACCCAATTCGAATGTTTTTTTATTACTTTCCAACGTGTCTACCATAAAAATATTATAATTACAGGAATGAAATGTGCATAATCTAATTCGCATCGCATGCAGTTTTTGCCGACCCGCCAATGAGGAAAAGCTTTTAGGGTTCCCTGGTAAATTAATGATTAAAATTAAATCACCCCAGAGTTTCGGAGGTGCTTACGGTGCCCGCTCTAGTGCTTAGAAACCCAAACAAAGGTTGTATATGTATGTAAAGGCTGTATATGTATGTATATTATTCTCGTATTAGATACATTTCTGTAAGGCAAGGCACATAACATGCAAATTAATTAGGTTTTTGGTGTTACAACGTTAAGATTCGTTCTAAAATAATGTAATAGGTTATATAAAAAGTTAAATTAATACGACGAATTGATCGTTTACAAAATCAGTCGTAAGTATATTACCTACTATTTGGAGGTTATGTTGCTGGTTTCGTACCATGTAGGTAGTTAAAGTGTTTGAATGAACAACTATTTTCTGAGTTGTATTTAAGCTTTTCTATCACATTCTATCGGAAACACATTGAGTTACGAGTAATCATAAAATCTTTGTTTACTGTTTCATACATACTATAATAGGTTCTTCGCAGTTTAAGCAACTTTGCTATCAATATCGTGTGTTTTTTCTGAATAAAAATTGTTAATGACACCTTATTAATCCAGGAAATCCAGCGGTCGATGTCGAAATTATCCTTTAAAAAGTCACTGCAGTCCCACTACAGGAATGAACTGTCTCTCCTGTCTCAGTGACACTGTGTTCTTACCATGTGTACCATCCTTATTATGTATACGTATCAATGTATGTCTATGATTTTTTATGTATTTTTATTTCATTTTATGTAAGTAATTAGTATGTATGTTTATAATTTTATTTTGTACTTAAATAACTTCAGTTAAATTGTTTGTTTTTACTTTATGTGCACCGCCTGAATTTTGTCTGCTTGGCCCTATGGTTGACTGGTAGAGAATGCCTTCGGCATTAAGTCCACCATTGTACACATGTTTGTGCAGAACTTAAATAAATA
The DNA here is from genome assembly GCA_963921415.1 of Pyrausta despicata. Taxonomy (NCBI): domain Eukaryota; kingdom Metazoa; phylum Arthropoda; class Insecta; order Lepidoptera; family Crambidae; genus Pyrausta; species Pyrausta despicata. Next base: position 11,739,179 of record OY992861.1, on the reverse strand, counting down.
AATAAAAAAAAATTATTTGTTTGTCCGCCCGCATCGCTTTATTAAATTAAGTTTTATTAAAGAACTAGCGGACCCCACAGACGTTGATCTGTCCTTTGTTTTTTGTTTTAATTTTTCTTCGTTTGAATCATCTCTGTACTTTAAGGAATATCATTAAAAAAGTTTGGCTAAATTGGTCCAGCCGTTCTTGAGTTGACACATTTTGCGACTTATTTTTATACTATAACTAGCTGACCCGGCAAACGTTGTTTTGCTATATAAATTATTCTCGGCAAACCTTATCACAATAGGATATCAATTATGGATGTTGGCCGATTCTCAGACCTACTCAATATGCTCTCAAAACTTCATAAGAATCAGTCAAGCCGTTTCGGAGGAGTACGGGAACGAACATTGTGACACGAGAAAATTATATATATTTATTACGAGAATTGTATATATATAGAGATAGAGATTTCACCGTGTGCAAAACTTTACGGAATCGCGAACACGCCGCAGCTCACGCCTGCACCGATCCTTTGTTTTTTTCCCCAATGCCATTGCAAAAGTTGTACGTTGTTCGCAGAAAGATTGCATCCACTGAAATGTTTATAAAGGGTAGCGGGAAAAAAGTGCTTTTACCGCCCACCCGATATTTTTAGGGCTATCAAAATTTTACGAAGACCGAAAAGTTTTTCGACGAAGCCGAGTGCAGTACAAATATTGGCGGAATTTTATTGATAGAATAGAATTAGGTAGTAGTGAAAATTCGGGCTTCGCATTCAATATGGAAAGTCAATAGTGCGAATAGGCTTGTTTCCACTATGAAAGAAATATTTAAAAACTGTTTTCTCTAAAATAGTTTGAAATTCAAGACCCCCACCCTTTTCATTAATCTTTTTCGGCACTTCATAATGTTTGATTTTTAATCGATAAATAGTCACACAGTCGGCATTGCAAGCGATGCCATTAAAGTATGTTATTTCCATAGCAGCTCTATGGAGAAAAGCTTTTTGACAGTTGATAAAAAGTAATTTATCGTTCAAGAGACTCATTCGCATCCACTTTCTCACTTTATCGCAACCGTCATCATAGATCTTTCTTTGACATTTCGTCTAATTTATATTTTTATAATTTTATATTAAATCTCATGTGTCATATTATTAGTATTATTATTTTTGTGTTTTCTCTTTTTTTTATTTTGTCGCACCGCCCACTAATCATTTCTGCTTAGCCCAAAGGTATGACTGGTAGAGAATGCCCTACGGCGTTAAGTCCACCTTTGGTATAAAGTTTTGTTGTGCAATAAAGCTTAAATAAATAAAATAAATAAATGTACGTTAACGATTGGTGGTGTCACCTACCCTTTTGCCGCAACGGTGAATGAGAAGGTACCTAATTCATGTATTGATGCTGTGTGATCATAATCATCATAATCTCCTTGAAGATGTTCAGTGCTGACCAAAGTTATCCCCTATAAAATTACAGGAACCATAATGTAGGAATCTGTAGGCAGAACATTATTACATTCTGCGTAGATTGCTCAATTTATTTTCGATCACCACCAACCATTCGTTAATACTGTAGTGAGTGCAAACTATTCGCCCGATCCGTGTTGTGTTTTCAAAACAAAACAGCTGGAAGTTAGTTGCCGTCTACTAAAAATCGCGAGTTTAATGGACCGTTTTACAGCAAACTGTTGGGAGCGGCGAACAGAAAAAAAAGTCGGAAATACGAGTGCAAACCGATAGAAATGTAACATGGTTACAAGCAGAGGCCCAACCATCTAAGCCTAGTCCATAGTTTTGGCTGTAGCCATCCCTGTCACGCTTACAAGTTGAATGATGGCAGCTAAATTAAAGAAACATTATAAAAAAATATTTATGTGGTGCTTGTGGCGCAGTGGTTGCAGCGCTTTGGTAGTGATACCAAAAGTTAAGCAACCTACGGCGCGGTCATGTTGGGGATGGGTGACCATTCTGACCATACAAAAGTCGGCTATTTACAAGCATCTCCATGCTTCGGAAGGCACGATAAGCTGTGGGTCCCGGTTAATATCGATAGATATTATTCATTAAGCCTGGTCGGAGGCCCTCGGGCGGCTTAATAACATCTGACAGTAAGGTTGGTCACTTACCTTACACACACCCCTCCACCAATTCGCAATGAGCCCGCGTGGTGGAGTACGGCTCGCACCACCTCATAGTTGAGGTGAGGCCTATGCCCAGCAGTGGGAAGTATATAGGCTGATGATGATGATATAAAAAATCACATACATTGATCTGACTTCGTGGTAAGGTGCTTAAGCACTCGTGTAACAGATGTCAGAATAAACAGTGGTATTACAAATAAACTTAAATAAATATATATAACACCCAGACCAGTACGAGCAGACGTGTTCATGCACACAAATGTTTGAATAGTGCGCGGATCGAACCCCCGACTTCTTGGTTGATAAGTCAACTTCTTGACCGTTACACCAAAGTGGTCGTCAAAATGGTTGGCTAGTTCCAAAACTACGGACGAAATTTACGTAGTAGCTACAGCCTCTGGTCAAAAACAAGCTTTACTCTCTACGTGAATGTCTAGCTAATGAAGATCAAAATATGTAGGTAAGTAATTTATTGTGTTACTTATTGCATGCAACATTGCGAACTAACTTAACGGCTTATTTTATTTCTACTGCTTTGGAAATTTTATCGCTGGTGACTAATATTATAATTGCAATTAAAATAAATCTATTAATCTTATCTATCTACTTTAGTTAATAGAGGATATTGTGTAGAACTGCTCAATCCGAAACCACATAGATGATTATTTAATTTCGTTAATCTTGAAAATTATAAAACTTCAGTTACCAACATAAAAAACTCTACAGAGATTCCATTTCGATACCAGAATATGAATTAAGGTAAGGGACAATTTGGCCAAAATGAGTTATATATACCGTTGGATTCGGAATTTTGCGCTTTATCAACTGGCGTACTTAGAATTTCAATATCGAGCAAAAAATGTCCCTTACAGTACATATTTTTTGATAGTCTAGACTGATACTTCACTAAAAAAATGCTTTAAGGGGCTTGAAATTGTTACCCCTTACGAACAAATAGAGTAACTTACCTTATAAAAATTTGTCGAACTTTACCTTATACTCATTTTTATAAATTCATAAATCATGACCATTACGCCTTTTTGCAAAATGGAGTTTTTATATTGCAAGTCCCTTACATTAAAATGTCTTACAAAAACATTCACAGAATGGACTTACGCTAATATGTTTAAAGTTTATTATCGTCTCTTGTGTCCTTTACATTACGCTGGCGTCTGCAAATTTGGTGATTACATTGTTTGACCATAATAAAACGTATTGCTGATATCTTGAATGACCTAAAGACTAAGGAAACTGCAGAAGTCTTCAAAAATTACAAATTAGTTAACGGTCGGGTTTATAGAATACTTATGGACTCTAGCGTACGTTGGTTAGTTCCTCGTGGTGCTCGTGGTGTTCAGCAAACCGCTGAGATCAATACATATCTAGAGTATCAGAGGGAAGGAACTGTAGTTAACGAGACAGTTGTCTCCCGCACTTCAGTCCGTCGGTTGGTTTACAACGTAATTGCATCCACCACTGACGACATCGTTCCTGCTGCCGTTAAGGTCCATATAAAGATGTTAACAGCACTCTCGGAAATGACAACCTACTCATTAATCCAGCAAGTGATCAGCCGGGGCGGTTGTGTCATAACACTGGAGCCCCTTCCCAAACAACTAAACGACTACGTTCAGGAGAGACAAGAAGTATTGGACAAGTTAAAAGCCGAAAAGTACCCGTCCGACCATATTCATTATCTTCACCTCATAATGCCTCATATCCAAGCCTTTACGGCTTCTAAGTATGCTGATCTTGTGGTTACAGCACAGGTTATGGAGGAGGTGGAGACACACAAAGACTCTACCTTAGAGCAATACAAAGCCAAAATATCAACTGCTACAATCAACAAAAGACAACTGAAGCAATTCCTCCTCACCCAGTCGCAGCAAGTCGGTCTTAAAATCGACGAGTCGTCATGGCAGACCCTCCAAACCCTAGTCGAGGACAGAGCCACTGACCTCTACGAAGAAGCAAAGAGGATCCTGAACCTCATCAGCACCCAGAGGGGGATCGCCTTACGCTTTCTCATCCCTATTAGTATAGAAAAACCCGAATTGGACTGTAATCAAAACAAACGACAAAAGACATTGTTTTTAACTACTTTCTCAAATTAGCATTTCAATCAGAAGTTGAGAAAAACACTAGTAAGAGAACCCAGTAGAGATGTCAAAAAAGAAGGAAAAGGCCACCAAACTTGCTTCTCTTGCCCGGAACGTGATTCGAGATTTAGAAGAGCAGATATTAAGAACTGCCCCCTTGGAGGATCCCATACATGCAGTTTTTGAGCAGATTTCGTGGAGATAATCCTGGCAGACGAAGAGTTCATTCTTAAACTCCCCCCCTCAAGAAGACATGCAGAAAAGAGCCATTGCAGAATACGTAGATTCAAAGGTTGAAAAGCAGAGAGAGAAACTTCGAGTAGAGAGACGGCAAAAAAGTTTTGACGTCTACCGAGATCTCCAGGCTGATAACATAGCTTCCGATTCCAGCAGCAGGACCGCATCTCACGACTCAATGGAAGAGGGGTACATGGAGTCTGAAGCAGCAATCGTCAATGTAGGAACTGACTCCTTGATTACGGGGTTATTTTCTTTCTTACTTTTTGTTTTAACTCTAGAAATTAGAGATTATTATTCATTATTCTTTGGAAAATACGAAAGTTGATTATGATAATATTTGTTTTTATTGTTTTTTTTGTTGATTATGGCATAATTTTAAAAACAAATTTGTAATTTATGGCACTTTTGAAAAATAAACACATCACCCTGTCTACAGAAAACACTTCTTTTGAAATTAAGCTTTATTAAATAACCCAATATAAGCTGTATTGCTATACATTTAAGGTCCCGAAGTGCAATCTTTATGTTATACATTTGTACTTACATAGATTTTTTTAGTAGAAGTTATTTACCTTATTTTATTATGCAAGTTCTCGTATCTTTGTGTTACTTACATTATTTTGTCTTTGCCTTGAACTCAAATTGGACTAACGTAATGGATAAGTGATTCACATTTTTTAAGGTAAGGGACAGGCTATTTTCTAAACTATAAGATTTTATTGTATTTAGCTTTTATAGCATAAAAGAACATTAAATTCTAAGAAACTTTGCCATAGACTTCATCTAAATCGGCCTGTAAACAAAAAAGTTATACACAGATTACAAAAAGCAAAAACGTTTTTTCGCTCTCCTGTAAAGTCATGTTTTGTCCCTTACCTTAATTCATACTTCTGGTATCGATTTCATCTCATTTTTTGGCAAAAGCTACCCTTTTACGACCCGCTGTTCATAATTTTTTAACAACGAAGCACCCGAAAGTTATAGATCTATATACTGTGCAGACCACCCGTAAATATTTTCCGTGTTGTTTATCTACAAAAACAAACAAAAGTTTTTCGTACCAACACTCTCTTTTACAGATCGTGATTCGAATATGCGCGGTAGACTCCGCGCTAATGATCCTATTGCATATTTTCATTTCAGAATAACTTATCAACTTCTACGAAGAGTCATGTTTCGAAATTACTGAGGACGCCTTTCATTGGATGGATTTCTTTGCATCTGACACGTATAAGTTTTTTTATAAATTATAATATTGGTACTTTAATAATAAAGTACCAATATTATAATTTATAAAAAAAACTTATACGTGAAACTTATACGTGAAACCTACTTGAAATATAAATTTCAAGTAGGTTTTTACGCAACAGTTTAATTAGTTGATTTATAAATAGCATAATAAAGATGGATTTTTCCTCCTTCCTGTTTTATCTCAAGAGAGCATTTAATCGGGATAAAAAGTATCCTATCACTCAAGACAGCTCATACCCTGTCCGTTTACCAAATTTCATCAAAATCCGTTTAATAGTTGTAGCGTGATTGACGGACAAACATCCAAACAAAGAAACTTTCGCATTTATAATATTGGTGTGATGTGATTTCTTTTCATCTCTTATTTTGTTCTCTTCTCAAAGCACAACTAACCCACACCGAAGAATATAGGCATAATTGGGAGATTTTCTTGGTTGCTTATTGGTCGAACGTATTTTTGATACCGAATTACAGCACAGCCGTTGTTTCCTTTTACAAAAAGCAAAGAATCAAAATACAATTTTTCTATTTATCTACAGTTTATTTTTTGACTCTTAGTCCAAAATGTAAACATAATCTTCACGAACATTTAAAGTAACGAGAAGTACGATTATGTAATTCATAGTAAGTCATTAGAACACCATCACCAGAAACTGCTCCACAATATCAAAACTATTATTTTATTGTATGTATATTAGTCTGTAAGGTATTTTTTTTGTATTTTTTTAATCCGAAAATAAATTAATTATTTTTATTTGTAGTATCCTCTAGGGTATTACAGCACAAGGCTGGTCCTGATAGGCGTATGTGGGGATATGGATCCAACACAAAGAGGCCCCTTAGTGATACATTGATGTGTAGGGATATATACACCTAGCGGATTCTATCTCTGTCTGCACTATTCACTACAACCAAAGACAGCACCCGCTATGTGCAAGCACTATTGCAGAGAAGATGGAAGCTATAATGGGTATTTGGAGGGGAAACGTCTGTTTGGCTGCTTGGATATTGATAAGAACACGGAACGCCTGCCATATGAAATGTCTCATCTTGATAATTACGGCAGACGGCGTCTCGCCGCACGCTTAATTTGGCCGCCTATCAAAAGCTACCGGATAGAAGCCAGGCAGCAACATTGGTGTGAGCGGCTAAATATTGTCGAGAGGTGAGTCTGCGAGGTGAAAGTGGTGCGCTAGAGTGCAAAGCCAGCGCTAAGTGCACCGGCCAGCAGTCCCCAGGCGTTAATACTTCCAACCTGGAGCAGAGGTTGCGCTATTGCGGTGTCCACCCTTGGCCGGCCACTTAAGGCAAGCACAAGAGGCGAGGGCCAAATAAAATAAGCCGGGCCCTCAGGAGTCGGGGTTCGAGGTGTCGCCACTCACCTACAGCACGCCACATGCTGCCACTGCGTATTACTATAAAAACAATAAGAATGTGTGCTTAAAAATTAAAATAAAGCCGCCATGTTTGTTTACATTTTTGACTTAGTGCTAAAAAAAAGACTATCTATCTATTACGTTAGTGGTCTGCATCCACGACACTCATTTTATCCCGCGCTTTGTTTATGAATCAAAACATTGCCATAATTAAATTTATTGCGCGGACAGAAATGTCTGCTAGATATTTATCGCCTTCATTTCCGATTTGGAATCTCTTTTTGTTTTTCATTGCTCTGTCATGAATAATCGTGATCTGTGTTTTTTGGTGTGAAGCAATAAAGACTTACTTTATCAAAAGGAGGTATTAATAGCATAGATAAAGTTATCGCTTAAGATAAAACAAAGTTAGACTCACCTAGCTTAGCTGGCATGTTTATGCATACAAGCAAGCATAGGAATGTCTTTTTTAACTTTAAACATGACATGATGCGTACAGAGCTGCATCATAACATTTCAGGTTAAAATGAAAAATCACAAGTCTTATTTTAAATCCATGAAAATATTTTATTGGTAAGAAAAAGTTGATTTGAAAGAACGTAAAAAATACACTTTTTACGTGGTGCACGTGAAATCCGTACGTACATTTTGTAACTAACCAAAAAAAGACTGCAACAGCCCTTGAGGACGCTACACTCCAACAAAACGGAAAACGGGAAATTCGGCGCTCAAATAATCGTTCGCACCTACTAAAGTAATGATTCCGCGATTTTTTTACCAAACAAAAGACTGGGAAAATAAGAGGAAAAGAAAGAAAATACGGATACGAATTGAAAACAATTACGAAGTAGCAAGTTACTGTGATAACGGCAGGGTGACTTTGTCAAACGAAAGAGGAATTCGTGCCTCGGAAAGCACGTTAAGCCGTTGGTCCTGCGCCGAACGATTTTTTATTTTATTTCGTATTGTAAGATCTTTTAGACGTGCACTTTTAAATCGAATTTAAACCTTAATGCTAAGGCGAAGAGAACTGCAGTTTTCTCGTAAAACCATGGACGAAGATAGTTGGACAGTTTTGGTTTTAAGTTACTCCTAAGAGACGGCAATGTCTGACTTATTTAAAGATTTCGAATACAAATGCATTCAATGATGTTGTTGTTTTACAAAAACTCATAACTTTATATTACGTACCAAGTAGAACACTTTTAGTTCTGAGAAATGTTTTATCTTACATTTATCTTGAAATTCATAAAAACATCAACTACCTATTCGATCTTGAACGATTGGAATATCGGAGCACGATATAACCGCCAGCGCACACCTGCATATTGTCGCTGCGACTCGCGACTGACAGTTTGCCAACAACACCACTGCAGCCAAATCGACAGTCAATTGTCTCGGCGACAGTACGTCGAAGGTTTGCCCTGGGCCTAATTGGGTCATTATAAAATATGAATTAATTATCATAAGATGTCTAAAGTTTGGCCTAAGGTGGTATGAAGAATCATACGATACCTGTGATATAAATAAAAAGCTTTCCATGTTGTACTATTATATACTTAAACTAAATGTTAATTAGTGCTATAAGTCAATTTAAATATTCATCAAGCTATTAAACATTTTCTTTATATAATATAATGAGCTGTATTAGAAATTTAAACTGAAACGCTTTAACGCTTTTGACAAAAGCCATGCATGCACTTGGTGTAAGCTTTTCTCGACCAAGTCATGACCTATTTCTGGTCATATTAGCACCTGGAAAGGCTTTCAGGGGAATTAAATGACGGCTACCGATGAACGCTTTTAAGCCAACACGCAATTTAGTTTGCTTTGTTAGCTAAAGTTTGGTGGAATTTTTTAGCCACATGGGAATTAGTGCCACAGTGCTAAATTGCCAACTGTTAATTCTCCTTGCCTGGTGTTTGAAGGATATTTTTATAAAAGTAATTGAGTTATATAGGTAACTAGCTTTTACCGGCGAATTCGTCCACGTTAGGTAGTTTTTTAGAATGCGTTGGTTTCCCGTTATACCAATTTTATCCAAATGTAATTCAAATATTTGGAAATTTATGAGCGAAAGCGATAATATTCCTCCCCGATGACCGGAGCCGAAAAGAATTTTTTAAGTGTTATTTCTTTTCGACATTAAAAAATAGCGTTGTAAACGCCAAAAAAACAATAACAAATATAACAATAGCCTGTTAACGGATTGTTAAATATTTGTAAAAACATTTATCTCGAGTGATTTGAGGGTGTCTCCCACAATCAATGTGCGTATGTTTACGCTGGCTCAAAGCGTTAAAAACCACTTACAAAAATTCAACGACTCCATAAAGGTTCTCGGTAGCTCAGTGGTCAGAGCATTGGACCGGACTTCCAAAATCCAAAGGTCGGGGGTTCGATTCCTCCCCGATGACCGGAGCCGAAAAGAATTTATTAAGTGTTATTTCTTTTCGAAGGTATCAAAATATCTCTATACCAAATTTTATGCAAATTGGTATAGTAGTTAAGGCGTGATTGAGTAACACACAGACAAACAGATTTACTTTCGCATTTATATTAAGTATGGATTGAGGTAGTCTGGGAACTTTTTAAGTGCGTTAAATACGTCACTTGGTTTGGTTACATAAACTAACCTAACCTAACTAAATAAACTAACTAAAAGTCGATAATAAAAATAAATAAGTGTTTGTTTCCTGGTCCGTGTATGTAACGTTTTAGGTAAAAAAAGCGTTTTGAAAAGGGACCATTAAGAGTTTTAACTGACTTGAGACGTAAGAAAGGTATTTTTCAGAATATTGTTTAGAGACCAAAAACTTGGTGTTTGTTTAGTAAATAACCGAATCACAAACAATTCCATCCAGACATAATCCATAAAATAATTACATTTTTGCACTTCATATTTGTTAAATATCTATTCATATAAAATAGATAGATAATGAATGTGCCCAGATTCGTTCAATCACATGTATTAGCTTTCCAAACAACACACAGATTGGGCAGTTTTTCTATTATCATATGTGGATTTTATTATAAAAAAAAAACCGGTCAAGTGCGAGTTGGACTCGCGCACCGAGGGTTCCGTACAAACCTGTAGATAAGGAGTAGTAACTTTGAAATTTTCAAAATTGTCAAAAATATTTTTCAAAAATATTTTTTTTATATGATGAAACTTCTATAATTTTTCCTAAATCTGTACTATCAGACGTGACTTCGTACTAAATTTCAAGATTCTAAGTTTACGGGAAGTACCCTGTAGGTTTTGATTCCCGTGCGAGTTTCGAGAAATTGCGGAAATTTGCGGCCTAAATGGCTGTATCTTTTGATTGCGTTGGCTTAGAAGGTTGATTTTTCTACAGCTTCCAGGGACAGTATACCTAAGTATCATATAGAAATTTCAGTTTGATACCTCCACGCGTTCCTGAGAAAAACGGTCTTGACAGAAGGACGGACGGACGGACAGACGGACAACAAAGTGATCTTATAAGGGTTCCGTTTTTTTCTTTTGAGGTACGGAACCCTAAAAACGACTAATGTAGACAAGAATGTTAACTGGAAGCCTAATATTTTTTTTTTCATTTCGTTTCACATAAACAGAACTCCTGTTAATCATCTCAATTTGTTTTGTTTTGGGGCAGCAAAAGAACTATAGTTAAACAGAAGCAATGTTGGTAGGTACTCGTATGTAGGTTACAAGTTAACTGTTGGTTGTAATTACGTCCAAACACAACGAATTCTCGGTCGTCTAACTTTTTATTGTAACAGATTTTTGACACACTGCGACAGAAAAAGGGTTATTTAAATAAAATTTAAAGCTGGCAATACCTAGATAATATCATCAACATGTTAATTCTAGTCACCGCGTTTGGCGTTTAAACGCCGATCATCACAATAATTAAATAGGTGAGGCCAACATCACATACATTACTAACGTAAAGTAAATAGCTTAAGCACTTTTGTTATAAAATCAGGTACAACGATGGTACCACAAACACCCAGTCCAGTGACAGCATGTAGAAAATTGATTTTCTACATTGCTTTCGTCCGGGGATCGAATCGGTCACCTCAGATATAGCGGCACCAAGATTACCGGCGCGCACGCCATTACACCCTTAGATCAAACCAAACAGAGGAGGATAAACACACACATGCATAGGCCGCTCACACACACGCACGCAGCGGAACAGGTTCGAAGAACTAGGTACTAGGCTTAATAGGACCTTGCGCGACTAGCTCATGCCGTTTCTGCCTCTCTTTTTGATTTAGACAACACCACGGAGGTCGTCGGTGTTTGTGGTGCAGTGGTTGCAGCGCTTTGGTAGTGATACCAAAAAGTTAAGCAACCTACGGCGCGGACATTTTTGGGATGGATTACCATTCTGACCATAAAAGTGACGTCTATTTACGAGCATCTCCGTGCTTCTGAAGGCACGTTAAGCTGTTGGTACCGGTTATCATCGATAGATATAAGTCGCTAAGCCTGGTCGGAGGCCCTCGGGCGGCTTAATAACATCTGACAGTAAGGTTAGTCACTTACCGTACACACACCCCTCCACCAATCCGCACTGAGCCCGCGTGGTGGACCATGGCTCGCACCACCTCATAGTTGAGGTGAGGCCTGTGCCCAGCAGTGGGACGTATATAGGCTGATGATAATGATGATGACGGATGCCGTCGAACATAAATTCATGGTTTACGTGAAACTTACATTACACCACACATCACAACTAAACGTCAAAATGAAACGCGTCATCTGTATTTCTGCAACGCTTTTCCCCGCGGGACCTAATCAGAGTTTAGGAATTTAAAGCGTGATTAGTGGAACGTTCTAGTAATCGATAGCCAATAACAGCCCGGAATTAGGTACTACTGGCTCGCTTATTATTAGTAGAGGATTAATAACGGGTATTCGATGAGGTATGCCAGTAACTATACCTAATGGTAACGGTAACAGTCACTTAGGATGTCCCTAATCAGTTTTTAATTGAAGGTTTTTTAATTAATTTACTTAACTGCCACAGGTGGGCAGTCTATTTTTCTTAAAGTGTGTTTTAATTTGACGTTGTAAAGAAATTTGCATTGTTAAGGCTAAAAGAAGTAACTTAATAAATCGGCTAATTCATCTTAACCGTTTGTTAAACAGCGATAAAGGTGTTTATTTCGGATGTTGTAGGTATCTTCTTACCACAACATTGATGAATCATGGCTGGCTGCAACCTAAAGAGCGCTTAAAGAAATTCGAACCGATGAGTAAGTGTCGCGGTAGCTCAATTGGAAGAGCAATCGCCCGGCTTGCGAGAGGTGCGGGTTCCGCTTGTGGTAGTCCATTTTTCTTTAAGTGCGTTTTACACACCACAGGTACCTCTCAATATTAAATTAAAGGTATTTTTTAACATCTGTATTATTCAGAGCTTTTTGATCGAGTTATATGACATTTCGAAATTCGTCGCACTGGGTTTTGCGTTAATCGCGTGACAAAAACTTAATTACTGCTAATTTCTCTTTGTATTTACCTATGGATAATTAAGTAAGTCATTCACACTTATTCTTGTTATTAATTCATTTTTACTATATTACCAACAAAACTTATAATGATAGACTATATCCGTATTTTTAAGTTTTAATCCTCTAACATTTCATTTAACCTAGAAAAAATTGTGCTTACATGTTTAGAGTTTCAGTCTAGCTCTGTATACTGCTTTACTTTTCGTTATTCATGGACTGTTAATTGTTTTGTGAGCCATGAATAAATAAAATAATTTTACTTCTGTAGTTTTCAGATGTTTGTACCTAACAAAATTCTGAAAACATTACACTAAAACTCTCATATCCGATTCGGTCCCTAATGCTTACAAACGGCGGTAATGCACAAAAATACACACATTTTCTTTGGGCCCTCCGATAAACGACTTTCCCGTTACTAAAGGTAAGAAAAGATAACGATCATGGGATAGGAAATGTACACATGGTTTCACATCACAATTTACAAAACCAGTATAAATTGAACTCTGGTTTTAGCAACTTTTATTATTGTCACAGCTCTGGCTATAGTGGTTGTGTATGGCTTCACATGTTATATGCGTATCAGGGTAACCCAGCAAATCCGGTCTTGTTCGAGTTGAGATTTAGTACCGCGTTCAGTCTAAAAGTTTTATGCTTTTTACTAGTTCGAGTGTTTAACATCCGTGACTGAACTACCTATTCTCTGTAATAGGACTTTTAGCTGTGGATCAGAGCTAAACGTAGGGTGAGCTTAGCTTGAAAGGAATAATATCTGAGTATTTAAATGACATAACGTTAGACATAAGGTAGGTAGAAAATTATGTTTGCAAATGTAGTAGTAGTAGTAGTAGTTTCGTGCTGTAGGTGCGTGGTGACACATCGGACCCTGACTCTCGAGGGCCCGGTTTACCATATTTGAACCTCGCCTCATATGCTTCCCCTTAACTGGCCGGCCAAGAGTAGAAAATGCAAGAGCGGAACCTTTGCTCCGGGAACCTGCTGGCCGGCGCGCTCAGTTCTAACCATCTTCACTTCGCAGACTAACCTCTCGACAACCTTCAGCCGCTTACACCAATGTTGCTGCCTGGCTACCATCTGGTAGCTTTTGATAGGTGGCCCATTTAGTAAGCAGCAAGTCACCGTCTGCCGTAATTATCAAGATGAGACATTTGTTATGGCAGGCTTCCCGCTGTCTCATTAATATCCCACCAACCAGTCCAGAAATTTCCCCTCTATAGACAACCTATTGTTTCCATCTTCGCTGCAATAGTCCTTGCACCTCGCGGGTGCTGTCTTTGGTTGTACGAGTATCTACTCAATAATGCAGACAGAGATAGTATCCGCTTGGTGTACTCATCTCTGCACATTACTGTACTACTAAGAGGCCTCTTTGTGTTGGGTCCATATCCCCATGTACGCCTTCCAATAGGCCTGGCCTTGTGCTATGATACCTTGATGATACCCTAGAGGTAGTTAAGTAGCTTTGTAGTATACAAATAATAGCAAATCATTTATTCTGTATAAAATTAACACCGAGATAGAAGACATTCATTGATTGAACTAGGCTGAATCTGTATCTCAGGCTAGTAAGAGCTTATATTTTTCTTTTGGGAAATAACTAGTAAACAATACCATGAAAATTCAAAATATTTACACAACAAGTAATTCATATAATTAAGCTCGGCTTTAAAATTAGATGGAGAGGGACAAACAAATATATTTAACTTATCACAATTATTACCACGATTAAACTTTAAACACGATTGAAAATTTATTAATGTTATGAACTCAATCCAATAAAATTAACACATTTTTATACTTGCTTATCGACGGTCATCATCATAGGTTATATTCAGAAAATTAATTCACGAAAAAAAAACACTGACAAGTGAAAGTTATACCCCAAAAACTAAAACGCGCAAAACCGTAACCCGGTTTCGTGAGAATATTTCAAATGCAACGTACAGAGGACAGCATACCAAGGCAAAAACTGCAGCATCTTATGCACCTGCAGTAGGGTCGATATTACATCAAAAATATTTAGTCCCACGTTGTGAGGACTGTGCACCGCTTATGCAAATGTACTCGGAGCTGGAGATTAGAACTTGGTGCGTGGCGGGAATGCACAAAAATCTGTTACGTTTATAACGGCTAAGTGCGCAATCTTGCTGTTGTTATTTATAGAAGTACCTAGACTACCGAGCTCCGATGAAATTTTACAAAACAAAACGTGCTGCCTTACAAATGTTCAGATTGAAATTTCATGGAACAAAACGTGTTTTCCCATATTATGTTCTTAAGCGAAGTAAGGTTCTCCTAGCCACTTGCGACCACGAATGAGCACAAGTATGAGCGCAATTCACAAATGCACTTACTGTTCCTTCATTAATGACCTACCAGCTTGTTTCAATCACGCAACACCATTCTTGTTTGCAGATGACATAAAAATAATGCGAGCTATAGAGAAACTCGAAGATGCGAATTTATTACAGAGCGCTGATATCTAGCTGACTGGTTGGTGCACCAACAACTGCATGGAATTTAATGTTAAGAAATGATCTTAGACGAGTAAATGGTACTCGTAAAATAAGCCCAGTAGTATTAAATTACAGTATTTATAAACGGAGTTAATCTAGCAAAAGTTAGTGATTAAGGATTTGGGAATTTTAATCGACCAAAAAGTTTATTGCGTGCCCCACATTGACTACATACTAAAAATTACATCTAAGTCCCTGTGACTAATAATTAGGAACACTTAATCATTTAAAAACAGCAAAAGTAAAATTTTGTTAACTCTTTGGTTCGAAATATAAAGCCGTATTGCGCTGTAGTTTGGAGACCGCATTATGCAACACTTAGCTTGAGACTTGAAAGGATATTAAATTATTAAATATAAAGGATAAGGACACACGATTTATTTGTCACTTGTCATACTTTGCAGGAATTGCTTAAAAGTTAAATAAAAAACGTCGTACACATTTCAAATTTAAGTCATTTAAAAGCCGTCGAAACTCTTCTGATCTCATCTGCCATCTCAATATTATTAATGGTTTTATCGACGGCCCAGACTTTATCTCAAAAATTAACTTTAAAATTCTATAATAATCTCTATCTCTCTCTCTCTAGAAGCCCGTTGGATATTATGTAACCCTCCTTTTCAAAAAACGTATCCCAAGACTTTGTAGACTTTATATAGAACAAGCTGACCCGGCGAACTTCGTACCGCCTTAGCGTTGCAATGATTGAACAATGTCATCGAATGACATTGACATTAGTTACGAGCGTTTTTTAAAATATGCAAAATTAAATGTATATTTTTGAATATTTCTGAGAGAATTTCTTAATATTTTTTTCCGTAAGAACCTTCTCCTAATAATAACAAATACAACAAAAAAAGAATTAGTGAAATCGGTCAAGCCATTCACGCGTGATGCCGTGACCAAGGAAAACGGGTTTCATTTATATATATATAGATAAGCATACCTAGTTAATTAATTGACCAATTTTGGTACATCTCTCTGTGTAAATTCAAATACCAGATCAGTAGTATTAATTTTGATTAGAATTTAAGCATGTAATTTCTAGAAAGCTTACAATAAGCACAAAACATATTTATTTATTACCTAGCTTTTATACCATTTCTATTTTAAAAAGGAAAATGCATGCCGTGTTAACCTATAAAAAATTGTACACTTAGCCTAAGATCATTGTTTGTATTTAAATGTTGGTAGACCAAATATTATTATTTTAAAGTTCGGTGAGACGGCAACGCGACATGCCCGGAGGGAGATCAGGCGCTGGACTAACAGCTTAACGTGCTTTCTGAGGCACAAGGGTCACCTTAACCAACATCCCGACTTCTTTCTGCTTCTGAAATCTCAGGAACATTATTTGGCTCGACCTGGGATTCGAACCCAGGAGCTCTCGGATGTAAAGTAGAGATTTCGCCACTAAACTAACGAACTAGTTAAGCAAAGTGAATACTGGGTAGGGAAAACATTTTTCAGATGCAAGACTTAGCTGATTTGAGTGATTTTCCTTAAATACGAAAAGATTACACTTAAAAAAATCTTTTCAGCTCCGGTCACTTCCCTCCCTCCTCTTCCTCCCTGATATTTGGAGCCGAAAAGATTTTATTAAGTGTAATGTCTTTTCGAATTTGAAAATAGATTTGTGAACGCATAAAAATACCTTATAAATATTTCCTTAAATATCAAATGTCCCCTAAGAATCTTAATCTGTTAGTTTAGTCTTAAGTTTTAGTTAAAATATGACTATGCGCGATTTTGATTTCTATCAATCCGTTTTGCTTGAAAAGTTGAGCTACGAGCATAAATTATTCAGAAAAAATGATTTGACTACGGGCCTACAAAATAGAAGTTTAAAGTAATCATTAAATTTATAAAGTAGCATTTGCATTATTAATTTATTCATAAAATCAAAGTTCACATTTATGACTGATTTTGAATTTGAAATAAATCCACATTGAATTTAGTGGGACATAAAATAATATTGTAAGTTGATATTTTCAATTCAGTGAACTTGACTCCTGGGAGAGACTTTGTAATAATATTATGAATTAATAGCCTTCAGAATAGATTAGAGCTTATTTATTATAAAATGGTTATTTTCCACCAATGAATACATATAAAGAACGACGCCCACTGGCCATATATTAAATGGCATGTCTATCGATTTTTTTTGGGTTACGAGTTCCTACATATTTTATTGCGACCGTTTGGTGCAGTGACCTACATGTCGGACTTCTAAAACCGAGGGTTGCGGGTTCGACCCCCGCACAGTACAAGCATGTGCATGAACATGTGTGTTTGTACTGGTCTGAGTGTTTTCTATGTATAATATGTATTTATTTACAAATAAAAAGTATTTAAGTATGTTTATCCGTTGTCTAGTACCCATAACACAAGCCTCGTAGCTTAATTTGGGACTAGAAAATTGGTGTGATTGTTGTGAAATATTTATGTATTATGACGTTTACTGATTTGGCAACGAGTGCCATCTGCTTTGCATAATTTTCGTTTTACACTGATTTGTCTTACAAGTCTATTTTGCCCCAAAAGCTGGTACTAACTGGCAAATACATCATTGTACGAGAAGCAGCACATCAAGCTTAGCACCGCGGCTTCTTAATCTCCTGTAAATAAAGGTGTATTTGCAAAAAAAATGTCTGCCTGATGTGCTGTCCGTACAATCACTTTAAACAACGTTCAAGTTTAATTTTGAAGGCAAACAGTGGTATTACCATAACGCAAAACTTGTGTAAACGACTTACCGACAGAAATATGGTGGGTGAACTCTAACACTTGCATTTTGCTGGGTTAATCTGGAGAACCGTTTTAGGGTAACCGTCCACAGACGCGCATTGGACGCATTGGACGGATTTTAGTTTGCCTTGTATTAAATCTGCGGGTCAGTAGACGCTGATATAAGAGTTTTTATTTAGCATTTGTTGCAATAATTATTCAAAAGAAATGCCCGATGTGCATGTTACAAGCATCACGTAACGAGTAGATTAATGAGTATGCAAGTTGACGGATAAAATTTTGTTCACGAAAGAAATAGAACCTTTGTGAAGAATGTGAAAGCGGGTGAGGCCGCTGGCGGGAAGTAGTTAATATATAAATAGGTAGAAAACACATTGTTTTAATGTAAATATGTGAAATATTATAGAATAGAGTTATGGTTGCTTTCAGTTATTTGTTTTTACTTTATCTTCTCGCTTAAGAGTTTTCTTTGTATTTGTTTCTGATTGTAAGACCTACAAACACTTCGATTTATATAAGCTCTGTATCATAAGTGAAATGTATTATGTGTTTGGGAATGAGAGTGCAAGGTAATGTCTGAGTCATGTCATGAGTGTATAAATAATTTGTAAAACGGAAAATACTTCTGATATATTGAAAGTTTACATAGTTCACGACCAAACTGTAACATTTACTCGCTTTGCTTGTTAGTGAACATTTCTAAAAATATTAATATTCCAATAGGGAATCATCTTGTTTGAAATTTCATTATTGTAACTCATATCTACTGTACAGCATATCAGAAACTCCATACACTGCCTTTTCTCAAATAATATTGTAAAAAAAAGAACTTGTACGGAAAGTCGCACAGTCTAACCCATATTTCTCTTACAACGATGAGAATGTGAGCAATATCCGACGAATAGCCTGCATCGTAAGTAACTGCTTACATTATGTACATGTTTCTGTATAGAAGTATACTTTCAAGTTAATATATTGTGCTCTGGTAGTTTATTTTGCGGTGGGGACCGATTTACAGCGTGTTAAAGGTGTGTCAGTACCCTAGTTTCCTAACTGAAGATTTGATTAGCAGTTTCCGAACAGAATAAAACAATGTAAGCAATGTTGTGACAAAGGAAATTTTTCTATACTTTTATATTCTATACATAGTTACATTAACTAGGACTTTAAGGAAATAGTTTTTAACTATTATTTCAGGAAAAAAGCTTAAAATACTTCAAAGTTAAATTTTAGTATGTCTTCCGTACCATTTTTATCGTCCTATCAACAACATGAAATTCGTATCTACGCGATCATAAAAACTAGATTAGTTGATATTTAAATTGCAAAAACATATCAAAATCTACTTGTGATTCTGTTCTATACATCAATAAACTATTTTTTCGAACTGCTAGCAGTAAAAATCCACCCAAACTGTTTATAGAAGAGCTAGGAGCTTCAATAAAGTAATGATTTAACTTAGAAAGTAGCATTTGCATTATTAATCTATTCATGAAATCCAAGTTCATATTTAACGCTATCAGTAAAAACCCACCCTAACTGTTTATAAAAGAGCTAGGAGCTTCAATAACTGATAGGTATCGATATTTACGTAAAATTTATTTTATAGTTCGTCATAAAAGCTTTTTTGTCCGTAGGAAGATGTACTGCATTGTAGGGTTTTGCTTATACTCGAAAGTTATTGGGGAAGGGGTTTGAAGCTGTTTAGTAAATAAATAAAAAAAAAAAACAACATCACATACCTTGATCTGACTTCGCGGTAAATTGTGTTACAGATATCAGAATCAAAAGTGGTATTACAAATCAACTTAAATAAATACGTATTACATCCAGACCAGTAAATACAGACATGCACACAAATGTTTGTACAGAGTGCGGGGATCGAACCGGCGACCTCTTGGGTAATAGTCAACTTCTTAAGTTGTCAATATATTATAATATTAAATTAATATTAAAGAGTTCAGCTGAAAATACTCAAATTATGCCTTCGGTACGAAGTAGCTTTGAACTTTGGATTAAATAGTTTTAAAATAAAATTTTCATCTATGAACTCTAATCACGAAGAAAGAAAACATATTTTCACGAAATAAAAATTAAACACAAAACACTTGATTTTCTTGAAGGCGACTAAATATCGCGCAATGGTATACAAATTATTAATTTACTTATTTTTTTTCTTTGATTTCGTACAATGAAAAGACACAAAAGATAAATATTAAAGATACATCTATTATACTGCAATACAGTCTCAAAGAAGTCTTAGAAAATTTCCGACGCCATGATGGCTTTGAAAAATATATCTCTTTAAGGATATTAATATATCTGAATAATAAGATGATTCGATTATCACTACGTAAGATCAAAGAAAATGGATGCTACTTAGAGAGAATTTCGTGTGCAGAAAATACTAATAGTGTCTTCTAACGATGTAGAAGTAACGTAACCTATATGAGTAGGTACTACGATTTTTTCTCGGTTTGTAATAATAAATAATAGAATTAAAAAAAAATATATTATTCCCAAGAACTTGAAGTTCATAGTATGGTTAGCTAATTACAAAAATCTTAAAAGCTAACATTGTGCTTATTTATAAAAATAATATTAGATTAAAATTTTAAATTAAAATTAAAATATATACAAAAATTAATATATTTATTAAAATATAATTTTTTGAATTAAGGACGCTTATTTTTAGCTAATTGAGAGCCCTTACACAGATTGCTTGTGACGCAGTGGTGGCATCAAAAACATCCTGTAAATACCAGCCAAGTCTCCATGGTGCTGCTTGTTTCTCTATAAAAAAAATAATATGAAGGCGCACTATAATTATGAAGACGCCCACTGTATTTTGCATTATGTTAAGGGTCTTAGGGTCACGCAAGGTAAAGTTATCTACTTAGGGAATTACCCTACGTAATAAATAAAATTTTTGAAATCACGAAATTGGTATAAGTTTACTCCTTCTTACTTATTCTCATGCTTTTTGTACACAAATCTGCATCACAAATAAATAATAGTTTAAAAAACATGAAAAAAAACACGCTTTAAAAAAATCACAAAGCGTGTTATTTAGTTTTTGAAAGTATTTTTTTTTCTTCTTTTGTTGAAAACACTTATCAAATTATTGCATTGTCATCGGTACTTGATACGTGTGCAAAGTTAAAGTCAAAGTTAAATTATTCCGATTTCTGGAAGTTGGTGAAAATTGACATCAAAGATTCCTTTATATACACATCTTTTATATGCATACATACAGCCCGAGCTAATAAAAGCGTTATTAAAATACGTCGCTGTTGCTTTGTTCGTGATGCTTAATAAAAAAAAAACTTACAAAATAATTCACACAAGTTATTCAAATAACAATTCCTACCAGCGGAAGCCTGACATTTCTAAATGGCGCTGAAACAGTTGACGCGTCGGCTAATATCGTAACATGCATCACCGCTGACAGCTAGATATTACGCGTTGTGCCCTATTTCTAGACTGAGGATTGTTTCGTTGTGAAATACGTCGATGTTTTAGTCAGAGAGGCTCATAATTAGACTTAGGGATATAACTGATTCGGGAAATTTATTCAAATGCACCGAATGCACGTCACTCAGCGTGCTATGGAAAGGTCTATGTTGGAGATCTCATTAAAGGATAAGATCCGGAACGAGGTCATACGACATAAGACTAAGGTAACTGATGTTGTCCAAAAATGTAGCAAACTAAAGTGGCAGTGGGCTGGCCATGTCTGTCGCAGAACCGACGAGAGGTGGAGCAGGAAGGTTCTCAAAAGGAGACCACGCTTAGGTAAACGTAGTGTGGGACTAGATGGACAGACGACCTGAAGGAGGCAGCTGATAGTGACTGGATGCAAAGGGCGGGAGATCGTGCGCTGTGGCGCGCATTGGAGAAGGCCTATGTCAAGCAGTGGACTGTAACAGGCTGATATGATGATTCAAGTGCAGTTTTGAATTAGGAAATAAGAATTTTAAGCTCGGCTTTCAGGATTCTTTCAACTTAACCCCTTGTCTATGTTATAGACTTTAAAACTTAAAAACTGAATCCTACAGGATACCTCATATTAAAATATATTTGTACAGTCACCAAGAAAAATATCTGAAATTTAAACGGTGTCCGACATATTCAAATAAGTTCATTGAAATCACGTGTTTTTCGTCCGCCTGAAAATTCAATACGTATACTTACAAAACATACATCCATATGAGAACTTTTGACATCCAGCTTCCCCTGCCATAAAGACACAAATCAAAACTTCCTCATATTAAAACGTGTATCTGTTACCAAATAAAACTGAAAAGTTTCCACGGCATCCTTTATTACTTTCTTTTACATCGCATAAAAGCGGGTTTATTGAGTGTAAAAACTCTGCTTCGAGATATGACCCTCTGGGATGAAATGTCGTAACAGCTAAAAGTGCATTTTTCAGTACGTCCAAAGAAAGAATCCCGTAAATAACTATTTTACTTTAAAAATACTGTAAAAATGACACACATTTTAGAAAGAGCTTGTTAAGCTCTTTCTAAACAGTAAAATTGCTTAAATTACTAAAATTGCTTACATTCAAAGAAAGAAAACGTGGCTTAGAAAATGTATCAAAAGTAATTTAAATGCAAGTTTGTTGCGCGATTTTCAATATTTTAAATATGCATATCGATAGAGCGCGCGTTTTTGACTATGAAACAGTTCAAAACCGATTTTGGCCAAAATGGCATTTACGACGTTACGTCCCAGAGGGGTCGATATATCATGCCTGTTAAGTTATAAGTCGAGACTGCCTACGGTTAAAACGGTTTCCTTTCCCTTACGGGGGAAATTTATCGCTATTTTTGTGCTACTCTTATTTTTTGAATGGAGAATGCTTGTGAAAAACGGCATCGCCTTTGTAAATCGTGTTTGTGCTTTGTTAGCTTCGGTAAACGGCTTGTTGATTTCTTTTTTGGCGTTTGTGTTTTTTTTTTTAGATGTAACATTTTTGATCGCTCCAAATGTGACTTAGAACATAACATTGTTTTCAGAGCACTTGATGGAAATTTACAAATGCGACGGATAAAAAATTATTGGATAATTTGCCTTTATGTATGTGAGTGAATCATTTGTCATATTTTAGGTTTTATAGAAAACGACTAATTTTTTGGAAGTTTTTACTTTTGTTTTTAAGTTAGATACCTGGTCTAAAAACACGGAAATGTTAAAATCATTTAATGTGAACTCTTTTTAATCCTACACAGTGAAACCTTAAAAAGACCACGAAATGACGCTAGCGAAGTCTGCTTCTTATCTTCACGTCTTATTGTAAATATTTTTTAAGCGTTGATTAAGATCCTCTCGGATTGTTTTTTTTTTATCGACAAACATTACAATACAAATGTCTTTAACTTGACTAAGAAAAGTTCACCCCACACCTTACATTTATAATTCTGCGCCCAATTCAATTGAAATGTTATCCTGCTGGTACCCTCGAAAAATAGGCGGAAAGCCCTGGTGAGTTGCGACACGTTTAAATCTACGGGTCCCAGTACAGTCCCCTTTCAAAGTCGGTATAATACGCCCGTAATATGATGGTAATATTTCATCTTTTTCCCAAGGGGGTAAAGCGAATCGATGTCCTCCAGCTATTTGAAAATCACTCTTGTTGATGATTGTGTATTTGGTACCATTTTATAGGCGGTACTTATTATATTTTTTCTTTGCTTGTGTTAATAAGTTTATTAAGTAACATTGTTCCCACCAAAGTAATACGGCATTTTATTGCAGTCACATTTTTTTTAATCTGATAAATACAGAATCATCGTTCCGTCTGAAATTTGCAAACCGAAAACTCTTTGATTACGCCTAACAAACTCACTTATACAGAGTGTCCCAAAATTAGGCCGTCACGCTGACTTCCGTAGTCAACCCGTAGTCAGTCCGTAGATGGATTTTAGGCGCATCTAAGGCCATTTGATTACCCTTTATCTTCCTTTTTTCTTCTGTCATGTCTTCTATATTGTTACGCCGGTGGGCTAGTGCTAAAACTTTGATCGTGTTTTTCCGTGCCTTGGAGGCGTTTTCAGCAGGCTGAAATATCATTTCAGGCCGTTTCAGAGAGTGCTCTAACACATACTAGTTTATCGAAATTTCACCCAAGTTGCCGTTGTTTTCAGGCGCCTGAAACATGTTTTCAGTCCGTTTCAGGCCACCCTCTATCAGCTGACGCCATAACCTGAAAACCCGTTTTCAGGCGTTTTCAGGACCCCTTATGGGCCTTTGAAGCCCACTTCAGTATATGACGTAATTTTCAGTAGGAGTGAAAGAGATAGCACGATTAGAGAGAGTGTACCGACGTGCATACTCACTTGGTATACTGTTAATAATTTGTTCCGGTTTGGGTATCCAGTCATTTTCATTCTCACAATATATGCATTTTGCGTGTATTATTATTCTTTTCCGTGGAATCTGTTTTCACTTTTTACTGAAAAATAAGGAATTTCTAATTACGTGTTCATAAACGTCAAAGTTTGTATCACCTATAAATGAGATATTCCGCTGTAAAATAGGGAAAAAGGGTTATAACTAACATTTTAATGGTTTTTCTCTCCTTCTCAGCATAATTATTTCTTATTGTGAACACAATTTATTAGTATTTTTCCGAATTTTGTACTTTTTGACACTATGTTTGACATTTTGAGTGACGGGAGTCTTATTATTTTTTTTCTGAAAATTGACAACTTTTAGCAAAGTTTCAATACAATTTCCATTACAAACTCTGCAAAGCACGAGTTTTATCGCGTTCTATCCACGCTCTAAATTTGAACGGCCGGCCCTATATAAGCCCATACCATCCATATCTGACTCATTCTAATCCTGGCTTCGATTACACAACAGTAAACTCTTTACTATACGATACTTCAAGAAGTACTACAGGAAGACCAGGACTTCTCTACCTCCGGAAGGCCCTCACCCTCTGCAACACTGAGGACTGACCCCTCCTTGCCTGAGGAGGGACTGCAAGGAACTGAACTCTCCTAGCCTGAGGAGGAACTGCGAGGGACTGAACCCTCCTATCCTGAGGAGGGCCTGCGAGGGACTGACTCCTCCTAGCCTGAGGAGGAACTGCGAGGGACTGAACCCTCCTATTCTGAGGAGGGCCTGCGAGGGACTGACCCCTCCTATCCTGAGGAGGGTCTGTGAGGGGCTATCCTCTCCTAGCCCGAGAGACTGCGAGGACTTGCCCCTCCTTACTCTGAGGAGGGATTATTCTTCTTTACCCCGAGGAGGGATTACCTTCTTTGCTACTCGCTCCTATTAAGGAGGATTTTCACTTTACTCCCACGGAGGGAGCATTGCCTCCTCCTAAATTTATCTACATCGGATACATCAACTGCTTGCCTTTGCTGACAGAGCCATCGCGGCTACCTCTGCTGATCACCGGTGTCTTCACGGTCTCCGGCACAGCTGCGCTCCAGCTTCTACACCGCTGCGCATCGACGGACTACTCCAAGAACGCTTCGCTTCACTTCGGCGCCTCCGGACCAGCTTAATCTTGAGAAGACACCTACCCACGCCCACTCCACTCACTACACTCACTCATTTTCACTCATTCATTCCTCTCTCTCATCTAGGTTTCTTTTTATTTTTATCTGTTTTCCTTTAAATATAATTTGTTTGTTATTTCTCAATTCTTTTCGTTTTCCTTTTCCCTTCCTTGTCGCTCCACGACAAGCTAAATCATTTTTTTTTTAAATTGTCGCTTCACGACAAGAGGCAGCTATACTAAGAACATTCCAGAAAGGTGTGACAGAGACAGCACAAGACAAGGATAGCACTATGATGCCGAACATTCGAGAAAGGTCTAGGCTAGGCAAGACGGCATTTGGAAGGATCCCGAACAGTCTCGTACTGGGTAGTAGGTACCTACCGAATATTCGGGAGTCCTTGACGGCCGGTATATAAGGAGCCCGGGAATGCGACCGAGTTTGAGTTTAATTCGGGAAAGCGACGAGTAAACATCGAAGCGAAAACTGCGACAAGAAGATTTTGGAGTGCGATATAAGTGTTTGTGTACTAAGTGTTGTAACGTAAAGTGTGTACAATAAATCCTACTCTACTTCATCGGTTTAGAAGTGCATTTCAATCTAGATCCCACACCCCTAGAACGTAACATTTGGTGTCAGAAGTGGGATTGAAAATGCCGATTACTCCGCGAGAAGAAGAGAAGGAGGGGATGCAGACCCGAAGCCGCACCGCTGCTGGAGACTCTGCGGGCACCGCCGGAATGTCAGACACAGCGGTACCAGCTTCAAGGACGCCGGAGATAGACGTCAACGCCATTCTGATCCTCCTGAAAGAACAGGCTAGAAGACAGGAGGAACAGGCTAGAAGGCAGGAGGAACAGGCTAGAAGGGAGGAGGAACAAGCTAGATGGCACGAGGAACAAGCCAAAATTTTGCAGCAAGAGCTACGGGACCAGAAAGAAGTCCTCCGTGAGGTACACGAAGTAGCTGCAGAATGGAAAAAGGAGATGGCTGAGGTGCAAGACAAAATTGTGGGCGTTGAAATTAAAGTTGAAAACCACGAGAAGCGCCTCAATGGACTGAACGAAAAAGTGGAGGGCCAGGAGAATCGCCTCCAGAAGTTGGAGATCAAAGTGGCCAACGGCACCACCAGTGTATCAGGTGCACCAGCCACAGGAGGTGAAAAGTTAAAGGTACCTCCATTCGATGGTACCTCTTCGTGGGCCGCATACAAGCTCCAATTCGAGATGGTTGCCGAAGCGAATGGCTGGAGCAAGGACTATGCTAAAACGGCACTGAGTTTGGCGCTCCGGGACGAAGCTCTCACTGTTCTGGAAGCGTTAGGAAAGGAGAAGACATACGACCGTCTTCTTGAAGCTTTAGAGGCACGCTTCGGTGACAGCCATCTAGAGCACGTTTACAGAGCTCAGCTGAAGAATAGGACTCAGGGGCATAATGAGTCGTTACAAAAGTGGGCACTTGAGATAGAGAAGCTCGTCCGGAAGGCGTACCAAGGTTCTGCAGCGACTTTCATCGATGGAACGCTAGTACAGGCATTCATAGATGGGATTCGGGACTTTGAAGTGAGGGCTGCTGTACGGCTGGGACACCATGGGACCTTGAAGGATGCGCTCGCCCATGCCCTGGAGGTGGAAGCTGTACGCCAAGACTCAACAAAATCCTTTAGGGTGCGCGAAGTTGCGGCCAGGGAGCCGATTGCTCCACCTCGAGAAACTGGGCCTCGATGCTACAACTGCGGGGAAAGAGGACACATACAATCAGGCTGCCCAAAAAGATCTTGGAGGCAACGGGACTCGGACCGAACGGAGAGGCCAGCAAGCTCTGATAGTTCAGAGCGGCAGCAGCAGGGAAACGAGTAAAAGCCAGGACTGAGGGACGAGTGCTGGCTGGTGGTCAAAATGTCCCAGTTATGATCTCGCAGGCGAACGACGGGAACAGTCTGGCTGTCAAAGGAGAAATTGGTGGAGTAACATGTCACCTTACTATTGACACCGGAGCTTCTCGGACCGTGATCAGTTCTCGACTGCTGAAACACCTGTCCAGGGATCCTCTAGTCCGACCAATGCATCTTCAGCTGCAAACGGCTACCGGCCAGTACATCTCCGTCCAAGGGGAGCAGGAAGTGTCAGTGAAGATTGGAGAAAAGAAGTACTGGCACAAAGTCATCATTGCTAACATCGTAGATGACTGCATTATTGGTCTTGACTTCATGAGGAAGTACGAGTGTAAGATCGACATGAAAGGAGGCGTGCTGAAATTTGGGGCTTATGAAGTTCCTATGGAAGGTGGAGTGAGTGGACATGTCTTCTGCGCTAGAAGGACTACACTTCAACCGAGATCGCAAGCCCTAGTTCCGGTGACATTGCCGCACGGTGCGAGACAAGGATCTCATTCCTGCGTGTTAATAGAGAAAATGGACGGCAGTAAACCATGGATGCCAGCTCGCACAGTGGTAACGACGTCATCTGCAGCATTTATAAGGGTGCTAAATCTAAGTGATACTCAACACGTCATAAGTAAAGGAACCCTTATGGGAACATGCGAGGCAATCTCTTGGATACGGAGTTGCCATGGGTCGAAGGAGAACAAGTTACAAGAAGAAGTTGTGGAAATTGGAAAGTTATTGGAAAACTGCCAAAATGATCTCACAAAGGAAGAACTTCTTAAGGCACGTAATTTGCTAAAGCGCTATAGGAGCGTCTTCTCTGCACATGACAGTGATATCGGGAGAACTGGAGTAGTGCAGCACGAGATCGACACCGGAGATGTCATGCCTATTCGACAACGACCGCGGCGAGTTCCAGTAGCTCGAGAGAAGGAAGTGGAAGACATGATCAAGGAAATGAGGAGAGACAAAGTGATAGAACCGTCGACAAGTCCTTGGTGTTCTCCAGTAGTCTTGGTGAAAAAGAAGGATGGAACCATGAGATTTTGCGTAGACTATCGTCGACTCAACGATGTGACTAAGAAAGACAGTTATCCATTGCCTAGGGTAGATGACACTTTGGACACTCTGCATGGAATGAAATGGTTTTCCACGTTGGATTTGAAAAGTGGCTATTGGCAAGTGGAAATAAAAGACAAGGACAAAGAGAAAACAGCCTTTTCAACCGGTAAAGGACTTTGGCAGTTTAATGTAATGCCGTTTGGATTGTGCAACGCACCAGCAACGTTTGAGCGGTTGATGGAGCAAATACTGGCTGGTCTCCTGGGTGATACGTGCCTAGTGTATCTGGATGACATCATAATTGTAGGCAAAGATTTTGATGACCACCTCAAGAAGCTGGAACAAGTTTTGTCCAAGTTGCGCGATGCTAACTTAAAACTAAGTCCGAAGAAATGCTCATTCTTCAAGCGCAAGGTTAACTACTTGGGACATGTGATTTCACCAGATGGCATCCAGACAGACCCTGAGAAGATAAGTGCAGTTAAGGACTGGCCGACACCGAAAGACAAGACAGCAGTACGTGCCTTCTTGGGACTTTGCTCGTACTACCGACGATTTGTAAAGAACTTCTCAGATATAGCAAAGCCTTTGCACCAGCTGACAGAAGAGAAAAGACAATTCAACTGGGATGATCAGTGTGCAGCAACTTTCTCAGACCTCAAACAGAGACTTTGTGAAACACCGATTTTGGGATATCCAGACCCAGAGAACGAGATTGTTGTTGACACTGATGCAAGCAATACTGGCATTGGAGGAGTCTTGTCACAGAAGAAGGGTGATCAGGAAGTTGTGATCGCCTATTTTAACAAGTCGCTATCGAAGCCGGAGAGAAACTACTGCGTCACTAGGAGAGAATTGCTGGCAGTCGTCAAAACTCTGCAGCATTTTAGTAAATACCTGCTTGGACGCAAGTTCCGAATAAGAACTGACCACGCTGCTCTAAAGTGGTTGTTAGAGTTTAAGAACCCTGAGGGTCAGGTGGCACGCTGGATCGAACAACTGCAGGAATATGACTTTGTCATCGAACATCGCAGTGGAAAGTCACATGGCAACGCAGATGCCCTCTCTCGAAGACCTTGTCCTGATGATTGCAAACACTGTTTAAGGCAAGAGGGTAAGGACTGCGTGAAGATGTTGAGGACAGACACTGTTAGCGAAGAATGGAGTGATGAAGCAATGCAAGAAGCACAACAGGAAGATTGCGATGTAAAGCCCATTTACGATTGGATCAACGCTGGGGCGCCCAAACCAAGGTGGTGTGAGGTAGCTCCGATGAGTACCGTGAAAAAGAGCTACTGGGCGCAATGGGAAAGTCTGGTTATGCACAATGGCGTACTGTGCAGGAAATGGGAGTCAGAAAACGGAAAGGATGCTCATCTTCAAGTGGTTGTACCAAGAAAGAGAGTTAGCGATGTTTTAAGATCCTTTCACGACGGCGCTTCCGGTGGACACCTAGGAGTAAAAAGGACTCTGATGAAGATTCGGCAACGTTTTTACTGGATAAACTGTCGGGACGACGTGGAAGACTGGTGTAGGAAATGTACTAGCTGTTCGTCAGTTAAGGGACCACATACACGCAGTAGAGGTGCGCTTAAAGTTTACAACGTGGGAGCGCCTTGGGAAAGAATTGCTTTAGACGTCGCAGGCCCGTTCCCGACCTCTGACCGTGGAAACAAGTACATCCTGGTGGTCATGGACTATTTCACCAAATGGCCTGAGGTATTTGCCATTCCGAATCAAGAGGCAGTCACAGTAGCGGAAACTGTAGTGACTGAAGTGTTTTGTCGGTATGGTGTGCCTCTTGAGATCCACAGTGATCAGGGAAGAAATTTTGAGTCTCTGGTGTTTCAGGAGATTTGCCGAGTCATGGGAATTCATAAAACTCGGACTACGGCCTATCACCCACAGTCAGACGGAATGGTTGAGAGATTCAATCAGACTCTGAAACGACATTTGGCCAAAGTAGTTGACAACCATCAAAAGGATTGGGACAGGCATATTCCGCTCTTTTTAATGGCATATCGGACAGCAGTTCATGAAAGCACGGCCGTAACTCCTGCGTGTGCTAATTTTGGAAGAGAACTACGTTTACCTGCAGACCTTCTGACCGGACGTCCTCCAGATGCACCAAAGACGGTTTCGGAGTATGCAAGTGAACTGCGAAACCGGCTTGATGATGTTCACAGGCATGTTCGTGAACATGGATTGCAGGCCAGCGAGAAGGTGAAGACCAGATACGACCGGAAGTCTAACCAGACGAGGTTTGAGGAAGGATCATTCGTGTGGCTACATAACCCTATGCGTCGAAAAGGAAAGTCACCGAAATTGTCGCCGAGTTGGGAAGGGCCGTACAAAGTAGTCACAAGGATCAACGACGTCACTTATCGGATACAGCGCAACGCACGTAGCCCCTGTAAGATTGTTCATGTTGATCGGTTGGCCAAGTACCATGGAACGAATGATGCTCGGGACGAGCATGTCTAAGGAGGGGGTAGTGTTACGCTGGTGGGCTAGTGCTAAAACTTTGATCGTGTTTTTCCGTGCTTTGGAGGCGTTTTCAGCAGGCTGAAATACCATTTCAGGCCGTTTCAGAGAGTGCTCTAACACATACTAGTTTATCGAAATTTCACCCAAGTTGCCGTTGTTTTCAGGCGCCTGAAACATGTTTTCAGTCCGTTTCAGGCCACCCTCTATCAGCTGACGCCATAACCTGAAAACCCGTTTTCAGGCGTTCTCAGGACCCCTTATGGGCCTTTGAAGCCCACTTCAGTATATGACGTAATTTTCAGTAGGAGTGAAAGAGATAGCACGATTAGAGAGAGGCAGCTATACTAAGAACATTCCAGAAAGGTGTGACAGAGACAGCACAAGACAAGGATAGCACTATGATGCCGAACATTCGAGAAAGGTCTAGGCTAGGCAAGACGGCATTTGGAAGGATCCCGAACAGTCTCGTACTGGGTAGTAGGTACCTACCGAATATTCGGGAGTCCTTGACGGCCGGTATATAAGGAGCCCGGGAATGCGACCGAGTTTGAGTTTAATTCGGGAAAGCGACGAGTAAACATCGAAGCGAAAACTGCGACAAGAAGATTTTGGAGTGCGATATAAGTGTTTGTGTACTAAGTGTTGTAACGTAAAGTGTGTACAATAAATCCTACTCTACTTCATCGGTTTAGAAGTGCATTTCAATCTAGATCCCACACCCCTAGAACGTAACAATATGTTTATCATAAATAGTTACAAAAGCAAATATATTCAACGTAATAAACCCCTGACATGAGCTACGAAACTAGCTTGTGAGCTTTGACGGCTGGACGGTTTTTGATCAGTTATAGCTAAAAACTACTCTGTTTACATTGACTTTTGAATAAAAAAAACAACACTGAAATCAGTCCATCCGTTTAGGAGATACGATGCCACAGACATACACTTGACAAACACATGTACACAAAAAGAAAAGGGGTCAATCTTTTTTTTTCGGGGTAAATAAACTTATTAAAGATTCGAATACCCTGCTGGTATTATTGTCAATGATACAAAAACCCTAAATAGAGGTGCTTGTGGCGCAGTGGTTGCAGCGCTTTGGTAGTGATACCAAAAGTAACCTAAGGCGCGGTCATGTTTGTGATAAGTGACCATTTTGACCATTTAAGTGACGTCTATTTACAAGCATCTCCGTGCTTCGGAAAGCAAGTTAAGCGGTTGGTCCCGGTTAATATCGATAGATATTATTCATTTAGCTTAGTCAGAGGCGGGCCCTCGGGCGGCTTAATAATATCTGATAGTAA
This sequence comes from Pyrausta despicata, assembly GCA_963921415.1. NCBI lineage: Eukaryota > Metazoa > Arthropoda > Insecta > Lepidoptera > Crambidae > Pyrausta > Pyrausta despicata. The sequence goes on along the minus strand of OY992861.1, from coordinate 11,707,034 downwards.
GGTTGGTCACTTACCTTACACACACCCCTCCACAAATCCGCATTGAGCCCGCGTGGTGGAGTACGGCTCGGACCACCTAATAGTTGAGGTGAGGCCTGTGCCCACCAGCGGGACTTATAAAAGCTGATGAGATGAGATGATACAAAAACCCAAAGAGGTAATGAATGAATCTTTACCTGTAATAATATGGACTGCTGAAGTTGCAAATTGTAAAAATAAAAACCCACAAACTCTTAACCACCTTTCTAAAGAATTAAAGAAACGAACTTATCTCCAAATACTGTTATTACCTAAAGCAGCAGAAGCCAACTCCTTACCGGATCATTTTGGCATCGGTTCAACTAAATGGAAACCTGATGAGCTGCAGATAGTGGCGCGTAAGTACAGTCAACTGCACACAAAGCTAGACACTTTTGTTGCAAACTCAACTCTATCATAACTGAGTAAGATACCGCAGTTTTTACCTTGATATGCAGACGTTTGTACGAGTCCGTGTTGAAATAGAATCTAGAGGAATTGAGTTTACAAATTAAATGCGCTTTTGCATTGTTATTTGGAAATCAGTTAACTAACCTGTTAAAGTACATTTATATAATAATAACATTTTGACCTTTATAAGACGAGATGAGTTCAGATTATTAAGATAGTCGTGGGTTTTTTTTTAAAGACAACATCGCATACATTGTTACGTAGCTTAAGCACTTGTGTTACAGAAATTAGAATCAACAGTAGTATTACAAATAAACTTAAACATATTATTATACATATAACACCCACACTAGTACAAACAGACATGTTCATGCAAACTAATGTTTGTCAGTACAAGGATCGGATCCGCGACCTCTTGGTCTAATAGTCAAATTCTTAACCTAACCATTACCAAAGTGGTCGTAAATTTGATTTAGGGAGAATTATTACTTGACTTCAGATTAACTTACGTTTTGGTAGTAAGCCTAAGTGCATTGTAAATAACATCTAGTAATATGTTTGTAAACGCAACAGTGATGAATCATGGCTGGCTGCAGTCTAAGGAGCACTTAAAAAAAATCGGACCGATGAGCAAGTGTTACGGTAGCTCAATCGGGAGAGCAATCGCCTGGCTTGCGAGAGGTGCGGGCACAAGTCCCGCCTGTGTCAATCTATTTTTATTTAGTGTTTTTATGTCACATCTTATGTACCTTGATGTACCTACACAGTTTATTCAACAAGAAAAATGTTTGGCCAAACTGTCACCAATGTCACAAATGGACGTTTGGAGTAATGTTACACTTCCTGAATTTCACTTTCGCCGTAGTAAAAGGGGTCACGGGTTCACGTCCCCAAGGAGTTGATGGCGTAAAAAATAATCTCTGTGATGGATATAATCTGGTTATCGTGGAAAGCAAGAAATAAGGTTATGAAAGTGGGTAGGTACGGTGAGTTGTTTTTTTTTAATATTACGTTATGTTGTTAGTGTAATGTTACGTTTGTTACGACTGCCTCGTTGGTGTAGTGGCAAAGTTTCTGCCTTACATCCGAGAGGTCCTGGGTTCGAATTACTAATACTAATTACTAATAACTTTTTGGTCGAGCCAAAATTGTTTCTGAGATTTTCTGTCATGAATTTCTGAAAAACAGCTCGGAGTCAGGAAGTTAGCGGTGTTAAACCCCCGTGCCTCGGAAAGCACGCTAAGCCGTTGCTCCTGCGCCTGATCTCCCTCCGGTCATGTAGGATTGCCGTCTCACCGAACTTTGAGAGTGATGGAATAGTGAGTGCACCTGTGTATTGCGCTCATACTTGAGCACTGTAATGTCTCCTGCGTAGTTGACTAATCTCTGTTGAGGTTGGCCGCCGTGGTCGAAGTCGGCCAGGAGGACTATTATTATTCATGTTACGTTACGAAATTATTCTACACAATTTACTAACTACTGTCATCATGAAACGTGGTCAATACAGGTGTATATGATATTCTGCTACCTTTAAAAGTCCATCATCCATCTCGCCGGTCTACATCCTACCAAACTAAAATAGCATTATGTAATAGTTGAAAAATCCTAAAATAAGGTGAGCGTGCCAACACCGTGACAAATAGCGTCTTTTACAAAAATGCAGCAATAAAATTGTTCTATTGTACCAAATGCGATGACAGAAACTGGAATGCACGGGGCGCAGCTGCACATTTCCTTGAGAGCCGAAACAAAACGTTGTAACTGAATATTTTATGAAATTGTCTCGTACGAATGACAAGTAGTTTGCAAGAAACTGATCTAAGACAGCTGTTATTTGATTGCATTGTGCTTTTAGAATGAGACCGTTCTTAAGTAATACTTTAATAAGTTCTCGGTTTCGTCTAAGTAAATACCTAGTTTTGTTTCTTTGTTACAAGATCTATGTATGCGTATTTATGTAGCAATTTCATCTGAATCTTCTTTGCTCTAATCAAATAAACCATTAATCTAATGGATAGCGCCCTTTTTACTTAATCAGATTTTTACGAATGTATGTAAGTATCAATATATGGTTTGTAATGTATGAAAGTACTTTATTTACTTAATAAATTTTCTACAGACCAAAAGCATGTATCTTTTAATTAAAATCATAATATCTGCACATTTTACTAACATTCAAAGCGGAATTCCTGCATTTTATATTTTCAAACAGAACGGTCCCTTGTTTTAAAGTTAAACAAAACACTACTGAACAAAACACAAACGAAAGAGATAAATCTTAAAACAACTGCTATGGCTGTCATAAACATTATTTTTATGTACCTACCAAAACCTGTGACAGCAACGAGAGAACCGCAGTTGCAACTCGTCGGGCGAAAACAAAAATGCCGCAAGTGAATATTTTATAAAATTGCATTTCCTCCTTTTGCGTGGGATTGCGCGGCGGAGCGGAAAATAAATAGGTAAATTATTCTAGAGCAAATGACATTTTCACGGCTATAAAGCGGAAAAATAGGATGGCAGTTGGTAGTTTTTTGTGTTGTTTAGGGAAAGTGCAGTTTAAAAAGAATAGTGCTTGTTAAAGTGATAGGTTATGTTATGACAAGGGTTTTGTGGACAGTAGTTTATAAACACAGTAGAACTTTTTTGATACAAGCACCTCTTACCTGTTATGTAACTAAGCAGCAGTTTATTCCATCTGGTATTTAAAGATGTATATTTAAATCATATTTCGGATATGATTAAAGCCAAGCACTTCCATGGAAAAGTGTTTTTCTTATTAATGCTAAAATGGATCAAAAGGGCGAATGAAACAACGTTGTACATTATTATCATTTCATTTTATATTTTTTGTAAACAGTCTTATAATCGAGCGATGAGTTTACACGGAAAAATGTAAACAATACTTCCATTTTGGCGGTTCTAAGCGAAACATCAGATTATACGAACTAATAATCAGATTATCTACATCGTTGTGTTATTTTATTATACAATGAACATCCTTATTCTAATATTTACAAGAATTGAAACATGTAATTGAATTACGTTCCACTTTTAAAGCATAAAACGGTTCTTAACAATTATTTACATATCGTTACGCAAACTACGCGAACATGTACAAACATGCATTCAATAATAACAAAGTCCAGAGTGCTTGGCTGTTTGTTGAATTTCCCTTTGCCGGTTCGGTAAGGCCTGTTGAAAACAAAGTATTTTAAATTTTCTTACCAATATTACACACGCAAACGCCTATAACACTAATAAAATGTTTTCCTGTCACATATAAACTAAAAGTTTGAAAATTTACATTAATCATTTTTAGGATATAGTTATTGATAATAGTGTATGGGACCAAAGAAAAGACTACGCGTATCTTTGACAGTTTTATGTTTTTTTTTTTCAAAATTTCAAAATTCGACTTTATTTTTCCTGGGTATTCAATTGGAACGAACGTATTTTATTTTTCGGTTAGTCAAAACTCAAGACGTAACTGTCGAGTAACGCTTGTATGAATAAGAAAATCCATAATATTCCAAAACCCGTTATGTCCGCTGCGGACATTGCGAGCATGGAATACTAAAGCTTACTGCAGGTCTCTAGGCAATTTATAAGGCTTGGTAAATTTTGTAGGAGAACTTAATATATTGTAAAGAGTCGTCAAACCATGTACGCATACATATAAACATAAAATAGTCCCACAATTTTCATTGCTGGAGATGTAAGTCAATCAAAGTCTACAATTTATCTTTCTCATTGAATTTTCACTCTTTTCTGCATGGCCTTGAGGTTGATTGGCCGAAAATGCTTTTAGCATTAAGTCCACCAAAGGTCCACCAAATGTACAAAAGTACATTTATTGTGCAATAAAGTTTTTAAAAAAACGTCGCGTAACATCGCACGATATGTCATGCAACATTGCGCAAAGTGGCTACAGCGGCTAGATGTGAAATAATTAAAAGTCATTTTCAGGGTTCATCAGGATTTTACAGGACAGGAGCCTCGAGATCAGGGTACTCAGGGAATAAACCGAATCAATTAGTTGGTGACGTTGCACGTTCTCCCGACACGGCTACTGACAAAAATTCGACCAATGTCAACATCGATTGACAACACACTTTACATTCCCCAGTGTAGACATAGCTAAATTCGAAAAAATAAACGTTATTACTTTAAGAAAGCTCAGATACCATAAATAGACTAATCCTCAAATACATCAAAACGTCAAGTAGATAAACTTATTAGTATGAAAAATAGTGAGAAATGGACACGTGTACTGCCAAAACTTTATCCGGGCTTTTTCATTCAGGGCTTTCTCATAAATCAGATCGTTAAAAATGTATAAAGCCCTCTGGACAAACAAAGAATTTCCCGAGGAACACGACATTTTGTTGCGAAACATAAACATGAAGGTAAAAAAACCGGCCCTTAAGTCGGAGTCGGCCTTACACGCGAAGGGTTCCGTACCAATACCAAAATAAAAACGTAATCTTCAGATATATTTTTTTTAACTCCATTTAAAAATATAGTTTTTCCGCGAGCCAACTCGATACAGAGCCATCTAGTGGTGCAGACAATAATTACTTACTACTTACTTGTTCTTTGTATTTTTTTGGTATGGCGGCATAATAACTATTTTTTAACCTATTTCATCTGACTGCTGAGCAAAGGTCTCCTCCAAACGTTTCCATCTATCTCTCTATCTCTATTTCACTAGCAACAAAACCGTCACACCATCGCTTTTTTTGAGTCTACCTCTACGACGGCGCGTCCGTCAGCCGGTATTCACTGTGTAGCGACTACATAATAATCAAATTAAGAAATCTGTGGAAAATTTCGACTGGCTGGATATTAGATAGTTCATGAGGTAAAGCCTATTGACAGACAGACAGACAGCGAAGTCTCAGTAATAAGGTTCACCGTTTTCACCTTTTGTAAACGGAATACTAAAAAAGTAAATGCTAGGTAAAAAGTTGTTACTCAGTTATTCTTACCTCCGGCCACGCTGATTTGATTGCTGAAGTCTTCTGAGTACGAGTTGAGTTTTATTTCTGCAATTTAAATCTATTATTAATTTTGTGTACCCTGTAAAGTATTGTTACTGAATAAAACTTTAGAACGTGTTGTTGTATGGAGCGAATTTTCCTTTATTTGCTAACTTAGCAACCGAGTTTAGAAAATAAAAGGAAAATTCGCTTTTCTTATTATGTCTACTTCTTATTACCATTGAGGTTAATTAAGTGCTGGTTTAAGATCATGTAACAATTAGTCTCTTTTGTGTTAAAACTAGCTTCCCAGTTAAAACACCCCCGAATGAGCCAGAAAAACAGTCGTTGAGCGTAAACATCTGGACGGATTTTGAGCAGCCATAGATAAAAACCACCGTGATGAAATCATCTTTCGATAAAATAAAATTCACTGAAATCGGTCCATGCTTTCAGGAGCTGCGATGCGACTGACAAACACACCAAAAGCACATAACACAGACACAGGGGTTAAATTTACTAACACTCCCCTTTTTTTGGGGGTTAGAGAGGAATGTTAATAGACATTCTAACCCATAGTTAAGAATAGCGGGTTATTGGCTATCAACAAAATGGAACAGCCTCCTTTAACCAAAAGTACTGTGAGTAATTAGCGTCGAATCGTAAAACATTACTCCATACTTTATTTCCACACACTCGCTATATTTAACGGAGCACAAACTACTGCGCGCTCTAACGTAGTTTATGATAGTTCGAAATAATTTCCAGCTGAGTGCCCATTTATTATGCCAATACAGTTTCTGGGATGTGGGATTTTGCTTTTACTAATGTATAATGCATTGTAACTACGAATTGTGCTTGTTTCGCTTACGCAACTCTGGCGTAACACTTTTGTATATTCGAGTGATAAAATAAGGACCGACGCGTAGCTTTTGGGCTAGCAGACACCTTGAGTTATCGAATTGACTCGAACTTTGTTATGAATGAATGAATAAAAATTTATTTGCGTATGAAAAAGGGTACATTTAGGTGGTAGGTTAAGCCTCTGATAAATAATCAAATTAAAATGTGATTCATATGCGTAAAATTATTACTATACAAACCACCATAGACAAACGGAAAAAAAGTTTTTTTTTGTCCTGTCGAAAATCCCTTTCGTACTACCCAACCATAGACTCTGCTAAAACAGGTTATATCAAAGATTGAATAAGTTGAACATCATTTGTTTCATAACAAACTTTTGTTTATAATGACGTCCTTTTAATATCCTTAGTACTATCTTCAAGCGCAAAAAAAACAAATGAGTATCTTTCGCCATTTTCACCCTTAATCTTCAACATAAACATGCTTTGCCTGCGTCTGGTGTCCTGATGGTAAAAAAGGGGTGTCTGGTAACTTTTGATAATTACTGTCTTGCTTACCATAAAGTCGAAGTGTTCCTTCACTCTTTCCTAAGGAGTTGGTGCTGACGCAGTTGTAAGTTCCGATGTCGCTTTTCGAGAACTGCCTGATGGTCAGCCACATGGACACTTTGTATGATGACTTCTCCTCTCTGATTGTGTACTTGGGCCTGGGAAAATTTGTCAAGGTTAAGAGTATCACACGAACAAACTAAATTGGTGTGCTGGTAAGCTTTGACGGCTGGATGCATTTTGACCAGCACTGGATAAGAACCACTGTGATTAAATTACCTTTCAATGTATGTGATGTTGTAATATATTTAAAAAAAACGCACTGATATCGACTTATCCGTTCAGGACCTACGATGCTACAGGCAGACACACACAAACAGAAATGGGGTCAAACATAAAACACCCCTCTTCACACATATATATATACCTCTAACTATATATATAGTTAGAGGTATATAGGTATGTAAGCATGTTCCAGTTCATTCTTCACAATACGCTACGCTAAGGAAGATGGAAGTTCACCATTAGCACGTCGCGCTAATACCAATTTCGCTATTTAGCTTTTACGAAATGTTAGAAAGATCTCCTATTACGATTAAATGTGGATTTCAATTTGTTGTTATTGTAACTCATCTTTGTGTTAAGATTACGTCTTATCATTTCTTCCACGTCGTCCTTAAGAAAAACATTTTTGTCAGGCTTCGTTAAATTCATATTTGACTGATGTTCACATCTAAAAGCTTTTAGAGCGTCATATTATACGTGAAAGATACCGCATTGAAGCCTTTAACGCCTTCAGATGATAACATTGGGAGGAAAACAAAGAAATTTATGAAAAAATACTCAAACGGTGACTCGATCTGTCGCTGAAAAATATAAGTAACATTCTATAATGCATTTTTAATGAAGTTTTAATTAACTTCAAATGTAGAACGTTGTTAATTTTAAGGATGATTTTGAAAAGGTTCACTTTCCAGATGCGACTTTTCTTCGAAATCCCAAATGTTAATGACAATGTATCAATTTGATGGGACAAAATTTATATGTTTTTGGGCCCTTACATTGTAAAGGCAATCGCCAAAATTAACGAACGCTTAGTTTGCAACATGTATAGAATAACACTTGCCTTCGCTACGCCACGTGACAACTTTTTTAACACTAGAGTACACGCGCGGGTTACATATGTAGCCCAGGGTATTTGTTATGTTAATAACTTCGTCAAATCGAGTGATTTAACTATTAGTCTCTAGTTAACTCCAATTGGATGTTGATTGATACATTCAGTGTGGCATGAGCGGTTGACAATGGTGCAGATGCGTAAAATAACCATTTAAAGTTTTTGGTCTACGTATGTAGCCCGCGCGTGCACTGGAGGAACTTTTGAGTAGCGAAATATTTATTTTAAATGAAGTAAGTTTCAATATTTTCCTGTAATTTTTGTATCCTATATTGTATCTAAATACTGTTTACTTACTGTTTGTTGATATTTCATTTAAATATTGCTAAATATAGATCGCAGAATAGAAGAAAACGTATAGATGAGACCTAGAAGAGGAGATGGATCTGGATAACGCGATTGAAAGCAAATAACAAGAAGAGGTTTCAGAGATGAACAAAATTTAAGTTTTATCATTGTTGAATATACCAGAAGCTCCTAAACAAGAAAATGTACCAATTCGTGGGGGGTAGCATGCCGTGCGTTTGGTAGCAGAGTGCGCGATCGCAGCACAAGAAAAATTTGCTCAAAATGCTACAGAAGCTATATGTAATCATCATCAAATTTAAATTTGCCCTTTGTGAAGGAAAAATAAAAAAAGAATCACAAAAAATAAATGTTAAATTAAGACACAAATTAATTGATCTGAAATAAGTAAAGATCATGTGATTTTTCAAGAAGTCTACAGTTTTGTTAATATTTTTAAATTTTTAAAAGAAGGAAACTTTTTTTATTAAAACCGTTACTTATTAATTGCCAGTCATAATAATAAATGATTGTAATTAAAAAAATAACGATACTATTTCAGTTAAATTCGAATATTAAATGGGCTACAAGCATAGCCCGCGCGAGCACTCGTGAACCTTTTAGAGGCGCGTGTACTCTAGTGTTAAACGGAGCGAGATTTTGAAAGAATACACTTTCCAGATGTTCCTTTGTTCGAAATCCAAAGTATGTTAATGTCAATGTATCAAATTGATGAGTCAAAACTTATATGTTTTTGGGCCCTTACATTTTATAGACGATCGTTAAAACTAGCGGACGCTTAGTTTCCAACATGTATGGAATGACACTTGCCTTCGCTACGCCAAGTGACAACTTTTTCAAACGAAGCGATCACTAGTATTGTTATTGTTTGTTTAGCAACCATCATCTCATCAAGTTATATGCTTCCCACTGCTAGGCACATGTCTCACCTCAACTTGTGGTGGAATGAGCCATAGGCTACCATGCCATGTTTATTTCCTTACCCGTCAAGCAACATTTCACCCCTGTTCTTGATCCAGTAGTTGATGGTGTTGGGGTAGGCTTCCACGTAGCACTTCAGCCTGACGTCGGTACCCAGCGGCGCTCCCAGCAACTGGTTTGGCACTTTCACTGTGGGTGCGACTGTTGAGGCAAACACAGGGTGTTTAGTTAGTAAGATAATTTTACGTGAAATCACATGTTAACATGTCGTTGCTTTAAAGTCATGAATCATGAGTATAATTTTTGGTGATGGTCAGTGCATTTTAGTTTCGTATAGAACTTCGACCACTTTGGTGTAATGGTCAAGAATTTGACTGTTAACCAAGAGGTTGCGGGTTTGATTCCCGCACTGTACAGACATTTGTGTGCATGAATATGTCTGTTTGTACTAGTGGGTGTTATATTCATTTATTTAAGCTCAATGTGATGTTATTGTATATTTATAAAAATAAAAAAATAGTTTTATATTAGGTCCTTACCTATGAAATTGGCGTTTTGTATGGGAGGAACAAAAAGTCGAAATTTTTTTATATAGCATATTTATTTAATCAAAGTATGAGCCATTGTAATCTATGCACTTTTGCCATCTCATAGGTAGTTCATTGATCCCTTTACTAAAAAAACCATTCGAACGGGAATCAATAAAATCTTTGAAGGCGACTTGGACTGCCCCATCTGAGTTGAACTTTTTCCCTTGCAAGAAGTTATCCAAATTTCGAAAAAAATGGTAATCTGTTGGAGCAAGGTCCGGGGAGTGCGGTGGATGCCTTAGAGATTCCAATTGAAGTTCTTCTAATTTGCTAGCCGTCTGTTGTGCAGTGTGTGGTCTAGCGTTGTCGTGAAGCAGCAGTGGCGTAGAGCGATTGACCAGCCTTGGCTGTTTAGCAACTAGCTTTTCCATCATGGTTTGCAATTGCTGACAATAGATATCTGCCGTAATCGTCTGGCCAGATTTGAGAAAACTGTAATGAACAACACCGGCGCTAGTCCACCAAACGCTTACAAGTAACTTTTTATTGGTCAATTTTCGCTTGGAGCAGGCTTTGGCTGGCTTGCCAGGGTCCAGCCATTGCGATGAGCGCTTCCGATTATCGTAGAGAATCCACTTTTCATCACAGGTAATGATTCGATTAAAAATCCCTTCGTTATTGTGCCGGTCAAGTAATGTAACGCAGCAGTTGACGCGCGTTTGCCGGTTTGCTTCACTCAATTCGTGAGGAACCCACCTTTCAAGTTTTTTAATCTTCCCAATTTGTTTCAAGTGGATTAAAACAGTTTTATCACTAACGCCAAAGCCTGCAGCTAACTCGGACGTGGTTTGCGATGGATCCGCTTCCATAATAGCCTTCAATTCTTCATTATCAACTTGGGTCTCCGGCCGTCCACGGGGCTTGTCGAAATTTCCAGAACGAAAACGTTGGAACCAAAAACGCACTGTGTTTTCTTTTGCGACACAACCGCCATACACATCATTAACCCTTCGAGCCGTTTCCGCAGCACTGGTGCCACGGTGGAACTCGTACTCGTAAATAACGCGATATTTCAAATTTTCCATTTTGTAAATTGAGCGATGCAAACAGAAAAAAGATACGTAAAAAAACAAATGAATGACGGTTTACGAAACACAACTACATGTGGAAATAGCTGTATAAATTTGAATTTCGAATTCCTAACCAAATAGGAAAAATTTGTGATCAAAGTGGCCAGTACGACAAAACGCCAATTTCATATGTAAGGACCTAATATGATGGTTGTGATTTCATAGAGCATAGCTGTATTGTTGCTCATCGCTCAACAGCAAAGCTTTTATTAATAAATAATTGGAAAAAGTAGCGCTGTCGTTGAGCGGAACTCAACATTGCAAAGGGCCTTATAATTAAATTTAAAATAATATCATGATCGAATGTTGACCATACTGAATATTAGCGATTAATTGTTGAATACCGTTTTATTTTTTCATTTTTTGCGACGGCTTATTATAAGTACTTGTCTGCAAAGATAAATACTACGACAACTTTTATTCCATGTTACTAACACCTTTGACACCCACCTTAATTGAAAGAAACACTTAAGCTCCCGTAAAGAACTCAAATTCAAGAACTCAAAATTAATATCCCTAGGCATTTGAGGATTTGAGAGCCAGTGGTGTAATAGATTACATGGAAAGCTATTATAGTTTCACATCTCCGATCTGGGTTGATTCCAAATTCGTGAGCCTTTCCTTCCAGCGAGGATTATAGAACAGACATACTTGCAGCACACAATAAACATAAACAAGTGAGGGCTATTATGTGATTTATCTTTTTGGCAATTTCAGTTCAACCTATGTGAGGTACTATTTCGATGTCGTCATAAGAAAAGTCTGTGCAGTTATTGCTCTATAAATAACTTACAATTAAATGTAGAAAAATGTTATACAATCACGTTTACCAGAAAAGTAAACCCTATTCAATTTAGATATAAATTACACAATACTGAACTAAAAAGAGTAGACAAGGTTAATGATTTGGGAATACAGTTGGACAGTGGCCTGTTCTTTGATTCTCACATAAATAAAATTACTGCCAAGGCTTATAAACTGCTTGGCTTTATCTTTCGCCAAAGCACGGATTTTAAAAGAGCAGATACGCTAATTTTGCTTTATAATGCGTTTGTTAGGTCTCAATTGGAATACGCTTCGACGGTTTGGAATCCAATGTATAAAAAATATATGGACATGTTAGAGGGTATTCAGAATAAATTTGTCAAACGTTTAGAGTATCGGTTTAAAAATTATGACACAAGTAGAATTGAGCCATTGGGAACTCGACGTGAGGTCAGAGATCAAATATTTTTACACAAAATTATTAATATCGTGGTCGATTCTCCGTACTTGCTAAGTAAAATGTCTTTGAAGTGTCCCAGATCCAACCCCCGCCACTTTAGTACCTTTGTTACACCAATTTGCTCCACAAATTACAGAAGCAATAGTTTTATTATTAGAACTTGTAGAAAATATAACACTGCGTATAATCACATCGATATATTTCATGAAAAATTCAACCGCTTTCGTTACTTGTTAAAAAGAGAGGCCACCTGATGTAGGCGTGCCCAAGTCCATAATTGTAGACATTTTATTTTGTCAAGATCAAAAATTCTTACTTACTTACTTTCTGTTTATATAAATAAATTTAGTAAATTAAAATTTGTAAACGCGCTTACGATCTACTACTCGTCAACATCATAATTGTATACCTAATTGTAAAAACTGTATGGCTAATGAACGACGCCTTGTTTTATAAGCTTTATGTATTATAACACAGCTGTTTGTTTTCCTATCATTAATAAAGAAAAAAAAAATGTTCGCAAAAGCTACAAGAGCAGAATCACACTAAATTGTTAATGACGAAAATGGCAATCGCAGCACACACGGTGAAAGTTGAGTGCAACGAAACCCTTTTGAAATTATTAGTTACTAGTGGGCGCAAATTCGTCTGCGTATATTTTCCGCTCCCGTGGGAATTTCGGGAAATCCTTTACTTATATTATAAAAGCTACCTGCATGCCAAAAATCAACCCGATCCGTCCAGTAGTTTAGGCTGTGCGTTGATAAATCAGTCATCAGTCATCATATTTCAGTCAGTCAGTCAGTCACTTTTGAGTTTTACATATTTTGATTTGCAAGCGTTTTAAACCGGTTTCAACCGGACGCAACCATGCGATATGTGCAGTCCCTCAAAGAAGTCCTTGACACTTTTGGGTAAAAGTAACTACAAGTTGCAATATTGTTGCACTTGCGTTTCATCGTGTGTGCTAAGCCTTATGCAAATGTCAGTTTCATACATTTAACAAACTATAGCCTTCGCAATTTTCGTCAAAGACTTTGCAATAATAATAATAATAATTATAATGTCTTTATTTACTCTTTCACAAAATTGGTCTTACAACTAAACTAGATCTAAATTAAGTATACTTCCGATTGTGCAAGCCGATAATGTAGTTCCCAATTTTGTGAGAGACTGGTGCCTGATAAAGGTTTTGATAAAACCTGTTCTACAGGTCACCAGGTCCCCCCTGCGGGATATGTTATTAATTACTACTGGGCACAGGCATACATCATGATCCTGTCAACTTAACAACTCCCTGATGACGAAGAAAAACATTAAATTAGGAGTTGTCTAATCAAGAATATTAAAGATAATAATAATAAAAAGATTGTTTGTATAGAATGAGGAGTGAGTTTGTGTGTTGTGTAAGTTGTGTGCTGTGTAAATTGTGTGCTGTGCAAGTGTGTAGTGTGTGAGATGATGGCAGTGAGCGAGAGTATTGTTCAAGGCAGATAATGTATGGATAGGGAAATGGATAAGTTAACACGTTCACTGCGTTATAAGGTTAAATAGCCCGATGCATGTCCTCTCACTTTGTGCGGAGGTGAAATATGTGAATATCCCCGCGGTGCGGCAGCTGTAGTATGAGTATTTCTGCTAATAAAAAAGTGAATAATATAGGTTTGAGTTTAGGATTTAAAACACAACTTAATAATACTTAAAATTTTGTATAAGGTTTTTCAGCCCGATAACGCACTGGGTATTTTTTTTTTTGATTTCTTGCGGGTCGAAAGGCCCATCAAAGATTACAAGGTCATTCCGCCCCCTCCCGCACTGTGTAACGTGATTGCATTGTTTACTTCCGACTAGTGTCGTGACATGATTATCGAGAACGGATGTATAGTGCATGATTCCAGAGTTTCGCGAGTCTGTGTACGTTTTTGTGTAGTTTTAACACACACCTTCGATATAAAAGGCGACAAAAGATTAATTTGTGCTGGGTGCTTTGGTAGCACCCAGCACATATATATTTTTTGCTACGTTGTTTACTCACTAGCCGAGAAGGAAATAAAAAAGTTGAGAAAATTAAGTCTTTCTGCGTAGAGTGTAACAAAGGATACTGTTTGTCTTGTTTTTATGAAGCCCATATGTATTTTTTATAAACCATAGAATTACACGTATCGATAACTTAATTCACATCACTAATAATCCTCCAATTGAACCTATTGTTCAGTGCGGTTTCGGGTTATAGGGCCTTACGCTTTTTTTACATATATCTTCTAATTAAATAGCCGGAACCCGGGGCGAAGCTAACACTGAGAAAATCAACTCGTATATTATCGATTTTGACAGAAAGGTATTAAAAATTTAAAGATTTCGTGTAGTTACAGTCATTTATTTCTGTCCATATCTTACTAGGCCGATCAACCCGACAACGCAGTGGTGGAAAGCCTAAGTAAAAGGCCAATCGGCCTTATGACGCATCATACAAAAAGTCGCTAGTTTCGATCCCGCAACGAAGGTGTTAAAGTAAATAAGAGAAGTCCAGGTTCTTCAGATGTACTCTTACTATACTTATTTTACAATGTTACTCCTGAAGCCCTGGAGCTTTCGTATCGACAGGAAACAAACATTTCGTAGAACCCGATCTTTCTAATAACCATTACCAGTTTTCTCATGTACAAACAGCATCATACTCAAGAAAAAACGTTTTATTCCCTCTCTTATCCAGAATGGGCCAATTCGTCTTAAGTCACGCGACCGCCGCCATTAAGGCCGCGGCTTTATCGCCATTGGAAACGTATAGCTTTTTATTTGATTCTTATAAACATTACAGTTTTATTCGGGTGTATATTTTCATTACATGACCGTGGTATGCGCGGCGTGTTTGCTTTCGGCGTTGGAATTCGAATTCGATATTTAGTGTGATCGGGAAAGAAATAAAAGGTTTGTGTTTTCTTACGCATGATTGGGATATGCGTGTTGTTTCAATATCTTCTGAGTTCATTCGTAGCGAGTAACCGTGCTTATTACGATAGTGCGACACTTTGGATTTCAAATCTATGGAGAGGAATGTGCTTAATATTTCTCTAGGATTTCGAGTCAGCAATGGAGAGGTACGTAGAAGAACTCAGCCGATCAGCTCAAGTTGTTACTGGAGCTGATAGGCTGAGTTCTTGTGATTGTGATGGGTGAGATACACTGTGCGCAAAACTGATGAGAAGAGATAAGAAGATGGGCTGATGATCTTAAGATCGCAAAAACAAAATGAATGTAGGCCGCTGACAACCAATTGACCTATAAATCTTTAGGGACGGCCTGTGTTGTGAATAAGTCTTGAGTTCAATGATGATGAGGACGTGTCAGGTACTCACAGTTGACTAAAAGTATGATCCTCTTGCTGACGGCCGGGGGGACGTCGTTGGACGCGATGCACAGGAACGCACCCATCTGCCTCCGGTCCACCCTCCAGAGAGGCAGGGAACTGCCAACGTAGCTTTCCACTGTGCAAAACAAAATTTGATAATTTACAATTTCATAATTATAGGATTTAAGTAAGGATAACATTACATTATCGTCATATTGGCTAATCTATTTATTGTATACTTATTTTATGTAGGTATATTTAGCTTATACAATGATGTTTGCATACGTATGTTTATGTAAAATTATTTTTTTCATTTTTTTTGGATAAATATTTTATTTTTGTTGCTAATGTTCATGACCTTATAGTAAATATTATGACTTTTCACCAAACTCTCCCTTCCTATAAATAACAATATCCTCAACCTAAAGGTAATTTGAAAGATATCGCTCCTGGCGATAAGACTACCTAAATTGTGCATCTCTCTTTGTATGTTGATTTTGTATTCTTTTTTGTGGTATGCTCTATGGTAGAGAACACTTTATTAGTGTTCTCTATCTATCTATCTGTATATACATTGCTCTGTTTCAAACAGAGTTTCTGTGACAAAAACGTTAACGTATAAAGGAAAAGCGTATCACATAATAAGAGCAATTTTTAAAGGTTACGAATTAAATAAATTTTTATAAAACCTACTTTTACGAGAAAAATAGATGAAAAACTGTTGGAAGACTTAACTAATGAGCTCTGTGTTTAAGAAGTTGGAATTTCTACTGTATTTTATTAATAAACTATGTTCAATGTAAAAAATTAGGAAGTTAATAACTGACCCACACAATTGCTGTAATAACTTTTATTTCCATACCGAAAGCCCAAAGTTTCTGTAAGATCTAAGATACACTTTCATTTTCGTATCCCGAAAATAATTCTCTCCCATGCATGCACGGAGCTTCTCCACTCATTATCTTTGTTCGTGTAGGTGTGAATAGAAAGCCACAGATGGACAATATTCAGAAGGTTATCAGTGATTACGTTATTAATACCGTAAATTAGTAATTAATTTTTATTTTATTTCATGTTGTCGAACGGTTGGCGGTGTAACAACCACCTTGAAAAGTGTGCTCAGCCTAAAGTCCCCTAGTCGCCTGATCTCTCTCCAGTCACGTCGTTACGAAGATTGAATGTTATTTATTGCACAATTCACACAGGAAAATATACATAACAATTACGTCTTGCCTTGAAAGTAAGGGACCAGAGACCATATCAATGTATTGCACACAAACTTTTACATTACTCGTAATACTCTCTGCGCAGATGGCCAATAACCACTAAAAATGGCCACCCTAATCCGCCGCCTTGAAAAGTGAGCTCAGCCTATAGTCCCCTAGTCGCCTGATCTCTCTCCAGTCACGTCGTTATGAAGATAAAATGTAATTTATTGCACAATTCACACGGAAAAATATGCGTAACAATAAAGTCTTGCCGAAAGTAAGGGACAAGAGACAATATCAATGTATTGCACAGAAACTTTTACATTACTCGTAATAGTCTCTGCGCCGATGGCCAATCACAACAAAAAATGGCCACCCTAATCGTTTTCGTCACACCAAGGTATTGTACATACTAGATTTCAAACGAAGCAAAGCTACTGCCTTTTTTTACTCTATAAGTGAAAGAGGAAGACCTCCCCCTCCTACCAATTTGTAAACACACCTGTGTCAGGCTTAGGAGGGTTAAAGTTTACGTGAAAAAGTCAAATTTTAATTAAGGCATCCAATATCTGTGAAGTAATGAGTTGCTTATTTGATATTCGAACGGTATAAAGGCAGTGTATGAGAGTCGGGAATTGAATGGTGTTTTTAAATTTTATTTTTAAATGCTGGCCTTGTGTGGATGATAGTTAGGTAAAAAAACTAAGAAATTCTCCGTTACGCCATATTAATTGCAATAGTATCTAATTAGGCAAAGTACTTACCTTGTATTATAGTCCTCCTGGCCGATTTCGACCACGGCGGCCAATCTCAACAGAGATGAGCCAACTACGCGGGAGATATTATAATGCAAAAGTGTGAGCGCAATACACCGGTGCACTCACTGTTCCCTGTAGAGAGATCAGGCGCAGGAACAACGGCTTAACGTGCTTTCCGGGGCACGGGGTGTAACACCGCCAACTTCCCGACTCCGAGCTGTTTTTAAGAAATTCATGACAGAAAATCTCAGGAACTATTTTGGCTCGACCTGGGATTCGAACCCAGGACCTGTCTAATGTAAGGCAGAAACTTTGCCACTACACCAACGAGGCAGTCAACCTGTCAAGTTACCTTGTATAAGATCAGCATTATTATACCATACCTAAGTAAAACATCTCTTTTGGATATTGTGACAAAGGTAGGAAAATAAAAAAGTCCATTATGTCTGATCCAAGACTTGCACCGTGGTCTTGCTAAGGGTACAGGTGCTTTATAAATTCAGCTGCCCTGGTTCTAGTCAGAGCTTTGAGAAATAAGTGCTCTAATATCGATTCATGTACACGTTTGTAGTACATCACAGAAGACACTAGGGCAAGTTATGCACTTTTAACATGGGTAATTTTGCAAGAAAAATTGTTTTTTTTAGTGTCTGGTTTGTAGATCTTTTTTTTTTGTTGGATAAAACGCGTTTTATTTTTTATTTTTGTGTATTCTCAATATTATACAAGACTACTACTATTATACAAGAAGTACACTTGTACAAGACTAAGAAAACTATAATTGATTAGAAAATCTCGTGACGTCACGCTTGCGTACGAATTACCACACAGCTTACCGCCCAGCTTGCAAGAGGTGTGGGTTCAATTCCCGCCTGTGGCAGTTCGATTTTTTCTGCGAGTGTGTTTTAATTGTTCATCAGCCAAGTTTATGCTGGTTGAATTGTCACTCACCTTTATCAAACTCCCTCGATAGTGGTTTCTTCAGTAATATCGGTTCGTGGTCCTCTCTCCTCCAGGTGATCTTCGGGGGAGGGTGTCCTGTTGCCTTGCACGTGAGGGTGGCATTCTCCAGCTCTTGCACCGACACGTCTGATGAGGTGTCGTCGCTCATGATGTCTGGAGGCACTGTTGGCAGTAAAGAAAAACTTGCTAAGGCTTTGGAACTGTCATATAAAGCATAATTAAGCCTGGTTTCTCTTAGCACCTTTTAGCACATTTTGACAATCCTAGCAGGACAAAAAGGTGGCACTTACTTCAGAATGATGTGTGGTCCAGTAGGACTAACCACTATGGTAACATACTCGTATCGTCAAACCATTAGAAAATGAGAGTTTCACATACAAATTGGCAAGGTGGCGAATAGTGAACGGAATTCGTTACGATAGATGTTGGGGCTAGGAGCCTACTGTAGTTATTGTGTAGTAATATGCCTACTACTACAGTCGGAAGGAGGGGTAGAAGAAGGACATTATATAATATTCAAATGACTTAAATGCTTATTGATTTTTTTAAAGGTTCGAATGGCAGCCTGATGGCAGGAGAAGACGCGGATGACCCATACATTCGTGAAGACGAACCATCAACCAGGAATGCAGGTCTACTATGGGAGGATGTCAAGAGTCAAGCGCAGGACAGGGGGAGATGGCGACAACTCACGAAGGCCCTTTGCACCACGGGGGTGCCATAGGACTCCAACAATAACAACAACTGCTATGGTTCGTGGTACATGTGCATGCATTTTAATTTTATAATGGTTGCATTAAAATCAGAAATAAACATTTGTGTTACAAAGTTTCTCCCATCAAAACTGAAAATAATCTTAACTTGGCTAGATGTGTTGTCGATCGTCACATAATCACAATCTATTCGTTAACTATATAATCAACTTAATTATCATGAACTCTTATTTTTAAATGTATACGTAGTAATATAAATACTTATCAATAGCTAAACATACAAATACATCCAAAAAATCTTTAATAACCTGTAAGCTCGCAACAGAAATTTACAAAAGGAAAAATCGGATTAATGCTTTGAACTGCCACAACGGCATGTAAAAAAATACATTCTCGCGGCGAGCCGTAAACTCATTCACCAGTATAATAATTTTATTTCACAATCTCGCACAAAACTCGAAGTTGTCTCGCCCTTGTTCCGACCAATAAAACACTACGACCTCGGAACCTCACGATTTTGAGGACAAACTCCAGACGAGTTTAAAAAAAAAGAGTTTTTCACAACATTAATGTTACAAGGATAAACCCAACCGCGCGATTTCCTTCAAAATTCGTGTAAATATCTTGAAAATATTTTTGTTCACGCTAAGCCCTTTTAGGGGTTTAATATGACACTAGGAAGTCGCATACTGAGAAAGAAAACTAGTACGCTATGTATATGTATGTTTACTCTTTATTTATTGAAAAAATATATATTAAAAGTGTTAAGACAGTCCTGTAATTCGTTTAATCTAACGTAACATGAAGTTGTTAGCTAATAGCATGTTCATAACACCACCTAACTGTCATTTCATCTATTGCCGCTTGATAATCATCGCTACAACCCATGATTTACGTTCCTCATAATGACGATGAATGATGGTCTGATTTTTAATAATTATCTTTGGGACATGTCACATTTCTATCATAGTTATGATCGTGCTGGTATCAACTTCACGATTATTTGGGCAGGATAATTCTTGTTAATGACTTTTTGAATGAGGTTCAATTTCAATCAAACACTCAACTGTTTTGAGTATACATTAAACTATACTCATACATGCCGATGAATATGCGGTAATTAACATACATTTTTTTTAAAACAGCTGAATTGGTAACTTCCTTCTTTTTTTAAATCGGTTAAATAGGGCAAATGCAAAGAGTTCTCCATGTTAACGAAATGGCAAAACTTCTACAAACGAATTTCAGAGTTAGTCCCAGCAGTATCGCGTTAATGCGCAAACTCGAACACCTTTGGAGAAAAAAGTTAATGTTCACAATATGCCCGTGATTTAGTGCCCTTCAGGGCACTTTGCACAAACTTTATCTGTAAATAGCGGTTTGCAATAGGGCAAATCCACAATAGGAGACCATTGCGCGACTTGTATCGCAGAAAGAAGCCTAAAATGTCTCGCAATAGTATCACGCTACATGCAATTCTTCGAGACATGCAACAAACACACAAACAGACAAAAAGGAACAATAAGTTAAGCGGATCTTTCACAGAGCTTACGATGACAACTGTATGTCTTGAAACACAAATTATGTTTTTAAATTTTTAGAGTAATGTTACTTTTCCGAACATGCTACTTACCACATACCACCTACTACGATTTTGCTTTTGGCTCAAGGAAAGCGCCTCTACTCATAATGTTTTTCTATACGTACAACCTTTTATTTAGTTTCACCTGTCTTATGTATGTTATAAAAGTTTAATTTTACCCGTTTCCCAGTGTCCGATTTCGCTGAATTTTTTCATACACGTTTAGTTTCGATGACTAATCATAATTTGATTATAAAAGTTTGTTTCTTCGGTTTACGCGAACAGTAGACATTGTAATGTTTTTTTTTTCAATTCAATGCACTGTATTCATCACTTAACCTAATGGCATGCAAATGTTTATGTTGGGCGGTTAAATATTATATTATTACAATGTCAATTAAATTTATTTAATACTAATGTCATATAATTTAATGTTTCTTGTGGTAGATAAGAAGCTAGATATTTTGAATTAATTTATGTTAAAATTGCAATGAAATAAAATTTTAACAATATTACAATTATACAAAATTAAAAAGAATTTTTTATCTGTTATAACCTATAATTCACAATTTTATTGATACAACTTAGAATTCTGTTTTAGCCAAGACTCAAGCTACACCCATTTTGTGTATATAGGAACGTAACTTAAAATTTTTGATCGTAGTTTACATTTTTTTTTACCACGGACGCTGAATAGGGTTCGAAACGGCAGGTTAAAATAAAATGCAAATTAATCGCAAAATAATCCGTAAAAAAGTATATCACTTCAATATAAAAGTATACTTAAATATAACTTCCGTACTCTTTTGAAAAAAGAGCGCTGCCGGTGACCGAAAAAAAGAGATCTTAAAACGGCCCCTGAAAAAAAGTTGGATGATGTCGTCCGCTCATGTCAAACTACATGAGTAGCTTCGCTCGACATATTACTTTACACAAAGTCGGTGCGACATGTCGGCTTGAGCAGACGCGCCAATCATTTGTACGTAAACAGACCAGCCAGTGTCATGTGAGTGACTTTTATGGCGGTGATGTTTAATATTTAATCCGAAGACCGTCTTGGTAGAGCAGTGAGTGTTCCGGACTATAAAGTCAGCTGTTGATGTTCGTATACTGCAAAGGGTAAATGTTTGTGTCATGAGCACAAACGCTTTTACCTAAGTCGTGGATGTTTATCTAATATATAAAATTCTCGTGTCACAGTCTTCGTTGCCATACTTGACCGATTCTCATGAAATATTGTGAGCATATTGAGTAGGTCTGAGAATCGGCCAACATCTATTTTTCATACACCTTAGTGATAATAATTTATATGGCATAACAACGTTTGCTGGGTCAGCTAGTCTCTATATATAAAATTCTCATGTCACAATTTTCGTTCCCGTACTCCTCTGAAACGGCTTGAATGATTCTTATGAAATTTTGTGAGCATATTGAGTAGGTCTGAGAATCGGCCAACATCTATTTTTCATACACCTTAGTGATAATAATTTATATGGCATAACAACGTTTGCTGGGTCAGCTAGTCTCTATATATAAAATTCTCATGTCACAATTTTCGTTCCCGTACTCCTCTGAAACGGCTTGAATGATTCTTAT
This sequence comes from Pyrausta despicata, assembly GCA_963921415.1. Taxonomy (NCBI): domain Eukaryota; kingdom Metazoa; phylum Arthropoda; class Insecta; order Lepidoptera; family Crambidae; genus Pyrausta; species Pyrausta despicata. The sequence goes on along the minus strand of OY992861.1, from coordinate 11,684,753 downwards.
GAAATTTTGTGAGCATATTGAGTACGTCTGAGAATCGGCTAACATCTATTATTCATATTCCTTAGTTGTCCAACAAAGTTGCAAAACAACCTTTGCCGGCTCATCTAGTTATTCAATAAATATATGTGGGCGTTTTTATCCATTTTTTTTAAAACTAAATCAACGACTTTTAGTCAATAAAAAAGGCTTCCAATTTTAAATTGTCTTCCATAATTTCATATCATTTGTTTCAGAAAGGTGTGTAGCTGGGATACAGTTCTACTTAATAATTTACCTTAGCTTTTGTATTTTCTTTTTAATAAGCTAAGTACACACTTATCAAACGTTGATCAATATTTTCAACATCACAATTTACATAGATTAAAGCGAGGTCGCTTGCTTCTGCACCTATGACCGTATGTATATGTGCTTAGATCTTTGAATCTACTTAACGGATTTTAATGTGTTTTTTTTTTAATAAGTAGAGTGATTCAACTAAAATTAAAACAGGGAAAAAAGAAGAAGAAGGTGGTGATTGTGATTGGAGTGGTTTAAATCCGTACTTAATATTATAAATGCGAAAGTAACTCAGTCTGTCTGTATGGTACTCAATCACACCTAAACTACTGAACCAATTTGCATGAAATTTGGTACATGAGTTACTTTTGACCGCGGGATAACAACGCATTTCCATAGGAAAAATTACTTTCCTTCCTTCTTTTTAGAGATTTGTATTATATTTGGATAAAATTGGTTTTACGGGAAAACAACGCATTCCAAAAAAAACTATCTAATGCGGACAAAGTCGCGAGTGAAAGCTAGTAAATAATAACATGCTTAATATTTTACAATACCACTGATAACTTAAAGATTTCTAATCCACGCGGGTGAAGCTGTTAGCGGGAAGCTAGTAAAGATATACGAGAGTATTAATATGTTTATGTTCACACCCATATTCATTCGTCCCGTCAATGTCACTTGTATGCTTTACACACGTCATCGTCGTTCGTCAAAGTGTCAATGTGGCTTAATTTCTTCCTCCGACCAGCTAAGCCGGCATGATTGATTGGCACGTATTTGCACTCTGACGGTACCGGGATGGGAATATAAAACTTTTTTTTTATAGTCAGGGAAATGATGTTACGCATACCCACCAGCCGCGGGGGCAGCTGGGGGTTATGTGGGACTCCAGGCCACAGAAAGAGAACCCGCATACCCACTAAGAACCTAAAGTTGACCTCCGGGGCCACGTGAGTTGGGGACGTGGCGGGTTCACGGGTAGGCCGAGAGGCCACAGGCATTCACCGCAATTCTCCACTACAAAAGAACTACGCTAACTAATCCCTCGTTTAAATATAAGCCGGCCAATTTAAAGTGAATGACAGCGTAAATCACATAACCTAAAGAAGGCATACGTTTCAAGTTCGAAGTTTCGTTTCAAACGAAGGATAAATAATGCCTATTTTTTTAGTACAGAGGTGTGTGTCACTGCAAACTTAATAGAAACGTAGCAAATATGTTTTCTGACGCTGATTTACCTAATAAATAACGTAATTCCGTGGAATTCAAAGCATAGTAACTCATGTTAAGGTACAAGTCTAAAAGTGTCAATGAACTCCAAACCATGCCAATTTAGTAAAAACCTAGCACAATACGGCTTAAAAAAACGACAACTACGGATTTCTTTTTCACATAAACGCCCCATTCAAAATACTCCCAATTGTATTGGTGTGAACCAGCCCTAAGCTTCGACCGATTGATTATAGGCGCACTTCCTAACATTTCGTTCGTATTTTCGGGTCTGGCCAGCGCGTTCGCACGCACGGTCGAGCACGTATGAGTGACAGAGATGGCTACATTCGAAACTACGGACAACAGCTTAGAGAGTAGGCGGCTGAGGTTTTGTGGGGGGAAGATGCTTTGATATGTTGAATGCCATCACGTTACCGTCTTTGAAAATTGTTTCAATGCCTCGTTATAAGCTCTCATTAGGGGACTATATTCGATTGATGGAAAATCGATGGTCTATAAGCCCGTACAATTAAATTCTCATTTCCGCGTTTGCGTGTGTGGGAGACACAATTATGTGGTTGAAATTTGAGGTATCGGTTTAAATTGAGCATTTCGTTGCAAAGCTGTTACGTACGTATGGGAGCAAAGCGTATATATAATATTGTTCGTAACAAAAAAATACTATTGATTTGCTCGACTCCGTAGATGACAATGAGTTTACTTAATTGTGTTTTTTTCACCTCAAACATTTCGAATAAAAAATTTGATCTAAAGTAATATTAGCAATGGTTTATCGAGAATAGATCTTGCGAACAAAATTTAACGAATTACTTATAATATCTAATATTAGAAGTCAGGTAACTCTAAATACTTGAAGGTACATTTGATATGGTGTGGAAGTGTTACTTTTAATGAAGTTAAGCTGAGTAAGAAATTAAGTTTTAAATTAATGCCAGCTATGTCTACTAGAAACGTAATTTAAATAGACTTGCAGGCGGCACGAATCTTTGTTTTTGTAATGAGTGATGAAAATACAAAATGATAGGGATTTAAAAAATATTGCACAAAATTTACGGTATATTTTAATTTTTATTTTACGACTCAGATTGTGCTTGGCAGCTATCTCGTTTAGTAGCACATATACACAGCCACTTTCACCTTACTTACTTACACCAATCAATTTTGTCTTATTAATAATCGAACCCGCAGACGATGTCTTGCTATTTTTTTTTGTCTCCCTTACTTCAAGGAATATTCATCATATCAGCAGTTCGACGCCCACTGCTGAGCATAAGCCTCCCCAAGGATCTCCACCGTGATCGGTTCTTCGCTTCCTGCATTCAGTGGCTTCCCACGACCTTCACGAGATCGTCGGTCCACCTTATACCTGCCCACGGAGCTTCGTACGTCGTCAAGGAATATCATTATATTTATAGTTGGAAAATTCCACCAGCTTCGGATCCAGTTTTAGCCAAGACTCAAGCTAGTCCCCGCACTGTAAGACCTCAAGACACTATTAGCTCATTATGTGTCGATAGGAACGTAACTTCATATTTTTGAGTGATGGTAGTTTACATTTTTTTCAAAACTATGCAATGACAACTGACACATCAGTCTACCTAAAACCACGGACGTTGAAAAGGCTCCAAAACGTCAGGTTAAAATAAAATTCAAATAAATCGCGAAATAATCCGTAAAAGTGTATCATTTCAATGTCTACTGTTCGCGTAAACCGAAGAAACAAATAGCTTAAGTCCGCCAAGTTTACATTTTCATTGCAATAACGTTTAAATAAATAAACAATTTTGTTACATAGTCTGGACTTACCTTTACAAAGAGTTTATAAAGCACTTAAAAACAACAAAAACATTGGAAACCGAGTCATGCATTCCATTTTACATAAGTTTTAAAATTGGAATAAGATTTTTTTACATTTTAGGACCATGCAAATCGCGAACACAAATAAAAAAGTATATTGAGAAAGTTTTCCGTTTAGCTCGTGGTATTACAGTTCTAGGGAAGAGCGTTTCATGAAACTCCAGACTTTTCGAAAACTGATTTTTAATGTACACCATATAATTTTTTTGACGCCAACCTACGCTAACAACCTAACCCTTTATGCCTTTAACTAGCCAATTTCGAAATCTCTGTCCAGCAGCTTATGTGGTTAAGGTTTTTCACATGCATTTTACTTTTCATGCGTGTAGGTACATCAGTAACGTTTTACAAAGAAAGAGTCAAGTACTCTAAACATTTGTTTCAAGAAACAAAACAAGAAGAAGCGAAGCCATTTCCTGTTATGACTGCTTTTCAATAATTTTACTTACATAACTGGTTTCCAATAGTTTTCCTTAAGAATTCTTTGTAACACAGAAAAATCTCATATTAAAACTTTTTATTGACATTCTAAGATACGCATAAGCAGTAGATACGTTTACTCCGATAAACTTATGACTGGGTGGAGCATCTGGATACATATTTCAAAATCACTATCAGATTAGATACTTCCAGAATAATAATTTTGACTACCGATAAAACAAGCAATACTCGTATTAATGAGGGACAAAAACAAAGTTAATTTATATATTACTATGTTGTTTGATATTATAAGAAGTATATTATATAATTTAGTTTGTGCATTATTTGCCACTGATCCTGAAAAATAACCCTTCTGCGCTTATATGAGATTGTGGTAAGCTTTACCCATACAAACTATTACGTACTATAGAGAGTTATCTGTCCCCACTTGAGCAGATAGAGTTCCAAGCAAACTTTATTTATTCCAAACTTCCTGGGGAAATGTTTAATGTAGAATTTTTATTTTTGCTCCCTTTGAGTCTACGAAGGAGGTTGCTTCCGTTTTGCTTACTTCATTTTAAACTGCAATGTATGTATGCGGGAGAGATAGGGTTCTCGCATTTTGGGTAAAATGAGGTTAAAGTAAATTCATGTTGCAACATTTTCTTTTGTCGGCGTATTTAAGAGAATTTCAGCGAAAATCTATTATTATTATTATAGTAGGTATATTTAGTCGTGTGATAGTAAGTAATTTACCCTTTTTAACCGACTGCAAAAAAAGGAGCAGAATTTCAATTCAACCTCTTTTTTACAGCGTAACTGTCATCCTATCCTCGTCCCTTGACCAATTGTCTTAATAGGCTACTCAAGTATTATCTAAAATCCAAATTTAACCCTTAATTACCTCATAAAGCGCTAAAAAGCACACAATAACATAACGCGTACCAACAAAAACACCATCTAATTTATTAACTACGAACTTCCAGAGTTCAGCAATTCTGTTCAGTATTTGCTTGGCCGACGCCAAGATTTCTTTTTCAATTTTGGACTTACGCCTGGCTTATTGAGTTCGGGTGTCAGATGGGTCGACAGCAGTGAGGTTTTACGCAAACACCGGCCAGTGAGAGGTTAACGGTTAGGGGAAGAGTTGAACTTTTTGAGTTGGTGAAATAAATATTCATTACTTTAGAGGTACCTGATCTGAAATGGGTTCTAAGGGATGAAGATGAAGGGATTTACCTACTTGAGTTTTAAAAGGTAAGGATTTGTATAGTTTTAAAGTCAGGCGTCCTTCTGTTTTGATTAAAAAAGGTACTTAAATTGATAAAAAAATATAGAGTAGCGTAGTTACTTAAAATACTTATGGCCTCAAATCAAGCTTGAAAATCCGATATCCACAGTACAGTCAGATCATGTTCATTTTGTAATTCAATTTTATCACATCAATAATTCAAGTGTTTTAGTACAAGAAACTCAATTTTGAAAATAAAGCAAGTAAGTATGAAATTTAATCTTTAGTAATGCGAATATGAAAAGCTTAACTAAGAACTTAAAGAAAACAATTCCGAGCACCTTCCGAGAACCTTTCGATATGCGTGACTCTACTTAGATGTACTTACAATTTTTTTCTTCGCGATATAAAATCAAAGCCTATAGAAGCCTTTAAAATCCCTTACTTTTTCTTTTTTCGGACTATCAAAACCTAACAACATTACAACGATCAGAAGCGAGGGACATTTATAACAATATTAATTAACTCAATTACAATATGTAACTTTAATGTATTCCAAGAAAATTTCACCTGTAATGGAAATGTTGACATCGTCATAGAACGAACTCTTATTCTTGTATTAAAATAACGTGTTATCAGTAATTAACTTGAAAATGTTAAAGGCCTTTCTACCAGAATGTCATGGGAACATACAATGTGTTTTTTACTTTTTATGTCTTTGATAAGTAGCCGAAAAATTAAAATTGGTTGTAATTAAACTGCCTCCCACACTGTATGGGTGATTTTTTATTTATTTGTTGCGACCTCTACCACTGTAAACATCACTCATGCTCATCCCGACTCACCGTGGACATCACGTGTGCACATCCCGACTCACCGAGGACAGCACGCACACTCATTCCAGCTCATCGTGGTTGATCCGAGAATACTGGCACTTGCAAGCTCAAGACGCACAGACTGCTGGCTTATTCTGGCTCAACCAACCACCGGTTATTCGGAGGCGAGTGGTGTGGCGACCTGTCTACCGTTCGCCATCACAAGCGCATGCCTAGCGGTGGCAAGCACGACAGTGAGCGCTGATTGGCTCCATTGGCTAGATGGCGCTGTAAGCCTAGTACTGTACATGAACCGCAGCATATAAGATTTAGATTCAGATTCCAGAATAATATCAAACAATGACAAATCAATAATCAATAATCTATGATGTCTATCGGACCTTGGTCCCCGACCATAACACCCGGTCGGTAGGAAGCGCTTACCTTTAGCTTTCTAAGTCTAAATCAGTTGCGCCAAATTCAATTCAATTCAATTCATTTATTCAGAGCAAAATACATATTGCGTTGAACATTTCATTAAAATTAGGTATAGATATAAATTAAAATAAATCAGTTAATAATCAATAAAAAAAACACACATACACAATTAATGGAAAGGAAAATGTCAAATTTAAAGAATATTTAAAAAAAAATGGAAAGAATTTAAAAATAACAAACAATAAATAACTAAATCACATCATGCCTAAGTCATTAAAGAAAACATTTAAATTATGTCAATTTACCTACTATGTCCATCCTCAAGGTATTCAACCATCGAGTAAAAGCATTTATTTATGAGAAATACTTTCAGTTTCCTTTTGAAAATAGTTAATTTAGTAATGGACTTAAATTCTATCGGTAGCTCATTATATATACGCACTGCCTGGTAGGAAGCACTATGTTTGAAAATATTGAGCTTTGGCAAACCTGTGTTACCTCTAGTGGGAATATCTTTCCTCCTGGATGCTAGTCTTTTATCTCTCTCAAGAGAAGTCTCCACCTTGTCCAAGTGCTTTACTAAGTCTGATAGTGTCACTAGTATGTAGAGGCAGGGAACCGTAAGAATACCAAGCCTAATGAAATAATTCCTACAGGACTCAGTTTGAGGTAGACGGAAAATAACCCTTATAGCTCTCTTTTGTGCTACAAAGGCTTTATTTATATTATATTGGTAGCTGTTGCCCCAAAGTTTTATACTGTAGCGTAGTCGTGAGTCAATTAAAGCATTATATGTCATCTTTAATTGCTCGATTGTTACCTCGTCTCTAAGACTTCTAAGTACGTGACAAGCCGAACTAATGCTATTTGCAATGCTCTCCAGTTCTTTTTTCCAATTTAGAAGAGAGTCAATGTATGTTCCTAAGAACTTAACACTTGTCACTCCTGTCATGCCAATGCCATCTAACGAACAATTAACAGCATCTTCGTTTCTACATGTTGATTTGAACAGCTTGACTCTCAATATTTGTTTTTTGGATATTGAGAGTCAAGTCGTTAATACGGAACCAAGCGGAAAAGGCGGATAATGCTTTATTTAGTTTAAAATTTAGTTCATTTATACTATTTGCCGTGATAACAGCGTTAGTGTCATCAGCAAAAATTACTGGTGAGACATCTGGTAATTCCGAGTTAATAAAATCAAAAAGGTCGTTAATGAACGTTATAAAAAACAAAGGACCTAAGATTGAACCCTGAGGCACACCTTTTTTAATGGTGACAGTTTCGGAGTTAAAGGTGAGTTCCTCACAATCACGAACCGACTTCAACTCCACGTACTGTTTTCTGTTATTTAAGTAGCTACGAATTAAATCTAGTTGGTCTCGTCTGATACCATAGTGATCCAATTTACCAATCAAAATTTCGTGATTAATGTTGTCGAAAGCCGAGCTCAGGTCTAGAAAGACTCCCGCAACTTTTTTACGTTCATTTAGGTAGGCTACCACTTCATCCATCAGGGCATCTTTAGCTTCTACTGTACCAACACCCTTTTGGTAACCAAACTGCCTCTTGTTGAGTACTTTGTTAGAGGTAAAATGGTCCAACAGCCTGACCTTGATCAGTTTTTCGAAAATTTTGGATAAAGTTGGTAGCAAGGAAATAGGCCTAAAGTTTTTAACATCGTTTTTATTTCCTTTCTTGAAAACCGGAACGATTTTTGCAACTTTTAGTTCATCAGGAAAAACGTTTTTCGCGAGATAGTAGTTAAAGGTGCTACTCAAGAGATTCGCCAAAATGTCAATGTTTTGTTTTATAATAGTGATTGGGATCTCATCACAGCCTGACGAATATTTATTGGCCATACCTACTACAAGTTGTTTAATCTCTACAGGAGTCACTTTTTTCCATCGAAGTTCTCTGGTGACTTTAGGAGCCAAGTTATTTAACAGCTTGAGAGCCTCGTTAGGATTTGTATTTCCATCACAACTACCAGTGTCAAAGTGTTTGGAAAAGACCTCTGCCACTTCCTGTGGATTGTCTATTACCTGATTTTGTACCTTCAGTTGGTACCTAACTAAACGGCTAGTTACGCCTTTATTTCTGTGTTTGTTCACTACTTTCCATATCGCCTTTGCAGAATTGTTTGATTTATCAACTTCGCATTGCACGGACAGCTTCTTAGCATACCTAATCAGTTTACGGTACAGACATAAATACCTGGAGCGATACTTTATAATAGACAGATCGTTTATTTGACAATCAGCAGTGCTCAGAAATCTCTTCATCAGACTCGACACTCTTAGTCCTTTAGTTATCCATCGTATCTTACATCTTTTATTCAGGTTTACTCTGCTTCTATTTATGGAGTAAGACTCACTAAAAGTCTTTGTAAACGTGCTAATGAAACGATCCGGTTTACCTATGTCTGCATTTGCAATAATATTTTGTCGGAAAGATTCGTTATTTTCCGCACTAAAGTTCCTTTGATAGAACCAGGCAAATTCGTTATTGTTATCTTTCTTTCTAGTGTTGGGACTAAGGATCTCGCAGACGAGGGCGATGTGACCATCGGATAAACCATTTTCGTCTGTTGAGTAATTTGAAATGTCTTCATCCGTCATGTTTGTTAATATATTGTCCAAGCTCGTTTGGTTAGTTCCGCGTCTAAAGGTAACACAGTTATAAAGGTATCGAAAGTTATAACATTGCAATAAATTTTTGAATTTATTGTGTTTTTCACTATCGGCCAGCACGTTGATGTTAAAATCGCCACAAATAAGAGCTTTTTTATTAAATAAGTAATCAAATAACTTTTCTAAGTTATGCAGAAAGGGCTCAAGAGTTCTTTCTGGGGGCGTTCGATACCAGCAGAAGATATGTATATCAGTATTTAAATCTTTAACACCACAAATTTCAAAGGAATTTAATAAATACATTTTTTTACATAATATAATTTCCTCAGTTGGACGCCCATTCAGTCCTAATATTAAAGTACCACCACGCTTTTTCTTACGTCTTACATTATATGCACTAAGGTTATAATTGTTTAACGCAAACAAGTCTACATTATGTGGTGTTAAGAAATGCTCACTTATACAAAGAAAATGAGGTTTATTTTTGCCAAAAGAATTTAAATAAATTTCAAAATCATCTCTTTTTGACATTATACCACAAACATTTTGACTGAGAACCTTAAGATTTTGTATTACATTATGTTGTTTTGGTACTAGCTTGTTTGTGACATCTGTTGTTAAATTATCAGAATCAATTCCTACCCCATCAGTCACGAAAAAACATGTCAGCCTGATCCTTAAATTGAGAGATTAGGTCAGATAAATCACAAAAAATTGTCTTAAGCGCCTTATTATTAGGACGTCCTGTGTATGAATTAAACATATAAGAAGAATAGTCCAAGTTCTTATTGCTATCGATTATATAAGCATATTCATGAATTTGATTGTCCAGATACTGTAATTTATTAAAGCTTTCAACACGGTTATTAAAAATGTTTACCGCAGAGTGGCATTTATAAGTAGGTAACACAATGATAACATTTGTATGTTGGACTAACAGTAAATTTTTACGAATTTTGTCAATAACATGGGAAAGGTTTTTCGACTCAGTAAAATCATTTTCACCGATAATTAGAACACAGAAATCATCTGACGTAAAATCATGTAAGTTTGTTTGTAATTCGGCTACCAATTGGTGAATGCCCCCACCTGGGTACATGTAGTGGCAGAAATGATGATGACCCAAGAACGATCTGGCCGTACTCAGAATATCCCTCCGCTTACAGTTGCTAAATAGGTGTATTTTTGATGGTTTCTGGTCCCTCTTTGAACAATTTAACTGATCTTGTAAGGATTCCTGTTCCATTGTATTCGTTTTCGTAGAAGACGTCAGTTCAATTTCCACAGAGCGGTCTTCATTCGTATCTTCAGCAATCTGTTCCTTTTCCATTTTTATGTGGGGCATGGTACGGTTTGCGTACTTCTGGTTTTTAGAGCGCTTACTTTTATCACTATTTTTGTTTAAACATAATTTTGTAAGTTTCTCAATTTTACTCACATATCCTCTTATTTCCAGTTTTAATTTACAATTTTCTGAAAGCATAGACTCGATCTCACCCTCCGCTGATTGAAGCTGAATTTTTTCAGCTTGAAACCTGCTTTCTTAATGAATCCAGTTCATTCTTTTGTGAAATTTCTTCCAAATCCAAACAACTCCTGCTTCGCAGGAAACTTTGCGGTGGTAGTACTTGCTCATCCTCGGCATCCGATGCCACCGCGCTGGATAAGGAGTCAAATGAATTGCTAATTGGAACATTTACTACAAAATCCTTTCTTCGAGTTGTCAAGTTGTCAATGTCATTGTTGTTTAGTATTGGGTTATTTATAACAGATAGTTGTAAGATATCCTCCGCACTGCTGTGAAGATTTGTAGATTCCACTACCTCTTTCTCTTCGTATATATTTTGAGGGTATATACATTCATACATAGTATACACACACATACATAGTATATACAAATATTAAATAGCCAGCCAGTTGGCTGTAAACTGCAACTGCATGTCAATGAATGACGATGTTCACCTTAGTTTGGTAACCGTACTCAACAGAAATTGTAGATTGATGTCTCTTAGTATACAGCAAGGTCGCTTCCCGCGTCTGTCCCTATGTATGCATGTGTGCTTACATCTGTAAAACTACTCAACGGATTGTGATGCAGAATTACCCGATTTTCGGTACCCGTTTAATGAATCACAAATCGCACTGCTGTTGCATGAGATGGCTTAAATAAAAATTATTTAATATAAATGATCTACCTTACTAAACATGATGCCTGTTTTTAACAAAATGTTTTTATTAAATGGCTGCATATGACGGCTCATCGTTTGAAGATGTATCAAAATGGCTGTCTTTGCATAAAATCCGCCATGTCGAATTTAGTTTGGCTGTGTTTTGAAGAATTGCCACCTTGCTGCTTTCTGCAAAACTGGGCCCAAATGTGCTCATTAAGATGTTTAACTTCGGATAGTGAAAATAATTCTAATAATCACATTTTGTAGTTAAGGCCCTGCGGCCTTAAAGCCACACGTAATGCAACGACATGTTTCTTTACAATTTGATAACGAATTATGTCAGTTTTTCACTTCCGACGAAAAAGAGGAGTATTATAAGTTTGAGTCCTACTCTGTTTGTGTGTGTTTGTATGTGAGTGACTGTGGCATAGTGACTTCCGAACGAATGAACATATTTCAGAGCAGATTTTTTTTATTCAAAAGATAATATTATCACGGTTGTTCTTATCTACGGTTGATCGAAATCCGGCCAGTCGGTGAAGCTCACCAACCGTTTCCTAGCTTATGTAGGTCGTTTAATTTTTTAATTTTTATTACGCCAGCGCGTTAGGCGGGGTGATGGCGCGCCCCACGCGCAGGTACTGACCTGTATCTTGGCGGTGGCGGCGGCGGTGGGCATGGCGGACGCGTGCGGCGGGCACAACTGTATAGCTCATGTTCGGGTTTTTGACGTGACAACGTCTTATAAATTGGTTTGCCGGGTGACACTTCAAGAAACTGCGTTACGCTGCTCCGCTCACGTTCCGCGCTCACAATGAGAGCGAGTGAGAGGCACGCGTCCCTTCGACTCGGGCATGGTTAGCCCGCCTAAGAGCGAGTGAGACAGACATAAAAAGTGAAAGGCACGCGTCCCTTCCACTCGAGCACAGTTAACCCGCCTAAGAGCGAGAGAGAGAGAGTGAGAGACATAGGCATGCACACCGGTTCATGTTATACGAATGAATATTCACATTAAAATTATTTTACCACTCAAAGTCGTTGTCACGTAAAACTTTCGCCCGTATACCGACTTTACAGGCAACCAATTTTTGGTATCTTGACCCGTTTAAGATACCGCCCTCAAGGATGAATAATTTTGCCCGCTTTTATCCAATTTTCCATTATTTCTTCGCCCCTAATAGTTGCACCGTGATGTTATACAGCCTAAAGCCTTCCTCGATATTTAACACAAAAAGATTTTTTTTTTTAATTTTCAGTAGCGCACTTGAGCTTTGCCTGTGTCTCAAGGTCTCAAGCGTCGAGTCAAAATGATATTTCCACTGGATGTATCGATTAGGGACGAAATGACCTGAAATTGAACTCTATAGACATGCTAAATCGATACATCATTAATCCTCTCCCACACGTACCCTATAAGGTATAAACAAATACATTGAATGGCTTGAAACCGTATTGGTATTGGGCTTGACGTCAATATTATTATGTAACTACAATTTGACATTTCATCGGTGACGTATATGGATAGGCAGTGACGCCGAAGTCGTTCGATTTTAATTGGAAAATAAATTAATCCAATAATTTGTAGTTGAAATGTACCTACGGAATTGAAACAAAAATGTATTTTTGATGGTTTTTAACTCAACCTACAATTTTAAATTTACGTAAAGTCAACATGAGTTGACACAATCTTAAAAATGGCTCGAATTCTATGTACGAGTATAGAATTATCGTTGCAAAGAAAATAACACATTAGTATTTAAAAATGGAATACATCAATCTAATTTTTAAAATCGATTAATAAGAGCCTGTTCTATTCTCTAGGAAACGACAGTTTCTATTCTAAGCTTTTTTTAACATTTTTTTTAATTATTAAGAGACCCGGCAGACGCTGTCCTTTCCGCTGTTTTCGCATTTTTAAATTATTTTTATACACAAAAAATCCTCGTTGAGCAGTTCTAAAGATCTAAGCATACATACAGACAGACATAAAGACAGACGTAAGAAGCGACTTCGCTTTGTACTATTATTTGTAGTTGGAAATGTACGGAATAGAAAACCATCAAAAATGATTTTTTAATAGTTTTTAGCCCTACTAAAAACTGGTTTTCGACAGTCATAAAATCTTAAAAGGCTATTACTTCCCTAGAATATTGCCCAAAACTTAACCATTTTGATCTTCCTAAGTTTGGGGAGCAATTTTATTAAAGCTTTGTGGTAAAAATCCACCACTACCATACACCAGGTTATTCAACGAAAAGTTTTTATTTCCTTATCACTCTATTTAGTCTACTATCTCTACTAAATCCAATCGAACTTTGTGTGAATGAATTTAGAGTCTCATCCCAACTAGTTCGTCATAACTTAGCTTAGTTTCAAGGGCGGGCGAGTATTTAATTCCTGTGATGTGGGTAGGAACACCCTATTAACTTTAGACGGATTTAGTGCAAGTTGATACCAAAATGTGAACGATGATGTTTATGAAAGATAGAAAATTAATCGTTTATATTGTAATATTTATATCTTTATATTGCAATCTGTGAATTTAAAGTTTAATAAAAAATATTTTTATTTAACGGCAGACTATCGTCACGACGCGTTACTGTCAGTGGTTTAAGGGCGCTGCATACGTGTATGGTTATTGTTACAAATTTAATACCGCACTGTTTTTCTTTAAAGTTAACTATAACTGTTTAATGTTTCTTTATATTAATTGAAGAGCGGACTCTTCCCACACATCGTTTTCTTACTTAAATTGAGGCTCAAATGTTATAAGTAGTTTTTAAGGCATTAACTTTGTGTAAACGAAATTACCTTATTTTATTTATACATTTATTATTTAAAATAGTGTGGCGGTGCACGTTAAGCTGTTGGTCCCTCACCTGATCTCCCTCCGGTCATGTCGGATTGCCGTCTCACCGAACTTTGAGAGTGCACCTGTTTATTGGGCTCACATTTGTGCACTATAATATCTCGTGCGTAGTTGGCTGCTCTCTGTTGAGATTGGCCGCCGTGGTCGAAATTGGCCAGGAGGACTATTAATATTATTTAAAACATCCTTTCCCGTGCCGTCCGAAAAAACCCGTCACTCATGTAGCAGCCTTTAGCCGTTGTGATTGGTTGATACGCCGTCAGTCGCAAGTCGCAGCGACAGTATGGCGTACTCGTATTTGTGCGCTGGCGTAAATTATGTCAAAGAATGCAGATTATCTTTTAAAGTATCTTACTAATATTGTCGGCTAACAAGATAGGTAGCAGTGTTGTCCAATCGTGTCAGAGGCCAATATCCTCTTCGGGTCGCTGAGCCAGCGCAGTAATAAGTACTTACTAACTTACTAATATTATTAATGCGAAAGTTTGTGAGGATGTTTGTAACTCTATCACGCCAAAAATACCAGACCGAATTGGCACAAATTTGGAAAATATATAGATATAGTCTATATATTTTCCAAATTCTATGCGGGCAAAACCGCGGGACACAGCTAGTTTGATATAAAAACGTCATTTTATTTGTTAATATTTTTTTTGCGTTTACAACGCTATGTTGTAATTTCTAAAAGACAACACTTAAAAATTTTTTTCGGCTCCTGTCATCGGGGAGGAATCAAACCCCGATCTTTGGAAGTCCGGTCCAATGCTCTGATCACAAGATTTTTTTAAGCGTTGTCTTTTCGAAATAAAAACGTCACTTCTTAATTTAATCCCAAGAGCTTTTTTGGAGGCAGTCGTTGTGAAAAGATAATCCAATTTCTGTGGAATTATTACCTGCTCGAACGAAAAAAGTCGCTGAGCACAACGGGGTCGTGAGTCGTGACCACTAGCTTCTGTAAAATGGCTTTTATTAACCCACTGCGCCTGTAAGACCTATTTTCGAAGATAATAAGACAGTGAACTAAAGTGGGTTGGAGAATTTCTAGGTAGAAAGATAGGCTAGCTAACTCGTTAGTATAACAGCGAACTATTCAGCTTTACTGACTCGAGAAGTACGTCTTTGTACATCTAAAGATCCATTATAAAGCTAACGTTATTTGCTGATTTCATTTGGCAGTCTTCTGCTAGTCTTATTCAGCGATTTAATTGTAGTTGCTTCACTATTTTTGGACCTAAAACGCGATTTTTAAATTAAATTAACTTCTAAATTAGAAATTTAAAACGTTTTAGTAAATGTGGTGATCGAGCCTGTTCTTGTGAATATAATTATTTGTAAATAGAAATGGAATGGAAATATATTTATTGACCACTAAACACAAACATGTATTTCATAATAAATTATAATATAAAGAAAAAGCCATAAAATCTCAAAAGTTACCAGAGGCTCTCAAACTAGGCTATACCTGTATCTTGAGAGACCAGTTAAGTTTATTAATATTTTAATACTAAATCTCATTTTGTAATGATATATGTATATTTAGTTCTGAAAGAAAATTAACATGGATGTATTAACATTAAAATGGAAACGAATCCTTACAAGAGTTTGCCGGTAAGTAGAGCAACTATGAAAGGAAGCGAGATATTACCATAATGTGATAATAGGATTTACTATAATAAGAGTATAGTTTAAGCTATAAAAGAATATTAAAAAGGCTTCGAAAATACTTTCAGTCACCGAAATAGTGAAGCAATTTGATGACAAGTTTCTTCTAATGACCACTTATTTAATACCTTTTTTCCCTTTAACCGCCAACGCACACCTGCAGTGTACTGTCGCCGCGGCGAAATCAGCGGCTGACAGTTGTGAAGCGCGACGACTATATGCCGCAGATATGTGTGGAACTTAGTAAGAGTTATAATAAATAATAATAATAAAAATATATTTCACAACAATCACACCAATTCTCTTGTCCCAAATTAAGCTAGGAGGCTTGTGTTATGGGTACTAGACAACGGATAAACATACTTAAAAACTTTTTTTGTAAATAAATACATACACAGACCAGTACAAACACACATGTTTATGCACACTTGTGCTTGTACTGTGCGGGGATCGAACCCGCGACCCTTGGTTTTAAAGGTCCGACCTGTGGACCACTGCACCAAGCGGTCATGTTATGAACGTACCTACGTTTCTATTATTCTAATTCAATTCAAATCTGGTGGTCATCTAAATACATAGAAAAGTGATATGATTTGCAAATAAGTAACATTCGAAATGTCATATTGAATTTTTAATAAAGGGCACTCGGCTACATCACTACACTTGAATAAATAACCATATTAAAGTGATGCTAGTAGATTTTTATTTCACTAAAACCGTTTTTCATGAAGGAAATTCCGACGCGACAGACAATAGCGATTACGTGTGTTTTGAGAATATAAAATTAAAAAAGTACGTCTTCCAATAAAATTGTTTATTAGCTTTGATTAAAACAGGTGCTTACTTAGAATTTGAAGATATAAGAATTGGAGGTTTAATACTGGCCAAAGAGATTGTGGGATAATGTGCCTACCTAATGGAAGCGATTGCTAGAAATGATGCCTCTGCTCGCTGCCATTTCGTTTTCAGTGGCTATAATTATTATATTTATTTTTTGTGTTGATATGGATAGAACCACTTTTTGAATTTTTTATAAAGACGTGTTATAGTCACTCTCAATGTGTTCGTTCGCCAAATTTGGTGAGCCCTCCCTCGCATTGTTCTATTTTCATTATACTTTGTATTTACTTACTAATACAAGCTTGATTTGAAGAACGTTAATGGAATTCCCCGGTCTTCAATTCACTCTTTTATTTATTATTTTTTGCCTCATACTTGTCATAGCTGTAATAATAATTTTTAGTCAGTTGACATTTTCGCGCCAACATTTGTTAAGTTTAAAAAATAAATTTATAACTTGCCCCAATAATAAGCAATGCTGTTTCTTTGGCATTATGTCATCGTTTCATAATTCTATAGTTTCACATATTTTAATGTTTTCAACCAAAATTTTAATTGGTTTACTCTATGTATTATTCAAGCTGAGGAAACATTATTAGTTTGTGTCATTTCAATTATCTATTTTGTTATGTAATGTTAAAACTGTAATATTTTCTTCCGCATTTTATTTTAATCAAAGTTGCTATGCTACCGTATTTCTCCTCCATGTCAACTGTCACATAACAACTCCACCTACCCACCTGGTGACCCTCGCCGGCCGATCGATCACCGTCTTACGTGCCCCAGAAATAGAAGTGGAAATAAAAGGGTGCGGTAGGAAATCGGCGTCGCGACGTGTGCCCATGTCCGCGTCCCGATGGATGTTTAGGTTGGTTGGAAATTCAGGTAAAGATTGGTGAAATAGGTGAGATTATGATTACAGATTACTTGTGAAGCTAATTTATCTATGTTGGTTATCTCCACTTGAATCACAAAAAATTAATAGCTTGATCTGATTTGAACAAAATACATATTATTTCAATAAGCTTTTGTAATCAAATTGTCCTTTGTCTTCGAAATAAACGTATATAAATGCCAGCTCAATCAGTAAGAAGTCAAACACTGAGAAGTAGGGGAAATTTAGAGGGCAAGATTTGATTACAGACAAACAGACACGGGACAGGTGAAGCTAAATAAAAAGCTTGTAAAAACGATTGTCAACCTTTCTCGATGGGCGCACTATTCGTTCTTGGTGCGATTTTTCTTTAAAATTGACATACCTAGCCAAAACGCGTTGCGCTTTTGTCACCTATATGACAAAATATCTTTGATTGTCACAAAGGTCCTACCCCGTACCGCTTCGACCGTATTTTCGGTTCCGTAGTTTGTGAGCGTTAAAGGCGCTATGCCTTTTGGCTTACGTCCTAAACTACGTGAAAACGGTTCAAGGCTTCAGAAGTCAACACCAGACAAAAAGTTTTTCTAAAAGTAGTAATCAAATAATACAAACTCATACCATAAAATGGTTCAGAAATCTATCGACATCGATGCCAATCTGCTACTTCATATTGGTCTTCTTTTTGATCTGGCACATATGGCAGCCACTACATGATCCTCAGCTGCCCCATGGGTGACGAGCACCCAGGACCGTGGAGTGATAGGACTGGTGGACTGATAAGACTGTCTGATCTGCTGCTTTTAGCTGGTACAGCAGAATTTACTAACTGCCAAGTGATGGGCATGGCTCATGTAGCAGCCGCGGTGCTGGGCGTGTCCACGCTGACGGAGTACGGAGGGCCTTGGACCACGCGCTCGTGAACGGATAGGAAAATTTCTGGTCTTCTGCTCAGAGCCAGCCCAACTAAAACTCACCAATTGTCCAAAGGTGGGTGAGTTCACGCTGTCTAAATACCGAGAGCCTAGTAGAAACATGCGCTGGTGGAGTGATAGAACTATCTGGTCTTCTGCTCAGAGCCAGCTCAACTAAAACTCACAAACTGTCAAGTGCTTGGCGTCTACAATGAAAAGTAGGGAGGGCCAAGGACAACTTACACTATCTAGTCTTTGGTACGGAGTCAACTCAGAAAATCTTAGCATAAACATCGATGCACCCAATCTGCCACTTCATGTTCGGCTGCGTGTTGATCTGGCACATTAGCAACCGCGGTCCTCCGCCCTCAGTGGCCTGATCCTCAGCTGCCAGGTGCTGGGCGAGTCCACGCTTAAGGAGTACCGAGGGGCTTGAACCACGCGCTCTTAGAGGGATAGAAAACTGTCTGGCCTTCTGCTCAGAGCCAGCCCTCATAAAACTCACCAAGTGGGTTTGAGCCCACGCTGAGAAAATACCGAGAGCCTAATAGAAAGATGCAATCGTGGAGTGATAGTACTGGCTGTTCGCCTACTCAGGTCAGCTTAGCTAAAAATCACCAACTGCCAAGTGCTGGGCGTCTACACTGACTAAGTACCGAGGGCCAAGGACAACTAACACTATCTAGTCTTTAGTACAGAGCCAGCTCAGCAAATCTCACCATAAACGTCGATGCACCCGATCTGCCACTTCATGCTCGGCTGCGTGTTGATCTGGCACATGTAGCAGCCGCGGTCCTCCGCCCTAAGCGGCCTGATCCTTAGCTGCCAGGTCCTGGGCGCGTCCAGGTTGACGGAGTAGCGAGCACCCAGAACCGCGCGGTCGTGCATCGTGAGCACCGTCTGGTCTTCCGCGCGAAGCCAGCCCAACTGGAATAAATAGAAGTTGTTAGAAAAAAATAATGATATCTGATACTAATAAGTACGATAATAGTCTTCCTGCCCGATTTCGACCACGAAAGTCAATCTCGACAGAGATCAGCCAACTAGGCAGGAGATATTATAGTGCACAAGTGTGAGCGCAACACACAAGTAAATCACTCTCAATGTTCGGTGAGATTGCAATCCGACATAACCGGAGAGAGATCAGGCGCAGGACCAACGTGCTTGCCGAGGCATGGGGGTATAACACCGCTAACTTCCCGACGCCGAGCTGTTTTTTAAAAAATCATGACAGAAAGTCTCAGAAACAATTTTGGCTCGACCTGGGATTCGAACCTAGGACTTTTCGGATGTAAGGCAAAAACTTTTGCCACTACACCAACGAGGCAGTCAAACGAGTAAGTACGATAACGTTTATTACGTTATCGTACTTACTCGTTTACGTACGTACCGTACAGAGTGACAGAACCACGTGGTAACTTTAAAACGCGCTAAGTTATCACGAGCGGTACTACCGCTTATATTTTTTAGACAAGTACCATCTGCCAATGTCTTATTAAACGTATGTCACTCAGGACGATTACAGGGCACAATTTTGTCCTTATACGAGTAATTGCACCTTATGCAGTAAGTAACTTAGTATCTACAAGTATAAAGACGAACTTCTTGGCAACTTAGCAAACAAAGATACTTTTTCTGTTCCAAAATCAAATGATAACCATACATACCTATTGTTGATTGTGGTCGAATTTTCTTGAAAGGAACTTCCGTTTACATATAATTTCATAACTGCTATTTCTATTTGCGGAAACTCAGGGAAACGTTAATTTTCATGTCAATGCCATCCCTGAGGTAATTGTATTCGAGTAGATCAAAGATTACAACACGAACCTTAGGTTTTGAAGTACAGAATACCGAACCAATTAAAATGTTACAGACCAATATGAAAGAGATCTGGTTCCCATCAGAGGTCCATCGGTAAGTTTATTTATATCCTTTATATACCACAGTATAGTTGGCATATGATATTGAAAAAGATAACTATTTTATTTGATCTACGAATGGTCATAAATGCCCACTGTTCCCATTCAATCGGCTTAAACGCGGATGCATGACGCTATATTTTTGGAAGCTCACCTACAAAAATATCAATTGTACAGCCTAGCCTCCAAAAATAACCGAGAAAACGAGCAAAAATGTCAGCAATCGTCAGAACTAAAAAAAAAATACATCCACCCCGCACTGTGTCCTACAACGAAACGCCAAATTTAAGACTTTAGATCTTTAGACCATCCTTTTCACTCGTGCTGTCAAGATAATTTTAGTGATAGAGACGACTACATTCAACACTGTTCATCGGCTTCCAGAGTAGAGGGATTTTGTATTAGAATTCACGTCACGGGTGCAGCTTGATTTTTGTGTATTGTTATGCTGGAGGCATCAGATCGCACAGTGCAGCAGTGGTGTACTAAGCCACAATATTCACATGCAGTTTTTGAATTGAATTTACCTACTACATAGCACACTGGACAAGAAATCCGAAAAAAATAGCACCAGTTTCAACTGACCATACCCTTTTCATTCGCCTTTGGGAAGGTTAATATTGTGAGACCATTTTATTTCAAACACAAACGTTACAAACATCAAAATGGTCTTAAATGCTCTTCCTAACATACTTTTAGTAAATGATTGATGCAGGTACACATTATAACAACAGGTAACACATAGTATATCAGGTTTTGTCATAAAGGAAGCGCAACGGCAGTTCGTTGATTTTGGTAAGATCAATCTAACATGAAACTTGCTGTGTCACACTCGTAGCGTGACAAAGTTTTAATGGGTATTTAGTTTGTCTGCAAGTGAAGGTTATCTGGAAGAGATCGCTACAAGCGACAGGACCGCCGAAATTGTACATCTTTCTTTGTTAAACTTGTCTGTAATTTTGTTTTGTGTTGTAAAATAAATTGTTAATCAATCTATCTATCTAAGTTTATTTCTTCATTCCCTATTTTGTTTTTAGTTGGTTTAGAGTGTGAATTGCAATCTAGCAACACTGTTACACCCACATCTATTTCGTTCGTAGTTGCAACTCGATTTCGCATTATTATGCTATAGGCATGTACCCTGGGTTGCCACGAGAACGCAGGGTTTGCCGGGACACGTGGTCTGAATATATTCACGTCAATTTAAAACGAAACTGGAAATGTTGCGTTATTTTTCATTTAAATTGAGTTAAGGAGGTGTGGATGGAAATAAAAATGTACAGGACACCCACACATTAACCAAGTCTTTCGTTTTGTCCAAATGACCTGTCAACGACGATCCTGCCGGGAGCGTTTGCCACTACGGAGGATAATCGAGACCTCGGCTGAACATGTGCCTCCTCAACAGATTTTCAGTGTGACCGGTAACAAGAAGCCTACATCCTTCTAGCTAGTTAACGCTCTACTATGCGTTTTTGATGATAAAGTCTTCAATCAAGGACATTTAGCTCTTCGCACCATGTACATATACCTATGTACTGGTACTGGTTTACTATTTATCTACATATTTTAGTAAGCTAGCTGCAACTTGTCTCAGTTTCTATGCAAATCATCACACGTCATTTCAGATTATCAGGCACAAAATATGAGGTATCCATTTATGCATCTAAAGTGGGCATAACGTTTTCATTTAGTATAAACCTAGTTAGATTCTACTAGCGTTAAAATAGTAACTTGTTGTTAAGTCATATTTAAAGTGATAACATCAGAAAAGTCACGTTACAATAATAATGGAAAAGTATACAATACAGAGCTGGGAATAGCCCAATCCGATCATACGAGACAGAACAAAATGATTTTCCGATACACGCTAACAAGAACAAAGTGTCATGTTATGTTTTCGTCTTCCAATTCGTGTAAAGCTTGGTAGGTTATATATAAAGGATAACAAGGTAACACATAAATACCATAGAAAATCAGAAAATAATATGATAACGTTTATAACTACCTTCTTGATAGTAAAGCTTATGATAAATAAATAAATATACAACAACGTCACATACATTGAGCTGACTCCGTGGTGAGTTATTTAAACACTTGTGTTTCAGATATCACAATCAACAGTGGTATTACAAATAAACTTAAATAAATACATATGACACCCAGACCAGTACAAACAGACATGTTCATGCACACAAAGTTGGAACAGTGCGGGGATGGAACCCGTGACCTCTTGATTAATAGTCAACTTCTTGATTATTACACCAAAGTGGTCGTCAACTTTACATTATTATTAATATTATTTTGCTTTGTTAATCCTCATCCAACATTTCTTTGTTATATTTTAACTGCACCCATTGCCATCTTTCTGCACGACCTTTAAGGTTGACTGGCAGAAAATGCTTTGAGCATTAAGTCCACTTATTTTACTAATCTTGTGCAATAAAGTTTTTAATAAACACTTCTGGTTATAAGTTTCACATCAATGAAATATTTTTTATCTAATGAAAGTGCATTCTTCATATTATTTTATACAGAAACTGTTATTAATGCGCCAGGTGTAAATGTAAGTTTCTTTACAACTTTTAATCATACAGGCTATCAAAGAACATATTACTTTGCTATTCCTGCACAGATGTTAACAGACTAGTAGGTAATCTAGGGCACAAGTGTTTGTTCCCAGGTCATTAGCTGCTTGAAGTTAGTTCAGTACAGTCAATCACATAAACACTAAACTAAAAAAAATGAGTTTGTCAATATCGTAATTGGTATTCGTATATCAAATATTTTTAAACCCTTTTATTTTTTGTGCCTGGCCAAGGCACAAAAGATAAAAGCTTATCAAGCACACCGACACGTTCTTATGAATACACGTCTCGTCTACTCATAGAGTATTTTTCACTATTTTCAAAATTCGAACTATCAATAACTTATTGTTATCAATCAATTAAAACAAAGCAGAAAAGTTCAATTGTTGCATGTTATATTGCGGTTAACTGTACAAGTTGCAAGTTAGTTGGCAGTTGGTAAACTATCTTATTTCAGTAAAGCTTCAGAACTATGCTGAGATGAAATATGAAGGGAGTTACGGGGCACATTGTTTAGAACAAAAACTTGTTGCGATATAAGATTCAACATTTGATTGTCTACCACTTAGGTGTAACGGTCAAAAAGTTGACTATTAACCAAGAGGTCGCGGGTTCGATCCCTGCACTGTACAAAAATTTGTGTGCATGAACATGTCTGTTTGTACTGGTTTGGGTGTTATATGTATTTATTTAAGGTTATTTGTAATACCCCTGTTGGTTCTGATATATGTCACACAAGTGCTTAAGCTACTTACCACGGAGTCAGATCATGTATGTGATGTTGTTGTATATTTATTTATGTATTATTATTATTTATTTATTTTTTGTACCTTACCTTATTGTTTTGTGGTTGCTTGGTGTAGTAAACAACAGGCGATGATGTTTCTGTTGCATTCATTGTCCATTCCACCGACTATGTAAATATAAAACTACCTGCATTTTATTTATATATTTTTTAAGGTTAAAATTTTTATCATAAGTGCACTCGTACTACTATTGTTGTTACTTTTAAGTATAATCTTTTTTTTCTCAATAAGTGAATTAACAATGTAATTCTTAATGAGAATAAAGTTTCTTAAACCTCATTTATTATTTAATATTGTGTTTAATGACAATATTCTAGCAGGTAAAATTTAACGTGAATAAATAAAATATTATTTACTCATTGATAGTTTTCACGGGATCGTAAATTCTAACCGAGGTTCAAAATATAATTTGAAATTCTTCAGTATCAACGTAAGTTATTACTTTCAGTTAAACTAATTAATACCTACCTATTTGTCTTTTAGCTGTTTTTGTGCTTGTTTGTAAAGTGATGCTTGCATAGCGTCTTGGATAGTCTTGGATCACCATAGTAGGAACTATTGTAAAAAAATATTTGAATGTATCAAAAACTTTATTGTAACTATTATTTTATCCCCATTAGGTAATCAAAATAATTTATTAACTTGTTTCCAGAAAACAGTTTGGGTAAATGTCCGACACTAAAACTATTAATTACCAACTCCAAACTTTAAGGGGCCTTTAGAACGTTGACCACAAAAAGCATTACATTACATTTTGTTACTACAAAGACACATTTTGTGTTTGGTCACCCTTTGAACAAGTCCATTCTATGTAAACACAACAGAGGTCCTACTATGAACGGTGATAGCCGTGTTATATCTGGCTATCTATATCACTAAAGAATATAAGCCTTTTGAAATGAAATTAAGTTTTTATTTTTGACAGACGACCTGAAGAAGGCAGCTGTTAGTGATTGGATGCAAAGGGCGGGAGATCGTGCGCTGTGGCGCTCCTTGGAGGAGGCCTATGTCCAGCAGTGGACTGCAACAGGCTGATATGATGATGATATTTTTTGACACAAAACATGGTTACAATAGTGATATCACAAACAGGTATAAGCTCAGCATGTTCTGTCTTGTCAGACATGCAAATATTGGCATGATGACACAAGCCCAAATACTTAATTTGGCAATTATTGAATTTTTAAAGAATTTTAGATAGGTCCCTGTAATCTCAATACTTAAATGAAAATTAATACTATTCGTTTTTATTTTTTGTTTGCAAAACTGATTTTAAATTACTTACATAGATAAAAAGATGGGTCGATTGACTCTGTCTATCCGTATCATACTATTAGATATTCACTTACTAATTCTACTAGGTTAAATACCGTTCCACTTCTGACACCTTGACACTGTTATACGTAAACACCATCGCATTAACTCATAATTCAAACCCCAACGCTAGTGACCATGAAAGTTTACCACTAATGGATTATGAGTTTCAGAGTAGAGTCCCCAAGTCCCACAGGGGAAGTTATAATTTAAATAGTTGTCAAGTAATCACTGTGGCCATCCAACCAGCTATTAGTTCCGTTATTAGCCATACACTCAGTAATTACGCTGAAATTTGTCAGTCACGTCTTAATGTGACGTTGTTGTACTAAACAGCACATCAATGTCAACTCTGCGGCATCTTACGCGCTTGTATTAGGAGCGATTGTGGAACGAAACTGGGTAGCCTGATGTGCTTTCGTTTGTACAATAAGTTGTGAGCAATATCTCCAGACAAAGTTGGGTCATCCAAGGTTGCTCGTATATCAAGCGAAGTGTTAAACTTTTGGCTCGTTCTAGCTACTCGGTAAGAGTAAATGAGCCTTTCACGAATAATGATTGCAATAAATGTGATAAAGATATCAGCGTAGGACGTTTTAGTTCTAATTATGTGATGTGGCGTTGTTGGAGCAAGACATGTTAGGCAAATTACTGCTTGGATAAGTAATTTACAATTCATAGTGTTTTCACTTTTTGACTAGCTCTTATTAGTTTTTTATTCGCTGCAAGCTCAACGTTAACGAACGTAAAACACAATAAGAATTTTTTTAAGGTTTCCGATTTACGATTAGTTCGAGCACCGCGGTGCTTTCGGTTTACACTCGCGAGCACAACGTTGTACTCACATACAGGTTGTTGGAGTTACAGGAGTTGTGTGTTTTTTTTTGGATGATAAGAAAAACAGTGACTTAACTATAGAGCCCAATTCCACAACCACAATGTTTTTTTTTATAATGTCTTTTGATGCGACGTAATTGACAAATTTCCTTTGTTTTTGACCGATTTCAGAAGACGATAATATGATTGTTATATTTGATTGCACATTGACTACAAAATTTTGTTAAATTTCTGCTAGTAGATAGACCCTCATGTATGTAGTTTTTATTCTTCGTGTCTTTTGACCACACCCGTATATTTTGGTGCCATCGCTAAAGGCACAAGACACGTGCCACGTCGCGTGACCGTTGTCATCATGAAAAGGAGCGGCAAGGACGCATACCGCTTCTTATCTCAGTGGAACCACGACTTCTAATATAAAGCTAGGAGTACACTAGACGAGAAATGTCACACCACACGCTGCGTTGTATTGAGGCGAATAAGCTCAAGAATGGAGACTATCTGTTGGAAAGCGCAGCGTAGGGCGTCCCCAAACACTAACTTTCCAGTTAAAAAACCCCCGATTGAGCCAGGAAAACATCTGGTGGGCTTTAAGGCCTTGACGGATTTTGACCAGCCAGAGATATAAAAAAAAAGATTTGAAATCGGTCTTTCCGTTCGGGACCTACGATGCTTCAGACACAAAACAAACACAGACGTAGGGGTCAATTTTATAACATATTTTCATTTATTTTTTATTCATAGTTTGAAAATAAAAAAAAACTTGTAAAAATCGAAGCATTGAATTTGATGCGGACCTCTAGTAACCACTGGACCTGGTTATATTAAAGAGTGGCCTTCGTTCGGCATCGGACGCTTCGTGGCTTGTTTTGATTATGGTGATCATGACATGCAAAATCTAGTAATTTCGGCGGGATTAAAATGGCAACATAGATTTTAATATGCGCAGCGAGATTTATCTAAAATTATAGCAATAGCGAACGGGCTCTTGCCATTGTGCTATCAGACTATCAAAGCTATTCCTGTTGCCACGTTGCCAGACGTGTGGTGCAAAGCCGGTTACGTCTTACCAGTTGTCCCAATATAGCAAGCCTTGCTTGCAGTGTGACCGTGGCTTTAGACTGGGTTAAGTTAATTATTTTAAGGAAAAAGTGCCGTATCTTGTTGGTATATGTGTTTTAGTATCCATATTGAATTATTTAAAGTTGCCTGCTTGAATGCAGTAATCGTTCGACAACTATTTATTTATTCATTTATTTAAAACTTTATTGCACAAGAAATGTACAAAGGGTGGACTTAATGCTAAAAGCATTTTCTGCCAGTCAACCTCAAGGTCATGCAGAAAGAAGGCAATGGGTGCAGTGCAAATTAAATAAGAAAGGAAGTGTTTAATAACGCAAAAATAAATTAACTTAATATAAAGATATAATATCAATACATAAAAGTAAATATTAAATTATATTATAATATACAAAAAATAAATATCAATTAATTAATATGGATAATATATACATATATATATATATATATATATATAATAATATATAACTATTGAAAACTTAACCCAAAGTTTTTTGTTATTTGGATGATTTGTCAGACTTTTAAAATAATATTACTAATATCAGGGTCGGAAAACAATACCTTATTATGTTTAATTTGAAAACAACGATTACAGGTTTATTTTTGCATGACCCGAAATAATTTCAGTTAGCTATCGGAAGGTCGTTAAGCAACTATCATTAATTATGTATGGGCCGGCGTGACTATGTAAAGGAAAACACTACTACGACTATTAATAGCACAGCTTAACGCCTGGGCACATATGCGAGTTTCTGTCGCTGCGACTTGCGATAGCGTATCACCTACTGGCCGCGGCTCAATTGCTTACAGTCATGGCTGCAAGTGTGAGCTGGGCTGTAATGGATTTGGGCTTTAAAGCCTGTAGAAGAAATTATAAGACTCATTGCTGAAGTGAAAATAAAAGTTCATCGAGTTGTTTAGAAAGCATTGAATTCTTTATGTAGTTTAGCCCTCCTAACTGGCTTTTATAAATGCCTAATAGAAAAATTGGTACCCACGAGTCGTTGGTACGAACTTTCTAGATGTCAAGCTTCGCTTATATGTCCAGTACTGAACAAAGGAAGGGCTGATTTCTCAATACACAAATAAATAGTTACCGGACTAGGAATATAGGTAAGTCAATCTGATTTAAGATGACTTAATTTTTCTCTCTTTGCATAATTCAGTTAAACTTTTTAAATCAGCCATCTTGGAATCAGCCATCTTATCGGTCTGTTAGCGTTATCTGTTT
Organism: Pyrausta despicata; assembly: GCA_963921415.1. Lineage (NCBI taxonomy): Eukaryota > Metazoa > Arthropoda > Insecta > Lepidoptera > Crambidae > Pyrausta > Pyrausta despicata. The sequence continues at coordinate 11,656,739 of OY992861.1, read as the reverse complement.
ATTGAAAAATCGGCACTAAGACTGTTATAAATCGCGCCACGTAAAAATAACGATGAAAAGGAGGGGTTGGCTCGTATCGTTCGCTTGTATTTGCGCCAATTAGCACCTTTGTATACAAGGCTATACAAATCTTCGATACTCGACGATTTTGGTCCCCAAATCAAGCGACTTAAATATCATTGAGGCTCGTAATACATACTTAGTTGCGTTGCCGACATTGGTCGTCTCAATTAAGTTGTAAGTCGGTAGTCGCTTGTGATCTTAAATTATCTAGTATCGAAGATTGGCGTAGCCTTGTGTACGAAGGTGCTAATTGGAGGTACGAAGAGGCCTTTACGTACGTTCTTTTCCTTTGACGCGACATATGTTACCGTACTCATAGCTACTTTTATTGTTTTTGAGATTTTCTGTCATGAATTTCTCAAAAACAGCTCGGAGTCGGGAAGTTGGCGGTGTTACACCCCCGTGCCTCGGTGCGCACGTTAAGCCGTTGGTCCTGCGCCTTATCTGCCTCCGGTCATGTCGGATTGCCGTCTCACCGAACTTTGAGATGGAACAGTGAGTGCACCTGTAAATTGCGCTCACATTCTCTCTCTGTTGAGATTGGTCGCCGTGGTCGAAATCGGCCAGGAGAACTATTACTTACTTTATGTTTTCCCAGGTTCAAAACGGAGCATCCCAGCACAGCTTCTCTGCCCAAGAAGAACGTGTGGTTTCCTATAGGCCTCTCGAACTCCGGCTCCTCGGAAAACTTCTTGGTTGTCATTTGCGAGTCTGAAACAAAAGACTGCTTAAACATTCATGTCTATTGAACATTCGACGCGATTATGACCGTTCCCGAGTTAACTTTGAACATCAAAAGATGCCGGCTAATGGGAAAAGTTGATGGTTAAACTCGGATCTGTATTAAAAGTCGTTTGGTTAACTTGTAAACATGAGGATCGGAAAGCTGTTTTAGTTTGACGCAGTTCTTAGTTTAGGATTTTTTTTCTTCGAGATTGAAGTAGAACATGAAGACACATCATAAACTTTCTCGTAAGATACAAGCATTTACTCGTCTTATTAAAGAAAATAAAGAGAAGCGATAAACTACGGCACGTTATGTCTTTTATAATAAAACTTAATAAGAATAAGTCAGTAAATTGCTGCTAGACTGATACCTGCTGATGACCTACGTACCTTTCATACAAAATATTCGTAATCTGACAAAATAAGTGAAAGTATTTTAAAATTAAAAAAATCACTTGCGGAATTCGAACCTGCCATCAACTTGAGCAGTCATTCATTACATCAGAACACATTGTTTATATCTTGCGAAAGATATCAATCTACTCATTTTCGTTGTAAAATCACTATTATTACATAAGTATAATACAAGGTGTAACAAAAAACCCCGTTATAGCTGAAGGGTGTTGTTGTGCCCGTAAACTTGAACAACTTTCGCTAAGAAACCTAGGTCGAAATCTCAAAAAATCTTTTGGCTCTCCCATAGTAAATCGATCAGCTGATTGGCAATTTTGTAAGGGAGGTCCGATTTTTTTTTTTGAGATTTTGACCAAGGTATCATTGGAAATGTTGTGCAGTTTTCCGGGCACAACAACACCCTTCAGTTATAACGGGGTTTTTGGTTACACCTTGAATATCACAGTGATTAACTTAACAAGTGGCCGTGCGTATGGTTATACGCACGTAGGTACATGAAATATGGTTGACGGTTCAAATAGCCCCAAGCATATCGCGGCCTCAAACATATCTCAAAACATCCAAGTATAGAATGTAGAGGTATATTATATACAAGTATAGCATATATATAACGTGCACCTACAAATCTCAGCTAAGACTGAAAACACACCCACGTGTTTTGTTGTTTTGACAATCTCCTTTGCATAAGCATTAAAGCAACTACATTTGCATAAGTTGCAACTTAAACCTAGACAGGAAGCGTTAATTGATGTTAAGTTAAAACGTACGCCGTTTGAAATGGTTGGTTGGGTTATGCGTTCGATATCGAACGCAAATATGTATCTTACAAAACATACATACATGAGTTGTTTGCATGCGGTTTGGAGTATCTGTGTGATGATACGAGGATGGAAGGTCGATGTGTGCTTTTCGGGCAGTACTTTTATGCTATCTTTTATTTCTGCTATGTCTGTACATGTTTATTTTGTTTTCTACAGTTGTGGTGGATAAATGCTCACATTTTAAATGTTGCCAAAAAATCTATTTATTACTTAAAAATTACACCGCTGATTAATTGTTTAGACCTGAAACTTGGTGGGTGTATTCTTTGTATGATATATGAGTAAAAAATAACACGGCGGCCAACCTCAACAGAGTTCAGCCAACTACGCAGGAGATATTATAGTGCACAAGTGTGAGCGCAATACACAGGTCCACTCACTGCATCACTCTCAAAGTTCCGTGAGACGGCAATCCGACATGACCGGAGAGAGATCAGGCGCAGGATCAACGGCTTAATGGGGTGTTACAAGGCCAACTTCCCGACGTCGAGCTGTTTTTTGAGAAATTCATGACTGAAAATCTCAGAAACAATTTTGGTTCGATCTGGGATTCGAACCCAGGACCTTTCGGATGTAAGGCAGAAACTTTAACCACTATACCAAAAAGGCAGTCAAGAAAAAAATTATAAGATATGTAAGGGACACCATAGAACACGCGAGTATTTGAGTGATCAGAAAAAAAAGTTACTACACTCAATATTTAAGAAATATGCTGTCACTTCGTCACCAATATCTAGACGTTAGGTAGATATATTTATACCTGACAGCAGTTGAGAGGCTCTCCTAGCGGAGACCGGCACCCTAGGGTGTATCAGGTCAACGACCGACCTAATTATTGTTAGCTCAAGCCGCGTAAACTGCTAAAATTATGATCATAGTCGCCAGTTATGGACTGTGACAACCGTGTCAGCCAGTGTTTGTGGGGTCAGTGAACTCGTTTTAAAGCAAACATTTTAACTGTTCTTTATTTGGCAAGGACTTTAAAGTGGGGGTTTTATGTTCATCGTGTGTGATTTTTTATTTTGAATAAAGATTTTCACGCCTAGAAGTAAATAAAAAATTGGCACGTTGTTTTCTATAGGTTTCAATTTAAATTAAATTGTATCTTTTATATTGCTTTATATCATGACTCTTCTTCTCGAAAAGGCTATTAAATGTCGTCTTTGTTCAATATTTACTTTATTTTTGTTTTAATTTAATAATAACAGAAATACACTTAGGCCTTCCTATCATTCTTTATTAGGCCAAAGATATGGCTGGTAGTGAATGTCTTTTAGCGTAACAAATAACCTTAAATAAACAAATACGTTAATTAATAGACATTTTTCAAAAGTTTTTTGCACTCTGCGTTAAGTTTTAGCTAGCAATAAAAGATTCTATATTCTAGCTAGTGCACACACCTTTACAATAACCTGCCAAGTGCCTCTCACAAGTCGGAACTTTAAAATTTCATAGCTGTAATAACAAAGGCGTCTGTAACAAAGTTATCTACAATCATGCCATCTCGAGAGGCTAACTTTAAACTCTGTCAAAACTTATGAAAGTTCAATATTGATTGAATAAGTAATGCGAAATCAATTAAAATGGATAAGGGATGTTGTTTTGTAATGAGCTTTTAGTTTGTTCGTTGTAAAATGTACATATTTAAAGCCAAAATTGTGTTTTTGTTTTGATGAAGGATTCTTACGTATGAAAGTACGTAATTGTTAATTTAAAATAGTAATAGAACTATAATATAATGAAGATAATAATACATCTACTGTAAAATTAAGTAAATTCCTTATCAACAATCAACAAACATAGAGGAAGAGTGCATTTAAAGTACGTTTCCACGAGAAAATTTTGAAAATTTGTGAATCAAAATAACATTTACTGAGATGAAAAATTAAAAGATAAAGATAAATTTATTGTATAAAAACTAAGCCATTAACATGAAAAATCTACAGAACCAGATGTAAATAAATAAATTAATGCTTACTATTATGTTAGTGATTGTACCTAAACTAAGCAAAATTTTTGCTTATCTTTTAGGTACCTATTCTTATTATGTACGAGTAGGTTAGTGCTTATATGACAATTTTACCAAATTAAACAAAAACATTATGAAGAAAGTGACATTAACGGAAAACAGTTTTTTTTTTTTAACTGGAAAGCCTTTCTGAGATTACTCCAATCGCCAAAGTTCGTGGTCACCAAACGAGTCCCATAGCCACTCTTACAGATTACGTCGATCTACCTCTTGAGACCTATCCTATTCAATACTGAGCTTGCATTCCTGAAGTACTATTGGGATGACGGTTTGCGTTTAATAAAAGTCCTGCTACGAGTCATCCTTGAAAATTATAATTATTGTGCGGAAAGCAACTTCCTTAATATCCTGAACTAGATACGCTACGCTACGTCTTCTACAAAACAAAAGCTTTCTCAAAGGAATAGGTATCCACGCAATTGACAGATAACTTTCTGTCTAAATACCTGACAGTCGCGAGTCGTAAAGAGTAATTGACTGGTAATTGTTGTTTTTTTTTTTTTGTTAAAAAATCCATAAACTCCTAAGGTACGTTGGCGGTCTGCACCGCGTGAACTCTTTGCTCTGCATAAACTGACAAGGGTTGCAAATATTAGTACAGCCATCACTGCTTACTATGCCTATGTTGAATCGGTTTTGAGATATGGTTTGATAATTTGGGAAAATGGAACCGACATAGATAAACTATTTGTAGCACAAAAACGCTGTATAAGAACCATATGTAACATAGCACCAGACATATCATGTCTTCAATATTTTCAATCACTTCGAATATTACCCTTACCATGTCTTTATATATTTGAAGTGGCAGTTTTTGTTAAACGAAACCCTACAAAGTTCAAACAGGCGAAGGATATACATCAGCGATCAACGAGAAATTGTCATAGACTAGTACTAGACATAATTCCGAAAACCCAAAGGTTTCGCAATAATTGTTATTCCATGTGCATAACAATCTTTAATAAAATTCCCGACCACCTTAAAGAATTACCTCTTATTAAATTGAAAAATCTCGTTGCGTTCATGGTTGATAAATAAAGCATTCTACTCAATTAAGGAATTTGTAAAACATAAAGAAACTGAATATAGTCTATGCAAAATCTAATTTAATAAAATCTTATAATAACCTTGTGGAAAATTGACGTACAAATATAATTTCTACTCTTGACATTTAAATAAATAAATCAATCAATAATTTCTCCATAAATGTATTAATATTAAACTTTTGCATGCTATTTTATATGGCTAAATAGGTCAAAGCTCTATTTTATGTATTTACGACCACATTTTTATGTTATGTACCCTATTTAAAAGCAAATAAAGAAAACAAATAAAGAAACACTTTCTAACGAAAATTGTTTGCATGCACTTGACCACACGCGATGTGCAAATGATATTTGCCTCAAAGTTGTTCACGCGGCGCAGACCGCGATAGTACAGATAACAACAATTCTAAGGATTTATTTCATTCTGAGAAGTTTCAAGGTTTTCGTGTGTGAAATTAGTTTCTAATGATTATGAATCTATGATGGCTAGGCTAAATTTTATTCCAACGATATTGTACGTCACAAAACTTTACCAATGAAAGTGCCTTTCTACTCTGCTCAACACACAATACATGCTAAAACATTTGTTAACAGCATATAAAAAAAAGACGATCGGGCAACAAACCAAACATATGGACACGCCACCAAACCGCCCCATAAAGGAATAAGACCTCTGAAACTGTAATAAAACAACTTACATAAAAACAAAACTGAAAAACGTTACTCATGCGCAAATGGTGTATGTGCCAATGCCAGGGTTGCCAAAATAAAGAACGAGACAAATAAATGACGAGAAAACCTAAAAAAAACTAATAAATAATAAGTGAATAAATATAAAATATAAGAAAATGTATGAAAAGTCAGGCGGCAAATCTCAATGACATGGGACTCAGACGTCGAATAATAAAAAAAATAAGTTAGTATCGTTATTTTGTCGTACAATACAAATTTAAGTATTTGTTCTTGAGTTGATTCAGTAATGGACAAGGCACAACTACTACACTAGACTAGGATACAAAATATCACTTATGAACGTCAATTTTGAGATTATAATAACATATCTCCTTATTTTTTGGGCCCTACTAGCGCTTACAGACACAACACAGACACTTGGACAAGTGCTGAGAAGAAGAAACGCCGGAACAAACTCAGTCACCACACTCACCACCAACTGCCATTATAAATAGGCACCAGTCTCACACAAACATTTTATTTAATCGTATCTCAATTGTTGTCCAACTGTAAATGTATGTTTGTGATGAAAAAATAAAGATTTATTATTATAAACGGAAAATTACAGAAATTAAAGATACATCAGTTGGGTGCAGGCTGAATTGTACACACATCGTGGTAATTTAGGAAGTCCTGTACTTCATAATAACCCTTAGACATTAAAAATTTTGTAATGTTAAATTTTTCTATTGGTACTTCGACAAGATTGTAAGTTACGAAGATTGTAAGATACAGTTAAAACTTAGAATTTAAAACAATTAAACCCATGAATGAGTTCTAACCAATCTATAGCTTGAAAGAACAAGTTTATTCTCACCAAAGAAAATTAGGGCAGAATATAATATTCTGACATTTAAGAAAATGCTCTTCGAATATCTGACGGAAAACGCATTCTATTCGGTTCAAGAATTTTTTGACATTAAGAATAACTGACATATAACAGACTCACATACACACACACATATCTGACATTTTTATTATTTAATTTAATTTGTGACTAAATATTAATGAATGAATGTAATTGTGTCTACCTATGTATTGAGAGTATGAATTTTAATTACCTAATGAATATAATTGCACTTTTAGCTCTGTAAAGTAAATTATGTAATTAAGATTAGTGTATTTATGACATTTGTACGCCAAGTGGCAGATCACAGAGCACTGTCTAAAAGTTTTAAACATCTGTACTACCTACCTGTGTATCACAAATAAATAATTTTGAATTTTGAATTCTTTTTTTGTGCGTTTAGGAATGAACACACTTCTTTTTATGTTTAAATTTAAGTTTTTGCTTTTGTTTTTGTCAAATATATATTGAGAAGCAACAGTCAGTCATATTGATCTCTTTAAAAAGTTATCTTAGTGAATCGCGGCGTCTGAGTTTGTAGATAACTCAAATAGCTCATTTCTGTAAAATGAATATACTGTTAATAACAGCAGCCGATCCCCACAAGAGAAGTCCGTACAACATAATACTATGGAAGTAACTAAAATATACAAGCCTTGCGGTTTCAACATCAGTTAGGCATCTTATTTTTCTTACAGCAAAGGCTGTCGGACTGAATTTACCAGCCAAGGAAGCAATATATGATCGTTTTGCAATTTCGAGTCCAATGTAATACCCAAAAAAATGGTCGAATCAATTAAAGATAAGTTTTTACCATTAAATTAAGTTACGAAATTTGTATTTGTTTGCTTCACTGCAATAATCCTTTATATTAAGAAGTAAATGGGTGGTGAAACAACCCAACACTTTGGAGTGAGCTATATTCAACTCATAAAAATTGTCTTGTCCTCGTTTTGTTTTAAAATTAGTAAGATAGAGCAATCGTTATGCGATCGGAAGCATTTATTCTTTCGTGATTGGCTGCTTTAGTCCAGCTAGAACCATCCTCCTCAACAGTCCTGCTGGCCGATTTCGACCATGGCGGCCTATCTCAACAGAGATCAGCTAACTACGCAGGAGATATCATAGTGCACAAGTGTGAGAGCAATTCACAGGTGCACTCACTGTTCTTTCACTCTCTAGTTCGGTGAGACGGCAATCCAAAATGACCTGAGAGAGATCAAGCGCAGGACCAACAGCTTAACGTGCGTTCCGAGGCACGGGGGTGTAACACCGCCAACTTTCCGACTCCGAGCTGTTTTTGAGAAATTCATGACAAAAAATATCAGAAACAATTTTGGCTCGACCTGGGATTCGAACCCAAGACCTCTCGGATGTAAGGCAGAAACTTAGTCACTACACCAACGAGGCAGTCACCGACATCATAAAGTCCGTGCACAGTGATTGTTTTTGATTGATTCCTTTTACACCTTCGCACGAATCTTGCATACCATAAATTACTGCCATCTATCAAAACGCAAAGCAGGCAACCCTAACGCGAGGGTAGGCGGAGGCAGTTCGCACCTGTCACCGAATGCTAATGCGGGCTCACACAAAATGGCCCGATTCGTACGTAATACACAAAAGGCAATGGTACGAAAACGAAAAGGTTGGGTATTAGACGTTCGATTATTTTTTTAAGGAAATATGCAGGGTATAATGCTGGCCACTTGGCGAATGGGACGTAAGAACGAAAAATAAAGTTGAAAACGAAGTTTTGTGTAACACATACACGCGTGCTTAATAAAATATCGTGTATAATTGATTCGATTTTTGATGATATTATCATTGATTCACCATCTTGTCACTCCTGCATTTGTCCGTGTTTGAATTTAGAGTAAACCAACTTTTAAAGAACGTAATCAGCTGATTGTTGGGATTTTGAGTATATAAAAACAGAAAATCAGGATATTTTTTAGTCGAACAACGCTTGCTTGACGCATAATGTTTTCCTAATAATTACCTATGTCTTCGATATACGCGGTCAAAGCCGCGTGAACATCTTAAAGGCGAAAATTTGCACATCGCGCGCAATCGTGTTTGCTAATTGCTGTGCGGATGTTGAAGTGGATGCAAACAATTTTCGTTTGAAAGAGTTCACGCAGCGCTCACAACCACGGTGGTTACCTATGGAAAGGTTAGTATGGAAATGTTACTCGAAATTTATTCGATCCATTACTTGGCCGGTCTGTAACAAGTGCGCACATGAGCTGGTAAATGGCAAACCACATAAGTAAAAAATGATTTCTTCGACTTTCAAATGAAGGGAAATAAGGCTGACGTTTGTTTTCAGAAAATGAAATTGTTCGTACCGTGAATACGTTGCAATTATTGCAGGAAAAGAGAGGTGAAACCTGAAGGAGACAAAGTGAAAAATACTGGTAACCAGAAGCAATTAAAGGTTTTGCAAGGACTACATGTTACAATAATTAAGGTTGTGAGATGACTACGAGTAAAGTACCTTACGCCTTACATGTGTAGAAAGAAAAATATTGAAAATGTAAAAAAATGAAAAATGAACAGTATTGCTGTTCAGGCAGATTTTACGTAACATAGTGATTGGAACAAGTGCTTGTCTGAGGAGGACCCGCTTTTGTATAGCATAGTATCTAATTATAGTATATTTGAATAAGATCTTGTTCTTAACTAGTTCAATAGTAACACTTAACTTTAACTTTTTTTAATAACATTATATATTAACAAAGTTACATACTAATTGTTGTTGGTTGGTTAAGATGAATCAGCTAATTTATTAAGTTACTTTTTTTGGCATTAAAAATGCAAATTTATTGACAATGTGAAATTAAAACACACTCAAAGAAATGGACTGTCACAGGCGGGCATCGAACCCTCGCAAGCCGGGCGCTTGCTCTTCTTATTTCTTTTGAGTGTGTTTTTCATTTTACATATTAAAGAAATTTGCATTGTTATTGCAAAAAAAAAGTTACATAATGGAACTAATATGATGACTTGTACCTTTCAAGAACTTTATAAGTATGATTAATATTTAATTAATACGAAAGCTACGTGCCTAAATAAATTTTCTTTTAATTCTAATCGACGCCATTTTGCCAGTAAGCTCAAGAATTTACTTCAATCATTTGATAGGTTGTTTAAACGACCGTATAAGATACTTGTCGAATAGAATGCTTTCAAACGAAGCAATCATCTTAACATAATTAAAAAAACTCAAAAGAATATTATCGCCTAAAGCCATGCCTAAAACACGAATGAATTATAATGATCAGTTTTCAATCAAAATTGCGAATACGAACAAAAAAGCTTGTCTTAATTGTATGACAAATTTCATAATTTTATTTAAGATAGTGAAAAACATTTCCATGCTTTTGGCAAACACTTTTGGACTACGAATTTGTTTGGCGATTCCTCACTATAAATTCATTTTCGTTTCATTATCATTGATGAAATCAATAAAATCAATCTATTTTAGAATATAGACCCTCCCACCAAGGGTATTTTTACACGTCCCAACGTTTAAATCAATTCTACCACTCCTCCAGGACAATTTGGGCTAGTGCTAAGAAGATGATGTACGCCAGAACAAAAAAGAGGAAAATATTAATTAACAAAAAATTGCGGGGCCATGCACAACTACTTGAAGTAAGCGTACGGCAGGCAACAGTCGCCGATAATCGCCGACGATATTACTTGCTAGGTAGGGACAGTTGCTGGAGGTTGCTGACTGAGTGCCAACACTGACAGTCGTTTCTGCCACAAGGCAGTCGCTTATATACCTTCCCTAAACTCCCTCTTTTTGTAAAGTCAGTTGAAAATAATTTACGTTATCCATCGTCACACACTTTGGACGCAAAGGAAAATAATGTTAGCAATAAACCGGGCCAAAACACGTCGATGGTTTCATATCTCCCGGTTTCGACGTATAAATCTTGAAGAAAGGGTGTTATGTCAAATATTCACTATGATAAACGGTGTCTTATAAAAATGCGGGCCCGGATGAGGAGAAAGGTATTGTGGGTGTATTGTACCGTGAAAATATATGGAAACCATTTGAGCCGCTTGATATTTTACAGTAACGAGAATAGGGGAGCGGGTACCGGAACCTACGTGTAACTTTAGCCCAGGAGGGTAACTTTGACCCTTTACAATTAGGGTATTAGTAGCGAAAGGACATTAATCAAAAAGTTTATTTCACTGTTTATCGTGTTAAGTTCACTGTTTTACCAACCGTTTATGACTGCATTTACCGGATGACGTGTATACTCATACGCCATTTGCTATCAAAATAACATTGTTTGAGATTCAAGCTTTTTATTATATGGGTCAAAGTTCCCTGGGCTAAAGTAATACGCAGGCACTGGTACAGTATTAAGAACCATTTAACAAATCTGTAGACGGATAAGAAGATTAGGAGAAATAATATTCTGATTTCTGGTCTACCAATCAGAAGAATATATCAAGAAAGCTGCTTTAAAAAGCGAACACGCAATTTAAGACCTCAATATTTAATTAATGTTTGTATAATATTTATAATAATATTTGAACCGAATGTAATTTATATTTTTAAAATAAAATAAAATTACTACATCTAAAAATTAAATGCCGGTTATCGGTTTATTTTCAGCATAACAAAAAATGCCTACCTACCTACGTACAGGGACCCATTTCCGCTAATCAATCATAACGCAATCAGTTTTTGACAGTTCAAATATGGCCGTTATGTCAAATCCGGGCCAATTTAATTACGATTTTCATACGATTTATTAGCGGAATTGACCCCCCATTATATCATTTAAATAGCAATGGAAGTCCAGTTTCGCTAAGAACTTTCATTATCGACTACAAAAAATCCTATATATATTATATACCTATATATAAGTTGTATTGTAGATTTGGAGTGTGTTAATTCTTTCGGTTTAATAGTCCTAAACTTGAGCCAGCAGTCGCGAGTCCTAATTTTGTCAGAGTCTAATTGGTTATGTACATTGTGCCGCCCAATAAACAAACCAGGGACCCAGGGACCTTAGGGATGGGAACTCTAAGAAAACTGATCCCTACGACACTCGACCAGTGAGGTTGACATAAAAATGTTTCTAATATTCTATGTAAATTCAGTAGTTTACGTACTACGAGTAGCTAATGATTCTTGAAGGGGGCTAGATAATGTGTTTGATCAATTATTTTAGTCGCTTCAGCTCTGACTTTACATGGGTAATTGGTACGATCAACCAAAAAGTCAAAAAAATCTAATTGCCTTCATTATTTGTCGACCGTTTGGTGCAGTGGTCCACAGGTCGGACTTCTAAACCAAGGGTCGCGGGTTCGATTCCCGCACAGTACAAGCATAAGTGTGCATGAACATGTGTGTTTGTACTGGTCTGGGTGTTTTCTATGTATAATATGTATTTATTTACAAAAAAAAAGTATTTAATTATGTTTATCCGTTGTCTAGTACCCATAACACAAGCCTCGTAGCTTAGTTTGGGACTAGAGAATTGGTGTGATTGTTGAGAAATATTTATTTATTATTTTTCTAGTACATAAAATGAGCTTTACTTACCCTTCAAGGCCATCGTAGGTAACAAAGCTATTGCTTGCAGCAACCAAAAACAAGTCCGTTCGATCCACATTTCTGTTCGTGTCTCTTTAACCGAAAGAGTACATTATCAAGTCTGTCACTGAAGTTTATTAACCGCACTGCACATTCATTTGTTTAAGTTTAGCTGCATGTGTTTAACTGCTATCTTATATTTGCACTGTTGTTAAACTTTGATCATCTATACCTGAATATAACAATAGGCTATGTGTGGGTAACACGAACGAACAAGTTGCATCTGCAACTTCTGCTCAAAATTCAGTTTTGGAATTCTATCATACCACTGAGCATGAAACACAAAAAAAAATTGAAGTATGGCACGTCATTTAACTAATATTATAAACGCGAAAGTTTGTAAGTATGTATGGATGCTTGTTACTCTTTCACGTAAAAACTACTATATGGATTTTAATGAAATTTTACTGGAATATAGCTTGGACATCAAAATCACAAATAGACTACAATTTATAAAGAATTGTTAAGATAAAGGCTTTCCACGCGGACGAAGTCCCGGGCGGTTACTAGTCCTCTACAGCGTGTAAAAAATATAAGCAATAAAACTGAAGGGGCATGTACTTTCAGCAATTTCTAATAATGGGAGCATGGTTAAGTAATTGAAATATTTTTAGTTTTCATACAAATTGAAGTTAACGTTTGTATGAAACTTTTGAGTGACAACTATTACAGGTTTAAAATAAATCTTAAATCATAGTCCGTCAGCATAGCAACAGATCTCAAGTACTAGTTTGCTAATAATTGTTTATGGTTATCAAAAAAAAGTATTCGACGATAAAAAAAAATCACAGCTTAATCTGCACATGGTATTCAGACATAAGCTTTAGTATTATTGCTTATTTTTTACACTCTGTATCTCTGATGATCAGTAGTTTAAAATAAAATAAAAAAAATTGCATTATATCCTTGTGAAAACGTTCAAAAAGTAAATAGCATAAATTAATTGGGCATGGTAGTGATATATTTTGAATAAAACTGAGTTTTAGTGCAGCAGCAAATTGCATTTCTGTGTTTTCAATGAGCTGATGATTTGTATCATATCCTGAATGCGATATTGGCAATGTAAGTTATTTTTACGTGGTTTTGAAATAATTTTGATACTTTTTTATTATACTTTACAAAAACGTTCAAAACTCTTGTCTGACGAACAAAAAATAAGTGATATAAGTATTAACTTATAGTTCTCTCAGCATTTTACTGAAAACTCAAACAATCATTGATACAAAAACATCGTACAAAATTAAATATATAAAATTGTGACCATCGATAGAGTCTAAATTATTATTTATTACAATAATTAAAATACTGAATTTAGTAGCGGAAGGACATTAATCTTAATTAATAACCAAGGTTCATTAATAACAAAGACCAGTAATTCCTTCAAAAAGACTTTCATCCCTTCCAAAAGTTGGACCAAACTCTTTACACTGACCAACTCCAACTTTCTTGATTATGAAAGAATTCAAAAATTCCTACGAAATGAACTGACACAAACTTTTCCTGTGTTTGTTAAGGGCCTGAGTAAATTTGCCTAATTAACGTTATCTGGTTTTCTCCGAATTAAACTGTTCGCTTCTTAAGGTCTTATTTGGTTTGCAAATCATTTGTAAATATGACTCCAGTATTGACTGGCTCGTTACAGCGAATTAAGGAAAAGAAATATTCATTTGACCTTTTTTACATAATTATTTTAGGTTTAATTTAAGAAAAATATGTTTTGTTTTACAAAGGAATATCTTTGATGTCGTGAACAGTAATTTTCTATTATAAGCAATAGGATATTTACCTAAAGAGAAAAAATCACAACAAATCGAATTTATCTGTACAGGATTAATCCGTACTACTACCTATTAACTATTTACTATTCTTAGTTCAAGTGTTGTAAAACCATGAGGAATTACGCTAGTTAAAAGTGAAGAAATTCAACACCACTTCTTTCAAAATTATTCGTTTCAAAACCACGTCACCTCTAATCACTGAGTATCTTATCAAAAGCACGATTTAACCCACTGTAATTTATTTTTGCCACAAAAATCAAGTTGCAACTTCAAACATCGCAAACGGTGGCTTTTCCAGCGAAAATTCGCCGCGCGTCCGTCCCGTAGCACTGTTCGTAGCGCACTGAGGTACTCGTAGCACACAGCTACGACTCGTACCCCGTAGCGTGCCGTAGACACGTCATGAAAAGGTCGCTCAAACGGTTTAACCTAGCGCCTTTGCATGAATAGAGCAATGCGAATGTGTTTTGTTTTTACTGATGCTCCATTTTTGAATGGCGCGTTTGAAGTTTTTCTTGCAATGCGTCTCGCGGTTTGCGTGTGTGAGTGTGTAAATGGGAATCGTGTCGTCAGCAAATACTAATAAACAACGACTGCTATTTGAAAAAATGCAGTTCAGAGTTCGTTAGTATTCTTGAACTAACTCAGTATTATAATGATGTTTTTTATCACTACATTTTTTTTTTCAGTGAGTTGGCAAACAATTTTCGACGCTGAAATAGTTTTTAACACTATGTTACGCTCTTCTACAAATTCAATGCGAGTTACCTTAGTACTCAATACAATACTTAATAGATTTAGAAATTAAAACTCTTAATCGACAATCGTGTCATCTTAACATATTTTTTTAATACAGTCTAGCACTCAAAAAAATAAAAGATGTGATTATGATCACGACATGCTTTTCAGATCACTTTTTTTTTAAAAAAAGCTAACAATTTTCGTTTAACTTCAATCAACTTGATGCAACGCAGTATATAAATATTTTTGCCGACAGAAAATACAAGTTCTTATAAAGTTTGCTATCTGCATAAACTGTTCTCATGCATACGTAGAAATCTCATGCATATATTAGTGTGTGTGTTAGACGCTCCGAGATTTCTCATACCTGTTTACAAATTCAACTCGCTGATATTTTACGAGGCATACGTGATATTTTTTCGAAGTTTATTCAGGATATTGTTTCTATAGTTTTTATATGGGCGTTCTTATTATATTTCATTTAACTTACAACGCTAACCTAATATGGATATTTTCATTTTTGTATTTTTGTGGCAGCAATGTAGGAAATATGAGGATATTGATTATGCAAAAAGGGACATAACTGGAGAATTACATAAATGCGTAGTGCATAGTGATATCACGGCAACGCAGTTATAAAGTTAATTGTGATAGTTTTAAGTCATATTTTTAATTTGGGAGGATTACTAAAAAGGATACTATATTTAAAAAAAAACAAAAAAGGGTTTTATAATAAAAGACTTCGTTTCAAGAACTAGCCTGAAGACGTATAATTTACGCCCGAATCTAAATGCAAGCTTTTAAAAAAAATACGGTAAATGGAATCTGTCCCAAATTCTTGGGTGTGCAATTACATTTTATACAACTTGTTAATATTTCACAAGCTTTGGCTTACTAATATTATCGATAACGTTGGCTAGGATACAGAAGCCTCCAACACCAGAAATAGCATCAATTTTTGTTCAAGTAAACGTTAGACGATTAAGCATTAGACCAAGAGGTCGGGGGTTCGATTTCCGCACTGTACAAACATTTGTGTATGTTTATTTATTTGTTTGTTTATTTGTAATGCCACCGTTGATTCTGATTTCTGTAACACAAGTGCTTTTTAGCTACTTACCACGAAGTCAGACCAACAATGTAAGTGATGATGTTTTCTTTAGAAATAATATTGTTTATATATTAGTTTTTAATCTCAGAATGTAATAGTATATTTAATTATCTTTCTCTTTCTTTTGTTAAAAGTAGTATGAAACCCTTAACATACGAATCACCAATCTATTTGGCAAACCCAATATGTTTGCCAAGCGTTTTATACCGATCAAATATTTTCCATCCACATCCATCACTTGTGCTATTTATTTATCTGATCGTTGTTTATCTTTTACTAATACATTTGGTAAAATATATACCTATATCAATCATATATAGTGCACGTAAAATAAATCATAAATGACAGTATCAAGTCAAAAACTTCATAGTTGCTTTTGTGTGATTCTTTGACTAAATAAACTGAAATAGCGACATATAGTTTGGGCTCCTTACGACTTAAGATAGAAAAATGACACTCCAGTGACTGCTTAATTTTGAAGTAATACAACCTTTATAATATAATTATAATTTATATTAAATATAATATATATTAAAGTCTATTATGCCTTTAAACATGTCAATTTACGTAAGCCCTGTAACATAGGTAAAATGTATATGTGGTTGGTTATCCAATAAATCCATAATACATGGGCCTGAGACATTATTTTAATAATTACCATCATTGTGACTTTATGTATCGTTACCCGTTTATTGCTGGCTCCTTGGTGTAGCGGCAAAGTTTCTGCCGTACATCCGAGAAGTCTTGGGTTCGAGTCCCAGGTCGAGCCAAAATTGTTTTTGGGATTTTCTGTCTTAAATTTATCAAAAACAGCTCGGAGTCGGGACGTTGGCGGTGTTACACCCCCGTGCCTCGGAAAGCACGTTGCTCCTGCGCATGATCTCCCTCCGGTCATGTCGGATTGCCGTCTCACCGAACTTGAGAGTGAAAGAACAGTGAGTGCACTAGTGTATTGCGCTCACACTTAGCACTATAATATCTCCTGCGTAGTTAGCTGATCACTGTTGAAATTGGCCGCCGTGGCCGACATCGGCCAAGAGGTATATTGCTGGCTCTCAGACATCATTTATTTGTGAACACGGTGGCTATTGTTCTTCAAAGCACTGTGCCACTGTAGTTCGAAACTTATATTAATCGCGGAACTTAAATTGATCTTGTCTATGCCAATACAGTGTCGTACCTACGGTGGGCGGTAATGGCCTGGTAGCAATTTCATGTGTATCGAACAGTGACGGGGAAAATATCGATATCGGTAACTAAAGCATAATAGGATGACTAAGCGACAGGGATAATCCTCATTTTGTACACGCAGTGCTTAATTTAGTTTCTCATCAATAAAAAAACATCACCATAAATAAATATACAACAACATCACATACATGATCTGACTCCGTGGTAAGTAGCTTAAGCACTTGTGTGACATATATCAGAACCAACAGGGGTATACCAAATAAACTTAAATAAATACAAATAACACCTAGACCAGTACAAACAGACATGTTCATGCACACATATGTTTGTATATTGCGGGGATCGAACCGACCTCGAAAATCGATCTCTTGGTTAAAAGTCTTGATTAGTTTACTTAACAAATTATACGAAAGTGGTCAGATCAATATTTGCATGCTTTTTTAAAAAAAAAAACTGAAAAACTGAACTCCACAACACATATATAATCTTTAATGTAACCTTTAATTATAAACATATAAATCAACTTATTCCTTTCTTTCTACACGTTAAAAATAATAATATTACGGAAGTGGGTACGGGATTGGAATAAGATGCCGATTTAGAGATGGACAATTTATTTTCACCTCAGCAGTCCCTCTGATTACATTTCGACGCAGTCCTATCACGTAGTCTCCTGACAGGCACTCGCGTGTAGTCTCTCCGAGTGACAGAGTTCTGACTTACTCCTCTATCACAGACTCACTTGAACACTGTGCACTTCACATATCAACTTAGGTACTACACTCTCTAGGCACTATACTTACTTTTAACTACTACTTCTTCTTGTTTCCGCTCCACTGAACTTCCAGTAACTTCCCAAATAGGCGTCGCGCAGGTCCTTATATACCCGAATAAGCCGAATCTTTTAGACCTTCTATATTCTATATTCCATTTTAAATATTGGAATAAAATTTGTATTCAAATTGAAATTGCAATTCATGAGAGGAGACATGTAAATGGCCTTCATCTTATTCAAACTATTATTTAATATCTAAATATTTACCAGTAACTAGCACTCTTAGCCACTAGAACAAATTGTTGTTAATAGCAGCCGACGAAATAATCAATCTGTTGCTCGCTTGCCAACTATTGTCAGATTGCAGTGATTTTGAAGGTTGATGTAACTTTTTACATTGCAAAAAAAAAGTTATCGATATCCCAACTTCGCAGCACTAGTGTGAAGTTGGCAACGGAAACTTTGGTCATTAGGACGAGCTTGTAAGTGCTTGGTACTTGCGGGTAAGGGGTCCACGGCCACCTGCTTTTACTTACACACGTGCTCAACTATTGTTTAGGTGCCAATAATTAGCCTGCATACTAAGAGGTACCACGAACATACGACCGTACTCGTATAATTATCAAAATTATGGAATGATACAAAACAATAAACTGCTTACAGGAACTACTTTCATTCATTTTTAAAAATTATGACGGCTATAGTTTCACAAAGTTAAATAAATGAATAAATTTTGTTTTTATATTATGAGCAAGAATGCGACATTTAATAAGAAAGAAATGTCAACAGTTTTTCTAGGATTTTGATTATCTTACAAACAATAGACAACAGTTCAATAAAAATGTCATTATAGAATTTAACATGTGATGTTATCATTACAACTAGCTTTAAATTATAAGTAAATACCATACCTTTAAGCGTAATATCACTTCCATGATATCATCCTTTAAATATGTATTGTTAACTAGCTTCTGGTCAGCGGCTTTGTCCGCTTGGAATTCGGTTCTCTAATATATTAAGCATGTTATTCAACATAGTAACGACGACCACGTTGGTGTAATTGTCAAGAAGTTGACTATTAACCAAGAGGTCGCGGGTTGATTCTGTTATCTGTAACACAAGAGCTTAAACTTACCACGGAGTCAGATCACTGTTTGTGATGTTGTTGTATATTTATATATTGGTTATTATTATTATTTAGAATAAACCTTCCTCTTGAATGACTTCATCAATCAAGAAATTCCGATGAAAAGTTTGAAAGATCTGAGCATACATACATTTAGATATAGGAACAGACAGGAAGCCACCTTGCTTTAAACAATGTAATGATGCTACAATATAACTTGTTCATTCACTCTTTCACGTTATTTACAAAGTTCGCAACGACGTTTATAGGCTCACTAAGAATGTAATGGTAATTTACAGACTTCATTACATACTTTTAACTAGTAGTGAGTAACAGGAATGGGAACAGAAAGACTAGAAATTGTTTTGTATACAATCTTTAAATTTTTATTCCCTACTAGAGGACCCCGCAGCCGTTATCCGGTCCGTTGCTTTTAGCTTATTTCGGTCGGTCTGAAGTTATGCACGTACAAACATTTCGGCGATGCATTTTTATTCGTATAGTTTTTTTATTAACTATTGGTCCCGGTTAATATCTATAAATATTAGTCGTAAAGCCTAGTCAGAGGCCCTCCGGCGGCTTAATAACATCTGACAGTAAGGATCAAGTCACTTACCTTACAAACCGCTCGGAGCGCGCGTTGTGGAGTATGGTTATGGAGTGAGGCCTGTGCCTAGCAGTGGGATGTATATAGGCTGATGAGATGAGATGACATAAGTTTTTTTTAAATATGAAAACCTTCGCCAATATGGAACACATAAAAAAAGAATCATCCAATTTGGTGTCGTCGAGATTGTTAAAACTTCGGAAAAACAAATGCCCTTATCAGATGATGAATTGTTTGCAGGAAT
This sequence comes from Pyrausta despicata, assembly GCA_963921415.1. Lineage (NCBI taxonomy): Eukaryota > Metazoa > Arthropoda > Insecta > Lepidoptera > Crambidae > Pyrausta > Pyrausta despicata. The sequence continues at coordinate 11,636,859 of OY992861.1, read as the reverse complement.
TGATATCACAAATAAATATCACGTGTGATTTGCGGCTCAAAAAGGTAACGTCACGTTAAACTAGTTGCTATCTGTTTTTGTAGTTATTTTTATTTTTACTACTTAATTAGGTTCAAAGACTTTTGCCTCAATATTCCGAGCATAGTGTAAGGATTAGACTAACTTTATGTTCTTACCTATAATTTATAATGGTATTGTTGTAAGTCAAGCTAAGCTGATTATAATTATAAGTAGTTATTAACTTTCAGAAAAGATAAAATTGACTGTCTGTGAGAGAATTTTTGCTCCATTAGACAAAAGATAACATGAAGAACGTCAAAAGTCACGGGACCCAAGACCACGACAGTCCTTTACTCCAGAGGTGAATGCTCTACTTTTCACACCGTGCGCGAGGTAATACTTCAGGACCTTCGCTTTTTTTTTTGTTGTACTCAATTGTTTAACAGCGTTGTAAGTTTTGAGTCTATGTACCCTGTATGATTTCCGATTGTAATCCCAAAGCATCTCTGAAGTTTGTAACTATAACTTGGCAAAATTTATGCAATTGTTCAGTAGTCTTAATCGAAATTTTCAAATTGTAATTTTTTAATTTATCTTCTATTTTTCTTCTTAGCGTTTCGATGGAATACGAGGAGTTACACCGTGGCAGTCCAGAATTCAGCCACTTGTATTGCGGATCGGCTGCAGTTCATTAAATCCGCTGGCGTGCAGGTGTTGCGGCACGATGTTAAGTATGCCATAGTTTGCACTGCACCGCAAACACAGTTCACATTTTTATCTTCTATTTTAAAATGGGTATCGAACCCAATAACAGTTGAAGTTTTAGCAGCATCGTAACCTAATAAAACATTAAACCTGATAAACTCGTGTTAAAACTGCAAAGTTTCAACAGATATCTCAACTAAAATCACTCACCAGATTCGCCGTCTCATCTTTTCCCTTGCAGCTAGGAGGTCAGCCGTAGATCCTAGTTAATATCTAGATATCTTAGACGGTCGGCGTATGCATCCGAATGCCTTACGTCACATATCCCGTACCTAATTCACTATTCAAAAACCGCGCCTGTCCCTGAACTACCCTATCAATCGTTAGTTTCTCTCCTTTGGGGAAAGGATTCCCCACGCCTCTTTCGTACTTCTTTAAACTAGATAAAAACTTAATAGAAATATTTATACGTGAATCAATGCAAAATGCCAATAAATATGACTTAATTGTTCTTAATAAATTGAATGCAATGATAATAATTTTGGTACCTAATTTAATTGTTTTAATATTCATACGTTATTATTGCATAGTGTTTAAAGCCACTATATGATGGCAATGTTCTTAATTTATTTAGTAAAGATATGTATCAAAGACAAAACAGTTTATTTAATTAAATTATTTGAAAATAGATGTAATCAATGTAGTATTTGTCTTTTATCCGCATGTTGACAAACACTGGCGTTATATGTTACCAAACTTAACACTTAAAAAGGTCGGCTTAGGAAAGCGATGCGACAACTTTTTTAAATACTGGTATATTAGTCAAACTTTGAAATCGTTCAAGCCTTTACAATGTATAGTACATTTAAATACGAAACTGATTGTCCGAAAAAATTACGTATAAATTATTAATTTGTGGGATCAAGGGGTGGGATGTTACAAGGCCTGTGCACACCTGTATATAATATACGCTAAAACTACTACCACCCAGTGCTTTAAACAACCATCTTATTTGAATACCATAGCTTAGAGAACTGCCACAGATAAGTTTTCAATTGAACCCAATTCGATTCAATATCATTACAATTAATCAAGTGGCTATCCACTCCCCGTCTCCAATCCGGTTACGATCCTATGATTGCGACCGGATTGGAGACGGATCTGCTAATCCTTCATAATTGTAAGACAATAGTGTTTTATAACACTAGCAAGTGCACTTAATATCTTTGCCTTGCCTTTTTTTGAGTTCTATTTAAAAAGATAATAGCGAATCATAGCTTTTGAACATAAATTACTATAAGGACATCATCGAGGAAATATCCGGCTAATACTCGTAAATATAAAAACTCTGTAAATTTTCGCTGAACTAGAAGGTGTCTAGCCAATCTGAAGTTAGAATGGCTGGTCAATAAAATCGTAATCCTATAAACTTTCGTATGTATGTGAATCACTTTATATACAAAACACACTTTTTGTAAGAGAAATTGCTATCTGGTAAAGCTCAAACACTTGGTTGAGTTAACCTATGAATTATAAAATAAAAATATTGTACTATAATTGTCAAAGCTGTAAGTAAATTAGCAAAAATAAGTACTACATAATATATTGAGAAAAATGTACCTACTGTTCTTCCAATTGAATAAACGTGAGATCCACTCGTTACAGGTAAACACAGATACGCAAACAGTAAAAAAATAAAACATCTTTAAAACAATCCCCGCACACATTCCGATTTACCACCACGCATTCCCGTAGGAAATATAAATACTGTATTGGAATATTGTATTAAGTATTTCCTCCTTAGGGCTACGTGCAGATGACCAGCTTAACCAGAGCTGCGGAGTTCCAATTTTCTGCACGAGTTTATGAGTGATGAGGATAATTCGGTGGACGATGAGAGGTCTTCGGTGGCTGGTGGAGCGTTAAACGTTCAATGGTTGGGAGCTACTTATGAGCATGCATATTTATAGAGTATTAGTCGAACGCTGTTCAGCCACCGGTGAGAGTTAAGGGCACATATTACGATGAAAAGTAGGTTGGTAGGTAATTTGATAAATACAATTTGTAGGCTTTAAAACCACTACAAGTTTTTTTTTTTTAATTCAACTTATGAAAATTTCGAGCCTGCCTGTTACAAAAGGTTTAAACTGTAAAACGAACCATACAATTTATCTACTCTCTGGTTCCATTCTGTATGATGCGATCCCGTTCTGGAAGGATCTAGACTCTGACTGAGATCAATCTAGTTCATAGGGGGTTTACCTATTTGTATTTGTCGATACGTTTATCCATCGCTTTATTACAGTTAAGTTTATTTGGGAGACATTACACGGCCTCTAATCCACATTTATAACCTGATACCTTTTATTTTACTTTAATCACTATTGTCCATGTTCACGGATTGTACAATGGCCGATTAATACATGATTGCCAATCCATGAGTGCCAATTTGCATTATACTAACCGTTTGTTTACAAAACCGCCAGTCTAAGAACTAAGGACTAAGGATTTCACAAACCACGCTTGATGCTTTCCCAAATAGAGCGATATATTTACCACGCAACCGAAAGTTGTCCCCGCCTTAAATGCAAATTATAGATGTTTATATAAAGAGGTTCAATTTATATTCTAATTCAATGGCTTCCCGCTAGAGGGCGTCACCGATGATGGTTCCGAAATAAAGCGGTTTAGCGTATACTTGTAACGTTTTGAATATATTTCAACTTTCGCATTTTTCGCGAGATGTTACAGCTTATTAGCTGGGATATACTCGAACTTGTAAGCAGTGGATTTAGGAGGAGCTTTTTGGTTTTCCAATCGCGAATAGTTGAAAATATGATTTCTAAAGATGCCGAATATGTTTTCTCTTATAGTTGATGGAATCAGACGTTACTTTGCGGAAATCCATGACCAAAGATGCCAAAGAGAACTATTATGATTTAAATTTCCACTAAACGACGCTAGCGCAGGAACTCAATTACATTCAACCGTAAAAACTTGAATAACTAGAGCTGGAAGTCACAGGATTTAAAATACACCTGACACAGAATGCACCTGGCAACACAACACTAACACCAATAAAACACTCAACGCGTTTCGCCACTACACGTGGCATCCTCAGGTTGTCTCTTCGACAGACTACGAGCGACGTAGCAGCACAATAATTCTCTTTTTCAGCTTTATGTCTATCTTATTCTATTTGATAGCTGTAACAGCTTTGATCACGTCTTATTCTGAAAATAAAAACAATAACGCACACGATCGCCGTAGTGACTAGAAAATGGCTTTTGTAGCATATTTGCCCAATTTCAATATCATAATGTATTTCATTACGCACTTGTGCGATAATGTAATGTAAAACGCACGAGTTTTTCTTTTTTGAATAAAGTAACATGCACGGTTTTTTAACAATGTAGCCGAAGGATACATAGATGATTCGATAAGAAATAAAGAAAAAAATAGCTCATACATTACAAGGAACATAAATTTGGATTCAAGTGTTGACTTTCCAAATTGTTCAAATTTCTATAACTGCTTTAACAAGTAATTAAAGAATTATTCGTCTAAGAAAGTCAGAGTTTTATTTATTTCCTCGCAAATTCGTTATAAAACGTCGTATGACATACGTGCGCTTTGAAAATTACAACCTCTGCTTCCTTTGCCTGCGGCTCGGGCTTGCAATTTCGCCTCGGTTGTAATTTTCAACTATCCGCACTTATATCATAATGTACTATTACACTTCTCTAGGTACCTGTGGCTTAGATTAGCAGTAGGTAAGCACGATGATGGTCTCAAATGCGCTTGTGTTACAGGCGATTTTGCAACAAAAATGGGTAGCCGTATGTGCTAGACAGTGTAGCTATTTATGTGAGCCAATAAAGCTAAAAAAGTGGATTATTTTTGCTTTAATTATAAAGGAGATGTTGTCGCTTTGAAAGACTACGAGAGACTGTCGAAGCGACAACATCTCCTGAAACGCGTCGAGTATTTTGTTGGTGTCAGTGTTGTGAATCCAGGTGCATCTTCTGTGTCACGTTTTGAGTTGTAAGTCCTGCGATTTCCAACTCTAGTTTTTTCAGGTGGTTACAAATGGATGTGTTTGGGTTCCTGCGCTAGCGTCGTTTAGTGGAAATTTAAAGCAAAATAATCCTCTGTTTCAGCTTTAGTCATGGATTTCCGCCAATTACCGCCTGATTCTATCAACTATATGAGCCAATAAATCTTTCAGGCACAGAATTTAAGGTAGGTACTTCATTTTCTTTAAAAACCTGAGTAATATAGGGCGACGCTTATTGCTGGCCGCTGCTGCTTGCTGATATAAATTGCAATACATTTATAAAAAAATCCGTAATTCGCATAAACGATTCATAGTTAATTAACAAATCAATGTTCTTGGATGATCCGAATTCCAAACTAACGTGACAAACTTTGCTAACGTGTGCTACGCAATATTGATAACATGTAAACATCAAAGACGGTTTGATCCGATAGAAAAGCCCTACTTCCTCTAACGCCATACTACTTAACGTTACGTTCGTAGTTTCGAGTCTAGCCAGCGCGTTCGCTGGCACGGTCGAGCAAGTAAAGAGTGACAGGGATAGTTACATTCAAAACTACGGACAACGGCTTAGAGAATACGGGACCAGAAACTTAGTTAGATTTAGGCAAACAATTCCATGTGTGCTCAAGAGATTTGTCTAAATACCCATCGGCTACGGTGAACATGGGCAATTATTGGCTGTGTGCTGATAATCACGTGGGCGTAAGCTGTTTTGAATTGTGCGATGACTGGGTCAAAAATAGCATTCTAAAGTTCTAGACGGAAATACTTGAAAATTGAGTATGGGTAGCGATTAGGTAGCATATCATCAAACGCATTAGCTGTTATCGCTTAACGTATTAAACAATCGTATTAAATGAAAGCAAATAAAATTAAACGTTTATGTACAAGGAACAAGAAGTTGCGCTATAACGATTTTTTTTGAGATCGTCATCGGTTCGAGATTGTTCAATTATATTTTAGCCTCCATAATTTTTAATCAGGAGAAAAACATATATTCAATGCTGAAAATAGGTCTTCCCAAAGATTTCCAGGTCGATCAGTTGTCGGCGGCTGTCCTGGTCCCCATTGCAGAAAAAAAACGAAGTGTGCAAGGAGCTGTTACTAAAACTACTGCCTAAATGTTATGGCTTTTAATACTCTAGATTTAACCTTATCAAAATAATAACTCACAAGTACATGCCTGATATCGTTATCCATTTCGATTTATCAGTTCCACGTCAAATATTTGCGTTCCAATCTGAGCTGTATAGTTAAGCGTATAAGTGTGAATACTAACAAACTAATAACGAAATCGGTCGATAAAGTTTTTTTGCTGATACGAATGATGAAAGTAAAACGCGTTTGGACACAGACTAACTTATACGTGTTACTGTAATTTCTGTACAAAATGGCGAATAACTTCGGTCTCCACTTCAGATACTACGCGGGAAAAACATTCGAGTGGATGGTGAACAACAAAATGATTGTGTTCCTCATAACTCTATCGTTCTGTTTGTTTGTGTCGACGTTGGCTATGGCTGGGCAGAGGAACAGAGCCTTAGCAGAGATTGAAAATCTGCAATCCACGACCGTTATCACGACAACGGAAGAATCGTCTACTGATACGACAACAGAATCAACAACCGTTGAAATGACGCCGCCAGAACCGGTTTCAACGGATTCTCCGGAGACGCCATCAACTCCAGGAGGTGGAAAATCTGAAGGCGAGAAATCAGGTTCAAATATTGGCACTGGAAAAACAGCTGATACTGAAAATAGCAGAGCTATGGACATAAAAGCTGATGTGCCTGACGAAAGTAGTAATAGCAAAAGTAAATTGCTAGAAATACTAGGTGCATACGGCGCCAATCATTAACAAAATTATGAAATGTGATGTATTGAGGTATTGTGGAAGTAAACTGTTATCCAAATTATCAAAAAGTGACCACGTTCAAGAGATATGAAGCAAATGTGAAACATTGTGTCTTTGTCAGACTTTTGAGTGAAATTAAAGTAATGTATTATGGTGATAAGATAAACATGTTAGGTATCATTGCGACCAAAAAATATATATTTTTTTATATTATAGATTCTAATAAATATGTTTTTGTAATTTAAGTCGATTGAATATACGTAGTAACTCTCTTATCTTGAATGTTCTGGTATGCACACTGTGACAAATGGAGTGTTTATTATGGAACAGTAGCACAATATTTGCGTAACTTAACAAACTGTATACTGACAGCGTATCAACCAAAAGGCTCGGCTTAAGACCGCATTTTTTAATTAAATGACATTTTCATAGCTTCCAGTTCCGTCCCGTCTGGATAAAAACCTTAAGTATGCAGCGATCTTTAATCGCTGACAGTCGGGAATAGCGGCGATTGTCAGCTGTGCGACTAAGCTTAGGCTTTCTTGTAACTTGTACTATATTAACTAAATAACTAAACTTTATTTACCTATTATGTAAAAGAAGAGTGGGGTCTCCTGCCACAGGTGCTACATGTACTTTCTAGGTAGGCCCCAGACCCAGAATATTGTACCTAATTTATATCGTTGTTGAAGAAATAAAATTATTATTATTATTCTTGGTGTTAGTCTTGTATAACGTAATTTGATAGGACAATAGCTGTCTTGTAATTCATTCAAACTGCCAGAGTGGTGAGGCTGTGTTTCAGCCATTTAATTGTGGGTTGTACTTCATATAAACAAATATTCAAAAGGTATGGTTTCTTTCTACTTTTCTTAAGAATTGTCTTTACTTTATTAATTTTACGGTATGTAACATTTTCCTATATAAATATTGTTCACACAATGGTGCAATCTATTTTTGAAAAACACTATGTCTGTTCAACTGATTCGATTATTATTTAATCTTTTATCAGGCATACGAGAATTAAAAAAAATTGGTTGTTGCATGTTTATCGGCCATTACGCATTGTTTCGTTATATCATCATTGTTAAGTATTTAAAAAGATTAAAGGTTTTTATACTATCTTTTACTTATTTATCTTAAAACTAGATTATAACACAAAGGAATATATAACAACCCGGTATTTAGGTATTGTAGGAGAGGTACTCAAGAAAAAAAACAATAAGATTTAGGGTAAAACCGGGATATATGCCCCATTTCTCGAAATCGCTTTATAACTTCAATAATAAAAATCTGAACAATTTATTTATGAAACAATTTTTTTCATGGGAATTTTATATACAAATTTATGAAAAGTAAAAAACGTTGTCTTCGATATATTCAAAGTAGGGACCTCTACATTTTGTGACATCTATTCCATACAGAGGATAGATGCCCGACCAATATAAATTGCGTTTAGGATAGATGACTCACCGGAAAAATGGGCCTCCAAAATTGGCATTGCATGCTGTCGCAACTGAGCCAATTAAGAAGAGTTAGGGATCAATCTGATAATTTTCCTTATCAATTATTATAGTTCGATATTACGAAACCTTTTGTGAGTGCCTACTTACACTCTGTTTTGACTGCCTCGTTGGTGTAGTGGCAAAGTTTCTGCCTTACATCTGTGAGGTCCTGGGTTCAAATCCCAGGTCGAGACAAACATTGTTTCTGAGATTTTCTGTCGTGAATTTTTCAAAAGCTCGGAGTCGGGAAGTTGGCGGTGTTACACCCCCGTGCCTCGGAAAGCACGTTAAGCCGTTGGTCCTGCGCCTGATTTCTCTCCGGTCATGTCGGATTGCCGTCTCACCGAACTTTGAGAGTGATGGAACGGTGAGTGCACCTGTGTATTGCGCTCGCACTTGTGCACTATAACATCTCCTGCGTAGTTGGCTGATCTCTGTTGAAATTGCCCGCCGTGGTTGAAATCGGCCAGGAGGACTATTATTACACTCTGTTTGTACAGTGGCCAGGCTACCCATTTTCATTGCAAAATTATTCTTTTTATTTGTTAAGTATTTTTACAACGCTATTTTTTTAATTTCGAATAGACAACACTTAAAAAAATCTTTTCGGCTACGGTCATCGAGGAGGAATCGAACCCCCGACCTTTGGAAATCCGGACCAATGCTCTGACCACTGAGCTACCGAGAACCTTAACAGAGTCGTTGAATTTTGTAAGTGCTTTTTAAGTTTTTGTAAGTGCCCGATGTCCGGAGCCGAAAAGAATTTTTTAACTGTTGTCTTTTCAAAATTATTTTTATTACAAGCGTTTAAGGTGCCGCGGTATTAAACTAGACGTGCTGCTGTCTGTACAGTCAGTCTTAAAAATATAGTATTACCTAAGGACCATGTCAAAATAACAAATTTTGACAACTTTCAACAAGGACAATGCTCTAAATGTTATTATTTTCATGTACTTTTAAGGTATTTAACCTCACTATTATCAATTTCAAAATATTTTTTAGGTAATAGAAGAGCTAAAAAGAGAAACGCAGGGTTTTACTATTCTTTAATTATATTATTAATAAAAAAATAAAGCAAATTACAACAAAGGTAATAAAGATGATGAAGGAACGATTTTTGTTTGAATTGGAGATTGAATGGGAAAAAAATTAAGTGGCACTGCCGCGAACATAACTCATACTACTTTGAGGTGTCTGACAACATTGCAGGATGTATAAATGCTATCAACCTTGCCAGCTCACTCTATTTGTAACTACTATGTGTGCGTGAAATGTTGAACTGTTTTGATTATCCAAAGTGCTATTTTTGAATAGCGGGCCTTTTACCAGTTGGGCCTTATATCCTTCCACTACCTTATAGTTTATGTAAGTATACGCTAACATACTAAAGCCCCGCTATAAAATAATGTTTCTGTTTATCCCTTCAAACTCCCCTGTCGCTTAATTTTTCGGGAGGTATGGCGGGTCAAACTATGACGGTCGTCATACGTCACGGTTGACATCCTTGGGGTATTCTCCGACCAGTATAGTTTGACCTCCCTTAAAGGTTCGGGCCAGTTCTATGTTCTAGTTTAAAATGTTTACATTTACGAGAAAATAATAAAAGAAATAATATAATATACAGCAACATCACATACATTGATCTGACTCTGTGGTAAGTAGCTAAAGCACTTGTGTTACAGATATCAGAATCAACAGTGGTATTACAAATAAACTTAAATAAATACATATAACACCCAGACCAGTAGAAACAGACATGTTCACGCGCACAAATGTTTGTACAGTGCGGGGATCGAACCCGCGACCTCTTGGTTATTAGTCAACATCTTGACAATTACACCAAAGTGGTCGTCAAAGAAAGCTTATACAGTGAACTTGTATAAGTTCCTGCGCGGTCTCATTATGGACAAATAAGATGCCAAAACTTTGTTGAGGGTAACTCTCAGTGCCGTATCGTTATCCCATCAGTAAAACTTTCGCATTGCCTACCACATAACCAACCTTGGGCGTCACGCTTCCCATATAACTGTTGCTCTCAATACAATGAATCACCTATTATGGAAACAGACATACGAGTATTTCTCGATTCATTGTAAATAATTAAAAAAGGATTTTCTGCTATTGAGTCGCATCAGAAAATTAATTTAAATCCCTAGCTTAGGATCTGTAATAAGTGTTATTGTGTTGTCTTCTGTTCTCACGGTAGCTCAAATGGGAGAGCAATCGCCCAGCCTGCGAGAGGTGGGGGTTCTAGTCCCGCCTGTGGCATTCCATTTTACTTAACGTTTTAATTTCACTATCGCTAAATAAATTTGCATTTACGGCACAACAAAACTTTGTAATAAAGGTGGACTTAAAGCCTTAGGGCATTCTCCATCAGTCATACCTTTGGCCTAAGCAGAAATTATATGTGGCCGGATTGGGTGGGTGGTACTATAAATATATAGAAAAAAAAGTTAGAACAAAAATTTTGATAATGGTTGTTATGGTTATAAAACTGACATGGTTTAAAAACCGATATTGTTACTAAAACTGGGGTAATTGAGAATTGCGTTCTTCGTACCACCTCACCGCACTTCTATCGCTCATTTTTGTGCGCGCCATCGTCACGCTTATCGTCACGAGCGCGCGACGTTAGAGTACTGTTTTTTTTTTGCTTTTTTTAACATACTGGCTGTTTTTGGGGAGTTAGAATTGAAAGTGACTAGGAATCATAAAAATCTCATTCAGTTTCATAATAATACTTGAGTCTTATAAAACATTGTGAATACTCGCCATGGCTCCAAGTTTCCAACCCAATGTACAGACACATCACGCTAGCCATTTTTGTTGCAAAATAAAATATTAAGCCTCAAATCGCAGTCACATTTGGTATTCTATTGCTATAGACCTACATTCAGCCGAATATTGTAATAATAAGATGCAGCAGTGTTTACCTTTTATGTGCTGTCTGTACACTAACGCTGTTTCCGTGTGTACAGGCCAAGCATTTCTGGCCAGTCCACACCTACATAACAATCGGTTGAGTCCTTATCTACAGGATCATTTCTCACGTCAGCGGAGCCGCGAGGCGATATTTGTCACAGCTCCTTCAAGGGTTTTTATGGGCCGGAACCCGGAGTTACCTTAGGAACAAAGATTTATACGGGAACAGTTTGTTTTGAACTGGAAACTTTGGGTGTAAAAAAGGTGGAACGGAACTGTGGGTACGGGCTACTGACTAACCTCTTGTGTTGTGTAGGATGGTTATGCATCGCGACTTGTATATAATGAGTAATCCTTTATCTATAAACAATGATTACAGGTGCAACCTAGTTCAGGCAAAGACAGTGTAAGTGAACCTCGATGTAATTTTAAGCTCTAATGTAAAGTTATTATAGATATGTATATCTAAAGATGTAAATAAGGTAATAAGAAATCGAAATTACATCGAGATAAAAGACTTTCTTTGCCTAAACTGGTTGCACCTGTAATCATTGTTTAATTTATTATTATTTAATAATAATGATACCTAAAAAATAAATGATAAAACGATATAACTCGAGAGCTACACTAAAATGACTACACTTAAATGAGCTACAATAAACATTTAAGGGGCATGATACTCTTTCGGTGGTCTATCTAAACTTCAGTTAATATGTTTTTTAACAATGTTATTTTAGAACTGCGTAGACAAGACAAGTTAAAATTTTAATCAAATCAGTCTTACAATCATGGTCGTTGCTTGAGAATCAGAGTTCACGTTCCAATATTTTCTCAAGTTTACGTTTCAGTTGCTCGTAAAATTTTAACAGAGAACACATTGTTAACATTGCTTGCTGGTATAACTTTGTATTTTAGAGTGATTTCTAGCATTTTCATTCTGATATTTGTGGAGTTTGAATGGCGAGTTATTTTTTTAAGTACATCAGAAATAAGATGGCGCATGAGTTTTCTTACGTTGGTACCTGATATCTCTTTGGTGTTGTAAGATGACGGTGCAACAGTCTTTTACCTTACTGCAAAGATATAGTAAATAAATGTTCCGTAAATATTCAATGAAATATAAGAGGAAAAACAATTCAAGCGTACAATGATACATTAATCCTTCCAATATTCATATTATATTCTTTATTTATGTAACCGAAAAACAAAATAACAGACGAAATAAAACAGCGACAAAACCGTCTTGAAACTTTCGCAAACTTTGTTGTCATCTTTCCAATAAAAATCCTCGCCACATAGACTTTTCTTGAAGCGAAAAACTTCTAACAAACATCGAAAAAGTTTGTATTTACACCCAACTACATTCTTGCGACGGGTTTGAGACATAAATACGGGAATTCGCAACCGCAAAAATATTATACACATTGGAAATCACGTCGAGCGAGGCGAAATATCACAGTTTCATTCCTTTAATCCGATTTTAACAAGTTACCGTTACATTGTGGCTCTGGCGCACTGTTCCTTTTCAGTGCATAGTGGAAATATCTTCAGTGAGAACAACAACGCCCGTAATTGTGGTTGATTCCGATCGTAAGCTCGTACAATGAGATCCTCTTCTGGAATAAAACTAAGTATTATACGCCAGGACCTCTACAAGGCAAACTGACAAATACTTGTTCGGTGGTTGAGTTTTGGTCTTCAAAAATATGATTATGCCAAGGTCGACACGATAAAAAAAGAGGAATAAAACTAAAGCACCATTCACATTAGGCGATAATGTCGCATGTCTTCCTGTTGCTGAACATGTTTCTACGGATTTGAATGATGGGAAATCAAACTTACTTAGCTTTTTACTACTCTTAAACATTATGCTTAGCATGGTTTCGGTAGTTTAGAGTTATCCTGAGACAACCTAGCTTTCACAAATTGTTTTTTTTTTCTATTTGGATCTTGGCTGGCCATTCGGATTCCAATTGTTACCCATAAACCTATTTGTCAAGTAAATGTTATTTTCTGTCAAAATAGCCAGTGAAGTCTTACCTGTTATCTCCGCAACTTAAGCTCTACTCTATCGTGGGAGGTAGACCGCTTGCGATTGTTGGCTCAAACGCTTTATTTCGCTTTATTTTTATGACACAACAAAATCAATATCATACACTGTATTTCCAATGTCCTTTTGTTGCAAGTGTATAATTTTTTGAAAGAAAGAGCTAACCATGCGTCTGCACGGTAAGTCTTTCCTTATATCTCGGCGGACTAGCCCTGCGCTATCGCGGCAGGTAGACCGCTCGCGATTGTTGGCTCAATGTTTAATCAGTGTCCGGACGAGCTGTATCACTCAGTTGTATGTTTTTTCTCCGACATAGTGAAGATAACGATATTTTTCTGTATTTTCAATCTTTTTTTGCAATCGGCTGTATTGAAATTCTTAATAGAAAGAACCAACCGTGCAGACTTACTCTATATCTCCGCTTGAAGACTTAAGCCCTGCGCTATCGTGGCAGGCAGACCGCTCGCGATTGTTGGCTCAAACGCTTAATTAGTGCCCGGACGAGCTGTATCGCTCAATTGAGCGGCACCACTTTGTTCGCAAATACGTTTCCTTTTTTGAAATAAGAATTTTAAAAGAAAGATTTCCTTTTTCTTAGTGGCCAGGTAAGAAACTACTGAGTGAAATGCAACGTGAAGAATTTTATTTAGTAACAGTAACAAAATAATCAATTTTGAAAAAAATATATTCAGGTAGGACAGTTATTTTAGCTGGTAAACACATAACTTTAATCAGCGTTAGCGGCATAAATATTGGATGGGATGCAGTCATCGGTGAAATTCTTCGTGGGCCCGTCAAATCACGAGGCACCCAATATGGTGATTTCCCGGGAGGCGTGGGCAGGGATCGATTTTTGTTATTGTTTTGCATTGGTTTTGAAGTGATCGAAACTGGATTTTTGATAAGTTTTTTTTTATATATTCCTAATAGGACTAAAATAGCGCACTCAAACAACTCCCAAGTTCTTATGTTACGTATGTGTATGTAAAAATGTATTATTCTTTATGAAAATAATAGAATAAATCTGAAAAATATTACTTGTATTGAAAATAAAAATGGTTACTGGGATTTGATCCCCAGAAACCTGGGAGCCCAGCATCCTCACCACTAAACCAAACGATCAATGTTTACACTGTCAAAATTGAGTAAATATTCAATGAAATATAAGAGGAAAAACAATTCAAGCGTACAATGATACATTAATCCTTCCAATATTCATATTATATTCTTTATTTATGTAACCGAAAAACAAAATAACAGACGAAATAAAACAGCGACAAAACCGTCTTGAAACTTTCGCAAACTTTGTTGTCATCTTTCCAATAAAAATCCTCGCCACATAGACTTTTCTTGAAGCGAAAAACTTCTAACAAACATCGAAAAAGTTTGTATTTACACCCAACTACATTCTTGCGACGGGTTTGAGACATAAATACGGGAATTCGCAACCGCAAAAATATTATACACATTGGAAATCACGTCGAGCGAGGCGAAATATCACAGTTTCATTCCTTTAATCCGATTTTAACAAGTTACCGTTACATTGTGGCTCTGGCGCACTGTTCCTTTTCAGTGCATAGTGGAAATATCTTCAGTGAGAACAACAACGCCCGTAATTGTGGTTGATTCCGATCGTAAGCTCGTACAATGAGATCCTCTTCTGGAATAAAACTAAGTATTATACGCCAGGACCTCTACAAGGCAAACTGACAAATACTTGTTCGGTGGTTGAGTTTTGGTCTTCAAAAATATGATTATGCCAAGGTCGACACGATAAAAAAAGAGGAATAAAACTAAAGCACCATTCACATTAGGCGATAATGTCGCATGTCTTCCTGTTGCTGAACATGTTTCTACGGATTTGAATGATGGGAAATCAAACTTACTTAGCTTTTTACTACTCTTAAACATTATGCTTAGCATGGTTTCGGTAGTTTAGAGTTATCCTGAGACAACCTAGCTTTCACAAATTGTTTTTTTTTTCTATTTGGATCTTGGCTGGCCATTCGGATTCCAATTGTTACCCATAAACCTATTTGTCAAGTAAATGTTATTTTCTGTCAAAATAGCCAGTGAAGTCTTACCTGTTATCTCCGCAACTTAAGCTCTACTCTATCGTGGGAGGTAGACCGCTTGCGATTGTTGGCTCAAACGCTTTATTTCGCTTTATTTTTATGACACAACAAAATCAATATCATACACTGTATTTCCAATGTCACGAGCTGTCACTCATTCCACTTCAATCGCTCATTTTCGTACACGGTCTGCCGCCACGCTGTTCATGTCGCCATCGCCACGCTACTCGCAGAATTCGTGCGAGCGGCCTTAGGCCTCATTTACGGAGACATTTTTTGTGTTTACGGAGAGGCGGCGCGTAAAGCGGCACGCACTATCGCACGTGTAAACACAAACATATGGAAATAGACGATTGTATTCATAGAGATGCGGGGCGGGAAGCGAGGCGGTGCCCGCTGCTGTGCCCGTCGGTGTGCCCGCGTCGATTCCTCAAGCGTGTAACGGCGCACGCGGCGGGCAGCGCTGCGTCACACGCTTGTCGTGGGTGGGTTGTGTTGGGTGGTGGTGGTGTTGGGTGGCTTGTCATCCACAACACAAAAATACTGGGCAACTTTTTATATTAAATAATTCACATTTCATCACAGAATTCTCATCTAAAAAAAGTCATTATATCATCCTCCCTTGCGACGGACGTCTTCTTCTTAGGGTGCCACGTATAGTGGCGAAACGCGTCAAGTGTTTTGTTAGTGTCAGTTTGTGGTGCCAGATGCATCTACTGTGTCACGCTGTGACTTCTATTGAAAGTCCTGCGACTTCCAGCTCTAGTTTTTTCAAGTGGTTACAGTTAGATGTATTTGGGTTCCTGCGCTTCGTTTAGTGGAAATTTAAAGCAAAAAAATTGGTTGCCTGTAAAGTCGGTATACGGGCGAAAGTTTTACGTGACAACGACTTTGAGTGGTAAAATAATTTTAATGTGAATATTCATTCGTATAACATGAACCGGTGTGTATGCCTATCTCTCTCACTCTCTCTCTCGCTCTGTCTCTCTCGCTCTTAGGCGGGTTAACTGTGCTCGAGTGGAAGGGACGCGTGCCTTTCACTTTTTATGTCTGTCTCACTCGCTCTTAGGCGGGCTAACCATGCCCGAGTCGAAGGGACGCGTGCCTCTCACTCGCTCTCATTGTGAGCGCGGAACGTGAGCGGAGCAGCGTAACGCAGTTTCTTGAAGTGTCACCCGGCAAACCAATTTATAAGACGTTGTCACGTCAATAATCCTCTTTTTTAGTTTCTTGAACTACCTAGCAAGGAGTCAGATCAATGTATGTGATGTTTTAGCTTATACTTATTTATTTTATTTTTGGTCATACCGATACTGTTTCTCGTCCATTACCTATCGTTAATACCGTTTTACCTAAAACAACGTGAATTCTGTGTAGTTTAAATGTCTCTCGTCATCGGATTTTCCTGCTCTGTGCAGTAATCGTCCCCCGATGCGATGTGAAGGGTTCCTTCGGTCGAGATAAATGCCCGCTGTCGGCGGTCCGCTGTAAGGAATGGGGGCCGTTAGATAAGGCGGCGCGACACCATACTCGCGTGGGCTACAGGCTTGAATATATTTAGAATTGGACATCTTATTATTTTTTGATATTTTTTTTTACTTTACTCTAAATGATCCTTTTCATGTATGGATGAATAAACTACTTCTTGTCTCATCTCATCAGCCTATTGACGCCGCCACTGCTGGGCACGGACTGGAGGTGGTACGAGCCATACTCCACCACGCGGGCTCAGTGCGGATTGGTGAAGTGATTAACCTTACTGTCAGATGTTGTTAAACCGCCCTAACCGGCCTTTACGACTGATATAAATTAGAGCTTTTTTAAATGTTAACATAAGAATCAGACTCTGCGAGGCACTTGTAATATCAAAACTTAACTATGCTGATACCGTTTTGGGCGAGTGCATCTTTGGTTATACAAAAAAGTTGATTCAGCGGGTTCAGAATTCATGTGCACGATTTTGTTTTACCATTCCTCCCAGGTCCCATATTACTACGTTTCTCAATCAAAATAATTTAATAAATATGCAGTCTCGACGTTCTCTGCATTATGCATGTTTGTTATTTGGTGTAATTAAGAGTAAGTCACCCTCATATTTATATGGAAAATTGTTGTTTTCTAATCGAATTAGAACTGCTTCTCTTCCTTGTTGTCCTAGTCACAATACGGCTGCATTTCGTGGCAGTTTTCGATACTCAGCCACGAAATGCTGGAACAACATCCCTCCACCACTTAAAAAGTGCCTCTCCTTGTTTACTTTCAAAAACAAATACAAAAGTTTTCTACTAAATTTACAAAAGGGATTACTCTAGGACAGCAAAATAAAGATAAATATAAATATACACTCACTTCACCTAAGCTTCTCATTTCACTAGACATGACTGATTGTTTCAATTGTACGTTAACTGCCAAATTTGTATGCTTTTTTTTGTTAGGAAAGTAAATAAATATATTAAGATGATTTATGAATTATACTGTATAAGTACCTATTTTGATTAAAGCAATTGTTGTGCAAAGTAGTGCTATCTTTCTCTCTGGGTGGCCACGGAAGACCAGCGTCGTGGCATTCCTGGGATGCTACGACACAAGCTGAGTGCCCCCCCTTTCAGTATCTTGTATATGTGATTTTTAAATGTGTTTTTTCTATTTAGTAAAAATGTGATACTGAATAAAAATGTCTTCTTCTTCTTCTTCTTCTTCTATATCTAACGATATTAACCAGGACCAAAAGCTTAATGTGCCTTCCAAAGCACGAAGGTGCTTGTAAAAAGACGTCACTAAAAATGGTCTGAATGGTCACTCATCCTTACTTAAATATACTTTATATATAACTACTTCTAATTTAGTAGTTATGGACAGATAACCTTTCGCTAACTGAGCGAAAGCTTACTCAATATGTTTAATTACTAGCTACATATATACATTAAATAAGTGCCTGGAACTATCTTATGTATAAAATACTTAAAACCGGTCAATATGAATTTAAAAAACAAAAAGATAATCATAGAACCAGCTGGATACATTAGCCGCTTATTTTATATCGCAGAACTCGGCACCCACTCTGCTTGCACGAACTAGGGAAATTGTTACATTTTTTACCTGTGTTACAGTTACTTTAGGCGCTCGTCCTTCACATTTACCTAAATGTTATCTTTAAAAAAAAACACTCTGTACCTACCTGCTACCTAATAAATTGGTCTTCACATATTTTTTTGTAAACTGACAGTAAAATGCCCTCCACCACCTTAAACTTTTACTAGAAGGCGCCCGCTACTTCATCGCGTTCAAGTTCGAACAAATGTTAGCGTTTTGGCCCATTCTACTCGCCGTGATCTTTAAAACGCTCAAGGCTGGTGGGAAAGGAATGCTACAATAATAATAAATATACAACAACACCATATATATTGATCTGACTCCGTGGTAAGTAGCTTAAGCACGTGTGTTACACATATGAGAATCAACAGTGGTACTAAAAATAAGCTTAAATAAATACATATCACACCCAGACCAGTACAAGCAGACATGTTCATGCACTCAAATGTTGGTACAGTACGGGAATCGAACTCGCGACCTCTTGACCCTTACACCAATAATTGGTTACCTGTTTATGCTACCTTTTTTGTAAACAAAAATAAAAATACTTAAAAAAAATATAATTTAGTAAAAAAGTAAAATAAAATAACGCAGTATGTTACATTTGTTTATTAGGCTCACAGATTTAAGAGTATAGGTAGAGAAAAACAAACAGTAATAAGAATCCTTTTTTAAAACAGGCTTTTCTAAGTATTCCTATGTCTATGCCCGATTATTCTTAGAAATTACTTCATTTGAAGACATAGGGCGGAGGTCGTAGGGCTTCTCCATACGAATTCGTTCAATTTGTTATTTTGATGGCGGTATTAACCTCCGGAAGATAGAGAACATACGTCTAACGTGAAGTAATTGTAATAATTATGGGTAGAGAGATTGTTATAATTATTGTATGTTTCTTTCAAAAGACTAAGATTAACAATAAATCTGTATCTAATTGAAACTTTAAATATTATCAAAACTGCCCATTGCACCATTTTGAAACCTTAAAGATTTCCTAATAAAACAAAAAAATACAGGATTTGAAAAAATCTTAGGTTAAGCCGTCACCAAATCGGAAAAGTTTACATAATTAGTTTAGTATACTTATCATAGAAGGTAACGAAAAGTCCGTCAGACACTCAATACAAAATAAGCATAATTTGCAAACAAATTTTGAAATAATCTACTGTATCTACATTGATAACCATTCCCATGTATTTTTTCCACACATATTTCGAAAATTGGGTTGTAAACCGATTTGCCGCTGTATATTTTATTAGTGATTTTTCGCATAATGACTTTCACCTGTGTGTAGGCCCGAGGCGTTCGGAATCAGAGGCCCTACTCTTTGAAAAACGTTCGAAATTTCGGATGCAGCCGTCCTTGTCACTCTTGTCACTAACCGCATGAAAAATCGTGATAGCTAGAGTCCAATAACGTTAGTTACGGAGTAAAGCATCAGGACTCCTGGTACTTAATGCTGATTGCTTTCCCTCGATAGGGATTAGGCTCGTAATTTGCCCGTTACCAGATTGAACCGGATCGAGCCGGATCTAACCGGTATTGACGAGCGTGTCACGTGACTACGCTTGAGTGTTATTTTTTTCATTTGAGATAGGTTTGCTTTTGATCTAAAACTAAGCCCAACGAATCAAAAACTGAGTCTACGATGGAGCGAGAAGATGCCTGTTCACTCTAGCTGACGCAGGCGCTGGTTTACTAAGTTTTCTAATGACTGGTTAAGCAAATTATATTTGACATGAAATGCAATACAGGTAATTCAATCATTGTTAATATCGATATTAACGTAAGAACTTAAAAAGGTTTTTTAGAATCATGAAAGTAGCAGAAACTGATTTTGCATTTAATATGACGACCACTTTGGTGTAATGGTCAAGACGTTGACTAATGACTAAGAGGTCGCGGGTTCGATCCCCGCACTGTACACACATTTGTGTGCGTGAATATGTCTGTTTGTACTAGTCTGGGTGTTATATGTATTTGTAAGAATGTAACTGTTGCTATGTTATTTGTTTCGGTTCTCATCGAAAGATGGCAAGTATCCAACGAGCCGTCCTTCGCAGACCACAGACGCATCTGCTTCCAAATAAACATAAAACCACCAAACCCCACCCCATATCGTAACCCCCGTAAAACAGATACAACAAAATACACAAGCACACTAACCAAAAAACTAAATGACTTCGAACCCTCTGACGTGACACTCAGCACAGACAACATAGAAACCAATGTACAGTTCCTGACCGCTGCCTTAACGAGCAGTTACGAAGAAGCCTGTCCCGCCGTCATACCTATCGACTCGGATAAAAATCGATGGTGGGGGCCAGAGCTTGAACGGCTCAGGAAGGCACTCAGGACACTTTTCAATCAGGCAAAAAATACCAGGACCACTGAAGCCTGGGACAAATACAAAACAGCACAGAAACACTACAAGAAACGTATCAGATTCAGGAGGACGGAAGCCTGGCACAAATTCTGTAGCAGCATAAACTCAACAAACCAAGCCGCGAGAGTCAAGAAAATACTGTCCAAAGGGGACACTAATCTCCTGGGCTCTCTCAAAAGAGAAAACGGCACTTACACAAATACAGACCACGAAACCTGCAAACTACTCCTAGAGACCCACTTTCCCGGAAGTCAGATTGCATCAGACTCCGAATGGCAAGATGAACACAAAAAAGCACCAACTATCCAAGAATGGGAAACTGCAAGTAGAATCGTAACCACGGATAAAATTGGCTGGGCCCTGAGAAGCTTCCAACCATTTAAATCCGCTGGACTGGACGGCATATTCCCAGCGCTTCTACAATGGCATTCGAACCAAATCACTCACCACCTACTACAAATTTATAGAGCCTGCATAGCTTTCAAATACGTACCGAAGCAATGGAGGGGAGCAAAAATAGTCTTCCTGCCTAAACCAGGCAAAGAAGACTACACCCTAGCCAAATCCTTCAGGCCTATCAGCCTAACCTCATTTCTCCTGAAAACACTAGAAAAACTAGTTGATAGACACCTAAGAGACGATGTGTTAAAAACCAGATCTCTTCACCCACAGCAACATGCCTATAGAAAAGGCAGATCAACAGAGTCAGCGCTACACATGGTAGTGCATAAAATAGAATCGGCCATTAACAACAAAGCATCAACACTTGCCGCTTTTATTGACATAGAAGGGGCATTTGATAAAACAATGCACAACAGCATCAACCATGCCCTACAAAAACTGAAAGTAGAACCAGTCATAACGGAATGGATAAATGAGCTGGTCAGTAAAAGGGCGGTCCAAATTGCGTTAAAAACGATCACCCGTGCAAGGGTGGTCAGGGGGTGCCCCCAAGGGGGCATTCTGTCACCACTCCTATGGAACATAGTAGTAGACAGCCTCTTGAGGACACTATGACACTATGACAACGCACTCCAAAATCATGGAGGACATCACGAAGGAAAGACCCCTTCTAGATGCACCCATGGACAGGATACCATGCCACTACATCTTTGATCGAGAATACATTATCCAACTTACCGAAGAACGGAAAGACAACTCTGGCGTCAAGGAAGTTAGGATATACACAGACGGCTCCAAAACCTCACAAGGAACTGGAGCCGGAGTATTCTCATACGACTTAAACATCAACATATCAACCACCCTGGACAAACTAAACACAATATTCCAAGCAGAATGTATCGGAATTATCAGAGCAGCACAGGCGGTTGCAGCCAGAGACGTCGGAGACCTCAACATCAAAATTGTCTCGGACAGTGCATCCGTACTTCAAGCTCTACAAAACAACACCATAACCTCTGCCCTCATATTGGAATGCCACAACGCACTCCAACACATTGCAAGGAAAAATAAGATAACCTTGCAGTGGATCAAGGGACACAGCAACTCTCTCGGCAACGACGCAGCCGATGAACTCGCGAAAAAGGGATCCGCGACAACAGTGTTTGGCCCAGAACCGCTACTACCTATACCGCAGGCCCAAATAAAAATATGGCTGCGAGAAGACACCGCAAAAAACCATCTGCTAGAATGGACGAACAGTGAAGGCTGCAGGCAAACTAAAAATGCAATTCAGATGCCATCTAAAAAGCTTGCCCGCAACCTCGCCAAACTAACGCGCGACAATCTACGCAGAGTTATAGGGATAATAACAGGCCATTGTCTCCTAAACAAGCACCTATTCAACATAGGTGTAACAAACAGCCCTCGATGCAGAGGATGCCTCGAGGAAGAGGAAACGCCACAGCATGCACTCATGGAGTGCACAAGCGTGGAAAAACAGCGAGCAGACATTCTAAAAAACCCAACATCATTCCCGGAAATCTTTAGTGGCCTAGGCAGGCTGCTAGCCTTCTGGGAAGACTTGGGCTGGTTGGAATAAAGGCAAACACGCACAATGGCCCAATCGTGAGGCTAAGTGCGGAAAAAGCCCTGCAAAACTAACTACTAACTTGTTTCGGTTTATTGAATGTTGTTAAATTGTAATTGTAAGATCACTAGCGGGGTGGAGGACTGATAACCTGAGATACAGGAACCATCCTATTTCAGGTATCAGCCCACCATAAATTATTTTTTTAACTCATTTATTTTATGTATTTTGGTGAGAATTAATGATTATTATTATTATTATTTAAGTTTATTTGTAATACCACTGTTGATTCTGATATCTGTTACACAAGTGCTTAAGCTACTTACCACGGAGTCAGATCTTGTTGTATATTTATTATATTTATCTGCCCTGCACTTGCTGAAACTGTTCTGAACATAAGTAAAATCCATAGATTTCTAGATGCGCCGGTTAAAATCCGTCTGCATAATGCTATTCTGAGACCAATATAAAATCGTCGATCCATCATACCTTTGGAGCTAGATGAAGTAGTTGCAAAAACTTTAATTTAAAGATTTTAAGTATCAAACTTGCTTTGTATTGCTTTGCTTTTTTATAAACTAATGCCCTTGCCCCTCCTGCAGCGTGCTTTCTCTGTAACGTTTCGTCCGTTTTTTGGGTCTAATAATAGTCCTCCTGGCCGATTTCGACCACGGCGGCCAATCTCAACAGAGATCAGCCAACTTCGCAGGAGATATTATAGTGCACAAGTGCGAGCGCAATACTCAGGTGCACTCCCTGTTCCATCACTCTCAAAGTTCGGTAAGACGGCAATCCGACATGACCGGAGAGAGATCAGGCGCAGGACCAACGGCTCAACGTACTTTCCGAGGCACGGGGGTGTAACATCGCCAACTTCCCGACCCCGAGCTGTTTTTGAAAAATTTATGACAGAAAATCTCAGAAACAATTTTGGCTCGAGCTGGGATTCGCACCCAGGACCTCTCGGATGTAAGGCAGAAACTCTGCCACTACAGCAACGAGGCATATTCGATAATATTTAAAGTGTTTTGGGTCTATGGGTAATACTCGTAGAAATGGCGTCCAAAACTACGGACAACGGCTTAAAGAGTAGAGGACCAGCCTTGAACTAAACTTGCGCTCCTTCATGTTTTCGGTTGGGTTATTATGACAACGAGACATACTCTTAACAGTGCGTCCTACATGTGGTACAATCCATGCTTCCGTACCCTCTGCGTCCGGTCGGAAGCGAAAATTTCATCCCCTATTGTCCCGAAGCAAGGATAAACAGACCAACAAACCGCTGGTAGTGGGATGTGATAATAAAGGCAAGATGCTAATGGTAACAACTGCCGCCATCTGCTGTATGTAGGAATACTTAACTGTTATCTGTGTACAGATTTCAATTGTTGAAGAGTTAGTTCAAGATATTTAAAAGTATCAAGTACCGGGACATCAAGCTGGAGGATAACCTCCTCTGGCGCTGGAGGTAAGGGTATTTGTCCTCTTCAGATCGGGTGAGACCGTGTGTCGGTCTAGTCAGTGAAGGGCCGCGAATGTGTGCTAGTCGCGCTAACTCTAAAAGTAAGCTGAAAAGTGCGATTCGGCCTCTCTCACGGAGGGTTCTGTACTATGGGGTAACACATATTTCAGGTATTGAGCTTCAAGATTTTCCTGATATTCAGCTCCCTACACCTCTGCTTTTAACCACCTTATTCTTCACCTACGACTGGCGTATGTACAGGGATATATTACACTCTTTCAAAGTTTTTTACGAGCTTTTATTTAGTTTCAACTGTCCCGTGCCTGTTTGCTTGTAATCAAATCTTGCAAGCTGATTTCATCCACTTCCCAATGAATAAAGCTGAAAAAGAGATTAAAGCTCTAAAGCTGAGAGATCTAAAAAGAGAGATCTGAAAACACAAGAGTGTTTTGCTAGTGTTAGTGTTGTGATTCCAGGTGCATCTTCTGTGTCACGATGTGAGTTGCATTGTTAAGTCCTGCGACTTCCAGCTCTAGTTTTTTCAGGTGCTTACAGTTGGATGTATTTGGGTTCCTACGCTGGAGTCGCTTAGTGAAAATTTAAAGCAAAATAATCCTCTTTTTCGGCTTTGGTCATGGATTTCCGCAAAGTAACGCCTGATTCCATCAACACTTCCCAATGTCCGATTGTGCTGAGATTTTGTATACACGTTTAGTTTCGATGACAATGCACAGTTTGATTATAAAATCTGTTGAGAAATAATTCTTTAGTACTTGTTCAGGTGTAGATTTACACAGACTACACTGCGAAAATAATAGCAGATTCCAAAGCAGACCTTATTCGACCTAAGAAGTATGTACTTACCTAGTTGTTGGAGAAATGTCCACTTCCAAGAGGAACTTAGTCATTTATCTTGCTTGTTTAAGCTCGGCCTTTTTTGTTTCGCCGCTTTAATTAGTTTTGTTCCGGCTCCATGAGATTTAAAAGTAATAAAATGATTTGCTCACCGTTTTCGTATGTTTGCCCCATTGAGAAAACGGCGAGAGTGCGACGCAAATTTTTGCGCGAATAAAAAAAGTTTTTGCTGTTTTATAGCTGGGGGTAAAGACTTAACACAGCCTTTGAGCCGTGTCGAGACTTGTCTAAATATACGAGAGTCGAAATGAAAAAACAACACCAGTGACATTTATATTTATAAAAGGCTTTGAAAAAATGTCAGGCTGTATTTTCTTAAGAAATAATTCACCTCTACGCTTACAGTGAAAAAAAACCTCACTTGTTAGCCCAGCTCTGATATTGAATTATGTATAGGCTTTACTCCCAAACTTTCGCATTTAAGCATTAGTAGGATTGGACCATAAATTCCACTGTCAACCAACACAATCACTTTAATTGTGAAAGTAACCTGAAATTCGAGCAATCCGTTGCCCCAAAAACAATTTAAACTGAATTATATCTAAAAATTGTAAATCGTTGCGACGCCATTTGCATTCAGTGACCGTCTCAGTATTTATTGCTTTAATTAAATTTAATTCTGGGCAAGGGTGAAAAGTTTAAGTCCCAAAAATACTGCTAATAAATGTTTGAAGCGGAATTGTTTCTAGTTTGCATAAATCCACGGCAGGAGCAGGAGAGATTAAAATATGGGACGGGCCGAAATGTTATTGTGACTTATTATGATCGATTAAGGAGATACTGAAATGATAAAATGATACTGATGGCTTTACCACAAAATATCTAGAAGTTAATATTTATCTCCATACCAAAAACCATTATAAAAGTAAGTACTTTGATTTGTGTGTTAATATTACATGACATCTATCTATCCGGCCGGTGATTAGACTTTCATAAAATACTTTCACAGATCTGATTTCAAAATTTGCATTCCATTATATTAAAAGTCGTACGAAGGTAAATACTTAAATTAGTATTGCATTTTGTTAAATAAAATATCAGTCCAAAAAACTTACGTTGGACCCTCAGGTCAAATCGAGAGCATCATCAATGCCGGAATAAATTCGTATATAAACCGAATGCATAAACAAAAGGGCATCTGAGCCTTACAAGGGGAGTACTCTGTAAGCTATATATGATTTTAACCTTTTGCTTTGCATTTTAAAACAAACTGTTGGTTATCGGGTCTAAACGAGTTCGCGTTTAGACCCGATAACCAATACTCTGTAAGCTAGTACCCAATTCTGTTATTTTTCATACCGGTCATAAGCAGATGTTCGGTTTCGATAAACATGGTAAGTTTTGAAAACAATTGACAACTTTCAAATGTGCATGCACCACTTCATAGTTGAGGTGAGGCCTGTGTCCAGCAGTGGGACGTATATAGGCTGATGATGATATGCGCATATGCATTCCAAATGAAATAAGGATTACGTTTATTATTAAGGCTATTGAAATATGCCAAAAATATGACACACTAAAGGCCTAACTAATTAAAAGGTTGCATACCTACCTATTGCATAGTACCTTTTGTTTTTTGGCGTTGTATAGCGGCTTTTAGAATAGATTTCTGGATTTCCAAATTTCCAGTAGATCCATTAAAAAGGATACGAGAAGTCTATGCGAAAAAACTTCAGAACCGCAGAAATTTTGTGCCCAGTATTTTCGCAGTTTTGCTGTCGCATGCGAACGCGTCAGTGTGCTTGAAGCCTGAAAAGTGACATAAACACTTCACTGGGGCCATTATTGATAGTTTTATCCACGATGTCCGGTTCAAATATTTTGAGATAATATTATAATGAAAAACACAAACAAATACGAAATTATTTTGTTTTTTTTGGCAACTTAACTGACGTGTGACACTTGCGGTAGGGTTGCGTAAAATACGAACATCGGCTGTCAGAATAGGGTACAAAATAAGGATAGGTAAAGATAGTGCTGAGCAAGGGTATTACGAGTCGGTTATTTCCGATTCAGTCGAGTTTGTTTCGTCAAGATTGATAGTAGAACGAAAAACGCAATGGTATTGGAAATCAATGGTATCGTGTAGGTGAACGTTCAGGTTATTTTTGAGGTTTGTCAATAAAAAAATATTTCATGCCACCTGAGCTTGGTGTTTTGCTAAAAAACTGAAACACACCTCTTTTTATTGTAATCACGATGTGATAAAAGAGCTTTCTATAAAGAAAAATGTCTGAAAATGTAAAATCAAAAATTATATTAAGTTGTAGGTGTTGATGAATCATAGCTGACTGCAGCCAAAATATTCAATTGGGAGCGCACTCGCCAGGTTTGCAAGAGGTGCAGGTTCGTGTCCCGCCTGCGTTCTTCCATTTTTCTTTAAGTGTGTTTTAATTTCACATTCCAAAGAAATTTGCATTGTTAATGCTAAAAATTAAAGTAAACTATGTCTGAAAATCCTTTTTGTTACACTTCTGATAAAATGTCTTTCATTGAGTTATCCCACTCCTTTATCATGTCAGGTCCGTATTAATGTACTTATAACACGTTTCTCAGTAAAAAAATAGCTACTTAGTAATCTATACGTACCTTATAATAAATCGATACCTCCCCTCACTAATTTCTATCCCGGTTCGCGTGAACGGTGCACCGTGCTAAATGGCGCCTATAAATTGGAGGTGTTCTTGGGAATTCGAGATGGTCTGTTGATTCCCTCGGGATCACATTACGCTCGATTTACTGTGCAGTTACACTTGTGAAGTTTGCTGGCCGGGGTAGAGAGAAAGGCATGTGCCATGCATGAACAGTCTTACCATGGCCGTGTTCGAAAAGCGAATAAAGCTACTCTATAATTGGCATGATGACACCTATCCTAAATAATTTCAAGACTATGGCGTGCACACGCAACATAGCCCTATGAAGTTAATACAACCAATATATTTCCAAAAAGCTGTAGAAACCAATTTTCAAACACCCAAAACTCAATAAATATTCGGTCAATTGACTCCGATTTGTGATACATGACCGTGACGTCATGTTCATGTATTCACATACAAAATCTATGGAGACAGACCATTTTGACAGATTATAAAAGTATGTTAACGATTGATGGTGTCATCTAGCCTATTATACAGGGTGGCCAGAAAAGTGATGTCAATTTTTTTAAGTGCCTCGCGTTGAGAGGTGGTTTTGTCACGTCTATGTATGTTCTCATGAGAATGGTACCCTGGCTGGTCATTTTACAAAAATCCACATGACTTTAAATGGCTTTAGTAAAATGGCCGATGCGAAAGTTCGAAACGTACCTTTTAAACAAGTATGAATATATGAGAAGAACCACCATCATGCCAGGATTTATTTAAATTATTTATCGCGCACAAAAATGAATTACACAATAGTACGATCCAGAGTTCTCCACCGAACGTAGGTCATGCATAGATGGACACATCGTGTTGCAACACTACAGGATATTCAATCATCTCTCTTCCATTGCAATAAGCACCACATTCGGAAACCAAACTTCGCAGCCGACCGCTTCCCAATCCAGCCCTACTCTGTAAGCCGTTGTCCGTTACTTCGGATGTAGCCATCCCTGTTATTCTCAAGCTTAACCGTACGAGGGAACGAGCTGGCTAGACCCGGAAATACGGAGGTAACGTTTGGAAGTACAGCCTCAGAACTATCTCCATTTAAAGCCCAGTTCACATAAGTCACAGTTTAAAAAACGCTCGTCACAACACACCCGGACCGAGCGATCGCAATAAATGAAATTTATTACGGACAGAGGTATTTTTTATACGGTCACAGGGAAGATTTGTCGTTCACCGGTGATTTCCCCGGGGCCCGTTGTGTTTAGTGATTGTGTGCACAACTTTATTTCAATCGCTTCGCCCTTTTCGATGGGCCCTATGATAATTGGAATGGCGTTTTGATGGCGATCGGTAATTGGATTTGATAATGTTTTTCTTTTGTGGCGACCTCTAGCATTCGCCATCACAAGCCTAACGGCAAGTAGTAGTACTAGTACCGGCCAAATTGTACCGGCCTAGTACTGCACATGAACCGCGGTATATAAGATTTCGATCCAGAATAATATAGATAGACAAATCAAGATGATGTCTATCGGACCTTGGTCCCCGACCATAACACCCGGACGGTGTTAGATAGGAAGCGCTTCCCTTTAGCTTCCTAACTCGAAATCTGTTGCGCCAAACTTTTGCTCATTTTATGAAGATAAACACATTCTTATTACCGGTTTTTGAACACCTCATAAATGCCTGTCAGATATTATATGATACGTTATTGCTTGCAGCCCCTGCAGCACTGGTGGAAGTTGCATCCGGCGATCGATTAAAACCCCCGACGCAATATAAATGTGACCAATGTGAACAACCTAAAGTTTCGACTGTAAGAAAACGCTTCTTAGCGTTATGCACGTATGTTAGGTTTCAATGTTATATATACTTTTGAATGAAAGATGTAGACGATGTGGCAGAACATAGGTTTCCATGCGCTAAATATAGTTTTCGCTACGCAGTGCATTCATATTTATTTGTAACTTCGGTTAACGCGAACAGTAGACATTGAAATAATACACTTTTTAAGGGGTTTTTTTTGCGATTTGCGTCCGTGGTCACAGGTAGGCTAAGGTGTTAGTTGTCATTATATAGTTTTGAAAATACTGTAAATTACCATCACTCAAATATATTAAGTTACGTTCCTATCTACACGAAAAGAGCTAGGTAACTGTATCTTAAGATCTTGCAGTGCGGGGTCTATCTTGAGTCTTCGCTAAAACAGGATCCCTAGCTGGTGGAATTTTCTAACCATCTTCTCTATTAAAATTTGGGTGTCTTCCAATTTCAATGGCCTCACGGAGCATACGGGGAAGAAAACGACGTTCTCTTGCGAGGACCTTTGGTTGGTAAAAGCGTATGAAGTGGTTGGGTGTATCTTGTGCATGTTTACACACTGCAGACTTTGCGTTCCATCTATGTGTTACGTCGGCTATATATTCTTTAGCCATGGACGCTGAAAAGGGGCCGTAACGTCAGTTTAAAATTAATGTAGACATCTCGCAAAATAATCCGTGAAAAAGTGTATCATTTCAATGCATAGATATTACTCGTTACTGAATTCAAGCGTCACACAAAGTTAATATGGACCTAGTTTCGAAATAAGCATAATAAGGCTTCGTTGAACGGACAGACCTGCTGACTGCCATTTTAATTAGAACTATATTTAGGTCTAAATCGATGTAGCTACTGCTACTGTCCAGTGCTCTGCAATTTGATTTTTGTCTATCTTAACTTGAACAAGCAGGTCATGAAAGACTTCATAACTTGTTGTGTTACATTCTGAATACCGGTACTGGTACACGCCGGTTTTCAACCTTTCATTATGTCTATAGGTGCTTGTGGTACGTAAGAACTTTTTTTTTCGGATTTCCTTAACCATTTGTTTTTTAGCTAACGGAGTCGAGAAATCTACGTAATGCTGTGCTCATAAACCACCTGATCAGTTTAACATTAAAAATCTTAGTGATGCCATTTTCAGGCAAAAAAGTTTTAAATTATTTAGCTATAAATTAATATACGAGTAAGCCACTCGAATGTAATGACGAAATAACTCCATACACAAGTTGTATTTCACAAATAATTTGTATGATGATGGTTTGAGTGCAGAGACTAGTAAGTGCAATGGACGTGGCTTGAGGTTTTAAAAAAAAATTAGGGATGCGAATTTCGTGCATTCGTACTTTTTCCGCATGGTATTTTGTATATAGCCAACTAAACCTAGGTTTACAATAATAACTACAAACTACTGTTGACAGGTTCATATCATTACAGTTACGAGATATTTCGCAAACGAATTCCAAAATTCGATTGATCAGCGTCACAAATTGAATCGAGTGGTAACCGATCGATTTTTTTACGAATGTAAACTTTTTTCGATTGTATGAGAATCGCTCCCCTGGCCCTAGCTTACATATGTTTTTGCATACTCGCGTTCGAACTACGTTAGTTATAAGCGACCCCTCCGTGATAAAATGACGAAAAGTCATTTTAGGCAAAATCTGTTTTTAACGTAGAATCACGCGCTTTATCGTATATTTAAAATGATGAAATTCGCAAAAATAACCCTGTTCTTTGAATGTTGTAATTTGCCATTACAACTTATATTATTTTATAAAAATGTATGTAGTAACTCCACCAATACGCACTGAGCCCGCGTGGTGGAGTATAGGTAATACCACCTCATAGCTGAGGTGAGGCCTGAACCCAGCAGTGACCCGTATATAGGCTAATGAGAGAATATGTTAGATATAAGGTTTTTTAAATTAGATTTATCTAGGTTTGATCATGGAGAGAAACACTGGGCATTTCCTATCAAAAGCTCGTTCCATGTCGTGTGCTTTTATGTACCGGTCCATATGTAGAAACCATGTTTAGTAGAAATGCAATGTTACCAGCTCATCCAAAACTTCCAACATCCTCGAGCCTACCAGCTGCGATCCTCACTCGGTGGACCGTCAATTTACACAACACTGATTTATACAGATACAGCCTGCGTGCTTCAGGCCAACACCACAGTACAGATATAAACTTAATCAGTATAGAAGTGAAATACAAATGTTTGAAATGACACACGCATTTAGCTACGCGTCTCAACAGACCACCTAAGCGAGTATTCTTAGTACGAGTCCACACAGCGAACCTAGCGCGGTAGAGACGCGGCGTTTAGTACCCAATCGTCTCTGTAAACCTCTATGCGTAATTTAGATACTTAAAAAAATATATGTCATAGTAATGACTCTAAGGCTCACGCCACAACTGTAGCATTCTGTCGCCACTCGCGATTGAGGCGCGGCGATTGGTTGATAGAGCTCGGTGTGACTAAGTCGGAAGCCTAACGCCATTTGACGCGCTGCTCGCCGCGCAGTACCCGCCTATGCCTATTTAGTGTGGACGCACAATTAGTACTACTTCGATAAACGACATCCGCTTAAACGGTAACGTGTACAAACTTCATGCCCTTATTACATGCGCAAAAGATACCACAGTCTATGCCTCAACGTGCTGTCATGTGTACTTGTGTGGTAAAACGAAAATACCGATAATCGTTTTGTAAGGCTTTTGCTTTTGTTGGGACGAGAGTCTGAGTCATTTCGAGCAATTGTCTTTTGGCTTTCATACTGCGTTAGCTTATATTCATTCTGTGGCGACACCGAATTTGTGGTAGTACGGCGCCAATTACGGGATACAGTGGCTTGGAATTTGTTTTCACTAATTACTATGTGTGAACACAGGTTTTATTACTTAGCGTAGTGATTAAATCTTTTTCAGACGGTTGTTTAAAATAAAAGCATATTTATTTAATCACCAAGCTAGGCAAATTGAGATACAAAATAGTAGTTTATGCAACTGATACATAATGAGGGGCCTTAAAACACGAGTGTGGTTTTATGAAACGAGCGTCAGCGAGTTTCATAATAGCATCACACGAGTTTTTTAACACGTTCCGGGACAGTACGTCGAGAGGCGGGCCGCAAATTCCTATATATTACGACGCAACGTCTGTCGACGGCTGATTTTGAGCTTCGAAATATGACAGCCCGTCGAACAACGGGCGTCAACCATAGAATATACAGTAGGCTGACGTATTAGTGTCGTATTACAAGAACTTAGAACTATCTAGTGTCACATCGTGAAGTTTTATGAGCACACAAGTAAACTACACGCACACATGAAAACTTGTCTCGTGTTGTGACACAACGGCCTGGGCCGGGTGCGCGTATATGCATCCCCCCACTTCAGTCGGAACTGTGTCACTGCGCGGAAGCCTCGCGTCGCTCGAGTCAATGCCACGGAATACGATCGCAAAACCGTAGGTATTATTTCATAATTACTTGTATTTTATAGTTGTTTTGTCATTAAATGTGTTCACGAATAAGTACAAACGTATAAAATGTAAATATTGTTGTTAAATCTTGTCGAAATCCTTGTATTTCTATAGTGTTACACATTATGCAATCTTTGTATTACTGTGGTCTTATGGTTATACTTACTTTGCTTACCTTTTCGTAGATGTCTTCTAGACGAAGAAACCGGTGCCCGAAGAAGAAGTATCAGAGTCTGAAAATCATGATCCTTTTTCCGACGGGGATGGAGAATACGCATCCGACAGAATTTATGAACCCCCAGAAGACGAGTCTGACTCCAGTGATAGTATTTTTGACACTCGGCCTCGATTTTCTCAAACTGGAAATCGGATGCGAAGGAGTTTGTCCCAAGGCGACTCGGATGAAGAGGATTCTCAGGCAGCTGATGGTGATGATGCTGAATCTTTGCATTCGCAAGAGGATCATAGTCAAGGTACTCCTCCCAATCCTTGTGCTCAAGTAAGTGAATGTTGTAACGATATGGATGTTTCAATGAACGGCGACAATAATATTCAGAATTCTCAAAATGCGAACGATGTTGAAGGCGGCGATGCTCAGATTGCTGAGTCTACCCAAAATTCTGGTGCTGAAGATGGCGAGGAGACTGAAGCAGCAGATAATAATGAAGCAGGTAATCTACAACAAGACACCGTCAGTAATCATTCGAGGGTAAGTGATCAGTCAGAAAATTTGTTTCAAAACAATGAGACACCAGCATCAGTCTGAAAACCTATTCAAACACATCACCGAAGGTGTGTTGGGAGATGATCAATTCGGATTTCATGAAAAGAAAGGAACAAGAGAAGCGAAGAAGAAAAGGATGTAGGTTTAGACACATTTATTGTGTTTGTCGACTTAGAGAAAGCGTTCGACAAAATAGATTGGGAAAAGATGATGAAGATACTAAAAGACACAGGATTCGATTATATACCAACTATATAAAGAACAAGAAATAGTGATAGAAATTGGAGATGAGGAAGCAAGAGCAAAGATTAGACAAGGAGTCAGGCAGGGGTGTCCACTATCGCCAATGATATTCAATATATTTATAGAAAGCGCGATAAGAAAAATTGCAGAGTCAGACAAGGGTGGGATCAAAATTAATGGAAAAATAGTAAAGTTCATACGGTTTGCAGACGTATTGCAGCCGTAGCAGAAAGTCCCCAACAGTTAAAAAACCTCATAGAGGAAATGGATTTGGTATTTAGAGAATTTGGCCTAAAGATTAACCACAATAAAACGAAAACTATGTGTGCATCAAAGACCAGCCCATTCAGTATTAAAATAAAACTCAATAATGCAGATTTAGAACAGGTACAGTCTTTTAAATATCTTGGAAGTCAAATAACACAAGACTCTAGGTGTACTCCAGATGTAATTTTGAGAATAGCTATGGCCAAGAGAGCTTTCAACAACAAGAAGCATTTACTAAGAGCAAATATCTCCCTTATTAAAAACTATTATTTTCTTTTAAATATTTTTTAAGAACGTTAATTGTTACTTATCAGAGTTAGATTGGACATTATATTTGATATTTCGGAAATAAAAATAATTAAAAAGTTTAATTTTGTTTTATTTAAGAAGAATTATGAAGAACTTACTCAAAGAAAATCTTAGAAAAACTGTTTGACTACGTTTAGAGGCGGTCACGCCGACAGACGTAGCGTCATATAACATATTTCATAGGATGTTTGGTGTGACACCACGTTCGAAGGCGGCCACGTCGACAGACGTAGTGTCATATAGCACGCCCACAGAAAACGCGTGATATGACACCACGTTCGAAGGCGGTCACGTCGACAGACGTAGTGTCATATAACACCCCATAGAAAGCGCGTGATATGACATCACGTTCAAAAGCGGTCACGTCGAGGAACGAACTGTCGTATCACACAATGTAAAAACTATCAAGGATATCACAACGTCGTCAGGCGGGGGGCGAAATTATATGGGAAATTTAAGTGTCAATTTGCATAGGAATTTGCGGCCCGCCTCTCGACGTACTGTCCCGGAACGTGTTAAGGCCTAATTATGTACAGTTGCATACACTACTTTATCTACACACATATCATAAGTACTCTAAGATGGGTTCAGAGGTCGTAGGGAAATAATAATGGCGGGTAATTCAATCCTCCGTCACGACGATTTTTTTTTATATCATAGACAAACGAATGAAGTCCCTATCCTCATGTCACTCGTGATCATATGTCGTGCGATTTGGATTAAAAAACATACTGAATTTGACGTTTCATATCGATAACTGCTTTAATATCAATGGATACTAGAATAGAGACCTACTTTAGTTTTGACAGCTGTTCCAAATTTAAAGTCATAACCTTACAGAAATTGATACTGTTATAACATTACAGTACAGATTTTACCTACTGCCACAGATAAGAAAGTTCTCATAGTAAAATTGGTTGTAGTAATGCTGGTCATTTCCTACGGTTTCTGAACGCATTTTAGAGCACTAATGATATGTCCGTAGATAAAATTGGTTTATTATAAAATTTATTACATACCTACATTAATCAAGTACTTAATGCAAACTTACGAGAAAAGATTGCATTGTAAAAATTTCCCATTTTTTCACGGCTTTTACTGTCTCACGGGTTAAAGCTTTAAGTGCGTTCCCAAATTTAATTTTTAATACAGCATTTATATAAAAATAAGCTTATCCAATGTATGACAAGTTAGCTTGGTTTATGTGTATACCACATGTGTGTATATATAATATGTGTATAGCAAATACGTATTGTGGCTTCAAGCATTTTACTTATATTAAATCGAATGATGTATGATCGAAAATATTGTGAGAGTCGCCAGTTTGAAATAAGCTGCTCATTCTATTTCTCGCTACACTTTTTAATGGAGCTTTAAACGAAGTCAAACTAAAATAGGGAAATTAAGAAAATTTATTTTAAAAGAGTTAACCGGTATTTTGGCTGGGTTGTAGTACATTTTTGACTGAAATGAATGAGGAAAATAGCGGTATTATAGACAGTATAACCGCTTGCTCGCTAGTAAATCTAAAATCGTTTTTAGCAGTATATACTTGATATACCAAGGATTATCAGTCAGGTCATCCGACCGTCCTGTGGTGTCACGCTGTCGTGGATAAGTTTATCAGTTAAGTAAGATGTTAGCGGGGTTAGACTTGAGCCACGGGTAAGGAGAACAACGCATCATTCATTTTTGTAAAACTAGTAACTAAACATAACCACTATGTATTAGGCGGTTTCATGATTTTATTCGCGCCTGTCACCTCCATGTTGGACAAAAAAAGATCGCCCAAAGTCATTTTGTCAGCCAGTACTTATCATCATCAGACTGGTCCCTATTTCATTCTGTATTGGATATGGGCCTCCTCCTCTTTCTTCCATTCGTGACGGTCTTTTGCCCGTCTCATCCTGTTATAAGGAAAACTCAGACCATGTTTGTTCCGGATTTCGAAGCCAGCGATTGTGGATTCCATTAACGCAAAGGCTCTTTTATATTTATTTAACCAGACAATTGTGACGATCACAGATATAATATTCTATTGTTACGGAGCCGGCCAACCCAACAGGTCAATGGTTAAATCAGAATATTCCTTTTTAACACGCTTTTATGAGCTAAGGCCACAGATTACTAAATAGTTACTACGTAACAGATAAATCACTCCATAGAAAAATTTCGATACCTACAGCGTTAATAGATTACTTTTCTGCCGCGTACAATAATGCACCTGCAGCTCTGAGTATAAAGTCACTATTGTTTTGCAGCTGCGCGAGACCACGTGACGTGAGACCGAGTGACAATCGAACTAGGGTTGACACTTTCGGTAAAAATATTTCAACCACATTTTTCTAAAATGGTATTTGATTGACTGTTGTTGAAATAATATAACATTATTGAATAACAAATGTGAAATAAGAAATTCAGCCTGTTTATGGTATAACAAGCGAATTATGAGCTACTTAATTGTGACTCTTGCTATCTCTTTCTAAAACGAATCTGTCATTTGTTGAATCAGTCGTTTGTAGATTATTAGTAGGTAGGTACATTTCGAGAACCGGTCAATTTTACTGTCAACTACGTAGGTACCTACCTACCTACCTAGTCATTTCGCTAATTAATTAGTCATTAGTCGACTAAACCACCACGTCGAGTAGGTAGGTAGGTAGGTACACACAGTTCGTAGGTGGTGCGCAGCCCATAAAAGTAGACTAATAGGTATAATAGGTACTTAGGTATTATTTCGATAAAGTGACCTATGTTTCACTGTAGGTATTACATTTTAATTCAATAAAGCCGAACCCCAATTTACCTGAATTTATCCAATTTACCTACGTAGGTACCACCTACTAGGTTGTTTATTTTTATACTTTGTTAATAAATTACTAACTTACCGGGTAATAATTACATTTTCTTCATTAGCTGGTAGACTAAAAAAAGAAAGCGTTTTATTTCTCTTAGTATTCGACCTACACTCATCAACAGCACATAAATTTCCACCACCAGAAGTCATTTTTCTTAAATAAAGCTAACGTTAAACAAGCACAGATTACTTATTTGGTTCGTATGAAAACTAAATTGATCGTAAGCGTAACACGAATAATTATAGTGCGTCGTGAGCGCGTCCGACGGTTGTTGGCAGCCCACTGAATTCGCACCGACGTCGGTGCGGGCGAGAGTAGGCTATTACCGCGCGCAAGTACATCGAGTGAGAGAGGCCTGCTCGGGCTGTTTGTATGTAACAAAATCTTTTCACCAACTACCAGAAATGGGATTAATTTGAAACTTTGCACAAGTTCCAATGACAACTCAATAATTTGATAACAGTTTTCTATTATCCTTATTAACTTAAAAAATAAAAATAAATAAAATGTAGTTTAAAAAACTAAGAAATACGCTTTTCTTGCTATCTAAAAAAGAAAAAATAATTTCTGATAAAACTATTATTAATTGCTTTGCCGTATTCGGGTAAAAACGGGAGAAAAAGATGCATGCTCCCAAAAACAAGCTGATTTTTCACACTTATGATGTAGCCACAACTTACGCAGCCTTAATATCGTATAATCGAGCGAACCTCTTTCGTCCATAGCCGTTCACAAAGCGGCACCAGAACTAGATCACAGTATACAAAGTGCTTCCCACTGTTCTGTTTGTGTTTGTGACAAACGACAACCCTTATTTATTTTAGAGTTCGTTGACATTTCGAGCAAATCCGCTGGCGGCAAAGGGGCATGCTTCGGGTGGCGTGAGGTGACCACACGGTAGGGATTTTAGTCTAGTCTTGTTTAATGTGGATTGAAATACACATAAATTAAAAAGCAATCGGTTTGCGAGAGGTGATTGACCGATTTTTTTAAGTAGGGTTTAATTTCACATCGTAAAGAAATTTTAATTGTGAATGCTAAAAATACAGTAACTTAATATCTTTTTTTATTTCTTTAGTTCCAGTTACTATTGACCTTTGATTGAACTAAAATGGGAAGAGAGGGAATAAGTCATGAAATTGTGACTACTATTTTTGTAAATAAAAGTTACGCAGAGTAGAAATTTCAATATTGGCAATATCATTTTTTTAAGTGATGCAGACAACAAAAAGCAATAAAATAGCTATCTGAGATATTCTAAATTAAATTGATTCCAGCTTCAAAACACACAAACCCTAGTTTATTTTTTTTAGTTCAAGTTCATCTTTGATTTGTCTAGACACGCATAGTCGTTTTATAATTTAGTTGACATCTAAGGACATATAGGAACGTCCTCAAACCGCCCCAGTTGTTGAAATCTAACCTTCCATAGCCTGAAACCGAACCAAAACAATGGCGACCCGATAAACAATAAACACAGACTGTTTGCAGCTTGAGATACACAATGTAACTTTAGAAAACACAATGCAATTATCGTCATTGTAGTCATAGCGATGAATGTTCACTACAATATCATCATCACAATATCTGATTCATTTAGTTAAGAATTTTTATTAAAAGTATTGGGATAGGAATACTCATATACCCGTTGAATAAGATAAATTCCTGTAGTAATTTTATCATACTAGTGATATGAGTGAAGGTCGTGACGACCGGAGATGTCAGTGTTGATTCTCAGGTGTAAAAAAACGAAATGTCTACATACTAAAATTATTTAGTTAAGAATTTTTATTAAAAGTATTTCCCTTTGAGCGAGGTAGTAATTTTGTCATGATATGAGTGAAGGTCTCGATAACCGGAAATCTCAGATTTGATTCGCAGGTGTAGAAAAACGAAATGCCAAAATACTAAAATGAATTGGCATGATGACTCCTATCTTAAATATTTTCAAGACCATGACGTTTAAAAAACATAGCCCCTAAGAAGTTAATACAACCAATATATTTCCAAAAAGCTGTAGAAACCAATTTTTAAACACGCAAAACTCAATAAATATTCGGTCAATTGACTCCGATTTCTGATATATGACCGTGACGTCACGTTCATGTATTCCCATACATAAACTATAGAGGCAGACTGTTTTGACAGATAGTAAAAAGTATGTCAATGATTGGTGGTGTCATCTAGCCTATTTTTTTAGTTTGCACCGGGCGAGTTGTTTTGTCAAACGTCTTAATGAGCTCTTTCAGTGAGCTAGAGATACTAACTCACGATTGAAGAGGAATCCGAATAAATTAGTGTTAAGCGTCATTCCGAAATCTACTTATTCAAAAAAAGTTGTTTAGCAATGGGTGTAAAGATATACAATAAGATACCCGATCAACACCAAAAACCTCAAAATGATTATATTTAAATCAAGACTATATAGATAGCTTATTAAACGAAAAGTGTATGGAATTAAAGCGAAAATATAATTTAAATTGATTTGTTCTGTTAAGTGTGACTTTGTATAAATTTATTTCTATTGTGTTAAGGTTTATTGACATACTTTGTGAAACCGACAACTAAATTGTGCACTTGTTTCACGGTACAAATACCATGTTAAGCAAATAAAGTTTTATTATTATCATTATTTGACAAAGGCATTGTTCGTATGAATTATGTCGGTTCTTTGGTAAAGCGCTAATTTCACGGGTAGCGATTTAAGGACATCATGTTATCTAGCATCTCGTTCTAAGAAGAACTAAAATCATTACAAAAATGTGACCTCCGTCCTATTTTTCCTGCCACGTTCTTAGTTTATGTGCTTACTCTGTAAAACACATTTGTAAAGAAAAAATAGCCGATACAAACGAAGACGTAGGTGGATCCTCGCGAATATCGGATGTCAAATTACATCTTCACCGTTACCTTGTACGAGAATCCACAATATAGGCAAAAACAGTAGTTACCTGCTTAATGAGTGCAATGATTAAGTGTGTCGAAATAAAATAAATATACAACAACGTCACATACATTGATCTGACTCCGTGGTAAGTAGCTGAAGCACTTGTGTTACAGACATCAGAATCAATGGTATCACATATAAACTTAATAACTATAACTTTACTTATACATATAACACACAGAACAGTAGGTACAAACAGACATGTTCATGCACACAAAAGTTTGTACAGTGCGGAGATCGAACCTGCGACATCTTAATTGATAGTCAACTTCTTGACCATTACACCAAAGTGGTCGTCAACATGTTAACTCGGTTAATTGATCATCTTGGTTATAGGATTTGTTTGGTGTCACATAAGTTAATATTTCGTTGTATGTATTTATGTGGATTGGCTACATTAGCCACATGCGTGCACACGACCGCCAACAAAGGAGTTGAAGCAGTTGCCGTGATCGAAATCGATTGGAAGGATAATAAAAATAAATTTTATCGATTTGTATTAAGTCCATAAGTTTTCCTACATACCTTCCTAGTAAGCAAACACAAGCAGTCTAATACACTGACTAACTGAATGAGTAATCAGAACAGAAGGCATTAGTTCAGAGCTAAAGTTAGCTCTGTTAAAGCAAAAAAAGCAATTTTACTCTAATTTTAATACTAATTGTTAATTTTCAAGCTTAGAGACAAATCATGGCATATTTCACCTAATATCAGTTGAGACCAAGTCTTCTTTACTTAGTCACATTGTACACGACCAAATATTTTTTACCAACAGATATGGTAATGCTTCGTCTAACGGGTTAAATATATTGAACCTATTTTTAGCACACATTTTGTGAGGTTGTATATGTGCACTTCTTATGAAAAAGTGATATTACACGGTAACATATTCCATTAGCCCATAACTCACTGACACCTCAATTTAATAAAATTATTACCATCTTCACTATGTTGCATAACTAAAATAACGATGTATGCATATATTTTACTTGTCTAAAAAAATCTCTAAACCCTGTCTCAGCATTAAATAGAATGGAATACAACTCAACTCTCAAATCAAACGTCAAATTCTTCCTACTAATGAGTTAAGATCACTGAGGGTTAGTTCATATTGATTTTAGACCCTTAACCCTCGCTATTTTACATTACTAAAACGGTATCACAAACTAGAGCAACCAAGACACCTGAGCCATTAAGTGATGCCAAATAACGAGCATTAAATCTAAAAGTTACTGCACCGCAGCCATTGCGCTACGAGCAGCCGTAAAACTGTCTTAGGACTGTTTTCCACTAAAGAGTAGAGGAGAGATGTATGGAGATAGTGAAGTGACACACTAGGCCTGTGACTACATGTATTTCATTAGGATCACGCCAAGCGACATGCTAGACTGTAAGCGAGAAGCAAGCAACCTGCCTGTGCAAGCACGATGATGTCCCGCATAACCCGTTGCTAACCTCACCGCAACGGGTACGCATAATGCATTTCCTCCGCGAAAAAAAAAGAATAAAAGGGGTGTTTAGTATATTCACATCTGACAGCGCGCATTGGCGTCAGTCGGCGCGCAGAACAGCGTTAAGCTAGTAGTAGCGCTGAGCGGCAGAGCGATGTTTAACAGGGACAGCTACATTTGAAACTACGGACATTAGCTTTCAGAATAGGGCCTCGCCCAGTTGACATGATGCCATTCACATGCTTGTGGATGCTTGAGTATGCTTGGGCGTCAATCCACGTCGTCAAATGTTTTATTTGGATGAGAAACTTTACCTACCTAATATAATGCAATTCCCACTAGACTTTTAAAATGCGCGTCGTCAGATGAATACTGCCGTAGTCGCCTGCTCGTGCGGACGGACCTTTAGCAATTGTTTTTATCGTAAGACGCAGCGTTTGCCAACCCTACAGAGATTTATCGTGAATAACCGATAATAACGTTTGACCGATCAACCGCGTCGGAGGCAGAAGTTATCAATCAACCTTTTTGTCTCACCCCTCGCTAGCCCGGCGATCTTTGACTTATAAAGGGTAAATCTGTTATGGGGTTAGTCAGTGTTTGATGTATTTTTTGGTATATTCGCCGCTAACACCGCTCAAACTGATGACAGAATCAGACAACATTGAAAGGTCATGTACTATTGTGTTATGATTGTATTGTGTTATCAATTACTCATTGATTCACTATAATCATAATCATTTATTCCTTCATAAACATAGGTACATACAGAGGTTGTGGGTTGTTTAAATGCGAGCTCTATGTTTCACCTTTTCAGGTATATGAAGTATTTACCTTTTAACAATAGTATTTAGCATAATAATAATAGTAGGACAATATTTTATAATTGAAATTATATGTGCATATATATAGGTATATGTAAGTATATATAGGTATATGAGAATTTACATTTTAACAATAGTATTTTTGCATTTTAATAAAAGAAGAACATTATTTTTCTATTGATTAATTATATACATTTAATAAACTAAACTAACTAACTAGTTGGACAAATCCAGAGAATTCTGAAACAGTAGTTGATTTAACTAATCTTCTCTTATATATAAAAATGAGTTGCTGTTCGTTAGTCTCGCTAAAACTCTAGAACAGCTGAACCAATTTGACTAATTTTACTCTCGATATATTCCTGGAAGTCCAGGGAAGGTTTAAAAGATAAGAAAATGTTAAAAAAAGCAACAGGCAGGACAACGTCTGCCGGGTCCACTAGTCTTCTTATATATAAAAATGAATTGCTGTTCGTTAGTCTCGCTAAAACTCGACAACGGCTGAACCGATTTCAATAATTTTGGTCTTGAGATATTTGTGGAAGTCCAGGGAAGGTTTA
This sequence comes from Pyrausta despicata, assembly GCA_963921415.1. Lineage (NCBI taxonomy): Eukaryota > Metazoa > Arthropoda > Insecta > Lepidoptera > Crambidae > Pyrausta > Pyrausta despicata. The sequence goes on along the minus strand of OY992861.1, from coordinate 11,593,753 downwards.
AAAGATCAGAAATAAATTAATTTGCATCATATTACGGGACGTTGGTGAGTAAATTAATTTAAAAAAAATAATGTCATCTATAATATATAAAAAAATCGCAAAATGTGTTGGGTAAGCGCATAACTTAAGAACGCCTGGACCAATTTGGCTAACTCTTTTTTATGATATTCTTTAAAGTATGGGAATGGTTTTTACGAACTAAAATTGAAAAAAAGCAACGGGCAGGACAACGTCTGCCGGGTCCGCTAGTGTGAAATACAATATGTGACAGCTTCCTTCGTAGCACCGTAGCAATAATACGTGCAAGTGGGTAGTCATATCACATCGTGACAGAAGGATAGCAAGGATAATGGTTTACGTATGAGGTAGTCAATTATAGAGCTGTATTATAGATCTGTCTATTTAAAACTTTACGTGATTTAACTATTCTGAAATACAATACGTGAGAGCGTCTTTCGTAGCACCATAGCACCGTAGCAATAATACGAGCAAGTGTGTAGTCATATCGTAGCACCAACGTAGCACTGATAATATATTCATGTAAACCTACCTAATACACAAATAAATTATATTACATATGTTAAATATTAATAATAATAAATGGTTTCAACGAACACACCAATCACCTAGCCCACGTTAGCTTGTATTATGGTGGCTAGAATAACGGATAGAAATATTTAAATACATGTATAAACACCCATGACTCAGGTACACATGATGAGCTGTTTCATTTATTTACCTTCACTCTGTCACATGTTTTGTTAAACAAACCAAACACAAAATTATACCTAATATGTAGTCGAATTAACAGTGTGTGACTTACCATATTTGTAGAGTAACCTTTAGCCATATACAGTGACTAGCACATCGGGCTACCGAATTTTGTTGCAAAATCACTCGAATCGCAAGCGCATAAGACAGTGTATACCGTGACGTGTTGGCCACCACACTCACGGCTCCATATCATGCTTCTCATTTTCTTTGATTCTCAACTCCCCCTATTGCGAGAGCATAAGTTACCGCAGTTATTAACTTGACGTGTGGCTATTTGTACCATATAGGTACCCAAGACCGTATACTGTCATACCAACACAACTATTTAACTTTCTAGCCAATTAATGCACCTCTGATTTTAAAAATATTCCCATGCTTTTTCAACATTCAACCCCCTACTGCTCCAACGTAAAAGATTCAACTTTTCACTTAAAAATATCCACACCGTTAAACACTATCTAATATTTTAAGCAGATTCGTTGGCGAAATGGCGGTGGTTTGTTTTAATTTTAATTTTTCCACAAAGCCTTCCACTTCAAAATGGCCGCCACAAGACTAATTAAAGCCCGTGTGTCGGACTGGACGAGAAAATTATATTAAAGGAAGCTGTTTTTAGCAATAAATGGGAAGTTCTCTTTGGCGAGGAAATTTAATTATTCCGCCTTAGTGGTAAGTGCTAATATTAGGTTGGCTTTCATGTTATATGTGAAATATATATTTTAGTGTGTTTCTTTTATGTGTCTCTGTTTCTTTCAATTATCACGTTGCGTCGTTCACGTAGGACAACGCCTTACCAAATAATAGTCTTGCTGGCTAATTTCGACTACGGCGGCCAATCTCAACAGAGATCAGTCAACTACGCAGGAGATATTATAGTGCACAAGTGTGAGCGCAATACACAGGTGCACTCACAGTTCCATCACTCTCAAAGTTCAGTGAGACGGCAATCCGACATGACCGGAGAGAGATCAGGCGCAGGACCAACGGCTTAACGTGCTTTCCGAGGCACAGGGGGGTAACACACCGCCAACTCCCCGACTCCGATTTGTTTTTGAGGAATTCATGACAGAAAATCTCAGAAACAATTTTTGGCAATTTAAGGCAGAAACTTTGCCACTACACCAACGAGGCAGCACGACCTCCTTACCTAAACCACGTTTTTGAAACTGTAACTGATAAATTCAAGTGGATATTGGTTCGGCTGCCACTCAAGTTTCGGGTCATTACCGTCCCTATCTCAGATCAAATTGCCTAAGTTCGGACAGCTACGGGCTTGAGGTGCTTCGCCCCGATAGATACATATCAAAACAAATACCACTTTGTGAGAAAACGTTAAGTTAACCTTGGTTCAAGATTACCTAAGCCATGATAGGTTTAGTTAATCGTGTCATAGTATGACGCTTGGTGCTTCCCAATAGGATAAAACAAGAGATACTCCTGTGTATACGTAAAAACTCATAGAATGAATGGTAAAAAAATTGATAAGTGTTGTGTAAAAAACACAAGACTTGCACGCACTACATATAACTCGTTTGCAATTAGAATACAGCTTTTGTTACAATGTAAAAAAGTAGTACCTTAACAATAAAAATAACAAATCTTATGTTTTCATTTGAATAATAATAATAAATATTTCACAACAATCACACCAATTCTCTAGTCCCAAATTAAGCTAAGAGGCTTGTGTTATGGGTACTAGACAACGGATAAACATACTTAAATACTTTTTTTTGTGAATAAATACATATTTTACATAGAAAACACCCAGACCAGTACAACACACACATGTTCATGCACACATATGCTTGTACTGTGCGGGAATCGACCCCCGCGACCCTTGGTTTTAGAAGTCCGACATGTAGACCAACCACTGCACCAAACGGTCGTCAAATAGGCTAGATGGACAGACGAACTGAAGCAGGCAGCTGGTAGTGACTGGATGCAAAGGACGGAAGATCGTGCACTGTGGCGCTCCTTGAGGGAGGCCTATGTCCAGCAGTGGACTGTTAGAGGCTGATATGAAAACTAAAGATACCAACATTCGGAATTTTTACTATTTTCATGATTGCTGTAAGAAATAGATCGGTAAGGCTTTTAGTAAGTTACCTATTTAGGGTATCCGCACCCGCTCGTACAAGCCTTTTGCAACAGATTTTTACACAATGAACATCTCGGCTTATAACCCTATAGTCAGAATGTGTCGTCTGTACAACAGCTTGGCCGATAATCCGCAGTTTGACATCTTTGACTCAAATATATCAAAATTTAAGAGATCATTGATTGAGAATTGCTCGATCTATTAAGTAAGCCAATTTTAATTTATTTATTTATTTCATAATTTACGTATTAATTCATTATTTTTATTCATTAATCTAAATTTATTAATTTAAATTTTCATTATTTATTATTCTCGATTGAATTAAATTAAATTTTATATATTGTATGAAAAAAATATTTGACCGCTACTTCAATGTTTCTGTGCATGCATGATTTGGAATGTAATTTAGTTTTTATATATATTTGTATGTAAGCAAATTATTTATTAATTATATTCTGTTTTGTGTGCCTTATAAATAAAATAAAATAAAATAAAATATCCGCTATTCTTGTCACCACAGTACAAGCTAACGCTTAGTTTGGAGCTAGGTATTTGGTGTGTTCGTTGAAACAATTTATTATTATTATTGTCATAAAGTATACATAAGTATGAACGAGTATATAACTTTTTCAAATACTAAAAAAATTAACCCTTCCTAAGTTTAATCACAATAACTTTCTGTGTAAGCTCGCTCTCGAGATAGGTTTACGATGGATTTAGGGTAAAGAAATCTTTATTTATCGTGTGACCCTTAAATTCTTTATCGCCCCTTCTTTGACTTCCTTAGAAATACCTAGCCCTTACATAACTGGGCTAAGCCTTTTTTTGTGACCAATACGTGAAATCGTAAAATGTTAGTCATGAAATGGCCTTAATTTTTGGAAGATAAAATGGTTATGTAACTAAAGTGGAAGGACCGTATCACAACAATATCCATAATTTTATTAGGCAATTAAAGTTTATGTTAGAAGATAAGTAGGTCATGAAGCTATAAATGTGTAAGTTTATAACTTAAGCATAAAAATACTATTAAATCTGGCGATATAAAACACTCACTTGTATAATGGAGATAACCCCCCAAAATAGCGGTGAAGATAACAAAAGCAGCCAGCAATAATAACAAAAATACCAATAATATTTATTATGAGTAAACTTCCTCAAGCAAAAAATATAACCTTCCTTTAGCTTCTTATTAAATTTTATCATTCTAGTGGTCACATCGAAATATCTTTGTCTAGCAGAGTGGCAGTAACCGCTTGGTTTTTCGCTGGGAATTTATTACTTTCAACGGTTACATAATAGGTCTTCCGTGGAATATTTCTGCGATCAAGGATCCTACTATCTAAGTAGTATTTTCAGCTTAAAGAAACGACTGTAACCGCCTATAAGTCATTCTTCTTCTTCTTCTTCTTAGCGTGTCGATGGAACACGAGGAATTACACCGTGGCAGACCAGAATTCAGCCACTTGTATTACGGATCGGCTGCAGTTCATTAAATCCGCTGGCGGGCAGGTGTTGGGGCATGCCCGGCACGATGTTAAGTGTGCTATAGTTTGCACTGCACCGCAAACACAGTCCACATCAGAGCTTGCCGAAAATCCCCACCTGGCCATGTTCTCCTTACTTCGACCAACCTGAGTCCGAAGCCAGTTTAAGGACTTCCAGATCGGCCATGGTTGATCATGTCCAGGCGGGAGATTCTCGGCAAGTGGGACAAAGGAAGTAGACAAAGAAGCTTTTTCGCGCCAAAGATTACGTCTGAAAGTGGGGCACACACTTTAAAACTACGACGACTTTTTAGCCTTTGAGGAACTGAGGCGTAGCCGTGCTTTCAGTAGAGCTAGCCACAGCCCTGCGGACTTCCGGAGGTGCTATTCCAGCCAGTGGATATAGCATTGACACTGGGGTAGGTTTAAGACAACCAGTGATGACCCGGCAGGTGTCATTCAAGGCTACATCCACTAACTTGGCATGAGCGGAGCGGCTTCAAACAGGGGATGCGTACTCGCCAGCTGAGAAGGCATGCGCTAGCTCTGTCGTCCGCAGCACGTGCGGCGTGGCTCCCCATTTGGTGGTAGTTAGGCGGCGCAGTAAGTTGTTCCGCGAGTGAACTTTATTCTTGGCGTTATCGCAGGTCTTCTTATAAGTGAGTGATCTGTCTAGCGAAACGCCAAGATATCTCGGGTAGTCGTTGTGCGAGATTGGTACCCCTTGCCACACAATATTAAGTTTACGTCTCGCTTCTCTGTTGCGCAGATGGAATGCGCAAGACTCCGTTTTATTCGGGTTTGGCATCAGTGAGTTCGCCTCGTAGTAGCTACTCAGATTATTGAGAGCTACAGTGAGGTTAGCCTCAACTTCTTCAAACTTTGAGCCTTGTGAAGTTAGTGCCAGATCGTCGGCGTATAGGAAGCGGGACGTATTTATGCTGGATGGTTGATCGTTGGTGTAGATGTTAAAAAGGAGCGGCGCCAGGACACTGCCCTGAGGAAGGCCGTTCCTTTGTGACCTCCAATGACTCTTGTCTGAGCAAAGATGTACCTGAAACCGACGTACGTAAGATGTACCTAATATAAGTCATTTATTTCTGCATATAGACCCACAGGGGGCACTCATACACGTCCTATGAAAACCCTACCAAAGCTTCGAGACAATTTACTAGAGCGCATTGCATAATCGTACATACAAAACACACACATACAAACTTATACTAGTAGACATAAAATACGTCACCTTATGTAATAGTATAAAAAGAATAAAAACAAATGAAGAAAGAAACATGTTCACCATACTGCCTTGTTGAAACAAAATAATGTTAAGAAAGAGCGGACCCCCAAATACGGGCAAATTTTGCTTAAATGGGGGCTCCAATGTACTAGTTTGTAACAAAATTTAAAAAAACTTTATTATTTATTATTATTATCAATTTGTGAGCTGGTGCTGAAAATATACTGCGCAAGAAACTCCGTTAAAACTGACAATGCCTTTATTTAAAAAAAAAGGTATCGTTTCATAAGTCACGTGAATTTTGTGTTCTATGTTCTAGTGGTTAAATATTGTTCTTCATTATATCTTCAGTTAGAGTTTAAAAAGCCAGAGCATCACTGTTTTTTTTTTATTTTATCTTTATTTGGGTTAGGTTTGCTCTTGACCCAGGACTAAGCCCAAACGGGGCAAAGACTGAGTCTACGATGGAGCGAGCTCGCCTAGAAGATGCCTGTTCACTCTAGCTTTGAAGATTTCTAGGTCGTAATTGCAGGGAAACACTGACGCAGGTAGTGAGTTCCACTCTTTTGCAGTGCGCATCAGGAATGTAGATGAGAAGCGCTTGGTTCGTATCAGTGGAACATCGACACGGTACGTATGGTATGCTGCGGTACGTCTAGTGGTCCGATGGTAAAAGGGGGCCGGTGGAATGAGCTGGTGTAGTGGTTAAAGATTTTGCGAGCAGTGCGCTTCCTCCGTCATCCTTTTTTAGACATCATCAGGTGGAATTAGGAATAGGTCCTGCCTTGTTAAATTTAAAAAAAAAAGCTATCCCTGTACCTTATACCAGCTTAACCGTCCAGCAGAACGAGATGGCTACACTCGAGATTTAAGGCTGAGCGTGTCGTAGTAGAACGTTTCACGCGGTGGTTGGCGTTGAATCTTGAAATCATTCGTCGAGTTAACCTCTTCTTTTCTTGAAAAAGATGACGTGAATGCTATGACCTGTAACCTGGGATCCTGTAAATGGTTTCCTAAATGCCTTATCGAATGACTAGTAAAGAAATTTATAGTTGCTGTCGTACCTGAAAGTATGTGTAAACAAGAATGATTTATGATGTTGTTTAAGTTTATTTGCAAACCTAGTCAACGGTCAACACCTAGTCAATGAGTAACAATAAACTTAGGATATAAACAAACAGGACACTACGGACTTTATACACAATAATAAATTGTTTTGACGCTTAATAAATGTGTCATCATTCATTTTCAAGCAATCAGCTAGGAAATTTTAATGTTTTTTTTAAACAACAACATTACATACATTGATCTGACTCTGTGGTAAGTAGCTGAAGCACTTTTGTTAGAGATATCAGAATCAACAGTGGTATAACAAATGAATAAGTTAATTGCACTATGTACTTTAATCACACTGATCATATTTGAACATTTTGTTTTTAAGCCTGATAACGAAACGCAAACATAATTTCATTACGTATATATCGTTCTTTTGCTCTTCCAAAAGTCGAAAGCATATAAATCTAGTAACTAAATCAAGTCTTTTACAAGTATACAACCTAGAGGTAAAGCTAAAATAGCCGTACAAATGTATATGAAGGACCCATAAACGTAGAGCCGATAATATTCCGACTTTCTTAACAAACTCTGAATACCTAATGAAACAAGTTAACGTTTTATTAAGAAAAGTTTGAACAATTTTATTTATTAGAAAACTTTTGCGATATGAATAATAACTTAGTAATTTTGTGACTATTCCATAGAGTTTTAACGTAAATCAAACACGTTCGAAATATTCGTTCTGGCTAATGATAGAAAGTATGAAATATGACGACTTTGTATTTTTTACTAAACATGTTTTTCTTTGTCAAAACTCTGGCATTTGCGAAAAAATAAAGTTCGACAACCCTTGAATGTTTTACGTCCCGAAATCGTTTGCCAAAAGAAATTTTATATAAGGCTTTTGTTTCGAGAATTTCTTACCATTATGATAAAGGTTGTATCAATCAAATGTCAAATAGGTACGTTTAATGTTAAAATTGTGTGAATTACTTATTGGCTTTATATACGTCCATTTAAATGAAAATGTACCTTGGGCATTGTAAAAAAATACATCAACGATTTTGTACTAGTATTTCCTATGAATCTTTGGTAGCTATATTTAGAATCAATTTCGTGTTAATCAAAAATCAATAGCTGCCGAAACAGGGGACAACGTTACAAAAAGCGTTTTAACACCGACTGACTTAACCGTCCTTAATCTAGTTACGGCAAGTCTTAAGTCTACCGAAGCCTTTAATCCTGCCTTCTATAGCAATTAGGCGGCGTTAATCCTATCCGTAAATGGATTGTCGATGTCCGGAGGAACTTGAGTAGATGTACAAGGCCTACCTTGAAACAGTAATAATAATAGTCCTCCTTGCCGATTTCGACTACGGCGGTCAATTTTAACAGAGATCAGCCAACTACGCAGAATATATTATATTGCACTAGTGTGAGCGCAATACACAGGTGCACTCACTGTTCCATCACTCTCAAAGTTCGGTAGGACGGTAGGTACTTGAAAAAGTACTGTTGAACGCACGCGTCATCATTCGCCTACAGGATCTTGTCCGGTTCGGTCCCATGCACCAACAGATATGAAATCTTATTTAAATTGCACATCTTGCGAAGTAAAGTATTTTTTGGTATAGCGACATTTATCCAAGTCATTACATACATTTTTGAACATCGTCTTAAGACGAATTGAAATAAAATATGACAAATGAGACGAAACGAAATGAAAATTTGTCTTACTATTCACAAATTTTCTTTTTCTACAACCTGATAAATATTTGACGTCATAAGAACATACACTTGTGGGTTGAATTTTGCCTTTACTTTGTACGTAGCACGGATGTCCCAAATAGAAGCTCGTATTGACGAAGTATCAACCCCTTGGCGATCAAATTTCACAAAACACGTCTAAAAATTCGCCTAAGTCCATAAAAAACGACTGAGAATATTAATAACTCGTATGTAGCTCTTGTAATTTCTGCGTTTTCGTATATAAACTTCGAATCTATCTCTCACTTTTACGAATTCTAGTATGACAGTAGAATTACCATAACAAATTTTGCTCAAAACACTGGCAGCGAACTACACAGTAGACACCCTTCGTATTAAAGAAAGTGGACGGTAAATCTTTTGGGTCGAATTGGTGATGCTAAAAGTAAATGAAGTTATTTTATTTGTTGGTACATTTTAATTATTTTGTGATTTTTTTAATGATTTTCATCATCATTATTAATAATAATATAATAATAAAATGTTTATTTCAGACCAAGTCAAAGATCCAAGATTAATGATAACAGGGTTTTATAACTCGTAGCATGCTGAACGTAAGTAGTGATAAGTTTCAGCTTGATTTAAAAAAAACAGCAACTGTACCCTGATTCTGTTCTTGCTGCGAAAGAGCAACGACTTGAGCAGCTTCTCCAAGCGTGGCGTCCATAGTGTTGTCAAAACAATGGATGCAATTAGCAGAGATGATTACAGGTCAACTTAAGAAGAATTTATGGTATATATCTCTACTATATTTATATATAATCTCATGTGTCATATTATTGGTAGTTTATTTTTTGTTTGACCTCTTTTTTTAATTTTGTCGCACCGCCCACCAATCATTTCTGCTTAGCTCAAAGGTATGACTGGTAGAGAATGCCCTAGGGCGTTAAGTGCACCTTTTTTACATAGTTTTGTTGTGCAGTACAGCTTAAATAAATAAACAGTGGCGAAATAGCGGAAACTCATAAACAACGTACACAATACAAGTCGCGTAAGTAACAATTGCTAAAAAACATATCTTAAGGTAAACAAAAGAAGGGTGATGCAAATTGACGGGGCCGATTCTCGAAACAATGAGGGTTCCGTTTGATCTGTACTGATCGACGGGAAACCGCTCCCCGCCGCGGGGGACAGGTAACCTTTGTGGTTGCCTTACCTTTGTTTTCATAATCAATCAAAAGATTATGTAACGAATATCCTGGGAATATATTTTTGTTTAATATTACAAAAATATATAAGACTAGCTTTTACCCTCGCGTTTTTTTTTCGTCCGCGTTAGGTAGTTTATTTGGAATGCGTTGTTGTCATACCAATTTTGTACAAATATAATTCAAATATTTGGTAATTTAGAAGTGAAAGCGATCAGATTCCCGGGAAAGGAATTTTCCCATGGGAACGCATCATTTTCCCGCGGTAAAAAGTAGCCCATGTCCTTTTCTGGGTATCAAAACATCTCCATACCAAATTTTATGCAAATTGGTTCAGTAGTTTAGGCGTGATTGAGTAACAGACAGACAGACAGAGTTACTTTCGCATTTATAATATTAGTATGGATAAGGAATCCGGATAGTTATATAATCGCGCATATCTTTCAAAACATAACCGAGTGGCGTCATCTCTCTCATCAGCCTATATACGTCCCACTGCTGGGCACAGGCCTCACCTCAACTATGAGGTGGTCCGAGCCATACTCCACCACGCGGGCTCAGTGCGGATTGGTGGAGGGGTATTTGTAAGGTAAGTGACCAACCTTACTGTCAGATGTTATTAAGCCGCCCGAGGGCCTCTGACCAGGCTTAACGACTAATATCTATCGATATTAACCGGGACCAACAGCTTAACGTGCCTTCCGAAGCACGGAGATGCTTGTAAATAGACGTCACTTAAATGGTCAGAATGGTCACCCATCCCAAACACGACCGCGCCCGAGGTTGCTTAACTTTAAGTATCACTACCAAAGCGCTGCAACCACTGCGCCACAAGCACCTCTAGCGTCATCTATCTACAGCCAATATTACATGGGATTGCGATGTTTTGTCGCGGAAAAAAGTAGCCTACGTCACTCTCCGGCGTCCTAACTACCTCTACACGAAAAAAAACATATTATAACATTGCTCCGTTGCGTCGTGAAATAAGGACAAACAAACAAACTGACTTTCCTATTTATAATAGTAGTAGATATCACCTGTCGCGATATTAATATGCTTGTTAATATGTCAAATTCGTAAGCTAGATCACCCCTTTCCTAGTGTCCGAATGAACTGAAATTTTATGTAGACGACAATGCACATTTTTTTGATTTTAAAAGCTTGCTAAAAAAATTGCAACTTTACTAATTCTAATTATATATAGATACTTGTTTTAATTGATTCATCAAATCGATGACTTTTGCACGAAACCTCACCTTCCTGTGAATAACAATATCCTTATCCTAACACAAGTTTAGATGTTAGCGATAAAACCGCTGAAATTGTATTGTATATCTATGTTGATGTTTTTTTTTTGTATATTTGTGGTGTGCAATAAAGAGTTTTCAATTGATCTATCTTAAATAAAGTTGTTGGTCATGGCAATGATATAGTAGTTCTATTCCTTGCAAATTCCGTCCATTCGTATTCCATTTGCATTGCAGGTCAAGTCAACACAATCCATAACACCATGCAGATGAATGATAAATCATTTCGGTGGTGACTAAGGGCCTTCGGTGTCCAGAACGCAGACGACTTTAGCTATAGACTCCACGTTAGATTCATAGTGCTGGCCGGGGTTGACTCATATGGGATGAAAAGGGACACAATGCGGTTACCTACTACTTGCATAAGTTTGGCGCCAATGTGTAAGAGATATTTGACGTCGCCTGTTTACATGGGAAGGCTGATCAAAATTTTAGGTACCTATTTTTACCGATATTTTAAAAGTACCGTTTTTGAACCTTGAGATCTTGATCCTGATCCTAAGCAAAATTTTTCCAAAGAGTTATAAAATATCAACCGAGATTTGATGATAAGACAATTTAATTGAAGAGTCAGGACGGTTATCTTTATGACTATAGACTGTAGAGAAATCGAGATTTATCGGCTTGACCAATTCTGAGATACGAGTGTCTAAATAAAAATAAAAACTACTTTATCCACACTTAATTTTTTCTTAATCTTTTTTATCTATACTTAGGCTTCTAACTAAATTAAAAAGCAACTGAAAAAAAATACGTTCATCAAACAACGGACGTGCGGAAATGATAATGAAAATTAAATTTTCACACTTAAAATATTTTCGCTACTCGACTGGAAAGCTGAAAAACATGTGTCCTACAATAGAACTTTCTTATGGAAGTGCTCGATGTCGTGCTTGCCGCTGTAGTATGTAAGGTATAATATAATCCTACTAATATTATAAAGGCGAAAGTTTGTATGTATGGATGTTTGTTACTCTTTCACGTAAAAACTACTGAATGGATTTGGTTGAAATTTGGCACAGGGGTAGATAATAGTCTGGAATAACACATAGGCTACTTTTTATCCCGGAAAAATATGCAGTTCCCGTGGGATACGAAAAATATTAGTCCACGCGGGCGGAGCCGCGGGCGAAAGCTAGTTATGAATATAAAAGGATGTATCTAAGAATTAAGTGGACACAATAAATGAGTACGTTTGATCGGTTGTCTCATTTCGAATCAAACCCAAATTTCTACATGGCGACTTTCTTAAGGAAGTAATAATAATAATAATAATAATTTATTTATTAATGTCACAGATGGACCAATTACAATTACAAAATAGAAAATTACAAATTATTAACTTAAGCATATCTAAAACAGTATCTTAACATTAGCCCGCACATGTACCATGTCACAGTGATACATGTACAGACAGTCAAAACGCTCAGCGAAAGCGCGCAGGATACTGTTCGGGCTGGCCCGCACCCGGCGCACCAGGGATGTGCACCGCTTGCGCATGGTGAAGTTAATATAATAATAATAAAGCTTTATTTATTCGAACACTACAGTAACAGTATTTTTACATTAATTGACACTTGTTGCTAATTATAATTTAGGTTTGACCCCATGCGGGTTAAAGGAAGTGAAGTTAGTAAAAACATTTCAGGAAAATTTTGCGAAATTCGAGTTTCGCAAATGGCGGTGTCTAAATCATGTAGAAGTCTGCAGTCCACACGAAGCGTCTGTGATCGAAATGCCAGTTTAGAATAGGGCTTCGGGTTTAAATTGAGTGTGACTTGGACCACTGAGTTACGAAACCTGAAACCGTTTGTAAACTAACACGAACCGTATAAAATAACTTGGTATCATGTATTTTGCTTATGTTATGACACAGCTGAAAGAAATAGTAAACGACTGATGATGGTATATGCCAAACTTTTAAAATTAAATTATACAAAATTTGCTAAATATGAGCTCAAATAGAAAGTTCTATATTTTTATTCGCGGTGTGTCCTGTTAGGCGAAGTAGCGAACGCAAAAAGAGACGTTGGGAGGCCAATGCTTCGTTTTACAGACTGTGCAAAGCGGGACATGCACGCATTTAACATAAAACAGGAGGGCTGGGAGAAGCTTGCTGATTCCAGGAACGAGTGGCATCAGACCGGCGATGATCCACCTGCCGCTGCCTTCCCTTGCCTTAAATGCGGAAAAGTATGGCTTATTCAGCCATAGTAAAAAGTGCCTTGCAGCAGACACTGCTTACTCGTAAATCGTCTGTAATAGACGGATAGGGCCTATGAATGAATGTATATTTATATTCACATTAAGAAGGATGACAGTCCGAAGGGGGTCGCTTGGGTCCAAAATAATATGTTGCAACCCTTATCACACAGTCATAGCTAGTGCAATGGCAAGCGCGACGTATTCTTGACGTGATTTTTTTAAGACAAATATGTCGAGCACGTTGCGCCACCTGTGTGACAAAGCCTTAAGGGCTGCTCAGCATATTTTCAATCGCTCATTTACAGGGATAATCTAAAATCGATCGATCCACCCTATGACGACCGCTTGGTGCAGTGGTCCACATGTCGGACTTCGATCCCCGCACAGTACAAGCATAAGTGTGCATGAACATGTGTGTTTGTATTAGTCTGGGTGTTTTCTTTTCTAATATGTATTTATTTACAAAAAAAAGTATTAAAGTATGTTTATCCGTTGTCTAGTTCCCATAACACCAGCCTCGTAGCTTAATTTGGGACTACAGAATTGGTGTGATTGTTGTGAAATATTTATATATATATATTTATAAATATTTATTTATTTATTCTTGACGTGATTTTCTAAGATAAGTATGTCGAGCACGTTGCGCAACCTGTGTGACAAAGCCTTAAGGGCTGCTCAGCATATTTTCAATCGCTTATTTACAGTGACAATCTAGGATCGATCGATATACCCTTAAACAAAGTAAACATTTGCTTTCTACATTTCCACTTTCGTAGCTCCCCGCCACACGCTCTTTAGCGCGGTCGGATGACGTTTATTCCGAGTCCGTCACATCATTTACACTTGACCGAATCGACGTTGGTTCGCAATCGCCATTTCTACAACGTCAACGCGACTTGGATTTGGGACGATGACATCTCCATAGAACATGTACCACGTACCCAACAGAGACAAAGCTAGAATTATTTATCTATGTATTTATGACGACCACTTTGATGTAATGGTCAAGAAGTTGACTATTAACCAAGAGGTCGCGGGTTCGATTCCCGCACTGTACAAACATTTGTGTGCATGAGCATGTCTGTTTGGTCTGGGTGTTATATGTATTTATTTAAGTTTATTTGTAATACCACTGTTGATTCTGATATCTGTAACATAAGTGATTTAGCTACTTACCACGGAGTTAGATCAATGTTTGTGATGTTGTTGTACATTTATTTATATTTTATTATTTAATTATTTACTTAACCAAACTTAATTTACTTATAAAAATTAGAAACAAAGCTTTCCTTGTTAATTCAATTAGACAACAACTTAATGTTATATCTACGTCGCTATCTAATCTATTATATTCTATTATAAGACGCAGGACATGCTATGATATGTTAGAATTCAGGAGTTACTCTAAATCATGCTTCATAACTTATTGGACAACCACTTTGGTATAATGGTCAAGAAGTTGACTATTAACCAAAAGGTCGCGGGTTCTAAACATGTCTGTTTGTACTGGTCTGGGTGTTATATGTATTTATTTAAGTTTATTTGTAATACCACTGTTGATTCTGATATTTGTAACACAAGTGTATGTGATATTGTTGTATATTTATTTATTTTATTTAAATTTAGTTTTCGCTCTGGCTACTTGTTCTATTGCTATCTTTTTGTGACTCATCGTAGCTGGATCGGAGTCATTGAGCATTTGACTGACTCATTTTGTAGAGATTAAACACCTGAAGTTGACGGCTCACAACTAGCTGATAAGATGTTGATGTGCGATTAAGAGTTAACCTATCCTATATGATAGTCACTTATCATATTTTTGTGAGTCACCTCATGCATTAGTTATATGAGTAATCGCCCAAGTTCGTAATCTATTGGGTACACGCTCGATGATTTCGAATGATGACATCTCCAATCGGTTTGCTCTGATGATCGAGAATTGAGAACTACTCACGTTTATCGATTACTCATGTGAAAAGGTGTAATTAAGTTATGGCCTAAAGGTGTATCCGTGCATTATGATGACTTCATCACGTGCTTGGTTTTTCTTGCACTCGCTTAATGTTGTGTTTAACGCACCCAGTTCTTTTTAAACTATGCTCTGTTTTTTTTTACAACCTGCCAGCAACATTACAAAGAGCTTAATTACTATTTAACACTATCCGAATTAGGCCGTTAACCTCTATAGCAATACATTGTCCCAACTTTCTTCTAGATTGCACTAAACTTCCTTCACGGCGCATCCCAACATAAAATATAACCCTGCTTAAATAGGAAACGCATACAAAATGAGAGGATATTGCGAGTTCTGGCGCCTTTTTAAATATGCAAATTTAAATAGGATTAAAGTGAGCAGGATGGCTACAACCAGGCGACTTACGGCTGCTGGGTGTAAAAGTGACAGATATCTATTGTTGGTTCCGTCGTTGTATTTCGAAATAGTTAACCCAGATGCATACTTTAGCAACCCTTTGCTCTATTAGCGATTTTTCCAAGCCGTAATTGACTCATGGAAGCTTCATATAGCTGGCCTCTAAGTATTTTATCGTGTTTAGACGATTTCGCATTTGCATATTGTGATTATTTTCACACCTGGTCTAGGAAGGCTTAAAAATTGTACGGCTTTTGTAACAAGAGCGTTCATTTAAGTTTATAACAGTTTAAGAGTGAATCGAAGCAAATGAACGTTCTTTAATATGACACATTAGGATAAAGAAACGTAACTAGTTGTATTTATTCTAGGAATGAACATGTTATTGAAACTTAAGAAAATATCTTCTGAATCTTTTTAAGAAAATGACGAATTTTACATAAACGATTTACAGAATAAAAATGTATGTTAGGTACATTATTTGAGTATAGAATAAATCATTTTTCTCAAAATAGACGACGGTAAATATTTAACGAAATGTAGTCTAGACTGATCAAACGAAGTAAATTCTTTAATAAACATACGTCTACATGTTCTTACTCTAATAGAAGATAATTTGTAACTCCGTTAGTTTGATTGGGTACCGACTTCTATTTATTTAATTTATTAAGTTTGCCCAAAAACTGATAAATTAAACCTAAGAACTGAAATATGCGAGTGGTACTAAATTAAATGGACAGTTATTATAGATCAACATTGTTTGCTTAAAAACTAAAACAAGACCTTAAAATAGCCAACAGAAATAAAAACTAAACAACAAAATATATACTTACTAACTTGTGACCTAAAATCGAAATCCGGGGGCCCAATATGATTTGTCGGGTGAAAACGCATTAAGAAATGCCCGTGCCATCCGCGACCAAATTTAATATTTCACATTACACTGAGCTATGAAAAATTATTAAGACATTTACAATAATAATTTTTAAAGAAGATGACTATTAACCAAGAGGGAGGTTTGATCCCCGCACTATACAAACATACAAATGTTTTACACTATAAAAACATGCACACAAGTGCATGAACATGTCTGTTGCACTGATCTTGGTGTTATCTTATATATAAAAATGAATTGCTATTCGTTAGTCTCGCTAAAACTTGAGAATGGCGGAACCGATTTGAATAATTTTGGTCTTGAGATATTCGTGGAAGTCCAGGGAAGGTTTAAAAGATCAGAAATTTTTAAAAAAGCAACGGCCAGGACAACGTCTGCCGGGTCCGCTAGTATGTATATATTTAAGTTTATTTGTAATACCACTGTTGACACTGATTTCTATAACACAAGTGTTATAATGATAGCTCATCCATGTGCCCTGTTATACAATTAACAACTTTAAGAAACAACTTTGGTGAGCTGAAAATACTTTATTAACCTAAGGAACTCATGTTATGGAAGTCGCAAACATTGAAAGTACTTTAAACACCTAGTCCCGTGAGAATATAAAAACGTCTTCTTCCCACCTGAAAATCGAATCTAGGACTGAATGACGAATGACTTTATTTCATAGCGGACTCGGTGGTTCTGTACATCAAAAAAAATTGGTTGCCTGTAAAGTCGGTATACGGGCGAAAGTTTTACGTGACAACGACTTTGAGTGGTAAAATAATTTTAATGTGAATATTCATTCGTATAACATGAACCGGTGTGTATGCCTATCTCTCTCACTCTCTCTCTCTCGCTCTGTCTCTCTCGCTCTTAGGCGGGTTAACTGTGCTCGAGTGGAAGGGACGCGTGCCTTTCACTTTTTATGTCTGTCTCACTCGCTCTTAGGCGGGCTAACCATGCCCGAGTCGAAGGGACGCGTGCCTCTCACTCGCTCTCATTGTGAGCGCGGAACGTGAGCGGAGCAGCGTAATGCAGTTTCTTGAAGTGTCACCCGGCAAACCAATTTATAAGACGTTGTCACGTCAAAAACTAACTCTCCAGTTAAAAAAAAAACAAACGAATTAACCAGAAAAACAGCTGATGATATTGTGTTTAACTATAGCTAAGAACCAACGTTATTAAATTATCTTTTGAATAAAAAATACCGCTTTGAAATTGGTCCATCAATTTAGGAGCTACGATGCCACAAACTAAGAAAAGTTTTCTAGCAAATCAATGATTGATCGATTGTCAGACACACAAAAATGTAAACATATATGTATGTATACATTTAATTTTCACTGCACCCATTGTCTTTTTTCTGCATGACCTTGAGGTTGACTGACAGAAAATGCTTTTAGCATTAAGTCCACCCTTTGTACACTTCTTGTGCAATAAAGTTTTAAATAAATAAAATATACACACACATACAGTCATAGGAGTCCAACGACAAAAATTCGTCGGGGGTAGAAAAATGTGTGTTTTTTATTTATTTTATTGCATACTACTCGTAGGTGTGTTACATTATATGGATGGATATTTTGTTTCTTTTGTGTATTTTGTTGCTTAATTTTGAATCCAAACCAATAACAAGACTTCCCGCCTTCCCGCCTTTAAAACTGCAGTGTATTTCGCATGTCTATTGTTTCCCGGATCGCTTGCACAGCGCTCTGCAGTTCCCTCCGGGGAAATCACGGATCACGCGGCGCTGGGCGTTATCTCGTGACGGGCGAGCGTACCTCTGTTTTTGGTGTTCGACTATACGCCGCCGAGGTTTTTAATGAATTTTGCCTTTTCATCGAACTTTGAGAGTGAAGGAACAGTGAGTGCACTTGTGTATTGCGCTCACACTTGTGCACTATAATATCACCTGCGTAGTTGGCTGATCTCTGTTGGCCTCCGTGGTCGAAATCGGCCAAGAGGCGAATTATTATTATTATTAGTCTTTGCGCTCTGTCATATTTGAAAAACGACTTTATGCTTTAATATCTTTAGGGGTGCGGAATGTCTCAATGCCTTGCTTTTCACTTCTTGTTCATCATCAGCTGCTATGGATACTAATAATTTGACGAAGTGACAAAAAAATGGAACTCGCTGCCGTCAGTGTGTCTCTACAGTTACAACCAAGGAATTTTCAAAGCTAGAGTGAATAGGCATCTAGGCGAGCTCGTTCCATCGTATACTCAGTCTCTGCCTCATTGGGCTTAGTCATGTCATGAGTCAAGAACAAACCTATACTAAATATATAAAAAATAATTTGAACACGAAATGACAGACAGCTTTGGTCTAGTGGTCTGAGGTCCAGACTACAAAACTGGCTGTCGCGGGTTCGAATCCTCCTAGGGACAAATGTTTGTGTGATGAACACGAGCATTTTTTCTGAGTCATGGGTGTTTATACATGCACTGAGAAAAAAAACAACAAGTTTTCTTGTTGCCAGCAACATTATTTCAGGTTAAATTAGCGCCAGCCTGCTCTTTGGTTAAAGCAACAAGTTGAAACTTGTTAAATCGAACTTGTTGAAATAACAAGCTACTTATCATGTTATTTTGAGATTACATCAGGTTGAAACTACATTAAGTTTTCTAGTTGTTGTAACATGAAATGCTTGTTGATTCAGCAGTAAGCTTGTTAATCTATCTTGTTGCTCTTACATGTTGAGGCATTTAGTTTTTACCTGATAGACACGTTGATTCAACAAGCTATTATCATGTTATTTTGACATTACATCAGGCTGAAACTACGTTACGTTTTCTAGTTGTTGTAACATGAAAAGCTTGTTGATTCAGCAGTAAGCTTGTTAATCTATCTTGTTGCTCTTACATGTAAAGGCATTTAGTTTTTACCTCATAGTGACGTTGATTCAACAAGCTATTATCATGTTGTTTTGACATTACATCAGGCTGAATCTACGTTACGTTTTCCAGTTGTTGTAACATGAAAAGCTTGTTGATTCAGCAGTAAGCTTGTTAATCTATCTTGTTGCTCTTACATGTTAAGGCATTTAGTTTTTACCTCAGACACGTTGATTCAACAAGCTATTATCATGTTGTTTTGACATTACATCAGGCTGAATTTACGTTACGTTTTCTAGTTGTTGTAACATGAAAAGCTTGTTGATTCAGCAGTTAGCTTGTTAATCTATCTTGTTGTTTTTACATAACGTGCTTGTTCTATCAACATGTTGATTGCTATGCTTACTTGTTGAATATGCATTATGTGCTTGTTCTATTTACAGTTAACTTGTTGCTTTATCTTCCTGTTAATATAACATGACGTGCTTGTTTTATTAACAATTTTCTTGTTGTGAGATCTTGTTGAATCTGCATTTTGTACTGTTATTTGCTTTACAGGTAGTTTTTTTTATTACTAGCCAAATTTTGAATACTTGGTATTTTGTGATACTTACTCAGATCATCCAACCTGAACAAATTTCGTTAGAGGAATAACTCTAAAATCACGACAAAAACCAGCTGTTATATACAAAACCATACTACATTTACCTACTTGACTAAAATGTAGGGAACAGCCGATTTCTTTATGTTATTTCAGAGTTGCTCCCGTAGTAAAAAATGTTCAGATTGATGGTCTGAGCAAGTGTCACAGAATACCAAGTATACAAAATTTGGCTAGTAATAAAAAAATATACCTCTAGAGAAAATAACAGAATAAAATCCAGATTCAAAAAGATCACAGAACAAGCAAATTGTTATTGAAACAAGCACGACGTGTAGTAACAGAAAGATAAAGCAACAAGTTAACTGTAAATAAAACAAGTACAATACCAAAACAATTCCAAAAAACAAAAACGTTAAAGAACAAATACGGATCTCATATGTATGTAGAGAAAACAAGATGATTATTATTATTGGGGCGGATGACACTGTCAATATTGAAATATATGAAAGTCTATCATAACATTTCAAATTGTTAGCTGATATGCGTGAATTACGTATTCGCTCATATGAATATCGCCGACGATGTCGATCTCAAATCTAGAACGCCGAAATAGTGCAATACCACGGAAACGCTGACTCCGCGCTCGTGCAGTTTCAACGTGACCTCGCGACCGCGCCACCAAGCCTCCGAGCACCGTCATCTCGTGCACTTCGAATCTCGCATCGATCGGGTCAATTACTCTCTAGAATAATTATAATTGTAACTTTTAATTTTAAATAAATTAGTTTTATAAAGTTGTTTCGGCTTCTTTTCGATCCTCCGGCTGTCGCTTCTATAATTGGCGCAGTCGGTAGGATCCTCGCGGTAGGTTTCGCGCTTCATCACGAAGATTTCCGTACGAGCCGCCGTGTGGCTGTCAAGTCGCGCTTCGAGGATCCAGAACCAGAAGGCCAGCCTGAGGGTATCCAGACATCGATACACGGAAAAAGCCGAAATGTTCATGTAAGTGCACTTGAATCATTCTCGTGGCTCTTATCCTGTCCTATTCTTAGTCCCTTATTTTAGACACCATTTTTCACCCTAGGAACTCTGGGTCCCACGAGCCTGCATCAAATCGGCAGTCTCGTTGGCAACTGTTAGATTTAAATAGATTAGAAATAATAGAGGACGAGATGGAAGTCAACCCAGACACTATTCACAAGGCCTTACGCCTGGTCCCTGATTTTGACGGGAATCCCAATATATTAACTAGATTTATAAAAATTTGCGACAAACTGTGTACTGACTATTTAAATGCTGATCCTAAGTGTGAATTAAGTAATTTGTGTCTCTTGAACGGCATCCTGAACAAAATCACAGGCCCTGCCGCTACCATTATTAATTCAAATGGAATCCCAGATAATTGGAAAGATATTAGAAATGTACTTGTAAATAATTTTGCCGATCAACGAGATGAAACAGCGTTATATAACGACCTCTCTTTAGCGATGCAAGGCAATAGTAGTCCGCAGGAATTTTATGATCAATGTCAATCCCTTTTTAGCACTATAATGACATATGTTACATTGCATGAGACGATTCAGACCACTATAGATGCTAAGCGAACACTTTATAAAAAACTGACCATGCAAGCCTTTGTTCGCGGTCTGAAGGAACCTCTTGGATCTCGAATAAGATGTATGAGGCCGGACAGCATTGAGAAAGCTCTGGAGTACGTGCAGGAGGAGTTGAATATTCAGTACCTCCAACAGCGTAACGATACTGTGCCAAGGCATCACCTAGGCATGCGCACATCGCCTGCCTTACCAATAGGTTTCTCAATGCCAAAGTTCAACAACTATAACGGTTTGCCTAATTTACATAGCCAAGCCGCGCCGCGTCATGATCCGCCCCCGCCTCCGCTACGCTCATCAATGCAACCGCAACCTTTTAGGTTAAACCCGCAAGTTAACGTCCAATCGCAGCCGCGTTTCTCTCGCACACAGCAAATGTTCAGTGCTCCGCCCCCGCGATATAATCCCCAAAGTAATACGTTCAGATTACCACCAAGGCCTCAGCCTCAGTTCCAGCCGCCTCCAAAGCCTATGAGCGGAGTGCAGCAATTTACACCTAGGACTTTGCCGCCAACTTTATCGGGACACGATTGGCGTAGATTCGGCAATCCCCCGCCAAATAATTATTTTAAATCCCGCGAAGTAAATTTGAATGAATGCGCGTACGATGACACATATTACACAGACTATAACTATGATAACGAGTACTACAATGACTTAACCGACCATAACTATTACGACATGTCTTATGACCATGACAATAGAGTTCAGTTCTACGAGTCTTCTGATGTCACTAAAGTGGATTCAAATGACGAGCCACAAGCATCTAATTCCACAGAGCAGGATTTTCAGATAGTTCGATCGTCAGACAAGTTAAAATAGAGTTGAATTTACAAACGCAGCGGCAACTTCCTTACATTCAGATTTTGAATCCGCTGCTTAAGTTATTAATAGACACCGGGGCTAATCAATCATTTTTAAGTCCTGAATGCGTTGAGAAATACTTTTACAACTTACCCTTGAATTACGAACCATTCGAAGTCACTAACGTTCATGCAACCAGCCGTAATGACTATTCTGTAACACTACCGTGCTTCCCCGAATTCAATAGCTCAGATGAGATTAAATTCTTTGTATACCGATTCCATGATCATTTCGATGGTCTAATAGGCCTAGACTTACTCACTAAATGGGAAGCGAGAATCGATCTTAAGGATTACACCCTTTCAACTAAGTCTGCAGTTAATCCCATTAAAATGTACAACTCGCGTAATGTCAACCTCTATGAAGATATCATCCCAGCAAACACCTCTAAGTTAGTTCGTATTCCAATCAATGCCCCGGACGGCGACGTCGTAATCGAAGAGCAAGTCATCTGTAACTGCCTTATATCAGAGTGCATTACAACCGTTAAAAACAGCCGTGGAATTCTAGAAATAACTAACCCCACTAGTAACGATGTAATATTCTCGCTAGATCACCCGGCGCAAGCGCAAGTCTTTAATATCGAGTGCATGCGTACCGAGGCCGCGCCTACGTCGCGCGCACGCGACGTCATTTCGCGCCTTAGAACGGAACATATGAACGCCGAGGAAAAAGCGAACATAGAGACTTTGTGCTCGCGTTACGCCGACGTATTTTATTTAGACGGTGAACCACTCACTTTCACTAACCAAATTAAGCACAATATTAAAACGACAGATGAAGTTCCAATTTATACTAAGAGTTACCGCTATCCGTACGTCCACCGACAAGAAGTTCGCGATCAGATTAGTAAGATGCTAGAACAAGGAATAATTAGACCTTCAACGTCAGCCTGGAGCTCACCCATATGGATAGTGCCTAAAAAGTCTGATGCATCCGGTAAAAAAAAGTGGCGTATAGTAGTAGACTTTCGTAAATTGAATGAAAAGACTATAGACGACAAATACCCAATCCCGAATATAACCGACGTCCTTGACAAGCTTGGCAAATGCATGTACTTCACCACCCTGGATCTCGCATCTGGTTTCTATCAAGTCGAATTGAATGAGCCTGATATTTCGAAAACAGCCTTCAATGTGGAGCATGGGCATTACGAATTCTTGCGTATGCCTATGGGTCTCAAAAACTCACCTTCCACGTTCCAAAGAGTAATGGATAACGTCCTAAAAGGCCTCCAAAATGAAATATGCCTCACATATTTGGACGATATAATCGTATTTGGCTCATCTCTCCAGGAAAGCATTAATAACCTGGAAAAAGTCTTTCAACGGTTACGTGAATCCAACTTTAAGATTCAGATGGATAAGTCCGAATTTTTAAAGTTAGAGACAAGTTACCTTGGCCATATCATCACTAGAGATGGTATAAAACCCAATCCAGATAAAATCTCAGCTATCGAAAATTATCCTGTTCCACAGACGGCCAAACAGATCAAACAGTTTTTAGGTCTTATTGGATACTACCGTAAATTCATTCCCGATTTCGCTCATATAACTAAACCTCTAACACAATGTTTAAAGAAAGGTAGGAAGATCACCCTAGATTCAGACTACGTACAAGCATTTGAGAAGTGTAAAAAACTCTTGACTAACGATCCTATACTACAGTACCCCGACTTTACACGCGAATTTACTCTGACTACTGACGCATCCAATCTAGCCATCGGAGCTATCTTATCCCAAGGTCCCGTAGGATCAGATAAGCCTATATCATTCGCATCTCGCACTCTCAATGACAGCGAAATTAATTATAGCACCATAGAAAAAGAATTGTTAGCCATAGTATGGGCCACTAAGTATTTCCGACCTTACCTATTTGGACGTAAATTTAAAATAGTAACTGACCACCGACCCCTCCAGTGGATAATGAATATAAAGGAGCCGAACTCGAGATTAACTAGATGGAGATTAAAGTTAAGTGAATATGATTTCTCTGTGATTTATAAGAAAGGCAAGTGTAACACCAATGCCGACGCTCTGTCTAGGATCGAGATCAATAACGAGGAGATAAGTTCTTTAGCCGCGAATCCCTCTGAAAAACAAGCATCATTATCTGGTTCAGACACTTTAACTGCACACACTAGTCATGAACATCCGATACTTGAAGTCCCCATTACCGATGAACCTATAAATAGATTTCATCGACAATTACACATCACTATCGTTGGCGATATCAAAAGACGGCCCGTAGTAACAAAGCCATTCGACACTCGTACTCGTATTTCATTACAAGCTAGGGATTCGAACTTGGAAACCGACATTGTGAACGCAATTAAGGAATATGTTAATCCCAAAGTTAAAACTGCATTACTTATAAATCCACCTCTCGCTATGTACTCAGTAATACCCATCATTCAAGATAAATTTATGAGTTTATCTATGAACCTCGTGCTCGCTAAATCCGAAATAGAAAACGTAAAGGATTATTTTAAACAGCAAGAGATCATTCGTAATTACCATGACGGTAAAACCAACCATAGAGGTATTACCGAATGTTATCTAGCCCTGTCGAATAAATACTTCTGGCCTAAAATGAAAGAGCACATTGCCAAATTTATCGGCGAATGTTCCATATGTGGACAAGCGAAATACGATAGGAATCCCATTCGACAGCAGTTTAACATTGTACCCCCAGCAACAAGACCCTTTGAAACGATTCACCTCGACACATTCACAGCTGAAAATGAAAAGTATTTGACATTTATAGATGTGTTTTCCAAGTACGGTCAGGCATATCATCTGAGAGATGGTACAGCCATCAGCATCATTCAAGCTTTAATACAGTTTTCCACACACCACGGTTTCCCATTTACTATAGTCACAGATAACGGAACCGAGTTTACTAATCAGTTATTTGCCGAATTTGTTCGATTGCACAAGATAAATCATCATAAAACCTTAGCTCACTCGCCGAACGCCAACGGTAATATAGAACGTTTTCACTCTACTATACTCGAACATCTTCGTATATTAAAATTAAAAAACAAAGGCGAACCTGTAGTCAACCTAATGCCTTATGCAATTATAGCGTACAATAGTTCCATCCATAGTCTCAACAAATGCAAGCCTTTAGACTTAATCACAGGACACTTTGATCCTAGAGATCCTATCGATATAGATTCTGTACCTCATCTGTTACAACAGTACCTCGTTAACCACAAAGAACGGATGAAAATCATTTATGACTTGATCAGTAAAACATCCTTAGCTAACAGAACTGCCTTGATAAAGAATAGGAATAAGTCTCGTGAATCTGAAATAAATTACATTCCGGAACAGCAGATTTTTATAAAAAATCCCTTAGCCAGCAGACAGAAAGTAGCGCCTAGATATACCCAAGACAAAGTTTTAGCTGACTTACCGATACACATATATGTTTCCAAAAAGCGTGGACCAGTAGCAAAGTCTAGATTGAAAAGGATTCCCAAACATGCTAAATTGTTACAGGATTCTGCTGCCACTGATCCTGACGACAACAGCCCAGGAGATAAGACTTGAAAGTCTAGATGACGGACCTGGACTTTTGCCCTTTAAGCTAGGACCGACCAGACTTATAACGCATTACCATTCCTTTTTACAACGCATCCAGTTAAATGTTATCGAAGATAAAATCTCAGAATTACAGACGCAAGTACAGACATACAAGACAATGCTCCCTAATGAAACTTATCATTTATACGAACTCCAACTTAACCACTTAAATACTAAATTATACAGTGCATTGGATCAGTTACACAGTTTAGAGCCTAGCAGAACTAAACGAGGTCTCATCGACGGTTTAGGATCTGTTATAAAAAGTATATCTGGCAACTTAGACCATTCTGATGCCATTCGATATAATAACGCTATTCAAACTCTTTATAACAACGAGAACAAGATTTCATTGGAATTAAATAATCATATAAGTTACAGTAAAGAATGGATGACGAAACATTTTGAGACCATCTCCAATTTAGTTGAGAACCAGCGAATTATTAATAGAACTTTAACTTTAATAATAGATAAAAATAGTCAGAACGCAGACAGTTTGACTCAATTTGCTAAGTTTGCTCAGTTGTTAGCTATTATCAGCGATAATGTAGATGATTTATTAGATGAGCTAATTCGATTAGAGAATTCATTAGCATTTATTCGTGCATCGAACACACATCATTCAATGCTAAAAATAGAAATCTTAAGTAATATGTTAGTTAAACTAAGGAAAATTTATGGTAGAGATAGTATTTTAGAAGTAGAATTACGGGAATTTTACGATCTTATAAAGCCCGCTTTTTATTTTATAGATAGAGAGATAGTTTTAGTTTTCATGTTCCCAATAGTTGACAAGACATCCTACGATCTATTTAAACTCTGCATTGCTCCCAATAAATATCAGCAGGCCCTTATTCCCTCCTATCCTTTCATTGCCACAAACGAGAATGCATTCGTGTACAAAGAGGCAGAATGCCCGAAGTTATCCAACGGCTATCTCTGTAAAGAAGACGTCAATCATCAAGTACGCACCGTACCTGACTGCATCCAGCATCTCATTACGCGACAATCTCTTGAGACGACCTGCAAACTAACCAACGTCACTATGAACAAAGAAGCTATAGAAAAGCTGGATGACCTCCACTATGTCATCTCGCTACCACACCTAACGAAGATTCATCTCACTTGCGGTCGAGAAGACTACACTCAGCTACAAGGAAGCTATCTCGCTACAATCCCTGTCAGCTGCTATCTACGCACACCCGAATTCACTATAGTCAATGAAAATGACGAGATAAAGGGCCAGCCTCTCAAGATAATCAAGATACCGAATATGGAGATACAAGGCACAGCTTCTTCTCACATCAATCTGAACTCAATTGATTTACGAAACCTTCACAGAGTCCAAGATAGAATAGCGATCCAGACTCCTGTGCAAATCGACGCTCCAACAACTGAAACACTATACCATACTACAATACCTTTCTACGGCGTACTAATCAGTGCATCTGTACTCATCCTCGTAGTCATGCTACGACGCTACGAGATACTCACGTGCAGACGTTCTCGCGACGCAGATAACGCGAAGCCCGATACTCATGAATATATTAATGGCACAGATCAACCTGAAACAGAAAAAGAAGAAAAACAGGGAAGCAGCCACCTACCAGCAACTTTCTCGCTCAAAGTTCTCAAATAGTTGCTGATCTGAGGGTGGAGGAATTACGTATTAGTAGGTATAAATTGGGGTACCTGGATCACAAGAGATCCAGGTACCACCAATTTATACCACACTTTTTATCTATTCAATTTTTTTTCATCTATTCAAGTATGTTTTCATTCCATTTATACCACACTTTTCATCTATTCATATTATTATTTTTTTTCATCTATTCAAGTATGTTTTCATTCAATTTATACCACACTTTTCATCTATTCATATTAATCTATTAATTTCTTTTCATTAATTCAAGTATGTTTTCATTTATGGAAAACTAAAAATTTACTATTCATTTATTCACCTAATAATTATAAAAGTATTGGTCAGAGTCGACAATTTTGTTTAAGTCATTGTTTATGTACTGCAGTTGTTTTAGTTTTCAGTTTGATTATGATTTATAATAAAAACATGTTTTTTTCAAAAATACATTTATATCATTTGTTTATATCGACTTACAAAATGTTATTTTCTTTACACCATTTATTTAGTAAAAATACATTTTTCAAAGCACATATATTATCATGAAATATACAACTTATGTTATCAGTTGAACCAACATACTTATCATATAATGTTACTAAACTAGGACAATTTTTGTCTTCTAAATTAAAAATATAGTTACAATTAAATATTTCTCTTAACCAAATTACCTTTTCACAACCTTTCACAAATATACACTTATTCTTAAAAAAATAACCAATGACATTCTGATAGTTTGCATATGGTATGAAACCTTCATTCCAGTGAATACCTCTATTTTTTTCTATCCATGTTACTTGTTTTCTTTCTTTTTTAGTCAAGTAATAAAATGGGTATGGTGATTTTATATGCATTACAAAAACTTGTTTATTGCATAAGATCGCAATTTCCTTATGAATAAAATGATTTTGCTCATTCTTGAATCCTTGAACATCTACTATAATATTCATGATAGTTTTCTTACAATGTTGCTCAAGGGTCTATATTCAAAGACACGGTCGTTTATAATCAGGCAGTAAGCTGTTGTATTATTTGGTATCTCTTCAGAGGATTCAATTTCTAATCGTACATCTACTGGACCTGTTTTTATAGAATCATTTTGTCGAGAACAGTCGATTACAAATAACGGAGCTTTATCTTTAAATTGTTTTAGACTGAGCAAGGGCTCGATAGCACTACTGTAATACGACTGACGAAAGTTTGTATACATATCATATAATATAGTATATTTACCTTCATCAAAATTCAAATTAAGCGAGTCATATGGATAATATTGAGAATTTAAAAATAACTTAATGTTGGTTACTTTACAATGGTCAAACATAGACGAACTTAGGCATGTATCATGTTTTCTATTTGTTTGTAAGCCGAAAATTACAAATCTAGGCTTTTCCAAATGAGAGGCAGTTTTGATTGACCATGAGTGCTTAGTAGTTTTTGGCAGTAGTGGATACTCATACAAATCCCAATTTCTGAATGCTAATTGCAGTGCACGATCTTTTTCCAGTTGTTTAAGTAATAACAATTTAGTACGATCTGAAACTTTTATACGCATACGCCACTGGACTTTTCGAATCTCTATTTCCATATGATCATTCTTTTCTAAGATAACACAGTTTACAGCAGAACTGCTTCTATGTAATATAAGTTCATGTCTACAATTAATAATAATTTTATTATAATCTTCAGCAAATCCTAACAGTTTGTTCAATGGTATAATTGCATTGAAATAGCCTTTTTTTAACGTCAAACCATTCAAATTCCATCCCCAAACTGCTGCAGCTTTGTTTTCACCATCATTCATAGATATATAAGATTTTATCGATGTAGTTATTCCAGCATTTTTAATACGATCTATTTCTACACCATTTAATTCATATCGTATATCTTGAAACAAAAATGTTATTGGATTATTTATGAAATTAATATCCTTTTCCACTATTTTTCCACTCAGATCTTTTGAATACACTTTAACACAGCCTTCTACGTAGACAGAACTACCTGAAGGTAGCACATAAATATCTTGCTGATGGATTGGTATTCTAATTTCATCACCATCCTTATAGCTGTTATTGTAAGGATTATAGCTATGAATTTCATAGCTCTCTATAGTATTATCATTATACGGGATGTCGGTTATTTGCAACATTTTTCAATTTTAATCCAAGTTCTTTTAAGAATTTTTTATTTTCCTTGCTGATTGTTTTGGTTTTTGCGAACCTCATACGTCCATTCTCTTTCACTTTAGGAACAGAAATATTGTGCTTGCTATTACAATGCGCACTTTTATTATACACAATCATGATTAAAGAGTAAACAAAAAATACTATTTATTTATTTTGAATGTGACTTTTATTATGCTTAGCTTATAACCGTGTATTGTAACTTATTTATAATGAGTAATATTTATGATTAAAGTCAGAGGTAAAATGACGACAATACGCTTTTTTATTATATTATATACTCGCTTCAACAAGAATTGATGTTATACATGTTATGCATTCTTATTTTAAATTCCGTAATTATTTTCTACTTTATTTTTCTTCCAAAATGATTTAAGAAATTTTAAACATAAATGACCGCAGTTATATAAGTGTTTTTTTTGTAAATTAACATAATTATAATAAACATTTGTACCGATGTATCTTAAAAATTCTTTGGGTGGTTTCAAATTACCATAACTGTCGAAATATTCAATGTAATCGTATATTTTGCCATAGGCTACCCAATGTGTACCCAAGTTTTCTGCAGTGTCGAGATTTATTATACCACATTCTAACGGGAAAGCTGTGCACGGTAATTGATCTCTCATAAATACACCTCGAAAAAATGGGATGTTTTTTGAATGCTTTATTATATCGATATTAGTTAAAGCTCTATTAGGTAGCCGAGAACTTAGTTTTTTGGCTTTGTAACATAAATACCAAGACCATTTTTATAGGGTTTTAGGTGCAATCCTCTGCCAATACACACTGCTTCCATTTGTTTTTTATGCCTTTCTAATTCTGACAGTTGTTTTTTCGCTGCTTTGTATTCATTTATTGCTTTTGTGATACCTGCAGCACCTCCAACTAAACTTCCGGCTGCAGATAAACCAGCAAATATCGGTATTAATGGAAGAAAACCTCCAGTTTTAGGTACGGGTATAATTCGAGGTAATTTAATTGGTATGCCTGATGCCAACTCTTGAGCAGTGGCATACGCTAATTTCATTAAACTTTTTTTACATTTCGGTTTTAACTTTTTGATATGTTTTTTAGTACTTGAAACGATGGTTCTAAAAGTTTTTTTTAAACCTTCTCCTTTATTCAATTTGTTCTCTCTCTTCAATTTGTTCTTTCTGATTAAATGTCTTCTTTCTATACTTTTCTCAATGAAATTTGTTTTTTGTTGCTTCATTTTAATTATTGCTTGACGTTTTTCCTAATCGATCGACTATTATTTTTAAAGCAATTATGTAGCAGCGAATAGTCTTTATTGTATGAATTATTGTTTACAAATGATGCTTTATTGGTTGTAAGCTTATATTTATAGAAAAAATGGCGAATTATTTGTCCAGTACTTCGGTTTTATTTATCCAACTATTTTCATTTGTTGGTAAACCCAACCATTTGACGTAAAGACGTTTACCTTTTCGTTTTAAAACTTTTTCAATTAAATATACATTATGATGTTTAGTTTTTTGAAGTTCTTGAGTGTAAAAAGCGCCTAATATTGGACGACCTTTAACATCTTCTATTAAATAAGATGGAGGATTCGTTCTAAGTATTTCAATAACTTTAAATATTTCTGCCGACCAATTAGGGGTATAACTTTTATCAAAGCATGCCTTGTATTTACTTATTCTTACGTAATCTCCAATTTTAAATTTTATTTTGTTTTTTTTTCTGGAGCTAAACATTTTGATATACTTTTGCAATATACACGATTTGTTTTTATGATTTACCGAAACTGGAGTCTGACCTATTGTCCTGTGAACGGTATTGTTGTATTCATATATTTTGTTATATAGAACTTTATTTTTCCACTGATAACTTCCATTTAAGCTAAATTCTTTGTATAATTTATTTTTCAAAGTTCTAATAAATCTTTCTACAATAGAAGCTTTTTTAGTGGAGTATGTAGAATAATTTTTATTTTTATTTTTATTTATTGAGAAACCATACAGCGTTTTAAATAGTATGTATACATAATGTTAATTAATTAATAGGGCCAATTATTAGGTTTCCTTATTTGTCTAATAGTTAACGCATATTATATTTAAAGTAAATTAAATGTAAAGTAGTGCCTAAAAATTTGTGGTGAGAACTGCTTCTGCCCTCAAAAAGATGATCGGTGGGTACCTACGTACCCAACGTCAATAGAACCGTGATGATTGGATTCAATATAATTTGATTCGATGAACCCCCTATGTAGAAAACTGACTGAATGTATATACATATATATAATACTATAGCTTCAAATGTTCATAATATACGATACATAAAAATATTATTATAAATATAATAATATTATTTGAAATTAAGTGGAATAAGTAATATTACATTATACAGAAGAGTAAACTATGTAGGTTTTATTTACTTATGATATTAGGTTACCAATATATAAAAGTTAATGTTAATTTAATGTTAACTAATTATTATTCATGCGAAGAACACCTGCATACCTGTGAATATTGTGAGTGCGATAGCCGGTCGTCCGGCCGTATTGCAATCTCGACATAAACATAGTACAAGAGATAGCACAAGGCAATTTATTCAATTTGAACTTATGAATTCTGCTTAAACTATGAAAGGGTGCCTAACTTTAATCTAAGACTATATCTAACTGTAATCTATACGGTTGGTGTGTAATGTAAGTCAAACTCTAGTGTTAAGGTTTATATATATTTTCATTCTATTTTTTTTTTTTTTTTAATTTATTTATTTAAGTACCTATCCTATTTATTCTAAAGATAGGTAGTTTATTTTATTTATTAATTAGTAAAGGTCTGTGTCCATCAGGCGACTGCTGTAGGATTATGATTATGATGATGAATAATTGGTTTGTTTTGGTTAGTAATTTAGTTTATTTATTTCTTTATTTTTTATTTTCAATCCGTCATACAAAACGAATTTATCACGTTTTCTGAGCATTTAAGAGTTTCTATTATCCGTGACTTAAAAATAGGTTTAGTGCAGGCAAATATATCAATTTCACCTAGTAACTTGTTATGCATTCGGGGAATTCTCGTGAGCGGTGCGTTACTAGCGTAGTTAGTGGCGCGCGACGGTACGCTCAGCAAAGCTGTGTGCCGCGTGCGACGTTTTGGAGCACAGTATATTATAGACTCCACCAGCTCACGACAATCCACCGAGCCGTGAACTATATCATAAAGCAAACTGGCTTCCAAAATTACTCGCCTCTGTTCTAAGGTAAGCATACCATTGCGGTAACAGTTCTCTTTATAAGAAGGTGAGGCAGTTCGCCGCCTATAGTTGAGATGTTTTACGAAAATCTTCTGTATGCGCTCTAGTTGAGTCTTATACGTGAGGTACATGGGGTTCCACATGGGACTTGCATATTCTAAGATGCTGCGAACGTATGCGTAGTATACCGTTTGAATTGATTTTATTTCCTTGAAAGGTTTGCACTCTCGTAAAACAAACCCCAGATTTTTGTAAGCTTTGTCCGTGATGCTGTCAAAATGTTTTGATAATATAAATTTTCATCCAAAAGCACACCTAAATCGCGAATTAGACTTGTTCTTTTAATATTGACTCCATTAAAGTTGTAATTAAAATTGATAGGTTTTTGTTTTCGGGTAAATGTGATGACTTGGCATTTGTTTATATTAATATTTATTTTATTCGCTTTGTAATATTCATGTAGGGTATCCAAATCCGACTGTAGCGCGATAGAGTCATTTAAATTGTTAATTTTGAGGAAAATCTTTTTATCGTCTGCGTACAATAAATGTTTCGCAGATTTAAAACAGTGCGCTATGTCGTATAGGTAAGCGCAGTAGAACAACGGCCCCAAGTGCGAACCCTGTGGGACCCCAGTTAATACATCAACGTAATCTGACTTAAAGCCCCCCATGACAACTGCTTGTGAGCGATTACTGAGATATGATTTTATCCATCTTAACAAGTCTCCGTGAATACCCAGGGCCTGAAGCTTCAGCAACAGGATGACGTGATCCACGCGGTCAAAAGCTTTTTCAAAATCCGTGTAGATCACGTCAACCTGACCTCCCTTGTCCATGTGAGTAAGAACATAATCAGAAAAAATCACAAGGTTAGTTACTGTGGACCGTTTTCTCAAAAATCCATGTTGACTGTCTGGTAAGCCCTTACAAATAACAGGGTAAATGGCATTGTATACAATTTTTTCAAATATTTTGCCCACTGTACATAGAATAGAGATACCACGATAATTTTTAATTATGACTTTTGATCCCTTCTTGTGAATCGGAACTATGTGTGCTTGTTTCCATATTTTGGGGAAAGTTCCTTCTTTAAGGGATAAGCAGAAGAGAAACGCGATAGGTTTGGCCAATGATCGTGAGCATCTAGACCAGAACAAAGGTGGTATGCCATCACTCCCGGCTCCCTTAGTCATATCCAACGAACTCAACGCGGCATGTACTGTGTCTATTGAGATATTAAGCGTGGATATTGAGTCCGAGCTCTGATGTGCCAAGGGCAGGGTCGCTTGACTTATATTAGGCACACCAAAGACGCTCTGAAAGAACATATTGAAGGCATCGCATATGTCTTTGCCATTATTATAACTTTTGTCGTCATGTGTAAATTTTTTAGGGTAACTTGTTGTGCCACGCATCGACTTTAGGTACGACCAAAATGCTTTAGGGTTATGCTTAATGGATTGCTCGGTATTATTGATGTAATTTTTGTAGCATGCGTTTTGTACTCTATGTTGTCTCTTTCTTAGTAGCGCAAACTCGTCGTAATCCAAGAGATTGCCATATTTTTTCCATCTTTTATGGGCCTGTGACTTTTCCTTAATGATCCGTATTAGTGCAGGACTAAACCACGCTGGGTACTGGTTTATAATGGTTTATATTATACTTTTCAACAATAGCCTTAAATTTATCATTGTAAAATTCTTTTCCACAGTCAGTCTGTAAGTTTTTTGGTACACGCCCATTATTTAATATTCCTTCAAATGCTTTAGAAACACTCTCTTTGGTTTTTTGTTTCAGTGCAACAACCCAAGCAAATTTAGAGAAACAATCTATAATTGCGAGAATATACTTATAACCATTATTTTTGTTAGACATTGATTGCATATCTATTAAATCTGCTTGCCATAAATCATCTATATCTTTCAAAATTACATTTCTTCTGAGAAAATTTACTCGAGCACTTTTATGAAGTTCGTTTACTACATCTGCTTTGCTCATAATGCTTGTTTAGGTGTCCTGCTAATTCTCTTAAATTAGCACTTTCTTCAAGTTTTTTAATTCGATTGCATAAATTTTGGATCAATTTACTAATGCTCAATACTTGTTCTAAAAGTTCATTTAGCATGATGGCCTCACGCTGTTTTATTGTTGTAATTTCACATCGTTTTGAGTGTAACACATTGTAATTTTTACATTTCGCAGCAGCATGACTATTACATTTAAAGTCATTCATGCTTGACAGACTGTTATGAAATGACTGAGATTAATTCCTTTTTATGTTTTTATAATACCAGCCTCCTTCAACTCCTCAATTATTGATATTATTTCATTATCATGATTAGTATTTCCCGCACTTTGGGAAGCAATGAGTAACTTGAGCCTTTCGATCAATTCGTTGGGGTCATCCCAATATATGTAATCAGTGTTACTTTTATACTTTTTATGTATCGGGATATAACCACCACTTTTTTCATTCGGTGGCAGATCAGCAATTTCTTCACTGTCATGATGTTGATCAAATAATAGTGGTCTGATAATATGGCGATATTTTACTCCTTTGTCACCTTTTATTTGCCCTGTTGCTTTAAAATTTCGCTTATGAACGTTTGTTTCATTGAGTATATCTTTATACACTATTTTATCTTGTTCTGTAATAACACTGAGATCAGGCTTATTCCGCATGAGAAGTTCTTTTAGGCCAGGAGTAAATCTATAAGGTTTATCATTGATTGTGATCACATATTTGTTATTTGAGTTCTGTAAATCATCTACAAGAGAAAAAGACACTTTGGAGTTGCCTATTAATAGGTTTTTGTTTTCTTTTCGGATGCCAAATGGAACGTTTATATCATTATCATAAATATCGAGTATATCTTCTTTTTTCAATGATGTTAACGTATTATCAAAGCTTTGGAAGCTTTTTTCATTTTCAACATCATCATCATCTTCACAATAGTCATAATAATCTGAACTATTGTTTAAATCTGTAGTCATTATTTCTGCTAAATCATTGTTATCTTTAGTTTCGTTTTTAGACAAATCTATGGACACATTTAATGTTCGTTTATCGTCACTATCGCTCCCTTTTATAAGGGTGTCTAAATTATCGGTCACAGGTTTGAATATCTTTTTGAATTTCAAATTAGTAGCATCTTCTTCATTTTTTATTTTTTTTATTTTATTTTTAATAGTATCCACCGATTTAATAAGCTGTGTTTTTATTTCATAATCCATATTTATTGCAATATTTAAATAATATAAAATTCTTTAGTATATAATTTTCGATTGGTGTGTACAATTACTGGAATTGTAATGTCATTTTTCATTCAACTTATTGCTTATATAGATATTCGATGATTTTTCAACAATATTTAACATGTTCTCTTCTATAACTAGATAAAAGTATCAAAACCTTTTCTGTACCTTCCTTTATTCATATCACAATCTTTATTTATCAACAAAAAACTAAATTTATCTTTCCATAGTGTTGAACAGAGTTTTTTGAATTTAAACCAGTCAATATCTGTTGTTACGTGTTCATTATGAATGTGTTTTAAATTGGCCTCATCTTGCTTAAATATTATCAGGAGATTAGCATTGTCTCGAATCAATTGTTTGGGAATCTTTGAATATGTCTGCGATAAGTAAAAACAATCTATTTGGTTATGTCTTCCCATAGTAAAATAATTACGAATATTATTCTGATTTTCACATATTACATCATCAAATATCATTATTGTATTTCGCAAGGCTTTACTTGGTGGTATTACGTCTTCGTTATCATTGAAAACAAAAAACTTTGCATCTGGAACTTTTGGAATACAGGTAAATATTTTTGAATTTAAGACCATTTTCATGTAGTAACAAATTAAGCATTGTAAAAAGGTGGTGTTATCCTCTTCAGTTTTTTCCGATAGGGGTTGACCACGTGGCTACAGTCACCGGTCGGGGCGGGATCGAAGAAAACTTCATACAGTACAGAGACGTGATTTTATTGTACGGACACTTGTACATAGACGCAAAAAGTAGCCAGTCTAACCTAGTCCCGCACACAGTTCCGAGGACGCAGTGGCAGGTGCTAAGTTGACGTTAGGCTTCACAACGAAGTTAGAGTGTTCTCTGGTGGTAAAGCTCACCCAAGACGCTGCTCACACTTCGAGGTGACTTCACAAAATTTACAATACTGCCGGGTAGTCATTCTCCGAAAAATCCCAAACAGACTGCGGTTTAAGGGAGATCAGCGCCATCTAGTGTGAGTAGTGGCAATGTTCCTAACTAAATGACGTTTCAATACATGGTTGTACAGATTACCTATACTAACAGTAGTACCGACGCTCCCGATAGGTGGCGTTGGCAGTTTTCTAAGTAGGGTTTGTTACAGTCTCCCCCTCAGATCCTGAAGTCGACCCGACGATGAGATCTGTTACTTCCTGGGTCTTCCCCGTCCCTTGCGTTCAGGCTGCTGCTCAGTTGCCTTCTTCGGTGGTCAACGTCCAGCTGATCAACGGTAACTGGCTGACTGATTTTGAAATCCGGTTTTGGTCCCGTTTCCTCATCCTGTATCGATGACTGAGCGCTGAGCTTCATTGGGTTTTGTGGGTTGTAAGTTTGGTTCTGAGTGGTGAATATTTGGTTCTGGGACGTGAGCGTTTGGTTCTGGAGTGCGACATGGTGTGACTCGGGCGGTGCAGGGGGCGCGAGTGCGGCGCTCCTGTCTAACTGCGGATGCCGAGCGCGGATGCAGTCCACCACGTCGAGGAAGTTCTTCGCGTCCATCGCGAGCACGTGCACCGCTGCTCGCTTGGTATACTCGACAGGATGCTCGTCTGCTTGCTCCCCCTGCTCGAGAATTGCTCCAAAAGCATAGGTACTGGCATCAGTAGGCACGTTGACTGCACAGAAGCTGAAATCTATGGCAGGTTGAGTCGGTTCTCTGCTTATGCAAACAAGGCATTTGCTTCTCACAACACTATCGGAAGTTAGAGTGTTCTGGTGTGGAATAAGCGCACCCAGATGCTGCTCTAACTACGAATTCGGTTGAGTAACATCTTCGCCGAAGTTTTCTTTGTTCAGGGTTCTCTTCGATGAATAGTAGGTAGAGTAGCGGCCGAACTTGGTGACGTAGCGTGTTTGGTGGTGATCAGGCCTACTGTTGGTCACCAGTGTAAAAAGAGAGGGTGGTGTGGATGAAGGGCGTACTTTTGACACGCAAAAAGTAGCCAGTCTAGCTTAGTCCCGCTCTCAGTTCCGAGGACGCAGAGGCAGGTGCAAAGCTGACATGAAGCTTCACAACGAAGTTAGAGTGTTCTCTGGTGGAATTAGCTCACCCAAGATGCTGCTCTTACTTCAAGGTTAATTCACGAAATTTCTTTGCTCCTTTTTCGGGTTTTCATCGATAGACACGTTGTGGTGACACGACCGAACTTGGTGACGTAGCGTGATTGTTAGTGATCAGGCCCACCGTTGGTGGCCAGTGTCAAGAGGTGGTGTGGATGGAGTACTAGTCTAGCTTAGTCCCGCACGCACACAGTTCCGAGGACGCAGTGGCAGGCGCAAAGCTGACGTTAGGCTTCACAACGAAGTTAGAGTGTTCTCTGGTGGAAATAGCTCACCCAAGACGCTGCTCACACTTCGAGGTGACTCCACAAAATTTCTTTGGTCCTTTGTCGGGTTTTCTTCACGGGAGACGTTACGGTGACACAGCCGATCTTGGTTATGTAGCGTAGTTGGTGGTGATCAGGCCCACTGTTGGTCGCCAGTGTAAAAAGGTGGTGTTATCCTCTTCAGTTTTTTCCGATAGGGGTTGACCACGTGGCTACAGTCACCGGTCGGGGCGGGATCGAAGAAAACTTCATACAGTACAGAGACGTGATTTTATTGTACGGACACTTGTACATAGACGCAAAAAGTAGCCAGTCTAACCTAGTCCCGCACACAGTTCCGAGGACGCAGTGGCAGGTGCTAAGTTGACGTTAGGCTTCACAACGAAGTTAGAGTGTTCTCTGGTGGTAAAGCTCACCCAAGACGCTGCTCACACTTCGAGGTGACTTCACAAAATTTACAATACTGCCGGGTAGTCATTCTCCGAAAAATCCCAAACAGACTGCGGTTTAAGGGAGATCAGCGCCATCTAGTGTGAGTAGTGGCAATGTTCCTAACTAAATGACGTTTCAATACATGGTTGTACAGATTACCTATACTAACAGTAGTACCGACGCTCCCGATAGGTGGCGTTGGCAGTTTTCTAAGTAGGGTTTGTTACAGCATTACATTTGTTTTACCACAATTCGAAGGACCACACATTATACACCGAATAGTATCAGGCAGTAGTGTGCTATGTTTTGCTCTTTGCTCAACATTTTCGGTTTTTATATTACGCACTTCTAAAGTATCACGTTGTTTAATGAGTTTCATTTTGAAAGTGTTACGAAAGAAACCTTACCCAGCTTTATATACCTAATAGCTTGAGACCAGCCTTGATAAAATAAAACCAACACACTTTTAAATAAATATTTTATTATTATAATTCCTTTTTTTACATTTTTAAATAAACATTTTGTTATTATAAGTTAGGATACAAAAAATTTTCAAATACATTTATTTAAGACTAGTGCAATAATAAAATGTACAAATATATTGTCATTTATCGCTTTCTTTTATTATCTTAGTGCATAGTATTATAATGAATACAGATATCATTAAGTAAATCAGAATATTGTATCACAATGACCCCATGGTAAGGTATGAATTTTATCTCGCTGAATTTGTCTTTTATCATCTTTTCCATCGAGAAGCTTCTTATTCACCTGTTGTGTGTATAACTCATGCTTAATAGATCTTATCAATTTCATGTTACATCTAGTATATGTGTTATTAAAAAGTGTTTCTTTGTAATCCTTAAATTTCAAATTATTAGTAACTACTTTAGTTATACCTTTTGCTTTTTTAATATTTGATTTCTCACCTTGAATACTATATAATTTAGCTCTAAGACCAACAAACTCATAAATTATGTTGCCAGCCATTTCATCTTTAAATAATCCTGGTACTTTTTCATTTATCTTTGGTATTTTATACTCATTTTGAAAATCAAAATTACTTGTATCAAATTGAGAGATATCGTCACGCATATCTTTATAAAAATCATCTGTGAATATTAAATATAATAAACTATCAGTATCTGTGTAACAAAGCTGAGCTTGATCTTTATATTTTTCTTTAATGAAATCATAATGAAATTTATACATATGTTGCTTAGCAAACTCTAGAACTGAAAATCCAATGTAGATTGGTTTGTCCATTACACATTTCTCATGATTGAGCTGGATAGCCACAAAATCCTCTGAAAAAATACTTATGCTGTTCAGATTTGGTTTTGTGAGTAACTTTTCAGCTGTAAGATGCTTATTTGTTTTATTCTCAGTATCAACCCATCTAGTTACCAACTTAACTTCAACTTGTTTTCGTTTATTTTCAATTGTTTTTCCAAAAATAGAGTTATTAAGCAATTTAAAGAAATCTTTTTCAAATGCTGTGGTGGATAATTGTCGAAGAGAGGTGTTAAGATCGATGTACGGTTTTAAAAAGTTTTCTTGTTTAAAACACAGTATACGATGTATCTGCATTAAAACAAGTCCATGTTTTAAGCATTGCTTCAGGTATACATAATGAATAACATAATTGAACTTATCATAAAGGTTTGCGATTAATTTTTCACTTTTTCCTCCAGGAGGTTTCATTTTTTCCATAGCAAAAGGAAGGTCTTGATGATTTTTATGCAAATGATCTGGATATAATAAATCAACTTCTAAAATATAACCAAAGTCACTGTCATCAGAAATATTCATCACATTAAAGTTTCTGATTTCTTCAGCTGATAAAAATTTAAAGTCAGAGACAGGATATTTTTTTGTCATTGCATAGCCATACAAATTATTGCAGTCTAAATAAATCAAAAATGATGACGGTTGAGATTTATCATAGTTTGGTAGATATTTATTAGATGCTTTAGCATATCGTAGAGAACATTGCGCAAGGCCTCCACGTATACCCTTTTCAAGCATCTGATACATTTCAATATCATGAATCAGCTCTAATTGAACATTAGTGTAAAAAAGCATTGCATCCCAACTCAAACTAGGTGATGTTATATAGTATGCAGGATCGAGTTTATAGTGTAAAAGACTAACTATTCTAAATTTTTCAAATATATCACATAATAGTAAAACATCCGACTTTACATATAAATCAGTATATTCACCAAGGTTTTTGATATTAAAGCATTTCCATACTGTGCAAGCATGTTCATATTCAGAATCGGATATATGAGATTCATTCAAAGAATTAAAAAAACTAGATTTTGAAGGAAGTTGAGTTTCCTCAAATTTTGACCACTTGTCAATGTAGTCATATGGATAGATACCTTTTCTTTGGAGTAATTTGTACTGTTCCTGATTATTAAACTCATTTGATAAATGTTCAAAGTCATTCGTACTTAAACTATCACTCAACTTATCAAGGCTTGAACTTAAAAATTGGTAAGAATCGATAAACTTGAGCTCAATAGGTCGTTCATTTTTTGATGAGTCAATAATTTTTGTTACAGATAAATACTTTTCTTTTGATTTAGGAATTATTTTGACAGCACCCTTATATTTCATTAATTCTTCAATAAACAAGTGTAAATCGTACCCAACCAGGTTATGAAATACTACTGGTATGAATGGGCATACTCTGTACATCAAATTACAATGTGAATGAGCTGCTCCTCTAAACTCGCCAGTTACATGATCATGATCTCGTACTTTATCATCGAGAAGTACTTCATTACAGATGTGACAAACAGTTGCTTTTTTATATTTATATTCTTGATCACGAGTCAGAGGTAACATTGGTTTTTTATCTGATAATATACCGTTAATAATTTCAGCATCTTTAATTAGTGATTTGATGAATACTTCAACACAATCAATACCTCTGTATGAAATATATTTGTTTAAATTTCGATCATGGGAGCAACAAATATAATAACCGAAACTACATGGTTGATGTTTTTTCAATGTTTCAATGTATTGAGATTTTTGTTCTCTGTAATCTGATAAAAGACATTCAAAGTCTGCATAAATTACAAAGTTGATTTTTTGCTGTCTTTCATAATGCATAAATTTTAAAATAGAACCTTTTTTAGGTAAAATAGTTAAAACTTTATTGCACTTATGCAATCGAAACTTTGATTTACTTGAAAAGAACTGTAAACATGATTCACATAAAAAAAAATTGTCTTTATGTGATGTAATCTGATGTTTCACTAATCGGCTAAGATCTTTGATCAAGCAGTAATGTCCTTTATTTTCACGCTCGATATATAATAA
The DNA here is from genome assembly GCA_963921415.1 of Pyrausta despicata. NCBI lineage: Eukaryota > Metazoa > Arthropoda > Insecta > Lepidoptera > Crambidae > Pyrausta > Pyrausta despicata. The sequence continues at coordinate 11,551,489 of OY992861.1, read as the reverse complement.
ATTAAAATGATCGATTTTTCTGTTTTTCGTCAGGTATAAAGGGCCAGTAATATGACATCTGTTATCTAAACCATAAATATTGATGCTTATATCAGGGTTATTGCTTTCAAATAATCTGATATCTGCAAACGTAGGTGGGAAATTCATTTCATTGACATTAAGAATAGAAGAATAATGTGGATATGAGTTTACTCTGCACACATTATTCTTTGCAGGAAAAAGTCCAGCAATGATACTCCAAAGAAAACAATGATCATCCATGTTCTGTACATTAATACAACTTTTTGTTACTTTGATTGATTTTGGTAGATCAATAAATGTACCGCCTCTCATAGGGCTGTATTTATTTATATTTATTTCTAAATGACTAATGTGTGCAAAACTCCAACCAGATTCACAATGCTCGAATTCAGCTAATTTGGTTTTAAACTTTTCAACAAAATTCGTGAATAGTTCATCTAATTCAGTGGATTGATAAACTGTTTCAAACTTTGTATTAAAGGATTTCAGTTGCTGCTCGTTTGATTTTGGTAAAATAAAATAAGCAAATAATTCAAAGTTTAATCTAATACACCTATGCTTTTTCAGATATATTTTTATTAATTTAGTAATATTATTTTGATTGTCTCTCAGAAACGCCTCAGGTGTGAGGTACTCGACTTTCTGAGAGGAATTTATTCTATCGCCTCTCAGAAACGCCTCAGGTGTGAGGTACTCGACTTTCTGAGAGGAATTTATTCTATCGCCTCTCAGAAACGCCTCAGGTGTGAGGTACTCGACTTTCTGAGAGGGGTTTAAACGATAAGTCACTATCCGATTTTTAAATGCAGTAGCGACTATATCAATGTTATCAAATTCAGTTTTTATTAAACTCTTAGATTTATGTGAATTAGTTTTCAAATGATATCTGTATTCATTTCGTGGCATTTTTATTCGACATTTGTCACATTCAATGTTTGGATCCCCTTTCTTGTTTTGCCGGGAGACCGAGGTAGAACGCAACAAAGCTGGGGAAAGAAATAAAAAACCATATAATATACTATTACTTTATATTATTATTAGAGTAAGTTTTGAAAATAACATAGTTTGGTTACATTTCTTTTTTATAAGAATAAGCTTAAGCTTATTAAGCCTTAAGCTAAGGATTTATCAAAAAAGTTATTACAAGTAATTAAACATGTTAAAAAAAATATATGAGGAATGTAACTTTGACAAGTTAGTATGTGGAATAACCACTAATAATGTCTGGGCGACAATTTTTGAATTCATGTCTTGTAGCTTTAATGAATTGAGTAAGATGCGTCCATGCTTCTGTATCCGAATCAGATTGGTTTTTTATTGTTATTATAGCATGGCGCCATCTATTCATTGGTTGGACATTTCGAATTTCATCACATCGATAAACTTTCAATTCTATATAGTGCGATCCATCTTTGTTTGGGTCGCTTTGTCGCGAAACCCCCTGTGGTATCCTTTTAGTAAAATAAGATGTTATTTTGGCTGGTATTTTACCCGGTTTGCTTACAGCTTGTTCAAACTGTTCGTCGTCACTATCACTCCCGAAAACATCCTTTGCAGAGGCTTTAACGATAGGTTCTTGAACGACTCTGGATGCAGGCTTACTGTTGTTCTTACTCCTCCCTCTTTTCTCAGCTTTCATTTTTTTCACTTCTCCTTTATTGCTGCTGGCTGGGCGTAACTTTTTCAATGCTGGTACCGTATCTTGAAAAGAATAATAAAATGTTGGATTGTATTCAAAAAATAGCACACATTGTTTTATTTGTCGTTTAGATGCTTGGATAAATTTCATAAGATGCATCCATGCATCTGTATCACAATTAGTCATATTTTTTATTATAAGGTCTGTTAGTCTTCTAAGTTTTAATTGCTCTTGACTTCCTTTTTTATCTACGTTGAAAGTTACTTTTAAAGTAATGTAATATTCTCCAATTTTTGATTTATTTATCTGCTGGCTGTACACTTTCAGATATTTTTGTATAAAGTAAGAAAACAAATTATTGTAATATTTTTTACCTTCATAGGTAGATTTATCTTCATCGCTTTCATCTTCACTATCTGTTCCGAAAAGTTCATAGTTTGAATATTTGCGAGTGGTGGCTGGAGCAACAGCTACATGTCTACGCTTTTTCGCCGCTTTCAATCCTGAGGCGAGAGGTGTATGGGTCTTGTTGGCATGATGTGAAGTTGAGGGCTGGGCAACCTCATCTTCAGAATGATCTGTACCATGAGCAGACCTGAAATAATGAATAGTTATATTTTAATAAAATATGACTATTAAACATACGTAAGATGTAATATTTAGTAAGTATTGAATGACTAAATTGATGCACTACGTCTTCATTAATTATAATATTAATTAGCAACATAAAACAGAATGATTGAACGACCGCTTGGTGCAGTGGTCCGCATGTCGGACTTCTAAACCAAGGGTCGCGGGTTCGATACCCGCACAGTACAAGCATATGTTTGCATGAACATGTGTGTTTGTACTGGTCTGGGTGTTTTCTATTTATAATATGTATTTATTTACAAAAAAAAAGTATTTAAGTATGTATATCCGTTATCTAGTACCCATAACACAAGCCTCGTAGCTTACTTTGGGACTAGAGAATCGGTGTGATTGTTGTGAAATATTTATTTATTATTTATTCATTATTATTTATTTATAGTTGAATACTTGAATAGTTGATTAATGAATGATTCTTACATTAAATGACAAAAACAACAATAGAATTGAATAGATGCTTAAAATGTAGGTACTTACATTTTGTTGATATTAATGTTTGATGATGACGATTTCCTGAGGACGTAAATGCACTTCCCGAACTGGACTGTGACATTTCCAACCAAATCTCAGCTTAAATACATGCAGGATCACATGGGATACTTCCCATATTTGTAAACAACCAACGTGACTAAACATCATTCTTAACTGCAAAAATGCAGTGTCAACAATCCCTTTTTTGGTAATTAGCCCCCCCAATGTGATGATAATGCTTATGTTATTATAAGAGTGAAACAACGCTATACAAAGTATATAAGATTCCATCCCATTCGCACATACTATCTGTCCTGGTATAAGCGTATTAACATCTAAAAGTTTGTAAAGGGTCGGTTTCACTATACCAAACTGGCTGATTCTTGTAAAATGAAAGCTATCTGATTTCGACAGCTATACATATAGCTGTTTAGAACTAGTAGTATTGCTGTATTTTATTTCAAACGGGGCGACTCCCGAATCCATTGAGGTTGAGGTACCAGTTTTTTTTACTAGATCAATTCTAAGCGGAATAATGTATAGGTAGAGTGAGCATGGAACTTAAGGTAACGTTGTCCGTATTCTGTTCGACATCCGTATTCTGTATTTATTTCACATAACTTCTAAATTACTAATTTACTTACGTGTAAAATCGTTTGCACACATTATGCTTTAAGAAATGATTTCATAGAAGGTAATTTTATTTGTATGCATAAACAAAAAAAATGTGTATAAAAAGATGGTTGATCAAATAAAAACTAATATAAAATTGACCGTCAACTTGTACACACCTCCAAAAAAACTCCTACAATGACGGTAAGTGAATTCCTACTTAACTATTTCAGTAATGTGTTTGTAATATTACAATGCTTCTGCACGTGAAATAAATTTGAGAAGCTAGGATCTATTGACTTGTTTTAAAATATAAATACTTTCTTTACAGACATCACCTGTTTTTGACTACTCACCAATCCCTGCAGATCAACTGCTTCGACAGAATGTTATGAATTACTTTGAACGCGAACGACCACTTCAAATAGATGATCGGCAAAATGAGACCAACTCTACTCGAAATAATGATAGTACAAGAAAAAGAAAAGCAAACGATATTATTTATTCATATGTAAAGAAACCGAGCAAAGGACTGAAATCTAAGATGATAAGACTTCAAATATTCGATGCGGATGAATTGAAAAATCCTGAAAATTTAAAGTGTAGATGCGAAGCTAGTATTTGTGCACAACATGTAGTTGACTATACATATTCCGATGAAGTCTATGAATGTGCTAAAGACTTACTCAATAAAATTAAATCGAAAATTGTTTCATAATATTAACGTTATAATTGTAAAAAGTTCAAATTTTTAAAATATAAAATTAAAATAATATTTTGTATTATTTTCTTTCTATCCTAATACCTGCCCTTTAACCATCATTATAAGTAAATGTTTAAAATTACATAAATAGACGTTTAGCGTAAATACTTAATGTTCAAATGTAATGTTCAGTTGAATATGAAAATATGTTTTAATCCATAATGATAAACCAAGTTTTCAGCCATCGCGCACAACTTATTCACACTTAGGTAAATTAGTTATGTTTATATAAGACTAAAAGTTAATTAAGTTTAAAGTAGATTTCAAGATTTTTATTTTAAATTTTGTGTATGAAAGAACGCCAATCATTTGAATGACTGTACCTAATACCAGAATCTGAGCCGATGTTCTTATATTACAATAGCTTCCCATTTAGGGATTCGATGTGTAAAATGAAATCGAAAGGAAACGATTACTCATTAAACTAAAAATAAATTGCTTTGGTATTTGAGCTGTTGTGAGTAGGTAGGTACGCAATTATCGTTTAAAAGTTATCTGAGAAATATTGTAACGTCTTATTAACTGATTTCAGATTGAAAACATGAAAAGAAAAGCATTATTAAATAAATGAATTAAAATATAATACGAAAAAGTATCAACTTTGCTGTAATTCCTAGATTTATAGTAATTTAAACATACATATATAATTTTTGAATAAATGAAAACTTTAACAGACGAATATGAATAGCTGAAAAGTATGAAAAATTGAATAGATGAATATGAATAGATGAAAAGTGAGGTATAAATTGGTGGTACCTGGATCTCTTGTGATCCAGGTACCCCAATTTATACCTACTCGTATTCGCTCATATGAATATCGCCGACGATGTCGATCTCAAATCTAGAACGCCGAAATAGTGCAATACCACGGAAACGCTGACTCCGCGCTCGTGCAGTTTCAACGTGACCTCGCGACCGCGCCACCAAGCCTCCGAGCACCGTCATCTCGTGCACTTCGAATCTCGCATCGATCGGGTCAATTACTCTCTAGAATAATTATAATTGTAACTTTTAATTTTAAATAAATTAGTTTTATAAAGTTGTTTCGGCTTCTTTTCGATCCTCCGGCTGTCGCTTCTATAATTCGTGTATCACGCCATAAGATTTATAGTGTAATCCGCCTCATTAACTACTGTTTAATAATATTTTTATGGAATCTCCATAATATCCCTCTTTTGGACAACACCAACAAAATGCAGGCACATGCACAAACAAAATACGTACCAGATAAATATTTTAAATGCACTTCGGTTTTGTTATTATTAGTTATATCGTTGGTGTTCCAAATGAGTGATTATCCTTAAATAAAATTGTAAAGAAAAACAAGTAAATTCTGGTCTTATTTATTTATTCAAAATATTTTTACAACATTTTCCGTTTTAACTTTTACTTTCCTTACCTAGTTACACCCAAATAATATATGAGTCGTCAGAGTATTCTGCTCCTGTCGCTTGTATAACCTTAAATGCTACATCCACTCCTTGAAGTAAGGAATTTACTTTATAAACAACCTGCCCAACAATTACAAAAATATTTGTAATATCACTAACCGTGCCTGTATAGATTACCAAGGGCTGAAATGTTCGCCCAAGTTTAGCCAATTTTGATCTTCTAGCCGATATAGTTGTTTGTAAATCAGCAATATCAGCTATTTTCAATAAGAATCCATCTGCAATTTCACTGCGTGATGGCTTCCATGACGTGTTCCCTTTTTTTTTTTCGACAGAATTGAAGGTACCAAGTAGGGTAGCAGTAACAAGGCAGCATTAGTTTCTGACTCTGGTTTACTATCTGAAATAGAAAGGAACAGATAACAAAACGTCCTATTTGTAGAAATTCTGGATGGAAATCGGTTTGGTTGTAATAAGTAAATATTCAGGTTAACATCCTATCATTTATATTATTTTTCTTAAAATTAATTTTATTGAGATACTATGTCATATATTGCAAACAACTGCAATGCAGTAAGGCTGCGATTGAACTCTCCAATGCACATCTAACTTGTACCATACCCATAGACCATAAATCCCGACAATCTCAGAGGTGAGAAGGATAAATAAAAATGAAGAGACTTACCACTTATGGAATCAATACAGTTCTGGATCGCTTGTTTGACGTCCTTGTCTTTCAACTGTGTTAACTTGGATTTAGCCATTCTGACAATGCTTCTTTGGAAGATGATAATATTTGAATACAAGAAGTCCTTGTTGTTCTTGTACATGTGATTAAAATCTTGCAACAGCTGTAATCAAAGACGTTAATTTAAAAAAAAAACACGATCTCGTGGATTCACCCACGGAGGACTTCACTTGAATACAGAGTGTTTGCATACACTAGAGCCTCAAATTGAAGTCAAAAAATTCAGCGGCGCGGCCGCGGTGCCTTGTGTGGACAGGCCCTAAGGTTGTCGCGCACATGGCACATAACCATTCGGCACCGGATCGGCGTCGCCTCAACCCGAGCCGTTCAGTATTTTTTGTGAGAAACTCCAAACTGTTACTGTAACGCACACATCGGCATCGGAACAGCATAGCCTCTCCTCGACACAAGCTGAAGCATTAAGTTGAGGCGACGCCGATCCGGTGACGAGTGTGGTTCCGTGTGCGCAACCCTAATGTCAAACACACAGGGTGTTTGGCATTAAGGTGTATTTAGAATATAAATAATGATAAATAATCTATATAAATAATGATAAAGTAAGTTTGTTTTTGTTTTGTGGAGAACCCATTTAAGATACTTACCAGACGATAACCGTCAGGTTGCTTGAGAGCTGGATATAAGTTCAAATAATCTTCTACAGTTCCGGATTTAGATCGTAATGTCGCCAATCTTACATTTGTGGTAGCTTCCCAATTAGCTTCCACTAAGTGCCATGGCTCCACGGAGTTTCTTAACCAATGTAGCTTTTCTTGTACTTCAGATTCATCTGTTTTTTAGACAAAATTAAATTGAATTATGTAGGTATATCTAAAAAGTCAAAAACTCTAAAGGCTTGTATAATTAAAAAGATGCCAATGAGAAAAATGCAATATTCGGAAAAAAATACGATGGATGTTGGTTGTACAGTAACATTAAATTGCTAAGAATAACACTGTTTATCATGTAGAATTGTACAATTGTTTTTATCTTTATTAAAATAAAATGAATAATATGGTCACAAGACTGAAATATTAATAACAATTGTATACCATGAGTTTCTTCACTATGAATTATGTTAACGGTGTCTCCTCGGTTGTAGAACTAGTTTCTGACACAGAACTCCTACTAGAACTCGTCCCCGAAGATCCTGCTATGACGCCCCTCTTGCGCAGATCTTTCCTTCTATTAATAATTGCGTCATACAATTTTCCAGAAGCATTCCTTTTAATGTGTTGAGATGTAGCGCTCACATATGGAATATAATATATTGTTGGAGATTCCTTTGGAAAAATTTGTGCTATTTCATGTGCACATTTCAACAGTCTGCTTCCCGGCACTGCACCAGTAGGATTGTCAGTCAATTCTTTCGTGGCGATTAGTCTGGCTAGACGACTTCTCAGTGTCTGGTCAAGTAAGCCTTGATTTTTATAGCCACAATTTAAAATTGCTTTCCCATCAATGGAACTTTTAAGTAATGTTAGTACCTGTAACATCAATAACGTATATATACTAGCTTCAGCCCGCGACTTCGTACGTACAGAAATATGTTTTGCATCAGGTACCACTATTTTGAAATGTATAGTAACTTACAGAATTGGTGCCTGAAAAATCTGTTTGGTCCAAATTTGACGACGTCTCTGCTAAACTTTCATCAAAATTCGTGGTATTTTGTTTTGCGGCATCACCTGCATAAGGTTCGTCAACAGGTTTAGAGCCTTCCTGCAAATAATTTCAAATTCATTCAATTTTTAATTTTAGTGTTTAGTTTTCAAGTTTTTTTTTGTCTTTATGCAGATGTATTAAACTTTTCCTTTTTCATTTGCTTCTACATTTTTAGCCAAGGGCCTGCATTTACACTTGAATTTAGCCGGCTAATGATAGAAGAAACTAAAATTAACATCTCCTTGAAGATAAACCTAAGTTTAGCCAGCTAATCTTAAAATTATGTTCACACCTACCTTTAGCCGTAACACACAAAATATAAAAACAGTTGCATTTCTAAAATCTATAATTCTAAGACAACCTGCATCCACTTTTTGATCTAAAACATTTTAAGAAACTCATCTGAATGTACTAATTCAATGCACATGTTACGGCTAAAAGTAAACATTATTATACCGTTTCCTTTTTCATTTGCTTCTACATTTTTAGCCAAGGGCCTGCATTTACACTTGAATTTAGCCGGCTAATGATAGAAGAAACTAAAATTAACATCTCCTTTAAGATAAACCGAAGTTTAGCCAGCTAATCTTAAAATTATGTTCACACCCACCTTTAGCCGTAACACACAAAATATAAAAACAGTTGCATTTCTAAAATTTTAAGGTGACAGTTGTTTTAACTTACCAGTAAAAACGTTTATGTATTCTGCTAGGCCCCACTGCTTCAGTAAATCACTCATGTATAGGTAGTCACCACTATCGCTCATTGTGAAACCTGAAAAGTGCATGACGGATTAGTAGGGACTTATTGTAGTTTCACACAAATTGAGACGATCCACAGTGAACGATTTGCCCGATCATGGTTGACAAAAAGGGTTATCGAATTTCCTCCATTGCACTAGACGTAACGATAGCCATTACCCTATGTAACATGATTCAAGTTAAAGTTTTGTTTAAATACCGTCACATTTTCACATTTTTAATTATGATTTTTATGTGTCAGAAGGTAGGGAGAAAATTGCAAAACTTGTTTATTTCTGCTCTTCTGTAGTGGACACCGGGAGTCCACGCGGAGCTTGAGGGGTATGACAATCCCTATAGACGCAACGTTTAAACTTAATTTCAGGGTTTAAATAATATTGTCCACCATGCTTGTATGGAGACCGTTCACTGTGCGATCGACAGAAAAATGCTTAAGCTGTTTATCTGGCGAGCCTATTGTCATGCCATTGTCGAAGGGAAAAAAATTTAAGATAAGAACTATGGAATTGGGGTAGTAACAGGGGTTATAGGATACTACTGACTCGGAAGGAACTTTTGGACAAAGTCTATTTCTAATAAATAAACTATGCTATACAAAGGGTAGCAAAACACGTTTATGCGCAAAATTAGACAATGACAATCCTTCTAATACTAATCTTTAATGTCTGCTCTGCTGATGATGCTGATGATTACAATTAGAAGTTGATTTTTCTGGGTCCACTCCAAGTCCACTCACACGCACCAAACAGAAAGAATCCGTGGCGGTCGCAAATTAAATATGGCTGACTAGCAGTGTTGCCAACTTAATTTTAACGAATCTACAAATTGTGGTAACGTAACCAGAGCTTCATAACGTTATGGAAAATAGCGCCATGAAGTGTTATCATAACGTTATGTTTACTACTTATGATCATTTTGTTTCATTAAATCGTTATCATTTTCATCAAAACCCAATTTTAGTCAAACCTAAGGAAAGTTCCAATTTTTGTACTACGCTATTTGGTAATAGGTAGTTATTGTAGCATTTTCCCTCGCTGATATTATTATACTCTTCTTTCAGATACTATCACATGTAGAGTTGGGATTGCTCCCGGGAATGTTCCCAACATCGGGAATATTCCCGGGAACATTCCCATTGAATCTTCCCGAATTTATTATTCCGGAATTTATTACTTACAAATACGAGTACTTTACAAATGAATTTCTTTATGTTCTTGACTCCCGTGACTATTTATGATATTAACTTATAACAGTAGTGTTATATTTTAGTTAGGAGAGATCGAGAAGGAACCGTAGTCAAAAAAGTGAATATTATTGTAGTTGTTTATCTGAGCGACGCACAGTCGGTACTTTTGCAGCATCAGCCTTTCGGGGCACTGGCAGGCAATCTTTTTGAAGTGATTATAGACGATAATGTGTAAAATAGAACAATAATATATATATTTTTATCATTTTCTTATTATTTTACATTATTAGTAGAGTGTGACCCTCACCCTGCACTCCGCACCCCCCAGTAACACTCAAGTATGTACTTACACTATTATAACGTCATAGAATACAAAAGAATTCATTTTTAGTGCTTAAAATCGTCTATGAAAATAAGTTTTTTATATCGCCATCACTTTTTTTATACAGTGATTTAAAATGTGCTCCTTTAGAAACTATTTTAGAAAATTAAAATACATTTCTAATGACATTTCGATATTGGTTCTTGGACCAGCCTCCAAGCCTACATTTTTGCCAGTCCTCCTTTGAATTTATTTTGATGGTACCTTCTACAGAATCTAAAACATACAACCCACGGGATACTTGCATTGTGTAACAATAAAACAAAGTAGGATCAGTAATGTTTTTAAATTCCGCGATTACTGAAGTAATAGGGCATTAATTTCAGAATATCGTAACATTAAAATGTAATGTAATGGGTACGCAAGTTTCAATATTACAATTCCGATACTGAGTGATCCAATATCGTTATATCGGAATCAGGCAGAAGTTTTTGATTATCTTTTTAAATAAAGCTCTTTATCGCGCCACATCTGCCACAGACACAGTTTATCTCATCATTCAGCTATACTACTGCTGTACATTGACCTCTACCAATGTTTTCCAGGTTGACCTATTGGAAGTGGTTTACCTCGCGTGGCTTCGCGCAACCTTTACTAGGTCGTCTGTCTACCTTATAAGTGAACGCCCTACGCTGTGCTTGCCGGTACGCGGCCTTCATTTAAGAACTTTTCTGCCCCATTGTCCGTCAGTTCTACGTGCTATGTACCAATGTTCCCTGACTATTGTCACTTTAGCTTGTTTATCCGTCGGGCTATGTCTGCAACATTGGTTAGTTTACGAATCTCCTCATTTCTAATTCGACCTCATAAAGAATCACCGAGCATAATATTCTCCACAGCACGTTGCAATGCAACCTTGAGCTTTAAAATGAGGCCCATGGTGAGAGGCCAAGTTTCATCAATCGTAACACAAACTAGTAGACTTTCGTCTATAGGCAGATACTGAGGTATTTTGGATGAGACGTCGTTACGAAGTTTCCCGAACGCTGCCCAGCCAAACTGAAATGGACGATTGACCTGACCTCTTTTTTTTATATTGGACCTACCCAAATAGATCACTTGTCCCCGATAGACATATTTGTCGACAATCTCGACAATAGCACTCCCAGCTGAGACTAGGGTGGTTGCATCATGGGCATTCGTTGTAAACTGGTTTTGTCCATGTACATCCGAAGGCCCACCTGTTGAGAAACTTGATTATGGTCTTCGATCACTGTGGCAAGGTCTACGAGTGATTTTGAGATGACTACAATATCGTCGATTAACTGAAGATACTCGCTGTTGATGATGATGATGCCCAATCTTTTCCATTCGAAGAGCTTGAAAGCGTCTTTCAATGCTACGTCGACCAGTTTTCATTACGCTTCGCTGCAAATCGCACGGACATAGTGGTGTTATTAAACAAACACTTCAGCATCTCGATGTACCGATAGTCAACACCATTGCATAGACTGTTATTGGATTAAAGCACGTATGTGCAATTATTAGCACTTTATAACGAATAAGTGCAATTCCGATATTAATGTCGGAATTCCAATATTGAGATCTTATATCGGAATTCAATATCAGCATTGAAAACCTTCCGATATTACATGCCCTATTAGGGAATCATAATAATAACTAGAAATCACACAAGAGCTATTGAATGATTATTTTCGCACGTGGTATTTAATGGAGGGATGTAAATAAAAGTTTAATTCTGAATGTAGTATGTTATTTTATATGAAACGTGAATAACAGTGGGTTTATTTCATTGACATCCATAACACCGTTTATATAATCTGCAATTTGACTTCAAAATTGCGTATGTATCCTATACAATTGATTTGTTTCAAAATCTGATCGAATAAAATGAAAAAACCCGAATATTTTCCCATTCGGGAATTTTCCCGGTTTTTTCCGGGTGAAATCCCATCTCTAGCCAGGACAGCCAAGTGACCACCTGACATTTCGGAAGAACATACCTTGCATAATAGTATTTTCTAAAACCATGCAAAGCATGCTTCAACAAAAGATAGCATAATTAAAAGTGAGAGGGGTGGTTCTACGACCGATTTGGCGCAGTGGTTAAGTAATTGGCCACTACGCAAGAGGTCGCGGGTTCGATCCCCGCACAATACAAACATTTGTGTGCATGAACATGTCTGTTTGTATTGGTCTGGGTGTTTTCTATGTATAATATGTATGTATTTACAAGGGTACGACCGCAAAAAATTGTACCTAATTTTTTTTTCACTTGTCTCAATTTTATTTTATTGAATTTACACTATTTATTTCATCCCATTAATGTAATTATTTCGTAAAATTGGAGTTTCTTTTGTTATTTTTCGATTATAAGCACTAATTTTAATGTATCTATAACAGAATTGCGTTATTTTTATATTTCGTAAAATCTATATTCTCACTTTCTAACAAAAATTGTTTGTCCACCTTCTACCCTGACATCATAAAATGCAATTTTCTACGAAATTTATTCATATCCCGTTATTTTGAAGATACATTGAGGTTCTGTTACATTTTCTAACATGTTTCTATAAATATTACAGCTAATATTGTTAATTTTATATTTTATTTGTTTATTTTAAAATATGTCCACATATTCGGAAAGTGCGTTACGTCATGAAAGTAACACTATTTTCTACCATTATGATTCAATATATTTTACTTCCGTTCCAATATTTTTACGAGTGGCAACACCACTATGCATGTCTGGAAAAGAAAAAAAACTGCCATTTTGTTTTGGAGTGAAATGTTGATTTCTAGTGTTGTCGGCGATTTTGTTACTAATATTCGTTTTTTTAGGAGATTCATTGCAATGTAATTACACGTATTACATGTTTTATCTACCCATGTTTATGTTGGTATATTATTAAACTGTAGAATCCAACTACCTGTGGGGCGACCGCCTAACGTGATAGCTATTGGAATCGCAATCGTTTATGACGTCACACGAGTATTTCGTACCGCCGAATTCTCGGTAACCATACATTTCCCAGGTATGGTGTAGAAGAAAAAAATGATCGTAATAATGGGTAGATTATGTGGTATTCGGCTTCGTTAAGCTTTTTTTTACACCCAATATAATAGAAACGTAACTTTATTGTCATACTATATCAATAATAGAATTTTGTGGCAAAGATAGGAATGTAGTATATTTTAACCCAATTTTTTGGACGTACTTAGATCAGCATGATTTTTTTTAAAGTGTTTACAATTACCCTGGTTGACCCTTTATGCAAGGTGTTTCACAAAAGCTGGTAAGTAATACTTTTAGGTGGTGATTCTTTTGCTCAAACACAACAACTTCTTCTATGGGACCAAATCGAAATCTCAAAAAGAAAATTACTTTTCCATACAAACTGATCAGCAGTTTAGTATAGGGAAGCTATTTTTTGTGATTTCGATGTTGGTCCCTTTGAAGAAGTTGTTGTGTTTAAGTAAGTAATATAATCACCTCCTAAACGGATTACTTACCAGCTTTTGTGTTACACTTTGTATAGTCATAGTATAAAGCACAAAAGTTGTTTACATTCACCCCCAAAAAATATGGGTGGTTAAATGTTAACAAACAATCTTGTTAAAACAACGTTACAGCGGTTAAAATAACATGGCGTCATTTTAAATTGACATTGCCGATTCAGTAAAATCAACGGTATATGGTCAATAATTTGTACTTGTTGAAGTAACAACGTAAAACACAAACTTGTAGCAGTAACAAGTTGGCGTCTTGTTATTTCAACAAGAAGTGTTTGGTTGTTATAACAGTATGAATTGTTGAAACTACACTATGTACCTTGTTAAATGGTGTAATATTTATGATTGAAACATATTTGATCTTGAGCACAAGCGTTTATTATTAGAAAACTCAAGTACAAAATATTAAAATGCACGACAGACGATGACGCAAGAGAGAGCGGAAGCGCGGGGCTTTTGACAGGCAGACGTCAAACGTTCGGGCGGGCGCGTTCCAATACACGGTGTCCCTGTCATCCCTCCTTTTCAGCTGGTGCTACGGGCGATATCTAGCCGGTGGAATTATCACTCGGCCGCTGCGAGTTGTTCGCTGCGTGGCTTCGGTAGGAGCAGTGATTGGCGCTGGCGGCGTGACACTGGTAGGAGCAGTGATTGGCGCTGGCGGCGTGACACTGCTCTGATCATGATCTCTGCTCTGATCATCAGGCAATGGCGTAGCAGACGCCTGGGTTGGACTGACCTCTCTGGTTGGTGAACCTGTGAACAATGGGTGGTTAGAATTGTCGGACGGCATGGCAGTATGTTTTAAGTGCCACGCGTTTCTTCTGTAGGTCGCATCATCAGTTTGGACTATGTATGAGCGATGGCCCTCAGGTCTTATTATTGTAGCAGGGACCCAATTTTGTCTATCCTTTCTTAGGAGTACTTTCTCATTCTGTACAAACTCTTTTATTTCTTTCTTTCCTTTGTCTGAATTTCTTTTTTCATTTTCTTTCAGGTTTTGTAGCTTTTTTGTTATCTTCTTTACTATTTTAGGTGAAAAAAGTCTCTCATTAGTAGGTAGTAAGGTCTTGGTTCTTCTGTTAAACATTCTTTGTGCTGGTGAGCCAAGATCTAATCTAGGTGTATTCCTGTGATGTAATAAAGCTAGTTGAACATCTGTATTGACTTCCAGGCACTTTTTAAGTAAGTTTTTTGCTTCCTGTACGTAGCGCTCAGCTAATCCATTAGATCGGGGAAAGTGTGGGCTGGATATTCTATGTTCAAAATTCCATTCCTTCTTAAATGTTCTGAATTCTTGACAATCATATTGTTTTCCACCATCTGATAGAAGTGTATCCGGTATTCCAAATATTGAAAACCATGATTTTAAGTTTTGTATTATTTCAGTACTAGTTATATTTTTCAGTTCTTTGAAATCAAAAAATCCAGAGTAGGCATCTGCAATAACAATGTAATTTTTATCTCTTAAATGAAATAAGTCTGTAGCTACTACACTCCATGGGCGTTCTGGTACTGTTTGCATTGTTATTGGTTCCATTGTGTTCTCATTCTGTATTTTAGTACAAGCTTTACAGGTCTGAATATATTTTGTCAAATCCTTTGCCATTTCAGGCCAAAACACATTATCACGGGCTAGTTTCAGTGTTCCTTGTATTCCTTTATGGCTGAGATGGCAGTGTTTCATTACTAGGGGTACCATAGACCTAGGTACAAGAACTCTGTCATTTTTGAAAATTATGTCGTTGTACACACTAAGGTCTTCTCTGTAGTACCAATACTTTTTCAAATTTTCCGGTAACTTTTCTATTGTTTCAGGCCATCCTTCGAGTATTATATTCTTCAAGTCAGTTAGTTCTTCACATTTTTCAGTTTCTTCTTTTAGCTCTTCTCTACGAGATTTTGAAAATGGTACTATGGCACATATTTGTAGGTTTTCTGTATTAAATTCTTCACAACTTAGGTTTTCACAATCTCTACTAAGTGTGTCTGCAACATACATCTCTGTGCCTTTTTTGTAGACAACTTTAGGATTGTATGGTAATATTTGGTATAACATCCTTTGCAATCTAGGCGGTGCTTCAGTAAGTGGCTTTTTGAAAATAGTCTCAAGTGGCTTGTGGTCAGATTCAATTGTCAAATCTTTGCAGCCCCAGATGTATGTATGGAACTTTTTACATGCTACTAGGATAGCATTTGCTTCCTTTTCCAGCTGACTATAGCCTTGTTCTGTTTTAGTAAACGATTTAGCGCAGTAGGCAATCGGTTTTTCTTTCTGCATTAAAACACCACCACAAGCATAGCTGCTGGCATCCACAGATAATAGTATTGGTGCTTTGGGATCATAATATCCAAGAACAGGTGGGTTTTTCAAAAGTTCTTTAAGCTTTATGAATGCCTCTTCCTGTGGTGTATCCCAAACCCATTCTGTGTTTTTATGTAATAATTGTCTTAATGGACAGGTGATATCAGCCATATTTTTTATGAACTTTGACATGTAGGTAATTAGACCAAGGAATCTTTGAAGTTCCTTTACATTTTCTGGCCTTTTAATTTTAGTAATTGTTTCAATTTTCTCTGGGTCTGGTTTGAGCCCTTCACTGGTCACTATGTGTCCCAAAAACTTTACTTCTTGTGTGTTGAAAACACATTTTTCTTTGTTTAGCTTCAAACCGGCCTTTCTGAATTTTTCAAGCACTTGCCCTGTAATCTTCTCTAATTTATCCTTGCTGGAAGCATGAAGGAGGACGTCGTCCATTGATACTTCTGCATTTTTGATGTCTGTTAACAGCGAACTCATTACTTGTTGAAAGACTTCCGGTGCTGATGCTAAACCGAATGGCATTCTCAAGCAAGAATATCTTCCAAAAGGCGTACTGAAGGTAAGATACTCTGAAGTGCGTGGAGTGACCTTCAATTGCCAAAATCCTTTTTTGCAGTCTAGCAAAGTAAACCAGCTGGAACCGTGAATGCGGGCAGTAATTTCTTCAACAGTATTGAGAGGGTAGTATCTTCTTCGTAAATTTTTGTTGATCTCCGATGGATCTATACACAGCCTGATTTTATTATCCTTTTTAACAACAACCATAGGTGATACAGCTGGTGTGGGCATAGTTACAGGTTTGATGATGTTCTGCTCCACCATGCTGTCCAACTCATCTTTAACTTGCTGTCTTATAGTATGTGGAATCTTTCTTGCAGGGCAGACTGGTAATTTAGGGTTATCTATTAAATCAATATCATATTTGAATTGCTTCAGGCACCCTATTCCCTCGAACAAGTCATGACTCTTTTCTAAGGTCTCAACTCGCTTTACCAAGCCCAATCTGACACATGCTGATTTGCCTAGCACAGGTACCACTTCCTCGTCAACAATCAGGTATTTTACTAACCTTGTTTGCTTCTTTATGCATGTTCTTATTACAGCTTCGCCAACAACATGTATTTTATGATTTGAATATGATGTTAGATATTTAGCTGCGGATGGCATGATGTTTGCTTTTATTTTGTTAGCAATCCGTGTATTTATTACATTGCACTGGCTTCCAGAGTCAAGCTTGAATTTGATAATATCTCCATTTGGCATAGTTGCTTCCTCAAACCAGTCTTCTAAATCCGCATCTGCATTTATTGCTGACACTAAAAAACCTTCCGTGTCTCCATCTTCATAGTCATGCTGCAGTGCATCTACAGCTTTCACTTTGCAGCATTTGGTAAAATGATTTCTTTTCTTGCACCTCTTACACACCTTTTTGAAAGCTGGACACTTTCGGGGTTGATGTTCTGTATCACATCGGCCACAATGAAATGTCTCTACTTTATTGCCTTCTTTCTTTTTATAATATGTGTTTTTTCTGTTGCAGGTTATCGCGTCTACGGGAGTTGCAGCTTGCTTCATTGAAGTTACTTGTTTTTTTACCTGCTCCGCCGAGTGGCAGATGTCTATGGCTTTAATCAATGTTAAGTTGGGTTCGGCAAGTAATCTCTCTCTTGTAGCATCGCTTCTTATACCAACAACTAATCTGTCGCGCAATAAATTACTTTCCAGTGTACTGTAACCACAGTTTTTTACTTTGCCCTTCAACTCTGTAACAAAGTCATCAAAGGATTGACCTTCTTTTTGTACAATAAGATTGAAAACGTACCTCTCATAGGTTTCATTTATTTGGGGCGTAAAATGATCTGTGAACTTTTGTTTTACAGTTGGGAGATGATTTGCCTCGGCTTCTGTGAGATTGAACGTGTTGTATATGACCGCTGCATCGGGTCCGACGCATGACATAAATACTGCAACTTGTACTTCAGGCCTTTTTTCTGTGAGATTTGTCGCAATTGAATACCACTCGAATTGCTGTAGCCATAACTTCCATGCTCTGGCCACGTCTTCGTTGGTGTTTGTGGCGAAATACTTCGGCGGCCTGATGTTGTTGTCCGCTTTGTTCGTATGTCCATTGTTGTCGTTTTCAGTCATATTTCCGCTCGCAAATCTTGGTTCGTGTTCGGCACCATGTAATATTTATGATTGAAACATATTTGATCTTGAGCACAAGCGTTTATTATTAGAAAACTCAAGTACAAAATATTAAAATGCACGACAGACGATGACGCAAGAGAGAGCGGAAGCGCGGGGCTTTTGACAGGCAGACGTCAAACGTTCGGGCGGGCGCGTTCCAATACACGGTGTCCCTGTCAAATGGTATCTTGTTGAAACAACGTTACCGCGGTTGAAATAACATGGCGTCATTTAAAGTTGACATTGCAGATTTAGTCAAATCAACAGTATACGGGCAACAATTTGTACTTGTTGAAGTAACAACGTAAATTACAAACTTGTAGCAGTAACAAGTTGGCGACTTGTTAAATTAACAAGGCGACTTATTGGTTCAACAAGTTTGTAACGTTGTAACGTAGTTTCAACAAGTTACCATTAAACAAGATACAACATGTAGTTTCAACAAGTTATACTGTTAAAACAAAAAAACAGGCATGCTGATTTAACGTTATACCAAGTTGTATCTGTTACAAGCTCATGTTTTAGTAGAAACTACAAGTCGATCTTGTTAAATCAACATAAAGCAGGTTGTTTGAAACAAATTTTTGGTTGTTTCAACCAAATAACCGTTAACAAGTTTGATCTTGTTGATTGTACAAAATCAACTTGTAATGTTAACATTGCGTTTGTTTCCGTTAACAAAAATACTGTTATTTCAAACAGATAACCACTTAACAAGTCGAACTTGTTAAAATTACTAACCCGATTTCTCTCAGTGTGTATTTAAGTATTTCTAACCGTTATCTTAGCCACCATAGCACAAGCTAACGCTTAGTTTGGGGCTAGGTAATAGGTGTGTTCGTTGAAAAAAATAATCTCATTAGGCTTAGTTTATTTTCCTTGCTTACCATAAAATAGCTTGTCTTTCTGTGTTGGAACTTAGGTGCTCTAAACGGGATACACGGGATTTAGCAAAATTTACAAATTTAACTGTTGTTTTGGTGTTGAGACGCAATTTTTGCGTAAGTGTGTCTGTAATGCTGCTATAAATGCTGAATACCTGCGGTCGCAGTGCAGTGTTTACTAAGGGTCCTACTATGAGAGACTTCATCCGCGTGTTAAATTTACTGATTTGTTTTAGCTTATTAGCCAATCAATAGTCAATAGCCGGTACAGTGGCCTTCTCGCATCTCATCAGCGTAGATACGTCACTTTACTGCGCACAGGCCACCTCAACTATGAGGTGATACGAGTCATACTCCACCACGCGGGCTCAGTGCTGTGTAGGGGAGAGTGTGTAAGGTAAGAATCAAGCAGATCAGATGTCAGTAAACTTCGCAAGGGCGTCGGACTAAGCTTAACGACTAATAGCTATAGATATTTCGAAGTATGGCGATGCTTGTAAATAGACGTCACTTGTATGGTCAGAATGGTCACCCATCTCGCGCCTTAGGTTGCTCAACTTTTGGTATCACTACCAATGCGTTGCCATCACTGCGCCACAAACACCTCACAGTCTTATGACATGGTAAAGCGTAGAATTTACTTTGTACATAGAGGGCGGTGGGAGATGTATTAGTTTGTATGGCACAACAAATTCAGGTTACCCATTCTTGTTTATTTATTTTATTTTATTTCTAAGGCACACAACACAGAATACTTTGCTTACGTACAATCTATATATATATATACAATTCTCGTGTCACAATGTTTGTTCCCGTACTCCTCTGAAACGGCTTGACCGATTCTTATGAAATTTTGTAAGCATATTGAGTAGGTCTGAGAATCGGCCAACATCTATTTTTCATATCCCTGAGTGATATGATAAGGGTTGTCCACAATAATTTATATGGCAAAACAACGTTTACCGGGTGAGCTAGTATTCCATAAAAACGAAATTATGTTTCAATTCATGCATGCACAAAAACATTAAAGAAGCGATCAAAAATTTAATTTAATTCAATTTTGCACTTGTTGTTGTTGTTGTTGGAGTCCTATGGCACCCTCGTGGTGCAAAGGGCCTTCGTGAGTTGTCGGCATCTCCCCCTGTCCTGCGCTTGACTCTTGACATCCTCCCATAGTAGACATGCAGCTGTTATCTCCTGGTTGATGGTTCGTCTCCACGAATGTATGGGTCGTCCGCGTCTTCTCCTGCCATCGGTTTTGCACTAATCTAGAATAATGAAAAAATGTAAATAAATAAATTAAATTGCTAAAACGTTACAAGTGATTAATATATCTCAGTGTTTATGCTGACGTAAAGTGTGTACATGCTTTATATTGGTTTTATTATCTGTGAGATAACTTTTGAATTAGAATAAGAAATTATTTCTTGGCACAAATAATAATTAAGTTACAAAACATTTAATCACAATCAAATATAAAAAAAACACATAATGATTCAAACATGTACGCCAAAATGGTCTTCGCTTAGTAAAGTCGTGGCAACAAGTAGGTTGCATGCTACGACACTTATTTTCAGCTCATTGCTTTTAGGACATCCGAAAAAGTCATGAAGTGTAGAGTGTTTTTATCCTGTGCCCAGACCGTTGACCACCAACCTAATCGATAGAGGAAACCTAAGCAATCTTATTCTAAAGTATTTACGTACGTACAAGACGTGACTCGTATTTAATTGCATTTCGAAAGATGGCCTGTTTCTGGGAACTTCATTATGGGTCATATTTGACCCTTTAGATGTTTTCTACATTTAGGATGATCAAATCATTGTGATTCATTTTAAAAAGTAATTTGAACTTTACTTGAATTTGACTCAAAACTATAACACAGCACTTTATTTTTGATTTCACAACAAAATGGTCAAAATAATTTTGTACAAACATGGGAAAAATGTATAATTTTAGTGGCTTCACTAAAACATTTGTCATGCATACTAATGAAACTGCAAACGTTTGTCATATAACAGTGTGTATAACAAATCAATATAAAATCAACTGCCAAATAAAGAATTAAAAATTAACATACACTGTTACAAAACACCACCGGTGCTATTTCGAGAATGTACTGGAAACAACAGACATTCCATGAGACACCCACACTCGTTCGTGCCAAAGAACATTTTACCAGACGTTCAGTATATAACGAGTACCTCCTATGTTGTGGCACAAAATGCTTCCCCCGTTGTCTGCATCCCTCATTTATACCTTTTTTACTAACTAAACCCGATTTCTTCGAATACAGACGTGTAAGGGCGACCGCATACGTAGCTTGCAGTAAGTAGGCTTATTTTTATTACATGATGCTGGTCGTCGCACAGTGCAACATGCACCTAATTTTACTAAAAATCATCCCATCTTCACACATGTTGACGTGACAACGTCTTATAAATTGGTTTGCCGGGTGACACTTCAAGAAACTGCGTTACGCTGATCCGCTCACGTTCCGCGCTCACAATGAGAGCGAGTGAGAGGCACGCGTCCCTTCGACTCGGGCATAGTTAGCCCGCCTAAGAGCGAGTGAGACAGACATAAAAAGTGAAAGGCACGCGTCCCTTCCACTCGAGCACAGTTAACCCGCCTAAGAGCGAGAGAGACAGAGCGAGAGAGAGAGAGTGAGAGAGATAGGCATACACACCGGTTCATGTTATACGAATGAATATTCACATTAAAATTATTTTACCACTCAAAGTCGTTGTCACGTAAAACTTTCGCCCGTATACCGACTTTACAGGCAACCAATTTTTTTTGCAGGAAAAAGAGTGAGAGAATTCTTTCTCGCTCTAATATTCAGTGTTTTGCTACAAATTACTGGCAAGTAGATAACAGCTCACGTAGTAAGATATCATAATGCTATTTAAATTCTATGAACGCGAAACATAATATAAATTGCACTTAATTTTTGCCATCCGTCCGTTTGGCAGGCGTGCCGAGTTTTTAAAATTACCATGGGTGCTCCAGCTTTTTTCATGACATACCTAGCTAATTATATGGGTTGTTTCTAGGCGCGCGTATTATTCATATCATTTCGGTACCCATATTATTTAGATTTAGTATTATTTGCCTCGTTGGTGAAGTGTCAAATTTTTTGCTTTACCTCCGAGAGGTCCTTGGTTCGAATCCCAGGTCGAGCCAAAATTGTTTCTGAGATTTTCTGTTATGAATTTCTCTAAAACAGCTCGGAGTCGGGAAGTTGGCGGTGTTACACCCCCGTGCCTCGGAAACATGTTAAGCCGTTGGTCCTGCGCTTGATCTCTCTCCGGTCATGTCGGATAGTCGTCTCACCGAACTTTGAGAGTGATGGAACAGTGAGTGCACCTGTGTATTGCGCTCACACTTGTGCACTATAATATCTCCTGCGTAGTTGGCTGATCTCTGTTGAGATTTGCCGCCGTGGTCGAAATCGGTCAGGAGGACTATTATTTAGATATTTACCTGATATCTTGGGCGTTGACTTCGGTCGCGCGCTCATACACGTGTCTGTAAGAAAAAGCCAAACATTTCAAGAGCTTGGCCTACTGCCGAACTAACTTTTACAACCATAAATACCGATATAAAGTGCACTCGTTTCGCGCATTTATACTTATGTCCTTAAGGTATTTCAGAGATCATTATTGCCAAAAATTTTGAGCGCTCCTTTCCCTCGCATACTAAATAGTTATAAATTCTATCTTTTCGAATGATGGTCCTTGTAAATGTTTTGCCCCGGGACTCTTGGATACCCAGCTACGCCACTGGCGATGGATGGATTATTCCGGGAAGGTCTATGCCCAAATTTCAATTAATTAGTGGACACCTGCTAATAGCTGAAATTTTTAAAGATTACTGGCGGACCCCGCAGACGTTGTCCTGCCCGTTTTTTGACGTGACAACGTCTTATAATTCGATGGAGTCGGCTGGCCGCACCAAAAAACATGACGCATGCGGCTTTACCTCGCTCTGAGGCGTTCCATTCAAGGCTTGAAGTGCAAGCGAGAGCGCGGAACGAGCGACAAAGAAGCAACGTGACAAAGAAGTTGCCACGTTCAACTATCGTCAGCAAAATCTTTGATCGTCAGTAAACCGACTTTACAGACAACCGATTTTTTTTATATGTTAAGGGTGGACAACCCTTATCACTAAGGGGTAGAAAAAATAGATTTTGGTCAAATCTCAGACCTACTCAATATGCTCATAAAATTTCATGAGAATCGGTCAAGCCGTTTCGGAGGAGTACGGGAACGAATGTTGTGACACAAGGTTTTTATGTATATAGAGATAAGGGCAAAAGTATATGTCACTTAAGTAGGAATGAACGGTATTTTTTCGCCTAAAAAAATTTGAAGATCATAGGCTGGACAAAGGTAAACTCATAAGAGCAGACCGACGCGAAGTCATGTCATAGTGGTTTCACGCCCCAGAAGGGGTATAGATGTAAAACAACAGACGAGACCGAAACAGAATTTGTAGGGAGCATAGTATAGCGTATTAGAGAAATGAGCCCACGCGCTCTCCCGTGATTTGGTTCACATACCGCAAAGCAGGTAAGAACAGTAGGTTGGTGGAGGGAATGTAACCGTTCAGTCTCCGCCAGGCCTAACCGCCGTCCCGCACAAAGCGGGCACTCGGCAATCACGCCGTTTGTAAATCCGCCACGTACACGCGAGCGAATATTGAGTATTGAGCGACGGTTGAATACTAAATAATGAGCTTGTCTGCCGAAAACTCATACGCTGTACTAACGCAAACGCCGGCGGAAAAATGAGAACGCGTAATTACGGATAACAACGCATTTGGGTGGGCGTGTGACTTTTACGAATGTATCAGTACCTACGCTATTCCGTACAAATAACCAATTTTCCGTAGTTATTTTCATAAGGCCATTTTTTTTTATAAGTTGATGATAAGTATGGAATGGGTAACGGTTGCTTACATCATTGTTTAAAATTTTCTTGAGCGTTAAAGTTTAGTTACTTCAATAAATAAGGCCTATACCACAGCCTTCACAATGGGGCCTTTTTAGCATATGCAAAAATGTATGAGCTATCAATCTTGGTGGCATCGCGCTG
Source organism: Pyrausta despicata (assembly GCA_963921415.1). Lineage (NCBI taxonomy): Eukaryota > Metazoa > Arthropoda > Insecta > Lepidoptera > Crambidae > Pyrausta > Pyrausta despicata. Next base: position 11,527,235 of record OY992861.1, on the reverse strand, counting down.
TCTTTCCTTGTATTGTATTTTATCCTTCACTTGTCAATATTCCTATGTTACAATCCATATCTTAATAAACAATATTAGTTAAGCGGCGTGACAACAGTAATTTGACAGCTTTAGTACCAAATCGATACATGCAACTCATGTGCAATATAAGCTACTACAGATAACCTGTTGTCCAATCTTTGCAACGATTTGCGGTTTTTTTTTAATGTTCATGCACACAAATGTATGTACAGTGCGGGGATCGAACCCGCGACCTCTTGGTTAGTAGTCAACTCCTTGACCATTACACCAAAGTGGTCGTCTTAGGAATCTGGTGACCCTCTTTGTCTCTATTTGTACGCGCTTCTACTGCGCGCATACGCGCTCTATACGCGCGTTTGTATCGTCAAAGCAAACGCAACAATCAGCGTCTACGGCGCCGATAATGCGCGTTCCTAATACGAGATTCGCCTGCGTGTATAATATGCGCCGTGTGCTATATGGCCTTTGAGCGACAGAACGGCATACTAATATTCTAATAAGCTTTCATTCAACCCTGTATTATACTAACGTACAGCATCAGCCAACCCATTCTTAATAGGACTTTCAATATTATAAATGCGAAAGTTACTATGTTTGTGTGTTAGTATGTAAAGCCGCACTGTCATTGCCTAATTACTGAACCTATTTAGGTGTTTGGTATACGTGGATGGACCTTGGTAACGGACAAAGAATAGTTTTTTATTCCTTAGTTTTACTTTAGTAACCGAACTCCTTGTAGGCGAAGTCGCTGTCGGGAAGCTAGTCAGTGATAAAACAAATCAGTACATTTGTAAATGACTCTTCTATTACCATTTACCAGTAACCTTATTCGAAACATCGGAAGAAACCGCTAACCGATGCCAACTGGCAAAAGCACTAACGATCAAAGATAAAACCGGTCAAGTGCGTGTCGAGCCACGCGCATTAGAGGGTTCTGCAAGGAAGTTAGAACGAAAAAAGATGGTTTCAACTTTCAGTTCTCGCTTACAAAAATATAATTAATTTATATTTAAATACTTGTTTGACATAACTATCAACAATTTTTTTATCAAATTTGTTTGAAAATTTATTAGTTAGTCACCTATAACATAAGTTATTAGTTTTTATTTACTACTCAGCTGTGATAGTTTTCCTTTAAACTTTGTCATATATACTATGACTGTACTGAGGTAGAGGGGGAGGGGGACACTTACCCCTTCCAAAAAAAATACCACTTAATGTTTTTAAAAGACTTATTAAACGACACCAACAGACCTATCCTATCCAACAGAACCACACGATGGTTTAGTGGATAAAAATGTAGATGTATGACAGATAACTTTTTATAATTCAACAACGTCTTATAATTCGATGGAGTCGGCTGGCCGCACCAAAAAATATGACGCATGCGGCGTTACCTCGCTCTGAGGCGTTCCATTCAAGTATTGAAATTCTAGTATTGAAAGCGCGGAACGAGCGACAAAGTGGCAACGTGACAAAGATGTTGTTACGTTCAACTATCGTCAGTAAACCGACTTTACAGACAGCCGATTTTTTCAATACAAGTACAGTATATTAGCACTATGCTATACTTGTAAATCAGGAGTGGGAAAGACGCTTCTTCATACGGTGGAGTTAAAAGTTAAAAGTTTGTGTTAAGTCATATACATTTCCTCTATTGTGGAACAAAAAGTCTGTTGAAACCGCAGTTCAAATATAACAAGTATCACTAGGCGAACTCATTGTAGTTGTACGTCCGCCCAAATCTTGTTAGTTGCCATTTAATTAAACCCCTGCCTGCATGGTGACCGCAAGTGGGTGCGGTCTGTGCGGTCACATACATCACTGTTCGCGACGATTAATCAATTACTGGGGTCCTACTGTGAATGCTGACGTCCGCAGTTTGGAAAATAATAAAGAAACAAAGAATTAATAATAAATATGTATTATATATTATACTATTATAAATTGAAATGATAAATAAAGCTGAAAAAGATGATTATTTTGCTTTAAATTTCCACGAAACGACGCCAGCGCAGGAACCAAAATACTCGTACATCCAACTGTAATCACCTAAATCTAGAACTGGAAGTCGCAGGACTTACAATATCTACAACTCACAACGTGACACAGAAGATGCACTGGAATCACAACACTGACACCAACAAACACTCTACTCTTGAGTGTTTGTTGGTGTCAGTGTTGTGATTTAGTCATGGATTTCCGCAAAGTAACGCCTGATTCCATCAAATTGAAATGATACACTTTTTACGGATTATTTCGCGATTTATTTACATTTTGTTTTAACCTGACGTTTCAGACCCTTTTCAGCGTCCGTGGTCACAGGTAGACTAAGGTCATTAAATAGTTTGAATTTTTTTTAACTATCATCACTCAAAAATATTAAGTTACGTTCCTATCCACACAAAATGAGCTAACAGTATCTTGAGGCCTTGCAGTGTGGGGTAGAGCTTGAGTCTTGGCTAAAACAAAATCCCAAGCTGGTGGAGTTTTCCAACCATCTTCTCTATTAAAATTAGGGTGTTATTATAAATGTTTTATGTATTTTTATTTCATTTTATGTAAGTAATTAGTTTGTATGTGTATAAATTTATTTAGTACGTAAATAACTTCAGTTAAATTGTTTGTTTTTCCCTTTTTACTTTATGTGCACCGCCTGAATTTACTCTGCTTGGCCCTATGGTTGACTGGTAGAGAATGCCTTCGGCATTAAGTCCACCATTGTACACACGTTTGTGCAGTTTAGAACTTAAATAAATGTTGCTGGCCGGTAGGAGAGTGGCGCCGTAATAATCTTTTTCTACTCGTATGTTACGTAGACTAACCATAGTCACAAATATACACACAAAGAATTTGCAAAAGAACAAATGCTCGTAATAAAACACGCACACAGACGCAAGTCTCAACCAGAATCATATGCACAAGAAAATTGAACACCTATGTGTTCAATTCAACAAAAAGGCTTCATTACGAGACTGACTGTAGATAAATATTAGGCTTTGAACGAGATAATGCAGCACTAGTACCTATATTTTACTCGTGAAAGGGTGACAGTGCAAACAAATTTGCATAGCATGAGACATAAATACGGTCCAAGCATTCTAGGGTAGGGGTTTAGGGACATCGCGAAAATTGACTCGATCACCCTTGTCCGGGACAGTCTAATACGATGTTGTTTTATTAAAATGGGACGCTGGAGACACTAGCGGTCTCGGTTTGATTTATTGTTCTGTCGAGTTGGGACGGTTTTGTATTGAAAATCTTTAAAATAATGTCGCACAGCTAGTTCTTTTAATTCACAAATGTCAAAATATGTAATTAAAAAACGATCTTTAAGCACTCAATAGATTCGTACAAAAGGAAATTTGTGGCATTGTTAACTCAATTAATGTTTTTTTGACATTTGTGACTAAAGAACTAGATGTGCTATGTATAGAATTAAAAGGATTTTTTTTTAATAAAATTCCTTTGCATCTAAAGTTGGTATCATTATTTCATGTTGTTGTAAAATGTTACTTGAATTTAAATTTAATAGAAAACGTTATACGAGTATTAACTTCAGCCTGAAACAAAAAAAACAGCGTAAGAAATATAACAATCATGAGTGAAAACATACATCAAAGAGTTATCAAATTAATTTCGAACTTTGTCAAAGATGGACTCATTAAGAATCGAAACTTCAACTCAATTGAAAAGTCTGCCGACTTTTGGCGAATTGTTAGGAAGTTCGGCGACTGTTATTGGTGACGAAAACAATTAATTTCGTGTTCAACTTGATACTGGGGTGATGTTGTGATGTGTCATCGCTTTGTTGTGCCTGTTGTGTAGGAAACTCGATTGATATTAGCCTCAAATTTTCCGTTCTTACATTTTTTTGTTGCTCTCGCAAGACGATGAAAAAGGTGAAAAAAGAATTAGTAGAAGTAATATGATTTTAACCTTTGCTTTGCATTGTAACACTAATTACTAGTTAACGTGTGTAAATGCAATATTTAAATGCGTATTATGTACTCACTGCTCGACGTTTCGAGTGAATACCATTACTCGTTTAGAACCTTTAACAAGTTGTTAGTGTCACTCGCTAGGTAGCTAAAAAGCATTCGACATAATACTGCATTATTTAGTTTTACTTGTATTACAATAAAAAAAACTTTGCTTAAACGATAAAAAATACGCGAAACAGTCTAATGCAATAAATTAAATAAACTGAATAGTCCAAAAAAGGGACGATCATCAGTCAATAATATAGGTCTATGCGTTACTCTTAGAACTTCATTCAATTGGGATGATGACACCTATCTTAAATATTGTCAAGAACATGGTGTTTAAAAAACATAGCCCCTATGAAGTTAATACAACCAATATATTTCAAAAAAGCTGTAGAAACCAATTTTTAAACACACAAAACGCAATAAATATTCGGTCAATTGACTCCGATTTCTGATACATGACCGTGACGTCACAATCATTTATTACCATACGAAATCTATGGAGACAGACCGTTTTGACAGATACTAAAAAGTATGTCAACGATTGGTGGTGTCGTCTAGCCAATTATCCATCAATGTTCATTGTGTAACAACGTATATAGAAATAATGAAGCCACGCTTAAGAACTATTAATAAAAGTATCCAATCAACGGGTGCTACACTGAAAATGAACACGCTTGTCACATTTGATTTACTCTCGCATTCAGGCTTTTGCACTAAAAATAGGACACAAATGCACACTGACGACTAGTTGATTTCGTCGAATGGACGGTTTTATTTTCGGTAAGATCGCAGTGGTTCGGAGAACAGTAGCACCACGCAAAATGATTCGTTTTTGCACCACAACTCGACAAGCGATCCAGACCGCGGTGCGAATCACCCAGGTAGGTCACTGTTTCATAATGGTATCATTTATAAGCATACCTTACCTAATATTGAGCATAGTAGGTAATGAACACGTTTTCCTATCTTCATTGTTCCAACTCTAAGGCCTAATAAAGCAGTAAAGTTGCCTCTTACAAAGCTTTGATCTGTAATCTTTTAGGGCTTGTAAGGTTTAGAATTTCTCATTACTAACCAGCTGTTAGCTACATTTAGTTGACTTTGGGCTGATTTTTTTATTGGTCAGATTATGAGTTATCGGACTGTGAAATGTGAAGCTAAATGTCAGTCGGACAGTTTTTACTTGCGACGTAGGGGTCATATCACAAAATTTTCACAGCCATTTTACAAAATGTATTCTTTGAAAATTAAGTTTTCGGCAAAAATCTGCTTTGCTGTCAAGATTTTGTAATATACCCGTTACACAATGTTGACTTTATAAGTCAGCCATCTTAGAATGTTTTCTGACTGTTAGCGCTAACTGACTATTTAAAAATCAGGGCTTACTCAACTCGTAAGAGCGTCAATTCCTACTGCACATACTTTGTATTACAAAACTGCAAGCCCATCAGAATGCGCGGGAGGCGTCTGCCGCGATTGCGAACGAAGTTCCGCCGCCATGATGGAAATCAAAACAGCATGGCCGATGGATGCACTCGTATGCATTGCGCGTCATAAAAAGATTTTTTTTATAAAAAATAAAATAAATATACATGATTTTTCACTTTCGCGTTGCATTTGAACACTAACTACTGGTTAAAATAAATAAACAACAACATTACCAGCCACTGCCCAGCCGTTGAAGCTAACCAGATGTTTTCCTGGCCCATTCGGGGATTTTAAGCGTTGTCAAATCTACCACATTACTGCCATGGATATAGAGCTCAAAGTAAGAAATTCAGGACTTCTATGCTCAGTGAAAACTTCTTTGATAAGCTGAAAGTGTTCCTCAAAACTATACTTAACTTTATTATATACAGGGTGAAGTTTTAGCGGTTGTTTTCCCGCTGTGAATTGATTCTATATCAGTATTTAGGGTGAGTGTGCTGTGTTGCGGAGCGTGAGGTATTTGGTGTTATATAATAGGAGGAGACAATAACACACGATCAAGTTTCAATACACACTGATTTATTAATTATAAAACTGTGTACAAGGTTGAGTTGGCGTGACGCATGTTTAGTTCATTGGCCTAATTAAGGTGCAATCACTTTATGTAATGTGCCTACATAGTTCCCCCCTTTTTGGAAAAAAATTTTTATTAATTAATGACTGTAACCATGGAATTAACAATTTAGTGTAAATAAAAGAGTAAATATGAAAAGACTAAATTAACTATAATATTACATATAAAGGCAATAACAAAAACTATTCACGTAACATGGAGAACATGATTTTAACACTTGTTTTTCGAATCTTCTTAGATTGCGACAGGAGTTTGATGACAGCATCTTGCCGCTACGGTTGGCACCGGAACGACGGCGTTGTTCGATCTTTGTTCTTCTATTCTCCCGTCGATCTTGTTGAAGACTTTCTTGTAAAATTGCTTCCTGCAGTGTCTGAATAGGAAGTACGCTAGTATCAACGTGACAATAGTGCATACTATGCCCGTCGCTAAGTCGGTCGCGGCGATGGTGGCGTTTGACCCTCCGGTACCGGCAGCGTTTTGAGATATAACGATGTCTTCTTTCACGTCTTTAGTTCCCCAGTTTCCCTTGATAGCTATGTTGACGAGTTGCTGTATTCGGAGAGCTTGGCTTCGAAGGTCGAATAGACTCGAGGTTCGGTGTTAACCGGTGACTGGTGTGATTCGTTATGAGCTGAGCTGTGTTCCATTGATAGGTATGCGAATGCTTTTCGTCTACGGTGCAAAACGAACCACAGGTCGAACTATTCTGCCTGACCGAGTTCTTGTTGCTGACGCAGTTATTTCCGTCGATTTAATTTGACCTGGTTTTGATGTCACTTCAGAAGGCTTTATGTCGTTTTTAACGCACGTTGAAGGGTCATTCACTTCGTCTTTGCGTAAAATAAATGCAGGTTTTAATCTATCCACTGTGACTATGGCTGTTTTGTTTTTCACTGCTAACTTGTAAAACTTGCTATGCCTTTCTAAAACTCGATAAGGGCCTTCATATGGTGGCGTCAGCGGTTTCCTTACTGCGTCAGTTCTAACGAAAACGAAGTCACATGTTGCCATATCGGGATGAACGTATGTCTTGTGTTCTCCGTGATGATCAGATTTTAATAGCGTCTGGTTTTCCATGGCTCTCATTAATTCGTTTGTATAATTTTCAGGGCATTTATCTTGCTTTTTCTGCTCGAAAAATGCGCCTGGAATGCGGATGTTGGTTCCGTACAGCATTTGTGCAGGGCTAACGTTGTCATTTTCTCGAATCGCAGCTCTCAACCCCAGTAAGACTAGTGGTAATTCTGAGCTCCATTGTGTTGAGTTGCCACGGGCCATGATTGCTGCTTTCATAGTCCTGTGCCATCTTTCTACCATTCCGTTGGCCTGTGGGTGATAGCTTGTTGTTCGTATTTTCTTGATACCCAATAGTTTTGTCAGCGAAATGAATAGATCAGATTCAAATTGTCTACCCTGGTCTGTTGTTATTATGGCTGGGCAGCCAAAACGAGAGATCCATGTGGTCACGAATGCTCTCGCGACGACCTGGGCTGTAATTTCTGACACTGGAACGGCTTCTGGCCATCGTGTTGATCTATCTATCATGGTGATGATGTATTTATTACTATTTGATTCGGAAAGTGGGCCAACGATATCTATGTGCACGTGATCTAAACGTGCTGTAGGCGCAAACGTGCCTATGGGTGTCGTATTGTGTCGCGACACTTTGCTCCTTTGACACGCAACACATGTTTTCGCCCATCGGCCGATATCTGCATTCATGTTTGGCCAGTAATAATGTCTTGTAATTAGTTTTCGGGTTGCCCGTACACCTGGATGCGTAATGTTATGCATGGTGTCGAAAATAACTTTACGTAATTTATTCGGTACGTAGGGGCGTAGGTTTTCTGTAGTCTCGTCGCAGTACAGTTTTTTACTATCTCCGAGGCTTATAATCTTGAATTTGTTGTTGTTTTTTTCTATCAGATGACACAATTCTTTCTCGGGTTGCATATCTGCTAACTCATTCCAGTCAATGGGTGAGGGACAATCTATTTACGATATTCTTGATAACGCGTCAGCTACCGGGTTCATGTTACCGGCGAGGTGTCTTATATCCGTAGTAAATTGTGCGATATATTGTAGATGACGAGTCCGCCTTGGGTCGACGACCTTTTTACTCGAGACATTTGTTTTTATAGTAAATGCGTGACATAATGGTTTGTGGTCCGTATATACGACTAGTGTTGCCCAAATGCAAGAACAAGACGAGACTTAGCCAGTCTTGGTCTTGGTCTTGCGCCAATACACCTGGTCTTGGTCTTGGTCTTGGTCTTGCGCTCCCAGTCTTGGTCTTGGTCTTGGTCTTGCAGCAAGAGTCTTGCAATTCTTGCAATTACCTATTAGTCTATTACTATTTATTGAAGTTTACTTTAAATCTTAGTCGTAAAAACTTAAGAAATATAATGACTAAATGTACAATAATAGTACCTAAGTAATTAGTTTAAAACCATATAAGTAATCAATATTATAATATATACTTACTAGAATGAATTAATATGACATCTACTACCTATCCTTACCATTTTATCCTAATCATAATACTACTTGCGTGATCAGTATAATGTATTCATTTTCATTCTAAGCACTCTGAAACTTATTTATTCTTTGGAACACCTGTAGGTACTCTTAAAATTCGAAATTATTTTGCATGAGTATACCTACGCCCTATGGCGGCAATCAAATAGTGTCAAATGTTATGATTTCGGCGTGGCGGCAACGATTGTTTTAGATTTCAAAAGAAGCCGCCGGCGCGTGTATCATAACCATGTACTTCCGAAAAGCGGCAAATTTCTTTGAGAAGTAAGTACAAAAACTTTGATGCCGCATTATCAAAGTGCCGATGGTTAAAACATAACTATGCATGCACTCAGTTTGATTTTAATAGATATTTTTTTATTCGCTATGTTTATGGTATTAGTCGTAATGCGCATAGGTCCAGTTTTTCATATTCTTTGATACAGTTTTTTGCGTCTCATAGAATTCCTAAGCGTACCTACCTATACACCGAACTGTTACACCTAACTACTCAGTGAAATAGCGCTAAGTCCTAGCTGTAAGACGCAAGAGTCTTGCAGGCTATGTCTTGTTCTTGCTCAAGTCTTGCACGGTCAGTCTTGGTCTTGGTCTTGCTAAAAATACGCGGTCTTGTTCTTGGTCTTGGTCTTGCAAAAACGCAAGAACAAGACCAAGACTGCAAGACCAAGACTGAACTTGGGCAACACTATATACGACCAATTCTCTTCCTTCAATGTATGGTTGGAAATGTGTTATTGACATATACACTGCTAGTAGCTCTCGGTCGTACGTGCTGTATTTAGTTTGCGCTTCAGTTAGGCCTTTGGAGAAGAATGACAGTGGCTTCCACGTGTTATTTTCATGTTGTTGTAGGACCGCTCCCACGCATGTTTGTGACGCGTCGGTCATCAGGGATAGTGGGGCTGCGCTTGATGGAGATGTCAATGTAACGGCGTTTTTCAAACTTTCCTTACACTGATCGAATGCATCGATGGCTTCCGGTGTCCACTGAATTTTAGTGTTATCCTTTTTCTTAGAGCTTGCGAGATATTTATTGAGATGTGCTTGATATTTTGCGGCCTTTGGTATATGACTTCTGTAGAAGTTTATCATGCCTAAGAAGCGTCTGAGCTCCTGTACGGTCTCAGGTTTCGGGTAGTTATTGATGACTTCTGTTTTCTCAGGGGTGGGCTTGAATCCCTCCGGTGTGATTATGTAGCCCAGGAATTCTATTTCTGATCGGCCGAACTCGCATTTGGATTGATTTATTGATATGCCGTTTTCGTTCAATCTTTTGAAAATTTCGCTGAGGTGGCATTTGTGATCGGCCTTGGATTTTGAGGCTATCAGGATATCGTCGATGTATGTGAAAACGAAGTCCAGGTCGGAGAGTACCGAATTTATGAATCTGACGAAAGTTTGACCAGCGTTGCGTAATCCAAATGACATTCTAGGAAATTCGAATAAGCCAAATGGAGTAATTACGGCTGTTTTCTCGACTTCTTGAACAGGGATCTGATTGTAAGCTCTCTGGATATCAATTCTGGAATATATCACTGTTCCAGGTAATATATATGAAAAGTCTGTCACTCGAGGTATAGGGTACCTATCAGGCACGGTTATTGAGTTTAGTCTTCTATAGTCACCACATAATCGTAGGTCACCGTTTTTCTTTTTTACAACGTGAAGGGGACTGGCCCAAGGACTCTTGGATGGTCTGCATAATCTTGCCTCCAACATGTGTTCAATTTCTTTCTTCACGCGTTGATATAAATCCATTGGTAACGGGCGACATTTTGAATACACTGGATGACCTTGAGTAATGATTTGATGTTTGACGTCATGATTCGGTTCAACAAGACCGTTCAGTGGCCTAGTGATTTTAGGGTATTTTTCTAATAGATCAGTATATTCATCAGTCAACTTGATGGTTCTTAATGTTGGAATGCTGGATTCGACAACTTTTCCTGGAGATAAGAGTCCTGTTTTTCCATCGATAAGTTTTCTGTGTCGAATATCAACCAAAATGTTATGATGTTCTAAAAAGTCGGCGCCTAGTATTGGTTGCGTAATATCAGCCACGACAAAAGTCCATTGGTACGGTCGCCTCATATTCAGGTTTAACGTCAGCGTTTTCTCGCCATACGTTTTTATTTCGGTTCCATTCGCAGCGTATAATTTGTATGAAGAAGGTTGTATTTGATTTGCTCCACTTTTAGGAAGAACGGAGATGTTAGCGCCGGTGTCTACTAGAAATCGTAACCCACTTTTTCTGTCAGTTACGCATAGGCGGTTAGATGGAAGTATAGCGCTGATAACCGCCTCACTCAACGCTGATTCTAGTTTTCCGAGGGCTTTTTCCAGTTGCAAGGTTTTTCACAATTACGCGCTCGATGTCTGAAGCGTAAGTGGTACTTGCATAACCATTTCGGGCTATCGGGCGTTATTCTTGTGCGTGATAGTGATCTTGAACGGCTCCGATTGTTTCTATTGATGTGGTTATACTTGCTGTCACTGACGTGGGCTCGAAGTGCAGCTACTCTTCCAATGACAGTTTATTCACTTTGGACAACAGCTCTAACATGATTGGAGATTGCTCGTTGGATACTGTACAAATGTCGCCTCTGTTATTTTCCAATATTTTGTCAGCAATGCCGGCGAGATTATCAAGGTTCTGGTCTTGACTGACTGTGAGTACGGCGCGAACATGTGTAGGGAGTCTTGAAGTCCATAAGTTTAACAGGGTTCCGTCATGCACTTTTGTGTTTTTGGCGAGTTCTCTCATGCGTCGTAGTAGTTGTGACGGCTTTTGATCTCCTAGCTCCATTTCACCGATCAGTTTCTGAAATTGTCGCTCTTCTGACTCCTCATACACTGATAAAAGTCTCGATTTTAACGTACCGTATTTATCGGTGCTCGGCGGTGAAATTAAAATGTCAGATATTTGTCGTATCGCTTCCTTTCCAAGCTTAGATACAACTAGGCTATATTTGATGTCATCGCCTTGCTTCTGTGGCGCCATCACTGTTTCAAATTGTGCAAACCAGATTCTTGGCATTTCAGTCCAAAACTCTGGTATTTTTGATGACACTGTGATTGTTGCCAACTCGCTGTTTGTCGATGTGTGACCGGTGGTGGTCCCAGCAGTTGAAGCTCCGCAGTTGAACATGACTGTGGTATCAGTTGTTCCTCCAAGACTCATATTTCAGTGACTTTTTTTTTTTTTTTTATTAATATGGGTTCGCTCTTGACTTCATTCTCCCTCTAAGAGGTGAAGAAGATGTCGACGATGTAGCGAGCTTACCCAGAAGGTGCCTATTGACTTTCGCTTTGAATGAACTCAAGTTATAGGAAAGAGGGAACACCGTCGGCGGAAGTGCATTCCATTCCTTGGCTGTGCGCATTATGAAGGAAGAAGCAAAGCGCTTAGTGCGTATAGTTGGTATATCAACCAAGTATGGATGGTAACCCGCCGTACGTCTGGTGGTCCTCTGGTAAAATGGACTTGGTGGAATGAGCATATGGAGCTCATGAGCACACTCCCCGAAGTAGAGTCTGTAGAAAACCGACAAGCAGGCAACTTTACGGCGGTGGTCTAGACTATCAAGCTTAGTCTCCACCAGCTTCCTGTCACCAATCAGACTATGTGCCTCTTGAAGATGCTATGGCGATTCCGCTTGTGAGAGACCAATAGAATCGTGCAGTGCAGTCACCGAATCACTGAGCTCACGTCGGGGTCACCAATTTAGGGTGAGTGTGCTGTGTTGCGGAGCGTGAGGTATTTGGTGTTATATAATAGGAGGAGACAATAACACACGATCAAGTTTCAATACACACTAAATTTATTAATTACTAGCGGCCGCCCGCGACTTCGTCCGCGTGGTTAAGTTTTCTTCAAAAGTAGCACCACCTATCGGTAAGCTTTGAGTTGATACTTTACCTTCCAAGTAATGTTGAGTCAAATAAGAAAAGTCCCATTAAAATCGGTTTAGTAGATTCTGAGATTCAATTTCCTGCCTGCTCCCTAAGTTCATCGGCGTGATTATTTATATCCCAGTTTACTCTCCAGGTGATACTGAGTCAAATAAAAAAAGTCCCGTCAAAATCGGTCCAGTAGATTCTGAGATTAGCCCGGACAAACAGACAGACAGACAGACAGACAGACAGACAGACAGACAGACAAAAATTTTAAAAATTGTTGTTTTGGCTTCTATTACGGTAATTAAGACCTCCTGTAACAATTTTTCATAAAAATCTTCAATGTACAGAAATCGATATTTTACAGTCTTATTATATGTATAGATAAAACTGTGTACAAGGTTGAGTTGGCGTGACGCATGTTTAGTTCATTGGCCTAATTAAGGTGCAATCACTTTATGTAATGTGCCTACAAGTAGATAAATCGATTGTTTAAGTTATTTTTAAATAAAATCAACAATATTTTTCAACATTATGTAAAGGCAGGCGCGTTTTATGGAGCGCTTGCAGTATGGAGAACAAAAAAAGAACTTATTTAAAAATAAAAAGAACTGCCATGATTCGATATTATTACAGAAAGTAATTCGTTCCGCAGCGGGAAAACATCCACTAAAATTTAACCTTGTATATAAAATTCTCGTGTCACAATGTTCGATTCCGTACTCCTCCGAAACGACTTGACTGATTCTCATGAAATTTTGTGAGCATTTTACTTTTATACCCCTTAGTGATTAGGTTTGTCCACAATAATTTATATGGCAAAACAACGTTTTCCAGCTAGTAATTTGACATTTAAAAAAAAGAGTAATTGCATAAGTTTTTAGTTACAAGACGGCAATCATTGTTCCTTAGTCATATCGTCACTTACAGATTAATGCAAACCTATCGGATGTTAAAAGAATAAAAAACGGCTTTAACGGTGTTTATATTTTCTCCTCCATCTTTAAAGCTTCCAATAAAGATGATGAGTAACTTAATCATGAGACATCGCTATTGTGTTTATATTTTCTGCGCAACCGGACCATACCATAAACAATTTTATTTCATACGTTTACGGAGCCGCACTAAATCATAGCTGGCTCGTTATTGGACGTATTATTGCCGGAGATATTACTACATTCACTATGGCCGTTTATTTAGACGTTATACTTGGATAAATGCTATTGGTTATAACGTTGCGTTATTCCTTGTTCGTTTTATTTGCGAGCTGTTACCCGATCCGAATATGTACCGGATTTTTTTTTCATCAGAATATTCGAAACCGTAATTGGAATCCTAAAAGATTTTTGTTATCGCTACACATTTCAAGGAAATGATAATTCCTTTGAAAGCTAACTTTTTTACAAGACGGCGTAGGAATTATTCTGATGTTAGTTTTAATTATCCCGGAATCATCGGAGCTCTGATGTACTGTACAAAAAGGTACTATCTTTTCTTTATCTGACGGAACACAATTAAGATGTTAACCATGAGGTTGATGCCTTATAAATGATCATAAGGCATCAAACCCAGACATTATTGTGCACTTAAATAAGCTATTTTAGAGTTTAAGGTATTGTTATAGCACTATTAGTATTAGTAGTTCAATACTAAGGTTTATAGACGCATAGCTATACCTACCTAAACATACGCTATAAATCGACAGAGGATCAATGACTCTGCCTAGAAACGGCCAAAACTGGCTTTTAAGTACAAATCCTCGTTCAAATATCGAGCTTTGGTTCGCACAAATGATTATCGCGTGAAATATCCGATACGATTGGTAGGGTGTGGCCTTAAGTGCAACATAGATATTTATTGGTACGAGTAGGTATATTTTAACCATGAGATAAGTTAGGTTAGGTTAAGCCACGTCTTCAAGTTCTGTGAGACTCATCTCGCAGAAGGAAGCAAGGGAGAGGGAGCGAGAGGCCCAGTAAGCCCAGGAAGGGGCAAAGAAGGAAATTCCTTCTCCACTTGCCCCTTCCTGGGCTTCAGACACGGGGGTGTCAGTCGCCCGCTAAAGAAGGCCCGAGACGGCGTTGCGCGTGTTCCCGCGCGCCGTCTGTTGTTTCTGCGACGGGGTCGAGTTCCTCCCTCGTCACCAGGAGGGGCTCGCTGCAAAGTGAGTCGGCCGAGTCCGGGGAACTGCGGTGAATGCCTGTGGCCTCTCGGCCTACGGTGAACCCGCCACGTCCCCGACTCACATGGCACCGTCAGGTTTCATAAAGTTGGTCACTCATTTATGGGTTAATAATAAGTGTATATCATTTTTTAATAAATTACCTGAAAATTTAATTTCATAGCTTTAGATAAATTTAAAACAGTTGTAAAAGATGTACTAATGTCGAAAGGATATTATAAAATTGATGATTAAATAAATGACAAAGATATATGCAAATGTTTAAATGCAAACAATTACAATTATTGTAAATCATTTTTGAAAAGAGGCAATGACAATAGTGACTGAGTTTCTTGCGCCGCTTCTTCTCAGCACTGGCCCAAATTGTCCCGAAGCGGTGGTAGGGTTAATGTATATGTTGGGACGTGTAAAAGTGCTAGTTGTTAGCCTACTTACAGAAATAAATGGATTTTATTGGATTTTATTTTATTGGATTTTTAAGTGGGTAGGCGGATTCTCTCTCTGCGGCCTGGAGTTCCACATAACCCCTAGCTGCCCCCGCGGCTGGCGGATATGCGTAACAGCATTTCCCTGACGTTTAAAAAGAAAAAAAAAAGTTTACAAGCCTAACGCTTCGTTGATCAATGGTGTCTGAATCTTCGTTCCCATTGGCCAAGCAAAATGCGCAAAAAGGTCCCGGTGGAAAGGTTTAGTGGGTAAAGTCCGCCTGTAGGACGAGTCCCACACACCTCCAGCGGCCGAAGACGGTGCAAAAATGCATTCCGACCAAGTTAAAAAAAGGTTACTTTAAAAAAACAAGCCGAAGCCTAGAGTCCCACATAACACTCAGCTGCCCCCGCGGCTGGTGGGTATGTAACAGCATTTCCCTGTGACTTTTCGTTATTTTATATTTACCGTAACGTTGCATGACATCGTTGCGTCATCAAGATATGTCTTAAGATATCTCAGGCACAAATCTTTACGTGTGAAGCGGTCTTGTCAAATGTCGTGCTACGTCGCCCCCTGCTACGTCTGTAGCCCTGCAAGAAATGTCCGAACGAACTTGTTATAAATGGGACTTTCGCTGCTCTCAACACCCAGCCTTTACTTAAACTAAAACATGAATATTGTACTCGTAATAGTGCTACTAGCATTCCACTGTGCGTTCATTTTCAGAGCTGACTGACATAATAGTTTAATTTTAACAAAACAAATTTCATTGCTGCAAATTCAATCGTTCGTAGCATGAATTTTACACTATTATTAATTCCATAATGTATTATGTACGGAACAAAGCTCAAACTTTTTAAAACTTACGAACGAGTTTAGGTGTTGCCATTGTAACATTCTTGCTTCAATTCTTCCAATTAAAGTTTCCACCACTGAATAATTTGGTTTATTTTTTATTCCTCATATAATTCCACGTTCTGCTATGAAATCTAAAATTCTCGGCGGACAATGACTGACAAGGTAGGGTCTCGGTAATGACGTATACTCCCCTGCCAGTAACAAGATGCAAATCTCGGAACTCATTACAGGGTCCGAAGATGCGATGATTAAAGAGCAAAAACATAAAACGCCGGTAAACAATGCCGCCTCTCTGACGGTAATGAGATAGGGACATCGGGAACAGCTGGATGAGAACAGATAGATCGCAAGTATCATTTCTAACCTGCGTGCAGATTTTGAAATATTTTCTTTTTTTTTTTGGTTGGTAATGGTAACCGATGAATCGACGTTCGATTTCAATTTGGCAAGCAATAATTATCCACTGGTGACTCATAAACTCAATATACAGATTTGCAATCAAGTAATGAAAATCGGTATTTTTGTTATATCTATGACGCAGAGAATATTACATTTATTACTTATCTAGATTGGGTATCATTTTTACATAGCAAAACGTAGTATTTACTTGCTAATTTACTTTATGTGTCAAAATCTTGGGTTAAGGGTGCAATTGAAGCAAGCAATAAAAAAAAACTTTGGAAAAAAAACATTTTTTAACAAGATCATAACATTCACCGTACATATTGGAACACTCAAACAAATAGATAGTAAAAAATGAATATTCGAATGAGACTAAATTACAATTGGTTTCATTCCTAACAAAAGGGTCAATAGTCCCAATATTGGTTATAATAACTAAAAAGTATGTAAATGTTAAAGAAAATTTTATTAATTTTTCTCCGGGGTATGTATTTTCGGTAAACAAAAACTTGAACTGAATTATTACTGTTAAGAACGCTCGAGGACAAAACCTTCTTAGAAAACATATTATTATCGTTTGATTTGAAATGATTTCTAAGTACTGAACTCACATTCATGTTTTTCAAACTTGCAATAAATTTGACGATATATTACATGGTTAATTTTATAGATTAAAAAAAAATTACACTTTATACAATTGCTAAATATTAGGCTGCGTATGACTTGAATGAAACCATGATTCAAGATTTATACTATGTAGTGATTATTCACACAATAAAACCTAAGCATTATGCACTCTTCTTTGTCCAAAACTTCACCAAGTGTCAAGCAACCGTTATTCAGAATAACCAGTGTTATACTTGTAGATAAAAGAACCTTAAAGTGCGTCCAGACAATGTAACTTGTTATAAAACATAGTTACTTAACATGTTTTACAACAAATACATTCAAGCTATTTGTTATTATCACAATGCTAGACGTGTCATATAACAGAAGTTACGTGAAATGTTACATAATTTGAACGCAACCAAATACCTATATAATAGAAAGGTAGCATACACACGTTTTAATACTCGAATCTACAAAACCAGTCAACCACCACAATGTGATGTCCACGGCAATTATTAATCGAAAAGCATAATATAGAAAACAAACGACCACCACAAAAGCAAGAGTAATAAAAATAAATACAAAACTAATGAGCGTAACGTAAAAGAAAATCAAAATTTATCACTAAATGGATTCCATAGCTTGGGGATATTGGAAGTAATTACAGACGGGATAAAATATGTCGGTGTGGCCACACAGAAAACACATGGCGTACCACTAATGGGTTATTGTGTGGCCCATAAATACCTATTACACGAATAGGGTTCAGTTTTGCTATGTCTTGGAGACAGCTTTTATGAGGAACCCCGTGAAATGTGTCGTCGTAAATGCAGACAGGGAAAGTATAATGAGTTTAGTGGAATATTCTAGTAGTCTTGATGTTGTGGCCTGTAAAATAAGGGTTAAAAATGTCTTTTTTTGCTTTCTGCTTTCCTTGATTTGAAAACAGGATATGCAAATGTTGGTTTTATTTACTTAGAACCCGAAAAGGACACGTTTAGGCTTAAGTGCCAGCGCGAGTACAGGGTTACTGGTAACTCGACGTATTCCTTAAAAAGAGACAAAGTAGAGGTAATCAGCAACAAAAAAGGTGCCATCGACTAGGGGTTAGAAGCAATTGATTTTTAATTTTAAAATATCTTGCTTGTAAAATTGCGAAATTTCTTGTTAAAGTGGCTTTAAGTGCAATATTTTGTAATGTTTTCAACCTCTACCCTTTGATTGGACCTTTTTGTAGGAAAACACCTTTACTATAACTCTTTTGAAGGAATACGTTGAGTTACCAGTAACCGGCACTTTCGTAGCCATCGGTTGACTCGTGATTAGAAACAAGTTACGGCGACGTTAGATGGCATATGTACTGTCGCCAGCAGAAATTGGTTACCAACTTATGGAGCGCAATTGCTTACACACCTTAAAGTCACAAGTTCTAAACCATAGTTAAATTTATTTTTTAATGAGAATCAATGAATCCTCTATGAGGTTTATTGTCACTGACTGCATAACTGTCATTTCAAGGAATTAAGAAAATAGTTCCATGACCAAAAAGTGATCAAAAATCTTCTTTTTATTATCCATGAGTCAAATTTATTAATACATTTTGGACTTTAATGATAGAAGTGTGATATAGAATCTAATCCAAAAACTGGTAAACACTTTTCAGACCGCGACCATACGCTAACTCTACCTATTACAATCTGAGTAACTAGGCACCATTTTGTTTGCAATCGACGTAGGTACCTTTGTATAAACGAGTAAGCGAAAGGTGTGATGAGTCGGCTCTATTGAGACGTAATCTAGATAAAGCAATTTCACACTCCGGAAGAGACACAACCTTAGTTTAATTTTTGATATAACCTTCAAGCAACTGGTAAATTCTTTTTACTTCTCAATACCACTGAAAACTTAAACAAACTAAAATAGGTACACTTTGACCACCAAATTGTCAAAGCCTCGCCAAAACTTAATAGTTCAGCAACAACGTTAACATAATTGAGCGTTACCAAACCGGACGACCAACACAAACAGTTAGACAAACAATTCATCGGTCTAATCTAGTAAAAGGGCGATTTACAAAGCAAAACAGGAGCTTATCCAGATTTAGGTAAGTTCTCCCAATAAACTCGCGCAAAATTCTGTTGAAATAGCTAAATGCCCAAACACAGCAGTGAGAGAGCATAAATAAGGTAACCTTTTTTTTCTTTTAAGTTATTTATGCGACAATCCATTTTAGCGACCGGGCAAACGTTTAGTTTTAAATTAACGATGGAATCCGAAGAATTACGAGGGGAATCCCGCCGATGTAATTGTTGGATATTGGTTTTAATCCTATAAAAGGCAAGCGGACCTAGTCCCTAGAAAATGTTACAGTACATATTCGATCAGCGGAACGACAGAACGCTTCGTTTACAAAATGTAGGTACCTAAACCATCTTCTCAAGTTAAACCATTCTGTCTGTGGAAAATTCAAAACACAAAGAAACACATCATAACCTTAGCTTAAATATTGAAATGGGCACTGCTTTGCCAACATTTTCTCGTCTAATAAACGAAAACAACAAAGGAGTCTCATCAAAAGAGGTCACTGGTGACTCCTCTGACGTCACAGAAAAATAAATGTTTCAAATTCATAAATGGAACACATCAAAAAGAGCGCGAAACAATCGCTCACTTTTCTTCTTTTCAACGGAACAAAGAAGGTTTGCTTGCTGCGGGCGGGACATGTCTTGAGTAACGCTTTATACCGCGACCAACGTTTGTTGAGCTGTTTCGTCTCCCTTGAAACTTCATTGTTGGAATGGGTAGAGAAGTATTATCGAGCTTGCGAGGATCAGGGTTGTCTGGTCGCTTCTCACATGTCTTGCCCAGAGACATGAAATACTGTTTTGGAACCGTTTGAAACTAACTGTGGTGTCATGTATCCGTTTGCGGGTTGTCAGTCTGAGGCCTTTGATTCTTGTTTGCTGTTTTAGGCTTTGTTTTCTTTTTGTTTAGAACTGTTTCGGCTAAATTTAATTTACGATAACCCCTTGTCTAATTGGTATAGCTGCTGTCCTAGTATCAATAAGAAGCATTCCTTAATGATTTTTTCGGACAATTTTATTTGATAGCGAGCGTGAATTTACAATATTAAAACGTTGTAAATCAAGCAGTTTTTCCATTATCAAACAGTACATAGTAATCAAAACTGCTCTTTCATAAGTGTGTATGGAAAAGAAAAGGAGAAATTCTAGTTAAAGAAAGCAACATGTAAATGAAAAACCGCTAGCATACTTGAGGTTATTTGAATAAACAAATGGATCCATCTACATCAACTGCAATATATTATATTTATATGCTAAGTCTATGAGAAAAAATAAGCCCCAGCTTAAAGTAAGTATAACTACTAACAACCTACAAGCGTGAAAGGTTCTTAATGTAATGGACGTCAGAAAGTTTTAATATACACCACACCAATAGAACTGGGGGAAAGTTATACACACGGCTTGGCGGACTCAGCAGCATACAAGGTATATTGATTTATTTAAAACTTTATTGCACAAAATATTATACTTTATCATCACTATATATATAAAATTCTCGTGTCACAATGTTTGTTCCCATACTCCTCCGAAACGGCTTGACCGATTCTAATGAAATTTTGTGAGCATATTCAGTAGGTCTGAGAATCGGCTAACATCTATTTTTCATACCCCTTAGTGATAAGGGTTGTCCACAATAATGTTTATGGCAAAACAACGTTTGCCGGGTCAGCTAGTACAAAATAAAGGGTGGACTTAATGCTAAATGCATTTTCTGCCAGTGAACCTCAAGGTCATGCAGAAAGAAGGCAATGGGTGGTGCAGTGAAAATTGAATGAGAAAGTATAAAACGTATAAAGGTATAAACAGTCATTTGACACAAGCTAACTTGATTTAAAAAAGGATCAAGAAAGGCTACGTGACTTGCTGTGCGCTGGATTGAAATGGCCACGAAGGATTTCTATCATAGTTAGGTAGAATGTAATATGTTTTAAGAAATACTGACTGTTATAATTTTATTTTAAAGGCTCTCCTACTTCTTTTTTGCCCTTGGCAATCCATGCCTGTCTTTAGTTAGACAGAGGATAACTTCTGCCATTTCTAAGGGAGCTAGGTGTAATTTGCCTTGGAAAAAACCAAAAATGTTTTCTTTTTGAAATTTAGCTTTATCATTAGTTACATTATATCAAATATCTTAATATTTATCAAATTTAACAAAGGTGATTATTCCTGAATATTCCAGATCAAAAGCGACCACACACTGCTTCTTCTACAGACACAGAGAAGTAAAGGCTAGTAAGTAATGTTTTTCAATCCCAAGAGCTGTATGTCAGACTGTTAGAAAAGTACCTTGGCCCCACGTGCTCACTCGTTCGGAAATTAAAAACATGGCTTTTGAAGTTTTAAAGGCAAAAGTTTCGCAAACTCAATGCCTACACTTTAAATATATTTATTGCCACAGCTCGATGGGACTTTTTTTACTTCGTTTCGCGTAAAAACTTTTTTTCTAATTCTTAAAATTTTAATGAACCCCTGAACTAACTTACTTTTCTTAGAATAAGTTCTAATAATATTTTCAGACGCGAATGGTACGAAAAGTTAAACCTTCAAGTTGCTGCTTGAAGTACAAAATGTTTCGATTTTTGCTACCGTCTAGATTTTACAGACAAGTCAAATGGAAATCTTATGTGTGTCTATCGTTCGTGTCGAATATTCATTTTTCATGTTCATAGTTTCAAGCTTTCTGCTTTTTTGGAAAGAATATTGCTTGAATAGACTTATCTTTTATAAATGGTGCGTCTTGATAACTGTAAACACAGATCACATTTCACTACATTTAATTTCAACGCGAGGTGAGCGGTCCGTAAAAACCGTATCTCTAACGTAATATACCGATTTTTGGAAAGAACAAGGCTTGCGGCTAAATGCCACCATACTTTTCTTCTTAACACCTTCCCTGCGTGTGATCCACATGTAGGGCATTTAGTGGTTAAACTGAGGCATGAGTGCACCACATCTGATTAACTCTATCATACAAAGTTTAAGTCTTGTCGAATCTTGCGCGTATGAGCGAATTGCTTTACACGTGTGGGCAACGAAATTTTAAATAAAAGTGTTATAGCACGTGGGAGCTTGAAGTATAATAATACCTAACTCACTAGCACAGTGAACGTGTTAAGACACTTATCCATTAAAAATGTTGCGTGACGTAATTCCTCCGAACATACATCACATTTAAACACATTTCTCCGCGAGTTCCGCGTTTCGTAAAAAACCGCACCCATAACGTAATATACGGTATCCCCGAGGAACGGAGACCCTATTCTGTAGGACTATGCCGGAGTTATCGACTATATCCGACTTTGTCACTCATCTTTTGCGAATAGAGATAAACGCGATGAGTGGATATGAAAATAGTACTTACGAATGGCCTTGCACTATATTTTTTCTAATACTTATTACAATTAAATCAATTAAGCCAAACAGACACACAAGTTTTTATATTTTTTTTGTCGTTACTAATTCTAACCTAATGACTATCAGATATGATTGCTAAATTACATTAACATTCAACAAATTTAACGAGGAAAATGTGAACAAAATCTCAGACGAAACGACACTACGTAACTAAAATATGTATTTCTGTATGAAATCGCTAGGAAAAAAGCTACATTTACTTAATCATCGACTGTATACCCGACTTCGATCAATTAAATAATAAATAATAGATTTTTTTACTGACTTTGTCGTTTCTGAGTTTATGTAGAATATTCCTAAATGTTTTTAACACGAAGAGAGGTAGAAAGAGACGAAACGAATCTTAAATTGAAATTGAGCTTAAGATCTTACACCGACACAGTAGACCCTTTCATCTTGATGTATGACGTATGGGAATGGGACGCATTAAGGCGCCTTCAAATATCTCTCTCACTGACAGCAGCTCGATGGATTCTGAAATCAGCCCTGTCTTTACTCTAGTGGTAATGGTAATGTTGGAGTCGTCTTTACATTTTAAGATCAAGATGTGCATTTCCGCCTTAAATATTCAGTAAAAAAATATTTATAATACATACTTACTAAAGTATCTCTATCTCTCTCTATTTCTATATCTCTCTCCCCCACTTTCTCTCTCTCTTTCTCTCAAAGAGCCTTTATACGTCTTACTACTTTTCATAGACCTCACCTTAACTAACGAGGTGGTACTAGCCATGCATTGAGCCACACATGGATTGGTGGAGTTGTTTGAAATAAATAGGACAACCTTACTGTCAGATGCTAGTTAGCCGCCAGAGGGCGTATAAGGCTTTAATCAAACAAATATTTTGTAGATGGGTTATACAGTTTTTTTTTTGCGCATCACACAATAAATTATTAAAGACAGTTTTTACAAAGAACGATGTACAATTTAGAATTTAGGTGCTACCACTGAGAGCGATATTCCTGAAAACCAGGTAAAAGTAAATTTCTTATAATAATTTATAAACCACAATTCTTGGCTCTGTTATAAGAAATGAGCACAGTTGGCATCACACTCACCTTTTTCAAATTTTCAGCTAGCTTTTCAAATTATTTGGTCCTGTTAGACTTATAAGTAGTCTTACTATTGAACATTGCATAACATGACATAGAAAATCTCGGAATAGCAGTGCTGTTTCTGAGTGGAAATGAAAACAATATAAATGAGAACAATATCGTATAAGCACTTGTTTTATGGAAATCAAAAACAATGAAGGTACCACAAACACCTAGACCCGTGGAAAAATTGAAAATTGGTTTCCAACATTGTTATCGTACAGGTACCGAACCCGGGACCTCATGGATGGCCCTTTGAAACCGGTCCTCACGCCACTACACCACGGAGGTCGTCAAATTGGGCACCCGACCCCTTCGCCCGCTGACGAGGCCTTGGACCACAACTCAAAGGTTTCATTTGACGCCATAAGTATTTCTTTAAATAATAAGCGTACCCTAAGTCGCCACACTTAACTCTCGGGATTTACGAACGATATTAGGGCAGGAATAACTTTATAGGCACTGAGTTTCACATAAACTAAGACCTTTTTTCTTTGTGGCCCTGCGGAGTACAAAAATTTAAGAGGCTTACTTTATGTAGTAAAAGTATTACATACCACTACTTTACGACGTGAAATAATCCTTTACTTTCAAGTGATGAATATTTTGAATACAAGCTCTTATTTTTGGTCTAAAATACGGCTTAAGATGGCTTCAAAATAAACTTTAGATAAGCCAATTAATCTCTTCTAAAGGGCTTTCTGAATAAAATATTTCTGAGAATAAAATCTAGGCGCGACTAGTCTAAATTTAGTACCAAAAGCGAAACATCAGGTCGAGACTAGATGGAGATATAAAGTAACTGAGTGTCATACCTATACTATCATCATCAGCCTATATACGTCCCACTGCTGGGCACAGGCCTCACCTCAAGTATGAGGTGGTGCGAGTCATACTCCACCACGCGGGCTCAGTTCAGATTGGTGGAGGGTGTGTGTAAGATAAGTGACCAACCTTACTGTCAGATGTTATTAAGCCGCCAGAGGGCCTCCGGCCAGGCTTAACGACTAATATCTATATTACCCGGGACCAACAGCTTAACGTGCCTTCCAAAGCACGGAGATGCTTGTAAATAGACGTCACTCTTATGGTCAGAATGGTCATGGAGAATCTCAAACATGACCGCGCCGTAGGTTGCTTAACTTTTTGTATCACTATCAAAGCGCTGCAACCACTGCGCCACAAGCACCTCATATACCTATACTATGGTGTCAGTGAATTTGTAACAAATTTCATCCAATCCTGTTCAGGCGTATTGTGGTCTCCCACCTGTAGGAGTATAACGAAATCGATCTTATTGATTTGGCAGTTTATTGTAACGTCAAGTAACTAAGTATAAAGTAAAAGGAAGAAGAACTAAAAACTTATTACTCACTTTACAGCGGCCCGCTGGCGACTTCATCCGCGCTAAGGTGTTTATCCCGAGGGAGGATTCAATCGGACTAAGAAGTATCTTATCACCTCAGTCAGCTCATACCCTGTCTGTATACCAAATTTCATCAAAATCCGATAGGTAGTTTCAGCGTGATTGACGGACAAACATCGAAACATCCAAATTAACAAACATCCAAACAAAGAAACTTTCATATTTATAATATGACTAGCTGTGCCCGCGACTTCGTCCGCGTCGAATATTTATATTGGGCATCATTTTTTTTTTGAAAATGTATTTTTTTCTATTATTACTTTAGACAATTTATTTTTAAGAGAAAAACGGTCTTGACAGACGGACGGACGGACGGACAACAAAGTGTCTTATAAGGGTTCCGTTTTTTTCTTTTGAAGTACGGAACCCTAAAAACATCTTATATTTAGATCAAACCAAATAGAAGAATAAACGTTACGTCCTTACAATCACAAACTTAAAAATGGGCCGCTTACACACCCACACGCACGTGTAAACAACTTGCAGTACTGACGAAGACTAGGAGCGGAGTAGACCAATTGGACTCAGTTTAGTAGGACCACGCGTGATTAGGATTCATACTGTTTCGGCCTCCTACGTCCAAAATCACCAGACCAAAAAAGGTTACTTCCACCGTCTATAAAAAAACATATTAATTTATTTCTCGAAGTAGCTTACTAACTTAGAAAAAAAATAAACTAAACCCAAATCTTCAACAACATCTTCGTACGCAAAGCAGCAGCAACTATTTCACTGGTATTATGAAAATGGCGGTCGAAGCACCCATGGGATTGTTTCGACAAATTGGTACTAAGGAATTTAATATAAATCCTTTCTGAGATGGGGTTACTCCTGATTACTATAGAACCCTTAAATGTTCTACGCTGCTTTGTAAATGCTATAGTTAAAAGATTTTTAATTTCACTACCGGACCAGTAGGTAAAGTAAGTAGTTCATTTTTTTAAAACGTCGTTTGCTAATTTAAAAGACTAGAGGTTGTTGATCTAAGTGAAAAAATGATTTTTCATACATAAGTAATCTATCAAGCTGAGCTTGAGAGGGTTAAACTAGTCACTTGATAAATTTTAATCAAAATCTTTCGGTCGTATTTGCATAGCCCTCTAAACGTCATGGGACCCTAAAATTTGCATTGAAATGAGCGTAAAATGACCGGGAACCCTCATTATAAGGACGACGAGAGAGCAGACCTTTATTCTTTTGTCTATCCTTTTGTCAAACCGCCATTTTATCCCATCCGCCATTTTGTGATGCAAAGATTTTGTTTATGAAAAATAACCATTGTGTTTCTCTTATGTTATCTTTAATAAAGGGATTTGATTATGTAGATTAAGTATGTTTGCATGTAATTTGCAATTATTAAAGAAACAATTGAAAAAATATTCCTCCTCTCAGAAAATTTATACATAAACATAAGAATATTCTTTTGTGGTAAGTAAGTACACTCTTTATTTTCGTTGTAAATAAGTTCCTAAAGCCTACACAATAGATTTTCAAAAAACTCGTCTGGCTGGCGATTTATTAAACTTAGAGTTGCTATCATTCTATCGACATAATAAAAAATAAAAAAACCTGATTTCTGGAATACTCCTTTACTGCGAATTCATCAGTTAACAATGCGTTAAAAAACGTAGGTATGTTTATTGCAAGTACTTAAGTTTCGTGTTTTAAAAACGATTGTGGTTTACCAATGTATCTCTATATAGTAAAAATTCTCGTGTCACAATGTTCGTTCCCGTACTCCTCCGAAACGGCTTGACTGATTCTTATGAAATTTTGTGAGCATATTAAGTAGGTCTGAAAATCGGCCAACATCTATTTTTCATACCCCATTAGTGATGAGAGTTGTCCTCATTAATTTATATGGCAAAATAACGTTTGCCGGGACAGCTAGTACCTACCTATATCTATTTTCTTTTTTTTATTCATTTTAGGCAAAAGTAAAAACACGCTCCAAGCAAAAAAACGCAACATTCCACGGGGTGAATTCCACAAAAACTACCATGGAACTACCAACATGTTGCGTTCCAGCAACAAGTCAGTAGTTTTATTTTCCTTTTGTTTCGTATGGACAATTTTTCATGAGTAGGCGGCGGGCACGGCTTTATTTTTCTCTTAGGACTCATTCACATGGCATCCGACATTCACGATTTGTAAAAAAAAACATTTCGCAGCGATGAGCGTTCACATTGAATAAGGAGTGAGTTTTACGATTCTTCAAATGATCATTACTTCATGTAGACCACTTTGGTGTAATGGTCAAGAAGTTGATTAGTAGCCAAGAGGTTGCGGATTCGATCCCCTCACTGTACAAACATTTGTGTACATGAACATGTATGTTTGTACTGGTCTGGGTGTTATATGTATTTATTTAAGTTTGTTTGTAATACTACTGTTGATTCTGATATCTGTACCACAAGTGCTTAAGCTACTAACCTCGGAGTCATTTCTTGACCATTACACCAAAATGGTCATCATTATTAATCGAAAGTCACGAATTGTAATAGTGTGAGTGAGCCCTTACCAATTGTAACAATGAAATAAGTGGTCGCATTCCTCAGCGTTTCGTGTTGAGCCCCTAAATGAGCCTATTAGCCGGAACTCTTACAGTTTTTACGCGGATTTTGTCTACGCGTACGCCTAGAGGTATTCTTTTGATTTTTTACAATCAAGGCACTTTGAATCCTTCACTTAATGTTTACTGGGCCTGGTGACTCGTAACACAGGTTTCTTACCTACCACGGGCACCAGCGATCCACAGCCATTATATTGTATAATGAATCAGCTTCTATTGCTGTCTTTTTCACTTAATTAAGTTTGCCATTGAATTTTGGTAAGTGAGTATTGTAAAAATACTGTATATTTTGGTTTGTGGAAAGAAATAAATGAATTTATTGTTATTATTATTATTACTTCAGATAAAATTGCTACATTTCACACATTGGCACACACGCACACACGGAGTGCTCCTCAATAATGTTTCTTTCTTTCTTTTTTATGTATCCATTCTTTTTGACTTTCTGATCTTATTAGTAAGCCCTCAAGACCTACCTCTGACCCAACATCTACGGAGAGATGGGTGTGGCTGAAAACCAGCGCTGTTTGGGATCATACCCCAAATCAGCACAAGCTGAGCCACCTCCAATTGCTTTGCTATGTTTGCTTCATTGAATGTTAGATATTTAAGCAATTAAGATTTTATTATTATTAATAATCTTATTAAATTAATAAGTATTTCTACAGTTAGGTAGTCTGAACTCTCGACTCACATCACCATTGTTTCGACTTTCTATAAAAATGTGTAATTCTCTAGGATTTCAGAAAATAAATATCTTCCTTAAATGAGATTTTATTCAGCATTTTTTCAAATGAATGACCTACCTACGTCATAAATTACTACTACAATAAGAAGTCCTTATAGTCCTTACAATAAGAAGTCCTCCGTACCGCAACTTATCAGTATTTATTTAATGGTATCAGCAAATACAAAATTATATTTAAACTAGTGTTCTGGGTCAAACTAGACGCAGGCCCCTAGTAACCGCTCGTCGTGGAGATCTTTAGGATAAACCTATGTTCAGCTGAGGACGTCTTATGTCTGACAATTATGATAATGATAAAATCATTAGTAGCAGTAGTAGAAACATTGTTCCCAAAGGAAAAGGCACCGGTCAGAGCCATACAGCCTAATCTTCATTTATTTCAATTCTTCTAACTTATTGAAACACGAGGATGGTTCACATTTCAATGCTCAAGAAATGGAGTTTTACGCGGAAATATCGATCGGATCAGTACGGAGCACCTCACTCTATTTCTTACATTTACTACATTGTTTGCCTTCAGAAACACATTATGATGACTATCACAATAATACGCCACGAAAAATCAAATAAGAAAATTAAAAAGCAGAGACTATCTTACTCCTTTCCTTATATGTCTCCCGCGTTAAACTCATGATGAAATCACTAACGACAAATGATAAAATTAACCGTGCTGCAGATTAAAAGTAAATATTCTGCAATATCTTACAAAAAATCTGAATCGATTTCATTATAGCTTCGATAAATTCGAAAAGGACCGGTCACACCATCCATTTTCAGGGTAACCCAGCCGGTTGCGTTATTAATGCTATTAAGCCAGCGAAAAAGCTTTCCTTTATCATATTTAATTGGTTTATCGTTAACGTTATCAACGGAATTGTTCATCAGGAGGCAGGTGTTAACGATTATAGAGAATAAAAATAATTTAGCGCTCCGTTACTGCCGTGGAAAGGTAAGGGCTCATTTCTTATATAATCTACGAGGATCAGGGTCTAGGTACGGTGGTGACAGAGTAATGTGAACATTTATAAGATTTGTGTCCTCAATTGCTTATTAATGCCTATTGGATCGCAAATCATGAGTACTTCAATGATAAAACGAGTAAGTAATAAGTACGTAGATAAAGTATTATTTGCAAGCTATCTTATTTTTATAGAGTTACGAGAAAACAGCAAAATGTCGGATATATATCTATCGATTTCTAGTTTCTCCTAACAAATTGGAACGAAAAAGTCATCAATTCAGCAATCCTTCTTTCAGTCGCTCGTAGTCTGTCGAAGCGAAAACATCTCCTGAGAATACCACGTGTAGTGGCGAAACGCGTCGAGTGTTTGTTGGTGTCAGTGTTGTGATTCCAGTGTATCTTCTGTGTCACGTTGTGAGTTGTAGATATTGTGGGTCCTGCGACTTCCCGTTCTGCCTTTTCAGGTGATTACAGTTGGATGTATTTTGGTTCCTGCACTGGCGCCGTTTCGTGGAAATTTAAAGCAAAATAATCATCTTTTTCAGCTTTAGTCATGGATTTCCGCAAAGTAACGCCTGATTCCATCAACTATATCCTTCTTTCAATTTTTTGATCCTTAGGCACCGTAAATGTTATGATTTTAAGCTAACTCTACGCTATTACAATTTATTAAGTAAGCTATCATAATTGATTGTAGGTACGTAACTGCACAAATCATAAAAATACTAGCTTTTACCCGCGACTTCGTTCGCATTAGGTAGTATTTTTGGAATGAATGCATGTTATATAATTATATCCCATTATAATTCAAATCATTGGTTATTTAGGAGTTAAAGCAATTTACCCCGGTAAGTAATTTTTCCCATGGGAATGCTTTGTTTTCCCGCGGTCAAAAGTAACTCATGTCCTTTCTTAAGTATCAAACTATGTCCTTACCAAATTTCATTCCAATCTGTTTAGTAGTTTAGGCATAAAAGCGATCGAACCACTTGAATTTTCGCAAGGGAATGCATCACTTTCCTGTGGTAAAAAGTATGTGCCTTCTCGGGTATCAAAACATATTCATACCAAATTTCATGCAAATTGGTTCAGTAGTTTAGGCGTGATTGAGTAACAGACAGACAGACAGAGTTACTTTCGAATTTATAACATTAGTTTGGACTTATCATAAAACCTAACGTACTGTCTTCCCACGTATGAGCAAGAAACTATTAAGTAGAGGTTTTAAAATAATATTAACAATAATATTCCTCCCAGCCGATTTTGACCACGGCGGCCAATCTTAACAGAGATCAGCCAACTACAAAGGAGATATTATAATGCACAAGTGTGAGCGCAATACACAGGTGCAGCCACTGTTCCATCACTCTCAAAGTTCGGTGAGACGGCAATCCGACATGACCAGAGAGAGATCAGGCGCAAGACGAACGGCTTAACGTGCTTACCGAGGCTTATAAAAATCTCAGAATCAATTTGGCTCGACCTGGGATTCGAACCCAGGACCTCTCGGATGTAAGGCAGAAACTTTGCCACTACACCAACGAGGCAGTCAAAGTCAGTGCCTCTCATAAAACCTAACGTACAGTCTTCCCACGTATGAGCAAGAAACTAATAAAGAAGAGATTTAAAATTATATTATCTACAGTCGAATGAAGCTATCAATATTTTATGAAATGGAGAATCGACAGAGTTAGCGCATAAAATATCGATTATGGATTCAGCTTCACTCTTTGCTCTTTATCTATGAGTACTTCATGTTAACGTTATAAATATTTGATGTTTATATACTCGTATATAATTTTATGTGTTATAATCAAGATTTCTATTGCTAAGGAAGAGCGACTCCTTCTGGCACAGGTGCTATGCACTTAAAAGATCGAGTCTACTTCTAATATTGTTGTTACCTATATTACTTTGCAACGAATAAAATATTTTTCATTTTCATTTTCAATTTTTGTAATATTGATGAATTTGGTACACATGTGCAAATGCTATTTTCTTTTAGGCTCAGGGCACAATTGCGTCATACTGTCGCTGTCACTCACGACTGTCATCGATGCAGCCGCGGCCATTAGTTGAGACGCTGCCAGTCACGAGTCGTGGCGTCAGAAAGAAGCGTAATAGTATGTGTCCTAGCGGATAAGGATCACTATAGTTCCTATCTGTTTTAAGTTTATAGATCTATTTCATTATTTCTGTTCAATACCTATCTGCAATCCCACTTCATGCCTTAAGTAAAAGCACTCTCTACCCTCTTGACAGGTAGAGAATGCTTTAACATAAGGCATGAAATCTGCGAATTGTAAGTAAATTTTCAGTGCAATACATTCTTAGGTACTTACGTGCACATTTATTTTGTAACTTCAATGTTACTATGAGATTAGCAAGAAGTTACCAACAGTGAATTGACACACATTATCGATATACATTAATGATTTACATAATATATTATTATTGTATTTGGCTTTATGCTTGCAAAATTACTAATAAAGGCTCAGGCCCCACCTTCGTCGCCGCACCTCAATCGCTGACAGTCGCGAGTTACGGCTACAGTTTACCGCAGCTATGCCTATACTCTATACTGCAGGGGTGGCCAACCAATCGATCGCGATCGACCGGTCGATCGCTACCATTAGTCCAGTCGATTGTGGTAAGGCAAAAAATATAAATAAATAGACCAGATTGCGCAACGTAATTACCAATTACTACAGCATCATTTTCTATCATTTTTCAATCGCTGTTCTTTTACGATATTTATCCTCTATTCTACGCAGTATAGTCTTTTATTTTCAGCACGCGATGACCAATAAGCTACAAACCTGATTATGCTATTGGGAGATACTGCGACACAATGCTCACACTAATATATAGATAGGGCCTTGAAATGTTGATTAAACATCATCAAAACTTCGATTTCAAAGTATTTAGTAAATTTTAGGAAACAATCTCACATGTGATACGGAAAGGAACTCCTAAGGCTATTCAATAGAAAATATTTTATGATTGTGTACTAAACACTATGCTGTTTCATTTAAGATTTTAAGAAGTATGTAAGTGGTAGATTGCACAGGGTTTCGTTAGTAAACAGTTGATCTTATGTATAATCAAGTTGGCCACCCCTGCTCTATAGCCTATTGTGTCAGAAATAGATCACCAGAAAGTTATTGAAAGTTAGCTGCTTACAAAACACTAAGTATGGGCTTGCTGAGCGTGTTCAAAAGGGAAGATTGTTCATTTGAGCGCATTTATTATACGAGTACCGCAGAGGAAGTTGTCGTTTTAATTCGTCCGCGAACAATCTCAAGAGTTGTCAAGGCGGAAATCTCGCGTTTTGCCGTTTCCTTTGTTAGCGTTTGGAAGTCGAAGTTCAGTGTTGCCCTCGTATGGGTACTCGCGTTTCTGTGGTAGTGTGTGAAACAATAATTTAAGGTTTTGGCATAGTATAATAAAATAGTTCTACATTTTTTGGAAAAACATGTTTGAATTAGTCAAGGGAGCATACGTTTTTTACATAATACAAACGAAATAACATAAAAATTCGAGAACTTTCGTACATAATAGGGCAATCAAAACGTACACGCAATGACGAGCCTATATTTAATTAATTCTTCAGCCCGATAAGTTTACAGTCAGCTATGGCTCAAAAATCATTCTCGACGGATTTTTTATGACGACTAACTATTTTTTTTTTATATATATTTTTAATTATTGAAAATGTTTTAGCTCTGTGAGCTGTCTCTAGCGCTAACAAGGTGATCAATTTTTTACTCAAAGTTAGAAATTTAAATCATCATTATTTTCACTGTCATTCGACTTTCTTTTACGTTTAGACATATTTTAAATGTATCAATGTAACTATAGAAGCCTGTAAATTACTGTAAATATAAAATAAGTTAACGAACGTGCAAAAACAGCGAAGAGTTATAACGTTTTTTTAATAAATTATTTTGTAACCAACATTTTATCAAAAATACAGTACATAATAGCGATTCTATATACTAGACTTTTGTATAAATGCTAATATCGAGTATGAAGCTTGGGAGTTATATAGTTATCCCTAGGTCGACACGATAATACGATATGATAATAACTATAGTAGGTAAACACGATAACAGGCTAGCATCGCAGGGTGTCAACTGCGAGAACTGAGTATATGCCTACCCAAAAGTGAGTATCTAATCCACCAACAGTAACACGAATACCGTCACTAAGGAGACGGGTTGTTGCAAAATTGTTGGCCGTAGTTAACGAACACGAGGAATTTTGATGAAGCACACATCCGGCCCGTTATTTTTGTAATGAAAACGTTAAATATGTCTCAGTTTTGGGTACGGAATTCTAAATTGAGACGTGAGAGACCGACACACAAAATGCGAACAACAAAAAAAAGCAACAGCAACTTAATTATAAGACCACCGGCACCTGAGATTTTTAGAAAAATTGGCATGCCTGTTTCATAAAATTACTACAGACAACGGGGTTTTGAAGATAATTTCATCTCATGCTCATTATAACTTAGTATACTTGAGAGATTTAGAATGACCAAGCATGCTGTACGAGCTACGTATATTATTTCATAAATCGCAGCGTATCAGCGCGCCGTCAGCATTTTCTGGTCATTTAAAAAATTTTCCATTTATAATCAATTTCAATTTTTCACCAATAGGTACTCTACGAACTTCCAAACCTTTCGTGCGTGCTCATTCATACCATTTACCATATTAGGTTAGTTGTTTCAATTCAATTCAATTCTTTATTCAAAACAATATCATTGTGTGGAATAGTACAGCAAAATTAAACTAAATATTGTTAAAATAATCATTATTAAAAATTAAATTTAATATCATGTTAATAATAATTTTAATGTCAATAATTAATTTGTCAAACTTCACTCTGCTTTACAATGCTGAAATGGGGTACATATTTGTGAGTGAAATCTTTTCTCCTCGAGCTTTCACGAATAACTTTTTCCATTGGAGTTTCAAAGTCACTGATGTGCTTTGCAAAATTTGTGAGGAGAACTATTATTACCATCTTTACCAGACTAGAAAAATTTACTATCTCGTACCAGTGACTTTCATTCAGCTACCAAACTTTCTTTGAATGTACCTTGTACACATGCAAAAAAAAAACTTCAGTGAAAAACTAGCATTAAAAGCACCGAAGTTATCGTAGGCCTACGTAGATACAAATTGCTACGTATCAAAAAAGCTGCTACAACTTTTAAACTATCATAGACGATTATGCAATAGAAGTAAAGCCTGATGTGATGTTGCCTGAAGATCATATGTAGAACCTAATAAAACCTGGTTTCACAATTCCATTAATCCCACGTCATTTCTAAATAAAACCCCTCCCACTAAACCAGTGTCTTCCCTTGTTCTTAACTCTTAATAGAATAGGATAGAATTTTACATGAACAAATTGAAAGAACAAACCGAGCCGCCTTCGCCTTCTTAGTCCGATCGAACTCCTTATGAGATGCACTGAAAACTTTTCATCAATTAACATGTTTGTTGAGCTGAGTGTTACAATTTAAGGGCATGTTTCATGGTAGACGTCACACGTTATGCTGTCTTTAGTTTCTTTTAGTTATCTTTTTATGTTTGAAACCGATAGTTACGAGCGCCTGCAAACTTTTTAACTCTTACTGGAGAATAAAAAATCTTTATCTGCATAAAGACATAGTGACAGGATTGGCCACGGCTTACTTCTAACAGCGTGTCATCCAATCGCGAGTCGCGGCGATAATATCCGCAGATGCGGCCGGAGCCTTATTCGTTTGATGCAAAAAGTATGGTACCGTAGTCAATTTTGGCACCGCGCTGTTTTGCATTTCTTGCATCATCATCATCCCCCTAGCCGTCAATGTCATCATTGTAAAGTATAAATTTTTAATATTATTTATAATTTCGAAAGTATTCATCACAGGAATTATAATAATTTATATTACAGTTGAGTAAAAAGCGTGGGGTGCACTTTATGACGTTTTCATACTTCTCTTGCTTTAGTTGCCAATAATAGGATGATTTTCACATACTACTATACCAAGCACCCCACGCTTTTTACTCTACTGTAATATAAATTCCGTGTACTCATAAATTATTTTCTCTTTTTGGTTAGCAATAAAAGCGTTTTTTTTTTATTTTTTTAAACTATTATTTATTTTTATTTTTTTAGTTAATAAGGATAATGGAAAACTCTTATCAAATGATTTCATTGTCATCGGTACTTAATACGTGTGCAAAGTTTCAAATTAATCCGATTTCTGGAAGTTGGTGAAAATTTTGCTTAAAAATTCCGTTACATACATACATACTCGTACATACACCCCGATCTAATAAAAGTGTGTTAAAAAAAGCTTTAATGTTAGATAATACACATCTTCTTTTGACGTCTACCTCCGATGAAAAAGCCTTACACGTGCTACTTCGGCGATAATGAGCACTCATATCGGATTTAAAAATTAATGAAGACTCTAACGAGTTGTGGTCGGGAACACACTTAATGTCAAAGTAATACTTCACTTTGACAACGTGAGAAATTAATATTCTTTAATTATTTCTCACTAAGGACTTTTTGCCTGATGTCATTTGTCGTGGTGGCTACAAGTTATTACAAAACAAATATACCTTATCACAAATAAAGTAGATAAGTGTTAAAACTGGTCTAGTAGATACTACCAATTTTAAATATTCTTTTTTCATTTCAATTGTTTTATCTAAGGCTCAATACTCGGAAAAAAAGCCTAAAAAGAAATGTCATACCTTGCTTCAAGGTTGTGAAACATTGTTGACGTAATCGAATTGTAACGCTATTTAACTTTTTCAATGTCTTACATTAAGTTTATTGTTTGGTACATACAAGCCTGCATTATTACAATCGGCATTTGATGAAAGTACCTTATCAACTACAAGGTGAAGCCGCTGTAGATCGCGGTGTAGATTTTTGGAAAGGCCTATGCTCAGCAGTGGGCATCGAACGGCTGATATGATGATGATGATGATCTTATAAATACCTACATTACTATTATCACCTATCGTCCAAACGCTGGGCACAGGCCTCACCTTAACTTATGAGGTGTTCCGAACCATACACCACCACAAGGGTACTTACCACTGCAATTAAGTTTTAATATGGTACAAATTAGTCTGAAATTGGTCTGAATTATCCTTCGCGAAAAATTGTCTTAGAACGTACAAAACATTCAAACATGATTTGGTGATTAATTAGCTGAAAGCAAAGCAGATAAGAATTATCTATCTCGCAGAAAAATTTTGACAAACATTTTGAAACCTAACAACCGTGATGATGGCTCCCTAAAAACATCCTAACAAGTTTCTTTACGCATCACTCGTCAAAAATATCGAAAGGTAACCGAATATCTTCGCAAAAAAAACGGATAAAACGCGAAAGCGTCTCTTTACCTGAATTTCCATACATTAAAATTCGACGTCGTCGCAAATTGTTATCGTTGAAAAGCTAATGACGTATTTGCATTAAAAAAGAGTTCCGAACGGGAATTGTAACGAAAATATCGGGAATACACAGAGAGCTACGAATTGTTTTTAAATAGATCTCTTTTGCTTTTGCTTCCTGCATAATTTTGAAGGTCCTTCCAATTTTGTATTAAGTCCTTCTTTCAATTCCAAAATGTAATCGTTCAAATTGATAATCGATTTATTTCTACAGCAAAAAATGCTGTTAACTGCTGGAATTTTGTTAATTTTTGTTAAGTTTGCTTATGAGTATATTATTCGTTTTAGTATAAGTTCTTACATTCATAATTCATATACAGCCTCAAAACTTACGCAAATCGCAAGGCATCTTAACTATATATCGGGTCATACATCTAATAATATAAAAATGACTCGCAAAATTTATAGGTAAGCGCTAAACTCAAAAACGCCTGGACCAATTTGTCTTTAATTATGATATTCCTTCAAGAACGGGGATGGTTCTTTAGAAAAATTAAAAAAAAGCAACAACGGGCAGAGCAACGTCTGCTAGTAAATTATAAATTTACAAACAGACAATGACACATTATAAACTAGACTATAAAAATAAACATGATGACGTTCATTATTTTCAGTTAATAGTCTTTGCTGAAAATGATTGCCTTACAATATATTAAAAGTAATTATAGTTTCTTTGCTAAACTATTTTGGGCAGTTTTTTATTTTTAAAACGAGGTTCTGTACTTGCCATTTTCTTCGACAAAAAGTGGGGAACTTTAATGTTGCTTAGCAAGAGCTCACTTCGATCACTATTGGTAAGATAGTACAAAATTTACATCGTCTGGGCGTTAGCAATATCCAAGATATTTAAGACCGCCTTGGGGGATTATTTTATCTGTGACTGGTCTGCGCTCCAGTCGAACGGACTGAAATATGACATCTAGTTTAATGTAGCGAAGATATCGGTTTTAGTGTGTATTGGAATAGCTTCGTTTAAAACGGGTGAAAATTAACGCTTTCAGAAGTGTATTGCATAGTCTAATACCAGTTCGACGAAAAGATGTACTGACGACCTGTTGAAGAAGTTAACCTCCCTCTGTTAATCGGATCGAGCGTGATAGCATCGCGTTTTACCATGCGCGCGCGCCGCGTCAAGATCTCACTTGACGTCAATCACCTCTGTGGCAAGCGACAGAAGTTTCGCGACGTAATTTACACAAACCCATGGAAACCAGTAGAAATGTCGTGACGACAGCTCTGCTCTGCGGCTTCTATATATGGGCTTTCCAACCTGCACCTTTAAGATACGGGCCATGGGATGCAGGCCGCTGACAACCGACTGTCTTGGAAATCTTTGACGGGTCTTTGTTAATCAGTGGACGTCTAGCAGCCATTTGGTGATTAAATTATAAACTTGGCCAACATGGACGACGACATGACTGAGGGTCACAATACAAAAATGAAATGGAACACTGACAACGAATTTTTCGACATTACGAGTATTATCGGGTTTGCTATTACTAGCCATTACACACACAATTTAATCACCATACTAAACAAAAGAACACAAGTATCTTCTTGCTTTCTGAGAAATCTCTAGTAGTCAAGTCTTTGTAACCATGAAGTGGCATGAGGCACGATCTAAAGTCTTAAGCTGAAGCCTGTAGGTCAAAGCTGGGTTTTTTTTTAAATTGTTGTAAGTATCTATTATAATGAACCTTTGTTACTTAAAATCTTCGTACATCTAACAAAGTGCTAAGAGGTGTTATGAAGATCGTCTCCACCAAACGGGGGTGAATACATGAGCGTTAATGACACCCGCTCGAAATCAAATTCGGTTTTAAAACCGAATTACTGTGTGCATACCAAATTTTACGTTACATGTATCAAAAGTTCCTGAATGGGACATACCCACTAAGTTGGTTAATACAAACCTATAATTATAGGTTACATACCTTTAATAAAATAGGTAAATATCCTCTTTTATGTGTCTCTAGTAATTTTTAAACGCAGTTGGAGGTCATGACAAATTTGTGTAGAAACATAATGCTTGATTGCATTTTATATTTTTCCGTATTTTTCAAATATAAGTTACATAATTTCTATAGGCGTCAAATCGTGTGGCACTTGTATAACTTCAAAAATTTAAAATGATAAATTCAAAAGTACGTTTTATTAAAACGTAGATGAAATCTAATTTATTTATATATGGATATTGAAATCGTATTTTTCCTTTACCAATTACCTGTGTTTGTTATTCTCATAGTTAGATAAAAAGAAAAACCTGTGGTATAAGAAATTCGAAGCCGAATTTTGTAATCCCAGAAGTATTTTAGTAAATGGTGTTGAAATGATACAATTGTTTGCGGATTATTTCGCGATTTATATACACCTGACGTTTTGGACCCTTTTCAGCGTTCGTGGTAAACAAGTGTATCATTTTAATGTCTCCTGTTCGCGTAAACCGAAGAAACAAATGAATTGAGTTAGAAAATAACCCCTATTATTACTATAGAGTTCTGCATTTGAAATTTATAGTACTGACGAAGTTAGAAAGTCTCGCGAACATCACACAAAGTAACGTTGCTAACATTCAAGTTGCTATAAGCACTAATTAGTACTTCAGCTTCAGCTCTGAAATAATTACTGGCGAACTAATGAGGACAGTAAAAACAGCTTAGTTTACTTTTTTTTGTGGTCATTGTTTTAAATAACAGACGAGTTTTTGAAAGTTTTACTTGGGAGCATGTGTTTACATTTTAACGTCATTTAACTTAAGTACTAAGCACGTACGTACTTAAGTAGCATCGGTAATGTAACGACCGTTATATCGTTCGCTATTACAAACGCATGCCTGACGGTGGCAAGCACGACAGCGAGGGTTGAAACGGCTCCATAGGCTAGATGGCGCGCCACGTTGGGCTATAGGTGTTGAAATTAAATATTAGAAAGAAGTCAAATGCATAGAATTGCTTACACGAATTGCAAGCACACGCCATATAACCTTTTCATTACACTTTTTTAATAGATGAGTAATAGGATTCACGTTTGGATTAACATTGAGTTGAACAATTGATTGTTTATGCCTCAAGGCTTATTCAATTTGAACTTATAACTAAGGCTTCGAGTATAAATCCGTTTCAAAGAAATTACTGAGGCCAAATTCCATAAAGTTTCGTTCGTATTTCCGGATCTACCTGGCGCGTTCTCTCACACGGTCAAACTTGTGAGAGTGACAAGGATGGCTATATCTGAAATTGGGTACAACAGCTTAAAGAGTAGTGCTGCTTTCAATTGGCTGATCTTATCGAGTTAAGTTAACGACCGTTTTTCAGTAAAATTACACGGTGTTGCTCGTTATCGTAGAAGTGGGTTGGTTGATTGTATTCAATGATTGCTTCTGTTAATAGTTCAAGATATAACTGCAAATTACTTTTAAGATTATTTAACTATTTGTTTCTTTAAAGCAAGCGTCAAATAAATAAGTTTTTTGATATGTATATGACGGTAAGTACAGCAGCTTGTCATAATGGATATAATAAAACTAATAGCAAAATTCAGAAAGCTTAAATTAGAATCACTTAAACAAATATTGCGTCTCAAAGTCAAGTAAGTTTTTTTACAAGCACTTTTTGTTTGCTTTGTTATAAACCTGCCATCTCAATTCAATTTTGTAGTCTTCACAAAGATATGACAATATTATATATTTACAAATAATCCGGTAAAAAGGTGTATCATTTCAATGTCTACTGTTCGCGTAAACCGAAGACACGATATGATCGTTGAACCTACAGACTTAAAAGGACAATAAAATTGATCCCAGTTGTATCAGCAACATTGTCTCAGAATCATTTTGACGTAAGCCCAGCAAGACAAAGTTGTTTTACACCGTCCATTCTTGTTTTTATAGACGGTGTGTGGCCATGGCATTAAGCGATCCAATTTCTTGATTCTTTAATTAAAACAACGAAAGAATGCTTAGGCGTAAAGCTGTGATAAAGGTAGCCCTACAGTGCTGACTAGAGATGTAAGATCTTCAAGAAACTTTTGCGTAATTAGAATAGAATGGAATAATCTAAATTTGCTTACTTACGTTCAGTAAAGTGTCGATTTTTTTAATGTGATACGATTGCGATTGTAATACCTACATGCACATTATTAATCAATATAATATTTAGTATAATTCTTCAAGTTCGTGTTATCTGCAATGAATTCTTTTTGATTAGTAATTATTCCATTCTTCTAAGTGATGATTTCATCGATGTATTTTGACCGCTCTCTAAGTTAACAGCCGGTAAGGTTCACTTATTAGCAGTGATCGGAATAGGGTGAGTATTGTTACCTACAGTTTGTCGAACAGAGACGGAAATCGGAGACTTCCTTACGACTAAAAATTTTTTACCGGTAAATTTACCGGAACTTTGATATGAAAGTTTTTAATAGCTAAATGCTTCAATAAATCTTAATTAATGTTAGATAAAAATAAAATAACGCATATTATAAAAAAAAAATTATTAAAAAAAAATTTGTTTGAACATTTCAATATAACATATAACATGAATATAATATATTAATGACTTTCTTATCCTAAAACATAATTATTTTAAAGTATAAATAAATATAAAGTTTTAAATATTACACCTTTTTACCAACACAGCGGATTTATACAAAATGTAATTCAATACTTAATAAAACGCGATTACTATAAAAAAATTTACTGGTAAATATGCTGAAACCTTAATGTGTAAATCTTTATATCGCATTTTTAAACATTCTTGTTTGGTTCATTTTACACATCCTTTTTCAAATTAATTAAAAATGCACATGCATTATTTTTCAGGTAACGATTTTGACAATTATTTTAAACTTTTTTGTTCATTTTGACAAATTTTTGCTTGTGGTTCCGTCCGCGTGACTGTCAATCAAGGCGTAACTCTCAAAAGATGTATTTCTCGATTATGCATCGACTTTTGTTGATGCCTTGGTCCTACCGATCTTTTACTATGAAATATCCAACACGAATTTTTCATTTCGATCTATTAGTTTTAGTTAAGTATCTTGAAGCAAACAAGCAAAGTCTTCAACTTTATAGTATAAATATATAGACATGCATATATTTGCTAATTTTTTATTATACTGAATAGTGACAGTACCGCGGTAAAGGGGAGGCTTTTGCGGGGGGTAATCAGGTGAAAGGTATACCTGTTTACCCCGCGCTCGCGCACACTCCTTCCCACCCCCTGTCACTCGTCCCTTGGTTTTTGTCTTGTGCACGCGTATTTCTGTTTTCTGTTCTTGGAGTTTAATTATTTTTGACCTGGCTTTGTTTTGGTATTCTGATTTGCAAGTGTATTGGCTGCTGTTGTTTGAACACGGATAAATAACTTTGGCTGTCGTTTACTGGACCTGGAAAGTGTTTGTGATTTGGATACCGTTGAATTGGACTTTTATCCTGTAATTGCTGATTACACGGTAAGTACAATTTCGTTGTGAATACTTTTTACTCCTAAAATTAATAAATTTCTTAAAAATAAAGTAAGGTTTCGCAACGGTGGTAATGCAGCTTATTCGACCACTCAGAGAATAGACAGCCGAAATATCGAGTTCCGATTGGTCAAGTAAGCGTCAAAACGTAACCGCGTTTTATGTTAAGTGTGCATAACAAAATGGCCGACGCATCGTAGTTCAATTTTTTGTTTTTGTTTGGCTAATTTTTACTTTAATTATTTATTAAGATTTTTGGTTTGTAAATTTATTCTGTTATTTACCCTCTCAAAGTAAAGAGGATTAAATAAGTTTAATATTTAAAAGAGTGTTTGTTTACCAAAATGGCACTGTAACACGAAGATACATAGTAAAAAAAGATTTTTGATAGCCATGTTTATGAATATGGCACCTATATATCATCGTGTTAACAGTGCAATTAAGCAAATGAAAACTCTTTTAGATATGAAACTTATTTTAATTATATTTGCAATGCGTTGACTTAAAACATACCGAAAAAAACTGCTGTTTGATTGATCTAGTCTAGCTGAAAAGCTGTGTTTTCGCGCTGCATTTTTTCATTTTGAATGAACTATACAATAAGCCAATTTAGTCAAAGTAGACTCACCTGAATTTTATTTACAGGATATAAAATACATATTTCTTTCGACCGTGATAAACACTTTTTCTCAAGGTTAACTCCATTGTTTTAATTTTTTCAGGTACTTTAAATTATAAGTTGTTTGCCAAAATGGCAAAAACCATCAGACCCGAGGTCGTCAAGAGTTGGATTTTAAATAATCCAGAATTAATTTACGATGAAGCAAGTGGTGTCATATTTTGCACAAAATGTGAGACTTCGTTAAAATCTACACATAAGTCAAACATTGATCGACACATCAATGGAGCCATGCACCAAGGGAGGCTAAAAAAGCCTGAAGAAGAGTTTTACACTGACTTCATAAACTTTTTAATATTATGTAACATCCCGTGGTCTAAAATTGACAATGTAGCGTTTCAAACATTTTTTAATAAATATTTATGCTCCAATTGTTGCTGTATTTGCACAAAAAAGAAAGTTCCATCAGAATCACTGTTACGCAAAAAGTACTTGGACACAGTTTTTAAAGATCGACTAACTTCAATTTATAATACTATTGGAGACAATAAAGTGTGGATTTCACTTGACGAAACTACCGATTTTATGGGTAGATATGTCGTTCATTTATTGGTGATGCCTCTTATAAAAAATGTTGCAACTCAGCCGTACCTGATTGCTTGTAAAGTACTAGAAACAGTTAACGGAGAAACAATAGCCCAGTTTGTTACAGACTCTTTGAGTGAAATGTGGGGGGAGTCATTTTTGGATAGATTAAATAATGTTTTAGTACTATGCACTGACAGCGTGGCATATATGCTCCGAGCCGGACGTTTATTAAAACATGACTTTCCCAATATGCTGCATGTAACATGTTTGGCCCACGCTCTCAATAGAGTATCCGAAAAAATACGTTCTCAATATGAAAATGTTGACACCTTGATTGCCAACATAAAAAAGATTTTTTTAAAATCGCCCAACAGGGTAAACATATTTAAAAGAATGTACCCGAACCTAGCCCTTCCACCACAACCTGTGATAACAAGGTGGGGGACATGGCTGAAGGCAGCTAGTTATTTATCGAAACACTTTGAGGAAATATCCCATGTATTAAACAGTCTCAATAGCAATGAAGCCTTGTCGATAAGGAAAGCAAAACGAGCTATTAATGACGAAAATATACGTGCTGATCTGAATTTCATCAATGAAAATTTCACTATTATACAAGAGGCACTCACAAAACTTCAAGAATCTAAGTTATCTATATCGGAGAGCTTAGAAATTATAGACAACGTAAGGTGTGTTTTGATGTGGTCTTCGAAAAACATCATTGAAAATAAATTGGAACAAGTTCTAGAAAGAAATCCTGACTACGATAAGATCAGCGAAATAAGTGAACAATTAACAAAAGGAATTGAAGTAGATGATTCTCTTTTCCTTAAATTTGCACCACTCACGTCTGTGGACGTTGAGAGGTCATTTTCTATTTATAAATGGATTTTAAGT
This sequence comes from Pyrausta despicata, assembly GCA_963921415.1. NCBI lineage: Eukaryota > Metazoa > Arthropoda > Insecta > Lepidoptera > Crambidae > Pyrausta > Pyrausta despicata. The sequence continues at coordinate 11,482,897 of OY992861.1, read as the reverse complement.
ATAAAAAGGAACAGACTTAAAGTTGAAAATATTGAAAAATTAATGATCATCTACTTCAATTTCCTACAGGATAACAAAATTTGTCACAGTACCGATGATGAAAATATTGAAGACTAATGTATTTGTTTTCATTTGTTAGATATGTGACTTAGTTTCATTTTAATTTCAAGATTATTTGTAATTTCGAAGCGAGTGTCTGCACCGAAGTGTCGCTCCGGAAAAACTGCTGACCTTCTCGAATCCAAATATATGCTACTATATTTGCCACAAACGCTCACTTCGACCGAAATTTTTGCTTTCAATTGGTATTGATTGTATTAATTAGCCAAAAAAATAATAGTAAACACTTCAAACTTATTTGTTCCTAAATGTCTGTATTTTATTGTTTGTTTGTACTTAGAAAGCTATAACGAATGTCACTCATTCAAATATTTTTGTTTAGTTTTGAATATTAAAATTAACTTTTTGTGAAAATCGAAATACTTTTTTATTGTTTTTGTACATACGAATGGGAGAAGTCACTGATCTCTAAGATACAAGTTGCTGTCTAGTTTAGGGTCAGAAAATTCATTTAAATAAAGTAAATTATGTTTTTAATAAAGAATTAACGTAAAAATAATAAATAATTAATTATTATTTTTACGTTTATAGTAATCGCGTTTACATTTTGTATAAATCCACGGTGTTGGTAATTGTGCAGCTACAAACGTAGCTGCAAACCCAATTACAAAAACTGTAAAAAGGTGTAATATTTAAACTTTATATTTATTTATACTTTAAAATAATTATGTTTTAGGATAAGAAAGTCATTAATATATTATATTCATGTTATATGTTATATTGAAATGTTCAAACAATATTTTTTTTTAATAATTTTTTTTTATAATATGCGTTATTTTATTTTTATCTAACATTAATTAAGATTTATTGAAGCATTTAGCTATTAAAAAGTTGCATATCAAAGTTCCGGTAAATTTACCGGTAAAAAAATTTTAGTCGTAAGGAAGTCTCCGATTTCCGTCTCTGTTCGTCAAACTGTAGGTAAATATACTCACCCTATTCCGATCACTGCTTATTAGTATGTAATTCAACATTGTCACTGTCAGAAAACGGCTGATTAAGTCGAAACCGCTCAATTAAGCCCATTGTCCTACATGAGTTCTTGAAATTAAACTAAGCCCGCTCTTTTCATCGCCACACGTTTAACACAAAAAATGCGACACTGCACCGACCGGCACGCAGCCTCAAACGGCCTTTATACTGCTGTCGGCTTTATGATTCGACGGCACTTACAACACACGTAAACGCCGCCGCATACGTGAAGAGTTTTTGTCTGACGGGACGGGACGGGAAGTTTTGGAAACATTGTGTCATACAAAATGTATTCAAAACCTCAAATATCACGGATGTATAGACGGGGCGAGAACGTGGACGGAAAATGTCGTAGGCGACCATGTTCAGCGCATTCCCCGTCTCGTCCCGCTTTGGATCCGCTTTTAGGTGGTACTCCGTGCACTATTCGTCCTACTACAGAAGAAATAATCAAAGGTCCGCATACCGTTAATCCATGAGTGTTAAGCAATAAACGCACGTTAAATAGCCGATTTAAACAGATAAAAATATTTACGCTAGACCCCTGGTTTAATCCTTGCCTACGAGTAAATGCAAAGATTTAAAACTTGACACTTGACATTTCGTTTTGTGTCCGGCAGTGTCAGTACGTTTTACGGGCTTTAAAAGTTTATTTAGCTTTGGCAAAATGGACACGGACATTTTATATAAACAGACGGATTCCTCGCGACCGCATGCGGCGAAACCCATTGCTTTGCAATATACTTTTATTTATTTTACACCTAACTTTTAACTACAATGTTCCGAACGAAGGATCCGCCCGTCATTGAAAAGTCATACACCATCTTCATACAAAGAAAAAATAACGCCAGCTGTCAAAATTTGTTGGAACTACGTGAATATCTTGCTGACTACGTGTTGCTACGTTGCATGAGGACGACGATATAACCTTGTACGAGCGTGCAAGATTATTTTAGTTCAAACTTTTAATTAAATATTTTGTTGCTGTCGAAAACAAAATATTTAAGATGATGAAATAATAGACAAGAAATTATAACCAAAGTAATATATTATACCTACATTTACATAGAGTTTTTGTTATCGATATTCGTTTACATGGTATAGGCGATCCTTTTAGTCTCCGTAGTCCAGCTTTTGATATATTAATAGCTTAGTACAAAAAAAGATTAGAGCATACTCTTGTTTTAAGAGGTTTTAAATAAAGTTCGTTTCGTTGTTTTCGAATAATACGACTCCAAATCTCTTTACGCACTGGATCATTAGGAAATCTGTGCAATTGAAATATTTATTTAATCACGATCCGTATTATTATTAGTTATTATATATAAGTTATTTATATAAACACTTCTAAATATCTTTATATCAATTTTTACTTAGAATTTGATGAAACAAGCGACTCCACTTAGTTTTGTAAATAAAAAGAAAATAAGGCTACCTATTTTGAAATACTCAATTTATTTTATCATTAAAGATAAATACTGTAAAAATTATTGATGGAATGAAAGAGTGGAATTATTAGTGGCGCCAAAAATCTCAACTTCGGTTTTTTTACGATTACAATAGGTACTTACTCCCTTATTCATTTCTTTCACTCGAAAGTAAAAAATACGTTCATACAAAGTTACCTCAGCACCGCGGGTAGTAGCGCGTAACTAAGCTTTAAAAGTTCTTAATAGTTAAACAAGAAACAAATATAAAGGAGAATGACTTACCTGTGTTTCAATATCCCATGTCGATTTTTAAATATTGTATCATATTTTTTACAGCCTTTTATGACGCAAATAGGTATTTTCTAACACCAACATACACAACCGCGCTCTGCTGCTTCACGCAGACGACTGTGTCGCGTTGGCCCTAAACTAACATTTTAGGGCCAACGAGCTAGTGCCATCAGACGCGCCCGTTAGCCGCGTCCTTTACGCAGTAAATATATAAGTGAATGTAACGATTGATTTTTTCACAGTAGCTAGACACAGTTTTAGGAAATCACGTGTCCGTCTCGCTCACGTCCCGTCCGGAGTATTAACTCGTCACGTATGCAGTGAACTTTTTTCTTCAGCCGTCGACTTTACGATTCGACGGCATTGGCGGACACGTAAAACATGTAACACATGACAGCACGTCAACGTATACACTGCAGCATCTTATGCCCTTGTACTAACGGCGAATGCAACAAATACGAGTATAGGTCGATGTACAGTTGCTTGTACCTTCACAACGTACGCTCACAAGTTATGTGTTAATTAAAAATAAAATCTGAAATGTGGCACGATGTCAACTAGTGACCAGTCATCATGCTTATACAGTTATTAACCCCATATCTTTAATAGAGCACCTTACTATAGGTACTTCTCTTTTAAGAGAAAATTGTGCAGTTTTCTATACGTTCACCGAAATGGATAATTTTACGATCTCATACACAAGCAACTTAAAAAACCTAAAAATATCTACTGCAGAATCCATCAGAAATAATGTGTTCATAAAAATAATTAAAAGCTGCACTTCCCGATTACAACTGCAGGCTTTTCTTGCAAGAAAATGAATGAGCAGTCGATATTTTTCATTATCTTTTGTTCTGTTAAAATCATTCGTTCGTCCATTCGAATGCAGTTGCACAATACTTTTTTCACTTCAAAAATACTGGTTAGTGAAATTAAAATTATAAGGCATAAAAACCATAACACTAAATTAGAAAGTATAAAAATCATGACAGCGCTACAAGATGATTGCATGTCGTCGTAGTCAAAGCCAACTGCTACGAATTTTGTTGCACTGTAGCGGCTACGAATTTCGTAGCACTTTAGTTGCTTCAAATCTCATAGCACTGTAGCTGCTACGAATTCGTAGCCCTTCTACGGAAACTGTTAACTAAGTCTATTGTTTGTTAACCCCCTACGAAAAAGAGAGGTGGTATAAGTTTGACCCCTATGTCTGTGTGTGTATATGTGTTTGTGTTGTTGTGTGTGTCTGTCTGTGGCATCGTAGCTCCCAAACGGATGGACCAATTTTAAAGCAGGTTTTTTTAGGAAAGATAATTTCATCGACGTGGTTGTAGCTCTGAGTGGTCAACATCTGCCTAGCCTTTGAAGCACACCAGCTGTTTTCCTGGGTCATTTGAGGGTTTTGTAACTGGAAAGTTAGTTTTTTATTTATTTAGGAATCGGGAATAAAACGGACATGAAACTGTGAGACAGTGCATAAATTATTTATACTTTGCCACGTTTTGTTAGACTCGAAACCTCAGAGTTCGTGTCACCTTGAAACTGATGCAGGCCACTTCGATCTCGAAGGCCAAACTGTCAACGGAGTTAAAAAGACCGCAAACTTGATTACACTCCCAGCTTGGATACGTTAATAAGTGTATTTATATAAACAAATACAGAATCATAATGAAACAGTTGTAGGCCGTAACGTAATCCTATTCCAAGCAACGCTAACGAAGTAACGAACTGTCACATTTTGGCGCCAAAATGAGGGGCGCCATAATTGCGTTGCCCGTCAGCCTCCCGAGGTCGGTGCTGTGCGATACTTACATTTGTATGAGATTAGTGGATATTAGAGTCTAAGATCCGGACTACGCAAAATTCCTCTATTTATTTTTATTTTATTTATTTAACAGAAAACATACTGACTTACAGTCGCCCAAAGTGCAATGCTAGTTGCACAGTAAACATGGTCAAACAAACATTTCATATTATAAAATCAAATAAAGAAAAATAGATACATCAGGATTACCATATCATATGTCACAAATATAATATTAAACATGTCAGAAAAAATACACATAAGAGTCAGTCAGAATTACAAAAATAATCAAATTATTATGTTAGTTCAGTAACACTACTTCTAAAACACTCGGAACACAAATTTTCTATATAATTAACAGCTTTATGCATGAATTGGCCAAAACTGTCAGCAAATATGTCAATATCATAGTCGTCGGCGAGTAAATCTCTTATAAGGCGTAGAGCCCGAACGGTGGGTGCATTCACGGCGTACTTAGTGCGCGCTGAGGGCCAACACAAAAGGCGCGGGCGCCGTCGCGGCGCTACCAACCCCTCCGCGTTCCAGCTCAATCGATTAGGCACCTGTAATCCTATTTGGCTAAGAATCGTTGGGCTATCTATCTTATTGTGTATAATACACAAATAGTGTACTATCGTCTGCACACCCCTTCTAAATTTTAGCGTATCTAGTCCTACCATACCGCTGACAAATAAGGACAGATATAAATGTGTATGTAAGTGTGTCTATGTAAGTTTTGGTTACACAGCTGCAAATTCATGGCACCGCGTCGTATTTTTAGTGTGTCTACTATTCAATTACAACATATTCAAGCCGACAAACTACAGGCATTCCTATACCCGACGGATATGTTGGATATTGTGTGAGTTTACAGATATTTTCATGGTAAGTGGGGATTCTAATTAGGGAAGCCAATCCCACAAACGCGGGATCCAGCATTTGCGGGATCCCGCACTTTTTCTGCGGGATAAAAAATGTGGAATTGCTCTTGCGGTATTGAAAAGAAGAACGACTCAATAATTTTAATATCATCAAGTTTCAATCCCGTAAACCCCAAGGCATCCCGCGAGTTTTTCGAGTTCTGTCCCGCAGGCTTGCGCAAACGTGATTCTGGTGCGGAATTGGAATCCCTAGTTGTAACAGTAAATAATATCCGTAATATTGCACCAATATAGTTTGTGCATTTGAAATAATAAAATAAAAACATTGTACCTTTATAAACTTTACGCATTTGTTTACATTTTAATATGCAGCATATTTATATGTCATTTATCAACCTCATCATTAATTTTAATTTTCTTTGATCAAGTCATGAAAAAGATAAATAAAAGCAAGCTCAAACATAAAGGTCGTAACACACAAGGGTAAAATAATTATGTAGAATAAACAAAGTGCGCTCTGTGTTTCTTTCAATACATGTTTTTTATTTTTTATCTCGTTATTTTAATAAAACCAACTTGTGTCGTTTGTTGTACGTACTTTATTTCTTTATTTAGGGGAATAGTAATAATTTTTTTAATCACACTATCTGTGCGATATTCTTATAAGCCTTACATTGGAATATAACTCGCCATTTAGGAAGCAATAATAAATTGTATTTATTGAATTATAAAGTATGCGCTCATTCAGAAGACCGCTCAACTTGCCCATATATCAGTTTGAATCAAATTTAGGGTTCCGGAGCCAAAAGGCAAAAACGGAACCCTTATAGAGTCGTCATGTCTGTCTGTCTGTCTGTCCGTATGCCACAGCCATTTTTTTCCGAAACTATAAGACTATACTGTTGAAACTTGGTAAGTAGTTATGTCATCCGCAAGAAAAGAATTTACACAAACATAAAAAAAAAAATCGGGTGTTTCCCGTACTTGAAACTGAAACACAGTTTTTTTGTAATACGTTATAAAAACAAAAACTATTATATCATGTTACTTTTAGCTACGGAACCCTTCATGGGTAAAGTCCGAGTCGCACTGGGCCGGTTTTAATTATTTATTATTTAATAATATTTAATATTAATAATAATAATAATTACATTTATTTCGGACAAAATCCATATTTTGTTAGTATACAGTGACTTAGAAAACTAGTGTTAGTAACAAAAAGAGAAAATAAAAAAACAAAAAATTAATAATAAAATATATATATATATATATTAATGCTTTACTGTTGGTTTTAATTTATTATTATGTTTTTTTTTTCATTTATTAAAAAGAAACAAGCAACCCGACAAGCTGATTTTAATTTAAAAGTACTACCTAAAACACAAAAATTCCATAAAAGCTGTGTTTGTATGTCTGTTAAGATATTAAAACTCCCCGTGACATCAAAAAGCACACTTAATATATTCAAGGGTCAATTGTATAAATGGCTTAGTGACCAAAAAATTTATGACGAGACAGTTTAGTAAATAGTCTCTGACGTAAAAATATTGAACTCTTTAGTAATTAAATAGAAATTATTGAATTGAGAATTGTTTTTTACTGACATTGTTTATTTTTTAGCCTATTGTATTTGCATGCTAACAATTGTGGCAAGACGTGTGCACAGTATTATTTATTGTAACATCTTGAAACCATGTTCTTACACAAATAAAGAATTATCATATTAAAAATACATTACAAAATAACTACGCATCACACAGGGCAATATCTTAGGTCCGAAACCCCTTATGGTGATGCTTGGATCAAACACAGTTCTGAGAAAAAGAGAGATTTGCGCTACCCTCTCTATGGTTATGATTGATGACGTGTTTATAACACCAAGGTGTTATGATGGCTTGTGTTGATAAGGCTTCGAAGATTCGATTACACAGGCTCAGTTTTAATTTTGGCCTCGTTGGTGTAGTGGCAAAGTTTCTGCCTTACATCCGAGAGGTCCTGGGTTCGAATCCCAGGTAGAGCCGAAATTGTTTCTGAGATGTTCTGTCATGAATTTCACAAAAACAGCTCGGAGTCGGGAAGTTGGAGGTGTAACACCCCTGTGTCTCGGAAAGCACGTTAAGCCATTGGTCCTGCGCCTGATCTCGGTCCGGTCATGTCGGATTGCCATCTCACCGAACTTTGAGAGTGATGGAATAGTGAGTGCACCCGTGTATTGCGCTCACACTTGTGCACTATAATATCTCTTGCGTAGTTGGCTTATCTCTGTTGAGATTGACCGCCGAAGTCGAAATCGGCCAGGAGAACGATTATTACTATTACTATTATTTATTTTCGGCTCACGTCAAAATTCAGTCAAGCACAGGTAGAATTTGCAACCCGAAAATAGTTGATGAATAAATAAAAAACAGGCACGATGACGAATCCCCACTGAGCCCGCGTTGTCTAGTATGGCTGTTACTCATAGTTGAGATGAGGCCTTTGCCCAGCAGTGGGACGTATATATGCTGATCAGATGATGAGATGAGGCACGATGACAACTACCGCAAATATTTTCAAGACCGTATCGTTTTAAAAGCATAACCTTTATGATGCTATTTGCTAATGAAATCCCAAAAAACAGTAGGAACCGATTTTAAATTACCTACATAATATTCAGTCCATCGATTTTCATTTTTGACCCACAGAAATGACGTCACAACTGAGTATTCCCCATACAAAATTTATGAAGGCAGATCGTTTGAATGATAAGGAGTATGTCAAGGATTGGCGGTATAATCAGTCCCACAGAAATAGGTAACTACTCTTTCTGTGATCATTCCTATTCATACCTAATCTCAAGATATAAAAATTAATGCGACTTTTTTGGATATTTATAACTCGAGAACAAGCTTACATATCCCAACCAATTTCATGAAGAAAGAAGTCAATGGGTGCAGTCAAAATTAAATGAAAAAGGTAAATTGTGGTTAATTACTATATAATAATTAATTAATTTGCCTAAACATTAATCATTATAATAATAAATGTCTAGTAGGTAGTGTGAAGTAAGCACGAAATCGGCAAAGCGGATCTTAATTTATCACATTTTTAAAACTTTTTTTATATTCACTTTATACGTAACGAAGCTCGTATCGGGCAGCTAGTCCAGTGTAATCACAATAAATAATTAAACATTATTATTTTTAGTAGCAAAACATTTTCATTTAGCTTGTGTATTTGATCGATCACTGATAAAATGTTAATAGCAAATTCTCATTTCAGAATCGTATAGTACTTTTCTAAAAACTATATCTTAGAATTAATCATCTAAGTGTACTATATTCAAAGATGGTGGCTTTTGTTGGCAAATCCATTATATCATTATAGTTTGATTTCATTGTGCCGAATATTGGTTATTAGGGTTAACACAAGCATACTCGTAGTCCTACAAAGCACTGAGTGTGTATTGCATGTTTTTAACAGTTAGTGGCAAATTTTTAACTATATTCGTGGCCTACCCGAGCTTTATGTGGGTTCACAACTTCAAAAAAACTATAGTCCTCGAGAGTTCATAAAAGAGTCTTTAACATCATCCTACAGATAATGCGTAAGTACGAGTAGGTATATCGTGTATTTAAAATTAAAAAGCATGCTTTTTCATTATGTAACCTCAGGGCACACCTGCTGCTCGTGACGCGGCTGTCAGCGATTGAGACGCAGCGATTGGTTGGCAGTTGACACGCTAGCAATGACAGATAGCCGCAGATGTGCCCTGGGGGTAAGTACCGCTCATAGGAGCTAGGACCAAGTAGAAATAAAAGAGCAACCAAATGCGATGTTACTTTTTGCTCAATCGCAGTGAATCCTGACATAAATAGCACCTGAAATTTTTCTTGTGAAATAAGGCTTAAATAAATATATAGCAGCGCTGCTGTTGAGCATAAAGCAAGATGTGAAATCGCCATCCCTGGATGCTTAGCAACCAATCAGTTCAGAGAATCACGACGCGTCTGCCTATTGTATAGCAATCGAGTCTAGCATGAGCACAATACACGGCTTTCCCTGTACAAGCCTGTGCGTTTCGTACTATAGTCCAAATATTTCCACACGGGAATTTTTTTTTTCACTTAAAAAGTTTGATGAAATGAGAACTCTTTCGTTCATGCTAATTTTGAATAGGCATGCTTTTTTGAAGCAAATGATTTATTATTGAAGTTTAAAGAAGTTAAAATACTTACAGTTTACTCGCAATACGTTTACGAAAACCTAATTTACGTTCGAAAAAACTTACACTTATTTCCTAAAAATAGCGATTTGCATAACTTCAACACAAGACAAAAAATAGGCTTGCCGTTCCACATTTTAGGCTTCAAAAGGTTGGTCACTCATTCATGGGTAGATGTATATCATTTTTTAATAAATTACCCGAAAATTTAATTTCATTGCCTTTAGATAAATTTAAAACAGTTGTAAAAGATGTTTTAATGTCGAAAGGATATTATAAAATTGATGATTATATAAATGACAAACATATATGGAAATGTTTAAATGCAAACAATTACAATTATTGTAAATCAATTTTGAAAAGAGGCAATGACAATAGTGACTGAGTTTCTTGTGCCGCTTCTTCTCAGCACTGGCCCAAATTGTCCCGAAGCGGTGGTAGGGTTAATTTATATGTTGGGACGTGTAAAAGTGCTAGTTGTTAGCTTACTTACAGAAATAAATGGATTTTATTGGATTTTACAAGCCTATGCGTTTCGTACTATAGTCCAAATATTTTCACACAGGAGTATATTTTTTCACTCAAAAGGGTTAGTGAAATAAGAACTTTTTTGTTCATGCTTATTTTGAACTAGGTTTTACCCGCGACTTCGTCCGCATTAGGTTTTTTTTGCGTTATTTTCCCGTAATACCAATCTTAGCCAAATATAATTCAAATCTTTGGTAATTTAGGAGTGAAAGCGATCAGTTTTTCAAACTCAAACGTTAATTTGCCAAGAACACAACACAGTAAATAAAGATTCCCTCATGTCCATTCTTAAGTCACAAACTACCTCCTTACCAAATTTCATTTAACTCTGTTCAGTAGTTTAGGCGTAAAAGCGATCAGCCCACTTGAATTTTCCCATGGGAATGCGTCATTTTCCAGCGGTAATAAGTAACCTATGTCCTTTCTCGGCTATCAAAATATCCATGCCAAAATTTCATGCAATTTGGTTCAATAGTTTAGGCGTGATTGAGTATCGGACAGACAGACAGAGTTACTTTCACATTTATATTAATAGTTTGGATTGGCATGCTTTTCTAAGCAAATTATTTATTGGCTTTTTGACGGTATAAGCCATTTAAAAAAAGTCACGGAGTTAGTACGGATTCGAGTCACGTGTGACGTAGCGTACCAGATATACTTTTAAAGATTCTATTTTCAATTACAAACACTTGCTAGCGACTCGCACATGAAGTTTTTTTTAATACCTACATCGATATAAACAACAACATCACATATATATATATATATATATCTGACTCCGCGGTAAGCTTATGCGCTTGTGTTACAGAAACCAAAATCAACAGTGGTATTACAAAATAACTAAAATAGATATATATACTCGTATAACAACCAGACCAGTTCAAACAGACATGTTCATTCATGCACACAAATTTTAGTACATTGCCGGGATCTAACTTGCAAACCCTTGGTATGATAGTCAACTTCTTGAACATTACACCAAACGTTGTCAGTTTGGTGTAATGTCACTTTTTTCACTTTGACCATCAGATCTATAGCAGATAATAAATCCGTGCTTATACAATACAAGCTTAGGTTTTTATCACCTAATACGATGCAACGATACTTCTTATTATTTCTTGCAGAAACTTCATCTCTGTTTTCTCTCAAGTTGAAGCAAGCAACTATTTTTAACTTTCGCCACAGTTTCATCAAACAATAGTCGGGACGTTAACCAAAAGTTGAAACTTAACTCGAGGCATCTCGATTCCTCGCCGCCACAATTATATCTTAATTAGCTCATTTTGTAGTGCAAACGAGTGAGACGAGCCACAGTGTAGATTGAAACAGTATGCTCACTCCTACTGCACTGCAATAAATAACGTTTTCAAATCCTCATCAATTCTTCTTCTTCTTCTTTTTGGTGGAGCATTCACCACTGTGTTCTGACCTGACTCTAACTATTTCCTTCAGTTGTTCGATTAATAAATAAAAAAAAAACTAATGCGACTATTTAGAATTTTAACTTGCCGTGTCGCCTTTGTATGTAAAAGTATTACCATAACGTAGTGGAATAGGTAGATTATCAATTTTCTTTATTTCTTGATATCAAAGATTACCAACAAATTAACGAAGAAACACTAAGGAAACACAATTTGGTTGGATTTGAAATTGAAATTGAACTGCATTACAAATTAGCGGCTGCGGCAGTGTATGGGAAGGTTCTAGGATAATGTTTGAGTGGTTTCTAGGCTTTCATATGTCTTAGACTTGTATAATTCCCGGTTTTACCAGCCATATTCGACTATCGCAGACACAATATCCTATTGTTACGCGAGCCGGCATCGGCTGAACGTAGCTCAATAGGTTAAGTTACATGAGCCCTATTAGGATCTTGTGTAGGTACAAGTGCGGGTTTCTACGTAATCTCTGTTCATCGCAAGCTGCGGCGGGGGGCGGATGTGCAGCGCTGCTACTATCATAGGAGCTGAGATATGTAACCGGCTGGGTCATTTTTGACCCACGACACCAAATTCGTAACTTTTTTCACTGGGGGCAAAAGGGCCAGATGCTACCTATGTGATTGGAAAAACGATCGAAATCATTCTCTAAAATGTATTAAATGTTTATATATTATTTGTAAAACTCATTCCGTCCAAAATATTATGTGTAGTAGTTGTCAAAAAGTATAAGACTGAAATATGGCGTCACATAATTGGTTAGAAACTAGTCCTTTGTTTTTGATTGTCATTTTTTTAATTATAAGCTGGTCTGATGAGAATTATACTTTTTTGTTATAAAGAGGATATGAAATAAATTATTTTTGTTTAAGTTTTTCTAGCGTTTATATTTTTTTTGGATTTTTAAAAACACTTTGACCAAAAAGTGCCAAAAACTTAGGTTAGTTACAAATTCATGTAGAAGTAAATAATTTTTGAATATTCTAATATCAAACTAATACAATTTTGTACAAAATGTTTTTTTTATTTAATATCTATCCCTATTTACATAAATGAAACAAATGTTAAGGTACTACAACAGAATTTTTGGTATGGGTAAATTATGACCCACGATGCCAGTAGTGTTGCCAAAAATAGCGATACCAGCTAAGGGTTAACACGCTTTTATTAGATCGGGGTGTATGTATGTATGTATGTATGAATGTATGTAAAGGAATTTTTGAACTCAATTTTCACCAACTTCCAGAAATCGGATTAATTTGATACTTTGCAAACGTATTAAGTACCGATGCCAATGCAATAATTTGATAAGAGTTTTCCATTATCCATATTAACAAAAAAAGTAAAAATAAAAAATAGTTTTAAAACTAAAAAAACACGCTTTTATTTATTTATTTAAGCTTTATTGCGCAAAAATACTTTGTACAAAAGGTGGACTTAACGCCGTGGAGCATTCTCTACCAGTCATACCTTTGGGCTAAGCAGAAATGATTAGTGGGTGGTGCGGTGGTTTATATTACAGTAGAGTAAAAAGCGTGGGGTGCTTGGTACATCCTTTTATTGGCAACTATAAAAAGAGTAACGCCATAAAGTGCACCCCACGCTTTTTAGTCTACTGTAATATAAATTCCGTGTATTCAGAAATTATTTTCTCTTTTTTAGTTAGCAATAAAAGCGTGTTTTTTTTAATACGCTGCCAGTAATCGGAAAGCAACATCGCAATACGGCCCCTGGGCATACTGCATTTGCTTTAGCTATGGATAGACGGACTTATCTCGATTTCACAGAGACGCTTAATAAATTTACACTGGCTGTACGCTTTTAATCCTTCCAGAATTCTGCCACTTCGCGCGTTTGACTGGACCCCGGTCCAAGTCAGTAGATCAGGGTTTCACGCTGGATTTACTAATCCAATGAATTTAATTTAGCACACTGTTCACGCAACGCCATCTGTGAACGCTCCATCAAACTATAAAGTCATCTCTTCGTGGTTGTGAATCATTGAAAATCGATAAAGAACGTGTCTTTTCGTCAACCCACTACGAGATGGCGCCACGGACGCGGACCGGCGGCTGGAGCGCTGCGCCGGGACACACACTTCTTCTATATACTCGAAAAATCATCGGCAACGATTACACGTATCAAAATTTGGTACTTTATACTTAAATTCAAATAAATCCTTTGTTATTTCATCATTATAATAAAGAAAATTCATTGAAGATACCTGAGAAACCCAACCATAAGAGAAAGAGAAATAGGCAGGAGACTAGACGGATCTGGTCCGGCTACAATCCCGAACACATACCACAGACTTTTAGACCAAGAGCTCGCGGGTTCAGTCTCCGCACTGTACAAACATTTTTGTCCATGATCATGACTGTTTGTACTGGTCTATAATACCACTGTCAATTCTGATTTCTGTAACACAAGTGCCTAAGCTAACGACAAAGTCAGATCAATGTATGTGATATTTTTATTTATTTATTTACTATTACCTTATATTTTTTGCAGTCAAGCCGTTCAATTTTGCAACACAAACGTATACTTTTACGTACGTTTATTATTAAATGAATTTGTATTTAATGTTATTATATTAAATAAATTACCTATCGTTAAACAGATATTTAAAATAATAAAATACAACTAACCTAAGAAAATTTTAAAAACAAAAAAGGAATCAAAAATGTAGTATTTTATTTTTGTTTTAGTTACGCTTTGTGTACTCTCCTATATATTTTAACTCTAAAAACTTCCTCGAGCAACAGTCATCCTGGTATCCTAATTAATTGTATGCCGTTTTCTAATTCGAATGTCTCAAATAAATAATTTCTTATTATTATATCTATATATTAAAACTATGCGTTTACTGTTCCACGCCGACCACTTCTTAACCAAAACTCCCGTGCACATGTAGTTAAATATACCTACTATGAAAAGTTTAAAGTGTTCCTTGGGCCACAGTTTATGCCGCCTCTGGCGACTTGAATTTTAATTCAACTTATCGATCCCGACCTTACAACTTGAACAAACTGCCTGTTGGAATGTACGGAATTTTTCCATTCCTGTAAATACTTTTTTAGGTTCGATTAAGGAAATTATTGCGTAGGAATTATAGAATATTATATTTATATTGAAACAAATACAGAATGAGTTGAAATAACGTAGGCAAACGCCTGAATGATTCAAGCCAATAATTCAGTGTGATTACTTGTTGTGATACCTTAGATGTACTTTAAAAATATGCATTTATTTTTGCCCTACCCGCATCATAAATCATAAATCATGTATCGTCTTTTAAAAATCATCATTCGTTTTAAAATCATGAATCTTGACGCTTTTATGAAGGGTCGGTCTGCCGCTATTGAAATTATTAAAAAATACAATTCCATTTGCAATGTGAACGCTTAACCGTCATGACCTATCGTGTTTTTTCACGAATCAACAATAAATAAATAAATAATAAATATTTCACAACAATCACACCAATTCTCTAGTCCCAATTTAAGCTACGAGGCTTGTGTTATGGGTACTAGACAACGGATAAACATACTCAAATACTTATTTTTTTGTAAATAAATACATATTATACATAGAAAACACCCAGACCAGTACAAACACACATGTTCATGTACACATATGCTTGTACTGTGCGGGGATCGAACCCGCGACCCTTGGTTTTTAAGTCCGACATGTAGACCTTTGCACCACACGGTCGTCAAATAATGACATATCTCGTGTGAATGCGTCCTAAGGCGGCTGTCACTGCGAATCGGCATACTGCGACAACCAAGTATATGATTGTTTCGGGACCAAGCTCCGTAGCGCTGACTTGAAATGTCCTTAACTGCGAAACCCCAGCGGGTAGGACGAAAATAAGAAGTTTTTGTAAACGCTACGTTTTTAGAATATAGTCTTCTTTTGGTGCTACAAAACCAAACTAAAAGTTTTTAAGAACCAACCTTAGCTGAACATTCTTCATAATTTAAAAAGACAAATATTTCAAATTCAAACAATAAAAGTTACTGCTTGTTTTTTTGCGAGTGCAAATTAATCTTTAAATAAATAAATCTTGGTACTAAACTCTCAATTCTCGTTGGTACTAAAGCGGGTCACTAAATCAGTCATAATTACTGTAATAAATGTCTGTACAACACGCTTGTAGCGGAAAAACGCGACAAAAAAACCACCGGATATTGGACCGATAAAACAAATTTTATTGCACGGTTTGCAATAATACGGGGTGTTATGACGAAAGTTTTAATTCGTGGGCGATTGCGTACTTAGTGCCGATCTCACCGTGGATATTTGAGCGAAGGCTTAGTAAATAGTTATTTGGTGTCATTTTAAATCAGTTTCTCTAACAAAATTAAAAAGTAAATAATAATAAATGAGTATTAACCACATCACATACATTGATCTGACTCCGTGGGACACTACACTTGTGTTACAGAAATTAGAATCAACAGTGGTATTACACATAAACCTAAATAAATACATATTACACTCAGGCCAGTACAAACAGACATGTTCATGCATACAAATGTTTGTAAAGTGCGGGGATCGAACCCGCGACCTCTTAGTTAATAGTCAACTTCTTGACCATTACACCAAAGTGGTCATCAAATTGGCTTATTAAGTCTGAAGCTACAATTTTACACCCTGTAGGTATTTAAAAAGTCATCGGGCCTCATCTCTGGCTGGAGCTCTAGACAAACTAACATGCATATTCGATTGACGTAACAACAGCAGGACGCAACGTTCGCAAAATCAAAAAAGTATGGAAATGACATTTGCTTACACTGAAATCACGTGGTTACTAAGCCCCAGGGCAGATTTGTGGCATTCACAGTGATTGGTTGGTTGACACGAGTCGCGAGTCACGGCGCGTGTGAGCAATTACAATTATTGTAATTTAAATTTTAAAAGAAGCAATGACAATAGTAACTGAGTTTCTTGCTCCGTTTCTTCTTAGCACTGGACCAAATTGTCCCGAAGCGGTGGTAAAGTTAACTTATTTGTTGGAACGTGTAAAAGTGCTACTTGCGAGTCTACTTACATAAAATAAAATAAAATTTAAAGTCCGTGAACTCGGGCTTAACTGTCGATTTCTCCAAGGTTTTTTTTTTCATATGAATAACCAGACATTTGGCCGCGATCTCACCTGATGGTAAGCGACGATGCGACCGAAGATGGAACATGTCTGGCTATTAACAGCCTATTCACTCTTTTCTTGAAAGCATCCAAATCATAATGTTCCGGAAATATTTTAGGCGGCAGCAAATTCCACGTAGATGCAAAACGTTTTGTACGTAATGTAGGCATGTCTACGACATAAGGGTGGAGACCTCGACTGCGTCTTGTGTCCCGGTAGTGAAAAGGGGCTGGTGGAATTAATTCGTGCAATTCCTTCGCACACTCCCCGAAATGAAGCCTGTAGAACACTGAAAGACACGCCACTTTACGCCTGTGATCAAGGCTTTGCAGCTTGCGTTCACAGAGTTCAGCATCTCCAATAATTCTAATTGCTCTCTTCTCTATCGATTCTAAAGCAGCCAGCTGATATTTGGCAGATCCATCCCAAAGGTGGCAGCAGTACTCCATGCAACATCGGACCTGAGCTTGATAGAGTTGCAGAAGCTGCACCGGCGTGAAATACCGCCTGACCTTTGAGAGAACTCCAAGCTTTCTAGCTGCAGTTTGGGCTATAGATTCGATGTACTGACCGAAATTTAAATTGGATGATAGCTGGACCCCTAGAAGCCGCAAGTTATCGGTGACGGGAACAGGTACACCCCGGAAAGTCGGAACCAGAACAAAATGGCTCCGTTTTGTGGAGAACAAACACGCCTGTGTTTTGGAGGCGTTAAACGTCACTATATTGGCATCACCCCAATCGGAGATAGCCTGAAGAGTACCGTTCAAACGCTCTACCATGGACTCTTGGCAATACCGAATCTCCTCACTGCTGGCTCCCGGCCTGGAAAAATATCTATCGACAACTGTGCTATCGTCTGCATACTCAATGATACCGGGCACTAGCAGATCATCGATATGCAACAGGAAAAGAGTTGCCGATAGTACTGACCCCTGAGGAACACCTGCATCAATGGCATGAAGGTCCGACGAGTATCCTTCAAGGACTACTCGTATTGAACGTTCACTCAGGAAGACTGAAATCCATTTGCAGAGGCCAGCAGGAATACCATAGGAGGGAAGCTTGCTTATAAGGCTTGCGTGCCAAACCCTGTCAAAGGCCTTCGAGATATCGAGGGACACAGCTACAGCCTCACCATGCCTCTCAATGGCCTCACTCCAATAGTGTGTGGCATACACTAGAAGGTCCCCAGTAGACCGGCCCCGGCGAAACCCATACTGTCGGTCACTGAGGAGATCGTTACCTTCAAGGTGTGCCAGGAGATTGTTATTAAACTCACAGCTTAATGATTAACCTTGTTTTATTTTAAGTAAGTGAACTGTCATGGACACTAACAGAAAAAATCACACTATTCAGAGCTTTCTGCACAACCTTCTACACGTGCAGTCTGTGGGCCAAGTTTACTCTGAATGCTTACAGCGCTCTTCGTATCCAGTTTAATAATGCATTCAGGATGCTGCTGCGGCTACCTCGGTTCTGTAGTGCATCGGGGATGTTTGCTGAAGCTGGTGTGGACTGCTTCCAAGCAACTATGCGCAAGCGGTGTGTCCCTGGTGAGCAGGGTGCGGGCGAACAGTAACAGCATCCTGGATATGATCGCTAGTCGGCTCGACTGTATTTATGTAAGCCGTTCCTGCTCCTTTTCGGGAAGACCGGTGCAGGAGTAGCCACTTTAAATTATTCAAACCATTAATTTTCTTAATTTTTCTAAGTTCTACTAACAAGATGAGTATTTGTAACTTGCTTAATAAATAATACAACACAATACAATACAATACTAACCATTGAAAAGATCTTAGATCAAACCAAACAGAGGAAGATACTGTACGTCCTTGAACGTTAAACTTAAAAATGCACTTATATGTAAACAACTCGCAGTACTGTGAGGTGATCACGAACATTATCGTAACGTATGCGTTTCGTCCAAACGTCAGCAACTGACGGTTTCCCTATACGAATTGAGAAGTTAAAGATAGGTAAACACTACGAATACGTTACGATAGTTATTCGTGCGTGAGGTGCTTGTGGCGCAGTAGTTGCAGCGCTTTGGTAGTGATACCAAAAGTTAAGCAACCTACGGCGCGGTCATGTTTGGTATGGGTGACCATTCTGACCATAAAAGTGACGTCTATTTACAAGCATCTCCGTGCTTCAGAAGATACTAGTCGATAGATAGTCGATAGATACAGTATCAATAGATACTAGTCGTTAAGCCTGGTAAGAGGCCCTCGGACGGCTTAATAACATCCGACAGTAAGGTTGGTCACTTACCTTATACACACCCCTCCATCAATCCCGCGTGGTGAAGTATGGCTCGCACCACCTCATAGTTGAGGTGAGGCCTGTGCCCAGCAGTGGGACGTATATAGGCTGGTGATGAAGTAGTTCGTGCTCATCAAACTGACGATGACAAGGAGTGGTGCAGGTCCATTAGACTCGGTTTAATAGGATCACGCGCGACTAGCTCATATCGTACGTTTTTTGTTTGATCTAAGGATTAGATAAGTGTTAACTGACCGTTTTAAAGTCCTTGAACTTTGACCTTACCCGTCGAAAACAGGCTTTGGACAATCTAATACTATTCATAGGTTTAATTCTACTAATATAATAATGCAATCTAATCTAAACACTGATTGGCTAATTACGCAATAGCACCTACCATGGTCAGATGAAAGGCAACAACAGCAATGAGATGATAATAAATCTGGGTATAGCTCTTATAATCAACAGATTACAATAACACCTCAATAAATTTGGTTGGCTTGCCATAAATGTCCTGTACTCGAGTATTTCGTGTGGTAACATCGCAAGCCATTCAGCTTTAAGATTCTAACAAATAGTGAACATGAGCGCAGAAAAACAATATTTTAAACTGTTGACCTGAATCTCAGAATAAGCACCTCATCTTCTATTCTCCCATGCGAAAAAGAAAATAACAATACAGCTCCCTTACAACATCCGTTGTACACTTCACCCGCGATATTTACCCGCGGCGCCAAATTCCCCTCACGAAGTACCACAAATTGACGGGAAAAAACTTTTTGTTACAAGCACTACTCCAGCTCAAGTTACCGGCGAAAAGTCGCTCCCGAAATCCACACACTTGCCCAAGATCCAAGATGGCGGCTCAAATTGACACATCCGGCGGAGGCTTTGACGCGGGCACTCACCGGAAGTGCACTTACAGCGTTCAGATATCCACTCGACAGAGAGCGGCATCCTGAAAAAGTATCCTGGCTGTCAACTTTCTGAAGGTTTTTGCTACACTTGGCCGGATTGGACGTTGTATTGATCTGACGTGACGGGTTTTTTTTTTCAATTAATTCACTTTATTTTTTAGCACTTACAATCCAAAGACACGTTTTTTTGTCTACACATTGCTGCCCAAATGTGGTACAAAAAATGATCTTTGAAGGAAAAAAATGCTTATTAATTATTTATAAATTTATTTTGATGTTAAATTAAAACACAGGTAAAGAAAAATGGACTGCCACAGGCGGGACTCGAACCCGCACCTCTCGCAAGCCGGGCGATTGCTCTCCCAACTGACGTGTTTTGTTCGATGTGCAAAGACTACGGTAATAAAGTTTAATTGTATAGAGTATAATGTAGTTGTGTTTTTTATGCAAATTGGCACTTAACACTAGTACTATGAAAGTAGATGTTTTGTTTCAGTTCAAACTATATTTTTCAAATAAAACTGAAAATTTATATCGACCCCTATAGTAAGAAATGTAGTAAAAGCCAAAATACGACTTTACAGTACGGGCAAAAAACAAAATTGGTAGTATTTATTTTTAGAATATCTTTTGAAATAGTATACCTATATTGCACAACCGAAGCTCAAAATACTTAGACTTATGAGATGCAAGATCCTAGGCAACTAATTTTACTGTAGCTTTTGCAGTTTTCAAAATAGTATGGCTTTTACTACAAAAAAATATCAAGCAACTGGTTTATACAGCACTTTTTTAAAGGTATAACACTGTTATCTGTGTCGTAAATGGTATTTGAAACTACGTATACACGGTAATTTTTGTATTAAAAGACAAACAAAATTACAAAAATATAATTTTAATGTTGTAACTGAAGGAAGAAATTTAGAAATACACTTTTTTAATATTAAAAAAATGTTTTTTTTATCTGTGATAGACGATAGCACACTTTTTGCAACAAATACATAGTCTATTAGACCAAAATGAACAAAAAACTTCAAAACAATAGTAGAAACAGAAACTTATATTAATCATCATCATCATCTTACTCAGCTTGGAGAAAAGAATTACAAATTCAAAAAAATATAAAATTATGTTAACGAAAAAACTTCAAAACAATAGCTTATTACCTATGTAAAAAATCACAAACACAAAAAATAAAAATGTTAAGCTAGATAGGTAACTGTTTTTTGGAACTTTTAAGAATTTGCCACAGAAATATTTATATATTTATATAAGATTTACTTCACTTATATTGTACAATTATGTAGTATAAGACTTCTTCAAAAACTAAATGTCTTTTACGACACAAATTTTGACAAACAGTATCCTAACCTGTTATTTACGACAAATAAAAATAAAAAAAACTGGATTTAGACCTCAATTTTTCCACGTCGCAAAAACCATTTTTTTGCGAATTTCGATATTTTAAATATACAGATCGATAGAGCGCGAAAAACTGAGTTCAGAAGTGTCGAAAACCCATTTTCGCTAAAATGGCTTTTACTACATTTCTTACTATAGGGGTCGATATTTTTAGTGACTAAATCGGATTCAAATGGTTACCTTATTTATCTAAAAAACTACTAGCTATGGAATTCTTTATACAGGGTGAATTTGCTGGTTGTAAGTAAGTTGAGTCATTTACTTCATAATACGTCTTGGTACATGACTGCCTCGTTGGTTTCTGTTCCTGCCTTACATCCGAGAGGTCCTGGGTTCGAATCCTAGGTCGAGCCAAAATTTTTTCTGAGACTTTCTGTCATGAATTTTTCAAAAACAGCTCAGAGTCGGGATGTTGGCGGTATTACACCCCCGTGCCTCGGTGCGCACGTTAAGCCGTTGGTCCTGCGCCTGATTTCTCTCCGAACTTTGAGAGTGATCGAACAGTGAGTGCACCTGTGTATTGCGCTCATAATGTCTCCTGCGTAGTTGGCTGATCTCTGTTGAGATTGGCCGTCGTGGTGGAAATCGGCCAGGAGGACTATTTTTATTTATTTTTAATACGTCTTGGATTAAAACGACAAAACGTGCCGTGTGAAAAAGTTGTAACCTTGTAAACAACATGCGCACTGACAGAAATCGAATGCATTGCCGCAGAAGCATTGCCATAGTGTTTATGTTTTTTGGTACTTGCAAGAAGGTAGTATAGCTTCAATATCTTCAAATTGGAAACTAGATCGTTCAATATGTGGAGCCTCGCAAATACTACATTCTGCGATAAATAAACCTAGTGCAATATATAATACTTACACGTTTCAAATAATTTACATCTTATTATAATATTCGGTAGCAAAACTGGGCGCACGCTGCTCATATTTCAGAACTATGAAATATTCCGATACGATGTGAAAACGAAAGAATTTCCTATTAGGCGAATAGTTGGACAATTTGAAAATATTCAGGGAACGTGAGATTCCTAAAATGTGATCTAAAATATGGTCTCGCCGTGATAGGATTTTTAAAATTGTGATACTGTATTTTCACTATTTAATACTTTTTTTACATTTTGCAATGGTTATGATCAAAATTAAGGTCAAGATTAACGTCTCTTACAAATATTAGAATGTTGTAAGCAAGAATCATTTATAATAATTGCTCAGAAGTTTGAAAATAAATTAAGATTCGCAAAATTAAACAAACATTTTGATAAAGCATTTCGGAGTCACACAGGTTTATCTCTTCCTAGATAACACTTAAAGCACTAAAAAAAGATACTGACCATGACATTTATCATTAGCGACTCAAATTCCGTAGTGCACAGATTTGTTTTGTCCAAAATGAAATTATTTTGTCTTTTCGCTGTTATTTTGGTAGCAGTGGCGGAATGCAAGCACACGTTCATAGGAACCAATGTACAAAGACCTCAGATATACCACCACATCGCTGAGTATGGTTCTTTGCTGTTCAGGAAGAGAGTGGAAAACCTTTACTTCATGATGCCAGCTTTGCCTGCCAACGCTGGACGAGTCATTCAGGTAAGAAAACAGTGATAAATAAAAGGCATAAGACACCCGTAGAACTCTTTTCTTAGGGTGTCTTAGAACAATCTTCTATATATGTAAAAATGAATCGCTGTTCGTTAGTCCCGCTAAAACTCGAGAACGGCTGAACCGATTTGAATAATTTTAATCTTTAAATACTCGTGGAAGGCCAAGAAAAAAAAGGAACGGGCAGGACAATGTCTGCTAAATTTAATTGCTATTCGAGATTCGATGTGAGAAAATATTTAAATAAATGCAAAAACAGCGGGCAGGATGTCGTCTGCCGGGTCCGCTAGTCTTATATATAAAAATGAATTGCTGTTCGTTAGTCTCGCTAAAACTCGAGAACGGCTCATCCGATTTGAACAATATTGGTTTTAAATTATTGGTGGAAGTTCAGGGAAGGTTTAAACGATGAAAAATTAAAAAGAAACGGGCAGGACAACGTCTGCCTGGTCCACTAGTCTTCTATATATATAAAAATGAATTGCTGTTCGTTAGTCTCGCTAAAATTTGAGAACGGCTGAACCGATTTGAATAATTTTAATCTCAAAATATTCATACAAGTCCAGGGAAGGTTTAAATAATCAGAAAATTTAAAAAACCTACGAGCAGGACAACGTCTGCCGCGTCCACTAGTCTCGTATGTTAAACTCTTGAGTTTCTTTGATCTTTCGAAAACAGAAGTAATGACTATGTTTTGGAAATGTCTAGGGAGGCTTGAGCAGTAATATCTTAATTGTGCCAAAAATGTATTAGATATAACTAGCGGCCCGCCCGCGACTTCGTCCGCGCAAACGTGTTCATTCCAAAAGAGCATTTAACCGGGATAGTAATAACAATAATAGTCCTCCTGGCTGATTTCGACCACGGCGGCCAATCTCAACAGAGAACAGCCAACTACGCAGGAAATATTATAGTACACAAGAGTGAGCGCAATACACAGGTGCACTCACTGTTCCATATTATCACTCTCAAAGTTCGGTGAGACGGCAATCCGACATGACCGGATATGACATATTAACCGGGATAAGAGTATCCTACCACCTAAATCAGCTCATACCCCGTCTGTATACCAAATTTCATCAAAATCCGTTCAGTAGTTTCAGCAGGTTTCATCATTGTGATTTGACAAAATCGTAGTAAAGGAAATACTTCAGAAAAGCAAAGTAGGTAGTGCACGTTATAACATATGATAGTCAACACTGCTGCCAGACTTAAAACGAATCATTTCTGTAACTTGAAGGTTACAGGAAGTGATTTGAAACCAATTTTAGATGGAACGATATCGTCGCAGACTCTACCTGCAAATCGTTTATTTTACAATCAGCATTTTTATATACAAAATATCACATTACGTAACATTCAAATCTACGAACAACAAGGCAATAGCCTTGAATGATATGATGACTTTGATGATAGACACCTACGTACAGACATTTTAATTTCAATGGCATCAACCGGCCCTTGGAGCTCCGCTGCTAAACATTTGTTCGTCTCTTGCCTCTTGTTCGAGTCCTGCTAGAAGCAAATGTTTGTGTGATGAGCACGAGCATTTGTACCTGAGTCATGGATGTTTATAAATGTATTTAAGTATTTCTATCCGTTATTCTAGTCACCATAGCACAAGCTAACGCTTAGTTTGGGGCTAGGTGATTGGTGTGTTCGTTGAAACAATTTATTAGTATTATTATCTCCGCCAACTTTTCGTAGCCAGAGTGTAACTAGTTAATTAAATGATGTTTACTTCCGCTTTGCAGGGGATTTTGGCATACGATTTGACCAACTCATACGACGCATCGGCCAACGTAACACAGGGAGGAATTGGCTACAACTTTGTGAACATTCGCATGAAAAGCTCGCGAGGGGAGAAACTAAAGTTTGATGTGTACATATATGCTTAATATAAATAGCATTAATGTTTTTGCCAACAGACCATGTTATAGCCCAAAGTTACATTTAAATAATCAAGGATAAACGCTGGAGGTACCACTATTTTTGTACAAGCTAAAGTTACGTTCCTATTCCTATAAGTATCCTATATTCCAACTCAAATATTTTCTTTCAGAATAAGATTACATATTAATTGTTAGTAATCCTTAGTTTAGGTTAGTAATATAATTGTATTTTTAAGAATACGTTCAATTTATTTCAAATAAATTTTAAATAAATATATATTGACCCGCAATGACTATTCAGATAAATAACGTTTTCTCAAGCCAATTTAAAACGACTTCAAAAAGTAAATTATCAGTTTCGACTTTGACTTTATCGCACCAAACCGATGTCAAAAACACTACCAAACCAAACGTTTGTATAAAAGTGTATTAAGAGCGAACTAAACAGTTAAGTTAAAGGGTAAAACAGAGTTTAGCTGAAGCTGCCGTAGCTCCGGTCAGAATTGGCAATAAACAAAGAGTTGTAAAAAAGCAGTACGTGATAGCGCATGACAGAGCGATAGACACGACGATGGCGAGGAAGCTTCTTACACCGTACTGTAATTATATGTGTTTATTTAAGCTTATATATATGTGTGTTCGTGGATAAAGTTTAACCCCGAAAGGAGGTGAAACTAGACCAAAAAGTAATGCAAAAGAATATTTAAAAAATATATTTGAGTTTTTATTACAAAATTAAACTGCGACGGTTAGCTTGGGAAAATACGTTTTTAATACTTAAACTTTGCTTCAATTTAGAAAATATGACTTGTTTATTTGTTTTTTTTAATTATCTTCAAATTGTGCAAAAATAAGCCATATATTACAAAAACATTTTTAAATTTAAAAACATAATTATTTTTTGCATTTGTTCCACTTTCACCTCTTTTCGAGATTGCACCTCAACTATGCCGTGCTCCACCACTCCGTGGGCTCAGTGCGCAACATTGCGCGGGTAAAGACGAGGACACAACCCACATTCTGATAGTGAGGCCACTAAATCGCGATTGCCATTGTTAGTCAAATGTTTGAAAATAACAGTAAGAATTACGTACTAGAAAAATCTATCACTCCATGAGTGGACCTAGAAAAAATCGTTGGCCTCAACGTTGATTAGCAATTCGTTGGTGTTTAATTCTAATAGCTAGTAGCATTAGTTTATGGCCAACTGCTCGCACAATGTCTGGAGTCGGCCTTACACTTCGGTGTGACACAGCCTCGGCTGGGTAGTCGTTTTGCAACAAAACTCGCCTGTCTCGTTCGCCGCGGGAGATTTTAAAATAGTATTTTCCCAAAACCAGGTTTGTGGGCTTTGCCGGTTGTGGTACACCTGACTGCTGATAAAGATAGTTAAAACATACTCGTTTGTCCAACTGATGTTTGAAATTTAAATATGACTGTTTAATTCAAATGCCAGGCTCGACAATCAAAAAAGCCAACGTTTAAAAAAAGATTCCACACAATGACAATAATACCATAGTGAAGACACTGCAAAATGCAACTGCATATCGTGATATTAGTCGTGAAGTTTTTCAAAAGCCCTGGAACAGCTTGATAAAGAATGGTTCGTCGTTTGTACAACCTCTTATTTAGGGTTAGGCCTATGCTCAAAACTGAATTTTTTACATGTAATTAGACAATGAAAATTCAATTGTCTTCTCGTCCGCCTAACAAATACCAATTTGGAATTTTCTTCATTCACTTAATTCGTTAACTGATCACCAAGTTAGGACTTGGAATAACTCTTGTACATTTTGCCAAGTCTGCTAATTGTAGATAACTCGAGAAAAGTTTCCCTATGTCGATTGTTACTTGATGAAAACTCGTTTGCGAGTTTAACGCTCTTTTGACTTAGGCAGACTCAAGTTAGATGATTTGGCGAGTCTAATATATAACAGCCTACTATTTCAAACATAAATCCTAACCGATTGTTAAATATTTGTAAAAATATTTCTCTCGGGTGATTTGAGGGTGTCTCCCACAATCATTGATGAAACATACGCTGGCTCAAAACGCTAAAAAGCACTTACAAAATTCAATGACTCCATTAAAGTTCTCGGTAGCTCAGTGGTCAGAGCATTGGACCGGACTTCCAAAGCAAAAATCAATTACTTTTGGGGATGAGTTTATAACGTTTTTAATCCCCGACACCCACGAGCAGACAAAGAGGTCAAACTAATAACTCGACTCTTTTTCGTCGGGGATGAATAAGTTTTTAAAAAGTTTTTCCGGATTTTTTTTGGACCACAAGCCAAATATCTACGTCAGAGTCGCATATAAGTGTATGTACCTACCTGAACATGACGTACAAATATGTATGTCAAATTGAATTAGCTGTTTACTCTTGGAACATTAACGAGCAAGGTATATTTAGAGTTTTTTGGTATTTAGAAGTAATTAGTGACCAAACTGTATGTTATTAAGCCGCGCGAGGGCCTCTGACTAGTGTATATCGATGTTAACCGGGACCAATATCATGACGTGCCTTCCGAAGCACGGAGATGCCTGTGAACTTATAAGGTCAGAATGGTCAGTCATGTGTAACACGACCGCGCCTTAGGTTGCTTAACTTTGCTATCACTACTAAAGCGCAGCTACCACTGCGCCATAGCGCACCTACCATTATTAGATATGTCGGCGCGGCACCATCAGACGTGGAGTGTTTCCACTATAACAATTTCATTCCCCCACGTCTCAATTTAGATTTCCCCTTCTCCGGACTTTTTTCCCCTCAAAAGTCATTTAGCTGTAGTTTTAGTTTTGAAACCACACGCTACTAGTAATGGAATAATTAGCATTAGCATCAATAATTAGCATGCTATTTCATCGTTAGCAATAATTAAATTATTTGACGATGCTAAATTGTGTGAATGCTAAAATTCACGTGACTGCTAAAATTCACGGACAGCGACGTGTCGTTGCTTTCATAGATTCGCACGCACTGCTTTAGCAGGCTGCTACTGCTAATAGCAGCCGCTATTAGCAGTAGCAGCCAATTGAAACTCGCGTTCGCGTGCTGTCGGGCGACGATCGGCTTTTATTTGTTTATTTATTATTTTGAGCGTTACCCGAGTGAATGGCGAACAAAGAAAGAAAAGAGAATACGGCATCCTTGCATTTAGAGTCGTATTTTGCGTGCGGTTTATTGAACTGTTTATTTAAATGAAATTGTTTCTTTTCGTGACTTGATTGAATTATCTATTCGGTGCAGTTTTAATTTTAATAAAGTCAAATTTAATCTAATCTTAGTCACCACATTAAAATGTACGTTGCGTACAACAGTCACAATTTCGCAATTTAATATTATACGCTAACGCTATTTCTCAATTTCCATGAAATTTCATATTTGCATAGCAATAGCGCGTAGCATGCTATGCTTTAAAATTTAGCATGCTAATTAAATTAACAAAAAATAGCAATAATTGCCATTACTAGACGCTACACCCAAAATAAGGCCTTTTTCTTGCTATATTAATATTATTTACACTAAATACGTCAACAAAATCATCTGCAAAATTTGACGACTTTGCTATAGTATGCTCATAACTAGCTTTCAATTTTAATGTTGGTAACACTTGTTCTATTAAAAGAACGGGAGTAACATCTGTACAAGTAATAAAAAATCAGATAGAAATACCACACCTTAAGTCTGTGCAATCCAATGCGACTGCAAGCGAATCCAAAAAAATAGACTTAGCATGAATAAAGTATAACTAAACAATTCGTGTTTTATTTATAGCTTAACGAAAAATATAATAGGAGGTGTATATTTAACTTTTATCCTCCGTAGTTTAATCCAAGTCAGTTTACGCTGTCAGCGCATAAGTTTTATTTTAAGCCACAGAATGGAACTTTCATCGATGGATAATGTCAAAATTCACCAAGCCTAGCCAATTCCTAGCAGTTAGAGACATTTTTTCTCACCTGGCTATGATTTCCCGCAATTTCCCCTCATATAGTCTTTCCCCTTTTCCTTCCTCTCTGGATCTTAATTTCTCCTTAAAAGGGGAACTTCCCCTCAATGTGGAAACACTGACGTGACGTATAGCGTGACGTTAAACGCCATCTGTCACTCTGACAGCTGTCACAGTGGCAAACGTCAAGCAAGGATCGGGCCTACCTCCCTCCGCCGGCTCGTCTGGGGGCACTTCCGTTTCCGGCAAGGACAAACACACACTTTTTCACGAAATAAAACTGAATCCAATTCCATTGCGCTATACGTGTGTTATTTTAATTGATAAGTGAGTGTGATTGATTAAAACGATATCGAGAAGACGTTGGATGGAGTATTTATTTTGGAAATCCTATCGCCATGGATGACGACACCGACTCTGCACCGAAGAACGTAGCGGACGCCCCTCCGATATCAGAAGCGGGATTGCGCACGTACACAAGTGACGACAAATTATCCTGACGACAAATGGCGAATTTTAATGGAGCAGCAAAACCAAAACTTCCTGGCTCTAATACAGGCCATGAAGCCCGGCTGCTTACCACGTCGTACACCTGCCTGAGTTCGACCCTGACAAGCGAAAAGCAAATCCTCACGCATGGCGTGTGACTGCTGACATGTGCCTCTCGGATAATCCACTACTAGGAGCCCTAATCATTGCCCTGAGTAAGGCCCTAAAAGGATCATCATCAACCTGGCTTTCACACATCGCTCCCCTCTGCGTCAAGAAAGGCGGCAACGTAGTCGGCGCATCAAGCAAGGACGTCGGCGCCGGCAGCGGCGGCGGGGATGCCAGCGGTGCCTCGCTCGAGTGACGAGTCAATTTCTGCGAGGTGCGCGGTGTTCGCGGCGAACTAACACAATCCGGTGAGTCGTAACCTTTTTATTTTGATAGTGGTGCTGAATGTTCTCTTTTAAAGCAAAGTGTAGCAAACCGGTTTTCTGAAGTTCGTATTGCAACTAACGTGCGTCTTTCAGGCGTCGGCAACGCTCACATTTATTGTACCGAACAGTTTTCGTGCACGGTAGTTATTTACCGGCATTGTTTAAATTTGTTATTCTTATCTTGCCAGACGATAGTATGCCGTATGATATTATAATAGGTTCGGGTATCTTAAACTTAGGTCTGGCCTAGATCTATCAAGTGGGCGGCTATCAAAACCGGTTGTCTGTTTTAGTGCAATTACAGAAATAGATTTTCGGTCAATCAATACCAATATCTTACCTGCATTACGAAATTACCTAGTAAATTTTCTATCAGAGTTTTCGTTTGCTTTTATTGAAGGTTTACCGCAAACCCGTGTGACAACAGGTGAATTACCTAGTCATTCTGCCCGGCGCGTACCGTATATTGCCGTCCCTGTCGTCTGAGTTCACAAGAGCGAGATGTAGTGCCTACTAAACGAACTATTGAATGCGAGCATAGTAAGACCAAGTAGTTCTCCTTTTTCGAGTCCCATAGGTATTACTCGTAGATTATCGTGACGGAGCAAATAGTATGGTGGTCGATTACCGCGAATTTAATGAAAATACGGTTCCGATCGTTTCTCACTGCCGCGTATTGATGACCAAGTAGCTTGTTTGCATGGTGCGAATTTTTTTTAACGTGTTTAGATTGGTTTGACAAAATAGCAAAATATGTTTGCAAATTTATTGACAATTGTATCACTTGTAAAGTTTCAAAGTCTCATTCAGAGAAAGTATCCGCCGAACTTCACTCAATACCAAAACTAGCTGTCCCGTGGCACACGGTGTACGTAGATATTACCGGCAAATTAAGTGGCAAAAATGACCAAAAAGAGTACGTGATAGTTTTGATAGACGCATTCACAAAGCTCGTGCTCTTGTATCACACTATGCGTATTGATACTCCCAGTGCCATTGTAGCTTTAAAGTCTAGTATCTCCTTTTTTTGGTACCCCTACGCGCGTCATAGCATAGCAGATCAAGGTTATTGCATTGCGAGTAAGGATTTTAAAGAATTACGTGATTCACACGGCATTCAGTTGCATTTAATCGCGACAGGTTCGAGTCGTGCGAATAGTCAAGAGGAGTGGTTAAAGGGAATGTTGACCTCTGTGGAGACTTCAGATAGGTTGTAAGACGCATTTGAAGAAGTTCAGTTTGCGTTTAATTGACAATAATCCGCGTGACTAAAGCGAGCCCGCTTGAACTTATGATCGGTCGTGTAGCACAACCTCTAATTTTTTTGACTGTTACCGATACTGAAACCAAGACCGATCTTACTAAAGCAAGAGAACAAGCAGCCCACAATTTCGAAAGTGCACTACTTTACTAGTGCACTATTTTTCTTACGAAAAATGACGATAGAAATAAGGCTAGATTTGATAATTTTGTTCTTGGTGATTTGGTCCTTATCCAAAATGAGGAGAGGAAACAGACCAAACTTGACCCTAAATACAAGGGTCCATTTAAAATGTAGAAGTACTTGATAGTGATCAACACAAGTTAAAATTATTGACCAGTGACAGAACTTATAAGTACGCTCATGATCGCCTAGGAAGAATGTCTCAAAGTTGCATCCCCGATGAATATGACTTAGAAAATAATAATTCTTAGACCGTGTGTTAGAATGTGTTTTAATAGAGAGTTTATTTAAAATGTTTGTGAATTATACCTGCCATTGTTGTTTGATTTGAAGGAGAAAGTTTTGAATGATTTCATTTTTTTAATTTTGTGTTAAAAGTAACGTTGGTAACTGGATTCATTACCTCTTTAGTCTCACTTGTGAGTTGTAGCCGTAGCTCATGCAGTTTCTGTATAGAGTGCGCTGTGCGCATCTGACTCGTGAATGAAGTGAATTTTAACGCTGGTGAAGTGTTATAAAATGGTTGTCGCTGGGTAAGTGACGAACCAAATAGTAACGTCAAGTCGCTGGTGAAGTGGCTATGACGATACGTCGCTGGTGAAGTGACGAACCATATAGTAACGTCAAGTCGCTGGTGAAGTGGCTATGACGATACGTCGCTGGTGAAGTGACGAACCAAATAATTACGTCAAGTCGCTGGTGAAGTGGCTATGACGATACGTCGCTGGTGAAGTGACGAACCAAATAATCACGTCAAGTCGCTGGTGAAGTGGCTATGACGATACGTCGCTGATTAAGTGATTGTGTAAAGCGAAGCCGCTGGTTAAGCGACTGAGCAAATTAATGAATTCAGTTCTAACAAAGATCTTTGTCTCAATTTGGTTTCAATGAGTATCCGTTTGATTGGAATAATAATGGACTATAAAAATGAAAGTTATGAAGTTGAAAATAATTTTATTTGGGAACTCCATCATTCTTTCCACTTGGGCAGGAAAGGCCGAGAGAATGTGTTACTTTCTTGGTATCGTTTCCATTCCAGGTGAACAACACGAGGACGTGCAAGCCGTCAGAATGGCCGTGTCGGCGCGGCACCATCAGACGTGACGTATAGCGTGACGTTAAACGTCATCTGTCACTCTGACAGCTGTCACAGTGGCAAACGTCAAGCAAGGATCGGGCCTACCTCCCTCCGCCGGCTCGTCTGGGGGCACTTCCGTTTCCGGCAAGGACAAACACACACTTTTTCACGAAATAAAACTGAATCCAATTCCATTGCGCTATACGTGTGTTATTTTAATTGATAAGTGAGTGTGATTGATTAAAACAATATCGAGAAGACGTTGGAGTATTTATTTTGGAAATCCTATCGCCATGGATGACGACACCGACTCTGCACCGAAGAACGTAGCGGACGCCCCTCCGATAGATATATATTTTTTTTAAGTTCTTCAAAAATGTTGTGTATAGTTTTAATTGGCAGTCAGACTAGTATATGCATTTAGTGTGTAAGCTCTTATAATGAGAATAAGTTTGCCTGCTGTGACTGTACCCTAACACCGCGAACCACTGAGCTCGCGTTACAAAAAAAAAGCATTAGACCGTATTAGAAAGAAAATGGCCGCCGCCATTACGAACAACGAATAAACGTTACCGTAAAAGCGAAATGGACTAGCGGAACGGGTACCGCGTAATTTTTAACCTAATTAAAACTGTTATTACATCCGACCTTTCTACGGCTTATTTCTAGGTGATTTTTAGTACCTAACATAGGCTTGGGGATTCGTTTGCCTCAATTACCAACGTTGTATTGGGTTTGGGATTGCGAACAAAAAAAAAATGATTAAATCGTATCGAAATAAGTAATAGGTATTTATTTATTTGTGGAGCGATTGACAAGACAAATACTGGTCATTAAAAAACAAATGTAACTATTTATGGCCCGATAGTTTTACCTTATGTAGGTACTATCGATAGATTTAGTGTGTGTCTTCAAAAGAAGAATGCTGTTGGCACTCTGGCGGAACGTCAAATGAGCAGCCATCAGATTATACACTTTTTGCCAGAACACGATCATAGCTACATGACTACGACGGATCGCCGTATTAATTATCTTGTAATCAGCTATAGTTTGCTCCGTTATCCGTTAAACTATCATTGACGAAGCAAACTGTGTTGTATGTAATTGCATGCCCACACGCCCACACTGTAAGAAGCCCACAGGAACCGTCATCCTGTGGGCGAACGTGCCAGCGTAACTTTACCTACATATAGTATATTATGTAACATATTTTCCTAAGTGATAACATCTCTGTACAGATAACAGCACATCAGCCTTCTCTACTTTGACCACTTCACCTAGAGACCGCATTTATTCCTTTCGCAATAAAAACTATTTTCGTAGTTACCCATGTGGTAACCTGACGTGACGTCCCCGTCTAACCCCAAAAAAGATTTTGACGTGACAACGTCTTATAAATTGGTTTGCCGGGTGACACTTCAAGAAACTGCGTTACGCTGCTCCGCTCACGTTCCGCGCGAGAGAGACAGAGCGAGAGAGAGAGAGTGAGAGATAGGCATACACACCGGTTAATGTTATACAAATGAATATTCACATTAAAATTATTTTACCACTCAACGTCGTTGTCACGTAAAACTTTCGCGCGTATACCGACTTTACAGGCAACCAATTTTTTAATTGAGATCATCAATACAAATTTAAATCTGGGTCCTCCGGAACGGGACAAACGGGGGCACGGTAATATTAAAGTATTCTAACTTCATATAAATGGACGACGCGCGAGCTATACCTACGCGCTCGGATCCTGGCAGGCGCTTGGCATGCTAGTCGCGGATTGCTCCAGTGACGAATGTGCGGTGTGCTAGTTTTTAATCAGTATCCGCCCGAATTTTCACTCGAAATAAGTGCAAGTAGCTATTTCACATGACAAGTAGAATATATTGTGCTGTTCTTGGATTGCGGATTTTTTATACACTCAAATATAATAATAAAGCATTTCGTACATACGAGTATAATATTAGTAAATACAGTCAATGCGCAAATATTTTTCGGTCGCAAATTTATTACACCGATTTGTTATAAAGTCACATACATAATCATGGTTTTTTTATTTAAATCTATCAATCAATAAAACAACTTGCATTTTTATTAAACACTTTGTATTCAAATCACATAGTATTTTATGTAATCATATAAATATTTTATATTGTTACTAAGTATCTGTGCTTATAAATAAAAAGTGATAAATTTACAATCTAAAAACTAGAAGTAGGCAGATGCAATTAAAACGCTGTAGGTAGGCGACAGCGACAGCCCTATCTCATGCTTACGTACCGCGCGGCGGTAGGCACCTATTTCACGGACACGGCCGAGTTGGAATACTGTATGGATAATATTACCGTGACGGAGGCCTCGGAGATCGAGGTACCCAGGGAATTACCCCAATAAAATATCTAAGGGGATCACGACCCACGAAAATCGTGTGATTTCGCGCCCACGATTTATGATAAATAAAAATCTAAATAGCAATCTAAGGCCACAGGTAGGTAATAGGTGCCGAGCGATCCATCACACACAGACGTATATTAATTCGGTATATTCCTGAGACCCCACGCGTGTAGAAATAAGGGTAAGAACACAACCAGGACACGTGGGCACGCGGGGCCTGAGGCGGGCCCATGGGATGGATTCCCATGGACGCGGGTTCGATCCCCGACAAATAATATTTTTACATGTTCTAGCTTGAATAGTTTTAGTTTGCACAAAATATCTAAGTTGTTAGACTTTTCCGGTTCCGGTCTTACACCTTAAATATTTTGTGCAAACGTCGTCGTTTTGGAATCTGTCCATCCGTAAAATAAACAAAATAAGTGCAGTGTAAGTTTTTGGAAATGTTTTCAACTTACACATGTTATATACTACATAAGTAACGCAACTTTAGAAAAGGGTAGTTATCCCCCTTATCCTTA
Organism: Pyrausta despicata; assembly: GCA_963921415.1. Classification (NCBI taxonomy): domain Eukaryota; kingdom Metazoa; phylum Arthropoda; class Insecta; order Lepidoptera; family Crambidae; genus Pyrausta; species Pyrausta despicata. Next base: position 11,447,669 of record OY992861.1, on the reverse strand, counting down.
AGTTTTTACCACATCTAAAAGCAAAGGTTATAAGTTTCATTTACGTGAAATATTAAGATTTTGAAATGACACGCCTCTCGTTTTTTATGCCACACGCAAAAGAAAGTGATGGCACGACTGGCGTACCTTCCGCCATTAATCGGCTATGGAAAAGTAAGACGTAAGTCTGCAGTCAGCCTACTAATAAGACGTCTGTTCTGTATAAGATATGCGCGTGTAGGTGATCCATGTCAACACAAATCGGGGCCGAAATTATTTCTCAAATGAAGACATGTTTTCCCAAGGAATGCGTTGAGTGTGAATATGAAGATAATGAAATAATATTGTAATTTTGTTATGAAAATTAGTTTGCATGTGCTTTTTCCACGATTACTTAGCAGTTGATCGTAGCAAATATGGTGGCGGTAAATTAATTATGCATATTTTTTTATGACGCTTATTAAAATATTTCGTCAATACCTTATGGGGCCTTTAGAACAAAGTTGTAACAAACAAGTAAACCCAGGTTTTCCATTTAATAAATAATAAATAAAGGTTAAAAAGTAAGAATACTTTAAAAATAACATTCGTTGCGAATATTTTCAACGAAACGGTTCAACGGCAGTCTCATTTTAGCTTTGGTCGATCGCGTTGATGCGGTATTCAGTGTTGTTCGTAGTAAAAACACGGTACCAAGCCCGAATGTAGCATTTACGCTATTTGTTTTTTTTTTTTGTAACAGTGAAATCAGACTAAACATTTGAAAAACGGAGCAGTAAATGATGCTGCGCGTTCGCTCATCCCGCAAACGCGGCATTTCCGCGCGATGTGGCCGCCAGACATGATGTCCTTACGAGCAGTAGGGTCACCCTGTAGCCAGTAGATCAAAAATCATCATCCTCATCATTATCAGCCAAAGGACATCCACTGCTGAACATAGGCCTTCCACATCGACCGATTACAGGCGGTCTGCACCCAGTGTCATCCTGCGATCTATACAAGGTCGTCTGTCTGTCGGTCGGTCGATCTTGTCGGTGGACATCCTACGCTGCGCTTTTGGTCGAAGGGTCCAATCCAGAACTTTTCTGCCCCAACGACCATCAGCTTACTGATTCTCAAGGCTATGTCCGTTACCTTTCTGATTCGATCTCATAGAGAAATACCGAGCATAGCCCTCACCTCACCTTGGATCAAACGTCAACTTAAAAATGGGCCGCTCAAGCACACAACACATGAAAACAACTCGCAGTATTCTTAATGGCAATGATTATGGAAAGGCCTTTCCATTATCTTTGACAACGGGTAGGTGCGGACCAGGTCCATTGGATTCGGCTTTGTAGTATTTATGTGTGCTAAACGCGTCACGCGCGACTGACCGTACCCCGATTCTCGCCAAGTTGCCTTGTTGAAACTTGCGTCTGTGTGCGTGTGTCACTTTGAGAATTCTGAATAGCAGACTCAATTTTTTTAACTTTTAATAGGTCTGCTTTCGGGACCAAGGTTACTTTATCTATGTTCATTGTGTGATTGTAATGTGGCGATGCGTGGCGCCGAGCGAGCGAGCGCCTGTATTTCACTAGCGTCAGCGCGCCGCGCGTCAAATGTTTCACAATTTACTCGCAATGTAATGTATGGACATTGGACAAAGGCTGTCTGTGTACAGACTGTTCAAAATCATTTTAGTCTTATCAAAAATCATTCATTACAACATTTTTAGCCTAAAAACGTTCTGTTCGTATTGTTTTAGGGATATGGTTTTAAACTGTCATTTAAATATCAAAACTATTGAGAACAGTTACGTGTAATAATGTATCAATGTTTACAGAATTTCAAATATTCTTGTATGTGAATACAATCCATTTCAAAATCGTATAATTAATAAACTCTTTAAAAATATATACACATTGCTGTTTTAAACTGTTCTAAAGTAAGAGTTGGTGACAAAAAGGCTTGAGTTGAGTATTTGAATCAAACAAATTTTCTCTATCTAAATATATAAAATTCAAAGGTGACTGAATGATCTATCACCACATAACCACTGGACGGTAGTGATGTACAAGGCTCGAGGCTTCCGCTGCATTGCTGTTTTAAACTGTTCTAAAGTAAGAGTTGGTGACAAAAAGGCTTGAGTTGAGTATTTGAATCAAACAAATTTTCTCTATCTAAATATATAAAATTCAAAGGTGACTGAATGATCTATCACCACATAACCACTGGACGGTAGTGATGTACAAGGCTCGAGGCTTCCGAGTCCTTTTGCCGAGAGCTCAGAGTCGTTTACAGGGCTCACCTCATTTATATGAAGCTCGGCGACTCGGAAGCCTTTTCGAGAGCTCGAGCCTTTTTGAGAGCTCGAGCCTTTTTGAGAGCTTGAGCCTTTTCGAAAGCTAGATTGATTACTTTGCACTTTTTATTCAGATATTTTATTTATTTACAGCTTTTAACCGCGACTTCGTCCGCGTTGATTTTGAAACTTGAACCCCTAATTTCAATCCTTTAGAGGGTGAATTTTCAAAAAATATAAATTGTCAAAAATATAATATGTATAGATAATGTGGCTATTTATATTATATTTTACTTAGTTACGGAGATATTAAAGTCATATACATAAACTTGAGCTTTTATTGAAGGCTTGCGTTCAATTTGAGACTCGAGCTCTTTTCACGGCTCGAGCTCTTTTATAGCCTCGAGGCATGGCTCAGAGAGCTCGCAGCTCGGCTAAGCTCGGGGCACCGAGCCTACCGAGCTCACTGAGCCTTGCCATTCCGCCTCGAGGCTTCAAAAACAGGGCTCGAAGCCTCGAGTCTTGTACATCACTACTGGACGGATCCGGCTAAAATTTGGTTACGCAGGTGACGTAATGACGTAGGCATCCGCTAAGAAAGGATTTTGTTAAATTCTACCCCCAAAGGTAAAATAGGGGATTCAAATTTGCATGAAACTCGGTGCCAAAAAAAACTCCACGCGGACGAAGTCGCAGACGACCACTAGTTTTAATCATAAATCAAATGACGTTTTCTTCGAAAGAGTAGGTATACTTTCAAGTTGTTTTCACTGTAACAAAAAGGGAAGAAATTCGGAAAGGGAAGTAATTGAATAATTTGGATAAATGATTTGTTGGGTTTTTATATAAGTAATAATACGTTTATAAATAAGTTTACCTATTGAGTTATACAGGGTTACAGGAAAAGTCGACCTAGATCCGTTAAGGGCGTGTAGTACCTACACATCATTTCTGAATGATTTCACTTTGGAACCCCCCATCCTAAACTTAACCGTTTTCGAGATTTTCGAGTTTTAATTTTTTTTATGAAAATGCCCAATTTTTCGGCTATTGAATTGAATATTTTGAATTTTTTTTTACTCTTATGATTATTTTTTTACATGAAGAATGAGATGCTTAATGACCTCAATGACTAAAACTGCACGTAAGTTAACTAAATAGGTCGTTGTAGACGATCGAAACTTAAAAAAACAAGTACAAATTAAAAAAAAATATTTTTCTTTTCTGTATATCGCAAAAAAATATTATGGCACTTGCTCTGCAGATGTGCTTAAAAACATCTACATTTTATGAAACTTAGTTTCTAAGGCTACATGGCAGTCAGAATAAATAACGCTTATTTAATCTAATTAATTTGACTTAAGTTCAGCATCATCATTTCAGCCTACTGGCTTCCACTACTGAACATAGGCCTCCTGCGGCTAGGTACAACCTTCATGCATCCATCGATGTCCCGCTATCCTGACCTAGGAGATCATTCAGTTTTTATAGCATTTTTTTGTGTTCAGATCGTTCCATTTGATTGGGCCTTACTTTCTTCCAGACAATCTGAATGGTGAAACTTATGAAAATTCTTAAGAGGTGACTTAGGTGACCTACTAGATGATCTCCCATTACAATTACTGCGGGACATGTGGTTTCAACATGATGGCTGCCCTGCTCATTTCAGAAGAAGCGTTAGGGAATGGTTGGACACTAACTATCCTAACAAATGGATTGGACGAGGTGGGCCTTTACCCTGGCCAGCCAGAAGTCCCGACCTGACCCCCATGGATTTTTATGTATGGGGGCACATGAAGAGCCTCGTTTACAGTGAGCCCAACCCCATATCGTCAGTGGAAGTTCTCAAAGAAAGGATAATTAATGCTGCTAACGACATAAGAAGAACATTAACCACTGGTGTAGTGAAAAGTGGACTACGTGAAAGAATGAGAAAATGTGTGCGAAATAGAGGTGGACACGTAGAACATGAACTATAAAAATTTATTCAAAAACATTAGGTGAATAAATGTTATTTTGAACTGATTTATTGTTTCATTTAGCTTACTACAATCACCGACGACCTGTACGCCAACTATGAGTTGAGCGTGAGTGTTGTGTTGTTTTTAAGCACATCTGCAGAGCAAGTGCCATAATAATTTTTTGCGATATACAGAAAAGAAAAATATATTTTTTTAATTTGTACTTATTTTTTAAGTTTCGATCGTCTACAACGACCTATTTAGTTAACTTACGTGCAGTTTTAGTCATTGAGGTCATTAAGCATCTCATTCTTCATGTAAAAAACCAAAAAAATAATCATAAGAGTCAAAAAATTCAAAATATTCAATTCAATAGCCGAAAAATTGGGCATTTTCATAAAAAAAATTAAAACTCGAAAATCTCGAAAACGGTTAAGTTAAGGATGGGGAGTTCCAAAGTGAAATCATTCAGAAATGATGTGTACTACACGCCCTTAACGGATCTAGGTCGACTTTTCCTGTAACCCTGTATAAGTAATTCTCTTTCGAACAAATAAGACATTCAATTTATAATTAAAATATTTAAAAAAAAACCAAATTCATTTACAACAGTCAAATCTTTAGTCGAAATTCTTTATGTGCTCCTTAAGCTGCAGCCAGCCATGATTATTTTGAAATGTGATACATCATCATCTGAATGAAACACCTTTCAGATAATTAACAGTCGGTTAAAATGAAATTAATAAATAATAAACGCTATGAATACGTTACGATAGTCGTTCGTGCTCACTGCAAAGTAATTAAACCTTTAAACAAGACATTGTTATAAATAAATAAATAAATCAATTGTTTCAACGAATTCCCCAATTACCTAGCCCCAAACTAAGCGTTAGCTTGTGCTATGGTGGCTAGGATAACGGAGAGAAATACTTAAATACATTTATAAACACCCATGACTCGGGTACAAATGCTCGTGCTCATCACACAAACATTTGATTCTAGTAGGACTCGAGCACGAGACAAGAGACGAACAAATGTTCAGAAGCGGAGCTCCAAGGGCCGGTTGATGCCATTGAAATTAAAATGTCTGTACGTAGGTGTCTATCATCATAGTCGTCATATCATTCAAGGCAATAAAGTTGTTCGTAGATTTGAATGTTACGTAATGTGATATTTTGTATATAAAAATGCTGATTGTAAAATAAACGATTTGCAGGTAGAGTCTGCGACGATATCGTTCCATCTAAAATTGGTTTCAAATCACTTCCTGATTCTAACCAGCGACAGCGTTTAAGAAAAAGTCTTTTTCTTATTTTGGGCTGGCTTTTTTCCAAGCGTAAAGGGCAAAAGCATTAAAAAACCATCATTAGTTTTGACTTTATTTAAGTTTATTTGCCAGCGAGCGTTTCATCATTACCTGACAGTTCGAAGAAGAGATCAATACAGCTTGAATCTTTTTGTGTGCACGATTATATCATCGCCGCTCCTTTTGGATTTAATAACAGTTGTTTTCATTGTTTGTACTGTAAAAACAAAATAATGGCCATAAATACATAATGCGTTTCTAAGAAAATACATTTACATTCTATTTGCAATTGACAGTCTTAGATCAAACAAAAAACGCAGATACGGTATGAGATAGTCGCACGTGGTCCTATTAAACCAAGTCAAATGGACCTACACCGCTCCTAGTAGTAGTTGTGAGACTAAATTTACACATGCGTGTGAGTGCATGAGCGGCCTATTTTTAAGTTGACAATAGGCTAGATGACACCACCAATCGTTGACATACTCTTTATTATCTGTCAAAACGGTCTGCCTTCATAGATTTTGTATGAGAATACAAAAACGTGACGTCACGGTTGTGTATCAGAAATCGGAGTCAATTGACTGAATATTTATTGAATTTAGTATGTTTAAAATTTGGTTTCTACAGCTTTTTGGAAATAAACTGGTTGTATTAACTTCATAGGGACTATGTTTTTTAAACGCCATGATCTTGAAAATATTTAAGATAGGTGTCATCATGCCTATTGTTAGGACGTACCGTATCCACTCTGTTTGGTTCGATCGAAGAGGACAGTCACAATTTACTAGCTAGGTACTTACTGGTACATTCATTCTTTGGAACATAGTTCTTGTGTTTCTTTTTCTTTAACTTTTGTGTGTTTTTCTTGTGAAATCTCACAAGACTTTCTGACCCCAAAAGTATGGATAATTCAAAATTGTTGAGACGATTTCTCAGGCTTTTGTTGGCTAATATGATTCTCTTCCATCGTTTGTAAGCGAAACTAGCATTTCTTAACGCAATGCCATCAAGATATCTAAAATTAACAATTTAAATTGTTAAAACCCCCGGCAAGAGTCATGAAAACAGCTGGTAAGATTTAACGGCTGGGCGGATTTTGAGCATCTATAGTGAAAACCACCGTAAAACAAACTACCCTGCATTCGGTCCAGCCGTTCGGGCTCGACGATGCCACCGACAGACCCACACAACAAATAGTCGGCTTACGCAAGAACTCATTAATGGACGCAAACTTGTATCTGAGAAATAATTTAGTGAATTTTGGATTTATAATTAGTCTTAACTAATAAAATATGTAGGGTACTGCCGAAATGAAAATTCTGCTATCTAGTTGGATCACTTTATTAATCATTTTTGAACATTTTAACTCAAAATAATACAGGAAACTTTTTTAAAAATAAAATTTTGAATTTAGTGACTTTTGCTAAAATGATATTAACAAGTAATCAACAAATAATTATTTTAACTTATATCTCTCTTCTTCTTCTTCAGCCTGTGGTCACCCATAGTCGGGTATAGGCCTCTTCATGAGCACGCCAAGTGTTGCGGTTCCGTGCCAAGTGTTACTTATATGACTAGCCTTAATTAAAATCTTCCGATCTCGTAAAAAATTAAATTTAAATAGTTCGCAATTAGGCATTTCAACTTCTTGGTCATAGAAACAAAAAAGAAGTTTAGATATCAAGTTAAGAAATATGACGACCGCTTGGTGCAGTGGTCCGCATGTCGGACATCTAAACCAAGGATCGCGGGTTCGATTCCCGCACAGTACAAGCATAAGTGTGCATGAACATGTGTGTTTGTACTGGTCTGGGTGTTTCCTATGTATAATATGTATTTATTTACAAAAAAAAGTATTTAAGTATGTATATCCGTTATCTAGTACCCATAACACAAGCCTCGTAGCTTACTTTGGGACTAGAGAATTGGTGTGATTGTTGAGAAATATTTATTTATTTTTATTTATCAGAGCCTGATATTCTATTTACTGAGTTCTGCCAGTCCGTAAAAACAAAATGTGTCATAATTGTATGTTACTAACACAAAATCATCAAGGGATAAAGATGAATGTACTTCAATAAAAATCCTTTAAATTGCGTTTATAATTTTCTTGCCTCAGATTATCTGTCTAAAAAACGCAGATAGAAAATTGGTGATTTTTGCACGATATAGTTTTTATTTAGGCCAAACCAACCATGTCAATATCTGCACTTAATGATTTTTTTTTAGTTAATGAGTTCTTGCAGTAAGCCGACGAAATACAGAATAGGGGGTTGAACTTATAACACCTCCCTTTCACGTTGGGGGTATAAAAAATAGGATTTCTTAAAGACTCAATTATAAAAATGACAATTTAATATGTTTTTTTCCCTGTATACATAGGTACCCAAAATTTAATGCCAATAAGATTACTTACCTGTCTCGTAAGTAGCTGGCAGTTAGTAATCATAACATTTATAAGGATATTAAAACCTTCAAATCAAGGTTGATGACACTTGACGTTAATTGTGAAAATATTCGTGAAAAACGAAAGCTACAGTGGCCAGAACATCAGCTTACCAATTTTTGTTGCAAAATCGACCGTTTCACAAGTGCATAAGAAACAGCAGTGTTTACCATGTAGTGCTGGCCACCGTTCCTTATTATCTACGTAGCTAACAGTTTTTAGTGAAAACAAAAAACTTTTACATGAGCCATAACTTGCCGATGTCGCATTATCATAATTGGGCTCTGGGTATGAAATATTACACTCCTTCGCAAATGAAAAAAAGCTGAAAAATACGAAGGCACACTTAACAAGACGTGAAAAACTCACGAAAATATCCTCCAAGACAACTCCAAAGGCAACGAGGACACAATGTCACTTTGTGATTCACGATAAATTATATCTGGACCGAACACAAAAATTTCTTTGTCGTACATTATGTAAACAAAAGATTTGTGACCGTAACGCGGGTAGGAGAATAACAAAATGTGACTTTTGTTTTTTAAACTGATTGCCTGTGTTGTTGAGCTAAAAATAAGATGACTCATCTGACGACATTTTTAATATGCGTTCTTTGTTCACAATAGGTACCTATTATTAGGTAGATCATGTCGGTTTGCCTTCTGACCGAACTGTTGTATTGTATTGAGTTTGGTAGATTTCGACCACGGCGGCCAATCTCAACAGAGATCAGCCAACTCAGGAGATATTATAGTGCACAAGTGTGACCGCAATACACAGGTGCACTCACTGTCAAAGTTCGGTGAGACGGCAATCGGACATGACTGGAGAGAGATCAGGCGCAGGACCAACGGCTTAACGTGCGCACCGTGGCACGGGGGTGTAACACCGCCAACTTCCCGACTCCGAGCTGTTTTTGAGAATATTCATGATATAAATTTCTCAGAAAAAATTTTGGCTTGACCTGGGATTCGAACCCAGGACCTCTCGGATGTAAGGCAGAAACTTTGCAACTACACCAACGATTACCAGCCCGCTGTGGACCGACGCTATAGTAGTTGTTACCCGCCTAAATCTCCAAGGCTATATGCACATGGCAGAAGATCGGCCAACATGGAACAACATGCCATCGAAATAGTGCGACTTGCTGTGAACACGATCCTCAGTCATGAGGAATCGACGGAATTTATGCACACTCGTGCATAAATATAAGAGTTTGATAAGCATTAAGCCTGCTTTATGTAGAAATCGATTTAAATAAAAAACTTTTTGGGGTTCCGTACCTCAAAAGAAAAAAACGAAACCCTTCTAAGATCACTTTGTTGTCCGTCCGTCCGTCCGTCCGTCCGTCCGTCCGTCCGTCCGTCCGTCCGTCCGTCCGTCCGTCCGTCCGTCCGTCTGTCAAGACCGTTTTTCTCAGGAACGCGTGGAGGTATCAAACTGAAAATTCTATATGATACTTAGGTCAACTGTCCCTGGAAGCTGTAGAAAAATCAACCTTCTAAGCCAACGCAATCAAAAGATACAGCCATTTAGGCCGCAAATTTCCGCTGATTTTCGAAACTCGCACGGGAATCAAAACCTACAGGGTACTTCCCGTAAACTTAGAATCTTGAAATTTAGTACGAAGTCACGTCTTATAGTACAGATATAGGAAAAATTACGAAAACCGTAAATTTTCAGTTTCATCATATAAAAAAAATATTTTTGAAAAATAATATTTGAAAATTTTGAAAATTTCAAAGTTACTACTCCTTATCTATAAGTTTGTACGGAACCCTCGGTGCGCGAGTCCAACTCGCAATTGACCGGTTTTTTTACATAAAATTCCTATCCTTCCCGTTTGTTAAGTTTAAAGTCAGTTCAGGTAAACACAGAGACGACTCGAAGCTTTTAGCTTACTAGTAAAGTAACTTTATTCACTTGATTTGTCACGTGGGGTGAGCACGAACCACAATCGTAACGTAGCGTAGCGTATTCGTAGCGTTTATCTATCGTTCACTTGTCAATTTGTATGGAGAAACTGTCATTTTGTGACGATTGGACGACACGAATACTTTACGAAAATGTTCGTGCTCACCCCACTGCAACTTAAGTACACAATAACTCCTTCATGTTCAACCACTTTGTTCAGGATCAAAATGATAAATATCCTTGACGAGTTTCTGATATTTTTCACTACCATTCAACAGAGTAGTGACGCCTTTCGCCACCAGGGTACCGTGGGCATTCCTGAAGTAAGTCTCCACTGCTGGCAGGTTCCCTTTACGAAGAACTGAAGTTTCGACTGTTATTTCGTCACCTATTTGCGCTGAAGCGATGAAGCTGTAAACAAAATTCTCATTTTAATAAAATACGCGATCGCCACAGTAAAATTACGACTGTTGTTCATCAACATCAATTTCTGGGTGTAACCATTCTACTTTGTTCTCATGGTCCCAATAAGGTCAAAAATTTGCCTACCCATAGTCATTTTCCTCTTGTCAAGAAGATTGGCTAGCAAAAATGCTTTTAGCGTTAACTCCACGCACTGCAAGTATTTATTTTGTGTAAAGTTATAATACGGTAGTTGACACCACCAATCGTTGACGTACTTTTTATCAACTGTCAAAACGCTTTTCTTCATAGAGCTTGTATGGCAATAACACACTTTGACGTCATCGCGTGCAATGCCGACTGAGTGACTAATTATCTTTTGAATTCCAATTAAAAATCAAATAATACGAACTGCAGAAAAATATTAGTGTAAAGGCATCTGAAATTATGAATTACTTTAGAGAAAATCAGTTTTTGAATATTTCTTTCATAGTGGAAACAAGCCTATTAAGTGAATAAAATCCGCGAAGGCAGCGAGAATTATTTTTTTAAATTATGAAAATTAAATAGGTATACATATCAACTCACTCGACATGCAAGCCCATAGTCCATGCGATCTTCCCGGTAGTTCCCAAATGTGCGAACGTTGACAAAGAGTCTACACAAGCCGCTATGAAGCCTCCGTGCAAAGTGTCTCCGCCATTGCACATGCTACGGTCCACAGTGAAAGTGCTTCGACTTACGCCTTCTGACAGTGAGGTCAAACGAACCTACAAAAATTTATAAATTGGTAAATAAATAAAAACTACCTATGACTATTTTTGTTTTTTTGTTCATTGCATACCCTACCACATCCCTACGAAGCATACCATGTTAACGAATAACTTTTTGCTATTTAGCGCCATCTGTACTCAAAATAGTAAAGCACGTACTTATTAGTTGCTGTTTTGAGCAGCTTTTCAGGTGCGCCATCAAATAGTGAATACCTTACCAAACGTTTACACAGTGGAAACGGCTAGTTCAACTATTCACTAATAGATGGCTTTATTCCACAATTATAATAATAATTATGTGCGTAATTAAACCTAACCTTGATAGGCCGGTTCGATTCACGTATCGAAATTCATCATTACAAGAAAAGGCTTTAGATCATATTGTAGTTTTGTAATTTATCTAAAAAAAGCCCAAATGTGCAAAAGTGACTTGACCAAAAATAACATACCTTTTTTAAAATAATGCTGGTATCAAATTGATTTGGTTTTGCTTCAGTATACGATTGCAAAGCTTTTATTAAACGAAGTCCCCGAGAAGCCATACTTTGTGGCGCCGGTTTTCGCTAAACAAAATAGTTTAGGTTCTAAGCGTTTGTTTTTATACTTAGACACCTATACTAAATAAGATAAAGGTCAGAAAATTGCTCTTTAGCCCGCGATATCATCTCAGTAACAGCGTTGAAGTGCTTCGACGGATTTTCCTTTGAAATTCCTCATATTTTAAAATACATAGCCTTTTTTAAAATTGTAAAGGAAACACTTTGTTGAGTAGATTTTTAAACAAAGCAAATAATAATATAACTACGCATTTAACTATTTTTAAATAAAGTATTTTGCTTCTCCTGCCTGTTACAAGTTTTTTCTTCTGAGGATTGATAAATTTATTTTTCACATCTGAAAAGTTTTTTTAATCCGATAATTCAATTTCGTTGGCGATTTAAGACATAATATCATCGAATGAAAGTATTTTTCATGTACACTGGCAACATTAACCAAATCAACAAGCGGGGGGTTCCATTCCATCCAGGCCGAGCCGAGACAGACATAATTGAAAAAAAAACAACAAGCGGGTTTGCTTGTTTCGGTTTGTTCGCTGTTTTATCGGAAAAATACTATTTTATTCTCATTTTCTTGTGTTTTGTCTAATTAAATCATTTGTATCACAGTATTATTTTGTATATAAGTGTTCGCAGTTCCACATTTGTTGAGAGATGTGTATTGATAAGCCAAATTATAAGTGACAGATGTTTTAGAAGTGTAGCACCGCTTTTCGACTGATTCTAAAGGATTTATTATTTGTAACATGGAAGATATCAGTAAAACTAATGGCAGTGTGAACTCCAGTCAACTTAAACCAGGTGCGTTTATTAATTTCATTGTATAAAACAAGTTATTCGATTGAGAAGGTCCGACGTTCATATTACGATAACCGGCCGTTTTGCGAAGTAGCTCATGTAACCGTACTATTCGTTCTACTTTTCGCGCTTGTTTAAGTTTTTTGGTGTGTGTGAATTGAAATTCATTCCCAAATTGATGGTGTTAACATCATAGAATACAAATGAAGTCCTGTATTCACAGGTTCGATACTCTTTATGTCTTTTATACGTGGTTATTGGCATTTTTTGATGCACCATAATTTTGCCGGATTATAATCCAAACATCAATAAGATTTTCGCCCACAAAATACTGAATAATGTAGGTAGTTGAAAGCATTTTATCCCAGAATTCATCCTCAAATCATCCACAATCGAATATTGTATTGTGAGGCAGCATGATCTTCAAATTCTTATTTATTATGAAAGTGAGATAGCTTGTTTTTATTATTGTCATTATCAACCCTATTGCTTTGCAAGAAAGCCCACAATTGCTAACATTTTTAGGTTAGATTTGGTGTTTGACCATTCTTCTAAAAACTAATTTGTGGCAAGGAAACTATGAAAAGCCATAATGTAGTATATTGTTTTGGAAAAGTAGTAAAAGTAATAAAGTTTTTAAGAAAGAAAGGAAATTAGTTGAAACAACAAACAAGTTCATAGTCAATGTAATTAAATAAATAAATAATAATAAATATACAACAACATCACATACATTGATCTGACTCCGTGGTAAATAGCTTAAGCACTTGTGTTACAGATATCAGAATAAACAGTGGTATTACAAATAAACTTAAATTAATACATATATAACACCCAGACTAGTTCAAATTTCAATTTCTTGACCATTACACCAAAGTGGTTGTCTTATTCAATTATTAGGGAAGAGATTTTTATATATTTGCTAATGCTGTCACAAATACTAAGACACATTTTCTAACTAGATTCTACTATCCGCTTAACTGTTTTTTAACATTTAATTTATTTTATTGATTTCCATCTAATTATTAAAATTTTCATATATAAGATTAGTTTTGGAAATAATTTATAAACATAATAAAAATACTAGTGAAAAAGCTTCTTGCTAACTTATGTGTAGGCTCTCGGTAGAGAGTAGTATATTCCTTATGTCTAGGCAACCGGTTTCTTGACCAATTTATTTCTGGTCATAGACACAGACATGTCCCAACTTGATTGACAATATGGATTATCTAAATTCCAGCTTTGTGTTGGTGGTCATAAGTATTAGTTTAAATTGGTAATTTAATTTGACTATGGGACCTTGACTTTGAAATGGTTGAATTTTTTTAGTTAGATTATTTTTCTATCAGGTCTGTGAGTACTCATTCATTACTAGTGCATTTCGGCTTTTGGTGCTATTTTGTTCTATAAACATGTGGATGTGATCCTATATTTTTCCAGTTATAAATAAATAATATAATTGTACTCTTAACATATTTTTAAAATATACCACAACAAAGTACACTAATATCATAAATGTGATGTGGTTGTTTGTTTGGATGTTTGACTGTCAATCTTTCTGAAACTACTGAATGGATTTTGATGACATTTGGTATACAGACAGGGTATGAACTGAATTAGGTGATAGGATACTTTTATCTAGATTAAATGCTAAGTTGGGATAAAACAGGAAGGAGGAAAATTCCAACATTAGTGCGGACGAAGTTGCGAGCACATCTCATGTTGTAGATATAACATGAAAGAATAATACTATTGTTTTTATCAGAATCCATGGAACCATCAGCTGGAAATGGGAACCCTTCAGGGAATGTCTCCCAAACTCTGTTCCCGGATAGCCCAGTGTATGAGCCAGAAGAAGACTTGACTGTTAACTCTGGACAAAATGAGGAGGTATGATAAACATTATTTAGTAACAATGATTTGCTTATTGCAAAATAATTTCAAGCAATTTTACATAGATAGGGAAAATTCAGATCGATAGATTAACACTTTGTTGTGCAACACAAAATAAAAATTACAGACAAGTTAAGTTAAAGTCATTGTAATTTAGGCGCTCTTATCGCTTGTAGCGATCTCTTCCAGACAAGTAGTCTTCAGGTAGTCTTTTATGCTAAAATAAATATTTTTCAGGCTACTATTAGTGTTTTGTACCGAATTAAGCACCTAAATTATACATTTTTATGTAACTTCCTTGATTATTGATCAAAAACTTTACAACTTACCTTCAGCTGGTAGTGCCACCAGCGGGTAAAAGGTGGCCGCCACTATCATTGGTTTATACCCCAACAATATTAATACATGTCCCATTGATTCAGTTTCATTTGTTCAGGAATCAGGTTTTTTAACTATATGTGGTGTATGTGCATTAAAAAAATATTTGTCATAATATTTTTATTTATTTTCAGGAAATCGCTAGTGCCCCATTAGACACGCAAGATGTTATCGCTGCTGAAAGTAAAGGTATTATTCAAATTCTACTATGAGACTGTTATTACATAGCCAATAAATTGGAAGTTACTTAATTATTATTTATTTCACAGATGCACAAACAACCTTCATAGCGAAAAGGAAGATGAGTGACGAACCGGCAGATAGCAATCCCAAAATTCAAAAACTCGACCTCCCTGAAACCGACACCCCTTCCACCCAAACTCTTGACGACGAAGTCTCCGAAATAACTGGATCCTCTAAACGTAAACTTGACAAACTAGATGACCCATTACCATCTGTTTCTCGAGTCCGTACTCCAATGAGATCAAGTCCGAGGAAAATTGCAAAACGAAGCAACAGCGTAGACCTAGACAAGCCCAAAACACCAAAGACACCGAAAACCCGACCGGCCAGTGCAGACATAACCAAATCCCGTAAAACACCGCGCAAATTACAAGTAGAAAAACTCATACCTGACCCCATTGTTGAAGAGAATGACGGTGCCGGCAGCTCCAAATCGCGACCAAGCGTAGAATTCGTGGCAGAAATACCACCACCCAAGGCAGCCCCCGAAACGATTGCAGAAGAAAGCAACTCGGAACTGAATGACTCCCAAGATTTCCGCCTAGTCCTTTCACCGACCCCAGACGAAGAAAATGTCGAAGCAAAACCAGTGGAACCGAGCTACAGTAGCGATCCAGTTGTGGTCAAGGATCGAAAGGAAATTCTCGATCCGGGGAAGATTCCCGAAACGCGGAGTGAAGGCTACGTATACTCGGACCAAAACAGCAATCTTTCTCAACCACGACTTAAAGACGTCATCAAAGAGAAAGCTACTGACCAAGAGAGCACTGACAGTATTGGTTCCTTGAATTTGGAGAGTCCAGACCACGTTCCGAATATGGCTTCGAAGTTGATTTCAAAACTCTCTAATGGAAACTCATCTACGCCTACCGAATTGTCGGCACAGAGGAAGAGCGGCTCAGAGAACAGTGACAGTACGCCCGATATGATCAAATTGAATGGCAACAAGCTGAAGAGAAAGAATGAATCCTTCAAAAGTAGCAACTCCACTACACCATCTACCATTTCTCCGCTACAGAATGGTCATTCGATACCGGTCAGTACTCCTCAAATTCCAACCTTTGACATCCATGTTAGCCATAACGAAGACTGCGAGTTTCTATCGCTGTACGTCGTAAGAATAGACAATGATCTCAGCATGGATATGTACAAAGAGTATCAAAGGATGTCGAAAAGGTTTACGATGGATGGTTATCAAGCGGACGTGTCGGCTACCAATTCTACCTCCAGTGTGACTAGTGGAGCCATGATATCCTTGCCGAATCGCGCTTCATTCTCTTCAACTATCAGTTCAATATCCACCTTGAGCAGTCGGACTAGCGACGGAAACTTCCTAGTGCCACAAGCGCCGCGTAAGTCAGTCACGAATCCAACTACAACTGTGAAAGGGTATGATGCCTTGTTGAAGAAATTACAAGAGATATTCGCTCATGTTCGGGACCCGGTAGACGAGGGAAACAGGTCAATATCTGACGACAAAGTTTCTGTTGGCATTCAGGCGTCAATCTCAAGTGATTCCGTTGTAAGCAACGGCAATGCTAGTCCGGAGGAAGTGAATAAATGTGACAAGGCTACTCCAAAGAGTTCGCTCAAAAAGTCTCGAGTGAGGGGTCGACGGCATATAGCGGGTAAAACTAAACGAGCTTTGCTACCGACTCAAATGGAAGAGCCTGAATTGATGCAGGGTTTGAATTCTCCGGAGATGGTGCCAACGAACGGGGACAGTGGGAAAGAATCCCCTATTAAATCTCCGAAAGAAGAAAAGCCACTATCAACGTTGGTTGCTACGCCAAAATCTGTGAGCAAACTTAAGCAGAAACGGCGGCCTACGTCGCCTCGTCCGGTGACTCCAGTGGAAAAAGTGATTACAAAACCTGAATACCCCGGATTCGCTCCTGACACAGTTGTGTTAGCTAAATGGGTGGATAAGAGATACTATTCAGGGAAGGTGCAAGAGATTACCGAGCCTAACAAGTACTTGATTAAGTTTGACGATGGGCAGACGAAAGTGTTGTTGGACGAATTTATTATTTTTGGCGATATGAAAACGCTTCCGTTGCAAGGGCAGTCTGTTTATGCTATGGTGGACGAGGAGCAGAACTATGAGCCGGGGTTGGTGTTGGGGGTGGAGGAGAATGACAGCGGAACTGTAACGTACAAATGCACGACGGATGGGTAAGTTGTTGAATAAATTATAACTTTATTTTTGTCATAAAACACCCAAAACTTAAAATGAAATTTCAAATATTAATCTCTTGTCCGTATGATACGAAAACGAATTTCACTGAAAGTGGTGAACGTTATGTATTATATATTATACGTATATTTTTAGATAAAAATAAATCCAAACAATCACTATATATTTATCTCTGTGTTACACCCTCGTGCCTTGGAAAGCACTTTAATCCGTTTTGGTCCTGTGCCTGATCTCTTTCCGGTCATGTCGGATTGCCGTCTCACCAAACTTTGAGAGTGATGGAACAGTGAGTGCACCTGTGTATAGCGCTCACACTTGAGCACTATAATATCTCCTGCGTAGTTGGCTGATCTCTGTTGAGATTGGCCGCCGTGGTCGAAATCGGCCAGGAGGATTATTTTTATCATTTATCTCTATTTATCTTAGCCTGATCTTGTTTCTATACTGTATGAAATCTAGAATTTTGTTACAAAGTCTATTTCACACTGACTCAATGCGAGTGAATACCTCGCTCTTACTTACCGTTATTCTATTATTCGTTATTCTATTCGTTCCTATGTCGTATGTGAATGTATTATTCCCTTTAACTAATAAATGTTGTTACGCCATACAGAGACACTCTAGTCATGGTGACCGCCAGCGAGCTGTACCTCACCGAAGACCAAGCTCGATCGCTCAAGGAGTCTGCGCGGTCTCGCTCGCCTTCCGCACCGTCGACGCCACGAAGCCGTCGACATAACAGAGAGCTAGATCTAGACAATATCATACAGGTAATTCTTATTATCTTATTATTATTGACTGCCTCGTTGGTGTAGTGGCAAAGTTTCTGCCTTACATCCGAGAGGTCCTGGGTTCGAATCCCAGGTCGAGCCAAAATTGTTTCTGAGATTTTCTGTCATGAATTTCTCAAAAACAGCTCGGAGTCGGTAAGTTGGTGGTGTTACACCCCCGTGCCTCGGAAAGCACGTTAAGCCGTTGGTCCTGCGCCTGATCTCTCTCCGGTCATGTCGGATTGCCGTGTCACCGAACTTTGAGAGTGATGGAACAGTGAGTGCACCTGTGTATTGCGCGCACACTTGTGCACTATAATATCTCCTGCGTAGTTGGCTGATCTTTGTTGAGATTGGCCGCCGTGGTCGAAATCGGCCAGGAGGACTATTATCTTATTATCTCTATCTCTATCTATATATATAAAATTCTCGTGTCACAATGTTTGTTCCCGTACTCCTCCGAAACGGCTTGACCGATTCTTATGAAATTTTGTAAGCATATTGAGTAGGTCTGAGAATCGGCCAACATCTATTTTTCATAGCCCTGAGTGATATGATAAGGGTTGTCCACAATAATTTATATGGCAAAACAACGTTTGCCGGGTCAGCTAGTATCATATAAGTTTAAGTCCTTCACTAAAAATCAAGCGTTCTATCTTTAAAAATCAAGCATCACACCTACGCTGAGAAGCCGCCGGCATAATAAGAAGTTGGACCGGGATAATACTACCAAGAAACTAGTACTTCCCGAAGTTCTAGTTTCTTGGCCTCATAAGAGGTTTAAGACCACCGCTTCTAGATTCTTGAAGATCAAGCGCGTTCTCTCGTTCGCCCGCCGCACTGTCTACACCATAAAGGCACATATCCCTTATATGTCGACGGACAGCTCGGGATAAAATTGTACAGCTAATACTTACAGATTCAAGATTTACGTCAGCAGCGTCCTACTTCAATAAAGGTTGTTTTCAATAACAATCATTTAGCTCAATTCTGAAAATTTTACAAATTGTCTTTCTATTTATTGAAGCTTTATTGCACAAAAAAAACTATGTACAAATGGTGGAATTAACGCCTTAGGGCATTCTCTACCAGTCATACTTTAAGGCTAAGCAGAAAATATTAATGATTAGTGGGCGGTGTATGAAAACACTGTTAAATGTTGCAACTGGTTTATTGACCAATTAATTAATTGTACATTAAAATGCTGTCTCCATCTTGTATTGCAAGAGAAGAAGTCAATCACAGAGTGAATGAATGAAATTATGTTCGGATTGAACAGGCGGTGCGACAAAATAAATAAACGAAAAAACCCAAAAATAATAATCTATCTAGTTCTTCTATGCATGTACCTACTCATGTTTCAGCTTTCTTATAAGTAGGTTCATAAGGTGACATCTTCCGCATATTTACGTACTTATACTAAACAACAACAAAAAATCTTGTTACAAAAAAGTCGACTACGGCCAATGTCAAGGTTAGTCCTAACAACAAGATAATGACCTGAATAGCTATGCGATAGCGCGATACGGTTGGCATTGCCGCTTTCCGGTGATCATCGCACTGTAATGCTATGAGTGTTGTTTCATGATGTTTGTAACTGTAATGTTATCAGTGTTGTTTCATGATGTGACATAATGTTCATGATGGTTTTTGTAATAGAGGAACAAGCAGTTGTTTTGCATCGGATTGTTGCACACTTTAATCTTTATAAAGGAGAATCGGTATGAGCTATGCTATCTATTTTTAATACAATAAAATAATTATATTATATTACAACATCACATACATGAATCTACAACTTTTTGATCACTACACTAAAGTGGTCGTCAAAATATTTTCTGTCTTTTTCTTTTATAAGTACCATTACTCAAATGTTAGATGCGTAAAATTAATATTACTTTAATGAGAAGCGAGAATATTTAAATTATATTTAATTTTTCATTTTCAGGGGCCTCGCAGCGCCAGAAATCGGGACAAGGGCAACTCCAGCGCTAAGAAACGAGTCGCATCACCAAAGAGTCCAAAAGCGTCTACCTCAGGTAGAAATTGACCACTCATTATTTTGTCAAAACATGAGTGCACCAGTGCGCTCACACTTGTGCACTATAATATCTCCTGCGTAGTTGACTTCGAAATCGGCCAGGAGGACTATTAACAAAACATTCGAATAACTATCTCTTTCTTTTCCTAGGTGTGAAGAGTCAAGCCAAGAGTACACCAGCCCGCAAGCGGTTGGCAAGTGAAAGCAGTGAGATCAGCGAGAGCAGTAACTCTGCGCCTCCAGTGAGACTAGAGGAGGTCGCCGGCGTCGAGCCCGAAGTGCAGAAGACACCCAGGAAGGTCGACGGGGTTAAAGGTCAGTGTTTTAAAGTTACACAGAGGTCAATCTATGACACTACTACCAGGTGTGTTGATGCGATAAATCGTGGTAAAATGTTTTGTTTGATTAAAAAATTTAGATATTATTAGGATAACAGAATTTGTGACGGTAGCAAAAAGGCGAATCTACGTATTTTGACTGAAATGTAGAGTTAGTTAAGAAAGACAGTAAGAAAAGCGTTTATTGATTAAAGACATAAACAGATACTAGATCAATAGATTAAAAAAAAGCAATGGGCCCAAAACAAAAAAAAAAGGAACAAATATAACACAAGTACCTAATTTCGAATTGTTAATAAGTAATTTTGCTGTGTCAGCCAGCCCTCGTTTTTGTGTGTCTATAATGTCCGAACCGAGAGTTATGGTTTTTAAAAAGTCCTCCTGGCCGATTTCGACCACGGCAGCCAATCTCAACAGAGATCAGCCAATCACACAGGAGATATTATAGTGCACAAGTGTGAGCGCAATACACAGGTGCACTCACTGTTCCATCACTCTCAAAGTTCGCTGAGATGGCAACCCGACATGACCGGAGAGAGATCAGGCGCAGAACCAACGGCTTAACGTGCTTTCCGAGGCATGAGGGTGTAACACCGCCAACTTCCCGACTCCGTGCTGTTTTTGGGAAATTCATGACAGAAAATCTCAGAAACAATTTTGGCTCGACCTGGGATTCGAACCCAGGACCTCTCGGATGTAAGGCAGAAACACTTCACCATCGAGGCAGAGTTATGGTTAGTCTCGTTAGGTTAGGACGGTCATTTTCAGATGGAGTATCTTAACTTTCCATGGAAGTTTTTCACATGTTTACACCATATGTAGTCGCCTTGGCACCACCCCTTTCACCTTTCATGAAAATGTAATGTGTGTCATGGGCATACCAAAAATCAATAATTGTTTCGCTATTTAGACACTATTAAAACTCCTTGCGTTTAATCGTGGAATAAAACGACTAATTAATTTAAATAAATAAACATTTCACAACAATCACACCAATTCTCTAGTCCCAAAGTCCAAAGTCAAAGTCCCAAGTTAAGCTACGAGGCTTGTGTTATGGGTACTAGACAACGGATAAACATACTTAAATACTTTTAATACTTTATCGATGTTAACACAATATTATTATTTTTTTTAGCCGGCCCTCTCCAACTCAAAGGGGCAGCCAAACAGAATATCGGCAAGAAGAACTCGAAGCTGACCAAGTTCGAGAACGACGAGGATACTGTTACACAACTGGGGCCGATACCGGCGGCCGATAGTAAACTTTTCGCTGGATTACACTTCTTGCTCACTTGCACTGATACGCCAAGGCGGACGCGAGAGAAGGTAAGAAACATAAGTTGGCATAGACAAAAATATACACTACTCATTCGCATATTAGCCGTTCGACGTACACTGCTGAACATAGACCTCCCCCAAGGATCTCCACCGCGATTGGTTTTGCGCTTCGCACTGGATGCGAAGCGCAGAACCAATCGCTTTCCGCGGCCTTCACCAGATCGTCGGTCCATCTTCGAACGCGAGAAAAGGTAAGAAACGTAGTTGGCATAGATAAAAATATACACTACTCATCATATCAGCTGTTCGACGTACACTGCTGAACATAGGCCTCCCCCAAGGATCTCCACCGCAATCGGTTCTGTGAAATTGTAATTAAAATATTGTTTATTTGCGTTTGTATAGGGTGTACAGAACGGCACGCAGTCGCCATTCGAGAAAATTGCCGCTTCAACGGCCATCGGTTCGTCGCACTATGTGTCCCGCCCACTGCCAATTCATCGAACAATACAATGTGATAGAAGTGTTACTTTAAACCCGTTAAATCTAACTACGTACTTCATCTTATTTTCTCGACAAAAAATGTTTTAAGGAGAGTCTATCCTCCTTTTGTTTTTTTTATCTCCAGTTAATCTTGTTTTGTGTGGACAAAGGTACTGTAACACTAATAGCATCATATCTCAGTTATTATGATCTCAATTTACGTCATGTTTTATCAATTTAAAGCTTAGTAAATTTCTCTATTGATTAGTAGCTTAAAATTGAAATAAATTAATCAATTAAAAAATACGACTACCTTTAGCAAAGTTTTTAGAAAGGAACAGGATTTTTTTCGAGGATTGCACTTTTTAATCCCTTTTTTATTTTTTTTCGTTCGAAGCCGACATTGACTAGTGACCCTTCCAGGCTTCGAACGGGTGGACAATTATTTATTATTGTTATTTTTCGTATTAAATATAGCCTCACGTTCATCAAGGATAATGAAGGATTCTAATGGTAGAGTATTTTTTTAAATCGGTCCAGTAGTTTCAGACCCTATTCAATTCAAACAAACAATCAAATCTCAGTTACGATGCATATACTATAACGCAATTGGGGCCGATAACGGCGGCCGATAGCAAACCGTTCTCGGGCTTACATTTCCCATTGTCTTACACAAGTATACTAAGGCGTACGCGAGAAAAGGTGAGAAATATTGATTAAACCATTTACTAAACCGACAACTTCTTGCACGGTATTCTTGAAATTTCTTTATCACTCGGATACAGCACACTTATACGGATTCTCGAAAGACATGAGATGAGAAAAATGGGAGCTAAATTTTGACCTACATCCACATACAAATTTGCCTCTAACTTGAAACGCCTCAAAAACGAAAACAGTTAAGGAAGGAAATATCTCCTCGGTAAAAGCGGTTTGCGGCCTATTTCATCCTTCATAAGATGTTTTTATCATATCGCTCTACAGGGTTTTAAATAACAATGTTGCAATCCACTGGTACATCTGGTATTATAAGAGCGTGTGATTTTAATCTACTCCAATCTTAATCAATTTCAGTGTGTCATCTTTAAATTCTGTAATGATTGCGTTGAATGAACTTAACTCTTCATTTCCAGAGCCAAAGCCACTACTCGTCGGAAGAAGATGGTGAAACAATTAGCGCGGCGATGGCGGGCGCCAAAGCTGAGGACGTGGTGTTCTGTTCGCGGCCCTTCAACAAGGAGCGGCTCAAGGAACAGATAGAGGCTGGCGGCGGGGTGGTCTACAGGTACACGCGTCTCTTTTTGTCGCTTGCAGTTTGAGCAGGATAGATCAAAGCTAAAGACGTGGTGCCGGGGGAGGTGTTGCCTTCAGGTACACGCGTCTCTTTCTGTCGTTTGTAGTTAGAGCAGGTTAGATTAAAGCTGAAGATGTGCTGCCGGGGGAGTAGTGATCTATAGATACACGCGTCTCTTTCTGTCGCTTGTTGTTTGAGCAGGATAGATCAAAGCAGGAGACGTGGCGTTCTGCTCGCGGCCCTTCAACAAGGAGCGGCTCAAGGAACAGATAGAGGCTGGCGGCGGGGTGGTCTACAGGTACACTCGTCTCTTTCTGTCGCTTGTAGTTAGAGCAGGATAGATCAAAGCTGAAGACGTGCTGCCGGGGGTGCTGTGATCTACAGGTACAAGCGTCTCTTTCTATCGCTTGTAGTTACAGCAGGATAGATTAGAGCTGAAGACGTGCTGCCGGAGGAGTTGTGGTACACGCGTCTCTTTCTGTCGCTAGCAGTTTGAGCAGGATAGAACAAAAACGGAAGATTTCGTACCTGGGGAGGTTCATCCTTAGAATCTGATGCAGATTTGATTTTTTCCCGTAGGGTCTTAAATTAACTGAAATTATACAGATTTCATTTGGTTCGAACATACAACCATAGCAAGACGATATTTGAATTAACAGACATTGGCTCTGACTTAAACCACAAATAATAGAAAGTGGTGGAGTATGGCTCGCACCATAGTTGAGGTGAGGCCTGTGCCCAGCAGTGGGGCGTATATAGGCTGATGATGATGAATAGAATAGGCTCGTAGCGCGAAAAATATATAAGAATATCAAACTGTTATCACCAAATCCCAAGCTTAGGCATGATTCGAGATAACTATCAAGATAATTGGGATGATGACACCTATCTTAAATATTGTCAAGAACATGGTGTTTAAAAAACATAGCTCCTATGAAGTTAATACTACCAATATATTTCAAAAAAGCTGTAGAAACCAATTTTTAAACACACAAAACGCAATAAATATTCGGTCAATTGACTCCGATTTCTGACACATGACCGTGAGGTCACAATCATTTATTACCATACGAAATATATGGAGGCAGACCGTTTTGACAGATAATAAAAACTATGTCAACGATTGGTGGTGTCGTCTAGCCAATTGCAATTCATCATATTGTAAAGTCTCATTTCAATGTTTTAAAATAAATCACCGTCAAAAATTCGAATCGTTTTTGTATTCCAGTCACTTCGACGACGTACCCAAGAGCAAGTATTCGGCGTGCAAGCTGATCGCCCCGCGGCCCTGCCTCACGGCCAAGTACATCCAGTGCCTCGCGGGGGACGTGCGCGCCGTCACGCACGGCTGGCTCATCGAGAGCTGCATCCGCGGCGAGCTGGTCGACGCGCAGCCGCACCTGCTGCCCGCCGGCTGGTCGCTGCAGAAGCAACAGTTCATCGATTGGGTGAGTCGAATTCAAATTCGTTTATTTGTGATTCACAGGTGTACCTAATTACAGATGTTACAACTTATATGATAGTGATATGCCATTTGGTGTACAAATGTCTTATTTCTAATTTGATTTTCACTAGCTCGACTCCACGTAAACACACTACTTGGTTGGTCCTTCAGTTGTGTGCTAGTGAAGCAACAGTTAAGTGGTTTTAAAATGTACTTTGAAGACTATAATGTTCGTCCACGATACGCCTTGGATATGAGGCTAGGATGCAAGCATCTAGAATTGCTTGAAATAAGGTCTCGCGTGTTGCCAGCAATCTGTGCTGCAAATCAAGTAGCCAGTATCCGACTGTTACTAAAAAGAAACTCTGAGCCCGAGACAATATTTTTGTAGTATTTCCACCTGCTTTTATCAGTCAAGCTGTATAAAATAGCACTGCTTCAATAAATAAAAAAACTATCCCATTTCCAGGCGCCGTCATCAGGCAAGCGCAACACCACCTTCTTCAAGGACAAACTCATCCTACTATGCAGCGACAACGACAGCACATTCCTGAAGTTTTGGGACCGAGTGTGCACCCTCGCGGGGGCCAACACCCGCGTGGTGTCCGCCGAAGACCCCAACATGTCTGGGGCGGTCGCCCTCGTCACCGAGTGGGATTGCCCCCACGAAGTACAAAATAAAGCCAACCAGGACAACATTCCCCTCGTATCGACGCACTGGGTCATCCAATGCCTCGTCGAAGCCAAGGTGTTGGACCCCAACGGTCACGCGAACTTCTCATTTGCGTTTACGGAGCAAGAATGATCCTGGGACTTTAAAAAATACCTCATAATACGTGAATATTGACACTTGAGGTTGCGATAGTGACGCTTAGTTTATAGTGAAGTGTGTGCCGGGATATTGACGTCTGTGAGGTAACCGGAAGTATTGTTAAGGATTTTGACATGTTTTACGCCGCTGAACATAGCGTGGTTTGGTATGAGACTTACTAAAACGAATGTTATTAATTAGAATAGCATAAAATTGTGTTTAAAACCAGTGAATATTGCCAATCTATGAAACATGGTGTCTCATCATCTTTGAATCTTAATTTTAAGGAAGAAAATAGGCATTAAAGAATATGGACTTTTGAAGAGATGATGTTTAAACCTTGAACTTTTTCGAACTTGTGATGTCACTAATAACTTTAAATGTTATTGATTGTGTACCTGAAATGACAGGCCCATTTAAACAATTTGCAGGTATACTGTTCTATATCTTCTTAGCTATTACAACATAAGGATATTGTGAATGTTCCCAATGATCTTTATTCTTATAAACTTCTTATCTATGTTGCTATGACAACGAGTCTATGTTTTCTTGTATCAAAGAATTTCACCGTTTCCATGTTGATGTAATGATGTTCTAGGTTTAAGGTATTACATGGTAAGTATTAAAGCTTAATTATTGTATAAATGATAATTAAATATACAAATCTTACTGGCAATTATGTATGTGAATAAATTAATAGTTTGTGATAAGTGCAGATTAGTGTTTTATGATAATGGGATTTAACAAGGTAAGGAATTTGAATTGGCGTAATCTTTTGCTGTAGCATAGATATGTTACCAGTGTTAATTTAATTCAGTCGCTAAGTAGAAACAGGCTAATAAACTTATGTGGCTGACTTATATAAAATGTGTAAAAATCTGAAAATGAGTGATTTTGTTGTTTAAGTCATAAGAATCGCCTGAACATTATGTTAAGTTCATTTCGACTAAGGGATTTTGAAAAATACAAAAGTCATCAGAATCACTCCTTTCTATATCTGACGGGTTATTTTATCGTCTCTGAAGCGAGTAAAAGTATACTTTTATTATACTGTTTGTCCATACAGACAGTTACTGATTTATAAGCTAACATTGTTAATTTTTACCATGTGTGTGGTAAAATTTTAATCACACGAAGTTGGGTTCAATTTAATCATTCTTAAAATTATCGTAATGGGTATAAGAACCCTTAATGGCCAATTCATGACATTGACAAATGTATATCATGAATAATAATGGTACCTAGACATATTCTAAGAAACTGTGGTATCTATATACTAGTAGGCATTAAAAATACCATCTCTGTGCTTTTCATGAACGGGATTTGCACATGAATGCACAAATATGACCAGTCAGTTGGTCGTAGGAGGGACACTTTGTCATGTCATAGTCGTCGTGAAAAGCACTTAAATCCTTTTTTTATTCAAGTCAATTATCTGACAACTTCTCTTGCAGTAGGAAGGACCATCACAGTCATTCTGTCAAATAAATATGATTAAAAGTAAGGTAACTGACTTGAATTAAAATTTGAATTATTAAATGAATATGTATCTTCTATGTTTCTACTATAAATGGAGATACATTTTATTCGTGTGACATAAGTCTGAGTTTAGTTTACATAAAACACATTTATTATTGAGTATAATAAATAAATAATATTGGTCTCATTGAAACATAGTCTAGTGTTCCATGTTTTGTGTGGGTAAATGTTATTTTGACATTTATTATGTTTCTTGCTGTTGTTATGAACAAAGCATTTTAGTTTTAGGCGTATCAGATTTTTAGAAGGAAATTGTGTATAATTTATGGTCATGTGGAAAATATTATGTGACGACCGCTTGGTGCAGTGGTCCACAGGTCGGACTTCTAAAAAACCAAGCGTCGCGGGTTCGATCCCCGCACAGTACAAGCATAAGTGTGCATGAACATGTGTGTTTTTTACTGGTCTGGGTGTTTTCTATGTATAACATGTATTTATTTACAAAAAAAAAAGTATTTAAGTATGTTTATCCGTTGTCTAGTACCCATACCACAAGCCTCGTAGCTTAATTTGGGACTAGAGAATTGGTGTAATTGTCGTGAAATATTTATTATTTATTTATTTATATTTATTTATTATTATTGCACATCGTATCGTGCAACCTTGCAAGTCACAAAATCTTACGAACTTGTATGCAGTAAGTAATGTTTAAGCATGATCATTAATATAATATCCTTCTAAAATAGAACTGTTGTTTTCGAAATTACTGAAATGTGATTACTTATTGTTCCTAGTGATAATGTTTAGATACTATTTTTTTTAATTTGCTTTTGAAATTTAATCATGTATGACCTTTTTTATTTTTGCTTTTTTTGGACATGAATACAGTATTTTTTTGTTGACTTCTCATCATAATTGTAAGTTTAAAGTAAAATAGTATTAAGGAATATTGTTTAACATTATAAACTACTATTTTCAATGATCGATGATTTTTTGGACCATTCGGGAATTTATCAGTCATGTGAAGTAAATAAATTGCTTGATCTGAATTTGTACATACATAACGAATAATATAATAAGTGTTACTTATCTAGATAAATCTAAATCATGATTGACAGGTGAGTCATACTACAAAATCTACTAATGCATAGTTACAAATAATTCAACTGAAATTCATAGCTGTATTGGACTCGTAATATTTTTATCTGTATAGTTAACTGTTTCGAAATTATTACAAGATATATTAAACTTTTTGGAAACATTTTAACTAGTGTTCAATGTGTGGATTTAGGATTCTCTTTAGCCTGCCTCATAGGTTTATAAAACTTTTCATAGGAATTATGTATTTAAATCATTTGTATTTATTCCATATAAGTTAAATGACTCGTGGTAAGGGTCGTTTACATAACTGCATTTAAACTGACTTATAAAACCGACCTAAAAACGTTGATTTTATTTCCTGAGCTATTCGTTTGTAACTTGACACAACAATTTGTGTGCACGCATTTTGTAGTTTTTTTTTAATATATATTTACATTTTGTTCTTGTTATGTTGTCGTAATTTCGTTGTAAGAATGTAAGGAGTCAAGGTAGAAATGTAATGTGTAAACTATGGTAAATAAAAACTGTGGACACAAAAAGACAAGGTTTTTTGCATTACCACGTTTTTTTTTTACCCCTGTTGCGGAGACTGAAAAAGAAGGGTTATCTTTGCGGAACCAGAATTACCAGGAATGCGAATAGTCTCGGTCAAAAAGATAGAAAAGGCGTCATCTTACGGCAAAACCAATGACTACGCTGTTATAATCGTACGCGTAACCAAGTATTATGAAGTTCCAAAACGTACTACAGATGGCATTGCAAGTAGCAAAACTGCAAAAAAACATTGTGCGTACATAGTTGTGGTGCAGCCTTTTACCAGTAATTTATATTGCTATTTCTACCAACCACACATCGTGGGATATAGGAACGTTATATCTGGATCATATCATGTTTGGGATGGGTGACCATTCTGACCATTTAAGTGACGTCTATTTACAAGCATCTCCGTGCTTCGGAAGGCACGTTAAGCTCTTGGTCCCGGTTAATATCGATAGATATTAGTCGTTAAGCCTGGTCAGAGGCCTCGGGCGGCTTAATAACATCTGACAGTAAGGTTGGTCACTTACCTTACAAATACCCCTCCACCAATCCGCACTGAGCCCGCGTGGTGGAGTATGGCACGGACCACCTCATAGTTGAGGTGAGGCCTGTGCCCAGCAGTGGGACGTATATAGGCTGATGAGATATCTGGATCACAGTTTAAAAAAATGCTGATTATGAGTTTCACTCCTAGCGTGAAAATTGCTACATTGTTTCTCCTGGCATTTCACTTCGAAGCCTTTCCTGAAAAATGCATATAAATAATGCTATCTTTGGTTGACCCCAAAATGAACAAGATTTGTAAGCCTTGGCTAGTTTTCATGACTGTTTTCCGCATTGTCTTGTTAAGTATCTATGTATCTTGCTGATATTCTTCCCTCTTTCAGTTTATCTAAGTACTAGGTAATCGTATGTACCTATAAGCCGAGGTAGCCACCGTTGTATACCAGATTGACACAGTTCAATGAAGTTCAAATCTTCAAAATGACTCCTATAACGTAACTCTTTTGATATAAAAACATGTGGTTATCGTCGAAAACAATACATTCACTGTATGTGACCTGGGGGTGAGGCGATACTCAGATACTCAAAAGTGTATCACTTAACCCTAGGCCAGCTATAGGGCCAGTTTAAAGGTTACCTATATAAAAGCAATACTATAACGTTTTGTAAAACCAGTGCGACTGGGGCTGTTGGTCGTTCAAGGACTCATATGTTTAGCCCTGAAAAATTTTTTACCAATCCCGTTCGTAGGGTGTGTTTTAAGGCGGATATAAAATAATGTGGTATCAGTATCGCTCTAAAAACCTAGGTATCGTCTAGGGATTCCGGTAAAAATCATGTTTTCTTCAGGAAACGAAAATGTGAATTTGATTGACAACGTTATAGTAATTGTGTATCATTTTGTGTGAGTGCGTGATGTGCTAAAAAGTGAACTGCTGACTGTAGGAGGTGGAAGGAGAGAACAGTAAAATTTTGAAATTGCTGTTTAACATAACATAAATAAATATTTGGTGTGTACATAACGGTATTTTGGATTTTTTTCTTTATGAGCTTAATTCGTACTTGACGAGTAGGTATTGTAACGAATTTTTGCATTATTTTAGATCTACCCACGTAACGGAAAGTGTAAAAATATTTTAATAAGTATATGTAGTAAATATACTGATTTCATTTCTCAAATAGTAAGAAAGTCAATATAGTGTAAGACTTGGGTATTTTGCTTGTTATTTTATACAATTAATACGTTTGTTTGGTTCGCAGCAAGACGGAAAGTTTATCAGGGAGGTTAAGCATTTTGATAAGCAGTATCAGATGACGACGTCTGATGAAATATATTTAATTGCTTCGTTAAAGTAAAGTAGGTTTTTCCCAATTCATTTGTATAATACAACGTTTAATTTTTCAATTCTGTTTTTATCACATAGAGCTGCTTAACTTGATAGCTTTGTAGGTAATAGTTTTTACCCTCTTTAAATAGCATTACTCTTGTAGTAAGTAGAATAAAAGCATAATGTCTTATTTGAAAATATTTATGAAATTTCTAAGAAGTCTAAAAAGTCCTACAATACAACGATCTACGTAAATAGTTAGGAGATGTACAAGTTATTGGTCTATTTTGATTCCTACCTCAGTTTCAAATATGTATATTAATAGAACCGCAGTAGGTATGACTTCTCGGTTTAAATATATCTTTAAGGCAAGCTCGAAAATTTAAGGAAAAACTTACGCTAGTAATTATTGATAAGTACCCAATAAAGCTGTAGCCAAGACGTCGTATAGAGGACAGCGATAAAAGTTATATTTATAATAAATGGCCGCCTGTTTACGTCTCCCTTATCGCTCAGATAAAGTGAGTTATGCTATGAGATCAAGCGTACTGCAGCGGACAGACAACGTTCAAAGCCCTGAGATGTTTTAACCGTAACGTCTTTACAATGAATTATTTGATTGTTTCTAGCACTCATCGATGTCCACTTGAGACAGATGATGATGATGATCATCATCATAAATCAGCCGTTAGATGTCCTTTGCTGAATAAAGCCGACACCACAGCTTAGCAGATCGAACGATCACAAGCGCCCAAGCGCGCTTGTGTTGGTTCGATCTGCTAAGTCTTCCTAAGTCTGCTAAGACCCAGTTCGATCCTGAGCACGTGCTCTCTTATTTGTTTCTTCGGTTTACGCTAACAGTAGACATTGAAATGAGACATAATCAGTAAAAAGTGTCTCTACTCTAACGTTTTGTTAGTATTCTGAGTTTACCCAGTTCGATTGCTGATAAGAGTGACAGCCCCCAAACTCTTAAAGCCGTTGTCCGTAGTTTCAGATGTACCCATTCCTGTTACTTTGACAATCCTGACCGTGCCAACAAACGCGCTTGCTAAACTCAAAAATACAAACGAAACGTTGGAGATTTCAGTCTCGGGGATGGCTACATCTGAAACTAACGATAACGGCTTAGGCATGATCACGCGTCACGACCAATACTTGTGTCGATGTCAGTTGCGCTTCGTCAGGTAGGACTGTCATAGACGCATGGACGCGGTCAGCGCCGCGTGAACACTTTCTAACGAAAATCGTTTGTATGCACTTCGACACACGCAGAGCAATAAGGAAGCGGAATTGGCTAGACGACACCACCAATCGTTGACATACTTTTTATTATCTGTCAAAACGGTCTGCCTCCATAGATTTCGTATGGGAATAAATGATTGTGACGTCACGGTCATGTGTCAGAAATCGGAGTCAATTGACCGAATATTTATTGCGTTTTGTGTGTTTAAAAATTGGTTTCTATAGCTTTTTTGAAATATATTGGTTGTATTAACTTCATAGGGGCTATGTTTTTTAAACACCATGTTTTTGACAATATTTAAGATAGGTGTCATCATCCCAATTGCCGCAATGTGCAAACGATTTTCGCCCTAAAGGTGTTCATGCGACGCAGACCGCGATAGTACATACAATTGATATTGTCGTGTCGCGTCGCTTTCGTCGCGTTTATTCGCTCACGTAGGATAGCTAACAGAGAGTAAGGGTGCTGAATTTTTTTAGGTGCTGCGCTGCACCTTCTTAAACTTTGATTCAAATTCAATTCAATGATTTCAAAATTCAATTCAATGATTGATTTTAATTTTGAACCATCCTTTTAGGATTGACGTAGGTCGCTACTACGAGTATTTTATCTCTTCGAGGCACATCTCGGTAACTAAAACACAATCTAGTTCCCATTTTTAGCTCCCCTAAGATATAAAAACAACATTCGCTATCATAAGACTATCTTCATAACTTTTTCGTATCGAAACACTTCTCCGAAACCAAAGCACTTTATTCACTCAATGTCAATACATTAACACTTCATCTCTCGACGAGACAAGGGAGATATTCTATAGCCCTTAAAAACCGCACATTTAGGGAAACATATCTCCCTTGAGGGCGCTTGCTTACTATCTGGAGGGCTAAAAAACTGGTGTCGATAATATGGGACTGTGATAAAGTACACCATAGGAAATAGCACGCTGCGGCGAACAAAAATTTTGTATAAAAAAACATTAAAGCTTGCTAGTTTTGTGACGTGTTATAGTGTCAGTTGTCAATTTGTGACACTTTGTTATTTAAAAAGTTGCTTTCCCCGAATGTTGGCTGGAAGAGATCGCTCCAAGCGATGAGACTGCCTAAATTGTACATATTTCTTTGTTTAACTTGTCTGTAATTTTGTTTTGTGTTGTAGAATTAATAAATAAATTTTTTCAACGAACACACCAGTTACCTAGCCCCAAACTAAGCTAGAAAAAAGAATAATAAGTAAATGATTTAAAATCTGATCTCTGACAAACTATGATCGGTAAAAAAATAGCTTGCTTTTTTTACCGATCATAATTTTTAAAGACAAATTAGTCGGATGCTAATAACACTAAAATTAACAGTTCGATGGAGTTGTTACTCTATGTGTGTTTCTGTTTTTCTCGTAGAAGTATCCTTTAGGTGTAATTGATCTGAGATTCTGGTGATTGAAAGATGAGATAGGATGGTTATTGGACTGAAAATGGTCATAGTCTAGCATTTTATCGGGTTTTGGGCTTAAGATATTGGAGTTTACTCCTTAAGAATCGATTTTCATATATAAGGCCGGGGTATGAAAATATACGGGAGAAAATTAAATTCCCGATGTTATCCGATGTTACCCGAAGACGCAATCGGTCATTTTCTGACACATTCAACCGAGTATTGTATAGGTGTATTGTAGTATGTATGTATTATATTTATATTTCCATGGTTTTGTTATGTATTTTAACAGATTTATTGTATAATTAATAAAAATAAATGTATAAATGATTTAAGTATAATAAAAAATGCATTTATTTATCCTTATTCCCTAATCTATTTACTTTTTATAACCGTTTTCAAGGAGTAAACTCCAGTCTTGCGTCGGAGCTGACACACACACTTTTTTTGGCAGAAATATTTTATTTTAATAGGCAGAGTCATTGAGAGTTAGAACGCCATGCAAGGTAACAAAAATAATTGCTTCGATTGCACGCGATGAGACTCAACCAATCATCTTCTCTTCTCTTTATGACATCCGTGGAGTAGTGGTGTGAGAATCGGTTTCAAGGTGCCGCCATACACGTCCAGGGTTCGATCCCCGGATGGAGACAATGTTGGAAACCAATTTTCAATATTATCACGGGTCTGGGTGTGCGTGGTTGGTTTTTTATACCCATGACACAAGTGCTTAAGCTACTTTCTTTGGGATCTAAGCAATGTAATTTTTTATTCAATTATTTATCTTCTGCTTAGTCCATTTTATGAGTGGTCTTCTTTTTATAAAAACTTTTTTTGTGCAATAAAGCTTAATTAAATCAAGAAAACTCTTTTGCTGCTCGTTAACGCAACTTTAAACAATCCAAAAAGTAAGTAATCTAAGTTAAAAGTATATGAAACTCTAACTTTGCATAAAAATAGCATCACAAATACTAATGTGTTTATTTTTAGAAGCGCGGTTATTCCATAATTAGTGTTGCGTAGTATGGTTATGAAATCATATCCTTTTCCCATATAGCCTTGCGTCTTCATCATACGTTGCTACGGCGGCTACGCGCTACGAAAGCACCGAGGCCGTATTAAAGGCGATAATTTCAGCGTGGGTGAATCAGCCAATGGAAAGCTCGCGGGGTCGTGACCCCGCCAATGAGAGGGGGGGTACGCCCTGTAATTACGGGTGACCTCTGCCCCTGAAAATATGTACGAGTGAACGGGAAAGCTTCAGTAGGTATTTTCAGGGTTTTCACAAATGAGGGTTTGATATGAAGTTGATTGGTAAGCAATGTGTGATACTGTAGAATTAAAGAAAACCATTTTGTAATACAAATATTTTTTTATTGCCAACAAGATTATTGTTATTATACATATATAAAGTAGGTACAGAAGATATTTTACTATAGAATAAATTATTACACAATGCAAATCATGTTATGCCAATAACAATACATTTAGCAATTAACTGTGGGCCCCACACTAGGAAATTCCTATATCGTGGGCACCCGATGGTTCTTACAGGATTGCGACGGATGCAAGTGACTATGCGTAATGAATGTATTGAAGATGATAAAGTGTGTGTGTGCGCGTATATGCGAATGTGTTGTGTATTTGAGTGGATGTGAATGAGTATGTGTGCTTGTGTGTGCGCGACTGTGTTTATGTAATTTCATGGGCGTATGAATCTGGAAAATGCGAACGTGTGTATTGGTGGGTACCTATATAACGTGCTTAATCAGGTCCTCTGTTTGTTGGTAAGACATGGACAAGAGCTTTAATGTCATTGAACTCTTGGCTTGTTTTAAAGTTACAAAATTAGGCTACTTTATTGTATACGAAAGGCAGCATGTGTGCAGGCAGTCGACGAGCAAAGGCAGTTTTTACTGCTACCGTCGGCACCCTAAGCAATCTTTTCCGGATTAAAGATGGGAATTCTACCGACCGTAGCACTTTACGGTGCATCTTTAGGCACGCTTTGAGGATGTAAAGTTGGCGCACACTCAGGATCCTAGTCTCAGCAAAGAGTGTCTCCGTAGGGAACAGCAGTGGTTTGCCGCACATTATCTTTAAGACAGCCCTTTGGGCTCTTTCCAGGACCAGCATAAAAGCGACCCCAGATCCTCCCCAAACCGGAATACAGTACGTTAAAAGAGATTCACCTAAACTTGTGTACACCAAGCGAAGCGTATCCATGTCGGCAGAGGACCTGAGTAGCCTCATCACGTAGATCAGTTTCCGTATACGAGAAGCAGTGGTTACCAGATGTTTTTTAAACAAGATATTTTTATCAATAACCAATTTCATTAATAATAAATAATAATACATGTTTATCTTTGTAATGTAGGTATATCAATGGTCAAATTTTTATCCTATGCGCCACCACAAAGACAGAACACAAAAAGCAGCAATTTCTTTACGGAGAGTTGAGTGAACCAAATACTTACTTTCTGGAATAGACCATCACATTGATTTATGCCAGAAATTAAGGTAGAAAATTATGCTATTCTGCCCTTGAGCTTCTAGCATTTATTGGTTGGTTAAAATCCGTTAAAAACTTTCGTGATCTAATGCCATAAGGCTCTGGAATGCTCTTCCCGAAAATATAAAACAGACACCCAGCAAACTATCATTCAAGAGACTCATTCGCACACACTTTCTTATTTTTTTGCAACTGTTATCATAGATCTTTCTTAAACAGTTCGTCATATTGATTTCGTGTATATTAGTATAAATTATGTGTATTTATAAACATGTATTCTTAATTATATTAAATTAGTGTCATATTATTGGTTTTATTATTTTTGTGTTTTCTCTTGTATTTATTTTGTCGCACCGCCCACTAATAATTTCTGCTTAGCTCAAAGGTGTGACTGGTAGAGAATGCCCTACGGCGTTAAGTCCACCTTTTTACATAGTTTTGTTGTGCCATAAATCTTAAAGAAAATAAATATTTTTTTATTTATACTGGTCGTCGATTGACAATTTTATTTTAATTTATTTCATCCCCATGGAACCATTTCTATGACGCATTGCTACGCATTCGCTAGTACTTAGTATGCCTATTGAATATATTCTAAGTACTTCAGTCAGGTCATAGACCGAAGAAGCCTTAAAGTGTAGCTTCTTAACATATTAAGTGGCTAAGTAAATAAGTATGTGACGTAATGCCGGTCACGTGGAAAGATGTGTTAATGCGATAAGAAGGTTTCAGTTGAAGAAAAAACGTTTGTTTGCTAATTATATTTTTACAGTATTTCATACAGCTGGATAAGTTGTAATCCGATATGATCAAAAATATCGTTAGCTATCGCTTAGTATGGAGCTAGGTAATTGGGTGTTAGTTGAAACTATTTATTATTATTATTGTAATAATAATATAATAATAAATCATTTATTTCAGATTTGCATCCATAAGTGTTAGTAACAAGGTGTTCTTATCCTAATGTTAGTAAAACAATAAATCAATTTAATTCACCAAAAATAAAACATAATAAAATAACACTTAGTAGGGGGCTGACTTCTGTGTTACTACAGGCATTCATACTTAGTAGCTGGGGAATGAAGATGCAGCCATCGCCGCATCAACGGGGAGTCCCAGCGGTCCGCCAGCACACTCACGATGCCGTTCGAGCTGCCCCGTACACGAGCCCACAGCGAGGCGCAGCGCTTGCGGATAATCGTATAAAAAACTATCCATGTGCGCTGCTGCAAACATGGACGAAGCGCTGCAGTGTCGGGGCAGGCCGAACAACATCCTGAATGCGTTGTTATATTGTACGCGAAGGGCGCTGTATGTCCTCTGCGTAAAGCACACCCGCAGACTACACGTGTAGAATGATTGACAATAAGATTTAAAAAGAGTCAATTTCACTTGTCTACTACACCGTGCAAATCAATAATAATAAAAATAGTATCCATTTTTTATTATTATTGTAATAATAATCATAATAAATGGGTTAATGGGTTATTATAATGATAATAATAAATGAATAGGATACCGGATAGAAATACTAAAGTACAGATTAAGTTAGTTATTAGGTAAAAGGTAGGCTGGTAAAAAAGTAGTGGTAGTGGTAGTTTTTTTTTGTTTTTTTACGAGATCAGACAACCCAGGTCTTATTTGTTATTAAAATAATCTTACAAGCTATATTAGTAACAGCGAGATACATGACACAGCCGCAGTTTTACCAACAAAGTAAATCCGAGGCCACGTTACACGGTAGACAACATGGGTTACAGGGTAATTAAGACAGCAAACACCTTTAGAACCTGCTCAAAAATTACTCTAATTAGTAGAAGCTGTTATAAAGTAAGGTAAAAAAACCCTAAGATAAATCATTTTTATAAATTAATTTATTTTTTATTTGATTTGATTTTATACAACAACATCACATACATTGATCTGACTCCGTGGTAAGTAGCTTAAGCACAATAACACCCAGACCAGTACAAACAGACATGTTCATGCACACAAATGTTTGTACAGTGCGGGGATCGAACCCGCGACCTCTTGGTTAATAGTCAACTTTTGGAAAACGCCAAAGTCGTCGTCATATAAACATCGGACATACGATTTCTTTTGACTAATTTGCCTCTCAAAATTTGCCTAAAGATTTGTCTAGACTAACTGGCCACCTAGTTAAACAAAAAAACGTCTTCACAAGTGTCTCAGATAGCTACCAAGTACAGACGAGCCCCGTCTAGGAGCACGGTAGACAAAAACCCCGGGCGTGGCGGGGCGGTATTGATTTTCAGGAGTCAGCGCGCAAGATCTCGCGGTACTCTTTACTTACTTGTTTAGTGTGTGATGAAAGATCCGAGTGAAGCTTTGTGTTGGTAAGCTTATTTATTGGTTCTCAGATTTTTCTGCTGATAATAATAATAATAAAATTCATTTATTCAATTGACCATTTGACTCAGTTTTGTTAGTAACTACCAATACACTTATCCTTTGTTAGTAATTCATAATTAATTTATAATTATATACATTTTCACAACTCTTACAACTTAATTTTAAATTCGACAGTGCAGTCTGCTCGCTATCATAGCCAGGATCTTTACCGAACGTTTACTTTTTGTTTGGATAAAAATCACCAGAAGCTGAAAAACAGAATTATTTTGATTTAAATTTATACTTGAAAAAACTAGAGCTGGAAGGTTACAGTTAGATGTATTTGGGTTCCTGCGCTGGCGTCGTTTACTGAAAATCTAAAGCAAAATAATTCTCTTTTCAGCTTTAGTCGTGGATTTCCGCAAAGTAACGCCTGATTCCATCAACTATGTCAAATCACCAGAAGACCTACGTAAGCTCATAGGCCTGTAGCTTCAAACTAGCCATTTCCCTAGCCAATGAGGTTCCGCCCAAACGTACTGTTATTAATTACACGAACGTTTCAACATGTTTCGTATTACACACCAGCTTACTAAGCTTCTAATATTACTAACTATGTACCTAATCCATACATGTCACAGTACTTACATAGCTGTTTCATCCCAGGTCGGCACATCAAAGCGCGAGGTCCCATTCAAAGCCTTAATGAGGGCGATGGGAGGGAACGCACGGGATTGACTGTAAGGGGTAATACACACCGAAGAACGAACATATGGTCGTAAAATATATTTCCTACAATAATTTCAGGTTATAATGTCAGATAGATAGAGAGGACTCTTTATTGCACACCACAAAAACATAACATGTATAGAAATATACGCAATTTAGGCGATCTATTTGCTTCGAGCAATCTTTTTCAGACAACCTTCGAGTTATTTGTTATTAATGTAAAACATCTATAAAGTGAATTCCCATATTATCCGCTAGCTTACCATCACAACCAGCTACATGTCATGGCGCCATTTAGCAACTAATTGGATGTCTTTAGGGGTCTACTACGGTACGTCTAAATGGATTATGCCTCTCTTTTCATATTTAAGGTAGGCATTTGAGCTACTAAGACCGCAGAGCCGCGACCGCAGGCGACAGCTGCAGTGCCGCACCACTAGTTTCTATGAATTGTATGAAATAAGGGAAAGGTTTCAGATGCACATCAGATCAGATTCTCTGGTGCTATTTTTTAACTGTTTCGCAATGTTTAGTCTGACTATTAGGCTTTAAAATTGCAATACATCATGTGACGAATAATAAATAAATAAATATAAAGCTTAAGCACTTAGTTTACAGATATCAGCATCAACAGTGGTATTACAAATAAACTAAATAAATACATACAACACCCAGACCAGTACAAACATACATGTTCATGTACATAAATGTGTGTACAGTGCAGGGATCGAACCCACGACCTCTTGGTTGATAATCAACTTTTTGACCATTACACCAAAGTGGTCGTCAATAATATGCAAATTAGAGCCACAATATCCATTTTAGTGAAAGAAAAAAATGTTCAAAGCTTGTTTAACTGTGCCCCCTTCTCCTCTACATTCCTAAAGTAGCATGTCACACAATGGGAGTGACGTGAAAAATGTATCGAAAAATAGAGTTTTCGAGTTCATAAACTGTAGGTACCTATTAATGCTGTTTTAATTCGTCAGTGTGCCATCGGCTTAGCTCGTTCATCGTCAGTTTATGTTTGTACGCGTTTGACGCGGCTGTTATTTGGTAATGAATCCAAAGGACTAAAAGCCACGGGGAAATTTTTATTTTTTATTTTTCTGCACTATGTTAATCGCTATACTTATTTATTTATTTAAGCTTTATTGCACAACAAAACTTTGTACAAAAGGTGGACTTAACGCCGTAGGGCATTCTCTACCAGTCATACCTTTGGGCTAAGCAGAAATGATTAGTGGGCGGTGCGACAAAATAAATAAAAGAGAAAACACAAAATATATTTACAATTGTTAAGCTATACAATAGTAAAGCTCAAAAAAATTGTATAAATATTTTCCTTTTTATCAAATACTAGTGACCCCCGCGACTTTGTCCGCGTGGAATTCCTTTGTCTAAGTCTGAAATCGCGGTCGAACGGGATAAAAAGTATCCTATGTCCGTTTCCTGGTTCTAAGCTACATCTCCACCAATTTTCAGCCAAATCAGTTCATCCGTTCTTGAGTTATAAATAGTGTAACTAACACCACTTTCTTTTATATAGATAATGTCCTTAGGTAAAGGACAAATAAAAAGTGCGTCCACGTTTGTTAATGTTCATATGTCAATTAATTCATATCCATATTAATATTACAAATGCGAAAGTAACTCTGTCTGTCTGTCTGTTACTTAATCACGCCCAAACTACTGAACCAATTTGCATGAAATTTGATATGGATATATTTTGATACCCGAGAAAGGACTTAGGCTACTTTTTACCGTGGAAAAATGACGCATTCCCATGGGAAAATTCAGGTTGGCCGATCGCTTTTACACCTAACTTATTGAGAAGATAGTTTGAGACTTAAGAAAGGTCATGAATTACTTTTGACCGCGGGAAAACAACGCATTTCCATGGAATGTTTTATATTGATTATTTACTATTTATTAAAATAAATATTCTTAAACCAAACATCTGATTACGTTTCCCCGAATGCACGAACAAGCGTTTTCTCTTCAAAATATTTGCACGAATACAATCTTTAGCTTAACTCAAGAGCGTCGATCGAGTAATCCTTCTGTAATCGAATCACAAAAGTCCCACTTAAATCTTCGGCGAGAAGGTTTTAAACGCAAATAAAGATTGGATAATACGCGAACGGGGTGCCGGCGTGACGATAAGTGTAAATTCCGCTATACGGCGACCAATAGAACTTGGTCCTTCTCGTGTTTCTCAATTTAGTCGGAGTTGTACATCAAAGGGGGGTCTTGTTATTTGGGGCATAAACCAAAGCGGGATCCTTGAGTCTTCAAGTGATACAAAATCGCATCATCCGATCATGTGGGGTGATTTCCAAATTTCGAACGGATCTGCGAGGCTCGTTTACATTTCGATAGTTCGAAGATTAGAGGGTGTTATTTGTCAACGAGGGACAGAGGGATTACATCTATAGAACAATAAAGCTTAGTGTTTGAATCATTACTTTCTCATTTGACTGCACTTATAGGTTAAATTTTCTAGATAGGTATTTGTAAGAAATTGCTCAAAAAAAGGTTTGAATAGTTACATAATTGAAGGCAGATTATTATGTAAAAACTGTGGTGTGCTTTAATCTATTTTATTACCAAGGCATAGGTGGCATTACGTTTTTGATCATGGGTCCAGAAGCTATAAAAATCTACGACAAATATTTCAGTTAACACCTCAATATAATGATAAAGTCAATCACGCAAGATGATACCAATACCCGTAGCACTGGCTTTGCTTGTAACAATTAACCCTTTACTACCGACCTTTACGTCTCACAGACGTAAGACTTTTTAATTTTTCAATATTTTGTTATGCAAGGCGCTTTAAAGGTCGTATCTCCTGCTACCTTCCTAAACTGCCAATTTGCAGTGCACAGGTGCCCGTTTCAGAATTATTTCTAAAGCTGAAAAAGATGATGATTTTGCTTTAAATTTCCACTAGACGACGCCAGCGCAGGAACCAAAATACATCCAACTGTAATCACCCGAAAAAGGTAGAGCTGGAAGTCGCAGGACTTACAACACCTACAAATCACAACGTGACACAGAAGATGCACCCGGAATCACAACACTGACACCGACAAAACACTCGACGCGTTCCGCCACTACACGTGGCATCCTCAGGAGATGTTTTCGCTTCGACAGACTACGAGCCACTTATTATTTCCATCTGACAGACGTCAGCGTGGTATTTCTGTAACAACTTTTCTACGTCTATTAATCGTCGTAATCAAAATACTTTACCTCATATTTGACATACAATACATTACCTCTATTCATATAACTGTTTTTATTGATGAATCAAATATTTTTAATAAATATATTGTTACGTTCTAGGGGTGTGGGATCTAGATTGAAATGCACTTCTAAACCGATGAAGTAGAGTAGGATTTATTGTACACACTTTACGTTACAACACTTAGTACACAAACACTTATATCGCACTCCAAAATCTTCTTGTCGCAGTTTTCGCTTCGATGTTTACTCGTCGCTTTCCCAAATTAAACTCAAACTCGGTCGCATTCCCGGGCTCCTTATATACCGGCCGTCAAGGACTCCCGAATATTCGGTAGGTACCTACTACCCAGTACGAGACTGTTCGGGATCCTTCCAAATGCCGTCTTGCCTAGCCTAGACCTTTCTCGAATGTTCGGCATCATAGTGCTATCCTTGTCTTGTGCTGTCTCTGTCACACCTTTCTGGAATGTTCTTAGTATAGCTGCCTCTCTCTAATCGTGCTATCTCTTTCACTCCTACTGAAAATTACGTCATATACTGAAGTGGGCTTCAAAGGCCCATAAGGGGTCCTGAAAACGCCTGAAAACGGGTTTTCAGGTTATGGCGTCATCTGATAGAGGGTGGCCTGAAACGGACTGAAAACATGTTTCAGGCGCCTGAAAACAACGGCAACTTGGGTGAAATTTCGATAAACTAGTATGTGTTAGAGCACTCTCTGAAACGGCCTGAAATGGTATTTCAGCCTGCTGAAAACGCCTCCAAGGCACGGAAAAACACGATCAAAGTTTTAGCACTAGCCCACCGGCGTAACACTACCCCCTCCTTAGACATGCTCGTCCCGAGCATCATTCGTTCCATGGTACTTGGCCAACCGATCAACATGAACAATCTTACAGGGGCTACGTGCGTTGCTCTGTATCCGATAAGTGACGTCGTTGATCCTTGTGACTACTTTGTACGGCCCTTCCCAACTCGGCGACAATTTCGGTGACTTTCCTTTTCGACGCATAGGATTATGTAGCCACACCAATAATCCTTCCTCAAACCTCGTCTGGTTAGACTTCCGGTCGTATCTGGTCTTCACCGTTCGGTCCGAGTCCCGTTGCCTCCAAGATCTTTTTGGGCAGCCTGATTGTATGTGTCCTCTTTCCCCGCAGTTGTAGCATCGAGGCCCAGTTTCTCGAGGTGGAGCTATCGGATCCCTGGCCGCAACTTCGCGCACCCTAAAGGATTTTGTTGAGTCTTGGCGTACAGCTTCCACCTCCAGGGCATGGGCGAGCGCATCCTTCAAGGTCCCATGGTGTCTCAGCCGTACAGCAGCCCTCACTTCAAAGTCCCGAATCCCATCTATGAATGCCTGTACTAGCGTTCCATCGATGAAAGTCGCTGCGGAACCTTGGTACGCCTTCCGGACGAGCTTCTCTATCCCAAGTGCCCACTTTTGTAACGACTCATTATGCCCCTGAGTCCTATTCTTTAGCTGAGCTCTGTAAACGTGCTCTAGATGGCTGTCACCGAAGCGTGTCTCTAAAGCTTCAAGAAGACGGTCGTATGTCTTCTCCTTTCCTAACGCTTCCAGAACAGTGAGAGCTTCGTCCCGCAGCGCCAAACTCAGTGCCGTTTTAGCATAGTCCTTGCTCCAGCCATTCGCTTCGGCAACCATCTCGAATTGGAGCTTGTATGCGGCCCACGAAGAGGTACCATCGAATGGAGGTACCTTTAACTTTTCACCTCCTGTGGCTGGTGCACCTGATACACTGGTGGTGCCGTTGGCCACTTTGATCTCCAACTTCTGGAGACGATTCTCCTGGCCCTCCACTTTTTTCGTTCAGTCCATTGAGGCGCTTCTCGTGGTTTTCAACTTTAATTTCAACGCCCAAAATTTTGTCTTGCACCTCAGCCATCTCCTTTTTCCATTCTGCAGCTACTTCGTGTACCTCACGGAGGACTTCTTTCAGGTCCCGTAGCTCTTGCTGCAAAATTTTGGCTTGTTCCTCGTGCCATCTAGCCTGTTCCTCCTGCCTTCTGGCTTGTTCCTCCTGCCTTCTGGCTTGTTCCTCCTGCCTTCTAGCCTGTTCTTTCAGGAGGATCAGAATGGCGTTGACGTCTATCTCCGGCGTCCTTGAAGCTGGTACCGCTGTGTCTGACGTTCCGGCGGTGCCCGCAGAGTCTCCAGCAGCGGTGCGGCTTCGGGTCTGCATCCCCTCCTTCTCTTCTTCTCGCGGAGTAATCGGCATTTTCAAACCCACTTCTGACACCAAATGTTACGTTCTAAGGGGTGTGGGATCTAGATTGAAATGCACTTCTAAACCGATGAAGTAGAGTAGGATTTATTGTACACACTTTACGTTACAACACTTAGTACACAAACACTTATATCGCACTCCAAAATCTTCTTGTCGCAGTTTTCGCTTCGATGTTTACTCGTCGCTTTCCCAAATTAAACTCAAACTCGGTCGCATTCCCGGGCTCCTTATATACCGGCCGTCAAGGACTCCCGAATATTCGGTAGGTACCTACTACCCAGTACGAGACTGTTCGGGATCCTTCCAAATGCCGTCTTGCCTAGCCTAGACCTTTCTCGAATGTTCGGCATCATAGTGCTATCCTTGTCTTGTGCTGTCTCTGTCACACCTTTCTGGAATGTTCTTAGTATAGCTGCCTCTCTCTAATCGTGCTATCTCTTTCACTCCTACTGAAAATTACGT
This sequence comes from Pyrausta despicata, assembly GCA_963921415.1. NCBI lineage: Eukaryota > Metazoa > Arthropoda > Insecta > Lepidoptera > Crambidae > Pyrausta > Pyrausta despicata. The sequence continues at coordinate 11,402,895 of OY992861.1, read as the reverse complement.
CATATACTGAAGTGGGCTTCAAAGGCCCATAAGGGGTCCTGAAAACGCCTGAAAACGGGTTTTCAGGTTATGGCGTCATCTGATAGAGGGTGGCCTGAAACGGACTGAAAACATGTTTCAGGCGCCTGAAAACAACGGCAACTTGGGTGAAATTTCGATAAACTAGTATGTGTTAGAGCACTCTCTGAAACGGCCTGAAATGGTATTTCAGCCTGCTGAAAACGCCTCCAAGGCACGGAAAAACACGATCAAAGTTTTAGCACTAGCCCACCGGCGTAACACTACCCCCTCCTTAGACATGCTCGTCCCGAGCATCATTCGTTCCATGGTACTTGGCCAACCGATCAACATGAACAATCTTACAGGGGCTACGTGCGTTGCTCTGTATCCGATAAGTGACGTCGTTGATCCTTGTGACTACTTTGTACGGCCCTTCCCAACTCGGCGACAATTTCGGTGACTTTCCTTTTCGACGCATAGGATTATGTAGCCACACCAATAATCCTTCCTCAAACCTCGTCTGGTTAGACTTCCGGTCGTATCTGGTCTTCACCGTTCGGTCCGAGTCCCGTTGCCTCCAAGATCTTTTTGGGCAGCCTGATTGTATGTGTCCTCTTTCCCCGCAGTTGTAGCATCGAGGCCCAGTTTCTCGAGGTGGAGCTATCGGATCCCTGGCCGCAACTTCGCGCACCCTAAAGGATTTTGTTGAGTCTTGGCGTACAGCTTCCACCTCCAGGGCATGGGCGAGCGCATCCTTCAAGGTCCCATGGTGTCTCAGCCGTACAGCAGCCCTCATTTCAAAGTCCCGAATCCCATCTATGAATGCCTGTACTAGCGTTCCATCGATGAAAGTCGCTGCGGAACCTTGGTACGCCTTCCGGACGAGCTTCTCTATCCCAAGTGCCCACTTTTGTAACGACTCATTATGCCCCTGAGTCCTATTCTTTAGCTGAGCTCTGTAAACGTGCTCTAGATGGCTGTCACCGAAGCGTGTCTCTAAAGCTTCAAGAAGACGGTCGTATGTCTTCTCCTTTCCTAACGCTTCCAGAACAGTGAGAGCTTCGTCCCGCAGCGCCAAACTCAGTGCCGTTTTAGCATAGTCCTTGCTCCAGCCATTCGCTTCGGCAACCATCTCGAATTGGAGCTTGTATGCGGCCCACGAAGAGGTACCATCGAATGGAGGTACCTTTAACTTTTCACCTCCTGTGGCTGGTGCACCTGATACACTGGTGGTGCCGTTGGCCACTTTGATCTCCAACTTCTGGAGACGATTCTCCTGGCCCTCCACTTTTTTCGTTCAGTCCATTGAGGCGCTTCTCGTGGTTTTCAACTTTAATTTCAACGCCCAAAATTTTGTCTTGCACCTCAGCCATCTCCTTTTTCCATTCTGCAGCTACTTCGTGTACCTCACGGAGGACTTCTTTCAGGTCCCGTAGCTCTTGCTGCAAAATTTTGGCTTGTTCCTCGTGCCATCTAGCCTGTTCCTCCTGCCTTCTGGCTTGTTCCTCCTGCCTTCTGGCTTGTTCCTCCTGCCTTCTAGCCTGTTCTTTCAGGAGGATCAGAATGGCGTTGACGTCTATCTCCGGCGTCCTTGAAGCTGGTACCGCTGTGTCTGACGTTCCGGCGGTGCCCGCAGAGTCTCCAGCAGCGGTGCGGCTTCGGGTCTGCATCCCCTCCTTCTCTTCTTCTCGCGGAGTAATCGGCATTTTCAAACCCACTTCTGACACCAAATGTTACGTTCTAAGGGGTGTGGGATCTAGATTGAAATGCACTTCTAAACCGATGAAGTAGAGTAGGATTTATTGTACACACTTTACGTTACAACACTTAGTACACAAACACTTATATCGCACTCCAAAATCTTCTTGTCGCAGTTTTCGCTTCGATGTTTACTCGTCGCTTTCCCAAATTAAACTCAAACTCGGTCGCATTCCCGGGCTCCTTATATACCGGCCGTCAAGGACTCCCGAATATTCGGTAGGTACCTACTACCCAGTACGAGACTGTTCGGGATCCTTCCAAATGCCGTCTTGCCTAGCCTAGACCTTTCTCGAATGTTCGGCATCATAGTGCTATCCTTGTCTTGTGCTGTCTCTGTCACACCTTTCTGGAATGTTCTTAGTATAGCTGCCTCTCTCTAATCGTGCTATCTCTTTCACTCCTACTGAAAATTACGTCATATACTGAAGTGGGCTTCAAAGGCCCATAAGGGGTCCTGAAAACGCCTGAAAACGGGTTTTCAGGTTATGGCGTCATCTGATAGAGGGTGGCCTGAAACGGACTGAAAACATGTTTCAGGCGCCTGAAAACAACGGCAACTTGGGTGAAATTTCGATAAACTAGTATGTGTTAGAGCACTCTCTGAAACGGCCTGAAATGGTATTTCAGCCTGCTGAAAACGCCTCCAAGGCACGGAAAAACACGATCAAAGTTTTAGCACTAGCCCACCGGCGTAACAATATATTAAATATTTTTAATTTATCAATAATAAATTCGTATTATTGATAAATACTGTTATTACTGATAAATTAAATATTTTATATACGAAGAGAACATAAAAACGTTTTATTAAACATATTTTTAAATTTTGCCCGTCTGATAGACGTCACCTCGGCGTTAGTTGTTACACTAAAGATGAGTGAATTACGGAATTGGGCCGTCGGGTAGGATTTTTAAAAAACTATACAATTTAGTTTAACTTATTTATTTAACTTAATTACAATATAACTATTCTAATTTGATCCCGATTGATCTGGTCTTAACTAACGTCCTGTCGCTTCCGCGATTGAAGCAAAAAGGCACTCGAAAACTGTCCCAAAGTTCCAATGTGAACGAGAACTGCTAACCATGCACTTTCGGAATTATTGCCTAATCTTTAACACCTGCACTTGCACAACACATATACACTGGTGACGCATAGCAGTGATGTAGACGAGGCTTGCACTCGTAACACCTCCCCTCTCAGATGAGCAACTATTTGCGAAGGTTGAGAGCAAAAGTTGCGGCTCTTTTATCTTCAAAGCACGTTGTAGAAGCCATTTCTATGTCTTGAGTTTGTGAAGATGTAGTTTCATTTCGATTTGTTCGGCGTTTCAGGTAATAAGTTAGACTAATGAGTGCAAGTGCACTTAACAGTATGATGACGTAGGTAGGTACCGTGGTGTGATACAGGCTGGATGAGTCAACGGTGCTGATTTGAACAGGTGTTTCCATGACTAATTGATGTTGAATATTGTGCAATTGGTTCAAATCAATTGTTGTGAAATTGTAATGAGGCATTTGATTCTTCGAATTAGCTGACAGTGGGATTGAATGTGGGAATGTCATTATTTCGACAGCTTGGCCTCGAAGTTTGTCATCGGTGTTAACAATTGTGAATTCAGGTGTTCGAATGCTGCAATTTCGTGGAATCGTTGCTAAGTAGCTTCCCTTTAGCAGATGATATTTTTCTCGTGCGCATGATATTCGTACTTTGATTTCTCTGGGTAAAGATATAATATAATGTTGGCTATCGAGTTCCAGTAGTGCATCCTTAAGGAGCGAGATAAGTGTGGGATGGCAGTCTCCAGTCTCTTGATGATAGATGACGTTGAAGATACAGTCACTCCGTGTTCGTATTTGATGGCTAAGCTGCTGCTTGCAGACGTACCAGGTGTCGATCTTCGGGCATTCAGCCTCCATGTACGCGAATTCCTGGGAATTGGATGCCATAAAAGGAAATGGTGGTAGGATAATTTCGGAGTTTTTATTAGGGACAGGACAAAGTCTATATAGATCGTATGTTTCTAACGACATTATAGGAAATTTAAGGACGATAACAATTTTCCTATCAATAAAATATGAACCTAAGGTAATTAAATCATAATAGTACCTAATATCTATGTTTAGTAATGAGCCAGGGTTGTATATAGTTTTTAGCTGGCTCAGCATTTTAGTTAAATCAGTGATTGATAAAATAGAATGGTGCATTACGTTAGTACGACTAAAAGCTATTATATTACTTAATCTACGAATTTCAAAAGAAAGTTCCTGAATGTTTTCAGTAATGATACTGAATAATTGCGAAATTTGAGCATATTGAAACATTTGTTCCTTGCTTATTGCAGATGCGTTGCTAATCGAAATTATAGCCTTTTCTAGTTTTCTTTGATTAAAAGTTAGATTATTTAAAATATGAGTTTGTTGGAGAGTCATTTCCTTATATAAACTAATATGCTTATTGAAACTAGCAGAAAGCTCCAAGTCATTGTTGTGCAATATTTTAAGGGCATTTTCGAATTCCAGAGCATCCTCGTTGTCTAGATTTCCGGATATGCTCTTAATAAATGTTCCCAGTGGGTTAAAAAGTCCTCTTTTAACTCTTTTAGGTTCAAACGTTTCTAGCTCTAATGAAGTTTTATTGAGTTTAGCGAACAAATGTAATATTTGATGTTTAAATAGAAGAAAATCTCGATTGTTTAGTTTACTAGATAAGTCAGTTAATTGGGTTTGCAATAGACCAATTTGTTGATCGATTTTGTCAAGGTTAATTTCTTGAAGAAAAGTGTGGTAATGGGATATGATTTTTGTTAAGCCAAGTTTAAATGGGAGAATTCCAGGTCCGTCAGAAAGGTCGTCAAGTCGGATCGAGTTTAGCGTCAGTGGTTCTGCTAGTGCTCGGTCCAGGTCCGTTACGAGGAGCAGAATCCTGTAACAATTTAGCGTTTTTATTTTTCTTATCCTGTTTCAGGCGAGTCTTGGCCACTGGGCCTCGTTTTTTGGATGTATAAATATGGATAGGTAAATTGGCTATTACTTTATCTTGAGTGTAACGTGGTGCAGTTTTTTGTCTATTAGCTGCGGGGTTTTTAACGTAAACAATTTGATCTTGGCTATACTGAGTTTCAGGTTCGCGATCTAAGTTACGCCGCTCCATTATCGCTGTGCGCTCAGCGTAAGATGAGTCATGTATGATATCGTAAACTGTGTCCATTTTACTACGGTGTTCTTGCAAATACTGTTGTAAAAGACGTTCCGATAAATCTATGTCAGTCGGGTCTCTAGGGTCAAAATGTCCAGATATGAGGTCAAATGGTCGGCATTTTGTGAGGCTATGGATAGAGCTGTTATATGCAATTATTGCATATGGTATCAAGTTTTGAACGGGTTCATTCTTGTGTTGTAATTTTAACAGCCGAATATGTTCCAAAAGGGTACTGTGGAAACGTTCCACCATGCCATTTTCATTAGGGGCATGCGCAGCTATTTTATGATGATGCACTTTATGTAATTTTAAAAACTCGCTAACTACTTGGTTCACAAATTCTGTACCTTGATCTGTTACCAGACAAATTGGGAATCCGTGATGAGTAGAAAATGTTAAGAGTGCTTTAACTATATTTGGGGCAGTGCAATCTGGTAGTCGGTATACTTGAGCGTACTTTGAAAAGCAGTCGATAATCGTGAGATATTTATCCAGTTCTATCGTAAGTACATCTGCATGAGCTGTTTGATACGGTTTGGAGGGTGGGGGAACTATTTGGAACTTAGGTTGTGGGGGGTCGCGATCATATTTGGCGCGATTGCATAAGTCGCATTGATTTATATATTTGGTTATGCTTTCTTTTAATTTTGGCCAAAAATACCGTTGGGATAGTGCTAAATGCGTTTCATTTATACCGCGGTGATTCGTTTTTCCTTCGTGGTACTTTGATATTATATCTTGTTGGTTGAGAAAATCGCAGACGTCTTGAATTTCATTTTTGACAAGTACTAAGTTAGCTGAAGCATTTTTGAAAGTTTTTTGTAATATGGGAACGATGTCGTACATTTTATTTAAAGGTTGAACTAAGATGGCTGTACGCAGTTTGGGGTCAATGTGGTTTTTTACGATGTTTATAATATCTTGTTCAAGGTTATTTTCGGAAATCTGTACCGTTGTTTTCCTGAAAGTTTCAAAAGGTGTGGTCGTTATAGGTTTGGTATTACAGGGGTTTGCGTTAACGCGTATAACTAACTGTCTTTTGAATTTATTTAAGGGATCTTCCGATACGGGTAATTCGAGTACAGGATGTTCAACACTGGTGTGTACTGTGCCTTCTTCGAAATCGGGTAAGAACGGTAATTCGTCGTTATTTTCAGGTGGTGGGCTGCTAAGTGGTCTCATGCTTGGTGCTGTGTCAGTTGAGGACAGGCTGATCAGAGGTCTGTCATCAGGGGCGGTAATTGTCGAGGATGACGAATCGTTGATTTGGATTGACGAGGAGTCGCTGATGTTAACAACCACAGAGTCTGACTCCTGATTGTGAATTTCAATGCGAGACAGAGCGTCAGCATTGGTGTTCGCTTTGCCTTTTTTGTAAATGATAGTGAAGTTATATTCTGCCAATTTAAGTCGCCATCGAGTTAGGCGAGAATTCGGTTCGCGTAAGTTGAGAAGCCATTGAAGGGGCTTATGGTCCGTGATAATTTTGAATTTTCGGTCAAATAGGTAGGGTCTAAAGTACTTTGTTGCCCAAACTATTGCAAGCAACTCTTTTTCAATTGTTGAGTAGTTTAGTTCACTATCATTTAAAGTTCTGGATGCGTAAGCAATTGGTCTGTCTGAACCTATGGAACCCTGCGATAAAACGGCTCCTAGGGCAACGTTTGAGGCATCTGTAGTCAAGATAAAGTCCTTGGAGAGGTCTGGGTATTGGAGTATTGGGTCATTTATGAGTAAGGTCTTGCAATGTTCAAAGCAACGGACATATTCGGGGGTCAGTGTAATTTTGGAACCTTTTTTAAGACATGCTGTAAGGGGTTTAGTTAAACGGGCGAAATCAGGAATGAAACGTCGGTAATAACCGATGAGTCCTAAAAATCCTTTTATTTGCTTAGTCGTTTTGGGGATGGGGTATTTTAAAATAGCTGCTATCTTGTCGGGGTTGGGTTTAACGCCTTGGGGTGTAATTATGTGTCCTAAGTACGCGGTTTCATGTCTCAAAAATTCGGACTTGTCCAGTTGAACTTTGAAATTAGAGTCACGGAGCCTATCAAAGATTTTACGAAGGTTTATCATATGTTCCTGAAGGCTTGTCGAAAATACTAAAATATCATCTTGATAAACGACACAAATGACGTTCTGTAAGCCTCTTAGCACGTTGTCCATGACGCGCTGGAATGTAGATGGACTATTTTTAAGGCCCATAGGCATTCGAAGAAATTCAAAGTGCCCATTGCCGTCTGCAACACTGAAACCTGTTTTGTGAATATCGTCCTGGTGCATTTCAACCTGGTAAAATCCACTCGCCAGATCAAGGGTGGTAAAATATTGGCACTTGCCTAGCTTGTCTAGGATGTCATTCAAGTTGGGAATGGGATATTTATCGTCTACAGTTTTTTCATTGAGTTTTCTGAAGTCGACTACAAGTCTCCATTTGACTTTGCCGGAGGCATCCGCTTTTTTAGGGACTATCCAAATAGGAGCACTCCAGGCTGAAGTTGAAGGTCTTATAATACCTTGTTCGAGCATTTTTTTTATTTGTGACTGGACTTCTTGCCTGTGTACGAAGGGGTATCTATATGTTTTACTATGAACGGGAATTTCGTCTGTCGTAGTGATTCGGTGCTTAATTTTGTTCGTAAATGTCAGGGGTTCGTCCTCAAGATAAAATATGTCAGAATATTGTCTACACAATGAAAGTAAATTAGCTTTTTCCTCAGGGTTCAAATGATCAGTTCGCAAGCGCGACAAAACTTCTCGGAAACGCTCGTTATCAAAGTCATGAGTCATATCAAGTAAGTCAGTCTGTTCATTAAATACGTGCACCTGTAATGGTTCGGTTAAAGTAAAAATGATATCATTTTGGGAGGGATTTAAGATTTCTATGTAGGCTTGACCATTTTGGGCCGCTGACAAACAGTCCGTGATGTAACAATTGCATATCATTTGGGATTCTATGGAAATATCGCCTTGAAAAATAGAAGTTGGAACTTTAACAAGTTGGGTTGATTGGGCGGGAATTATTGTTTCAAATGAATTAACTGTGCCAGATTTGTACATTAAAATGGGGTTTTCTGCGTGCCGCGTTCGTAATACACGATCACTCAGGTCAATTTTAGATTGCCATTTTTCTAGGAGATCTAGGCCAATAAGGCCATCGAAATATTCATGAAATCTGTATACATATAGTTTTATGGGGGTTTGGTCGTTGAATTCGGGAAAACAGGGAATAGTCACGGAATAATTATTTTGGGTTGTCGCATGTATGTTAGTAACAATAAAGGGGTCATATTTCAGCTCATAGTGCGAAAAAAAATTTTCCACCGCTTCAGGGCTTACAAAAGATTTGTTTGCTCCAGTATCTATTAGAAACTTTAAAGGGGGGTGGTTTATTTGGATGAATGGCAACTGCCTTTGATCTTGGACGTTTAATTCTATGTTGGGGATGTTTGATCCGAAGTCTGGTAAAAATTTTCCTGTTCGGAATAATCTGTCTGTTCAGTTATTTCTTCAGTCTGACAGTAATTTTCAGGGTCAGTCATGTAAGCTTGTTGATAATGGTCAAGGTCAGTGAAGTCGTTGTAATAATTTTCAGGGTCAAGACATTCATTAACGTTAATCTGCGGGTTAGTATTTTGTTGAGAAGGTGGTAGTACGCGGGCAACTGGGTGACTAACACCACTCATGGGCGTAGGAAAATTCCTGAAATTATGAGGATTTCCTCGAGGAGGAATTCTGAAACCGGTAGTCATATTGGAACGTGGTAAGGCTCTCATCATTTGTTGAGTCCTAGTAGGTCCTTGCTGATTTTGGAAGTTATGAGGCGCGGTAGGCCTGAAATTATTAGTGGGAAAGTTGATATTATTTGGTACAAAATTATTTGGAAAATTGCTTTGTTGCATCGTTGGGAAATTATTAGGCCTAAATTGTCTGAAAGGCACCGGGAAATTAAACTGTCTCGAAGAAATCGGTGATTCATGCTGTGAATTTAAAGGTGAGTAACTGAACGGGTTATAATTAGAAGATTTCTTGGAATTCGGCGGGTTCCCGACTTTACTTTGCAAATATAAAACATTTAATTCTTCCTGGGCAAATTCCAGGGCTTCTTCTAATGATTCGGGACGCATGCACCGAACACGTGAGCCTAAGGGCTCGGCAAGACCTCGAGTGTAAGTTTGAAGGGCTAGTTTTTTATAAAGAGTACGTTTAGCCTCTACCGTAGTTGAAATAGTATCGTGCAACTCTACATAGGTCATAATAACGCTTAATAGGTTTTGAACGCGTTCGTAAAATACTTGGGGTGTGTCTGAGCCTTGAGTTAATGTGGACATATCTGTATACAGGGCGGATTCGTCTCTGTGATCCGAAAAGCTGTTAATAAGAGCATTTCTAATACCATTCCAGTCCTGGGGAATACCATTTGTAGCTAAAGTTTTAGCTGCATGTCCGGTGATCTTATTTAAAATACCATTAAGTAAAGCAGAATTATTTAATTCATTGCCCGGGACTGGATTGATGTAAGTTAAAATAAGCTTGTCACAAATATCTAAAAATCTGATTAAAACGTTAGAATTTCCATCAAACTCTGGTACTAATCTTAAGGCTTTCCAGATTTTATCCGTCATGTCTACTGGCACAACGACAGCTGCTGGCTGTTGGTTTTCCATTTCTTCTTCTTCTATATTTTCTAAGCTAGATAAATCAATATCGCGATGAAATCGATTGTCTCTCGAAGTAGGTCGGATATTGCGCCGCTGATTCGGCCCAATACCTCTATCTTTCCTTGGAAAGAAAATTTTTAAAACTAATAATAACTGTTATTTAAAAAAAAACTACCTAACGCTATGCCCTATGGGAGTCAGGAAAGGGGCCACTGGCAACCAATAGGAATGCGTAACTAGCAATATAATATAACTCACAGGAGCAGGCCGCTTAGCATACTGGATTGACGCTGGTGCTGCCACTGGTGCTGCTGCAGGTTGTGGTGGGCCATCAATTTTTGGATGAACGCCGTTGAGTGAAGACGATTCTTCTTTACCATCCGACGACCGCTTCGCGTAGATTCTTAGGGATAGTCGACGCGCCGACGAAACGACTATCAGGCGGATCGAAGTGTGATAACACGCACTGACGCGACTATCCTACCGACTGCGCCAATTACGGAATTGGGCCGTCGGGTAGGATTTTTAAAAAACTATACAATTTAGTTTAACTTATTTATTTAACTTAATTACAATATAACTATTCTAATTTGATCCCGATTGATCTGGTCTTAACTAACGTCCTGTCGCTTCCGCGATTGAAGCAAAAAGGCACTCGAAAACTGTCCCAAAGTTCCAATGTGAACGAGAACTGCTAACCATGCACTTTCGGAATTATTGCCTAATCTTTAACACCTGCACTTGCACAACACATATACACTGGTGACGCATAGCAGTGATGTAGACGAGGCTTGCACTCGTAACAAGTGAGTATACAATAGATAGTTAGGAGTAGCACATAATATAGTAATTGAGCTGAAACCGGTGATGTATTATGTGTATACTTGCACTGTTCAATTAGTGGTCAGCGTATGTTAGTTTAGAACTAGGTTGACTTAGAACTTGAGAGATTTATGCTTTATTTAACGTATCCATATTGTCAGTTTGTTTCGATTTAACCCCCGACGAGGTTAAGTGTGTGTATGTGTGTGTGTGTGTGTGTGTGTGTGTGTGTGTATATATATATGTGTGTGTGTGTGTGTGTGTGTGTGTGTGTGTGTGTTTGTGTTTTTGTGTGTGTCTACAGTTTTGAGATTTCCAATTTCTATTTACAATGCTAGGTCGTACAGTCGGTCTGTGGTATCGTAGCTCCCTAACAGACAGATTTATTTCAGTGCGTTTTTTTTTATTCGAAAGATAATTTAATCTCGATGGTTCTTAGCCAAATCCATTCAGTCGTTGAAGTTCACCAGCTGTTTTCCTGGCTCAAAGCTGGTTTGGTTAAATTCTAGTTACGGTCATTAGGAATGACATATCTAAGCATTACTCCAACTTTTCAGTGATACTCAAAAGGAGGTCCAAAATCTAACACTAACCTACAGTGTTTGAATTTGGTCTCAATTCAAATATTTTGAAAAATATAGCAAACGTGAAGACTTAAATCAAAAGCCATCTATTTCATCACCAGCCGGCAGGCATGAGCGTTTTAGGAACTGACAGGATGATGCCTGACACTGACAACCTATCGACTTGGAAATCTTTGGGGAATAAAATAATAATAATAATAAACATTTAACCGGCTAGACGGATTTCGAGCAGCCATAGCTAAGATGGACAGACGACCTTGTAAAGATCGCAGGATACACTGGATGCGGACCTGTGACTGTGACGGACTTGTGATCCGTCGATGTGGAAGACTGTGGGGAAGGCCTATGTTCAGCGGTGGACGTCCTTTGGCTGATAATGATGATGATGATAGCTAAGAACCACTGAGATTAATTAATCTCTGTCTTAATCTGCACAAATCGGTCCATCCGTTCTACGCCACAGACAGACACACACAAACAAAATAGCGGTGAAACTTATAGCCTCCTTTTTCGTCGGAGGTTCAGCAGTGGACGTCGATCAGCTGAATTATAGTGATTATTATATTGGTTGTGTAACTTCGTAGTTTCTGCAGTTCCTAGCAAGCGGACAGCGAGCGCACTAGTTCGTGTGTGGTTCACTTCGGTTATTAACCGCTCGTCTGTTCCACTGACGGCCAATTTGTAATAGTCCTCCAGGCCTATTTCGACCACGGCGGCCAATCTCAACAGAGATCAGCCAACTGCGCAGGAGATACTATAGTGCACAAGTGTGAGTGCAATACACAGGTGCACTCACTGTTCCTTCACTCTCAAAATTCGGTGAGACGGCAATCCGACATGACTGGAGAGAGATCAGGCGCAGGACCAACGGCTTAACGTACGCACCGAGGCACGGGGGTGTAACAATGCCAACTTCGCGACTCCGAGCTGTTTTTGAGAAATTCATTACAGAAAATCTCAGAAACAATTTTGGCTGATTCGAAACCAGGACCTCTCGGATGTAAGGAGAAAAATTTGCCACTACACCAAAGAGGCAGTCAGAATTAATAAATAAATAATAAATATTTCTCAACAATCACACCAATTCTCTAGTCCCAAATTAAGCTACGAGGCTTGTGTTATGGGTAATAGACAACGGATAAACATACTTAAATACTTTTTTTGTAAATAAATACATATTATACATAGAAAACCCCCAGACCAGTACAAAAACACATGTTCATGCACACATATGCTTGTACTGTGCGGGGATCGAACCCGCGACTCTCGGTTTTAGAAGTCCGACATGTAGACCACTGCACCAAATGGTCATCGAAATTATAGTGATTATTATATTGGTTGTGTAACTTCATAGTTTTGGCAGTGCCTAGCAAGCGGACAGCGAGCGCACTAGTGCGTGTGCGGTCCACTTCGGTTTATTAACCGGTCGTCTGTACCACTGACGGCCAATTTGTACTGATGTTTTGACGTGTTTAGACGTGGGGTGCTATGATTGATTTAATGGGCAATGATTTAGCTAATGCTAGTGAAGTTTGTCGTTTATACAGAGGTACTTTAGGCACAGGCGGCTCGGTTCTACGTTGTTGATGGATACAATATTATAAAATTAAGAGTTACGTTGTAGTGTATGTGTAATTTACGCTTAGTTACGGTATTCATTTAAGCGCTGTTGATTGTTTGTGTTATGTATTTTTCTTATTAGTTATGTTAAATAAATGTAAGTAGGTCTGTAACAATATGTTGAGATAAGTATGTGTTATTTACGTTGTAACTAAATATATATTTTAAAATTTATTTGTTTTAATTTATTGATAAATATGTGTGAAGTTGACGTATTATATATTTAAGAAAGAAAGAAAGAAAACATGTTTATTTAGTATCTCATACTTTACAAAATAGAAAAACACATATTCAAAAGCACATACACAAGATACTGAAAAGGTGCGCCACTCAGCATGTGTCGTAGCATGTATGTTATACTAGTGGCCGCCCGCGACTTCGTCCGCGTGGAAAGCCTTTATCTTAAAAATTATTTATGAATTGTAGCCTATATGTTATTCTGATATATAAGCTATATTGTGGTAAAGTTTCATTCAAATCCATTCAGTAGTTTTTACGTGAAAGAGTAACAAACATCCATACATCCATACTTACAAACTTTAAATTCGCCTTTATAATAGTAGTAGGATTAATACGTGGATTGGCCACAGACTTTACAGCCACATGTAGTTGATACATGAGTTTATACAAATTTACTGTTAAGGGTATACATATGTCTGCGATAATTAGACATTTTTGTATCCTAAGGTGATAGAGTAATTAGATTATCTAAGGGTTTTAAGTTTTACGTAGTGGCCATGAGCCACTACCTCGCGGTTTTAAAACGTTTTTTAACACTTATGATACCCATCATTGACTAGTGGGTAACACAACAAGTAACAAGAACTAATCGATTTAGTTCTTTTTTTAAATTTAAAATAATTGTTGAAAATACTGAAAAGATACCGCTTTGATTGCTAACTAAAAAAGAGAAAATAATTTGTGATTAGGTACAAATAATTTATATTACAGTAGAGTAAAAAGCGTGGGGTGCACTTTATGTCGTTTTCATAGTTCTCTTTTTATAGTTGCCAATAATTAAATGATTTTAATATATAAGTACTATACTAAGCACCCCACGCTTTATACTCTACGGTAATATACGAGTACATTCTTTGTATTTAGAAATTCTTTTTCTCTTTTTTCGTTTAAAAGCGTGTTTTTTAGTTTTTTTTAACTATTTTATTTTTATTTAATGAGGATACTGGAAAACTCTTATCAAATTATTGCATTGTCATCGGTACTTAATACGTGTGCAAAGTTTCAAATTAATCCGATTTCTGGAAGTTGGTGAAAATTGAGCTCAAAGATTTCGTTACATACACATACAGCCCGAGCGAATAAAAAAGTGTGTTAAAATTAAAAAGTTATATTTTGGGCTTAACCCTGTCCATTACGCGTAAAGTTAGAAAACCGAAACTCGTCCGATTGCTCAAATCACAGATGTGTTAATGACGTCACAAACGCACCGATCGTTGTCATCCGAAGCGCCCAGGGAATCCGGGCAAAAACGAGGAACCGCGGCGGAACCACCTGCGTACCGCGTGACTGCCGATCTTCGGCGCATTCTATTACTATATACATGGTGTTTTGTATTGTTTATTTTTAATTTAAATGTAGGTACGATGGTGATTTGTGGTGTGCAGATCTAGAAATAGTTGGGAGTCTTTCTACGATGACAACACGCCCAGCTTAGGCACCTGCAAGATGTATTAAGGCTAATTTTGCTCATATCTAAGTAAAACTTTTTATACCTCTAAGATGATTGAAAAAGTTGACACCCCATTTCCTCCGTTATCTGCTATATTTTCAACTGCTTAAAACAGCCGTGCAATTAAACAGCTAGCCCTTCGACTGAACGACGCAATTCAATCACACGCTTATACGTCATTTAGCCGACTTGTTGACTGCAATGTTCAACAATTCAGCTAGACGACGCTTATAACAAGAAGAATAAACTGTATTCCAACTGCTTTTGAACAGGCTTTCATAGAATTGTAATAAATACCGTGGTGATGCATTATGTTATTCCGTAATTTCTCCTCGAAAATTTGTTTAAATTTTGATTCATTTGTATCACTTGTAAATGCCTCCATAATTACTGTCTCTTTAATAAAACAAACAGCGTATTTTTACTACTTTCATTCCAAAAAGTATCTACAAACCTGCCATATATAACTTATCACATTGCTATATTATTATTATATCGGTGGTGAGCGCTGAAACTAATTCGATTAGACGGCGGCTTTTTGATCAGCTGTAGTGTTGAACGTTTTAAGCGTCTCAAATATTCAACTTAAAAGCTAGACATGTGATTGATGGCGTTGTTCAGTCAAAAAGCTGTTTAAACATATAAAACAAATTAGAATTAATTCTAAACCATAAACAAGCCTTTCAGTAATCAGAACACCCTGCATAAAGCTATTCGATCCCGTGGGAGAACGTCATTTCTCCCAATATCCCCGATTCTAAACCAGGAAATTCGTTTTTGTATGCGAGCCGAAATGGGATTCTAATAAGAATGTTTTCTTATACTCGTAGTAGGGATGGATAGATACTGACATCAATGTCCGTACAGACAATGAACTTCGCAAACCGGCAATAGGCTAGATGACACCTATTGATAAATATTTTCAGCTTTGAAGCTGTAGAAACCAATTTTTACTAACATAGAATTCAATAAATATTCCGTCAATTGATTTCGATGTCTGATACTAAATTATGACGTCAAATTATAGCATTCCCATACAAAATCTATGGACGCAGATCGTTTTGACCGATAATATGTATGTCAACGATTACGTCAACGATTGGTGGTATCGTCTAGCCTATTTATAGTTATCTAAGAGTAATATTTAAAGTAATATCATAAGAGTATATTAGTTAAAGTATATGAGTAATATTTAAATACTCCATGATTCAGTGGTTAAAGTCGTGCAGTGCAGAAGTCGGAAGTCCGAAGTTAGATTCTTTAATAAGACACTGCAGACTAAATTTGCCCTAATTGTCTGATAAGAAAATTTCAGTCATTCAGTTGGTTAGGTTTTTCATATCAGCCTGTAACAGTCCACTGCTGGACAGTCATTTAGTTGGTTAGGTTTGAGTTTGACGCTCGCTTACATACAAGTTTTAATGTATCTAGAGGTTGTTTAATAACACCCTCGAGTGTAACTTACAATCACTCTTATTTTAAAAGTGTTCCATTCATGTTATAACTTAATTAAGGGGCTGTCCCGCCAGCACCCTGGGAACAGCGGCTATAGCGTGACAGACAGTATGGCTATTTTCAAACGTCGAATGTTATTATAATTTAGGGGAATGTGGCTAATTTTTTCCCGCCCAATCCTCCGCTTCCTGGTCGTGATTTGTACCTTGTCACTTGCGTTCGAAATTTGAACGGCACCTGTTCGCGCGTTCCCACGCGCCACGGTTCGGAAATGGGTCAAATGGGATTTGCCCAGCTAATTGCGTTTCGAATTTGAATTTCGAACTTTTTTTAATTTGAATATCTTGCCAGAATTTTAACATGTTTGATGGAATGCAGTGAATGGATATCAGTTAAGTTTTTGAGAAGCACAATAGGTTAAAAGTTGTATTGGGCAGTTTTTTTGAGATACGTTTTTGCGAATGTTCATCTTCGCAGGTAATTTAAGCTTTACGTCTATAAATACCAATAGTAGCTTAATAGCTCTTTCAATTTAAGCTATAAAAGCTAGGATAGACTATCGAACGTTTTTGCGGTCGAAGGTGCAGGCATCTACTAGTCTACCAGTCCAAAAAGTATTTTTGTCCCAAAACCAGGACATCTGTTATTCGGAACTCTTGCCGTAAATCATTCCGCATAGGTACGGATTAATTCGTTTGCCTGAAACTTTGCCACGCTCATTTGAATCGTAGATTTATCATCTAGTTAGCTTTTTGTGCCAGGTGAAATTAAATGTGAAAATATTTTTTGTACTTATTTGCTTTTATTTGCATGCAAAAAAAAACGATTTCAATGCAAATACGATAATTGGCAGATGTTAAACAGATCGAAAAAATTACAAAATCGTCTTAATTCTTAATACATTTATAACAAATCGTCGTCTTGCCTAAGGAAGACATAACAATTTATTCATAACTTCCTAATAAATGTATTACCAGTGTCCACCCACATGTCCAGACATTTCCACGCCAATTGTCACCCACTAAATGCCCATAAAACTAATTGTCACTAATGCAGCCTACATTCACACGCGTGCCGTACAAAAATTACCGTAAAATGTCACGGTAATGTTGTAATGACCAATACTCTTTTGTGTACTAAGCTTTAATTTCGTACTGGCCAGTAAGAGAACGCTTTCGAAAAACGATCCTTATGGGACAGCAAAATAAGCGTCAACGAAATACAGTGTTCTCTATTCAAGCGCAAAAAGACCGCCAAATTGTATCATAAATGACCCAATCAAAATTAAACCATACGATCTTGTTGATTCGGTTAAGTTTTGGTTAAAATTGAATGAATTTCGGCTACTACATTACGTCTCAATAAAAGAAATGACAGCTGCGGTCAGTTTTTACCCGGACAATACCGCCCACCTACAGATGACAGTTTTTTTTTTCACAACGACCGTGCTTCGGTCATTACAAGGTCATTATTAGCGCATACAAAGATTATAAAGAGATGACACGAGGCGTTTATTTATCGGTAGCCTTCGTTGTTGTTAATAAAGACGTCAATGATAAGGTTGTAATCGATTCCGACTAAAGATTTGTTAAACTAAATGCATTTGACAGTTTGCTGCCACGGACTTTAATTTTTGTTTGTGTAATGCTCTACTTTGATCAAATTTTATAGATTAGGAAACATGGTTGTAAAAAAATGTCTAGATTAATTTTATTTTCATCATATTCTGATACGGTATTATTGGCGTATCAGACTTTGAATAAGACGCAAAGGCAGAGTAATTCTTTATTTCATTGCTCTTTATTCGTAACTAAAGATGATCACACTGACTAAATCCAGGGGCCTAATTCTTAAACAATCTTAACAAAATCGTAATTAGTTCGCATATTTTAGACATTTCTAGTATAGACGAAATGTCACAATGAGGTTATTCAATTACGATTGATTAGCGGAAGTAGGTATAGTTGTTTTGATTAGATCCTTACAGGAGGAACCTTGCATCATACTTACTTACAATTGTAGCTTCTTGACTATGATATGATATGATAGCTATACAATTTATACAATGATTAAATCCGAATCTAATTGTGGTGAAGCCATAGCAGGGATCTTAGTAAGTAGATATGCGGCTAATAGAAAAAGTTACATTTCGTTTTCCGCCTTGAGCTCCGCTTCCGCTGGCCCGGCTTCCTTCTGAGGTAACCATGGCAACGGGGTTTCTTGGGATAGGATTGAACTAGTTTCTTGCTAGTACCTACCTAGTTTGTTTCATAATCTATACAGGGTGTAAAAAAACCTTAACGAAGCCGTCAAACACGCTTTCAGGACATCAAACCAAATCGTATAAAAAATAAATTTTGGCTGGGAAACAACTTTTATTTTTTGACATCAAAAAAAATAATTTAATTTTAACCCGCAATGTACAGCGCGCACGCGGAAAAGTCACCGCGGGGCGTGTTACTTTACGCCGCCGCGACGCGGTTCGGTTCGAGTGTGCGCTGTTCATTGCGGAGTGTGCCATTTAGAGGCTTTTTATGAAAGAACTAATGAAAATTTGTATTATGTTTCTTTTGAAAACAGTTCAGTTATAACGGACAGAAGACGTTTCTGTAAAAATCATCAATTTTATTTTCTAACTTTAACCATTAATATTTCCGTAACCGTTAACTTCCCAGGTATGGTGTAAAGGAAAAAAAATATCGAAACAATTGGTAGAATATGTGGTTTTCGGCTTCGTTAAGGTTTTTTTTACACCCTGTATATATATAAAAGAAAGTGGTGTCAGTTACACTATTTATAACTCAAGAACGGATTTACCAACTTGGCTGAAAATTGGTGGAGAGGTAGCTTAGAAGCAGGAAATGGACATAGGATACTTTTTATCTCATTTGACCGCAATTTCGAAAACAAAGGGATTCCACGCGGACGAAGTCGCGGGGGGCCACTAGTTATTCATAATTCTTTATTAAGAATTATGAATAACTAGTAAGAACTAACTAGTAAGAACATGGTATATGGATGTAACAATAAATACAGTGCACATGTTTTACCAAAGTTGTAAGCATGCGAATACAATAGGGTAAAAAATAAGCAAAAATTAACAATGCCAGTAAAAAATGATTCTAAATTCAAAAAATTCAATTCAATTAATAAAAATTCTTTATTTATGAAAGAGACTATTTAATAAACTGTTCGGTCAAGTTGATCTTTTAAGTCATAGGTACATTCGGGTAAATAACGGAATATTCATGATAAACCCTACAGTTTTTTTTTATCGTTTTGTTATTACAACTACACACTGGAACAATTTTAGAGTTAATAAATCTGAAATTATTAGGATATCATCATAATATAAGCATGTGATTTCTGAATTTATTATGTACTTACGTGGAATGCCATATAGAAGCTCTACTCTATGACACCAGCGGTAGTCATCAAAGTATTTAATTACAGCGTAAAGGTTGCCCAATTACAGCTGTTTTCTCGAAAACAACCTAGCGCTTCTCATCTACATTCCTGATGCGCACTGCAAAAGAGTGCAACTCACTGCCTGCGTGTTTCCCTGCAATTACAATCTAGGAATTTTCAAAGCTAGAGTGAACAAGCATCTTCTAGGTGAGCTTGTTCCATCGTAGACTCAGCCTTTGCCTCGGTTAGAATAAAAAAAAAACACCTCTTTATATGGCCAGCAATGAAACGAGTCAATCAAAAACTTTGGTCGCCCCACCGGTCAGCGGAATCAGCGCAATAGTATTATATGTCAAGCACAATCCTCTTACCGCTCCTTGCGTTTGGCTCGTCTTGACCGCACGCCGTAAGGCTTCCCGCAAGCGAGCCGCCTTCGTTTTGTTGCTGGCCGGTTGTGAAGACGTTCCAAATTGAAATTGAAAGTGATGTTTTTATTTACAAAAAAAACAACAAAATAGGTCGTTATTATTGTTGGGAATACGACAAGACAAGCTGCTGGGTTCCTACCTCACTGCCTATATTTTTTATTTATTAATCTGTGCTAGCGTTTCATTATTATTCATCATTATAGTATCATTTCATTTTTATATTTTACAAACAAAATTATGGGTCTGTATACTGTTCTGTGTCTGTTACCTGAAAATAAATAATTTATTATTATTATTATTCGATAAATATGTTTTTTTTTGTATGATTGACGTATTGGAATAGAAATAAACAAGTACATATTCATCTGTATAATTACTACTCTGGCAGGAAACAACATAATTCCTCTCGTACGTGATTTTTGTTGAAATTTTACGTAAAGCAATATCCCTGATTGTTTGAAACTCTTGGAAATGTGCACTCATTAATGCCATTAAAGCTGACATTTACCCCCGAGGTTTATTTTTCAAAATCGAACCAAATGTAATGGCGGAACTGACCTCGCCCTTCCGTTTCCTTGCGGTTTATTAATAAATCAAACATTTGTTCGTAAATCATTTCGGTTATGATGTAGTATAATGAGCTTTAAAGCTTTCGAGATTAGAACACAAGTTTCATAAAGTTCAGTGGCAGATAATATCTGAAATGATTTCTTGAGGTGAACTTCGAAAATAGGCTTCTGTGCTTAAGACTAAAAGGATCTAAGTTGATTGCTTTACTTTATACAACTTTCGAAGATCCGTAATATGTTTTTGGAAACTCAAAAAACCTCATCGGACTTGCTTTAGGCCATACCTGCAACTTTCTGTCGCTACGATCGACTGAGCAATTGGTTGATACGATGTCAGCAGCTATTCGCAGCGACAGAAAGTCGCCGTATTGATTTCATCGTGAAGTAGGTATGTTGTGTGTTTATTACAATCACGATACCTACCTTAATTGAGTATTTATTACCAATTAAATTTAAATTCCAAAATCCTCTATCTCAAAATTAACACGTAATTTAATGCTTTCGTTGAGTGACCATTTCTCACTTATTAATAATATTTGTTTCCTATTTGATCAAAAATATCTCAAAAAGTACACCATTTGAAGAGAAAATATGATGACGTCACAAACCATTGTCGCCTCACAAAATCTATGAGAGATGCGAGTTTCGAACTTTCATAAAAAGTACCCAATTTGGTATTTGATATCCTCAATCTTTGACGAATGACTTTTTGATCAATTAAAAATCAAATATGAAAAAAGGTCACTCAATTAAGTTAAGGCTATGAATGACGTGTGAATTTTGAGAAATAGAATTTTGGAATTCATTTAAATTGGTTTTGAATACCCAATTGGTAAGTAGAACGATCGAAAGTATGATATCTGACTGACTACTCAGTAAGCAAAATTTTCGAAGAGATGTTCTGCATATAGAGCAAGAATTTATGAAATCATTTTAGTTGTTACAACTCCCCATTTTAGTAACTCTTCTGCTGTGTTGTATATCAGCGTCCGAAATTTCGCAGCCTATCGTTTTCCCAAGTGTAGTTACAACTTTTACAAGGTTTTCATGAGTTGTTTCGATGGATACAGAACCCTTACACGCTTATAGTGATAGTTCTTGATATTCTTACGGGTAATTTAAGCTTTTAAAAATTAACACATCTGTTGAAGTGAAGTGGTGGCACGTGAAAACATAGTTGTACAATATATCTGCGTTTGTTGTGTCAGTGTCATATAGCTGAGCGTTATTACAGATAAGTGTCGTATAAATTTGTGAAGTTATATTTAATTTCGACGCGTCTTCCTTATTAGGGTTCCGTAGTAAACAAGGAACGCTTTTAGTTTTGTCTGCCCGTCCGTCCTTCTGTCCGCGGTTTTACTCAGAGACCATAAGTGGTAGAATTTTTTAATTTTTTAAGTTATACAAGTAAAAAGGGGGGTATTTTCTTTTCTCCACTAATCCATCGTGTGAGGTGTCGTGAATTAGATCTTTTAAAAACATTATGAGTTTGAGTACACCATTTCTTAACTTCTGAATTATTTGAGATCCGTTTCTGAATTATTTGGTTTTAATGATCATTTTACTGATAGGGATAAGTGTCAACAGCTTAACGGCTACATGTGGATTCGTGAAAAAAATTACAGCAGCAGTATATATATGGTACTAGCTGTGCTCGCGACTTCGTCCGCGTGGAATATTTATTTTGGGCATCATTTTATTTTTGCAAATTTATTTTTTTGTTATTATTTGAAACAATTTATTTTTTTAGTTTTTAAAAGAACATAATTAAAAGCTTAAAGTACTTCTGCGTTAATTATTTTTCTCGTTTTATTTTCTTTTGTCAGAAGAACATATTAGTTTTGTCCGCAACGCGTTTGTAGGTCTGATCTTGACAACGCGACATATGTGTGAAAAGCAGTCTTGATGTTAATTAATTCCTATGTGTTTAAATGTTTGCCCCTGTGATTTATTAATTGTAACGGTGAAAGATAGCATAAAAGGAAATAGAATTCTTTTAAAATTAAAAGGTAAATAATTTGGAATCATTGAGGTGCGAGGTATAAGCACTGTTTGACCAACTGCTAAACCAGTCTAAACTATTGCAACCATCACGTTACATATTGCGAAGAAATTAGATTTGAAGTCGGGTCCCGATGGTTTAAGATTTCAAAGTAAAATTATTGGGGCGCCTATTTTTAACTTGAGGGAATATGGGGGAAGGCCATTTGTGTTCAAATAATTATTTAATTAATTTCGTCTACGCTACAGTTTCTCACTCCCAATATTGCACTTTGACACATCCATTGATGATCTTTATTTTCTATTTCGCTTATTTCAGGGCGAACTTTCGATATCAAGTCCTCAATGTTACTCACTCTTAATCATTAATCTCATTCAATTGCAATTTTATTTTCAAAGTGAGGTTCTTTCCCGTCTCCTATTAAAAGTGACTTTGAAGGAAAAGTGATACTACCTCCCTACTACTGCCTCGTTGGTGTAGTGGCAAAGTTTCTGCCTAACATCCAAGAGGTCTTGGGTTCGAATCCCAGGTCGAGCAAAAATTGTTTCTGAGATTGTCTGTCATGAATCTCTTAAATACAGCTCGGAGTTGAGAAGTTGGCGGTGTTACACCCCCGTGCCTTGGTTCGCACGTTAAGCCGTTGGTCCTGCGCCTGATCTCTCTCCGGTCATGTTGGATTGCCGTCTCACCGAACTTTGAGAGTGATTGAACAGTGCAGTTTGAGAGTGCACTTGTGTATTGTGCTCACACTTGTGCACTATAATATCTCCTGCGTAGTTGGCTGATCTCAGTTGAGATTGGCCGCCGTGGTCGAAATCGGCCAGGAGGACTATTTCTACCTCTCCTCAAATGTGCTCTCATATTTGTAGTTAATTTTAAGATGTTCACAAACTTCCATATTGGGGTATTTTTAAGGCAAGACCTATGCCTTCCCCAAGGACCGCCACAGCGCACGATTTCCCGCTCTTTGCATCCAGTCACTACCAGCTGCCTTCTTCAGGTCGTCTGTCCATCTAGCCGGGGGATCTAGATATTTATAGGTGTGAACTAAAGGTTGACAATTGCAACTACGGCCCTACATGAGCGTGGCCTGACACGCACTAGACTGTTTGTTTTTTACTTCAGAGCTTTTTAGCCGAAGTAGGTAATTCAGCTTTGTTGATCTACTTTGTTCGCCAAGGATTAAACTGGTCTGTTTGCTAAGAACAGAAATAAACTGGCCGAATTTACAAAAAATCGTGTCGCACCAAAACAAAGTTTTTACGAAAAAAAACTTCTTCCGACTGGCCAGTGTCAATTACAGTACACAAGTGGGTGGTATGGTATGTCGGCAGTAGCGACACTTCCTCACAAGTGTTTGTTCCGTAAGGCACACCGCACACGCACGTGCGCCGGACACGGGACCACTTCCACTTTGTTTGGTTACCTAGATGCGGTTGAAAAAGTATTGTTTAACAAGCCAGCAAAAAAGGAACATTTAATCAGCTTTAAGAAACAGCGAAAAAAAAAAGTTTTAGGTACCCGTTCCGCGAAAATCGCAGGTAGACGCAATGATGACTATATACGTCCCACTGCTGGGCACAGGCCTCACCTCAATTATGAGGTGTTCCAAGCCATACTCTACCACGCGGGCTCGGTGCGGATTGGTGGAGGGTAAGTGACCAACCTTACTGTCAGATGTTGTTAACTAGGCTTAACGACTAATATCAATCGTTATTAACCGGGACCAACAGTTTAAAGTGCCTTCCGAAGCACGGAGATGTTTGTTAATAGACGTCACTTAAATTGTAAATGGTCACCCATCCCAAACATGACCGCGCCTTAGGTTGCCTAACTTTTTGGTATAACTACCAAAGCGCTGCAACTACTGCGACACATCACCACAGCAAAGAATTTACGATAAACTCTTTATAATATCTAAATAACAAATTATAATCAAGTTATAAGTAGGAGAAATATATTCAGTCTATCGATGTTCGTTTTACTTGTTGTTATCTTTCATTACAAGCTTGTTAAGTTTGAAAATAACCCAAAAAATAATCTTAATTTTACGACAAATTCTGCTAACCACATAACGACGCCATAAAAGCTAATACTAATAAAAATAATTTTAAAACAAACAAAAAGATAAATTACGCACGATCCTTTAAGCGCTCCATAAAATGTTGTCCTAAGTGCAGCCGTTAAAATTCATTGGCTCTAAACATTTCTTTCCTTTGCCTTACTTTTTATAACGAGACAATTCGTAGTCAACTTCCCGCTATATTTCCATACTTTCAGTGCTGCCAACCGACTTGCCGTTTCTTGAAATAGAAATAAAATGAAGCTCCACGTTAAATAGCTTTTAAATCGGTGCATTTCGGTTCATATTTTGGTGGCCAAATTCTAAAATGTCGAGATGTGAAACTGGAGATAAGGGGGGACGAATCGTTGAAACGTCATTTTTATAACCCTAATATTTCAGCGTTCAGGATAAACGAGCTCTTCATAGATTGTTTGAATAAGAATTTCTGTTTATTTCAAATTGAGTGGTGACCAATATTGTAGCAAATGTAAAAAAAAACCCTGGACTCGTAATCAACCATAAATAAACGTCTTGAAAAGACTTCACGAGTTTTCTAACTTACGACAATGATCGCGGTCTGAAAGTGTTGTGATGTTTTTAAATTACATTCCTTACTTTAACACACTTCTACTACTTAAGTCCAAAATGCTACATCTAACAAGTTACTAGTCACCTTTCAAATTTGTCTCGAGAGTAAAAAGAAGCTCTTTGATCACCTTTTAGTAATGTTTGGAATTATTTTCTTTATTTCATAAAATGACAATTGTATAGTCGGTGTCAATCAACCTTAAAAAGGAATGATTGATTCTTGTTAGAAAAATAAAATAATCGATGGTCAATCAAATTAATATGAAATAGATATTAAAACTTGTGACTTAAATGTTTCTTTCTTATCGCTACCGTACCTTAAATAAGTATAATGATTGATGCAACATATCAACACAAACAAATAAATTACTCAGCGTTAAAATACCTACTCTCAAAAATGAAATCGGCTTTTTTAACAAGCTGGTGGTTTCTCTAGGTTGCCTGATACACATTCTACTGAATAAGTAAAATATTTAACTAAAAGGCACGTAACCACGTCCCCAGCGGCTCGTCGCATTAAATCGAGTTTCATGCGCAATATATCGCACTCCGCACCCAATGTCGCGGAACGCATCAAATCTCCGCTTGTAACGGAACGAACGATCCATTTTTAAAAGTATTACAATTTATTGCTTTAATATTGGCACGCTTGGATGTGTGCGTGAATTTATTTTTGGTCCCAACCAAGGAACATATAATCACTAAGTTTAAGAGATGGGACTCCACAGACAAAAACTTGTCTATGAACGGGGGTCTTGCCCATAGACCTACTTTTGAAAGTTTTATCGGACAAAATATACGTCAAAACCCAGGTTTATTTCAATTTTTCATAAAAAAATTGTTTAAACTGTTAGACTGTCTCTTTCATGGCACTTGTCAATGAAAGAAAGAGAGCGGGTCTATACGTGTAAAGGAGAGAGCAAAATCACTTTTTTTCGCCATTAAAAATCTCCCAACTCATACAATAAAATGACATATCGAGCTTTTGCAACTCTGGCCCCAACCGTGACGGATTTGCACGATTCTTTTATCAGATTTGGACTAAAAATTGTAAGCATTGACGTTAATGTTATCACGGCTTAAAATAATGAGGTATTACTTTCAACGTCCAGTAGATACGTTTTTGAAATGCATACTTTTTTCGAATCCATATTTTTTTTAAAGAAGGTATTTTTTGCGAATCGGATTGTCTCGGGCCGAAGAATAATTTAAAAAGTTCCCGTGCTATCCGAACTGCTTTCGAGTGTTCCATTTTTAAAAGATCTTTTTCGGGAGCACTCGGCAAAGAGATAAGAGCGTCTCGCATTAACAGCGCTTCAATGGCCACTATCTGGAGCTGAAACGGATCTCTTTCAGTTTAATGGGTGATATTTTTTGTTCATGGGTGGGGTTAAAGGTGACGCCGACCAATGGAGGCGTCGCGGCTGGCTTTGGCACGCGCCTTCTTGCTCAGATAAAGAACTTAAAGAAAACGTTAGAGTAGGAGGAGATATTCTATTCTTGGGCGCGCGTCTGTTTGCTTTTGGTACAGTCGGATGAGAAAAGTCCTGAAAATACATTTTTCTACAAAATGAAAGCTTTGTATCTCATAAAGATTAACACGTTAATAGTCGATCACGCTCTAAGTACGGTCGTTTTTTAACAATCGGCTTTTAAAGGATTAAGACGAACGGGTTTTAAGGGTTAAAAGTGACATTTTATTTTTTTGCTCCGCTTCTCTTTCTCAAATTTCAGAGTTAGAAACACTGAAATTTAGAAAAACCATTTGCACTATGTAATGTTCCATAACGACAACGCTTGAATCATTTCAATAAGTGTCCAAGGTCAATTTGTAAGCATTTTGTTCATGTTGCATGAAAAGAAGTTTAGTCCTTGCAATCACGATCCTAAAGGAAAGGTTGAGATAAACAATAATTTAATTGCACCTACAGACTGCACCAAGTTTCTCCTCCCAAAACATTGCCGCAAAACACAATTTCCCGTGAGTGTACACCACTGTTTATTCTCGGTAGATGCACGTGAAATAAGCCCGCTTCGGATGGCGGCATTACTCGAATACCCACCGTTCCGTTTTACGGGGACATCACTATTTGTGACGGATATAAATCTCAGTTCACGTCATTGTCATTTGTTTTTGAATTATACAGCAACTTTTTTAAATCCTCGATTGACGGTTTGACGTTTTTGAGTGCATTTTTGCAGCGTAATATTTGCAGCATTTTGTAGTTTTAACTTCTTTGAAGATTGTATTTTTTTTTTCAGGAAAACCAATATCAATTAATACTCGCGTTACTGCATGCAGTTAGAAAATAGCAAGGGCATGATTTATAACTCGACTAAATTGCATTTAGATGGATTAAAATACTACCATAACCTTACTACTGAAAGTCAGCAGATTGATAATAAGATAACACTTAGGTACTTGAAATAAAATAAAAAGAAATAAAAATAAAAATAATTTATTTCGGAGAAACTTGGCTCCATAAAACTTAGTAACAATTATCTTAATATCTATGGTTAGTAATGAATAAGAAAAGTACATTTATTTATATTTTACATTCTGAGTGGTCCATTTCCGCACACACAAAACCTGCAACTCAGAGTGCCTCCTGAGTTGCAAGTTGCAGGTTGAAATGACACTTAAAAAATATTCCCTTAATTACTATTTAACGGTCGCAAAGATTGGTATTTCGTGCTAGATTCTCAGGTGCAACTTATCAAAAGCTAGGTGTCGTCACGAAACATTTGAAAATATTTACAGTAAGCAGGTTTAATGTCACCGAACACAATAGACCTAAAACCGTTGGGTAAACTTGTTTTAAAACGTAGTTCAAGTTAAACAAACAGGAGGGTGGCCCCTTAAACTGATCGGTACACATGCCCGATTTGTCAAAATCAAAAATTCATTGCCTAACAACACTCCGTTTCTAAGGTGGTGCCAAAAAATCAACCAACAAAAAAAAACATTCTCTATGATCCTATGATCTTCCTTCCCGTAAGGAAGTTTTATGAAACTTTGTTTTCAACTTCCAATTAAAACTGCGTCAACGAAAGTGGCATTTCATTCCCAAACAATAAATTAAAACCAGCTATTTACGTCCAAAATTAGATATCCAAAAACAGAGCTATTTGAACCAAATAATTTACCCAAAATCGTCCCCCAGCGATCGCCGTATTAGTTTTTTAAAACAGTTCATTTGCGTTTACCGCCATACAAATCACTCAGGCACGAAAATAAATAAATACCCTAAGACAAAACTCATTCCCCACAATTCAAAAAGCTCATAGTTATTTGGTTTTCCATAAATACTCGACGCTCCACTACCGACTTTGAGATATATCTTCCTGGAAGTTTTTTGTGGAAACGGGCTCTGGAGTGACTGACGACAGAGATTCGGTTTTTTTTTGTTTTTAAGTTTTTTGATGTTTCCGCGATGCACTTTTGCTTTTTGTGCAGATATTAATTGAGGTGTGTCAATGTTATTGGGTGGTAGATAAGATTTTTGAAGGTGACTTATGGAGCTAATATTTTTTTTTTTAGTTTATTTTTCAAAAGTAACATATAACAATTCATTTGCACTATTCTGCCAAACTGTGCAACAGTTTGTCGGCAGAGCTCTCGTGGACAATACTAACATTATGTTACTTACATTATAATTGTGATTATTTAGTTATTAAGTATTTAGTTAAGCTACGATTAGGTTTAGGTTATAGTATAAGGTTAGGCTTACAGGTTAACTTACGACTTATCCTATATTTATAATAGATTTGATGCAGCACATATGCTATGTTGCTTTAACAAAAAGGGATGCAACAAGTAAACTGTTCGTTAGCAAACGTCAAAAAAAATATGGACTTTAGCTAATAGATAGAACAAGCAGGTACCTACGGTAGAGTTGATGTTTAGTTTAGGTACGGGAAGGCACTCGAAACTAAAAGCTTTCAAATATGTAAAAATAACTTTAAATTCCGTGTAATCAAAAAATTATACCTAGTAATTAATAAAAATATCTAATTAAGTATTTATTGAAATGAATTTAAGTTCGTTAGCATCATTTTTTACTTAAATGAATTTAAAAACTCATATAAACTCTCACACCTTCTGTTTTAAACTGCTCCCACCCCTGGCATGTCACTGAACATCGTATTTATTTGGTTTTCTAATTCTCGCGGTCGCGTCGGCATAAATTCTCGCCGACTGCGACTCGTTTCCGACAAATGGTAGACGCTAATGACGTTTTGTTCCGTGCAATCGGGACGTAATGGTTCGAAATTTGAAATAGTCTTGAGGACATTTCGAATTTGGAATTCGGAAATGGCTTTTTGTTACATTGATTCTTTTGTTTTTTATGATGTGCCAGTTTTTTTAACGGTTGGGGAGAGTGTGTACTGTGTATTTCCGGACACCAGGTAATCCTGGACACTTTTGTCTATCAAAATCTATCGCCGCTGGCCGCTGCCTTTCAAATGTGATGAGCGCCATCTTTAATGCCTAGAAAGTTATGAAGACGGTAGGCTACCTACTTTTTGCAAGGTATTTAATATTAAACATTATAAGGCCTTTTCTTATAAATTTTAACTCATAACATTGTCGTGTTTATGAAGTTATTTTAGAGGGACAGTTATGGTGTTAATATTGTATAATTTGTCTGTGATTCATAAAGAAATGTGGGAGTTACGAATAGCTGTAGGTCACATAACCTGCAACTAGATTTCATTAAACACACTATCCTTTTTGGGCAATTGTGGACGGATTGCTTGGCGTACACCCTGACGGCAGCTTTTATCCCATTAAGGTAAATAACTAATACAAGTTAATATTTTTTTCAAATAGAATATTGTGAGCGCTACTCTGTTTGACGAAGGTAAAAAAATATGAAGCTGATGTAAAGTCAAAGAAAGGAGTAAAAAATCTACAAACGTGGTTACCAGTCTGCGGATTAGATCTTGTGCATCTTACAAAATATGACAGCTCATGTTTGCACAAGGGGGTAGGAATTAGTTCTATGTATCTATGTAACAGCACCTACTCTATGGACGGACGCCATTTTAGAGGCGTTGTGCTACAATATCCAGGGAGCGATAAAACTGGCCTGCAACAGAAATGCCTGAAGAGCCTTGATACCTGACGTTGAATATGGTGGTCACGATCCTCAGCCATGAGGCCACGACGAAGAAGAAGATCTACGTA
The DNA here is from genome assembly GCA_963921415.1 of Pyrausta despicata. Lineage (NCBI taxonomy): Eukaryota > Metazoa > Arthropoda > Insecta > Lepidoptera > Crambidae > Pyrausta > Pyrausta despicata. The sequence continues at coordinate 11,372,849 of OY992861.1, read as the reverse complement.
AGGATTAATATTCGTAATTACCCCAATGAGTGTCCGTAATTGCCCATAATACACCGGGTAAATACAGACAGGAACTGCTTTGATTTTGTTAAAAAAATATTGTTGTTATGTGACAAGTGTTATGCTTTTCGTCGTTTGACGACCGCTTGGTGCAGTAGTCTACATGTCAGACTTCTAAAACCAAGGGTCGCGGGTTCGATCCCCGCACCGTACAAACATATGTGTGCATGAACATGTGTGTTTGTACTGGTCTGGGTGTTTTCTATGTATAAATTGTACACACATCAAAAGTGTCTAGGGATCAACATATATTTTTGCAATAACTTTTCTCCTGATTGATATTAATTAAAATTTTCTTTAAGGATTCATCAAATAAAGTGTTTTCGTTTGTCTACAGTAACGATAAACCAAGTCACCTTTGCATTAATAAAGAAATTTGCCATTTTCCTAATAAAGGGATTTTTGACATTTGAACCACTAACATTAAAGTTTGAAAAAAGACTGAAATAACAGTTTTCTTTAAAATTTTATTTATTTATTTATTTATTTATTAAGAAAACCAACAGCTTACAATTAATTTGCTTATTGCATATTATTATATATTATTGGGTAACTTAAACAATTAATAATCCGTGTTTCTACCGCGAACACTAACAACACAAGAACATCGGTTTGGCATACTCAAAATGAGTTCATCCAAATCACGCTGTGGAATGGCCGCCCATGTTCGTTGCAACAACAAAAAAAAGGTCTTCTTGCGACTGGATACCCTCCAAATTCGGCAGAGCTCTTCTCTGTAGTAGCGCCAGACGGACCAGTAGGACAGTATCGCTGCACCACACGGAGACAAGACCGATACATTCAAATCACAACTCTAAGAGCTCCAACAATAACCGCCATGATGTTAGCCGTGAGGCTTCATCACTTATCAGGGAACTTAATTAGCGACCAAACAGTCAGAAACCGCTTGCATGAAGTGAATCTTCATTCCCGAAGACCGCTAAGGGTACCACCTATAGCAATGCACAATCGTAGTATTCGATATCAATGGGCTCTTGAACACAGAAATTGGGCAGAAGAACAATGGCGTTTCGTGTGATTTTCTTATGAGTCTCGTTTTGGTATGAGACCGGATACAAGACGTATACGACACTGGAGAACCCCTGGACGCCAACAGCGATTAAAATCCTGCCAGGAAGTCCATCCTTATAGTGGTGGAACCATCATGGTATGGGCGGGTATTTGGATCGGCGGAAGAACTGAGTTGATTTGGATCAGAGGCAACCTCAACGCTCAAATTTATGCTGAGACGATTGTATTCGACGTCATCGTTCCTCTACAAGTGCAAATCGGTCCCTTATTTCAGTTAATGCATGATAATGCACGACCGCACACCGCAAGAGTTGTAAAACAGACTCTCGCCGCAGCTAACATCAATGTCATGCCCTGGCCTGCTCAGTCGCCAGACTTGAACCCGATTGAGCATGCATGGGATATGCTACAGAGAAGAGCTCTGCCGAATATGGAGGGTATCCAGTCGCAAGAAGACCTTTTTTTGTTGTTGCAACGAACATGGGCGGCCATTCCACAGCGTGATTTGGATGAACTCATTTTGAGTATGCCAAACCGATGGTCTTGTGTTGTTAGTGTTCGCGGTAGAAAAACGGAATATTAATTGTTTAAGTTACCCAATAAAATTTTAAAGAAAACTGTTATTTCAGTCTTTTTTTCGAACTTTAATGTTAGTGGTTCAAATGTCAAAAATCCCTTTATTAGGAAAATGGCAAATTTCTTTATTAATGCAAAGGTGACTTGGTTTATCGTTACTGTAGACAAACGAAAACACTTTATTTGATGAATCCTTAAAGAAAATTTTAATTAATATTAATCAGGAGAAAAGTTATTGCAAAAATATATGTTGATCCCTAGACACTTTTGATGTGTGTATTTATTTGTTGTTGTATGTATAATATGTTTATCCGCTGTCTAGTACCCATAACACAAGCCTCGTAGCTTAATTTGGGACTAGAGAATTGGTGTGATTGTTGTGAAATATTCATTATTATTATTATTATATGCTAATTTTGTAAGGTAAGAACCAAAGTTAATGAAAATAAAAATCAGAATAATTTATCAAGTGAACATGGATTTTATTTGAATTTTATTTTATAGGCCGCCACTACCCCACTCTCCTACGGTTTCGAATAAAAGGAATTACACTATTTACGCTGAAAACGTTGAAAACATATACCTATGTACCCAAGTAACTTGTTCGGGTATTAGAAATTTACAAATGTTTTATTTCATTAATAATCTAAATAATTATTAAATTATGATATTAAAGATTAATTTGATTAATAATCAAATTGAACATTTGTAAAATTTTAATACTCCAACAAGGTACTTAGGTACATACGTATAATTATGTTTTCAACGTAAATATTGTAATTTGACAATAATGTGTCTACGTAGCAAAATGTATAAGCAGGCAAACTAATTATAAATAATAAAATAAATTAATAAATAAATATTTCTCAACAAGCGGGAACCCACGACCCTTGGTTTAGAAGTCCGACATGCGGACCACTGCACCAAGCGTCGTCCAAATTTTACCTATTTTGTGTATTTTTTAAATTCCCTATTTATTTTTGGACAATTTTTAGGGTTCCGTATTTTTTCCAAGGCGAATTGTAAAAATAGTTTTTTGCTAAGGTGAAACTTGCTATCACAAAACAAGAAATTCTACCAATCTTGTTTCATTCTTCGATCTTCAAATCTATAACCGAAGCTAAAGGTCAACACACATCACAAAAGATTAATGACAGAACAAGTGCCTAGGCCAGGTTCTCATACCGGCACCCTAGCCAAACTAGCTATTTATCAATATTCAAGAAATTCCACTTTTCGCGCAACTAGACCAACTATTCACGTATGCACATAAATCGTGACAAAGATCCGCGAGGCCATTATCCGCGAATTCGCACAATAGCCCGATTCGGACCCAAGACATTAATTATAAATTCTGTATTCGGACTTATGATCTATCGGGCATTGTCCAGTAGAGGTCACCGCTTGACCCGTGAGAACTGGCCACTAGCGAAAAAAAAAGAAATAATGATCGGATATTCAAAATCGAGCGACCCTAAAATTTGAATATGCATTGAACATCCGGATGGGTCTGCAAGAAAACATTGCATTGTGGCCCGCCGTGTACCTTTTGTGTGCAAATAATTTATTCTGTCGCATGACCGGCGACCGGCGCAGAGTGTCATCGTATTATTATTCAAATTTGGAAGCAGGTGCTACGTGACACAAACATAACTGACCTTCGTTAGCTGACCACTTTGATTTCCTTTGCCCATTAAAATATTTCATTTTGTCTTTGGATTTTTTCTTGTTTAATAAAAAGTGAAATAATACAGTTACCGGTGACTTTTTTACTTTATTCACGGGAATAGTGCATCCACTAGGTAATATGCTTCAGAGGATTTAGATGCCATCTGATTCATATGCCGCCCCCTTGTTTAGCCATAACCGCGGTTTCCCTAAAAAGGGAAATCTCACAAAGGACGTCATCAATCAATAGGATTGACCGGCCGATAGGCGACTTTAATCATTGCACCCAGGAGATTACGGAGTTATGATCGAAGCTAAGGGTCGAAAGATGTATAAGGATGTATATTCTTTTACAATAATTTTGCTTAGATATTTTAAAATAATTTGGTCCACGATTTAAATTCAGAATTTGGAAGCGGAACACAAGGCTGTAACCGGTCAACGAATTAAAAAAGATACAAAATATAGGTTCTTATTATTTTTACCACAAATTAATAATGGAAACGAAACACCATCAAAGTTTCCTACAAGTTAATTTTTTAGGTTGTTTATGAATATAAATATTAGTACTTACTATCTTTTCATAACCTCATTTGTACCAAGTAGCTAGCTAGTGCAGGCAGGTAATTAAATCAAACTTTTTTTACGTTTTGGGCAGTAAACAAAAAAAAACATAATTTACGATGTGTGTATACTCCTACAGCAGTGGCGGGACTTACGAGCTTACGAAAAAGTTTCGTTTGACAGCCGCCAACGTTCACTTTAATGTCAATATTCACCCTTTGACGGAGTTAAACTCGGCGCAATCCCCACTAATCCCCCATAAAAACAAACGGTGGGCGAAAAAAAATCGCCATAAACTTACTTAAGGGTTAGTTGGCGGATTCCGTAAGTCCGAGGGCGGGACGGAATATTTAGGCGGAATCCAGATAGGGACTTACATGCATAACCAGATAACCCTTTTGGCTGATTTACAAGTTGGAGCGGGTTTCCATTGTGGCCAACGGTATTTTAGGGTTGCAGGTTTTGAGTTTGCTGTATTTTTTTTAGCGTATGTATGTAGAGTTAAGGTGCTGGAAAGATTTTTCCTAAAATATAAATAAAGAAAAAGATAAATCATTTTAAGTATAGATAGTGCTCATTTTACCATCAGCCGTAAATAACAAAAATAAACGCTATTTGTCTATGGAAAGTAAGGATTTTTTTTCTTTGGAATGGTTTGCTCTTGACTCAAGACTAAGCCAAACGAGGCAAAGACTGAGTCTACGATGGAGCAAGCTCACCTAGAAGATGCTGTTCACTATAGCTTTGAAAATTCCTAAGTTTTAATTACAAATTTGTAAAGGCTGTATGAATAATAAATAAATATTTCACAACAATCACACCAATTCTCTAGTCCCAAATTAAGCTACGAGGCTTGTGTTATGGGTACTAGACAACCGATAAACATACTTAAATACTTTTTTTTTGTTAATAAATAGATATTGAACATAGTAAACACCCAGACCATATGCTTGTACTGTGCGGGGATCGAACCCGCGACCATTGGTTTTAGTAGTCCGACATGTAAACCACTGCACCAAACGGTCCACAAAATTGCTTTGTTTCTACACAGAAGTACACACCTGGCAGCGTGTTCATATAAATTCGAAAGTAGCACAGTTCCTACCAAAATCCTCGATGGCATATTTCCCGTGATTTTATCACGATTTCGAAATTACCATAAAAAGTGTGGGTGCCATGGAAACGTCAGATTGACTGATTTTCCGCACCCTTAACCGTGGCTCGTAAAATTTTATCACAAGATCTCGCTTCCTAACTAAATCCGGAGCGCCCTTAAATATGCTACGCCGTTATTCTCTTTCGAAACATACGCAGAAATGCTTTCTGACGGTGGATATAATATCTGAAAAGGAATCACTTAGTACGTATAAGAATTATAATAAAAATACGTTTTTTGATAAATTATAAGTATATTGTTTTACCAATGATTTATCTATGCCTAAAGGCACAATTAAAAATTACAAACTGATTATTAATTTAAGAAATAAACACTAACACTAACTTATTAAAGTTACAATTAAAATTATTTACATATTATACAAAAAAAGAAGTTTGTTAAAAAACAGTAGAGTCATGTACCTAATTCGGGTGTTGAAAAATTCATGTTAATTTTTTTTTACGTAATTATGAGCAGAATAAACGTATTTTTAATATATGCGGACAGTATTTTTCGTATTACAAATGTGTCTTATTTATGGTCAAACTCGAAAAAACAAGGAATGCAATCAAAATACGGAAAACACTAGAACGCAAAATTCTTGCTACATCAACCAAAAGTTCCCTTCTCTAGTCACGCATTTTTTTTCTCCTTTTTTTTAAATCCACTTCTCTCGACCGATGTCCAAGGAATTTTACAGTGTAATTTTATTTATAGCAAAATTATACGGTATTCGTGAGAAACCGCGTCTTCCGGGCGATTTTGGGGTGGATTTGGTCACTAGAGTACGAGATTAGGGGTTGATATTACTTATTTCACATTTTTGGAGATTTAAATATCGCGATGGTAGCGGTATTATTGATATGACAATAACGGTTTGATTTTATCAGAAGACTCGGTATAGAAAATGAAGGTTTTCGTTAGCTTAATTGAAAAAAATCTGGTCATTCCTAAGAGTCAGATGTGTTTTGGTTCTGAAACTTTGATGAAGCGGATATTTACTAAATTTTTATTTCGCTTCAGAGTAATTTATTGTACTATTTGTAAATTATAAGCTCCGTTAGCACAAATACAAACCTTAGTGGTTTTAGTTGCTATCTTTATTTTCATATATGTTTGTAGTGTTTTTATATGATAAATAAATAAATAATAATACTGAGAATTGTAAAAAAAAATTTTTTTTTTATACCTATAAAGTCTTTTACCATTGACACGCTAAGAAGAAGATAAATATTTTGGTTTCATGGTGTTTATTTCATAACATACTATAACTTTACGGCATAACATACTTCTAAATTATTTACCTACACTAAAACGTAAGTTCTAAGGTTTTCTATTTTAAGAAATTGGTCAATACAAAAAATGCTACCGTTATTGTCGGTTTATACAAAGGGCATGTGATTTTTTTCCAACGTTATTTTTTTAAACAGCTTGTTAGTGGTCAGACTTTTTTGACAAAAGGTGTGTAAATTTGTAAGACACTCCGTGAGTGGTTGGGACAACATTTTATTTTTATTTTTTATCATTGTGTGTACAAGATTAAATATTTATTGCCAGTGAAAAAGTGCGTGTAAGAGAGATGTGAACCAGAGGCGGGCTCTTATTATTACAGTTTTTTGAAGATTAAAAGCTGATAACACGTTTGGATGAAATGTTTCGACCGCCGATGGATTTGAGCTTAAAGTGAATATTTGAAAACAGTAACGGATAGATAATTATCTACTGAGTAAGATTTAAATTTTGGTTTGTTTGTTTATTTTATTTTAACAAGCTACGGTCAAACTTTACTTAGGGGTACGGTACGATTTTTCTGACATTTTGTCTGTATTGGAAGATAATTAAATACAATGACACGTGAACTTATATGCTGGCAGAGGACGGCGAAAATTTATGTCGTAAGTTCGCTACGAATAGGTGGGTAGTTTTGTTACCTGCCACATCTTAAGTATACTTCGTAACCCTTGATGTATGGGCTACATACCTTCCTTACCCTTACTTAAATATTATTCATAATAGCGGTATGAATAAGTTAACCTTGCCGTTATTTGAGTGCAAATATTTCGTCAATATGAAACCCCTATCCATCAAGAGGGAGGGATGATGTTGACATAGAATTTACGATATTAATATTTACATAGGGAATTTAAGCTGTCCATCTAATAAGATGAATGAACTGTCCCTTTTTTCTAAAAAAAAAAGATATTTTAGCAGCAGCTATACAAGGTGTTACAAAAAGATGTAATAACTGAAGGGTGTTGGTGTGCCCGTAAAACTGAACAACATTCGCAAAGAAACCTAGGTCGAAATCTTAAAAAAAATTGTATAAAAATAAACACCTTGTATAAAAATATACCTGGTGATGGTTAAGGATTCAGTCACGTAAAAGTTTTTTTTTCCAAAAATAATTACACTTATTAAACTTTTTGGAGACTGGCTGAAAATTTAGTTTTTTTTAATCTGTTCTACGTGGATTTTCAAATCCGCGTCAGACGTAAATAAAGATGCACACGACCGCCAAGGTGCGCCGTGCCCATTGTCCAGAAGACCCGTTGTTGCTGGCATAACATAATTGCGTTGGCCCCCTTTGCTATACTTGCGAAAAAAAAAATAGGGCTGCGCAAAAAGATAAAGATAACGTATTCAAAACATATGTCACTTTCGGGACCGATTCGAATCGATGTGTCCTTTATTGTCCTCATCTTAACTTCGCCTTATTAGCTGGACCGTGAGTTTCCCATGACGGCGGAATTTGCTTTTTGAATATTTACGAGATACCGACGTAGTGACCCACCCAGTGACATGTTTTCGGAAGCTGAGCGGATTAGTTCCGTGCGCACACAATAAAATTTATTTTATGCGAGATTTAATTTATTGAAATGTCACATTCATAATTCATAATTTATTGGCGTATGAACATTTCTGTCATCGATTGATGTTGTTAGGGATTAATTTCATGCGCGAATAATCTTTTGATGCCACTTTTTAAATTTTTATATTTTAATGACATACAAACTTTTGGGTGTTTGGATGCATGCTAAGAAGGAGTCAAAACTGTCAATCACTTATCTTAGAACAGACTGGCAGTTGTAGTATTTAAATTAGTTTCTAAAAGTCAGTTTCATCTTTGTTTTAACCGATCTTTTTACAAATATCGTTTTAGCCATCGTAAAACGCATCAGGGGAAAAATTGTTTCGTAACGTTTTGGTGAGCTTGCTCCATTGACACTGCTATTTATTTATTTCAAGATTCCTTTCAACATTGATTTTGCGGTGGGAACAACAAACGACCCCACAGTGCAATAGGCTGCTGATAACGCATGAGTCTAGATGTAGCGATAAACCGTCCCCGGGTCTATTACACCCCCGGGGTACTGCAGGGCTGTGCTACCAAATATATGTATCTCCTAATAATAATAAAATGTATTGACTACAAAAATTAATAATAATAATATTCTCCTAGCTGATTTCGACCACGGCGGCCACAATCTCAATAGAGATCAGCCAACTGCGCAGGAGATACTATAGTGCACAAGTGTGAGTGCAATACAGTGGTGCACTCACTGTACCTTCACTCTCAAAGTTCGGTGAGACGGCAATCCGACATAATCGGACAGAGATCAGGCGCAGGACCAACGGCTTAACTGCTTTTTGAGGAACGGGGGTGTTACACTGCCAACTTCCCGACTCCGTACTGTTTCTGTGAAATTCATGACAGAAAATCACAGCAAATTTTTTTGCCTCGACCTGGGATTCGAGCCCAAGACCTCTCGCATGTTCGGCAAAAAAATTGGCAATACACCAACGACGCAGTCGACGCAGTCTTTATAAAAATTATAAGTAATTAATTAAGTAAATTTAACTCTCTTCACTTTTTACAGTCCTTTCTATTTTGCAGTTTTTTCCTGCAGTTACAACATTTAAAAAATTCTAATCATTCATTTAAAATGTACAGTCAGACTGCCATGTTGAATTTTATGCTGAGTTGAGCAAGAGCAAGCCTTTTAAAGATAATATAACGTAAAATTTTAAACAAATGTGAAGTATATATTTACTTATAATTCCATTTGGCCAAAATCTCACTTGATGGTAAATGACGATGTGTTTAACTATTACTTATATTTCTTATGAACATATGTTTGAAAATAAATAAAACGTAACCTTTACATTGCATTTATTTTCAAAAATACGTTCTTGTAATTCACTTTTTACCTTGTTTAAAAAGTACATCATTCTGCGCTAATAGTATGCGAATATGAATGTATATTCTAATAGGGGTGAATTTTTTTGACAACCCTACATCACGTCGAGAGGTGAACCCTGAACGGTGATCCACGCAATGAGTGACATATTAATAACACCGAACAGATCTCAGATAAGCTATTAATTTGGCTCCAGTATCCAATTCCGTTCCAAACATGTAACCACACTAGTGCCGAACATTAGTTACAATTTGAACCCTGAAATTTTCTCATAGGGTTGAAATTACAATTGGGCGTAGGAGGGTAGAGTTAGCTTTTTCAACGCAGAAATTGATATTCTCTTTTGTGTTTTATACAAAAGTACAAAAGAGATATTGTTTTCTGGTCGTTTTCGGTTTTTAATGAACGTATTCCCTTGATTAGCTGGGGCGAAGGGCCCTTGAGACTGATTGCTGTCGTGATAGGAGACGAATGGAAATGCAGTGAAGAGGTGAGTAGATTGATAAAACATTTATGAACAATAAATAAATATTACAAGAACCCCGTAGAATTAAATGAAATAAAAGTAGGTGCTCGTTACTGAAGTAACGTTTCATACTTAGCTTATAAAACTGGTATTTCTTTTTTCTTAAGGACGCGTCAGTAGAAATAAATGCACAAAAACTTTAATTTCATACAAAACGCTTATTTTACTTACCAAGATGAACAAAACGTAGGCAAATGTGATTGCATATATGCAAATACATGTCTACTTTAGCTCGTAATCGTGCTCTTAGATTTCACGGAAATGTGACATGTTTTAATTTAAACGTAATATAATCTTACGCTCAATGTTAAGTACTACTAAATATAAACGTTTTGTAAGCAGCGCTTTTACTAGTCACATAACAACAAAATCACGTACTGTCAGAAGGTTACAGATCACGCAGTATTGACTCTTAACAGATAGATAACAATTAGATCTCACAATAGAGGTGAGTGATAATCACGTAATTAGTGAGACAATGCTCTAATTGCATGATCACAAAACAATCGGTATGATTGTGGCTAAGACCCGGGTGATAGCTCGATGCAGTTAGGGGTTAAAGGTGTGGTGGTTAGATTTGATTTCTGTATTCGATATAAATATTCTGAGCTTGATAACCTTCCGATCTTAACGAAATTTATTATTGTACTTACACGATATTTGCATTACTCGAGTTGACTAGACTAAAAAAAGCATTGAAATTTTTACATTTTATATTAAATTGACGTTTCGGACCCTTTTTCATTTGAAAAGCATTATTATTTTGCTACAGGGTTAAAATAACATTATCCACTTAGGTGGTAATATGGTTGAGCTGATATCAGTCGTGGTAGTCTTTGTTCGAATCTAGCAATATCTTTTTGCAAAAAAAAGTTACTTAAACCAATACGTTTGAGAAAATCACGAATATTTCTTGCCTACCTACGTATAACCAAAACATGCGAGGATCAAACACATCCACATTTGACATCGGATTTTCGGATTATATCTTAACCTGTCACTGCTATCGGTCTCCGCAAAAACTCTACGGCACGCCCGAGGCGGGGTCTCTTGACAAATTTACGATAGTTTTTGCCGATTTGTTTTTCGTCCAACGGTTTACGGTTCTCGTAAGTGGCGAGAGGTTTCGCGTTTCGGCCTTTTTTCGCTTTTTTTCGCCGAAAAATTATCGACACGGAGGTGTTACGGTTTTTTTTAATATACAACAATATCACTTACATCGATCTGACTCCGTGGTAAGTAGCTAAAGCATTTGTGCGACAGTTATCAGAATCAACAGTGGTATTACAAATAATCTTAAATAAATATGTATACCCAGACCAGTACAAACAAACATGTTCATGCACACTAATGTTTATCCAGTGCGGGGATCGAACCCGCGACCTGTTGGTTAATAGTCAACTTCTGAACTATTTCACCAAAGTGGTTGATTCTAGATAGGTATATTTTTTTTTCACGTATTATTTGGTTCAGAGATCGCGTTTTAACAATTTAAATCGATGATCACAGCAAAGATAGTTCATTAAAATATCACAATCGATGATTACAGCAAAGATAGTTCATTTTTGTTAGCCGTAGTTAAGCATTCTTTACAAACCTTTGAAAACGATGTCAAAACTCATAAAATATGAAAAATAAAGAAAAAAAATCTTCGAGTTATTTACTCACAGTCGACATGTCTCCGCTACTGACACCGGCCGTATTCAAATACGAGGAGGCATTGTGTAACTAATTAATATGGACACATTAACAAACAATGGCCATTTCACTGAATACTAAATATCATACTATACGCATTACACCGTCTTGACGTACACTTACCGGCACGTCAGTTAAACAGAAAATGTAAAAATAACTAACTCAAAGGAAATTTGTATCTAAATGTGAGGCACAAAGTCTCAATTTTGGCTAAGAAAATTTCAGTGTTTGGTTTTGGTTGATGAGGTTGACTTTACATGCGGACGAAAAATAACAATTCATGGCATTTGTCTTTAAAAGTAAAAGTCATGATTTGTAAAGGAACGTTTACCTAAAACTATGTCTTTTGCATTTCGTTAAAATATTTTCGAAGACGGCTGAAGTTAAACTGAGTACCTATTTGAAACGACAAATATGTGACATTGTTGAAGATTTATAATTTTCTATTTTTTTTAAAAATATATTTATTTTAAAAAGGCGATTCTGCGCTTTGGAAGGGTACGTTTTAAACAGTGTTTAGGTATATGGATCCAATAAAGTTATACTAGGAAGAAAACTCATCATTGCACATTACAGAAATCATAATAACAGACATGTTATCCAATTAAGGTGGTCTCGCTAAGTGCGAATTCTTCCAGACAACCTTCAAGTAAAGAAAAATTTAAGGAGACTTAAACAAGGACCATAAAGTGACACTTAGGTTATATATCCCATACCATGGTTTTGTGGAGGAAGCTTTTAATATAAAACATGCAATTTTTTTACGAAAAAAAAGAAAAATCAAACAGCTAGTGCTGGTATTATAATTATTCGATAACTCATTGTCATGACATGACATTCAACTTTTTACACAAAAATATCATGATTAACCCTAAACTTAACCTGTTCATCACTAAAATCTCACCCAACCCTTCTCCAAAACCAGATCGACGACAAGACGTGTGCCTGCGCAGCATCCCTATCTCTTAACCCTAAAACGCGTGCCGGGATCAATAAGACCCACCTCCTTCCCCATTGTAACTCTCCGCACAATCCCTCTTTATCCCTTTAACAGGACTAAAGGGTACACGAATCGTGCGCAAGGATTCTGTAATGTATCACGTGCCCTTTGTTAGGAACGAGATCGTAACCCTTACTTCTTTATACTCGGGTTTTATGTGAGATCTCAAATCGACAATTCTTTGTGTGGTCGTACTATTATGTAGCTTGTGTGGGTTTTTAGGTATTCAGATGAAAGTAGATAGGTCTTGTTATGGAGTGACAGTCTTTTGTTTTGTTTTTAAAGATAACTGTTTTTTTTACTACATAAAAAACGACACCTGCGTTTTAATGACTAGGCATTTTTACATGTAAATTGTAGTCCTGATAACATTTCTCCAAGTAAGCAAATCAAGTTTTTTGTACAAACTAAAGGTTCCCAGAACACATTCTGAACACGTGAACTCAAACCGTGGGACCACACATGCGGTTTGAATAAAACTTGTATAAAGTAGGTGATTTCGAAAACCAGATTTCTTTCTTCATCAATATTCACAATATTAGACGAAGCCCCTTTTTTAATCTTTTTTTTCCTCGTACAGGATTCGTAACGACTTTTTTCTTTAGCGTAAAAGACGAATGTGACCCCTGACCTCTACAGTTGGGCCCTTTGAGCAGCGAACGGTTGAAATCTAGTTTGTATGAAAAAAGCGTGTCTATGTTTTGTCATCGTACAATACCGTGAATGGCTCGTCCGAAACGGATTGTATGTGGCCGGGGCAGTTTGAGTTATGTACAAGATGCTTGCGAACGTTAGATTGTCACTAGAAGATTCTGAAATATTAATATTCTTATAGATTGATCTTTTATATTTCGGATCTTGAATAGAAAAGTAGGTCTCCTATACATATGACATTTACATAGTATTTAACGTACATTTTGGCACGTGGAATCTTTTGCTTTTAATAACACCAATAAGTAGTTAAAATTATGGTATGATGTAAAATGGATACTTACCTACCAAAAATTGTAAATCGCGTGCAGAATTTTATCATGAACTTTATATAAAGCACCTGACACAATGAAAGATATAAACCTAGCGTGATCAACGATTCATTAATATTGAACAGTTTTAAAATCCATTTATAACAGCTAACAACTGTTTGCGCACACACCCGCTGCTCACTATTATAAGAAAACCGTAAAAAAATATTTTTTGCCCTAAATCTGTTTGTGGAAAAAAAACCCTTAAGACTCCGCACAATAGCCCCAACGCTCCCGTTAAGTAACCCAATTTTTGCACCATAAATAAAAAGAAAAAAAAACACAACCATAAAAGCTAACGGTCTTCCGCTTTTTTTATGACAAAAAGCATACCAGTCCGAGGACATATGAATTAATTTGTATTACGCCCCGATGCTTACACACAAAGTGGGTATTGAAAGCGAAAATTAGGCCACATTCAAGACAGTTTTTTGTGCTTTTTGAGATGTTTTTTTTTTCAAATCTTTTTTAAGAATCTCGCGATGTTTGACAATATTGACAGATCCAGCCCCCGATGGCCCGAGATTGAGGCGAGTCGAGGATTTGTAAATAATCCCATTGAAAATTAATACAATTCTGTGAAAGTTTTCGGACGGCTGATTGGCTTCATTGTTGCAAGTTTTTTGAGACATCGCATCGCTCCCGTTTCTATGACGGAGACGGTATGAATTTTGATTTTGGAAATTAAATTTCTGTTTTAAGTTATGGAGATCCTTATTTGTCCATTGTCAATTTGGTTAATTAGATTTAAGAATAAATTATTACAGTTGGTTATTTTAAGCAAACAAACGAAAGATATTCGTAGAGGAAGAAATATATGACCAATCACTTTCTTTACTTAAAAACGGATGAAACAGCCAACTTTCGGAATAAGACATTATTATTAAAATAATCACTCATTTGAACTAATCAAAGAACAAAAACTTGTTCGTGTTAATATACTAGTATTATTTATTATATATATCAATGACTTTATACATCATGTTAGTAAACCCAATGACCAGATAAGACTAATACTGTTCGCCGATGACACAAATAACAAAAGTGCTTAATCAATCAATTGAATAGTGTAAAGTTTGATATGAAGGTCCTGAAATAGACCATTAATACAGACCATAAACTAATAACTTATCAGCAGAACTAATTACGGCTACTTTTTTCATATTGTACCCTTCACCGCATTAAACGGTTAATTTGTGTCAGTAATTGTCAGCATCCGTAGCCTTTTTAGGGTTACGAGTAATCTCGACACCTTAACCCTACACCACGTGCTGTAAGATGAGGGTTAAGATGCATTAAAAAAGTGTAAAAAAAGGGGTACCCGTTTTTTGGTGTTTACTATTTTTGACTAAGTGTTAACAAATAAAAAGTGTCAACAAAAAAAAAGAGAATGCCTCCAGCATTAAGTCAACTATTGGACACAAGTTTGTGCAGAAGTTTTTCATTAAATAATTTAAAATATTGTGATGCACATAACATTGTTACTTTCTCTTGTGAGTGCTAAAGATTGTTAATTTTAAATCATAAAAAAAACTACAAATAAAAATTTATTTAAAGGAAAAATATTTTTTTGGAGAAAAAAATGCATTTGATATTTTATTTAATTTAAGACATATGGTCGATCTCACAAAAATAAAATTGAAAAAAAAACGGTCTAAATTGATTACCTCCTTTTTTGAAGTCGGCAAAAATACTGTGTGATATTTTATTTATGGACATAGTATATAGAATGTACTTATAAATTATATACGTATAAATCCTAATAGGATGACCCACTATTGTACCTCTTCTATGATTGGATAATCACTGTCCCTCGGGAAATATGTGGTCCAGCTTAATTTCTTACCTATTCGTTTAATATTCGGACACAATCTGGCTTATGCAGGTCCTTAATACCCTTGATCTATTGGAGTCGATACAATTTAAAAAGTTAACCAAATTTTTTCTTAGACTTCTTAGTACTGTTAACAAATCTTTATTTCACATTGTTTACAAATCTACTTGTACTATTAACTACAGGGCTAGATTAAATACTCAAAAGATGTAACCAAAATGTATAGGTCCTAAGAAACATACTGAAGTAAGTTAAGTAAGTACTTAAGTAATATCTAAACATTGGTAGCTCTAAGATAATGTGGGGTTTCTGAAGCCACGCTATGTAGACGATGAAACTAAGTAGCAAAAGCAAATTTATGACATAAAATCCCAAAATCAATACTAATATTATAAATGCGATAGTAACTCTGTCTGTCTCTTACTCAATCACGCCTAAACTCAGTAGTTTACTGAACCAATTTGCATAAAATTTTGTAAAGAGAGATATTTTGATACCCAAGAAAGGACATAGACTATTTTTACCGCGGGGAAATGACCCATTTCCATGTAAAAATTCAGGTGCCCCGATCGCTTTTACGCCTTAACTGCAGAACAGATTAAAGTGAAATTTGGGAAGGAGATGGTTGAGACTTAAGAAAGGACATGAGTTCTTTTTGACCGAGGGAAAAAAACGCACTCCCATAGGAATAAATACTTTCCGGGGATTCTGATTAATTTTATTCGGATAAAGTTGGTATTAAGGACAATCAACGTATTCCAAAAAAACTACCTAACGTGGACAAAGTCGCGGTTAAAAGCTAGTTTCCAATATACATTGGTAGCGCTAAGATAATGTGGGGTTTCTGAAGCCACGCTTTGTAGACGATGACATTAACTATCAAATTCTAGTTTATGACATAGAATCTCAAAATAAGAAATAATTATACTTACTACTTATACATACAGGTATTCATTTTTTTTAAATGTGAATCTACATCTCAAAGCTTCGTTTCTATATTTTACAAACTTCTTCTATAATCGTTTATTTGGAAAATGAGCCTTTTAGGGTTTGTTTACATTTGTGTTCGTGACTTCACAAATGTTAAACGTAAATGTAAACTAAGGAAACATCAGTTTTGATAATGGAGACGTCTCATGATCAGCTCCAACGCTTCTCGTTTTCAGCACTTAACAGATAAACTGCAAAAATCTTCTTAAAAAGTGACTAACCATACCTATCGCAATAAATACCCTCCAAAACCGATTCGAGGCAGCTTTTTGTGGCTCATCCGCGTGGCTGGAGCACCCTGCTTAATCGGCTAGATTAAGTGGCATTAAACGCTCCCACACAATCCCATCTCTTGCCAACAAATCTGATTTCCAATGCACTTTAATCCGATATCATCGGCTTGCCTTCGATGTTTAATGAACGCCGCTTTCCGAACGGCGAGTCACATCGACTGCTCTGTATTAAAGATTACTAGTGAAACAATATCAGAATGAGCGATGGATGTCGAGGAAGAGTAACTAGTAGAGCCGGGATGAAATGCTCCCAAAAAGCTCTCGCTCGGTAGTCAATTAAGTACTCAGTCAGGGGTTGTACACAATTGGTCGCCTCCGCACAATGCGACCGTGGCGCCGCCGCGCGGAGATATTGTGAACTCGAAAGAGGTTTTATTAGAGTGATTGTGGGGGTTGACGTTTTGTTGAGGGATTTATTACTGTGCCGGCGCACGGATTAAGTTTATGAGCGAATCGGTGTAGGTAGATGTTTATTAAACTTTCAGCGTCATATCGTGGGGAGTTGGGTTATTAAATAGCTGCTCTGCCTTACTGATTAAAAAAACATGGCATAGCCGTGGGTTTGTAACAAGTTCATGTTGGCCGTAAACATCGTTATTTCAGATAGTTAATATATTTAATGAGATTCACCTTAAAAAAATCACCTTCTATCTGTTACATTATGATTATCACATACGATTAATATCCTGCAGTGTTTGCCCTGGACGTGCTATCGTATGTACATGTGTACATCACTTAGTGAAACCTGTAATTAGCTTTGTTATTTATTTATGAGTACATATGTTTTACCGTAAAACTGTTGGTTTCTGAAGTAAATGAATAAAATAAAATAAAGACATTCCTTACTATGATACATATTGTAGCATTAGCTTTGTTATTTATTTATGAGTACATATGTTTTACCGAAAACTGTTGGTTTCTGAAGTAAATGAATAAAATAAAATAAAGACATTCCTTACTATGGTACATATTGTAGCTTTTAAGAAGTATATTTAAGCTGCAGATTGTATTTCTCATACACGTCACTTTTTTAACAGAATGCCTGCCATAAGTCGACCACATATAAAAACGCTCAGTAAAAACAGTACATTTTCCCAGGTTTTCCGTGGCGATGAAACGCGAGCTCCGCGCTGTACCGTGAAATCGCATCGCGTCGCGGTCAGTCGACCGATACCAACGGTTGCACGCTTCGGACCCTCTACTATGGGTAAAGGGAAGTCAATATTCTGCAAGAAATTACAGACAATTTAAGATGAATATCACGGTCACGACTTAACTCGAGAAAAAAAATACTAGGCTCTTCTGTAAGCTCAATTCGTTAGTTCTAAATCTAAACCAAAATCAAATGTAATAGCGCTAGGACTTTCAGGGGCTTAGCTTAGGTTTTAGAGGGCCATAGAAACCACACACACACAGACTACAGTACCAAAACACACACGAAAAGCGCAGCATGATTGGCGCTAGACATTTTTTTTTCTGCATTAACGAGCAGATGACTAGTAAATAATGCCTCTTAGAAATGAGACCCTTTTTACGTATTATTTCGCGATTTATTTACATTTTATATTAACCTGACGTTTCGGACGCTTAAGACGCGAAATGATCCGTAAAAAGTGTCTCATTTCAATGTCTACTGTTCGCGTAAGCCGAAGAAACAAATAAATGCCTCTTAGTATTGAATCTGGTATTTTTTTAAACTTAATTTATTATTAATTTAACTTATTAAAATAAATATATTACCATGCTGTCTTCTATTCTAATATTTTACATAATATGCAGTTTACTTTTTTGTGTGTGTGTGGTCGTTTTATCATTTTTTTTAATTTGGACGAATTGTCACAGAGTAGTACCTCTGACCGCCCGGGCCCCGGCGTAAGCGTGTCGTGGGTTGCAAACCTTTCAGCCGATATTGGACGGATTACATTCTGCGGTTACGAAATTCTAGAATCGATGACAGACATGTGTACTATCTTTATTTGTTAAGCGACTTTACATGTGATTAAATTACAGTGGAATTATTAAATAGGTACCTACTCGAAATTGCGAATGATTCTTCGGTCTCCTACTGCGATATCACCAAATTTCATAAATCTGATACCATACCTGATTTATTGTGCATGAGAGCTCAAACCAGTCAATTTAGGGTTCCTAGTTCGAGTTCGAGTAGAATTTAACATGAAATATGCGAATTAGAGTTTACCGTTTAAAGTAGGTAGATTTTTTCTGCGGTTTTACTTTTTTAATGTTTTATTTGGGATAGGTTTGCTCTTGACCCAAGACTAAGCCTAACAACGCAAAGAATGAGTCTACGATGGAGCCAGCTCACCTAGAAGATGTCTGTTCACTCTAGCTTTAAAGTTCCTAGAACTTAATTACCTTTTAGCTTTTTATTAATAAGATATTTCATCAGATGATAATGTGGCAATATCGTCGTAAATGGGTCATGTTTATTCACCAGGGAAAGAAAAGACACATTAACTTTAGAATTAAGAAAGAACTTAGCTGCTTCCGCTGTTGCCCGGCAACTCCACGTATTTGTGAGGAATGACAGCATTTAAAAGCTGGCTAAAAGCAGTTAAGATAACGCACACAGCCACATGTCCCACAGGGGGCAAGCTTGATAACCTCCCCTCCCCCTCCCACTGCCTGCCCGCTATCGCCAAGAAATAGGTTATGTACTGATAACAATTACGATATAAAGAGAAAACAGCTGACGTTCTTTATTACAACATCTTGGAAGTGGAAGTGGGTTTTTTAGAAATATAAAAATTGTCATTTGTATTGTGATCAATAGTTTAATCTTGAATGCATTAAATTAATATAAATAAATATACAACAACAT
This sequence comes from Pyrausta despicata, assembly GCA_963921415.1. NCBI lineage: Eukaryota > Metazoa > Arthropoda > Insecta > Lepidoptera > Crambidae > Pyrausta > Pyrausta despicata. Next base: position 11,353,389 of record OY992861.1, on the reverse strand, counting down.
CACATACATTGATCTGACTCCGTGGTAAGTAGCTAATGCACTTGTGTTACAGATATCAGAATCAACGGTAGTATTACAAATAAACTTAAATAAATACATATAACACCCAGACCAGTACAAACAGACATGTTCACGCACACAAATGTTTGTACAGTGCGGGGATCGAACCCGCGACCTCTTGGTTATTAGTCAACTTCTTGACCATTACACCAAAGTGGTCGTCATTGTTTGATGAATGAGAAAGAAGTTATCAGTTTCGTCTAAAGTTTTATAAAGGTTTTTTCTTTAGATTGAACACACATTTCTGATATGAAATAAAAGAGATTTGCTTTGAAATAGATATCTTCAAAGCTTATTTCTAGCTTTTTCATTTCAAGCTTGAGGTCAGGAAGTATTTATCTCTTTATACAAACTCAGACACATTGTTTCCTTAAAATAACACGAGAATTCCAAAAATGCTTTGCTCCTTAGCACTTGCAATGTAATGCCATAAATTAAATGACAAGTCTTTGTGAACAGAAATAATCATTTTTTCATGTCATATATTCAAACATGCAATGACATGTGAAAGTCCTTTTTTTGAAGTCTGTTTAAAAATGCAAAGCGCACATGAGAGACGGCGACGAAAAATAGAGAAAACAAACTCGATCAACGAGTGATTTAGGAAGAAAGTAAAGTTGTAACTGTCTTTTTCATGTGTTTTAATAAACTAATGGTTATTGTTTCAATGTTTCATTTTTTAAGAAGTTATTCAAGCAGCAGTTATTATATTTATCAAATTATTTATTTGCGAATATTTATTCGCCTAACCTATTTAGGTTACACTTCATGGTGGAAGTAGAAAAAATTTAATAAATAGTGCATTAGCCTACTTAACTACAATTATATAGCATTCAAATATTACAAAATATATATTTTTTTAATTGATCAGTTTCCAGTCTACTAATGTCAACAACAATGATAAAAGTAATTACAGTAATATCATTTAATAAATTGTCAAACATCAATCCATGCATTAACCACCATTCATGGTTCTTTATACATATAAAAAAAAAATTGTCGATTGAGTAAAATGTCTTGTCTAATAACGTTTATGTTGACAAATATATTCACTGTACATTGCTTCATAGTCTGAGTTTAATAATAATGAATATACAACAACATCACATACATTGATCTGACTCCGTGGTAATTAGCTTGTGTTACAGAAATCAGAATCACCAGTGGTAAGTATTACAAATAAACCTAAATAAATACAAATAACACACAGACCAGTACAAACAGACATGATCATGCACACAAACGTTTCTACTGTGCCGGGATCGAACCCGCAACCTTATGGTTAATAGTGAACGTCTTAACCATTACACCAAAGTGGTTGTATGAATCACGTCGCCAAATTCGTGACGCTTGTTTCGTAGGGTCTTTCATACAAATACAGAGAACTAGAAGTGTCGCGGAGACTCATGTCGCCCGCTGCGGCTTATTGTAGCCTGCTACCATTTTTTTTGTTTCAACGAACAAACCAATTACCTAGCCCCAAACTAAGCGTTAGGTTGTGCTATGGTGACAAGAATATCGGATAGGAATACTTAAATCAATTTATAAATACCCATGACTGTACGTAAGTACAAATGCACGTGCTTATCACACAAACATTTGCCCTAGCAGGATTCGAACCTGCAACTACCGGTTTTGCAGTCTGCACCTCTGACCATTAGACCAAAGCTGTCGTCAAAATTTGAACCTTTATTGCCAATTTGAATTTTATTGCAAAAATTACCAACTGCAAACTTAACTGCGTCTTAAATCTATTTACAGCTCAAGAAGATCAGACGGCGTCAAGACAACAGCCGAGTGATTTAGGGTTGACAAGTCTCGCACCACTTTTTGTTCATTTTCTAATCGATCCCCGTGCAAATTGTGATGGGAACTGATTGATTTATTTTGGCTGTAACGGTATATTTAGCGCTGTCGTTCGGTGCGACTTGATTCAGTGATCGCGAGTGTATTAAGTGAGTTAACGATGTTAAAGCTTATTTATGACATAAAAAGTAACAATGACATTAAAACCTTTTACAGGACTTTTCACAGGTAGACTACCTGAGACCACGGACGGAGTGGTAGACGCCATAGAATGGCTATTTATTTATTTATGTAAGCTTTATTGCACAACAAAACTGTGTACAAAAGGTGGACTTAACGCCGTAGGGCATCTTTTACCAGTTATAAGGGTTTTGGGCTAAGCAGAAATGATTAGAGGGCGGTGCGACAAAATAAATAAAAGAGTAAACACAATAATGTATTACTATTATTAGATTAAATATGAAATATATAATACACTTATATAAGAACACATATTTATAAATACACGTACCTAATATACAAATACTAATATACACTAAATAAATATGATAACCTATTAAAGAAAGATCTATAATAGCATCGACTCTATTAAAGCAAGTTCGATTCCTGCATCTGGCAGCTGAGATTTCTATTGCAAAAAATACTTTATTAGAGCCAATTTTCCAACGCTACCCACATACCGAATCTCCTGAATGACACCCGGTCGTTGGCCACGATCGATGTATCGTTCGTTGCCGGCGAGATCTATGCGCGCGCGCATCGAGGAGGTAACGATACGTGTCTTAATGGCTTCCGTGCGAATATTGCGATGTAGATGACCTAATGTCAACGGGTGATAAATGCGCTTGAATAGATTGAGTACTGATTGAAGATTCCAAAGAGATTAAAAAAAAACTAAATTATTAATTTTCACACTGATACGAACCAAGCGCTTCGCATCTACATTCCTGATGCGCACTGCAAAATTGTGGAACTCACTACATGCGTCAGTGCTTCCCTGCAATTACAACTGAGGAATTTTCAAAGCTTGAGTGAACAGGCATCTTGTAGGTGAGCTCGCTCCATCGTAGAGTCAGTCTTTGCCTCGTTGGGCTTAGTCTTGGGTAAACTATCCCAAATAAAAAAAAATTGGTTGCCTGTAAAGTCGGTATACGCGCGAAAGTTTTACGTGACAACGACTCTGAGTGGTAAAATAATTTTAATGTGAATATTCATTCGTATAACATGAACCGGTGTGTATGCCTATCTCTCTCTCTCTCTCTCTCTCACGCTCTGTCTCTCTCGCGCGAAACGTGAGCGGAGCAGCGTAACGCAGTTTCTTGAGGTGTCACCCGGCAAACCAATTTATAAGACGTTGTCACGTCAAAAATAAAAAAAACTTCATGTGGTCTTAAGAGAAGAGGTTTGGAAAAATCTTAGTGTGACTTAAATAAGTTGTATTGTCAGTGTTAGCAACAGAGTAACATTCTTAGCGGTTTAAGCTGAGCTCAGTGGAGTTTATGATGCAACACTTTAGAAGTGTTGCATTTTAACTCAATCTTTGGCTTCTTCATAGTTACTTAGTAAATTATGTATTGTCATTAAAAAATCAGCAATTATAGATGACTAATTATTTTTACACCTGTATTATAAATGCGTTTTTTTGTTGATTACATCTTTAAACAAACAACTGTATACATACTTCCGAAGTAATATTCTTCCCATGGTTAAAAGAGACGGTGAAAAATATCAGCCACCCACATTACCTTCGCTGAAAGCCTCTGAAAAACGTAAGAAAAAGCCCCGGCAGCCTGGGGAGCGGCACCCAATTACTCAGACCGACCCGACAGCGACACGGTGACATAGAATTGTATCTTGGTACCTATATGACGGAGTAACTTGCACAATTACTTAGTAGTAGCTAACCTGCCTAGTAGTTTAGACTCCTCATTAAAAAATCAAAACACGACTAATACTAATTAAGGACATTATTTTGGTCGTCAAGGAGCAAATTATTATCACTGCGTTAAGGTCTTCATTTTAACGATATAATGACTCACCATGAGGTGGAACAAGGTATCGATTCCGATACCTCGTACCTCGAACGCAACGAACAAAACATCGACATTTACGATTTTTAAATTGTATGTCCTCTAATTAACCAAAGAAAGGTTTTCATTTAAACAAATAAATAAAAAAACGTGATCTACCTGATAGTTTTTCAGTTAAAGTGGTAACTGAAAATCCTGAATCCAAAGTGAGAATGTAATTTATTTATCCTATGAAGTAAATGAATCACTATTCTGAGACCCTGGTGTGTTTAGGGTTGGACTTTACTTCACGACTAAAAATTAAAAGGGTTCTTTATTTTAATTTTGCTGTTTTTATTTGTATAATGATTCAATATTTTATATAAAAATTAAATTGCAAACCATGATTAACTTTCAGATCAATCGGTAAAAGTCATTTCTCAGCATGGCGACATATTGCAATAACGTGTATTTCTTTAAGTTACCAATAACATGTCGACCATTTATTAGTGCGGACCGTCAGCAAAAGAAGTTGACAAAAACAAAGAGCCAGGTGGCCCGGGGTGAGTCGGGGTGAGCCGGGGTGCGGGGGTGAGAGTAGGCCGGGTCAAAGGTCGCGCCGCCCAACCCCGCCCACGACTCATGAATAAAATGTGGAAAACAGGAAAATTTGGAGAACCAATACTGATGGATAGGGAATCCATGGAATAAGGCGCACTGTGTGTGACGGCTGGCTGTGATGTATTTCTCTAAAGTAAATTGATCTTTAGTATGAATTGACAAAGTTTACACATTATTTGACTTTTAATATACCTTTTATTTTCAAGGAGTTTCTACTTATGAATCAATTTATTCAAAGCGTTGATATGAGTGGAATATACCTTATTTCACTGCTGCTGAACAATTCATTACTTACTTCTCGTCTGTTAAGGGATAGACGAATTGTAGGACTAGTTGAACGTGTCATTTCTTAGCGTTTTAATTCAAAATGAAATATGTTAATTATTAAAATTACATATCGAATGTCAACAACACCATATTTATTCACAGTTAATTAATTTGTTTACAACACAATTAATTAATCAATTTGTTTAAAAAAAATGCATTCTTACTGGATACAATTCACAGGAGTGTAACTTAAAACTGTAAACAATTAGGCAATGTAAAGGTATTTGAAAGCACAAACACTTTGTAAGCAGAGTTTGTTCATTAAAACGTTGATTGTATACAACTAGTGCACACTCGATAAGAACACTGTAACTGATAACATTAAACACATACATACTTCGGATTACGAAATTAATATTAATTAAGTTAATGGCTAACGTTTTGTAAATAAAACAATTTGGTTTTTCTACTTCGTTCACGTGTTTTAAGGCGCTAACACACCAATACACTATTTTGCCGTAACCAGTCAGTAAACTCAGTAATATTTTGTAATTGAAATACTTTTTATGAGATTTAAATAATTCCGATAACAATTCGTTTATGTTGCCAAAATTAAGACTTTATTTTACTTTCAGGGCTTTTTAATTTTTCAGTAGGTACATAAACTCTTTATAAAAAATACTAATGCTTACTTAGACAATGACTCATCTCCAATTGACGTAGTAGGTTCACTTGTGACATGTATATAAAAAATTAGGAACATAACTTATTTTTTAGGTTTCCATTGTTTCACCATGTAAAGTTTATAAAATAATACATTATGCTTATGTAGGTAGGTACTCAGTATATTTTTTATTGGATTAGTAAGTTTGACTTGCACTATTTTCTTACAAGTATGTTTAAACAGATTTCTACTTCTACAAAAATTGATTTGTGCATTCATTGTGACGAGTGTCTTTATAATGTGATATTCATCATTATACCAAATTTTATGTGATATACAAAGTAAAACTATTTTTAAATGGTATTTAGCCTCTCAATATTATTTGATAAAATGCTTATGCAATAGCTTTATTTAGTTATCAGTAGAACCTATTCCATTTTGTTTTTTAAGCAATATTTAGCAATACTTATTTCATTTCTTCCTGGTAATAAACCTCTCAAATAATCTTCATGATTAAGTATGTTCAATGTGTAAGTGAAGTAATGAAAAGCTATTTCGAAACCAAATCGAAATGGGTCTTCATGCAACTACTTAAACCAAAATATTTAACTCTTAACAAAAAAGTAATCCATTTTATTAACATCCAAGTTCTTTGACCCACGTGCAGGCTACAGTTATTTGCTTACAATGTTGTATTTAAATATCAAATATCTTGCGATTTGACAAGACCCATGATTATAACATGAAGACGACGACAATAATTACGTTTAACGGCTCATTTTAGTAGTCACAACAAGCTTACTAGCAAGTGGGCCTCAAAATTCATTATCGATAGTCGAAAATTCGACGTATGCGTCAGCCTGCGCACGCGTCACGCCATGAATTGCGCGCTGCGCGGGAGTCGACACGACGGAGCCACGCCCCGCGCGCCGCCCACTGAGATCTAGATCGAACTAGATCGTTTCAGCGATCGATCGGTGTTGCTTTTGAGGAAATGTTTTATTTGTATTTTTTTATTTTATTCATATGGTACACCACCAGCATTTCATAAAGGAACATTAAAAGAAATGACATACGTATTGATGTTTTGATTGGAGAGTTGGTTAGTAATGGTTAAAGAATTGGGAATGTAAATTCGCTTTGTTTGACGCTGGAATTGTGATAGTTACATCAAAACTGTAGAGCCTGGGACCACGGCTGGCGTCGTCTAGACGAAACGTCAAGTAGTGAGTGTCATATTATTGTTATTTGTCGCGTTCTGAAAACTGTCTTAACTAATTCTTTTATAGAGATTGACGTAAAAAAAAATGAGAAGACAGATTTTTAGCAATCAGTCGCCAGATAGGTTAATTAATTTAACAGTAAGTAGGTATAGGTAATGTAAATGATAAAGAACTATGTAAGTTGTACACTCACCCACCGCACATTGCTATGAGAACGTTTGACCTTGTTGAAAAAAAATTACACGTGCTTAGCAAGAAAATCATTTGTGAAGTTTTTTTATAACAAGCATAAATATTCATTTTAACATATATTTCTTGGTGTTACAAAAAACCACCAAAAAAACAAAGACAATAGGTGTTCAACGAAAATTATTTTCTGGAATATTAATCAAAATTGGCAATTAAGTAGATGCTGCAAAAATAACCTACACTTTTTGAAACAAAGACCATCTTAATAGTTCAGCCCCTTTTTAAACACAAGATGTGTTTTAGAAGAAAAAAGTAGGTTTCTATTGCCCTACATCCTACTTCATAACGTCTTCTAACAAAGCGATTCCATGAAGTTGCGTAATTACTTATAGGAGCCCGAGTTCCCCGAATAAATACCTCAAGTAAATGCGCTATATGGCTACCTAAGTATGTACACAGACTGAAATATGGAGGCAGCGGGAAAGTTGATACAAAGTAGGATTTTCAGGTACCGACGCCAAAACAGGACTGAAAATATGTCACGTACTTTTATACAGCAAATAATGTGTATAAATAATGACGTGCGTGATAGAATAAAGTTTGGATATTTATTTCATAACAAAACATATCTAATACAAAATTTTACTTTCGAAATCGACAGTCTGACAGTACAAATACAATAAAGAAAAAAAAAAACAAAACAAAGCGAGTTAATCAATCGAACGAAAAGTCCGCACCGCGAAGTGCCCGTTAGCGTAAAACCATTGAAAGTATTTGAAAGCCGCCCACCGCGGATTTTCTTCCGACGGTACAGCTGAAAGATTTCCCCCCGCGGGGTGGGGGGCCGCGGTCGAGGTGGCGGGGCCTTCGCTCCCTGCCCCCGGGCCACCGGGCCAATGGCGGAGCGAGCCGCCCTGGCCCGACCTGGGACCCGCGTCAGTCGCGACGCAGCCGCGACCCCTGACACAAGCGCGCCGCGCGTCTTCTCCGCTGCGACGCAAACCGGCATCATCACGCACGGAGCGCTAGTCTACGGTGGGGTCGGCGGCCCGGGCCTTTGCCCTCCGAGAGGCTCCGACCTCCCGCCATTGGAACTCGGCTTCCGCGGCGGATGGCGGGAAGACGAACTCCTACCCTCCACGCCCGCGAGCCAAGCCGCGTCCACTCAGAGCGGATCCTCCGCCACCGACAAGGGCCAAAATGTGGAATGTGTCGTCTGCGGCGACAAGTCCTCGGGGAAACACTACGGCCAGTTCACGTGTGAGGGTACGTAGCGTGTGAAGTGAAAGTGATGTGCCGTGCTCAAGTGATTGAGGTGTGCTATTGCAGATATAGATTTGTGCGGGTCACAGTTCATGGGGTCGAATGGCATAACTCCCAAAAAACAAAAAGCAAAGGTCATTTTCAATGTCCGGATTAGGCTTTGATTTTAATAGGCGTATAAATCTTTCGAAACCTACAAAAGTATTTTGATTTGTATTTTTAGATTTGTGCCAAAATTCGGTGACAAAAAATTACTTGCCGTCGGTAGGGATAACTTCCCACTTAACCTACTTAATGTAACATGTAAGTACCTACTTGGTTATTAAATAGTAAAATTATTGTTGCGATGCTAAATATAAAAATATTTTTTTAAAAATAGAACAATCCTTAAAAACCGAGAACATTGAAACTTTGAGATAAATACAAAGCCGCTAATTAATTTGATTAATATTTTTTTCATACTTGAGTTACTTACAGTAAAACTTAAAAAGAACAAACGTAAAAAACCCAAAAAAACTTCAGTAGCTGCAACTCTAGTACATTTTGCTGAAATTAATTAACTACTTACTTTTTTGTGTTTTTAAGGAACTGAACGCAAACCATTGCATCAATGTTAGCCTAATCACAAATTAATACAATACATACAAACAATCACTGATAACAATAAAACAGTCATTCTCCTAAACAGTTGTATGAAATAGTTCCATTAAAAGAAAGAAATTTTATTCCACTCTTCAAACAAAAACAATAAAAGTCTATTAATCATTCCCCTAACCTCAAAAATCTCAATTAACAGAACGCTGCGGTTCTAATGAGAATGCAATAAGACAAAGTTTTCATAAACCGCCTGCCTTCGGAGATAAGGGGTGTTCACTTTTATGCAAATTAAGATGATCGCAGAATTTGTTGTTTCTGACTTACGCCCTTTTGCGTAGAGTCAATTTTGGCACCCTTAATAAGATAATAATTTTATTACCTTTACAATAAATTATATTTTGAACTGCACAGTTAATTGTACTAAGTCATAATAAATAGCAGCTAGGTAGGTATGCAAAATCCGTTTATGACACTTAAATCAAATTATACCTAATTAAATGTTGGATAGATCCAAAATTAAAAACAATAAAGCAGCTATATTTCAGAGCTGAAAAAAGGTATCGTAAATGCAACCCACGGTTTTGTTTAAGTGCTTTGCTTTGTTAAATATTGATAATATTTTGCATGTGGCTTTTTTATAACCAAATTTTTTTTACAAACTATACGCGTATCATGAATATTATGATAAAATAAAGCGGTGTTGCAGCATTAAATCGTATAACGTTTCTTAGATATGTCTTTCTTGCACCATATTCAACAGATTTTGGGCCTTCCATATATTTTGGTAATTCGAGTGTAGCGTTTTGTAAACATAGCATGTGTCGAGTACAATATGATTAAGTTATTACTGACTTTTCTGAAACCGAAACAAAAGAATTTCACTGCCAAGTTATTATACGAGTAATTATCTATTTCGTGTCAACATATGATTATACGTGTAGTGAGGCTTACCAACATCAGATAATCTCAACATAAAAATGTAAGTGAAGTCTTGGGAACTTTGATAACGTCTTGTAATACAATAATGACTTAATAACGCGATGTCAAGTGAAAAGCGACGGTGAAATAAGTTTCCCTTGATGATCGTTTTGTGTAATGTCTCTTTTATAACCGCGATAATTTTATAATAGCCAGCTATAATGGATCACCTTGTATTTAAATTTTGTAATTTAGTTTGATTTCAATGTTCATTAGCAGCAGCAAAAGTTTTTTTTGTATTGGTATCTAGCAGAGCTTGAACATATGATTCTTTTGAGATTAAATTACTAAATATATTAAGCGTTATCAATGCAATTTTTTTACAATGCGAAATAAAAACACACTAAAAGAAAAAACGGATGGCCAGGCGGGATTCGAACCCGCACCTTTTGCAAGCCGGGCGATTGCTCTTCTTTTAAATCTTTCAAGATTATTAACTTTACATAGTCACCCACAAAATAATGTGAAAAATAAAACAAAACAATCCCAGAAGTCCCATAGTCGAACTCTACAATTATTGACATGTTATTGTCACTAATGACACTTCATTAGTGCTGTAATGGCCTAAGAGTGCATCTGTCATTGTAGCAAGTCTCTCAGGGCAACCTTGCCGGTGCAGGGTTAATTATCTGACACAAATACTATTATTAAGTAAATAAACAAAACCATTTTGCATGCAATACTATGGTAAAATAGGCAACCAAACATTAGTATTTTACCATAATTCTAAAGTGACCGATTTAAAACCTAATTATTGATACTGATTCAATAGAATATGTTCATTGTATGTAAGGAAAGGCTGTGTTGACTTCATCACCGGTAATTTCTTAATTTGATTTACTGATTTTTTTAAATAACATTTCAGCCCGTTTAAAATCGCACTTAGTTGCTTTTAGACATCTGCACTACGGCGACACGCACGACCACATTAAAAAAGTAATAAAACAAAAAAATATAGAATTTGTAGTTCCTGCATTGTCTATATCTGAGCGGCAAGCAATGTCATCAGTGACATAACAGGTCGTACAGTGTAGAAGTCATTATATCAGGCCCCTAAGACTAGCCTTGACCCTCAGCGGGTTAACATTTAACCCGCACTGAACTCGCATGCTTTCTAGATGCGATTATAAAACATTCTTTCATACTTGGTTTATGATTGTAACTTTTTGTCACGATAATGTCACAGTCGAATGCACCTAAGAGCAATTTTACAAAATTTAACAACTTAGCAGTTTTTTGGCGAAAAGAATAAATGATGAAATGATGATAAATTTCTCCGATTTTCGATGTATATATTGAAGTCCAAGATATCGGCAAAAAACTGCTTGGCAGTCAAAATTTTTGTCATATGACTCATAAGGAGTTTTTATTTAGGCATTTGATTCGTGTTGCAAAAATACGCACCAACGATGTTTTTCAATTCATATCTTTTTTAACATTAATGCGACAGATCTTATTTAAATGACGAGTAAATATTTTATTTCGGAAAAAAAAGTGTTATAATGCAAATAGTTACGTCGGGAAGTGCACAGATGGCGCTACGCTCTTTAGGTAGATGTACAAAATGCAAGTTGAAGCAAAAACAAGTAAAGTCTTTTATCTAATTTTTAATATTTGTTGTTTATTGAAGATTTCATTTCATAGAATTTAATATTTTTATCTTTAACTTTCAGTGTCTTCATAGAGTGTCAAGGGCTTTTATTTACAGCTTACCGAGTTACAAAATCCTGCCAATAAATAAATATTGTAGGAATGTACAAATATCTGAATTAATTTTATTTATTATTGAAGTTTTGATAAATAACATCAATGAAAAAGGCACGAATGAGCTTTAAGCTCAAATCCAAGAACCCACTACCCAAACTATTTTTGAGCCGTTTGTCGGGTTTGTCTGAAGTATCAGTAATAATAAACGAAAATAATAATTATTTCCCTAATTAAGGGATACCTACTGGGCGATAGGAAGCCGCCACCGTGGCGCCATAAGTAAAAATTGCTTTAGATTTATTATTTAATACAGGACGTTTTTCGAAATAGAACAATTAGGTATTACCAAATTGAAAAAAAATCCAGAATGCTTAAAATAAAATAAAAACTTTTGAACCACGGTTATGATTTGTTAATTCTAAACGTAATGTATGACAAATATTTTTGTGTATTAAGGAAGAAATGAACATAAAGTTGTATTTTTCAGTACTTTTTTAAATGTAGATAGCACCATCGAACTTTTTTTCCGGATAACTTGCATTGGGTCTCCAAACTTATTTTTTATTGCAACCTCACCTTGGTTACGAAATGCAAATGTGAAAAAAAATCGTTCACAGCTTTTTAAACATCCTGTACTTATCAGCACTAACTCAGCACGAACTCAAGACGAAAAATTATTAAAAACAAAGCTAATTTGAAAGCAGGCCCATTTCGGCATTTCTTATCTATGTAGGTAAAATGGCGGCTGGCGCCGGAAAGGTCGTGACCCTACTGAAATACTGCCCAAGTGGAGATAAGACACTTTTACAATGTACTTTAATTATGCAATGTCTCATGTTTAGCGTTAATTAGAATTTCGAAATAAATCTGCACGTTTCAGTTGGTTTTCCAAGAGTTCACTTACAGTAATGTGCTAGCTAGGTAGCTACCTAGTACCCAGTAGGTAAAAGCTATGAATAAACACTTGTCATTGGTAAAACGGTTGAAGTATTTGAAAAGTAGGTACACAAAGTCACATCTTCTACCCTCAGTAACCACCTGTAACATTACATTGGCATTATTGCCAATAACCCCGTGTCAGTTTCAGCCTTCTCAGGGACCAAAATTTGTATTAAAGCCATCTACATCTAATCCGTTTTAGTAAAACTCTTTGTTAAGCCGTCACCGATTACCGTAAGACGTAAGACTATATCGATAAACCGCATTAGTGCACGCACATAAAGTGTTATTTTGATGTCGACAAATCTACTTTATTAACATCTGGACCTCCCGCTGGTTGTAATGCAACCTTGTCAAAATAAAACCGAACTTTGCGCGGAGGTGGTTCGTACTAAAACCTTTATAGGTGTTGTAGCGACAAAGTTCTCCAGGGAAGCGCTCCTTTTGACTTAAATGCTCGCGTCCGTGAGCGACAATAGTGATTGCAGTTGACACCTGCCTTTAGTGATGGGATACGGTTTATAGAAATCGTATCGATATATCTGTTACTTTAATTTCTATAAATTAAAACTGAAATAGCTTTTTAATTTAATGACGTCAATACAGCAGTGCCGTCTCACCAAAAAAAATGTAGTGTAATACTTTAAACAAATTTCTTAACAAATAAATTATATGAACATTCATCATACAAATTATTTCTTAAAATAAAAATCTAAAACGCTATATTTAAAAATGACCACTACCTACACAGTCGAGTAAAATAAAACTAACTATTCATGCTAACCAAAATCAAGGATCAACCATTATGTGGTATCAATTGAAATTAATACGAGTAAATCGTGACCCGTGATGACAAGTCTACAGTAAAGACTCTACGTTGATTTCATCCAAAACAACGAAGCGTGTCATTTACAACGCGTCATCCCAGTCGATATGAGCGCGTGAACCCTGCACTATCGGCCACTATAACCGGTCAGTTTATGTTATGTTTTGTCCCGCGATACCGTGGCAGTTAACCCTATCTTTACGACCGACTCTAAACATAAGTGTCTCTCCGAACTTATTTATTTTTATCTCATTCCACTTTTTAAATTGAATTCACGTTCGGCTCGTGTGTGGCTCTCTTTCCGAACACTTAAACTGTCAATAAAACGCACCACGGTCGAATATCACGACGCGTTTTAATGAAAATTTGATTCAACTTAATATATTATTTATGTGAATTAAACAAGTACGCGCCACGCGTTAATAAGGTAAACACTTGGTCCCGTGACGTTAACGGCCATCTCCGAAATTTAGTGCCGCCATATTACACCCGACGTAACGTATTTGTCACGTCGTAAATCGAAAATTTACGTTTTTTTTTATCGATAAAAACGATTTACTCCCGCGTCAAATATTTTATTAACGATAAATAACGTTAAATAATGTATATTCTTTTACAGTCGTTCACTTGAGAATGTGAAACCACGTTTTATAAGCAATTTGACGTGTCATTAAGAAAATTAACAGATTTCGGGCTATCGAGTTTCGATACAGATGCGGTGACATCAATATTAATATGTTAATTTTTTAATTCGTTCGTTCTTAGCCTTTAGTTTCGAAATGAAGCATTGTTATAAGCTTGCCATTGTTTTTAATTTCGATGCGTTAATTATAAGTGGATTCTTTTATTTTATACATGTTATTGACCGAAAAGTGTGACAGTTTACTTACTGTGCACGGCAGCACACAAAACTCAGAATTTAACATAATCTCTTTTTAAATAATTTGTTTTTGTAGGCACACGATTACGTAATGTGCTTTTGCCTATACCCCTCCTCCCCTCAGCAAATCTTAGAAAGGATGTTTAAAAAAACCTTTGAACTGTATTTAAAAAAAATTGGAACGAACTAAATTGAACATTTCAGATCAATCACATTCACGCTAATCTACGCTTACAAGTAACGTATTGAGGATGCTGAGAACAGGACCTAAGTCATTAAGGCGATCGGTTCCTCTCATTAAGCCTGTAATTTTTCATTAAACTCATTCTTTTGTGCTGTCTTTAATGAAATGATTAAGGGAAGTCATTCGCTTATACATTTATTTCTATGCATATGCATCCTTCAGTTGGATGCAGAAATTAAGATGCATTTGTGTAATGAATTTTTTGATAGACGTTGCGTTTTTTTTTAATATGTCTCAATTATAATAGTCACTTTAAAGCCAAAACTCGACTCTTGTAGCGTTAGCGTATTTGGTAATAGACTAAAATAGTTAGTTTCTTGAGATAGGTAATTTTCATGTTCATTTTGAGGCCTGGAGTCCCACATAACCCTCAGCTGCCCCCGCTACTGGTGGGTGCGTATTAGCATTTCTCTGACGTTAAAACTTTTTATGACATTTTATTTATTTCTTTAATTAAGATAACTCTAGGTATCTCAGTGCAGCCATACCTATAAACTGCCTATTTTTTTAACGTTGTTTTAACAAAACCTTGACCCATCTAAATAGGCTGTTATCGAATATTTAACTTTACTAATTAAACCCCTGTTTTAATTCTTATTAAGAAAAGTGAATAAAAAATAAAAGCAGAAAAATATAATGGGTATTATTTAGAATAATATTATTTACTCATTAAATAAACAGGCATGTGCTTAACAAAGTAAATAAGCGTAACCTTACACTTAAACACTGCTGTAAATATTATACCTTTTTAGAGTTTCGTAGCCAAAGGCAAAAAACTGAACCTCGATAGATTCGACATGTCTGTCTGTCTGTCCGTCAATAATAAAATCAATAAAATCAATTTATTTCTGCAAATAGACTAAAAAGTAGCACTTTTACACGTCCCCAAAATGGTCAGCCGAATGAACGGTCGACCGTATGTTACAGCCATTTTTTATCGGAACTATAAGAACTATAGTGTTGTAACTTGATGAGAAGATGTATTATATGAGCTGCATTAAGATTTTACACAAAAGTAAGAAAAAAAAATTATTTTGGGAGTTCCCCGTACTTGAAACTAAAACTTACTTTTTTTTGTCAAACCCGTGAGTGGTATCGGTTTCAAGCATTATTTTTTTCTAAACTTATAGTTATAATAGTTTGCGCGAGAAACACTTCCAAAGTGGTAAAATTTGTGTCCCCCTGTAACATCTAGAATAAGAGAATGAAATAAGTAAAAAAAAAATATGATGTACATTACCATCTAAACTTCCAACTAAAATTGGTTTAAAACGAGATCTAGTAAGCAAAAACTTTTATATCATGCTACTTGCTACTACATAACCCTTCATGGGCGAGTCCGGCTCGCACTTGACCGTTTTTTTTCTAGTTAGCGTAAAAGACAGCTGAATGTCACATTTCATCATTTATTAAGACGAGAACCTCAAAATTGGCTGTTCAGGTGACCATTAACTTCGGTTACGTCTATTTTCCAAATTCAATTTAAATTTGAGTCCTCCTGAAGCCTAATTATCTTGCCGTAAGTGTATCAAAATCGCATTTGAATTGCCCAATTTGTCTTTTCATCTCTATAGAGGTACTAAAACTGACAGAATCAAGAAAGTCAATTACAAATTTAGTACATAACATTTGTGTTAGCGGAATATACATTCACAGGTCGAAGGGATGTTTCGCTCCATACCCACTAAGTTCTAAAAGTAATTTCTACAAGAATTAGCTCAAGATGGCCTCAATAATAACGCTAATGATTTTTCAGTTCACACCTCAGTGATTGATGATGAAGATAATGATAGTGCGTAATTGATCCGCTTCTAATTTAATTTCGGAGCGCGTTTCTCTTCGGTGTTACGACGAAATATATATTCAATTAAAAATGGTTAATTACATATATTTATTGACATTAAAAGTATTGAATTGCTATGAATGGATGAACGCGTCTCGGATTGGTTATTATAAGGTTATATGAAAATTAAAAGGATTACATAACTTTTCGCTCTACAGCGTTGCGTCGCTGTAATTTGAAGAAAATATAACAAAATAAATAATAAGAATTACAGTTATTAACTTATTTTTTAACGAAACCTTATGGGTTAGTGACGATTCGTCATAGTATGTTGTTTTGTCATCATAAAAAATGGTGTTATTACGTCACCGCGATATTAAATTTGAATAAAATGTGTGGTTTCGGGTATTAACTGTATCGTGTAACCGTCTTGATTGTTAATAGTTTGCCTAGTATGGTAAAGTACAAATTATTAGGCAGAAATTAAACTAGAAACTTCTCATTTTATTCCTTTACCAGTATTAGGTAGCCACTATTTAAGAACCAAAATATATAATTTATAAATAAAAGGTCGCAATTAAATAGTGGGTATTGTGCTGCGAATAATACAATTGCCAAAATACCAATAATTTTTGTTTTATCATTCGATTTAAGGAATTTCTGTATTGTGTCCAAGTTGTGTAATTTAACAAAAAATTGCGCAATGAAGGCCAATTCATAGTAACATTATGAAATATCACTAGTTTATATGAAGCAAACTCGCTTCCTGCGACTGTCCCTATGTCTGTATTTATGTATGCCTAGATCTTTTAAACTATTCAACGGATTTTAACGCAGTATTTTTTGAAAAGACAACACTTAAAAAAATCTTTTCGGCTCCGATTATCGGGAAGGATTCGAACCCCCGACCTTTGGAAGTCCGGTCCTTCCACTTCGGTGCTCTGACCACTGACCTACCGAGAACCTTAATGAAGTCGTTGAATTTTGTAAGTGCTTTTTAACGCTTTGAGCCAGCGTATGTTTCATCAATGATTGTGGGAGACACCCTCAAATCACCCGAGAGAAATATTTTTACAAATATTTGACAATCGGTTAAGATGAAACAGGCTAAAATTTTATTTGTTAATTTGTGCAGTATTTTTTATTAGATAGGGTGAAGGTTTTTTAAGTTTAAAACATTTAGAAAAAATCTAAAATAGTGGGCAGCACAGCGTCTGCGGGGTCCACTAGTAAATATTTATTTTTAAAAATTTAGTAATAAGGCAAACGAAATACTTGCTAGACGCAATAGACATGGATTAAAAAAAAATCCTTAGTGAAAACAGCTGGCGAGCTGGTGAGCTTCAACCGCTGCACGACCCTCCGTGATTAAATGTTTTGAATAAAAGAAACTGCTGTGAAACCGGTCCATCCATTCGGAAGCTACGATTTCACAGACAGACACAAACCAACAAGTGGACAAACTTATGACACCCTTATTTTTCGACGGGGGTTAAAAATAAAACATAATCAACATTCCAATTTACGCAAGCATACGCAATTGGTGAAAACCATATCAGTGATAGCAATGTTTAAAATTATACCATACTAACAGCATGGCGTATGACATAACTGCGACTGACCGCGTGTCAACCAATCACCGTAGCCAATAGGCATGATGACACCTATCTTAAATATTTTCAAGACAATATCGTTTAAAAAACATAGCCCCTATGAAGTTAATACAACCAGTATATTTCCAAAAAGCTGTAGAAACCAATTTTTAAACACACAAAACTCAATAAATATTCGGTCAATTGACTCCGATTTCTGATACATGACCGTGACGTCACGTTCTAGTATTCCCATACAAAATCTATGGAGGCAGACCGTTTTGACAGATGATAAAAAGCATGTCAACGATTGGTGGTGTCATCTAGCCTATTGCTGACAGTCGGGAGTCGCGGCGATGCCAGGCTGTAAGCTCATATCTGTCATGAAATAAATAAGCTAACTGAAATAAGTAGGATAGTAACATAATTGTTTTTGAAGACTTAATGTATAATTACTAAATTACTTAATATATTGAATTTTTTTCTTGCTTGAGAGCATGTGGAAACGCATTAATCATGGAATTTTCAAGGAAAAGTGAGTTTTTTCCAAAATTTTCCAAAATATATTTCGCATTTTAGAGGATATCAACACGTACTTGGCTATTGTTCTCGAACTGATGATTTTCAAAAAAAAATCATGGCCTTTCTTATGATGTTCCTACAAGACGTGTTAATCCTTATAAAAAATCCTCTATCGCTTTTAACAAATCCGTTAGGGAATCCTTCAATAGACAGGTTTCTAACATTTCACTGCCTTTCAGATACAAAAAATGATTATAAAAATGTTTCCACGTAACGGATAATCTTTAAGCCATTGTTGGAGTTTCTCTTCAAGTTATGTGCACAGTGTAGTAAGGTACAGTGAAACTCCTAATAAATTAACTTTACTTAAGATCGAAGTGCGTATACGAGTACATACCTATATATGATTTTAAACTTCCGCGTTGTATTGTAACAATAATTACTTGTATTCGGATCTAAACGCGTTATATTGTTAATGAGTATTAGGTACTCACTGACTAATGTATCAGCTCGTGATTCTCGTGACCACGGCAATCCAACCAAAACGTATGTTTTTTCGTTTTTTTTTTTCAAAAGTAACATACTACAATTCATTTGCACTATTCTGCCAAACTGTGTAACAGTTTGTCGGCAGAACGTCGAGCAGTGCATACCTAATACTCATTTAAAATATGTTGCGTTTAGACCCGAATACAAGTTATTATTGATTACATACCTACAAAATATGGTGGTATCTTTCCAGAGCAGCCCATGATGCCTTTGGGGTTAAGTATTTTTCAAACCCGATTTTGACATTTTGTCCATACTGGAACTGTCAAAAATAGGCGATTCAATTACAATCGTGCTACGATTGATTAGCGGAATTGTCTTCCAGCTAAACCATCGAAGAAGCATTTAAAATA
This sequence comes from Pyrausta despicata, assembly GCA_963921415.1. Taxonomy (NCBI): domain Eukaryota; kingdom Metazoa; phylum Arthropoda; class Insecta; order Lepidoptera; family Crambidae; genus Pyrausta; species Pyrausta despicata. Next base: position 11,334,317 of record OY992861.1, on the reverse strand, counting down.
GGTTTACTCCGGATCCGCTCTACGCTGCCAACGTTGGCCCAAAAACATATCACCCAATGGGTGAACCGAAAAGAAAGCGTTTACTTAACGTTGATTAGCGCTTTGTTGGTGTGCTTTTAATTTTTAATTTTTGGCTCAACTGTTCGCCCAATCTGTGGAGCCGGCTCTACTGATTAATCGTTTACTATGTTCGGTGTCACTAAGCTTTGTTATCGTGCGAGGAATATTTTCACGAGACGATTTTCACAACGATAATGATAATTGGAGTCTGCTATTTTTGGAGGTGGGGGTGTTTAAAATGGGGTTGTACTCAAAACCACAGTATGTGCGGTTTTAAGTTTATTTTTAGAGAAATTACTGCCTACTTTAAGCAGATTATGTATGGTATTCTCTCAAAAGGGCAATTAAGGTTGTTTTTAACAATGAGTCGCAAACTTAAGCGTATCAGGTATACTTAAAACATCATGAATTCTCAGGAACAACTTCTTCTATAGAAAATATGACCCTGAGCTTCAACATGGGACTCCCTACGACGAGTGATAATCGTTACCAAAAAAAAACTCTTAGTTTTTTAGTTTTCACAATGAATGACATTAAAATTCCAGGCATTGTTCCTCAAGTGTGTCCACAGCCTAGCTTTATCTCTACGTGAGCACTAACGGTATCGGGCATGTAGACGGGGAAATATGCCTTTGTTGCCCAAAACACGCTTCAGGCTGTTTGTTTTGAGGTCATTACGTTACGAGACCTACTATATAGGTACTCATAAGACAGCCGTTTAAACGGTACACCTGTTCTACTGTCACTGAATTGTTGGACTTTTTGAAAAAGTTTCCAAGTAGGTAGTTAGCAAGCAGGTACGGTTTGTGAACAAAATGAAAACGGTAAAGACATTTTATTAAACGTTTCAACATGAGGGCCTGGGACGATAGATACCGAATTCTCACTTGTTTAGCAGGTATAATTACTTAATATTTTCTATGACTGAAAAAATATTATAAAAAAATATTTACGACGCTCAAAATTCTAAGCATCAACGGTAGATACCGTCAATGAATGAATAGGTAAAGATTTCGTTTCATGCTCTTTTAAACTAAATGTAGAACTAACAACATTGACCTTATCCAATTTGTAACCGAATCCACAAGCACCGCCGCTAATGGCCGACAGACATGCAAGCCAACCGACCGCTTGACGATCGTCATCAACTATTTGAATATTTAAATTATAACAACCAAATCACCCATACATTACTCCCTCAACGTGATATTGTATTCATGGCACCTCCCACAGCTTGATTCCAACCTACTGTGTAATCGGACCACTTCAAAAATACCAATGCATTACCCCAAAAACTAATAATGCCACTTAAGTGTGACAATACTCCATAAATGATCACGGTTTTATACTCCTTCTTTTAAAATTTACAACGATTCCGATGCTATAATTTTTGTAATGAAAATCGAATTCTTTGATAAGCCTTAATTTCTGCAAAAATTTTATCCCACAATTTTCAACTTTAGCGCTATTCAAATAAACGTTATTGGGATAATGTGAAGTGTTCAACCTGTTGCTTAAGGCAAATTGTATCTTATTCTTATGTTTACGCATAATATATTCATGAGAGTGGCTTTAACTGTCTATAGATCGTTAAGTTGGTATTTTAACTGTTCCATAGATACTATTCGATCCGATGCTTCCATACGAATTGTCAAATTATCTTTATCGAGTAGCCAGTGATAAATGGGATTATATTAATGGCATTAAACGTTTTAACACGCTTAACTAACAAGTGATTATACTACCGCCATAAAGTATTCCCAAATTATTTCGATCGACGAGTAAATATTGTAAACACTTAATTAATTATCGCTTTTAAATCTACAGAATATATTACTTGATCTTGCATTTTTATGGATATTTTGATAGTTGCCCACGAAAAATTACATTAGTTTTTAATTAGCACTAAATTAACACTTCAATAAGTGAAGGCTTGTCTCTTGTTTTGAATATAAACAAAATGTACCTTTATCAAATAACTTGGACACGTTTCTTCTTCCGAAACACACTTTTTTATGACATTAATTCATATCTCCTTAACTGTACAGTAGAGCTAATGGTTGTAAGGTTTCATACCCAATATCTCTTTAACAGGTTGCAAATCCTTCTTCAAGAGGTCAGTCAGGAGGAACCTGACGTACTCCTGTCGGGGCAACAGGAACTGCCCAATCGACCAGCACCACAGGAACCAGTGCCAGTACTGCCGACTAAGGAAATGTCTCAAAATGGGCATGAGGAGAGAAGGTGAGTCCACTAAATAAATACAAAAAGTATTTATAATAAATAAATTTGTACCTGACAATAATGAATTGCTATCTAGCAGCATTATCACTGCTGCTGGATTCTGGGTTCTGTCAAATCTAGCAAAGAGCTGATTGTAGAAAAATGTGCTGGATCCAGCTAGAATGCTCAGTACTAGATTCAGAATTTGAAATCCCTACAATAACAATCCTGATAATGATGGTCGTAAAAACAATTGGCTTGACATAGATGAAAAAACAAAAGAAAATTTTACTAACAAAAAGCTTGTACTAACTAAAGATGAAAAAGTCCATGCCTATATTGAGACATTTGAAAGTAAACCCGTGTTATTAAAGTTTTCTTTTTTGTCCACCGGTACTTTGCGCTACTCTGTAAGTACTATGTAATATAAGTTTTATATTATACCCTTAACTTAGAACGTTAATTTTGTCGTTACGGTGCTTTAATTGCTATTAGAAAATTTTACGACTTCACTCTAAAATTACATTATAGTAGGAGCAAAAGTGTAAAAACCGTTTGACATAATTTCATTAATATGTGAAACAAAGAAGAAATCACTAACATTTGCAGTTACTATACGCTGCTATAATTATTTTGTTGGTGACATTTACTGTGACCGCAAAATCCAATCAATGGAATCCGACCAAAACCTTCAATTCCAGTTACATAACCAATTACGTTGGACTCATCAATGAGGTGACCTGCGTATTAATAAGTGTCTACCGATACAAAAAGCTCGCTTCAAAGATATATACATTGATTGTCACAAGTGTAATTAGTGGAACCATTAATCTTTAACAAGTCATTAGGCGGACAACTGCCCAAGGGCAGTTCTAAGTAACTGTTGACTATCATCGTTAATATAAAGTTATGAGCAGTAATAGGTTATTATTATGGTAGAATTAATACACACGGTTATTGTTTTAGAGACAGCGGTGATTGATGAATTTGATGTGACCTTGTGTGGGGACTAGATTGCTAGACTGATCGAACCAGAGCTGGTGTCAAAGAATCTATAAGTGTAAAAAGTTATAGTAACCTTTTAGGAATCATTACTTTAAAATATGTAGTTTAGCTATTTACCTACAACTTGTAACCAAATTATTGGTAATTTTGGTGATTTGTTGCATCATTTTGATTACGCATGTCGCCTTCTTATCTGAGGACAAAGCTTGGTCCAGACCTTTTATTTTACTAAACGTTAATTTACCCTGTTACGGACACAAATTATTATATAAAACTATCAACATGGTTTCTAAATAAGAATCAATCATGCCATCAAATAACATCTAATTGTAGGCTCGCTTTAACAATTTTATGTATGAGTAATGGCTGCAAAGCTGATTTTGTGTCGTTTTAAAATAATAGTTGTTACTTAACTGCATTCACCAAGGCCAGTTTAATATGACAGACCTTGAGCAGTGACGCGCTTGGCTTTCAAAGTCTTATGTAAAATACGTTAACATTGTTGAAAGATACCTCGAATTACGTTCTGTGGGGACAACAATTTTTTTTTTTTGTTGTTTGTTAAACATCTGTTGGGCATCACATTTGTGAGGTTGTACGTGCCATAGGTATTCTAGAAAAGCCTTACTAAAATAGTCCAAAGTATCTTCTATACTTATATTATAATGCCAAGAGTGTCAAAAGTCATTAATTTATGTTCTATGCAAGTTCTAGTACGACCTACTGAGCTACTTTGATTTACAATTCGTCAATACGCGTCAATAAACATTTCAGTGTTTTTGGAATAAAAAATTTGTTACTGAGAGAAAAAACTTTATGGTTATATGGCCAAACATAGTTTTTGGCCACTCTGTAACAAACTTTTTATACCAGACTCAAAAACACTAAAATGTTTTGACATATCCAAAGGCCGACCCTGTTCAGTAGGCAGTATAAAAGATAACGCGGCAGAGGTGGTTTCCTCAGCCATAAAGGAACCTTCACAAGGGCACAGGTTGAGTTCATATCAGACCCGCTGATTATGTAACAGTGGACCCAGCATGGCGCCTTGAGTGACCCCAATGTTTTGGTTATTATAATGTTGTTGTCGGTTTTGGAGTTTGTTCGTTGTTTTGACTATGTTTTTTTCTTACATTTGACATTCATGAAATCTGAATTGCAATTTTAATTGCCAGAAATCAACTTAGTTCAATGCTTCAATTAAATATCAAAAACTGTTTGAAGATGTAACAAGAAGTCTACAGCTATCCCTATAGAAAATACTACACTATAGAATTGACTTTTCTATACACACGGAAGCAACATAATAACTGAGATTGGGACGCTTTTATTATTAATCCGCAAAGCATCAGTAGTGCTAAAAAAATCCCTCTTACGGTTGACGCATCACACCTTTGCAATAGGATCATTAGCATTGTCCTTTTCCTTTGTACTTCCCGGTAGATATGCAAAGGCCATTGCCGGAAAGGACACGTAACCCGCTGCTCTCGATTCAACCCTTAAGCACCCCATTAGGTCTTCTCGACCCCGTATTTTGCCCAACAAACGATTTGTTTGCTGTCAACAAACAAAAGAAAGGTGCAAACTCCACGGTCCATAGAGAATTTTTTATCCAAGATTAACTGTTAATAGAAAGAGAGGAGAGTGTGCCTCCTTTGTCACTGTATAATCGTCTTAGATATCAAACTTGTAGATCTGGTCAAGATTAGATACGTCGACGCGCCTTTTGTGATATATTTTTTTCCTTTTGTTTCGTGAATAGTCGGTAGTTTTAAAAACGTTTTAGCGGTTGAAAGGACCCATTGAGCTGAGCAAGCTACCACCTAATTCTTTTTATTGTGGAATTTGATCTGACACAGATATGAGTATGTTTCTTTTCGGACATTGGGAAGTATCTTTTTGTGCTTGGAACTTTTGATTTCAGCTCCATATTATAAGTCCCGCTTATACATGTTTTCTACTTTTTGTAGTCTGGTGTATATTTGGGCATAATACATTATAATATAAGTATGAAGAGATTACACTTAATTTTGCAGTTTTGAAGAAGATAGAAGCATGACTTTATTTGACCCATCGGCACCTAGCAAATATTCCAGTGTAAAATGCATCGCTAAAGAAAGAGCATTATTATAATTGATTTGCACACTGGAACAAAACTCGCATGCCGATTGATTAATTAGCATCACCAAAACCAGTTTATGAAATAATTACATAAAAGTATACTAAACAAAAGCCCCGGGTTCACCCGTCAAGTGAACAATGCGCTTTGTTTGATCCGCATCAATCATGGCGCTTTGTTTGAGATATCTTAATAAGTTTTTGTGCTATACCGGTCATTTAGAAAGATTCCACCATCGCTCTCGATACCACCCCACGGGTGAATTTTAATGAGGTTCGGAGGGAAAATGTTTTCAATCTGTCCACAAAAATGAAGAGAGCAACCGTGAAATATTTTGTTAAATGCAAAAACCGTTACGCATCTAACAAATTTGTCTACTTGACCATGCAATTTGGGAACGTTAATTTTAAACAACACCCTTCCTTGTCACAGAGCATGACTGTCTTACTTTACACAACTTTAATCCGAGTGTAAAATTCTTACAGTTTTGTAACCATACAAAATTCGCTTTCATTGTGTTGCCCACAAGACTTGTCAAAAGCGTCATCCACCGGCCGTTCCCAGGGGCTGCAAATTACGGCATGTTTGCTTCACTTATTATTTTTAAAGAGTAAACGCCCCATACGCGCCTTCAGACGACAAAGAACTTGTCAAAAGGATAGACGATTCGCTGGAGGAGGGTGTCAATTTGCGCGGCGACCCAGGTGTGGTCATTGTTGACCAACTGACCGTATGGGTTTGTTTGGATTAGCCCAGTCTAGTTTTGCAAACACACCTCGCTACCGTGAGAAATATAACGCTTTTTCGCGTGTCCATCCCTCCTGTGGTCATTAGGAGCTGTCGATTGTTACGCGGCGCAACTAAGATCAGCGATAACTGCACATTCCTCATTTCTAGCGTCACCGAGATTAATATAATGACTTAATCGTGTCAACAATCAGTAAAAACACGACGAAAACAACCCAGTACTATGCTGATAGCCACTTTGTCTGCCGCGTCACAGCCGAAAGATATTATCGTTTCTAGTGAGCATAATAACTGTGACATGTTTCGTACGACGCTCCAGGGCCACAGTTAATGGTGGTTTCTGGGAAAACTGAGTCTTACTAGCCGCGGCCAACATAAAGATACCATCGACGGTCGTGCCGATCCGTTCCCACGAGGCTGGCGAAACCCAAGCGGGTGTGGAGGACCCTCGGACATCGGTCAGGAGCTAACGCCCGGACGAAAACATTAATTAAAATCAAAGACAACATAGACCGGTTTCGATTTTGCGCGGTCAAGGTGGCGACCCTTCGGACCTGCCGATGGTAAGCTAATTATATTTCCGCACGTTTTGTCGGAGCATTTGCATGTGAATCAGGCCAGTACAATGGGGAATGTTACTAATCCGCCGTGGAAAGGCGCCCGGCAGGTAACGCTCCGTAGCGGGACGGGTCGGCTCTCAATACTTGTTAGAAACCTGATAGGTTTTCACTATAAATATTAGCTTCACGCTGAATAGCTAATGGCGGTTAATATTAAATTTCACATTGTGATGGTATGTTTCATTAAGGCCTTCTGTGTTCATGGTTTTCGCTTCAGTTAATTTGAATTTGAATTCCATAAAAGCTGTTCTGTAATTCCAACAATACGTCAGCTACTGAGAACTCAATATTATCGCAGATAAAGTTTATAACCTCAAAAATGAACATAAGCTGATTCCAAACGCGGGCACAAAAGGAATCAAAGTGTAAAATCATTTGTGTCGGATTAAAAAAGAAGCTAGCGAACGAGCGTGAGATATACACCACTATCAATCACCTGGTGATTTATATTCTCTGGCGGGGATGATGTATCGCCTGGACTCGAACGCTCGACCGATGGTAAAAGTATTCGATAATTAACTTTTTAAAATTTGACTGACGCCTTCATCTCGGCGGCAGTCAAAAAAGCTTCTACAGCCAAATATGTGAAATCGCTATAGCGTTTATGCTCGGTTAATGCAAATCTAATCTATATCCGCAGCGATAAAGAACAAAATGGCTTGATAGTACAGAACCTGTTACTCGCGTGTTTTGGCTTTGGTATGTGGAATATCTTCCTTGAGTTCATTTCTAATGTCATCAACAAAAGGCTTGTTATGGGCTTATTAAAATATTTGCATAATTTACATTAGATGTGATTCATCGTTGTATACGTAAAGTCACGAATCGAGTCGTCGTTCAATAAATTAGGAGCGTTATAATGTAATTATCGTTTCCGAAACTTGTTTAGGATATAATATTTTAAAATCAGTCAAATTTAAATAGAAGTAAACGTGTCATTGATCACAATCCAAAAATTTGACAAAACAACCATTGTGACCTAAATCATAAAAAAACAATAATAAATTTAATGAAATAAAGTTAAAGCTAACATCACTATCATTTATCAGACCGTTTTCAATACTAACCCCATTACAGGTTATTGTGCTAAATCAAAAGAGACAGTTTGACATGTAAAACTTCAAAAGCACCTCCAAACAAACCAAGCATGATAAAAACTAATGATTCAATAGTAAGTTATAGTCAAATGAAGTCTTTAACAGGTCCAAAATCTAACGCCATCGGAATGCTCGTTGCTGTAGACGCATCGGACACAATTCATCAAGCCAGACATCGTGACATTACATAGCACGTCAAAATATCCACCTACAGGGGGTTGGGTGAATGCGTTCCACTTGCAGGAACCCCCGCGGTGCGCTGGCGCAGCTAACGAACTATAAGGTGATTTATCAGCGACCAGCTCACACTCCGACGCTAATTCCTTTACGATGTGTGATGCTGGGTAATGAAATATCACGTCGTTGGTTCTTTAATTTGATTTGGATTGCGGTTTAGGAGTATTTTTGTTCGATAGGCGCCTAGTCTTATTACATACACTTTGTGATATCCAGACACTTGTAAAAAAATGAAAGTTTATAGATTTCAAAATATTACTGATCCAAAAATATGTGTAATTTTCTAGATATCCTACAAATATTTTATTTTTATGCTTGTCACTTTTTTCCGTGTCACAAAAATCTCTGATAAGCCGTGGCTTCCCATTTGATTAGAATGCAAATATTTATTGAATATGTTCAATATAATCATCATAAATATCATTAGCTATTTTCTATTCATCACTAGTAAGTCGCATCATAAGTCTCGATTTATGCCCGCGATCACGGGCACTAAAACTATTTATGGTAGAATTTCCTGCAGGTGAAATTTTCTCACAGTCGGCTGGCCTAATGCCGTATAATCTCGAATACCCAAGAGTAATGCACGTTTTGTATGTATATTGGTTACTACGCTAGTAGTCTCCGCGAACCTGTTTCGGTCGTGCCCTCTGTACGATACTACGCTATATTATATGTATGTATCCGTAGCTCTTATAGTTTCACTTTACGTTTTAACATCATGATTTTAATGACGAGAAACCGAGACTGTGGCAGAAGCAATTACTATATCAATAACTCATGTGAAGTGTGAAAATAATCTAGGGTCATCGATGGGTCCGAAACACGACATTATACTGAGTTGACAAGTTAATGTTTCCGGTAGAGAAATTAACGTCGTTATGCAAAATTTGTTTGTCCAAAAGCAAATATTAATATGCTAATGATGGTGATGGCTTAATAAGAGTGATGGTATCGATAGTAATCTGATACGGTAAATCAACTGTTTGTGTGTCACTTGGCATTCATAGCGCTCGCGTCTGCACGTCAGGTTGTCCGTAAGGCCCGTCATTACGTGAATCATACTCGGTATCGTGCCGGGAGATTTCGTGAGGTCACAGTTTAGTATAGCGGTTTAGGTGCCCTGCGGTCGTTCGTCCGAAGGAGATAGCAACAGCGAGGTCTAGTATGTACGAACAGGACGATGGGGTTCTTCTCTGTCTATCGCCGACCGTTTCGTGACCCCGCAGCTAATCACATATCTGCAAGCGTATTATGATTATCGCAAGGCTTCGTTTCTCTTACGTTGTTATGGTCAGTGACTCTTTGTGCGATGCCTTCATTGCTAGCTTATATTGTTCTAGCTGCATGATTCCCATCTGTTTTACGTTTTATTTCTACTGTAGAGTATTTTATCACTTCTGATGGTGTAATAAGGTGTTTGTTTACATAGTTGGTGGTAGGATCATACGTTGCATTGCTTTGACAGTTTCCTATGCTGTTTATTGATGCTTCTTATCTCGGTAGAGAACGTAACGGCCTTACCTGTTGCAGGTCTCGGCATAAATCTTCGACGGCGTTTAATAAGTCGATAATTACAAAAACCGATTCCAACTAATGGGGTTGCGGCCGGTATGCGTTTAATTCGAGGCACGCGCCTTCCAATCGCTTTATTATACAATCTTTAGCATATTTCCGTGGAATTTTTATCTTTACGATAAGTAATTATATTATCCGGTACTGTTTTTATATCTTCCGCATTCGGGCGTTAATTTAGATATGCCCACCTGTAAGGCGAAGTGGGCGGTTTTGAAACATCACAAGTTTGCCGACTTTTATGTGGTTTTAAGTGCTATTAGCGTTTGGAAGGTTCTTCTTCAACTTTAAGCACCTTATTTTATCATTTGAAAACATTATTAAATTCTTGAATGTTATAAAGGCAGATCCAGTAGTACCTATAATTATCTAAATTTTTCAGCATTACGAATAGTCAGTTATTAATTTCGTAGTTTAAAATGTAGAAAGTGGCATCCATTATTAAGTATATTGACGATTTCATTGTATTCGTTATCATCACAATGTTTATATCGATATTTTTAAGCTTCCTCCGCATCCGATATATCACAATCGAATAATCGTGCGTCCAATCATGGGGTCCATTCGTCAACTGTTGTTACGAGTTTCGAAACAACGCTTTCTATTGGCTGTCTAATCAGTGTATTAGGGACAATATTTCTCGCTGTCGTATTCGTGTGCTTGAAAATTTCCTAATGATATCAAAACAGGCTCGTTGCTTAACAAAAGGTGTACACGGCTACACGTCAAGCTTATCACTGCGGTATCTTATGGTTACGTGATAAAGGTGACTTTGCAACGAAAATGAGTTGAGCATGATGTGGAGCCGTGTGTACCATTTGTCGCTGGCTACGGGCGACACCTTGTCGCGTGCTGTGCTTTGAAAAATAGCCAACATAAATAACGGATTATCAACGTATCGGGGCGTAAATAGTGTTGTCGATAAAATTATCGATACACTGGCGGTAGTAGGCGGTATTTTTTGTGCAAACTACTATCATTATAAATGTACTGTCGTCTCTAAATTGGACTACTAAAAATTGAGATCGATGCATTTGCCATTTACCTATAGTTTTCAGACTCGATAAATAACATTTTGAAATAAAACTGCAATTGCGTAAAAACCCCTCTGTTAGTACAAATTTTGTAGTACAAATGTTAACAGTGTGTATTGACCCAAGCTCAAATGCAATAAAAACTTCTTGCGCTTTATATCTCACATTATCGATATCAACAACGGCGTTACACGCCCAACACTATACGTAACGAGATAGCTAACAACTGAAATAAATAGGCGAACGGTAAATGAAGTCGTACGGAATTTAAATCTACGAGGACGTAGTGATGTACCCTATCTTATGAATCTTGTCTAAACAGATGGATGCTGGGATGTCTTCGTTAATGGTTCAATTTATGGGTTATGTTATTTATGTTTTTGTTCGCTTCTTGGTCATTAGACGAAGCCTTAATCTCGTTTGTATAGTTATTTAATTTATGCGCCCAACATAGTATTCAGTTAGAAGCACACATCTATATTTTGACAACTAGTTACGATATACTTATTCATTTATTTTATTTTAGGACAGCCAACAAAGCATACACTACAAATTCACTTATAACTATATTACTTATCCTACTAATATTATAAAGGCGAAAGTTTGTATGTATGGATGTTTGTTACTCTTTCACGTAAAAACTACTGAATGGATTTGGTTGAAATTTGGCACAGGGGTAGATAATAGTCTGGAATAACACATAGGCTACTTTTTATCCCGGAAAAATATGCAGTTCCCGTGGGATACGAAAAATATTAGTCCACGCGGGCGGAGCCGCGGGCGAAAGCTAGTTTTTTTATAAAGCAGATCTTAATAGTTTTGCCTCAATAAAAGGCTGCCACATGCCCACTTATAAAAGTTAGAAGCAAACGGTAACATACTTTCACACAAATAAAATTAATTTAGAAAACAATTTGAGAAAGATAAAAAAATACTATAACAATAATATTGAAAAATTTAGAAATAATATAGAATATAGAAACATATTGTGGTTTTGCCACGTGCAATTTACGATGTAAGAAAAGAGGTTAGGTATCTTGAGCATAGCACATCGGATAGGAACCTATCGCAAGAGCCAAAGACAATTTTTTAATTTAACTTTATAACCAAAGGAATTGAGAATTAATCTGTAGAGTCACAGGTAAATTCCGAAAAAAGCAATTTCATTACTTACTTCACCTTATCTAAACTTTTCTTTCGACAGTTCTAGAATATTTTTGTTTCATGGTTTTAGGGATTCCCCGGGTATTTAAATAAAATAAATAAAAATAAATATTTCACAACAACCACACCAAAATGGACGTAGTATTAAAGTAAATGACTGGAATTTTACGATTATACCTAGAGATACATGTTTCCTGGTTATTTTTATGGCTTTTGCTTCTGAGTACGTAATTAAAACGTTTCTTGAGAAGAGAGTAATCGCTTAATTAACTGGCATCAATCACTTTAATAGGATTAGGTTTAAAAAATATTTTTGGTACAGTGGTATGAAGGTACTCATGCTAGATGGACCTAGTCCAAAAAAAAGAAAACGGATTACACAAAAAAACTTCTTACTGAAACGAACCTAAAAAACTAATTTAATAGTATATTAACTTAAAATGACTTGAAACTATTATTGAATATTTATTAATTAAATAAATAAATATTTCACAACAATCACACCAATTCTCTAGTCCCAAAGTAAGCTACGAGGCTTGTGTTATGGGTTCTAGACAACGGATAAACATACTTAAATACTTTTTTTTGTAAATAAATACATATTATACATAGAAAACACCCAGACCATTATAAACACACATATTCATGCACACTTATGCTTGTACTGTGCGGGGATCGAACCCGCGACGCTTGGTTTTAGAAGTCCAACATGTGGACCACTGCACCAAGCGGTCGTCGAAATTGCAAATATATATACAGTAGACTATTAATAGTACAACAAATAAGTATACACCCAGCAGGGCACAACACAAGATAATTGAAATAAACATTCTTATCTAGCAAATGAGTAGGTACTACTACACTTAAATCTTAACTTATTTTTCAGCTTTAAGAATTAGTTAAATATGTATTTTTTTTATTGATAACTTATTTCCGAGAATTACTGGCATACATTTTGTGACTTCTTCATAATACGATCACTTTTCCGCTAAAGCTCCAATTGCATATTCAAAACAGCAATCCAATAATAAAACCATCAATCATAATCGCAGTTAGTGTTAAATCGATTACCTTTAATCGATATAAAACTGGATGATGATCGATATTTAATCGTATTGATTCAGAGTAACGAATTAGCACAAGGCCGATCACCGAAGCATTTAAATTATAACATAGTAGCTATTATATCTCTACGACAAACATAGTGTAATTAGTTATGACATAATTGGCTTAGGTATCTATAGTTATGCTCGTATTTGCTTATAATAGGTTTTTTTAAATATCTCTAGTGTTTATATTTTATGCGCAAAGTAAAATATAATGAGAAGCTAATCTCTGCCTTAGTATTTTTTTTGCGCTATGAATCACGCAAGCAGCCAAAATGTTTTTTTTTAATCTTCACCTTCAAAGATATATATTCTTATTTTTTACAAACTTTTATTAAGTTTTACCTGTCCCGGTCTTTATTATGTCTGTAATCAAATCTTGCAAGATAAATTTCACCCACAATTTTCGTAAGTATATAAAATTGTATGAAAACTTGTTTTACAGTACAGTAAACTAGTTCACAAATAATATTATTCTGCGTATGAGCAGTACCTTTGACAGATCCAAGAAATGACACTCACAAAAGTTTCCTTCTCGTGATCTATGTCAAGAGCACTTCACTGTCCAACCACTAGCTCTTATCTCATTGTATTTGGGTTTATATTCATTTGTTTATCTCGTACGTTGTACGAACACTGACGCGATTTGAATTAAAACAATATGAAGTAGGTATAAAACGACGTTTTATTGTAAAGCTCGCGTAAATGGGTTACACGTGCCGTGAATTAATGATTGTTTCAAAACGTTTTGATATTGCGAGATACGAGTATTATTTAACGTCTTTCGAACATACCTAGTGATTAAAACCGTCTTTATTATTTTTTTAAATTTTATTTTGTATTGTTACAAAATTTACACCGCTACAGCCAAATTTCGATTTAGATTTTGTATGACAATATTATGTAACCGTGAATGACATTATGTGTTATCCTTTCATAAAATACCTACTTAACTAGGTATGTAGGTACTAACCTAGAGATATATATCTTCAGTAATGAATGTGCATGTATGCATTCAGTATTAGCGTTATTTCTAAATAAAATAACTTAATTCAGTAATAATCAGGAAAGCGACAGACTAAAGAATATAAAATTAATGGAAATCAGAAAACTTTGAAATGGTGCATACATGTGGTTCATTGTCTGGTATCATGATTCTAGATTCGACTTTTTTGACTAAGTATACTTTTCTCTCTCTCGAAAATAGAATGTATTAAAATAAACATTCTGCAGTACGTAGGTACTTTGTATTTACACTGTATAATGTCTCATTTTTAGTAACAATAATCCACTATTTTTTTTCTACACCAATAACAACAGCCTATCATAGTAAACTGTACATACAACTATAAATATTTTAAATCACCAAGCCGAGGCACGTATCTACATTTCTTGAATATATTTACAAAACACAAGTCGCTTCTTTATTTACAAAAGCCGTCTTATTTATTGCCACCACCGTTATTTGTTAAGGAGCAATTTAATTTATAATATAAACAGTGCTAATTTTCACTTAATCCGATGAGCTATGCTCACAGTCTGACGATTTTATTATAACCTAGCATGCGTCCGAAAAAATCTACGTGTTTATTCTGGCTAGCGTATGGTTCAAATTGGTGTGATATTTTTATGTGTAAGGGAGCTTACAGACGAGCGACAGTATATCGGCGACTGTTTGCGACTCAAGTCGGTGACAGTCGCGGACAATCGGCGACGACATTTTCAAATTAGACGACAGACACCGATGAATCGCGTGTACGGCCGATGGTCGCCGATACACCGCAGCTCTCGAAGTTACTAGCGCTAATAACTGCGCAGAATAGGCATGATGACACCTATCGAAAATATTTTCAAGACCATGGTGTTTTAAAAACATAACCTCTATGAAGCTAATAAAACCAATTTATTTCCATTCATTCATTTATTATTAATACCACCAGTGTATTTCCAAAAAGCTGTAGAAACCAATCTTTGAACACACAGAACTCAATAAATATTCGGTCAATTGACTCCGATTTCTGATGCATGACCGTGACGTCACGTTCTTGTATTCCCATACAAAATCTATGGAGGCAGATCGTTTTGACAGCTGATAAAGAGTATGTCAACGATTGGTGGTGTCATGACAGTGAACGGCGCAAGTCAAAAACTGTCGCCGACAGTCGCATACAGTCGCTGACCGTCACCAGTATCGCAAGCAGTCGACGACATAATATCGCTCGTCTGTAAGCTCTCTAAAATTAAAATGAGATGTTGAAATATAATCTGTCTAATGGTTCTACGCGTGCTAAATAAGCGGAAAGCCCAGTCAATTCATTTCCATTAAGCGATACCTCAATGACCAATTGAATCCCAAAAGCTGAATACAACTTAACATAGGATTTGAATGATAAAGGTAAACACGGGTGAAATGTTTCTGAATCCAAATGAGAAATCATTTATGTGTATCAGTGTCAACTCTAATATGCGTATAATAAATTGTATTAGTAAAAGTATTTACAGTAAAATGCTTGGACAACAATGTTATAAGTACAAATGAGAAAGAGTTTCTAAATCTAAATAGAAAAGGTACTTACATATACCAACATACTTTTGAGAACTTAAGATCATAGATTTTAAAATGCTCGAAGCAGAATAAGTTGCTTATAAGATAAAAGGAAATGTGTACAGACGAATCCAGGCAAATCGAATAGATTTTTAAGATGCGTAATCTATCATAATTTACGTAATCCATACTAATATTATAAATGCGAAAGTAACTCTGTCTGTCTGTCTGTCTGTTACTCAATCACGCCTAAACTACTGAACCAATTTGCTAAAAATTTGGTATGGAGAATAATGGAGATATTTTTAAAAATGAATTGCTGTTCGTAAGTCTCACTAAAACTCGAGAACGGCTAGACTGATTTCAATGATTTTAGCCTTAAAATATTTGTGGAAGTCCAGGGTAGGTATAAACGAGGAGAAAATATTGATAAATTGCGCAAACAGCGGGCAGGACAGCGTCTGCCGGGTCCACTCGTTAAATAATAAAATATTAGATTAGAAGAGCTTTAAACTTTCGGCTGTGATCTAAAACTCATGCATTGCAATGATTATGATAGCTAATTTAAGAGTAAAACAAAGGATCCTTTCCTCTGATATAAACTGTGGATATTATGTCCTACTCAAGGTACTCTCCAATCATGATCATAAAAACTTGGCCATGGATCTGAGATTCTAGCCCAGTACAGCTTATTCTCGAGCTGTTCCTAACCAATAGACCAACAGAGTTAATGGGACTCACAATGCCACCTTGCAAGGTGCCGAAGGCGTGGGAGCGCGCGAGGCCCACTTCCAACGAATCATGCGCACGTTCACTACTGAGGTTCTACTCGGTTAGAAAATTACATACTTTTGACTACACTCATCCCTGTCACTCATAACAGAATTAGAATGCGAACGAATGCGATAGCTTAATCGAAAACACTGACAATACGGCAAAGAATCTGAATAGCAGAGTCTGAATTTTTGGTACAATTATCTCTATAACACTTAATTGAATGCGAGAGCGCGATTACATGGAGGTGCATTACCGATTTTTGTTTTGTAATGAGTGTAATGACCAAAGATAATAAATAGAAGACCAATATGTAATGTGTAATATCGTTCGTTGTTAGTTAACGTCGAGATTGCAGCAATTTTGTGCCTTGGACGGGTATTGTGGTGTGAGAAGGTTTTAATTTGTTCATTGATTTAACTCGAATTCACAATTAGTACACTTATGTTGGTATTTGACATAGAGGTAGATGTAGAGTGAAATTTTTGTTTTTGAAAAAGATACGACTGATTATGCGAATCCTTTTAAAAGAATATTTAGTTTTATCCTATATAGTCTCCACCGCTGGGCTATGAGGTGGTACGAGCCATACTCTAACACACGGGCTTAGTGTCCATTGAACGAATATAGGCCAAGAAATTTCCTTAAAATCCTGTTTCCGTGAGATAATTTTAAGGCAAATCTGCACAAGTACTTGCCATGACAATTACCGCCTTCACAGAATGAATGGACACTGCTTCCACGGAACTTGAATTTGGTAGAAAAAAAACAAACCATGTTGAATTAAAAAAAGAGGCATGAGCGCGTGCTGGACCATTCGCCGCGAGGTAAAGGTGTGTTCATAAACTTCACTGTTCTAAAACGAAAAAATAATTTGCTTAATCGTCATTAAATGAAACAAATATTAAAGTTGCTCTAAAACGAAAAATATATTGGCGTACTCGTCATAAAGTGAAATATTAAAGCCTATTTTTAAAGTAAATTAGTTAAAGTAAAATTATAAAAACGTATAAGTAAATTTGTAAAAAAATTTTTTTATCACAGTGTATAAGATCGGGACTATAATATTAACCACCGAGGGAAAGAGTGAGTTATTCCCAAAACAAGTGTCTTAGACTACTTACTGGGAAAACTCAGTAACATTTTGTAAAATACTTTTGGAAATAAACGAATTTATTATTATTATTAAGGTTCTTCAAAATAAAAGTGGGTCATTAATACCTGCGTTACCTGGATTGATCCAGCAAGTAGTATTTAAAATACTATTTGTATTATCATTTAATAAATAAGTTAATAATATTCTACCGGTATTCCGATACTAACCAAAAAAGGAACCAAATCGCTCCAAACGTTCACGCAAGATGTCGTGAGCAAGGGAAAAAAGAAGAAGAAAACAAAGTCAATACTTTTCAGAAGCTTAAATATGTTTTTGTTAATAGTTATAAATTCTTATTTATTATGATCACAGCCTATCTAAACAGCCGAAAAACGTCCCGCGCGTTTGGAATATTTCCCGCGCCGCGCATTTCTTTACGGGCGATTTGTGAGCTCACGACCGCGTAACTAGCGTGCCTACAGGTACAGTTTCGTTGCGAACTATCCGAGAATCAGGATCAAATCACTGATCATTTTTTTCACTCAACTCAGAATGTCAGTTTTTAAGGTATGCGCTCTGTTAGATGCGTCCACGAAAGTTAAGGATTTTATTTTCTTTGTAGCGTCAATAACTTTCTCATTTATAAGAGTTGAACCTAAGATCACTAAAACTATCGGTAAGATGTGGCCTGGTTACCGAAACGAAGGCTTCGATGAATTTGAAAGCATTTCTCAATTTTTGCAAAACATTTGTTACATTGGTCTAGGTAGATGTTGTTTAAAACTTTTTTGCTTTATCAGGCGTTAAAATATTTTTTGCGAAGTGAAATCTTTAGATATTCATAGCTTATTTTGGCGACAATTTTGCGCACAGCACCTGTCCGGTCGTGATTTAGACGTTTCTTTTCAAACCCATCACTTTTTACCCGATCACCAGAGCTAACAACAAAAACGCTGCCAATAGGCCGTGAACAATTGTCAATGGCCAACCTGCTGCAGCGTTTCAGAAGCCATCCGATTTCATACTCCAAGAACTATCGTGACTTGAGCATTCGACAAACTTACCTCCATTCAACATTGTGCCACAAAAACAGCTCGAACTTTTGTTACTTCATTCAGCAGACATGAATTTATAGCAAAAATGTATTTAAATGCAACTTAGAAATTCGATTTTTAAATGTCACCTTTAACCAGTGTTTGTATCTATCATCTAAAAACGATATTGTATTTACATAAACATGTCAATAGATTTAAAATGCCAAATTAATAATGGCTGCTCTTACAAATGAGAATCGCATTCTTTTTATGCCATATCCTCAATGAATCGATATTCTAATTCTATAGAAACTCTGATTTAATAGAATTCTTATTCAAAATGTATTTAAATGCTAACTAAAACATCTGAGTTTAATGATGTTTTAGTTTTAGTACAAATGTTACAAATAAGTATCAATTTGACATGCCTAAAATTTAAATTTGATAAGAAACACGCCACAGTCTGGTAAAGAAATTTATATGATGGAGGTCAAATACTTGCAAGGGGACAATTTAAAACGCATTAATAGAAATTACTACGTTGTTGTGGCAACGAGAATCGTACGATCAGTAATGGACAGTAATGCCCAGTTTCCATTCTTAATTCTTACCCACTTTTTCTACTAAAGCATCATCATTTTTATTATATTTATAATTCTGATTCATCACGAAATCTTACTGAAACTAGTGTTATTAAGTAAATCTTTTTTTAAAAAAAGTGATGTTCTATGTTCTTTTGTTTAAAACAGCCGTCTCTGAATCACTTTCATCTCAAATCAATTCCCCTCTTATTAAGCATTTAATTACCCCATAACTGTAGGGACGTGTAATTCAGTCTTATGGTAACACTTAAGTTATGCCAATGAAAACCCCTTCTTCTTAGTAGTCGGAATAGGAAGCGGCATTAATATAATTACAACGTCTCGGAGTTGTTAGGACGAACATAAACTGAGTTATTACAGCCATAACGTAATGCAATGAACTTGTGTTCACATGCTAATTGCTATCTGCCGAGCACGTATGTGATTCCACGTCAATTATACACTTCAAATAAAAATTTCGAGCGTCAGTAACGACTGGATTGCCATCATATCTGTAAAAATCCTAGCTAGAACCTTATTATACCGCAAGGGCGTACTTTAAGGCCTCTTTTATTGAACACATTATAATTTGTTTTCTCATTGTTTCAGCTGTACAAAGAGGTCGAGTGCCACCAACGCAACCGACCGGTCTTGCTCTCCCCGGTCAGTTCTCCCTGGCGAACGGAGACCCAGCGGCCGGCCTCAACAGCCATCCCTACCTCTCCTCTTACATTTCCCTGCTCCTCCGAGCAGAGCCATACCCAACCTCAAGATACGGCCAGTGCGTACAGCCAACCAACGTGATGGGAATAGACAATATCTGCGAGCTCGCCGCAAGATTACTGTTCTCCGCGGTGGAATGGGCGAGAAACATCCCCTTCTTCCCCGACCTTCAAGTGACCGATCAGGTCGCGCTCCTAAGACTAGTCTGGTCGGAGTTGTTCGTGCTCAACGCGTCTCAGTGTTCCATGCCCCTGCACGTGGCTCCGTTACTGGCGGCGGCCGGTCTCCACGCCTCACCGATGGCAGCGGACCGCGTGGTCGCCTTCATGGACCACATACGAATCTTCCAAGAGCAAGTGGAGAAGCTGAAAGCGCTCCACGTCGATTCGGCGGAGTACTCCTGTCTGAAGGCCATCGTCCTCTTCACGACAGGTAAAATTTTGGATAGTCTTTTTGGGGAGGCGCGGTTGTTGCTTTACAGGGTGGCCGGCGCGGGCGGCGCCGTCACCAGCTATGGGGAGTTGTTGGCGTTGGTGCGGACGCATTTGGATGCGTACGCTGACGCGACGAGGGTGCAGGCGCCGCCCGCGCCGCCTCCGCCGTCCGCGGCTTCTTCGGGATACTATTCGACGTTGGACACGTCAATCGGCGTCAACTCCTCGCTCTCATACGGCAGTTTCCTTTCAACACCTTCGAGACTGCCACCGAACTATACGAGTAGTCCCAGAATGCCTGAAGCTAGCACGAGCACGTCATCTCCTTTTAAGTTTTGGGACAGTAGTATTAAGGTTCACAAGTCTGAGCAGGGGGGTTGACGCCTGGTGTGACAGGCTTGGGATTGAGATCGTTGGGTGCTGGCGACTGCTTGTCACTTAGCATCGGTAGGGGCTAGGGACATTCCTCCGCGTATTTAACCGTTAGCTAGGATACTGTATTGTGAACGGGGATAATAACTCTCACTCCTCGGAGAGCGGTCAGACCGAAGCATGGGGAGTTCGCGACTTATTGTTCTCGCGTTAGAGATTCCTTCGTGAAATGTGATAGTGTACATATTTATGTATATTTAAATGTAATATATCTTTAATTATTATGACCGCGTTCAGTCGCGTTAATTTTTTTCGATTAAGTTATTTATTCAATGTAATTTAATTACTATTCTTGATTAATACACGCGCGTAATTTAAAACCAACCGTATTTTGTTTTCATTTTAATTTCTATTTATTAGGTCCTTACCTATGAAATTGGCGTTTTGTATGGGAGGAACAAAAAGTCGAAATTTTTTTATATAGCATATTTATTTAATCAAAGTATGAGCCATTGTAATCTATGCACTTTTGCCATCTCATAGGTAGTTCATTGATCCCTTTACTAAAAAAACCATTCGAACGGGAATCAATAAAATCTTTGAAGGCGACTTGGACTGCCCCATCTGAGTTGAACTTTTTCCCTTGCAAGAAGTTATCCAAATTTCGAAAAAAATGGTAATCTGTTGGAGCAAGGTCCGGGGAGTACGGTGGATGCCTTAGAGATTCCAATTGAAGTTCTTCTAATTTGCTAGCCGTCTGTTGTGCAGTGTGTGGTCTAGCGTTGTCGTGAAGCAGCAGTGGCGTAGAGCGATTGACCAGCCTTGGTTGTTTAGCAACTAGCTTTTCCATCATGGTTTGCAATTGCTGACAATAGATATCTGCCGTAATCGTCTGGCCAGATTTGAGAAAACTGTAATGAACGACACCGGCGCTAGTCCACCAAACGCTTACAAGTAACTTTTTATTGGTCAATTTTCGCTTGGAGCAGGCTTTGGCTGGCTTGCCAGGGTCCAGCCATTGCGATGAGCGCTTCCGATTATCGTAAAGAATCCACTTTTCATCACAGGTAATGATTCGATTTAAAATCCCTTCGTTATTGTGCCGGTCAAGTAATGTAACGCAGCAGTTGACGCGCGTTTGCCGGTTTGCTTCACTCAATTCGTGAGGAACCCACCTTTCAAGTTTTTTAATCTTCCCAATTTGCTTCAAGTGGATTAAAACAGTTTTATCACTAACGCCAAAGCCTGCAGCTAACTCGGACGTGGTTTGCGATGGATCCGCTTCCACAATAGCCTTCAATTCTTCATTATCAACTTGGGTCTCCGGCCGTCCACGGGGCTTGTTTTGCAGGTCGAAATTTCCAGAACGAAAACGTTGGAACCAAAAACGCACTGTGTTTTCTTTTGCGACACAACCGCCATACACATCATTAACCCTTCGAGCCGTTTCCGCAGCACTGGTGCCACGGTGGAACTCGTACTCGTAAATAACGCGATATTTCAAATTTTCCATTTTGTAAATTGAGCGATGCAAACAGAAAAAAGATAAGTAAAAAAACAAATGAATGACGGTTTACGAAACACAACTACATGTGGAAATAGCTGTATAAATTTGAATTTCGAATTCTTAACCAAATAGGAAAAATTTGTGATCAAAGTGGCCAGTACGACAAAACGCCAATTTCATATGTAAGGACCTAATACTTCCTTGAACAGATTATTATGAGGTGATGGTGTAGAGTGAGATTTAGTATAAGGTGAAGGTGGTTGTGGGCATCTCGATGTTCGTGTTCTAAGTAAAGTTTAATTTTATACGGGAATCGCAATAAACTTTCGTTTTCCGCGATGTTACGGCCGCGCCGGTTAAGGCAACGTCTGGTTTCGCGACAATTTCTCGTTTTAATGCCGCTGAAGGGGACGAGCTTCGACTAATTTCACATCCAAAGATATCTCGATAGCGTTGCCTTTTAGCGAAAAGTTAAATATTGGCTACGTCAATTAATTGCTAATAAATGCAAACTGCAAATTTACTCCTCAAAAAGGTAAACAGAATCGTAGAATCGTACATTGTACATCAATATATCAATCGAGGCTTTCAATGGGCCTTATTAAAATAGTCCTCTATTAAGCAAGAGGAAAAGAATAAGAACTCTAGATTCGGACTAGGAATAAACATAAAAATAATTTGATTGAATGCTCTTTGAATTTTGATAAGCAAATTGATATTTGCTAAAAATGCTGAACCGGATTCTCAAGTATTTTTAACTCGTGGACTGACGGTTGATGTAAGCTCAACAGGCATGCATAGATGTCTATTTTCAACAACTACAAAAGATACATTGAATCAAAGCCGGCCTAACATAAACACACGCTCAAATCCGCGGTAACTTTGCACTTGTCATTCAGACCGATAATCGGTCGGTCCGCAGACGGGAGCTTCCGACGTGTCGCGGGACTTTCACGGGTGTGTGTGCTCACGTTGGGAGCTTATGTTTACGGTGTTGATAGCACGAAGCCTATTCCCGTTTATTTGATGAAGTTAAAGTCTTAGTCAAATATGTTGGCTAGAGATAATTATTTCTGCAGCAGAAATATACAACTGTCTGGGGAGGGAATCAAACCCGCGTCGGACGTCGATTTTTTTTGCAGCAGAAATATAATCTTTATTTTGCAACGTGAATGCTTACCACAGTAAATCATAAAACTATGTTGGTTAGACAATAAAAGGAAATAGATAGTTACTTTTTTGACGCATACGACAAAACCGTTGCTTAAATTCAGAAAATAGCTCAGAGCTGCCGTTTTATTTTTCAGAAATCTTTCTGGCTACTTATAAATCATAGTCACATAGGTACATATAAACCGACCGCATTACTGATGGTTCATATTCGAGGAGTTGAGAGTCAGCGTATTTATTTACGCCTTTCACCATTGGCCACACCGGTGTCACAATGCTAACTTCATAATTCCAAAATGCATGTGACATTTCAAACCGTGACTTTACGAAAAGTAAAGAATTAAAAAATATAACCATAACCGTTGAAACGGTCCCTCTGCAAGTGCCGCAGCGTATTTTTCGCTTGAGCACATTTCCACTGCGTTTATGTGTACATATAAAATTTTAAACGCAAAACGGCTAACACAACACTGTCATTGGTTACTAAACAGAATATAAAAGTAGTTACTGTGCGTCCAACAGTGTCAGGCGACCAGTGTTAGCTGATCTGCCTCGTCGCTCTTAGTTTGTACTGGAATAGTGACAAAAGGGGGGTTTGTATGTTCAGTGGGAGTTCTTTGTGAGTGGCCAGCCTGGGGGTAGGATGAATATGCATTGGCAATAAGCTGGCAACTTTCTCTGGACTCCGTATAATAGTGTGGAGGCAACTTTGCGTGTGGATTATCGTAGATTGATTCACTAATGCGTTTATATCAGAGTTCGGCGTGTGTTGCGTCATTGTGAGGACTTTTCGATTTATACAGATAACTTACGATTGGTCGAGTATTGCACGACAGAACACAACTTGAAGTACCGTAGAGGCCCATAACTTCGCCTGAGCCCCCAAACTTCGCCCAATTTCAAACAAGTTAAAGTTGACATTACAATTTTAGCAAGAACTTCACAAAAAAATACTAAATGACAAATATTTTTCATGTATGGCAATATTCTGCGAACGAATTGTGGCTAACTTCACGTTGTTCCTCACCAGTGCATTTTTTTCATACGAGAATCGACACGTTTTTTTCTGTTAAAGTTTTAACTTCAGTTTTAGGTAGTGATACAGAACAGGTAATGTAAAACTTTTTAATTAAATATTATCTAGAACTAATTCTCTTTCAAATGACATTATATTTTTCTGTCTAATTCACGTATAATAGTTATAATTTAAACAAATGTTGTTGAAGTAATAGTGGTGGGATTTTGTTGCCAAACTTCGCCTGACCTTAGGGTTGTCAATCCTGACATTTTATATTCTATGCTATTTTGTACTTAATTCAATATAACGTAACTGATTTGAGATATTAATATATAATAATTTAAACAATACTTACATAATTAATAAAGTAAACAATTGTTAATTAAAGTAAACAACAGGTGAATTTTATTTATTTGTTCGTATTTTTTTATTATATAAAATAATATTTATCTGTTATTTATGAGTCGGTTGTATTGTATTGTTGTTGTTTTTTTTTTATGTTTATTTAAATTATATCTTTAAGGCTCTGCAGTCTGAACACTAGGGACTAAGGTATTTATTAAATAAAACTCTCTGGAGTACACTCAAGTAACATTATTTACAATTTTTGAGAGTTTCCTTGAGTATATTATTCGTGTACATTTAACCAAAATTATAACCTATTTTTTGCTTATAGTGGTCACTTTTAGCAAATAATTGTAATTGTGTCTGTTATGCACCAATGCTATTATCAAAGTACCTATACAATATCATACTCAATTGCACTTCAGAGACTTCTTTTGTATAAACGTCTTAAATATCCACAATTAATAAAAATCCATTGCTATCGCACTAGCGACAGCCGTTCAGGGCAGCCTTTTAGAAAAAAGAAAAGAGAAGAAATGTGCAATTTAATATTAGAATGCGATTAATATCAGAATGTCCAATATTTCTCCTCTTTTTTAGATGATTGTTTGTTGTGTACCTACTTTAATAAATAATTAAAAAAATATCTTTTCTTTTTTAAATTTTGGCAGCCCTATCAACATTTCTTCAAATGTATGAAACCAACTTCAGACCGTTCCCTAACTTCGCCTACAACACTTTTTTTTAAAAAAAAGACTCTATGGTGCTCAATTTAAAGTTTATAATGGCTTGTCACATCCTAAATTTGCTTATACTAGTTGCATATGTAAGTATTTCAATAGTGGTTTACTATTTGACGCTAAGATGTGATGCAGGCGAAGTTAGGGCAAAATGCCTATACTTCGCCTATCACATTTGAAGCTAATTTTCAGTCAGTTAAACAATGAAATTAAAAACAGATAAAGTTTATATCAATAGTTTGAGTTACCTAATGTCGTTTTTTAATCACTATATTAGGAAATATTCTAAAATCTGAAAGTTATTTGATAAAAAGTATCAAAATCCAGGCGAAGTTACGGGCCTCGACGGTACGGGTAGAACAAGAACGTCTTAGTTTATGAGCAGAATAATTATGTACTTAGTTAAGAGCCAGCCATAGGTAAGAGCCACCGTGAATTATCTTTCGAATAAAATAAAAACGATTTGCATTCTGTCCATCCGTTCGGGAGCTACTATGCCAAAGACAACAAACTAAAACACAAAAAACAACAACACAAACACTCTCTTGATTCAGATTTTACGAACTGACTAAGATATGGCTGTAATTGTTTTGTATCACAAGTCGTGGGTTAAATCTGTTAAATTTCTACGTCGTTATTTTTCAGACTAAAATGAAACCGTATTTTGGTTCCGATGGATGGATGGATACTTAAATAATTAATAAGCGAGTCACATCACATTTTATAGACTCATCTTCATGTCCATAATTACTTCCAGAGGCGCGGATTAAAACGCACAATCGCCTGTAAATTACGAGTATGTTGCAAAATTCGTTGTACTATTACAAATCCCACAAGACTGCTCACACTCGTGTGCTACAAAGCTAACGTTTTAGAAGAATAAAACAAATGAACGTTTTTAAATAATAAAACAAATGAGTTACATAACCGCGCATCACAATTAAACAAGGCAGATATTGAGCGGTTCTCACAGGCTAGCGCAACGTACAATGCCTGTCCGTTCGGTGCATTACCGACCAAGCTTAGTCATGCTAGGGTGACCATAGATGTCGGACATGGGGTCTATGGTTTTGCGAGTTTACATGGGTTGGTTCCGCTGTCTGTGCTGTGCTATGGACCCATGCAAAATGTCTGCAAAAAGCCATAGTGAACAATAACGTAAAAATCGTTCGGAATGTGATCAACAATAAATCGACTTAAAAAAGTAAGAGGTTATCAATTCGACCGTATTTCTTTTTTCAATGTATTATTTGCCTTTTAGATAGATTTCTTCTGTACTTATCTTCCTCTCGCAATTTTTTCCCTTTATGAGATGTATAATTCAAGCTTACACATTACCTGTTCATGAATCACAATTGGGATGATGACACCTATCTTAAATATTGTCAAGAACATGGTGTTTAAAAAACACAGCCCCTATGAAGTTAATACAACCAATATATTTCAAAAAAACTGTAGAAACCAATTTTTAAACACACAAAACGCAATAAATATTCGGTCAATTGACTCCGATTTCTGACACATGACCGTGACGTCACAATCATTTATTACCATACGAAATCTATGGAGGCAGACCGTTTTGACAGATAATAAAAAGTATGTCAACGATTGGTGGTGTCGTCTAGCCAATACTAGGGTTTTTCAAAAGCTAATTCTTTCTTTTCAGAAAACAGTCACGTCACAAGATGTGTATAAAAGTTCTTACGTTAATTTTCACATGATACTTATATCAATAATACTAGGTGAGTCAATATCCTGTTTGTTGTACCGACGACAAATTGTATCCTATGATGATGCATCTTTAAAAGATGTTACCTTGAGAATACTTTTTCAAGTTAATTCTTGGTATTTATTAACCGGGATATTATCAATACCTACTTATTGTATGTCATGATTTCATGATAAAAGCTCGCTTTTTCCGCAATTGTCATTAATAAAAGACATTGCTGTTTTTTGCAATATACCTATACCTTTATTAGGAACCGAACAACAATGTGCCTTGCTGTTGCTTCTTCATCACTACGGCATATTGGTTTCAAGCGCCATGTTTTGTAGTCTATGCGGAAATACCTGATGTCTTCTATAGACACATTTATTACAAACTCTTGGGTTTCCACTGGTAAAACATTATCGTTAGAATAAAGCTGTTCAAATCGCCCATTTCGTATTCAAACAAATACCTCTAAATTCACTGGACATCATATACTATACGTTAACACTTTAAAAACAAAGCGCTGGCCGCGGGCGAGATCCTTCAGGCTTTTCAGGGCGGTGCTCACTGAATATAGCTGTCTCACTCGCACCTGTGCATTCGCGTGCAAGTGTGAGCAGTGTGTGTCTAACGGTACCGAGGTCGTGACGACGGGACGGGGACGAGTCACGATTTTGAAAAAGTGTCGGACGCCGGCGCGCGCGCCATCCCTATGCGCGGGCGCAAGTTACAGAATCTTTTAATTGGGGATAATTGACTGTAAAGTCCAACGCCCTATAGTATTATTTTTTACCATTTGTTTCCGGCCAGTCTTTTTGAGAAAAAAAGATCCATCATATGTTCCTTAAGGATGCGTGGCTCCAAGACTTACCTCTTAACCCTACCGTACGTCAAATGGGAAGTAACCTGTTGCTGTATGGTTGTTACATACTGATATGATTTTACTTTAAAAAATCGTTTTTTTTTACGTTATTAAGTATTATATATGATCAAGTGATCAGAACCTTTTTGCTCTAACAAAATCGCGTCTCATGCATGTATCCCTAATTTGTCCAATTCCCGCAACCGTTAACTTATCGGCAGCTTTAAAAGTTCAATCACCTTTGGGCTACTTAACCAGAATAAGGAAGTTTGAGAATGTGTTCATAGACAAACCGCAAGCATCTTGTAAATTACGCCAGCCTAGCCGTACGGCATACCCCGCATCATTGTATTATACGAGCCTTTATTTTATATAAACCTTCCACAATAACTGGAAAGGTACCTTACCTACATTCGCAAACACTATTGTGGATATGAACATGAGTCGTACGAGCAAATTTAATACTTGAGTATTTTAATCTGCACTTAACCCTAAAAGGCCCATGGGTATTTGAACTTATAACGGGGATAATTTTGAAAATCTAAATTTTTCTCCTTTTCTCCAATTTTCTAAGAACGTAACTTTTTAAAGCTTTTCGAGTACCCAATACGTATACCAGAAGTTGCAAGCTTCCATCCGTGAGCGAATCATAGATCGACCAAAAATTTTACAATCACATCGTGACAAATCAAATTTTTCGAGTCCCTACAACTTTATGTGGTCAATTACTCCACATTGTTGGACCTCCGAACCTACCTCAGCCTCTACCGACCAATCACCTTACTATTGTGTTCATATTACTTGCAAATTCTATTTAAATTGTTCCCAAAAACGGTTTTTCACCGACGCAACATCAACCAGCGATGCGTTAAAAAGAAAATTGAGAGCCAAAGTCCGTACTCAGCAAGAAATGAACACGGGAACCAAAATTATGTTTCCACTAGGTTACCGTTCCTGCGGTCGAGATGTATGGTCGTTGTATGACTATGAAGTTTGCGGGCAATTGAAACACGTCGGTTGCACGATACTATTGTTGTACATAATGTACGTGAATTTGCTTTACCGAATCCTTAGACCGTTATTACGGTGTTATTTGTACCTTACAGAATTCCACTTACTTTCCATTACCATGTATTGTTATTATAAATACTGCAGATAATGCCAAAATTTATTCAGGCATAATGGAAATTGCGTCTTGATACCTTCACGATCTTTTTTCTAAAGCGACAAGTTATAACACGCTGACACAACTTGTCAACTAATATCTCGCCTTAACAAGATATGAAATCAGACCCAAATCGATAAACATGAACAATACAGCAACATCAAACAATGCAATAAAGAATTAACAGCGGTATACGGTAGGGAACATCAAGACACAGCAATAATATGGAAACAGATGCGCGCCGAATCGGCCGGGTCACCGCAAGACGTGTGTCGTTGCATATGTTAATATAAAAAAAAACAAATACGGCAAAAATTGAAATTCTGCCGATTGGTAACGCCGACACCCTCGTCAAGGCGCGTGTCAAATGAACAAATATCGAATCATCGCGCCAAATCCGAATGCACACGGACAATACAAAATACTTTTTATCTACACACCCGACAACATAATTTCCTTTGCCTTAAAAAATAATCGACCGGACTATCCAGCAACGTAAGGTCACATCTCAAACTGCGATTTGCAAATTAGACTTGTACATAAATCGAAATAGAGTCGTAAGTTCATTACCGGCGGATTTAACCCTAAAAAGTTGATGTATGGAAATATTAATCAGAGCGATAAGTGTGGTATGTGGGAGTTAGGTTCGTGTTAGACACCGCGATCGTCCGTTTGTCTGTTTATCTGATGGCTCCCGAGATAAAGGGTGGGGTTAGTGACACGACACGCTTCCGCGACCTTATCGGAAGGGATGCGAGTTGCATTTGTATACAAAAAACAACTAGTATTTTAAACTTGACTGTATAGTCGACTGCGCATAAGACTCTACCTTATTACAATTTGCTCAAATGTCATAGTATTATTTATTTTGATGTTCGTCTGCACATTTTATTTAATTTTATATCAGTTCAAAAAATAATTTTAATCTTTTTACGACATTCTTGCACTAAGAATGATAATAAATTCCTCCAATTAGCATACAAAGTATCAAAATTACGACTATTAGACCGCTTTCTATGGGATATTTATTTTTAATAATCACGAACACGAAAATTTAATTACACA
Organism: Pyrausta despicata; assembly: GCA_963921415.1. Classification (NCBI taxonomy): domain Eukaryota; kingdom Metazoa; phylum Arthropoda; class Insecta; order Lepidoptera; family Crambidae; genus Pyrausta; species Pyrausta despicata. Next base: position 11,304,188 of record OY992861.1, on the reverse strand, counting down.
CACATATGTAAATAATTGTTGAATTTACGTAAATATTATGTATGTGACAGATCTTATATAAATGCAAATAATGCGTTTCTATGTTGTTGAAAGTTTATGTTTTTGAATAGTTTCGCTTTCGCGGTAAATTTGCGGATAGAATTTGCTCATTAAAGCGGGTAATAGATCGTTAAACTGATATAAATTGGTTGCTAAGATCTCACAAGAGGCGTCTATAGATATAGCTATAATTACATGTACATATATCTTTGTGTAGGCACCGCTACGATCTTGGTGTACCGTTATGCGATACCCATAACTTGTTTAGGACAAATTAATGATCTTGATATTGATTATTGTCTGTAAATTTAATAGTGTGTATATTCGTCATTATCTTGGTTTGCGCTTATCGTGCTTTAGCCCTCGTTTAATGAACTTCGACCAATTACCTGATCAATAGAACGTTGACGATGAAGTCTGAAAACCTTCTTTTATTCGTTAAAACATACAACGTCAAACAATATTACCTACTGCTGAAGAAAATTGTATTATTGTATTGAGTGTTGTTTTGTTACGGCAGTAATATTGTGTCATGGCCAACAAAATAATTTTAATTTCCACAGTTGAACGGGTTAACATTAATACTTTATGTTTTCATAAGCAGCGATAAATTTTATTTGCACTCGGTGCAGTAACGCGTTAAGTTGAATATATTGAATATTTTATTGACTATTGTTTTCCGGTAGAGAGTATTAAATTCAGTAAAATTTATTTGCTTTCGAATGTGATGATTTCCAATATATAATAAGTTTTTGTCCAGTAATCGTTAATTTAATATGTATGTGTTATTTTATTTGCCAAAGCTTCAAAATATAAATGCCTTATTGCATATTAAACTGCATTTTAAACGAAAGCAGTCATCACCCTCTACCATCCAAAGTTTTGCTCATTTTTCATATGGTTATTGTAATAATTGTATACAATTTATTAAGTTACTTTATTTTTTAGCATTAACAATGCAATTTTCTCCACAATATGAAATTAAAACACACTTAAAGAAATATGGACTGACACAGGCGTTGAATAAGGTCCCGCCTGTGACAGTAAATTTTTCAAGGTTAAAATTTCGAATTGATTGATAAATGTAACAACCCAATAATACCTTCATTTAAACTGTGCCACAGTAAAGTTTCCAAAAACAGAAGTCACTCGGCTTTACTTATCTAGTTACAAGCCCTATAAACAGAAATATATTAATTAGCTGTTTTGATTCAATTAGTTCATACATAATTAGTGACTTAACGTTAAAGTAAGAGGCCGCAATGGAGGTGAGTCAGTTTTCTGCAAAAGTAAAACATAAAATAAAAAAAGACAGACATTTAAATGAATGCAAAACACAACCCCCCATTGGTATCTCGTGAGTCCGAACCCAAAACCACAGCGAGGGGTCTTTCGGACCGCGACGACACAATGGTCGAATCGTGGTCACAGATGGCGCTCGAGGCACTCATAATCTTAACCCTCCCTCATCGCTTCATTCCCAAAGTGCGTGAGGACAAATTGAACGTAAATATTGTGTTTTGGTTTCGGTTAAAAGTGGCGGACAAGATATGATTCAGGAGCTGATGAGAGAGTTGCTTACAATCTTTTGCTTTAAAACAAAATCCTTTATGCAACAGCTTATGATATGAATAAATCTTAAACACAGGAGTTTCATGTTATTATGCTAAGAAGAAGATTTTGAGCCTGAAAACAAGTAAATGCTTTTAGTGAATAAAATATTACTTAATCTGAAAAACCACTTTCAAAACCATATTTTATTTTTTTCAAGCAGAACATTTTAGCATTTCACACTAACATTTAAATGTTCTAAAAAAACTTAAAGACACACAATCCAATCAATCTCATATATAAAAAACTCGTGAAGTTAATATTTTAATTTTCCACCTACGAGTACATTTCCCCCATGGGCCAGTGGTTATGCAAATATCGCATTGATATCGCTTCGGCGCTATTTGTTCAAATCGAGCCATTAGGGCCCGCGCAATTAAGTGAATTACGTGTCGCTCTGCATTACACGTGCTATGATTTTAGTTTGTTCAAATGTTTGCTAATTTCGGTTAGAGATTAGTTACCTAATTACTGTAATGTATTTGAACTTTGCTCATAAAAGAAAAATTGTAGCGTTTTATGATTAATGCATAAATTTTTTGAGGGTACACAGACTATTTTTGATAAACAAACATCAATATTTCGAATGAATAACAAACACAAAAAAAACTTCTTTCTTATCTGTGTATGCAAAATTTGCACAAGGATATCTTAGCGCGTAAAGGTACCCAGTGAATATCATGATCACCAAACATTCAGAACACAAAACCTTCAGATACCGCTTTAGAAATTAAAGTCCGCATACCTTTGTTGAGGTGCTAAGAAAACGTCGGCATTTTCAATCCGTATCTTTCTAACGTCTAACCGTCTACGAGGCGTGGCTTTTGAAACCCCACGTTACAAACTTGGGACCTATCCATTGTGGTTCCTTATCGCGTTCCCAACTTCAGACACAAGACAATGGGAAGACGGGAGTAGTTGCTGACGCCTGTCCGAGGTTTTAGGGAATCATTCAGATAGTGGCCCGGTAAACAAACGCACGTTATTTCGGCTTTTACGAGAAATTTACAAAAGCTCGTCATTTAGGGAATGAAAGGAATGGTGACAATTGTACTTACAATAAAACCTTTTGGATGTCCTTGCTGGACTTCTTAATGAATGTGTTCACGGCAAGCTTGCTTGATGGACAGTTTTGCATACAAATAAATTAACTCGACGCAAAATAACCCAGTTCATTTATCCGATTTAACTATTAGGCCAATCGTGCGATAAGAACTCTTTTTTTAAGTAAGACTTTTTTTAAAATTTTGACCTTAACTTTGTCAACCGTTTATGGGTTCTAATGGCCATCTTTATTGACGAGAGCCATATCAACAGTGATACTCAAATAACAATTTAAAGGACTACATTCCGAGTATGACAATTTACACCCTCGCTCGTGTGACAACGGCATCAGATATGTCCCGAATTAAATGGATAACAGCATGCGATGACGGCACCCTGGGGTGGCTTACATTAGCACGCATTATTGTTATGGTCTGTTAGACACTTTACAGCACAGATTACGCCCGACCAAACTACCGCGGCCTTTGACGGGTTAACGTCATAGAATAAGATTAGAACCACGTAATGGATAGAGGGGTCACGGTATATTGGCTGTTGATTGTTGCCTAAGTCAGCATTGTTTGCATAGGTCGAGGATAGTTGCTGATCCTCTTTGGCTTAGGTTAAACTATAATGACAGGATAATGTTGAATTTTAAGCAGATCTATGCATTGTTGGACTAAACGTAATTGTTGGGTTAACCTGTTTGACATTATTATTGATTTATTGTAAGGCTTTTACTGTTTACGGAAGAGTGGGCTACTACCCCACTTTAAGCCAATTTAATAAATGGGTAAACTAAACTAGCGTTTTAACCATTTAAATGCATTTGTTTTACGTTAAAACCTAGCCTGTGCTTTTGTCACAACAAACATACATCAAATTCAAGAATTTTTATTTCTAATAAACAAATGAAACATAATTTTTAACACCAACGTGCTATAACAAAACGTAATTAAAAAGACCAGACTTCTCAACTGATAACAGCTCGGAAGGAACCTTCAAACATAATTTAATCCCTCCGTGTGTAAGAATACAGCTTGGAATAGGACGAAAAGCAAAAGAACACAGTCGAAATAAATAAAAAAGACAAAACGATACGTTGATGACATAAAATATGTATTTTTTCCAAAAAAAATGTAATATTTTTTTAATGACCAAGACGCATGATTTTAAATGCGATTAAAGGGAAATTTAAATACTTAGCTAATAAAAAAAACAGTAAGCCTTACCAAAAATATGTAGGACAATGTTCAATATAAATATCAAAGTCACTAAAGACAAAAATGACAACACTAGTGACTGAACGAATGAACATATATTTAACTAGCAGTCGCCCGCAACTTTGTCCACGTGGACTTTAGTTTTTTGCCAACGAGTTTCATACAAACTTTCATCCCCTATTTTATGCCCTTGGGGTCATAATTTCCTCCAATTCCTTTTTTAGCGGATGCCTACGTCATAATAACATGTGCCTTTGTGCCAAATTTTAGCTCGATACTTCCAGTGGTTTAGGCTGTGCGTTGGATAGATGCCTGTGTCAGTCAGTCATCTTTGAGTTTTATATATTTAGATATTGGACGCATATCTTTTTGACAAGCAATATACACTTTCTTACTAATTTTACGCAGGGTTTTGTATTGGCTCTTATTCAACCAAGAATTCGGAGTCATTCCTAAAACACCGTGCAATTTCTATGAGGTTGCTCATTTCTTCTCACTACACTAAGATACGCTAGGGGAAGGAAAACTGCCGGGCCCGATAAGAGAGCGATTTGAATAATTACCGCAGTCGCACAACGATGATGAATGTGTCTAAGAAATGCTAAATTTCGCTTGAGAGCTTTATTAATTCGCCTTGTTTATTATTTATGTGACGTACGCGTAATTAGCTGTTTTTGGTAAGCTCGGGCATTGTTTTGAGAGACACTATCTCGCTGCACATATTCTTGCAACAGGAATTAAGCTTTCGTGTTTGTCGCAATTTAATTTTTTGTGATTTGATTATTGTATGTACGAAAAAACTTATGACAAATATTTGTTTCTTCGGTTGACGCGAACAGCAGACATTGAAATAAGACAGTTTTTACGGATTATTTTTTTATTTACATTTTATTGTAACCTGACGTTTCGGACCCTTTACACCGTCCGTGGTCACAGTCTACATAGTTTTGTTTAGTTTATTATTCAATTTTAGCTTTACTTGTCATTCTTAATTAACGGACTCACATATTTTTATTAAGGCGAAACGCCAAAATATATAAGAATAATAATAAAAATTATAATAAATAAAAAATGTGATTGCCGTTTGTTTATATTACTATAACGGTATCACAAAACCAAAATATATTTATTTTCTCTTTGTTAACTTCTTGCGGACCCCGGGGATGATATCGAAAAAGTAAAAATTAAAAAAAAAAACTTTTAGAAAACATTTTGGGGGATGTCAGATTTTCGCCATTTTCTGCAACTTGACTTATTTTTTAGCAACCTTAGTAAAAACGCAAGTTTCATATCTCACTTACCTAACCCCTCACATGCCGCACCTATCTTATCTCCAACCGTTTGTTTCAACCGTAAACAAGTATTAACCCCTAACACGGCGGGACATTAAAATTCATCCCGCACGTCAGTAAGGCCACTGTAACCGTCCTTAGATCCGTCGATAACCATTAGGAGCCCTTAATTTGTGCAGCGAGCCCTTCACCTATCCCTTCCGTATACCTTTACAGATCGTTAAACGAAGATCAAGTGTCTATGGAAATGGTAGGCCTTAAGTTGTATGTATGTATGCAAATTTAATTAGATAGTGTCTAAAAAAGATATTTTGATCTTTGCATTGATATTAAATAATAAACATTGTTAGATACGTTATGTATTTTATGAAGAACGATACAGCTGAGCTAGCAAGATAACGATATTAAAACCTATTTTTTTTAACTACGGACTTATTAGATAGTGTCTAAAAAAGAAATTTTGATTTTTGTATATAAATTATGAACATCGTTAGATACGTTATGTATTTTTTGAAGATACGATACGGCTGAGCTAGCAAGATAACAATATTAAAACCCTTTTTTTAGAACTGAAATTGAATTGTTAACCCACCATGAACGGCTTAGTAAACTTAAATGAAGAATTTGAATTTAACTACGCTGGAATATATTGTGCATCTTTAAAAAAATAAAAAAAACTTATTTAATGCTCTCGGTGAGAATCAAACAAGTCAGCCACCGACTGCAATATTATGTATCCCTTCTTGTTAGTCCTATATCTTTGCCTAGTAATGTCGCAAAGCTCAAGAGTTTCGCGTTATACCGCCGATATTCCAAGCGGCCCTTAGCGCACAGATTGAATATCAGTTGATTTGTGCGCCAACTAGTTTGTTCTAATCGACCATCGGGCCTAATGGTCATTGTCGTAGATATTGTTTGCGGGCAATATAGTGCGCAGTGGAGGGTTAAGGACGTGTTCGAGAAATTAGTTACGTAGCTATCTTTGGACCCTCGTTTTGAAGGCATGTGCGAGGATGGCGTATCAAAATCTGTATAGAAAAATAAACTTGTCGACTGCCCTAGTTATTATGGCCACCTATCATTATCATCCTTAAATTTATTATTTAAGCTTTATTGCACAACAAAACTACACACATGTACAAATGGTGGACATAACGCCGTAGGGCATGCTCTACCAGTCATACCTTTGGGCTAAGCAGAAATGATTTTTACGTCATCGTCCTCATCATTGAGCCAACATATCTTTAAAGAGATTTAAGTACTTGTATCGTGAACAACTTTACTTCCACACTAAACTTGGTGACTTGGCGCGATACTTGTCACGTAACTTGGGGATGTCAAAGTTGACAGCTAAAAATGTACCTACGCTAAGAAAATACATGCTCCATCGCGTTGGCTGTGTGCCAAAGACCTTAGTGTGATAGAGTATCTACTCTATCACACTAAGGTCTTTGGCACACAGCAACTTCAACACATCTGTGTTGAAGTTTTAGCGTTTGACTGCAAGGTATCCAAAGTAAGGTCTGCAATTATACGACGACCACTTTGGTGTAATGGTCAAGAAGTTGACTATTAACCAAGAGGTCGCGTGTTCCATCCCCGCACTGTACAAACATTTGTGTGCATGAACATGTCTGTTTGTACTGGTCTGGGTGTTATATGAATTTATTTGAGTTTATTTGTAACACAAGTGCTTTAGCTACTTACCTCGGAGTCAGAGCAATGTATGTGATGTTGTTGTATTAATTTTTGCGTAGGCTTTATTCTCATTATTTTTGTTACATCATGTTGTTATTACTTAATCCATAAAGAAAACATGACGAAGAACAAAAATTTGTTTCTGATATATGCTTTGGCTAGTTTCTTTGACGGTGAAAGTAAATTCTAGCAAGATGTTTCTAAGCTCCCTTGTAAAACAAACAACCTCACAATTAATCTACAACAACATGTAATAATTCAGATAGAATAATCTCTGGGGCCATATCTGTAGTCATATGTTACATCCGGAGTCAGAGATATCGATCTAATCTCTCGATTCACGTTTATCGAGTACCGCTGGCATCGATAACGGCTTATCGATAAGACATTTGTCACGAACACTCAGTACTTGACGACAAATCGCGTTAAGGGGAAGATTGATTTTCATTTATAAAAAAGTTAATCTGTAAAAAGTTTGAAATAGGAAGTTAATGCTTGATTTAAAAAATAAAATGAAATAAAAAAAAATATTCAAGACTTGTGATAATCATTAGTACCGAAGTGCGTATGCACTTTTTTGTTTTGGTAAAAGTGTTGTTCGTCAGATTTTATATAAAAATGGGCATAACTACGAGTATTGCCTTGTTGGATCGATCATGAACAACCGTCTATTGTTTTATTTTAGATTCGACAGCTAACATTTGCATAGTAAAAGGTTCACAGCTTTACCGCCCACATAACGATGGTCGCTTAGCTAAATGTATTTATTATCACAAATCTAAGCGTATTTCCGGACAGGTATTCTGCTTCTATTCAAATGTAATGGGATTACCAATTCCCCAAAAAAGTAGCAATGGAATTCTAAACGGAAGAGCGAAAAAAATATCATAATTCAAGAATATACGCAATTCTTACACCCACATACGTAAAACTATGTCTTCGTATCACATTATTTCGTATTAATTGCCTTTAATATTAAAAAAAGATGACGCGGTAATATTGTAGTCACTAACAATATATCTCCCCCTTAATAATAGCCACATAAAGAATCCATGAAGTAATTCGAGATGGTACCGATATCGATTAGTACCGATCATCGCATACCCATTGTTCCGATCTATCGATTTATTAGTCGATTTGCTCAATTAATATAGGCTAGAGACGTGCTCGTTCAGTTTCTATTCTTGTGTCATATTTGGAGTCCTATAAGTCTTGGGAACAATCCAAAGCAACAAACAGGGTAACAAATTTGAGGTTTAAATCTGCAAGGAAACAACCTGTTTTCGTGGTAACGGTTTCAGAAATTGCACTTGTAACATTATGTGAGAACACGTACGTATGTACTTAGTATGAGCGAATCACCGATATACCTTTTGTTTTTATTTTCATAAATATTTTTAAGAACATCCAAAAATTCGAAAAAAAAAATAAGTTGGGGATAGAAACACTTTTGCGACACGCACGGACACACGTCGAGCTAATCACTGCGGTATCTTATGCTAATGTAATAAGGGTAATTTTGCAACGAAAATTAGTAGCTCGATAGAGCGGCGTGTGTACAATGTAAAAAAGGATGTATTCATATTTTTTTTAACTTCGGTTGAACTACAAAATAGAGCTCAGCTAGAGAAGCGTGTGTGCAATGTAAAAAGGATGTATCAATTATTTTTATACTTCGATTGAACTACAAAATAGATCTCAGCCAGAGAACCATAAATAACGTGTTCTAATTACTCAAAAACAATCATATCTCGCCCGATCGGTGCATACAACCATACTTTATTTATATGAAGTCTGATGTATGTGGGTGCAGTTCAAAGGCGGTAGCAGTTTTAGAACGATAAATATATATTTTTCAGAATTAATTTGCTTAATAAATAAGTAGTTTCGAGAGAAACTTCGAGAATTTGAAAAAAATCGAGTTAAATTAACAAATAAAGTCAGCATTTAATACTTAACCGTAATCCTGACGTAATCTTTTTAGTTTTCGGGATTTAGCCTCACGTATCGTATCCAACTTAAGGTAGCCGCTTATCAAGCTATTTTTTGAAGACAGCAAACTTTCATGTTCGGTCGTAATTTACGGGTAGATATGGTATGAGGTAATCGCGCGTGGCACTACTAAGCCGAATCCAATGAACTCAGTCGTTGTCAGTACTGCGAGTTGTTTACGCGTGCACGCGTATGCGTGAGTGGCCCAATTTTAAGTTGAGGATTGTTAAGACGCACTTTATCGTCCTCAGTTCGGTTTAAACAGAATCTTTTATCATTTTCACTGTTCGAGTAGCAAATACCGCCAAAAATATTAAAATAACTTAAGTACCCGCAAACTCTTCTCCCTTGCACTGCGCCCACCGCACGCCGCGTCCGTCTGTCTGTCAGAGAAACGTTGACAGGTGTTAAATCGTGGGGCCTGCGCCGGCGCAGCGCGCGCCGTGTAATTAGCTGACTCATGCCGATTAAGTAATAAAGCCTTTCTGGACGATTGTTTTGGAATCTTGTGCGCTCAGATGCTTTATGGTTTGTGTAATTTTAGTTTGTAATTGTGATAGTATCTATTGTTAATGGTTCTAGTGATTTCGTACTAGATAATTGTGTAAACTTTTAGTGTAGCTTGCTAGCTTGACAGTAGCATCACCTACGTCTTCGTGACGGGCTGTCTTGTTTCGACACGTTCTTTCGTGATCATACATCTTTGTTAAAACACAAAACGCACAAAAAACGCTAAATAAATCACCAGTTTACATATGGAAGTTTGTTATATTTAGTCAAAATGGGACCTCTTACTCAATAAAAACACTTCTTAATAGAGACCGTCTTCAAATAACATTAACTTGAAGTCACAATTCAGATTTAATAGCCTGAAGACAACGAATGAGCGATTTGACGACAGGCCTGTCTGCTTTCATTAAATTGCCAATAAACATGCATTGATACGGCATAATGACCCAATCATTTACTACTTAAACTGACATCATTTTACAGTTTCACAAATCAATTTATTGCAACCACTTTCCATACTAAATACATTCTCAATAAGTATGGCTGTACTGGGTACCTGGTTTTCACCCATCAGGAGGTCCTATTCTTGGCTTTCATCGTCATTTATTGTGGTGAGGTGATCCACACTTAATAGATTCGAAGACAATTATCGTAGATATTTTCAAAACCCTGTTTTAAAAGCAAAACCTTTTTGTAGATAACTAGCTGACCCGGCAAACGTTATTTTGCTATATAAATTATTTCCCTCATCACTAAGGGGTATGAAAAATAGATGTTGGCCGATTCTCAGACCTACTCAATATGCATACCAAATTTCATGAGAATCGGTCAAGCCGTACGGAGGAGTACGGAAAGAATATTGTGACAAGAATTTTATATATATAGAGATATATAAAGATAAAACCGATTAGTTTTCAAAAAAAACTGCAATGTTTAGTCAATTGACTCCGGTTTTTGAAACTCTAACGTGACGACATGTTTGAGTATTCCAATACATATTCAATAGAGGTAGATCGTTCTGATGGATTGGTAGTGACATCCAGCCTATTGTGGTAGGAGTAAAAGAGATGACAGGAGTTGTTGAAGTTCGGGTTACGTCTTTCAGAATAAGGCTCCGAGTTGTCCATAAAGCATAGATCAAATGAGCCTATCTCGGTAGAGGCGGCCATTCACACTGGCCCCATGTTAAATCAATGTCCTCCGTATATGCAATACGTTGTGCTGTCTGTCTGCCACTTGATACTTCGAAGGTGTAGTACAGTATGTGTTATTGTCGAAAAGTGTTTGGGCATGGTTCACACTTACTTAGCTAATTTAAACCTAAATTATCCCGGTAATCAGTTTTTCTTGTAATCATAAAACTGGTTTTAATTGGACTCCTTCAGTTTTTTTACAAATTGTTTACACAAGATGCTCTGTGCTTTCAATTAATAAAACAGCTACAAGATTCCAAAGGAAATGAGTCAAAAGTATTTTCTCACTTAATTAGGCACAATTGTGTCGTTAGCACGCTGTGTTTATCTCTGTCTATATTTCAAGTTACGGTGAGATTAGGGATGCCGTTCTTTACAAAATGTCCAGATAACTCTATTTATATTAATGGAACTATATCGATAAGTGATACTTATCGATATAGCTCCATTAATATGAATTATAAGTGGTTATGGCCCGTGGACACCTTAATTCGATACAAAATTCATAACAAAATATAACTTTTTTTTGTTAATACAGATTTGTAATTAAGTAATTAGTTTTATTCATCCATAAAATATAGTCTTCTTGTACTAATGGTTGTGAAAGAAGAAATAAATAATTTATTTTTACTATTAGTAAGTCAATAAAGTTGCAAATAAAATGGTTATATTTGAAATATTAGCTTACCGCTATCTTTCAACCCTACCCAGGCCGGTATGCTGGGCCTCTATTAACATTCTGTAATTTTATCTTTTTACCTATATCTCCTATAATCACTACAATTACAAAATACCAATAAACTCCAACAACTTGTTAGTAATTTTAAGAGTAAATAATTAAATGTTGCCTATTAACACTTGGCGAATTATGTAAGTAAATGCCCGGTCGATAGTTTTTACATAGTGCCATTTACGGATATAGTATCAACTTTCTTAATTCCGCGCCCAAAAAACAAACAATAATCGTAGTAAAGATATATTACAGATGACTGAATAATTTAAAAGCAGTGTAGAACAAAAGGCGTGACCCAATATGAGTGTCCATCATAAATCCACATTAAAGATTGGCCGTCGCACGCCCAATAGTTATATCTCAACATCTATTTACACGACCAATTAAAAAAGCCGCAACAAAGAAAGCAACCGATGCACCTGACATCACCACTCAATGCGGCAGGTTAATGTAGGTTCACACGTGAACCTAAGGTGAGAGCGATCCACCGGCGGCAAGGCCGAGACGGCTGATCAATGCAAAACGAAACCTGCCGCTCACGTAATAAGGTCAACATTGCCACGGTCGTGGGCTAAGAGCACAATTAAGAAAGTATCCGATAAGGTTCGAGTTATGATGTTAGAATAAGGACCGTGTTAGAGGGGTGTAGAGTTGGGTTTGGTTTTTGTGCGGCTGGAGGACCGGTTGGTTCGGTCGCGAACTTTTACCTATAAATTTGTGTCGGCATGCGGTGGGCATGCCATGTCTAGAAGCTCTATGGCCCGTGCTTTATGTCACGAGCTCGCGAGGTCAGCGCGGTAAGGGCAGTTTTTGCTTAGCTGTTGTTAACACGACATAAACAGGCACTGATAAGTTGAGACACGTGCCTAACTATCAATTAGGCTTCAGGTAATCTGACGGTTACTTACGTCAAATGAAAATAAGTTAACATTACTGTGCTTAGTGAATCTTAAAGCTTGATTAAGCATATAGATGCCTTAATATGTGAAAACTCCGAGTTAATATAAAATTAGTTATTTAACTCTAATCTACCTACATAGAAATAAGCATCTTTGTCGAGTAACAAAAAAAGCGGGACCCAAGTTATTGCATTTTTAACCTGCACTTTTGGGTAAAACGCTACCGCTAGCCGCTTCCGCTCCCGCTTGTGCCTTGACGGGGTTGTAGTTTGTAAGCAATGCTTTTCACGACGAGTCAATTAAAACAAACATTTATTTCACCCTTTTTACCTGATGCCTCTGCCGTAGCGGTACTAGATTTAAGTTTGAGAAAACTCAGTAGATATAATTAAGTACAACAAATAAATTTGCGCATTATTCTTAAGATAATATTGTTTATCAGAGATACAGTACCTAAATATTATAAGAGTATGGCTCGGACCACCTCAAGGCCAGTGCCCAGCAGTGGGACGTATAAAGGCTGATGAAATGAGATGAGCAAATATTAAAGTCTTTCAATTTCAACTGGTAATGTTAAAATTAACGCATTCTTCATATTTTTACATGAAACGTCTTAATGTCGTCGTCGTAATATCTTTGTGATTTTAGGGTTAGTCCCACTACGGTTCGGTTGCGCTATGCTATGGCATCAATAAACCATATAAATGAAAGTTTTGTAGTAAAATAAATCAAAGTGTTGTAACACGTTTTATTTTAAACAATATTTTTACCCCCGGCGAAAAAGATAGGTGTTATAAGTTTGACCCATATTCTGTTTGTGTGTCTGTCTTTGATATCGTAGGTGGTAGTTCAAGCTATAGCTGTTCACAATCCGTCCAGCCATTGAAGCTCTACAACTCTTTTTTTGGCTCGTATCGAATGATTATTATTATTATTAAATTTTCACTGCACCCATTGCCTTCTTTCTACATGACCTTGAGGTTGACTGGTAGAAAATGCTTTTGGCACTAAGTCCAACCTTTGTTACATTTCTTGTGCAATAACATTTGAAATAAATTAAATTAATATTATAATATAATACATACAATACATACTATGTATATAAATTGTATACTTATTTATAAGCAAAACCACGTGATGGTGATAATGGCCGTATAGATTTATCAGCTTACATTTTTTATGTGTCCACAATACCAAAGCTTACTTACGCCTAAAAGCTTATTGCTTATGCACCCTCACAGCTTTTTGGGTCTCGTTTTATTTACTGAAGTGTACCGGTAATTTATAGCTTTGTTAAAGTAATGAAAACACATAGCGATACTTCGGCTCTTGTGGTAGTGATAAAACACAAAAAATGTGCTTTTCGTGACACCTTTTTTGTGTACCATGGAGTGTAGACTACCTTTCACTTTTCTTTCATTCGTCGTCTAGTTAGAATATAGACAGATTAAGTATTTATTATTTACTTCGCGTCAAACTTAATCTTAATCGTTAAAAATAACTTTTAAGAAAACTTACGTGAGTATGAGTAAATAATAACAATTATTTTATTTTGCTAATTTAATAGATTGATTCTAGTCTTTTAATTAACGCCGTATTTAGGTAAACTTTGTAATGTATACTCTACTGTATAGTTTACTAGTTTAGTAAAAACATAAATACGAAATTCTTTGATTAATATATTCTGATATCTTGAACCTGTATTATTAAACTCAAAAACGAGTCACAAACTTAATTCTTCAAAAAACACCTACGGATATTGGGACCAGATACAAATTGACCAATAACTCCACTAATTGATGGCCTGTCACCCGTTAAAACCACTTAATAAATCATTACAATGTTTATTAACATAAAAATAAATAATTAATACACATTTGTCCCGTTAAATTAATCAATAAACATACGAAACCGATTATAAAGTTATTTTTCATCCACAATTACGCTTGGAATTAAATTGTCGTTAAAAATTTAACACCTCTTTATGGTTGTAAATAAGCATGATGACTATTTTAATAAGGTCTTTATTTCTGTATTGATTCGGTAGGTTTAGGGTTCAGTTATGGTAGGTTGATGTTAGATTTCTCGAAGTGATGTGAAAGATACGCCTTAATCACAGGTTTTATATGCAAAAGTCATGGTGGTGTTATGTTTCCAAGTAGGTTAACCTGGCGCTTATCGTTACCTTCATTTCATACGAATAAATTAAATATTTTTACATCGTATTTCAATAAAATAATTCATAAAGTGACAGTTGAAAAAATATGAGAATAAAAGAAAAATTTAATGTGCAGTAATCAATCAGATATATTGATTTTTAATCATGCAATTCCAGTACGGATTACCACCATGTCTAGCTAAACATTTCAGTATTTTCCTAGTCGATTTTGCTATGGCCAAATTTACAACAAAAATGTATTAGTTCAATATTCTGGAGACAGCAATTTCTGCATTTATATATCGTTAATATAAATAGTTTTTTTTTCGGTTTAAGTTTGCTTTTGTAGTAACCAGTTGCAAAAATCAAGCGCAACATTTATTCCACGATCCTGCTGTTGGCGGCACCATAGATTTATAGAGGCTGGCCCTCAAAGAGGATAGTGAGACGCTATTTGTCTTATGGTAAAATGCGAGATTTAGGGGCTTTTTATTTAGCCGCGAGCCTTTCTCTAACGGGGGACTTAACTACTGCAATTTTTACTATGCGGTAGGGAATCCTAGGGTAATAGGCAAAGGGCAAAGGTCAGATACATCGGTAATACTGACAGGTTAAAAGCCTATGAATACAGAGATGGGTGATCATTTATTTATTATGAAAGGCGTTTGTCATCGTTACATTAGGCCACAGGACGTCCACTGCTGATCATAAACGTGAAACGCAAGTTGACTTAGAAAAAAAAATTCTAATACCGTGCCTGCGTATAACCTAAGCCAACGGGGGTGATTTTGACCCTTTACCAGTAAAAATAATATATTTCATTGTTTACTGTTTTACCGACCGCTTATGTAACCATTGACCGGATGACGTATTATAACTTACACTTGCACGATTAAATGAATAAATTAATAATCTTTATTGAGTATGTAAGTTTGTTATGTAACTAACATTCAATGAAACAAACATAGCACATAGCAAAGCAATTGGAAATGCATCAGCTTGTGGCGACTTAGGACATGATCCCAAACAGCGCTGGTTTTCAGTCACTCTCATCTCTCCATAGATGATGGGTGAGTGAGTAGTGAATTACTTCAAGTCTTCACAATTGATTCAAACTGTTTACTGAATGGGTCAATGTTACCCCCGTGGGCTTTAGCAATGCGCGAGCACCGCCATTTTAAATCATTACGGTTGTATTGTACTAGGTTATTTTAACCACGTGATAAACGTATTAAAATTTAGTGAGACAGTTAAACTAACAGTTTTATTTATTACAGTATAAAAATGTATGTGTGTAGAAAAATAAAAGTTTTATTGGAATTTCGGTTTCCTAATACAGACTAAAGTCGTAAAAGACATTAAAAAAATAGAAATGGTAACGACATACAATGAGACATTAATAACTTGATCCGTATCTATGAACCGATCTAGCTTTTCCACAAATAAATAATATCGTTATTTGCATCATTACACTTGTTACATACTTACTTGTTACTATTATTTCTGTAGTTCCTTTTCCACGTCCAAGATTAGTGCCAATGTGGCCATGTAAATATTGTTAACTTGCGTTTTAATTTTTACTGAGTGTGTAATTGTATCATCAATACTTACAATATTTATTGTATATTTTATATTAAATCTCATGTATCATATTATTGGTTTTTGTGTTCTCTCTTTTATTTATTTTGTCGCACCGCCCACTAATCATTTCTGCTTAGCCCAAAGGTATGACTGGTAGAGAATGCCCAACGGCGTTAAGTCCACCTCTTGTTCATAGTTTTGTTGTGCAATAAAGCTTAATAATGGAAAAAATCTAGAGCCGCATTCAAAAACGCCAGCAAACCACTAAAAACACCCCCAAAAATATTTTCCCGTAAAAAACCGAGTCAGTAATATAAATTCGAGTCTAAGTGAAAGTGTCCCCCACTATTTCGAAGGCAGGAGGAAACTATTTTCGTCGTACAAAAAAATGTTTCCGTCCAGGATTTATGGGGCTCACTCGCAAACCTCAGAACCGTGCCCTCGGTATAAAACGCGTGAAATGAAGTGCCTTCTTGGGCGAAAATCAGGACGCCACAGAGTCGCGGAAAGTCGTGAAGCGTTTGTCCTATATACTTTCGCTGTAATCTTGTAGGAGATAATACATGTTGTCAATTTCCTTAATTTCAAAATTTCTAAGCTTGCTTTAACACGGAGTGACGACAGTTAATGCCGAATATTTGTAAAATTATAATTTGCACTTAAATTAAGTTGCTGACTGAAATGTCAGTTTTTTGATTCTCTCAGGCCTTTCAGATTAAGTTTTCAGTCGCTTAATTTACAAAAGACATACACTGAGTGTCTTCAGCTAGTACTATACCTCCCAACGGCAACATAGAAACCAACCGAAACAATTTGTCAAATCATCCCAATTTGCTGACTTTTACTTTGACGTTGTCCCATGTCTTTGTCAATGTTTCAATTTATTTTACTTTAAACTTTATTTAACTATAAAGTTGTTTGTATGTATAACAGTTCGACCGCACATCGCGTCTCTGTGGCGTACACGCACGTGCTAAACGTTTATCATCCATTTTTTCCCTCTAAAAACACTGTCAGATTTTTATTACTCAATCAATTTAATTTTGCAAGGTTTTAAAACCAATCTGTATTAGAATTCCACGGGAGTGTATAAGTGGAATTAATGGTGCCGATTTTTAATGGTCTGCATTAGTGAATCAATAGGTATATATAGGTATAATGTGTATTTCAATAGGTAGTATACATGAGTAAGGCATTGTAATACGTAAGCGACGCAATGCGACAACTGCAACGCGACAAGTGTGACGCGATCACGCGACATGTGCCACGCGATCACTCGACAAGTGCCACGCGATCACTCGACATGTGCGACGCGATCACGCGACAAGTACAACGCGATCACGCGATATGTGCGACGCGATTACGCGACAATTGCGAAGCGATCACGCGACGCTACCAATACTTGTGCCAATGTCAATCGCTTTCGTCACGTAGGACTCTATCATAAACGTCCGGTCGCGATAAGAAAGTGTTTACTATCTTCGGGATCACAATTGCTTGCACATATTATAACTTAAATAAGTTACAAGTTCGAATGTCTATTTCATATTAATTTTATTAACCGATTGTTAAATATTTGTAAAAATATTTCTCTCGGGTGATTTGAGGGTGTCTCCCGCAAACTTTGATGAAACATACGCTGGCTCAAAGCGTTAGAAAGCACTTACGAAATTCAACGACTCCAATAAGGTTCTCGGTAGCTCAGTTGGTTAGAGCATTGGACCGGACTTCCAAAAGTCGGGGCTTCGAATCCTTCCTGATGACCGGAGCCGAAAAGTGTTATGGCTTTACGAATTGATAAAGCATTTTGGACTTTAGTGATGGAAATGTGTTAAAGAATCTTATTAAAAAAAATGGTGAACACTTTCAGACCGCGATCGTACATAGATTTGATATTGTCGCGTCGCGTCGAGCTTGTCGCGTCGCGTTTCTCGTTCTCCTAGTTCTCACTACACTTAGTTCTAGCCGTTCTTAACTAAGTGTTACAAGGTGCCGTTAGTTTATCCTGAACTTAATAACTGATTAGTTGTTCACGGTTTATACTTGCTAAGCGTTACTGAAATGATGTGATCGAAACTAGGTTTAACTTTTTCGCGGCTGGCTTTAACCAAATCATCATATAGATAGATTAATCTTGCTTGGTTAAAAGTGAAAATTTATATTATATAAAACAAAAAACTAACGTGAGAATGTTGGCAGAAGTAGGTACGGTTAGACAAAAAAATCACTCATTTTCCCAAGTGTTAGTAATGTTTTTCGGGAAAAGCCATATATATCTCCCATCCATCCACGGTCAGCAAACGTCAGACCTCTCGCTAACGGTCACTCAATAACAATAAAAAGGTCCTCATACACATTCTAGGCACGCACGCCCCCTGCTTGTCGTCAAACCACCTATTTCCGAAATTGATATACATTACTTACAAATCACAAGACGACCAGCAAATCTTTATTGCTTAGCACATAAAGCACTATTTCAGTCGCCTCGTCCGCATTCCTACATTGACCGCAAAACATCACCAGTTTTTCTTGAACTCCGATCCGAAACAAAACGTTCGCGTTTAACTGCCTATTTAGAATGGCTAAGCTTTTGCCTTTTGCGGTCACTGCCCAGTTTATTCATGTCCTGCATCGGCAATGAAATGTTGCGATCCAAGGGTCAATTTATGCTGGAGATTTTCCTTATGCTTGACCATTCTGGTTTCGGGACTGGTACCAATTGCTTGAGAAATATTATTAGGCTGATGGCATAGGGGACGTCCAGTTGATGGAATAAAAAGGCCGTGTTTGTGAGTGAAATTGACTCGACGTTTTTTAGGGCGCCAACTTCTTACTGGCTGTTGGGTGTCGTAGAATATCTAATTCATTTACTGTTTGTCTGCTTACTGGTATGAACTTTCATCTTTTTAATTCATAACATAAGCAAAGAAATAAAAACCTATGGTAATACTTTAAGATAATATTCTAAATATTCTATATCGTTAATAGTATCAGGCGTTACTTTGCGGAAATCCATAATTAGTATTAACATTGAAAAATTACTTAGCTTTAGATTTCCGCTCAGTTACGCCGGCATAAGTACCCAACTACACTACCTGTGACCACCGACTATGTTAGAGAACAAGCACATGCAAAAAGCACCGCAAAAGAAAACCTCGAGGTTTTCTTTTGCACGTCGGTGTTGGTACTAATTATTGCATTATCTGTTTTGCATGCGATTTGTGGGAGGGCGGGCGGTGCTTTTTGCATGTGCTTGTTCTCTAACATAGTCGGTGGTCACAGGTAGTGTAGTTGGGTACTTATGCCGGCGTAACTGAGCGGAAATCTAAAGCTAAGTAATTTTTCAATGTTAATACTATTCTATATCGTATTTTCGTACGAGTTTTTAATATTTGTCGACAATTTTTATTTGAAAGAATTTGAAAAAATAATAATATCAAGTATGGAAATGCGTTAGGAAAGCAGTAGCTTTAAGCAGTAGCAGTCAACAGGCTTTACCTGGGTGGCCGAGTGGTTTAGGCACACGGGCCGGATTTTTATGGATGCAGGTTCGATGGCAAAAATACTGTCTTTAGTATTCATCATTAATCAACATCATCATATCATCAATAATCAGTATCAACATCTAAATTCTCACTTCGAAATAACCAATCTCTCAAAATGAACTTATTAAATCGGTGGGAGTTACCCCTCCTCCTTAGGTGGTTGAAAATCCACACAATAAATAAATCAAACCCAATTTGTATTTACTAACAATTAGTTTTCAAGAAAAATTGTTACTGACTTTGTTTGGGCTCCCCACCTGAAATCAAATATTTGAATTTGAAATCAATTAAGATTTGCGTCTAAAATAATCCTCACCTACAGACACTAAGGTCTTTACAAAAATAATACGCAACGCACTCTGAGCTTAATAAACGCAACGCCCGATCCAGCGTTCCGATAAACGCGAACACGCCGTGGGCGGGCCGAGGGCGGTACGACGCGGCCACGATACCGCCACGATACTATCAGCTAATCAATTAATTCGAGGCGATTCGGACAGCTAGTGTACGTCTATATTATTATTTAATGCTTTTTTTTGGTCGAGATAGGTAGATCGTGAATCATATGTTTGAAGGGTTTGTTGCTTATAGACTTTAATTATTTCTAGAAAAACTTAAAGTGACTTTGTACCGAGACTAAACTATTAAGTGAAGGCTTAGTAACCAGCTAGACATGGCCTATCTCTTGTCTTGCCCTGGGTCTCCCGACTCCTGCTTTCCCGACGACCCTATATGTGCCAACGACAAGGCGATTTGAGTCGCACAATTTTGGATTACGCTAAGAAATAAATCGATTTTAAGGTCAATGCACTCGGGCCTGAGTAAATTGGTTTTAGGTTAAATACTTATTTATTAATGTTGCAATATTAATTTAACCGAGAAGTCGAAATAAGCGAGTCATATCGAATGAATTTCAGTTTCAATCAATCACGTAGGTAGCCTGAAAATCAGACGTCACGAGCGTTCACGTTGCTGGTCCGGAAAAAATGCGGTGAGAAAAACGGAAAACGCGGTCATTCGCTTGTATTTTACGCGACTGCTGAAGGAGGGTTACGTTTTATGTTTGAAGTCGTTTTTTAAAGTACAGTTTACAAGCTATCCCCTCTACTACAAAAGAAATGGGCAGTATTTAACTTTTGTTTAAATAATATCCAACTAACTTCAAACGTATCTCCTTTAGGTTATGTTAATGGCGCTGTCATTCGCTCTCAATTTGCTGGCTTATATATCATCAAATAATAATCACTGCCTGGTTCTTTTGTAGTAGGGGGGTATGTAACTATCCTCTTTAAAAATTGCAAATCAAATAGGTAGCGAAAATTCATTCAATTGGCCATTATGTGGGACTTCGTATTTGAGATGGGGTTTTTAGTATACATATATTGTTTTTGCTTGAGTATGACTTGCAAGTTAGTTTTTTTTATTTACCTGCTTACAAGGTACTTCTTTTGTACGTAGGTTAAAAAAAAACTTTTGATTGATGTCAACCTTTTTATGATGTAATGTTTTACTGAGCGTAAGTGCATCATTAAGAGAATTAGGTATGTAGACAACATACCTAATTATGGTAAGGTACTTTAGAAAAAACTGCTGGCGCATAAAGTTATTTGTTTTTACTCGGATACCTATGTAATTTCACTCGTTACTAGCCGATGAAGTTCATGAATATTAATGAGTCAAAGTAAGTAGTAGGTAGTTTTTCAACAGTCAACTGGAGACTTTTTTATTCGCATGCGTTTGTGAATTTTCTATGTTGGGTTTTGCATGTCATGTGTTCCTTCTTCTTTTCATGTTCAAAGGTGATGGTTACCCTCGGTGATGGTTCTTCTCTTTACAATTGTGTAAATAAAATGACTAACCACACATTTTCTGTTCTGAGCATTTTCACCTAAAGTAACCGACACTAGCTATGTTCACCCGCCACTAACAATTTGGAAGACATCGCGTAGGGGGTGCTTCAGACCTGCCTTGAAAACGTAAGTAGACTAACCTTTTTCTTTATTATCTTTTTTGAAGATTTAAATGTGGAATGTAACAAACACTGGCACGTTATCAAGTGAAGCCAAACAGAAAAAAAACTTTACCAACCTTGAATGTCATTTGTTTATAAGTATTTTTTAAGATTTTCATCCGGCATTTTTTTTATTTCCTGTGTTAGTTAGTTAGTTAGTTTCATTTCACAATGTAGTTAGTGTAAATAAATGTCATAGTGGTAGCTAGTGAATACATAGTTTTTTTGTTGTAGTACTTAGACAGAGCTTAAGTAACGCTTATCTACTGATTTAGAACGTATCATTAACAAGTAGTAAAACCAAACCTGACATTGTTTTATTAAGTCTATGCTTAAATAATATTTAAGTAAGAGAACATCTAAAATCGATCGCAAACCCAACGAGCGCTAAATGCTAAAACATCAAGCACTTCTAACCCTGCCCCTGCGGTATGGGTCCGCGCGACCCGGACCGCTAATAAGTGAAACAGAGATTTATGACCGCACAGATATGCAAATAGAAATTTGCGTCCCTTGCCGATAAAAAGACGGCCGAGGGATGTCGGGCCAACTGTCAGGGGATTATAGAGAATAATTATTTCGGATAGGAAACGACGTGTTGCCAAAATTTTAATGGATTCGGACGACGCGATATAGAGTTTTGTGTTTCGGTAGTCTTTTTATGGTGTAGACAACATTGTCTTAATTTTGTACTTTCTAAGAGTAATTTTAGTAATATTACTTCATGATGTGACAGAACTTAGAGCTTTGAAAAAGAAGTACATTAGAAACCCGATTATCCGAATCAATTAAAACCAGTGGTAATTCGGATAATCGAAATCCAGATAATCCGATGTTCGGACAATCGAGATTCAGAGAATCGGGATTCTACTGTACTGAAAGAAAGGCTTTAAGTTCTGTTCATAGCTAGGCTTTTCACAAAATAGTAGTATTCAATTCGTTTTCTTATTATTTTATATATACTGAGAGTATTATCGTCTCCACAAACTTATCTGAATTTGTGATTGTATTTTATGAACCGTTTACATAACTTTTATTCGTCGCTGTCCAAACTCGTTGTCTCGGTCGTAAAGACCCCCTTCGGGTTATCTCGTAATTCGTAAAACTTGTTAAACAGATCCGCCTGCATTCTGGGGTTTGAGAATGAATGCTAATTATTGCCACCGGTGTCGCGTGATGGGATTAAATCTCATTCTACCTTATCTTATTACAAGTCTGCGAACAACTGTGCTTTATAAAAGTATACTGTTTTAAGGAATCGTAACCCAAATTTTAAAAGATAATATAAAATAGTTAATTATTAATAATAACTAGTTACTCTATTATTATAACAGCTTATTCCATAAGAATTAAGATCTTTGAACTCACGAACAAAATAATGATATTATTGGACCGACTGAAAGTAAGTAATAACTTAAAAATTTTATATCTACCATCATAGTAAAACTTCTATAGAACCTACCATCTAACCAATACAAATTAAATTAAATGATATATTTAATTGCACAAAACGTGGTAACAATAGTGACATCCAAATAGGTATAAGCTCAGCATGTTTTGTCTTACATTCCGTCTTGATATCAAAGGACGTCTCGTTAAATAATAACGTTTTACGCGAGAACCAAATACAGTTGTTTATTCTTATTATCGTTTATTTCAAACATCAAAATAAGATCAAACATCATACAACATATCTTTGATGCACCAATATTTGTCCAAGCAGGCCATATTCATAAGCTATTTGCCTGCTGATCAAATGTCGCCGCTCCCTCCCACTAATGAGCAAACAGCGGCAGCCAGACACGACCTACGGTCCACAGCCTCGCTTTGATAGGGACAACCAATTAGGAGTACATAAACTGTAGGTACCCAGCCACGGATTGCGGATGAAAAGTCAGAGTAATGGCTGAAATTTCTTAACCTTTCACATAAGCCTTAAACGCTTCCAGTAGGAAGGCGTATAAGTCCTATGTAAGAGTTTTTCGAACTTACCATGCAGTGATTTGTAAGTCCCGTACAGGGAAACGCGAAATATACTTCAAATTATTGAAATGAGACAAAGTGTCTTATTTTTACGGATTATTTCGCAATTTATTTACATTTTGTTCCGTGGTCTAACTGTGACCACGGACGCTGAAAAGGGTCCGAAACGTCAGGTTAAAACAAAATGTAAATACATCGCGAAAAAATCCGTAAAAAGTGACTCATTTCAATGTCTAGGTACTGTTCGCGTAAATCGAAGAAACTTCAAATTATGTTAAAAAAAAATTATTCCACTTTAGTAGGGGCTAAATCGTCCCTGTACGTAATTTTAACGATACACAAGCTCATTATTTTTGCTATATGAAGGTTAGTAAAATATACAGTGAAAGGGTAACTGTTTTTGAACATCACAGGCGACCAATGCCACGCAAAGGGCACCAACATAAATTTTAACCCGTATATGCAGACACTAATCTAGTTTATAAGTTTTTAACTGGATACTAACACTTTCATGGCCTATGCAAAAATAAACCTGTTTTTTTAAAACATATTTTTTAATACAGAGATGTTTTGCTATAACAGTCAAGGTGTACTATATAGAGCTTTAAAGCATATATCAGTGGTATCAACCCTCTCGTGTCAATACTGACCGGCGCGACCTAACGAGCTGCGACCACATGAATATGCACCTCTCATTAAACGGTATGCCGGATAATTTAATAATTTGCCCTTTTACTGCGGTATTTATTGAGAGGATTTTTTTACCAATTCGACATTTTAGGGTTAAGCATTACGTAAGCAGTTTTAGTATTGTCATAAAAAAATGCCGTCTTTTATTTTAGTATATGACGTTCGATCATTTTCGCAAACGAATATCAATTCTAATTTTAATTTCGAGTGCAATACAGTGAGATTTACCGAATAGTTGCGTGCATTGTTTTTACATCGTTTTTAAGTTGATAAATTGTTACTAACAAATGTACGTAATTGGTCTGAAATAAAAGATTTTTATTTTATTGTGACGTTGTATTGATGTTATTTTTTGTGATTACGCTGAAAAGCTTAAATCTTGTAATCAAGATACTTACATAAAGGTATGCAGTCAAAATGAACACTGTAGAAATATTTAGATAGTTTAAATCGCAAAAATATGAATGCTTATACAGTACTTCCTCCACCTGCAAATTAAACAGCATTTTTCACGCCAATTGAACACATGTGATAAATACAAGCGTTCGTCAATGAAAATATGTGGTTACAAAAACAGTAGCCACGGAGGCGGTGCGCTTTGTTCACGATAATGACAACCCTCGTGCGATCGCCGCCGGCGCATGCAATGACGTCTGTCACTGTGTAATTGTGGCGGGTTTATAAGTCTATCGACGACCACTTTGGTGTAATGGTCAAGAAGTTGACTATTAACCAAGAGGACGCGGGTTCGATCCCCGCACTGTACAAACATTTGTGTTAACACATTATTTAAGTTTATTTTTTGATTTTGATATTTGTAACACAAGTGCTTTGGCTACTTACAACGGAGTCAGATCAATTTATGTGATGTTGTTGAGTATTTTTTATTAATATTTATTTATTATCAATGTAGTACAGTTCCCAGCTTATTAGGCTAGCCATTTTTGTTGCAAAATCACCTGTATCACAAGCGCAAAAGATACCGCAGTCTTTACCGTGACTTGCCGGCCACCGTACAATTAGATTCCTACCAAAATTGTATGCGTTCATGATTGCGGCACTTTTTTTATGCCTCAATTAATCCTTAAACTGCTTTTTGTTGATCGTGTTAACCATCCAAGTTTAAAACACATTTACAGCAGAAAAAAAAACAATCGTATGAGATAGAGCCTGCCTCGGATTGAAATGCATGGTTAAATCCTGAAAAAAATTATCAGTTAGGAAATTTCTTTACAGATATTTTCAATGTCACTTATTGAGTAACCCTTTTTATACATAAAAAATCAACATGCAGTCATCCCGCCTCCCAATTAGTACCTTACAAGAAGTAATCACATGGTTTTTGTTCCCTCCATAATGGCTATGAATTAATGTTTGTAATTTAGTTTTTTTTTGACGTTTTGTCACGTGTGCGCGGGAGTCGAGTAACACAAAGACTGATCATAGGTTTCGCGGTTTTTGTTGTGGTTATATATTTCACACCTCCCCTCGTGTTCTGATATCCAATTTGCACATAATAGTTACATGCGTACTTAAGTATATGGAACGTGACATTTTAATTAGAGATTCGTTTTACAATGTAATTTTTTTATCAATCATGTTTTTGTTGTTTTTGACGTCACTCCGAATGCTTCCTCGTAGTATTATTATTTATGTATTTTATTTTATCAATAAAAATCCATAGTAATATTATAAATGCGAAAGTAACTCTGTATGTCTGTCTGTTACTCAATTAACTACTGAACCAATTTGCATGAAATTCGGTATGGAGATATTTTGATACTCGAGAAAGGACATAGGCTACTTTTACCGCAGGAAAATTAAGCATTCCCATGGGAAAATTCAGGTGAGCCGATTGCTTTTTTAAAATATCTCTCTCTCATCAGCTTATACACGTTCCACTGCTGGGTACAGGCCTCACCTCAACTATGAGGTGGTCCGAGCCATACGCGGGCTCAGTGCGGATTGGTGGAGGGGTGATTGTAAGGTTAGTGACCAACCTTACTGTCAGTTGTTATTAAGCCGCCCGAGGGCCTCTGACCAGGCTTAACGACTAATATCTATCGATATTAACCGGGACCAACAGCTTAACGTGCCTTCTGAAGCACGGAGATGCTTGTAAATAGACGTCACTTAAATGGTCTGAATGGTCACCCATCCCAAACATGACCGCGCCGTAGGTTGCTCAACTTTAGGTATCCCTACCAAAGCGCTGCAACCACTGCGCCACAGGCACCTCTATTAAATTATTATTTTTAAATATATGTACTAGTAAACCCAGCAGACGATGTCCTGCCCGCTGTTTTCGCAATGTATCAATATATTCTCATCGTTTACACCTTCCCTGGACTTCCACAAATATTTGAAGGCAAAAATTATTGAAATCGGTTCAACCGTGCACGAGTTTTAATAAGACTGTACATATACTATTTGTGGAAGTCCAGGGAAGGTGTTAACGATGAGAAAATATTGATAAATTGCGAAAACCACGGGCAGAACAGCGTCTGCTGGGTCCACTAGTACTTCATACAATTGGAACTTAAAAGACCAATTTCAAAGAACACTTACTTATAAAACGAGACGTAGAACATATAGTTTAACGTTTAAAGTAAAATTAAAATCCTACCTATTCTTAAAAGCATCCTATCTTTCACGGTTGAATGATAACTATCACTCAGAGCTTTAAAAACTTCGCATTCAATTCCCAAATCGATTTATGCACTTGCTAACACAATTACAGTGGAGTACTTTTTAGCCCGCATTGATTGGTGTCGGCGATGTGTGTGTGAAGTGACGCGTTCAGATACGATTATACTCACCCCGAGGGGTGCAAGCCAAAAATGAGCACATGAGATAATCGAAATTTTATTTATCCCATGATATATATTTTTTAAAACAAGTAAAAGTAAAAGCTTAAGTTCGTAGTTACGTAATTTTTGAGCTTGTCAGGATTTTATTATTAAAAACTATTTTTTTTAAAAAACACCGTTTTATTAAAATATGTAGTTACGTAATTATTGAGGCGGTATTTTATTGTTAGTCGAAAGAATCACTCCTTGGTTGTGTGAGTTTATATCTAATTAAATATTAAACGAAACAATACGAGGTTCAGCTGAGACACAATACAGTAAACAAATAAATTTAAAGACAAAATAACAGTTTAATTTACGGGATGACGAATTTAAATACTTATAAAGTATCTAGATGTTACAATTTTTTAACGCATTTGATACCTTACAGATTGAGTATGTAAGTTAAACACAGGACAGCTTTTTGTCTATCAGATATCCCAAGATCAGTCTTACATACCAGGGTCGTGTAATCCCAACCGCACTGAGGGTTGTGTCAAGCCAAAAGTCGCGAGATTGTGCGGTTGCGGTACATCTGTACCAGGGGTCGCATTTTAGGGTTACAAATGTACAAACTACAGCCGATCAAACTAAACAGTCGATCGTATTGTACGTACTTATAATATTGTAATAGGGGTCATTTTGCAAGTGAAATGTGTAGGTCAATGTGCGGACTGCACATTTTTGTGTTCGGTTTACGTTGCGAGAAATCAACCCTTGCGATGATGGGGATTTATCGGTTAAGGAAAAGTTTGGAGGCGGGAAAAACGATTTCTAAGTTTTTTTTCTGACTAGCGGTAGCCGTCCAGTGTAAAAAATGCTTTATAACAGTGGCATAGCAATAAAACTAACCAAAAAGTGATTTCTTTAAAAAAGTTACTTTTTTTTACTTGGTGTCAGTAAGCAGTATAAACTTCAGAAAATAAAATAAAATCATGTAGCTAAAGATCTACATGTTTTTTTTTCAAAACATGTAGATAAATATCTACATGTTTTTTTATTGTACTGAACTTTTCATACCAAATGCTGAAAGAACATCAGCATCTTAGTACAAAAAATTTAAATAAAAGTTAGTAAACAGTTTTAATGAAAAATTTGACAATGAAATTGCAAAATGACAATGTACCCGTTAAATAACAGAGACTACCCACATCTAGTACACCACAGACAGAAGTAATTATCGAAAAAGCTCATTAAAACTTGTGTCCGAGCGGTTGTTCGTCGTGATTTCCGCCCGAGGTCCGGGGTTCGAGTTCTTTTGTGCGTTTAATTGTGGCGAATTAACCAAATGAGAGCTGCTCTATCGCGTACAGTCAGTGAAATTTAAAGTGCCAAAAAATTATTAAGTCTGGAGACTTTTAAATGCCAATACTGTGGCTTTACGGTTTCTAAGGATTGATTTGTTCTGAATTTGGTTTTTTAACGTTCATGTTTTTTTGTTGTAAATACTGGACTTTACTAAACTAAGTTAATGTAAATCACTGTTTTTACTAAATTGGCTGAAAATATAAGGCTCATACAAATTGGGTAGAGTAACCTCTTAGCTTAAATTATTTATGAAAATGACTTATTTTGACATATTAAATTGTGCGTATGTATTAAACAGTCGTCGTTACGTGAGACTGTTACCTTTGAACACTTTTGACACTTCCTGTCATATCTTCGGATTCTCTAGTTCTGGACCGATTTTCTGTTTCCAAATAAGTGCCCAGCCTCATTTGAACAGTTAATACTTCTGGATGTATTTATATATGTCTTGCTAGTCAATTTCTCATTCATTTTTTTTAATTTTAAGCAATTTTTAGTACTGATGGTGTTCAAAGCTGCCCCATGGGTGTTTAAATAATAAAAAAACGTTTTCTTTCCAAATTAAAGTTTTAAAATTATATTGATATGTAGTCTCTTGCGTGATATATGAAGCATTTTGACTAACAGAGGGAAAAAACGCTTCACATCTCTTGAATTGGTTCACCAAGGTCCACACGCGCTTTTTTGAAAAAGTTGAAATTTGCACCCGAAAATGAAAACTCATCGACAGGCTGTCAAAGTAGTGACAAGTGACAGTTGTGCGGGATCGTGTTGCCCCTCCAAAAAAATAATCATAAGATTTCCTTCTAACATAGCTTCGTAAAATCAAAATGTTCAAAGCTGCCTCTGTTCAAAAGTGCCCCCTTCTCCTCTACGTTTAACAAGAGTCATAATCATAATACAGTGCATTTATCATAATACGTAACTAATAAACGCTTTAGAAACAGGTCAGCATTAGTTTACTGGAATACCGAGAACCACTTAATATTCTAAATGAGTCCGCAATAATAAATATAAGCATATTTATTTAAAAGATATTGCAATAAGCCTACTTCCGTGGTAAACTCTACTTTTCGTTACATTACATGTGTAATGATTACTAACTAATTTATAGCTAAAAGTGTAAGTGCAATCACTCAAAATCTCTTAGTTGCACATAGATCTACAAAATACGAATAACAATAGACGTCAACAATTGTTTCCTAAAATATATCCTTCTTATCCAATTAGACTTCAATCCATTCACCCTTCATCTCATGCGATCCAGCATTCTTCCCATGTCCACAAAACCACCTATCCTCAAGTTAATACCTACCACTTATCCCCTTATATCAGCCGACTGTACTAAACAAAAGGATAGCCAGCGCATACGCTCACGATATTCCCATTAGCGCACTCTGTGGGCGTAATTAAAAGAGTTACAACACAGATCTGGCGAATTAAAAACAATTAACATTGTCCCGAATTGTGTACAATGGGCCGTGTGGCACGACTTGCCTGGACGGTGGACAACGCGAAATGTATAGCGCAGAACGCTGTTTTTTTTTCATGGCTTTGTGAGTCGTAGCCAGTATCAAGTAAATAAGAAAGCAGTTCTAAGACTTCTTGATACCAGGATCACTCTAATCCACAAACTTTTTTAAGCTTAAAACTGCTTTTTTATAATAGAGACTACAAAGAGATTAATCGCAAACTCCCATCCTTCTTGTTTTACAAAAAACAGACGCCCGAAATAACATGTTAGTTGCACCTGACGTCTTTTATTAATTCGAATTTGGAACATGATCTTTTTTATTAATTCCAATTTTCCTCAGTGGGGTGAACAGCTTTGACACTGGCAGCTTACAATTTTAACCTTAACTGCTCTTTCGACGAACCATTAGTAATACGGAGCAAGTTTATGTCAATAAAATCGTTAATATTCTTTAAAATTTTTGGGGAAACTTCCCACAGCAATGAAACACATTTTTTTATCAATATCGGACTCTGATTTTTTCATTAAACAATCGGGTCTCACCCTAATGATGGTTAGAGGGTGTCAAATTTCGACACGCGCCAACAAAAGCTTGGGTTTGGGCCCTTTTGAGGTACTCGTATTATAAATGTCCCTTTTTTAATAAACCTATCGATTGTTATCATTAAGTATCGCGTTGCACAATGAAAGGTTAGATTTAATCATTACACGCTGTATTCGGATTTAGGTCGGTATTTGTGGTCCGCCTTTGTTGTAATCTGGTGTTTAGTAAATTCTCTTTTACTTTTGTAACATGGAAAAAAATTGTTGGTATATTTTGCACAACTTACCACGCGGCAACGAGTCAACTTTTATTGATCCCTCCATTTTTTGTGCTGATTAAAATACTTAGCTAATTTGAATTTATATACACTTTTAAACATTTGACCAACATATCATTCCTTTGCATCGATGACTTCTCATTTAACCCATTCCTTGCTCATTGAAAGTGCTTAGACATGAACTAAACATTATCGTGCCGGTCTGGCAGACCTAAAAAAAGGAACAAAACGGCTTCAGTTGGTCGCATATATCACTGTACGACAATGCGCCGACTTTTTGCGGCCCACAGTACTCTTTGAACTGGGATTTTTTCACTCCATTCGGTGAGCGTGCGCGGGCTTTATTCGCCCTGCTTGCGTTTTAGGGTTAACACTGATAAATATAAATAAGATACAATAAAAAAATTGTTGAAAAATTTGTTTGATGGTGCTCAAATGTCTTTCTTTAGGTACATAACATTCATTCTTCATAGTTACATATCATTTGAGACATACCTTGTTGCGAATAACAAGAATGGTTACCTAATTACAAGTAAATAGCGAAATACGAGTACGCACACTGCTTGCGCAGACCAAGAATGTATTAGTGATTTACGTTTTAGGTATAAGTAACAGTCTAAATCTGGATTGTCAACGTTGAAAGCCAGACCAAATTTGCATATGTCTCATCACCATGATTTTTGAAATTCAAATATCGTGCTGCATCCAATGAAAATCAAACTTCAATATCGTGAATCCAAAGAAGAACAGCCTAAGCACCATTCTTTCATATCGCAAGCAAACTACTTACACTGGCCGTCAAAAAATCGACAGAAAGAGAGAGAGAAAGAGAGAGATCGACAAAAAACGACCTTTTTGTAGTATTAATCTCAAGGATTATAAACGACAGTTTAAAATAAGAGTTATCATGAAAAATTCAAGTGGGAAGATTTTATAATTCTCATTTTGTCCTGTGTAGGTGCTTATTTTATTTACATTCCATTGATAAATATATAACAAATAAATAAAAATTCATTCACTTCAATAATTATTATTACAAAATGTGGCCGAGACTACCCAGTAACTTGTCGAAGACACTTGTGTTGGGCATGACTCGCAACTTCCCATAGGGCTATCTTAGATTATAGATTTTATAACTAGTTAACAGTTGAATGTGTGTGTGTGATCAAATTACTTACAAAAAATCGTCAAAAAGAGAGAGACAGAAAGAGAGAGATTGACAAAAAACGACCTTATTGCAGTATTAATCTCAAGGATTATAAACGACATATTAAAATTAGAGTTTTCATGTAAAATTTAAGTGGAATTATTTTTAATTCCCATTTGTCCTGTGTAGGTGCTTATTTTATTTACATTCTATTGATAGGCTAACCAAAAATCGTTTTATGTAACGAAGCCAACCCTACATCGAGTTAGTTCTGCAACTTGGACAGTAGCGAGCGCGTCGCGTACATTTCGTGTTTCGCCGTTCGCACGTTTTGTTTTGCTCATACATAATAAATGCTATTTCAGCTTTTAATTCCCCTTTTCAGCGAACAAAGACCGTTAGGAGATTGGGTGATCGGTAAATTTTTGGAAATGGGTCCTGATTAGGTACTTTAACAATTATAAATACCTATGAGCGCAGTTCCTTATTTATCATTCAATATTTAATTTTAATCATACCTAAGTTGATCCTAAAGCTTTCCGTAATCCCTTTATTCACATTAATATTGTTATACGATACATTTACTTGTGAATATCTCAATCTCACTTACTTAGTTTTAACCTTAATACCACCAACCAATAATGGTTAAAGGTACTTAAATTAAGCTCACGCCTAAAAGCTTCACCTTTGTTAGATAAAGTTGTTTGATAGCTGCGTTCATAGCAATTAATCATAGGGATAAAGAAAAACTATCTCAAAAAAATATCATCTACATACTCGTACGAACTTACCAAATATACTATTCCCACCCTTTACAAATACTCGCATCGCAAAATCTAAGGCGTGGTGCCCACGCGCAGACTCATCGATAATCAAAAGATCCGTATTGTATCGATAAGCGCTCTCCGCACGCTCGAGTGACTAGAAGAGGCAGCTCGGTGTCAAGCACGCACTAATCCGCACACAGCGCCCTCTAAGCGGTCTAGTACGTGATTAAACCGCGAAATGTCAAAGTGCAAAGATCGGCCCTTTGTGCGTCCGTCAGGCGGTGGGATGTGTTCATCCGTCAGCCGAACGCCGCGGGGAATAGCGGGAACGGTGTGGATGAGGTTTTTTGAGGATGTAGTTTTGATGTGTGGTGCGAGGTGCTAGTTCGTTTAAAACAGCTGACGTGCCTGACAAATCATACACCCATACCGAAAATATTATAGAGTAATATATACCATATACTTGTGACTTTCAACTGGCGGCTGACGGAAATTTTCTATTAAGTTTAATCACAAAAATCACTTTAAATTACTGCAGTTAATTGTATTGGAGCAATTTAAAGTTATTTTGACTTGTGACTTGACACTTACACCTTTTCTTGCAAAATCGTTCCTAACATCACTGTATGAGACTCCACAGTATTTTAATTTTTACAAACTTCCCTGCCTTTGGTCCTAATCAAGGCAAAGGCAACCAAAAAATAAATTTGCATCTCTTAACTCGCTAGATCCGCGCAGATAACAGCTCCGAACACCGAAGGCGAAATCAAACCCGTTAAGGTGTACCCGTGTACACCCGCTATCGGGCATCGGATGACATAAACTACGCCGCGGGTGGCGCTGCCGGCGCACTTTACGACGTCACAAAAATTCTCGCCTCGCTACCGTCTTGAATTAAGGCAGCCGCCGGCGATATTGTAGCTAGTAATGATCATTAGTTAACAAGGTGCGGCTTGTGATTTGTTTGGGAACACCGATGGAACTGTAGCGCCTTTGAGGTGCGTTTCGGTGATAAGAGAAGGAATGTTACAGATATTTTGGACTAGGTATTATTAGAATTCTTATCATTTCGGATCCCTGAATGCCTCACACAGCCTTACCACATATAAATAAAATAGAGTTGATAGCTCGTCTTCAAGAAAATTGTATTAATAACATAATTTGTTGTAAGATATCGAAGTTGTTTGAAATTTTTGTGTCAGTAGTCATTATCTTTTAATTGACTTCATTAGGCTTTCACACTATCCAATTGATTTTTGGTAAGGCTATCAGTGCCTGTACATTCACCAAAAACTATCACTGCGTTTTTTTTTTGGAATAGTTCATATAATTAGCGTATGCGTATGCCTCGGCACCTTTCTAGTATTTATTTTACCGTTATTATTAAGTTAGGTATTCAAATGTAAACAAAACACGCTCAATTATCAACCAAACGGTCTCGGGATCCAACAACTCAACAAAAGAACAATGCAGCAGCAGCACAAGTGGGTCAGAGTGCCGTGTCAGAGGTGTCCGAGATAGCTACGCGAGTTCGGACGGGCACATAATGCGGGTGTCACCGCTACGAAGTTACGTTGACGTGACCGCGCGATTGTGCACCTGGCTTTATGCGGAGTTCAAGTTTGGAACGCGATTGAGAACTCTTTGATGAAGACTAGGATGATATTTTTAAATTAAGACTGGCCAGATATAAGTTGCGTTAGTTGCATAGAGTATTTTATCTCTCTAATCTGTATAAAGTCAGCGATCTAAGTATTTGGTCTATGATTCAGGTTTTTTTTAAATAAGTCAGTGTGTAAAAAGATTAAACGTATTAGGTGGCGCTTTACCCATATAAGTAAAAAAACCGGTCAAGTGCGAGTTGGACTCGCGCACCGAGGGTTCCGTACAAACCGAAATTTTCAAAATTGTCAAATATATTTTTCAAAAATATTTTTTTATATGATGAAACTGAAAATTTACGGTTTTCGTAATTTTTCCTATATCTGTACTATAAGACGTGACTTCGTACTAAATTTCAAGATTCTAAGTTTACGGGAAGTATCCTGTAGGTTTTGATTCCCGTGTGAGTTTCGAAAATTTGCGGAAATTTGCGGCCTTAATGTCTGTATCTTTTGATTGCGTTGGCTTAGAAGGTTGATTTTTCTACAGCTTCCAGGGACAGTAGACCTAAGTATCATATAGAAATTTCAGTGTGATACCTCCACGCGTTCCTGAGAAAAACGGTCTTGACAGACGGACGGACGGACGGACGGACAACAAAGTGATCTTATAAGGGTTTCGTTTTTTTTCTTTTGAGGTACGGAACCCTAAAAATGTTGCTTTATTTTGTTTCTTTTTTGTATATATCCATGTAATATTTTTTCTGGTTATTAAGAACGTAGTCAAGTAAAGGCTACATTCCAAAAGCATGTTGTTCACAATTCTCTTTCCATTGCACCATCAAGTCTCGAGGACAAGATCCCAGCTAATTTAAAGGTATCGCCGAACTATCGGAGCCGCATAAACCCTAACAAGGCGTTTCACTTTGCGCCGATATTCGCAACGCATTTCACGAGCATGTGGTTTACATTCAACGTTTTTGTCAGTTAATTTTTAAATGGGGATTATTCTTTTACTTAATATATTTAATTAAAACCTAAAAATCAGTACCTAAACTACGAATTGATATTTCCTTTGTTATAAATAATCATATATCGCTATGGCAGCCGGCGATATGCACAGCTCCGATCGTTTTTATAGTAATTTTGTTTAATTTTAATTGAATTCAAAAGTATGTAATGTAATAGTTATTTTTCTACAGAAGTTTCGGGAAACATTAAGCTGAAAGCTTGTTTGTTTCATTGCTCATGGCGATCTATTAGGAGTGCATATAAAAAAATCTTTTTAGATGTTTATCGTCCAGTCGTCTGGTGTAAAACCCATTCACCTGCTCGCTCGCACCGTGATAACCGTAATGACGCCGTAAACTTCTCCGGATCGCCAGAGAGAGATAGAAAGAACGCAGATATGCAAGAACGCGGAAGAATTAGCCACCACTAACGATGGAGTAAATCACCTAGACGCGATCCCGACCTCTTTGGTCCGAGATTAAATTTAAAATACTCTTAAATCAAACTATTTGTATGGGAACTCGTTATTTGCGGCCAGTATTGATTTCGTTTGGCAGAATTTATGCTTTATCTGTGAATACAATGCTGTTAGGCTGTTAATGTTTGCGTATATTTTGTGTTCGTAGGTAAAGCTACTTCAAGTAAATTCATCATTATGAATTTTAAATCTTGTCTGCGTGTCTACTTATTCAATTACAGTAGCTACCTACATACTACTACTAAATTACTATGAGATGATACAGTACTCTATCTAATTCCACTTCTCTATTCATTTGTAATATTATAATGTGTTTCAAACAAAAAAAATACTTAAAAGCACAATATTGATACCTTAGACCGTACAAAAATGTAAAATATCAGTTAATAATAATTCCCCAGCTGCGCATCTGGGCACCCATTTGAATAACAAAGACCGTGAAAAACGAAGGATTGACGCGCGACGCGACTGCCTGTACATACCTACTTACATGGTAGTCGTAGATAGTATGTGTATGTGTATTAGTCTTTTAATGATGTTAAACAAACGGCTTTGCTTGCAGAGGGTTACATAGAAAAAAATATTGTCGAATCCAGCTGTCACTTGGAGGAAGGAATTAGGCTTTATAGTTTTTTACCATTGCGTTTCTCTTTTCTTTTGTAAAAATCAACTACTGTTTATACACTATTGTACTAAGACTTGATGCCTATCTCATGTTAATAATATGAACGATTAGCAATCCAAAGATTTTCGTCTTCTGAAATGATGTAAAATGAGCATGAATACTTTTGAAATTTCAAACGAGGACTTGACATCAAAAATTAGGCATGCTATGATTTTCGAAAGAAAGGTATAGCTCACAAAAATCTTTAGCTGATAATAACCATCAGCCCATCAGAACGTCAAGAAAGGCACGCGACAACGTATTGTCAATCGGGACTCAACAAAAAAAGCTATTGTGCAAACAACAAAAACCTATTTACAAATACTCGCTCGCCCGCCCACTCAAAAGGTGTTTATTTTAAAATTTCTCTACACAATAACCGATGTCACGATATTTTTTTTCATTCTTTTCGCGCCATTTAATGCTGTTTCATGAATCGGAGGTATAGGAACTTTTTGATTGTAACTCCTACGACATCGTTTGACGCGCCGTTTCTGAACCTTATTCCATATGAGCGTAAGGAGTTCCAAATTTGAAATTCCATTTCGCAAAAATAAATACGTGATGGCCGTTTCTTTTTTTTTTCTTTTCGGACACCTGTCCAAGGTATCCAATTTGTAGGCATTGTGTCGTTGTTGTCGTTTAGAATTTATCACATTTCAATGCTTTCATACTTATATTATTATCATTGACATAATTTGGAAGAGTTTGTTTCAAACAATTGTACAAATGGGTATCGCAGTTCATATTTGAGTAGGAATGTAATATCTGAAAGCAATGTTTCTGAGTTAAAATTACTTAATTATTCCGCTTAACAATAGGTTGTTTTAACACTCATGTCGCAAAATCCCAGCTTTGTGAACGTAAATAAACACCTCAGATCGCGATACGCGGAGTGTTATTCCAAAGATTGGAATCTTAGCGACAAACACTGGGGCTGGGGTGACCATGAAACTCAAAATTGTTATGGATTTCACTGCTGGTTTCTTCATGAATGCTTAAATAAATTAGACTCTATTTCGAAGCTATAAATAGGATTTAGGATACTCGTTATATCCATCAATAAGTATTTTATCATCTCTTTCACTCTCCGACCCTTACTGTCTGGCTTGTAAAAATTATTTATGTCAGTATTGTTTTTTTATTTTTATATATACCGATTTATTTCCAGTAAAAAAAAATCTGCCTTCAATTTCTTCACCGCCTGCAAAACGTCATACAAATATTAGTCATAAAATAAACTTACATAGTGAATTACATACTTTTATACAAAGTTGGCCGCCCTAGAACATCCTTTAGTGGGTGCTAAATTTGTTTCTCGACTTCCGATCTCCTTTGAGATTGCTTACGGTTGTTGTGACCCATTGTAGTGCCCAAAACCAATTTTGAAGGATAATTTAGGTAGAAGACTTACTGCTGTAACAAGATTTTCACCTAAAAAGGTTTAATCCATCCATACTTCCATTACTAATATCTCTCTGTCTGTACTCAATCACGCCTAAACTACTGAACCAATTTGCATGAAATTTGGATTTTATTGCGGGAAAATGACATTCCCATGGGAAATTTCAGGTGCGCCGATCGCTTTGACGCCTAAACTACTGAACAGATTTAAATGAAATTTGGTAAGAAGATAGTTTGAGACTTAAGCAAGGACATGGTTACTTTTGACCGCAGGAAAAAAAACGCATTTCATGGGAAAAATACTTTCCGGGGAATCTGATCGCTTTCACTCCTAAATTACCAAAGATTTGATTTATATTTGGATAAAATTGGTATTACGGGAAAACCACGCATTCCAAAAAAACTACCTTACGCGGACGAAGCGAACTAGGTAAAAGCTAGTTTATCACAACCGAAATATCAAATAACTTTGAGTGTATAAATAATTTTAAATAAAATAAAAAATCTGAAGGTCAATGTTGTTGAAATTAAAAGTCAACAAATCCGCTCGCTCAAAATTTAGCATTCGTCTTAAATTCTTTCAGTCCGGCTTTTACAAGAATCCGTATCAAAAAAGTCTTAATCTTCATTCAGTTATAATAGGATTCGGTCGAATAAAGGCCCATTATGCCCGTTCCATCTTTGTTCGATTAATACTGTTCATACTCTTCATTCATCCAATAGATTGTGTAAACATCTGTCTGTGAACCGCTAAATGGTCACTTCAAATATGGCTCTTAACACTTGGAAATAAAGAGCATACGTTTTGTCGCGGCTGTACCCGCCTACAATGTTATCTAACGCCTTCCAAGACCATTGTTAACGTTGGTGCAGCTAACGTACCTATTTGGCATTTGTTTTTTTAAAGTTTGCCGCGTGACGTGAGTCCGTGACGCAAATGTTACGTCTTGAAGGTTTTTTCACTGGACTGATATCGCTTTTGGTTGAAAGTAAACAAGTTTTTTTTTGGTTATCCAAATAGTTGGTGTTGCCCAGAGAAGACGTGCAAATAAAACTGTTTTGTTTAACACATTTACGGACGCTCTCCTAGACATAATATAAGTTTTATTGTTATAACGTCTAAAGGCGTGCAGTGTCCGTTGATATGTTAAATTAATTTCCATAATAACTTCGTGACGTCAATATCTGGCCAAAGGCCAAACGCTATAAAAAAAAAACTAATCTTACTTAAATTGTAAACAGTAAGTCAAAACTCTTGATTCAAAAAATGGGGTCACTAAACACCCGCATGCCACGCTTATTAAAGCATGATTATTTTATTTTCATATAAAAGATAAATAATCCGAGGCGCGAACCGAATGCGGGCTCGATTTAACTCGATTCTCACCCTTTACTCGATAGTATTTAATGAATCGTTATGAAATGGTCACTACTACATTAATAAACGTCATTTAATATTGCCTTTGGGACATTGTTGAAGCGATCAATCCTGTCAGAAACATAGATGTAACCACTATTTTCTTAGTAAAATTTATAACTTTCAAAATCACTCAAAACAGATGCCAATAGTATAAATACCTATCTCAAGTATGAATGCTTGAAGGCACTCTCTTCTGTTCAGCCCATTTAGGTCCGAGAAGTCTTTGATAACTATGCATTTTACTAACTTCATTGATTTCGATCTTAACGATATCCACTGAAAGCATATTTGACACCTCAACCCTTTACACCATAAATTTATTTTTTTATTTTTTATTTATATATTTATTTCAGGCGACACAGCCCATATAAGAGTAGTTAGTAACAAGGTTCTTAGCCTAGGATTAGTAACACAAAATTTATCTAAAATCTAAACAAAAAACAAAAACGCCAATCACTGCAGCGCCATCCCACTTGAGATGGCGCAGCAGTGACATAAAGACAATCTAGCCTACTTGAAATCATGTTTAGGATGCTGTTGGTACTGGCTCGCATTCTGTGAACCAGAGACGCGCACCGTTTCCGCATTGTAGCGTAAAAACAGTCCACACGGTACTCTGCGAACATCCCTGAGGCACTACAGTACCGCGGCAGCCCCAACAACACCCTAAACGCATTGTTGAACTGGACACGGAGGGCACTGTAGGACTTTTTATTGTATTCAGCCCACAGACTACACATGTAAAAGGATGTACAGTAAGCTCTAAACAGAGTGATTTTAACCTGTGCTGTACATCGTGAGAATCTTCGAGCTATCATATTTGCCCTGACTGCCAGCGCCCTCCGTTCCATTTCTATGTCGTCATCATCTCTGAGGGTAGTGGTCAATATGGTTCCCAAGTATTTAAAAGCGTGCACTGTTTGCAATGCCTGACCATCAAGCCTAACATCTGGGTACTCAGCTGTTGTCTTACCTCTAGCCACAAAAACCATGCGTACACTTTTTGCCGCATTGTACCTCAGCCCATGTCGCCTAGCATAAGCTTCACAGACTGAGATCAGTTTGCTAATTCCAAATACTGAGGCACTCAGCAGCACCATATCATCAGCATAGCTCACGTTGTTAGGATTAATACCGTCTATGTGACATTTAGTCAAACCTTAATAATAATAGTCCTCCTGGCCGATTTCGATCACGGCGGCCAATCTCAACAGAGATCAGCAAACTAGTGCACAAGTGTGAGCGCAATACACAGGTGCGATTACTGTTCCATCACTCTCTAAGTTCGGTGAGGCGGCAATCCGACATGACCGGAGAGAGATCAGGCGCAGGATCAACGGCTTAACGTGCTTTCCGAGGCATGGGGTTGTGACACCGCCAACTTCCCGCCTCCGAGCTGTTTTTGAGATATTCATGACAGAAAATCTCAGAAACAATTTTGGCTCGACCTGGGATTCGAACCTATTTAAACTTTAACAGTCAAACCTTACATTATAAGGGATATTCTCTGAGTAGGATCATTATTATCATCCTTTTAACTCGTCTTTGAATACTGCACCGTCACACCGGCGCCTACGAGGACCGAGCAGTAATGATCGCTCATTGCCTCTGATGGAGCATTGATTCAAGGGTCAGATCTGTTGACATCACCATCAATACTATTTAAGCTTTCGTCTTTCCGTCTGATTCACTCCTTTGTTTTGGGAACGATGAATTGATCAGTTTGTAAATGGAGTAAATCTTAAATCTAAAGAATGCATGAAAGTGTATTTAGTTCATTTAACAAAACAGATTGAAAATACATGCACAGCTGAAACAGCTGCGAAAAAGATATGATATGGTTGTGATTAATAGAATACCTTTAGCAGTAGCGTCTTTAGAGCAGTCTACAGAAAGTTAGCTAATACCCCAAACATACTTTCTTCCCAATAGATTCAGTCACATCAATCAGGCGAAACGAAAAGATTTGGACCTTAATGCAATTCCCAAAAATTCGGCTTGAAGCTTGTTATCAGCGCCACATCTTCATATATTAATCCGATTCTCTTACCGACACCTACACAACGCAAACTCACGTCACCTCCAAATTT
Source organism: Pyrausta despicata (assembly GCA_963921415.1). Classification (NCBI taxonomy): domain Eukaryota; kingdom Metazoa; phylum Arthropoda; class Insecta; order Lepidoptera; family Crambidae; genus Pyrausta; species Pyrausta despicata. The sequence goes on along the minus strand of OY992861.1, from coordinate 11,262,952 downwards.
CGTCGTCGACTCAATTGCAATCATTCCATCGATGTTTGCCCATCTCCTCGGGGTCGTTTCAATTAAACTATATTACATTGTTACGGCTTCTTGCGAGGGTTAATTGCTATTGGGCCGTCTGCACTGATCTTTGGTCCCGCGACCGAGACCAGTGTCACCAGTGTCGGACACCTTTCGATTGCAGCAGGGTTAAGATTTGCCCTTGTTTGTGTAATTTTCTGATAATCTCTACAAGTTGATGCTGGCAACAAGATGTTCTTTTGTTTTTTTTGTACATACCTAATGCGAAGTCATTAAAAGATGTTGAACAAGTAGTGGCAAAAAAGTGTAAACGTGATTTGTAGGAATAAATAATAGTTATAAAGATGCTAAATGAAAAAGAGCTGTTGACAGTTGCTAAAAATGAATACTTACGTAACTGCACTGAATTGACAGCATGCAAATATGTAGAAAAAAATAATCTCAACCAGCTACTAATAAAAGTCAGATACAGTAACTAAGCATTATTTAATCAATACCACTTTAATCAATTTAGATTCACGTGCTGACCACGAAGAGAAGTTGGAGGGTATTTCACCCAAGACCTTTTTCAAACACTTATAGAAGAAGTACATGCCACATCAACAAAGTCTTAGACAACGTTCATTAAAAACTGCGTAATACGTATCAATTATGCCGGCAGCTGTCTCAGGGCATCGCTCGAACAATTAACACAAGTGACCACAATTAACGAGTGATTGCGTCACCTTGCGCCATGAATTAGAACTATTCGTTTCATTTGTTGAATGGAAATTTAGGTCGCCACTTATTGGAATAGATGACAGAATCACTGGACTGGTCCATTCAAGACTTGTGAAGATATGCCGATTATAATATCAGCCTTTGTGCTACACAAGTGACACAATATCTAACGCAATTTAGAATTGGCTATTTTATGCTCTTTCTCAATAATTTTGTATTGTTTCGAGTTCAATCCATTCAAAGTAAGTTCGGAAAAGCTTAGTAGAATTAGTAATCTGTATGCCATTGCAAAAGTTATCATACACTTCACATTAATAGAGGTTGGCGAATCGTTTAAGTTCAATATAACGTGTTTATAGTTACTTTCTGGATTTCTTATACTAATTTTCTCAACTCAGCTGAAAGTCCTTATTTTATTTTTCATCATTCATATTTCACTCGAGGTGCTTGTGGCGCAGTGGTTGCAGCGCTTTCGTAGTGATACCAAAAGTTATAACCTAAGGCGCGATCATGTTTGGGATGGGTGACCATTCAGACCATTTAAGTGACGTCTATTTACAAGCATCTCCGTGCTTCGGAAGGCATGTTAAGCGGTTGGTCCCGGTTAATATCGGTAGGTATTAGGCCCTCGGGCGGCTAAATAACATCTGACAGTAAAGTTGGTCACTTACCTTACACACACCCCTCCACCAAATCGCACTGAGCCCGCGTGGTGGATTATGGCTAGGACCACCTCATAGTTGAGGTGAGGCCTGTGCCCAGCAGTGGGACTTATATAGGCTGATGAGAGATATTTAACTCAAATTTTTGGGGTGGCCACGGCTCATCTGGTTACCCCTTTTCTACGCTCATGATAATGGATGAGGAACTGAAATTAATAACACATATTATGAACAAGGAAATAGTTTCAGAGCAAATTCCACTAACCACAAAACATCCTTGACATATTATTACTAATATCATAGCCTTAATAGCGGTAATGACTGCTTGAAAAAGCAATTAATATTCACAAGGCACGCCTACGGACAAGTGGGTTAATTTTTAATTACCACTAAATAGCCTTACTGTCAGTTTTCATTCCAAGAACAGTGGTCACGATATCGCTACACGCGTTCAATTATACAACGTAATTCTAGCTTTTTAGGAACCAATTATAAATAAATTGAAATGTTTAAAGCCATTCAGACTGTTATTGTTGACGGAGTTTGTACAAAAAACTGTTATTTATAATCTAAACACTTGAGCTGGATAACTGCCGTAAATTCCTGAATTGTTGGGTTTCTTACATAATTCATATTTCTTTTTGTCTGTTTGACCTCTTTATCGAACTAATCGTTAAACATTATTTAATTTTGTTAAACGATCCTGAAATTTTTCAAGAGCGTCAGTATTATAATTGTTCAATTAGATAATTGGCGTGACTAGTCCCTCCAGGGAATTTCAAGCTCACTGTAACTTCTCATTCGCGACATCAAACAAAGCAAGATACAAAAGCCGTGCAGAATTCCACCAGGGGCACATCTGCTTGGGATCATAATGACCCTTTTGTTTACCGCGTCATTTCTTCCTTCTGCGATCATAAAAAAAAGCGCACTACAACATCAGCCAAATGTACCGGGGCCTCCTAATCGCATTAAGACGGCCTGCGACTCTTCACGGGCTATTATGTTTATACGTTTTTATTCCAGGGGTTGCGGCCGGAAAGGATTATTCTTATCTGTCGTTTACTCGTTTAGTTCATTCTTCTAATGCGCCATTGTGGCAATCCACTTATTTGACGATGGAATAAAAATTCACGGTGTAGCGCAAGGATCAAAATTTGGCCCCATCTAAACTAATCTAAACTAATATTATAAAGCTGAAGAGTTTGTTTGTTTGTTTGTTTGAACGCACTAATCTCAGGAAGTGCTGGTTCGAATTGAAAAATTCTTTTTGTGTTGAATAGACCATTTATCGAGGAAGGCTATAGGCTATATAACATCACGCTGCAACTATTAGGAGCGAAGAAATCATGGAAAATGTGAAAAAAACGGGGAAAATTATTCATCCTTGAGGGCTTCCGTTGCGTACGCTGTGAAAACGGTTCAAGATATCAAAAATATTTGTATGAAAGAATTATTCCTTTTAAAATGATCTAAAAAAATGTCTGCGACAGTATATGTCTATCTTTTAAGATCAAGTCACTGGAGCCGTTTTTGTGGTAATCAAATTTGGCCGAAATTAATGCATTATTTGTTAATTTTGGCTCGACCTGGGATTCGAACCCAGGACCTCTTCGATTTTAGGCAGAAACTTTGCCACTACACCAACGAGGCAGTGGTAGGGAGGTAGTATAACTTTTCCTTCAAAGTTACTTTTAATAGGAGACGGGAAAGTACCTCACTTTGAAAATAAAATTGCAATTGAACGAGATTAAGGATTACGAGTGAGTAATATTGAGGACTTTATATCGAAAGTTCACCCTGAAATAAGCGAAATAGAAAAAAAATATCATCAATGGATGTGTCAAAGTGCAATATTGGGAGTGAGAAACTGTAGCGTAGACGAAATTAATAAAATAATTATTTGAACAGAACAGGGAATATGGGGTAAAGCCACTTGGGCTTTCCCCCATATTCCCTTAAGTTAAAAATAGGTGCCCCAATAATTTTACTTAGAAATCTTAAACCACCGGGACCCGACTTCAAATCAAATTTCTTCGCAATATGTAACGTGATGGTTGCAATAGTTTAGACTGGTTTAGCAGTTGGTCTAACAGTGCTTATACCTCGCACCTCAATGATTCCAAATTATTTACCTTTTAGTTTTAAAAGAATTCTATTTCCTTTTATGCTATCTTTCGCCGTTACAATTAATAAATCACAGGGGCAATCATTTAAACACATAGGAATTAATTAACGTCAAGACTGCTTTTCACACATATGTCCCGTTGTCAAGATCAGACCTACAAACGCGTTGCGGACAAAACTAATATGTTCTTCTGACACAAGAAAATAAAACTAGAAAAATAATTAATGCAGAAGTACTTTAAGCTAATTATGTTCTTTTAAAATTAAAAAAAAAAGTCTAAAATAATAACAAAAAAACCGGTCAAGTGCGAGTTGGACTCGCGCACCGAGGGTTCCGTACAAACCTGTAGGTATATAAGTAAAAGTTCACCCATCACGGGTATTATAGACTTGAGTATTTAATATAAATTTTAATACAATATCTCAACGCGTTAGTTGAGATAAGGAGTAGTAACTTTGAAGTTTTCAAAATTGTCAAAAATATTTTTCAAAAATATTTTTTTTATATGATGAAACTAAAAATTTACGGTTTTCGTAATTTTTCCTATATCTGTACTATAAGACGTGACTTCGTACTAAATTTCAAGATTCTAAGTTTACGGGAAGTACCCTGTAGGTTTTTTATTCCCGTACGAGTTTCGAAAATTTGCGGAAATTTGCGGCCTAAATGGCTGTATCTTTTGATTGCGTTGGCTTAGAAGGTTGATTTTTCTACAGCTTCCAGGGACAGTAGACCTAAGTATCATATAGAAATTTCCACGCGTTCCTGAGAAAAACGGTCTTGACAGACGGACGGACGGACGGACAACAGAGTGATCTTATAAGGGTTCCGTTTTTTTCTTTTGAGGTACAGAACCCTTAAAATAAATTTGCAAAAATAAAACGATGCCCAAAATAAATATTCCACGCGGACGAAGTCGCGGGCAAAGCTAGTTTCTTATAATGTTGACATAAGGAGGATGGCATCATTCGTGTTCATTATAATTCTGTTCAAAGCATAAATAATTACACAACTGACTATCAACTTCTAAGGCGTAGAAGAATGCCAGTGTAATAACCACAAGTTTTATTGCGGGTATGCCGTAATGCTCTATTAGTTAGACAAGTTATCACATAAGTGCTAATGAACGTTAAGCAAAAGATGACAACTTCACACAAAATAAATCTCGACGTGAGACCCATAAGGTCTTATGTCCGAATCATCAACTTTTCAGGAGAGGCAAATAAAAATCTGGTTAGTATTTTCAAATAAAATCACATTTATTGTTCTTTTACGTAAATTAACGAATACTGATGTTACAGCAAACTTTTGTGCCTATCATTTTTAGGGAATTTAATATTAAAAATATTAGTTTTAACTATACTTTTTATAAAAAAATGTATTATCCGACCTTATGCTTGTACATTTTGAGGTGTAGTCAAAAAGTTGTATTTCTAATTGAAGATATTACTTTATGCTTGAATATTTTTTAAGTTATACTATTGGGATTAGGGTTCTATTACAACATCAAGCATTATGTCTTGTTTCAAAATTATATTAAACTTAGTCTTATTTCAGTTAAGATAAGGTCAAAGTACCTACAATTAAATAAAATTTCTTGTGAATTTCTCAAAATAAAAATATAAAGTAAAAGTAATCAGTTGTTATAATTATTTATCTTAATTTTAATCGTCAGCTTCCGGGAAATCTGACTCATTGCTAGAATGTCAATTTTTTATAGAACGGATGCAATTCCTCCGGTACCCATTGCAGCAATGTCATCAAATCATTGTATTTAGCCGTCGATATGGGTTTCTCATTTAGTCTCAGTCTCGGTAAATTTTCTGGAAGCCCAATCTTTTTGGATACATTTCGTATAAGCGATATTTCGGAAAAATCCTCTGCAAAAGTATTTTTGTATGATTCCGAATTGCTCTTGTCTATTTTGCAACCAAACACATTCTGATATTTTAAAGTCTTTTCCTTCCTTATTCTTTTTTCTTGCAACAAATGGCCCATTTTTCTTGTCAAATCTTTGAAATGGTGCGATTGCATTTCAAAGACATCAAATTTTCTCTTTCCTCCACAAGTTCTTATGAATTAATAATGAGTCTCGTGGTACAGCAATCTGCATTGTTTTCAGTCGTTTTTTTTTTGCTCTATTTGGGAGTGTATTTGGTCTACCTCCACATGAGTATGACTTTTCAGCATGAATTTGTGGTTTATTACTCTTAGATGTGAATATTTATTAAGTAACCACATGTAAACCACCATTAAGTTACGATTGTATCCCGCGCAATTATCAGACCAGAAAGTAAGCTCTCTTACGTGTGCAATTTTGTCTTTGTTTTCATCCACCCAGCAAATCAGACAAGATGCTACCTCATTTCCTTCTCGTCCGCCTATATTTTCAGACCATATGACATTTGTTGCAATATTTGATATTGAATCAAAAATTTACAACTTCAATGTCCAAAGTTTTCTTAAGTAAAAAGACTTACAATTAGTCAAGTTTGGTGTTGCCATACACTTTTGCAAGTCAAACATCAAAACTTTTTTTCGCCTGAACTTTCGTGTGCTTCATTTTTGTCTTTCTTCTTCAATTTATATCTCTCTTCAGCAGCAATATCATGCCCACCCTTAGCTTTTTCTATAATAACTTTGGTTTCTTTATCTTTGGCATCAAGGAGCTTCCTTGGATAAGCATCGCAGTCATCACGGGTATCTATTGATGGAAGTTTGAAGCTTAAATTAAACTTTGTATTAAAAACATTGCGGTATAACCACTCCTTTGCTGCTAAATTTGAAGGCATATCTTTTTCTGCCATCCACTCTTTGTATTGTTTATACATAGTAGGAATGTATAAGTCTGGGCCTTAAAACTTTCGTCTGCTTTTTTCCCTTGAATAATGGCTTTCGTAACTGGGGTACATATTGATGTGTTCTATTACTGATTGAATTACTATCGGAGGAGATTTATTAGCAGGCGTATGCTTTCCTCTTCGTTTAGGGGCCACTAACCCACCGTCAAGCAGTTTTTCCAAACAAATCTTCAAAAATTTATCTCCTATATTAAGTGTGTTAAGAAATATCACCCTGCACACTTTTTTGCATTCTGAATCAACAATGAGTCTGTATTTATATGTAAGCTTTTCTTCTGTCAGTATCTAAATTTATTTTTATTTATTTATTTATTTAAGTTCTGCACAAACATGTGTACAATGGTGGACTTAATGCCGAAGGCATTCTCTACCAGTCAACCGTAGGGCCAAGCAGAGAAAATTCAGGTGGTGCACATAAAGTAAAAAGTAAAAACAAACAATTTAACTGAAGTTATTTAAGTAAATTTCCATTAGTCTTCATTACACGTTTTTGTTCTTTTGTTACATTATTAGCTATATACGAGTATATAAACTGTCGACGCTGATCCCAACTAGTGCATGTTTTTCTTTTCAGTCTTTTCTCATGAGGGATTTTTTCATTACATTTATCTCTACACGCACAAGGAGGCTTAAGCTGTCGACCTTCAACAACTGGTTTCTTTTTGGCAACAGTTGAATGATAGGGAGATCCATTTAGCCTAGCAGCTTTTGAAGCTACTTTCTTCCATTTATCAACGTTTTAACACAAGAGAGCAAGTTTAGGTTAAGGCGAAATACATAAAACTAGCTTCCATCTTACTCAGCTTATTATCTTGACTTACCTTACATTCTTCCTCCATTTTTTATCATGTAAATGTTATAATAATCACATCAAATACACTACAACCACAATTTAAACCACTCGAAATAAGTACCGCGTTCGACACTTCTAAATCAAAACATTAATAACAATAACAAATGAGCCGGCCGGCACGCGCTCGGACGAGTCCTTAACGCTGATTGGTTCGAGGCATAACGCCACGACGACAGCCGATTATCGCCGAACGTGTCCTATGTCATTCAATTTCAGAGGGGAATCGGCAATAAATCTATAACCATAAGGTTGCTTTTTTACTTACGCCTGTCGGAGCACCGATGAAACAATACATTATACTACCATAAGGTGTAATTTTAAAATAAAGCCTAATAATTGTAATAAAATGTACGAACCAAATAGTTCTATATTAAGCTAGTGCCGTTTTTTACTTTATTTCGAGAGGCATAAGGTTCTATGTATTCATACATTTATTTTTCTACACAATAATTTTAGAGTCAAAAAGTCTAATGTTGAAAAACGCCCTAAGTTTGGATTAAAGTATTAAGAAGCATAATAACTCAAGTCAATATTCGTCGTTACAAGATCCGAATTAAAAAAGCATAAAAACTGATGTTAATATGAAACTTTATTACTCAATTTGATTCTGTAATTTTGCGACATACGACTTTATTAATCTCAAAAAACTACACATAGAAAAGTGACAGAAATATGATTCTAAGTTTATTAGAAAGAGCTCGAAGATCTTAGTTTGGCTGTGTAAAAAAGTGATTTTGGTCTAATATTGACATCAGACCATATGGGTCTCACGTCGAGAAATAATGAAATGTAATGTAAGACGAAGTATAACCGATTACGCGAAATTAATGTAGCATGAAAATTTTCTGTGACATTCTGCGGATGCCGCAATGTTTTCAACCATTTCAGAAAAATAGACCGTTTCGTTTCTTAAATCACCGAAAAACGCAATAACTGTTACGTAAGTCACGTTGAAATAAACTCTAATGACTTCCTTTCTTTTTTACAGATGCGTGTGGATTATCAGACGTGCCACACATAGAGAGCTTACAAGAGAAGTCCCAGTGTGCACTTGAAGAGTACTGCCGGAGTCAGTACCCGAACCAGCCAACGCGTTTTGGGAAACTGCTGCTGCGGCTGCCTTCATTACGGACGGTCAGTTCCCAAGTCATCGAACAGCTGTTCTTCGTTAGACTCGTCGGGAAGACTCCGATCGAGACCCTCATCAGGGATATGCTTCTCTCCGGTAGCTCTTTCTCGTGGCCGTACATGGCGACCATGTGACATACGATGTGGAGACAGCTGGCGGCGGCCTGATCGACGCCCTACGGCTTCCCGCCGTATCTGCCGAGCCAGCGCTTCGACCCGTTCCAGAGGTACCAACGCGAGGCGGAGGACGCGGTGACGTCGTCCAGCGAGTTCCACGAAAGCACTGAAAACGCGACCGCCTCCGAAGAGTACTTCGGGTCTAGGACGAGCAGAGACAGCGAGAGAGCCGACCCCTGTCCGACTTTCGATCCCATATCAGCGTTCTACGCGCCGAAGACGGCCGAACAGGAATTCGACGTGCCCACCACGACTTCGGGGGAAACTCCGAAGAGCGTGAAAACCTCCATGATGATCGACAACCTCTTGAACATTCGCCAGGACGCGTGCGCGATGCCAGACATGAAATAACACTAGGTGTAAGTGGGGTCAGTAGTGTTTATTAGTTCAAGTTTTCTTTTGTTCCTCTGTAAAAATATAGGCTAGATTTAATATTTAATGCTGTAAATAAAATGTTTTTATTATTGTAAATGTATAGTTATTGTGATAAGGTACGAGGGACAAACTGTTTTCTACTATTGTGGGATGCTCTTACACAATGTTTTCTTTGTCCAAGCTACGTGTTTCCAAAGTGTATGAAATCAGTGTTTTTATTTAAACTGTTAAGTATAGGATATCAATCTTGGATTGATGAAGCAATAAAATATAAATTGGCCGTGCAATGCTGGTGAGGATTGTGTAGGTATATGTATAGAGATAAATATAAAGGGTCTACTTATCCAATTTTTTTTATAAATGACTCGTTTCTTAATTCTGCTCTTGCTATTTACGACAAAACTTTATAGGTCCTCAAATCACAACAAATCGCAAAAGTCAAAACCTAATAATAGCCTCTATAATATCTAAGCAAATTTTTGTCCATGAATTTGTGCTCTTTAGTCACATTTATCCTACAAAACGTTATGCATTAGCAAATCAAAAGGCTCATTTGATTTTATGTTTATAAAAATATCAGGTAATTAGGTATTACCTATTTAATTTCTTAAAACTGGTGCTCTTTCACTTCTAGTAAGTAATATCTCGTATGAAATTATAATTTAAATGTATAATATTGAGTTTTTATAAAAATCGTAAACAATTCCTTGGAAGCATTTATCTATATTATTTCAAAATTATCTTGTATAGAAATTATTTGTACACAACAACGACTTTTTATTTTAATTTATTTTACCTACATCGTGGTTTGATTTGTCATAGCTATGATAATATAAAAAAGTTGTTGATTTACACTTAAGCATTTGTACCAAATTGTCAGAATAGATCGGTATCAATCGACATTCTTTGAAATATTGTTTACAAATTTTATTTACGTGTGAAAATAAGTGTATACGTGAGGGTTTTTTTGGAGAAGATTTATTTTACATCCTACAAATCAATACTGAACAGGCATAGCAAACAATACGAAATGTCAATTAGAATATCATAATTTGTAAAACTAAATTAATAGTCATAAAAAAAAGAAACCGATTAATTATATCGAAAGATTATTATATAATTTCGTTTATGAGTTTTGGGTGAACACATATAAACAATAGTTGGAATGTAAACCTACATTTACTTACTTTTCTGTATCTAGGTCTCATACGAATACTTAGTATAATAATAATATACTACTCATACTTGTGAACATAAAACCATAAGACTTTTACAAAAACTAAAGTGATTCTGATTACACACAACAAAATTTTGTTTTTAATTCTAAGCTTTTCATTCCTGTATTCGTATGTGTACACCAAAACGTATAATTCTGTCAATACATTTAGTTTCTTCTCTTGCCAAAATGTATGGAACAGCGAAACGAATGGAGTAGCATTTCTATTTATGCGCAATAATGTACAGTGGGTTGTATTAAACGTCGTGTGTATGAGATGTATGGATGAGTATTGAGGAATTAAAATGTCTCTATGGATTTCAATTCGTTTGTTTCATTGCCCATGATAAAAATTATATTTACCTACCGTGACGGCACTCGATTTCAAGGATAGCTACTAAATTTTAGGCCTGCTGAGGCTATCCATGGCGTGTTGATCACATTATTATTATACCTACCCTACTAGGTTTTTTTTATTAAAAGAAAAATAGATTCGGTGCACGGTAACACCAACTGTGGATTTTGTAGCACTGCAATTATAATTGGAAGAAGTAACATTTTGAACTTTGTGTTATCACAGAAGTTCATAGAGGTATACGTATTAAGGAGAGCCCAAGCCACATCGAGCGAATCCAGCGTTCGAGAGTTTGGTTTTAGAGTGATTTAGGAAGTGAAGAAAAAATTGCGCCTGTAACATTTGCCAGGGTTTTGGTGCTGTTTGTTGGCGCTTCGAAGCTAAGGGTGCCTTCAGGCCGTCATGAAGCCCAAAATCTAGAGCGGTCGCACAGTTACCTGAATAACTTTGCATAATTCTGAAGAGTCGTGATATTTTTGTTCCCGGAAATAAACTTGTGCAAATAATTTGTACAATCATATAGTGTTATACACGCGCCCGCTACATACACCGATTTTATATATAAGCTAAGCAGCAGGGCCCGGGCTGAACCCCAAAAAGAACTTAGGTAGATCCTCTGTCATTTATTTTTATTTATTTATTTAAGTTCTGCACAAACATGCATACAATGGGGGACTTAATGCCGAAGGCATTCTCTACCAGTCAACCATAGGGCCCAGTAGAGAAACTTCAGACGGTCCTCATAAAGTAAAAATGAAAAACTAACAATGTAACTTAAGTTATTTTCGTAATTTCATCAGCTGAGCATGCTCTTAGAAGCTCTGTGGTAAAGCAACTCAAATAGACCCTAAAATAGCAATTATCATAACAATGTGACATTGTATTCGACAAAATTGCTGTAATGTTACGCGACTTAAAAAAGGCGAATATAATAAGTATCTATACATTCGAAAACAAAGCGTTTGACAGTTTTGTCGATCAACTTTACCTGTGACTTATTGATTGTTGCGATGTTGTTTTTTTTTTAAATTGTGTAGTTAAAAATTATAAATGGGGACATAATCACATATATTGCTCTAAAAGGCAAGGAAGTAGCTTAAGCAAATTTATTATAGAAATCACGAAGGTAATTACCACAAACACACCCGTAACAATATTGTAAATTGGGTCCAACATTGTGTCTGTCCGGGACTAGAACCCGAGAACTCAAAGATGGCGCCATCTCATCGGTAATCCCGCCACTACTGTAGCGCGTCGGGGATGTTTGCCGAATATCGTGTGGACTGTTTTTATGCAACCATGCGTAAGCGGTGCTCATCTCTGGCGCGCCGTGCACGGGCGAGCTCGAACATCATCCTGAGGCTATTTTCTGAGCGTTTTGACTGTCAGTACATGAATCATTGTAACATGGTTCATGTTCTGCCTAATTTAACATAACCATTGACATTATTTATTTTTTTATCTTATTTTCTGACAAAATTTTCTGACTTTCACACTTATATAATGATTAATGAATGAATTGAATGTTTTCTGAAATAATTATTTTTATGATTGTGTTTATGAAATGTATCTTTATGACATTATGATCCAAGAGATTGAAATAAATGATTTGAATTTGAACTACACTACGGAGGCCGTCAAATTTTATTCGCAATAACAACATCACTAATTTCTGGAAATAACCGCCCAGCTTTCTAATTCAGGGGGTCAACTCTCGTGCAATCGAAAAAGTTCACGTTTGTAAAAAGTTCGATCGATCATCCACTCGAACGCACAGTGTATTGCTGACCATTCGAAGTTTGAAATTCGTATGCGAACTATCTTGTAACTGTCACAGCAAATTTATGTCAATGTTTAAAACCTAGCTATATGGCTATATACGAATTACCATGTGGAAAAACGTCGTCGTTGGTGTAGTGGCAAAATTCCCAGGTCGATCCAAAATTGATTCTGACATTATCTGTCATGAATTTCTCAAAAACAGCTCGGAGTCGGGAAGTTGGCGGTGTAACACCCCCGTGCCTCGGAAAGCATGTTAAGCCGTTGGTCCTGCGCCTGATCACTCTCCGATCATGTCGGATTGCCGTCTCACCGAACTTTGAGAGTGATGGAACAGTGAGTGTACCTGTGTTTTGCGCTCACACTTGTGCACTATAATATATCCTGCGTAAGTGACTGATCTCTGTTGAGATCGGCCGCCGTGGTCGAAATCGGCCAGGAGGACTATTACAATGTGGAAAAAGTCCCTATGAATGCATGAGAATCGTACCGCATCTTACAGGGGTGTACACTTACTTCGCTGTAAGGAGGAACCCACTCCATCGCACCAGGGGAATGACATTGCGTGACAAACCACCACGACATCGGCACCTGTGCGCCGCACGCGATCCGTGATTTGGCCGCCCCTGCCCATGCGTGGGAACCAGTGATAGCCCCAATTAGCAGCAGGATATATTGGCTTTTAATTGCTAGTCAGGTGTGATGTAATGGAATTGACTTTTGAATAGTATAATGTGGAGGTCTAGCTGTGCAGCAGTAAGGTGTGGGAAGCAATACATTTTGTCGTTATAGTTTAGTTAATATTGGGTAAATATCTAGAATGCAATTAGCACGTTAGAAGCGAAAGTTAGGGAGAAAGTTTGGATTCTTACCTTTGGCTAAACTAAAATATATATATTACTACCAATATCAAACAGAACTATAGACATCAATCGGTTTCTATAGCCTAAAATATTATGATAAAATGGATTTAAAATAAGCAAACATCTCGATGTAGTTACTATTGAAGATCAGAGCACACCTGTGGCATACTGTCGCCGCGACTCGAAACTGCCAGCGAATTATTGGTCTCACGCTGCTGTTTCAGTCGCTGTGCGCTGATGATTAATTCTAAAAATCACTTTAAATCACTTTAAACTTAAAACAAATGGTCAAGAAATACTTTTACAAAAACGTGACTAAATTAATATCAAAATATCACTTTCCCAGGCAACACAAAAATCATGACAGATGTGCAAACAAATGACAATCATGGTCAATCACACCCACGACCGCGGAAGTCACCCCGTACACCTGGCAGGGCTGCCCCGGAATGCGTTCACGTCAGTTGTCACGTGACTGGGGATCCCACGCGTGACGTGTTATCGTTAAAGCAAATTAATTGGTTATGGTAATTGGAGATTTGTGACGATTTGGTAGTTAAAATATCGTGTGGTGATCTAATACGAATGAAGGTGATGTGACGACTTATTCGTATGAGCTTGTGTGGCGTTATTATGTAGATATATGCTATTTTGGTGAATTTGTTTCACCAAAATAACAAATGAGACGTAGGTGAGGAAATTTGAAGGACGCAAATAAAACCAGCTGTTAAAACGTAAATCAAGTATTTTATACAGCTCAGCATACACTTCGAATACTCGTATTATCATTAGTTGGCAATGTTTGTTTAATGCTGTTGAAAGGCACACGTTTTGTAAGAACAGGCTTTTTGTAAACAAGTTTTTATAAAAACCGATAAACAAAAAGGAAACAAGGAACCAAAAATTTAAACTACATAGAAAAAATATCACCCGCAGCTCTGCCATTGGGTATGGTGCCCAAAAGGCTGGCAGCGTTTACTTCCTGTATGGCAAGGCCTTTGGCCGAAAATATTATCATTATGTCTCAGTTAATATAACCTTAAACATTAATTGCTTCATTATGTATGAATAAAACAATTTAAAACATCCTACCAGAAAAAAATGCTCCCACATTACCGCTCACAAAATTATCTGATTTGCCAACATCTGCCTATCAAATTGTCAAATCGATATTTGAAATTTATTTAGAAAAACGAGTCAAACAAAAGGAGCACTGCGCGTGACCAGCGGTTGACGACTCCTGACCTTCCTGCACTGATTGCAGTTGGCCACACCTGCCCCAGCTGTGTCCTGTCGCCTTTTGGCGTTCTGTATAACTGGTTTGTGTTTTTAAATTCGGAACTTGTAGGTATGTGCATTATTTTTATTACTCTATTGTTGTTCAAGACATGGCGTCAAAGAAGTCGATCAAGCTGAAAATGATAGAGAATTATTTTGCTTTAAATTTCCACTTAACGACGCCAGCGCAGAAACCCAAATACATCCAACTGTAACCACTTGAAAAAACTAGAGCTGGAAGTTGCAGGAATTACAATACAACTCACAACGTGACACAGTAGATTTTGCCACTTTAAAATTTTCGGAAATTTAATGCAAAATAATTCTCTTTTTCAGCTTTAGTCGTGGATTTTCGCAAAGTAACGTCTGATTTCATCAACCATAAGTCGATCAAGGTTGAAATCCAATCCGAGGTTCATATCTTCCTGTATGGTTGGTAAGCTTACTAGCCTAGTACAAAAAGCTGCAAAAATTAAAATGGCTTGTATCTTCTTGCCAGTTGCTATAAACATTAACTTTTTCTCCTGTATCTCGGAGCTAATCTCTTTCATGGGATCATTTTTACATCCATGACACATTGCTGACTTAAAATTATTTGGTGCCGTTTTTATTATTAACATTTTTATAAATTGTTGGTGCTATTAAAGAGGTATGAAGCAATGTTATTTTGGTAATTTATGGTACAAGTTTAAATTTGTCTCTTTTTTTGTCTTCGTTTTATATGACACGCACTTAACTTTCATCACCTTCCGCATTCTTATCGTATTAAATCAATAACAATACTGACTGACAAATGTAAAACCTGCCACTGATTCTCATAAAAAACTTACTAGCTAGTCTCCTAGTTGATGAATCAGGCGTTATTTTGCGGTAATCCATGACTAAAGCTGAAAAAGAGAATTATCTTGCTATAAATTTCCACTAAACGACGCCAGCGCAGGAACCCAAAAGACATCCAACTGTAACCACTTGAAAAAACTAGACCTGGAAGTTGCTATTCAAGGTGTAACAAAAAAACCCGTTATAACTGAAGGGTGTTGTTGTGCCCGGAAAACTGCACAACATTCCCAATGATACCTTGGGCAAAATCTCAGAAAAAAATCGGACCTCCCATACAAAATTGCCAATCAGCCGATCGATTTACTATGGGAGAGCCAAAGATTTTTTGAGATTTCGACCTAGGTTTCTAAGCGAAAGTTGTTCAGGTTTACGGGTACAACAACACCCTTCAGTTATAACGGGGTTTATTGTTACACTTTATATACTACTAGGTTATACGCATTGTAAAAATGGTTGATTTTCAGGATCTTTGTGGTTGATGGTGTGAACCTAAAATTATCCTTGCTAGAAGCGTAGCGATAGCCAAACAACATTTAGAGTACCCTAGCTGGGTGCATTGCCTTATTTACTCGAACGATAACCAAATACCTCCACAATAACAAATGGCAATCGTAATTACCCATTTCAAGATTGAGCTATCCTCGTTCTATCCTTTTCAGGTGTTTCAGGGGGGCGTGAGGCGGGGCCGGGTCAACCAATGGGGTCGGAGGTCGCGACCCGGCTCCGCGGGTTGCGACCCGCGAGTGCGATTGATTCGTGCCTAAGTGACGCCCCTGACTCTGAAGCTATACTGAAAATGTGTAATTGTGCGTTCGTAGAGATTCTTGGGCGTGTGTACATTTGATACTTGCAGCCGTCATTGGCTGGTAATCTGTTTATGTACTTTGTAATCGGATTGACTGTGTATGTTCAGTTGTTTAACCTGTTTCCTTGTTATTGGAAGTGAATTCTTGTAATAATAAAAGCTCACTCATTTAAGACTTGCAAAGGTATCGGCTGAAAAAATATCAAGTCTTTCAAAACAAATTTACTCAATCTAAAAGCTCCTTAGCTGGATCTGGTGTTGTTTACATTCCTAGTCTACATTTTATAATAATAACATCATTTACAAATAGGTACCCTAAAGATTTATTGCATGCCGTACGATTCATAGAATTACGACGCGTCTTTTTACTTTAAAGAACTGCTCTGCAAATGAAGTAAAAAGACGCGTCGTACAGTTACTCTGCTCTCTCGATTACACACAAACTGAATCTCTGATTTGCAATAGCTAACCTTACTTATTCATTCTCTCTATAACACACACCAAATACCTCAGATTAATAAACTTAACTGGTCTCTCAAGATATAGGCATAGCCTAGTTTGAGAGCCTCTGGAAAAAAAAGTGTACAGGCATAGGTCTCACAATAAAATAAGTCTACACAAGTAGGCTAGTAATTTGAGACAGTCTTGGCTATTTCAGTCACACACTATACAGTTGACAGGCCGAATTAAAGGCCCCTTTTACGAAAGAAGAAATCTCTCAAAACGATAAACGTTTTTTCGTTTTATGGCACAAATACACATGACCACACGTCAAGGTTAAAAATGTGTTATCTTATGCGCATGTAATAAGGACGATTAAATTCATAGCGTGATGTGCTGTCGTCTGTATAAGTTATCGTTTTCACGGATATCGTTTCACGTAGTAGGCCCTTTGAACTTATCATAAAAGATCCATATTTTTTACTATAATTACTTTCAATCTACACAACATTGGGACGTTTATTTTCACATAGCGTGTAGTATGAAGGTGTACGAGATGTAAAGATAAGACGGACAGACGGACAGATATCTAGTAAACGGCATGTGCTTGTACACCTAGAGACGATTGTTGTTAGAAAGTGGGATGGAGTTGCTTTATGCTGTTTTTTTTAGGTTTAAATAATAAAATACGGTTTCTTTTTGAGTACTGTAATAATAATGGTGATTCTATCATCATATCAGCAGTTCAACTCCCACTGCTAAGCATAGGCCTACTCCAAGGATTGCCATCGCGATTAGTCCCGCATCCAACGGCTTCCCGCGACCTACACCAGTTCGTCGGTCCACCTTTTCGCCCCTTCAGTTATCCCATAATTTGTCACAATAAATACTTCTCAAGCCTTCCTCCAACTAACTGGATTTTCTAACGAACGCAATTTTGCTACTGTCAATGTATTAAATTGCTAGCTTTTTCTGCCTCGCATCAAATTATTATTATTTGGGTTTCATCAGTAAACAGTAAACTCGCGGGCGAGTTTGTCTTCCTTCATTTAACGAAGTCGAAAAACTACATGCAGACAACACATGTCAACTATTAAATGAATAATGTGACAAACCTCAAATTTAAAATCAGAAATTTAAAGTAAGTATCTAAAATAATTGTCTTTACCACTCCACCCAACTGTTCCTCTCCCACCACTCCCTGTTCCATAGCTAGCCTAATCTCGCGGGTGGTCGCGTCTGATTGTGATTGACAGATGCGCGTCACACCACAGTTTGACCACCAAACCGACCCTCCGCATCTACTAAAACGTCATCCATCGCCGAGCCTGTACGACCGGGTTAACACTACCAAGGTACAAACACAGCGATGGATAGGCAAATGAGTGTTGTTGTCGGTGATATAATGTGGTGGAAATTTAGGCTGTATTCATATTAGAGTAGGCACTAAAGACAGCGTTCTTTTTATAAGATTTGGAATTGGAATATGTTTTAGGTGGGTACTATCTTCTTGTAGAAAACCATAGTGAAAATTTTCATTTAATCCAACTATTCATTTAATAGTTTAGTCAATCTTACCTGCACATCGGCTACTGTACTGCCTCTAGCTATTTATATACCTACATAAACATCATAACCAAATCATCGTTTTCCTACATGTAATTTCTTCAACGCTATTAATGACTAGTTTTATTTATAATCACTATTCCTGTAAAACCTCTTACACCTTAAAAACATTTTCTTAAAAACATAGTATCTTAATTTTAATTCGTTAAAAGTTATCCTTTCTCATTTAATTTCCACTGCACCCATTGCCTTCTTTCTGCATGACCTTGAGTTTGATTGGCAGAAAATACTTTTAGTATTAAGTCCATCCTCTATACATTTCTTGTGCAATAAAGTTTTAAATAAATAAACGTTATGTTAGAAACGATCTCTTTAGTTGACGCGCACCTTAACATTCGCGTCGTCTGAGCCTTTTGAGCGCTATGAAAGCCTTCGCACGACTGATACACGGACAGAGTGACAGCCAGTGGATGTATGGGATTGATACATGCTTATTGAATGGTATTGTTTTGGCTATTATCGGCTCTTGAAGTTATAATGTTTGTTTCGTTGACTTCGTGATTCGAAAAACGTGAGAAAAGTAAATATCATATAAATAAAGTATATAATATACATAAAACCATTGCATTTAATTGGAGTTCACATTATTGGAATAGATACGTTTATATAGATTAACACTTTTTTGCAAACCACGAAAAATACAAACAAAAAAGTTAACAAAGAAAGAGGTACAGTATTAGACGCGAATATTTTTACAGGAAAATTTGAAGGGCAAACATCATCTGTATAGTCAATGACACAGGTTTCCTACATTTTTTTAAAACATCTGTCGAAATATCCTGTGATTTTCAATGACTTTCATAGAAAACCCAATCCCCTTATCAAAGAATTTGCGGACAGCTCATTGATAAATACCATTAATACCAAAACCACTATCGCGATTCGTAGCCCAGTAAATTTTGTCAAGTGTAAATCTTTCCCCTAACCACACAGATAAGACCAAGTGTCAATTTATCTAAAGTGCCGCACTTCGCGACATTGTTTCAGTTGAGACTACGGACCCTGATGAAATTGACGACTGACGCACACGAGTGATGGATTTGAAGATGAGTCTTAAGATAATAATAATATAATATATAAATAATAAAATAAAATGTATATTACAATGCTTAAATTAACAAATACTCATACAAGTGAGTTTATTTTAACCATTGTATTGACTAAATACGTAACTGTTGTCTATTGACCACTGAAAGCTCTATAATAGAACTCAGAAGAGAGTGAGAATAAGTACATCATTTGCATTTTACAAGTACCTAAGTCATAACAATACATCAATGTGTACAATGTTTGCATAGATATGAACTACCTAGTCTGTGTTTTAGTAGTGTGTCCCATATTTTGCGTTATTGCAATTTCCTGTTTAAAAGACTCTGTCGTATTATAAATCAGTGATCCACCACATGTTGTCTCAAGATCAATCTCGTGTGCGCCGGGCACATATCGGCGGATTGGCTCGGACGTGAAAAAACAAACGTGTCCCCTCGCGCCCCTAACTTCTTTAGCTGCGTGAAATGTGACATCATCTACTTATCTCGATGGCTATTTGGAGCTTTTTACCCGACTTCAGAAAAAAGGAGGAAGTTCTGAATTCAACCGTTTGTGTTTTTCTCACAGCGATTGAAAATGCGTGAAGAATTTGCGATTTTTGTTCGTGATTAGTTAATGAGGTTGACTATCATAATAATTTACCATGCTTAGTTATAGTAAATTTATCACTTCCCTGGTTTATGATTAGTGCACAGATAGGCTGAGCTGTAAAAGTAATATATATATATATATATATATATAGAACTAAGTAATTGTAAGCTGAAATCTTTTTTAGCTAGTGTTATAAGAGTCATTACAAAGACAAGGATTAAACTTAAATGCAATTTTTCCTTTAGCAGTTCAAGTTGAACCAGACGCACAATTTCCTATAAAATTTACCTCTATATTCTTGTAACCTACCTATATAGAGTCCATTTATTTATTGAAGCTTTATTGCACAACAAAACTTTGTACAAAAGGTGGACTTAACACCGTAGGGCATTCTCTACCTGTAATACCTCTGTCATTAAAGTCTTACGACTGTTGAAATTAAGAGAGACGCTGTGCGAACTCTAGCGGGCTATCCTTTATTTACTAGTCGCCGCCCCGCGTCTTCGCCCGTGTGGAAACCCTTTATTTTCACAATTCTTGATATATTGTAGCCTTTGTGTTATTTTGATGTATAAGCTATATTCTGGTAAAATTTCATTAATAATAAATAATAATACAATGTTTCAACGAACACACCAATTACCTAGCCCCCTAAACTAAGCGTTAGCTTGTTCTATAGTGACTGGGATACCGGTTAGAAGTACTTAAATTTATAAACACCCATGACTCAAGTACAAATGCATGTGCTCATCACACAAACATTTGCCCCTAGCAGGATTCGAAGCCGCAACAGCCGGTTTTGCAGTCTGCACCTCAGACTACTAGACCAAAGCTGTCGTCGAAATGCAAACAGCACTTTTTACGTAAAAGAGTAACAAACATCCATACATCCACACTTACAAACTTACGCGTTTAAAATTTTAGTAGGATCCTTTCTTATGAAAAATTACCTACCTACACAAATAAAGGTGTGATGCACCCCTGAAGTTTGATTTAACAAGCCCATAATGTGTTTTAATATGCACTAAAATTTGAGTTCCACCTTATCTATTGCAATATAACTTGACTTTACTTTGTAGTATTAATCTATCATCAGCTATTACTTTAGTGCTGCAAGTGACATCCTCGTCCTATTAGAATAAATATACTTTACGATGTTGAATTAATATTATGATAGCTACTTAAATTTAGTTTTGTCACCAAAGACAAACTTAGTCAATCAACTGCAACATTCGTTATGCAGACAGTTTGCTCAGTGGCGAATTCAACAATGTCACTACAACCTTCCAAAATTGGCACCGAATCACGAATTTACATAGTCATAAATACTTTCAGCACCCTCAACACTTGTTCTACTCCTGGGGGTACAACGCACCCCGGAGGATTTTTTTATTCTAAGATAAGAGACGTCACCGCTTGACAGATGTCACGGGGTTATAAAGCGGGCTTCGGCAATTTGACACAACAATTCTTGGTTTTACGGCGACAATGTCGAGGGGAAAAATAAATAAAAAAGGCGCAGATTGTGTTCGACTGAATAGATATTGGAGTGATAACAATGAACTAAACGATTTCATATTGGAAATATGAAAGGTTTCAATCAAAGTACTGATTTGAAATTGTTGCATTTTAAATTTTAGATTATTTCCATTTATTTCCATGCCATTTCAAATATTTACTTTTTGTGCCCCCGAACGGCATCGAGTGAGGAGAGTGCTGGAGCTCTGTATCATAGGCCCCCAAGCCTAGTCCATAGTCCTAGTTCATATTAAATCAATATCTGCCGCAAGCATTATTATTAATTAAATTTTATACTTAAGCTTAGGATAGCAAGATATCACCCTAGCGTCTAAATGTAACTTGCTCAGTTTCCTAAGTAGTAAGCTAGTATTTTTGCTTCGAAAACGACTAGTTTGACAAAAAGACAGATCGATGACCGCTCGCCGCTCTAAGCAAATATTCTCACGAAAAAAATCATACAAGGACTTATCTCGAAGCAAACATCATTTATACTGAAGCTATCACACGCTAATCGATTTGAATTCCTACACACGTCATTGTTCAATAGTCCCCTCTTATTCGCATTGAAAAAGCACACTTACAACCTTAGCTGTATGGCTGAAAATGAGAATATATGTAGAGACTCAGTCGACGCCACCGCAGCCTCATATTTGCTTAGCGTTAATGAAAAAACTTTTGTCAAGGAACCGTCACAGGGCGTCGTTTTGATAAATCGTTTTAACCCTAGACGGGTGTCCTGGCCGGGTGTAAGTCAAAACGCTAATGATACGTCTAATCGTGCGCAATAATTGTCGTCTAAACCATTAGCGCTAAATGGTACAAATATTGCTTTTCGGGATGACCTGTTTGCGTAGCCCGAGCAAATACTACAACATCATTAATTATAAAATGGCCAGGTCCGTTGACTGTGACACGGATGAGCTATTTGCCCATCGGAAATGCAAGGGATCACAAAAGAGTTCGCAGCTCTCATTGATTTTGGAGAAATTCAGCAATTTGTAAAATATCTCATAACCGTAGTTTATGTAGCTTACTTTCAATCTAAAAAAAAAATCAGCATGGCTGATGGAAGCCTTAAAGTGTATAGTGATTACTACACATCCCTACGCTTTTAATAGCATGTATGCCATGTACCACTTACGCAGAAATTTCTATAAAACGCGCACATCTCAAAAGCCGGTACAAGACTTCCCGTCAATTAGGTCTTCGCGACACATTTCTCGCTAAGTGTCACCGCCTCAACCTCTTTTCGAGGCTTCTCATGCGTCTCACATGTCACATTCGCTAGATACGATTTACATCTCTGGCTGGTTATAAAAGAGAAGGACGATTTCTTACAAAAGAGCAGCGATGGAAATTGCCGAAAGCGTCACTGCGAGAGTGCAAAAGTGGCTCGTCCCAAACGAGCGGAGTTGTCATCAAATACGCATCCTCAGGGCGGGAATCAGTTTTAAATCCATTAGAGGAGGGACCCCCTTTTGCTGTAATTAGACTGCTTTAATATTTAACAAGTGAGGTACAGATTACCGTGTGCCAGCTGCGGCCGGCACCTTCTGCGTTTTGACATCGGCTTTTAAAAATCCACTGTCAGCGTCGTCAAATATTAATTGTGAACGTAAAAAGGAAGTTTTTGCGGCGCTAATGGTTTTGTAATGTCCGCCCGCGCTAAGTTTGAAATGATAAAAGATATCACGCCCTTGTCTGCTTCGATCTGGGTGCTGGTGTTTTTTTTTTATTTGTGGAGAAATGGAACGTTAAAGATATTTGCTGTTTTGAAACAGTTTAATTGGCATTATTTTGCACAATATTAGAATTGTGTCTGCTTGATTAAGAAGTGTACCTAACTTTCAGAAAATTAACAAACTAATGAAAGATAAGATTCTTTCTGGTCAATCATCGTAGAACCTATCTTTCTCTACCTTTTACTAGTTCTATAAGACACGCTATATTCATTTTGTTCCATAAGTAGGTACAAAATTATATTAAGTAAGCCTGAACATGCAGTAGATAATCTACATAGTATCTTGAAGCATATTTTCTACATAAATCTTCAGTTAAGTAGTACCCAGACCTGATTTCCATATTTTTATTTCATTACACACTCCCGGGTCGAATTAATACGCCCGCCGAAACCACGGCAGTCTAATTTCGCCACCGAAAACACGAGCCGGTGAAAATTCGTAAGAGTAATCCTTTCAACCCTCTCGCAATTAGAATTACACTCGAAGACGGCGGCCATCTGCGGGTTAACTAATGGCGGATGCATTATTAAAGCGATGGGATTATGGCTCCGTAGAATATTTAATGCATTACATAATGTTTGGCTGTGGCGAGAACAGTTTAATAACGAAAGCTGTGGTCTTGTTAAAGTCACACTTTCTTGACGACCACTTTGGTGTAATGGTCAAGAAGTTGACTATTAACCAAGAGGTCGCGGGTTCGATCCCCGCACTGTACAAACATTTGTGTGCATGAACATGTCTGTTTGTACTGATCTGGGTGTTATATGTATGTATTTAGTTTATTTGTAATGCCACTGTTGATTCTGAGATCTGAAACACAAGTGCTTAAGCTACTTACCACGGAGTCAGATCAATGTATGTGATGTTGTTGTATATATATTTATTATTAGTACACTGTTTGTTGACCATTTATACTTAAACATGGTTGACTGTGTGCGTTGGAACTTGGAAGGTTTGAAGAACATTGCAATTTTATAAAATATGACCTATATCTTGTGGTTCTAATTTATATTAAAAAATTGGTTGCCTGTAAAGTCGGTATACGGGCGAAAGTTTTACGTGACAACGACATTGAGTGGTAAAATAATTTTAATGTGAATATTCATTCGTATAACATGAACCGGTGTGTATGCCTATCTCTCTCACTCTCTCTCTCGCTCTGTCTCTCTCGCTCTTAGGCGGGTTAACTGTGCTCGAGTGGAAGGGACGCGTGCCTTTCACTTTTTATGTCTGTCTCACTTGCTCTTAGGCGGGCTAACCATGCCCGAGTCGAAGGGACGCGTGCCTCTCACTCGCTCTCATTGTGAGCGCGGAACGTGAGCGGAGCGTAACACAGTTTCTTGAAGTGTCACCCGGCAAACCAATTTATAAGACGTTGTCACGTCAAAATATTTTTAGAAGAAATAATATTATCTCTATTTACAAATAAAAGTTATGAAATTTGTATGTCTATGTTTTAACACACGCCACTTTCTAACGGTCGAAACAAAAACAAAAAACAAACGACACCCGAAAATCTGCTTACGTAACGCTTGGGATTCCCACCGAACGCCATTAGGTTGTCTATAAGAATCCCAAACTAATCAGTCACAGTCCAACCTCGGGGCAGGTATTAGCATATGCAAAAATCACAATGCCCAAGAAGTTAATGGTCATGCATAATTTTGCACCTCGGCACAATAGGGTTAAACAAAAGTCGGACGATAAAAAGGTTTATTAATACCTCAAATGCATCATCCGGGGTCCGTTAGACCGGTTCGAGTCTATTAATCCGATCGTAGTATTGCTAGTGTTGGTATAAGGAAGATTTATTCTGTTACGCTGATTTGAGACAATGTCCAATTCATGAATGAGATTACTGTTGCTGAGTGTAAGAAAGGTGCAGTAGTCTCGGTAAGAAAGCAAGAATGAAAATATGCTTTTTGGTATATACAGAAGATTGACAAATAATTGTTACATAATGATCACCTATCCAGCCATCAATAACAGCATGCAAATACATTTTAACTAATAAGTTACTTCAATTTCCTGATTCTCGTTATTTTTAAGTAGATCTTGAAGAGAATGAAATGTACACGTGTCAAGGCACTTGTACAATGTTTTCTTAAATTGTGTTAAGGGCACATCTTTTTCTTCATTGGGTTTTTCATTGTAAATTGTTACACACAAACAATGGCATTATAATGCGTACTAATTAAATAATTCTTATGCGTTTAAGCATGTTTTATTAACGCTCATTTGAAGATAATCTTTATAGAATCTGAGCATTGAAATTTGAAAACAACGTTATATTACTTACGACCAAATAATACGTTTTGTTTTATAGAGCTTACGGTGTGACACATTACTGTCTTAATCCGCCAGCGCACACCTATGGCATACTATCGCAACCACCCGCGACTCGCTGCGTGTCAACTAATCACCGCTGTCAGTCGCGATTCGCAGCGATAGTACCTATGACGTACTTACGTGTGACCTGGGTTTAAGCTCTTCTTTTAAAATATAGTTAGGCATTTGGTAGATAGAGTTTTATGGAATATAAGTATCTTCTAGTTACTTGTCTTCTGGAAACTTTAATACAAGAAAGTCATGAAACTTTATCTAGTCCTAAATCTGCCCAAGCTAGACGTATCAAGTGTCATTATAATAGGCAATTAGACCTGTTAAAAACATCACGGAGACCAGTTAGTCTTGAGCCCCGTCACCCTTCAACATCCTTTTTAAAGTCAGCTTTTTCCAGACAATCGTATGTCAAGTTATACTAGCTAGAGAAAGATAGGGTTGTGCCAAGAAGCTATTTGTTTTCGGCCGTCACCTTAGTAGTTAAACAAACAATATTTAAATAAAGAACACTTTTGTCCCTTTCCCATAGACACCATTGTACGTATTGTCACCTTTATGTCTATGAATACCTTTGTTTTTTTTTCGCTCTGGCAGCTGAAATGTCCAGTAGTATTCTAAGCTTTGCTTGTGGTAATTATGCATTGTTTATTTTTTCAGGCCTATTGTGTTGGGTCGGGTATTTAAAATAGCGGTTGGTTGACCAGGAATGATGAGCCAGAAAAAAAAGTTTAAGTGCTGTCATAAATTTGGAAATGCATAATAATTATTTGGAAAGCGCAATTTTTAAGTATAAGACTCAGAGACTTAAGACTTAGGCAATGGACTTCTGTTGCGTCTTTCTTTATAGATTTAGAATATACTTCGCTAACGGCGATACCCTATGGTATTATAAAATCTCTACAATGGTTTTCAATAAATAATTATTTAGCCTTAGTAATGGTGGCAGAAACTTTAACCTTTTTAATGGTGTCAAACTAAAAAAAGTAAACATTAAATACGGCTTTGCATACGTTTCAAGAAAACAGTGGCTGGTTTTGAGTCAAAAAATATTATTACTATTGCCGGTCCCTTTGGAATTTCTAGCATTCTCCACTGTCAGACGTCAATCACCCACGCCACACAACTTGTGTTAGAGGGCAGTGATCATCGTCTTTTAACATTTTATGACCAACAATCCCATACACTACCATTACAAAAAAACAACCAAAATGGAGCTCTATGGGGTCGCTATACGAACAGCTTCAAAATGTTACTCCCGCAACATTAGTTTTGATTCCCGCTTCTTTGCATCTCCTGAGTTTTTTACTGTTTTCGGTTAGTGTGCCGGAGGATTGATGAATCGATTGAATGACATTTTTTTTTACTTTTTACCTCACCACCACTATTTGTCATCCACTGTCCACCGTATAAAGAATTCTTGGTTTTTGTATATTTCTAGTACATATTTATTTCGAAATCGTCTTAAAGGCTAAGTTGTCGATAGTTTAGGCTTTAAAAGTGTTTCGAGGATTTCCTGATTTCTTGAGGAATTT
Organism: Pyrausta despicata; assembly: GCA_963921415.1. Classification (NCBI taxonomy): domain Eukaryota; kingdom Metazoa; phylum Arthropoda; class Insecta; order Lepidoptera; family Crambidae; genus Pyrausta; species Pyrausta despicata. The sequence goes on along the minus strand of OY992861.1, from coordinate 11,236,045 downwards.
TGTGAGATTTCCCTTCATATCCCCTACACACACACATACGTATACACACGTAACATAAATTATTATGTAAATAACAGGTTTTTCTCCTAACAATATCATCGACACAGTACTAGTATTTATTACAGTAACGGTCATCGCAGTACCTCCACGATATAATCCGCTCGACAAACGGACCGGTCGGTCACACCATCATTAATATCCAACTGTAGCTGTGTCTGGAGACATGTTGACTAAAGACGGATAAATAAGGATTCTTAAACTGTTCCGGTAAATTTGATTTTTCATTAAGAAATCCTGCTTTACTTTGATTTATGTGACTTGGGTTGGGAACGTTTTAGCTAACTTAGCTTACCTCCTATCCTATAGCCCCATGATAGGCTTTCATGGACATCTTATAAATGCGGGTATTATATTTGTAATTTGATATAGTAATTTGATGTAGTAATTTAATTTAGTGATAAATATCTATTTAAGTTAACTTGAATATTGTATTTTAAAATGATTTAATAAAATTTGCATGCTGTTATAATATGGCTGAAAAAACTGAACTACAATGTTAAACCTACCACCTAAATGTACCCGTTTTCATACGCAAATAAATTCTCATTTCATTTCTATATTTCGTTGATGTTAGTGCATTCTTTAACAAAACTAATAGCACTTCATAAAATTTCATTATAGGTTTATAGTTTAAGATATTCCTTGATAAATTAATGTTACAATTTTCTGTGTAAAAATTTGATTATAATATAGATCTAGACCAATTCATAGAATACTTGGTCAGTCTGTCATCCATCATCTCCCCAATCCAAATAATTATAATGTACCTGTAATCGTTGTCGTTCTCCCCAAAATATTAAAAATTCCGCACGTGTCCACCAGCATCAAGTTTTTAATCCCCAATTTTTATTCATTATCGCACGAAGATCATTCAGACATCTCCATCAGCGCGTGGCGTATTGTCATCTCACCTCAAAGACCTATGGAAGCTGGGGTCAGTTTAATTTTTAAATAAAATGTAAATTATTATACGCAAACGTAGGTAATAATCGGTAACGGTGTGGAATTCAAAACGCTTATTGTAATGCGCTGTTGATTTCATACAGAACTTAGGTTTCACGTTTCAATCGCTTGATTCTGAATTTAGATTTTCAACTTCATCATGGAAAGTGTCGAAGTGACTTACTTTTTTGTCATTAATGTTATTTTAAAAGTAACTAGACTAACGAAATCAGGACAACATATAAGTATTATATACGTCGGTTATTGTGATGGTGATTTTTAAAATTGATAATACACATTTACTAAGACGTAATAGCATAAAACTGTAATTGTTTTAAATGGATATTGAATACACATGATCAATATTCATGCATTCACGTGGCACCAAATTCCTCAAACACCAATTTTGCCACCTGTTTTTTAATTCGACACCACAAACACATCTCGCACGCGACTGTCCACATCTTATTATGGTCCCTCATCTTTTTGTGCATTCGGATAAAGAATAAACCGTGGCGTAGTGACCCCGGGTCGGGAGGCTGCGCGCGCTGACCACGTGGCCATCTTGTTTTTTATCGTTTATTCAAATGCGGGATAACACTGGTCAACTCGTTGTGTGAGTCGCGTGAACGCGTGACAGTGCGGCACAGGTGTTAGTTTATAAAGCGCGCCTTTTTCTTTTTTTTTTCTTTTAACCTCACAATGGCTAAGGGTCACGCCGAGATAAGAGGTTCAAATGGGAATTGTGTATTGGTAAATTGGAATAGTGTTTGACATGATATTGTCTTCTCTGTTTCTGCAAGCACTAACTTTTCAGTCTGATTGTCAAATGAAATAAATTCAAATTCAAATTATTTATTTTCAGATAACTTTAGGGCAGTGATCCAGTACTTAACTAAGGCACTATCCCATCTCACGGCCAAAACCTTTAAAATACTGTTGGGACTACCGAGTATTCTTTTTTGTAGAGATATAATATTTTTACGCATTAAAGCATGAAAGCAGTTTACGTGAGCGTAGGCAAACATGCCAGACGCGCTGCAAAACCTCGGCAGTCCCGCCAGAACCCAGAACATATTGTTGTAAAGGACGCGCAGAGCGTTGTAATTTTTTTGCGTATAGCAATAAAAATTACAACGCTAATTATAATTGTATTTATATATATTTTTTTTGTAATAAAACTGTAGGTATTTATGTAATTTCAATATCGTTAAAGCTACCATTGTTATCATAATCATATTAAAGGAAAATATAAGTTGTAAAAAAGTTGTAACAATTAACGTTTAGATATGGATATTATTTTAATCATGAATCAGTTTTAAATTCTAAAACAATGATAGCCATAATTCTTAACATAAACATTGACCATTATCCACCCTTACAACTGACCCCACCGGCCAGACTGGTCATCCCAAACGATTTTATGGGAACTAAAATCGGTAATAATTCATAAATTCGGACACCGGACTCCTTAGAACCCGTTGGGCAAATCCGTCATTAATTTGAACAACCCTGTACAATGGGTGATTCGCCCTTCTGCCGAAAAGACTATGCATAATAGCGCTCGCTCGTTTAAGAATGATAAATTGTACGTGGACTCGCCACGTCTAGGACCATTCTCAGTTCCCACAGATATTACATTGGGGAACAAAGACCCACCCTGGATCAGAAAGGACCCATGCTGCGGTATTGAAAATATGCCAAAATACGCGCGCATTGTCCGGTGCATGCAAATCCCGGTTTTGGCGGGAAATTAGAAAAGTTTTTGCCGGTCGTGCTTTGATGTGTGAGGTAATCTCTCAATCGCGCGACGGGTGGTAGAGTTCAATATTTGTAAGTGATTCGCCTATAGTAGCTCAGTTGTAGTCTTGAGGAGTAGATATTAATCAACGCAAAAGGCCATGTGTAGTAAAATCATACATATTTATGTGACTGAAACTATGTAGGTAGGTATTTCTGTTCTTTCAGCAAGACAGAGTAAACGGTTTATCAATAGTAACGTGGAATACTATAAATGTAAATTTAATAGTAATTTTGATAACCTAAAATACTCATACAAGGTTGACGAAATGGCGAAATGGAAAGGGTGATATTGGGGCTTTGACTACTATAGCTTGGAGTCACCGCCATTACCTTTTTTTTTTTAATAATTGCCTAGATTTTGCGACTGACTCATCTGAATACTGCCAACTCCCAATTAATGATAACGACAAATTATCTTATGTATATTCATAACAAAAACTTCTCAAATCATAAATCACGGGCACAGGTGTTCGGGTGTTTATGCAGTCTGTCACATCGGCCACCAGCTATTTTAAGGGCGTCAACTACTAAACTAGCGCCACCAAAATAAAAAATAGCGTAACAGAAAAAACACAGGACAACTAAATAGCCCATTTATTTTTTCACTTCTGTTTTTGCCTTTAAATTTTCCCAATTATGAAATCCAATAGTATTTGTTTCACATTACCTATATTGTTCAAGACTCGACTGACAACCACCTGCTTGAAGTTGGGTAACCTGAACATGTTTGTCTTAATAAGTTTAATTCATGTTTAAATAACTATATATTAATCATAAAACAACATTACATAAATCTATTCTGTGTTATTGCATGTACTTATGTCTTCTTTTCATTCACGTTATGCAGTGAAAACAAGGTTTAGAATTATTATCTTGTGCTGAACTGTTAACTATGTAATCCTTGATTAAGACTTGATGTAATCTGTTATGTTCTCCAATAAATAAAATAAATAAATTAACTCTGTAATGTTGAATTCGACCAGAAATCTTGTCATTCTCGATAGGCATACTTAATTTTTTTTTCGAATCCCATGAAAAAAAAGGATGATCACTTTGGTGACAATGACGACCGCTTGGTGCAGTGGTCCGGCTGTCGGACTTCTAAACCAAGGGTCGCGGGTTCGATTCCCGCACAGTACAAGCATAAGTGTGCATGAACATGTGTGTTTGTACTGGTCTGGGTGTTTTCTATTTATAATATGTATTTATTTACAAAAAAAAAAGTATTTAAGTATGTATATCCGTTATCCATAACACAAGCCTCGTAGCTTACTTTGGGACTAGAGAATTGGTGTGCTTGTTGAGAAATATTTATTTATTTATTTAATCTTACCAGATAACTATGCCGTTTCATCGCACTAGTGTGTAGTGCCGGCTTAGCGCAGTTTACAGCCTTAAGTATAACTCCTACTTGACAAACGACGAGGCGACACACATCCCATCCGATAATGAAAGTATTATACGACATTATGCGACTCCATAAAAACCGCACTCAAGATGCTTATCTTGCTGTCGTACGTGATTGATGGAATATGCATTCTGTTAGCGTATGGTTCATATGACCCACTGTTGGGACACGGAAACACGAATGTGGACTAAGATTTTGTTTGTCTCGATAATTTATATAAAGCAATAATAGTAGTCCTTCTGGCCGATTTCGACTACGGCGGCCAATATCAACAGAGATCAGCCAACTACGCAGGAGATATTATAGTGCACAAGTGTAAGGGCAATACACAGGTGCACTCGCTGTTCCATCACTCTCAAAGTTCGGTGAGACGGCAATCCAACATGACCGGAGAGAGATCAAGCGCAGGACCCACGACTAAACGTGCTTTCCGAGGCACGGGGTTGTAAAACCCCAACTTTCCGAGTCCCAGCTGTTTTTGAGAAATTCATGACAGAAAATCGCAGAAACAATTTTTAGCTCGACCTGGGATTCGAACCCAGGACCTCTCGGATGTAAGGCAGAAACATTGCCACTACACCAACGAGGCAGTCAATAGGTTATAATATAATAGAAAGCAATAAGTTATCCATGGACATTTGGCACTAAGCTACACGTACAAGCACTATTCCCGGAATCCCCTCACTAAGGCACTGGCTATCTTATCCCTAACGATCGACTTTGTTCTTAGATATTGTAATATTCGCTAAAAGCTCATAAACTAGCTCATAAATTAGCACTCATTCTTTAGCAATGCCGTTTGAAGGCACGTCGTAAACTCATTTAGATGAATCATAATAACCCTATTATCTAATAAGGAATCGCTTCATTTCCTTCTCCATCAATCGGGCTGATAGACCGCGCTGTCAACTGGACGCCACACTCGAAGTTAACACCAAGTATTGTAACTTAACTTCTTATCTAACATCTTACTACATTACGACTTCTTCCTAAGTACCATTTCCATCAAGTACTGGAGCCCGTGCGTGAAGGAAATCTCCAGCAAAAAGAAGCAATGGACGCACATACCAAACCTCCGACGCAAAAGGGTAACGTGAACTATTGTCGACCGCACTATTAATCTGCTATACGTAGTATTTATTCGTCCGGCCCTCACCTCTAATGTAAGTACTTTGCAACTATCCTTAACAGGTTTCCATGATTTTATTACATCCACGCATAGCCAGTGTTCTGTAATTACACCTCATTTGTTTATTGTTACTTTATAACGACAGTTTATTGTCTCTATAAGATGTCCCAATGTTTTAGAAGGTTATACGATCAAAAGTTTACGACTGTTCAACTCTTTTGTGTGTTTTATTGGTTTATATTAAGCCGATAGTTGTCAAGTTTGACTACAGTTTAGGAGTTTAACGTCGCAAAGGTTATATCTTTAAGATTATACTACGATTTATGTGTTTGAGCTTTTAATTTATTAATTAGCGGACCAAAACTAATTGGTCAGTCTCGGACATAAAATGTTCACGCATAGTTCGTCGCCCTATGACACTCCGTATAGAATTAACATTTCAATTTACATTTTTTGCGGTTGATGCGAGTGTGTCGGGGTAACACTACCCTCTAACCATTAATTGGGTTAGGAAGGGCTGTGCCTCCGGGGACAGAAGGGGTTCTCCTCAGGGAGGCAGCCAGAATTGATTGAGATGGATTTTGTCAGCGGCCGACTCGGTGACACTCTTTCGTCTTTTTACCCCGCTATTGTTTTTTTTTTTAATTTCTATTACGAACTTTAATCAGATGGGCTGCGTTTCTAATTGATACAACTTCTTGAGTGGCATTCCAATTGGAAGTTTATTGCTGGTGATTGTTTTTAACTGTTTCGTTGCGGTGCGATGGGTTTGAGTTTGTAAAATTTTAACTTTTGCATTTTAAATAAAAAAAAAGGGGTATTAGATTTTGGGTGGATGAAATTAAAAGACTGACGCAAAAATGCCTTTTAAGAAGATTTTAGACCACATATTAAATATGTCTGAACAGCAGGTCAATCTTAAAAGCTTGAATTTTCGAGTTTAGTTCTGATATAAAATCAGCTGTAGCTGTGCGAAACTGTCTTTTACCGCTTTAATTGAAAACTTGAGGCAAACGAGCCATCAATTAAATACCGACCTATAAATAAAATCGGTAATGTTTACTTCCCCGTTGACAATGCTTCCAGGAGATCCACCGATAAAGCCGAAAGATTTACATGAATACCTTTATGTAACTATAATCACGCTTTTGCTGTCCCAATCCTCTGCTAAGAGTACAAATTATATCGTGCAAGCACACCATTGATTTGTTCCTAATCCATTGCCGAGTATAGCCGGAAATTTAGAACAGAGTTCTTGAAGAACTGGTATTGTATGCGTATAGAACTAAAGTGTCGCTTTAGTATCGTTGTTTTTCGTGTATTGGTACGAAGGCGATGCGAGATAACCTCAGATAAACCCCGGATAAAATCTCATGCGATTTGCCTCGGTACGCGGTAGCAAAAAATTTAACATCTTCGGGAAAAGGATCAATACAGTACCTACGTTTGTTTATCTTCTAATAATACTTGGCGATAATAAATCTCGTGACCCCAGGTTTGATTGGGCTAATTTCCAAGTCGTGTGCATGTGGCTTATCTATGTCACAAAATCAAATTGCATCTTCATCATTTTAGTTCACATGAAATTATTTGTATATTATTATTATTTTATTATTTATTTTTTTATTTATTATTTGCATTTAGATGTAGAGCTAAGAGTGAACATAAATTTGAAAACCTTGCTAAAGAATACATTAAAATTAAAAAAAGTTATCGCAGATCTTTTTAATTTATTAACTCGTAACAACAGTTCATGCCAAGGCTTATTTAGTTCATTTAGATAGAGACTGACCTAATTGCTCGGAAAACATTAAACATACCTACCTTGATTTATTTTGGTACTTGTTCACAAATTTGCAAGAACGGAACTTTTAGTAAGTAGAAGCAATAAATATGAAAGTACAACACCATTCTCGGAGACCACAGTCAGATCTCGATGAACGCAAACAATCGTTATTTGATTTTGAAAGACATAGATCTTAGTCTAAATGAGTTGTGGTGCAAGCGAGCGTGAAACGCTTGTAAAAAGCGCTCTCAATAGGGCTTGATTAGCGATGATTGGTGCGAGGGAGAAGGGACCAAGGTTGTCAAAAACTGGTCTCTCAATGTGTAGTTCACCAAACATTCAAAAACGGTTCAAAGTGACAGAGACACTGACACTAACCGCCTGTTTATGACTTAATTGGCCGTCGTAATGGCCGGTGAACTTAGGACTTTGAGTATTCTAATCTTACATAGAAATAGAAAAAAAATATTCATAAAATTCCTATTACAAATAGTGAAACACATTTTATGAGTGCAAATGCCACCGAATTAAGGATCCGTTGGCGCTGGTCTTCCAGGTACTTCATCTACGTAGGTACTCTATCAGTGTTGTTGTTAAACAATGGCATAGCTCTTATTTACCTAACTTTTTTTGTAACAAAGCTTCGAGAGTTTGAGTCTACCTGCACAGTTACACCTAATCGGTACGTAGACTTTAAGTTTCTCGATCCTGCAATAAATTAATTATTAAAATAACTACGTATGACGCCTTTACAAGGCGCTGCCTTTTGAAACTTTTACATAGTGTGAGTTTCGGTGCCTTTTTTACCTGACTGCTGCCAAAGAAGAGTGTTATTTCTTTTAAAATAAGAAGTACCATTTGTATTCACTTGTGTAAAATTAAGTAAGTTATTCACACTTATTCTTGTTATTAGTTCTTTTTTACTATATTACTAACAAAACTAATAATACTTGGTAAATACTAAATACTATATCTGAATTTTTAAGTTTTAACCTAGAGGGTTACATTTACAATATATTAAAGCTGAAACAAATTGTGATTTATTACATGTTTAGAGTTTCAGTCTAGCTCTGTATACTGCTTTAGTTTTCGTTATTCACTGACTGTTACTTGTTTTGTAAGCCATGAATAAATAAAGTAAAAAACAGAAGATTATGTAGGCAACCCTATCTGCGAGTGACCCTTCCACCGAATTAATTATTCAAAGTCCGTAGCTGGACGCGCGCGCTTCAAGATGCTGTTATCAAAATGTTTGTTCAATTTCGCTGATTGTGACGGGAATCTTGATTTCTTTTAGATAATAATCTATGTTAAATTAGGTCACCGTGCAGGCCCGTTTGTAGGAAACAAGAGAGTATGACAATACAAAGAAGAATTTTCCTTATGAGCTGAAATAAGTAAGAAACGTATTCAACCCAAAAAAAGTAGTAAGTACCGCTAGGACCCGGCAGACGTTGTCGTGCCTGCTGTTTCTTTGCGTTTTTTATCACCGTTCAATTCAAGATCAATATTAGCAAAATCGGTTAGCCGTTCTCGAGTTGTAGCGAGATTAGCGAACAGCAATAAATTTTAACATATAAGATTAGTCATTCTGTGCATTCCGTAAAACATGTGTTATGTATATATTTAATGCGGATCAGCCTCAGCGTTTCTACCAAACACTTAAAACTGATCCAAGTAATTAATATGGAATTGCAATAAATAGTCAAATTTTTAAATGACGTACTAATCCAACGTATAGACAACGCAGACTTATAATTTATACATACTTGACTCGACAAAATACCTGCACAACAAATATTGGAATGAACATCACCGCCGCGCCCTCCGCCAACAAAGCGCTGTAAACTCAAAGAGAAAGAAGCCCATATTAAAATTTCCTTGAGAATAATCCGAACACAACACAATATCAAAATTTAATATCATTCTAATCTTAATTCTCCTTATTAATGCTGCCCAAGGAGGGTTGTCTGCACCTTAACGGTGATGACAACGAAAAATCTACCGTAACTTTTAACAACTAAAGTTAAATCTCCAAGAGGTGGGTTAAGGAGGGTTCCAAGGATTTCTGTAGAAAGCAGGTAAGTTCAAAAGATAACGCTTTGTCTATTCGAAAATAATTTGTCTATTCGGCTTAATTAGGTCGGATTGAGATGTGGCCGGAACTTTGAGGTAGCTCGCATAATCAGCCGGTAATTTTAAAGATAGCAAACAGTACAGATGTAAGTAAGTAAAACAGGTTCAAAATAAGAATTGGGTAAGATAAAGAAATATTTTTATTTGGTAAATATAGTTCTGTTTAAAAACACAGTAAACATAACATTTTTATATTATCTTGGCTAATCAGAAATGAAACCACAGCATAGGACCCATTTAGCCAGGAATAGCGTGGATAACAAATGACAAAAAGTACTCATATGGAGTAAATACGGAGAAAATAAGGCGTTGAGCTGCGTTAAATTGTTAAAGCCATGCTTTTGTATGGCATGTTCAGTATATTTTCAGACAACATCGCTATCACCAAATTATGTATTACTAAACTAAAAGTCAAGCCAGGAATCACAATCGTTACTCTATTTAAGGCACAGCTGCAATCAGCCGCAAGACATTTTACTTTTAAACACTTGAATTCTTTCCGATATATTTATTTATTATTATATAAATATACAACAACATCACATACATTGATCTGACTCCGTGGTACGAGTAAGTAGCTTAAGCACTTGTGTTACAGATATCAGAATCACTTAAACTTAAATAAATACATATAACACCCATACCAGTACAAACCAACATGTTCATGCACACAAATGTTTGTACAGTGCGGGGATCGAACCTGCGACGTCTTAGTTATTAGTGAACTTCTTGACCATTACACCAAAGTGGTCGTCAAAAAGATTTACCTGAAGCCAAAACAATAAAAGCTACGGTACTATGGTCTGTGGCAGAACTTTGATCCAGGGACCTTCATCCAATTGGCCATTCAGGTTTAGTTTTAAAGATCTTTATTCTCACTAAGATTTATTATAATGTAAACTAAGATTTTTTCGGTACAGACATACGTACACACTCATACACAATAAATAATTATTATTCTATTTACGCGATAAAGTTAGTTTTATATGTTGGTTAGTAAGTTAATATAAGCATTTAAATGAGTGATTCATCCTTAATAATATACTGAGCTAATTTTGTCTTGAAGATCTTCAGTTGGATGCTGCAACCTTTATTATGATATTTTCGTCGTATCCATATTATTTCAACATGAGTGGATGTAACGTACTACCGCATGACCAGGGGACATTCTTTAATTAAAACCCGAAAAACCTTTGATGGATCGCCTCGCTAATTGATGGGTGGCCCATTCAAATGTTTAATTTCATTTACTTTTTGCGGCGATCCGTTTTAAGTAATGTGTTTGTTTTAACACTGTCTGATGGGGTACGGTTGATGGGAAAAGTGCATTTATCCTGGGTTAAAATAAAAAATGGTTGCCTGTAAAGTCGGTTTTACGGGTGAAGATTTTACGTGACACCGATCATGTTAGAGTGGGAGAGAGACGCAAGGCATTCGCCGGTCCGGCGGGCCTCTCTCTCTTTCGGTGACTCATAGTAACAGACGTGAGCGGGCGTTACACTTTTTCATGAGTGACTCCGAGCCACAACCTAATTTAAGACGTTGTCACGTCAAAAACGTTTCAGGAATTTATGTAAAAGGTGAAATAATGTGAAAAGGTCACAAATTATTTGACATTACGTCACGTTCTATCAACTTTACAGTAGATCTAGCACAAATAAACTATCATAACGTATTCGTAGGTATCGTTTAATATTTGTAAACTTGTCAATTTATTTGATGTTTTGACGATACGAATTCGTTACCATAGTTTTTCGTGCTAGACCTACTATTATGTACCTTCATGTTGTATAGTAAATGAATACGTTTTACTTGCTTTCAATATTAAAATGCGAAATGAACAAAGATCTGTTTATTATAATAATAAATGCTTGTGAAACCCCATTAGACAATTTAAAAGCTTTTTTACGGCAATAATATTGAACGAAAACTCCAAAATGAAACCTAATGAACCGTGAACTTCCAATCAGAAACCAGAAATGTTTTCAAACACGAAAACGTCATGAAAGTCAATCACGAACAACAATAGGTGCATTGGGGACTCACCGGGAACCTTGAGCTGGGTGATTCAACAATTGGTCCCAACCTAAAAATTTATATAAAAGTCTACACTCGTAAAAATAAAAATAATCATCATCATCATCAGCCTATATACGTCCCACTGCTGGGCATAGGCCTCATCTCAACTATGAGGTGCTCCGAGCCACACTCCACCACGCGGGCTCAGTGCGGATTGGTGGAGGGGTGTTTGTAAGGTAAGTGACCAACCTTACTGTCAGATGTTACTAAGCCGCCCGAGGGCCTCTGACCAGGCTTAAAAATAAAAATAAAGAAAGAAAAAGCGTACGCCTATGAATTCTATAAGAATTTGTAGATTTCACCTACTATATAACACTTTTTTATATCAGTTGTAAAAAAATATTACATTATAGCATCCTGCTGCTGTTTTAGTTAAAGCAGAGCAACTTCATAGGCAAATATTTAGGTTTCCGAAAAAAAAAACCACAGAAACCGAAGTAGGTAAAAAAGGTAAAATAAAAATAACGATCGGTTTTTTATTTATTAGGCACTCGTTCGCATTTTAGCCTAATTCATCACGCATATGGGACGAATTTGTGAATCACCCTGAACCTGAGAACAAAACCGGGAATATTAAAGAACCCATCACGGGACAATGCCTCGATGGCAAAACTCTTACTTTGAACTCGGTCTAATCGCGGGGAAAAGTTTATTTTCTGATGCGCTCGTTTTTATATTGCTGACTAGGTATTTGATACTTCTTTTAGTGGTGCGTGATAAATGTGATCTTTTTTCCAAAAATTTCTACATGGTTAAAATTATTGTATTCATTCATAGCGTCAAGTACTCAAGTAGGCTCCTATAGACACAAATGTGTTTGGTGTCGGGTGATGAAATAAATTTATACTTAATTATTATTGTTAGTGTCCAAAAACAATAAGTCGATGCAGCACCGCCTAATGTTTCACCAATCTTTGACTTACTTTCTGATAAGTGTCTTCAGACATGATAGGTACGCTATTTTTGAATTCGAAAAGATAAATAACACTTAAAAAAATATTTTCGGCTCCGGTCATCAGGAGGGGGTGTCATATCTTTTCGAATTAAAAAATAGCGTTGTGAACGCAAAAAACAATATTTATTAAATGATACGCTCTATTCTGCCACAAATTAAAAAGTTTAATGGTATGAGTAAGAGGATTAGTCAAAGAATTTCTTAGATAAGTAATTTTAAGAAGCAGTGTTTTTAATTTATTTTTATCCACAAGTGCACATGAACAGCCCCTCGAGTATCGAATACGGCATCCTCAACGAAAGTGCCGTAACCACAGCCCCGGTGGTTGGAGCACAAAGCCACCGTTTTGTGCGGGGGTAATGAAAAACACGACTCCTGTCTACTCTGCCCCTTTGTTACCACTCTCATTCTGGGTTTAATGAAATATTGGCAAATGTGTGGATTTGTTTTAATGTATTTGGTGGTTTACTAATTAACTTCAAGTAAACATGTATCGGAAACAGTTGTACAATTTATCTACATCGTAAAAATCGACTACGTTATAAATGATTAGTAAGGCGCTTCCGAAGGACGGAGATGCTTGTAAATAGACGTTACGGAGGCACGTTAAGCTGTTGGTCCCGGTTAATATCGATAGATATTAGTAGTCAAGTCTAGGCAGAGGCCCTGGGGCGGCTTAATGACATCTGACAGTAAGGTTGGTCACTTACCTTGCAAAAAACCCTCCACCAATCCGCACTGTGCCCGCGTGGTGGAGTATGGCTTGGACCACCGCATAGTTGAGGTGAGGCCTGTGCCCAGCAGTGGGACGTTTATAGGCTGATGAGAGAGAGAAGGGACAAGTAGTTTAGGTTGTTGCTCAGCCATGAGTTAATTTTTATTTGTTTCAGTATTCAAGTAAGATATCTTAAATATTTGTTCAGCGAATTGGCTGTGAAAATGTGATAGTCGTATGTTAGAGCTGAAAAGCTTGTAGCTCTTCTATCGGCACCAACAGAAAAGCAAAATACTTTTATTAAAATAACTACAAATCTATGTTTAGCCCTACTTCATACCGTCACGGTTTCGCCAAGATAATACTCGAGTACGGTGTGTTCGGTGATATATCATGCGCGAACAATGGCGATCGAGTGCCGGCCGGGCGGCGCTTGCGCATGGTAAGGAGCAAACAGTCTTGATACTTTCGTTTAGAACTCTGAAGTGGTTAGTAAATCTCTAGCTCCTAGAGCGATTAGAAGTCGGGTTCATTTGATTAGAAACAGACGCGGCTTAAAATCAAGCTACTCATTTTTAGTTGCCAAATCACCCTTATTATATTACGTAAGCATTAGACACAGCATCGATTTACTTAACGTGTGGCTGTGCGAACGAAACGGGATAAGTATTTTGATGACGTTGTAGATCCTAGACTGCGTTGCTTCAAAAGCTGTTAGCTAAAGTAAAAAAAAAACTTAAAAAAACGTAAATTAGAACTTCCCAACGAAAGGTCGCAAGTAAAAACTGAGGTTCAAAAAGTTTCATTCTATCACGAAAACGATTGGTATTGCTGACCTGAAGACTAAACCTTCAGTTACTTTTGCTAGGTAATTATTTAGTATGTATTCTTATTTTTGTAAGGAAAATAAATAAATATATTATGATGGTTAATTAATTATACTGTAAAAGTACCTATTTTGTATATAGCAATTGTTGTGCAAAGTAGTGCTATCTCTCTGTCTGGGTGTCCACGGAAGACCAGCGTCGTGGCATTCCTAAGATGCTACGACACATGCCACTCAGCATTTTCAGTATCTTGTGTATGTGATTTTGGATGTGTTTCTCTATTTGGTAAAATATGTTATACTGAATAAAAATGTTTTCTTTTTTCTTTCTTTCTAGTATCGCAGATTTATTTTGATCAAGTATCAAAACCAACCAGTCACGAGTCCGCTAAATACTATGTTATAAAGATACCGACAATGTCCTGTGGTCAATACAAACCTTTTCATAATAGATCCACCACCGCATCTTTCCCACGACTTCCATACAATCGTGAACTACCGAAAATATTGACAAACTATTGCTCAAAAGTGTTTAAAACGCTCTCAAAATGATCCCTATTGCTTTTGCTATGGATCTAAGTAGTTCAGCAGGATACCATTGTTACAAAATGCTATTGAATGAACCTTTATTATACATAAGTCCAAACATACGGTCTGCTATTATTTCAATTTTAAGGTCAACCTTTTCGGTTAGCCGCAAGATTTGTAGGTGACATTAAAACTCTGATCGATTTGACGTCTTTAAATGTATTAAAGTATCGTGGGAATACGTGGGGGTAGTTGCAGAAACTGCAGCTCTGTCATTGTGTTTAGTACTGTTACTAGTTTTAGGATCAAAGAACAGATGTCGGGGATTTATAAACATCCACAACATGATAAAAATAAAATGATATGAATGTTAAAAAGAAGTAAAGTATTATTAGATTCTTGGCATTACTCGTATATGTCGAGAATTCTGAAACGCTGGTTGATAACTTGGGAATTGTTACTTTTCCTACACATTTGTCATTATATAAAAATGCTATACCAAGCATCCCACGCTTTTTACTCTACTGTAATATAAATTCTTTGTACTCAGACATTATTTTGTCCTTTATAGTCAGCGCGTTTTTTTTTTTTGTTTTTTAAAGTATTATACATATATATTTTTGTGCTCAAAGATTCCGTTACATACATTCATACATACATACACCACGATCTAATAAAAGCGTGTTAAAAATGCTAACTTTTACACGGCATAAGCTTGTAATCCACGCTAGGTACTCGTAAGCACTCTGCAAATCAATGCATATCGATTGCACCGTATGAATAATGCATCGACACCGCGGCGGAGCGCATCACATAGCACAATTAAAGAGGGGCAAACAGGAATCAATTAGGCCAGACATGTGGCACTGGACGGTACAGACTGCCACGGTTGTACACTAGACTCCACATCAAGATACTCATTTTCGTTGCAAAGTCACCCGTATTACGTAAACATAAGGTGACTGCCACGGATTGTACCCACACCAGACGCCACATCAAGATACTCATTTACGTTGCAATGTCACCCGAATTACGTAAGTATAAGGAGGTACCGCAGTGATCAACTTGACGTGTGGCCCATGCGTACAGCAGCGTCAAAAATGTAATGGCACTTACACAAATATATAGTATCGTACCATGTCAAAATAATAATTTGAGCAGTATTCTTGTCAATATGTTCAAGTCTGTCAAATTTGTTATATTTACATGGTACCAAATTGCCACTACACTACATTTTCGACGGTGACTGGATGAAAGTACAGTCACGGACATGAAGGTTTTGCATATTGACATACTTAATTTATGAAGCTGGCCATGTAAACCCGTAGCAAATAATGATGGAGCTCTCCATCATCACCATCATGTCAGCCCCACGACGGCTACTGCTGAGCATAAGGAGCATAGGGGAGCCCAATGATCTCCACCGCGCTAGGTCCTGCTCTTCCTACATCCAGTAGACACTGAATTGAACACCCGCAGCCTACACCAGATCGTTGGGACACGTTTTAGGGGATGTGTGTGTGTCTTTTCATTGTACAAACAATAACAAATTATTGAGACTATTAAATCGCTAAACATTCACAGCTCTACCTCAAATCATTAGACCAGCGCTAAAAGTGTTTGTGGCTGTTAGCTAAAGCAAACGATAATAGTTTGTGCCAGATGTCAGATATTTTGCAGACCAAGACCCGATGTTATCTATGATATTACCTTTCTTATATATGCTATACTATGCTTTCAAAAATTTCTTAGAGCTTTTGTCTTGACCATGAACATTTTATTGGGTTTTATCATCTCAAACCTACAAACATTTTGAGGTTCCAAATTAAATGCTAACGAATAGTAATAAAATTCAATGCCATTTGGCAAGTTTTGAAAACCGCTTCGATATCCTCCACCCCTCGACATCACTCGCACAAACATTCGAACTAAAACTATTCGGAGGGAGTAAAAAAAATTGATATTTTATTGCGTCCCGGGTCCACTGTTCTGCCATATTTTATTCTGTTTTCGTCGCATTCCGCGGTTTTCTTATCAAAACTGCTTACATTCCCAACATCCTCCTCTTAGATAAAGTGCTCTCTAAAGTAAGAGGCACACGATCCAAAACATTTTTTTAAGATCTTTTTCGTGATTTCTTCCCAAGTTTGCATTGTCGAGCGTCTAACTACTGACTACGCACGGATGAGCAGTTTATCATTTTCTTTGTACAAATGGCCTCGAATATCTTTTGTAGCGGCCTAATCTAGTAAGAAAATAAACAATGGGGTTGTAGGGGGCTCAAGGGGACCCGTAATTTACATTCGGCTAGATAAAATACACCGAATGCTTCATCGGTTGCCGTTTTGAATAACTTTGGTGGAAGGCTTGAGTTTTATGGGATTTTATCGTTTAAGTACGATGACATTCTAATAAGATTCTTATTGAAGTTATCTCAACAACAATGCGACGTTTGTTGTCTCATCTCATTTTATCAGTCTACTTACGTCCACTGCTATAGGTGGTACTATGTTTGTACGTACGGTGGTCAGGTTTACGCGAACAGTTTACATTGAAATGATACATTTATTACGGATTATTTCGCGATTTATTTTCATTTTATTGTAACCTGACGTAGTAGTGACTGGTGGTACTAGCAATACTCTCCCAAGCGGGCGCAGTGCGGATTGGCAATAGATTATATTGGTAAGATAATTAACAAACCTTCCTGCAAGGGATCCGGAGGCCTCGGACCAGGCTTAACGACTAATATCTATCGATATTTACCAGGACTTACTTATTTATGCACGTTACGAAGCACGAAGTGTTTTTTTGTAAATAGACGTCACTTGAATGGTCACAAAGATCACCTACGTTTCACAAGCAAAGCGCTGCACCACCTTCGCTACAAGCACCTTTTAATTTGTTGTTTTTGTCTATTTTTACCTCAAATTCTACTCACGTTCCCAAAACATCTCAAAGCCTGATGGACTGTTAAGTTTTGCGATTTATTTTTAGAAGTCACCTAAGGTTTAAGGCGCAAAAACTTTATGCATACTAAACTTTAACATCCCTTAGCACCTGAACTAACCCTTTACGGCTCCAATAAAACTAACCGGGAATCGAACTCTGGACCCTCATAAATCAGCCATCGTAAAACACCCACTAATGTCGCGTTGCTTACAGCGAATTTCACGCTTGACCAACCTTGTTAATACCGCCGAAATTGCTTCTTTGGCGATACGCAAGAATTCGATCGATCGCTTCGGTTTCGTGTGTCGTTACAATTAACTACGGAAAATCGATTAGCGAATTGTGTTTTGTTTGTTTATTTTGGGCGTCAATTTGTTTGGAGTACAGTCGCGTACAGAATTGTTGACAAAAAACAGCATACCTAGAACTATGACCTTGCAGCAGCGATATTTGACTTAACTTATTTTATTTCATCGACTTTGGTTCTGGCTAAAGTCTCGTCACTTAACATAAAAAATAAGGACTAAAACAACAATATTGAAACTGATAAATATTATTAAATCCCTACACAATGTAAAGTGAAGTCACTTTCCGCGTCTGTCATTATCTCTGGATTTTGATGCAGTTTCTTTTAATAGATAGAATGATTCACGAGGAAGGTGTATATGTATGATAATATGCTTAATATATCAGAGAACCACTGATATTTTCAAGATTTTTGATGACGTCATTTATTTGTAGCGAGCGTCACCTCCTTTGGCGGCAGCGCGAACTGGCCAGTAATAAAAAAAATAGTTTTGACATGGTTTTGACAGCTGTTGATAGTGCAGTCACCATCAAAAGTACCCGAATACGAAGACAGTTCCATTTATTTTGATTTGTCATTCACATTTTACATAAGATTTTGGTGGCAACAGTTCATATATTTACTTTTGATAATTTTATTGTAACAGAATTATCGATTAAACTACATGAAATTAAAGTTTTGAGTAACCTAAACTTATAATATTTTAAAGAGGAAAGAATTGATTATTGTTTGTTGGAATTGAATAGGCTCCGGAACTACTAAACCGATTTAAAAAAATCTTTTACCAGTCGAAAGTTACATTAACACTCATGAACATAGGCTATATCTAATGCTAGCGGTCCGTCCCGGCTTCGCACGGATTAAATAATAGTCCAGCAGTGCGAAGCTGCAACATGCGAACAAGAAAAACTATGTTGACGCTGTAAAGAATGACAGTAGCGCTATAATTAGTTGTCAAACATGATGTAAACAAAGAAAATGGACAGATTTAGTTCGGATTCGGTATTATTAGGATTGATGACTCGATTTCATGTCTTGGATACCCTGGTAATAAAATCCAAACTTTGTATAACATTCTATCTGATGGTCCAACTGTTCACACCGTGCGTAAAAGTATGACTAACACATCAACTATTTACATGCTTAGGTACTCACTCTAATGATATATGAGAGCTGTATTTTTTCAAGATCAGTTTCCAATACCTACCTATTTTTTACGTGGCCGAGTAGTTCGAAAGCCGTTGGCGCGCAGGACGTAGTGTCGAATTATTTTTCGGCTACCCCGTAGCGTCGAAAGCGTAGAATCGAAAGTTTTAATTTTGCCAAGGGAAAAATTTACTTATGAAACCTTTTTTAGATGACCGTATTTTTTGAAAGGCTGAGACTTAAAGCGTCCTTCACCAAAATTGGGATGATGACACCTATCTTAAATATTGTCAAGAACATGGTGTTTAAAAAACATAGCCCCTATGAAGTTAATACAACCAATATATTTCAAAAAAGCTGTAGAAATTAATTTTTAAACACACAAAACGCAATAAATATTCTGTCAATTGACTCCGATTTCTGACACATGACCGTGACGTCACAATCATTTATAACCATACGAAATCTATGGAGACAGACCGTTTTGACAGATAATAAAAAGTATGTCAACGATTGGTGGTGTCGTCTAGCCAATTTTAGTGATCTGAGTTCCATAGAAAAATCTCAAATCTCAAATTTGAGATTTTTCTATGGAACTCAGGGTTTTTCATACGATTTTTGAACCTAGGTTTTATATGACTCAACATTGTACCGGCTTTCAAGGAATAAAGTTTACTGTATTAAATTTTCACTAGCGAACCCGTCAGACATTGTCTAGCCCGCTGTGTTATATTATACATTTAAACGTTTCTCTTTAATCACTCTTTCAATAAAAAAACTGAATCAAAATCCGTTACTCAAGTAGTTGTATAGGTCTAAGCATACATACTCGTATAGTATATATTTTATGTCAAAAGCAGACGCAGGAAGCGACTATGCATTATACTTTGTAGTGATGGTGGTTATTTACTTTTTTTAAATATAGTACGAGAGCCCACGACCAAAACCATGTCTCATAGCAATACGGCAAAAACCCTATAAAATCGTTAGATTGTATGATTCTGAACCCGACTAGGTGTGTAGTAACGGTCGAAAGTGTAGCAACTGCGTGGGAGGCCATTTCTGCTGTGTAAAAAAAAAAAGACAGTCGGTATTATAGCAATACGTCTGATATTGAAAATGTACATAGATTTTATAATTGTATTACGAAAACGTTTGTTTTCAGACATTTTGCGCGTAGCATATAGCCTGAGCGCATTTTTGAAAATGTCAACAAATTTAGCCGACCTGTATCATAGCAATACGGATAAATTTTTTTTCCAACTTTTCGTATTGCTGCTATGATTACCAATAACCTGTTTTCAGACACTTTAAGTGTAGCATATACTCCCAAAAACGAAAATAACGTTTCGGAGTCGCCTGGCCGACGCCTCTGTTAAATGTTTTTTTTAAATTTACAGCCTTCATAGATATTCAAGAATCTCCCTTGTCTATTATATGTACTTTGACAGATGACAGATGTCATTACTTATTTCTTTTGTAAAAGTTACTCAAGTGTGCTTTAAATAAAACCAAAACTATCAAATCAATCAGTATTTAATTTCAACAGCCTCAGCGCTTGTTACGCTCCTGCCCCTTCCCTTCCCTTCATCCCAGTTTCCTTTTGTGCGATTTATTTCAGTCCTTCAACTTCAATGTTAAGGTTTCGGGTAAATTCTTTGTTAATTATCATCTAATAAATTCAGGGTCGCAACGTATTCATTGGTTTGTAACAAAAAATTCAAGATGCCTCAATACGATTTTTAAATGATATCTGAGTATCGAAAAGTTGTCTGATAGAGAAGGTGCTACACTTAATTTGTCTGATATAAATTTTTTGCACATGTGGACAACTTATTTTATCATGTCCAACAATTTTCAGACATATTGCTATGATACCGATCGGTAAAATTTGTTAACATTGTCAAAACGGTCTCAAAATTTAATGCGTTCACATTTCCGTCTGAAAATTGTTTTGTTCGCATCAAATAACCAAAATTTACTAATAAAAAAGATTTTCAGACGTATTGCTATGAGACATTTTTTTTGTCTCATTTTTAATTTTTTTAAGTGATTTTACGGGTTTGCGCTACTCCACTAACGTCTGAAAAATATGTTTTCGGTATCTCAGAACTATCATTCAACTACAGTCTGCAAATCAGACATATTGCTATGATGCAGTTCGGTAAAATTCTTTGACAATTTTGAAAATTCGGTCAGATCAAACGCTACGCGGAAAATGTCTGATATTGGTATTTTCGAGTTCAGGATAATCGTATCTATCGATTTGATGCAGTTTTGGCCGTATTGCTATGAGACAAAAATTTTGGTCGTGGGCTCTCGCACTAATAGGCACACTGATTGCTATTTTATTACCTATGTGATATAAACACGAAAGCTTACGTTGCATCAGTAATATTGTTATCCCGTTCGTTCCTAAAATCTTCACATGAACTTACTTACATATTTTCAGTATGTAGGTCACCAAACTCCCACGACTTAATCAGGCAGAAGTGTACAATACTGATTGCCACAAAAATACCAGTCGGCTAATCATGGAAACATTGAAACAGTACTAGCCCCCGGCAAAGTCGAACCGGACCGGCCTAACATCTCACCCGAGAGCATTCACCCCTGACCCGGCCGCTGGTCATCTCGAGACGACTGCTGTCCTGCTCACACTTGGATATACTGTATAAGTGGGTGCTGCTCTAGCGGTGCACGATTCGATCGACGCCGTGGATCCGGGTGTCCTCAGAATTGCACTCGCCGATGTGGTACAAGAATTGTGGAATTTTATTTTTAGGATTTTACTAGGTGAAATGTGAATAGGTAGTTCATAAATAGTTTTTTTTTTTAATTTGAATAGATTTGCTCTTGATTTAAGATTGAGCCTAACGAGGCAAAGACTGAGTCTACGATTATAAATAAGGTCTTGTAGCAAAGATATTCGTGATTTCATAATAAGCGATGGACGATTATAAATAAACAAGCCGGTTGTACTTGGCTTCACTTCTATTTGCGGCAAAAGCAAAAGTGCCTTTAGCGAATTCACACTATTAAATCACACTATCTTAAAAATCAAATTACTAATTGGAAAAATACCAACCCAGACAGACATCAGTCACAGTTTTCGGTTCATGCGAATACAATGTAAACGAATAGATCTTTTGGTTTGTGGCTTTCAGTAATCTCTAACTGTATAGTTAGAGATTACTGAAAGCCACGAAGTATTAATTTCCTGTAAGAAAATAAATATTTTTTGGCTGGAAAATGTCGAGCGAAACAAGGCAACACAGTAGTAACTTACCTTTGTTGCTTAAGAAGCATCCATCCGAACATGTGATTTTTCGCTTAAAAACTGTGTTTGTGACTTACTATCAAAGTTTTATCTAAAGTTAAAGACGGAACTAGTGATATAAATTTGGAGCATCCATCGCAATTTTATATCTTTTAAAAACCCTTCTAAAAATTTCTTGCAGTTAACCTAACAGTACTTTTAAAAATTAAAACAAACTGATTCTCCTTAGCCTGTACCGCGCAGTAATCGAAGCTGGGAAGATGCTCGCCGTAGTCGCCGTTACCGCATTACCTGAACGTAACACATGCGCATGCGCCGCTCCGGTACACTACCGCGTGTGCTATGACCACTATCTATGTACTGGGTTACTGGTAACTCGATCTTAGATCTCAAAAGAGTTTTAAAGGTCTTTTTCTTCTTCTTCTTTCGTGTCGGCATGACGGGCTAAATCTTACTTGCCCAGAAAGCGGCTACCGTGGCAGCCCTCTGGTTATAGGCTAGTGAGTCCTCACGCGAGCAGGTGGTCGGGCACGCGGGACAGTTCATGAGGTGGGCCATGGTTTGCAGGGGTTCTCCACATTCACATCTGACGTCTGCGCTGCTTAAGCGCCCCCACCGACACAGGTTATCTTTATTTCGACCAACCTGTGTCCTCAGCCTATTTAGACTTCTCCAGGTTGGCCAAGGTTCTTTATAGCCCGGAGGCAGATTTTCATTGGGGGGTTACAGTGGATGTACTCACTTGCCCAAAGCCTGCACCTCAAAGTAGTAAAGGTGATTTCCTACAAAAAATGTCCTATCAGCGAAGGGTAACCCTACCCTGCGCTGATAGGACATTTTTAAGGGTCGAAAAATTACAAAATATTGCACTTTAAGCCCCTTCAAGAAATTTCGCAATCTTAAAAACACGATATCTTAAAAATCAATTGCTTCATACCCAGTCGATGGGACCTTGTTTGTTGCTTTATTTATTTTAATGAATACGTCGACTTACTATTAACCCTGTATATATAAAAGTTAATGCCACTTTTCGCTGTAATTTTTAACTCAAGAACGAGCTTAGATATCCAAACCAAATGTTTCGACAGTGTTCAGACTATTCAGTCGATGGTTTATGTGAAGTTTGCAAAAAATCGGTATAGCGGTTCTTCATTTATCACATTTTTTGTAACAAATTAAATTCACTTTATACGTAGCGAAGTACGTACGCTGCTAGTAGGTATATGCAACTACCTACCTTACTTATTTCTTTTTCGAAGGTGCCAGTAACGAATGGGCTATGATACTATGGTGATGAAACTACTTTCGTGGGGAACTACAATCTCCTCGGAGTCACATATTTGTTTCTTCGGTTTACTAAGATACCTCAGTTTATAAAGGATCAGTCGTTTAATCAATATAAGAAAACATTACATGAATGGTTATTAATGCGTGGATTCTATTCAGTTCATGTTTTTTTAAATCGCATAGATTAAAAACCAATGACATATAAAATAGTCTATCGTAATGTATAATTATAATTAATCTCCTAATAATAATAATAAAAATTATCATATTTTAACAATGATTATAGACAATAATAATAAATAAATAAAATAAATATTTCATAACAATCACACCAATTCTCTAGTCCCAAATTAAGCTACGAGGCTTTGTAAATAAATACATATTATACACATAGAAAACACCCAGACCAGTACAAACACACATGTTCATGCACACATATGCTTGTACTGTGCGGGATCGAACCCGCGACCCTTGGTTTAGAAGTCCGACATGTTGACCACTGCACCAAACGGTCGTCAAACACTGAACTATTTGCATGCTATTGACAATGGCTGGATAGGCGCTCATTAACTACTGTGTCATCTTCTGTACACCCTATACGAGTACAAACGCAAATAAACAATATTTCTATTTCTATTTCTTACGCAACAGTAGACATCCGGTGACACTTTTTTTTTTAATTCTGGCATCTAGGTGTACCCAAAATACCCCATGTATGTTCCGCGATTTTCTGCAGTTTTCGAGTTATGATTAATATTTAAATTAAATTTCCGAATTTTAGTTATACACTTTTTTTTCCGGATTGTAAAAACTTAAATTTCAAAAGGGTCCGAAACGTCAGGTAAAAATAAAATTTAAATAAATGGCGAAATAATCCATAAAAAAGTGTATCATTTTAATCTTCTGGGAGTTCTAGGACAGCCTATTTTTAGCTAGTTGAGATTTTTGATTAGGCCAATGAAGCTGTAAGTCCTATAAACAGAAAACGCACTGATGGAAAAGTGTGGTTGGATTTACCCTACTAACGTGTAATTTGTTAAGTTGTAAGAGACAATTAATGAATAAACCGATACTAGCGGCCACCCACGACTTCGTATGTGTTCAAGTTCAAAACATGTTAGAGTTTTAGTCCTAGTCTACTCGCCGTGATCTTTAAAACGGTATACAATCATATTTTTGCGTCCTAGCACCGCGGAACAGGCTATTGGGAAGAGAATGCTGTTACACAAATAGCGGAGCGTCAACAGCATCCTGATGGCCATTAAAGATGCTCATGTTCCCTGTTCAGGCACTGGGTTTACCTGCATGCTCAGGGAACTAAAAACCTGTTTTTTTTAAATAAATCTAGATGTAATTTTACTAACATTGATATTTAAGTTTTAATGTTTTGTTACTAACAAAATTGTATGGATATCCTATTCCTCGAAGTAAGATCTGGGGATGCCGTGTAGTGGCGAAACGCGTCGAGTGTTTTGTTAGTGTTAGTGTTGTGTTTCCAGGTGCATCTTCTGTGTCACGTTGTGAGTGGTATTGTAAGCCCTGTCACTTCCAGCTCTAGTTTTTCAAGTGGTTACAGTTGGATGTATTTGGGATCCTGCGCTGGCGTCGTTTAGTGGAAATTTAAAGCAAAATAATTATATTTTCAGCTTTAAAAATAATATAAGTACATTGAGATAGAGTCCTCATCGTTCCTCATAGTTCAGAACGTGTGGTCACCCTACGAGGCTTGCGAGGCGCGATTGTAAATTGTTAAGAGCGTCATAATCGGCGGGACACATCCGGGTTTGCATAAGCGTGCTCACCAGCCCTTGGCTTTTCATGTTGCGATGACGTCATTGTTATAACATTAAACAGGGCCAAAATCGCGAGCTGTTGTTTTTTTTCTGACAAATTTAATTATGGTCCTGTTAAGCTAATAAATAAATAAAAAAAAACACGGGTTGCACTCCGGGAGTGCCGGCAGAAGTGAAAACTTGATTATTAACGTTGTGCATTTTTGATTTATTTGAACCGTCTTACGGTTTTTCGATCAGCATCACGTGACCTGACGCGAGTTTCACAGTTTCTACCCATGCCACAAAAGTGCTCAACGCCGCTAAAGAAGTTTTCACTTCAATAAATATATAAATATTTTACAACAATCACACCAATTCTCTAGTCCCAAAGTAAGCTACGAGGCTTGTGTTATGGGTACTAGATAACGGATATACATACTTAAATACTTTTTTTTTGTAAATAAATACATATTATACACATAGAAAACACCCAGACCAGTACAAACACACATGTTCATGCACACTTATGCTTGTACTGTGCGGGAATCGAACCCGCGACCCTTGGTTTAGAAGTCCGACATGCGGACCACTGCACCAAGCGGTCGTTTATGACCAAAAACCTACGGGTATGGCTGACCATCTCGTGCTTTTACACAGTTAACGAATTAAATATATTTATATAATAATTTTTTGCATGTTATTGTACTTTAACAAAAAAGAGCACATTTATGAATTATGTAATGAGAACCTGTATTACCTTTTCTAAGCAAATAAATATATTTATCTTTAAAAATAATAAATAATATTTGTATAAAAAAAATGGTATTTGTAGGTGGGTTAAGTATTCCATGATTTAAAAATAATTGCACATGTTTTGCTTATGATTAGCATGTAAATATGAATTTTGGTTTTGCACATTTTCTAAATGAACGAAAAATAATATCAAATACATTTTTTTGGCATAAACTCATGATGTTATGGTTTGCAATTAGACTTGACGTAGATAGCCTGAAAACCGCCAAAATTAAAATGATTCCGTTTAGGGTATAAAATAAATTTTTGACATAAGCTTAATTTGGAAATCCCGCTGCGTTAATTCATAATGCCGAAAGTAAAATCTCGATCTATGAAAATATGTGATTATGTTCAAACCCTTCAATAAGAGCCGTCATTCAATTCCATCCAATCTATTCATTCGTACGATAAAAATAATAATAATAAATATCACAACATCAAATGCATTGATCTGACTCCGTGGTAAGTAGCTTAAACACTTCTGTTACAGATATCAGAATCAACAGTGATTTAAATAAATACATATAACGCCCAGACCAGTACAAACAGACATGTTAATGCACACAATTTTTTGTACAGTGCGGGGATCGAAACTCTTGGTTAATAGTCAACTTCTTGACCATTACACCAACATGTTTGACGACCACCGTCAAACATGTTACAGTAGAAGTAAATAGTAAATGACTATGATAATATCAGTCGATTGAAAGCACGATCCATCGAAAGCTTTCATCAATAATGCCCGTTTAAAAATACACCACATTCATTGAAACCCCCTTCTATAATAACTAGGTGACCATTCCCCCGCATATTACGAGACGGTCCCGTATAATTAATTACGTGGTGTGGGTTAGGAAGGGGACCAAAGACGATATAAAGTTTTTTTTATAAGCCTTGATTTTTACGCATCGATGCGTATTTTATAATGTTTTTTTGGTAAATAAAGTTCCCAATAAAGTCTTTCTTTTTTTTTAAAAGCTAAAGCTATTGATTACTGAAAGGAGGACATCCCAACAAAAACAATTTTACTTGTATTTGACTTTTGAGTTAGCATCAGCTGAAATCTCAAGTAGGTTAATCAATATTTAAATTCCTAAAAAACTACCAACCGAATTACCTTATTATTGTAGTAATAGCGATTTAATGTCTCATTCATATAATGTTGATGCATTCATAACTCCCACAAGTGAAACAATTGCTCTACGTACAACAAAAGTCAAAATCATATCCGTATCGTTTCGTCATACCACGGCTAAATATTTTCACTCGTTAATTAAAGGGAATACTGCATAAACAATCCCGTGATATGGCCCATTGATCCGCGCAAAGTTATTTTAAATAACTATTACTTTTTAGTTCAACGCCATCTAGCGGATTATGAACACACTAAAGTTGAATGGGCTTGCGTGCTATTCTGTGCTAATCGAATATGCAAATTATTGTCACCCTAGTGTTTTATTAACTTGTCATATGACCCGATCAAGCAAAAAAAAATCTGTGCTACCTTTTTTGTATCAAATAATGCAAAGTAAGGTTTATGATAAATGCTAATCGAAATTATGGTAACAGATTGAGGTTCATACTTGAGTAGACACCAACTACTTACAAATTAAGCTTAAAAATTTAACAATCCTATGTGCTAAAAAACTACTTGCAAATCAGCGCACTTAAGTCATATTTATGTCAAGTCATTGATATTGATTTAATGTACTTACTTAGGTAATAAGTAAAAAGCATTTCACTCATGGCACGTATGAGTTATATGTATATAAATTATTCATTTAATACAAAACGCAATAAAGTTCCTGGAAACAAATCACGCATTGCATTTTAATTCAACTTTCACTGCGACTGTACTTAACTTTTCTTGAGTGACGTCATGCTAGTAGAGGATGTACAGTAATTTCAACTCAGCTTCCGCCGGGGGTGTAACTCAGTGGTAGAGTGTCTGCTTCGCATGCTGAAAGTCCTGGGTTCAAATCCCAGCACCTCCACATAGTACTCTGTTTTTGATTTATTTTTCGTATTTCAAAATTTAAATTTTCATCTTGTTTTTACTAAAAATAAAATGTTAAAGAAATTGAAAAACCTATAAAACGGCCTATTTATATTTAATTTTTCTTTTAGCTCTTTATATAGAGGTACATAAGTTAATGTAAAAAAGTATTCTTAGGCTTTTGTACGTAAAATACAGATGCAAAATCTTTTTAAAATAAATTCTACAACAAGCTTTTGGTCAATGGTTCTGAAACTTTCTAAAATTGCAGCATCGTCGCGTCTTTGCTATTTGTTTCCGTAATCAATATGTATATATTAAGAACGTCTCGGATATTAAAAAGGCATGAATTTTTTGCAATGCTCGAATGCAATTCAATTTGAAACAATTTAATACTGAGTTATAACACAAAATAAATGGAGCATCAAAGCATGACGACACGTGTCCATTGTTAACAGTAATTGCGCATAGATTTACAAACCACTGATTGACATGCAGCTGTTATGAGTTAGTCAACCAACTGCCAAAACGAAGCCTATCAATGATTCAAAAATGTTTAAATTAATTTAGAGTCACTGGTTCCACAGTCGAGAACTTTGCGGGTCTCATTGCTGGTTATTAAGTTTGAGATTCGGGTCGATCCCCGTACAGTACAAGCAATAGTGTACATGAATATGTGTTTTCTATGTATAATTGTATAATATGTATTTATTTATATAAAAAAGTATTTAAGTATGTTTATCCGTTGTCTTGTACCCATAACACAAGCCTAGTAGCTTAATTTGGGACTAGAGAATTGGTTTGATTGTTCTGAAATATTTATATTTATTTATTTTATTTTAAAAAGTTTCAAAAAACTGTCTCGAGACTGTACGTGTCTCTATATACAAAAGTTTTACAAATAAGTAAACAGATCGATTAGCAAAGGCCTAATTTACCGACTAATCAACCACTGACAAAGACAATCTTGTTCAATCAATGCTTTTTAAAATTAGTGTCCATTTTTTTCCTAAAGAAATTCAATATTGCATATATCAGCATATAACGTACTCGACGTAAACCATTTATCCTCACCTTAAACTGTTTCCTGGCCCTAATCTCGACTAAGCGTATATATATGTACTATGTCCGAAAAATCATAAAAAATCCCTTTTTCTTAAAAAATCATAAAAAGTCATTGTGCTTACCCGCACTATTTTTCTGTGAAAGCACTTAAAAGATACCACTATTCCCATATATGTATATCATCCATCCATCCCATATTCCTATATACCATATTTCAAACAGCCAATTCTTAATATCTAGAACATACGAGTAGAAGATGAAAGCAGGTGTATTAAATACAATAATTGTTGGACCATGTATTCTTACAATAACCTAGCTTTAAAGAAGGTTCTATCTACACCTCAGGCTCTGAATATCGACAAGCTCATTTCGGCTTGGTAATTTGTTATTCCATTTGGCCTGGCATTTGGTGTGTTCAAATATTCAGAGGTAGACCTAATGGGTGCCTTCGGTGCCACCTGCCCAAGACCTGACCTTTTGTTTGCCTACGGTAATGTAGAAGGAAATTCGTAAAGAATTAGCTATTTGATTGACCTATAAAGTGTATAAAGCAATGAACCCGCTCCGTTTATTTATAACTCGTCCGTTCCTTCCTTCCTTACCTACTTTATTTCAGAAAATACAATGAAAATACACCAAGATACTATGTAAGTAAACGGAGTAAGGGTGTTACTTGGAAGATTGAGGAATTCTTTTCGGAAACATCAGTTCAATGATTACTGAACTGTTCATATTTAACAGTCCACTTGTAAGAATGAACTTTCATGGTTTAAACATAATACAAACTCAGATAACAGTTTTTAAATCGTTTTCTTTGAATTGGTAAGTAACATTACTATCTTTACTGCCTCGTTGGTGTAGTGGCAAAGTTTCTGCCTTACATGCGAATCCCAAGTCGAGCCAAAATTGTTTCTGAGATTTTCTGTCATGAATTTCTCAAAAACACCTCGGAGTCGGTGTTACCCGGGGCCGTGCCTTGAAAATCACGTGAAGCCGTTTGTCCTGCGCCTGATCTCTCTCCGGTCATGTCGGATTGCCGTCTCACCGAACTTTGAGAGTGATGATCTCTGTTAAGATTGGCTGCCGTGATCGAAATCGGCCAGGAGGACTATTATAACATTATCATCATCTGAAAAACCTTCTATTTACTTTCAACGATTTTCTCAACCATCTGGACCGAACGATCTACATCCACATACCAGGTGGCTCCTCGCCCCGCCCGCTCGGAAATTGGCTCGCCTCACAATTTCCACGCTCGCGCAATCCGCCGATCTAACGCCTATCTCCACCTTTCGCTCTTTGTCCACGGGCGGGCTCAAAAAATGTAATCCACATTCGTTTCCGAACGGATTTTCACATTCCATTTTCAAATCTTTAAAATGTGGAAATTGAATGATTTTTATAGCGTGTTTATTAAGTGAACATTATGTGGTGTGGAAAACCTTCCTTGTCCTTCCTAATTTGAGAAAGTGGGTAGGTACTTAGGTGAAGGAAGAACTATGAATACGCAATTTAGGCGGCCATAATGTTAGCATAAGCTTGAACATGTATAAGTCATCATTTAGGTAATTTTATTAAAAGTTAAGGTATTTTTAATATCAGACGGAATCTGACTTACCACAACAAAATATTACATATTCTTCGATTGTTTAGTAGATCATAATCATTGATCATGTAAGAAAACAGTCGCTTAAAAGACAAATATTTTATGTTTCTTTTTCCAATAGGCTTAAGCCCTACCTTAACACTATTTTAACCAACCAGACCCACGATGATCACCCTCAAATCTCGGCTATCGACGTGGGGACATGATTGACAGCTAATAACCGCAGATTTCCCGCGGGACGTCGCAATTTGTCGCCCCCGCTCTGACGAGTAAGCAATCTTTGACAGATAAACCTGAGCAGAGATATCGATGATTAGTTGTTGTGGCCTTTTCTGGCTAGTGGCCTTCCTAGATAACAAGTTAAGTCTTGTAACTTTGCCTTATACTTTTTGGTAGGCGCTACGCAACGCGTTTGAATTTATTTGTCCTCTCTCTACAGCACAACCCAACAAAATTACAAGAGGAAATGCAAAAGGCAATAGTCTAAAAGACATAAGACTTAAAAAATCTTTTCGCCTCCGGTCATCGTGTTTTTTTTTTCTTCAAGTCGTATGTCTTTTCGAAATTAAAAATAGCGTTGTGAACGCAAAAAAAAAACTTAACAAATACAATACTCAAAATGATTTTTCATATTCTAACTAAAATAAATGAGCAGGCTAAATAAGAACTTATTTGTTTCTTCGGTTTAAAAAAAAAATAAAAAAAAAAATAAAAATTGAGTTTATTACTTCCAACAAACAAATGATGCAACACTTAATAATAATTACAATAAAAATAAAAAACTTGGAAGCAAATAAGAACTTTCTGTGGTTTTAGCAACAAACGTCTCCCATTAAACATCATATACACTGGGAAATTTAAATGACCCTTTGACATGGCTGATGTCTATCACAATTATAACCGTACAATTTTCCAATTATTTAGACGCGGGTAAAATGTCCACAACACCGTACAACAACTATGAACGTTGCGTGGAGCAGTTTGTGTTTTTTAACGTCCCTTTGAACTTGATGCCGTAGAAATATGGCAATGACAGGTTTTTTTAGTATTCGTCTTACAATAATAAAATGCGTTTGCCAACTTTGATGTTACCAAAAAATAAATTACCTAATTTACAAGGACAGCTTTGGTCTAGTGGTCAGGTCCAGACTACAAAACCGGCTGTCGCGAGTTCGAATCCTGCTAAGGGCGAATGTTTGTGTGATGAGCACGTGCATTTGTACCCGAGTCATGGGTGTTTATAAATGTATTTAAGTATTTCTATCCATTATTCCAGTCACCATAGCACAATCTAACGCTTAGTTTGGGGCTAGGTAATTGGTGTGTTCGTTGAAACAATATGCTAATTTGACGCAACAGATTAATAGTTAGGATGCTAAAGGGAAGCGCTTCCTACCGTCCGAGAGTTATGGTCGGGGACCGAGGACCGATAGACGTCGTTCTGATTTTGTCTATCCATATTATTCCGGAACTAAATCTCATATACCGCAGTTCATGTGTGAAGCTTGCCACCGGTAGGCATGCGCATGTCATGGCGAACGGTAGAGGTCGCCACACTAACATACAGTTATCACGCAACTATAGGTATGAATACTGAGCCTGCCACGTAGTATCAGAACATGATCCCCTGCATCCCCTTGTACCTAATCCCGAACTCCGATGGCAATTAAACAATTTGGCACACGCTCGTGAGCAACCCTCTTGATTTATTGGACACACCTGAAGCCACGAAACATCCTACTGATAAGAGTTTAGGTTTGAAGATCTTTATTTTCATAAAAATACATTTCATATAGAGGTACAGTGAGATAGATAGTAAAATCGACTTATGTAGTTTAAGTCGATTTTACTATCAACACACATTATGAATTAGAATTATAATTAGATTAAGTTTTAAATAGTACCTACATTAAGATTAGTTATATATTATATAATACCTACATTATATCTAGTTATTTCTCCTTCTTATTATTGAACACAGCTAAATAACAGCATGTTTTATGACAGACAGGTTAGATACTCACTCGAAAGATGGATGGAAGCCACATCTTAGAAACGTAGATTAATTGTTATATAGAATCTTCTTTACTGAACATTACATAGCATCTCATACCTCTTTCATAAATAAGCGTAATCAATAAACCAGAAGACAGATATCATCGTTAATTGTCATGTGTCATCCTACGTATAATTGTCATTTTGTGTCGCATGTATTTTGTACAGTTTTATTTTATACACGCTATATTCCAAAATGTATGTTTTAGGGTTATTATTGATTTCCATTATCATAACAAGATCGGTTATAAATGCGTTTGAATACTCCCTTAACGTTGGGACTGTGCTGTTTTCGCCTTCTGATCTTCAGAAGTCCCACTGGAGCAAAGCAGAATTGAGTCTAATCAGAGCCCGAAGACATTTCCAGGAAATACTGCCTCCACCAAACTTCATAGACACGACAACCGAGGAATACATACACACGCTCCTGAAGTACTTCAAAGACACCTATTCCACTATCAAAAGAGAAGCAGAATGCCCAGTGTCAGACCATTTGATGACGACAGCGTTCTCAGACGCTTCAGGAGGATACCTCAAACTTTGGGTGCTGCCAATCACCAAACTCTCCTTTTACGGGGGAACCGTCTCGCAGGACAACATAGTGAAGTTGTACAAGTTTCACGACGAGATCAAACGATATTTGGGGACAGACGGCAGTGGCTGGCGAGGCCCTGATAAGATTCTGCTCGAGTCCATAACAGTTAACATCGCCCCGTCTCGCCATATATCAAGAAGTATGAAGAACCCGTGTCAGCATTTAGCTTATTATGAGAAAACAGACAATGGTCTGTCCATACCGACCCCACGCATAGACTGGGAGGACGAGTCACACGTAATGTTTATACCTCTTCGCAATCAAACGTTGATACCTCTTGATTCGCCTAATTATCCCAATGCCTTATTCAAGTATTATGACGCGGCTAAAAACTGTATTGATGCTAGCAACAACGCAGATCCAAGCGAATTTGATAATAGATTTCAGACGTGGCTGAGCAACGACGTCATGCCTCATCTTAGTGACGAAGAAGTATATTTGCCTCTCGGCAGTGTGCTTACTCTGGTCAACAAATCACGTTCACTATGTGATCAAGTTAAAGACATCTATCACCAGGCAGTGACGCAAACGAATAACCACTACGTTGTTTTTGGAGTCCCAATAGATTTCACGTCCAAGAAAACATGGATCATTAGCTTAATATTGTTCCTGGAAATCGCTTGGTGTATTCCAGCCTTGATTTACTTAGCATGTGTGAAGCAAAAGAAAAAAAAAGAGAACAAACTCCAAACTCTCCTAGACGTGTGCCGAAATAGAGGTAGAAAGAATGATAAAAGCAGTAGTGGGGCTTTCAAAGGCATGTCATACAGAACGAGAAACAAAGGATTCAAAATAGAAAGCAGACCACGCTCGGAGAATCTTGAGATAGATTCCAATTTTTTTCGATCGAAATCGAGGGGTTCTGTCGGTACGGATACAAGATCTTACTTTGGTTCCAACCAGTGTTCTGCCGTCAGTGTGATGCACGAAATAAAGCCACCTCCACTAAAGTCGTCTTTGAAGAAAGTACGCAGTTCCCATACAGCTCCCATTCAGCAGGCTATTTCTATAAAACAAACTAGGTCAAATAAAACATGCACCTCCGGGAAAAGTCCGTGCAATTGTATGAAATGTACGCCACATCAGAGTGAGACAAACAGTTACAGTACAGTGCCCACTGAACTCGGCATGACTATTTCATCTTTGAAAGTGATGAAAGAACCGACTAATAATGACGCAGTAGCAAAAATCTCAAATACGACTCGTGTGAAATCATCGAGCGATCTGCAACGTAAGCAAACGCCGACAGTTGACATGACGGCTGCAGCATTTAGCCGTGAATTGACGGCAAGCTGCCCATGTCTTGCCTGTTTAGAAGCCGAAGTTGGCAGCGAGATCACCGTAGTCAATCAAGAAAGCAGACACGAAGTGTGCTTTGATAAGACTGTCGAAATTAATATGGAAGATGAGACACAGTGTGCCATTGAAAAGCATGTGAATAGGGCCAAAAACGTCGGTTTGAGGTTAGAATCGGGCCAACCCTACTTGGAGATAAAGATTGACAAGCCTCAGGCTGAGATTAGTGTTGGGATAGGAGGTATATTTGATCCGTTGAAAAGTAGAAGGCGGAGTAAGATTCCGAAGCGACTTCCAAAGACAGTCCAGATGGAGAGCACGCCGCCTATGAAGAAGTAATCTTCGGGAAGCTCTCAGCAGCGTAAGACCAAGAGTCTAATACCTCAGCCTAAGAAAAGACGTTAAAACACGTAAGCCAGGCAAGCGTGACGGTAAACTAAATGTAACTTGGTAATTGTAGCTTATTATTAGGATAATCTTATTTTTGTTAAATATCAATTGTAGGAGTAAACAGTTTTTCATTGCTTACTTCTTAGAGTAAGGTTTTGCATGATCTCGTTTCACGATTGTCTCTATCACCTTTCGGTATAAATATATACTAAAACTTTTTTCTTTTTTTTACTTCACTTGGCATAAGATGAAAGCACTGCTTAGGGCATCCACTAACAAGATGAATATGACCTTAAGAACATGAGGACGTATGCAGGCCGTATGTAACCACTTGACCTGAAGTCTATGTCTTAATTAGGCCGATGGCAAAACGTGGTATTTTATTCATTCCTTTGAGTATTCTTTCACTTTATAGACAATGTTTATACGGTAGTATCCTATCCAGTTGCTGTTTATTGTCATATTTCACTTGCGACAATCCACCCCCCAGTCCGAGCTTCATTCGCTAAGTGGGATCGTAATGACAGATTAGCGGTGCGCCGCGCCACCTGCGCGCGTTTGCAATAACTCACTGGCCCTCACCCGAGCCGATAAATTCGTCACAGGGACTACCCAGAGTGTAGTGTGGAACTTAATATTTGGATTTATGACCTGAGGACTGGGTATCATGTGTCAGTGACACTAATGATGATATAATAATTACAGGGCTTCTTGGGAAACTCCAACAGACCGTTTTGGCCCGTGTAGCAGTTTCCTCAAAGCTATACCCGCAAGTAAGGGCTTTCGGGTATAAATTAGGGGAAACTGCCGTACCTAGGCCAGAGTACCCAAGGTCGACCTAGACCAGTCGCATGCATTTTTTTTACAACTAAACTCTGTACCTACGGGTATGGCCTGGGTACGGCAGGTACCCCTAATGACTTTCTGAATTATTTTAAATATCACCTTCCCGACCCTCCCCCACCATCACGAAATACCTTACTA
This sequence comes from Pyrausta despicata, assembly GCA_963921415.1. Lineage (NCBI taxonomy): Eukaryota > Metazoa > Arthropoda > Insecta > Lepidoptera > Crambidae > Pyrausta > Pyrausta despicata. The sequence goes on along the minus strand of OY992861.1, from coordinate 11,200,149 downwards.
ATTATTTAAGCAGGGATTTTACGGATCTTACAGAAATACCTACTGCATTAGTTCAGTTTAAAATTTTCCTGATTCTTTAAAAAGTGCCTGAACGATATATGCAGATTTTAAACTGCTAACGCACCTTTTCAATATTCGTATTCACCTAAACTCAGTCAAGTTATACTCTTCCAATTGCCATTTGGAATTAACCTTATATGCTGGTGCGATTGGAAGTGCTAAATGTTACCCTAATACTTCCAGATGTCCAAAATCTCGTCGCCAATTAAAGCCGGGTGTCAATAAATTAGGGCGTTCCCAGGACAATTTGTCCGATAATCCCGTGTCGATTGTGGATTATCCGGGGAATCGGTGTAATCCACCACATTAGGACTGGCCCGCTATTTATTGGTTAGTAGTCACCTCAGTCGATTCGTCTTGTCCGTAAGTTGGTCGAAATAGATTTAGTAAATCAGTGAGAGTGAAGTATAGGCCAAATGAATTGGTTTATGGCTAGCTAGGAGTGTATTGAAGCGATATTTGTTTTGATTATGCCTTTACGTTCGTTCTTTTGATTAATATTAGCGAAAATATTATGGCTACCTGTTTTAAGTCTATATATATATATATATATATACTAAAATTAAAGTCCTTTTTAAAAATATTATACATAACTAGCTGACTGATTGTTTGAAAGTTAACAATTAAGTTGTTTAAAAGTCGGCGTATTTATCCATAAAATCCATGTTAACCTATTAAAGTACGTAATTACTTTATTCTCGTACATTATATACTTAAAGGTAGTTTGACGACCACTTTGGTGTAATGGTCAAGAAGTTGACTATTATCCAAGAGGTCGCGGGTTCGATCCCCCACTGTACAAACATTTGTGTACATGAACATGTCTGTTTGTATTGGTCTGGGTGTTATATATATTTATTTAAGATTATTTGTAATACCACTGTTGATTCTGATATCTGTAACGCAAGTGCTTAAGCTACTTTCCACGGAGTCAGATCAAAGTATGTGATGTTGTTTATTTATTCATTACTTATTTATTTATCATAATTTAATCAAACCCTTCAATAATAATTGTATTGACATATTTTATAAAGTGACAGTGGTGCTACTCAGCCTAAAAGCACCCCCTTAACAACTGGTACTTTCCCTGCGTATTCGTTTGTTCTAATTCAATTGCCTTTCCCATAACTCAATCACAAATAATACTGTTTTACAGGTGAGCAGTGGTCAGTAACAAATGTACTCGTAATCCTCGTAATTAAACAAACATAAACCGGGGTCGGTTGGACCCGGCCCAGCCCGAGGCAGATCAGGGTTGATTTACTACCGGATTATGTGGATCGACCTGATGAACGTCAAATGCATTTTTACGCCGTTTTGAGGGCTTGGGGTAAGTTTATTCTAAATATTTAAAAACTAGTGACATCCCGCGACTTCGTCCGCGTGGAATCCCTTTAACGGTATAAAAAGTATCCAATGTCCGTTTCCTGGTTCTAAGCTACCTCTCCGCCAATTTTCAACCAAATCGGTTCATCCGTTCGTGAGTTATAAATAGTGTAACCAACACCACTTCTTTTTATATATATAGATAGATACTTAACCTCTTTATCAGTAAAAAAAAACGTTTTTCTCGATATTAGGGAATTGGGCTCTCTGGCTCACGGTCTCTTAACATAATCGACTTTTAGTTTTCAGTGTGAGGTAAACCCCAGTCCACACTAATGGTTGATATTGAGACGGATTAAAGCATCAGAAATGCTCATTTGCGAAAACATGATTACAAGATACGAGGGCGGTTTGATAAGTCCATGACTTTGAAAAGAAAAACATATATTTTGTGTACAAAAACATTTTATTTTTCTACATACTCTCCTTTCAACTCTACACTCTTTTTCCAGCGATGCTCCAATCTCTTCAACCCATCCAAAAAATACTTTTTGTCAAAGCCTGCAAAATAGGCCTCGGTTGCAGCTATCACCTCTTCATTGGATGAAAATCTTTGCCCAACAAGCCATTTCTTCATGTTTGGGAAGAGAAAGAAGTCACAGGGGGCTAAATCTGGTGAATATGGAGGGTGTGGCAATAATTCGTATCCTAATTCGACAAGTTTTGAAGTCGCGACTGCAGACGAGTGGGCCGGAGCATTATCCTGATGAAATAGAACTTTTTTCTTTGCTAGATGCGGTCGTTTCTTCATCAACTCTTCATTAAATCTTTCCAGCAATGCAGCATAGTAAGCACCGGTTATTGTCTTGCCTTTCTCCAAGAAATCGATGAAAATAACCCCTTGACTGTCCCAAAATACTGTTGCCATCACTTTACCAGCCGAACCTACCGTTTTTGCCTTCTTTGGTGCACGTTCGCCGGTAGAAGTCCACTGCTTTGACTGTTGTTTAGTCTCTGGCGTATAATGGTGGACCCACGTTTCATCCACGGTTACGTACCGACGCAAAAATTCACTTGGATTGCGATTATACATAGCCAGACATGCCTCAGAAGTAGTCACGCGTTTTCGCTTTTGGTCGACTGTCAGTAAGCGCGGCACCCATCTTGCAGAAAGTTTTTTCATTCCCAAAATATCGTGCAAAATATGAAAAACTCGTTCAGTTGAGATGTGCACAGCCTCAGCTAACTCGCGTATCTTTACTCGACGGTCAGCCAAAACAATATCGTGGATTGTGTTAACAATGTCCTCAGTGGTTACCTCAATCGGCCTTCCTGGGCGCTCGGCATCATTGGTTGTAATACGTCCACAACGAAACTCAGTAAACCATTTATGTACCATTCCATGAGACGGCGCTGAATCCCCGTAATATTTTTTCAACTTGTCTTCGGTCTGCTTAATGGTTTTCCCGCGTAAAAAATAGACTTTAATCAAGACTCGAAACTCGGATTTCTCCATTTTCGAAGAACACCTTCACAGCCGCCAAACTTCTTTTGTTATTAAATATTGTTTTCGCGCCATATTTGAAAATAGAATTATTTTAGGTTCGCAAAAATATTACTTTTAAGAAAATATCATTAAAAATAAAAAAAGTTTCTATTCAGCCTGAAAGTCATGGAGTTATCAAACCGCCCTAGTACAGTATGGAGAAGTGCTCATGTTTGACCTCACTACAGAATAACAATGAGCACTTGAAGATCAACTCTCTTAACATCATTTTCATCTCATAAATCACAACCACGTTGAAAAGCGACGTCGACAAACGCCTCGCAATTTATGAAGTTCTCTCCCGCAGAATAAATAATTTGCTCTCCGGTGCGGAAGAAAAACTCCTTAAATTAACCCGTTGACAACCCGACGGTAATTTAAACAATCTCGCCCCTGTTTGCCGAAACCCAAGATTTGGCGATACCCATTTGTAACCCCTTATCTTGGAGGGTTGTCCCGGCTTAGTGTTGTAATTGTTGCACATTGGATGTCCCGATTTGTAAATTTCGAAGGTAATCTTTATTTCTTTGCCTTTTGTAATTTTGAATCATAGGTAAATAATAAGTTGCATAAAGTAAATGAAGCTGGTACTACAACCTACTCACCTAAATTACGTAAAAAATATTAAATACCTTTTTATTCGAGTGTACAACAAACCATTATAATAGCATTACAATTCATTCATTAACGGCCACTATGGTGTAATGGTTAAAAAGTTGACTATTAACCGAAAGGTCGCGGGTTCGATCCCGGCACTGTACAAACATTTGCGTGCACAAACATGTCTGTTTGTACTGGTCTGGGTGTTATATATGTATTAATTTAAGTTTATTTGTAATACCACTGTTGATTCTGATATCTGTAACACAAGTGCTTAAGCTACTTACTACAGAGACAGATCAATGTATGCGATGTTGTTGTTTATTTATTTTTCCGTGAGCGACATGATAAAAGAGACAACCACATTTTTAGTTAAAGAATCTATGGCACCTATGTCTTTGCAAATGTATTTATTCATCCATGAATCTATAACCTAATGTTTTTAATAAGGTACTTTGTTCATGAGGAGCTTGTGGTGCAGTGGTTACAGCGCTTTGGTAGTGATACCACAAGTTAAGCAACCTAAGGCGCGGTAATATTTGGGATGGGTGACCAATCTGACCATTTAAGTGACGTCTATTTGTAAGCATCTCCGTGTTTCGGAAGGCACGTTAAGCTTTTGGTTACGTTACGTCGTAAAGCCTACCCCTCGGGCGTCTTAAAAACATCTGACAGTAAGGTTGGTCACTTACCTCACAAACACCTCTCCACAATCCGCACTGAGCCCGCGTTGTGGAGTATGACTTGGACCACCTCATTGTTGAAGTGAGACCTGTGCCCAGCAGTGGGACGTATACTGATAAGAGTAGGTACTTTGAATTCACAGTCCTCTTAAACGCATCGCTACTAAAGATAGGAAAGCCAAGTCAAGACTCAACAAGGTGGCGAGTACCAAAACGTTAGGCGTCAGTACCTCCTTAATTGGGGCAGGTAGTAGTAATTAAAGGAGTAACGAGCTCCTTAGGGACAACGAGATACGCAGATGCCGCGTGAAGAATGGCGGAAGAGATAACGGGGCTGGTGGGTACGATTCTAAACTTATGCGATTGATAAATGATGAGGCAGTTAACGTGGTAAGTCCTTTATGAAGAAGTACAATTATAGTAATATTTTTTGTTACTTAAGGTGACTTTACCTCAATCACCCCTGATGGTAAGTGCTCATAAGGCTGAAGGTGGAAGGCCCGGAGTCCTTATGCACTAAGACACTGGTCGCTGGCTAATCTTATTTCTAACTGGCAAAACACAGTGAGACTGATAAAAAAAAACGTCATTTTTATGACCACAGACTGAGATTAGGATTGTGGTAGCTGGGCAGAAAAATTTCAAGTGAGATCAAATTGTTATGTGATACTTAATACATTACACAAACATCACAATGTTATACACATAGCAGCGATCCAAGTATTGGAGCCGGTGCGGTAATCAGGCAAGGCGCAAACAAATTACGGTTCCGCAAACATCTCATGTTCGAGCTATTCAATTCATGAGATCCCGATGTCAACTAACCAAATAACGATGGAATTTTAGGTATGCAACCACCACCATACCCTGAACCTTACAACCTCGTTGACATCGCCCCATTTGGGAGCAAAACGGCAAACGAGGTAGATCAGGTAATGTTGGTTGATGAAAATACACGTTAGGGGCCTTAAACAAATTAATCACGGAGTCCAATTTCGCGGAAAACAATGGGGGTGAGAGGAATGGTCGGATTCCTTGTGGTACCGTGTCGGAGGGATGTGGTGACAAATTAACTTTCCTGTTCGCAATCAAAAATAAAAGTTTTGGGACACACTAGTTTAGAGCAAGAAAAGTTTATGATGATTGAGTGACGGCTCGCTGAAAACAAATGTCCCTTTTCCGTTTTGGCGAAACAAAATAATGCTCGTTATTTTTTATTATTTTGAATCTGCAAAGCTACTTAGTAAATTGATGACTCGTAGCATACACCTATTTGTTTGACAATATTTGTTTGTTTAGATAAACACGTACACGAATTAGTGCAATCAGGAAGATAATGGCTATATGCGAGTCTTATGCTGAGGAACATGGATTGGTGTACAATAACAAGAAGAGTGAATACCTAGTCTTTAGGCTGGCAACAGACTAGCTGAAATCGTACGCTCAATCAATTTGTATGGAGATCCACTTGTTAGGGTACGCCAGTTCAAGTACTTAGTTCACATCGTCACGGAAGATTTAATGGACGGTGATGACATTGAACGTGAACGTAGGGCGTTGCCGGTAAGGGCAAACATGCTGGCTCGCAGATTTACTCGTTATTCAATATCAGCGAAAATTACGCTTTAGAAAGCGTAATGTAGTTAATTTTACACGAGCAGCCTGTGGGTCAGCTATGTTCATGAATCCTACTACGCCCTGCGCATTCAATACAATAATGCTTTCAGGGCATTGTTGCGACTGCCGCGGTACTGCAGTGCCTCGAGTATATTCGCGCACGCAGGGGTCGACAGTTTCCCGGTCATAGGTACTGCGTAAAAAAGCTGCTTCTTTTTAAGGCGGGTGCGCGGCAGCCGTGATAATATTCTGAGGGCTATTATCGAGAGTGGGGACTGTCCACTTCTCAATTAAATGTGCAAAATTACGAAATTACTTTTAGTTATTAAGTTTTAACAATTAAGTCATCTTTTGTCACTGACACTCCTTGTTGCCCTAAATACGTTTTATTTCTTTTTATAAGTGGCCATTACAGAAATAATGACTGCCTCGTTGGTATAGTGGCGAAGTTTCTGTCCCACTTTCGAGAGGTCCTGGGTTCAAATCCCAGGTCGAGCCAAAAATTGTTTCTGAAATAATCTGTCATGAATTTCTCAGAAACAGCTCGAAGTCGGGAAGTTGGCGGTGTTGCACCCCGTGCCGCTTCACCGAACTTTGAGAGTGAAGGAACAGAGAGTGCACCTGTGTATTGCGCTTACACTTGTGCATATAGTATCTCCTGCGTAGTTGGCTGATCTCTGTTGAGATTGGCCGCCGTGGTCGAAGATGCAAAACCTGCTGAGTGTATTTTTCTGGTAAATAATTTATGCCTTTCTGATATTTTGGCAACGTTTCAAATGCCAAAAAATACAACGTTTAACACAGATACTTACAAACTGCAGTCCTCGAGTTAAGTACCCACTCATAAGGACAAACACAGCTTCAAATCAAATTAAGGCGCTGGGCACACTAGCACTTAAGTTTACAACAAGGCGTGATGGTCAAATGATTGTATCCGGCGTTTACCGAGAACTTTATACAATGTTTGGACACGTCCTTTAATTTGTATTTCCTGTACTACGAAGCAGTTGGTCTCAATAAGATGAGGGACATGTAAGATGCCAATCTATTTCAGTAAATGACACACGCAAAAACGTCATAGGCTCATACTTTAATACTTATATAAATTACCAAATTGTAGTATGTATGTAGTATGTGTATCATTATTCAATCTTTCTTTTTATCTTACCTTTGCTGATAATAACGTTGGTAAATCTTCCCTTTTCTCATGAACATAGCAAAGTAGTTTAGCGACAACATTACCTTAGCTCGACTAGACTAGATAACCTCACAGGCTCATACTTGAATACTTTTTATTCAGTGACGAACAGTTCAAAATATATAAATTACCAAATTGTAGTATGTATGTAGTATGTTTATCATTATTCAATCCTTCTTTAATCTTACCTTTGCTGATAATAACGTTGGTAAATCTACGCTTCTCTCATGAACATAGCAAAGTAGTTTGGCGAGAACATTACCCTAGCTAGCTCGACTAGACTAGACTACGATTCACGCAACCTTGAGTGACGCTGTTTAAGTAAATTTAAATTGAATGTTATTTTTAATAATAATATTACTCATGTTTTTTTTTAATTATTGACTGTTATTTATATAATTTAATTTTGCAAATTTGCTAATTTTGTATGGTCACTATTATGGGTCTTAGTAACCCGAAATAAATTAATTTTATTTATTTATTTATTTTATTGTAGTAAAATCTTAGCATAATTTTGTTACCTTAATAAACTATACGTACATTGTAAAAATGTCCTGTCTCACAAAATTTGAGTTAAGGAAAAGCGAAGTCTTCAGACACAGGCACCACGCGGAAATGAAGACTCGAATTAATTTCAAATATTTAATCTAAAAATTGATTGCTGTTCGTTAGTTACGCTAAAACTTGAGAACGGCTGAACCGATTTTAATAATTTTAGGCTTGAAATATTCGTGGCAATCCAGGCAAGGTTCAAACAGTGAAAAAGTGGAAATTATTGCAAAAACAGCGGACAGGACAGCCTCTGCCGGGTCAACTAGTATAAAATAAAATTTTAAGCAATATCTTTTTAATGATAAATGAAACCAACAATCACAGGAGCCCTCCAACCAATGACACCTGGCCAAACGCAATGCCAGCGCTACAATTAAAAAAATATAACAACCGGAAGCGAGGAGGCCGCTTCCGCCGCGCCAATGGACGCATCACCTTTAACCCCACCTGTGTGGACCACCCCTTACGTAGTGCCCTATGTGTTCACGTTTGCGAGGGCGGTGATCGGGCACATTTATATGTAGGGCCAGGTGCATGGAGTCTCACTCTAAATGCGGTCTACTTTGGCTATTAAATGTCCTTATATACATACTTACGTCCCAAAATGTTGCCAATGTACGCAGTTCATATATATATATTTTATAGCAAGGTATATTTTTATTGAAATACTATTAAATTATATTTCGGTCAGAGTTTCATAAGTCCTTTGTGTGTCGTAAAATGTGGTACTTTGATATTCAAACAACATTTCAATACTTATTCAATACATTGCATGAGTGTATTCTACTTAAATCAGAGTTCATAACATAAAGTTGACCTCTTATATTATTAATTTCATTTAATTTTAATCTAATGTGTTTGGTATTTGTATAAATTGTGTTTGTGACTATTGCTCTATGAACATTGTCTGAAACAAAAGTTTTTTTCTTTTTTTTTCTTTTTATACGCCTTGATGATTATATATTCAGTGCAATTCCTGTGTTCCTTCCTCTTGTGTTCTTATTTTTCAAGTGCAATATTGCACTTGCAACGAAACAAGTGAAACTCGAGATAATAATGATGAATGTCCCCCGTTTTTAAAGTTCGTAAAACTTAAAAGTTCTTCCCGAAATAACTCGCCGTTCTTGCGGTTGCAGCAGACACTGAAAGCCGTAATGATAAAACAAATACTTAGGATAAGACTTCAAAGATGCCAACAATCGTGTAAGTGGTAATAAATCAAGGATTGCAGTTTTGAACCTGCCGTAAGGTAAAAGCATACAAACTGACGCCTTATGAATAAGCCGTACGTGTTACGTGCTACTTATAATTTCAGTCAATGTTTTTGACGTCCCTGGCTTGGCTACCGTACTCTGTTCGAATAAAGCTTAATTTTCAGATCCGATCTCTTGTAGTGGAAAAGTTGATGTTGTTCGTTTCACTTCTAACCTTATTCCCTTAACCAAGTAAGAACGATTTAAACAGATTAGTTTTAGTAATATGCGTCAAAGTTAAAGTGCCTTAGCTTTTAAGATTGGTAAAAAAAAATAGTTAACTTAGATCAGCGTTTCTCAAACTTTTTTGTTGGTGAAACCCTTTTGAAAAGCGATTTTTTGACGGAACCCCAAAGCCAAATTAAAATAAAAAGCTACGAACATTTAAAACTACTTTATTAAATGACTGACATACAACGTAGTTTTTGTCGTTTTATGAAAAGTTTTTTTTCTAAAATTGTTTCTTTTTCAGAACTCAGCGGAGCACACTTTGAGAAAAGCTGACTTGGATAGTAAATCAATAATTTTAAATACAAAATTCAAGAGGATAATAAAACTTGAAATTAAAACACACTTAAAGAAAAGCAGCTGAAAATGTGTTTCATTCGAATGTTGTAGGTATCTAACCACAACAGTGATGATGATGAATAATGACTGGCTACAGCCTAAGGAGCACTTGAAGAAATTCAAATCGATGAGTAAGTGTCACGATAGCTCAATTGGGAGAATAATCGCCTGGTTTGCGAGGTACGGGTTCGAGTCCCGCCTGTGGCAGTCCATTTTCCTTGTGTTAATTAATTTATAATTTAATTAATTAAATTATATTTTAAATAAATTTGCAGTGTCAATGCTAAAAAATAAAGTTACTTAAAAAACTTAAGATAAATAAAAACGGTACAGACGTCATAATAGATCCTCACGACAAAACATTTAAATAAGTCGCAATCGTAAATCAGTAATAAATAGAATGAATTCACGCCACTAATTCACTTTCTGCATTCTCACTAGTTTGAGTGGTAGAGAATGCCTTCAGGCATAAGGTTCGCCAATTGTATATTGTCAGTGGAATTAAGTTTAAATAAATTATGGAAATTTAGGTCTCAACACGGTTGAAAAATTAACCGCGATTAATAAAACAGTTTAATGCCTAGGTATAGCCATTAGTAAGCCCTGCATTAAGCCATCGTAACCCGCAGAGTCAGAGCTCATAAAACTATGTCGTCGCCTGCGCATATTTCAAACAATTCACCAGCCAATCGCGGCCAATTTGGCCCTCCTCTGTCGTCATGTTGCAGTCAAAGTGAGAAACTAGACATAGTTGAAATTATACTCATCAAAACATATTGTATTCTGATTTCTAAAATAACCACCACTAAAAGGTAAGCTAGCTGAGAAGCTTGAATTTTAAAGTAAAGTTTATTTCGAAAAAAATACTTTTTAACGGCACAGCATAAAAAATACAATAAAGCCACAAAAGCTTGTATGTGACAGGCCAAAAGTGTTGTACAGTGAGGCCATAATCAGAGTCCATATGGGTTCATACTGCAGTCAGATGGCGTATTTTTTTTCCATAAAAATTTATTATGCGTGACCTAACTAAAGGTTGATTGGTCGTACTGTTTTAAGCATTATTTCCACCTTTAAAGGCCGACTTAAAATATGTAATTAAAAAAACCGGCCATTCGTCTAAAGTCCTAAATTACCAGTTTTCCCGCTACTATCCCCGTGTCAATAGTGTGGTCTAGTGCGGCCATAACTCAGCGCACAATGGCGCTGCCCTGCCCTAGGCTGGACGTAATGAAATTCTCGGGATAGAAGAGGGACGCCCGGGGTATCGATCGGGATCTACTGTCCAGCTAACTAGATTGGCCATTGGCCCTAGACAAAGTGACACCACATGGTCGATGACGAAAATCGCTATCGACTTCTTTTGTTAAATGTATAGAAATGACATTCGACTTCGCTAAATCCATCAAGTAATTTAGCGTAGTCGATGCAATGTAGCTATCTTTGCCCAGGGGTACAAGACTTACTACTCTATGGGATGAGATTTGGTCATATCTACGTTTAACTGCGTCAACGACGTAATTTAAAAGTATAAAAGATATTATGTGGTTGCTTAAGTAAAGCCACAAGTCAATGTATTTGCAATATCACAGCAATGTTCAGCATTCACTTTGCGATTTTGCTAATATTGTCGAAACCTAAAAAACTATCTAAAATAAACTGAATACTTAATTATATCTTAGACTACGTCACTATGTCTATCTGTCTATGACTGTCACTGTAGACATTAATAGGGTTAAATAAACAATATCGAAACTTGACTTAATACAAAAAAAACAGCAACTTCTAATAACTCTATCAATTGTAAGTTTCACACTTCGTATTATGACCACCAAGTCTCGACGAGCGAATAGGTTCCACGAATGATTGATGCGTCTCGAATACTGAACAGCGTTCAAATACAAACACAGTAATTACTCTTACCTCATAAATTTTGAAGACCAATTGTCGTGTCTGACTGTCGCTAATCTTCACCATACCCGTTCTTATTCCACTTGCATTATTCCAGGTAGAGTGATAAGGATGGATGATTACAATTTTGTCTGGATCGTTCGCGGGAGATTTATACGCTCATTTGTAAATAATGAAGGCGCCACTCATTGTGGATTGTGATGGGAGTCCCATTGAAGGCGACCTAACCGCACCCCTAGGCTTTAGGGATGTCCTAAAAAACATTAGACGCTGGTTCAAGGTACTGTTAAAGGCCGTTTATTGTAAAACTACAGATTTCAGTAGGCAATCACACGTAGTATTAACATATTTTGATAGCGCCTCGTGTATGGAGCTCCTGAGAGCCTCCATACACACGGCGATTGATAGTTACGATCTGAGGCAGTTGACAATATTAAGGTAGGTACTTCAATTGCAACTTCGCATTCCATTTCTTTAGTTACGTCAGGAAATAGGATCAGCCAATATTATGTTTTTTTTTAATCGCAAAAGACATCGCTCCGTAGATATGTAGACCAGTTTAGGCCAAGCATCTCGGCAAAAAAGTCATTCTTAAAAAGGTTATCGACCAAGTTCGAAAACTAGGATAGTCGCAAATACCTACCGATGCTTTTATACAGATTATTGGCCAAAATTAACCTGCAAACATAATCCATCATCATCTTTACTTCAAATCAGTCGCAATGGGCCTCCTGCTGAACAAATGCATTCTCCATAGACTTTCAAGTAGGGGCAGTCCAATCCTGCGTTGCGATACAAAACTTTTCGTTTTTTCTTGAATTCACCAGTTCTCCATTCTACCAGCCCTATTGCAAGGCCAATTACTTAATGCGAGTATGCAGATGGCGCTGGTGTCTCCATTGTCCGCGAGTGGCGCCTTCTGCGGCAACTTGCCGTACTACTCGCTGTATTAGCAAGCTATTTGTGCTGAATGCGAAAATTGTGAAAGAAAGATGAATAAAACGTTTGGGGTGCGAAGTAGGATTGGATGATGTGAAAATAAGCTAATTTGGTGGAAATAAGTATAAAATATTGATACGATGAATTGGAAAGTAGGTAACCAATCACCAAGGCACTGAAAATTAACATTATCTGGAGCGCATATTCCATGTAGCGTATGTAGGTGTTTTCTCAAAAGAAAATTAATGTTATTTCCATAAAATCATTCTCGTTTATTAGCTGGTATAGAATGCTGCCAACCTATTTTCTCCCCAAATGATAAGGTTCTCTATATCTATCATCTGTGAATGCAAAAGATTCAACCGTGTCACTAAACCGCAACACTACTCAAACCATTAAGATCCTCAACCCTCCAAAGACTGATCTAAACAAACGTCACAAGTTGCTACAAAAAAAGCGGTAGGTACGACTAACTTAGCAAGTCAACAACGTCTTAAAACGATTACTGCGAAGGTGCGAGGGGAGAAGACACGTAAACCGCATTAGGCATGTTAAATCCAACCCCCGGAGGGCGATGGAGGTTTTTTCGGCGATATTTTTATTCGTATCGCTTACTTTCGTGATTATTGTTCGGGCGCCATTTGCATTGCTCGCGGGGAGCGTACTAGGCGTGACAAGTTTTGATACTTGGTGCTTAGTGATCTTTTTATAACAACATACCTATTCGTATATTGTAGACTTAATCTAGATTAACATAGAGAACGCAGAATAAAACTTTCTTTATTTGGCGATGATATTTTAGCTACGGCAAGAACGAAAAATTTGGTGATAGATATCCAGGATTTTTAATACGTCTTAACACTCGTAATTAATAACGTCATACAAAAAATAAATGCTAGAAATGCAAACAGAATCGCTTCAATATGATAATGCAATTATTAAAACGTAGTTTTAAGCAATATATTCGTCATATGAGATCATTTGAAAGTGAACATTAATTGTTGTAAAATAACTCTTCATTGATTAATGTTGCCATTTCAAAAAGGACACTTTTTAAAATGTTATTTATTACAAATATTTTCTAACAATCAGTGTAGTATCAAAACCGTTTGGTTGCAGTACACAGGTGACATTTCCTTGATTTTTTCGGAGGGAGAGTGTTCTTCGAGTCACCGAATCGGAGTGTCGGAGTTAGTTTATATTCCAGTGCTACTTATACAAATCGTGTCACTCTTCATTGCCGCCTCTTTTACTTTGCCAATTTACTTTACTGTCTACGATTCTTTTTTTTTTCCGCCTTTTAAAGATTGTGAGAAAGTATTTCTGTAGGTAGCGGGCTTAATAAGTTAGGAAGAGTGCGACAGAGTGACAGATAGTGTACTAACTACTTATGCAAAGGTACAAAGACAATAGAGGGTCACATAATTATTATAGCCATTGGATATGATGCAAATAATTTATAAACTTGCACTACATTTGTAACCAAATAGCATATAAATGAAATGGACGCTGAACATTGGCCTGTACTAACTCAAGTGTGACGCTGTTCTAAGCTTTATTTTAATGATTGAATTTAGGAATATTGTGGGCGTCTTACGCCAAAACAATAATAGCTACTCTACTAGTGCAGTACCCTATTCCAATAAATTAAGATATCTGAACTACAAAGACATCGAAAGTTACGATTGATAATTAAATAATAAAATAAATATACAACAACATCAAATACATTGATCTCCGTGGTAAGTAGCTTAAGCACTTGTGTTACAGATATTCGAATCAACAGTGGTATTACAAAAATACTTAAATAAATACATTTAACACCCAGACCAGTACAAACAGACATGTTCATGCCCACAAATGTATGTACAGTGCGGGGATCGAACCACTCTTGGTTACCAGTCAACTTCTTGACCACTACATCAAAGTAGTCGTCAAAAAATACCTGAAATCAAAACAATAATATCCACGGTACTATGGTCTGTGGTAGAACTCTATTCCAATAAATTAAGACAGCGATTCTTCATCCCCCTCCGCAGCGTTTGAGTTTTAACGGTTTTAATCTGTTCCCTCCGAGGGTGCAGGCCACCACTTAATTAATTAACCAGAGACAACAGAAACAAGCTTGTTTTGTTAGATTGTTAAAGTTTGAAAATCCGCCAGTGATTATTTCGTTTAGCGATAAATTGGATGAGGTTTAATACAAAAACAGCATGTGTTAAGTTTTATCACAATATTTATTCCCATAATAATAAAAAGGTTTGCGATACTGTCTCGTAGTACGAGAGAATGAGAATGTATAATAGATCAAGTCTGATAAATAAAGTGGCACCATTTTACTGTAAAATGTAAAATCAATAGTGTCAACGTTAGAACGGTACCTACGTGATACTGTGTCCTAATATACTAAACTGCATTATATTTGTTTCTTGGTAAGATAAAACCTAGTTATCGTTTTTTGTTAATAAAATATAAATATATATACAACATCATCACAAACATTGATCTGACTCCGTGGTAAGTAGCCTAAGCACTTGTGTTACAGATATCTGAATCAACAGTGGTATTACAAATAAACTTAAATAAATACATATAACACCCAGACCAGTACAAACAGACGTGTTCATGCACACAAATGATTGTACAGTGCGGGGATCGACCCCGCGAACTTTTGGTTAATAGTCAACTTCTTGACCATTACACCAAAGTGTTGGTGTACTTGGATACAAAATTCAAATCATCACCAATCAACGTAACAGTGCATTGCGTCGCTTCGCTTATTCCGATCCAATTCTTTCCTCATTTGTATCCACGATATAAGCAAACCATCAAATATCTTAAGCCGTCTTTTAATGGCAGTTAAGATGGCGAATTTATCGCACTTAAGCCGAAATTAGTCCTAAGCCGTCGCACGGCCTGGGGTTTTACTGGCAAATTCTTTGATTTGGTGCATATTCGAGCAAAATTTAATTTAGCCTTTAATTTGTAAATCACCAAATTTATAAGAAATCGCACCGACTGATTTGGAAGTTACAGGCTTCTGAAGAAAAAAGTCATGAAGGTAGATAATGAATTATAATCCGATGGTAGTGATATTATTTAAGTACCTTGACTCAGAAGCACAATAAACCCACACTTAACTGAAGTCCAACAGTTGCAAGTGTATCAACTATGTTTCTAAGATATTGAAGAACGAAAAAAGTTTCAGAAAAACTTCACTAGGTAGCCATTTTGCGTCTAATTTGCCGGATGTTTTTTTTGCATTATCGCTCAGAGGTACAGAACAAGCTGTGAGTTTGAATTTTGGAGCGATAGCCCGAGAGACAGGGATAGCTGCAATCGAAACTACAGCGTACAGAATAAGGCCTCGGACTTAGCACCAGGTGCAAATTATTACACGAAAGGAAGGGTATGGGGTGCTGAAAATACGCCTTTATACCGCCATTAAGAGGAACTATGACGCGGTTCATGTAATCCATGAAAGGACAGTTTGATTATATGGATAAGAAAGTATTTTCCGCTTTGGCTATTTTAAAATAAGACTGGTAGAAGAGCTGATAATCTGATCCAGTTGACTTACGTAAGCTTTAAACGCGACTGGTGCGACGCGACAATATACACATACATAACTAGCTTTTACCCGGGACTTCGTCTGCATTAGGTAGTTTTTTTGGAATGCATTGTTGTCCCGTAACACCAATTTAACCCAAATATAATTCAAATCTTTGGTTATTTACAAATAAAAGCGATCAATTCCCTGGAAAGTATTTTTTCCCATGGGAATGCGTTGTTTTCACGTGTTCAAAAGTAACTCATGACCTTTCTTAAGTCTCAAACTATCTTGACCAAATTTCATTTAATTCTGTTCAGTAATTTAGGCGTCAAAGTGATCGGACTACTTGAACTCTCCCTTGGGAATGCGTCATTTTTCTGCGGTGAAAAGTAGCCTATGTCCTTTCTCGGGTATCAAAATATATCCATACCAAATTTCATGCAAATTGGTTTAACATTAGGCGTGATTGAGTAACAGACAGATAGACAGAGTTTCTTTCGCATTTATATTAGTATGGATGTATGTATGTCTATGATAGTGTCCTACGCGACGAAGCTCGATTGACATTGACACAAGTATTGGTCGCGTCGAGTCGCACTTATAGAACTCACGTAGGACAACGCCTTATCAGTAATTAAATTAGTCGCATGGAGAAACCAGGCAGTGCTAATAGCTGTAAAGAAATAAACAACACAAAATTCCATAAAAAAGAAAGTTACTCAATCGTAGCATTCGTAGACGGTGACTACGGCCCTACGTAGCACCGTAGTTGTTATTATCATAGTAATAATTATATTTAAAACTTTTTTTCTCAAAACTTCGTAGCTGCTACATCGTAGCCCCATAGCTACGTCGTAGCAAAAGACTTCTTTTAGCAATGCTATTACGGAAATTCTTCAAATATTTTGCAGCGAATTTGAGTTAGAATCGAAATGACGTCGACAGCCATCATTGGTTTATTGCGAACAGCCGCGAACAGTCAATTGTTATTTTGATGAAGAGTTGAGTATGAGACATAAAGTGAAAATTTATGTTACTTTTCATTTCAAGTATATTCATACATGAATAGAATGCTATAACTCTCACCATCTGTCTACTATATCAGGAATACAGCTGTAATAAACTATAAAGTGTTTCACTTCTACCGCGAGACACAATGAAAAAAGCACGATAACTAGAGTTATCTAGAGATTGGCAAGAGTTTCAGCAACAGTAGCATTGTAAGAAGTCCTCCGGCAAAATAGACCGACAACCGACCGATCAAAAGGTATCTGGACTACGTTCGACTAAGTCGTTAGTATAAGTTCAACCGTAGACGTCTTGTGACTGATGATATTGCTTCGACCCGATTAAACCCCGGCTATTGTCTGGGCCTTAGTTTTCTTAACGCAAAATCTATTTAGGCAGCTCCTCAAGTAATTAGCGAAAATGTCACTGGCATAGACCACACGTTTTTATAGAGGCCACGACCTTTGCTGCGTCGCAGGGCCCGACCCGGCAAATGTCGCGACCTTTGTTGATGGCCTGCCTCAGGGGAATGCTGAAACTGTAGAAAAAATTAAATTCTTTTGACTAGAAACTATGATAATCAATCTAACTAGAGAACAACGATGAAATTTCATGCACTTTGCATGGATTTCCATCGTGGTTTTGATTAATAAATATGACAAAAAGTAGTTACCTTTTCAGTTTCTTGATATTGATTTTTATGTAAATGGCGTAATAATCCTACGCGTTAGCACGTTTTAGTCTAACAGACGAAGTCCTTTTTTTTAAGTGAAGATAAATAAATAAACACCGAATTCAGTAACTCTGTAACAAACAGGTAGACCTCAAAATGCGAAATGGACTCCGAGTTAGTTTTTTTTTTTTTAATTTCGAAAATGGATCATGAGTAATTCGAAATTTAAAACTGTCCGCTTGTGCCCCTCGTGATGACGTATGGGACCCTAGAGGGTGATCAACTATACTCGGAGTCACCTCTTGCACTGGGGCAGAGACAAAATGCAATAAAAGCGCAAAGGAATCAGAATGATGCCTAGTGTTGTGTTGGACATGACGGATTTCTGCTGTCAAGGAGCTGCGCAATCATTAATGTTATATAAACCATGGATTATAATTGATGTGTGAAGTCATATGAGTATATTGCTTCTGTTCTGCTTAGCTACGCAGTAACTATAGTAACATGCCGTACCCAAGCCATAGTTGTACTTCAGCCAGTTGCAAAAAATTTGCATTACTTATTCTGAGGCAAACCTTAAGTTAAAGTTGCGAATCCATATTACTGTAGGACGAGATAACTTTGTCAAAAGCAATTAAACCATTCTAAAAGTGCTGACCAGTCGAATATCTTGTATGTAGTGTCATGAAATTCACCTGTCAACAGTTATTTGAAATTAGTATACACCTTGCTTTAGTTAGCGACATACGAATAACCGTGAGGAAAAAGCACGAATGCTTAAGAATCGTTCTCCAGATGTGTGAGTTTTATTCGAGTGCAGAGCGAATCACCTAGATGCTAATAGAATCTTCAGACTTATAGTAGGGCTCTATTTGACTACCTAAGTCGACTTAAAACTTACAAAGGAATAGTTTCTTTAATGAAATATCTTTGTAAATATTTATTGCGCGTGATCCACGCAGTCATACCCTCGCTGCGGGCGCGATCTATCATGCAGGTTATTCAATTATGCCCCCAGCCGGCTCCGCGCAATTACTGTCGTACTAATTACAATTATTGCATTTCCCTACTTTTGCTGCAACATGCGTCAACAGTCGCGGTGTGATCTTAAAGACATTACTTACAAATAATAATAAATATTTCACAACAATCACACCAATTCTCTAGCCCCAAATTAAGCTACGAGGCTTGTGTTATGGGTACTAGACAACGAATAAACATACTTAAATACTTTTATTTTGTAAATAAATACATATTATACATAGAAAACACCCAGACCAGTACAAACACACATGTTCATGCACACTTATGCTTGTACTGTGCGGGGATCGAACCCGCGACCTTTGGTTTTAGAAGTCCGACATATGGACCACTGCACCAAGCGGTTGTCATAAACACACAAACACACACAAATAGCTTACAAGTTTTTTTTTTCGCTATGTTGCGGGATGATTTTTCCAAAAGTAAGTTCAAAGATAAAAGTGTTTTTTTTGCTATGCTACTGGCTGATTTTTCCAAACGTTCAAAGATTTAAAAAAACATTACTTTTTATTGTAACATTAATTGTTTTTGTTGTAACATTATTACAACAAAAACAGGAGTTACTCGTTTTCAAATTGTAGGTAGGAAATACTTTAGGTTGCATGTAAATGTATGTTATGATGATCAACAGTTTTACTAATGAGTCAAATTGTATGTAAACGCTTTATGTTATTCAATATTGGTTATTGGCAATACACTTTGAGCCATAATGACTAGGTCACGTAGCGCACATGTTACGTTCAATAAATCGATCTAACTTTTTACGAATGTGTACTTTTTTCTATTGCACGAGATTGGTCCCTGTTATAAACATTTAAAAATCGAAATTTGAAATTTCACCTGATTTACATTAATAGTCGATAGGTTTAAGAAAGAAGCATAAAAAAGTTGTTACATAAGTACTTGACATCTTATAAATAATAATAATAATAAATAAATAAATAATAAAATCAATAACATCACGCACATTGATCTAACTCCGTGGTAAGTAGTTTAAGCACTTGTGTTATAGATATCACAATCAATAGTGTTATTACAAATACACTAAAAAAATACATATAACACCCAGGCCAGTACAAGCAGACATGTATATATAAATAGCAAGCATCATTAACAAAGTCAAGAAGCGAAATACATAATCTTACGAAACTGTCATAAATAGTAAATTTAGATATTATAAATGCCTAAAATCCTCATGAAGACACAGGGAACTGTGCTAAATTAACAGTGCTGTGCTAAAGTAATTAAGTAAGTATTTTAACAAGTGAGACTTCATTCTAAATGAGTCTAGAATAGACGATTAGGTAGATCTAAGTGTGTGTTCAATTCTACTTTGTAAAGAAATTTGCATTGTTAATGCTAAAAAATAAAGTAACTTCATAATATCTAAG
The DNA here is from genome assembly GCA_963921415.1 of Pyrausta despicata. NCBI lineage: Eukaryota > Metazoa > Arthropoda > Insecta > Lepidoptera > Crambidae > Pyrausta > Pyrausta despicata. The sequence continues at coordinate 11,180,231 of OY992861.1, read as the reverse complement.
TAGGTTTCGTTCGCACAGCATGTCTATTTTGCTTGTCAAGAGGTAATTTATACCTAATTTGTGAAGCTAATGAAACCAGTAAAGTAATTTTAGATGCAACTTAATAGGCCACTTGCATTCCGATACCTAAGTGGTAATGTGGTCGGAATAGTAATACTGATGTGTAAATGAACATGCAATTTTTTTATTAACATCTATACGACGAGGATCAATATTATTGAAAACTTTTAATAGTTTACGATTTTTTAAAACCAGTCAAGATGATAATGGCCTAATGATAAAGTGTAACCTCGGATGATTCAACCACAGTGCTTCCTAGCGTTGAAACATCATAGATAATTCATAGATATTTGTGACATATTATGTGCTCTATGCCATGTTTTTTTTATTATCGCTACCTTCTCTAGTGGCTGTCTGGATGGATGTCAACTTTTAAAACCGATAAAATGTGATCGGAATCGCAACGAACGTGTAGGAGCGCCATTGTACAACATTTCACACTAAAGGGGTTTCGGAGTGTGGCTTTTCAATTTGCCGCTGGCGTATGGGAAAAGGACTATGGAGTCGATATCATCATCATCGGGGGAAAAAACATATTTCTAATAATAACTGTAACAATAAGGTAACAATAACCTTTGTAAAACTGAAACACCTCATCCGTGATCGTCGTAACTTAAAAAAGTTATGTGATGATTTCAACCTAGTCCTTAGATTTATACTAAATGGTATATTTAAAACTTTTGTGTTTGGCAGTACTTAATGATGAGCTGAACTGTAACAATAACTAAGCTAAGTTTAAGTAATCGTTCTATGATTCAAGTACTTACGGTTTTGGTTCAGCCGGGTTTCAGTATAATATACGACAGAATGCAGTTTTATAAAAAAAGTTATTTTACTAACAGTCCACGCCTGTCCCTGTTCCCGCCCAAATAAAGTTGGTGATAGTTAAACTTTTTTTTTCACTGGTCCGTTGAAAAACCCGCGCGGACGGGGTCCAGGAAATGAAACGAAGCACGTGTGCAGATGGAATCGCCGCGAACTATTGTCGGGAGCCGGAAACCCTATGCGAAACGGAATGTAACGACACTTGTCAAACGTGGCGGGAATTTAGAAAAATGGCCGCCGATCGAACAACGCACCTGCGTTGACGCGAAATTAAATTTCGGTTGGTGTTGTAGTACAAAACGAAAATGTTTAGATATTTCGTCAGTTATTTTAGACAAAATCAGTATGTCACTATGCTCTAATATTGAAATAAAAAACACCGTCAGTTAAGCTGACAAATGCCTGGATTGGTTTTGATGATCTTTGATTAGTAGTTGGGCAATATCGAAAATTTTTGTACAATCACCAAAAGGAAACAAAAATGAACTGCATAACAAAAAAGACAAATATCACAAAAAGGAAACAAAAAGGAATTGTAAGAGCTTGTTCACAACTACAAAAAAAGACTAGTGATTGAGTGACATATTTTATTAAAATTGAAAACGTTTTCGAAACTAAACTTTTTAGTATTCTTCTAAAAATATTTATGAAAATTATGTGAAAAAAATTCAAAAAACAATAGAACTTTAACCTCGAAAACTTTTGCATTCAAAATATCACCCTGTTCAGAGCGGCCATTTGTTTTCCGCCATATTGAATTTTTTACATGTCGGCAGTTGACTCTCGTTTTCCGTAATAATATTTATTTCAGCACCCCCTTACAGTTTTTGAGATTAAAAAAAATTATAAATAATTTTGTTCTAAAAAAAAGTCAAGAGTTCTTCAACAATATGAAATCACCTTTACTTCTTTTTTGTTATCTCATTTTTGTTACGTCACAAAAAAACATAACAAATCGTAACGAAAAGGAAGAAATTTTTAAGGTTGACATAACCTAAAAAAATTGTGAGATGAGACTGATGCCTTGTTTTGGAAATCGGTTAATTCATTTCAATCTGTCAACCATAATACTATATCTACGTGGAAAAACTATTTTAAAATCACTAACCGTTTTAAATTATAATAACACACCAAAAAGAACAATTTTAAAGTTGAAAATTAACTTTACAAACAGTAGAACGCTGCACACACATTTCACTCCGCAAACAAAATGGCCGACTGTTACTTTCTATGCTCTATGATTGGCTGTACGCAGCAAAAGTTGTGTTGCCAGTTAAATCTTTTAAAACCTACTATTTTAGACCATCACAAAAACGAATAACGAAAATGAACAAAATTAGAGACGTATTTTCAAACCTTTGTTTTTTTCTTTTTATAATATATATTTTTTTTATTAATGAAAAATTAAATGGCAAAACAATCATAAATTAAATGTTTCTTATGAATTTAAAGGAAAGACAATTCCATTAAAAAGTGACGATCTTTTTGTTACGCAGCGACCACTCGAGGACAATTTATTTTGTATGGAAAAACTAAGTATCTTAAAATTTAACGTATTAATAAACGTAGAATAACTTTTCCAGGTTCATGAAGAAAATATATAATATTAAAGAGGCCCTAAACTAAATATATTTACAAAAATCAAGTAAAAAATCTAAACCAATTTTTTGATACAAAACAGAATTTTGCGTGGACAACCAAATGTACAAAAATTTTCGATATTGCCCAGTTAGTTTTGTTCCCAATCCTAACTGTTGAAATATCTACAACTTCACGTTTTCCTCATTGATTCACGAAAAGCGAGACATTTGTACGTGCTTTCGCTATCCAATAATGTGGGTAATAGAAGTGCCATGGAGAATAAAAGTTTCTCATTAGGTATATAGTAGTACCTATATTACTATATAGTATAAAGCAAAGTCGCTTCCCGCGTCTATCACTATGCTGTATGTATGCCTATAAGTATGCTTAGATCTATATGTATGCTTTAAAACTACTGAACGGATTTTAATACAGTTTTTTTAAGTGATCCAAAATAAATGTTTATATTTTTAATAACATGCTAAATATATAGAGAACTACTAATTTATAACAACTAAGGCGAGCGAAATCGCGGGCTGCCGCTAGTATATTTATAAAACAATAACATCGACCACTAAGTATAGCTTGTGTGGACTATTATCAGTAAGTAATGGAATTAGAAACTTCTGGCTGCTATAGTACTGCAGCTCTTCTTGGCGATTGTTTTTCATGCGTTATGATGACACATCGTAGGAACGCTATGGGCGACCCCTTACGAAAAGGTAGGGAAAAATCCTTTTGCCAATTTTGGTTTTGCATGCATAGGTACGTGACTGATTTTAATAAACACACCATGACGACATGACGTGCCTCTATTTTGAAATAGTGTACTTATTCCCTCTCATATTGGTTGTTATAGTATCAATACAACACCACCCTTTGAAAAAAAAGTTATATTTGTCTTTGCTTAATACATTTAAAAGATTGAAATCAACAAGCAAAGGCAATTACTTGTTTGTAAAGCCGACAATTTTTTATTCAGCATATCACTAAAAACCAACAAAATATCCTAATATTTAATTAAAAGTAAAAAAAGAAACAAATCAAACAACAAGAAAACATTAAACTTATTTCCGTTTTAAAAATTCACGATCTCACTTGATAATTAAAAACTTTAGATCGTAAAACAAAAAAAAAACATAAATTGAGCTGCTAATTGCCCACGACACTGTCTCTAATTCACAATTAAGAAACAGTCCCCAGGCCAAACCATGCAGCCAAGTTTAATGAGAAATTATAAGAAAAATTGAAACCGCCCGGCCGTAAATGAAAAATTTAAAAATGGAACGAACGGAACCGGAATTGTGGTCATGTTTCTTTTGGAACTGTAATGGTTTCTTAATGGCTAACGGGCAACATTGATAAACAAAACAAATATTCGTCTTTGTTAACGTCTAGTTAAACTTTATTTAACTTTTTCTTGTTTATCTACTGTACATGGACATTCAATTATTGAGCTAATCAAGGGAAGGGAATTTATGCATACTAGAAAGTACCTTGAAGCAATACATGCTTTGTGAATATAAATCTATCTTCTTTACGCATCAGGCACAGAAGACAAAAAATAAAACCGGGGAGTAACATACAAGCATCTGTAACTTACATAGTAAAAAAGAGATAAAATAAGTGCATTTTTTGTTAAAAAGTGTAATTCATGAAAAAATGCCTGTTTTTGCTAAAGTATAGTACTAATTTCTTTAATTTATTATTATTGTTTAAATTTTAAGATAGATAGACAATTTAATAAACAATAATCGGTGAAAACAAAACGTTTAACAAAGGTTTAATGTTGATAAAATTAAGCATTGTTTTGCATATTTTAATATGTGAACTTTATGAAGACTTTATGAAGACACTGTATAAAAAGATCGTTCATACAACTTAAATGCATAGTCTAATATGCAGACAGAATCTGCGACTATGTTACGAAATTATAGCACTTTTATCACATTGTGTGGAGATGGCGTAAGTGATCCCGTGACTTCCGGCGCTCGCTGACACTATACGCAACCCAGTTGTGTGGGCTAGGGTTGTCCCAAAAATACTTATATATAATTGAAATGATACACTTTTATTTATTTATTTAATTATTTAAAACTTTATTGCACAAGAAATGTACAAAGGGTGGACTTAATGCTAAAAGCATTTTCTGCCAGTCAACCTCAAGATCATGCAGAAAGAAGGCAATGGGTGCAGTGAAAATTATATAAGAACCCACACACACACAGTCCGTGGTCACAGGTAGACTCAACGCTGAAAAGGGTCAGAAACGTCAGGTTAAAACAAAATGTAAAAAAATCGCGAAATAATCCGTAAAAAGTGTATCATTTCAATGTCTACTGTTCGCGTAAACCGAAGAAACAAATACTTATATATAAGTTTTTTTTTTATATTGTACTAATCTTTTTTATTAATATGAATTCTTAATTTATTCAAATCTTGCTGCCTGCATAGGCATATAGCTTCTCAGGTATTTCAATAAGAAACAGTGGCAGCCTTTTCAAGTAAACTTAAACAACAGTTTTATACTCACTATCTCCTTACGAAGGTATCCTTTACAGCCGTTACTTTAAACAGACTAGTAAAATAGCGAATGTGTTTTATGCAGCCGTTTCGTAAAATAAATCTAGGTACGGGACTGACATAGGAAAGTACAAAACAACAAATCTTGTTTAATTGTTCCCACATCAAGTTTTAGGCTATCGCACTAAATTTTTCGTTGTTTTGCCACCCCTGGGTATAGACATCAGTGTCGTAATGGATGTCACGGCTCCAACTTCACAAGTGCTCTCAAAAGTGGAATCGTACCAACCCTATCTTATCTTCAGAAACCGAAAACCGACCGTAAGCTCACGCTGTCAAAGTCCAACAGCTCTGTCAGAAATAAGTTTGTAATTTTGGTGGATAGATGGAGCTGCAGTCGAGACCAACACATTAGGGACATCTCTCGGCGGGAGTGAGAAAATTACACAGGAATTATGACATCTGAGTGTCGCGAGTCGCGTTTTTAAAAGGGTCCCATTCTTGACACAAAACTGCAAGAAGCTCGTTAATATGTTTTACTACGAGGAAAATAGGCTTTTCACATTGCGACATGTTTTGAAGGTATGTTATTTATGACACCCTGTAGAATTTAACTATATCAGCATGCGTCGTTAGCCCTTTTTTTTAACATCAGGGAAATGCTGTTTCGCATACCCACCAGCCGCGGGGGCAGCTGGGGGTTACGTGGGACTCTAGGACTCAGAGAGAGAACCCGCCTACCCACTAAAAACCTGACGGTGCCCTCCGGTGCCATGTGAGTCGGGGACGTGGCGGGTTCACCTTGGGCCGAGAGGCCATTGGCATTCACCGCAGTTCCCCGGACTCGGCCGACTCACTTTGCAGCGAGCCCCTACCGGTTGCGACGAGGGAGAAACTCGACCCCGTCGCAGAAACAGCAGACGGCGCGCGGGAACACGCGCAACGCCGTCTCGGGCCCCCTTTAGCGGGCGACAGACACCCCCGTGTCTGAAGCCCGGGGCCCAGGAAGGGGCAAGTGGAGAAGGAAATTCCTTTTCCGGTGCCCATGACGCCGGCGGATCATTGGGGCGTCAACCGAAGCCTCTCGCTCCCTCTCCGCTACTTCCTTCTGCGAGATAACAGTCTCACAGAAGGTGAGCACCGCCTGCCACGCTTCCTCGCAGGTCGCCATCCTCCGCACGATTGCTGCCAACGACAGGTCACCGCCCACAACGGCGACCATGGCACTGCGCTCCCTCGTCCAGGCCGGGCATGAAGTGAGGGTGTGCTGCGCAGTGTCACAGTCGCAACTAGGGCAATGGTGACACTATGACGTCGGCTCGCGACCAATCATGTTGAGGTACCACCCGAAGCAGCCGTGGTCCGAGAGCATCTGGGTCAGCCTGAAGGTCAGGCGACCGTGCTGGCGCTGCACCCACTCCGCGAGGACCGGGGCGATTGCCCCCGGGATGCTGCGACCGAAGCGGCTCTCGGACAAGCGCTGTCTCCACTGGTGCAGGGCGACCTGCGTCAGTTGCGCCCTCTCGGCATCCACTTCACGGGCCTTTGCCGGTGCGACCTTAGGTCTCCCCGCCACCGAAAAATGGCGGCGAGGACCTGAGCGTCGAGGTCCCATGGCATGCTCCTGGCAAGCGCGAGTGCCGCGTCCGCGCTGATTGTGCGGTATCCGCGGACTACCCGTATGGCCAAGTGGCGCTGTGCCCTCTGCAACAGCCTGGCGTTGTCTCCGGACACGGCGTCGTCCGAAACCGGGGCCCCGTAAAGGGCCATGGACCGGACAACGCCCATGTACAAGCGCCGGCACGACGCAGAGAGACCCCCCAAATCAGGCATGAGCCTGCTTAAGGCCCCTGCGGCTCCCATGAGCTTCGGCGTTAGGCGCTCGAAGTGGGTGCGGAAGGACCACCGTCCATCTAACCACAGACCCAGATAGCGCATCGACGATGTGACGTTGATACGGGTTCCGCCAACGAGCAGGTGTGACCCGGCCGGCGGCGCTCGCCGGGGCCCATGAAAACATAGGGCCTCCGACTTTTCAATCGCCACCTCGAGTTTCAGCTGCCGAATCCGGCTCACCACGCTGCCACGCAGGCCGTCGCCCGCTGGAGCGGCTCGTGCAAGTCGCTGCCACGGGCTGTCAGCAGGGTGTCATCGGCGTAACAAGTTACACCCACCCCAGCGATTCGCAACCCGCGTAGAGCCCAGTCGTAGCCGATGTTCCACAAGAGCGGCCCGAGAACCGACCCCTGTGGGACACCGCACGTCACCGCTTGCGACTCAATCGCACCACTTGCCGTAGCCCACTCCACTGTTCTCCGCGCCAGATAGTCGGCGACTACCGCCTGGAGGGAGACAGGCACCCCGTGGTGTACGACAGGACACAGGTCCGTATGCAGGACCACGGCAGGGAGTTGAAAGCGTTGGCGATAGCGAGAGACACCCCGACCGACAACAATAAAAAATCCAATAAAATCCATTTATTTCTGTAAGTAGGCTAACAACTAGCACTTTTACACGTCCCAACATATAAATTTACCCTACCACTGCTTCGCACCCCGCCGCTATCCACCGCCCTCTCGGCCAGGTCGTGGACCCGAAGAACAGCGTCCACCGTGGACCGCTCAGCCCTGAACCCGAACTGGAACTCCGACAGGTTCGGCCCCACAGTATCTAGGTGCCGGACAAGGCGCCGGGCAATGATACGCTCAAAGAGCTTGCCCACCTCGTCCAGCAGCACTATGGGCGGTACCCCGACGGAGCTTCGGCAGGTCGGCCGTCCTTCCTTAGGAGTACCAGGCGTCCTCGTTTCCAGAGTTCCGGAAATCGCCCTTGGACCAAGCACTCGCTGAATAAGCGGCGCAACCGGTCTCCAAGGGCGTTCTCAGCAAGGACCCACGCTCGGCCTGGTATGCCGTCGGGACCTGGAGCCACCTTCTTGGCTCTGAGGCGCATCACGGCTACTCCGAGCTCTGCCTCTGAGACGGGTTCAGGAGCATCCGATGGGGCTGGGGGGTGTGGACTAATGGGAGGCGGCCTATGCTCAGGCCGGTCGGGGAACAGGCCGGACACTACACTCTGCAGGACGGTGGTTCCATTGTCTCCGTTATCGGGGGGGCCCATGGTCGGAGTTTACCTCTGACCGTGCGATAGGCGCGTCCCCACGGATCCCTGTTAAGGGTCGCCAGCAACTCCTCTCGCGCCTTCGCCTTCGCTATGGATAACGTGTCAAATATGTCACTATAATTATGATGCTATACTGACACTACGCTCATGTATGATGGGTGTAGGTACCTAAGAAATCATATAAAAACTGCACTAAACAAACAGCTGGTCTGTTTGTTTATAACAAAATTTGACAAACTTAGCCCTTGAGCTCTATACTATATAATTTATGTTCCTATGTCTGTATATATCTCTATCTATACTTAAAACCCTAAAACTCTCAATGGATGTTAATGCAGGTTTTTTATTAGTGATTCAAGAGAAAGATTTAAATGGTAAAAATGCGAAAACAGTGACATAGAAAACATTACATACTTGCTCTAATCCAAAACTAAGTAGCAATTAAAAAACTTGTGTCAAAAACAACGAAAGCACCACAGAAACCCAGACCAGAGACAACATATAAAAGTGGTTTTCTATTCCGTCACCCGGGGATAGAACACAGGACCTCACTCTCAGAAATGGCGCACCTTGATAACCGGTACGCACGCCACAACATCACGGGGAGGTCATAATTAATAAATATGTAGATAAGTATAGCAAACACTATCAAAAGATACATTTATTAATAAGGAGTCTTTGACATCATATCAATTACTTACGGCAAATTAAAAAGTTTTCCAAAACACTTTTAACTTCAAGATAAGAATTATCATTATTTTTATAATTTTGTTTACAACCATACCTACCTACTCATGTAACTATATTTACCACTGTGTTGTGTTGGTTGCATATTACAAGCAAAGAACTTTAAAGTTGTTATTTATGTAAGTGGCGTTAGCTTTCGTTTAGTTTAAATAGATTACACATACTTTATCGTTGTATGTGTGTTATTATAATTTAGGTATGTGTCTTGCTTTATTTAATAGCGTTATAAATAAATAAAACAAGAATGAGATAAAAACGAAAAAGAAGAAGTTTACTCAATTAAGTCATCAAACTTCATATATTATAGAACACATCATAATAAGAACTAAACTTACAAATCATCAGTCACATAACATATTATTACTTGCCCTTCTTGTCAGTCTCATGGACCACCTGAGGCTTAAAGTCCAAATCGAGGACCTTTTTGAGGCTATCCACATACATGTCCAAACGCTGGGTCATGTAGTAGCAGCGGCGGTCCCTAATCTGTCTGTTAGCGTTCAAATCCAACACCCCGATCAGCAAACCATCCCTAGTCCTCGACAGACCAGGACACCTGACACCATCAGGACCAGTGAAGTAGCTCGACCCGTAGAAGAGACCCAAATCTTTGTGCGCGGCCTTCCCATCAGCAGATGTGAACTCATTCGGGAACTCCTCATACCCAACTCGATTGATAGCAGCCGTGTAGTAGCAGTTAGTGATCGCCGCATTCCTGGCTTCAATGTTCCACATGTACTCACTGCCAGCCTCAGCAGCAATGGTCGCGGAAGGATTGAACACGATCTCCGCTCCGTTCTGGCCGAACATCATCCAGTTTAGAACGTGGTGACGCCCGAAGCAAATGTTCACGGCGATTTTACCGTACCGGGTAGCGAACACAGGATGGCCGGTGTTCCCTTCCATGTAGTAGTTGGACTCGTTAAAATCTCCCACCCTAGGGATGTGGTTCTTACGATGCTTACCGATCACATTGCCTGTGTCGCTTATAACCACGGCCGTGTTCCAAAGAATCTCGGCGTGGTTCTCATCCCTCTCCAAAATCGAGGATACGATAACCATTGCGTATTTCACGGCCAACTCTTTAAGGAACCGTGTGGTGGGGCCTTCTTCAGCCGACTCCGCGAACTCACACCAGGGTTGCTTCTCTCTGGTGCAGAAAGCGAACGGCATGTTCCATAGCTCTTGGAAGCAGATGATGTTGACGCCCTCCTGGCCAGCGACATCGATGATCTTCTTCACTTTGTCGAAGATAGCTTTCTTCTGTTCGTTAACTGGGCGATCAGTGGGGACGACGATTGAGTGCTGGATGATGCCTACCTTGACGATCCTGGGTGGTCTAGTCTGTTCTTTTTTGGCTGGGAATGCGTAAGCTGCGATTTCAAAGTCAGCTTCTTTAGCGGCATTGATCGAGGAGTCCTTGAATTTGATTTCGTAGTTGTTCTTCCTTCCGTAGTAGATCCTGTTGAACTCATCGAGGTCTCGCCCGCTGAGGTTGTTGTTGATGATCGTTTCGAGGCTCTGGGTTTCGTTGTCCATGTTGGTGTGTGTATCTGTAAGGGCCTGCCGACTGAGACTGGTCTCTTACGCCCGGTGCCCGCTATAAATAGGTGCTTTAATGGTAATTCGCTGCACGCGGCTTGTTTACTTATGTGTGGTCCGATCCTGATGGCCTTCGACCTGTGTGATAAGTTTGAGACAATATCCGAACGAAAAATATTTGAGTTATCAACTAGTATACGTGACCGGAGAGATGTAAGGGCTAGTGCACAATGAGCGATGTGAAGTTTTATATAAAATTTGTAATCAATCACAGAGCCAGTACCGGGTATATAAAGTGGTACTTGCCTCGGATTTTATCGACATACTTTACAGTTTTCCATTTGCTTAAAACCCATTAAAACAGCAGAGGCCTATTAAAACGCACTATCGCTTTAGGTAGGTAAAACCTAGTTTATGTATTTTCACATAAGTGCAATTAAAATTAAATATTATTATAATTATGCAGCACACCACAGACAGACTAGTAGTTTACTAATGCAGATTTTTGTCATGTCATAATTTATTGAACAAAGCCTTTGGTTTAATGTTACGTCTCAAATACTGTATTATCTGCTCCAACAAGTCTCTCATTCTGTAGCTGGTGGGCAGTAAATCAAGATACCAACCTTATTGCATTAACGCAACAGATATTTAAAATAATCTGATAGTAACCGAATAGCGTAAACACTACCACGCGCTCAATCTCATTTACACATACATACACCAAGCAGTGTCTATATGCGACTTGTCCAGCTATGTGCTCAGTAAACAAGCTTACGTAACGCCGCCTGGGCGCTGCGCTGATTAAATATTTATGGGCATCAGACCAGTATCGAACAAAATGGAAACTGACTTGACACTCGACGAAATTATAGAAAAGAATCTCAACCCTGCACAGCTCAAGGAGTACAATAGAATTCACTACGGACGAGAAAACTTGGGAAAACTTAACCTAAAAGATGACATAACCTTCAAATGCAAAAGATTAGGCATTGATATAGCGGCGTATTCATTCCCAGCTGCGAAAGAAGAATTAAGGGAGCCTAGAAGAGTGAAAGTGGGTATAATTCAACATTCCATTGTTTTCCCTACCGATACGCCAGTAACGGATCAAAGGAACGCCATATTTTGCAAGGTTAGTGAACTGAGCCATATAGCGGCTTCTGCAGGAGTGCAAATACTTTGTCTGCAGGAAACATGGTCGATGCCATTCTTTCTATGCACGAGGGAAAAAGAAAGATGGGCGGAATTCGTAGAGTCAGCAGAAGACGGACCCAGTACGAGTTTCCTAAAAAAAATTGCCAACAAATATAAAATGGTGATCGTATCGCCGATCTTGGAAAACGATAACGGCGTATGGTGGAACACAGCAGTTGTGATTGATGAGAATGGTCATTATTTGGGGAAACACCGTAAGAACCACCTGCCGAGCGTAGGCGGCTTCAGTGAGCTTGAATATTGTGGACCAGGGAATTTGGGTCACGCAGTCTTCGAAACCAAGTATGCAAAAATCGCTATCAACATTTGCTACGGACGCCATCATGCGCTCAACTGGCTAATGTTCGGATTGAATGGAGCCGAAATTGTTTTTAACCCTGCAGCGACCATATCAGAATTTGGCGAGTCGTTCTGGGGCATAGAAGCCCGAAACGCGGCCATCGCAAACAACTATTTCACGTGCAGCATTAACAGGGTTGGCACTGAAGTGTTCAAAGTAGACGACAAAGATACACAAGAGAATAAGACCGTTTCAAGGACCTACTATGGATCCAGTTATATAACTGCCCCAAACGGCTGGAGGACTCCTAGCTTGTCCAGGGTGAGAGACGGCCTGCTTATTGGAGAACTAGATTTGAACTTGTGTAGACAAGTGAAAGACCAGTGGGGATTCAACATGACCACTCGACTCGACATGTACGCAGACGAGTTGTCACGTGTTACAAAATAAACAGTTGGGAATAAGGACTTTTTATACACATTATTGGTTGCCTTTACCCTTTTTTCTATGCATATTTTATCTTACAGTAATAAATAAATATAAAAATGTAGGTAAGAATTTTTATTGTGAAATATCAGGACGTAATACTATGGACCCATAACCATTTCCATATAAACAACACCTACTCGCCAATTTGCTGAACGGCAAACAATATTTCAACCCCTCTGGGATGAAACGTCGGAAAAACCAAAAAGCCATTGTTCAGTAGAGTCAAAAAAAACTGGTAGAGTAGGTTTTGAATTTAACTTTTCTATTCTTATGTTATTATTATCCATAAAAATTAAGAAAAAAAAAGTCGTAAAGGCCGTAAGTATTTACTAATACAGCAGCATAAATGTTGTATTAGCCGAGCAATGAAGAAATGTTTCTTACTACATGAATTTTACAAAGTTTTGTAAAATTGGGGTGATTACTCGAAAGTTTTTCTTTAGCGAAGATTACAAATATACAAATCGATAGAGCTCGACTCTGAGTATGAAACTTTTATGCTTTTGGCCAAAATGCTTTTACAACGATCGTTTTAAGTTAGTCCAATAAATATGAACGCAGTTTTGAATATAAGTGCAGGATATTTTTAATAAAATTTAACTAGTTTCTACCATACTACAATGAATAAGGATTTAAAATCAAATTAATACTTTTATACACTGCAATTGAACTTATTAGTATTCGATTACGATATTAACTAACAACACTATTGTCAATGATGGCAGCATTAAGAAAAAAACTGTCATTTGCATTTGCCGGTTTTTTTTAAACTATGTTTTACGGCTCTGGGTTCCAGCGTTTGGTTCCAGCCCTATGTGCAGTGTGACCATATGTGGCAGGATCCTGCCTTTTCGGCAGGCTTAGCCCTTTGTTTTACGCTCTGGCATAATAGTTTGTCATTTAGAAATCTCGCAGTATTTGGCAGTTTTTAGCAGTTAAGGCAGTTTTTCAAGACGTTGTATACAAAGAAGTTACAAGCTTATAAAAGTTTTCTTCGATATCAAATGTTATAACTTAATCATAGTTTTCCATGTTCCAGTCATTTATCCATGTTTTGCGCAAATAAAATTTTCATTCAACCATTTATAGAATCAATTCAAAACATGGAAGAAAGACTGATGTATTGAAGTTGATAAAAACGTCAGTGATTTATAATGCGAATTGGCTTAAAATTTCTTCCAACAGATTCTATAAATTGTGTGTTTTGATGAATTTTAGGGCGCCGTTGGCAAAATCCGAAATTCTTAAAATATGTAATTGTTTCTTATTTTGTTAAACGTTTGTTTTTCGCCAATGTCACATCCTGCTTGTTAAAGAATATTCTATAATATAAAAAATAAAAATACAGACTACGAGCGACTGAACGAAGTTTTAGTCTGTCGAAGCGACAACATCTCCTGAGGATGCCACGTGTAGTGGCGAAACGCGTCGAATGTTTTGTTGGTGTCAGTGTTGTGATTCCAGGTGCATCTTCTGTGTCACGTTGTGAGTTGTAGGTATTGTAAGTCCTGCGACTTTCAGCTCAAGCTTTTTAGGTGATTACAGTTGGATGTATTTTGGTTCCTGCGTTGGCGTCGTTTAGTGGAAATTTAAAGCAAAATAATCCTCTTTTTCAGCTTTTGTCATGGACAAGTAACGCCTGATTCCATCAACTAAATAAAAATATAAAAAAAAACACGGGTTGCACTCCGGGAGTGCCGGCAGAAGTGAAAACTTGATTATTAACGTTGTGCATTTTTGATTTATTTGAACCGTCTTACGGTTTTTCGATCAGCATCACGTGACCTGACGCGAGTTTCACAGTTTCTACCCGTGCCATAAAAGTGCTCAACGCCGCTAAAGAAGTTTTCACTTCAAAAACAACTTGTGACTATTCGTTTTAAACTGTAAAATTGTGATGGCATTACTTTGGCTGCATAAAAGTTTGGCAGAATTTGGCAGTTTTTTTGCCTTAGTAGGGCAGGATCTGTAATTTAAGGTTGGTCACACTTTGTGACACTGCCTGTATGTCATTTTCGGTTTTCTACAAATCATTCATCTTTGCAAGCAAAGTGTTGTAAACTAAGGAAATTCTGAATAAATATCAAAATGGTGAGTTTAACTTGTATATTCGGCTACATTTATCGGCTTACACTACGGCAATTTCTGTTGAATCAAGTAAACATAGGTTATGTTAGCGTCTACACCATTACTTGGCATTTTTGTTTTCGTTCAACATATTTCGTACCTTCGGTATCTATGCAATTACAGTAACTCTAAAATAACCTTTTATCCATCGCATATGGACATAACTAATCAATCAACCTTCAAAAACAGTCAAGATGTATTAATTAAAACTACATGTCAAATCATTTCAGTCAATCTTAGCATACAATGGAGGTGCAGTGGTTGCTATGAAAGGGCAGGACTGCGTGGCGATCGCCACAGACAAGCGGTACGGCATCCAGGCGCAGACCGTGTCGACAAACTTCCCTAAAGTGTACAAGATGGGCCCCACACTGTATGTTGGACTACCAGGTCTGGCGACAGACACACAGACTGTATTCCAAAGGCTGAAGTTCAGGTAAACTATTATGAATTTTTTTTAGCATTTATTTATTGATATCTGCCTCATTGGTGTAGTGGCGAAGTTTCTGCCTTACATCCGAGAGGATTTGAACCCGGTTCAAATCGAATCCCAGGTCAAGCCAAAATTGTTTCTGAGATTTTCTGTCATGAATTTCTCAAAAACAGCTCGAAGTCGGGAAGTTGGCGGTGTTACACCCTCGTGCCTCGGAAAGCACGTAAAGCCGTTGGTCCTGTGCCTGGTCTCTCTCCGGTCATGTCCGACTGCCGTCTCACCGCACTTTGGGAGTGATGGAACAGTGAGTGCTCTATAATATCTCCTGCGTAGTTGGCTGATCTCTGTTGAGATTGGGCGCCATGGTCGAAATCAGCCAGGAGGACTATTATTATTGATAACCAGAATAAAATTGTCATAATTAAATTTGAACTTCACCCACTGTTAAAGTGTGAATACTGGTGATACAGTTTGACTATTATTCTTATTTCAGAATGAACCTGTACGAGCTCAAAGAAAACAGAATAATGCGGCCCAAGACATTCTCTGCTATGCTGTCCAACCTTCTCTATGAAAGGCGCTTTGGGCCATATTTCATTGAGCCCGTCATTGCTGGGCTGGACCCAATTGATAACCAACCCTATGTGTGCAATATGGATCTTGTAAGTTTTTTTATGATTGGCTAAATAAACTTCTATATAACTATAGCTTACACTCAGAATGTTGTCCATATCTCTCTAGATAATATTTGTGAAGTCTTGGTGTTTTTCTTTTATCTAATTTAATTTCACTAGATCCAATTTTATTGTTCCATGTAAATTTTGTTTGACCAATCCAGGGTTAACTTTATGAATTCTTCATATAGTTGAATTGGTCTTAACCTACACCAAGCATCAATGCTTTCGTACTTAAGGTCAGGAGCAAATTCTGTGAAACAAGCTCCAAATTTTCATATTTTATAATCAATGGCACTGGGACATTAAAACCTATTTTTTGTTTTTGCAATGGTTAATGATGCTTGGTTAACATGTAAGTGCGGTGGTCATCACATTGAGCTACTCGTTTTTGTTGTAAAATTGCCCATAACACAAACATATAAGATGCCGCCAAGTTTACATTGACCTGCCCTGACCTGTCCTCTGTACAATAAATATACAAATAAATAAAAGTTCCATTGTATTTCCATTCCAGATTGGATGCCCCAATGAGCCTGAAGACTTTGTTGTCTCTGGAACATGCTCAGAGCAACTGTATGGTATGTGTGAAGCACTCTGGGAGCCCAATCTCAAACCCGATGACCTTTTTGAGACCATCTCACAGGTAAACTTTATTCATGTTCTTGATAATTCTTCTGGGGTGTTATTTAATTTGATTCTCTTTCGGAACGTGATGATCAAAGAAGCCTCACTTTAGTGCTTTAGTGCTCAATTCATCTGCATTCTTCATGTCAGGTTTTATACGCACAGCGCCGCGCTCCGTCGCGTTTCCCGGGGCAACAGATTTATTCAGTGTATAAAAAAAAACGACGCGAATAAATCTATCGACTTTGCCGGACATTGCCACATTGCAGTATGTGAAGGCGCTTCACATACTGCAATGTGGCAATGTCGAGAAATATTACAATATTACCGTGGTAGAAAATGCCTTATGTACAATGTATACTTATGTACAAACAGTTGGTGTGATATAAAGCTTAAATTACAGTAAAATTACAAATGCAAAAGTTTGGATGTTTGTCCGTCAATCACACTGAAACTGCTGAATCGATGTCGATGAAATTTAATATTCAGACAGTATGAGCTGACTTAGGTGATACTTTTTAAATGCTCCTTTGCATTGGGATGAACCGGAGGCCAATTTTGACAGCCGATTTTGTATTAAATTTGTTTTTGTATAATATTGTTGTAGTATATTTTGTAAGCCATACTAGAACTGACGGAATTAGCCCCCTGGGATCGTGGCAAGCCACTTTTTTTTCTAAAACAAACGGGCAAGAAAACGTGTGCGGGTTCATCTATATAAATAAAGTCACCAGTACCAGCTGTTTTCATGCCATATTTATTTTTTAACCAGGCGCTAGTGAACGCGGCCGACCGCGATGCGATCTCCGGCTGGGGCGCGGTGGTGTACATCATCGAGAAAGACAAGATCACCGAGAAACATGTCAAGACGAGAATGGACTAATGTTGGTGTATGAGCTGTATTATCTTAACGTTTTATTATTAAAGCTATGAAAATCTTGTTTGTGTTGTATTTGGATGATGTATTTGGTGGGCGTAAAACGAGGACCAACCCATGGGACTAACCCTCTTTTTAAGGAAGGCCTTCCACTTAAGGAATAGTTTACAATGATAGGAATTTAAAATAAAACAAAATGGTATATTGCAGAAACTTTATAAACAGAATACTTTAAAAAATTAATTTTCAATTTTTCATACACATTTTTGCCTTTACAAGAGTAGGAGACTAGAAAATTAACGTTTCAATCGTGGTGCTTACATGCCGAATACCTTATGCTCGTAGCGAAGCTATTGTATTTATAATAAATATTATCGTATGCCTTACATCACGGCACGTGGCTTCAACCGTCACCGTATAACAAGAAAATAAAAACCTATTTTATAGTAACACAACTAAAATAAAAATTATATTATCGACCTAAACAATGGCAACACATATGACATATTTTAATCATTACCATGACTAACACATTGTTCAGGAATCTACGTTGTAAGATTATTAGTTTGAGGAAAGACAATAAAGACATCTCACTCTGAGAGTAACAGAACATAACATGTCTAGTAAAACTGAACATAGAACATGTTTGAAAGAAACCTTGTATCTGACCATTACATTATTGATTTACATTTTTTAACAACAAACGCAATTATTTGATTAAATCAGAGTGATCATTTAAATCTAAAATAAAGTAAAATTATTTTCTAAAAGTAAACAATATCTATCACAAAATCTATCCTTCGTAAGCATAGGTAATTAATTCCAAATTTAAGTTTGGGAGTGGGGGCCAAAATACTGTTATAGAAGGTATAAAGTGTAATAAACTTACTATTATAATGGAATAAGGGCTTTTAAATTAGTCGCGCTGTTTCCAGCTACTAATTTGAAGGCACCTATCAAGCCAAGTAAATTTTTAACTATATTAAATCGAGACAGATGATGACTATCAAAGTATAAAATTCTTTTCATGGGCCACAAGGCCAACATCTATAGAATAAATCACAAAGACTCCAATAACAATCCAAGTCTTAATTCGAAATAGAATAATAAATAACAAAATCTTACTTCGTACTATTTCCTACTCTAGACAGAAACTAAGCGACATACCGACTATGTAAGGTATATTGGCAATATGACAATGAATTCGTTAGGTTTCACCCATGATTAAATACGTAACCGAATGAAGTTCTGCCTGGTCTTTCTATATAAAAGACTTAATTGCTTCTGAGCTTTGGTATTATTTATTCAAAATGACTTTTTATAAATTAATTCATTTGTTGACTTTCTTTTAAGTCACACAAGGAGCCATCTCGATTTATGATCGATCATCGTATATCTGAGAGTATGTAAATCGATAACGGTCTTCCTAATAAGAGGCGCATTAATATTTCCGTTACAATACGATTGATTCGTACGCTAACTTGAATTTTGTGCGCAGGCAAGACATGTCAAAATATTGGTGACCAATCAGAACTTCATAGTGACTAAATTAAATTTATATAAACGATACATTTTGTATTGTAATGTAATGTACTATCATTTGTATGGACTCTGGTCACATCAGTCAAATAACGTGTTACATACTCCACTACATAGGATATAATAAACACCTGCGGAACAGGGCATAGTATACAACAGCCGTAAAACATATTAGGGTCTGATTCTGGATTTGCACATAGGCTCAGGCCACACCTACAACTTTCTGTCTCGCTTTTGAAAGCGTGTCAGCCAATCGCCGCGCCTCAATCGCTAACAGTCACGTGCAGCGGCGACAGTACGCCGCAGGTGTGTCCTGAGCCATAAACTGAAAGATAGATAAAACTCTTTCTGCCTGAATTTACAAAATCAGAACAGATATTAGAACCACAATTCATGCATCGAAAACAACATGAAAGTCACAATCTAGTTTGACGGTACCTACTTAGTGTCAATCCATGTAAGAAATAAAAGTAACACCACAGAATCAGACCCACAGTTTACATATCTGAGAATAACATTATTACTTGTCCAATTTTAACACGCGAACATCCTAAATTTAATGATATCCAACATTTTTAATTTGTTCATACTAAAACTACGCGATAGCGGAACATTATAAAAGCTAATAACAGTTATGAATTATTGCAAAATGTGCTCAAAGATCAGTTCAAACGTGAGACGAGATGCTTCGGTGTAGCGGCACCCGGAACACAGGGTACTTTCAACATGCCAAATTTATTATTTTTATTTTATTTTTAGTATCTCCGATCTGATCTAGTAAGTTGGAAATAGACTTTAATAGATGAAAATTCCAAAAATTGACGGTATAGTATTAGGTTTATCTAACCGCCTTAAATCAATGTCAATTTTTAATAGCTATTTCGTGTTTTGTCTCGCTCCCTCGAATTGCATTTAGAACTCAAGCAAAAAGACTACAAGATATGTAGAATAACAGCTAATATTTTAAATCGCGTTTATTAATAAGACGGTATAGATTTGAAGGTGTACAGACTAGTTGTAGTTTACATGAGTGGTTTGAACACTTTTAGTAAAATTCTATTGATAAAGTAACTACAATAAGTTGTAGATGACCTTCAATGACTAGATTAACTAGATATATTTATGTTAGAATACAATTCATATTCAAAGCGATAGTTAAGACTTGAGCATCAGAAATATGAAACCAAAACGATCGGAAATACTAAACATAACTTCTAAAGCTTTCTGTCACTTAGCAGACTATAGAAGGCCATAATCAAATGTTTTCGATATACCATCTAGCTAAGTGTACGTTAAATTTTAATTGACTTTTAAATTTATAATTGCAGATTGCATTTAGAATTTATTCGTTTTGTCATAAACATAGGCCTTTCCACCGGACGCCTACTCACTTGATTTTACATATTTGGCAGTTGAAAATACACTGAAAACTATTTTCACGAGTGTCAAAAATTCGCACGCGAAGCGAATAAATACGAGAAAGATTTGAAAACGACAAACAACCGACATTTCTGTATATTTCTTTCGCATCATAAATGTCAAACTTTAAGAAACGTCGACACTACGTTTTAACGACACGAATTTCATCATTTTGATTCATATTTCGACTTAGTTACCAGCACAATAACTTACACCCTTTAATGTCAAAATTTAGAGTTAAATAAGCCATTTTGGGTAAGTTGATGTGGTGTGTGTACATTTGATTTTTGCGTACTTCGCGTCAACAATGCGGTGCCCCCCCTAGCAAGCGACAATGGACGAACTCTACAGAAACTACGTTAAACTACACACCCTGTCAATTCCATTTTGACTACAAGGATTTGCATACCTCACGAGAACAACCGCGCCAATGCATATTCTACTGTAAGTAATGAATCAGTACGATACACATTAGAATGGTTGCGTCTTTCTCCCGTGATTTAGTGCTGCCAAGTCTAACGGACCATCAATTTTGGAACCTAAAATATTTAGTTACGCTAGCGGAAACTAAAATTACTGACAGTTCTAAACAAACGTCACTAACGTTACTACAAAATGACTCAGGGTTGCCATATTTTGCTATCACTTTTTATACAGATTAAACTTAATGAAATACTATTAATTGACCAGATTACACTATGACTTTATAATCTGGAGTTTATTTGAGTCCCAATTTTTACACAAATGGCACCCTGAGTCTATTTCATAAGTTTGGGTTGATCTTGTATTCACTATTATCATCTTTTTGGAATCCACGCATGTACTTGAACGTTAATTTCTAACGCAAAAGGTTATTTGAAGACCTATTGCGAAAAGTAATAACGATAAATTATTTCGTTCCAACCCCCGTTCTCTCTTCGTCGTTGCTAGTCGAAGCACTGCGTTAGTTTAGTGAATAAGTTTCACTAAAAATAGACCGAGTCATTGCTCGTTGTCTAGAATCAGTTAAATGTAATTGTAGATAGCACAACCGAATGTCGAATTATGGCATAATATGCGGCCTTCAAATGCCAACTGTTTACGCTTCAATGCTATTTTGACTGGCAATCCAAAGAGTAGAATCCTTATCCACTATAAACCAGCAAATATGCACACTGCACCTGAGGCAGAAAAAAAGCGGAGTGGTTGCGTTACTCTTATCGTCTCTTCCCAAATATGTCTATTCATATTAACATCAATTTCAAAAATATCCTATTGATTCCTAACCTTGTCCGTCTTTGCTAACTCAAGCGAATATAGCATGAACTTGCTGGGCTCACATCGTCTACCTATTAACAATGCGTCGTTATAAGGCTTACATATCGTCAACATATTGCCAAAGCGTCATCAACTTTTTGCGCCTAACTCTAGCATGTCGTCAAAATAGCACTGTCAAAATTCAAAAGCTGTACTTCCAACAACGTTTCGTTCGTATTTTCGGGTCTAGCCAATGCCTTCGCGCCATTTAAAAAGAACGCTGGAGCAGAGGAGATGCGTATGGAAACAGTAGCTATCTCGCTCGTACGCGGCGGAGCGGACGTGTGCTTTGCGAAAAACTCACTCCCTCCCCACTTCGTACCACCAATTACACCCATCGTCTAGTGCACAGGTGACCGTTAGCGTAAGAAGTATCTTATGCGCGCCACTTATGCAAGACAAAGATGGCTACATCCAAAACTACGGACAACAGCTAGGCAAGTATGTGGCCGGAGGCCGTTTTCCCTATAAGATTCATTTGTATTTTCGGGTGTAACTAGCACATTCGCTCGCACGATGAAGCTCATAAGAGTAACAGGGATGGCTACATCCGAAATTACGGACAACAAAGCAGTTTGGGGGCCAGTATCCGACATTCGTTCGTGGTGTGAGTAGGACGTAGATGCACTAGTTGCCCTCGATGGCCTTGGCGACAAATTCGATGAACCGCTTGCCGTATTGCTCGGGGTCGCACGTGGAGATGCCGTCCACATTGCTGCCGTACTTCACGGTCTTCGCTGCTTTCGCCGCCTGGGTGAGAACAAATGAAAGAAAAATCACATACATGTAAGACTAGCGGGGCGCCCGCGACTTCGTCCGCGCAAACGATGGATATAACCTCCTTCCTGTTTTATCCCAAAAGAGCATTAAATCGGGATAAAAACGACTAACTTTCCAGTTTAAAAACCCCCGAATGAGCCAAAAAATTGGTGGGGAGCTTCACCGGCTGGACGAATTTTAACCAGCCATAGCTAAAAACCACTGCGATAACATTATCGTTCAAATAAAAAAAGCCGCTTTGAGATCAGTCCATCCGTTCGGAAGCTACGATGCCAGAGACAGACACACATAAAAACTGGTGGTCATTGAAAAACTCACTTTTTCACTTGAATTTATTCACATACCACTACACTGTATATTAGAGGACTCAATTAGACTGTGATGCCTTACTATAAGTTAAAAAGAACAATTCCAGTCATACCGTGATTCAACTGGCAACAGCGCCATCTAGTGGTAACGGAAAGAACGAAATTTACTAAGGATTTAAGTAATGATAAAAGAAACTTAACAAAAACACAAACACATAAGGGTCCGACATTAGGGTCCGCGGCTACGGCGCTGCCATCTGACGTCGGCCTTTTCAGAAAACCCTCATAAATTCTGTTTCGTTTGTTTGCCTTCTTTCACGACGCAACGGAGCAATCTAATTATATGTAGGTAGAAGTCGCAGAAAAAAAAACCTACGTCACTCTGGAGAGTGACGACTAAACATCTCAACCCCATGTATTTTTTTTAATCAACTCAGATTACCGATAGATGGCGCCACTCGGTTATGTTTTGAGGGTTATGCCCAAATTCACATTTATTACGGGAGAGTAGTCGTGGGTAACAGATAGTTCTACACACATTTCTGTAGTACCAAAGTAAGCTGCAAAAGAACTTGTGTTATGGAAGAACCATAGGAATCAAGAACTAAGTTACCCCAAACACCTAGGCCTGTGATGACATTGAGCCGACTGGCTCTCTCTATAATGGGTTTATAGGGATCAAATTCGGGACCTTAAGAGAGTGACAACTTAAAATTTGGGGCTTACGCCTTTCGACGGCTTAAGTTTCTTATTATTTCGATGCTAAACAGCATTAAAATTCATTGTCACTCAATTCAATACTCAATCTCACCTGCTTCTTGACTCCGTAGTGTGTCAGTACATCGATCAGTGCGACGAAGTATATTTCTTTTTTATTCGCACCTGTAAAGAAAAAGTACAAACACTATTGAATTTAACAGACCTTTTTTTCGTTAATCTATTTTTTATGAAACCCTGATGAGTCACCTCTGCTTGAAGATGAGGACACGCGACTCAATTACGTAACGTGCCTTCCGAAGCACGGAGATGCTTGTGAGACGTCACTTGTATGGTCAAAATGGTCACCCATCCCAATCGTGACCGCACTTTAGGTTGCTAAACTTTTGGTATCACTACCGAAGCGTTGCCTTGTGGCGCACCTCAATAGGCTAGATGACACCAACAATCGTTGACATCCTCTTTTATTATCTGTCAAAACGGTCTGTCTATGGAGAGACAAAATCTATGGGATTTTGTATGGAAATACAAAAACGTGACGTCACGGTGGTGTGTCAGAAATCGGAGTCAATTGACCGAACTTAATTTGTATGTTTTTCTAAATTGGTATCTAGCTTTTTGGAAATATGCTGGTTGTATTAACTTCATAGGGGATTTTTTTTGCCATTAACTTGAAAATATGTAAGATAGGTGTCATCATGCCTATTTACAATTACTATTTGAATAATAATTGAGTATTGGCTTACAGTCCTGGCTGGGTATGGCGTAGATGTCGAGCTCGGGGATGATGCCCTGGTAGCGCAGCGACGACTGGCGCGCGAACCCGCGCGGGCTGTCCGGCGGCGTGTTGCAGCCCCATCTATCGTAAATACTCCAATTATAACAGGTTTGGCGCAACTGATTTCGAGTAAGGAAGCTAAAGGGAAGCGCTTCCTACCGAAGGCCGGGTGTTATGGTCCGATAGATATCATCTTGATTTGTCTATCTATATTATTCTGGATCGAAATCTTATGTACCGCGGTTCATGTGCGGTACTAGGCCGATACTATTTGGCCGGTACTAGGCTAACAGCGCCATCTAGCCTTATGGAGCCGTATCAGCTCTCGCTGTTGTGCTTGCCGTTAGGCATGCACTTGTGATGGCGAATGGTAGAGGTCGCCACACAGGCAATTTGTTGTGGGAATTTTAGAGTGTTACATGTTTAGTTTCATGCGGTTAATAATGAAAACCTCATTATATCTATGGAGAAGTCTACTGGCTTTCTGCAGCCGTTTCGCGTTATCGGATATCAGCCGCCTAACGTCCAAAGATTCGATGTCTGATAGTACTGGTTATTGCTAAGTTATTATTTGTCGGGTCTAAGTCCAACAAATAAAATGGTTAAAATGGTAAAAGACGTTTTGAATGTTAAATGGTATATTAATTGGTAAAAATGGTAATGGTTAATGGTGTGAGCACACGCGGCGCGGTTGGTGACCGATCGTGAACTGTCTGTATAATAATTTTCCACTAAAACGCAATAATTGGGTCAAAGCGAAAATGCAGACCGCGCGCGCTCGTGATTGAATTCACTGTACTTCGTACATTATTTTTAGCATTAACAATGCATATTTTTTACAATGTGAAATTAAAACACACTTAAAGTAAAAATTCAGAATGCCACAGGCGGGACTCGAATCCGCACATCTTGCAAGCCGGGCGATTGTTCTTCCAATTGAGCTACCGTGACACTTTTCGGTTCAAATTTTTATAAGCTCCTTCGGCTGCAGTCAGCTATGATTCATCACTGTTACGGTATGATACCTACAACATCCGAATGAAACACCTTGCAGCTGTTTAACATTGGTTATTGCTTTTCTTACACCTGTTTTTCGCTGACCCATCAAGATGCATTCCGCACTTTGTCGATAGCTCGAGAGTACATACAGGGTGTAAAAAAAACCTTAACGAAGCCGAATACCACATATTCTACCAATTATTACGATCATTTTCTTCCTTTACACCATGCCTGGGAAGTTAACGGTTACCGAGATATAGATGGTTAAAGTTTGAAAAAAAAATTGATGATTTTTACAGAAATGACTTCTGTCCGTTATAACTGAACTTTTTTCCAAAGAAACATGATACAAATTTTCACTAATTCTTTCATAAAAAGCCTCTAAATGGCACACTCCGCAATGAACAGCGCACACTCGAACCGAACCGCGTTGCGGCGGCGTAAAGCAACACGCTCCGCGGTGACTTTTTCGCGTGCGCGCTGTACATTGCGGGCTAGAATAAAATTAATTAATAGTATCAGGCGTTACTTTGCGGAAATCCATAATTAGTATTAACATTGAAAAATTACTTAGCTTTAGATTTCCGCTCAGTTACGCCGGCATAAGTACCCAACTACACTACCTGTGACCACCGACTATGTTAGAGAACAAGCACATGCAAAAAGCACCGCCCGCCCTCCCACAAATCGCATGCAAAACAGATAATGCAATAATCGCCTCGGAGATGTTGTCGCCTCGGCTGCGCTCCGACGAGCTCGTCGGAGCGCAGCCGAGGCGACAACATCTCCTCCTGAAGATGCCGCGTGAGGCGGCGAAACGCGTTGAGGTTTTCTTTTGCACGTCGGTGTTGGTACTAATTATTGCATTATCTGTTTTGCATGCGATTTGTGGGAGGGCGGGCGGTGCTTTTTGCATGTGCTTGTTCTCTAACATAGTCGGTGGTCACAGGTAGTGTAGTTGGGTACTTATGCCGGCGTAACTGAGCGGAAATCTAAAGCTAAGTAATTTTTCAATGTTAATAGAATAAAATTATTTTTTTGATGTCAAAAAATAAAAGTTGTTTCCCAGCCAAAATTTATTTTTCATACGATTTGGTTTGATGTACTGAACGCGTGGTTCACGGCTTCGTTAAGGTTTTTTTTACACCCTGTATTTACTTACTCGCCGCGTAAGTTGCGAGTTACTTGTCCCCGTGGTGTCGGTTGTCGGTGTCGGTGCCCTGGTCGGACTCGTTCTCGGCCTGCGCGCACGCCGGCTTGCCGCGTGAGTTGCGAGTTACCTGTCTCCGGGGTGTCGGTTGTCGGTTGTCGGTGTCGGTATCGGTGTCGGTGTCCTGGTCGGAATCGTTCTCGGCCTGCGCGCGCGCCGGCTCGCCGCGTGAGTTGCGAGTTACCTGTCTCCGTGGTGTCGGTTGTCGGTGTCGGTATCGGTGTCGGTGTCCTGGTCGGAATCGTTCTCGGCCTGCGCGCGCGCCGGCTCGCCGCGTGAGTTGCGAGTTACCTGTCTCCGTGGTGTCGGTTGTCGGTGTCGGTATCGGTGTCGGTGTCCTGGTCGGAATCGTTCTCGGCCTGCGCGCGCGCCGGCTCGCCGCGTGAGTTGCGAGTTACCTGTCTCCGTGGTGTCGGTTGTCGGTGTCGTTATCGTTGTCGGTGTCCTGGTCGGAATCGTTCTCGATCTGCGCGCGCGCCGGCTCGCCGCGTGAGTTGCGAGTTACCTGTCTCCGTGGTGTCGGTTGTCGGTGTCGGTATCGGTGTCGGTGTCCTGGTCGGACTCGTTCTCGGCCTGCGCGCGCGCCGGCTCGCCGCGTGAGTTGCGAGTTACCTGACTCCGTGGTGTCGGTTGTCGGTGTCGGTATCGGTGTCGGTGTCCTGGTCGGACTCGTTCTCGGCCTGCGCGCGCGCCGGCTCGCCGCGTGAGTTGCGAGTTACCTGTCTCCGTGGTGTCGGTTGTCGGTGTCGGTATCGGTGTCGGTGTCCTGGTCGGAATCGTTCTCGATCTGCGCGCGCGCCGGCTCGCCGCGTGAGTTGCGAGTTACCTGTCTCCGTGGTGTCGGTTGTCGGTGTCGGTATCGGTGTCGGTGTCCTGGTCGGAATCGTTCTCGATCTGCGCGCGCGCCGGCTCGCCGCGTGAGTTGCGAGTTACCTGTCTCCGTGGTGTCGGTTGTCGGTGTCGGTATCGGTGTCGGTGTCCTGGTCGGAATCGTTCTCGATCTGCGCGCGCGCCGGCTCGCCGCGTGAGTTGCGAGTTACCTGTCTCCGTGGTGTCGGTTGTCGGTGTCGGTATCGGTGTCGGTGTCCTGGTCGGAATCGTTCTCGATCTGCGCGCGCGCCGGCTCGCCGCGTGAGTTGCGAGTTACCTGTCTCCGTGGTGTCGGTTGTCGGTGTCGGTATCGGTGTCGGTGTCCTGGTCGGACTCGTTCTCTGCCTGCGCGCGCGCCGCCTCCGCTTCCACTTCGCCGCGTCCGCACTCGTGCACGCCCAGCAGCAGCGAGTAGTCCATTAGGTGCAGCTTCGTAAGGAACTGGTAACATAACAAACAATAGGCTAGATGACATCACAAATCGTTGACATACTTTTTATCATCTGTCAAAACGGTCTGTCTCCATAGATTTTGAATGGGAATACAAGAACGTGACGTCACGGTCATGTACCAGAAATCGGAGTCAATTGACCGAATATTTATTGGGTTTTGTGTGTTTAAAAACTGGTGTCTACAGCTTTATGAAAATATACTGGTTGTCTTGAAAATAATTGATTTAAAAAATTAAAAATAATAATCTCGCGATTAGATAGGTGTCATCATGCCAATTATATTATGCTGCCCGTTGTGCTCATCATCAAACCTATAACATCATTTCAGATGATAAAAGCAACGTCTAAGAAAAGGGGCAATGCCACTCGTGACTAAAAACTCAAATCCTGGAACGACTTGCGGCTACACTGACATCACACACACACGTATTGAGTGTACGTTGGAGCAGAGTTCCCTGTGCGATAGTGTCTGACCCTTTTCTGAGCCAGATCTTGAAACCAACCCTTGACCTTTTAAGTTGTGTTAGGTGAGCGAAAAAGTGGTGCGACGCAACATGAAAAATATCAACCGTCGTTTATGATAGGGTTCTACGTCGTTGCGTATACCATTCTGCGACGAAACGCTACTGACCGACATAATGACACAAGGTGTTTGAAGAATTGATTTGTCACTGTAGTCTTATAAAGATCCCGTAAGTAAAATTTGAACCCTCTAGGACTTACAGTGTCGAAGTTAAATACTTTGGGTTTAAACGTTTGGGTATGAATTAGGAAAATTTTCGTCTTAGTAAGCGCCTACGTCATCAAATGAACCCCATTGTAAATTTTACACTTCTAGCCCTTTTTAATGAGATTTCGTGATGAGTGAGTGAGTAAGTGACCTTTTGATTTGATTATTATATTTTTTAATTTATTTATCTAAACTTTATTGCACCAAATGTGTACAATTGGCGGACTTAATATCTTATGTCATTTTCTACCAGTCAACCGAGTGGGAATGCAGAAAGGTAAATCGGGGGCAAAATAAAAGTTAAAAGATAATTTTTTTTTTTACAATTTTTGCAATATCCAAACTGAAAGGGTTACTAAGTGCAATTCTCTAGCATAAGACCTGCTATATGTATGTAACACTTAGTTGGCAAATAAAAGAATATGAATATGAATAAATCTTAAACAAAATATAAAACATACATAAATATTTTATAGATATAGATTGTCTATGCCCCACCTCGACATCAGCCGTCAGCGTCTCAAGCAGCTTGTCTCTGGCGGCGTCGCCGATGTCGATGCGCACGCGCTGCTTGATGAAGTCGTTGTCCTTCAGCGTCGGCAGTTCCTTCTCCAGCTCCTTCTCGGAAGCCTCCCGGTCTACTGTCGAACCTTTGAGGTCGTACTTCCTGTAAAAAAATGTCGTTTCAGTGACGCATAAAAAATGCAAAAGATAATACTAAGAGGGCAAAAACCTATGGAGGTTTTATATGGAATCGAGTAAAAAATATATCATAGCTTGGACATGCGTTATATGACATGATAATTTTTTATATCGCAATTTTTCTGGGGCAGAAGATTACGGTGCTTACCATAAATTGTTAAGGGTGAATAAGACTTTTAACAATAAAACTTTGATTGTGTCGGGCAAAGTGCCATGAATAAGGTTAAATCCACGCACGATTGTAGTTTTCATCAAAAGAATATGCAAGCCCTCCCGCTATCCCTTGACCTTTCAAAAGTCAAAATTATTTGTTTTAAGTCAGATATGCAAAATGTAAATAGAAGCTCTTCTGAAACTTGGTATGATAGTATCATCATCATCAAATTTAAGAGCTATACTCTTGTCGGTGGAGTTTTTTCCATGTTGGTCTATTCAATGCCATTTCTTTGACCTCCTGATATGACACGACACCTAAATTTTCGTTAGGTATGATAGGAATCAGAAATTAAATAGTACTTTGACGTGACAACGTCTTAAATTAGGTTGTGGCTCGGAGTCACTCATGAAAAAGTGTAACGCCCGCTCACGTCTGTTACGATGAGTCACCGAACGAGAGAGGCCCGCCGGACCGGCGAATGCCTTGCGTCTCTCTCCCACTCAAACATGATCGGTGTCACGTAAAATCTTCGCCCGTAAAACCGACTTTACAGGCAACCATTTTCTTGTGTCATTTACAAATGACAACTAAACATTACCAAATATCACATTTTAATTGTGTTAATATATGTTGTGCGTCTGAAAACTCACTTGTGAATGTTGAGGTGGTTGGAGAAGACATTCCTGGTGGCGACCAGATAGTGCTCGATCCCGTCGACCGTCAGCCGGTACATGCCGAGGTACTGAGGCAGCAGCGTCTTGCCGTGCCGCTCGACTATGTACTGGGAACGATACATGGTTATGAAAAATCAGTGAATCTATGAATGAATGAATGAACGAATGAAATTTATTTGCGTATGAAAAAGGGTACATTAAATTCAATAAACACAGAATCACAAAATTAAATTACAATGTCAAATATTATGTCAAATTACTATATCAAATTGCTTATTAAAATTAGAAATTTATTAGCATTAACAAGATGTTCATTAAAGTTAAAACATTAATAATAATATTTCAAATCTAAAATTATTGACAAAAATGAAGAATGTTCCAATCCTAATTTTAACACAAAAATTCATTCATACTGTAGAAACATTTTTCATTAAGCCATCTATAAAGGGCCCCTTTAAATCTATTTAAAGGAAGCTCTTTTAAATTTTGGGGAAGTTTATTAAAAATGGTCATGCACATCCAGTAGCATTTTTTTATAACGAGCACTCTTTGGTATTATTTTAGAAACCAGTCTATTTTGATATAGATATCAGTGATATCTGATGTCAGTTTACACTATAGAACTGTTAGCGGCTTCGTTGGTCTAGTGGAGGATCTCCAAACTGAGGCCCAATAGCAGAGAACAGCTTAAAATAAACTAAGTGTTTGTTCATAAAAAACGCGCAGGCGCGAGCTCGCTACTACCACAGCAGGCGCGTTTCTTGGGTGAACACTTGTATGTCACTTCATATGTTTGATTTTCGCGGCCGCGTGGTCTATGTTTGTTTTTCATTTATAAAACATGTAGGTGCTAACTAAAAACCACTAAGGTTTGTAACTTCACTAAGCTTAAAGTTTACGTCGACCAACATCAAAAACAAACGTAGGCAAGTTAACAGTATACTTAATCAAATTTTTGATACTTAATTTATCTATAATTATCATATATCTATAATTTATCATCATTCAAAGATATGTATTTTGGTTAAACGAAGAATTTTACGAATACATGTGAACAAGGACTAAAGAGCAGAAAAACCAAAAGCTATTTTGGCCCTCGAAAGTTGGACAATTTGGAAAAAAAATGTGGCTTCAAAGTTTAGAGAAGAGACCCTTGCCTGATCTAATGTAGTGGTCAATATGCTGGCCTCTATCCGAGTTTTAATCCTGGGTCGCCCTTGAATTGACAATTGGCTGTTCTATTAACACTTTAACTATAAAAATATTCTATGACCTTGACCTGACTTCTTTAAAACATTACATTCCATTAAATATGTCACCCAAATGAAATGATAAGCCACTTACACTCATTTCATCCTTGATAAAGATATTGGATAAACAATTTCTCCTGCAGATTAGATAATGAGAGCACATATCAACGGCTTTATCATTGACAAGTTATATCTAGGGGATTGTGCAATGTTTGCTGAATATTTTTCTTATTTAATTATAAAAGATCGTCATGCACTCGGTAACAAATGATTCATTACAGAAATAAGATAGACACAATGTAATTTTTGATACAGCATTCCAGCGTTATGTCTTCCTTCCACTGCGAGAGCGGGCTAAACTAGCGCCACGAAGTATTCATTTATGTCCCTTTATTTATTCACATTTTAACAACTTCTATTGAGATAGCCGTTCTGATTTAAACGGAGTCAGCTCTCGCTAGCAGTACTAGGTTCAAGGCGGGCATAATGGATCCGTCTCTTACTACACAGTCACTGTTAATAGCTATCTGCTTGTATAAGTCCCGGTTTCCACTAAAGCGGAGAAGCGAGGAGAGGAGAGGTGATGTGTTTTGAATAACCAACCACATTGATCGCCTCTCTGCTTAATCTATTCCCACCGAAGCTAAGCGGAGAGGAAATGTGGAAATAACGAAATCTGATTAATTATTCAAAATTCATCTCCTTTTTTATGAACTTTGGTGGAAGCCGGGCCTAAGAATGAACCCCATAATCCAGTTCGATGCTCACGCCCAAAAGACGCAGGATCATCTTACAGACAATAGGTTAGATGACACCAATCGTTGACATACTTTTTATTATCTGTCTAAACGGTCTGCCTCCATAGATTTTGTATGGAAACACATGAACGTGACGTCACGGTCATGTATCAGTAATCGGAGTCAATTGACCGAATATTTATTGAGTTTTGTGTGTTTAAAAATTGGTTTCTACATCTTTTTGGAAATATACTGGTTGTATTAACTTCATAGGGGCTATGTTTTTTAAACGCCATGGTCTTGAAAATATTTAAGATAGGTGTCATCATGTCAATTTGTAAATAAATGAAGAGACCTATGCTCTGCGTTCCTATTATTTAAACCATTGTCAGTAGTTTCGTAGCCATCCTTAGTTAGTTAGCTAAGCTGGACTATTTCCCCACTTATCTGCTTGATTGGGTGTTGTGCGTATTTCTGTTCTCAAATTTCGTAGCCATTTTCGTGCGAACTTGACCATGCGAGCGAACAGAAATTACGAACGAATACTAGGGTGACTATCCACTATGTTCGCGAACCCCGCGTTCCATATAGTAAATACTGGAGCGCGAACGTATTACTATGGAAAGCGAGAAGTTCGCGAACATAGTGGATCCTGGCTTTACAGTCACGGTCTGGACGCCCTACGGCTGATTACGATCCTGGTGGTATATAAATCCCTTACCGGGTGATAATGCTTGAGGAACGAGTGCATCCTCTCCACCTCCTCGGAAGTGAGGGTCTTCAGGATGAACAGCCGGTCATAGCTCTGGTAGAACTTCGCGCCGGACTTGCCGGACGAGTCGTCCGGTGTCGGCTGAGATCTGAGACAAGAAACAGAATAGAGTGCACGACCGATAATGTAAACAGAATGGATTGCACGACTGAAAATGTAAATAAGTTAGTGTTACTCCAAAAATCGATCGTCGATCGATGGCACCAGTCGAATTCGGTGTAATATCGGTTGATTTCCATAACTTTTTTTCGATGTATATTTACAAAAGGACGCGTCGTCGTTGGCCTTTTCGATGTTACTTACACTATATGATTTTAAACTTTCGCGTTGCATTTTAACACTTACAATTGGTTATCGGGTCTAAACGCGATATATTTTAATGAGTATTAGGTACTCACTGCTCGACGTTTCGGCTGGATAGCACACAGCCGTGGTCACGCTGTGTGCAATCCAACTGACTGTCACCACTGTCGTGACCACGGCTGATACCAGTAGTAAGTGTTTCTTACATTATTTTTAGAGTCACCAAAGTAGAGGACTCAGGCAGTTTTAATCATAGATTAAGCTCTGATTGCATATGTCAGTCAGTCAGTTATCCTTTTTAATTATTTAAAAATGTCGCGTGGTGGATTCTAATATTGAACGATTTCGACCTGATCGAACATCGATCGAATGGTGTAGTAACAGGATATAGCGGATCTTCTTCCTCTTGAATCTTCAAATATATCTCGGGTAAGAAATTGTCCTAACTACGTGAGAGATCATCTGGAAAAGGCTGATAGCAGTATCCAACTGAGTAGGTAATTACCGTGCACAAATAGGTTCAATTTACAAGTGAACTACAACTGTTCCACTTAAATTTTCATTACACCGATTGAAAATGTGTCGCGTGAAGTCACGGGAATTGATACCCATTTTCAGTAGTAGCTTAATCGGTTTAAAAGAATGAATAAACGTCAATTGTAAGTATAAGATTGTGTTTATAAATTGTTGCAGTATTAACATTGAGATACATTGTTATGAATTAGATTTTACGATTTAACATAAATTCTGTACTTTGAAGTGTAATAAACATCTTAATATATATAAATCTCGTGTCACAATGTTTGTCCTCAATGGACTCCTAAACCACTTAACCGATTATAATAAAATTCGCACACCATGTGCAGTTCGATCCAACTTGAGAGATAGGATAGTTTAAAACTCAAATTATAGTCGCAATTTTAATTTATTGCTAATTATTTGTCTGTTATTATTTGACAGTCACAATTATCTGTTAACTCCAAATGATTCTAACAGATGTCGATACCTTTCGACTGGGTTGAGTAAGTAATCATTAGATGGCGCTGCTATGGTAAATCTACGAACGTGTCATATAAGCTACATTTTAACAGCATAATTACCACGTGTTGTTGACGCTATAAAATTAATTAAATTTATTTTGTAGTGAACGAAATACCATATAATTCAATTATTTCCACTTTTTAAATTTTTGGTGTTAGCATAGCCGGCCACGTGTTACTTAGACTGAAGAGTGAATTGAATTCTAATCAATAGATGGCGCTGCTATGGTAAATCTACGAACGTGGCATATAAGCTACATTTTAACAGCATAATTACCACTTACTATAATGTAATATAACAAAAACTTTAGTTGACTTATATATTTTATCTACGGACATATCATTAGTGCTCTAAAATGCGTTCAGAAACCGTAGGAAATGACCAGCATTACTACAACCAATTTTACTATGAGAACTTTCTTATCTGTGGCAGTAGGTAAAATCTGTACTGTAATGTTATAACAGTATCAATTTCTGTAAGGTTATGACTTTAAATTTGGAACAGCTGTCAAAACTAAAGTAGGTCTCTATTCTAGTATCCATTGATATTAAAGCAGTTATCGATATGAAACGTCAAATTCAGTATGTTTTTTAATCCAAATCGCACGACATATGATCACGAGTGACATGAGGATAGGGACTTCATTCGTTTGTCTATGATATAAAAAAAATCGTCGTGACGGAGGATTGAATTACCCGCCATTACTGTTTTTCCCTACGACCTCTGAACCCATCTTAGAGTACTTATGATATGTGTGTAGATAAAGTAGTGTATGCAACTGTACATAATTAGGCCTTAAAAAACTCGTGTGATGCTATTATGAAACTCGCTGACGCTCGTTTCATAAAACCACACTCGTGTTTTAAGGCCCCTCATTATGTATCAGTTGCATAAACTACTATTGCATATTTTAAAAAACGCGCGTAACTAATGTCAATGTCATTCGATGACATTGTTCAATCATTGCAACGCTAAGGCGGTACGAAGTTCGCCGGGTCAGCTAGTTTTGCTATAAAACTAAGAACATTGTATCCAAAGCCTGCATTAAAACGAATACTTAATAGGTGGTTACCTACCTTCAATAAATTATCGTGAAGTGCAGTGCGACGCCATAATCAATACAGTATTATCTGGATTACACAGATCTTCTACACGGTTATCGTAAGTACATCTGCGATGTAACTTTATCGAACATCATTGTTTACTAGAAAAGGATGTATGTAAATTGATAATTTAAAAAAAATATGGATCGTTCTTACCAATTGTCCTATTTAAGCAACGCAACGCGACAAAGGGACGAGACGCGATTGACATTGACACAAGGCGTTTGAAGTATTAGTCGTCGCGTCGCATTTGTCGTGTTGCATTGTTCAAGTAAGACAGCGCCTAAGGCTGTGTAAGCTGTGTTGTACCAAACTCGGTTGACCAGTAATGAAAACCACGGCCCTAGTTACATTTATTTCATAGTCGATTACGAAGTCGCTATCGACCGAAGAAAATGTATGGGAATTCCATCCACTTTCGCTAATTCTTAAGTTAGCTAAGCCAAAAGTCATTTATTAAAAGAATGGAATTCTTCCACTAAAAATGTTGTAGCACGAAGTCCAACACTTCAATGTGTGAATACAATTATGCTGCCATTAAAAAGCTATTTTTATTTTAACAACAAAACTAAATTCGATTTAAAACCTCCATTAATAGCTTCGAGTGTGACGTCTTTTGAAAAAAATGCTGAAAAAAATAAAACAGTCAATATGCTTATTATTACATTCTAATTTAACAAAATAGATAGGATTTTATCAATAATTATTTACACAATATCTTTGGATAATTTTAGAGTTTATGTTTGGCAAAGATTGAAGTCTTTGCGTCATTTACGCATCTATGAGGATGTTTCGTCATACATGAATTTGTATGACGACACACGTACAATAATACAATTGTCTATATCAATCTTTACCTAAAATAAACAACAGTATCAACTGTCTGTGTGTGTAAGTTTTTATAATGAGAACAAATTTGCCTGCTCTTACTGTACCTTAATATGAATAAAATTAAAATAATAAATAAATAAATACTTACCTGATACTACTTATCAGTGCATCGTGATAACTTCTTGCACTATATCAAATAACGTACTAAAAGTACGTCATTTTTGCTGTGTATATAATTTTACGTAAGGTGTGTGAGTCATCAAAAGACTTTTAAATGTGATAAAAAGCTTCCAACCACATTATTTAATAATACGAATATGAATTCGGAAAACGTGAATGCTTCACAGTATCCAAACTGAAATCAATGGACATCTAAATTAAAATGCATAGATTTTGATTAAGCTAACAATTAATCAAAGAACTAAAAATTTTGTTCATTTTCTTCATTTTACAGTTCGTAAGATAGTTATCCATTTCCACGTAGCTTTTACCTACAGGAAACCACATGTCAGATAACGCTAGCTGAACACTAAATTACTCACTATCTAGTCATTTAATTAAGGTTTCAGTAAAATACTGGTATGAGTCTGTATGTAAGTTAGTAAGTTATACTGATATTTGACTAAAGTTATATTTTGCCTATTGCACAATATTATATCGTACGTGCAAAAATAGACCAATAGCGAACCACGAATTTTAACAACGGTGGGCGCCACTATTAGCATATCCTTTAGTCAAAGATAGAGACGAAACGCGGAGTAACTACTTCACTTTCAACTTTGTTAATAAGGGGCACAGTTTAGCAGTGTACAAGTACACAGTCTAGAATAGATTGTCAGAAAAAAAAATGTAACAATATTAACGAGATGCAGATTGGAAGCCTTTTCAAAAATGGTGTTTACGTGAATGATAAACATAAAAATAAAACGGGAGCAATAGGCAAACGACGTGGATATGTGGGACAACGCGGGTTCAAGGAACACAAGTGTGGGTCACGGCCAATCAGGACTAGGAAATGGCGTGTCTGTAGTCTCACAACTCATTCGTAATCACAGACATACACTTACCATTAGGCTCTCTTCAAAAAGTGCTCAATCTTATAAAATAGACTCATGATATGGTATTATTATTGTGAACACTCAAGGACAGTACAAACAGGAATTTCTCACGCGGAAAATCAAAACTTTGTTATCACCTGAGTCACTCTTACTGTTTCATAAGCAGTTAACAACGTTGTGATGTGGTCTAGGTACTAATGATTGCCGTGTCAGTTGAAAAAGGCACACTACATACTGTTAATTGAAAAGAAAACTTAAAAAATCGTACAGCATCGTAGTAAAACGTCCGCTGACCTCAGGCGTTTGATTGTCAGGCCTCTTTTGACGAATTCGCTCGCATCATGGAATAATCCTTCTTGGTGTGTTTCGTTTTTCATGTTGGCCACGTCTGTGGGGGCCGTGGCCGAACGCCGCAGCCTACTGCACAACCTCTTCTGAGCTCGCGAGCAGAGGTAGTTATCTGGTTTTCTAAACCTAAGGACCATAGGACGGGAGTGGGGTGGGAATAACAGGGTTGCCAGTCCAAAATTATCAGGGAATCAAAGATAAATACAAATAAATATGCATACATAAATATAAAGATAACTAGTTAGCGTCGAGTGCCGACATTTTAAAATTAAATAAAATGGTTTCATTGTTATTGAAATGATATAGTTTTACCTTGTAAGTGACTCTTTGTAATCGAGGTCATCAATGCCAAACCTCTCGCGCAGGTTTCTAAACACCAAGGGACAATATTCCTTCACCTTAAAATGAGATGGCATGTTTTCCCTGAAACCAAAATAACAGGTTAGCGCCTTGTCCCATGACATTCTTTTTTACATTAAGTACAGAACAACTGCCTGGCAAAATATTATAATGAATAGAAACTATTGATAGCTAGAAACATTTTAAGAATATTTCTCATATTTGCATTGCAAAAGGAATTAAAAAATAAAGTTGTTTGTGATGGACAAAAATTAAGCTGGTTTGCTATTATTTTATTTTTACACTGGGAATAAAAGATTATCTTATCTATCTATTGTTATGCTTCACACAAATCAGATAATGACATAAGAGGAAAAAGGTATTAAAATAATCCACCTAATCCATTTATGCATGCCTTATTATCAGTTAATACTCAGATTACATTATATTCAAGTTTTCATATCATGTGTGTTTCTGCTTTCTTTGTAATAAGCTAATTGTTTTCTTTGACTCTGTCAGCAAGATTGACTGAATTTACCCTCCTTTCCTCTTTAACATTTTCAACCCTTATGAGTTATGTATTGTATTACAAAATTGATGATGGGAACGTAGCAACTTTTTGTATCACAGCAAAAATGAAACTTACTTATTAAATAAATGGTTGTCAACTTTGAGCTTGGAGTAAGCCCTGAAGTCATCAGGTAGGAGCATGACAGGTATTGTGACATGACTTAACTCGTTTATCTGAAAATAATAATATCATTATGTTATAAGTTATCTCCAAGCCATGTTGCCCAGAAAAAGATTTTTAATTAAAAGCTCATAACAAGATGAACAAAAATTTAACCAACATAACCTGCAAAAATCAACAAAGCAATTAGCTTGGATCTGGCTGCACAAAGTGCTGCTTTCAATAAGAATGCCTGTTCACTCTTAGAACATGAAAAAAATATTCCTTAATGAGCAAAATTATGTCAGGAGCTCCATACAGACCAATGAGAAACAAATTGCATTGTTATTACTTTGTTATTCAGTCGCAGTATGATCAAGCGTAACGTAAACGTACTTAAATTACATATTTTATAGACTATTTTTAAGCAAGGACACTGGCTTATCAATAAGAACAATTGACCAAGTGCCAGAAAATTGAGTTACAGACTGGTTGCAGGTACGTTCAACTGGTGACCCGCTTGTAAATATCGTAATACCACAACATTCCGGTAACGAAGGAAATGACATAATGTAATTGCAACAAAATCCCATTAGAGGCTAATGACATGGTTCTCGGTTATGGGTAATTAACAAAAACTTGATAAACATAGTTACCGTGTGATTCACACCCCACATAAAAACAGACAATAACGGTTCATTAGCACGAAATAATTTCACTTTTTGATGCTTTACACGAATGTGTTTCTTCTTCAACTTGCTCAAGCCCGTAGTCGGAACGGACATTTTGGATTTGTTTACAACTTACAGCTTACACTTAAAACCACCACTCGATGTAATTTGTAAGACTAAAATGTTATTACACCATTTTTAAAAGACGGAAATGAAAAATAAGTCGCAAATCGGGATATCAAAATGGAATTTTTACAGAAATTCGACACCCATCAACAGTACAAACGGTTTTTTGACAGTTTCCAGTTTCCCGTCTCAGTCACAGATAAATAGATTTTGCTCACTCATTCACTCACTCAAAGACACTCACCAGAAGCATGATCCGCCTAGTCTATGAAAGTCATAATCTCATCAACTCATCATGCATGGTAGGTAGGTACCTAAAGTATTATAATCCTTACTCAAGATGTTCAGAAAAAGAAGAAGAAGAAGAAAATCGTTCAGAAGAAAATCGAGCGGTCTGCAAACTGTACTTTAATATTTTTAAGAAAGTAATTTCTTTTGACGTGACAACGTCTTATAAATTGGTTTGCCGGGTGACACCATATCATTGGTTACGCTGCTCCGCTTACGTTTCGCGCGAGAGAGACAGAGCGAGAGAGAGAGAGAGAGAGAGATAGGCATACACACCGGTTCATGTTATACGAATGAATATTCACATTAAAATTATACCGACTTATACCGACTTTACAGGCAACCAATTTTTTAAGAAAAAATTTTACAGCTGACAATGGGAAACACTTAGTAAAGTTATAATAGCACTTTATTTTGTAAAATGTTTGGTTTTTATCTGCCAAAATTAGAAGTTATTTGCTTTATTATGGTGATTTGTGGTTATAGATTAAGTGATAAAACAATGCTCTTTTAAATAATGTTTTAAGTGTTTTGAGATCTGAAAAACTTCCCCGGGTTTTTTGTTAACATAATTTTTCAAAATCAGTTTTTATTGTAACGCGCGCAAGTTTGATTTGACAGTATTGACAATACTTGAGTTAGGTATATAAATTGAATGAACGAGGGATAGTGATTGATTCACGGATGTCAGTTTATGTTGGATACTTTGTCTATGGTTGTAATTCTGTCTATGGATTTGTGACTTACTTGACATTGACAGTTTGATTGACATTTTCCTTCAAGCGAGTTCATTGATATTATGATCTGTTGAAAAAAATTTAAATCTTTTCTGTCGAGTTGAAATATTTTGAGAGGAAATACATGTCTTCAGGTTGAACCCAAAACTAGTTATTTAAAGTTGAAACTATGGTTATTCCAAGTCCGTTCGTTTATTGGGCCCAAACAGAGAAAAGTATATCTTTGCGAATCGATCTAAAAAATGTAACAGACCCTGACTTGGTGGTTCTAGAAGATAAAGTGCAGTTCTCAGCTAATGGAATTGGTGCTCACGGACAGTGTCAGTATAAATTCTGTTTGGACATGTATTCTCCATTAAAAACTGTAAGTAACTCTGCTCTAGGTTTTTGGGATGTTTATTTTCTTCCTCCTAGGTTTTACTTCAATCTGAAGAGTAAGGTCCAGTGACTTTACCTCAAAAAATCTGTGATGGAATAATGGATTTATTTACATTAAATTTAATTTTAATTCAAACAAAACACTCCAAACACAAAACCCCTTCTCCATATTGGACCATCTTTAATGGTCTAGAACAAAATTACAAAATAATTACAATTAACATTACACAATAAAAAGAATAAATTCACATACAGATATTTTGTAACAATCCCACATAGTAGGCTGAAATGCCTGTGTCACTACTTTAAAATAGGAATAGTTAAAGCATACTTATTATATATAATGGCAATGGACAGTGCTTCTCTTGACAGGGAGGCCAGATGTCACCAATTGTATTAGTAATGGCTCCTGTGCATGTTATATTTGCTTATCCATGACAGACATTTGGTTTGGTACAGGTAGGTATATATAAACCTTTTGGTATGTAATGTGCATCATCCTAATGATTTTTAATACTACATCATAAATACAAAATTACAACAAAGGCCAATCAAAACAAATAATGTAATTACTTTCACATGCATGCTGCTGCTCAAGTCTGTTGATAAATAATATTAATAATATTTTAGTATGTTCTGGTTATTATTAGTTAAAATTAAATAACTTGACCAGAATAGAAAATTGCATATCAAAGTGGTATAATTCCGGTATGAATTGCAGTGCAGCAACTCCAGGCAGCAAATGCAATGATGCTCCACTTGTTTCTATGAATTTGTATGATATCTGTTTGGAGGGCAGTGGCACTGTCAAAGTGACATATGGCCATAGTAACTTAAGGCCATAGTAAATTAAGGCCATAGTAACCTATGGTCATGACATGCTGTGCTGCAGTATCGCCGTTGCTGCCTGACTGCAGCCCATGCTACCTTAGATTTGCGATGTGCCACCTACGCAGACGTTGTAAGGGTCTAATTGGTGGTACGAAGAGGGCAGGGAGCTGACATTTGGCACGCCGCACGTCCGCTCCGCCGCTAGCATGGGGGATAGCGACTGGCTATCCCCTGATGAATATGTGAATAATGAATAGGAATGCGCAAACCCCTCCCTCCCCTCCAGCGTTTTTTCTATATGGCGCGGCTCATATACTTGGTTATCAACAGGACACCTCAAACTGTGACAAGCCAGCAACAGTTCGAGTCCTGGACAACCGAGTTGACGTCACCTTACTAAAAGAAAAACCGACGTTGTGGCCTAGG
The DNA here is from genome assembly GCA_963921415.1 of Pyrausta despicata. Classification (NCBI taxonomy): domain Eukaryota; kingdom Metazoa; phylum Arthropoda; class Insecta; order Lepidoptera; family Crambidae; genus Pyrausta; species Pyrausta despicata. The sequence goes on along the minus strand of OY992861.1, from coordinate 11,138,565 downwards.
CTGACGGCGCAGCCACAAAAACCAGCTTGGTTAAAGGTAAAGAATAAAACTATTAACGCCGCGCAGGTTTGGGACATATCACCCTTTTATGCTTTTTCACATAGGAATTAGACTGCACGTGCGTTTCGTACGTGAACACTTTGATATCACTTCATATGCTTGATATTTCGCCACCGCGAGTCTATGTGAACAAGCACTAAGGATCATGTCAAAATTAGAAGAAGAATATGTTTTGGTTTAGAGCTTTTTGGGCCCAAGACAAAGTTACAAATACGTAAAGAAGGAAGCGACCGATGCTTAAAATTGTCAAAAATATATGTTTCAAAAATATTTTTGTTATATGATGAAACTGAAAATTTACTACTCCTTATCTCATGAATCGTAACTTTTCCTATATCTGTACTATAAGACGTGACTTCGTACTAAATTTCAAGATTCTAAGTTTACGGGAAGTACCCTGTAGGTTTTGATTTCCATGCGAGTTTCGAAAATTTGCGGAAATTTGCGGCCTAAATGACTGTATCTTTTGATTGCGTTGGCTTAGAAGGTAGATTTTTCTACAGCTTCCAGAGACAGTAGACCTTAGTATCATATAGAAATTTCAGTTTGATACCTCCACGCGTTCCTGAGAAAAACGGCCTTGACAGACGGACGGACGGACGGACGGACAACAAAGTGATCTTTTCTTGGAGTTGGCTAATGTACTTCTTCGTGAGTGTCCAGGTTTAGGTCATAACGGGAAGGATGCACTGCTCGAACATACGTCTCTTGAGAAATAAGGGGATTTTCTTGTGTTTTAGGACATACGAAATCTTGCTGAACTTGTTTGTTAATCACGTTAAGATTGCCAGGTGATGAGGATAGCTGGTCTTGTCTTTTGGCCATTATAACTGCTTAGTATCTTCAGTAAGTATCGACTCGCGCTGGTTCATATTTTTACCTATTTCCTCAGAGGCTTGTCTGATGGCACTACTAAGGCGTTCGCTCAACTGGTGTACCGTGTCTGCAGGTTGATTTTGCATGATTTGTTCTATACGTTTCCGATGGTGCTCTTTTTGTATCTCAATGGCCATATAGTCCAATCTACAAGGGCGAGCTCGGAGCATCTTTTTGCGTTCCTTTTTCACGTTAAAGCTCATTCGCGCTCGAACAAATCTGTGGTTACTGCCTATATTTACTTTATTGAGAACGCTAACATCAGTAGTTATCTGTTTCTTATTTACCAGGATAATCAAGTGTGATTTTGCAAAGTGTTTTTACGTAACGTATTCGCAGCATTTAATACTCGTTAATTTGTATGGGAAATCGTAATTTTCTGACTGTTTTGACGATTTAAATACGATAATGTTCACTGGTCTCAGTTTTAATGAGATTCGAAAAAAAAATTATGCACGCATTACGTTAATCGTAGGTATCTGGAGACGTATCGTTGGCGTCGTAATTTTTTATTGTCGTAGCAATAGTTGGTAGCCTGTTCACCGGAGTGGAGTGAAGTAGCGGAGACGAGAAGCGGATAATAACCTTAAGAACTGCATCTTTAGTGCAGTTCTTAAGGTTATTATCCGCAGGAGAACAAGTATTGCGAATCGATTTCTGGAGACGTATCGTTGGCGTCGTATTTTTTTCTTGTAGTAGCAATAGTTGGTAGCTTGTTCACCGGAGGGGAGTGAAGTAGCGGAGACGAGAAGTTCTTAAGGTTATTATCCGCAGGAGAACAAGTATCGCGAATCGATTTCCCCGGTCCGGTCGAGTGAATCCTGGCCATCTCATCTGGCCTGGTGATCACACAGAAAAATGGATCAACGCTTACGCACGATACCCAGATATACTGACATTGTACCTACAAGACATATCTCATCAGCCTATGTAAGTCCCACTGCTGGGCACAGGCCTCACCTCAACTATGTGGTGGTCCGAGCCATACTCCACCACGCGGGCTCAGTGCGGATTGGTGGAGGGATGTGTGTAAGTAAGTACTAACCTTAATGTCAGATGTTATTAAGCCGCCCGAGGGCCTCTGACTAAGCTTAACGACTAATATCTATCGATATTAACTGGGACCAACCGCTTAACGTGCCTTCCGAAGCACGGAGATGCTTGTAAATAGACGTCACTTAAATGGTCAGAATGGTCACCCATCCCAAACATGACCGCGCCTTAGGTGTTTAACTTTTGGTATCACTACCAAAAGTAAAAGTAAAAGCGCTGCGACCACTGCGCCACAAGCACCTCTCTTCAAGACATAATACCTCCTAATATAATTTACTGACGTGACGTGACGTTGGAGTGATGGAAGTAGGTATCATACTTTACACATGCCAGTCAAATTATATGTTATTTGTTACACATAGCGTTGTATTGTACTAGAACTAATGGATTGTGTTCGTTTGTTATACTATCGCATTGGGTGTTATCCTGTAATGATAGATATAAGTTTGGAAAATAAATAAATAAAATTGCAAAAAAACGCCCAAGTGCGAGTCGAACCCACAAGGAAGGTTTCGTCGGCACTTGCGCAAATAAATCAATTAAAACAAATTATTTTTTGTAAATAGACTCACAGGTAGCACTTTCTCACGTCCCAACATATAAATTAACACTACCTTAAATTTGAGGTAATTTATTAAAAAAATGATATACCTACATCTACCGATAAATGAGTGACCAACTTTATAAAGCCTAAAATGTGGAACGGCAAGCCAATTTTTTGTCTTGTGTTGAAGTTATGCAAATCTCTATTTTTAGGAAATAGTGTAAGTTTTTTCGACAAAGCATCTGAGGCAGTACTCCCTAACGTTTCGTTCGTATTTTCGTCAAGCTTGAAAGAGTAGCAATGGGTATCCGTAACTAGGAACAACGGCTTAGTAGAGGGTAAGGGGACTTAAGGCTAGTTCCGTCCGTAAGATTCGACCCACCTTTTGGGCTCCGCTATTAAATTAGGTTGTTTTAAACAGGGGCTCAGTCAGTTTTGAATCGACCTAAAAATTTCAACTGTTAATATCAGGTCAGCACCGAGACACATGTTAGATCGCCAACAACGCCGAAATAGATGTTCTAGGATTTCCCGAGGACACACATGTTTCTAGTCACATTCGTTTATCACACAAATAATGTTACAGCTTTTATTATCAATCAGTCTCCTACAAAATGTCAAGTAACTCCAGCCACATAATGGGGTGGATCACAAAAAAGTAAAGGGTTGCGTTATATGCATTGTGATTTATCTGGATCGATCGATTGAATTTTCTAAGCAATTTCGGACGTGTAAGAAGCATCTAACGATAATAACACGTGCCTGGGCTGACATACGTACTGGAACATTGAACCCTGAATATTACAAAGTTTGAACTTTGACGCTCTTTGCCGCGTCAAGTTTTTTTAAAGAGAGGCTTAAAAATACATACTTCTAATTCAGATAAGTACCTGTGTTATCGTTAGTTGTCTAACAGTTGAGCAGCGAGGATTGGTTCACTTTGTTTAGCTTCGGAAATAAGGTACCACTGTAATTATTTATTATTCAATTTATTTGTGAATAGTATGTTACTTTACCAAACATTGTTTCTATAATTTTAATGTTGGTAAAGAAGCAATCGTATTAGGAAGCATCAAATTGAAATTTAAAATAAAATAGCGAAAACGAAGTGTATTTTGTGAATGCGACGAACGTTTTTTGGACTGAACAGAATATCGGTTAATATCTTGACAAGATAAAAGGAATATATCTAGATTTGAATGTGTAGTGTCAATTTGTAAATTTACAAATTATCGGAATCGAAACTGGATCCATCGGCTATCAAGGCCAACCAGACAACGGGAAAGCTGGTTGCTGTTTGGCTTCTGCATCCTTGAATCGTAGACCGAGATTTAACACAAAATAAATATTATTGCAGATATATAAAAATCAGAAAAAAACAGATCGTGAGACCATAGACCGTCTTCCAACTACACTGCACATTTCCCGCGCTTTCTAAGTTTAAAATACAGTAGAATCCCGATTATCCGAATCAATTAAAACCAGTGGTAATTCGGATAATCGATTTCGTAGTCAAATCAAACAATATTTGTTTAAATGTTATAAAAACTATATATATACTTACTATAACTTTATAAAATCATATACAGGGTGTCCCAGAACTCAACGTCAAACCGAAACGGGGTGACAGGATTGAGCGTAAGCATCATGACAAAAATCAGAAAAAAATTCTATCCCATGCAGTTTGAAAATTATGGGCATTTTAAGAAAAACCTAGAAATTTAGTCAAACTGTAACAATTTTTCGGTTATTATGGTTATTTTTTTTATTTTTGTTCATTTATACTTTGGAACCATAACCCTAAATAGCATTTCAGAATGACAGTCAAAAATGATGACACAGTTGCCCCAAGTTTCCTAGAAATAAGACTGATTTGTTAAACTATGAATTAAAAATTTTCACAATTTGTCGACTTTGGAAGGCCCTCCTTTAAAAAAAAAATACTAGAGTGCCTTGGCAAGTGCCATTAAAAGTTGGCGCATTTAATCAGGAATCTAAAATGGTACAATACTTGTTAGTTTCATACTAAAAAAAACGAGTAAAAAATAAAAACCTCATGTTACCCGATTTTTGCTAACCAATTTTACTCTGTTAAAATAATTTTTGATTCGCACAAACTCATGACAGGATTTTAATTTTAAGCAAAATGATGACAGAGATGGATACTGGACATGTTGGCCATAAGTGAGCGAGACAGATAGTGACGCCACTTTTACAAAAGTTAACAAAAGTAAGTAAAATTAATAAAATAATGAAAAATCTTGACCTAGTTTAGTTCAATTTTATTGGAATAAAAGTCAGATAGGGAAATAACATTGTTTATTACAATAAATGTTCAAATTGTTTTCCATCAGCCTCAATACAGGCCCTACATCTTCTTAAAAAAGATCTACTTATTAGCCGGGCATATCCTCGAGAGTTGATTTCCTCAGCAGCTTGAGAAATTCGTTCACGCAGCTCGGCTTCGCTCTCAATGGGCTTTGAGTAAACTTTTTCTTTGAGAACGCCCCAATAAAAAAACTCAAAGTATAAATGAACAAAAAAAAAAATTAACCATAATAACCGAAAAATTGTTACAGTTTGACTAAATTTCTAGGTTTTTCTTAAAATGCCCATAATTTTCAAACTGCATGGGATAGAATTTTTTTCTGATTTTTGTCATGATGCTTACGATCAATCCTGTCACCCCGTTTCGGTTTGACGTTGAGTTCTGGGACACCCTGTATATGTGGTTCAAATATAATGAATGACATTGTTATTACAATTGTTGTTATGTCTGTCTAGTTGCGCGGTATAACATTTCAAACAGCAGCTGGAGCTGTAACGTGAGTCCGGATAATCGGATGTTTGGGATTCGGATAATCGGGATTCTACTATAGATGTATGTAGGTAACACTGCATTGTGGCTATGGCCCGTGTGGTCTGTGCAATACTGTTGTTGCATTGTTTAAGAATTTCATTTATTATCTTTTTCATGTTTATCTTACGGTTGCTCGAGACGTTAGCCACCACAAGAAACGAAAAGTCATTAGTCTTACCAAATCAGTGAGCTTGAAATATAATAGGTAGCTCTATGATATAATGTTGTCTAATTTAAAGGTTATCATTACCTATTTTACAAATCTTACTTTAATTAGGATTATTTTTGAACGACACTCAATAATGCGCATGACTCTCTGCAAATCGTCGATACGTTTAAACCTCCTAATGCTTATGAAAAATTTGTTCCATTTTAATTAATCGTAATGTTATTTTGGGTTACAGATCAACTTCGATCTATGGAAGCCTGAGGACGCCAACGACAGCGAAGAGGAATGTCGTGACATTATGAAAGATTACCCTGGGATGTACGACAAACTACAAAAGGAAGAAATGGGCTACCGAAGAGGTAAATACTTAACTTAAAAGTTATTTATATTTATTTATGTGTTATATACACTGCTCAACAAAGTCCAGGGAACAGGAGGTTTTTAGGGAATATTTTTATTTTTATATATTTTTGTTTTAAAGTTTATATACCAATCGATGCGCAATTTAATGCTTAATTAGTTGCGTATATAAATAAAGGATTCAGTTTTTGAATTACGAGGTAATTTTAATGAAAAACAAAGAAAGTGTATTACAGAACTAAACAAAGAAATTTAATTTAATAAAATTTCTTAAAAATTAAAACATTACAGTTAAGAACAAATATGCGGGGACTTTTTTAATAATCAGTTGGACCCCCTAAGCCTTAGGGCCTAAGGCATTAACAACAGCTTGACATCGTCGTGGCATACTGATTATGAGACTATCGATTGTCTCTTGTGGAAGAAGACTCCATTCTCTGGAGAGATGTGAAAAAAGTTCATCTGCTGTGTTCAAATTTTGAGGGAGATTTCTAAAAGCCCTTCTCTTTAGTAAATCCCACGCGTGTTCAATGGGATTGAGGTCCGCGGACTGAGCAGGCCACTCCAGCACTTCGATGTTGTACTCGCGGAACACATCCATCACCTGACTCGCAGTATGTGGTCGTGCATTATCTTGCATAAAAATAAAATCTGCGCCCAGATTTTGTCGGTGCGGGATTACCACGGATTGGACTACCTGTTCGCAGTATCGCTCTGCATTTAAATTTCCCCTGATCAAAACGAGATCCGTCCGTCCACCCAGGCGGATTCCAGCCATGATTGTACCACCTTGGTAGGGATGCACCTCCTGTGGGTTTTGAAGCCGACTCTGCCGACCAGGAATCCGCCAAACACGCACTCTTCTTGAATCTGGATGAAATCCGAAGCGAGATTCATCGGAGAACAGTACATGTGCCCACTGATCTACGGTCCACTGCAAATGTTCACGTGCCCACAATAATGGACGTCCTCGATTTCCATGACGCAGCGCGGGCACTCTTAGTGGTCTGCGAGCACGAAGATTAGCTTCATGGAGTCTCTTCCGAGCAGTCTAGTCACTGATAGCAACCTGGTGCTGCGACTGGAGGTCTTCTACCAACTGACGAGCCGTAATGGTGGGTTGCCTCCTTGCGACATTTTGCAAAAAACGGTCTTGCCTTTCCGTAGTAACCCTATACCTGCCTCTGTGCCTTTCGGCTACATCGCCAGTAAGTCGGTAACGTGCCCACAGTCTGCAGATAACGCTCGCGTGAGAATTCAGAGCAGCTGCAACTTCGCGTTGGGGTAGCCCAGCTTCCAACATTCCTACAGCTCGAATCATTTCTTCCCGCGTTAAATGACGTCGTGACATAATGGCCGTAGTCGCAAAAGTTACGAATAACAACAGTTAATTTTGTTTTTCAATAAAATCATAAAACAATAAAACAAATTTTTATCTTTAAAATTCTCATACAGTATCACTACACAGCAATCAAAGTGAAAGATTCCCGCCTTTTACACAAAAAAATTCTTTTGTTTCTAATTTTTTTTTTTAAATTCGAACAACGTTTGATAAACATTCAGCCTACATGTTTACCTCAAAGAGATCAGTACTTTTTTAAAGAAGATTTTACAAACAAAGTCATATAATTGGTTTGTTCCCTAGACTTTGTTGAGCAGTGTAATATGCTTATTTTAAAAATAAAAATAAATATTTTACATCAATCATTATGTGAGTAATTAGTAGGTACGTTACGTTATTTAGTAGTAAGTAAGTAACCATTTTCTTCTCTCTCTCTGTATGTGTACCGCCTGTATGTTCTCTGCTTGCACCTGTGGTTGACTGGGAGAAATTGCACCCGGCATTAGGTCCACCATTGTACACAATTTTGTGCAGAAGTTTTTAAATAAATAAATAAACAGTATCAGAGGTTGGCGTGAATTACGTTAACTGCAGTCGGAGGATCGAAAAAAAACCAAAATTACTTAGAAGAATATTTAATTAAAAATTACATTAATTACTTATAACAAAGGAGATGAATCCTAATCGAAGCGAGATTATGGAATGACCAGTTAACGATTTACAGTTCTTAAGAAAATGTTCATTTGCGTCACATTCACTGATCTTGCAGTTGCACTTCGAACTGTGCGCGAAATGTAGGGCGAAGACTCAGCGGTCTTCATATGGAGCGGCTGCGTAATTCCTCCCCCCTTGGAACGGCAACTATTTTCCAACGTTTAGTGAAAATGTTGCCGGGATCGCGTATTGATGCTGCTGATCACCGGACGGGGCTGGTTCTTCCGGAATCTTCTCATTTTGGGTAACTTTCCTTGTGTTATAGCGTCGGTATAAGATGGAGATTAAGAGTACTCCTGCGCCTAGCAGTACCACGTAAAATGGTATTGTAGTGTGGTACAACGCATCTGTTGAGACATCAGTGTTCTTAACTGGGGCTTCCATCATGATCGCATCCTGGATACTATGTAGTCCTTGCAAGTTGACGGAGTTCAAGTTGATGTGGGATGTTATCTTTCTTTTTCCTTCAGTAATAGATGGTATTTCTGTCAGCTTCAAGGGTTGCCCTCTTATTTCATCATCATCGTTGGTTATGGTAAACTCGGTGGTCTTGAGTTGACAGCCGACTGGGAGTGTGACGAGGTAGCTACCCCGAAGAGTTGTGTATTCTTGTCTTCCACAGAGAAGTTGAACTCTGCTCGGGTGAGGAAATGACAGGACATAGTGGTGGTCGTCTAGTTTTTCCATAGCTTCTTTTTTCATGGTGACTGTAGAAAACTCGCAGGTTTCCTTTAGGATCTGATTTGCGATGAGCTCGTTGATGCAGTCAGACTTGGAGCAAAATTGACCGTGAGTGATATCTCCACAGAGAAACCAGTTGTTAAGCTTCGGACATTCTGTCTCCATGTACATGAATGAAATCTCATTTGTTGCTAGGAAAGGATGAGCTGGGATAAGGACTTGATTGTTCCTATTTGGGACTGCAGATAGATGGTAATAATTAAATTTTTCTCTAGATATAATTGGGAATTTAAAGACGAAGACTATATGATCGTCTGTGTAATAGGAGCCTGGTTTTATTATGTCATAATATTGCCTTAATTCAAGGTCTAATATTTGTTCATCTCCATAGATGTTCTTAAGTTTTACTAACATAGAAGCTAAGGTTTCCACATCGATCATCGAGTGGTGTGTGCTTGATGCACGGATAAAAGCTAAACTATTTTCTATCTTAATTAATTCCTGAGCAAGGTCATCTACGTTCTCGCTAACTATTATAAAAAGTTGAGCAAGTCTTGCATACTTAGTTAAACTATTTTCGTTATATACGTTATTATTTAATATTAACCCAATAGTATTATTAATATTAATCTGATTATTCCAGAGTTGCGTTAAGATTCTATCTTGTTCAGATAGCCATTTCTTATTGAGAGATATATGGTTATTAAATTCAGAAACTACCTTATCCTGGTTACTTTTCAAGATATTAATTGCTTTATTATACTTTATGGCATCGGTTTGGTCTAGATTACCGGTTATGCTTTTAATAATAGAGCCGAGGCCATCCACAATTCCTCTTTTAACTCTATGAGATTCTAATGATTTTAACTGCGTTAGGACCTTGCCAAGCTTTTCAGTTAAATAGTCAATTTGAGTCTCATATAATGGATATGTATCGTTGATAAGACGTGTCCTGTAACTTTTCAGTTGACTTTTTAGGGAAATTACTTTGTCTTTAATATCGGTCAGTTGAAGGTACTGAATGAATGTATGGTGATGGGTGGTCAATCTCATGAGTCCAAGTTTGTGTGGTAGTAATCCTGGTCCGTCATCCAAACTCTCAAGTCTTATGTCCTGAGCCTGGGTGATCCGTAGGATCGTTATTAGCAGTATCCTGTAACAAATTTACCGCTTTAGGGATACGTTTCAAACGAGATTTGGCAACGGGGCCGCGTTTTTTGGACGTGTAAATATGTATGGGCAAATCTGCTAGGACAGTGTCGTGATTATAACGAGGAGCTATTTTTTGCCGTGCAGCTAAAGGATTTTTAATGAAAATTTGTTGGTCGGGAGCGTACTGTATTTCAGGTTCCCGATTTTTATTCCTATTATGTATTATGTCTGTTCTACTTTTCAAGGATGCGCTATTAACTAAATCATAAACCACTTTCATTCGTTCCCTATGGTTTTGAAGATATTGCTGTAAAAGGTGTTGGGTCATATTAATAGTTAAACAGTCTCTGGCGTCAAAGTGTCCGGTCAATAAGTCAAACGGTCTGCATTTTGTAAAACTATGTATAGATGAATTGTAAGCTATAAGTGCATATGGCATAAGGTTCACGACTGGTTCATCTTTATACTGGAGTTTCAACAGTCTGAGATGTTCCAGGAGTGTCAGATGGAATCTTTCAATGTTACCATTATCGTTAGGGGAATGGGCTAGAATCCTATGGTGATTGATATTGTGCATTCTAGTGAATTCCATGAATAATTGGTTGGTGAACTCAGTACCATTATCAGTAACGATAGTTATTGGGACTCCATGGTGGGTACAGAACTGTAATAGGGCTTGCAATATACTGAGAGCGGTACCATCGCGCAAGTGATATGCTTGACCGTATTTTGTGAAGACATCTATGAAGGTGACATATTTCTCACTTTGTACTGTGAATAGGTCCATATGAACGATTTCAAAGGGTTTAGTGGCAGGGGGTACAACATTAAAATGTGGTTTAACAGGATTTCGGTCGTATTTGCCTTGACCGCAGATGGTACATTCGCCGATGAATTTGGTGATTTGGTCTTTCATTTTGGGCCAGTAATATTTTTTAGACAAGGACAAGTAACATTCATTGATGCCACGGTGGTTAGTTTTACCATCATGGTAGCGACGAATTATCTCCTGTTGACGAAGATACTCTTTGACATTTTCTATCTCGGACTTAGTTAACATTAAGTTCATTGAGGAACCTTTAAACTTGTCTTGTAATATTGGGATGATGGTATACATTGCTAAAGGAGGGTCGATGAGAATTCCAGTCCTAACTTTGGGGTTGACATATTCTTTAACGGCATTAATTAAGTCTTCTTCCAGGTTTGATTCTGATAACTGTATGCTGAATCGGGTGTGTGTGTCAAATGGTTTTGTCACAGTTGGTTTTCGTTTAACGTCGTTAACTACAGTAAAGTGTATTTGTCTGTTAAATTTATTCAAGGGTTCGTCTGTTATTGGGATTTCTAATATAGGACTTTCGTGACTAGTGTGCACAGTATCAGTCGAAGAATTAGGTTTTAAGGGGGCTATGTCAGTTGGGTTACCTAAGAGAGAATTAAGTTCATCGATTTCCTCCATCAGAGCTGTAGTATCACCAAGATGAATTTCTACTCGAGACAAAGCGTCGGCATTGGTGTTAGACTTGCCCTTTATATACTGTATGGTAAAGTCGTATTCGCTAAGTCTCAAACGCCATCGGGTTAGACGTGAATTTGGCTCTTTCAAATTCATCATCCACTCAAGAGGCTTATGGTCAGTTAGTATTTTAAACTTTCTACCGAAGAGATAAGGCCTAAAGTATTTGGTAGCCCATACTATGGCAAGGAGCTCCTTCTCTATAGTGCTGTAGTTGACCTCACTATCATTCAAGGTTCGAGAAGCGTAGCAAATAGGTTTATCAGAACCTATAGGACCTTGAGATAAAATGGCGCCAATGGCCACATTAGAAGCGTCTGTTGTTAGATTGAATTCCTTGGTAAAATCAGGATATTGAAGAATGGGATCATTGGTGAGTAGAGTTTTGCATTTCTCAAAGCAACTGACGTATTCGGGATCGAGAGTTATTTTTCTACCCTTCTTAAGACACTGGGTTAGTGGCTTGGTAGTACGAGCAAAGTCTGGAATGAATTTTCGATAGTAACCGAGAAGTCCTAGGAATTGCTTGATTTCCTTAGATGTTTTAGGAATCGGATATTTTTGAATGGCAGAAATCTTGTCAGGGTTGGGCTTAACGCCATCCCTGCTGATCACATGACCTAAGTAAGCAGTCTCTAGCTTTAAGAATTCCGATTTATCCATTTGAATTTTAAAGTTCGATTCTCGAAGCCTTTGGAATACCTTTTCCAGGTTCACCATATGTTCCTGTAAGGATGTACTAAAAACTATGATGTCATCAAGATATACCAGACAGATCTCATTCTGAAGACCCCTGAGGACGTTATCCATCACCCGCTGGAAAGTAGATGGAGAATTCTTAAGACCCATGGGCATACGAAGAAATTCGAAGTGCCCATGCTCGACATTAAAGGCTGTTTTCGATATATCTTGGGGATCCATCTCGACCTGATAGAAGCCACTTGCCAGATCCAGGGTTGTGAAGTACTGACACTTCCCTAACTTATCCAGCACGTCACTGATGTTTGGAATAGGATATTTGTCGTCAACAGTTTTTTCATTGAGCTTCCGAAAATCAACCACAAGTCGCCATTTCTGCTTGCCAGAGGCATCTATTTTCTTAGGCACAACCCAGATGGGTGAGCTCCAAGCAGAGTCAGAAGGTCTGATGATACCTTGTTCTAACATCTTTCCTATTTGGTTCCTAACTTCTTCTCGATGAACAAACGGATAACGATAAGTTTTAGAATGAATCGGCACTTCGTCGGTGGTCCTTATTCTATGCTTGATTTTATTGGTGAAAGTAAGTTGTTCGCCTTCTATATAAAAAACATCAGCATAGCGAGAACAAAGAGTTATTAAGTTGGCTTTTTCCTCTTCGTTCAGATGCTCTGTACGTAAGCGTGAAATTACGTCGTCGGTACGTGTCCCTAGTTGTTGAGTACGCGTGCACTCGGTATTAAATAATTCCGCGTGCGCTGGGCCATCGAGTGATAGTATTATGTCGTTTGCGGTTGGGTTTTCTATTTCTAAGTAACCACGGTTGTTACTGATTGTCGTGATACATTCATGAACGATACAATTGCAAATGATTTGTTCCGGGATAAAAGCGTCACCATCCTTTAGGTCTAGAGGAACTCTTATGATTTTAGAAGAAAATGCGGGTATAATGTCTTCATATAAGTTCACATTCCGTGAGTTATACATTTGAATGGGGTTTGACGCGGAGCGAGTTACTAATTGTCCTTCTTTTAAGTCTATTCTGGCTTCCCATTTGCTCAAAAGATCTAATCCTATAAGCCCATCGAAGTAATCATGAAACTTATAGACAAATAATTTCATACAATCATTATCTCGGAACTCAGAAAAACACGGTAGAGTAATCGAATAATCGTTTCTACTGATTGCGTGTATGTTCGTCACTTCAAACGGATCAAAATTAAGTGGAAAGTTGGAAAAATATTGTTCTACAGCTTCAGGACTGATAAAAGACTGATTCGCACCTGTATCTATTAGTAATTTAAGGGGTGGATGAGCTATTTGGATATATGGTAACTGCCTTTGCGTTTGAAGATTTACCTCTATCTTTGTTTTTTTAATATCGTACACTCCCGAAAATCCTGTTCATCCTGGCTAGAACTTGGTTGTGGTTGGTCTACATAACCTGGTTGTGGTTGGTCTACATAACCTGTTTGGTTTTCGTCAGTCATGTTATAATAATTTAATTCAGAAGTAAAGTCAGGTGAATCGCTAGTATAGTAAAAGTCGGTGTAATTGTAAACTGGGTCATGATAGTAGTCATAGTTATTATAATAGCCGTCGTCGTTTGTCAAACATTCGTTCATGTTCATTTCTCGACTTTTAAAATAATTAGTTGGTGGTGGGTTTCCTGACTTGCTCCAGTCATGTCCAGTCAACATCTGAGTATGCGGGAGAGCCTTCGGGGTGAAACGTTGGACGCCGCTCATAGGTTGAGGGGTTCGAAATTGGGGTGCATTATTACGGGGTGGAAGTTGAAACACATTGCTCCGAGGGTTGTAGTTAGGTGGTGGAGCACTGAACATTCTTTGGGTGTTGGTTGGCATGCGAATATTATGTTGCCCTGGTGCTGGAAATTTAAAAGGTTGAGAAACAGGCCTTTGGGACTGTTGACCTATTGGGGTAGGCCAGTTCTGTATTGGCATTGGGTGGTTGTTACGCGGTGGCAAAGTAAATGGTGGCAGGGGTTGTAAGGCTGCCTTGGGAATGACATGGGTCCTAGAGGGCTCGTTGCGTTGTTGGAGGTACATAATGTTAAGTTCCTCCTGGACGAACTCTAATGCTTTCTCGATTGTGGGAGGACGCATACAGCGTATACGTGATCCTAAGGGCTCTTTAAGGCCTCTAACATATGCTTGCATAGTAACTTTCTTATATAGGTCTCTTTTAGCTTCTATAGTCGTAGGTATTGTCTCGTGTAATGTCACATAGGTCATTATAGTACTGAATAAAGTTTGGCAGTGGTCGTAAAATTCTTGCGGAGTCTTATTACCCTGCGTAGCTAATGAGAGGTCATTGTACAGAGCCGTTTCGTCTCTTTGGTCTGAAAAATTATTTATTAAAGAATTGCGAATTCCTAACCAACTATCAGGTATCCCGTTGGAATTGATTGTACTTGCAGCGGGTCCTGTTATTTTGTTCAAAATGCCATTGATGAGACAAAGATTTGAGAACTCGCTTCCTGCAGCGTTACTTAGATATTTTATTGCTAGTTGATCGCAAACGTTGATAAACCTTGTCAGAACGTTAGGGTTCCCGTCAAAGTCTGGGACGAGGCGGAGGGCCTTAAATATTGTCTCCGGGTCGTGAGACATTTCGTCAAATGAACTATTTAAGCTTTTATCTAACTCTAAATTTCTATAATTATCTAACTTATGCTGGCGAGCCTGACGTGATTCAGACTCGCTAGAACTATTGGCTCTAGGGTGATAAATCTTGAAGTGGAAAGACTAACACACTAAAGGAACACTTATAAGGAGGGACACTATAAAAAGGAAAGCAACACGAGATCAATTCAAGTGTACTCACATAGATTTCATTTCTGGTTCTCTTCCGTGAATCGAATGCTGGATTCTCCTCCCGGTCTGCAGTTGGTCCGTAGATTCTGGATACTCGATGACGGTGCTTGATAGTCACCCGGGCGACTCGCGACACGATTAGTTACGAAGCCTAGCTACCTATTCCCGACCTCGCGAACCGGCCCGCGAGTATCCTACCGACTGCGCCAATTACGTTAACTGCAGTCGGAGGATCGAAAAAAAACCAAAATTACTTAGAAGAATATTTAATTAAAAATTACATTAATTACTTATAACAAAGGAGATGAATCCTAATCGAAGCGAGATTATGGAATGACCAGTTAACGATTTACAGTTCTTAAGAAAATGTTCATTTGCGTCACATTCACTGATCTTGCAGTTGCACTTCGAACTGTGCGCGAAATGTAGGGCGAAGACTCAGCGGTCTTCATATGGAGCGGCTGCGTAATTCGTGTACAAACAGACGAACAACCTAAAAAAATTTTGCGAACGGTATTAAATAACAAAACAATGCTTTGACTTCCACGTTGCCTTCATCACCTGATGAAGGCAACGTGGCAATGTTATGCAAAAAATTATTCATAAAAAACACTTAAATACTTGTTTTTCCTTGCGTCGTATTGAAGTTTATTTGTTTATTTCGTAACAATAGATACACGATGTAGTGCGTGTAGACTGGTGTTAAGACAACGTACGATGCTTGTCCGGCAAAGCTATTTATGTAAACAACAATATGTAAACTAGGTGCCTACTACACGTTACCTTCCGTCA
Source organism: Pyrausta despicata (assembly GCA_963921415.1). NCBI lineage: Eukaryota > Metazoa > Arthropoda > Insecta > Lepidoptera > Crambidae > Pyrausta > Pyrausta despicata. The sequence goes on along the minus strand of OY992861.1, from coordinate 11,122,910 downwards.
ACACGCATTTAGTAGGTCTACTCTCTAAGCACTTCAGTTAAAATTTGTTCGTATTTACAATTTGGTACGTTTTGTACGTTTTGGACGTTTGGTACTCTCTATCACCTACGAATCAATTTTCGATCGAACGTCCGTCGGCAATCCGTTCAAAGAACGAATGATGTCTTAATTTGACAGTAAAAAAGCGTACTCTCAAAGGCCTCATTTACGGAGACGCGTGGCGTTGGGCGGCGCAGCCTGCACTGAAGTCAAACATATGGCGTTGTATGAGAGCGTTTGTGGAGAAGCGATTTCACACGCGTTTGTTTGAGTTGGAGCGTTTTGTGAGGCGGAGCCCGCGGATGGCAACCACGCGTCCCACGCGGCGTGTTATCGCGGCGGCGCACAGTGGGTCGAAATTCCGTTTTGAGTGACATAGCAAAAAACTTTCTTATTTCACATTTTTATTTTTACTAATGAATAGCCAATTATGACTCTAATCAAAGATGTCACACGGCGTTTTGTTCTAAACTCCGTAGTTTAGGTGTAAAAAAATAAATAGTTTTTTTTGTATGGGACGGATTACTTAAGTCTTAATTGTGGCTGAACCAAGGGTGATCGCGTGTTCAAACGTTTTTATTCTTAATCCTTGTCTATTTTACTATAAATAGGCACTAAAATCATGTGTATAAGTCTGCAATTCTTCGATTTATTGCGATCGGAAAATAAATAAATTTTATACGTAAAAGCTTGGTTTTTGTACATCATTTAACTAACATCATTTTCTAACAAGACATCATTTCACATTCTTTTCAGAGGATTTCATAAAGGTCTACCTAATTTTCTACAACCTGTTCCAATTCGTGGCGTATGTGTATATCCTGTCCGTCATGGGCACCCGCTACGCCAAGCTTGGCTACGCGTCCCTGCTCACCACTTATGATCACGTCGGGAAGCTAGTGAAGTTCCTGCAGCTACTGCAAATCTTGGACACAGTACATCCCCTGCTCGGATACACGAAGGTTAGAATTTGCACACACATTCCTTAAGTGCTAGTTCACATAGGAACGCGTGGGCGCGAGCTCGCTACTTAGACCGCACGTGCGTTTCGTAAGTTAACACTTTGATATCACTTCATCTCTGTACATTATTTTTGTGTAAGAGCATTCGTTTCCCACCAGCCTGTGTCGCCGTGCTAGGGCCTAAAAATATGATTGAGATACCGTTTTGAAGAGTAAAACGGGCCAAAACTCTAACATTTGTTCGAGCTTGAACGCGGACAAAGTCGTGGCCGCTAGAATGTTAGCTATTTTGCGGCCGTGCCCGCCACCGCGCCCGCGAGACAACGTAAACAAGCACTATGAGCAGAAGTCCCCAAACTGTGCGCCGCGACGCCCTAAAGGGGCGCTGTGGGTATATCCACATAACTATGTTCATTGTTACACGCTATTGAATATTACGAGTACATTGTTAGGTTACGTACTTAGATTTTGACTTTTTTAGAATAGCAAGCTTGGATAGGGCGCCGTGACAAGACTTAACTTGAAACTGCGCCGCGAGTTAAAAAATATTGGGGATCCCAATAGAGAAAAAACGAGTTTGATGCTTTATAATATAAATTTATTCAAAGCTATACTCGTATGTAGTGGCATTTGTACCATTTTTCTTGTCAATCTGTTAGAATCTTATATTTTTTATTTTGTCATGACTAAAGTGTCAATTTATTTTTGACACCGACTTGAAACTAGATACTAACATTATCCAGCTAATAAAATAAAAAATCCTAGGACATTCATGCACACACTGAGATCCTTTAGCGTTAAAATTATTATATAATACTGTTACGTTCTAGGGGGTGTGGGATCTAGATTGAAATGCACTTCTAAACCGATGAAGTAGAGTAGGATTTATTGTTCACACTTTACGTTACAACACTTAGTACACAAACACTTATATCGCACTCAAAAATCTTCTTGTCGCAGTTTTCGCTTCGATGTTTACTCGTCGCTTTCCCAAATTAAACTCTAACTCGGACGCATTCCCGGGCTCCTTATATACCGGCCGTCAAGGACTCCCGAATATTCGGTAGGTACCTACTACCCAGTACGAGACTGTTCGGGATCCTTCCAAATGCCGTCTTGCCTAGCCTATACCTTTCTCGAATGTTCGGCATCATAGTGCTATCCCTGTCTTGTGCTGTCTCTGTCACACCTTTCTGGAATGTTCTCAGTATAGCTGTCTCTCTCTAATCGTGCTATCTCTTTCACTCCTACTAAAAATTACGTCATATACTGAAGTGGGCTTCAAAGGCCCATAAGGGGTCCTGAAAACGCCTGAAAACGGGTTTTCAGGTTATGGCGTCATCTGATAGAGGGTGGCCTGAAACGGACTGAAAACATGTTTCAGGCGCCTGAAAACAACGGCAACTTGGGTGAAATTTCGATAAACTAGTATGTGTTAGAGCACTCTCTGAAACGGCCTGAAATGGTATTTCAGCCTGCTGAAAACGCCTCCAAGGCACGGAAAAACACGATCAAAGTTTTAGCACTAGCCCACCGGCGTAACAATACGATATTAGTTAGAATTAATTTTAACGAAAAAAGCGTCCTCTATCTTTCATGAAAAACGAAATATCACCAATGTTACTTTTTAGCAAACATTTGCGTCTGCTCATCTTCTTGTAAAGCTTAATAATTTTGTTTCTTTTTTCAGGGTGAATGGTTCATGCCCGCTTTTCAAATTTTTGGGCGAATAGTGATGATGTGTTTCAACCTTGAGATAAAAAACTTGCGGGTACTTCCCGCGGTGACCTATATGTTCACAGCGTGGAGTTTGATAGAAGCTGTGAGGTAAGAATTTATTAACTTGTATCTACAACGTATATAAAATTATCCCCCTCTTATTCTACTTTTGTCCATCGCGAAGCCAGTCCAGACTTGGTTTCATTAAAATCCATTAAGACCTGAATTAAATTTAGGCCTAGATACGGTTTAGATTCAGTTTCGAATACAAAGTATCTATAATATAAAATTTAATCGCAAAAAGTGTCGGTAAGAGCATAACTCAAGCAAAAACGTCTGACACGGATGAAATATGATGGATTCTTTGAGCACTGTTATACGTGTAACAGTGTAATATAATCATTTGATTATAATATAAACTCGTTTGAATTATAAGTTATTGTTTAAAGAAAATGCACTTATCAAACGTAGCGTCGTGGCATACCTGGGATGCTACGACACAAGCTGAGTGGCCCCCCTTTCAGTATCTTGTATATGTGATTTTAAAGGTGTTTTTTCTATTTGGTAAAAATGTGATACTGAATAAAAATGTTTTCTTCTTCTTCTTCTTCTTCAAACATTTTGCATTCTAGATATTCGTACTACATAACACAGCTGTACAAAATCAACATCGGCTTGCTTAAATGGCTGCGCTACTCACTATGGATAGTTCTCTATCCGACCGGTATCACCTGTGAAGCTATCATCATGCTGCGGACCATTCCATTCATAGAGGAGACCCAGATGTTCATGGTCAAGCTACCGAACCCTTGGAACTTTACATTCGACATGGTGTTCGTGATTAAAATTTATGTCGTGTTACTCATGGCAGCAGCCGTACGTTTATTGAAACATATGTACCACTCGAGGAAACAAAAACTCAGGCCTAAGGTAGTCATAAAGAAATGTATGTAGGACAGTTCGTCTAGGAGGGTAAACGCAATTTTGTCAAAATTTTACTCATTTGATTTGTTTAAGCGAGATCGGGGTATTCCCTGACTACCTCGATCCCCTAGGCCCCCGCCCCGGGGGACCCCGAATTCTTTGTAACTTGATGAACTCGATATAAAGTCATCTTCAGGGTTCTCCGGGACCACGTCTCGGGGATCGCGGTATTCAGGGAATAACTCGCAAGATCTACCGATTCAGTTATTTTGGAACCATATAATTACTTCTGTTTAGTCTAGCCAGATGAAAAGTCTAAAAAAACACGCTTTTAGCAAATATTCAGCCTTCGGTTTTAACAAGTAGGTACTATGTACTTCAATTATTTTTTATTTTATTTCATTTAGCATAACCATATGCGCATAATCAATTGTCATATGACGTACACTAACTAAGTGTAAGAATAGATAGGCTAAAATAGTTATATATTGTGGTAAGGTTGGACTCATTACCATGGAAAGGATTCAACCCACAACTTTACTCAAAACGAGTTAAGTACACCGAAATGGCCCTAAAATCAAATAATTTCATTCACATTACAAAAACAACTGTAGAAAAATGTCAAGCCAAATTGTAATTTTCTATTTAAGTTATATGAATCTTGATTAAATGATTACAGTAATAAAAAACATGATTAATTTATCTTAAACAATCCAAGCCTAGGAAGATGGTTAAAACGTGGGTTGGATCCTTTCCATTGAAATGCGTCCAGTTAATAATACGAAAAGTGGTTATTAGAACTATTCCTTGAAAAACGATTTATAAAAATGAATACTGATAGTAATATTCATAAGAGATGGAAACATGATCTGTACAATTTATTCAGTATCTTTTTCAGTCTAAAGAATACCTATACGAAAAAAAAACACGCGCGTTGTACAAATAAAAAGTATAAGTGTATTTGGCTAACTACGCCGAAGGTGGCAAAGACCTTCTCTCGTGACGTAGCGTACTTACTCATGATATGCCTAAATTCAATGTTAATTTTAAAAAAATCAATGTCATTGACAATATTCGTCATACCCTCATCATTATTATCATTAGCCTATATACGGTCCATTGCTGGCCTCACCTCAACTATGAACGTCATACCTAGGGAATGCATTCCCGACTCGGGAACATAAATTCGGGATCCCGCGGGATTGGAAATATCGATCCCGCGGATCCCGAGATTTTGGGCATCCCGTCCTGAAAAACAAATACATTGAGGATTACGACGAAAATTGCTTGTTTGCGATAGTGGGTATATTTAAAAGAAAATTTTATTTGAAGGCAAAAAAATAGTCAAACCAAAAGTAAGTATAGCTCAAAGAGACAAAACATCATTAATGTCGTGAAAAAAGTTGAGAAATCTACTCAAAGCCATAGATGGCGCCACTCGGTTAAGTTTTGAGGGCTATTATAAACTTAGTCCACGCGGATGGCCTCTAAGATTACCGTAATATACGGTACGTAGCATGATAGCCTAAATTGATTAAAACAAGTCCTTACTATTATTTTTTTCATTTTCACACTAAAATATGCATTCACATTATTATTTAGTGTCGATAGCTTTACAAAAAGGCTACCAACGAAACTCGAAGATTATATAATTTTAAGGTGAATGTGTGTCAATGCCTTCTAAAAGAAATCTCAAGTTCAATTTGTATTGTATCTCATAAAACCGTTATTTATTTGGTAGTAATTTAATTGCTTCTCTATCCCAGTATATGAAGCTCTAGATCTGAAATTAATTTGTATTTTACGCCTAAAAAACAATGTTTGAATTATTCTAATTTTGTACCTATGTACAACAATGACAGGGGCTAGTTTTTATCATTTCAAAATGTTAAGTTTTCCTGTGTATTTTTTTACAAGCTTTTATTAAATTTCACCTGTCCCGGCGTTTGTTTGTCTGTAATCAAATCTTGCAATCTTGAATTTTACCTACCTACTTCTTATTGTCCGATTGAGCTATCTTTTGTATTCACTTTTAGTATCACAGACAATGCACAATTTTATTATAAGAAATTGTTGTTTTTTTATATATTTTTTTTATTATTTCGGCTATACTACAAGTCCGTGCGCGATTTCTTGCGGGGTGACAAACATAGCCCTTAAGTTACCTTATGTATCACCACTCTGTTTACCAGTTAATAAAATGTAGAACTCGAATGGTGTTTGTCATGGGAATCTCTTTATCATGTTTAGTTACAACGGTTTGCTCAGACTGAGCGAAGTCTAGGTTAGTTAGTAAGTATACCCACCGTATATTGTATGGAAAGTTTGTAAAAAAATAATGAGTCTTGAGACCTTTGTTAGTCAGGCCTCCTGTTTAATACCATTTAGAACATTCAATATATAAAGATCCGTTTTTGTATATTATATGGCGTAAGAACAACGGTGCTAGAATGATTTAAAATTCGATCTAGACTAGTCTTGTCTTGGCACTTTCCACTCATAGTGATCACTCGACTAGAGATGGGTAAACGCCCGGATTAAAAACAGTTTTCGCCCAGAAAATGCCCGGCGTTTACGATAAACGCCGGCCGAAAACGAAATTATTTTGTTACCTGTTAATATAAGTAGAACGGTGGTCAGCACCTCACGGTAATCACACATAACACTGCGGTATCTTATACGTTTGTGATACGGGCGATTTAGCAACAAAAATGGAAAGCCTGATATGATAGCTAGCCACTGTACTTTACTAAATCTGAGACAAAAGAATCTACTCACATGGTAAAATTGCGTCGTTGCAATCTTGTCAAAATATTTAATACCGAAAACCAAGTTTCATCGAAATCGGCCCAAAAACAAAAAAAAGTCGGCCAAATATTGCGTTTTTGCATTTTTGTTAAAATTCTACCGAAAACCAAATTTTATAACCTACTTAATCTTTGACTTTCTCATAGGAATATTTTTTTCATAAGACACGAATTTTAATTTTATTTCAGACGATATCGTCTGACTGATGCTCAAGCGGTTCTACAGTTGTGATTTTTAATGACTTTGTATTTACTTAAAGAAATAGTTTATGGGCATAAACGGATTAAAATCTGGTTAAAACGTTTTTGCCCGATTATTACCCAGTTGGGCGGAAAGGGATCTGAAAACAGATAATATGTCAAGTGTAGACTATAATTATTTATCACTATTTTTTACAGCTGTATGGGTAAATTTCTGCAATTTGTAATTTTTTTATGTACCTACTATTGTGCATTTTCTTAAAAAAACGTTTGTAAAGCTAGACGTAAAGCTAAGCAAAATATTGTCCTTATCTGAATAAAATCTAAATGTATTATGTTAAATAGGTATATGTCAATTTAATAAAATGGTTCTGTTTATGTTATGTTTCATTAAACTATTTTGCCTTTTCCATCCTGTCACTGTTTTAGTCTTGGGGATTCTAAATGATTATAGGATCGAATCAAAAGAGCTACCACGCTGCCTTTGTTTGATATGACTTGTCAATTGTACGAAAAACAAAACAGAAGCACATCTCACATGATTACTTATACTGCTGACCGCGTTCCGGACGATGCTCCGTGGGCAGGCCCCCTACAAGATGGACCGACCGACGATCTAGTGAAGGTTGCTGGAAGCCGCTAGATGCGAGAAGTGCGCAGGAAATCCTTGGGGGAGGTCTATGCTCAGCAGTGGGCATCGTAAGGCTGATATGGTAGTGAATTTGATGCTTATGCTGGCTTTATTCCGATGGGGATGTGCAAAATCGTCATGGTTTTGAGACATCATGATATTTTTGACACTAATACTGACTTCTATTTTTATGTGAATGATGTTTCTATTTTAAGGGTCAAATAAAGCCCTTTACTTCTATTACAGCTTACTCATAACGATGACTTTAACGTTAAAATATAGCAGATGTTTTTGAGATTCTAAGTAAAATCCAGTGAGTTATGTTTTGAGCAGGGTAGTTAGGGAATTAGAGACGGGCCGAGTACTCGGTACATCTCTCATCAGCCGATATACGTCTCACTGCTGGGCACAGGCCTCACCACAACTATGAGGTGGTCCGAGCCATACTCCACCACGCGGGCTCAGTGCGGATAGGTGGAGGGGTGTTTGTAAGGTAAGTGACCAACCTTACTGTCAGATGTTATTAAGCCGCCCGAGGGCCTCCGACCAGGCTTAACGACTAATATATAGATATAGAACATCAGACTTTCTAATTAGACATGGAGACCTACCTAAATTAGACATTTTACCTAATACAGGCTGAATTTCTTATTTCACATTTGTTATTCAATAATATCAACAGTCAATCAAATACCATTTTAGGAAAATGTCGTTGAAATATTTTTACCGAAAGTGTCCAACCCTAGTTCGATTGTCTCAACGTCTCACGTCACGTGGTCTCGCGCAGCTGCGAAGCAATAGTGACATTATACTCAGAGTTGTAGGTGCATTTTTGTACGCGGCAGAAAAAGTAGTCTATTAACGCTGTAGGTATCGAAATTTTTCAATGTTCAACTATTTAGTAATCTGTGGTTGCGGTCATGTTTGATCTTGTTTTAGGACATCAAATTAAACCGAGTTACTCTGCCATGTACTCTGTACTCGGCAAGCTTTAAACCAAGTAATACTCGGTAAAACCACTACTCAGCCCATCTCTATTAGGATTAACCTTTATCTTATGCAAGTGCATGTCTCAAAAGATGAAAAAATGATAATAAGATGCAAATGAAATCTGCTTATCACTTGTCAAACAACTCATACATGTAGTCCCAAAAGTAAGCCTGTTCAGTTTTGTAAATAATGAATACCAATAAAGGCATGACTGATTATTTATTTATTTTAATTTTTGTTTAAAGTAACATTAAGTATTCACAATTCTTTCCAGATTCCACATAAATATCCAACGCAGTCATAAACCTTACCATCTAATCAGTAATTGAACTAAATTCTTGATAAGCTTTTGTTTCTCACGATACACGCAAATGTTTACGACCTTAGCTTGATGTATGCCCTCTTGAACCATTCATGGGGGTCACAGTGAGCATAGTACTCGTGGAAGATTGGTTCCACCAAGGCGTCAGGAGGTAGTTTCTTGTAGACACGCTCTCCATAGTATGTGCCAACCTGGAATCAAATTTATGTCACCTTAAGTCATTGTCAATCATCAAGAATTAAGTCATTGTCAATCATCAAGAATATCATTGATCTAAGAGAAGTTGTATAATCTGCATTTGTGTTAATTTTTACTCCACATTTGTGTTCATTTTTATAATCACACAAGGAGGTACAGACAACAGCTTCACATCAGGTTACCCATTAAAAACTTTTATTTGGATATATTTGATACCATAGTAGTGAAGAGTTGTAAGAAAAGAAATACTTGGTTCTTTTTAGGTATTAGGTTTTTTTTTTCAGTTAAGCTACAATTCTGCCTTTTATTATGACAATGTTCCAGTCATTTATAAGTTTGGAAACCTTTAGGTGAAGAGTACAGATATTCCAATACTGAAAAGAATAATAATGGAAAATGTTACCTCCCAACCAGGCACATCACGCATGAGCTCGGCTTCCGCATCGCGGTTCCTGCGGAGCTGTTTCAGGTATTCCCTGTCTCTCTCCGCCAGCAACATGGGATAGATGGCCATTTTAGCTGAGCGCATCTCTATCTCATTCCTTTTGATCTGTTTGTAGTTCAAGTTATACAGGTATATAGCACCGGCAGTGATGCCGATGTATCCAGCGAATATGGCATAACCTGGAAAGCAGAGGTCACTGTTTAAGCTTCGTGTTGGTTGGTATCTTAGGGTACTACTAAGTTGTAAGTAAAGTAATGAAAACATAACTTAATACACATATATAGTATTTCCCAGTCCTTAACAATGACAAAAGCACTATATTACTAAAAAATCAGGTAGTAAATAACGAAATAAATAGCTGTTAGAGTGAAACATAAACCTAACCTAAACTGTTACATAATATGTTTTAAACTGCAGAGGGTTTACTAATTATTTGGCACTTACCACTGAAATATGATTTTGCTGGAATCCTTTTATATGGTATGGGTTTGTAGCCCCCCGGAGGGGGCAAATCTTGTTTTCGAATTATCTGACACTCAGCCATTTTTTGGACTGATTTTGTTGGTTGAAGTTGAGTGACACTGTGACAGATCAGTGACACTGATGTTTCACCAAAGACAAACAAAACAATGCCTAATTGACAGTAAAAGCGTTCCGTTCTTGCAAAAAATATGTATTGCTCTGCATTTCGTTGCAAAAAATTTAATTTCCATGACAACAGTCTAAAGTTTGAATTTGAGTTTGTTCACTTTTAGATTTTCTTTTTGGACTTTGGAGTAATAATATTCGACGCAAGTAAGGTTTAACAATGGAATCGGATGCAATTGATGAAGGTGTACAAGCTGATATTCCAGAGCCAGATAAAGAAGAGGATCAACTGAAAATAAGACCCCTCGAACGCATAAAGCTGCATCCAAAAGTTCCTATAGAAAAGTCCGCGTATGGGAAAGGAAAGAATTTCAGCCGAGACTGGATATTACAGGATGGAAGAGAAGTTCCTGCAAAAGGCAGTGAAATGAGAGATAGCTTTCGTGTTCCTAAAAAACCCAAGCACGGCGAAGGTAAGTGAGCAAAAAACCTTACCTACGTCTTTATACGCTATTAAATGGTGGGTGGATCAATCTACCCTACCAAGCCAGTTTAGCCAATGGGTTGCCTAATCTTCTGTGGCCGGACCAGATACTAGTACTCAGATAGTTCGAAATAGCAGCTACATAAAGTTTTTTTTTTAGTTACCTCAAGAGATAACTATTTAATTAAAAATTTATGTGGTCCGACGCCGAGTAGTACTCTTTAGCCGCGCCACCTCAAATTAAAAAGAGTGTAATGAACTCTAAATAAATTATATCCCTAATATATCTACCTAAAGAGTACCTTGCGTATGACAAACGTGGTCCAATAAACTTCTTTAGTTAAGGAGTTATATATAAGTCTAAGAGTATGGTCCGGCTTGAGAATATACTCTGCAGCAAGTAAATTTTGCAATATTTGGTATTAACACCGAATAATAACTAGAAACTTAACTACCCATTTATATATTTTATTTGCGGTGGCCCGGTCAGAGAGTACTGTTCCGCGGTCGGACCACGTAAATTGTTAATTAAAAAGTTCTCTTGAGGTACTTAATATATAAATATACATATGGAAAAGTAGAGTTTAGGTAGCAATTCGAACTATCTGAGTACTATCTGGTCCCACCACAGAGGATAAGGGTAATGGGATTGTCTCTTTATTAATTAGGGGTGCGCAGAAGGATGCTGACAGACTTCTTTTGGGAGCAAATGCTGGACGAAGTGATTGAAGAATTGGCGACATCTCAGCCGGTCGTCGAATATTGTTCGGAATACGACGCCAACTATGTTAGAGATAATTTTGAACCTCGCAACTTAGAAGTTACTGCTGATAAAAACGTAAGCCTCATTTAAATTTTTAAACTTTACAATGTTACCGTCGCTCACGAAGTGTTCTTTTGCAATCAACAGATGCATCTTAAGTATCCACTGTACGGAACCGGATCTAGTGCAGTGACGTACTACAGCGAATCTATAAAGAAGACGGGCCCTGTAAGTAACAAAAAATTTCGCTTTTTTACAAATGCAAGCTAAGCCGCTTTTTGTTAGGGCTGCTGCACAGGTCCTTCGAACCGGATTTTCTGTTTCAATTGCAATTTTCTCCATAATTCCGCTATGATCATTGTAGGCCACTGCATAAAAATTCTACATGTTACATCCTATTTGAGAAACCACGATCGATAAAGCTCGAAAAAATACTCAGCAGAACCTACCCACCTACCTAATAAGTACCTACAATAATAATTTTCAGGGAGAAATATTAGAAAAATTCCGTCGGTGCCAATATTTCACGAAACCCATGGAAGAAAGACTGGACAATGGCTGGGTTTTGTAATTCGGAATTTGTAGTCGGATAACTTATCCTGTTTATTTGCTGAAATAAAAATGCGTGTGATAAAATTTAATATTTATTTCAACACCACCACAACGACTTTAAGTAGCGCAACCTCCACCCGCAAAAGAAGTAACGTCAGCAGTTAGGTTGGGTAATAAAGTTTAAAATAACAGATCATCATCGTCCCAATTGTGAGGGTAGCAGATGGGCTTGAAGTCGCCAGCCGAGTCGGTGGTCGAGGAGATGGCGGTGCAGGGGTAAAAGAAGCCACCCACTGTCAGACACTCCAAGGATCGGATGTGGGAGGCAGAGGGTGTGCTTATCGAGTCTGCGGGAAGAATAGGTAGGTAGACAGTGATGTTTGTTTTGGGATGAGACGGCTAGCTACTCTTTATTCCCCAGAGGTTCCAGCTGGACTAAGGGAATTAATTTCAGGTGTCCTATGTTGACTGCACTAAAAATACGGTTCAACGACATCGTTCTTAAATGTCACTAAACCTTTTTGAATCCAGTAGTCCCAACACTACGTCTAAGTGTCCATTTTTTCCCTGTGAGATGGAACGTATTTACAGAATTTACGGAAACATACTAAGCTAGTTATTTAGTAGAATTGTAGGCACGCATATTGAACTGTTCATGAACTGAATATTTCGTTTGTTAAAACCCAAATTTCTTACCACTCGTTTCACCAATCTCGTGGGCAACTCCACGCGTCCCAAAAATATGAGTGCGGGTTTTCTTTGCCTTCACCATTTTCAGACGGTGGAATTCCTCCCTTTCCTATCACAAAATGTGTTTTTAAGATTTTATTTTTAAAATGTGCTTTAGAAAAGTCCGAAGTCATAGTTTACTACGTGGGCGGAACTCACAGAATAAGTAACTAAGACTTTACTTATGTAGTTGGCGCCCAACGTGTTGGAAACAAATACAAATGAGTAAATCTTATGTATAGGCTTGATTTATAGAAAGGAAGAAGAAAGACTAGAAACTTATATAAGCAGCACTTGTCATCTCTGTAGACGCTAGGCTAGGTACAATGTCAGCGATTTTCAAAGTAACGATTTTAAGAAAACTTAAGTACCCACCCTCTCATCCATTTCCATTAAAATATAATTTTCGGTGTTTCGTAACTTCGGCATGATAACTTTCTCGATGCCGTTAACTTTTCTGAAAGGTTTAAAACTACGAGTAAGTTAAATTCCGTAGAAACTGGACTTCACGTCACTAATTATATTAGTATATTGAAATAATAATAAGTATTTATAAGATGATAGCTTGGCTGACTGGTCACGGGTACTTAATCAATAAATGACATACCTAAGGGTCGTTCTGATGGCTTCATCCAGCAAAATGCAAGTGTTCCTCAGCGATGCAAACTTGATGAGGATATGCACCGCCTTGCGAAATGACTTCTTCGCTTCACTAGTGCGATGCCCCCCCGCGCCTAAGCCGGCGTACAGCAGGGCATCACTGACAGTTGGGTCCTCAGCGGCCACTAAACAGACTGTCGACACTCCTGATATGTTTTCGGGAATACGCTGAACCCTGACTTGAGCCTTTGGAATAAAATATTTTTTCTGACTGGACTGACTGACTGTAGCCAGCCATTCGTAGTTAGGAGCTAACTAGATACTGATTGTTGCACGCGTAAGCCTTCGAAATGTACTCTTCATACGCGCGATGTTAACCCAAGCGATCAAGGTTTACCTACACCATGCTCGGACCATGAAACGGACAGAGTTAGCTTAATGAATTATTTCACTATTCGGAATGACTATGTTGCGTCGAAGGGAACTAGGGGTGCCTCTATTAATTCGAATGCGTAGTTTTCAAATGCATAACACAAAATTACCTGCCCAATATTCTCCAGTACCATGGCATTCGATTCTCCGTTAGTAAACTTAATAGCGGCTAGTGAAATGTAAGCTTCTCTCAGAGTGTGGCCCAGTATGGCTTGGGTGGAGGCCAGTTCTGCCGCGGCCTGCCTGCCTCGGAGACGTAGGGCCTCGGCCTTGCGTCTGAGCAGCTGGTACCCTCGGTTCACTTGCTCCTGACGATGTTTGATCTCTCGCAGCATGAATAACGACGCTGTGACTGGGTAACGGTTTTCTGTATTCATTTTCAAAGCGTTTTAGTGTTCAAAATTCACTGATTTCGTTTCGTTTCGCCAATTTATGACGGTTGACGGTACTTTGACACCATAGAGAAAAGTTGTTTTGTTTGACACGGTCTTATGTCATTGTCATAACGACATTGAGCTGCTTTTTAAACGAAGAGCAATCTTATTTTTACCAGTGCTCCAGAAGGAGGGTTTAACCCTTAATAGCACAAAGGGAATTATCTTCCCACTTAGTAGTTTTTGGTAAACTCCCAAAATTTCTGTATTGGTAACATTAACATGAAAATTTCGTAGTAAATATTTATTACCATTAAATGTTCTAACGTTATACTGGCAACACATTGTTCGAAAACGTCAAAGTCAAAGAAAAAATACGCCTTTTTTCGGAGGAACGGTTTTTTCGTGAAAAAAATAGTGTTTTTCTTATTTTTCAGAGTTTTAGCTTTCTTTTGTTCAAAAAAGATTCAGGTAAGTGAAATTTGCTATCATACATAAAAAATAGACTATATTACCCGTGAATTAGCGTAATTACTCACACTTCATACTTGACGAGGGAGATGTAAGAGACGTCCAAGTTGAGGTATTGTAAGTGGGAATATAGTTTCCTTTGTACACTTAGGTTTGAATTTTTTTTTACATATATAAAATATTTCAACGAATATGTGTGTTTATTGAAATTACATTTACTAAGAGGTTGTTTCTGACTATCTCCTTAAAAAATTTACCTTTACCTTATACATTGTTATTTTTTAATTCGGTAAGTAAACACGTAGTATAGCCACAAATGAGATAACTCATTGAACAAAGGGAACTATTTTCCCACTTCTAATATTCCTAAATGAACAAAGGGAATAATTTTCCCACCTAAAATTTTCCTGTTTTCCGCATTTTCTTGGCTTTTCCTTCAAAAGAAACATAAACTACAATCCTCATTTACTGAAAATCATAAGGCAGTTTTTTAAAATCTTATTTAGTTTTCTTTGTACTATTAAGGGTTAATGAAGTGTTATCTTACACATTTTATTTCAAGTAGTGTGTACTACCTACCTACTTAAAAACAGGATAAATAGGAATGAAATACTTAGGCTGATACGAAATAATGATCTATATTTCCTTTAATATTTTTTACATTTCATAAATGTATGAATTTTCACTTAAAGCAGTCTCTTTTATATTCTATAGTATTAATGCTAAACATTAAAATATCTACCTACATACATATAACATTTATACATTAAGAATTATGGGTGTAGTTATAAAATATTGTTTCATCACTGGATATCATTTCCAGTTCGAAAATATTGTCTAACTCTCAACTATCCTGCCAGTAGTTATAGTTTCCTGTTGGAGGGGGCACGGGCATCGGGGGCCCGCCGGGCGGTGGGGGGCCGGCGCCCGCGCTGTAGGGGGAGCCCTGGGGGGAGCTGTACCTCGGCCTGAACCACGGTCTACTCGTGTACTGGTACTGGTTGTTTGCATAAGCTGCCAAGTTCTGTCCCGTTGCGTTGGGATAGGGGTTCTGAGGTGGCTGATTTGGTGGGTACGCAACATTGGGCATATTAGGAAGATTCGATGTCGGGTACGTCTGGTTGGGAGCCGGTGTTGTCGAGGGCGAAAAATTGCTCTGAGAGCTGTTTTGGGAAATAGGCGTCGAAGCCTGAACGTAGCCTTGGCTGGCTGCTTGGGGGTTCGCCGCGCTGCTGCCGTTGGGATTGTAGTTAGGTGGGGGCTGCGCAGTAGACGTTTGGGTGACACTGTACGTCGTCTGGTTACTGCCGTTCGAGTTGCCATAGTTCGGTGGGGTCGCGGTCTGGTTTCCCGGAGTGAATGCTGCCGTTTGACTCGCTGACCCATCAGGCTGAAAAGTTTGCTGAGGATTCTGAACGGCTGTCGCGTTTTGCATCGCGTAGTTGTCTTGTGACGATGAAGTGATGTAATTTGTTTGATTATTGGCGCCGTTATTTGCATCGGTGTCACTGGGGGTGTTTGTCTGGCCGTTGCCGTTGCTCGCAGCGGGATTCGTGCTCTGATTATTGGATAATGTGTACTGAACATTGGGATTGCTCGTGGGGACTGTTATCGTATTGGGGTTCGCCTGCATCATATACTGGGGAGGCATTCCTGCGTATTGAGAGGTGGGTGTTCCGTAAGGGTTTTGTTGCACGATTTGATGCACGGGCGGTGGTTGAGATGCCGGGATGTTCTGGGCTGGATTCGTCATTGGCGAGGACGGCGGTGGCGCCTGGACTATGGGTATCGCCCCTGACACGGCCAAGTTGGGGTTCGTCAGTTGTTGTCCGGCTAAAGCTGCGTTTAGCTGCTGGGCGGACAGCTGAGTGTTGAGGTTTATTCCAGCCTGCATGTACTGGGAGTTCGTGGGCATGTTCATAAAGGGCACGTTGTACTGGACGCCACCAGCCATGCCCAGTTGGTTCGGTTGCATCACCGTTACGTTTTGACCGTGCTGAAGGACTTGTTGGCCGATTAGCCCTTGGGGTAACCCCCCCTGGACGAGATTCGGATGGTTGGCTGGTATCATGTAGACTTGGCTGTTTGGCTGGCCAATCATAGTTGGCATTTGACTGATGTTGAGAGGATTTTGAAGAACGGTCATTCCCTGCGGAACCGTAATCATCTGCACATTCTGTGCCGTACTTTGTATTTGCTTGTTTGCGGAGAGATCTTGTTTCTGTCCGTCTTTGCTGGTTTGTATTTGTATCGCGTTTCTGTCTATTTGGCGAATGTACATTCCTGTACCGTCTTGGACTCCTGACGCCGATACGCTGAGAAGACAAAAGATTATTATTACTATCTTTCAGTGCACATTACATTAGGTCCCGTTAGACTCTCTCTTACTCTCTCTGATTACGAAACACAAGATAAACGACTATGAACTTACTTAGTCTGTTGCCCGGAAGACACATGAATGATGGTGCCGTGGGCAGGATTGATCTTCATTCCCATACTGACCACGGTGTTGTCTCTAGCTGCAGGGAAATATCATAGAGTTACAATAACATTACGGAACTTGACGCTAAGCAACTGCGCTTTGCATGTCTGTAATGACGTATACATAATGCGAAAAAAAAGTACAAGTTTAGATGTTACTAAGCTTGCTTTTAGTAACTACGCGATGAATATTTACTTTTTACATACATTTACCAGATTTTAAATTACAAAGTCAAACAAAGGAAAACATGTAAATAATATTCTTATGTTGCAAACATACCACATAGCAAGTTCAAGGTGTTATTAAACATGGCGCAATATCAAAAAACTTATTGGTATTAGTTTCCAATCGCGAGTCGTAGTTCTGGACAATATTTCGTAACGCTAAAAGCACTTGCTATATTTATTTGAAAACAGTATCTGTTATAACAGCATTGGAAAACACAATTCTAGATATTGGTTTGAAATACCGATACGCAAAATTGCAACAATGCATTCACTACGCTTTGCGAAACTTTATCGAGGGAAGAATAATAATGAGTCGTAAAAAATATTCTTGATCTCTTTTCCATATGATTAGTTACAGTATCACATATGAAGTAAATTAGACGGTTATGAACTTATGATATACCAATAGGAAGAAGTGTCCTATCTAAGAACTTATGACTAGTAGGTATGACTGGTAGAGAATGCCCTACGGCGTTAAGTCTACCTTTTGTACAAAGTTTTGTTGTGCAATAAAGCTTAAATAAATAAATAATGATATATCAATAGGAAGAAGTGTCCTATCTAATAAGGCGTGTTTGACATATAAACAGATATAGTTGATTATTATGGATGAGAGGATCAAAAATATTATTCAAATCTCCGATTGAAAGGTACTGCAAAGGTCGCAGGATTGAAATATATGCTGGCCGCACGAAACTTTTTAATCTAGAAATCTATGGAGAAGATGTGTGTTGAGCATGCGACAATACATGCGACCGACTTTGATGACGAAGCTTGATAATCACCCATCGAGTCAGCCCCCTTACTCTCTAAGCCTTTATCCTTGGTTTCAGATGTATCCATCCCTGTCACTCTTACGAGCTTGAGCTTGCCAGCGAACGCGCTAGCTAGACCTGAAAATACGAACGAAACGTTGGGGAGTACGCCCTCAGCACCGTAGACGCAGGAACAAGCTAGTTCACCATCTCCTGTATAATAGGAAAAATATGCATAGCCGAAAAAGCAACCCATTCATACAAGCCAACAAAGAGAATGACAGATATAAAGTTGTAGCACTGGATTCGCATCGGCTACAAATACATTATCGGGTCCATTGTTTGACAGCAACAGCAACTCTGTACAGCCATAACCTATAAGAGTAAAGCTTACAACTAACTTACAACTATGGTAAAATCGAATCTGCCAAATATTTCCATACGCTGGTCACTGCATCAAAATAATTATCCAGGTCGACGTGGCCTTAACTAGAAAAGAGTGTGGAAGAATGCAAAAATCACAAATTCTGACGCACGCTATAAAAAAGTTCGTCGACGCACGCGCCGCACTCCGCCAATGAAAATAGAGGAACATACTCAAAATAAGTTTGTTCCCTTTTTCTACCTTATTTTTTTACGCTAGATAGTGGAAATAATAATTAATCAATAAATCATTAAGATGTAAGAAGTTACGCTGATGCATAAAACCAATCGTGCAGTGGATTTTGGTTAAAGGAATTGTTATAAGTACCATAAAATGGTACGACCGCTATTTCTGAGAAGGTTGCGCGGGAGATTTCTTACATTTCTTACATTACAATATGACTGTTTGCTTGTTTTTCGTTAAATGATTGTACGCCTTTTGTTGCCGCGTAATTTTCTGCGTCTCTCTAGTCATATTATCACTCATTAAAATATTACGCATAATTAAGGTACGCTACGTATTTCTGTATAACTACGTCAATATTTACGCATGAAGAAAAACAAAACAGTGTAGAAAAACATGGAATTTTCCTGATCGAACATCCTAGAAACTAACAAGGGCCCACAACCCACAAAATTTCTTTAAAATTTTGTGGGTTAGAACAATAAATGCGCAGGTAATAACCTACTTACCTACGTAAGAAATTACGGAGTAAAAAATTCATGTACATTGTATGCAACACATCATTCAAATAAAAAAGTTAAAAAAAACACCATTTTTTGGCGTGTTTTAGTAAGACATTAAAAAATAATATTTTTTAAATCCTTCGATTTACACAGCGGATCTATGCGGACTTATTTATTTGTAGTCATAATAACTCGTATTTGGTTGAACTTCGCAAAGTATTCAATTGCATACCTTACGCACAATAGCTGTATTCTCTGACGCAAAAATTACACAGTGTAAAACTGTGTAGGATTAAAATGAAAAGCGATACGCTGGCAAAATTCGCATTCGTATAAAGATTTTACGCACTAGCAAGACGCAATCATATATGTACTTTAACGATATACAATATGTACCTACACAGAAAAAGAAACATCCAAATCGTATAGAAGTTTACAAAAAAGTAATTTATCGTAAATGGAGACCAATTAATTGTAACAATTTTAGGAAAACTTTGAATATCTTGGCTTTAAAATTAAGAGAATAAGATAGAGAGAGAAATGAAATGCATGTGCAGAGAGAGATAGATCGTGTGAATAGAGAGCGATACCCCTCAACAATAACGTACGATCCAAATCAGATTTAAGGTCATTACAATAATCTTGTTACATGGGAATCAGTATTGAATTGGAGGCTAGGATTTTTGAATCATTTGCATTGTTATTTGCATTGTAACTAGTAGTTTAAAAAAGCGTAGTTATATGATTAAGTGATCGTTATTAAAGCATTCGAACCACGATTAGTTAGGTAGCAAGGTAGCAACTACTATTTATTTTCATTATTTAAATTAATTACACGTTACGTTTCAGCACAGAATACGACAATTGACTTTCTGTTTGTTACGCTTCCACGCCCAAACTACTGAACATATTTGGATGAAATTCGTTACACATACACAGTCGTCACCATTTTGTAATATTTAATTTAGGTCCCAATCTGTTCAGTAGTTAGGCGTGAAGCGTAAAACAGACTGTAGGTTAATTGTCCTATTGTGGTCGCTACCATGTAGATACTAGCTTTTTTTAAAAATCTTGGTCTCATTTACGAAACAACCGTCATTTTTCATCAATATACCTGAAGTCGCCGTCCAGCTCCGCGAATCTCTCGTCGAATTCTTCTCCTGCGGTACATGAGACCTGCGGCACCACACGGTTACAATTCACACACACAGTCGTACAATAAACAATACGAATACATCAGTCAAACGGCAGATAATCTTCACGGTAAATCTTCTTAGGTTCCCACCAGTTTATTTGGAGAACATCTTCTTGGTTCCCATGATTGTCGATTGCGTCATTATCATTTATTTAAAAAATAACAATGTATTTTCCAATGCTTTGTTTAAGTCTTAAATTGTTTTATAAACGGTACAGCAACCAAAATAAATGATGATGATGCTTATGAAAGCTAAAATAAAAACGATTAGTTTAAAATTAGCTCGGTGTTTCTGGATGCCTGGAACCACATCAACCTTTGTATAAATGTCTTAGTTTTATGTAACGCCGATTGCATTTATTTATTGCTTTAATTTTAAGATGATCAAAAGATAATCATTTATGCAAGGTTCAAGTTGAGTAGACAATGATTTTAAACTTTGTTTATAGAGATTAGTGTTTATTTTAAATCTGTGTCTACTGCTTGGGGCTGAAAGTAAGGTATGTTAATATACATCTGAGATGTACTTAAACTTAAGACTTACCCAGCTGGAGCGATCGGTCTCAGTTGTAGTTGGCTGGGGGTGCCATCTGACAGTCTTTTTTGGCCACGTATTTCATGATTCATATTTTTATTCGGTGTTGATGCGGTCT
This sequence comes from Pyrausta despicata, assembly GCA_963921415.1. Classification (NCBI taxonomy): domain Eukaryota; kingdom Metazoa; phylum Arthropoda; class Insecta; order Lepidoptera; family Crambidae; genus Pyrausta; species Pyrausta despicata. The sequence continues at coordinate 11,102,257 of OY992861.1, read as the reverse complement.
GAAAAACATCAGTCATGTAGTACGAATAACTCAATTGTAATTTGACTGAATTTGATTATTGAAATTTGAAATTGTAAATGGCGCAAAAGAAAATAAGTGCGATGCTTTGGTACTACAACATAGGCGTTTGGCAATCGTGAGTGGAGGGTAGATGAATAATGTAAAGCCTAATTTACACTAGTTACATGGTAACTAGACGCGTTGATTGGAAAAAAGTAACCAGCATAAATGAAGCCTAAAATGATTAAATGAGAATAATTAAACAACTTGAACCAGATAAACAAGTAAGAAACAACACCAAATTAGGAATAGAAAAGTGTTGAGTAATGAGCAAACCAAGAATGAAACCAATATTAGTTTTTGGCTAACTATTAAATGGGCATTTTACATAAGCAATACATTTTTGTATGAAAAAATATTTTTTCCATTAGAATTAGTTTCACACTACTGTATATAATAGAATATGACATATGATATACCCATATGAGATAACAATTTTCTGTTAAAAAAGATTGAATTAAATATTAATTATAACAAGTTTGAAATACCATGTTCAAAACTATATAGTATTCTATAATTCTTGCTTGTTATTGTTACAGGGTATATTTGGTCAATGAAATTAATTTGATTGTGGGAACACACAATAAGAATGAATGACAATGAATTGCTTAGAACTCTTATGACAAAGCTATATAAAATTGCTATGACTTTTGAAACCAAACCAGGTTAATGAAAAAAGTGCTCACAAGAAAATGGCTATAGACTAACTGAAATGAAGGAAGGGCTAAAAAAGTAAATTTATAAGGGTTAAAGCTGTAACAAGATGATTATAGGATTATGTGAACGGTACTTAGGTTGTATAATGCTCACAGATAATATTTGCGGCGTTGATGCCTGCCCGGTGGATATTATGTTTATCAAAGAACCACTGCTCACAATTGGCTGGGGAATATAAATAAATACATTTTGCTTTGCAATGTTTTCTATCATTTAACTACAGTCTAAAGTAAAAAATAATTTAAAGCTAATATTAAGGTAATCATTGAATTCATCAAATTGAATGGCATATAAAACATTTTGCTAACAATTGACTGAAAAAGTACAGGGTGTCCGCCGGCAGATTTTATACTTAAAAAAATAAAATAAAATAAAAATATGAATGTAATCAACGTTATTTATTTATTATGTTACATAGGAATAATGCGGATTTTAGGTTTTAAAAATCACTCCACTCAAATGGCGTCCTTCTAGCCGTAAACATTCTTGCAATCTCTCCTTCATATTGGCGAAAACTCGCTTGCAAAGTTCTGGACTGATAACTGCAATCTCTCGTCGGATATTTTCTTGTAGGGCCTCTATTGTTGATGGCGAATTGTTGTACACGCGAGATTTGAGATATCTCCATAAGAAAAAATCGCATGGGGTCAGATCGGGTGATCTAGGCGGCCAGGCTATGTCGCCGAAGCGACTTATCAATTTTCCAGGGAAAAGCTCTTTCACTTTTGTCATTGATTCCCTAGCAGTGTGTGCCGTGGCCCCATCCTGCTGAAAATGGGTTCTGTTATTATAACCAACATGACGATGCAGCTCCGGGATAAAAAAATTGTCCAGCATCGCGCGGTACCGTTGTGCATTAACGGTTTCACCTCTGCCGAAAAAATAAGGTCCAATTATGCCTGTTCCAGAAATGGCACACCAAACTGTGGTCTTCGGGCTGTGGAGAGGCTTTTCATGGACTTCTTTTGGATTGCTAGCACTCCAATAATTCTGTGCATATTCTGTTTATTAACATAACCCCCAATGTGAAAATGCGCCTCGTCACTAAAAAATATGTTAGATAAACGCGTCGGCGTAGAAAATCGTCCCAGAACGACTCTAGCATAATTCAGCCTTTTTATGTGGTCATCTTCTTTCAACTGCTGAATGATTTGGAGCTTGTATGGATGGAACTTAAATTGTTTTCGAATAATTTTGTGAACTGACGTCTTTTTCACACCCGTTGATGCTGCAATCTTCCGTACAGACTTACGCGGATTTCGCAAAATTTCCCTTCTCACAAGTTCTGCGTTTTCAGGAGTAGTTACAGTTGTTAAAGGTCCAGGACGAAGTTTATTTCCGACTGATCCTGTTTCTCTAAACTTCTGTACCCACGCCCATATCAATTGGTTCGACGGGCCATCCTTCAATCGTCGGATATCAAAGTGAGAACAAAACCGACGCCTCGCTACATTGATCGAATTATTGTTCGCGAAATACGCTTCAACCGCAAAAGCGCGGTGCGTCCCCGTCCACTGACTCATGGCTACTAAATAATCCGCAACACTCCCGCGTCGAGAGATACCTCGCTCCCCCCGCTGCCGCCTTCCTACGCGCCGTGAGCTCAGTTCAAAGTGTAAAATCTGCCAGCGGACACCCGTTATTGTATTAGAGTACTCCTTGTGATATAGAGGTATATCTTGTCCTATTCAAAACAGGAGGTTTGTAAAATTTGTGACTTTGATATAAAATGAAATACCTTTTGATTTAGCTGCATTATGGTACCAGTTTGTAGCTGCTGCAACTGGGCTGCAGATAGTGGCAGAGATGTCTGCGGTAGGCCCCCAGCTGGAGCAATCTGTAGAGTTACCATAAACATGGAATTATTGGAAGTCTCCAATGCAAATACAGCAAATATTTACCAAGAAGAAAATACTTACAGACACATATTGCTGGGGCTGCAAATTAGCCATACTTGACTGGTTAGATGCCAAATCCTGAAGTTGCTGATATGGTATCAACATTGTCTGAGATCCAGGTATAGTCCATTGCACAGTATCTGCCCCTTGGAAGTGGTATTTCACATCCTTATCACCCTTGTCAGTGTACAGGATCTTTTGCAATGAGTTACTCTGAGCGGCACAAACTACAGGCGTAGAGGTAGCAGAGCTCACTGTAGTGGTATCAGTTGTTGTCAAATTTGCTTGAGGAAAAGATAAACCATTGGGCAAAATCATAGACATGGAAGACGGAACACCACTTAGACGTAGTTGTGTCACATTCACTGGCTGCATACTTGACATATCAACTAGCTGTGTGCCAAAATTATGTTGCTGAAGGCCCAAATGCTGTGCCAAAGGCAGAGATGTGAAGTTTGCGTTTGATACCTGCATACCAGGTTGGACAATAGGTATAAGCTGCCCGTTTTCTTGGTTTAACACATATTGCTGTTGCTGCTGCTGAGGTAGGAGTTGAAAGACAGTTGGTTGGCGTACAGTCATGAGAGGGGTGGTAGCCGGGGCCACGCTCACGACGGGGGGCATAACAGAGGATGTCAATGAGGTCGGGGTTGAGAGCGAGACCGAGGCGACGGGCGGCGGGACGGGCGGCGGCGCGGCCGTGGTAGTGAGCGCCGGCGGGGGCACGTTCAGCGCCGGGGGCGGCCCGCCAGCCTGCGCGGCGCTCCATTGCGCTAACTCTGCTTTAATGGTCTCTATCAGATTCAGTGCCAACGATCTCGCAGCAGCCAAAGCCTCGGATCGAGTATGGTGCAAGGCCAAATGTAAAGGCTCGAATTTCTCACTTTTTAACACTGCAACTACGCCTGTCTCCGAACGTATGTACTCCAAGTTTGTGCTATTCTGTAACAGACACTCATTTATTAAGTTTATCGAGTAATTTACAGGGAAAATAAAAAATAAAGAACACTTAATCACATGCACTCACTGGGCCCAAAATACGTCCTTTGATGTCGAATGCGGCCGGCGCATTATCCAAGCCTATATATACTTTATCGATTAGGCCTCCGGACATAATTTAATCAGTTATCAAAGCTTAATTACATTTATTTTGTTTTTATTTTATGTAAGCATCTTTTCTTTTTTCGACGCGAAGTCTTTTGACAGATAATAAATGACAGCTTGTATAATCGTCAGGAAACTGGGTTTCTTATTTTTTAAATCTGTGGGTGACTTAACGTTTTCGTTTCAGAACGTTACTTGTACGAAATCGCTGTTAAAAATAATAGTTAAAAAAATACTAAAAAACACGCTTATAGTGCTAACTAAAAAAGATAATAAAATCTGAGTTCATTGAATTTACTCGTATATAACAGTAGAGTAAAAGCGTGGGGTGCACTTTATGTCGTTTTAATAGTTGCCCATAATATAATTATTTTCATATACAAAGCACCCCACGCTTTATACTCTACTATCATATTACTTCTTTTTACTTTGTAGAAAATATTTTCCCCTTTTTTAGTTAGCAATAAAAGCGTGTTTTTTTTGTATTTTTTTAAACGATTATTAATTTTTATTTTTTGAGTCAGTAAGGATAATGGAAAATTCTTCTGCACTCCTGGGCCGATTTTATAATAGACAGATAGCGAATGATTTGAAAGTTCGATAACTGTTTAACTGACTATTAAAAGTTAGACAGAGGAAATACTTATGGCAAGGATCAGAAAAAAGCTAGAGTCGTTGCAAACATAAACTTGAAAACGACAAACTTGAATAAACATATCATTTTGATGACCGCTTGGTGCAGTGGTACACAGGTAGGACTTCAAAACCAAGGGTCGCGGGTTTGATCCCCGCACAGTACAAGCATAAGTGTGCATGAACATGTGTGTTTGTTTAGGAACAGTTGATCAACATTGTTGGTGAGCGGCGAGAATGTTGCTAGCAACTTTGTTTAAATCTATACAGGTTGTCCACACGCCAGTCTGCGTTTAAATGTTGCCCGAGGAGATAGTGTTAATTAGTATATATCCTTATATGTAGGTTTTCCTTGGTCAATATTTTTTTTACCTTACTTACGGAATTGTTTGTACAAGATAGAAATTCGAGACCTGATTATAAAGGAGAGGGGGGCATCTTTGAATAGTTTTTTCTGCCATATCTTTAGATTGATACGAACCAAGCGCTTCTCATCTACATTCCTGATGCGCACTGCAAAAGAGTGGAACTCACTACCTGCGTCAGTGTTTCCCTGCAATTACAACCTAAGAATCTTCAAAGCTAGAGTGAACAGGCATCTTCTAGGTGAGCTCGCTCCATCGTAGACTTAGTCTTTGCCTCATTGGGCTTAGTCTTGGGTCAAGAGCAAATCTAACAAAAAAAAAGATTTTTTACCAATTGAATTCTGAACCAATTTACTATTTGGCTATATAACCGCCATGCATGACAAGGTATATGCAAATTATAGCCAAAGTAACCATTTTTGTAGAAGAAGTCAAATGTTCAAAGCTGTCCCAGGCGTATTCGAAAAACTCCTCATACCCAACGACTGGCAGCCATACGTCAGTAGTGACAAGTGACAGTTGTGCGGGATTATGTTTCCTCTCGCCAAAAAGTAAGTACAAGATTTCCTTCTTGATAGCTTCGTACACTCACATGTTCAAAGCTTCCCCCTTCTACCCTAATGGTTTATTCAGCGAAAATAAAACACTTTGATTGAATCCTTATTAAACTTTTATATTTCCACAAATAATGATATGCTTTCTCTATACTTTTACATAATAATATATGAAAAATATAACATTTATTATTTGTTTTCTAATGGAGCCTAATATTTATATATTTTTTCTCTTTATGTTATGTAATGGAGTAAATATTTTTTAATGTTTTCGTCAGTGCTCTAGTGTCATGTTTCAACTCCTTATCACCTAGTTCACCGAAAGATTTTTGAAAAACTTACATCCCTCAATTAATTAAGGGTAAGAGTTAAATAGTTTACCAAAATATTCGTCGGTGACATTGCGTGAACAGCATTATAACGTTATTTTCATGCCCAATACACACTGGATGTATGAAGTACATATACTTACACCAAAGTTGTTGGTCTTTTCCAATATGACCGAAAAGGAGTTTTAAACCACACTACATAAATTTATAGTCCGACGAGATCCTGCGCGAATTACGTTAGCAAGTTCGCCTGCACAACCTTGTCGGCCTTAGGCGTTGTCCTACGTGAGTAGCGCAACGCGACGAGAGCGAAGCGATTAATACTTCAAACCCCTTGTGTCAATCTCTTTGTCCCCTTGTCGTGATGGCCGCACTTATCGCGTATCACATAGGACAACGGATATAGGTCATGTCTCGCCCTTCGCACCCATGTGTGTAGTGGGATAAAGATAACAAACAACGAAAGAGAAACAGTGGCACTATTACGATGTTTCTTTCCGGTCACCAGCAGCGTTCGTTGACATACAGCCTGCCCACAGTGTTAAAAATAAATGGGCACCACTGGCGCAAACTAGCGTTTACATGGCAACATCTGCATACCAGGACCAAATAAATTTGATACTCCTGTTTATTTTAAGAATAGTAGAAGGCTGTTATTAAGCGCAAAACAACATCGCAATAGGGTACTAAACGGATCTCACATTCATTCAGGTAGGAAACATACTTCAAAATACATAATAGTTATTTTCTTACTATGAAACTTGAGTTTCATACACACTTAATACTTCATTAATAACTTACAGTGCTAAATCACGCGTATGCTAATTATAATAATACACTTAAAATTGGGTGGCCTATCTAGTTCTTTCCTTATGAACTACGATTCACACACATCCGTGCTACTTCAGTACCATATCCGTTCCGGCACTGTCAGTTACGATAAAGTTCGTGCTTCGGGGCGAGCACGAGATTATTGCAACGTATTCGTATAGTCCAAATGTCAGAAACTGACAGTTTCCCCATACAAATTGACAAGTTAACGATAGATAAACTCTACGATTACCCTACGTTGTTCGTGCTCACCTCACTGAAGTGTTTTACATACGCACATTGTCTATGAAGTTATATCTACATGTAATTGTTATGTCAGTGCCAAGGCATCGTCCTCCGTGACCAGCGTAACGCGACGAATACTTGTGTCAGTGTCATTCGCGCTTCCTAACTTAGGACACCATCATAGACGTACATACATTATATATTATCGCACTTGTCGCGTTTGTCGCTCCCGTAGGACAACTAGAAACCCGTCAGTGACATGGACATGTGTAGATATACAGGGATGTATTCCTTAAATGTGCACAGGCGATTAGTCCGAATCTTTAAGAGATATCTGTAATGTTTAGACTGATATCGATAGACATTTAACTCATTAGATAATGCACTTTAGTTTAATTTTTTTAGATAGGTATCCCATTTTGTTACGGAATTATCTCCTTTTTACTAAAATCATCCTAATGTATGGGGAAGTTTTATGTTAAAATTTTGGATGTTTGTAGTTTTATTTAAAAAAGTTATTTATACCATTTTACTCATTATGTAATGTATTTGCAATATCAGTTTAAACATTTTGGATATCTCTTATAGTTTCGGAATAATCGGCCGTGCACACTTAACGAATACACCCTGTATACGCAAGTGTCACGGTCACACAGTTTTCCTTGAGAATGAGCACAAACGATTATCGTAACGTATTCGTAGCGTTTGATATTCGTTAACTTGTTAATTTGAACACTGTAAATTTCTGACGTTTGACTCTACGAATACGTTACGATATTGTTCGTGCTTACTCATTTGTTCTGTGCACAGAACTGATGAGACACTGATGCTTCAATGTGTGAATTAGGCTTAGAGAAATGTTATTTATTAAAATGACAGTATATAACCATGACATTTAAAGGTATAAGAACTGGTTACGCCCCCCTTACGACTAGAAGATCATTTTTAATATAATAAGTTATATTTTTCTTAATCAAGCAAAATAAGGACGGAGACACACTCCAAGCTCATGATTATACTCAACAACTTGTGAATGAAAAAATATCTTAAATAGCCAGTATCTTATTTATAGTGCATTTTGAATTACCCTGAGTCCAATAACATCACAAACTCATCGATATCTGTATTAGGAAGATACATGTTTTATACTGCTGCTTTGTATGAGGTAGATGATGAAAAAAAATACACTCTGCAGCTATACAATGTTATTTTAAATTCGGGATCATAAAAATATTATAACTTGTTTCCTCTACCATCAATGGTAAATGAAATGAAGTTTATAAATGTTTTGCAAGATTGCAATTTAAGGAAAATATTTATACTTAGAGTAATATTTACTTTCCTTAATATAATGTCGATACCACACTCATTACATGAGTATGCAAACATTGTACGTAGTAATTTATAGAAACTGACCATTTCAAAATATTTTATGTACAAAACGGGTGAAATGTTCGCTCGCTTAGTATTGTCCAAGTATACCCCAAATTCCTGGCACTGAAGTTTGAACACATTGGTTACATATGTTTTATGTAGTCGACCGAAAATCTAGGAAAGAGTAAAAGCCACTTTTGGCACTTGTTTGATAATCACACATTTTTTTATAAGTCGCGCATATAAAAAGAACGCTAACGGTCACCAGTGCACTAGCTAGATGATACTTGGGTCTAATTGGTGGTATAAAGTAGAGCGGGAGCGCACGTCTGCGCCTATGCGAGCGAGCGAGATAGCGACAGCTCCCATGCGCAAACTCCTCCCCTCCAGCGTTCTTTTTACGTGACGCTACTTATAATACGAGAAGACAGTTCTATATTAAAACTATGGACATCACAATTTAATATGCCAAGTATTATGTGTATTTTCTATTCATATTATGCTTGATTAGTTTAATGTTTGATGTGCCTTATTTATGAACTAAATAACATTTTAATCACTAGCATAATTAAGTATTATAAGAAATGACAAAACGTTAAAAAAAAACACTTAAATCTTATGACCTATAAAAGAGTTCCATGTTAGTCTTAATTGTAAAACAATACCTTATTTGTGTTTTTTAAATCAACGTTTCGTTATCAACATCAACTATTTAAATGAATAACTTTATATTCGAAATAATCATGGAAGTAAATTGAGATAAGATACAAACAAAACTGTCTTACTTTTACATATTTCAGTAGACATTTCACATAGAATTTCTCATTACTAGGAGATTACTTTTGAAAGAAGCCTCGCAGACAATCACAGAGAATAATAATAACTAAATATATCTTGATCATGATTACTCGCAGACAAATACGCACACATTATACCTTAGTTACAGACAACTTTAGTCTCCAGGTGACTACCGCTATGTATAGTCGAATATATGAATGTCGGCGATGTACCCAGTGTACGAGCCTCAATGAATTTGTAATGGCGGTAGTCGCTTGGAGACTAAAATCATCGAGTATCGAAGATTTGCGTAGCCTCGTGTCCGTAGGGCCTAAAGTTACGGTCAATGTCGACCGCCGATAGCTCAATAATTTCAATGTCGAGACTTATTTAATTAAACTCAAATTGAAGGATTATATCAAACATATACTTGCTGCAGCCTCGCACGCCGTCAATAGTCAATATTCGCCAGACTGCCGTAATACGTGTACGTTCGTCAGTCTACTTATTTGTCAACGAACTAAAAGAGTTTAAAAAAATATCAAAGTCAATTTTACACTTGCCCAGTTGGACTCGAGCCCTTCCTATATTTTTCTTGATTTTGTGTGTCTAAATTTTGCATTATTAAAAAATATGAATATTTCAAGTTCTACTGCAAATCTTACACATACCTACTGCAGCCCGAACAGTAGTCGTTATTCGCCGGACTGCCGTAGTATATGCACAGAGGGACCCGACACGGTTTCGGCGACAGGTACAAGGTTTGATGTCCTGCAGGTCGGCTAGACTTGGGTGCGAGGCAGGTTGCTATCTGTTTATCTTTTTTGTTTTCTAAACATGCTTGACAGTACCCATGGAATATTAAATTCAATTCGCACTTGCCCACTTAGGACTCAAGCCCTACTTGAGTTATCTATATTTTACTTGATTTTAGTGTTTTAATTTCGAATTATATAAAAAATAAGAATATTTCAAGCCCTGCTCCGAATTTCATACCTATAGGTACCTACTGCAGCCTTGCACACCGCGAACAGTAGTCGTTATTCGCCGGACTGCCGTAGTACATACACAGGGGGGCTCGACACGGCTTCGGCGACGGCGGGCGGTCGTCGTAGAAGGTCGACTTCGACAGGTACAAGGTTCGATCCCGCGCAGGGCGGCCGGATTTGGGCGCGAGGCCGCGGGCCACGTCGTGTGCTGCGCGCGACGCCTCCGCGTAGAACTGCGAGCGGCCGGTGCCGTAGCGCGGCTGGGAGGTAGGGGGGGTGCCTTCCTTGCGATTCTTTTCCGCTGTATAGCTGGAGAAAAAAGGGAATAAATAATTGGGGACAGCATCACATACTTTGCTCTGATCCCAAAGTAAGTAGCTTTAGCATTTGTGTTATGGGAATCAGAAACAACGAAGGTACCACAAACACCCAGACCAGTCTTCGTCCGGGGATCGAACCCGGGACCTCATAGATGGTGGCACCTTGAAATCGGTGCTCAACCAACAACCTCAGGATCAGACACAGGATCCCGCCTAATTCAGTCGACGGTGTCTTCTTATTTAAACTTTTTTATAATCAAAACTCCATAGAGTTTATAAAGAGAACAATAATAGGCGCCTCCTGGCCGATTTCGACCACGGCAGCCAGTCTCAACAGAGATCGGCCAACTACGCAGGAGACATTATAGTGCACAAGTGTGAGCGCAATACACAGGTGCACTCACTGTTTCATCACTCTCAAAGTTCGGTGAGACGGCAATCCGACATGACCGGAGAGAGATCAGGCGCAGGACCAACGGCTTAACATGCTTTCCGAGGCACGGGGGTGTAACGCCGCCAACTTCCCGACTTCGAGCTGTTTTTGAGAAATTCATGACAGAAAATCTCAGAAACAATTTTGGCTCGACCTGGGATTCCAAGACCTCTCGGATGTAAGGGAGAAACTTTGGACAGGATTATATACTTTGCTCTGACCCCAAAGTAGCACTGTTCACACACACACACTTAAAGCTGATAGCGCTTATTCGCGTCACATGCGCGGGCGCAAGCACGATCTCGCTTCTAAGACCGCACGTGCGTTTCGAGTGTGTATGTCACTTCATTTGTTTGAAATTAGTTAAAAGCTTTAGTACTTGTGTTATGGGAATCAGAAACAACGTAAGTACCACAAACACCCAGACCCGTGACAACATTAAAAATTGGTTTACAACATTGTCTCCGTCCGGGGATCAAACCCGGGACCTCATAGATGGCTCACCTTGAAACCGGTGCTCAACACAGAGGTCGTCAATCAAGTAATCTTTAACAGCCGACGCATTTGGGTTCCTGCGCAGGCGTCGTTTAGTGGAATTCAAAGCAAAATAATTCACATTTCCAGCTTTAGTCATGGATTTCCACAAAGTAACGCCTGATTCCATCAACTATACTAAGAGTTACATGAAATAATAAGCAGAATACTTAAAGTTTATGTAACTCACCCCATCCACGCTTCGTTCAAGTAATTCTTCACCATTTCTTCCTGAACAGGTGCCCTAGCCGCCAACACCCTACAGCACAGCACTTCGCTCGTCCTCGATAGCGGTGGGAGGCCTTCCTCAGGGTTGCTCTGGCTCCCCCGCCCTGTTAGTTTGGCCATAGAACCGAAATTTTTCTTTAGTTTGCTACTCATTGACCGGCCAATGCTGCCTGTAAGCAAAAAAAAAAAGAGTTTGGTCTTGATTTATATGAAATTTAAATCAATGGAACGTATTTTTTTTCTTATTTGAAAATATTTATGTTGAAGATTAATCGAATGAACGCCTTAAGTTTTTGAGCCCAAGTAACTATATTCTTTCGACTTTGTTTAAATGTTGATACGCCAATCTAACGCGACCTGATCTATCTGACTTTAAGAGCAGGAAAAGAAATAGCTATAATCGAATAGAAAGATCGAAATGGATCTTAAAATATGTTTTATATTAAATGTAAATGAAATAAAATAAAACAAATATGTTTTATTTTAATAAGAAAACATTTTAAGGCATGCGGCCGTGTCAGTCGAGGCTTCAGTCAATACTCGTAATACGGCCTTTCTGCAAAGACGGAACGCCGCGGTGGTTTTAGTGGAAACTGCCCACTGTCCGTGCTCTGCGGAGCGAGCAAGTCCCCACAGACACCCACACCCCACAAGAGCAGGGGACTTGCTCGCTCGGCACAATGACGTAGATATTTTTATGACCATATTGGGCATCTGTTTGACCAATTCTGTGTGCTCCTAAATGAACTTGATTATTGATCTATTTATATTTTGACTTGTAATTATTATCTTTGACATTTATTTTTTACCTAATTTGTGTTTGACTTGTTATTTATTGATTTCTAATGTTATAATTGACCTGTAAGCGTTTTGGTCTTGATCTGTAAGCTTGCTTTTAATAAATAAATTAAAATTGAAATATTAAGTGAGTTATTAAGTGAACTCACCGAACTGCTTGGCCACCGTGTTGAGCTGCTTGGAGCTCTTGGCTTCAAGCGCGTCGAGCGAGCGACGCAGGTCGGCGGGCGGGCCGGGCGACACACACTCCACCCGCTCCAGTTCGAGGTACGCTTCCAACATGCCCGCGCGCTGGTATTCGTCCGGGAGGAGGTTGTTGATTGTTTTTTGGTCCGGCTCTGTGTCCCATCGGAAGTCTTCGCCTGGGTCTACGTTGAATCTGAATTAAAGCACCGACTTAAATGTTTGTTTATCCCAGAAAGAATCAAAAGTGTCTATTGATTCTTTCTGATTTACACGACTTTGGGGTGAACGAACAAGTATCGTAACGTAATCGAAAACGTAACGTAACGTAAATCAAGATGATGTCTATCGGACCTCGGTCTCCGACCATAACACCCGGTCGGTAGGAAGCGCTTCCTCACTCTAAATCTGTTGCCCTCTAAAGCTGCAACACGACAGGCCACTGACCTGACGGGCAGCGGGTTCCCGGCCTGGTCGTGCAGCGGCACCCGCGCGCCGGCGCTGGGCAGCGGCTCGGTGGGCACGAGCGCCGAGAAGTGCCCCGCGTCGTACGCCAGCAGGATCGGCGCTTTGCTGCACAGCGCCGGCTCGAGCTCCAAGGGTAGGTAAATGCCGCCGAAGGGGATGGGTGCTATTGGGTCGCCGTTGTAATCCTGTAACAAAGAAAAGGTGAGAGCTCAAAATCGCGTTTCATTCAACCGTATAAAAAAAAAAACTCCGAGCATGCGAAGCAAGTCGCACGCGCACTGATTTGGGTTTATAGATAATAGTTGCCTACATTTATCGTTGAAAGCTCTATGTCTACCCCAAAATCACGAACGCTCGGGCACTTAATAAATGTTTTAATGTATCGCTGACCCACACTATCCTAATCTCCGTTGAAATTAGCCGCAGTAGTCGAAATTCGGCTGGAGACTATTATGGTGAAGAGTGTAGTTTTCTTGATATAGTCGATGAGAGTATTTTAAGGTAAACACGTCATGTTGACGGTACCGTAACGGTTTATTGAGTGCTACTAAAAGATACATAATTTACTTAGAAAATAAATGCTAACTCGGCCAAACGCTACGTGCGCGCAGTTGGTTCGCTCAACCACAAGTTAATTGCTTATTAAGCGATTACCATACTTCAATGGTATCATTCACTTTTAATCCATCATCATTAAGCCCATTTTCTTAAAGGAGCTATCCCGACATTTGGCCACAATCTCCCATTCCGCCTCGGATGGCGTCAGACCGGCTGAGCGTAAGCTGAGGCTCTCAGACCATTGAACTACGTAAAACTTACCCTTAACGCGACGTCAGCGAACACGATCACCGGCCTCCTCATGACATGGGCTAACGCTAACACATGCAACTGCTCCAAGCCCACATAATGTGGTGCCGGTGGTATAGAAGCCGTATGGCTGGGCCTTGGCCTGGGTTCCGCTGAGGCGGCCACCACGGCGTCCTGCCAGTCGCGCTCCCATTCCGCCTCGGATGGCGTCAGGCCGGCTGAACGTAAGCTCAGGCTCTCCGACCACCGCCAGCGGCGTTTGATTGCGTCTGAAAACAACGATGAAACCGTTGAATTCTGAATCTTTTGTGTTAGGATAATATTTTTGCAGTAGAAGAATCAACTGTTTGAGGCGTGGATCGAACCCGCGTCCATGTAAATCGGGGAAAAGATTCACTGCAAAAATATATGGTTTACTACGTGAATTCTTATCAAAGAAAAATCATAAAACTCTTTGGTGTTAAGCATTGTAGAAAAATTTTGTAGCAGGGCTTGTGCCTTTGTCTTGAACGCCAGCAGTCTATCACGAAGCCCAGTAGCCGCTAGCGAAGCAATGTAAGGTTTTCATCTCCCGCACTGCCTTATTGCTGAAGCTTATAAGTAACCTTAAGAATTAATAACTTTACGTTACTAACTTGTAAGAGCATCCCCTCCTTCTCCCGACAGCAACGCCTGGACCTTTGTCCTCAAAGCCAGCAGTCTGTCGTGAAATCCATAGGCCGCAAGTGAAGCAGCATGAGGTAGGCAGTTCCCATCACCCGAAGTAGCCAAGGGTAGGAGCCGGGGCGCCCCTGGGATACGGCCCTGGCGCCACCAGTTTAGTATACCAGCGGATTCGAGAGTCACTAGTGTTGCTGTTTCGAGCAGATCCTTTTCTATGAATGTCCTGGGAACAATAGGCAGGTTTTCAGATGACGTTGCTTTTTGTACCGCCTCAATGAGACTTGTAAGGGATTTCAATGTTTATAAATAGACCTTTTCAAGGAAACCGTTAATGCCCAAGGAACTTCATTCTTAACATGTATTTCTTCAATAAGTAAAGCATCGACCATTCTTTCGACTCTACCCATTCCTTTCGCTCGTACGCTCAAGATAGCACAAGTGACAGGGCCGGCTACATTTGGCTAGACGACACCACCAATCGTTGACATACTTTTTATTATCTGTCAAAACGGTCTGTCTCCATAGATTTCGTATGGTAATAAATGATTGTGACGTCACGGTCATGTGTCAGAAATCGGAGTCAATTGACCGAATATTTATTGCGTTTTGTGTGTTTAAAAATTGGTTTCTATAGCTTTTTTGAAATATATTGGTTGTATTAACTTCATAGAGGCTATGTTTTTTAAACACCATGTTCTTGACAATATTTAAGATAGGTGTCATCATCCCATTTCAAACTACGGACTACGACTTAAAGAGCCGACATTTGTACAATTTGGACAATTGTACTCAGAAACCCTGAATACCTACTAGACAGCTGAAATTTAACATTAATGTTCTGTAATCACGCTATTTTTTTAGGTTCACGACCTCAGATGAAATGGGGTGGAACAACCCTATTATTGTACGAAAAAAAACTTTTATGGCCGTGACCATACCAAACCATAGGTTAAGTAAATAGCAATCCTAGCAACAATTGAATTCCAGCTTTTTTTTATAAACTATTTGTATTTCGTACAAACAAATCAATCATTCATTACCAAATAACACACGAAGCGAGCCAAATGCATGTTTGCTCTCAGTTTATTTTATGCTTCCTGTTTTGATTTACAACTTTGTCTATGACCTTCCTCAAAATGTTTTTTGCCTTACGTATTTAAAGAGATTAGTTTCCATGGTGCTTTTCAGAACTATTCAGTTACTCGTACATCAACAGTAACCCTGTCCCTAATGTATGTTCTCTGTCAGTCTCTGAAGAGCTGTATCTTGTACATATAATATAGCAAATTTTAATTTTAGCATGATGGGGAAAAACGATATTTGGCGTTACTGCGTGATATCCGATACCAGCGACTGTGTACTCATAGGCACAACTCAATGTAAAAATATTGTTTTTAACTTAAACTATAGAAGGAGCCTTTCGTGTTTCGTGTGGAATCCGTTTCACATTTGACGCTTTTTTCACGCGCCGCATAGTGTGTAATTTGTACTGACTTACGGACATCCTATCTTATGGTATTGTAAAAAAGTAGAAAAACTTACAAACAATTTCTTTTTGTAGTTATCCATTAAAGAAAAGTAATAGAAATAATCTGACGAGCCAAGCGAAGCGCACGGGCACTACCTACCTTTTCACGAAGCGCTTCGTCGTTTTTTTGAACCCTCATAACATGCGTTTGGATTATGCTAGATCAACAAAATTTTCGGGATATATTGTCAATAGCGGACTTATTGAACATATTAAGTTTTAATTACATTAGCTTTTATACTTCAGATTTTATTTATATCTAAAAAACGCTGATTTCGTCACTGACTCACTGATGATCATCAAAATTATTGAGGTATTTCCTAATGTCCTAGAAAGCTGAAATTTTGTATGTAAGCTAGTATTAGCACACAAACAACAAAAAAATTAGAAAACTTGTATCTTTCATCCCCCAACCCCTTGAACTAGGGGATGGGAGTTTGTATGAGACCTGTAATTTTAAATTAAATTTTGATGACGCTAGAGGTCTAATCTAATAATCTAAAACTTGGTGCCCCCAGATATATATATGTATAGGTACTCCTTGTTAAGAAAAAAAAAGAAGAAAAAAAAATATTACAAACAACTTACAAAAAGAAATGAAATCCCACCAAAAACATTTTCATGTAAATTGTTGCCAAGACAAGCCCATATGACTCGCACTGTCAAAAAGTTATCAGATCTCATGTAGAGCCAAGCTTCTAACACTACACGCCCTAACTCTACAAGGCCTAACTTCACAAACTCTACACCTTAGTCAAAATATGTGGCTTGGCCGTTCGTTACTACAAGAACTATTGTATAACACAAAAGTAATGAACAGTGAATTGATTTTTCACCTTACGCCGATGTGAATGTAGCGAAACAAAGATGCGAGCACCATTTGGTTTTCGTAAAAAAATCTTAGATTATCAGAAAAACAATTTTACTGTTGTGCGGGTAGCACAAAGTGTTTTTTTTCTATTATATGATTTCAAAATGTTTTTGTATAACGTGGTACCACTGGAGTTGGTTTTATAACTAGAACTTAAAAAAAAATATTTTTTAAGGTTTCTTAAATTTTTTCTAGATTTTGTTATTACTCCAAAACTATAAAGAATTCAGCTGTGAGGATTCTTGTCTGAGCTTTATTTTCATCCTATCTATCCAATGGAATCAATAAAATAGGATAGGATATAATAAAATAGAAACTTGCGGACGCAAGTCAGTCCAAAATTCAGACTGTGCGCCGGCGTCACGGCAATCTATAAACAATAAAAAGGGTTCGTCGCATGCTGTGCGGGTAACGAACGCTGGCGGGCGGCCAAGCTGGACTGCCAAACAGACTCGCCGGGTTTGACGGTACACTTAGGGTCTGATTATGGGCTGATTACGCATCAGTAGCTGCTAAGCTACAACAACAACCTAGTAGGTTGTCCAAAGCTCAGTTTGGGTAAAATAGCCTGGGTATTGTTTAAACTTAAATACGCGACGTACTTGTATACATTTTTGTGAATACGAGTCTGAGATAGATTAATCCTCCGAATCAAAACTTACTGATACTTATAAGTCTGAAACTGTTAAACCTCATCAACGATTATTTAACATAAAATAATTGATTCATCGATTAGTTCAAAGGATACATTCATAAACTAGTGAATCACTTGTGTACTTATTGTTTGAACACGCAAATAATGCAGTCTCATAGTGATATACAACCAAAATAAGTAATCATGTTCAATGTTTAAGCTTAGGAGTTAAGTTCCGTAAAAAGTCGCTAGATGGCGCTGTACTTAGTTTACTCGCGGTGACGTTTTGTTTACCTGCCTTCTTATATATTCCTGCGAACGAATAAATTTTGTCTTGCTACCGGAACCTTAGTTTCATTTGGGGTTCCTTCCTGTGGGCTTTTGGGACTTGTCCATGGTCCTTCGTTATTGCCGGAAAGAGGCGATACGAAAGTAGACCTAGTGCACTGTCCATTCGGCGCCGACGAGGTTGCGGATTGCGGCCTATGGTGCTAGGCCGGCAACGGGTGGCGGCGAGCAGAGCTGTCAACCTACGTCAGAGCGGCGCAGAGGGGAGGCCCTCTGACATCACATCGGACCTCGTCATCGGCGCGGCGCGGGGGAGCACCCCCGAGGACATCCAACCATCAACTGGAGTGACATCATCCGTGTACAAGTGTGAGTGAGTTGCAGAAGAAATACTGTGAGTACAATTTGAACCTTATTTACAAGAAGATTTTAACTTTGAAAATTCGTGATTATTAGTGCATGTGAAGAGTGAAAAAATTTACAAGTGTCCGGGACTTGGAATAATTTTAAGAATTGTGAACCGACGGGGAATCCACGCCGGTTTTCGGACTCAAGTGTCAAACACTTAGAAAATTTACGACAAATATTCTAAGGACATAGAAAATTTACCAATAATTATTAAGGATTAAGGACTTGTAAAATTTTAAGTTTATCATCATGGCTGATAGTCTTTTACTTGTAGGAAATATGTCTAAAGAAATAATTAAAGCAAAATCTAACTTTAAAAAATCACCTAAAGACCGCATAACTTTGTCTTATGTGGAAGTACGATTAGAAAACTTGGAAAAGCAATGGAGTTTATTTTTGGAGCATCATCTTAAAGCTATTGGAGATGGTCACGATCCTGACAACGATTATAATTATGATAAAACGGAGGAAGAATACATAGATTATAAGTCATTGTTGAGAGAACATTTATTGTTATTAAAACCTAAACCAAGTGTACCCGTTATGACTTCTCCTAGTGTCAGCAAGGGAAATGAGCACCGAGCAAGTGTACGTTTACCCGAGATATCTATTCCTAAGTTTTCAGGAAACTATTCCGAATGGGTCAGCTTTCGTGACATGTTTATCTCTGTTATTGACAGTAATTCAAGTATTGATGATGTACAAAAGCTTCATTATCTCCGCGGTTGTTTGACAGGTGAGGCAGAGCAATTGTTAAGACATATTCCTTTGACGGCAAGTAATTATCAAATATGTTGGTCTCAGCTAGAAAGTCGTTATAATAATAAGAAATATTTGTCCAATTGTATTTTAAAACGTTTAACTGGCCAGAAGGTGTTGACTACTGAGTCTTGTAGTGGCTTAAAGCAATTATTAGACACGACCAAAGAATGTTTACATTCATTAAAAAATATAGGTATACAAACAAGTTCATGGGATGTTCTTATTATATTTTTGGTTAGCCAGAAACTTGATTCAGAATCTCGAAAATTATGGGAACGAGATATGGCCAATTCAATTCAGGACCTTCCTACATTTCAGGAATTTGAAGAGTTTTTAGAAAATAGGTTTAGATCATTAGAGTTTTTAGATACAAAGGTTCAGAAATCAAGTTTTACTCATCTTGCCACAAGCGTTTTATCCTGTGCCTTTTGCTCGGACAACCATAAATTATGTAATTGTAAGAAGTTTGCGAAAGAACAAATAGATTCTAGGCGAGAATTTGTTCAAACTCAACACTTGTGCTTTAATTGTTTAAACTCCGGCCATTCTGTTTATCAGTGTACGATGTCTACTAGGTGTCGTCTCTGTAAGAAAAAACATCACACACTTCTCCACCCTAAAAGCCCCAAATCGGCCAATGATAAGGCCGATCAGTCTGCTGATAAGGCTGTTGTCGCTACTGTTACCGAAAGGGTCTTAAAATCACAGACTCCAACTTCAAGCGAGACCAGCGATTACAAGGTTTTTACCACCTGTTTTCCCTACGCACACAGTCAAGTTCTATTGGCCACGGCTTTAGTAAACGTGCAGTCCAATAAATTCAGAACTCCTGTAATGCTGAGATCATTACTAGATCAGGGTTCGCAGGCATCTTTCATCACAGAATCGGCTGTGCAATTGTTAGGTCTTAAAAAGATGCCTGGAACAAACTTAGTATCAGGTTTAGGCGGCGATCAAGGCACGACTGTGGCATCAAAATCCACGGTGCTTATTAAAATTCAATCCCGCTTAGATCCCACATTTGTTATTACCGTCAAGGCTCATGTTCTAAACAAAGTAACGACATTGTTACCAACTCGAAAGGTTTCTGTAGAGATAACTACAGCATTTTCGTCCATGGCCCTAGCAGATCCGTCGTTTGATACTCCAAATAAAATAGATCTGCTTTTAGGCGCCGAAGTGTATAGCCAAATTTTATTAGATGGGTTATTCAGGGGTTCACCGGGTTCCGTTATAGCGCAGAACACCAAACTCGGTTGGATTCTCTCTGGCAGAACACTTGGTCAAGTCAGCCAAAACGAAAAATGTCACAATGTTGTTCTTACCATGCATACACAGTTAAACGACAGCGATAACAACCTGCTTAAGAAATTTTGGGAGTTAGAAGCGGAGCCTTCTTCGATCAAAGGCAAAATATTAAGCGAAGAAGAGAAACTCTGCGAAGATTTCTTTTCTCAAACCACCAAAAGAGATACAGAAGGTCGCTACATAGTGAAATTGCCGTTTAAATCTGTTGATCCATTATGTAGCCAAGGTGATTCAGAGCGTATAGCCTACAGGAGATTTCTTATGCTAGAAAAGCGATTGATGAGAAATCCTGACTTAAAGATTGATTATTCAAAGGTTATACATGAATATCTCAACATGCACCACATGGCTTTAGTTGATGATCCAAAATCACCCGGCGTCTACATTCCTCATCATGTGGTCATACGAAAAGATAAGACTACCACAAAAAATCGTGTAGTATTTGATGCTTCTTGCACTGACTCAAACGGAGTTTCACTAAACAGTGAACTGATGGTAGGCCCAGCACTGCAACCAGAGCTTAGACATTTGATCATGCGGTGGCGAGGCTATCCAATTTCACTGGTTGCTGACATTGTAAAAATGTACAGACAAGTGAAGGTGGCGGAGGAGGATACAGATTTCCAGCGCATACTGTGGCGCGACGAACCACATTCAGAACTGCATCATTTCCGACTCCTGAGAGTTACCTTCGGTCTGTCATGCGCACCCTTCTTAGCTGTTAGAACCTTGCAGCAATTAGCCTATGACGAAGGTCCAGATTTTCCTTTGGCCTGTCCTAGAGTCCTAAATGATTTTTATATGGACGATCTGTTAACAGGCTGCCAGTCCGTTTCTGAAGGAGTAGAAATCTATGAACAGATGACTAAAATGCTGAATCGTGGCGGATTTCCCCTTCAAAAATGGTCTACGAATAGCAAGCAACTGGCAGACTTGATAAAACAAACAAATGATGATGAAAGACCTGATCTAGAGCTGAAAACAGATGATATGCTAAAGATACTGGGATTAGCATGGGATAGGGATAGTGATGAGTTTCGGTGTATCGTTACGCTTCCCCCTATAGAGCACCCAGTTACAAAGCGCAAAGTTATCTCAGACATCGCTCGCTTGTATGACCCTTTAGGGTGGATAGCTCCAGCTATCACAACAGCTAAGGTATTTATCCAAAAACTATGGCTGTCTGGTATCGAATGGGATGCCGCTCTACCATCATCACTTCTTAGTGACTGGATTACTTTCAGAGACGACTTAAGTAGTCTTAAAGCCGTTCGAATACCGAGATGGATTAACACGAGTAAAGATAATCTGTCTGTCGAACTTCACGGCTTTTCCGACGCCTCGAATGTCGCATACGCAGCGGTTGTGTACATACGGATTGTTAATCAGGACGAGAACATACACGTGCACTTGATTACCTCTAAAACCAGAGTGGCACCGATAAAACAGGTATCCATCCCACGTTTAGAGTTGTGTGGCGCAGTGCTTCTGGCAAAACTATTGAATGAGGTCGCAGAAATACTAGGCGTACCCAAGCCCCAGTTACATGCCTGGACTGACTCTACAATAGTTTTAGCCTGGTTAAGAAGCCACCCAAGTAGATGGAAGACCTTTATCGCAAATAGAGTGTCGGAGATACTTACCATCACAGATGCAAATCAGTGGTCACACGTAAGTTCACAAGATAATCCCGCAGATAGCGCCTCACGAGGATTACTGCCCTCGGAATGTGCGCAGCATCAACTCTGGAAAGAGGGACCTAAATGGCTGTATGAAAGCAATTTAACTTACGATTCGAATGTAGTGACAGATACAAACTTGGAAGAGAAGAAGCAAAAAATCAAATGTCATGCTACTTGTGAAACTACTGATAGTTATAATTTGATTTCTAAATTTTCATCTCTATCTAAACTTACCAGAGTGCTGTCGTACTGTCGTCGAGTCTTACGCTGGAACAAATCTGAAAATAAAAGTAGAGTCCTAACAGTAAAAGAATTGAATGAAGCTTTACTCACCTGTATAAAAATATGTCAAGGGCATCATTTCAGTGAAGAGATAAATAGTTTAAAGATGAATGGAAAAATAAATAAAAAGAGTAAACTTACCTCACTGAGTCCATTTTTGGATTCTGACGGAGTTTTGAGAGTAGGCGGAAGACTGCATCATGCTCACATCAAAGAGGATATGAAGCATTCTATAATCATACCCCACAAGTCACATTTTACTTATCTCTTGATAAGCCAGGCTCACGAAATGACGTTGCACGGTGGTCCCCAGCTCATGTTAAACTATATAAGGAGCAAATATTGGATCGTTGGTGCGAAGAGTCTCGTGAGACAATTTGTAAGAAAATGTGTCACTTGCCTCCGATACTCTGTTCAACCTACTCAACCTTGTATGGGTCAATTGCCCGTATCTAGAGTCACTGCACATCGACCTTTTCTCAAAAGCGGTGTCGATTATGCAGGTCCAATCAACATCAGGGTTTCAAAGGGCCGTGGTCATCGCTCCATGAAAGGATATATCTGCCTGTTTATTTGTATGTCGACAAAAGCCATACACCTTGAAGTAGTCAGCGACATGACTTCGCAAGGGTTTCTGGCAGCCTTTAAAAGGTTTGTCGCTAGACGAGGTCATGTAGCAGACCTGTGGAGCGATAACGGTACCAACTTTGTTGGTAGTGCCCGTGAACTAAAGGAGTTGTTTGATGAGGAAAGGTCGAATGTCGCAATAGAGATCGCTAGTTGGTTGGCGTCGAATCACACTAACTGGCACTTTATCCCTCCCCGCTCTCCAAATTTTGGAGGGCTCTGGGAGAGTGGAATAAAGTCAACCAAACATCATTTGAAGAGAGTGATCGGAAATAGCACGCTTACATTTGAAGAGATGACAACAATATTGTCACAAATAGAGGCATGTCTCAACTCTCGTCCTATTTCACAAATATCGTGTAGCCCCGAGGACCCCTGCCCATTGACACCAGGTCATTTCTTAGTAGGTGAGCCATTAGTACTTGTTCCCGAGGTCAATTATGAAAGTTCAAATATTAGTACTCTAAAACGATGGCATCTAACGCAAAGAATGGTCCAAGACTTTTGGCGCAGATGGTCACAAGAATACTTGACGCAACTACAGCACCGATACAAGTGGAATAACGCAACTAAGGAGCCTGAAATTGGTGATGTTGCTTTGGTCAAAGAAGATGACCTCCCTCCTGCAAGATGGCTCTTTGGACGTATCACTGATAAACATACTGGCTCGGATAATGTTACTCGAGTTGTTAGTTTAAAATACAAAGATAATTTTATTAAAAGGCCTGTCTCAAAATTAATTATTTTACCTGTCAAAGATAATGATTAGTGTAAGTTATTTGTGTACTAAAGTTTTCTCATTGTAGCAAAAATATGTACCTATTATTAAATATGTACAATGTTTTATTTGTCGGTAAGATATTTTTAGTGTACTACTAATGTAACCAACCCAATTTTAAAACTATTTTTATTCTGTTAGTTTACTGTTAAATATTGAATTGTACCTTTAGTTTCTGTCATTATTGTTCTAATGTTTTATGGTGTTATTTTTAAGTACTCCGTCCATGGCGGGCGGAATGTTCAATGTTTAAGCTTAGGAGTTAAGTTCCGTAAAAAGTCGCTAGATGGCGCTGTACTTAGTTTACTCGCGGTGACGTTTTGTTTACCTGCCTTCTTATATATTCCTGCGAACGAATAAATTTTGTCTTGCTACCGGAACCTTAGTTTCATTTGGGGTTCCTTCCTGTGGGCTTTTGGGACTTGTCCAAATCATGAATGCAGACGACCATAAAAAACGGTAAGGTGTACGCTGCACTTTTTGCTAAAATGTTACGCTACCGTCATATTTGGGCGACATAACTCTCCGGAAAGGCTACCATTCGGCAATGCTCGCATACGCTATGCAAACGACTGATGATATTCCAGGCAAATATTTGAAGGGTGCTCCTTGAATTATTCAGCGAGCCATGCCGTTAGGGTACGTGTCTTCGTTTTACACGTGTATTTGTTTTGCAATGGTAAACAGGTACCTAAATGTTTTTTTTTGTAGAATGAGGGGTGTAATGTGAAATGTATGTTTGTTTAATATCGCAGTAGGTGCCGACATGTGTTGTGAACATGGCATTTAGAGTAACCTTAATTTTTCAAAGGCACTTTCATATGTGTATTTTTGGTCTATGTTTTTTCATTGGTGCCTTATTTATCATTGTTTTTTTTTTCTTTTAATATTTCTTTACGTAACTGTTCAGGGTAGGGTTGCCAACTATACTGTTTATTTAAACAGTATTATACTGTTTTCCACAAAATTATACTTTTTACTGTTGAACAAAAATAAAGTATACAAAATACTGTTTTCAGCATCAACATGCGCACACATAATTATGTGTTGTACTTAGACGCTCACACAAAGTTTTTATTTAGTAAGAGGGCGCTCACTGCTTATAGAGCATCTATTAATTTAATAAAAAATGAGCTCTTCATTTATTTTAATTTCAGTTTTAATTGTGATGAATCATATGACATCTTTAAGAAAGATTTGTAAATTAGTCAGTTGAGCGAGAAATTCTAAAAAATATGTATTTAAAACAACGAAGAAATAAATACTGTTCATTTTTCTAAAATACTGTTCAATTTTCTTCATCAGACCTGAATATACTTTATTTCTTGTAAAAAAAGTTGGCAAGCCTAGTTCAGGGGCACATTATAAATTTAAAGGGTTTAAAGTCACGTATCTACGTACGGTCTTGTCTTTAAATAGCCGCAAAGATCGCACTGATACTGTCAATGCAATCTACTTCTCAATCGCTTACCTAAAATCCGGCGGGTAGACAGATATATCTGGAAGAAGCAGTATGTGGTCCGAGTTGAAGTTGCTGGGCTCCGGCTCCGTGTTGCTGCGGAGCGCCCACACCAGCCCCTCGTTGTCCGTCGCCCTGGATATGCCTCGGGATAGCTTCCGACCTGATGTACAGGAAATTGGCCAATTAACTATGGGTGAATGTTTAATTCGCGTCATATAAAAATACGGCTAACGGTAACCTGCACACTAGATGATATATGAGGTTATTTGGTAGTAGTAGTAGAGGTAGTAGGCCGATTTTTTCGACCAAGGTAGTTACGACCAATTGGTAGGACGAAGTCGCTCGCACATGCGCCGCACGTCCGCGCCTATGCGAGCGAGAGGGATAGCGATTGCTCACTTGCGCAAACTCCTCCCCTCTAACGTTCTACCTATAAAACGCGACTTAGACTGCGTTGTGTTATGGTAAAAATGGGTTGACTTACTTAAGTATTTTAAAGCATTTCTAATATGCCTTAGAGTAAGTATCCTCGCTTAAGGGGTTAGAAGAAAATTTAAAAAATGTACAAATATAACTATCAGGAAAGCATCAATAAATTGTTATCAGTACAAATAAATATCGCACACCAAATTTAATTGTGTAAAAACAGATTGTCATTTATTTATCAACAAATTTTTTCAATGTTTGATGATATATCATAGCTCTTTATTGGTGCAGATGACTTACTTTACTGTTCTGATAATGACTTTAAGCATACGGGCGCAGGAGTGAGCATTTGAGGGCGCGGAGTATTGCGTGGCGAGGTCCAGGGTGCTGACTGATCTCTCGGGAGCGATGACGTCATCGCCCTTCCGCGCCCACAGGAAGGCGCCTACCTATATTTTACTAAAGGCTTACATTCCGGCGCAGGAGTGAGCACGAGGTTAGAGGGCGTGGAGAGCTGCATGGCGAGGTCCAGGGTGCTGACTGATCTCTCGGGAGCGATGACGTCACCGCCCGCCCGCGCCCACAGGAAGGCACTGACTCTATCCGTTACTAAAGTCTTACATTCCGGCGCAGGAGTGAGCACGAGGTTGGAGGGCGCGGAGTATTGCATGGCGAGGTCCAGGGTGCTGACTGATCTTTCTGGAGCGATGACGTCACCGCCCGCCCGCGCCCACAGTAAGACACCGACTCTATCTGTTACTAGACTTACATTCCGGCGCAGGAGTGAGCACGAGGTTGGAGGGCGCGGAGTACTGCATGGCGAGGTCCAGGGTGCTGACTGATCTCTCGGGAGCTATGACGTCACCGCCCGCCCGCGCCCACGGGGAGGCGCCTACCTATCTTTTACTAAAGTCTTACATTCCGGCGCAGGAGTGAGCACGAGGTTGGAGGGCGCGGAGTACTGCATGGCGAGGTCCAGGGTGCTGACTGATCTTTCTGGAGCGATGACGTCACCGCCCGCCCGCGCCCACAGGAAGACACCGACTCTATCTGTTACTAGACTTACATTCCGGCGCAGGAGTGAGCACGAGGTTGGAGGGCGCGGAGTACTGCATTGCGAGGTCCAAGGTGCTGACTGATCTCTCGGGAGCTATGACGTCACCGCCCGCCCGCGCCTACATCTACATGGAGGCGCCTACCTATCTTTTACTAAAGACTTACATTCCGGCGCAGGAGTGAGCACGAGGTTGGAGGGCGCGGAGTACTGCATGGCGAGGTCCAGGGTGCTGACTGATCTCTCGGGAGCGATGACGTCACCGCCCGCCCGC
The DNA here is from genome assembly GCA_963921415.1 of Pyrausta despicata. Taxonomy (NCBI): domain Eukaryota; kingdom Metazoa; phylum Arthropoda; class Insecta; order Lepidoptera; family Crambidae; genus Pyrausta; species Pyrausta despicata. Next base: position 11,075,583 of record OY992861.1, on the reverse strand, counting down.
GCCCTTAGCGAGGCGCCAACCCTATCTGTAACAAGTGAGACAAATGTAAGACACAAATAAATATACATAAATAAAAGAAAATAAATGGGGACAACATCACATAGGTACATTGCTCTGATCTCAACGTAAAGCTTAAGCACTTGTGTGATGGGAATCAGAAACAACGAAGGTACCAGAGACACCCAGACCCGTGACAACATTGAAAATTGGTTTTAATGTTGATGGCGGCAACTTGAAAGAGGTACCCAACCAACTACAACACGGCGATCGTCAATGAAAATAAAAGAATTAAAAGTAATTTCATTAATAAACACATTTTCTTTTTTTAGCATTTTTTTAGAGTCACAAAAACATATTCCGCTTTTCAGACATTCCACGTACAGCCAATAGAAGATCAAACATCAACTTCAGTCATGCAAAGAACCTTTATTCCTACGAGATTTTGGGACCGCACCTTCTGTTAAGGTTATTTCTTATTCATCCACCTGACTCTCAAGAATTTTATCACAAATTCACGTTTATCCGAATGCAAAATCTAGCGGCTATCTATGTAGACGACTTTCTGATCGCAATTCACTTCCACAAAAGGACTGTTAGAGCACTGAGAGCAAACACCAACTAAATGCAATTGGATGTTTATTTTCGACTAATCTTTTGATGCGTTCGTTTTTTTGTCTCATCTTACAAAAGTGACGTGACGTGACGCGCTGTGAGTACCGTCCCACACAAATGTTGGCTATACATATTCGACGACACTGAGTCACGAAACTTTTTCAGAGCTGCATTTTTAAAAACATTTTCGGCTTTGCTCATACATCATGTATGAGATCGCTTTATGGCTGATGACGAGAGATGTAAGAACAAAGGTTTACACGAGTTGCGTGTGCGTAAATTAAAATGGAAAAACATTTTCTCGAACCATTAACTCTTTTATTTTTGTCCATTAACTCGTTTCTTTTAGATTTATACTTGACTACACAAATATTTACTTACATAGTGGTTTGATTTGCTTTACAGAGTTTTTTTATACAACTAATGGTGTAAAAACAAAATAATAATTTATAGGAAGCGGTAATAAATAGTTTTATTGTTTAAAATTAAAATATGAGAAGTTTTCGTGCTACATGTTCTAGACATCATCAATTTTTTGTGACCAGCCTCTTGTTAGCTAACCAAAAAGAAGCTGACAAATACATATATGTTTTTCTTTCCAAACAGCTCAAGCAAGCTATACTTACATCAACCGTCGAGTACCTCACTAAGAACCCTCTAAACTCTTCGTGTGACACCAAGACTAAAAGAAAAAGTCTTTGATACATTTCACTTCGAAAAAGTTTAAGTTGTTCTGAAGGTATACTTATGGCAAAATGATGCGAAGGGTAGAATAACCGGCTTCGCCTAAAAGTATACGGTTGAATCACAAAAGATATAATCGGCTTAGGGTATTTCGCGAACCTTGACCCGCAGGTGCGAGCGAAGGTCGCGGGTTCGACTCCGGACTAACAGCTGAACGAGGTAATCAATACTTTTTGCTGCGGAATTCGAGATGAGACTGTTTTGTTGGTTTATTATTTGGCACTGGAAAGGTAAGAGTATCTCGTCTTACCTTTTCACTTGAAATCAATTAAAAGAAAGAAATTATAAAGTAAATACATATATTTATATGAGTCATGTGTATAAACCAATATAAATCAGAAGCTTAGTTTAAACTTTAAACTAAGCTTCTGATTTATATTGGTTTGGTAAACTTTAAAGACAGCTAATGGGGTGTTTGGTTTGTAAGTTTAGAGGCTATCTGTTTTAAAAATTTTATTGCAGGGAGTTCATCAAAACTACCTGACTTTTACACGCAGACTTGATAACATGAATTTTAAATAATATTGAAGTACCTAGGAACCTACCTATGTAAGTACTTTTTTCTTTCAGAATATTTCAATTTAAATTTTGTGTTTGTAATCAACATGCACCATGAGTTAAAAACCTAAATTTTAATTTAATTCCACATTAGCAATTTAGTCCTGAATGAAACTATTTGTTTCATTCAGGACTAAATTGCTATTCAATAATAATAATAATAAATCTAACATACAATGAAGCATAAAGACAGCAAAGCAATTGGAAGTGGTTCATCTTGTGCTGATTTGGTATATGATCCCAAACAGCGCTGCTTTTCATCCACACCCATCTCTCTAAAGATGTTGGGTGAGAGTTCGGTCTTTATATTATGCTATTCACAAGTGGCACAACAATACATATGTTGGTATACAATCTTCTTTATATAAAAATGAATTGCTGTTCGTTAGTCTCGCTAAAACTCGAGAATGGCTGAACCGATTTGAATAATTTTAGTCTTGAAATATTCGTGGAAGTCCAGGGAAGGTTTAAAAGATCTAAAATTAAAAAAAAAAGGAACGGGCAGGACAACGTCTGTCGGGTCAACTAGTTAATACATAAAACAGTTTTCATTGTGGTTTTGCCTCCTACGCCCGCTTCCTAAATTGAACTATGTCACGAACAATTGTTGTGGCCTTGCATAGAATGGAACACATACTGGTTTCCTGACACCAGATAAATAATCATCTTTAGATATGTAGGTATTATATGAGCGATTCACAAACGTAAGATATATGCTATGTTATCTTTGGTATCGCGTGACGAAACCAGAGTGAATCATGAAAAAAAACAATAGGCGGTTTATTTACTAGCGGCCACCTGCAACTTCGCTCGCGTGGACTTTAGGTTTTTTGCCACCGAGTTTCATAAAAATTTTCAACCCTAATTTTATACCCTTGGGGGTGGGTAATTAGCGGATGCCTACGTCATCATAACATCTGCCTGCATGCCAAATTTCAATTCGAACCATCCGGTGGTTTGGGCTGTGCGTTGACAGATCACTATGTCAGTCAGTCACCTTTGTGTTTTATATATTTAGATTCACTGAGAGTGTTATAAACGTAGATAGTCAGTAGATAATCAGAAAGCTTCGAACTGCTAAGCTATCGGGAGTTACACGTGTTATTATAAGTCAACCATAAAAGATAGACATATTATTATGCTGTCGTGGGATATTTTTATATAATTTTATGGAGAACATGTCCGTCATACATGATGTATTTGTAGCTTTGGCTTTAGACGAAATGGAGTAAAATGGAGTAACTTCTTCCTACATTTCCTTTCACTGTTCCGCTCCTATTGATTGTAGCGTGATGAAAAGTATTCTTTAACCAGCTCGGGACTATGAATAATAATTCTTCCAAGTTTTGTCGTCCAAATCCGTCGATCCGTAGTTTTTGTTTCTATAACGGTTTTAAAGACAGACAGACAAAAGTTTTACTGATTGCATTTTCGGCATCTGTGTCGATCCCTACTCACACACTGATAGTTATTTTGGAAAATATATTTCATCTACAGAATTGACCCCTGTATAGATCTGCACTTGTTTTAGTACTGCAACTAGGAAGGCAAATTTCAATGCCTCTGTACGGATTTGTTCAAAGTACCGTTATTAATTGATTCCTATACAGATATTAATTTAAACTGACAGTAAGGTTGGTCACTTTCCTTACAAACCGTCCACCAATCCGCACTGAGCCCGCGTGGTGGAACATACGGCTCGTACTACCTAATATTTAGGGGAAGCCCTCTTCCCAGTAGTGATTTACTGATATTAATTAGCCATGTGATAAACTACATTCGAGCAAAGATAATGGAAGGCTTAAAGCTGAAAAAGATGATTATTTTGCTTTAAATTTCCACGAATCGGTAACACGAAGGTTCAGTCGCTCGTAGTCTGTCGAAGCGAAAACATCTCCTGAGGATGTGTCGTCGTCGAGTGTTTGTTGGTGTCAGTGTTGAGATTCCAGTGCATCTTTTATGTCACGTTGTGAGTTGTAGATATTGTAAGCCCTGCGACTTCCCGTTCTACCTTTTCAGGAGATTACAGTTGGATGTATTTTGGTTCCTGCGCTGGCGCTGTTTTCGTGGAAATTTAAAGCAAAATAATCATCTTTTTCAGCTTTAGTCATGGATTTCCGCAAAGTAACGCCTGATTCCATCAACTATAAATGGAAGGCTTTCCCTTTCCATTATCTATGATTCGAGTGACGTAAGTACAGTTAGGAGACAACTTTTGCGATAGATATAGAAGCACCCGCCAACGCTGATGCTTCCTACTAATCGGATCTATTTCGGGTAGCACTCGGAAGCCAATATCAAGAACAGACGTTTGGATAAAAAAGTATGGACAGAAGTTTAATTAGGTACAACAGTTGCATTGAAGAACATCTATACTCATAGGCTTACTTTAAAATAATTAGGCAGTGTTTTAAGCTTGCTTTAATCATATCTAGCCAACTTGAAACTTATGTCTCCTTTAGGTTATATCAGTTGTGCTGTCATTCACTTGCTTTGGCCGGCTTATATTTTAACAAGCGTTGTACCCTACCAAGATCGTTTGTGTAGAGCCATATTATAAAGAGAAAACGTTTCTGAATTTTTGAGTTCTTATGTTTATTAGAGGTACCGTCGGGATCATGAGGACCGATATAAAAAAAACCTACGGTATCCCTGAGTGCTAAACGCCATATTTTATTTTGATTAATATACCGGGTGGTCTGGAAAATTTAATGAGCGCGCCAAAGCCGCGTGGGACCGCTAGTTCCTAAATAATCATAAAGATGGCTTCTTCGTTCGAAGCAAACATGCACAAATACGCTCAACCACAATTGAATAGCATTTAAACCGCAAGGTGCAAATGAATAGCAACACTCGTGCTCAATATACTCGTAAATGACTTGCTATCCTCGCATTATGCGCGCGCGGCCCTGAATGGGGCCATCGGATAAACAGACGAAGTAGACAATAAGATAGTGTGCGCCAATAAAAACAAGTCAATGCACTTCAATTAGAATTCTGATTCGCACTGCAAAAGAGTGGAACTCACTACCTGCGTCAGTGTTTCCCAGCAATTACAACTAGGAATTTTCAAAGCTAGAGTGAACAGACATCTTCTAGGCGAGCTCGCTCTATTGTATACTCAGTCTTTGCCTCGCTGGGCTTAGTCAAATATAAAAAATAAATAAAAAAGGTATTCGACTGGTATTTGTCTGAGAACCTGGTAGGTAGGTAAAGATAGAGCACGTTGTTTTAAGAATTTATTTTGCTTTGCTGTATAATAAAGTGCCTGAAAATGTAATGTTTAAGTCAAGTAGTCAGAAGTCTCAAGTCTTTAGAGGTAATTCTTATGTTTGGGCAAGTATAATTTCGTTAGTGAAATCATGCAATTGGTGGGATATGATCCATGAACCGACATGCTGTATCTTCCTTGAATGACATCAGCTTTCTTCATTTCACATAACCTCCGATAGCTGAATACGCGTCTAATTTTTTGGCACGTGGCCTTCTAGTCCCAGGAATTGATTGGATATCAACCACAATGGTAATGCCAAACAACAAAGTTATCTGTGCAACAGCGTGAAACGAACAATAGGAGCAGTGAAGCAAAGCGCAGGATACCGTTTTATTGTGTAACTGATAATCGTTGGGAAATATTTGGGATAGTGTGGTAGGGCCTAAAAATAAGAAGTTGACAGTAGATAGTATTTACGCCAATTACTTAGTAAAATTCATCTGTCCGGATATTTTTCCTACACTTTGCTCGTATCATCAGCAAAAAAAACTGTCTTGGACGTCGTTTTCGGTATATTGATCTGACATCACACATTTTTTGAAATGAGACACTTTTGCGGATTATTTCGCGATTTATTTACATTTTGTTTTAACCTGACGTTTCGGACCCTTTTCAGCATCCGTGGTCACAGGTAGACTAAGGTGTTAGTTGCGAGGACTTTTGGTTGGTCAAAGCGTATGAAGTGGTTGGGTTTATCTAACGCGTGTTCACACACTGCAGACTTTGTCTTCCGTCTATGTTTAACGTCTGCTATATGTTCTTTAATCCGTACGCTTATACTACGCTTAAGCAAGAGAACGTCGTTTTCTTCCTCGTATGCTCCGTGAGGCTATTGAAATTAGAAGACACCCTAATTTTAATAGAGAAGATAGTTGGAAAATTCCATCAGCTTGGGATCCTGTTTTAGCCAAGACTCAAGCTCGACCCCGCACTGCAAGACCTCAAGATACTGTTAGCTCATTTTGTGTGGACAGGAACGTAACTTAATATTTTTGAGTGATGGTAGTTTAAAAATTTTTCAAACTATGTAATGACAACTAACACCTTAGTCTACCTGTGACCACGGACGCTGAAAAGGGTCCGAAACGTCAGGTTAAAACAAAATGTAAATAAATCGCGAAATAATCGGTAAAAGTGTCTCATTTCAATGTCTACTGTTCGCATAAACCGAAGAAACAAATATCACATTTTTTTATATTAATTCACAAACTCTACTACTGGTCGTAGCCTTGAAGGGCCGTGTGTGAGCAGGGGTTAATGATAACGAAATATACTTGAATAGGGTACACGATACTATACGCATACCTATAACTTTGCTGCATTCAATCTTCAAGATATAATTAGCAATATTCAAGAATTAATTTCCTAATGAGGATGGTGAGTGCCTAGGTCACTGGCAATTATATCCGAAATACGATAACATTGTTGGTTTATTTGCTTTCTAACTTAGCCAGTAATACTTACAATACCTATGGTTTTACAAATTTTCTCTCTTTCCTGTAATGTCTGTGACCTTTGGTATTTGTTCACGTGTGACGTGACTCTTTGCAGATAATGAGAAATCTGTGTAGTAACTACAATCACCAGATCCTCAAAGTTGGTGTGGGTAATTCCCAAATGAATATAAAAATCCCAAAACATTGTCGGGAAACTTTGGGTATTGCTGAAATATCCTTTTAATTAAGGTTCATGGTATAAAATACAGGAAAAGAGGTCTATTCTTATCAGGTGGGAAAACTAAAGATAAATGTGCGCTGATAAGAAAAACCTGTATTTGAGCACGATTGATAAAATTAACGCTTTTTGGATTTATAGTTATTTACAGGATCTTTCAGGATTTATAATTGGCATTCAAACAATTCAAATGTTTACTGGCAAAGTTCAAATGACGTATTTCTTCGAATCGAACAAGTCAAATCGAAAAAGTAAATGAAAAAGTCTGTGTGAAGTGGATTATTTAAGGCTATCGGTATTGCGCATGATTTTAAATTAAAACTACAGAAACTTTGTATTTATTTATTATAACCGGTAAGCATTAAAATAAGTTAGTAGAATGTTTTATACTGTATCTATAAATTTATATCTGTATATTTCGTTATAACTCTTTAATTAATAAACATATTCTCTTATTCTACTCTCTTTTTATTATTGGATCACTACCACTGGATCTGTTTGTCTGTTTATTTGACCGCGCATCACTTGAAAATTGCTGAACGGATTTAAATGAATGCTTTATCAATCTGTCAAAAATAAACTCGGCCAAGGACTAGGTTACAATTATATTGAAAATGTAGAACCCTAGCAGCCCAGTTGAACATTAAGACGTGTGAATATGACGCGTTAAGAAAAGTAGTTCGTCAGTGTGACAGGCAATTTCTGCCCTCATGACAAAAGTGAAGATGAAAAATTGTAAGTAACTGATGTGACACTGTGACACTCTAGCAGCCCAGCTCAACCGAAAAGTTATTCTGTTAATTAACCAAAAATAAAGATCTGGAGTATCTAATGTTTGACGATAGCTTTGGTCTGGTCAGACTGCAAAACCAGCAGTCGCGGGTTCGAATTCTGCTAGGGGCAAATGTTTGTGTGATGAGCACGAGCATTTGTACCTGAGTCATGGGTATTATTTATAAATGTATTTATGTATTTCTATCCGTTATCCTAGTCACCATAGCACAAGCTAACGCTTCGTTTGGGGCTAGGTAATTGGTGTGTTCGTTGAAACAATTTATTATTATTATTTATTCATATGGAATTTAGGAGTATTTAGGAATATGGAACTCTAGCAGTTCATCTAAACCGTACGAAGTATGAGAACGCCTCAGGAAGAAATATCAGCGTGACGAGCACTTTCTGTTGATGTAAGAAAGATAAAGTTCAGAAGATAGTGTAATGAAGTAGAGTAGGGGATGAAACTTTGTAAGTATCCCCGAAGGCGGCCGAAGGTGAGGGCGTCCACTAGTTTACAATAAACATCATAATGCTGGCTGCGAAATTTGTTTACTCCACATATTCTGCAAATCATCAAACTGTGACTAACGATAGTTTAAATTGTGATTTAAGTACCATCACGAAGAGACAGACCAGATACGAGACATGCATTTATTTATAGATGTGCCTCGTGTTACAATCTGGAGCAACGAGCGAAATGGCTGCGCAAATATATAGGTCGTTTGATCTAATCCAGTTCTTCTAAATAAAACAATGAACTGGGACCAACAGTTTCTATACCACGAAAGCTATTTTTGACAATCGGTTTGTCGATCAGCGTTCCCGTAGCAGGCAGCGTCAAAAATGTTTATAGGGAATAAAAATCTTGGAACGAATCCAAAATCTTATATGCCAAAGCTGTACGACCAAAAAATCAAAGGAATTCGACATCTGGCTGACACGATGTATTTGTATACGGACATTATACTCCTAAATAGTGATATGTAAATTAGTTAGCTTCACCGTTCATTGATTCTACTCCTAAAATTCCCACAAGCTATTTTATCTTACATCACACCTTCTTAACAAGATTATGAGCTTGAATTGTTTAAGAAACTGAAATAATATAATATGAATTAGTGCATATTTACCTTTGCATATAATTTCCATATAACTAATGACTGGCAAGTACTTTATGTAAAAAATTATATGAATTTTTTTTTTTTAAAAGAGTACCATTCACCTGAATTGAGTACACGGTTTCTAAGTGCATGTTTGAAACATTTTGAAGTCTAGGAATTAGGCATCGGTCTTATAACAACATACACAGACAAGGTTTCAACAGTTTCCAGTTTCAGAAATCTTTAGTGACATTGGGCAAGGCACATAGCGTGAACTGGATGGCTATTGAGGGAGATTCTAGCGAAGCTGCCGGCTGCAGTGTTCCCTTTAGAATATAAATTGAATCTTTTCAAGAAAAAGAGTGACTTGACAAACATCCTTGGCCAGATGGTCACTTACCGTCAGGGGAGATTGTGGCCAAAATTTCTGGACAGCAAAATACACACCTCAAAAAAGTCTAAGACTCACTTTCATTTTTGTCATCTTCTCTATTATTTGTAATGTTTTAGATTGAAAAGCACGTTAAAAAATGCCAAAATACCGCCAATTGATGGCTGAATTAGTCATTCCTCCTATCTGATAGAAAATTAACAAAGATTTCTTCGACCGCTTGGTGCAGTAGTCTACGTGTCGGACTTCTAAAACCAAGGGTCGCGGGTTCGATCCCCGCACAGTACAAGCATATGTGTGCATGAACATGTGTGTTTGTACTGGTCTGGGTGTTTTCTATGTATACTATGTATTTATTTACAAAAAATATATTTAAGTGTGTTTATCCGTTGTCTAGTACCCATAACACAAGCCTCGTAACTTGATTTGGGACTAGAGAATTGGTGTGATTTTTGTAAAATATTTATTTATATTTATTTCATTCTCAAGCAGGACAGTGCACACGCACTTGCCATAGGGTTGGGCCTGAGCGCTTACTATGGACAAAATGTTTTGGTCCTGAGACATAGGAATCCTATTGATCAAGCCTTATGCATGCTCAATAGCATTCTTATGGTCATGTCAAATTGCATTTAAGTTACTCCAAAATTTACACCCAGGAAATAAAGTTTTTCCACATTTCGCTAATCTAACGTAGGATTTTTAAGGACGAATAGTTGCCTTAAGTTTAGCATACCTAAACAATGTAAAGTCTGTGCCGACACACGTGAAAAATTCCAGCCAACTTAAAACCATGCCTATATAGCAAGACTGTATGCTGTAATGGTTTTCCCGTATGAAAGTTAAAATTTTCCTGTAGTTAAATTTTAATTTTATATACACCTTTTTTGATTGTTTGTTCATTAGATATCATTTCACTTTACATTTTAAATTACCTTTAAACAACGCTTAAAAGTGTATAACATAAAAAATATAACAATTTAAAGAGAATGCGACAAAAATGTAAGTCAGTATTAGACTTTGTAGATGTGTGTGTGGTGTTCCTAATTAGCATGATGACAGCTATCTTAAATATTTTCAAGACCATGGCGTTTAAAAAACATAGCCCCTATGAAGTTAATATAACCAGTTAATTTCCAAAAAGCTGTCGAAACCAATTTTTAAACACACAAAACTCAATAAATATTCGGTCAATTGACTCCGATTTCTAATATATGACAGTGACGTCACGTTCATGTATTCCCATACAAAATCTATGGAGGCAGACCGTTTTGACAGATAATAAAAAGTATGTCAACGATTGGTGGTGTCGTCTAGCCAATTACCACAGCCTACAGAACGACCCTGCCTACTACTGAGCTGGGCCCTGGATGGCTCTCTTCCACCATGTATAAATAACGAACTTATAAAAGTCATAGGATACCGCTTATTGCATGCCACGTATGGTGGCGGTCAGTGCCGCGTGAACACTTTCTAACGAAAATTGTTTGCATGCACTTCGACACCCATGGAGCAATTTGTAAGCGGGATTGCGCGCGATGTGCAAATGATTTTCGCCTTAAAGGTTTTCATGCGGCGCGGACCGCGATAGTACAATTGGACACTTTACAAATAGTATTAGAGGCACCCTCTACCAATCAGCCAGATTCCCAAACATAATCAATAGTTGTCAATAGCTTTGGACCACTACAGCAGTGAATTTAAATTAGACACCCGGCAATATTATTGTTACTATTGGCATTATTGTTATCCCATATTAAGTAGATTGTCGGCAAAGTATCTCTCCGCACCAGCAAACTCTGTATACAGTGAGCGGCTGTTTTCGGAAGCAGGGCTAATTTGTGAAAAAAAACGAAGCCGCTTAAATGCTGATCGCGCTGAAAAGTTGGCGTTTTTGCATCATAATTTACCAATATTGAAATATCAGTAATAATAAATATCGTTTTTTCGTAAAAAAAATTGTCCATTACTGCCTTTTACCACTTAATTATTAGATTACAATTCGTGTTCATAAATGATTATTATAATACTATTTTCTTTTCAATTACCCGGCAGTGCCGGGTACCCAGCCCCATTACCCGGTATTCGGCCGGATCCTCAAAAAAGTGCCGGATCCGCCGGGTACCGGATCCATGCCGGGTATCCTCAAAAAAGTGCCGGATCCGCCGGGTACCGGATCCATGCCGGGTACCCGCCCCATGTCTAATTTAAATCAGTTTTTTTAATAGAAAATTACATATTGTAACAAGAGGAGGTGTGGGCTGACGGATGCTTAATTGATCATAGAATAGGTGCTGTAATCTGCCGATGATACACGTCAAAATTATTTAATCACGTGGGTGAATTGCATTGCATTACGCTGAATCGCTATGTGGGCCGAAAGTGAGTTTATTATTACACATATACGTATGACTTTACTAATAATATCACAAGTAGGTTAACGGTTTGCGTATGAGACAGCTGCAGTAAAACATTTATAAAAATTATTTATCAATGTCTTACATAGTTCTCACTGTCTTTTTGGCCTTCAAGATGTTTCTGACCCAAAACCTGTATTGCCTGACAGTTCTGAAGCCTCAATAGACGGTTATTTAATAAGTTTTTTCATAAATAGTGTGGATTGGGTAAGCAACCTCAATTGGGTAAGCAATTTTGTAAAACGCGCGGACACCCTACTGATAGAACTTCATACAAACAATGAATAACGTAATATCATCTAAATAAAACAAAAAAAGAGCAATTCGTAAAAATTTAACCGTAAACTTGACATGCTTATTGTTTTCTTCAACGGGTAATTACAAAAAGATAGAAACGTTTTTCACTTTACGCAAATGTGAGGGTTGGGTGAGCACTTAAAAAAATATAACTTAAGAAAACAGCTAAAGTGGCTTGTTTTATCTATATATATAAAAATGAAACCCGTTTTCCTTGGTCACGGCATCACGCGTGAATGGGTGGACCGATTTCACTAATTCTTTTTTTGTTGTATTTGTTATTATTAGGAGATGGTTCTTACGGAAAAAAATATTAAGAAAATCTCTCAGAAATATTGAAAAATATACATTTACTTTTGCATATTTTAAAAATCGCGCGTAACTAATGTCAATGTCATTCGATGACATTGTTCAATCATTGCAACGCTAAGGCGGTACGAAGTTCGCCGGGTCAGCTAGTGTTTTATAAAATCCTGTTCGTAGTTTACTTTAGTTAGACAAATTATGAATGCAGTTAAATTGCTAGTGCTCAATAATATTGGCTTTTCAATAACGCGAGGATGTGGAACGTGCTCACCCACACAAAAAATAAGTTGTTATATTTTTATTACAAATCTTTAGAATGTGAAATATCTTATATTTCACTTAGTTAAATAGATTTTGTATACAAATTTTGTACACTATTATATTATATTATACTATATTTGCAAAGTCATTACTTACGAAGATACACTGGCTAACCCCTGATGAGATGAGAACCTGGAGGGGAACATATTTTATTGACTGACTAATTGACCAACTGACTAACGAAATGACTCACTTACTTACTCACTGACTAACTGACTGTCTGACAGAATAACTCACTGACGGAGTAACTGACTAACTAACTGATTAACTAACTGACTGCCTAACTTACTGAATGACTTACTAATAGAATGACTAACTGACCGACTGACTGACTAAATGACTGACTACATCACTAACGCACTAACTAACTCACTACCAACTGACTAACGAAATTACTCACTAACTTACTGACTGACTAACTCACTGACTAACTGACTGACTGACTGATTGACCAACTGACTAACTCACTGACTGACTAACTCACTAACTAACTAACTAACTTACTGACTAACTAACTGACAAACTGACTGATTGACCAAGTGACTAACTGACTAACTTGGTGACTGACTTACTCACCAACTAACTGACTCACTTACTAACTGACTATCTAACTCACTTACTAACTGCCTGGCTAACACACTGAATGACTGACTTACTCAATAACTGACTGACTTACTTATTAACCGACTAACTGACTATCGAAATGACTTATTAACTCACTAACTGACTGACTAACTCACTAACTATCTCACTAACTGACTGACTGACTGAATAACTCACTAACTGACGGAGTAACTGACTAACTCACAAAGTGACGGAGTAACTGACTAACTAACTGATTAACTAACTGACTGACTAACTTACTGAATGACTAACTGACCGACTAACGAACTGCCTGACTAAATGACTGACTACATCACTAACTCACTACCAACTGACTAACGAAATTACTCACTAACTTACTGACTGACTAACTCACAGACTAACTGACTGACTGACTGATTGACCAACTGAATAACTCACTGACTGACTAACTCACTTACTAACTAACTGACAAACTGACTGATTGACCAACTGACTAACTTGGTGACTGACTAACTCACTAACTATCTCACTGACTGACTGAATAACTCACTAACTGACGGAGTAACTGACTAACTCACAAACTGACGGAGTAACTGACTAACTAACTGATTAAATAACTGACTGACAAACTAATGAAATGACTGACTAACTGACCGACTAACTTACTGACTAACTGCCTGACTAACTGACAGCTAACTCACTAACTAACTAACTCATTAACTAACTCACTGGCTAACTAATCGACCAACTGACTAACGAAATGACTCACTAACTTACTGACTAACTGACTGACAAACTACCGCACTTACTAACTCACAGACTGACTTACTAACTCACTGACTGACTAACTGAATGACTTATTTACTGACTAACTCACTGACTAACTAACTCACTAACTAATTCATTAACTAACTCACAAACTAACTGACTGACTGATTAAGTAACTAACTGAATTACTGAGTGACATCCGCACTAACTAACTCACTGACTGACTCAATAACTGACTGACTAACTCACCGACTTACTAACTATCTCACCAACTGATTACTTACTGATAAACTAACTAACTTACTGAATGACTGACTAGCTGACTAACTAACTGACTGTCTGACAGAAAAACTCACTGACGGAGTAACTGACTAACTAACTGATTAACTAACTGACTGACTAACTTACTGAATGACTGACTAACTGACCGACTAACGAACTGCCTGACTAAATGACTAACTTGAGTAACTTGAAGAACTCTCAAATAATTCACTACGTGACGCCAAACGCCGGCCTTCAGAAGTTGACGGAAAATATTGACAAAAAGCTGGAGCATTTCACACTTCAAGACTACTGTATAATACTCATTGGAGAGAATGATTTTATATCTACAAATGACTATATAAATTTAATTATCAATCTTAGAAATACGCTGCAAACTATAGATTATACCAATATTATATTATGCTTACCTACATATAAGTGCAACCATTTCTCAACTGTTTTTAACTGGAGAGTAGAGACTTTTAACCATTTACTATACCTTGACATATCAAATCACAATCACGCCTATTTACTTGACTCAAATCTTGAATTGTCTTACGACTATAAAATGTTTAATAAATTCAACGGTTTGCTTAAGAACAAGGGCATGGATAATATTTTTAAAAACATCAATCATCTTGTTAATGAAATAATGGCCTTTAATGACAGTTTTGACATAAATAATAAAAGTAAAACAGAGGAGACCTCTAGCCTATTCGAAAATTCATGCTGTACAGAGAATGACTTAAATAACACTCATAATCATTCCTTTCGCGTCCAATGAAATGAAAGTATTACACCAAAACATAAACGGATTAATAGCTAAAAATGACTTACTTGTTGCTAATTTAGAAACTCTTAAATCTAAAAACATAATACTAGATATAATTTGTATTACTGAACATAATATGACAATAGACGATTCAAAGTTATTACAAATGCCTAATTTTCGTCTTGGTGCTACATTTTCACGGAAAAATAGACGAGGTGGATGCTGCGTTCTAGTCAGGAATCAACTTCGTTTCCGACCACTTCCGGAAATCTCCAAACTAAGTTGTCCCAAAATTGTCGAATGCTGTGGTATAGAACTTTTAGAACATGATTTATTTGTAATTTGTATGTACAGACCCCCGAGAAGTAAAAAAGTAGAGCTTGACACATTTTATAACGTATTGGGTGAGGTTTTTGAAAGATTCTGCCTTGGTCGAAAAAAGGTAATAGTCTGTGGCGATTTTAACATAAATGTTAAAACAAAGACGAAGTTCTCCGACACTTTCTCCACTTTTTGCAAAGAATACAATCTTAAATTAGCTATTGATGAACCGACACGCTTGAGCAGTAAAACTTGCATTGATAACATCTTACATAACTTAAAACAAGCAAAAGCCCAAATATATGAATTTGCACTGTCTGATCATACAGCCCAAATGGTATCGTTCCCTGTTAAGACAAAATCTAAGTTAGATCATTGGTTTATAGAAAGACAGTGTCGAAAATATAAACAAATTTAAAGAGTGTTTAAGTAGTCTAAGCTTTAGTGAAGTCTTTAACAGTGAATCAGCTAATAATGCATTCGATTCATTTCATGATTTATTTATCTTGTTTTATGAATTATGCTTTCCGGTAAAAATTGCCAAATTATCAACCTACAAACGCCCGCAATGGATCTCCAAGGGAATAAAAATATGCTGCAAGCGTAAGCGTTGTTTGCTTTGGAATTACAGGAAAAAAAAGACAGACTTCAATAAAAAACGATTTAAAGAGTACAGTGCCCGCTTAAATCGCGTGATTAAACTCACTCAAAAATCACAGAACGATTATAATATAAACATGGCACGAAATAAATCTAAGGCTGTATGGTCAATAATAAATAAGTATAAGCATAACACACCTGTTGAGGAGATACGCCAATTGAACATTGAGGGGAAAATTGTAAAAGACCCTGTACAAATGTCTGAGGCTTTTAACAACTTCTTTATCGACCAAATTCAACCTCAGATGCATAGTCGTTTGGTTACTGTTCCAAACCTGCCACAAGTTCGTAACTCTCTTTTTATGCGACCTACAACCCCTTATGACATTGATAATATAATAAAATGCCTTAAAAATACAAACAGTACGGGTTACGACCATATCGCTACACCTATAATTAAACAAGTGAACAATTAAACAAGTTATGGGGAGCTAGATGCCGGTAGGCAAGTAGATGCTGCCTACTTTGACTTCAAAAAGGCATTTGATTTGGTCGACAATGACATCTGAAACTGGCTAAAATTGGCTTTGGGCCAAATCTTGTAATATTTTTTTCAAATTACCTGCGTGATCGCCGGCAATTCGTAAAGGTCGGTAAATACGAATCTAGTCAATATTATACTAGGTCTGGGGTGAGCCAGGGAAGCACGCTTGGGCCGTTACTTTTTCTCATATTTATCAATGACCTTTCCGAAAGCGTCATTACTTCCAAATGCCTATTATTTGCAGACGACCTCAAATTAAGCCTCGGTGTAGATGAGCCATCTGACTACGAAGCACTGCAGAAGGATATTGATGCCGTTATGGACTGGAGTCAAAAGAACCATCTTCCATTTAATGCGGAAAAATGTAAAGTCATCACATTTACACGTAAGCTCTGTCCGCAATATGTAAAATATAAATTATTAGACGCACCCCTAGAAAGGGTAAGTAAAATTCGTGACTTAGGATTAATATTAGACTCTAAATTAGACTTTCATGACCATGTGAATACTATATGTAAAAAGGCTAGTAAAATGCTTGGCTTCGTTATCCGTACCTCTACTCAGTTTGACAGATTGGATGTCGCAATGGTCCTTTACAGTGCGTATGTACGTAGTCAACTTGAATACAGCGCACCTGTGTGGGATCCTTATGAAGATAAATATATTCTCCTGGTTGAAAAAATACAACGCAAATTCGCACGTTGGCTGTATAAAAGAAAGTATGGGTATTATCCACATTTATATCCGTCCTTATTTGTCAGCGGTATGGTAGGACTAGATACGCTAAAATTTAGAAGGGGTGTGCAGACGATAGTACACTATTTGTGTATTATACACAATAAGATAGATAGCCCAACGATTCTTAGCCAAATAGGATTACAGGTGCCTAATCGATTGAGCTGGAACGCGGAGGGGTTGGTAGCGCCGCGACGGCGCCCGCGCCTTTTGTGTTGGCCCTCAGCGCGCATAATTTGATTATTTTTGTAATTCTAACTGACTCTTATGTGTATTTTTTCTGACATATTTAATATTTGTGACATATGATATGGTAATCCTGATGTATCTATTTTTCTTTATTTGATTTTATACTCTAAAATGTTTGTTTGACCATGTTTACTGTGCGACTAGCATGCTGACGCTTTGGGCGACTGTAAGTCAGTATGTTTTCTGTTAAATAAATAAATAAATAAATAAATAAGTATCTCATATAATATCTCCCGTTCTTAGCCATATTATGAATTTATGTATTTCTGATGGTGTATTTCCTGACAAATTAAAGATAACCATAATTAAACCTCTTTTTAAAAAACAAGACCGAGAAAGTATGACATGTTACAGGCCAATCGCTTAATTCAGTATTTTCCAAAATACTGGAAAAAGTTATTTACAGTAGCTTAATAAAATTTTTTGATCATAACGATAGTCTTGCTAATGAACAGTACGGCTTTAGAAAAAATAAAAATATAAATATGGCGATATTTAGCTTTCTGAGGGACATCATGAAGAATGTCGATATCAATGCCCCAGTCTGTGCTTTATACATGGACCTAACGAAGGCATTTGATTATGTAAGTCATGATATCCTAATTAGTAAATTGTATAATAATGGAGTCCGAGGCAATATTCTTGACTTAATTAAATCATATTTGACGCTAAGGCAACAAGCAACAAAAATTACAAAAATCTGCCCCAGATCAAAAATTGAAAAGCACTATGTCTCGTCGTTTAGATACACAAAATATGGTGTTCCGCAGGGAAGTATTCTAGGACCTCTACTATTTATTTTATATATAAACGATCTTCCTAAGGCAGTAAAAGACAAAATGATTCTATTCGCGGATGATAGCACAGTAATATTTGACGGAAAAAATAATGATAATTTCGAATTGGACATAAATAAAACCTTGAAAGACATTATAAATTGGCTGACATTGAATAACCTAATTATTAATTTAGACAAAACAAACATAATGACATTTAAAACTAACAATAATACATTTAATATAAATTATCTTGGACAAAAAATTAATTATATTGACGAAGTGAAATTTTTAGGATTACATGTGGACTATAATCTAAATTGGAAAGCTCACTTAGACAAGGTATGCACTAAGCTCAGCCAGTTCTCCTACGCATTATATATGTTAGGTAAAGTTGTGAACATATCAGCACTCCTAATGGCCTATCACTCCTATGTAGCTTCTACATTGAGATATGGAGTTATATTTTGGGGTAATTCTGTTGAAAAAGAAACAGCATTCAAGGCACAAAAGAAATGCATAAGGGCTATGTGTAAACTAAAAAGAACGGACACTTGCAAACCGCATTTCATAAGGTTGAAAATACTTACCCTGCCTTCTCTTTATATTTATGAGGTAATATTGTTTGTGAGAAAGAATTTGTCCCTGTTCAAGCATTTCATCAGTCGTAGACATAATCACAAGATTATTAGTTCTCCCCGTAGGACAGCTCTTTACACTAATAGTGTTTTTGGAATGGCTCCGAAACTGTATAATCATCTTCCTGAAAGCCTTATAAAGGTAGAAAATGAGCTCACTTTTAAAAGATGTTTAAAGGGCATTTTACTGAATAAGGCATATTATTCAGTACAAGAGTATCTAATGGATAAAAAAATCTAGATATGACATCTGACATTGTAATATTTTTTAAATTTTGTACCATGTAATATTGTTAACATTTTTATTTTATTGTAATTTTAATTATTAATACAAATTTAATCAAATAAAGAAACATTAAAATATATGACATTAATATTAAATAAATTTTATTGACTTTGTAATAATATAATATTTAACTGCCAAACATAAACATTTTGCATGCCATTAGGTTAAGTGATGAATGTACTGTATACTATTTATTTTGAACATCTTGTAACCACACACACTTGCAAAATAAATGATTTGATTTGAAATGACTGACTACATCACTAACTCACTACCAACTGACTAACGAAATTACTCACTAAATAACTGACTGACTAACTCACTGACTAACTGACTGATTGACCAACTGACTAACTCACTGACTGACTAACTCACTTACTAACTAACTGACAAACTGACTGATTGACCAACTGACTAACTTGGTGACTGACTTACTCACTAACTAACTGACTCACTTACTAACTGACCAACTAACTCACTTACTAACTGACTGGCTAACACACTGAATGACTGACTTACTCAATAACTGACTGACTTACTTATTAACCGACTAACTGACTATTGAAATGACTTATTAACTCACTAACTGACTGACTAACTCACTGACTTACTCACTAACTATCTCACTAACTAACTGACTGACTAAATAACTCACTAACTGACGGAGTAACTGACTAACTAACTGATTAACTAACTGACTGACTAACTTACTGAATGACTGACTAATAGAATGACTGACTAACTGACCGACTAACTTACTGACTAACTAACTGCCTGACTAACTGACAGCTAACTCACTTATTAACTCACTAACTAACTAACTCATTAACTAACTCACTAACTGACTGACTAACTAATCGACCAACTGACTAACGAAATGACTCACTAACAAACTGGTACTGATACCTTTGGTTCTATCGTTTTACAAAATTCAAGATTTTATTTATAAATTGTTTCAGACCTTTATCAAAATCGTGAATGCGTTTTTATTCGTTTTTAGAGGTTGCACACCCAATGCATGCTAAATAAAGTACCTTCTGTATGTTTCCCAGCGATCGGGTCAGCTTCCATCACCATGTCGAACTACCCTGGAACAACAAAAGGGGATGTAAAGTATTTTTCATTTCTCATACTCGGAAAGTAGTGTTTGTTTGATCAGAGCAGCGGGTCGAAAACGATGCTTCCCTCCCTTAGGCGGGAAAGACTCATAGTAATTGCTTCCCTCCCTAGGGCGGGAATGAATTTTAAAAATAGAACTAAAATTGGTTATTTAGTCGGCTATAATTTTTTTTACATAATTAAGAAAAATATCGACTAAAAAAAATGCTGCGGTCTTGTGAGTGTATACGGCCAATGTGAATTAAAAAAAAAACCTATTAAAGTGGGATGGCCCGCGGCGGTGACGCGGGCGGTGTGTTCCATATTTGAAATTTAAATTAAAAAAGACTATTTTTTACTTTCCTTATATTTGAAATGAAAAGTAGAGTGTTTAACACGGGTGAAAGTCATCAATTCCCACTCGGACTATAGCCGCCCTCGCTTCGCTCGTGCGTCTAAATACCTCGTATGGAAATTGATTTCTTTCCACCCTTGTATAACAATCTACTATTGATATATATATTTACCGGAAAATCATAAATATTGGAATTCGCATCGGGAGAAGGTCCGTAATTTAAAAGGTTTAGTTTGTGCCAAACAGAACCTCTATGTTGTACCAACCAATATGCATATATAACCTGAGTACTTATCACTATTAGTTCATTGCTTTATAGCTAATACAGAATTGTCTGTCTGTTAAAAAGCAACAACAGCAAGTGACAACTGTTTTTTTTCTTCAACAATGTTTACATTTAGAAACAACATGTTTACAGTGTCATAATAAGTCACAGTGCATTTTTGTTATTGTATTATGCATAGCGTATCGGTAAAGTCAAGGGTTCCCCACCGAAGCTTGAACACACATTGCCAACAGCGTCATGCCACTCGACTCAACCTCACGTGACATTAGCAAGTATTTTCTTGGACTTAAATCATTGTTTACATTGATGTTTGCCAGTATCAAATTAAGGACAAAAATATATACGTGAGCAATGCTGGCTCATATTTCGCCCACGTAGAGTTTAAAATAGTCGGTCACGGTGGCACACGACGAACAGCTAATGAATATCTCAGCTGCTTGTCGATCGCATCGAATTTCCGTGTTTAAAAATACCAGCACAGGTCTTAATAGACTAGTGTCTAATCGCATACTAGTTTTCCACCACACACGTACTATAAGACGTAGTAGCGGACTAATTTAATATCTAAATCAGACCGTGACTAATACTGCCGATCAGATTCAATGATTTGTTTTTTGTTTCCGGAGACTCAGTCCATTCGCTGCCTAATTAAAATGTGTTGTTTGTATAAACAAAGCTTGTTTACCTTGAGGACAACAAACTCATTTCATTAAATTGTTTAACCCGCTTTGGTATAGAGATCTATTTAACATGAAATTAAATTCGACTTTAAATCAAATCACTAAATAACATCAAACATGCAATACGTATGAAAAAAGAGAATTCTTAGCCTTATTAACAATATTTCTTACAAAATGCCAGTCTTCTTATACTTGTTAGTGTTGAAGTTGTCCCAAAGCTGTGGTCCTATAGAAATAGGACGTGTAAAAGTGCCCCCTGTAGTCAATTTGCAGAAATAAACTTTTATGACTCGATAGTTAATTCTGATGTTGACAATAAGAAGATCTAGGGAACAGAAACTACACCTGCATCCAGGTATGCACCATCTGCTTTACCAAACCAGTTTGCCACTTACACCTGCCATGATAATTAGGCAATACCGTTCACCGCAACATGCGTTCGGTGTTTATCAACAACACGCTTTACGCTGCATACCAGACAACACTCTTTATGCAGATAAGAGGCCAGACGGCCTGGCGTGATGAGTGATGACTGATAACACTCATAGAATACTGAGAATGGCGCTTTGTAGCCTTCAGACTACTATGTCAGGGGTAAGCAGACTAACGACCGCTTGGTGCAGTGGTCCACTTATCGGACTTCTAAAACCAAGGGTCGCGGGTTCGATCCCCGCATAGTACAAGCATAGGTGTGCATGAACATGTGTGTTTGTACTGGTCTGGGTGTTTTCTATGTATAATATGTATTTTTTTACAAATATAGTAATGTCGTTGTCTAGTACCCATAACACAAGCCTCGTAGCTTAATTTGGGACTAGAGAATTGGTGTGATTGTTGTGAAATAGAAAGAAAGATATTTTATTTGGTATAAAATTACACAAAGAACAATGAAAATAGAATATTATTAACATAACCAAATTGGATCCCACTCAGCTTTTTTAAATATTTATTTTTATTATTTTAATTTTTATACATTTGTATCTCAGCGATATATGCTGGAGGTTTTTAGCATTACACGGGACTAAGCCAAGCGTAATTCTAACAAAAATTCAGAATGAGAATATAAGGTGTTGATTATTACAAACTTTGAGTCAACTTTGATAGAATTGTGGGGTGTGTCCACAGTTTTGGGATGAGTTGAGTGAAAACGACTTGAGATAGAAAGTTGTAGTAAGAAACAAACCCGTTGTATGCCGTTCTAACACTGACCTTTATTTTCATCGTATTAAATTTATTAACTTTGCAAACAAGATGCATTGGCAAAAGTACGGAATTTGGTCGTGTGCATAAATAAAATACTTATTATGACGTTATTAATGTTGTTCAGTTTGACCAAAATTAAAGAGTCATTGACTTAGCTAATTTATACCTATTATGCGGTAACCCGTACAAGAATAATAGACAGAGAAAATGAATGTACCACCAATTATTACCATAGTACCACAGTACCATAAATAATTGCTAATACGACATTTGCAAGAATAAAAAGTAACACCTTATGAAAGACGTGTTTTGATAATGAGTTACAGTACCCTGTAAGGAAGGACGTGTACAATCAGGTGTTTTGTGACTGTAAGTTCGAACTAAAACAGTTCGTTATATTGTTGCAATCGCGTCATGCGTAAATTTTGAAAACAACTAACAATATACAGGATACAGACAGGCATAGCCTAGTTTGAGAGCCTCTGGTAACTTATGAGATTTTATGGCTTTTTCTTTATAAGTATAATTTATTATGAAATACAGGTATGTTTTTAGTGCTCAATAAATATATTTCTATTTCTATATGTTTTATTGTTTCAATCTTGATAAAACGCGTATACAGTTACATATACATCTGTTTTCTTCTTATTTTTGTTGCCGTCTCAAGCTCAAGGGAATGATTATGATCTTTATTTTATTATTTTTTTTATTTTTATTTATTTAGGACAATAAACAATTGTACAATTCAGGTTACAAACTGTTTTACATTAATATTACTTATTGTACAACCAGCACCATTATCCCCTTCTTACATGTAAAGATTTTAGCCTCTATTTTTATACCAACCTTATAAGTTAAATAAACGAAAAATTATGTGTAGGTTTCAATGAGATCACTCCGAAAAAACAAGTTGCGTTAGTTGTAATTAATTAATCTAAGTATATATATATATAATATAGGTAGATAATAATCTAGCCAGTTCTGGAACTGCAAAACAGATTTTGATGGAAGTATATTATGAAACTATGTTAGACACTTGGGTATTAATATTATTCATTTCATGTAGTTTGAGTTTTACTTGTTTTTTAAATGCCGTGCGTGTAAGCTTAAACAAATCGACATCTGAGAAATACATATCATAGGACTTCATTAAACGGTGAAGTGGTGCACGTTTTCCCGCATTGGTTCTGCAAAGATTAGGCTTAAATAGACAATGGGCGTGGGTGTCACGTATACGTTGAGACCGGCTAGGGACTCTGTAATGCATTTGATTTGTGAGGTCATTACAGTCAAGTTTGCTATTACAGATATTAAACAACACTCCTTGGTCCAATAGAAGTCTCCTAGCTTCGAGCGACATGAGTGAAAACTTCCGCAGTAATACGTCGTATGAGGACTTCGCATGAAAACATTTATAATTAGTAGATTTAAGAAATTTGCGTTGTACACGTTCTAGCTGATCAACGTACTTGGCATAAAAAGGATTCCAGATACAACTTGCATATTCCAGCTGAGACCTGACCAGTGACTTGTATAGAAGTAGGTAAGTGGATGCATTCTTAAAGTCGTTGCTGGCTCGGATAACAAAACCAAACATCTGAAATGCTTTACTTATAACGTTAGCTATATGAATATCAAAATGTAGCTTAGAGTCAATAAGCAGGCCAAGATCTTTAATTATAGAAACTTTTTCTAGAGCAGTTTGACACAGATGGTAATCAAAGTTGATGACTGAGATCTTCTTAGTAAAAGTTATCGATTTACATTTAGCAAGACTCAAGTGCAGCTTATTATTATGACAGTAGACTGATAGACGATCCAAGTCTTCTTGAAGCCTTTCGCAGTCACTCTTATCTGTAATTTTCCGAAAGACCTTAAGGTCGTCTGCATAGAGTATAAACTGAGAATTTTGAAAACATTCATTTATATCATTTACAAATAAAACGAAGAGAAATGGCCCTAAAATCGACCCCTGTGCCACACCAGACGTGACATTCAGCTGATTAGAGGAATAACCATTTATTACTACCTTTTGAGTTCTGTTCTTAATACATATATGACAGGAACCAGCGAAGGAGATTTCCGCGTATACCATTGTAAGCAATCTTTTGAAGTAAGATGCAGTGGTCCACCTTGTCGAATGCTTTACAAAAATCTGTATATACTGCATCTACTTGTATTCGATTATCCATACTTTCAAACAAGAAATTTGTATAAATCAAAAGATTGCTTACAGTGGACCGACCGGTCACAAAACCATGCTGCTGAGGAATAATGATACTATGCAATTGTGAGTAGACAAGGCTATGAACTAACTTTTCAAGTACTTTTGCTAGTGTTGATAAAAGAGATATAGGGCGATAATTCGCGACGTCACACTTGTTACCACTTTTATAGATAGGTGTTATGTTTGCTGTTTTCCACATTTGAGGTACAACTCCTTCAGTCAGACTTTTATTATAAAGTATAAAGAGGGGTTCGCTAATAGACTCAGCTGTGTGTTTTACGAAGAGCGGTGGAATGTTATCTGGGCCCGTACTCTTTGTGATGTCTAAGGACTTAAGGGCACTTATTATGTCACACTTTGGTATTTGAATGTCGGCTAAATTTATATTATTAATTGACGATGACTGTAAATTATTTAAGTCAACAGTATCAACAATACTTGCCTCATACACGGATCCAAAAAATTGAGAGAAATATTCACAAATAACTTCTGGGTTATCAGATTCTTTTTCATTAAATTTTATTAAGTAAGGAATACCAGATTTTTGCTTTCGATTATTTATGTATCTCCAGAATGTTTTTAGGTCTTTTTGAATATGATGTTCTACATTTTCTATATATTTATCGAAGCATTTTTTGCTTAACTTCTTAAATCTCCGTCTTAGTATCGAGAATTCATTATAATCAGCTGAGTTGCCGTACTTTTTCCAGCGTGTCCAAGCCTTATCTTTGTTTCTAAAAATATGTTTCAGAGGATTCGAAAACCATACAGGAAAATCGTTACTCTTTACGGGCCTTAGAGGTATGTGTATTTTTAAAATTTCATACAACTTTTCGTAAAAAGCATTGACGGCTAAATCAGTAGGCAGGTCCCGTAACAAAACAAAAGGGCCCAGTCTATGCTGTTAATATCTTCATTGATATCGGTATAATTTCCTTCCGCAAAACGATATTTCGGTGCCGAACACCTCGACAATGGTTTAAGCACCTGATTAACACTCGTTAGTATTAAAAGAGGTGGATGTAAGCAGTCGACAGGAACCAAAGCTGTAGGTGGGTGTTCACAGGTGCACACCTCAGCGTTCGAGATGCACAGATCCAAAATACGCCCCATGCTATTAACTAAACCATTATGCTGCTTACCATTAATAGTTGATAAAAAATTACTGAAGTTTTTGTATAGGGTGGTGTTGCAGCTCTCCGGACATATAGTATAAACAAAAGGGCCCATTTCTTGCCATTCTAGCTTAGATAAATTAAAATCCCCAAGTATGTAGAATTGATCTATTTTACTTTTAGTGACTTTACTTTGTAGGACATTAATAAACGATGTGTAGGTAATGTAATTTAGATTAGGAGGTAGATACGTACCACATATGACGTGTTCTTTGTTATGACGATTACTTGATAAACTTAAACAGACGTATTCTATGTTTTAGGTAGTAATACACTATCACAGGAGGCATCATTCAACCAACATCTAGTTACATGTATACCATGACGCACGGCCACTAAAACACCACCACCGTCTTCCTTATCACAAGACTCCCTGTCCCTGTCACATCTGTACACTGAATAGCGACTATCGATGAACTCATTATCCGCGATATTAGGCACTAACCAGGTCTCAGCGAGAACAATTACGTCATAACATTCCGTTAAAATATTTGTATACAATGTATTGAGCTTGGTCCTCAGACCTCTACAATTTTGATAGTAAATACTTAATTTAATGCCATTACTACGCAGCTCTGTAACTAAAAATCAGGTAATTACGTGTTACATATAAAAAAAAATGCAAAAAGAAAACACTCAAGTCGCTTGCATGGTACTGCCCAGTGTTCAACCATTCGAACATTAAAGTGTCGATATGTGTATATACTGCAAAGTTTACCCTTAAATATGTTACATAATTCACCATTAAAAGTAGGAAAATACTACATTTTGCACAAAATAATTGATAACTTGCACTAATGACGGTGCTCGTATATTTCGACCCGGGAGTCGTCAACGGCAAATACACAGAGCAATGCACACAACAGAGACCCACGTCGTCCCGATCGATCGCCACTAAAGAGGCACCAAGATATTTCGAAAATAAGTTCTCTGTTAAGACCGTATTAATTAAATTTAGATAAATCTTCCTTCGTGCGAATCGCGAAGACCGGAGAAGTGTCATTTTTCCTAGCAAGAATAGTCCCGTGCTTAATCCACACATATGCAAATTGATACTTCTTTGCCGCGTCTCGGGCTTCTCGAAATAAAATTTTGTTTCTCAGTGTAAGATGTTCGTTGATATAGACCTTTTGGGGTCTACCCGACACATTCAAATCAGCAGTAGTAAGTCCCTTTGTCCGACGTGCAGCTGTTATGAAATTGTCCCGTGTAAGTCTGTTACAGAATTTCACGATAACGTTTTTAGGACGTGCACTGTTAGGAGTGGCTTGAGGAACACGGTGAACAGATACCACATCGTGCTGAGCTATCGGCTGCTTAATTGATGACGCAATGTCTTCTAGTATAGTATTCAAATTTTCGCCTTCTTCGATCTTCGATCTTCCTAGAAACCTATTGAAATATAGTTCAAGGCCTTCGCAATTAAAATCAAGCCCTATTAACCTGTGAACTCCGTCAAAGCAAGTGTGTTGTTTGTGTTGATAAGGTGTTTATACCTCGTGCAGTAGCACCGGCCTCTAACTTCAGAACTCAATTTGCATGTCGCTTCTTCTGCTTTAAAGGACCCTTCCTCTACAACAAATTACATCGCCTTCTTGACCTTCACTCTCTGTCTACTTATGATTGCAAAAGTGCCACCACCAAGTTCCTGTTGTCACTGACGTATGATGCCACTGAAGATATGATTCCTCCAGTAGAGTAGATATACCGACAAAACGCTGCTACTCACGCACACTCATTAACACGCACACACACACACACACACACACGAACACACACACTTAGTATTAAATTAATTAAATAATTAGTGCTTGTTTTAAGTTACAATGAAATTCTTTATAACCTTCTATAAATTATGTAAGATTTACTTTTTGTGCCCCGAACGACATTGAGTGAGGAGAGTGCTGGAGCTCTGTATTACAGGCCCCCAAGCCTAGTTTAGACTCCAGTTCTCTCACAATCAATTCAATTCCACCCATAAGATGTAAATTTGATGTACCTACTGTGATTGTGATAGAAGAAAATAAAATATTATCATTATTATTATTATTATCTGCATAAGGGCCATTTGGTTTACAACTCTACAAGTAGATGCCAATAAAGAGAGCCTTTGTTGAATATGCAAAACCATCCTACTCAATATTATAAACGCGAAAGTTTGTAAGTATGGATGTTTGTTACTCTTTCACGTAAAAACTACTATATGGATTTTAATGAAATTTCACCAGAATATAGCTAATACATCAAAATAACACATAGGCTACGATTCATAAAGAATTGCGAAGATAAAGGGTTTCCACGCGGACGAAGTCGCAGGCAGCCAATATACTGTCATAATATCGATAACTAAATATGGAGTGGGAGAGGCAACAAATGTTAGTCTGTTACAAATGCAAATCAATCTATTGTTATGCTTGAAATATGACCTCATATCACTCCAACGGTGATTTGTCGGTTCAACGCAGACAGTGGAACAGTATCATCTGGTTGTCCCACAACAGGGACACCAACACGTAATTGTTTGTTATTTGTCTACGTGCAAATCCCATTTGCCACCCACGTAAAATCTTAATGCGAATTAGCGACACTTTCGCTCAGGAGGTCTCGAATTTTAGTTGTTCTGCCTTCAAAATTGGCTCCATCGATATGAATGACGACCGCGACAGTAAAAGTTACACGGCATTTTCCTAAGAGAGATGTTTCAAGGAAATCTTTGTAATGTCGTAGTCCATTTTGCTTTAAGTGTGTTTTAATTACACATTGTAAAGAAATTAGCATTGTTAATGCTAAAAAATAAAGCAACTTAACTTCACAGATAAGATCTAAACCTAGAGTTACAGGTACTGGATAATATTTAGGGATATCTTAAAGTGCTCATTTCATATTGAGATCTAGGTTTATCCACAGGCGGGGATGACCGTGGAGTGGAGTGTTTTTGGATAAGGCTAATAAGCTACGTTAAAGACTACCCATTAGGAAGTTAGGAAGTAGGTAGTAGGTGATCATTGTGAAATGCTCTATAAGGCCGAGTGGCTGGCTAAGAATATTTTAACCATATGAATAGTGACTACTTATCACTGTTTTGACTTCCTGGCAAAGCATGTGAAACAATATGTATAAATAAATATACCATAAAACAATGGATAAATAAAGAGACTTTCCCATATCTGAATGTCTAATGCCTACATGAAAAAAAAAATTCCATAGATTCAAAGGTAGAGCCAAATTCTTGCTCCTGAATAATTGATGATTACGATTTTAAAATTTAGCAGACACTGTCTGCTGAATTGCAGTCCAGGGTCAATTCATTTCCTGTAGCTTTGACCTATCATTGTCTGCAACCATCAATCATTCATTATGTATTCTAAAATAACACAATGAAAATCTACCCTACCCTAATCTGTAGGAAACTAGACAGAGATCAATTCACTATATTGAATGAAGTTGACCTTTCAACCGACCTCGATGGACAGGAAAATGCGACAAACAGACATTATGACGACATGAGCGCTTAATGGAGTCACAAACATAAACATAACCTGATGGGTGTAAAACGTAGGGAAAGGGGGAACCAAATGGAACTTAAAATACACCCTTGAGCGTAGAAAGGTAAAATCCAGATGGTTCTTAAAACTAAGGAAAGAAGAAAGTAAGAATGTTACCTTGACATTAAGAGAAAGATTTTTCAGACAAGACCGAGATCAAACAAACCATTACTTCTGTCTAAGGGTGCCATAATCTTAAGGAAAGACCTGCGGAAACAACGTGTATTCTTGGCTGTGATAGGTACCACGCAGGTTATTGATAAGGGAGAAAATTAAAGTTGAAAAGCGAACTTGTTTTAACCAAACATGGAATTTTAATTGTGCCTAATTAAGAACAGGTAATAACGACTCTAATGTGTCGTCAATTAGAATGTTTATTATGTTATGTTTTAGATGATACTCTGAGAATGTTTGTAGTAGTATAGTCTCTAAAAAAACGAACCTCTTAAGGCGTTGTTACCAAATTTTTCAACTATTTAAATGCTTTTAATGTAACAAATGGACACATCAGCAATTGCCCTTAGGCGTGCCCAGTTACTCAACGAATATGAATCCAAAATTCTCAAAGTTGAGTGTTACTCTTTAGCTATACGAATGGTGTAGCCTAGCGTTTCTTAAACTTTTTTGGTCGTGGAGCCTTTTGACCCCCGAAGACAAAATAAAAATAAAAGTTACTTAGGTACTCAGTATGAATATGCATTAACGAAGGTAGGTTTTTAAATCGGAACTACACCGCTATCGGAACAGAAATACAAATCTTGTATAGAAAAGGTGTATTTCTCACTATTATTACTAGTCTCGCGAAGCCCCCAAAAAGGCTTTTCGGAGCTCCAGATCTCCGCGGAGCACACTTTGAGAAACGCTGGTGTAACCAAATGACGAAACTTCGTTACCAGACACATAATGAGAACAAAAAATACATAGCGCATTGTTAATAACACAGATGAGATTAAAAGGACTGGATAAACTAAGTTTGCACAATTCGTTTGTTGCTGTTGAAAATGTATTGAAGAAAAGATTGCATAAGAATGAAGCGATAGTCTTAGTATTTGGTACGGATATATGAGTATGGACAGTAGTACTAGATGTTTTATTATATATACAGATTTGGATTTAACTTTGGACTTCAAAGAGTACCTAGTCGTTACCAAAATCTCGAACATATGCAATCATATATTATATTCCTTCATTTTCTGGCCGTATTAACTGTAAGTCGTTAAGTCGTGTAATGGACGTAAAACGACTAGGTTCTAACGACTAGTATCTATTTAGACTAGTACTATCGAATAAAGAAAGTTACGATTTGGAAATCGTACGACCAAGTATTCTCAAATATATTGTTGCAGTTTGTTTAAATATCTATTCGTTAATGTTTTCTTGCTTTGCGAACGCGTAGCAAATGATTTTACGCGTGGAAGGTATCTCAGATATAACTTCCAGAAAGAGCCCATCTTTTTTTCAGTTTTATCTGGCAGCCTGTATCTTCCTCAAAAAGGTATCATGCTTGTTTTGAATACAGAGTAGGACAGATTCTCTTTAGCTGTACAAGGTGCATGCACCCACGTCCTTCATGTTTGCAACCGTGACTGTCGCCGACTCTCCGACATTCGATAAGTAGGCATATCAACGTGGTTGGTTTCAACCTTTGATTAAAAAATAGGAAGATATAAGCATTCAAATTGTGGTTGCATATGGAAAAATGGCGATCAATAAAGACGAAATACTGCTCGCTGTCGGTACGGTCTATTACCAGTCGTCCAATATTTTCGGCTCACTTTCAATTCGAGCGCCTGAGTAGATAATTATCTTCTTATTTTATTTTAATCAATGTTTGACTCGTATTGTATATGCGACTCCTATCACCGCTGAAGAGAAAGTTATGACGATGCAATTGTTTCATTGAACTACTGCTACTGAGCGAGCATCGCAAAGTATTGATTAGACAAACACAACAAAACATTCTTATTGGCGGTAATGACTTGTGGAGTTAATTAAAGAAGGTAATTATTAACTAGGAGACTTTTAGATTGTAAGTGAAGACTTTTGCTTTATTTATACAAAGAAAGTGATTGTTTTAATCAAGACCAAACACACTGCTGTAAATTAATACCACAACAATTTTTCATCATTATTGCTGAATAATGCATATTTGACTTGTTCTTTCTTGCATGCCCCTAAACAACTATGGTGTGCAGTATAAAATTGTATCTTTCAAGATTATGAAATAGTGAACACATCAGTTATTTCTTACTTCAATTGAATGTGGCTGATGATTCATTACAATGATAGCTTATCTGTTCTACCTACATACATTATGTTTTGCCATTCACATAAATAGTCATAGATAACATAACTTCAAAATAACAATAGATTTATTATTCTGAAATTACTTATGTAAACACTGAATCAGTATGATATCAGATTTTACGATTAGCGCAAAGAGCTGAAATAATATCAATTTTAAAAGCTTACAAATCTTTGGGATACAAAAATAAAAAAAATATATCAATTTTCGATAGAGCAACCAGCTATAAAAAAATGGAACACTTAAAAAAATCTGTACAGTAGCACACTGCAACTAACATACCTACATATTGTTTCAAATAACAAGAGAGTGTTAAATGTGGATATCCAATGTCACATATGCATAGCAATTAATAATTCTATGTGAGATGTTAGCAATGCAATACATATTCGGTTCTTTTGATTGAATTTAATTTGAACTAGTAGACCCGGCAAACATTGTCTTGCCCACTGTTTTAGCAATTCCCACTTTTACTCATCGTTTAAACCTTTCCTAACCTTCACAAATATTTCGAGACTAAAATCAGTCAAATCGGTTCAGCTGTTCTCGACTTTTAGCGAGACTAACGAACCGCAATTCATATTTATATATAAATATGTATGACTTTATCAATTACAGCTATTTTTGTGTTCACTAAATCTCATATCTAAAAATGAATTCCTGTTTGTTAGTCTTGTGTAAACTTGAGAACAGTTGAACCGATTTTGCTAATTTTGGTTTTGAATTATTTGTAAGGGTTTAGGGACTTAGGGAGAAAATGTAAACATTGCAAAAACACTGGGCAGGACAATGTATGCCGGGTCCGCTAGTTTTAATATATTTATGTAGTGATAAAATAACCTTTTGGTTATTTTTCTAATAAGTATAATTAATATTAAGTGACCCATATCAGGTGGTCTGATT
The DNA here is from genome assembly GCA_963921415.1 of Pyrausta despicata. Classification (NCBI taxonomy): domain Eukaryota; kingdom Metazoa; phylum Arthropoda; class Insecta; order Lepidoptera; family Crambidae; genus Pyrausta; species Pyrausta despicata. The sequence goes on along the minus strand of OY992861.1, from coordinate 11,042,797 downwards.
CTAGTATATTTTAGAACTTATCTAATTATTTTACCTGACGCCTGACTATCTTAGGTAAAACTATTAATTTAAAACTAAGTCGCAATTACCGCTCACGCACGGCTGATATACGTGTGCCATTTATGTACAGGTAAGTAACGTGTTGCGTTGGGACGTAAGGCCGATTTAGGCGATGACTGCGCTCAGCGCTCAAGGTTAAAACACGAACATATCGCTAGATACAGCCAAATATAACAATTCAAGATCCACTCAAAGCAAACACGGGAATGCAGTATTCGAGTTTAATAAAATCACATACTGTACACAAAACATTTGTTGCGTAGGTATTATTACGACTGTTTTATACGACAGGTGTTTTCACCTGAGTGTTCGTAATCGTAACCGTATTCAAAAAAGAATACCTACCTTTTTTAGGGTACGAGAAATCCTTTCCTGATGATACTTAATCCATGAAACACTGGTAAGATTTTAAAACTGTACAGAAAGTTACATAAATCACAAAACACTTCAAACGATTACAATATTTACAAATACAACACTTGCGTTGTTGTTGCGACGGAGTTGTGAAAAGTCGTCCATAGAGCAGGAACAACTGTCAACCGTCTAAAAAAAGTGACAGTTGACAATTAGACTAGTGATGTGCAACGCTTTGATGAAGTGTTCAATATTTTAATAGTGTTACGATTTATATCGATTATTCAATTACTTTGTTATATTATATTATTAATTATATTAAAGACTAGCAAATCCGCAGACGTTGTCCTGCCCTTTGCTGATTTCTGATCTTTTATACATTCCCTGGTCTTCGAAGAATGTTTCGAGACTAAAATTAGTCGAATCGGTTCAGCCGTTCTCGAGTTTTAGCGAGACTAACGAACAGCTATTAATTTTTATATATATAGATTACAATATAATTAGAAACCTTAAAGGGAATAAATTAACTAAATAAGCATAAATCAGCAAAAGTCAATTCTTTGATACAGATAAATAATGAAATAAGCACCAAAACTCAAGTAGACAGGTATGTAGTTAATACAAGGAAGTTTTTTTTAAGCTTGAAGCAAACTTTTAGACTTATATTACAATTTTACAATTTTCAATTTATTTATTAAAAACACGTGCAAGCTTACAAAGAAAGTCTAAAACATAAGAAATCGATAAGTAACGAATCAAATAATATAAAACAAATAAATTCGTTGTAAATACACACAAATTATATAACTTTAGCTGTAGTTATTAGTTAGTTCTATTCGTCCCTCTCATTGTCCATCTAAGCTAAGCCCGGTAAGTAATTCTTTTTTCAAAGCTGTCATTTAGTAGTATGCATAAATTTACACAACAAATGATATAAAAATGTAACAGACTTGAATTATAGAACTTTAAAAACGCCTAAAATTGCGTGATCTATCACTATTTGCAATAATTTTAATTTGATATAAAAAAAGTTTCTTATTTTAAAATTTTTTGGGGTCATTCTCATGTTGACGAGCTAAATCAATATATAATTTAATATCGTATAGATACTTGTAATATAAAATTCAGAGAGTCGAGTGAAGGTAAATACTTCAATCAATTTTCGTCTGCAGTGTGTGTGCATGCACGTCCCTAGCTTTTGTCTTTGGTTCATATGATACCAGCTTTAAAGATACACCCAAAAATAGGGTATGTTGCTAATGTTAGTAGTAGTAGTAGTAGCCAGTGTAAGTCCCTAAGGACTTGGTGTGAAATGTTATTAAAGGTGATAAAAATGGTCACATGGTATATTTCTTTACGTATACATACGATGGCTGTTGGTTTGTTGGTTAGTTTCAAATTATTCAAATAAAGTTAGAAAATCTTTGCTGAGCTTTCATATTTTTTGTCTTGAATCTTTTGCTTTTCCAGGGAGCTTTTACTACATTGAATGGCAACATTATTTTGACTTCCGGATTTTTGTCGGGCGGGCCGATACGTCAGGCAGACCCAATCAAATCATTCGGCTCGTAAAGCTAAGTGAGCACTAACCAGACACTGGTTCCGCTTTGTCTGTTCCGCGAATTATTTACTAAATTCGAATTTATGAATCATTGACTCTACAAATGGCCAGTACCAGTTTTAAAATATAATAAAGGACACAGTGAGGGATCTTTGTGTGTATTATTGACTTTTTACTCATTGGCAGTGCGTATTAGTAGTTTTGTGGTGAAAATGACCGCTTCTACGATGATAGAGCTGGAATCCTGGATAATCTACCAGTGTGTCCTGAATGAATGTCATGTTTCAAGCAACTGTAAGTGATAAGAATAATTATATTTTTAACTTTAAATTATTTTTACTTAATTACTTTAGTCATTAACAACAGGCGTATGAATTGTTTTGTATTCCTAAATGCTTACCTACGAGTATATAATTGGTAAAGTCACTTCTTATTGACTGACTTTCACTTATAAAATTAAGTTAATCGTTTCATTCCGATTCCTATCGAAAATCTTGTTAATTACGAACATGGCATAATTTAATATGTACTAACTTTGGTTTCTATGTACACATCCTAACATTTTTTTATTAATTTCATACTATCATATACGTGCATGCAATAAGCTTTCAAAGCTTTTAAGCTCAGCGGCCTTATTATTCACTCTTAATTTTTATCATGTATTACTAAAGCCGTTAATTATGTTTCTTTCCCAAACTTGGATTGGAAGAGATCGCTCTCAGCCAGAATGCCAAATTATTTGTCAAGCTGTCGGAAACTGTTAAGATTAGTAGGCTTGACTTAAAGTTCTCTTAAAAAGGACTTAACGAGAAGTGCCTTACGACACCGGATCTGCACCGGTGCGAGACCAAAACGCACGTAATAAAAATATATAAATAAGTTATACAAAATAAATAAGTTAATTCGTTTATGTCCAAAAGTATTTTTACATTATGTTGTTGAGTTTTCCCTGTAAGTTGTCTAAGAATCTTGTATAAATATCTCTCTAAAGAACTGGACCACATACTCATCGGGCCGCCTCCGTAAACATACGGTTTCGGTCCGGCGCCGCCGGTGCGGTTCCGACGACGACTATATGAAGTCTAAGTTACTAAGTATATGGTCAGTACACGGTGCAATAGAAAAAAATTGGTTGCCTGTAAAGTCGGTATACGCGCGAAAGTTTTACGTGACAACGACTCTGAGTGGTAAAATAATTTTAATGTGAATATTCATTCGTATAACATGAACCGGTGTGTATGCCTATCTCTCTCTCTCTCTCTCTCTCTCTCGCTCTGTCTCTCTCTCGCGAAACGTGAGCGGAGCAGCGTAACGCAGTTTCTTGAGGTGTCACCCGGCAAACCAATTTATAAGACGTTGTCACGTCAAAACCACCAAGCCTCGTACACCTGGCTTTACATTCAGTGTAACTGAAAAAAAAAACAGGCGCCCCAAAGCGGCTTCCGTAAGAATGATCTGTTTACATTTTAACCGATTAGTTACTTTAAATCGAACGTGCTTCAAACAGCTTACGCTTATCGGGACGCATTAAAATAAACAGGTGCATACACTGCACTAAATCAAGAGAGAAACGTCGGCATTGAAGATCCTATTTGTAGAGTTATGTAGGAAGGTACTTGTTGCGCTTAGTCGTTATAAAATTAGTTATAAAATTAGTCGTTATTTGTAGTCTTGTGACTAAAGACTAAAGGGTTTCAAGACTAATTTAGCCGTTAGGCTTTAAAAATGAGCCTAGTCTTTTTAATAGGCCTTAAAAGACTAAGTCTCTTTCATCGCTAACTAGGATGGTTCCTGTATCTCAGGTTATCAGCCCCCCACCCCGCTAGTGATCTTACAATTACTCGTACAATTACAAAATAACAACATTAAAGAAACAAATAACTTAGATAGCAACAGTTTACAGCACAGATCTACGAAAGAATAGCTACATATTTTGAAAAAGCACGAGCTTAACGACGATACACACTCGTTACTACACTGAAGAAGTATAGCTGTACCTAATATGAGACCCAAATGAAATTACAACATGCGCTATAAAAGGACAGTAAGACCCAAATGAGGTCCCTTCATTACGAGGACGCACGGCCACGAGTCAAGCTAATCACTGCGGTATCTTATGCTTAACTCATAAGGGTGATTTTGCGACAAAAATGAGTAGCTTGATGTGGAGCCGTGTGTACGTTAGATGGCGTCTATAAAGGCATTCACACACGTCCGGGAATGCAAGGCTACGCCACACGCGGTTATTTCGATAAAGCTAGAACACACTGCGCCGACCTTGCCCATACCCTGCATACCAGCTGAAGAATCTCGAGCTAAACAAATAAATATGCGGTAGCCCGCCCACGGCCTTAAACTTGCCCTGCTAATGGGGAACTTAAACCCTGTAGGTACATGCAAGAAATAGTTAAATAGGTTTTAATCCTTTACGTATACTTGTAGAGGCTGAGGGTGGAGTTAGAGTTTTGTTGGAATCAAAGAAACGCAACGTGAATAGGAATACAAACTTAGTTTTAAAAAGTAAAATCACGTGCTGTGAAATGTCTTTGGAAACTAAGCTCACCTGTTCTGGGCTGGCTGATATTTTTATATATACTAACAATTTTTGACTTATTTGTATTAATCGACGACCACTTTTGGTGGTCAAGAAGTTGACTATTAACCAAGAGGTCGGGGGTTCGATCCCTGCACTGTACAAACATTTTGTTTGCATTAACGTGTCTGTTTGTATTGGTCTGGGTGTTTATGTATTTATTTATTTAAGTTTACTAGTAATACCACTGTTGATTCTGATATCTGTAACACAAGTGCTTTAGTTACTTACCACGGAGTCAGATCAATGTAAGTGATGCTGTTGTATATTTATTTATTTATTTTTATTTAATCAACTCTCTACGTTTGTATGCACGTTAATGACATTCTGACTTCAAAATGCTAACAAGACAATGAGAGACAACGAATTATCGCGCATAGGTATGTAGAGTCCTGTGAAATACAATACGGGAGTAGATAGACTCTGACGGCATACAAATACAGCATCAGAGGACTAATTGGAAAATAGATGGGGCATATGAAATTTATCCCGCACGCAATGTAGTACTGTTCGTACAGTCGACAGAATATCGAAGTAGATATTATTTGGTTTAAACTCGCCACTATTACCAGCGCGTAACTGCCACAGACAGTGTATATCTTGTCGTGCTGTCGTCTGTACAGTACTGCGGACAGATTGGCATTGTGGGCTTATACTGGATTTGCATGAATGAGGGTTTTCTGAAAAGAACGACGTCAGATAGCATCATTCGTAGCGGTGGTCCAATGAACTCTCAAAATTCCATACATTTTGTGTATTTTTCGAAAGATTTTTTTTTGTTTTTTCATTATTTATTTAGTTAAGTTATATATTAGGAATGTAGTCTTTTAAAATGATTCAGTGTTAATGCAGTGCCTGTGACGGTTAAAAAAAACAAAAGGACATGAGTTCTCTACATTAGATAAATCCGATAAAACCGCGCAACAGATTTAGAGTTAGGAAGCTAAAGATAAGCGCTTCCTACCGACCATAACACCCGGTCGGTTTTTTCTTAGTATAAGTGAATTTTGCGCACTTGTATTTGAGCTCAATCCACTCTTTTCTAGCCGTTTTAAATAATTTAATCAACAAAACTTCCAAAACAATAAGATTTTCATAAAAAAGTATAAGTTTAGTACGACTTTGGATCAGACAACAACGTAGCGCCACCTGGTGGAAGAAAAATTTGCAAACACCCTAATTAAAACAGACGATTCAATTACTCCGCGGCTGAGCGATGAACAGTGGCTAGCACATCAGGCTAGCCATTTTTGCTACAAAATCGCCCGTATCACCAGAGCATAACATACCGCAGTGCTTACAGTGACGTGCTGGGCACCGTACACTGTTCAAATGTTTATGTAAACTAGATTGTTTAACATTCATGTCAAAGCTAGATGCTCAGTACCAGAATCAGTTTAGTTTACATCTTATTCAAATGTACTAACTAGAACAACGTAATTATCATCGCAGTTTAGTTAAGCTTGACTTGTTATACATACCAGTCCTATTTAACTATTAAAAAATCTAAGTGAATCTTAAAAAGAATCTGTCAGCTATAATCATGGTACGGTTGGCCATGTGGTTAAAGAAGCCACCAGATCTAGCCTAAAACCCAAAAATGTTAAGTGGCAAGCCTTAAGTTGGATATTCGAACCTCTATTTGTTCATTAGTTACTCGGACTGAATTCCAAATTTAGGTAGCTGGTTCTTTTTCGTCCTATATTCCCTTGCGGCCCAATCTGGGGCTGGCAAACACTTGAATTCATTGGTAAAATACGGCTCCCGAAATGGAAGGAAAGAAAGAGTGCTCTCGCTTGTATTATTATGGATTTTCCAAAATTGTAAATACGCTATTAACGTAGCAATCATGTAAAAGAGCACCTTAATACATTAAGCCAGGGTGACTGGACACTATTTCTCTTGGTCTTTAGTCCCCTAAACCCCCTTTTTAATAACTTTTAGCTTAGCTTCGATCAACAATTTTATTGTTGATTTGACGTAAACTTGTAATATGATAATGATTCAGTGTTTTATCTCTATCACTGAAAGTCATTATCATTTCGAATTAAACCAGGCAAAACATGGAATAACTATTCGAAGCATTCCATCTAGTTATAATAAGGGGCAAGAGCTTAATATTATTAGATTTTTTGGTGCAGATCATGTCTTCAAGACGATATAACTTTACTTTGTCCTTGTCCAACAGTAACAAGGCAAGAAGACGACAATAGGTTCCTTGGCACAAGGCAGGTGCAGTGCCAGCTGTTCCATAAACGTAACGGTCGACGCGTGCGCACCCTTCCTAAACCGCTCCGCAATGGCGACAACTTTTGCTTATAGAAATAGAGTCCCAAATTGAGTGGCAGTCGGTCACACCCGGCTGGTTGTCCTTTGAAATATAAGATCCTACGAGTATGAGAAATAAAAATGTAATAAAGCAATCACCCGACTTGCGAGAGTTGTGGGATCGAGTCCCGTCTGTGGCAGTTCGATATTTTTTTTAAGTTATTTTTTCACATAGTAAAGTTTGATTTATTTATGCTAATACATATATAGTATCTAAATAAATATGTTTTTTTCTTATTTATAAATTAGCAACATCACGAGATACCGTAGCATTGCAAGAAATGAATCTGACTTTACAGTGAATTCAAATGGCTGCTTTACCTTTTTATTAAAGAAGTCTGCAAAGGTTACGCAAGTTAAGTACATCTAATTTACATATTTTTCATTTTGCTAATTCACTTAATACTAAACATGATTGCAAGCAAAAGTTGGAGTCATTTAATTTGTCTAATTACTTGAACGAGTAGCCGGGCGTCCTGGCCAAAAGTTGTCTTATCGTGACTAATATCGTAACATAACATTTGCATTGTGTTTCATAGGCAGTCCGTTGAGTCAGGCGCATGATAAATCCACAAGGGATTGTTGTAAGTTATCATAAATATTAATAAAATGACTGTCTATATCGGACTTGACAGCACGTACGGTTTTCGTAATGACCCGTGCTGTTAGCTAATAAGTAATTAGTGAATGCGCATGGTAAGCAGAATAAAACCGAAAAGGAAATAAATACAGTAACTTACCTTACTAGTTATAAGCGGTTCGTTTACCTCAATTTGTTCCAATGCGTCAAATCGGGTAAGAATAAGGTTCTTACCTCATGTGACTTGCAATAAAGATTCTGATTCTGATCCTGAACATAGCTAAGACCGGTGTAAGCATAGCTGCATTAATCATACAGGTAGTTTACTTAAAAAGGTCCATTACTATGACTAATGTTGATTTCATGATACATCTCTACGGTCTACACAAAACTGTCTTAGACTTAGTAATGTTCGTTAGGCAAGAGAGCACTTACTTAGTTATGTTTACTTATGTAAATTTATGTTACAATTATTAAGTTTAATTTTAGCTTGAACACGGAACTTAAGAGGTGATTTACAGTATGACGTAATAACTTCTGTTAGGGTCATACTGACAAATATATTTATTATTTTTATTTGGGATAGGTTTGCTCTTGACCCAACACTAAGCCTAACGAGGCCAAGACTGAGTCTACAATGAACCGAGCTCGCCTAGAGGATGCCTGTTCACTCTAGCTTTGAAAATTCCTAGGTTGTAATTGCAGGGAAACACTGACGTAAGTAAATATACTCTGTGTGTTCATAATAAGGTAAATTTTAGTGTTTTCCCTGAGTTATAATATAATGCATACTATGCATTGGAGGTGATCAAGTATTGTAGAGAGGTTTTCATTTCATTCATTGTAGGAATAGTGTTCACGCATGTTTGAAAATAGATAACAGATTGTCTGTTTGATATCGTTCTAAGCGATAAGACCCAGTCAGATAGTGTTTACTGCCTTAAGAATCACAATAGCTTTAACACATTTAAGTCAAAAGTTCTAAATGTCTATTAAATATTTATTTAATTTTTTTCAACGAGAATCAATCATTGCTGTAGGAGTTGACTCTACAGAGCTTTAATTTCCACAAACAAAGAAATGAGGTGTAAAATCAAAAAAGTGTAAAACACCTTCTTTTATTAAACACTATATTCAATGATACATATCAAGTAGAAACTTATGAAAAGGTAGCAAACAAGTAACTTGACTAAGATTTTGGACTAGTGATGATTAAGTAAGGACTCTAGAATCGAATGATAGTTAGATTCTACTAGAGGTGTATCACACACTTTTCACAATTCGTAAACATCTTCTGACCGCGACTTTATAGTGCTAATTTGGTCAATAAGTTGCAAAAGTCCTCTCGTAGATTATGCTATTTGGTATTCTTGTTGTCTCATCTGTCGTTGCACCTTACCTGCTCCCACTGACATTAAACATTAAACCCGGCATGTGACCGGTTCGGTGATCATTAACGTTTCCCACTTTTTGTCGGTACCAGTATGTCATCGATGTTCGCGTAATGTAATTTCGCCGCGTTCTTGACCGATGAATGTGATGAGATTGTAAGTAACATACATACATTTTTTCGTAAGAAGGTATGTGATTGTAGTTGGTGATTTACAAACAATACACTGCTTTGTTATTATTTTAGTTTTGAATACTGGCACATACCTATGTCTAGTCATTGTCGTGATATTTAAATTATACTTGCCGGCATTATATTAGGTCCTTACATATGAAATTGGCGTTTTGTCGTACTGGCCACTTTGATCACAAATTTTTCCTATTTGGTTAGGAATTCGAAATTCAAATTTATACAGCTATTTCCACATGTAGTTGTGTTTCGTAAACCGTCATTCATTTGTTTTTTTACTTATCTTTTTTCTGTTTGCATCGCTCAATTTACAAAATGGAAAATTTGAAATATCGCGTTATTTACGAGTACGAGTTCCACCGTGGCACCAGTGCTGCGGAAACGGCTCGAAGGGTTAATGATGTGTATGGCGGTTGTGTCGCAAAAGAAAACACAGTGCGTTTTTGGTTCCAACGTTTTCGTTCTGGAAATTTCGACCTGCAAAACAAGCCCCGTGGACGGCCGGAGACCCAAGTTGATAATGAAGAATTGAAGGCTATTGTGGAAGCGGATCCATCGCAAACCACGTCCGAGTTAGCTGCAGGCTTTGGCGTTAGTGATAAAACTGTTTTAATCCACTTGAAGCAAATTGGGAAGATTAAAAAACTTGAAAGGTGGGTTCCTCACGAATTGAGTGAAGCAAACCGGCAAACGCGCGTCAACTGCTGCGTTACATTACTTGACCGGCACAATAACGAAGGGATTTTAAATCGAATCATTACCTGTGATGAAAAGTGGATTCTCTACGATAATCGGAAGCGCTCATCGCAATGGCTGGACCCTGGCAAGCCAGCCAAAGCCTGCTCCAAGCGAAAATTGACCAATAAAAAGTTACTTGTAAGCGTTTGGTGGACTAGCGCCGGTGTCGTTCATTACAGTTTTCTCAAATCTGGCCAGACGATTACGGCAGATATCTATTGTCAGCAATTGCAAACCATGATGGAAAAGCTAGTTGCTAAACAACCAAGGCTGGTCAATCGCTCTACGCCACTGCTGCTTCACGACAACGCTAGACCACACACTGCACAACAGACGGCTAGCAAATTAGAAGAACTTCAATTGGAATCTCTAAGGCATCCACCGTACTCCCCGGACCTTGCTCCAACAGATTACCATTTTTTTCGAAATTTGGATAACTTCTTGCAAGGGAAAAAGTTCAACTCAGATGGGGCAGTCCAAGTCGCCTTCAAAGATTTTATTGATTCCCGTTCGAATGGTTTTTTTAGTAAAGGGATCAATGAACTACCTATGAGATGGCAAAAGTGCATAGATTACAATGGCTCATACTTTGATTAAATAAATATGCTATATAAAAAAATTTCGACTTTTTGTTCCTCCCATACAAAACGCCAATTTCATAGGTAAGGACCTAATATTATCTTTTTTAAAAAAAAAAAAAAGTTTCCTTTCTAAGGTTGAATCGTCTTACTCATCTGTAGTGCATGACTAATAAGACTTAACGTACAAAAATAGATTCCTTTCATTGTAACTAAATGAATACAATTTAGTTTAATCATCACTTGACGTTTATTGAGTGTTACTAATTTTGAACGTGTATTTTTAGTTCAGTTTTACAAAACCTCTGAGCGTTCTTTGCTGCCCAATAGAGGGTTACTGGTAATTCTACGTATTTCTTCAAAAGAGTTATAGTATATAGTATAGTTATAGTATATTGTAGTTATTTTTTATACAAGAGTGCAAAGTTTGTTTTTAACCGCGTGTTCAATTTTGATTACCGAGCAAGCGAAAATTGAATCACGAGCGCAGCGAGTGATTCAAAATTAGAATCCTGAGCGTTAGCGAGGGAATCAAAAGAGCACGAGGTGAAAAAATCTTTGCACTCGAGTGCAACACGTAACTTTTCATTCCACCTCAGCGAGGAAATGACTAAATGCAAATAAAACCGTTGACAATCACAAGATAGCTACTTTTATTTCAGTTTAGGTATTAACTACTACATTATGACAGGTAAGTATTACAGAATAATCTTTAAATTATAACAAGATAATACTTAGGTATAATTAATAAAAATTTAACGTTGCTACAGTTATTTAAATTGAGTGTAATATTTTTGTTGGGTACTGTAATATTGGTGTTAGTCACTTGTGTACTGTTTTTCGAGTGCTTGCTTTCTTGTTCTCGGATAATTCTATAAAATATGCCAGCAAAACGTTTTCTGAGAAAGTTTTGGCTCCTTTTGCTAGTCGCCTCGCCACGTGTTGAACTTAACATACTGTTTTAAATACTTCTCGCGTGATTGTTGAGGGAGAAAGATCATTTGCGCATTATTAACAGTTTCAGTTAATTCTGTTGGCGTATAACAAACTTCCTCGTCGCTAGAATCACTCATTTTAGTTTTTTCACTTGTTTTTAATATAAGGTTTAACAATGACATGAAAAAATGCCGCGTAAAGAACCACCAACAAAGCAAATTGAAAAAAGAACACCAAGAAAGTTCCGAGTTTGAGTTTTTAACAAATTAAAAAAATGTTGTATGATATATTCGGCACCATAGAGGTAGCAATAAATAGGTTTAATGATTTTTTTAATTCACAAACTTGGTGCACACGATGTTCTAAATTCAAATTTACTTTAACCTCAAGTGAATAAAAACGGCTTTTCCACTCAGATATTGAAGAGCAAAATGACTCTTTCCGAGATGGTGGGATGAAAAGGTAATTTCCTACAAAACAGGTCCCATCAACGAAGGGTACGGATGGGGGCGAAAAATTACAAAAAATCCCTTGAAGCCTGGCAAGAAATTTCGCAATCTTAAAACCACGATATCTTAAAAAACAATTGCTTCTTACCCCTAGTCGATGGAACCTTTTTTGTTGCTGATCACCTCTTTATTGTCTCTTTTCAAGGAACACGTCGAGTTACCAGTAACCCTGTATAATTTTAATCTATCTAGCTTTGTAGAAATATTTATTAAGAAACTGTAAAAAGCTGGCAATTGAAATCATAATATACGCTTTGAATGGCTGAATGGTCGGTGGTGTTTTGACCAACGATCGCTGGTAGAAACTGTATTTGCATGTAACAGACACGAGAACCATTAGTGTGAAAATAACATTACTTCATTTCGCACCGATTAAGGCCCAATTTCATGGGCTTTAATACTGGCTGGTATATATTTTTTAGCCGTTTTCTATCACTTTCAATTATTCCTATACAAAAATGGCAGTAACTGGCTGTTTAGTAAACTCAGCATTTATTTAGAGAATGCCCATACGCATAAAGTTTTTATATGAATTGCAATATTGTTGTTTATATAAGATGCTCACAGGATTTTGTTGAAACCCCCATACCCCATTCAGGATGAGTATCCCGATTAAAAAAAAATCTCTCTCATGGTCCTATTTCCCTTATATCTCACACCATATTTTATATTTTATGATCTAGGCTAAAGTTGGTACGAGTATACCAATTTGAATTTGAGTAAAAAAAGTTTTTCCATATCCTCATACGTTTCTATTGGTATTTGGAAGCTTAGGCATTGTTCACATCTAACGTTCTGGTAGCCGACTATTCGCCATAGCGTTATAGCGTCAGTAGGTTTGGTGTGAACGAGACGTTAAATTTAAAAAGGCGATAACCTGCATAACACCCGCTCATAGTGAGCGGTCATTAGTAAGTAAGTATAAACGATGCCTTAGTTCTTAATGACCTTCCACCTCTTCCTGCGAATAAGTTCCTGCTTTTTAAAGTTCTTTTATGTAATTTTGTCAAAACGAATCAAAGCAAGGTCAAAGTCTAGACAAGTAGGCAATGAGCATTGCTTGTTAGATTGACCGGTCTAACCGGTTCTACTAACTCTTACATGACTCTACAAAATGTCTCCTCTATATATTATTACACTAAGTTATTATATTTTTTTGCAATAACTATGAAAATAATTATATAACACTTAATTATCATAACTCAAACGTTTTTAATGCTAACATTTTGATGACATACGTACATTTCTGCTTATTTACCTGCTAACACGGGCAACACTAATCCATACTGTTTAAACCGAATATTCTTAAAAAGTATGTGAGATCCGTTTCGTACTTGCAGTTTGCCTATCAATCTTAGTTAGGTATCATATCTGCTGGTACCGCAGGTTCAGGTTAGTGTCATATTGATATTTACGGCTGTGAAGTGTTTATTGTTGGCCTGGAGCCATGTATAATACGTTGGCACATTGGCAGACCTTTGACTAGTTATCACTATCAATCATATTCATATTCTAATTTTCTTGTCAAGTACCGAACAAACTGTACTTTATGATATACGAGCTCTGTTTTTTCTATGGTTTGTGCTGTAGATAATGCTCTTAATGTAACTTCAAATTTATGCAATTAATGAGAGAAACATCTCGAATATGTGACCCAATACCGCAATAAACAAGTTCACGTGAAACGGTTATTATAACGGTCGCCAATCGCCATTTTGGACACGCGCCGCGCACCGGATTTTGTTAATTCGTTTTTTAAATGCGAATCTTGGAAACGCGTAAACGACCAGTGTTATTGTCATCAAAACTTTAACGACTGAGTAAGGTCAACTAGTTAGGCTTGATTGGGAAACGACGCTTCGAAGTTCGATGACTTTAATTTTAAATAAATTATTTATTGAAACTTAATAATCCGAATTTGGTGATGTGTCGATTAATGTCCAGAATAAAATACACCCAAATCAAAATGACGAATGGATAACATAATCGTTTGTTTTATACTTTTTTGATGAACTCCAGCAGCCTGTCTTTTACAAAAAGCATTAGTAATGTACTGCAAATTAAATTAATTAATCAATTCAGCTTAATAGCGAGAATTTGGTCGAACCCAACCACTCAACATCTTTCAAAGTTACAGCGAGATATAAGATCGATCACGTCCACACATCGCACGCTCCAAAGACCTTGGTATCAACGAAAAAACGTTTCAATCGTTCAATTACCGTGGATATGCTGTCGCATGTACCTGTGTACTTCATACATTACTGAAATCGTTGTGCGTCTTATGCTTTTCTAAGTTCAGGAAACCTGTTATTGGCTTTGTTATTTATAAGTACATACTCTGCATATGTTTGACTGTATTTCGTACCCTCGCAAATGATTATTCATTGTAGATGCTCATTGTACCTGAGTTTCCGTAGGGTTATACAACAAGTAACACGATAAGTCGCAGTGGCTGCAACGACGTCTTGTCACAAAGATCGGGTTACGGGCCTTGATTGACGCGCTGTTCCGGCCGATAGTCGAAGTCGCTATTCTGAAACAGAAGATAGAAAATAGGAAGTGATTATTATTGAACGAACTTTATAGCTCTCAATTAATTCATCTGTGAGTATGGGCGTCAGAACCCTGACACTGGAATGCATCGTTTATTTGTCAGGTAACACAGGTCGTAAGTTTTGGTTTAGTAGTGCAGGCTCCATACAAGTTGCTTGTACGGTATAGAAGAAGCGAAAGGATCCTTTCGTTAAAGGGACATATTACAAAGGTTTGACAGCTAAGTTGGAAACTTGGATTTCAAAGGATAAATGGAAAACCGGAGGCCGCTACGAAGCAGGAATTTCGTAATTACTCGTACATACATATTCAGTAATCTATTGCGTAAAAACATTGTAGTTATTGTATAGTTATTGGAGAAAAATTTGGTTAAGTATCGATGTGTACATCGATATGTACATTACAGATCGATGCACTTAACCAAATTTTTCTCCATCCCATTTTGTAATATGCCTCTTAAAATTTAAGTATTCGTGTAATAAAAAATGTACCTAGTTTATTTTTGTCTCAAAACCTGATTTTAGGAATCGGAGAGTATTCTTCTCAAATAAGTTTGTGAGCACATAATTATTATTTAAAATAAGTTGCGAGTGTATGGGCTCGTCTGTGAATAACAATAAAAAAAAAAATAATAATGATGTTGTTTGTTTTCCAATCTACTCCATCAATTAAAAGTCCTTTTCGAAGCCTACACAATTCCTTAACCTAATAACATCATATTTTCCTGTTTCATCTCTCGGAATTGCGTAGGCAATTTAATACATTTTTAAGCGTCTCTTTTCTCCGTTAGGCAATTATGCCCCGAAAACATTTTTCGCTACTTTATGTAACTTTGAATTGATAAGTTAAAGTCTAATTGAATGTCTCCGTCATTCGGCAGACAACGTGATTTCCCTGTGACCTTCTTTCATTCCTTTTTACACGTGCACCGACGGAGTTGTAGGGAAGGGATCTTTGAGTATGAATTGGATAAATTAAATACCACTCGGTATTTCTGGCGCAATAGGGTAACTTTTGAATGGTTTTAGTTGCTTACAAAGAGATTGGGGAATGTTTTTGGTTACTTGTGATGGATTTAATTAGCTTTTCTTTTATTTTTTCCTTTCAAATCTATTAAAGTTGCGGTTTTTGTGATGTGTAATAGAAAACTTATTTGATTACTAACTTTCAAGCACTATAATTGATATGCCACTAATTAATTGCGAGAGAGCTATTTATTCAACTTAAATTGATAATAATAATATAAATGCACCGTAAAATAAGAGTTCGGCTCAGGGTCTGATCGACTGTCAGCGATTACAGCCGCAGTGCAGTAATTTGTTGTTACTCTGTTAGAAGCGAGTCGCACCGACAGAGAGTCGCAGGTGTGTCCTGAGCCTTAGATAGGAACTTAGAAACAGCATTAAACGTTCGAAGCTACACGAGACGACACGACAGGAAGTAAAACTTTAAGGAAACAAATAGCAGCAGCTAATTATTATTAAAATATTATTATAAATCTATCATGCAGCGATACGACGAAAGATCTCAAGAGTTTATGTCAATTTTCAGTTTTTATGAATTAACTTGGTTTTTGAGTCATGGCCGTTTGCAATGCCTGCAAAAGTGCACTTTTAAAGTCTTTGTAGGCAAAAATCATATCAGGAGAGAACAAAAGATAAATCGTAAAATAATTAATGATGATTTGTATTTTTTATTATTATTTTAACTCTAAGGTAGGTAGAAATGATCAGTTAAACAATTTTTGGCTCGACCTAGGTTTCGAACCCAGGAACTCTCGGATGCAAGGTAAAAACTTCGCCACTACACCAACAATACAGTCATACACTAAACACACCGCTTAGGAAGGCATGTCTATAGCCTTTAATTGTATCTATTCATTAACAGATAATACCTAAAATGGAGTGTACGTCCGCGTACCATTACGGTTTCAATCAAGACGGACTACCAGCACAGTATAAGATTTCCATACAGTAGTCCGACGGGGTCGTCTAAACAGAGCAATCGTGCGGTGTCTGCGGGGTGAGGGGCGGGTGGGAGTGGACCCAGCTGCATACATCTCACTTGTATGCAGCTTGGTAGGTTTCAAGAAGGGCTGTCGCGTCTTTATAATTAAAATTGGAAATTCCCACTAAGTACTTTTTGATACGAAACCTGGTTACTGGTAATTTTTTACAATTGGTGTTTTTGACAAGTAGTGGTGTGACTATGCAGTAAAAAAAACCAAGATGGCGGGCTCACTTTTTTGTTTTTGGGCCGATTTTGATGAATCTTGGTTTCTGGGAATTATTTGATGAGTAAACTCCTATGCAGAAAGCAATAACAAAAGTAAGCCGCCATCTTCGATTTTTTTTAAAATGTTTAACTTTGGTTTCAAGTCAAAGTAAGTAGTCATAGAAACCAAGTTCCAAAAAATTTTTTTTACATTTATCATATTTATTTATAACAAACAGTATGTACCCGAGGTCGTACAAGACATGCCACTTTCAAATTTTCAATGTGTGACAACCTTGACATAATTCCGTAAAAAAAGGTGTTGGACTACTGTGTGAAATTGTTATACTGTGCTACCGGGACGTCTTTATTCCAATCCAACTATGTAAATCTCAGAGATTAATATTATCTATGGTTTGGTCCGCTACTCTCGCTCCGTGTACGTTTAGATAACTAGTGCAGGATGTGGTCTGATTGATATTATGCATCTCGGGGATACTACAGATAACAGTAATGTTAAACTCCGGATAAAGTAGCTGTCGAAACATCGCGATTATTTTTATGCAGCGCCGCTCTCCAACCGCAACTTTTAACAATTTAAACAAATATTTATTTGTTAATTAATTCGGTAACTCATTTTTTGTAGTGCCGCGCTGTAACCGTCCAGTAATTTTGAGCAGAGTCAAAAATGCAATAATTGTTATTTTTTCTATGCATATAGCATGCTTTAATTATTGCGGCAAAAATCTTGGCAAAGGCTTGTACAGACAGCGTCAAAAATATAGTGACACTTGAGCAACATGTAAAAATAATTAATTTGACAGATTTCAACAGATTTACAAGAATGCTTAAATACTTTTGACGCTGACAGTACTCAGAACAAGTGTGGCTAACAGAAGACTGGGTAATGCCTGATGGCGAAAAACTCAAAATGCACAGTTGCATACTAATTAAAGTGGTTGCGTGTGATTAGAATGAGGGATAGCATCTCTGGTTTTATTTTAAAATGAGAATAAAAATGCTTTTAGATTATGAAATAATTTGACTATTGTTTTCGTGCGACAACTTTCTACGACATTTGAAGCTTTTATTCGTACCAATGCGTTATATGGAGAGTAAGGTGATGTTATCATGGGTGGGTAATAAATGCCATTGGTCAGAATTAATTCACCTTCTTTCTATATTATGGTTACTCTGTTTTAAAACCATAGAACAACGCGTGGACAATTTGCTCGCGTAAATTATACCGACAGTGTGAATAATATGTTCCGTTTTTCACTTTCGGATACGACGGCGTCATATACCCACATATATGTAAAGCAAGTGTTTGTTTTTTATATAATTAAACAATAACACGTGATGTCTATCGGCATGACATGAAGAGCAATTGTCCCATGTCCCACGTGGTGTCTTACGAAACCCGTCATATCTACACAGAGTGATTGTTTTACTTCTCTCACGATTTTACCCGTGAAAGCGTTCATACATTTTTATGATTATTGTTTCATACACCCACGAACATCGGTTTCCGCCGGCTGGTTGTTACATGACGCCATTTATGTACCTAATGATAGATAAGCGTAATGGCGAAAGTTTTAATTGACATTTAATTATGGACCATTGATTATGCGCTGATTAATTTTTAGTACGGTCGATTGGTTATTGAGTTCTATTAAAATATTCGAGCGTATTTTTAATTTAATTAAAGCTTTCAACATTGTTAATTATATGTTACACCCACAAAAAGGTGCAACGATTGAAATTTAGATATTATTCTGTAACTTAGTACTACAGTGCGTTAACATTCGCATCGAAGAGAACATTAGATACTTGTATGTATCTAGCAAAATAACTACTACATCAGGGTGGCGAGGAAAGGTATAAGCAGTTTTTTTGTCTACTTACTACTAAACAAATCTGCGAAAGCGCAGCAAAAGAGTGCGAATTTTTTGCGACTGTGACAACTTCAAGATCGCTATAAAATAGCTATATCGGTCAATCGGTTAATGAATATTTTACCAGCACACGGAAACGATGCAACCGGTTCAATATTAGATCGTTCTCACGCGTTTGATCATAAATACATTCAACGACTTGACGAGACAACTCGTCAAGTCGTTGAACATACAACATATACATTCAATACATTCAACGACTTGACGAGACAACTCGTCAAGTCGTTGAATGTAACGGTCAACGTCTTGACTGAACGTCATTTAGCGAAATCGTTGAATGGGATGTAGCCGACTTAGTAATGTTTGGTTAGGGTGACCATGAGTTAGCAACTTAAAAGTTAACCTTACTTTGAGATTTAAGAAGAACTTTATTTCTCAAAAAGAATTACATATACATATGTAATTCACTTACTGAGAAATTACATAACATAAAAAATTAACAAAACGAGCGCACAAACATTTGGATAAAACAACTGAACTTGCACTAAACTACTGAACATGCAAAAAAACCTCGTGTCAAAACCCGAGCGAGATACTACTACTTTAGATAACAAAAAACCGGTCAAGTGCGAGTTGGACTCGCGCACCGAGGGTTCCGTACAAACCTGTAGATAAGGAGTAGTAACTTTGAAATTTTAAAAATCGTCAAAAATATTTTTTTAATGTTAAAAACTGAAAATTTACGGTTTTCGTAATTTTTCCTATATCTGTACCGTAAGACGTGACTTCGTACAAAATTTCATGATTCTAAGTTTACGGGAAGTACCCTGTAGGTTTTGATTCCCGCGCGAGTTTCGAAAATTTGCGGCCTAAATGGCTGTATCTTTTGATTGCGTTGGCTTAGAAGGTTGATTTTTCTACAGCTTCCAGGAACAGTAGACCTAAGTATCATATAGAAATTTCAGTTTGATACCTCCACGCGTTCCTGAGAAAAACGGTCTTGACAGACGGACGGACGGACGGACAACAAAGTGATCTTATAAGGGTTCCGTTTTTTCCTTTTGAGGTACGGAACCCTAAAAATGAAGACATGACATGACACATCTTATTATGATTTTATATAGTATGTTAAGCTTTAAGATAGGCAACAGTGACTATTTCTACCTACAAATTCAAGGAATTGAAAGAAAAAAAAAAGAAAATACTGCTTTCTGTGCGAGCTGTTGGACGCCGTATTTGTTTTGGTAAATACTAGCGCAGCAGTGGGACAAAAATGAACTAAATTTGAATAACTTGACTGATTTTACGTCCGCCCTGTTCAAAGGGCTATGTTTCAATCCGCTAAGTAGTTGGACGTTGAGTGACGCTTGTTCATTCAATGTTCGGCCTAGTCATTCAATTGAATGTTGTCATTCAATGAACGTGCTAGTCATTCAATCAAATAGCAGATTCAACCAGATGACTGCGACATATACCTACTGATCTTACTTAGGCAACACCGAAACGATTTGCGATCGAGAACTTCGGAAGATTCCGCGTATTGCAACGGTCGGATGGTCTCGCCATGCTAATTTATTCTAAAACGAATCGGTATCATTATTTTTCTACCTTTATTCGGATAATATATTGAATTTTCACAAGCCCCGTTACTTTTGCGATTAAGTATCGACATGCTATTGAAATAACGGTTTTGAGTTAATTGAAAAACCTACGAATACCTAATTATTCTTGCTTTTACACACCGAAACGGCTGGCCTCGTACTTTTATGATAAAAACTATATCCTACCATGATAAATAGGGTTGCTGAACAATTAGCACACGCGCTTCAGCGTTTATAAAGTGTGTTCCGGTGCGATAGAACCCATAAAACCGATCAAACGTTACGAACGACATTATGCTAACAGGTGCAGCATCCTTCCTGTGATCAAAGGATTCTATACATACAGTATTATGTATGTAGGTAGGCACCCACATGTACATAGCACAATAAGGAATCCAACCGTTCTGCATTAACTGTTATCATTTATGAAGAAGGGACGATCACCTCATGTGTAAAAATTGCGCTATCGAGAATAGTTCGTCACAGTTGTTCGTTCAAAGTTAAAAATGATTGTGAATACACAGTGACTTGCTCAGTAGTTTAATTCGTTGATAGAAACGTTTAAGCATGGTCTTCTTTTTCCGTGTTCAGGTTTCTTCACGATCGTGATGTTTTATTCTCTGAAAAGTCTGGTGCTTACATTTGTTGTATCGAGCAAATTATTTGGTGCCTCCAGGTCTTCGTGAGTTTCAAATTTTGTAAGGGGGTTCTATCTATGACGTAGATACACACTAAGATTTCTAAAAGTACTAGAGGGTTAATATTTTACACACAGGTTCTTTATAAAACTTCAGGCTCATATCACAACAATTTTGACAGCTAAACAGTTTTTTGCCGAAAACTTAAATTTCAAAGGATAAATAAAAAATCGGAGGCCGCTACGAAGTACTATCTTCGTTATCAATTGCGTTAAAACATTGTCAATTAAGAGATCGATAGCCCGGAAGGAAAATTCAGTCCAGCGTTAGTACATTGACAATGTTTCAACGCAATTGAATCAAAATTGTTGTGATACGGGCCTTAAGTACTAATTAACCAAAGTAAATTTTATTGTAACCACTACGGTTGTGGTGATTTGGTGTTCGATTTTATTTTGGTGTTCGGTTTTATTTTGGTGTTCATTTAATTTGGTCATGCTTTTCTTAATTGAGCCTTATCGAGCGTCAGTGGTTCGCTACTCGTACGTATACAAAACAAATGAAGCGCTTTTATGCAAATATCGTTTTTATCAGGGTCCATTCAGTTAGACGTACCTACTTAATTTAGATACCGCATGTTCACGGATGGTTACAGTGTGTGCAAGTACATTATGAAAAATACTCAGTGGGTGGACATTATAATAATAAATACAACAAATTTAATAAATATATAATATCTTGTAAATGAAAACAGTATTTCAATTGACAAAAAGTAGTTCAACCAGTGGTGTTACGTCAATTTTTACCTAAGTACGTGTCAGTTTAATAAAACATGTTTAAATGAACGCGTTACCGTTGCCATAAATTTATCAATACACAAACAATATTATTCAACATCAGCACATGTTTGAGAGTAACACAGAAAACATTTGTCAGAGGAACAAAAAAAAGTAAAACAAACGAACGAAGAGTGTCGCGTTACAAAATAAAATATCGTATGTTTCAACCGCAGACTGACTCACTCGGTGATACAAACAACAAGTAAATGAGAATTATGTTTAATTTTTACTTCACTGACACATTACATATCCTTCGAATATGTATTTAAAATAATCCTATTTATCTACAATTAAGGATACATAAGATACATGAATCCACATTAATACCTTTTATTTACTTTCAACTTTCAAGAACTTTTATCTCTTTGCTCTTAAAATCATCTTGTGTGTCTTAAGAGATCGTTATGAATTGAATTCTGGACTTTAACAAATCGCTTCATTACAAATTTTCGAATGGGTTAGGAATAATTTATTTTCTCAATACCTGGAAAATTCAATAAATTGGCAGAGTTCGAAGTAATACGCTTGAGCGCAAAATTGCAGTTAGTTTTAAAACAACGTTATTCACAGAATTATTCAAAACAAATCTCTGTGTGCGCGGAAATTAGCAGTAATTTTTACTCTTGCCCAAATAATTCATCTCGCTCAATACTTGGAAGCTTACGTTTTTAATATAAATACAGTTATATGGGAAGACGGAAGTTTTTACGATTTAAACCGGGAGTTAGCCACAGTACGCAATACGAGTAATCATTGACAGAGAATGAATGCAAAATACAGGATTATAAAGGAACAGTCCTACATCTTGTCAGCTTAATGATAAATCAACGCACTTGTGCGCAACGTGGTCTGTGCCACTTGCTTAATCCGTAAACTAACACGATGGATTAACAGGTAAACTTCAGTATTAAGTCATCAAGTGAGTCATTTACCGAACCATCACAGCAAGTCGGTATGTTTGTTTAAATTACAGTCGTCGTGTAATAGATCTTATACCTACCTAAATAGTGAAAGATATTAATTATTATTGCAATCACCAAACAATATAGTTTCGCCATGTCTGTCCGTCCGTGCATCCGTCTCTCCGCGGGTTTACTCAGAGACTATAAGTGGTAGAAAGTTGTAATTTGGAATGAGTATTAGAGACTATTAATAATTGCAAAAAAGGCAAAGAAAAAATCTTGTTTTTTTAAAAAATAAGTGATTACTTTGAAAGTTACACTGGTAAACAGTATTTTTGTCACGAGTCACACAAGCATTATGATGATTTTTGGTTATGTTGGTTTGTTAATAATTACTTATTTATTAAAAAAAATCAATCACGTCCAGTTTTTTGTTACAGCTACATATTAATTTCTGACCTTATATACGTGGTTTCCTGCATAAGTTCCCTTAAACGCCTGTTTTATTATTGCATCCGACTTACTTACATCATATAATACGTTTGCTACATCGCAAACTTGCCATGAAAGTGTTCTAATGACCCCGACAGCTTTTGTTATGTGAGCGTAAAAAAATATAGGAAACCATACGTCGGAAAAAAAAGAATTAGTGAACTTATATTGAAGTTTTGGGGTGTTATATGTCCTTAAAATTATATGCTGGACTCCCATCTAGAAATAGCTGATGTGTGTACTTTTTAAGAAAAAATATGTTTTGATGTCACAAGGAAACCTGACGTGTCAATGACAATTTAAAAAAAAAATTAAGTGACCATGTACATTCCAAATTTGATATAAGATTTCATGTGACAAAAAAATAATCTTGACCAGTGTTATTAAAATATTCTAGGCTACTACAAATGAAATAGATGGTTAACAGTAGGCTAAATTTAATAATTACGTGAATACATGTTTTTTTATTGCTTCATCGATTTTTTGCCAATTAATACAACAACTATAATGGCTGCGCGTAGGCAGCATATTGACATTCGATAAGTCACTTGCTTGTCTTGTTTTTTGTTTACGACAAAAAGTCAACGCCCTGATTTGGCAAAAACAGAATTGGCTTGGTTGATCAGGAATCAAAGCAAACAAGTGTTAATTGAGAAAACATAAGGATAAAACAATGATTGTTTTTTAAAACCAATGACGGCTTTTTATTGCCATTGATGCATTGCTTTTATAGATAACATTGGCTGTTTCTGGGGCGTATTCACCAATATAAACTTATTATTTTTTGTGTTACTCAATTCGGCCTGTAACCTCTATTTAAACTTACTAATCAGTTAATCGTATTTTTTATTATTATTATTATTAAAAAACGTCACTCACAAATTGAATTACACACTTCCCTCCCTAGTTCCCTAGTTAATGCTCTGTAAAACTATTCTACACTTACTCTGAAAAAGTGACGTAATCTCCTGCTTTTCAGTTTGTAAAAATAAAACGGAAACAGTGAAATAATCCGAGAGCGTCGGCCACGATAGTGCAGCAGTGGTTAAGCCCCGGCGCGGGTGAAGCATATGGTGTCAGCCGCAGGGCATTTTCTTTTTTCTTTTTATATATTTTTTCTCATGCACGCGGCATCCGTCTTGCGGCTCTACTCTCGAAACCGATATAGACATTTCGTTTTAAACGTCAAGCCAGCTGGTTATTCACCACTAAGTATTGATATCTCATTATATTAACAATTGTGTTTTATGCATATTGAGGGCCGTTCCGTAACTTAAATATGAGTAAGAAAGCCGTTGCTTTAAGATTGCTTCCGTGCTTGACGTGATTCCGGGAGCAGTGAGCTGCCACCGTCCGTCAGCCTTAGGTTTAAGTGCTTCCCCTCGGTGGATAAAAAGTAGTTATTAACGCCCTTTATCTGTCAAAAACAACATAATAATAATTGAAGTTTGTGAGAAACTAGAAATATAGCCTCGAGAATGGTGCGAGATATAGGTCGAGTCAACAAATCGATTGTCGTCAAATTGTAGAGTAGAGCCCCTTCGACGCACATCCAGATAAAAGGATTTTATATATAGAACGAGGAAAACGGTAAACCGCAAAGCATTCAGGAGGGTCGTAAACAAATGTAGTCGTAAATATATATAGAATAGGATGCGTAGCGTAGCGGTGAAGGATAGATAACTCTATTGCGCAGCGTAAATGATTTGCTTACCTACATCGTCAAATAAACATTCTTATTTTTTATTTATTATGTTAATATTATCCTGCAAGTTAGCACTTTTTACATAAGTTTTGTTCACCTTTTATTTCGTTGTGTTTTTGTTTTTGCTTTATTTATTATCCTTTTTGTTTATTTTTCTTTTTTTCTTTCCAGGAGCTGGTCGCCTAAGACGCATTTTTTCCTCCGAGTTATTTTTAAGTTACCTCCATGGTCTCCTGTAAGTTTAATTTTTATTTTCTTATATTTTTTTAAATTTATTAGTTTTTATAATCCATTTTCTTTATTTTCGTAATAACCTTAGATGTTATGAAAAGGGGCGTATTATGTTCAATTTATTAAAAAAAAACAGGTGTTTCTGGCGCAGTGGTTGCAGCGCTTTGGTAGTGATACCACAGATTACTAAATAGTTACTACGTAAGTGATACTTAAAGTTAAGCAACCTCGGGCGCGGTCATGTTTGGAATGGGTGACCATTCTGACCATTTAAGTGACGTCTATTTCAAGCATCTCCGTGCTTCGGAAGGCACGTTAAGCTGTTGGTCCCGGTTAATATCGATAGATATTAGTCGTTAAGCCTGGTCAGAGGCCCTCGGGCGGCTTAATAACATCTGACAGTAAGGTTGGTCACTTACCTTATAAATACCCCTCCACCAATCCGCACTGAGCCCGCGTGGTGGAGTATGGCTCGGACCACCTCATGGTTGAGGTGAGGCCTGTGCCCAGCAGTGGGACGTATATAGGCTGATGAGAGATAAAAAACAGTATCATAATTTACTGAGTTTGAAGTAAATTCGTATCATAGACTTCAATAGACTAGCTTCGCGGAATCAAACGTCTTCCTAAGAAGACGATTGATTCCGTGCCTTCAAGCCACTCCAAAATACAATAAAGAGTTGGGAAATCGATACCAAATCCATTTAACTTTCCTGCTTCCATCTCGTTAAACTCGGAATACCTCAAGTTTGGCTGTTTATTCCAATTTATACAGGGAATTGATATAATCATCCTCCAGTTTGGCGCCAAACGTAAAGACTAATAACTTCGTCAGCGAGGCCAAAACGTAGTTTGAATGGTTAATCTTCTTGTGGGTCAAGACATTGATAAATTTAAAGCAAATTAAAACTAGGTAAATGTCTTAAAAATCCTTTTGATGAAACAAGGGTAAATACAAAACTAACTTTCCACTTAGCTTGTGAGAGTGTAAACGACCGAACGGGTTTTAATCAGTCATTAAATTATCTTTCGAATAAAAACTGCTTTGAAATCGGTCCATCCGTTCGGGACCTACGATGCTACAAAAATACACAAACAGACATAGTGGTCAAACTTATGAAACCCCTCTTTTTCGACGGCGGTAAAATTAGTTCCATATTTAAAGTTGAGTCACCGATATTCTACGGGTTTATCTTAGGGGTATTTATATCGGTGGAATTCGCCCTGTATATGTATATAGTACTCTCTCTCTATATATATATACATATATATAAATTATGTAAAATTCTCGTGTCACAATGTTCGTTCCCGTACTCCTCCGAAACACCGATTCTTATGAAATTTTGTGAGCATATTGAGGTCTGAGAATCGGCCAACATCTATTTTTCGTACCCCTTAGTGATAAGGGTAGTCCACACTTTACAATTATATGGCAAAACAACGTTTGCCGGGTGAGCTAGTATATATATGTATGTATATAGTTCAGGGGTTCGTTGGCCTTCATGACCCTTGTTATTTCGCATACCAAGGCGTATAATGAGCATAATCCGATCCCATGTGATTTCAGCGACTGATGATCCGCTCACGCGTAAGTGATCGATTGCGATAGATCAGTGGTTCCAAACCTTTTTGATCAAGGTTAAGGGAACAGGCTCCCTGCGTTACTCTGATTGCGTTAAACGTGTATCAATTAAGAAAATTATATTTGCTATTCGTTGAGTTAACTATTTAAAACCTGCCTGTTACAGTCCACTGCTGGACATAGGCTTCCCCCAAAGAGCGGCACAGCGCACGATCTCCTGCCCTTTGCATCCAGTCACTACCAGCTGCCTTCTTCAGTTCGTCTGTCCATCTAGCCAGGGGGCGTCCCACACTTCGTTTACCTAAGCGTGGTCTCCATTCAAGAACTTTCCTGCTTCACCTCTCGTCGGTTCTGCGACAGACATGGCCAGCGCACTGCCACTTCAGCTTGCTACATTTTTGGACAACATCAGTTACCTTAGTCTTATGTCGTATGACCTACCGTCGTATGACCTTATGTCGTATGAAAACTGCCTACTCCTTATTAATTGACATAGTCGGATTTTCGGCTAGGGCCTATTACCATTTTTATTATGAATGCTTTGTTTTTAAAATAGTTTTTTAAATATAAAAAGTACAAGTATTTTACTAAAACGGAAAGTATGTAAACACTGCAGTATCTTATGCGCTTGTGATTTTGGCGATTTTACAAAGAATTTTAGTTTTACTTGAGACTGTAATTAAAGTATTTGAAAATTAGTTAATTTTGACATTAAAAATATAAGTGGTTATTTGTTTTAAATTCTTAAAGGGCACTTTAAGAAGTTGAGAATAACTAAACTAGATGGTGTCAGCCCGTATTAAACTTGCTTTGTTTTGACAGATAGTTCAGCGAGGCGTTAACACTCGCGAAGAAACAACATCTTGTTATGACACATTGTAGAAATCATTTACATAAACTACGCCGCGAATTATTCCACTTACTCTTGTAACTCTACGCCAATTTGCTGAGCGTAACGACTCCTTAGTGTGATTCCTTGGGGAACATTTTCACGTATATTGTCGGGGGTGACTTGACACGACTTAATTAAAGACAGGATTAAACGTTAATCAGAAAAACGCGACCATTTATATTAAGAAGCAGGACGTCGTTCGTTTTTCGGGTTAATAACCTCCTTTAATTTAGATTTCATTAGGATGGTCAGTAGGCAATTACCATGAATTTTTGAGAGTGGTAATGTATAAAAAAATATATTTGGAAGATTTAAACATCGATAATGTTTATTTTAATTAACAAAATCGACAGGCGCATAAAATTATCACACCTGTTAAAAATCTAAACAATATTATTGGTTTTTTTTATTTCAATTCCTTTGTGAGTTTTTCCATGGGGAAAAGATAGGAATTCCGAAACACAGCTCGACTCATCAGACCATAAAGGCTCTTTCGTCGCTCTTAAATGACAATATTGGGCCGGAAAATCTTAGTTTTTGGCAACCCTAATGCAACGTCTGCATATTAAAGAGGATGCCCCGGAAATTTCCCTCGCGTCTACGGGTTCAACGAATCCATGGCATTGTCTTAATTAAAACTGGCTATGATTTACATTAACTACGCTAAATATTAAAATACAAGTATCAAAAACTTAACGAGCTGTGGAATCTCGTAAATATAATTTATAACAATCATAATTTTGGTGTGAGATTCATTGCGCTGTTGTGGTAACTTTGTAAAGTGTTGTTTTGATATTCGACTCATTGTAATGTAGGGAAGATTCGTTCGTATATTTTACATGTGTAATTTTGATTAAATTCTTACAAGTAATTGATTACATTTCTATGTCATCGAACTTTTGGTGTTTCATGGAAAATTATGATACTTCACGTTTTAGTTAAACATTCAAAGGGTTAAAACGAGAAGAGACATATTAGAGTTAATTTAAGAAAATATGATATTGCTGTCACGAATGTATCTTGGTAGCTACTTGACTTAATAAACTGTAAATTTCTCAAAGGGTTCCAACCTTTGAGAAATTTACAGTTTTAAGTTACCTTTACCTAACGTTAAACTTAGGGCGCATTCTCACGGGATACTTCATAACTACGATTAATTCTAAGAATATACACGATAAAGACGAATAAGAGAGAAAATAGAAGATTTATTGTAAGGAAAGAAGCGCAAGAAATATTTAACATGAGTGAAACGGGTAGTGGTTCAGAATCGGACAGAAACTACCTAACCACCGTTTCAAGAAACCGGCCACCAAGGCAATAAAGCCCAACGACTCATCTCACTAATTCTCATCCCCTACGATAAAACCGTCTCCTCTATGTTCATATACTGAGCTAAGGTTGCATAACCGCTTTTGTTATGGTCGGAAGGCTTGCGTCTTGCTGACCTTCCTTTCCCATCCCGGAGCATGTTGTCCCTCGGTATGTCTGTTTTACCGGAGAGCCCCAGTGGCTTCGGCCAGCCAAACGTTGCACTATCGAATCGAATTACTACGAATGTTATTGTGTCATCAAAGTAGGAAATCCAAAATACGACTAGCAATATGTCTAGCACACGTACGTAATTCGTACTATATTATATCTAGACTTTATTGTAAGCCGCGATGTGTCAAGTCATCATAAGCTTTGGACTGCAAGGACTTTTAACATTAATTCTTGCAAGCTTCTTAAAATAAATGTTTTGAGTTTTAGAGTAGCATACTTAGTAGTTATGATATTTTGGTTCATGGTTCTTCTGAGAAATAGTTAATTGTTTTGATTGCGAATACTGCACATGTCATGTTCGTTTTCGTAGTACCGTATAAAAATTACTTGCACAATTTAAATAATTGTGCACATAGTGATTCATCGGATAATTCATTATGTTACTCGCTCCGATGTTATTCAAGTCAAATAACAAAACAGGGAAATGTCGTGAAACCGATCGCATCACCGATAATAAATAACGGAGGTCGCGCCCGTGTCAAGGCGGGCGGAGCCTTGGGCGGAAGGACCCGCCTCGGAGCAAACAATGCGATAATGCGATTATGTGTTGCAGGGCGGGCAACATTGTTGTTTCTTAGGAAATGTGATAAATAATGCACTTTACATCGATCGGCTGAGTTCAGAATCGAAGATACTAATATGTCTGCTAAATATTTGAAATATGTATGTTTGCACACCTTCCTGAAGCATTATGAAACATTCTAAATGTTACATAATTGTGTATACTTTTAAATACCTAACATATTGAACAATCCCCCAAATCTCCTTGAAGGTGTGAGATTATAACACAATCACCGAACCCGAAGTCGCTATACAAACGTCGGAAATAAATTAAATAAATATCATCACTTTGTCGCATCCTTTTCGTTAAAATTATATATTATAATATTTTCATTTCACATATGTGTCCCATCCCGCATTTATAAATACGTCTACAGATTTGCTTGCACGTCAAGCGCCCAACAATTTTGATGTTAGAATCCTTGTAATTCCGTTCGTGTGCAATGCAGCAGTTTTTCATGCCACGGTAATTGTGCAAAACCTGCGGGTCACGTGTATGACATGTCAAGGCAAGCCAGCGTTCCACATAAAATCAACAACCTCGCGCCGAAGGATTTCTTCCGGGAGGCCGTTCTTAAATTATTTCCCTTGGGCGATCCGTGGGAACCGGGTCGGCGACCAATAAAAATTACGAGGCTGTAGTATACTTTGATGAGAAATGTGTAGCGATCAGTCATGGTGTAGTTAGACCAGTTAAAAGCCGATTATGACAAGTGGCACTTGCATCAAATCAAAAAATACCGAAGATATTGATTTTGTTTTATGTATGTATGGAAACCACTATGGTCACCCTTTTGTAAAGATTCGACCTATCATAGCATTGTCTTAGGTGTTATGAGATACCTACAGCCCGTTGCTAGACATACAGCGAAGGCATATGACCTGTGAATCAAGCCTTTAAATTTAAAAAGACTGCGTTGTAACTCCGCCTCAGTACTTTAAAAAAAAAACATTTTATCAAATAGGTTTTATAGTTTCTAAATACAAGCCGGCCTCGTGCAAAGTGTGGTAAAAATATCATTACCGACAACAATTTCGGTTGTAAGTTGTTGGAAGTTCGTCTCGTGCCAACTTCGCTACCGCCACAGATGTCTCTTAATTTGGCAACACGCTGCTTGTTACATCAACATTGTAACAGCAACTTGTACTTAGTTCATTTTATATTTTTCTTAGATTTAAGCATTCTTCTCATTACTTGGCAACATGCTGCTTGTTTTACCACATCACCGATATTTGTAACGACTAATTTACTACTTAGTTCGTTTGACATTTTAGAACAGCCTAAGACATCCTAAAGGGAAAGAAACAGTTCTTTTACTTCCATACTGCTCGAATGCGACTAGATATGTTTAGTGATACGTAAAATAAGGCTGGATAATTTGCACCTTTGATGTTACCAGAATGTAGCCATCTTAGAGTCAAAAATACGAACATAGCTTTAGTTAGAGAATAGGGTCTCTGATGGCCCTTCGTTAGCTCAAAGAGGTCTAAACAAACAATGTACAGAAAATATCTTCCATAAGGCAGATGTGCCCCCGAGCTGGGTCTGGGTAAATGTCAAGTGCCTCGTTAGGGCACGCAAAGCCTGGTGTAAAACCTTTGTAAAGATGCCACGAGATACTTAGAAAGATTTTCGGATAACTTGGATTTATTTTGTTTTGATTTTCTTGAGGTTTTGCTTTGATCCTAGACACGCAATATGAAGCAAAAAAACTTAAATTTTATTGGAAACATAAAACCATCCATCATGAGAAGTTGTTATTGAGGGAAAAAGTATGGTTTATTCGTGAAAACACGTAGCTGATACTATTTTCGTAGCTCCTGTCAGGAAATAGAATACACTTGCCCAATGTAACTCCTCTGCATGCCCTTTCTGGGTTAGCTGGAAGAGATCTCGCCAGGGATAAGCTCGCCCTTGCTCATCAATGTATTTCTGTTATGTTTAAATGTATTTTCTTATTGCAATAAAGAGTTTATACAATACAATACAATACACTTTTCGAAATACAGCCCTTATTTCCCAGATATCCGATCCCTGCGGTGGAGGTGACACAACCCGCTACAAAGAGATCATCTTCATTTGATTTTATTACTGGCTCTGTAAGGTAGCCTTAGGTACGAAGCCTTTTCTATGTAGATCTCTAGTATCTGTTTTAGTATATTCTGTACTTACCTGAATACAAAATAGCATTGATATAAAGTAATCTATAGGTTTTCCTGATTACTAAACACACATTGGTAGACTTACTATACTATCGCGTTTTTAAGTCAGCAAAAAAAATGTTAAGATAATGTGTAAGACTTAGAACACGAACGTCAAGTAATTATCATCGACTTAGTTTATCCTTAATTAAACCATTAGAAACAAAACGTTTCCGGATATCCTTACAGATTCATAGTTATATTCCTATTAATGGTCTGTCAATGTCGTCCCATAACTTTAGCGCTTGACTTATAAGGCAGTCATCGCGTAGAAGATAAGTCATAAGTGTCCAATATAAGCTGGCCCGTCGCCTTTACACTCATCCGACCAATCCCAGTTCATGTTAAAATGGAATTGTACAGCTGGGGCAACTTGTGTTCATAGCCTTCAGTCGGAAAAGTACTTATCCATATTTGGTTTCCGTTGCTAGTTCGCCAGTTTACAGTCAAGCAGTGACGAACCGTGCAGGGAGTAAACATTGGTCCCATCATACAAATACTTGGTGCCCATTTGCTTACCTACGGCTAGCGTGTTGGCCTCTACAACGAATGACGTTACTCCAATTTTAAAAGCAAAAAACTATTTAACTTTTTCGCTCCTGTCGACTCGGACAAAGAATTAATTACAGTGGTTTACCTGTAACACTTATACTAAATCATTCTTGACAACATGAACAGTTTGACCTAAATTGCTTTTCTTTGAAGTTGAATTTTTTTTATCCAGCCTGAAATCTGGAATAACTAACATAAATATGTTTGCAGGACTAAGAAAATATAGCCTTCATTTGTCTTTATCGAAAGCTGTATCCAAAAGTCAAATATGCTTTCTAAATAAATTTCATTTAAACGTAGCTTGGGGGTTTTTAGTATATTTTTCAGTTGATCCTTAACAAATTTCCGCTGCCGACTTTTCCATTCATGCATACATAGAGTTTGCTTATTTCCTACGCTACATTTGCTGTACGATTGTCACAGATTTATTTTCTTGTTAGTGAAATTTTCAAGGAAATGACGACTGCTGTCCTTTACCAAAGGGGGTAACAACGCCTCAATAAACCCACATTTTGCCAATGAAACAAAGTGAGGGCAGAGAGTAAATACCGGGCCTGTAAACACCTGTGCTATTTTACGACTATTGCCGGTTAACGAGACACCGATGACGCAAATGACCGTCACAGATTAGAGGAATAAAAAAATCAAATCTTATCAATCAATCAATCAAAAAATCGTTTATTGTGCATAACAAAACACATTCAAAAATCAATTTAAACAGAAAGCCAACAGTTGTTATTACAAAACACGTATGTTTGTCATGCAAAATTGTGAGTACAAATCGAAATTAGACAAACAAATCCTTTACCTCTCGTGCTAGTGCTTGACTGAGTTACGGCAAGGTAATGATTGTCATCCTATTCATAGGGTACATTTTAACGTGACTAAAGAAATAAGGTGCAGATAAGAAAGTACGTTAGGTATAACTACAAAATAACAAACATAGCGTATTATACGCAAAAAATACACATCCTACAACTATCATTGCTTAGTATCTAATTCAATTGGATCAGTCGCGATCATAAATGAAAGTTGTTTATCAAAATTTGATAAATAAAGCGGTGAAATACACAAAAATAAGACCGGCTATAGTTACATTAAAATATCCAGATCATTTAGCACGCACGGCCACACGTCAAGTCAAGCACTTATCTTTTGTAAATTCGACAAACTAAGCATGCTCGCCGTCCCCAACTGATCATGATATCGAAGATCGTCTGACGTACCTCAATAAATCTTCATTTGGTAGTTAAAACAAAGTGCGCACGGGCAGAGAGTTAATTCAGGGTGGCAAACACCTGTGCTCCTTTACGACTATTGTCGTTCGGTTTACGAGCGGCTGCCGAACGGTACCAGCTTTTCCGCTGAACCCAATATTTTCTCTGACGTATGGTTTCGTGTGTTAACAGAATGGTGAGCAACTCCTTTTCTGAGTCATACATGTAATGTTTTCTGAGCAACTGCTAACACTAGCAGTCTTACTACATAATAATTTACACACGGTTTAAAATTTGTGTAAAAGTTGTGACTGGTATTTTTTATGTCGAAGTATTTAACAAGTATTAACGGTAAAAGTCAGGCAGTATAAAAAAACCGGCCAAGTGCGAGTCGGACTCGCGCACCGAGGGTTCCGTACAAACCTGCAAGGTTTACAAAGTTCGTTCATTACGACAATCGAGTCATAACTATGGTATTTTTATTGCAAAATGAAATTCATAACATTACAATGGGGAAAGATGGAGGAGCATAAATTTAAGACAAAGATCTCTTTATCGTTTATAATAATGTCATTGCATTTAATCATAAGTATAACACTTTAAGCAGTTAGGACGCATTTAGATTATACAGCTACATTCACCAAAACATCGGGATTGAATGACGATGAGTGAGGTCGTCTTTGCCGTTTGAAAAATGTTGCCCTCCCCATACATAGTATAATAACTCGCGGTCATTGCTGTAACTACAATTATGTTTACAATCACAATTTTTTTGGTGGTATAACTACTTAAAATTTTAAGCTTTTCGGAATTTTTCTGTTACCTGTGCTGTAAGCTATTGCTTCTTACCAAATTTCGAGATTCTATGTCAACGGGAAGTGGTCTTTAGGTTTTAATTCCCTTGCGTGTAGTTGCGAGTTTCAAAATATGCGGTATCAATGGTTGTACTTTTTCGTTTTGCGTTTTTGCGTTGACTTAGAATTTTTTTTTTCACGGGTTAAAGGCAATTAGATCTAAGTATTTGATATGAATTTCAACTTGATAGCTCTACGCGTTCATGAGGAAAAAAGTAATAAGTTTATATTTATTTAAAAATATATATTTTGTAATGTAACTAAAATTTTAAGGTTTTCGGAATTTTTCCTTTATGTGTGCTATAAAACGTTGCTTCATGCCAAATTTCAAGATTCTAGGTCGACTGGAAGTACCCTTTAGGTTTTGATTCCCTTGCGAGTACTTGCGAGTTTCAAAATATGTAGCTTAAATTGCTGTTTCTTTTAATTGCGTTGACATAG
Organism: Pyrausta despicata; assembly: GCA_963921415.1. NCBI lineage: Eukaryota > Metazoa > Arthropoda > Insecta > Lepidoptera > Crambidae > Pyrausta > Pyrausta despicata. Next base: position 11,008,065 of record OY992861.1, on the reverse strand, counting down.
AAGTTTGATTTTGTTACAGCTTAAAGGTATTATAGACCTGAGTATTTGGTATGAATTTCAATTTAATACCTCTACGCGTTTATGAGGAAATGGGTAGTAAGTTTAAAATTATTAAAAATATATATATATTATGTGATGTAACTAAAAATTTATGGTTTTCGTAATTTTTCCTTTATTTATGCTATAAGACGTTGCTTCGTACCAAATTTCAAGATTCTGAGTTCACGGGAAGCACCCTGTAGGTTTTGATTCCCGTGCAAGTGTCGAAAATTTGCGGCATAAACGGCTGTATCTTTTGATTGCGTTGGCTTAGAAGTTTGATTTTTTCACAGCTTCAAGGGACAGTAGACCTGAGTAATTGATATAAATTTCAGCTTCATACCTCCACGCGTTCCTGAGAAAAAGGGTCTTGACAGACGGACGGACGGACAGACGGACAACAAAGTGATCCTATAAGGGTTCCGTTTTTTCCTTTTGAGGTACGGAACCCTAAAAGTGAATAACATAATTATAAACCCATAAACACCAGTAAGTGAAGTTGAATAGGCTTGTTTCCACTATGAAAGAAATATTAAAAAACTGATTTTCTCTAAAATATTTCATAATTTCAGATGCCTTTACACTAATATTTTTCTGCAGTTCGTATTATTTGATTTTTAATTGGAATTCAAATGATAATTAGTCACTCAGTCGGCATTGCACGCGGTGACGTCAAAGTGTGTTATTCCCATACAAGCTCTATGAAGAAAAGCGTTTTGACAGTTGATAAAAAGTACGTCAACGATTGGTGGTGTCAACTACCGTATTATGAACGGGTGGAAAAGGTTGACTTTTACCCAATCAATTACCCTCGGACGATCGGAACAACCGTTTGCAAAAACATTACTTAGCTCTGTTCCTTACTTCCCAGTTAAATTACTCGTATATCGTATATTGCACAACTGAATTTTATTTTACTGGCGATGCTTCATTTTTTGCGACCGCTGAACTTGCAACTAAGAGCAAAAGTTGAACTTTTTTCCACTCTCGATAACGCCGCCGCTAGCTTTTTGTCTCGACAAACTTTCCCGTCTGAAGCTTTACTAGCGCAACTTAAACGAACAAGAAACGTTATAGCTGTCTGACACGAAACAGTTTTACAATGACAATGCAATTTTGAATTTCATTGTAAACCTATATACACTCCAAGAATCAAGTTTTTAAATTGTTAAGCTCTCTAGCGATTTCAACGGCGGTCACCTTCACGAAATATAGAAAAAAATAAGCAGAATAATATGACTGTATTATTCGTTACCCCGCGACCGGATTTTGTTACGCAATACATCAAAGGTACAGCCAATCATATGATGATCGTATTACCGCAGCATTCTCAGTTTCTATGATTGAACATTCTTGTAACGAGACGAATACGCTCACATATATATATATATATATATATATATATATATATTTTAATGCCGTTTTATTATTTATTTATTTATCATCTGTCATGTTTCTTATTCCGTTTTAATATTTGTTTTTTTGTTCTAATTGTCATCTGTCATGTTCAATAATCTAAAGGTTTAAATATCGAACTTTAAAGTTCAATCTGATATTTTTCTTTTAAATTATGGTCGATTCATAAAAACAAAAAAAACTGCTTTCTGGTTTTGTGATTGTAAAATTCAACGTTATTTCTGTACTGAAAACACACCCCCACCTTCTAGTATTAAGTATTACTTTACATCGGTCGATAGCTCATAGTTGATTATTTAATGAGTTGTGGGTGTAATTTGAAGCGGGAAAGCTAAAAATAAAGTGAAAATAGCCTTAAGTTAAATTATTAACTATTAACATCTGATATTTTCCCATACTTCGTCATCGTAACGTTACTGACTCATCAATTATTGGGATGAATTTCTGAAGTGTCATTACCACATTTAAATATTTTCATTAATCAGTTCAGTCAGTCATTTCATTTATCAGTGTTTAGTTGAATTGTTTTTCGAAAACGGAACTTACTCCATAGGTAAGGTAGATCAAAAACACGGTCAGGCGTTGTATTACGAGTATGCTCGTTACAACCGTTAAAGTAACTACGTTCTGCTCAAAAAAGCACATAATTCAAGATGCAATATTATGAAAGTGAACACTGCTGTCACACAATCTTAATTTTTAACAAATTGTTCGGTCCATGCTCCCCAAAAGTCCGAAAGTTCCCTAGTGCTCACTAGACAATGTGGTAAATCTATTTTATATGAAGTCCGTCTGGCACGCAACGATCGATAGAGTGGTGTGCGGCACGCGATGCCCCTATTACGAAGCTACACCAGTATGAAGTGAATATGCAAATATGAACTCGTGTGTACACAGGACTTGGGAATCCTTTGGAGTCCCCAAAATGATAAATAGTTTAAAGCGTAACAACAACTGAAATGTGGGTCATATGTGACTTCCTTGGAAAGTTTGGGCCTGAAAACAGAGCACGTAATAAAAAAAAAGTCTAAAAGGCCATTGGTGGAAATCATACCCTGACAAAAAGCAACAACAAAAATAGATGCAGTAAAATGCATGCATATGCATTTTTGCAGCCGTTTGATAACCAAACAACAAAGTTATTGGATCCTGATTCTGCGTAGCGTTATTTTTTATGTCATGGTTAAAAAGGCACTTTCAGTTAATTCGAACCTTCAATTTCATCACCATTAAAAGGGCAGAATGAATTCGCAAATCACGCTACGTCGTGTCCTCAAAAAATATACGACGCAAATATGTAGAGTCGTTTATTTTTACGAGCACACTCCCTTAATGTCCATGTAAGTTTTTTCTAGGCTATCTCTGTAATGGGTCACGGAAATTGTTGTAAGCAATCGGGGTTACTATATTGATGTAATGGACGATACGGCCAAAAAAAATACTAGGACGAGGTATCAGCAACGTTAACGTTAGAATGAAGTTAACAGCGTTTGGGTTAACTATCTGGAACTGGGTGATAGAGTTTTACTTAACTGGGACAATTTGGTATTTTATATGGAGCGTCCTACAAGATGACAGACGTTGACAAGGTTGGGGTAATGATTGTTAGGGCGCGTTCACATATGACGTCCGTTTTACAGAATCCTTCGCTACTGGAGATAGTATTCACACAGCACATCACAGCACGGATTCGATAATGGATCCAGTATACTGTATTAAACATATACGAGGTAGGTACCTAGTATTGGATGTATATATATTCGAACGAGTCATTTGAAAGTCCAATTGACGCTCATTCTGATGCACAATTGTGGTGAAATGCTCCGGTTCTGTACTGTAACAGAACCACAACAAAGGATTTCAACAGTATCCGTTTTCGATACACACTGCCTGAAAGCCTGTTTTAAATGCCTACTCGTTACGGTAGCATGTCATTTTCACTGAACACAAAAAAACGCTATATTTATCATTTGTATAAGTAGCTTATGACAGGATCATAATTCCATTGATGGAAATCTTTCTTTTAGTGTAAATTGACTCTTAACTTCTAGTATGGATAGAAAATCTTCAATTAAGAAAGTAAAGCATTACTTTAGTATATTGGTGACATAACGACATAAGTGATTTCTTGTCGAGCAAGGCGTTATCTGCGATCCTTTGTCAAGCACAATGGTTTCAATTAAAAGTTATATTACAAGGAGCGACAACAGTGATCCGAGGTCAGTGACCAGCGGTGGCAATTAAGACCAATCTTTTGTTAATAGGCGCAGTTGGGACCACTATGGTACCCAAAGAACAGAGAGAATATGTAACCGTTTTAACCTCCTAATTTTACATATAATGAAGTGACTGGTACCTCCCTTTCCAACACTGAATAATAATAATAATATGCAACAACATCACATACATTGATCTGACTCTGTGGTAAGTAGCTTAAGCACTTGTGTCACAGAAATCAGAATCAACAGTGGTATTACAATTAAACTTAAATAAATACATATAACACCCAGACCAGTACAAACAGGCATGTTCATACACATAAATGTTTGCTCAGTGCAGGGATCAAACCCCCGACCTCTTGGTTAATAGTCAAATTCTTAACCATTACACAAAAGTAGTCGTCAATTTATAAGCAAGATCAGAGCATCATCAAGAGATCACTTTTACCTCCGCGGAAGTTAGTTATTGGAATTAGTGTCGGAATTATGTAAGTATTTTTTCAATTGACATGGGTGGCTTGTATTTGACATCCTATGCGTTGTCTTATTGGATTACCTGTACATACAAGGCTTGAATATTTGTTAACTGTCGTCGAAACCAATGTACGAGTACAGTATTATAATAAATAAAAATACTTCGGCCAACTTTAGAAATGAGTTGTAATAAAGGTTTCATTTTCCATTTTAATCTCAATCCCCCAAGCAATAACTCTGTTTCCAGACCGCTGCTTTTAAATATTATTTTCCCGTCCATAAAGACAGTACAGACGACAGTTCCCATTTTTGTTGAAACATCGCTCTTATAACAAGTGCACATGAAGCAGTTTTTTACTGTGATGCGCTGTCGTGTGTACAATAAAAGGAGCTCATCAAAGCACAAATAAAGAGTGTTACATACCACTGCTGGTTTTATTTTCTGTACCTACTAGCTCATCGCCGGCGGCTACGCCCGCGTTTTTTAGAAATCTTGAAATTATTAGTGGTTCTATAATGTAGGCTGAATCAATCATATTGATCCATGACAATGACGACTATTCATTTCGAAGGCAGAAGTAGTTCTTACCTCAAATATATAGGTTTTTCTTTACATTTGAATTGTAACTTTTGTTACTTGGTAGTTAAGTATAATATGCTTATTCTATTATACAATTAAGGAAACCTTGTAATTGGCCATATTTATCAATACGCTGTATGGTTTCTCAATAAATAAATAAAAATGTTAAGTATTTCACTTTATACATATATGAATAAACTTTAATCTTGAACCCACTCTATCTATTCCAAGAAACGGCATCAAAAACCGTTGAGTAGTTTTAAAGATCTATGCATACATACAAACATAGGGACAGGCTATTTTTTGTTTGAGTTTCGTACACACGACAGCACGTCAGGGCAAACACTGCAGTACCTTAATTACTTGTAGTAAGAGTGTTTTTGCAACAAAAATTGGTAACTGATGTCCTGTTATCTGTACTTCGCTTTCCATTGCACGGGCCTATGGAATATTCTCCGGCGAATTCTGTTGGTTAGAAATGTCCAAATACCAAACTGAGAGACCACTAGAAACATAAATACAGGATCCAAATTGGCGACAATGTCCAATATTAATTCAAACATCAGATAATAATGACTTAAATGAAACAAAATACAAAGCAGACTTCAATAAGTGCTAAAATAAAATGCTAAAATAAAGAACGAAGCTATGAAACTCGACTGGACTCTCACAATTTCAGGTGACAGAGATATTACTACACGTCAAATTATTTGTTTTTTCTTGTGTTGCTACCATGATTAAATTTAGATCAAAAGAATAACATTTTATTCCGATAAAAATCTTTCGACTTATTAAATGGGATGGAATGAAAGGGACAAGCCTGACACAAGTTTTTTTCAAAAATACCCAAAACCTTTTAATTAAATCCTTCTTTATATCAAAGAATTTTGCAGCGGGCTTTTCGGCTGATTTAAATATGGCAAGAGATGGAATAATCACAGATTTTTCCATTCCTTGCTATTTTACTTGCTCTGAATTTAATTTTAGTATTTTGTAAACTATTCAACAAACATGTAGGACACAGTAGACCCAACGAAAGAAAGTGTTGGTTGCTGCAATAACAGTAACAAATGTTATGCTTTTAATTAAGTAAACTTCTATTATATTCATTATACCCGATACCGATCGTTTATCATAATATCGTTATATCAGATATTGAAAAAAAAAGAAATACTGACTATGCAACTATACTTAAATGCATTAAACATTATTATCAGTAAGTAGGTATACTAATACTAGTATTAAGCTATATTGTTACTAACTTTGAAATATGGGCTCTGCCTTAATTTTTTTTTAAATTGAATCAACATCATTCAATGCCTAGCTTCGTATAATTACAATAATAAAATTCAAAAATCCGCCTTGCATATGCTTTCTTAGTAGGAATATTAGTTTAGTGATAGTTTAGCGCAAGCATTAATAGTTATTTTGCCGCAAACTCATAAGAAATGTCCGCAGCGAGTTTCCACGGTAATCTTGATGACTCACCTACTGCAAAGCTAAGCTGACTAACACTAGGTTCGGGTCACGTCTTGCGTGACGTCAACATGCTTTTAGTAAGTGGCGTATGTGGGCCATTAGAACTTTATTACAAACAGATATAATAATCATTACTCACACATTTTAGCAAATTGCATAAAACCACAAAAAAACGGAAACTGTTTTTTTTTAATATTCTAAAGCAAGTTCATTAAGCTGACTGGTTAAAAGCGCGCACCCATTTAATACCACAATTAAAATGGCTGATTTAATGAATGTTGCTGAAAAGTCTGCAACAAAAGGCCCAATCTTACAGTGCATCATTAAATGTTCGGGTTGTAAGGTGAGGATAAAAACGGCTCGTTACGTCGAATAGTGAAGCTATTAAGGGCTCGTGGGCCTCTGGGGAACAATTTCCTGACCTGGAGGCCGGCTAACGCAACTCGCAGTGGTCGTAATACGGTATATTAAATTTCGAGGGAAAAAAATACGTAAAACATTCGTACTCGGAAAAGTTATGGCTTCTTTTACTGCGAGTACCTACTTTAAAATGATGAGCGCGTTAAATCTTACGTAGAGATGAACAATAAAATAAGTAGTACAGTCACTTAAAACAATCAAAGGGCTCATTGCCTGTGATTGTAAAAGCTTGAGAATACATAAGCAACACCCGCAGTAGGCTCAGCCCACACCTACAGTAAACGGTTGCGGCGACTCGCGAGTTGTTGGTTGGCGGCACGCTGCAATAAGAGCCCGGCGACATACAAAGTTGCAAGACTTGCAAGTGAGGCACATGCCTTAGCTTCACCGCTCTCGGGTATAAGCAGAAGTAACAATAAGACCATACAAACTAATAGAAAACCTGGAGTATCAGTCCTGAGCCAAAACGGTGTAACCAAGTCAACGTAACTTATTTCCTTCTATTTCCTCAGCTCTGGAAAGTAATCGTCAATATTTTGGCAGATTTATTATTTACGCGCGACACTTCTTTGCATGAAAAATGTGAAAAGTTGGAATAACTCGTTTCGTTTTTAATCTGGGGGCCCGGTTGCTTAGAAGCGCGCCAAGGTTGGACAACCGATGAATGGTCAAAAATATTTATGGCCGTTTGAGAATAGTTATGCATTTTTTGTCTTCGACAACATATTCAATGTTGTCGTAACTTGTTGTTGGAACCTTCAAATCCATGAACAGGATGGATACCTATAATTATCAAACGGGACAGTCATGGGATGGTCTTTCATCTATAACGAAAACGTCTGACAGTAGTTCCTTGGTGTTCAGCTAGTGTTACATGGTAAATATGCATGCATCCATATCCATCTGATATGTATACATGGAAAAGTCTAGAACCGAGAAAACTTAACGTAATAAATACTGTTGCTAGTTTAACATCATTAAAAGATACGAGCAATATCTTCTTTACTAAGTATATAGCGGGTTAGTGTTACACAATTCTACCGCTAGTTTGTTGTGGTTGTAATGGAACCTTGCCACATTAGCCCGAGCCTTGACTTGAGTGGCATTGAGGAACTTGACATTGTCGAGTCGAGGGCGGAGGGTAGTCACATTTTGGCCTACCTCCAGCTCCACACGCGATATGGTAATACCCGCCGTATCAGTTCCGCCGGATTTTGCCGTGGACAATATACCTTGTATGTACTTATGATGTCGTTCTTAAGTACTTAATGCGGTTTTGCATTGCATAACATTTAACACGGCGGAAACATAGAAAAACATGTAAATAGCGAAAAGAGTATTTGTTTTCGAAAATCAGATCTCTGCCTACCTAGAGAATTGACACTAAAATCATGGTCAACTTTTCGTTCGTAGCGAATTCTAACGCTTGTCATATTGAATGACAAATCAAGGTCCGTTTCATGAGACTGCGAACACGTGTACAGACAATTTACAATTACTAACTCACAAAGGTCAAGTAGTTATTACATACCGCCCAAGACTGGTCTATAAATAAGATGGTGAACAAACCTTAGTCGTTAAAAACTTTTAAAACAGTTTTATATACTTCCGACCATTTGGTTAAGGTTGTATATCAGTCAGAAATTTTGCTTAGATGCACTGATCCTACGCGTAATTTGTAAATCCACAAAGTCTTTACCAAATTCGTGCCCACTTCAACACTAACACGCACTTCAAGTTTTAAGCTTGGGGTTGGCTATTTCGAAGAGATCGATACAACTTTAATCATTACCCGCTTCGCCTTTAACCTGTGTGACCTTCACCGCTTCTTTTGAATTCTTAAAGCATGACAAAGAAGTTGGATCGAGTCTTTCAGCCGAATGGGCGGGTCAGTCAACCATGACGGTGTTCGAATTTAGGGATTCTTTCCCGTTCTACGCACTCGCGAATACGCAGTTGAATGCCTCGGATCTTTGATCGAAATTTTATTAGTTTTCCTCTCATTACCCATCTTATACCAAATTTCAAAATTCGAATCTAGGAAAAACACATGATTGTGCAGAAGTATAAAGCTGGCTATCTTCAATAGCAAGGATTACGCCTAAGTATATGATGCTTTTCATTGTTGACACAGACTGAATCCTCCTCAACTATGAGTTAGCTATGAGTATAGCAACCGGTTCTGAATATTTCCGATACGAAACTTACTTTAAAACTTTATGAACAGCCTTCAGCTATTTGTTCTCAATGCTTATTGTTTCCGTGTCAATGACTTTGTTGAAGCAAACCTTGTAAATACCTTTACCAAGTTTTCCTGCTCCAAAATATGAAAATCTGTTAAAGGTTTTCTTAATGAGGTTGTTACCCCCATCGGTTTCCTTTCAAGGATGGCATTGTGCCTTTTCTGCTGGAAAATTAAGCAGGTCTTAGACCTTAGTGAAATTTTAGATTTGTTGCCTCAGAATTTCAGGCCACGTTGGAATCCTAGGCAAACTTAGTTTCCTATTGAATGGTTCTGGCGACTACGTGCCTTCATTCATTGGAATTGTTGATTTTAGTTTTCAATGTGGCTTAAGTTAGTTTCTGTAGACACTTGATGCAATTTCATGTATGTTTGCTTACTTACTCCAAGGTTGGCGCCCTTCGGAAATGTGTATAAGGTTAAGAGTTCAAAACACTAATGTTATTTTGTTCCAGAAACGTTAAATGTACCTAAGACGTCATTATCATAATATTGGGGGCGATAAAATCGATACTCGTTTTTTCGAGGACGAAAGAGGAACACTGTTAAAGTATTCCTGAACAGTGACGTCCCGTGTACCTGAATAAATAAACTAATACCTTTGGCACGTGACTGCCCCCGGGATCAGATAAAAATCGCAATTGGCCCACCGTTCGTCTTCCCTTGTCCTATTTGGTTATTCAAGAAGACTTTACCTAGTGAATGGTTATTTTGGTTTAATACCTCTGCTTTTGGACTTTTCAATTAATAGATTGCTTTTGAATATCATTAGAAATAGAATTTATCCATTTTAAACGCTACCGCATATGAATCCACGCACAGTAAGGAGCTCTTGGAACATGGAGATTCAACATAGGAGATAACAAAATATTAAGACCGTGACATTAATCGATGAAATCATTACGATATCTTAACGTGCGTGCATGATGTTCATATTCGTGTATTGTCGGGCCGTAAGAAGACTTTTTGGTTCAGATTTTTCTTTTCATTCTGTATTATGTTATGAAATTTATCCTCTCCTCAAGCTGGATTTATGAACCGACGACTAACACACCACTTTGTTTATCGCGATAGCGAAAACGATCCGAGGGATTCAGCGCTAGTCGCTCCCGAAAAGCTTTTATATTGAAAGTCTGAGAGATTCCTTTATGCTCAGCGCATTTTATCGAATACGTTATGCGACATATTCTTTGTTATATTAAATGTAACAAAAGTGAAATACTATGTTTCGTATTACGCGTCTACTCTTTCAGCGTCCTTTTAATATCTTTAGTGATTTGAAAAGAATCTCAGGTAATTCATAAATAGGACTATTTGAACCATCCCCTATATTTCGTATGTCATGTATGCCTTACATAATTTTCTTCAGCGTTTAATTAGGGTCAGAAAGCGTGTTAAAGCAATATTTGTTAGTGTCGGGTCACATGTAATATGAAGGATAAACAGATTAGCTGTGTTAGCTCAGGCGTAGGACGAGACGCGATAAATCGCATGTGGGGTAGGACAGGGTAACGTGTACTCTATGTGTAAGATGTTAACCCTTTATAATAAATAGCCTTGTCCCTATTTTTCGCTTAATAGTTAAATGATGTCAATTACTATTTCGTACTTTTGTATCATACAGCATTCTGTCAATATTTGATTTATTTAAATGATCTGCTGTCCTTTTTTGTGCCAGAAACTTGTGACTGGCTGTAAACCTGAATAGGACGGACCGAAGACTTAATTACCATGCCATTACCAAATCTTGTTATAATCCTTTCAGACATTCAGAGCAATTTTCATTTGGCCTTACTGAACTGAAGTGATTTTACAATTTCGTGTTTTTTTTTAGGATGAACCTCGAAGTTAGCCTTAACTTGGTTCTCAGGTTATTTTTTTCAACGTGAGCGTCTAGCTATCGTATCAAATTATCAGTATGAATGAGTGTCTTACAAACAGCCCCGCCTTCGATCCATATTTGCACATTCCACAAATCGCCTGTGAGTGTGCGAGGTGGCATGAAAACAAGCAGTCACCAGTTCATTGTTCCACTTGGACCCAATTGAAAGTGCAATTGTCTATTGTCCAAGGGATTGATACACATTCGCTATGCTCTTGCGCAGGGTTGTAAACACTGGGCTTGATTCAGTGGTGGACTCTTTTTAACACATTGGGGATTGTATTTTGTTATTCAAACTTTGCCGCCCTTTCATAACAAAGATTGTAAGCAATGGCCAAGTTTGTTTCTATTTCATTTAAGTGCATCGAAGCGACAAGTTTGAAAAATTTAACCTAATTTCATAATACACCCTAGGCTCCTGTCCACTTATCCTGTTTGTAAATCCACTATTGGCTTAAAGCCCAACAGTATTCTGTCCACTGAATGGATACGGCCATGTGCTGGATTGGGCAGCCTGGGGTTCCCAATCAGAACATACTTTTCGTCTGGCGCCGATTTTAACTCAAGTGGACACTTTTGCCCGCCAATTTATCGGTAATGATAAACATTTCGCAGTAACAATATCGATATAATTGCTTTTATGGTATCGGGAACGAAAATTCCTGGAATAGCCGTTAGCTGAACTAATTGAAATAAATTTTAATATGCTGCATTCTAACTTAAACCAATGAGGGTTGGTGAAACAATTTCATATTTACTTTTAATAAATATCTTCCAATGAGTATCTTGGCATTGGTTTTTAAATATGTAGTATCATTCACTGAGTAATTTATAATCAAGTGATGGCAAGGTTGATATGTTGAACTCGATACGATCTCAGCAACTTACTATAACGTAGTCACACACGAATGAGTTAAATTAATCTAGGCTTCTACTATGCCATGTTTTTTTTAAAGTTAATTTAAGTGGTTTCTTTTTTATTTCTGCTCCATATATTAAACACAAAAGTGTCGCTCCATAAGTTTTCATTGTTATAGCGCTAGCAAATTAATGCGACACCGCTACCCAAAAATGTTTAAAATCATAAAATTTTACATACTGAACACAAATACCTGTTATATTCTAAGTGCTAATGCTGGTCGTTATGTCCGTGCGTTTATCAGCGTCATAAAAACAACGTCGTGTACCGAAGAAAACGCGAATACATTGAGATAATGTTGTACTCACAAGTAATCATTTGGAACGGGATGCTCCAGTAACAGTCAGGTATGCTCGCGTGACTCCCAACAAATCTAATATCCTCTAGAATACGCAGTAATGTAATACTCGTATCTGCTGCTGAAGTAGTCCGGACTCGGAACAACTTGGCTAGGTGCTACGGGTGAACTGTTACAAAATTTATACTTGTTTGTTTGCTGCTCTATTTAAATATTATGCAAGAAGGAGACGAAAATAATTGAGTAACTTTCTCAAGTAGGTTAAACAGAATCTTCTATCTCTAGTTCTTTATTACAGTTTCAGAATGGAATCAGAATGCTAACGACGATTTAATCGAGAGACAGGTTAAAATAATCAAGTGCAATTAGGTGCTCGACAGTAGCAGGATGTTAATTAAGTCGTTAACGAAGCGACAGCTCCGTGCTCGAATTACTAAAACTACCCAAATTTAAATCCTGTCCTGTATGCTACTGCATTGGTTAGGCTTCTGGTACATTTTGTGCTGAGATTTTATGAAATTGCAATAAAGCGTAGAGAGTCCATATTCCCCAGTGGACTCTCGTTGCAATTTTAACAGGCTTTGAGGTCACTGGATCAAAGTGGATGCAGGCTACTTACAACCGATCTATTTAAAAAAATCATGAGGGAGAGATATAAACGTCATGTACTTTATGATAATATCAATAAACATTAATGGATTGTCCTAGATTCCTAGCATAAAATGCCTACTCGTTCATTGATTAAAATCTGGCCCCTAATCATTGAATAGAGTTACGTCAAAAACACACGACAGAACCTCTTGGCACATCCCACACAAACATACTTTAGCCGCGACTCGCCACTGTCGTCAATTGAGTCGATTGGTTGACACAATGTTAGTTGTTTTTTTTAACGTCAGGGAAATGCTTTTACGCATACTCACCAGCTGCGGGGGCAGCTGGGGGTTATCTGGGACTCCAGGCCTCAGAGAGAGAACCCTACCCACTAAAAACATGCCCTCCGGTGCCATGTGAGTCGGGGACGTGGCGGGCTCACCGTAGGCCGAGAGGCCACAGGCTTTCACCGCAATAATGTCAGTTGTGGGCTGAGCCTTTCTTTTGTAAGTCGGACCTTTTTTGACGGTATTTGTGCATTGTTGCAGCGATGGAGGGCGGCGCGTGGTGCGCGCGCGACATATCACTGCGCGCGCAGAAGAAGTTCCTGTCGCGTGTCGGTGGCGCCAGCAGCGCGCGCGCACTCGTTCTCGACGAGCACGCGGCCAAGTTGCTTGATCAGGTGAGGAGTGAACTTCTTTTGGTACAATAGAGGTGCTTGTAGCGCAGTGGTCGCAACGTCTTGGTAGCGATACCAAAGTTAAGCAACCTTAAGCGCGGTCGAGTTTGGGATGGGTAACCATTCCGACCATTTAAGTGACGTCTATTCACAATCACCTTCGTGCTTCAGTAGGCAAGTTAAGCTGTTGGTCCCGGTTAATGTCGAAAGATACTAGTCGTTAAGCCTGGTCAGAGGTTCTTGGGCGGCTTAATAACATCTGACAGTAAGGTTAGTCACTTATACCTTACAAACCCTCCACGACCCGCACTGTGCCCGCGTGGTGGAGTATGGCTCGTACCACCTCATAGCCGAGTCGAGTCTTGTGCCCAGCAGTGAGACGTATTTAGTACGTAGCCTTTTAGCAACAAAAAGGGGTAGCCTTATTTACTGGTCACTATACATTCCTTTTTCTCTTGCGTCATATCTTACTCGTAGCATTATCTTTCCAGTTCCTGACGGTGCTGCGAGAGCGTGTCGAGAAGCGCGAAGCCGAGAAGCTGGTGAAACACGTCATCAAGGCCGCAGTGAAGCTCGGGGTTCTGCGGAGACACGGGCAGCTGTCGCCGGCTGATGAGCGCGCTCTTGCTGCGTTCCGCTCCAAGTTCCACGTAAGTGTTCTGTGGACTATATATTCAATATGAAGCAGGGTCAAGCGGAGAAGCTTGTGAAAGTCGTCATCTAAGCAGCGGTGAAGCTTGGAGTGCTGCGGAGACATGGGCAGCATTCACCTGCTGATGAGCGCTCGCTCATGGAGCGCATCAGCGATCCACATGAGTGCTTCATACTTACTGCATACATAGATCAAACGTATTAGTGAAGTACGTCTTTAAGGCAAAAATGAAGCTTTAAAGACTAAGCAGATCTTGTGACAAGTCTGCGACAAATTCTAGGTGATTTTCCATTTTCATTAAGTTCAATTGGCCCGAAACTAGTAAAGCAAGATGAAAACGTATGTGAAGGCTGAGCTAGGAAGCATTATCGAAAGGATGGCTTTGAGTCACCAGAATGCATCGATGAGCTCCTTTGAACAAACAACTAAAAGATCTAGTCAAGGACGCGATTTTAACAAAAAACTTCTGTTATATTCCAGACGGTGTTGATGGCAGTTGTGTCATTCTGCGAAGTCGAGTTCTCCTATGACCGGGGATTCCTGCAGGACGCACTACGCGATTCCCACCAGTCGCTCAAGTAAGTTTAACCTTTTATACACACTGCTGCATTCCGTAAATTTTAGTAACAAACTTTCAATTTGCATGTAAGTTTTCATTAGTCTAAGGCGGCCTGTGAAACCTAGACCTCTGACATTAATTTGAAGCAAGTATGACTATAGAAAAGTAACATTGGCTTTTATAGATGTATCTTAACAAAACTCTATTTACTATGTCTGTCTTCCCAGATCAGTGGTAGAGCGCCACCTCTCCGACAAGTCAGTGTCCCGCCTCGCCGGCGTGTTCTCGCTCGCTTCCCGAGGTGAGCTGCTGGACTCTCTATTCGCAGGGCAGGTCGACGAGGACGTCCTCAAGCTCGCCAGGATGCTGCGCAAGGAACTCGACAGAGGCCTCCTATAATCTCGAGGGCGCAACCCTCTGTGCCGTCCTACTACCAAAGCTGTGCGTACCATCCCAAGACCACACGTCGCTTGATAAAGGTAACCAACGCCTGGTCCAGATGAAGTGATTTACGTAGACGCATTTATAGGTTTTGTATTGACTAGATTAGACCAATGTATGGAACTCTAGTGTTGATTCAAAACGCGTCATCTGGACAGATCTAACGGTCTCCGAACGCACCACGACTATGGGATCACATACAATATCGTTATCTCCACAAATGGGGATTGGATTTTCTATTCTTAAGTATTCAAAGATATTATTAGGAGTTAAAGATTTTTCTATCGACACGAATGCTTTCCTGACTGAGGATGCGAACGAGGATGTATGTTGATGTTATCATTGGAGTTACGTGTGTTTTAATGAAGAGTGTGTCTGGCTGTGTTTTACAATTCAATATAGCCGAGGATCGATCAGGAGGAGATATCAAAATTTAGTGAAATCATTTACTAAAATTTTCATAAAACTACTCTACACTTATGACGCTACTCCAATGATGTCGTCAACACAAAACACGGTAGGATCTCAATTAGTAAATTAATTCTAGCTTGAGCGTTAAGTTTGCTTTTGCCATCATTCTAGTAGACGCAAATCTTCAAATGATGTGTTCAAAAAACATAGAATTGCTCTCTGAGGAATTTTTGAATGAAAGTAAACAAAAGATTTATCTTTATACACGTTATTTGACGTTTACCATGTTAAAGAATGATACAGATTTTTCGAAAGACAGCGCTTACAGTCGGATGAAACACCATGATTCAAAAAGTAATCTAAAATTCAATTTAAATTGATTGGTTTTTTTCCTCTTTTAAGGTATGATAACTGTTTGAATATAGAAATATGTATTGTACGTTGTATTAAACGTAAAAAAAAGTTTTTCGAAGTATCATACGTGAAGGGTCTCGGATTGTTAATTCAGGACCGAAATTTGGGCTAATGTATTAACTTGCCTTATATGCCAGTATTTTATTAAGCATATCGCAAAGACTTATATCTTATACACAACTTAGAAAAAGTTCTGGAAAGATCTATGTCGATGTACTTTAAAGCTTGCCGGATTTTTAAAATTTTACATCATTGCTTATTTTCATTTACGTTATAATATAAGTTAACTTGCATGGTACTGCATTTAATAAATGTAAATATGATTGTATGACTAAATATTTTGTAATTTATATGGGATAGTTATCGATGTAACAATAATAATGATGACGGTTACCAGATCTACGATAATAGTTTTGTATCGTCTTTAAAGTAATGATTGACCATTTTGTAATTGAAAAGAGATATAACAAAAGGTATTATTAGGTTTCGCTATAAGGACTTACTTTTAATTCAACATAGTGTTTTTAGATCTGTTTTTGTATAATCCATGACTATTTTACGTTGTTTAAATTATTTATTTATGTTTATAATAGAGTTAATGTGATTTTAATTAAGTTTATTGCATAAAAGTTGTCAAAAATGTTGAGTTAAAAGTGATTCAACCCAAAATCTTTACAATTTCGGACCAAAATCGTACTATCTACACAGGTCAAACATATCTGACTAAAATTCATATCTCACTTTTTAGCAATAACGACATAATATAGTCATAAATTACGGTATTGTTTTAAGTTTAGTCGTTTAGTTGCTAAGCCCGGACTCTGGCCGCACACTTCTCTTGCCTAAACTCACTGTAGTGTAACGATGTAATTTATTTGTGTGTTACGGTGTTCTCTTGTTATGAACATTGTATTTTTAAATGTTTGCTAGGTTTTACAGTTAAGGAGGAACTTCAATCATGTTATAATAAACTAATACAGCTTTAAAGTCATTGAAATTAATGACGCCGACTGTTCATTGGCATACAAGATAAGGAGAGCGAATACCTACGCTCCACGTATCTACCTACCATTAGTGAATCTCTAACTTAAGACCGAAACTTGTACTGAAATGTACCTAAAGCTATAGTTTTCTTCAATTTTATTTGAGAAGCAGAGCTGCAACTGAGCGGAAATGAGCATCGTATTAGGGACCCAGGAAATGTTTTTCACAGGTCGGTATTAAATGATTTGATTTTGGTTCCTCCAAGTAGCAACCGAAGTGAATTACATACTTACATGTATACTTACTTGTATTTACTTACATGTATATACTTACATGTTTCTATCTAGCGAGCACCGCTGTCACAGCTAGGCGAAAAAATCAAAGAGACGTCCAAATAGGAGTTGTGTTAAAAGACAATATTACGTGTATGTGTTTAATGATAATCTCTGCGACTCTCCGTCTCGTTTAGTGGGATTTTAACCGACTTTAAAATAAGAAGGTTTGGTAAATCATGTATCGGCTAAGTTCACTCAAGCCTTATTGTTAGTAAAAATATGACTATAATGATTGGTACAGAGTAAAAACTGATAGGTGGCATAAAAAAACTGTATTGCAAAAAAACTTTCTTAGTGCTAATGTATAAAACTCTCCATGAAATCCGTGTAAAAACTTCTCACGTGTCATTGGCGGAATTTAGTGTAAACACGAAACCATTATACGCTAATTTGTCGCCAAAAGTAAGAAACGAAGAAGAAGAAAATCTTTCATATGGATACTTACTCGCCAATTTTGTTGGTAAAGTTAATGTGTTGAGTGAATTTAGCTGTGCAAGTGTACTACTCAAGTTCCGAAGGTAATGTCGATTGTTTCTAAGTCACACAACGCAATTTTTGATTCGTTTACTTTATCTATAGCACTATATTAGCTGCACTATGTAAAGGCTGAACGGTTGATGGTTTTTGCTGACCTAAAATATGCCACACAATCAAAATGGGAACATGTCTGATACTAAGCAGTAGTCATCGTTGAAATCAGATGACTACGTTACCAAGGGCACGCGATATAGAGTACCTACACAAGGAAGCATTACGTTACCACTGCGACACTATGTGTGCAGTATCCATTTGTAATGTATTTAAATCTACGTGTGTGTCCTAGCGCAGTGGCGGCGGCGGGCGTAGAAATATTAAACACATATGAAACGCACCTTTGCGTCCATGGTACTGTGTGACTAAGGCGAAAGCTTAACGCGATACGATTTGACGCGCCCTAGCCGTGCCCGCGCCTGCGCATATAGTGTGGAAGCACGCTGTATATTTTCTTAATATTTTCCCATTGGTGGGGCTCGTAGTATTGTGAGTGTTGTCCTAAAGTCACCGTTTAACTAAAAGTAAATAGATCATTTTCTAAGTCAGCAAAAACCAAACTGTCGTTAAGTCTGCAGCACCGGAGCACGTCATGACAACGCGATAGATCAGTGGTCGCCGGCCACTCCGTCTGATTACTTTCAATGTTAAGCTGTGGTATATGTAAGATTTGATATCAAATATACAATTGATAAGAATTACGTATTTTATTTGTACACCTTACAGTTAGGGCTGCGAATAAGCACAAATCACATCACATTTTTTGGCGTCGAAGACAAGTACTAAATTGCAATATTTTTAACTTCTACTACATAGACAAAGCTTTACATAAATTTCAACGCACGTCCGATTTGTTTCTGAGTAAAAAATCCATTCAAGAGCCGTTTTTTCTAAATTTAGTGATCATTTAGCTACATTCAACCGTATATTGTAAATGACCACTTAACTGATTTGAGCAGGTAAGGAAAAGGTAAATAAATGGAACGCCAATTTATGTGAAAGCACCAGTCAATAATTTATTTACTAAAATCCCTTAGTATACAAATCTGATATCTGTGAAGTGATGCTACAGTGCGATGATGGGTGCGAGCGCTACTTGAGCTGAAAACAGGTTACATGAGAGCTATAAATGAATATATTAAGGAGAGTTTAATTGTAAAGACATTAGATCAATGCAAGTTTCTTAACATCTATTAGAAGATGATAAAACCGTTAGTAGCATGAGTTTTCATATTATGGATTCAAGCCACATAATTCAAGTCTTACAGAAACATATAGTTACTAAAGGTTAAGACGATTAGCTTCATCATTTGAGGTACTTATGACGGTACGTTAAAACATTAAATCTGAGGTAATGTGTTGCATTTTGATATATTACGTAAGTATTTTGAGCTAAGCTACCGCTAACTTTTGTACTCACAATTATCTTCAATATTAGCTAGTTTTTGAAGTAGCGCTCGCGATGCTACGATTATGTTGAATCTAGGACACTCATGGACATCGATTGAAAATACAAAAAACACTGATCTGATTAAACGTAAACATTTACTGGTATGTCAATTATTAAATTACCCTTAAAGTTAATTATAAGAACGAGACGAAACTCCTCGATGACTAAAGCGATGACTATTTACAGTAAGTATTTTGGAATGTTGAAGTATGGTTGCTTAGGTATACTCATAACTCTTAAAATATCTGGTTACGTCATACACCGCTAAAGATAAGAAATATCTTACTTTAATCGTAACATTTTATATATACTGTTGAACAGTTCCATAATGTGATGTTTTCGTTCCTTAAGGTAAAGCTCTTTAATAAAAAACCTCCACATTCAGTTATTATAAGTAATCATTTAAGAGTTTCCTTGAGCTGAATAAATAAAGATATTAAAATTAACATTGGTAAGTTACGAATTTTAATACATGAGATCCGATAGTGAAAGCTCTCTAACGTGACAGTTCGCACTAGGAGGTACGCGGCTAAAGCTCTAAGCTTCGTTAAATGAGCTTTTATGTTTTAGAAACTAGGTCTGAAGGTCACACTACCTATTTTTAGTATAAAATAGATTTATTTCTCTAACCTAATACTTTACATATTTCATGAACTTACCGATCAAATGAGTATTGCAGTGAATTCAATTTTGACAGTGTTCCTTCCGGATAATCATTTAATACCTTGCAAACTTAGATGATACTTCTGATACTTCAGTGATCATAAAAACACCAACAAAATTGAATTCATCGATGAATTATAATGTGATAATAATAAAAATATCTACAAATAAACCAGTAAAGTATTTTAAGATTTCTACGAAATCGAGTTATGTAAAAAATTATACAGAAAGTTTATAAGACCCAAATTAAATTGTGGAACATTCCTTAACATTACGTTACATCTAATGAGACAATAGTGTTATCGTTTGTGGAATGTCATATCCACTACCAATACATTGAGTATAGATAATGTTTTTGGTTCAATCTGAGCTCCAGATGTAGATTTAATATTGTCTTTAAGCAAACAATTACAAAGCGCTATTCACACCCGGACATTGAATACATATCTTTACATCAAGTGTCTTACATTTAGATATGTAGAATACGTAATTTTAGAGATTCGAATACATGCCAAACCGTTAGCAGAGGCAGAGGGGAAGCTACTCTGTAAGATACTGTCCATATTTACATGTCTAGCCATCGCTCTCACTCGCTCAGCCATGTCAAAACAAGTGACAGGGCTAGAGTTGAAAATACAGGTTTTAAACAGTAGTCCACCAGTTTGTACTCCGTAAATCTACACACACAAGGATATTCCACTGTGTTCTCGATAGTACTAAGACACATCTATGATTACATTGGGGGAATCTACACTTGGGATTTGAAACACTGTGCGTTGAATACATTTAGCAAACAATACAATAATTTCGTATTAGTAAAAAATGAGTCGGAAGTAACAAGATAATTTCACTATCTAATAGAAAATATCGACACGTTTATAATACAAATTAACGCTAAATGAAGCTTTTATACCTGTCTCTTGACTTTGGCTTAGCCTTTCGAATACTTGACTACCCTCGCCGCGACTCTGTGCGGGAATAATTAGTGAATAATAACGTTTAATAAATTATATTTTTAAATATTCAGCATCCTTATCGTTGCCTTCAAAATTAGGGGCCTTATTGCAATCTTGTTTAGGCTCAACAGAAGCTCTGTGATGGATTTTGAAATAAGAACGTTGCCAGTAAGCGCAAAGCTAGGTAATCTATCTATCTATCGTAAGACGGCCCCAGGTATTATTTGCGATTGCGTTTAATTCGGAATGGATAAGTTTTTTTAAGCACAGTCATTTATTTGTTGCAAGTTTCTTCCATGTAAGTAATGGAGAAATAAAGTACCTACTTAATACGTTATCAAATATGTATGCTGAAGATAAATGTCTGTGCTTATGTTATAATTTTTTTATGTTCTGGATTCTTTATATTCTAGGAAAGCTGTTAGGCAGGTGGTTTGTAGCGAGTCTTTAAGGAGATTCTGCGGTTGTTACTCAAACAGAGATAAGTTCACAATCAGCAGCTCTTTAGTTATTTTAGGAAGTGGCAATCAAAACCAGCCCAACCCCACGTTGGGCGCCAATTTAGTGCTTAAGTGAGAAGATATCCAAATTGGGACGCAAAACACCCAACGTATGTGACGTATCTTGCTTGACGCTTGTGTCTGTATTGTGTTCAAAACTCTCCGTAAGAGCATTCAAAGCACGTTTGTTTTGCAGTAGCTAGGCGTACACCTACGCGCAGAAAACGCGTGTTTTAAGAAACGCCCAACGTAATTAGGGTAAAGCCTGCTTTGGAGAAAAGTAGGTAATACACGGACCTACTCTGCATTCTAAATACGTCGTTTGCTGAGGCTCTAAGAGTGCCGTCCAGACCAGACAAAGTCGTTTCACAGCATTCTAACAATGAAAACCATTTGACTTCGTACACACAAAGGCGTTTAACAAACAAACTTATCTCTATTTCAGTTTCCACAGGGGGGTACATGGGTGTGTGTGAGAGGGTTGTCCGCTGGTAGTCTCGCTCACTCCTTGAGCTTGTGCCAGTCGGCGATCTGGCGGCGCGGGGCGGCCTGCACCTCGCGCCAGTGGTGCCGGGCGCTGCCGGTGCCTTCAGCGCCGAGCTCGAGCCGTCCGATCACCTGGAATGATAAACGTTAGAGTGATCCAGCGTTGAAAGTCCCATTGAGCGCCGTTTGGCCAAATACGGCTGGCGTAACAATAAAATATTGATTGTGTCTGCGATCTTCGGATAAGGCCCGGTTTCTACTAAAGCGGTCAAGATTGGACACGAGAGGAGATGTGTTTTGTATAACAAATTAGATTTCGTTATTTCTACATTTTTTCTCCGCTTAGCGTTGATGGAAATGGATCAAGCGGAGAGGAAAGGAGATGTCTCATTATATATGTAATCGTGTGCCGCGCGCAATCAAACGGCGGGGCTAAGCAGAGATGTGTGTAGCGGAGGTGTGTGTGTTTAGACTCTAGATCCAGCTCGTTTCGCAACACATCTCCTCCGGCTGAAGAGGGATGTCCAGTTATACAGCCGGCCAGGACTGTGAAAATGGACGTCCTAGATCCTGAACGTAACGTAACATCTTTAATTTTAAAATGAATCGCAAATCCGTTGCTACATGCATATCTTGAGAACGCCTGGACCAATTTGGTCAATGACATTCATTAAAGTACGGCGATGGTTCTTACAAATAAAAAAAATGAAAAAAACGGGCAGAACAACGTCTGCGAGGTTTGCTAGTAAGCTTATGAAAATAGGCGGGTTGAACTACATTTGAGGCACTGTTTTTAAGCTTTCAACGCTTTGAAGGTGAAGCCTGAAAATTGGTTGAAGGTCTGCTCCTTGAACGCATGCATGACTAAACACCTTATCTGATTCATGAAAATGTAAGTATTTATAATGGAGTCATCGGCACGTCAAATTTTAGTCGAACGGCACATGCAATTTCTACATATCTAAGTACTACATTTTTTGCAGCGTGTCACTAATCAACTGATTCGGTACTATTTACCTTTGGGGCTTAGAATATCACAACTGCATCTCGTACTCGTCTTAGTCGTTGCTGGTTACCACGCTGGTTACATTATTCGGAAAAAACCACACCAAAACACAAAAGATTTATATTTTGTGTAGTCTTACCTCGTTCTTGGTGACTCTGTCCCAGTCTAGCACGAGTAGTTCGAGCGAGACGTGGTCCAGTGTCGCGTTAGGTGCTGCTGGAACTTCAAACACGAAGGACTCGTTGAACACCGGGTTCAATGTCCGCTTCTTGACGTGTGTCTTTTTCTTGGCAATGCGCTGGCCGTTGTAGAGGAGGTACATCTTGACGTATCTGTTGATAAAAACGTTTTATGGATATAAAAGTAATAATAAAAGTCCTCCTGGCCGATTTCGACTATGGCAGCCAATCTCAACAGAGATCAGCCAACTACGCAGGAGATATTATAGTGCACAAGTGTTAGCGCAATATGTACACAGGTGCACTCACTGTTCCATCACTTCGGTGAGACCGAACCCGACATGACCGGGGCCTACAGGGGTGAAATACCGCCAACTTCCCGACTCCGAGCTGTGTTTGAGAAATTCATAACAGAAAATCTCAGAAACAATTTTGGCTTGATTTGGGATTCGAACCCAGGACCTCTCGGATGTAAGACAGAAACTTTGCCACTACACCAACGAGGCAGTCATGCAGCATTTATAGATATAAGTACTTTGGGTTAGGCCCAAGGAACACTGTGGCCGTGACTCGCGACTGGCAGTCATTTTGCCGCGGTGATTGGTTGACTTAACACGCTGTCAGTCGTGACCGTTAGTCTCGGCGATAGTATTCAGCAAGTGTGTGCTGGCGATTATGGTGAACGTGAACGCTCACTCACAACTTTAACCTAACAAAGGTTAAAGTTTTCTTAACTCTTGGGTGAAATGTCATTCTGATTCTGACATTATTTGTGATGCATATGGAAAAAGAACATATGATTTTTAATCCTGTGCATTGATAAGACAATGATCCCGAGTTAATAACTTGTTGTGTTAGTTTGCAAATTTTCAGTAGGTAATGATTTTACCTCGGGTTTGAACCTAGTAAATTGTACATTTTTCTTTGTTAATATAGTCTGTAATTTTTGTCTTGTGTTGCACAATAAAGTATTAATCAATCTATCTATCTATCTTGTGTTATTCGCCTCGCTAATCTATAGAGACCGTAGGCAAAGGGCTCCTTTAGCCTAACCTATATACTCGTACGCTCAAGTTCCTGCTATTGGGTCTCAGACACTATCTTTGTCTTCGAGGCGTAATACTGCGAAGTAGAATTTAGGTTTAGGTTTAAAGATCTTTAATCTCATAAGAAATAAACATTTTTCTTATAATGAGACTTACAAACTAATAATTAATTGAGTTTAAGTTTATGCATTGGCACTCGCTGCGAGATGGGTCTTGAGCTTGTTCTTGAAGGAGTTGACATCCTTGCATGATTAGACATTATTCGGTAATCCATTGTATAATTGGGCTCCTTCGTTTATTATTGTTTTTTAGCGTAATTAGTTCCAGGCGATGTTTTTTTAACTTTGTGTTTATTTCGTAAGCTATGAGTATATGTTTTTTGACAATTTGTTTTGTGACCTCTGCAATGACTTCACCCTTGAACCCCAAATTTCGAAGTTTAAAATGATACTCACGGGTCGGCGAGGCCGGTGACGTCCATCTTGGGAAGGTTGCGCGCCTTAAGCAGGACAACCGTGAGCCTAGCAGCCGCCGGTTGCCAGCAGAGAGAGACCAGCACTTCACCCCGCCCTACTGAGCGCATCTGGAATTACACACGCATTACATCATTATCATAGTCGCTTAATAGCTAGTGCTGACGTAGATCTCCTTAAATTAGGTACAAGCAGAGCATTGATCAAACGGAATATATATATAACGGATAATCTGGTAATTTTTGGCCTCGATTGGCATCAGTTGAGCCTACTTTACTAATATTGCTGGCAAAATATGCGTGGTATTTCGCTGTTAAAAATGTTGGGATACAAATTTAAATATTTTAACACCTCGACAACGGACGGGCCGCCAGTATTAAGTATTGCTTACATTCATCAGGGATAATGTTGGATTCAAATGGAAAAATATTTTTCTAAATGTGTCCAGTAGTTACGGAGCCTATTCGATTCGAAAAAACAAACAATCCATTTATTCCTCACTGTACCTTCAGACTGCGCGGCTGGATCTCGCGGCCTCGCCGCTGTGCAGCTACAGCGTCGACAGCGAGGACACCGCCTCGCCTGTTATCCGTCGCGGAATATCTGTCAGATAGTATGAGCCTAGCAGATACTGTACCTTGAGGCTGCGCGGCTGGATCTCGCGGCACAGCGCCATGGCCTCGCCGCTTTGCAGCTGCAGCGTCGACAGCGGGGACACCACCTCGCCTATAATCTCGTCACGGGAGTATCTGTAGGTGAAAAGCAATTGTGATTAAGTTTAAAACAGTTTAAAGTTCTGGCACAACAACTTAACCCTCACGGGGTCAAAATTAGCCCAAACTATTTTGGCTAAATACTCAAGAGGTACAATTGTGGGAAAGCATTGTGGGGTAAGTCCCTGATAACCAGTTCTTAACTTCTGATGTCTTGCTTGGTTCAAGTCATAGTATGCTATGGTGTAGTGCCACACCACGATATTACTAGGTCATCACATTATACTGAGTACAGCTTCGTTCACACAGCATTATCCTGCACGTTTTTTGCAGTATATGTCTAAAGGTATCAATAGTGACCATACAATGTACATAGATCTATTCATACTTATAGGTGTGATATGTATAAAAAATGTCATGTGAATGGTAATAGTTAAAAAATATAAAATAGTTGCTAGCGTAGCTTATTTTTCGTTTCTTTCTAACACTGACCAATCGATACCTGTATCTTTTGGTAGCAACTAGAAGCGTACGGTTAGCACCCACCTTCATAACGATGGCACACAAACCTGTCAAAGCTGAGCACGACGAAGTGCAACGTGATGCCGGCGAGCTGGTGCGGCGCGAGCCCGTAGAACGTGAAGTCCTCATCGTATACTGGGCAGCGGGTCTTGCGCACCACCCTGCAGATAAAAAAGTATGACTTTACAATTCTTGCTAGCCCTTCAAATCCAAATCGACACATTCAATGTTCTACTGTTATGATTCGGCCCCATAGGGGTGATACAGGCTAAATTTGCAAGTAAGGTGATGTTGGGCACTCAGCAATAGATATTGCACTTTATATGATAACATAACAAGGATAATGAAAAACTGTTATCATCTATTCGGAGTTTTTGCATC
Source organism: Pyrausta despicata (assembly GCA_963921415.1). Lineage (NCBI taxonomy): Eukaryota > Metazoa > Arthropoda > Insecta > Lepidoptera > Crambidae > Pyrausta > Pyrausta despicata. The sequence continues at coordinate 10,982,122 of OY992861.1, read as the reverse complement.
CAAAAGCCCGTAACGTAGTGTAAATGTACATTGTCGTGTTGTTAAGTAAAATTTAATCATGGATTTGTGTCATTGTGCTAAATCTTTTCGGTCACAATTGATTGCCGTATTTAGGAAACGGTGTAAGTATCAATCAGGTTTTTCATCACACATTTCATCTGCTGATTTTGTTTTTGTTGAGAGATTCAGCTAGATCCAGCATCCGCACTGGAATCATGCAAGACTCGTGCTAGAACCAGGCTAGATCCAGCACATTTAGCAGTGCGGATCTTAATCTACTGCATCCGCTCTAGGTTTAAGCTAAATGCTTGAGAAAAAATGCTAATTCTACCTTTTTGCAACTATAGCTGAATTATAATCAATAATCACAATACAATGAGTACCAACCTGGTCTTGACCTTATGCTGCTTGTCGGGCAGCAGCTGCAGCTTGACGTACGGGTCGGGGCCGGCGGGCTCGCGGCCGGGCAGCCCCTGGCATGACACCACCGACACAACCAGCGCATTCTTCTCGTTCTCATATCTGAACAAAATAAAACGAACGATTAGACCCTGAGTCACCGCAACGAGAATCAGAAGGTATTTATTTATTTTTACGTCGTCGACATCGTTCTGTCGGTCCGTAGTAAGTATTGAGGAATGAGACTATGCCAACTTATCGTACGTAGGGATTTCTATGGAGACTTGTCGCTATATCATTTGTAACTCTTTCTAAATTGGGATGTAGGTAATTTTCTTTGCGATCGGACTGTACACAAACAAGCATTTGTCCGTCTGTATAAATAACCGTTACAGAAACAAAAACTACTCGACGGATTTTAACGGAACTTGGTACAATTATTTTTCATACTCTTGAGCTGGTCATCACGCTACAATGAGTAGGAGCAGAGCAGTAAAAGGGAAATGTTGGGAAAACGGGTGAAGTTACTCCATTTGTTAAGCTTCCTTAATGGTGAAAGCTAAAATTTTACCCTTAAAATTATATAAAAAATGTCGCAGTGCAAGGCCCTAAATATGAGTGAGGTAGCGTTTTAAACAACTCGGCGAGAAAACTGGGCAAAAACATCATTTGTTTGAACTTGAACAGTTCAAATAGTCACGCGGACGAAGCTGCAGGCGGCCACTAGTGCAAAATATGTTTGCTAGCCTTGTTATCTTAAGGTGTGTGGGTCTATGCTAACGAGCTGAGCAGGAGCGGACCAAAAAATTTGACGTGTGTTCGTCAAAAAACGGACAATAGGCGGAAGAACACAGTCGATTACGAGCCAAATGTTCGAAGCGCGTTCGTCCGAGGCTCGATACACTATACGAATTTTGGATCGGCTCGTGCTCCGCTTGTGCTCGGCTCGTGAGCGTAGATCCACCTTAACATATCGCCATGTCCTAGACTAAATGTAATAAAAATACGGCACTAGGTGCGTCTGTACTCCGGGCGACACGAAAAACCCCGCAAAGTCATTACAATGTTAACGAATCCGTCGCCGACGCGTGAAAACCTACGTAGGTAATTCTGTTTCAGAAGTATACAGATGCTGTCGCCTTCCCTTGTCTGTCACATAATGTGGGTGGAAAAATATCTACATTGGATAACTTTATAGCTCCCAATCAGCGTTCCCTCTCTACGACATTACACCTTGAAATGTTGCACAACCCTCCTAAATAATTCAGGACGAAAGGTAATAAAGAGTATTGACACACAAAACAAGAGAACTAGAACTAACTTGATAGCCAGTCCTTTGACATACCTTTGTGTGTCTAAAAAGTTAGAGCTCTTCTGATCACACCAAAGCAGCAAGACCGAGTCTTTAGATAATGCTCAAAGTTTGTACAGTCCACTTGACAGGTTAAGACAGGCATGTACAACGTTATCCTAAAAGCTTCTGATATGGCCTAAGCCCTACACTAACATACCTACTTGTAGCGGACCTTCTTAAGTGGTCTTTTAAACACACAAAATTACATAATATCGTTCCCAAAAAGAGGAAAAGTAGGTACCGTAAGTACTAGGTAAGTAAGTAAGTTCTTTAATGACAAAAATATGTAAGCAAAAATAATAAAATAATAATATATTAAATAAATATGTATGATCTTATAGATATTTGATGTCAATATGAATATGATGAACAAAATGTTGCTATGCCCTGCGCAGGGCGTCACATGTACCAATATCATTTAAACTTTTATACCAACTTGATGTAATGTGACATGCAATAAATGATTTGAATTTAAATTTGAATTTACTCCGTAACGTTTCGTCCATATTTTTGGCACTGGCTTTGCTATCCCCTTCGATGGCACGCTAAAGCTAGGACGAGTGACAGGGTTGGCTACGATCTACAATGGAACTACAGATAGTTCAACTCAGTTGTGCACGCGGCCTTATGTGTGGGTAAACCTTGTACATATACAGTGACTTTGTGTGCGTGACAAGAGGTACAGTCGGGTACAAATACAAATACTGTTATTTACGGGTTATAATATACGGGTTTAAAAAAAACAGTTATTTCGTAATTTAATGTTTATTTATTGAACATTATTCTGCATCGCTACTTGAAAAATCTAATGATGAATTTTCGGATTCGCTGCTCTCACCAAGGTTAATTATGATTTCTGACTCCATGTCAAAATGTCTATAGTATTCTTCTTCTTTCTTTTGTACATGTCGACAAGTATTACCCCACATCCCTTCATCAATTTGACTTAAACGTTCATTTATGAGTTTCATTATTTCCGTCACATTTTGATCGACATTATGTGAAGCAATATAATTTTTTAAAATTCCCCACACATTTTCTATGGGGTTTAGTTCAGGATGATATGGTGGCAATCGAAGAACTTTTATGCCATATGGCTGAAGTATGTCGTCAATCTTGTAAGAAATATATTTTTCTTTATTTTTTTTAATCAAATCATACAGTTCAATTTTTTTCATTTCTTGATTAAAAGCTATATTTTTTTCTGTCATCCATCTCTGCATTTCTATTTTTTTTGAATTAGAATTTGGGGCTCTGTCATTTTGAACGTTATGGTATGAGGCATTATCAAGCACAACCACAGAGTTAGGTGGAAGATTCGGTACTAGACGTTCTTTCAGCCACTTTTCATAGTTTTCTGCATTCATGTTAGAGTGGTAATCACCAGAAACACTATTTGCTTTGTATGTCAATAGTGCGTTAGGTACGAAACCTTGTTCTGAACCAGCATGCACAATGATAATTCTTTGTCCTTTCGACAGGTTTCTCTTTAAAGGTGGTCCATCTTTATTACCCCATCCTTTGTTTTGCACATGGTTAGTTAAGATGTAGCTCTCATCTGTATATACGATACACCTATTTTCTTGACGGTATCTGAGTAATTTTTTTAGGTAGGAAAATCGTAGTTTTTGGATGTCATGCCGCTCTATAATAACACGTCTGTTATCCACAGTTTTTCGCCATTTGTATCCCAACTTTAACAAAGCTGTACGCAGAGTCGAAATACTTCCATCATAGTTAAGTTTATCTTGAAATATTCTTTTCAACTTTAGCAACGTAGGTAATTCACGATGTTCTAAATGGTAATTTTGAATAGTGGAACGTATAACATCAACGTTAAAGTTGTCTAATTCTAACTTCTTTAAACGTTTTTTACGGTCTTTATGCGGAGATTTAAATTTAGAGTCAGATTCTTTTCCTTCAGCCAATATATTAGTAATTGTTCTCTCTGATACCCCCACTGCCATTGCTGTTCTTTTCCGTACGCTATTTAAATGTTCACTTAATTTCGATATTAAAATTGGACTTGCGCTGCAAACTGGATCACTTACTAGTTCCAATATATCTCTCGCATCTATTTTCAGAAATTCGTATACCTTAGCAATGGTTTCTCGAGTCTAAAACAATAATACGTAAACGTCAACAAGGAAAATTTTTTTCTTATATAGAATCATAATCTGAGATCGGAATTAGGTGTGTGAAAATACAAAATATCGAGAATATAACACGTGCTCCATATTATGTCCCGCTGCAAACTTTAGGTATTTTCACACACCCAATTCCGATCTCTGAATAATAAATATTAATTACATCTAAATTAAAAAAATAAATAAATAAAATAAAAATCTTTTAATATTTACCTGACTCCTTAAACATTTTCTCCGTGAAGAACTAGACATTTTCGTAAACGACTGTACCCGTAAGAAAAAGCGATAAGGACACGTCTTGCTCGGACGACGACTGCCGCGTCACTGCCACACGAATGAAAGTTGTATATTTACAAGCCCACACACACATAGGGCCGCGCGCACAACTGATTTAAACTATCTGTACCGACATCGAATTAGGAAGTAGAGTCTCAAAAAATAGTTAGAGATCGTTTTCTCGGTTATCTAAGAATAGGGCCTAAAGGGTCGCACGTGTTTGGCGTGTTAATGGCTGTGAAAACAGTCGGTTCATTCACAAGACATTTATCTAACCACACCTAAATGGGAAAGGTTTCCCACGCACTAGTTTGTTACGTCAGGGCTCTGTGGTTGTTACATATCTGAAAAAGTCCTTTTCAATTGAAAAAGATTTTAGTTATCATCTTATTACGCGACATTTTAATTGACAACATTTTGTAATTTTTGTCCTCAAAATCTACGAAATAATTTACAAGTTTGATAGGTAGGTTAGTATAGATCGGTAGCTCCGAGGTAAGTTTTCATTTATTTGAAAGAAATATTTGTAGTTCACCAGAGAGCCCGATGTTTCTATTTCGATAATATTTTGTCGTAACAAAATACAGCTTGGTAATCCTACAAAATGTACAAAATACAGGCTTTACGTTTAATAGTCTCTTAAATTTTCCGACAAATAGGTCTGCGACATACTTAGGACTTGACTACGAGCCTATTATCAATAACTTACGACCCCGACGGCTGATAAGATCGACTTTTAGTCGTGTTCTTTACAAGTTAGAACTAGAAAATTATTATTGACTAGAGTTAGACATGCTGAATTCTACTGAAAAGACCACCGGCAATAAGCAAAGATGCGTATTGTTGAAACAATAAATTATTACAAATAATAAATATTTCTTGAATCGGAACAATAGACGTAGAAATAACGAATCATTCGTTATTTAAACATATACGAGTAGTATCGTCTCGCCACCCTCTGTCTCTACCATGCTCATGTGTAAGTGCAGCTGCTCCGGTTGTGAACTTTGGCAACCGAGTTGTACAAGTGGACAGCTCGTACACGTTCACTACTTATGCTCTTGTAAGGGAGATTATTTAGACCAAAACTTAATAGTCAGATGCGCTGATGACTGTACCTTTTAAAAACCGAAGCGTCAGACACTCGATGCAGAAAATATTTACACATCGATATCCCATAAAAACGCGTTGGAGTGACGTAGACCGACCGTTTTATGACGCTAGGCGGCTGTAAATATCGTCTTAATAGTCCCAGAAGACACTACGAAGGTTATTGGAAATTTTAAAACAAGCCTTGCTTGCTTACATAAACAGTCAGAGTGCTTAGGTCGGGTAAAACAAGCAAAACTTTATATATATATGTGTAGATATTTTATGGTGTAGTAAAAGCAAAAAACTTATTAAAACTTACATCTGGAGTATAGCCTTATATGGAAGTGAGACGTGAACATTAACGCAGAAAGATAGAGAGAGGTTAGAAGCATTTGAGATGTGGTGTTGGAGAAGAATGGAAAGAATCAGCTGGACAGAGAAAAAAACAAACGAAGAAGTGTTAAAGATTGTAGATGAGGAAAGAAATATTTCGAAAACAGTAGAAAATAGACGGGGAAATATGATAGGACACCTGATACGACATGACAGGTTCTTAGGAAACATCATAGAAGGAAAGGTAGAAGGAAAGAGGGGAAGAGGAAGGCCTAGAAGAAGTTATTTTGACCAAGTAAAGGAAAAAGTCAGGGTCACGTGGTACCAGGAGGTCAAAAAGAAGGCAGAAAAAAGGAATGAATGGCGATTACTCCACCGACAAGAGCGCAGCTCTTAAGTTAAAGAAGAAGAAAAGCAAATAGTATGTATCATATTAAACTTTTATAAATTGAAAAGTCATTCAGCGGTAGTAAAAATGGATACTGCTTGGTATAAAGAAGCCTAAATAGTGCTCACTTTAACTTACTAATAAAGATTTAAACACGCTGCATCAATATTGTGATACTCAATATTATATTTATTCATAGCTCAGCCTACTCATTAGTCAACTTGTATGTGTAACATCTGAAAAGTTATTGAGTGAATTTCAACATTGTCCTTATATTATCAGTTTAGTGAAACTTTTTGTATTTTAATTTTATCAAACTTAATCTATTCCGTAACATATTCCCATATAAATATTTCAATTAACTAAGGAGCCATTCGAGATTAAAATTTAACTGTCGCTGAAATTAAATTTCATTTAATGAAATACAAAGACCGTTAAGTAATATCCCACACTACCGATTTCACACAAGCCGCATAAAGTTTTCATTTCGGATAAACACCCTATAATTTTCTTAGCTTTCTTTGTCATGTGCATGACAAAGTGCACACTATACATTTCCAGTAAAATGGTAAAATAGGCTATGTCCATGATAAACTGACTATTTGCTATGGTTAAATTGTTTGCCTTGTCGCTACGAACCTGCTACGATGCTTTTGTCTCGTAGTTGCGCTGCTACGGATTCGTAGTCATGCTTATAGCCGGCTTTGTTCCATTACATTGTGATGATTTGACCCTCAGCCTTCATACGGCCTACATAACGGAGCTACAAATCTTGGTTATATTGTTTCGTAGTTACATAGCCATTCCAAGCCACTATCACGAATGCATTCAAACTCAAAGCTTCCAATTTTCTCGGCAACGAATTGCTACGATTTCCCGGTAAAAACACATTTTATGAAGTAGTGAAAATTTGGTAGAGAAATTAAGTGAGCTTTACAGAAGTAAGTAGGTGCAATCTCTTTATAGTACCGGTATATAAGTTCGAGAAAACGCCTTAATTGCCTTATTCCTATCACGTTTTCGACAAATTACAGCCACAGTACCTCTTAATGTGCTGGACGCACAGAAATATGATTAAACCACAATTTGGGCGGTAATTAAATTGAGTTGTAGACTTTGTACTCTAAAACTTAATAAAAATTTAAGGAATTACGATCGAGATATCAAAAAGAAATTAAGTTGAACTCAAAAGACCCAGCGAAGCCTTAGTAATTTTTCTCCTAGAAACTTTTTTCTTCGGACAAAGGAATAATAATAAAATCTTTGGTTACCGACTGTTTCAAATTTGAATATTCTGTAAATCACTAAACCGATTCATGATTGTTCAAGAAAAGTATTCCCTTGCGGGGAAAATATTTAAAGATTAAATATTCCGACGAATTGATAACCTCTTCTTTTTGATATCACTTCAAATCTCAGTGTTATGGAAAGTCCAGCAGTCTAATAGTAAAGATAATATAGTGTGAGTTGGTTTCACACGTGCAATTGAGACAGTCAAGCGTTTTCTGAAAGTCTTAGTCTAATGTTTAGTACTTAACTAACTCGTAAGAAGCATAACACAACACAAAGTTTTGCAGTAACTTTGTCTCGAAAACTAAAAGTATCTAGAACAATCCTACAGACTAGTGACAACAAAATAACATTGTCAACTATTATGTTGACACATGAATAGTCAGCAAAGATAACAAAGGGTGTAATTGTCAGGTACGGAACAAAGCAAAGCCAAGTACGTACTATGTACCTCCACTGGTATCGATTTTATGACAAATGGGTTTCCCTTCGCGTCTACGATTCAGCCGCTTGGATATTGTATGACGACAGGAATTGATAAACTTTGTTTGAGTTGGAGCTGTTTTGAATAAAATATTGAATGTCAGTTGTAATTGTTTTGCAGCATAAAAAAAATAGCATTTAGTACAAACTCGTGTATATTTGACTACTATTTATTTATATTATATTATGGTATTTCGACAAATCGTAGACGTACTTTTTATAAACTGTCAAAACTTGTGACGTCATCATTCACACTCGTCAACTACATTTTGTGAATTTTTAATCAATAAGTAATCAAATATTGCGAATAATTGTCTTTAACCTAGTAGGTAAGAGCTACTTTGCAAGGAGTTGATTTGTCATATGATCATTCAAATAACAAAATGCTGTTCCTGCTTATGCCAAAAAAAATACAGACACAATTGAGATAACTTCTTTGTACTGATTTAACATTATATTTCTGTGAGAAATGATATCAGATAAGTAGGGAAAAGGATGGCATCGAAAGCCGAGTGAAATAAAGTACGCGAATTGACACTCCAGTTCTTGAATAATGAACCAATTCGGCCGCACAAAGCTCAGATTACCATTTGACCTCGGTGTTGGGACCACAGTAACGGAATGCTGATTTGTACCGCCCACGGACACAAAGCCACGAACTCATTGGATGACAATGTTACATTGTGCGACATGTAGACGGACGTGTCAAACTAAGTCGAGCGATTTGTGACTAATGCCCAAATAGAAAAAAAAATGACGAGGATAGATGACTACCTCCAATCTACGGGGCATAAGAGCCCTAGAGAAGCAGCGAGGTACCTATAACCTTGCTAACTTACTAGGACTGCTAAAACTTATCTTGTATATTTCGATGGTAGATGAATATCTCTTATCTACAGGGCATAAGAGCCCTATAGAAGCACCTAGGTACCTATATTAAGCCTTGCTAACTTAGCTACTAGGACTGCATAAAATCTATCTTGTGTATTTCGATGATAGATGAGTATCTCTTATCTACAGGGCATAAGAACCCTATAGAAGCACCTAGGTACCTATATTAAGCTTTGCTAACTTAGCTACTAGGACTGCATAAAATCTATCTTGTGTATTTCGATGATAGATGAGTATCTCTAATCTACAGGGCTTAAGAGCCCTAAAGAAGCAGCTAGGTACCTATATTAAGCTTTGCTAACTTAGCTACTAGGACTGCGTAAAATCTATCTTGTGTATTTCGATGATGGATGAGTATCTCTTATCTACAGGGCATAAGAGCCCTATAGAAGCACCTAGGTACCTATATTAAGCCTTGCTAACTTAGCTACTAGAACTGCATAAAATCTATCTTGTGTATTTCGATGATGGATGAGTATCTCTTATCTACAGGGCATAAGAGCCCTATAGAAGCACCTAGGTACCTATATTAAGCCTTGCTAACTTAGCTACTAGGACTGCATAAAATCTATCTTGTGTATTTCGATGATAGATGAGTATCTCTAATCTACAGGGCGTAAGAGCCCTAAAGAAGCATCTAGGTACCTATATTAAGCCTTGCTAACTTAGCTACTAGGACTGCATAATATCTATCTTGTGTATTTCGATGATAGATGAGTATCTCTTATCTACAGGGCATAAGAGCCCTATGGAAGCAGCTGATACCTATATTAAGCCTTGCTAACTTAGCTACTAGGACTGCATAATATCTATCTTGTGTATTTCGATGATATATGAGTATCTCTTATCTACAGGGCTTAAGAGCCCTAAAGAAGCAGCTAGGTAGGTATCTCGTTACGTCATCGTTAATCGCCGTGTTTTCCACACAGCGCCTTTTAATTGGATTAGAGTAATTAGCGAACCCCATGTTAGGTAATATTGTAACGCCGAAACGGTGTCACAACGTACAGAGTGTACCTATAACCATGTTTTGAAATGCTTTTATGTGATAAACGAAAGAATAGAAGATGGTAGTTTATGCCTAACTGACATCCTTCTCAGCCCTCCGTCCTCGAATTGTTTTACTTTCTCACAAGATCTTTCTTCGTTTAATATTGGTATTTTATACTGATAGCTTATTATGGCCTTAGCACAGATGTTAAGGTGCTTTGTGGTATATGAATTAGGTAATAAGGCTAAGGAGTTTGTGTCGCAGTTGGGGAAGCGCACGGTCGTGTTTGGGATGGGTGACCATTCCGACCATGTAAGTGACGTCTATTTACAAGCATCTTCGTGCTTCTGAAGTAGGCAAGTTAAGCTTTTGGTCTCGATTAATGTCGATAAACATCATTACTTAAAAGTAATGTTGGTCACTTAGCTAGGCCACGATCACACGGCATTGTCCTGCACGTTCTTTTGCAGTTTGCGTTTTAACGTCACTGTCAACGTCACGTCACATTCAAATGTTTACAGTGAAAGTTGACGGGGCCTTACCTTACAAACAACCCTCCACCAATCCGCACTGCACCCGGGTGGTGGAGTTTGGCTCGTGCCACATCTTAGTTGAGGTGAGGCTTCTACCCAGCAGTGGGACGTATGTGATTATGAATAGGACTAACCTCAGCTTGAAGTGCAGGTCTCCAAGGCGGCCGTCAGTTGGCGTCTCGTTCTCCACTGGCTTGGGCTTCTCAGTTGCGTTGGCGTCGGCTAACTCCTTGCTAAGCGGAGCCGGCTCGGGCGCGGTCGGTGTTTGCGGGCTGGTGCCACCGGATGACTGGTTAAAAAATGGGCATGTTAACTTGAGTAATTTAACTATCACTAATTAAAGAAAATATGATTTATACATGTAGCATTATATAAGGGCGTCGCACACATAACCGACACGGCTCCATTGCCATGCCATTTAAATTGGTGCATTAAGTTGTGAGTCGTACAATATATTTTGCAATATGAATATAAAAATGTGCGGGTGGAGGAAGAAATGATCATAAAATCCTTAATAATAAAACATTGACGAGGAACAGGATCTCCCACCTCTTGCTTGCCTTCATTGACTGGCTGAGTGAGCGTTCGCTAGGACAGAAATGCTCGGAGGGAGGTTGTATATCTCAGTAAGATGCTTGTAGTAATCTTGGCCGATCTACGCGATTGTCCTGAGAGCCGTGGTATACCTTTAACCGAAGGTTATCTGGAAGAGATCGCTACAAGCGATAAGGTCTTATCTGAATAAGGCCTTAATTGAAAATCTTTCTTTGTTAAACTTGTCTGTAACTTTGTCTTGTGTTGTACAATAAAGTGTTAATCTGTTTGTGCTGGCGACCATTTCAGACAGCCCATTATTTCAGTGCGCGAGTCACCTGCCATTGTATCCGTGTGAAACATGTGTGACATAATTCCAAATACCAGTCCATCGAGCACCCAAACCCATAACCCATCCTCTTTTTCAACCATATCCTGCCAGCTAGTCCTACACTCACCCGGGGTTGTCCTTGGGTGCACTTTAATGCACACAGAGATAATCGCCGGTTGGTAACACATTTCGTTTAGAATAAAGTGTCTAACGGGCCTCTGCGTGTTGGCTCCATGTACGCCTTCCAAAAGTCCGGGACCCTGTGGTCCCGAGAATGAAAAAGACATACATAATGATAATTCTTTATTATGCAAACGAATCTAGGTAACAAAGGACTTAAAACTATCACATGGCTTACTAGATTCTACTTTTTCTTTTCTTGTGTAAGTGTCGCAGCCAAATGGTTTAAATAGTCGTTAAATAAACAACTAGCCCTTTGACTGAACAACGCAATTTCATTGTTATTGTTTTCTGTTACTAAATAAATTATATTTTTAGATGTTGCATGAATAAATACTTGAAGAAAAATGTTAATGTTTCATGTTAATCACCTGATTTGTATGAAGGACTAGGATAAGAAATGGGATAATTTCTCGAAATCTGGTCACCTTTTAAACATAATTCAAGAATAATCTCCCAATAAATTACTACATGTTTTCCTATTCTTTCAAATTACATACTAAATCCATGGTAACCCTTGTAAATTTTCCATTTAACCAGTTGGCTCAGCTTCGTCTAGCCGAAGTGTTGAACGTTGCAGTCAATTAGACGGCTAAATGATGTATAGCCGTGTAATTGAATAGCGTTGTTCAGTCGAAAGGCTAGCGTTTGGATTAAAAGATACCAAATCTTCATTTGCGGGACAACTCAGGCCACGATTATCTTACTTCAAAAGTATGTTTATCGTTTTGAAAATAGCATCTTGGTCATGTGATAGATGGTACGGAAGCTGGAAGACCAGAACCGTTTCTAGAAGAAGGTAAGAAGCTTTACGGGTTCTATGGCGTCGATGAAGGTGTAGATTGCGGCCGCGGTGGATATGTGGCAGTAAGAGCGTTGGGCGCGGTCAGCGATGGCGATTTCCTGTTGGTAATGAGTAACACAGCCTTGAGACCATCCTGCTGGGGTTGGAAGAAGCTAAGCAACACCGGGTTCTACGGCTTCGGTGTGGGTGTAGGCTGCGGCCGCGGTGGTGACTTCCTTAGGCAATATGTAGCGGAGTCAGATGACATTACTGAAGTAGCTGGAAGACCAACGCCCTTGTCTTGAAGAAATTATGGATCTTACCGGGTTCTGCGGCGTCGGTGTTGGCGTAGTCTGTGGTCGTGGAGGAGACGTCGCCGTAGGAGCGGTGGGTGCGGTCGGTGATGGAGATTTCCTCAGGTAATGAGTAGCGGATCCTGGAGAGCGCACGGCGGTGGCTCGGCGCGGTGGTTGGAAGACCAGAGCCTTGTCTGGGCCGCGTTTGCCTCCTGTGGTAAGAAAGTTAGGGTAAGATAAGTGTTTATTCCAGAGTGTTACTGTCCTATTGTATGTGCTGATTCATGTAAGAATCCAATCCTGCAAAATGCATACTAGATATATCTAAATTAGCAAAGCATTAGCAAAGACGTACTGTGTTTTTTCGAAATATCCCTAACTGCTCAATGTAGGTAAGTACGTAAATGTGCCGCAGCCTTGTTATTCCAAGAGTTAAGTACCTAGATAAAGAATTTTGGCCGATCTTTACCGGGAAAGGCGGAAGTAATAGTTTTATGACATCCGTTTTTTCGACATCCGTTTGACATCCGTTTTCGGAACCGGTAACCGCCAGATTATAATTTCTAAGAAAACTATTTTTTTTCTTAACGAGGGCATCATTTTGCATCATTTTTTGACACGGAACCCAAAGCAAAGTTTTTTGTTCGATCCTTCAAGAACGTGACCTGCAATATATGCCTGTAAAGTTATACAAACATAGGTAGAGTATTTTGTTGACGACGGTAGATCCTGTCACATGCAAGGAGGGTTTCTACTTACACGTGGTCTTGGGTCCAATAAAATCAGTAGTTTACCCTACGTTTTACGATCCCGCCCACGGCCCACTCAGGAGTTGCGTCCACAGTTCCACACTACATTAGTGGCTATAAAACGCATTTGGAATAAACAATTCACTTCGGAAGCGAGCCGGTAATAAATCAACGCTTCCTAACCAAACATTCTGTGGGCGCCTGCTTTGGACAACTCAATAGTTATTCGATAAAACGCTTCAGCTTTATTTGATGTTCCCATAATCGCTAACGATACAAATTATTGATAGACGATTAATCTATTCACGAATGATGGCGAGCGCCAACGCGATCTAATCTATTGCTATTTTTAGATAATTATAAATCAATGTTTATCGATGTTTTCTTGAGTCTCGAATAACTAACAACTCTTCGTACATAAAACATGTTCGTGTGTAAAGCGTATCGATCAGCATATTAAAATTGCGAACAAACCCATTCAACTCGGTTTGTAAATGATCCTGAGTAAATACGATTAGTGGAATGAGTTTGTGAACGAGCTTGCGTTCTAAGTTATGACAAAATTACTTGGTTTACTGAGTAATAAAAAGCCACATCCTGTTTTTTTTCTACACTTATTTAATAACATACAATAAAGTGTGTAACTTTTTTTAGCTAAAATAAAATTGTACAACTTAGTGCAAGCCTAGCACGGTGGAGGCGAACGCCATACGATTTGACGCGCCCGCCTAGTCTGTCGCCACAGCGCATTCAGTATGGACCCACGCCTAGATAGCGGTAGGTAAAAAGATTTTTCGTTTTTCTGAAACGTGACCACAAGCAAAATACTGTCTAGTGTCTACTCACAAAGTTTGTGTGCGAGTCAGCTCCTCCTGCGCGCCTTTCAGCACGCCAGGATGGTCAGTACGACAAGCACGCAGGCTCTGCTAAAGGCTAGATTGTACATCATGCTGGCTACCTACCAAGTTTATGCGCGAGCGAGCTCCTCCTACGCGCCACCCAGCAAGCGAGAGCGGCCAGCACTGCCAGCGCCAGCGCCGCCGCGCCGCACACCAGCATCCAAAACGTCGGGCTGTGCCATTCGCCGGCTTCAACAAACAAAAGTTGTTCTTAAGCTATGTGGATGCCAATCGATGTAGTCAAATGATGTAGTACAATAGGTATGTGTTCATCAATGAAAAGATTTTGGTAACTTAAGGTGTATTAAATGTGATATATATTTATGTCTATAAATGTAATACGTTTAAAACTCTAATTAATATTGCTTGTATGTAATACGGTAGTTGACACCACCAATCGTTGACGTACTTTTTATCAACTGTCAAAACGCTTTTCTTCATAGAGCTTGTATGGGAATAACACACTTTGACGTCACCGCGTGCAATGCCGACTGAGTGACTAATTATCATTTGAATTCCAATTAAAAATCAAATAATAAGAACTGCAGAAAAATATTAGTGTAAAGGCATCTGAAATTATGAATTATTTTAGAGAAAATCAGTTTTTGAATATTTCTTTCATAGTGGAAACAAGCCTATTAATGATACATTAGCGCATTAGATGATAAATTGACAACAAAGCGAGAGTCAAGAGGCTTATGGACGAAAGCAATATGACTACTTTCAAATATGTACTTGCCTATCTCATTCTAGTAGTAATTATTTTACTATATGAGCAACTAAGTACCTATTAATCGCTAACTGCTCGGTAATTGACATTGGAATTACTATTCAAACATTAATAGTAAAATTATAGTACCCGCTGAAACTAATTAATTAATTAATAATTTGCTACTATGGTCTTAGCAAAATATAAGGACAAATTATATACCTATTCATACACTTAATTCAAAGCTATAATATTAGTTTACGTTGATTGTTATCAACGGATACACGTAATGTTTTGTTAACACTTATATAATGGAAAATAAGTTTGAGAATTTAGGTAGGTCCTAGAACCTGAGTTTTGCTGCACATATTTTTACCTGCAAACAAATGCTAGGCAATCCAAAATGGAATAAAACAAGAACCCTTTCCAACGCGGCTCATTTGCCAGCGCTACACGCGTTTTATTTTCTTACACGTTTTTATATCAGATGGAACAATTTATAGGAAAATTCCCCTCTCGCTTTGTATTGCAGGGAAAAATCCAATCCGATGGACCCATAGCAAGAGGCTCTACTCCGTGTTACAATAGTACACCCAATACCATTCTACCATGAGTGAGTGAGGCAGCATTCAGCGACAGTTAAAAATTAGAAATTTTACGAAGTAGGGTCTCACAGAATCCGGTATTGTGCCGGCTAGGTTAATAAAAATTTCAACCCCTCTTTCCCGTAGACTTAGTTTGCGCCGGTAAACTACTACATTGCGGATTCTAGAACGTTAGAGCAATAAATCTCGAACTCTTCGCCTAAGTACATACTTAAAGCTGACCTTGCTTTTCAGATATTGCACTTTCTGTGCAGGCGACATTGATGTATTTTTATGTATTATTTCTGTGAATAAGTCTTTGAACGAAGACCACTGCTGATAACTGCCACTGAATACAGGAATTTCCATTTTAGGTGTTGACTGCTAGCAATGAGACGCAGCCCACATCTTGCTATTGATTGCTTTTTTCATCTTGTTGTAGCTCTCTTCATACATAAAATAGGTTTGCTCATATTTTATGTCTTCGGTGATAAGCTCGCTATCGATCTCCCAGTGTAAGGAGTCCACAGCATGCCACCGACCTTGTATGTTGCGAAGAGCGTCCTCGAACTCCCACTTCTAACTAAGCAGCTCGAGGTTGATCGTGTTTATAGCGCGTTCAAATGCTTTGAAGTTGCTTTTTGCTTTCGATACATTTCACAGAGTTTGCTTGAGTTACCTCTGTCTACCTTGATAGGAGTTGCTCTGGAGTAGATGCTGGAGGTGGCATCCAATCCGAGGATACGCCAGCCATTGGAATAGCGGGCCTTAAGATGGATTTTGCCTCTTGGTCTGCTTGTAAATGTTTTTGAAACACTTGACGACACTCATTATAAAATGACTCATAATCGTTTTCGGTGAAATATGTAAAGTCACGTTCGTCGTACTCACATATTTTGATATGATTGCTTTGAAACTCACACCAATACTGGTCAAGAGTATCCAAGCGTCGTTTGTGTTCGATTTAGTTTTTCTCCCTGCTCCATCTTTTTTGAAATTTATCCATGGCTTCCATGAGCTGATGTTGAGCTGATATTAAGTTTTCCTTTTTTGATGGTGGAAAATACGATTGCTAATGATTATGATGCTGCGACTTCGTGCTCAAGTATCCTGAGTGTAATAAACGCGACGTCTCAATATTGTCGGTAAGACCCGCTGGTGGGAGGCCGACTCAACCGATTCGCTACTACGCTTAGGACACAAGATTACTTAGTCTTTGCTGTTGATATTGATAGCTGCTTGATAAATCACCCTTGCTGATGATGGTGATGATTATGATATTGCTTGATAGTTGCTCACAAATATTCACTGATGGATACCTTGATAGTTGCTCACATATGTTAACTGATGTTACATGTGTAAGACTTTGATGGGCGGTAATTCACGGAAACACACTCTTGCGAAACGCAGTCACGTTGTCGAACCGCGTGGTCCCGCTTTTTGATCTTACCGCGCGCTAGATCAAAACGCTCGAAGGACCATAAAGATGCACGAGCTGCTTGCTGCACATCTTTAGAAAATGATAGGAAAAAATAACTGATTGATAGAAGGATTTATTTGATAACAATTTGATACGAGTACACCGTATGGCGGTCTTATTAGGTAATAGTACTAATTCATGAGCGTGAAAAATGATACATCGAAGTAAAATGCTGACGAAACAAAATATGCGGTCAAGACCGTACAATAGTTTTGTCTAGAAATATCTCTTTTGGCCTACCTACCTTTTAGATACGTTGCTACAGGGCTTATTCCTTTAAGCAATATAAAATTTGTTTCTGCCGGTTCGGTCACTCCGCTCGCTGGCGGTCGCTGTTCGTCCTCTCATTATTGGTATTTCCCTACTTACAGACAATTGACTGCTGTTTTACTTTCACTGTCTTACTTTAAGTAGTTCGCGCCTCTGGAAATTGTTATTTAATTATTATTATACCTTTCAATATCTTATTATCAAGTTCTCATGTAAGTGAAATATAATTATTAATTTTGAGAATAAATATTATTTTCACCCCAAGCAAATTAAAGTTTCGATCTCTACTTATACGTATTCGTTCAGTAATCGTTTTAGCTTGATGACACTGGGTTACCATCTTGACTATTTAGTTAGAGATTGTCTCATCAGCCTATTATGTCCTTCTCGGCACCTTAACTTTGAGGTGGTACGAGCCACAAATCTACGACGCGGGCACAGTGCGATGTGGTGTTTGTAAGGCGAGTGGCTAAACTTACTATCAGATGTTAGTAATAGTAAATTTAAGCATCTTCACGTGCCTTTCTAAGCACGAAGATACTTGTTATCACTTTTATGGTCGGAATGGTCACCCATCCCAAACACTACCGCGCCCTAGCTTGCTCAACTTTGGTATCACAACCGAACCGTTGCCACCACTGCGCCATAAGAACCATAGCAAGGCACAAGCTAGATAGAGATTAGACATTATGAAGCGATATGACTGTAATCGCATTGAAAAGTCTGAGTCTTTTTCACTGATGCGAATGTACCAACGAGTATAAAAAAGACCGCATTTTCGTAGTGTCACCTTGGCGCGATCCAATAAACCCAACGCCGCAGGATGTCTGCACGGCAAACAATTAAATGCCTGCCAACACTCGATTGGAACAAACTCTATGTCACGTATCAAGTTTATATAAATAACAAAAGTATTTATACGCCTGCAAGGTATTTGAGTCTGGTGATAAAATGGAAACAAACTCAAACATAATTAAATTATACGAAGGATGGGAAATAACAAAACAAAAAAAACTTGAAAATTACCCTTTAATTAACACTTGATGCAAAAAGATCCCTTAATTTTATAAGCCTACTGTTTTTAATTGAACATATTTTTGCAGTTGATGTTTCAGTGGTCAAAGTTAAATAAGGATAAATAAAGGTTCCGCTGGAGTATGTCAGTTTGACAGCGCCGGTAAAATTTTATACGCACGAGTTAATCCCAGACAGCGACAGATTTGAATTTTTAATTAGTTTACGCTGTTTGAACTTTTAAGCACAATTTTGACCCACAACCGAACTTAATTGAGTCTATTTGGGATTGTGACTGTCATGTAAGTGAAAATGTTCCATGGCGCTTTTGTGCAGTGAAACAAAGCAAAGCTCTATGAAATAACTAATTTATTTATTTATTTAGTGTATATTTGTATATATTATGTGTATTTTAAATATGTAATCATATATATATATATATATATATACAGGGTGTAAAAAAAACCTTAACGAAGCCGAATACCACATATTTTACCAATTGTTACGATCATTTTTTTCCTTTACACCATACCTGGGAAGTTAACGGTTACTGAGATATTGATGGTTAAAGTTTGAAAAAAAAATTGATGATTTTTACAGAAATGACTTCTGTCCGTTAAAACTGAACTTTTTTCCAAAGAAACATGATTCAAATTTTCACTAGTTCTTTCATAAAAAGCCTCAAAATGGCATACTCCGCAATGAACAGCGCACACTCAAACTGAACCGCGTCGCGGCGGCGTAAAGCAACACGCCCCGCGGTGACTTTTCCGCGTGCGCGCTGTACATTGCGGGTTAGAATTAAATTATTTTTTTTGATGTGAAAAAATAAAAGTTGTTTCCCAGCCAAAATTTCTTTTATATACGATTTGGTTTGATGTACTGAACGCGTGGTTGACGGCTTCGTTAAGGTTTTTTTTACACCCTGTATATATATATATATATATATTGTATATTCATGTGTCATATTATTCTTATTTTTTTTGTTTTCTCTTTTATTTATTTTGTCGCACCGCCCACTAATCATTTCTGCTTAGCCCAAAGGTATGACTGGTAGAGAATGCCCTACGGCGTTAAGTCCACCTTTTGTAAAAAGTATTGTTGTGCAATAAAGCTTAAATAAATAAATAACTGGGAGGAAACACATTTCGAACAGATGTCGTTAAAATCGATAGCGATATTTCGAACTGTGGTTGAAAATTCATATAACATAAAGCGAAAAGGAAGTAAGTACCTTTGAAGACCGTAGCGATAAAACAAACCAACTAGAATAACCAAGGAAAATATTCGCTTCATTATGAAACCCCGTTCACATAACAGCGTACGAAAATGGTTTCCCACATCATATCAGCTTATAAGCACTATAAAATATTCAGGAACGCTTATTCGCTCATACCTACTCAATCGGGAAAACGATTTCTAACTCTGTAGAAAGTGAGATTTGTGCAAGTAATTGAACCCCGACAGCGATCCCCTAAATTGTTATTTGCTTCAATCTAATATAACGAAGCTTCGTCTATTATTCATAATCGTGTATGAGAAGTTACCATACACGATAATTTAGTAGACTAAGTTACTGAAATAAAACATTTGATTTGATTTGTTTCATTACGAAACTTATTGTTATAAAATTAGAAGTTACTAGGTATTCTAGATGCTCCGACACATGCTGAGAGGCCCTCCTTTTCAGTATCGTGTATTGTGGAAGTGCTTTTGAATATGTGTTTTTCTATTTTGTAAAGTATGTGTTACTGAATAAACATGTTTTCTTTCTTTCTTTCTTCCTTTATTCAAAACATACCTAAAATAATAAGTTCCAAAACTAAAACCAAAAGTATAAAAAAAGATTCATGATCTGATGTTCAGATGATAGCCGTGGTCGTATGCGACTTCTGTTAAACCAAACTTTAGCACTATCAAAAGGGTAAGTTGATCTTGTTTCATACTTTTGAGTAGTTGGGTTTTAGTTTTGGAACAATTTTTTTATTCAAATTATTTTGGTGACATGTTTATACAAAATATATTATAATATTCAAAAATATGAGTTCATATACATTGTATATGAACTAATATTTTTGAATTATGCTAACTTAGTCCTTTTATTTGATATCCAACACGACATTATACGTTTAAAAAATTTATTGTTCATGACATAATATGTTCTAGTGGGCGCCACATGCAATTAATTGCAATATTACAACCTAGCCAAACCAGCAGTCAGCTTAGGCGTATATAATGACACCTCATTTGTTACAATATAATGTAGGGTGTAGAAGCTATGAGGGAACAGATGAACACACAAACATACATCTCGGTTAAAATCATAACCCTGCTTCGCCGTGGTCAGTTAAAAATATCAATCAATCCTAAATTTGAATCAGTAGTAAGTAGAAAAATCATTGAAATTAAGAAAAGGTAGGTACTGGAAATCTACTATGTAAAGTCTACTATTTTTTACCACTATGCACAAAATGTAAACAAATATGGCGACTTACTTTTACGTTTTAAGTGCAAAACTATTTAAAACACCTAGTGTTTGTTTTGATATTGTGAAGCAGTTTATGGTGATGGTGTTCTAATGACGTACCATGGATTTCGAAATCGTACGTCCCGTAAATCTTCAAATGTTCGTGGATGGTTTGTTTTCATTTTGGACTTAAGTGTTAAAAAAATAGCCTTATGCATACAAAACAAGCGGACCTACTTTCTAAGACTTGACATTCATGTCAACAATGCGAATGTATTCAAGTTCGCTATCTTATTTCAGAAACTTCCCTGACACGCGTTGCTTTGTCAAACTTACCAAAACAAGTTTAACTGAGGTCCTACTTTATATACCGATGTCCTTAACTTTGAGTGTTGCCATCTCTGTCACCATTAAGATCCACAAGAGGCCAAATACAAGTGACAAGAAAAACCGTACCACAGCCTCGGACTAATTGTTTTAATGCCGAAAAGAAGCTGCGCAAGGAACTTAATGTCAATGCTTCTTTAAAAATATATCTTCTCATTTGATCAGTACATAAATTGTGCTGGTGTGTCCATACATCTTTATCAAGAGAGTTACACAATAGGATCTACTTGGGTTCATGTGAGGTGATACATTGGAGAGCAAGCGCGGAATAGTCAGGGTTAAATAATAATAATAAAATCTTTATTGCTTACATAACTAACATTCAATGAAACAAACAAACATAGCACATAACAAAGCAATTGGAGGTGGCTCAGCTTGTGCTGATCCCAAAGAGCGCTGGTTTTCAGCCACACCCATCGCTCCATAGATGTTGTACTTTCCATATATACCTTAGAAGACGCTTATCTCTCTGGTTCTAGAACCACTTGAGTTTACTTACTCACTAACGATTACTTAAATAACAAAAGAACAAGAAAGTATTCACTGACTAGTTTTATATTATCCACCATTTACTTAACAGTATTATTTGCGAAACCGTAAATCCAGCCTTCGGAACAATCAATTTTCATGATTCAAATACATTCACCCACGCAGGGCAATGGTCTGAATAAAGTAATTTATCATACTTTCATACTTTACGCCTTCGAAACGATGTAAGGCATTTCAAAGTACACATTTTTCAGGTATACAAAATACGAACTGTAATATTTTTTGTTAATAAAAATAGACAACAAAAAACGGGTGAGGCTTACAATACCTTTCAATTAAGCGCTCTCGGAAACAATAACTGAGGCGCCCCATATATACTGTTACCGGAGCATTCCGTCCCGAATAAAAAGTAAATAATATAAAAAAGAAACTTTAGCGGACAGGCGTAACAAGAATCGACCGCGCTTAGCTGGAGTAACATAAACTTTTTCTTTTATTCTCAAAAAAAATTGGGAACTTTTAACAAGACGAGTCCGTCTCTAGACTTTAGAAGTCTAGAACGTAAAAAGAAGATTATGAGGTTCAGAAGGCCTACCACGAAAATCAAAAGAGAACCTTAATCTGAAATTCGTAATCATAAAGCTTTGAAATAATTACAATAAAGTTGATTAAGATTTTACTGTCTTATTAATTTCTTTATGTTATTAACTGTGTATATGAACATCCGAAAGGAATATTAAAGCGCTGACTGAATCAAAGCACGCCAACAATGCAATGAGTCCGCTCCAAACGATGCTCCTATTATTGAGGAGGGCAATAAAAAGTTGTTTATCAAGATTAGGCATTATCCTTGTCCTAGAAATCATGTCATTGTCTTGTGAAGTTCAGCCATCATTACAAGTCTGAAGGAGCGACCCTAGTAGCTGAGGGCCAAGGGCGGCTCATCCTGAGAAGGGCAAGTGCCACTTCGGCTGGGGGTCTATCACTTTCACAGTTTGAATGTCGTATGGCCCGCAACTTTGTGCTTTCGTTTTTTGTAGCAGGCCTTCAGACTCCTCTGGTAAATTTGACGTGTTGCGTAGGATCACGAAAGAATAAAAATTACAAAAGCTACAAGTACACGAACGAAATATTAACATTTAATCGCAAGGCTTAACAGCGCGTATCTATGATAAAAACCTATGTACCTACTTTCATGGTCGGTTCATCATAGGTTTTTTTAGTCCATTAATAACATATTATAAAGCAGTTGAAATACTAACTTGTAACCCTAAATCAATTTTATTATAGGTTCCTACCTAATGCTATTCAAATTAAGCAAAGATACCTACTTTGACTTACAAATCTTGTTAGTACTACGACAGGTCTGGGTTTGACGCCATTCAAAGCTATCTCAATCAAGGTTTCTCTCCGAAGACGCCATGAGTCTGTGATTTACAGGCCTTCACTATCCTTCAGTCTAGGAAATTGGAAATAAACGAAAGATGCGATAGGTAGACGCGAGTTTCTTTGTGGTTAACTTCGATTTACCTTGAAGAGACAGTGCGTCCTTTGCAATGTGCAGCAAATGAATGAATGAATGAATGAAATCTGCGACCGCAGAATATTAGATCAATATGATCCATTTAATCAGAAATGTTTGCTGTAAGATCCCAAGCCTGCTTAATCGAAGCAATCAAGAAATGCTCTGTCAATATAGCGTGTTTTCTTGCAAATAATAGGTTTTTGCTCTCTTTAACTCGATCGTTTCTGAGATTACATTGTTTTTTCACGCCACATGAGATTGAATTCAACGTTGCAGGCGAAGTCACATGTAGAAGTCTTAGCAAACTCATTAACTTGAAGTTAAATTATACAGACCAAAGCTTTCCTAACTGTAACTACTTCTCTAGCTACCCTTACCCTACTCGTACCTATATAATTTGATTTGTCTAGAATGCTACACTTTCCTCTTACGGTTTCCCTTCCAGGAAAATACATTTTGTATAAACGTAAGCGAATAGAAGTCACCATATGTACCTACACAACTTGGAATCAATATAAAAAAGGTTGAAGAAAAGATATTTTATTTGCTTTTAATTCAAAGGAAAGTATATTTAATCGAGAAGGAACATACATATACGATAGGACGATACAGTTTAATTATCAATAGTAAGTTAGGTTGGTTTGAGACATTTTCACAAGTTTAAGGCTTCAGTTAAGGCTGAATAAGTCTTAAAATCTTAAGTGGGAAATATTTTGTAATTAATATCTTTGAAGTTGTGTAGGACAACAGGAAATATCTTCTTATTACTGTGTTTTTTTTAAATAATAAGGAAATAAGTATAAAACTAAACGTCGATAACGTGTTAATGTAAAAAGATAGAAACCTAACACAAAAAGCCTTGTAGAAAAACTCTTCGACTTTGCCAGGAATATACAAACTACCGTCATATCACGGCTAATCTTGCTCAGACGAGGGTCGACGGCTCACAAAGGAACACGCTGATTATTTTATAAGCTAACCGAGACGTGATGTTAGCAAGCAAGTTCACATCGTATGCCAAGCGTCTTAGGAACAGCTAAGGCTGTGGTTTATTAATATAGTCGAACGTTCTACAAGTATATTCAGCTCCTTGCACATGTATACAGATAGGGAACCAAGGATGAATTTTGAAAACGAAGTACGACACCACAGGCTTAGAAGACATCACAAACGAAAACACGTTGGTCCCGATAACGTGGACACATACTACCTTGTACCACGGGCGCTACACCTGCATCACTCAGGAATTTTGACGAATAACTTTATTTATTTATTTAAGCTTTATTGCACACAAAAAAATGTTGTACAAAAGGTACCTTACAGCATTTGGGCTAAGCAGAAATGATACCTGGGCAGTAAGATCATGAACAAACTGTTAAAATATTTCAAAACAAAATAATAAAATTTACATTTAAAATTTAAATTGATTGACTAGCAGTATTCATTTCTCAGATGAAACGTCCAAAAGCGCCACTGCCCGTTTTAGTGCTGGCCCGAAAGTCTAAATAAGCAGTGACCTAAATTGTTTAAGTAAAGTCTATGTATTGTTCGAACGACAAAGACGTCGTATTTATGACAGGGAGTGAACATTCCTACGTACAAGACAGAGCAGATACCTGCCGTACTCGGGTCATAACTGTACCTAGGCCAGTTGCATACAAATTGTTAGCCACAATGCTATGGCTATGGCTGTGGTAAAAATGAAAAGCTCCATTGCACCATCTTATATAACAAACGTATACATTCAAACTAGATAAAATACATAAACCTTTTTATTTGTCTTTCTTTTATCACATAAGAAGAGTCATACAGAAGTAATGATTCAAAAGCATACTTGTAAAACAAGGTGACTTAATTCACTTGTTTCCACCGGAAGTTTTTAAACTTCAAAGCACGAATAAACTTACAATAGAGATGTCAGCTACCTACATAACATTATGACTACATTTAGCACGAAATATGTGTGAGTATTTGCTGACTTCTATAAACTAACAGTGCAAGTATCTTCTTCTCCTATAAATTGAAGAGCCTTGCTCTTGTCGGTGGAACATTCGCCACTGTTCGACATGTTTTCAACTTTTTTCTTCAGTCAACCACTGAAGGAAAAAGTGAAACATGAAACACCTACTTGGTCTTCCTCTCCCTCTTTTTCCTTCTATTTTGACTTCTATCAAAATCTATATGAAGGAGTCATGTCGTAACAAATGTCCTATCATCAATCCCCTCCTACATTCTACGATATTGAGTAGATCACTTCTTCATTTGATACTCTTTCCGTCCAACTTATCCTCTCCATTCTTGGTCGAATGGTCATTCAGTGCGAGTATCAATAGCTACATACAAATATAGAACTCAGTTGAGGCCATAATAGATCCTAAAGATTTCCAATACAAAATTCTGCTTCACAGAATATCGGAGTGTCAGGTGGGAATTCTGTCCGGGATGATGTATTCTTGTAAAATGCTTTGTTCATTTACAGATGGTCTTTTTCTTATCAACGACAAGTTATACTAAGATCAGAGCAGATAAGAAACAATATTTAACAAAATAAATAAGAATTATAGGTTCCATTCCATATTATTGTGTCACCTTCCATTGGGGGAATCGAACTAGCAGTAGCAAACTGAGTATTCAGCGCTAATCACTTTTTTTAATTTTCACAAATAAAGTATAACGCCAAAAATAAATAATTCAAAAACAGGTAAACATGGCAAAACAAACTTTTCTTTACATGCCACTCAAAAGCAGCAAATTTATATAAATAAAACTATTTAAAAAATTGGTTGCCTGTAAAGTCGGTATACGGGCGAAAGTTTTACGTGACAACGACTTTGAGTGGTAAAATAATTTTAATGTGAATATTCATTCGTATAACATGAACCGGTGTGTATGCCTATCTCTCTCACTCTCTCTCTCTCTCGCTCTGTCTCTCTCGCTCTTAGGCGGGTTAACTGTGCTCGAGTCGAAGGGACGCGTGCCTCTCACTCGCTCTCATTGTGAGCGCGGAACGTGAGCGGAGCGTAACGCAGTTTCTTGAAGTGTCACCCGGCAAACCAATTTATAAGACGTTGTCACGTCAAAATAATGACCACAAAATACTTATATGTAAAAAGTTGTAATGGCAAGAAAATACAATGTCCTATTTAGCATTTCAGCCGGGTTTCGGGGCAGATGTCGAATTGAAACTACCTAATGGTAATGAGGCGAATTCAGTGGTACCGTCACTAACGAAACACGGCCTTAGCTGCAGGACTGAAGCCTTACGACATTTATAAACATCTTGTTTTACGTAATCATAAAATAAGGCATGTATTTCGATACATACAAGTTTTCTCAATTTATGTTCGGTCAAAGTATTTTCTGTTTCTTTTCTTAAATTCATAAAAACTTCGATGACTTAGGACATTAAGACGTAATAATGTAACATTGATAAGCGTAAATATCGAGAACAGCTATACCGGTCTCGCTAATTCTTTTTTTATAATATTCCCTGAAGTACCTAAGAGGATGGTTCTTACGGAGAAAAAAATAAAACAAAACTGGGCAGGACATTGTCTGCGGAGTCCGCTAGTTTCAAATAAGTAAAATCTGGCACTTTTTTAGCCCAGTTCAGTCGATCAAAGTACAATCACTTCGCACAATGACACACACACACACAGTAGCAGCAAATAAACGTAAATAAATGGTCGTTTTCATTAAATCGCCTCTTTAGTACTCTTCAAGCTCAAAGGGACCCCAATAATCTTCCGTCATCGTGAGCTGTTTACCTGAAGGATCCTTAATGATACCTGTTATTGCCTCTGATTAGAATTCGTCTTTCCAGGCTGTCGTTTTCATTACCCAGATGCCACTTCTATACGATTAACGAAGATAATATCTTCTTTTAGCAAGTAAGTGAATTCAGTTACTAGTAGAACGTATACTATAGCTAGGAGCTAAGTATTTACTATAAATGTTCAACCTATTATATATATTTAACAACTTAATGGCTCTACACAGTGCACTTAAAATTACAGACACATTAAGGAGTACAAAATGGTAATAATAAAAAATACGATACGATAAACTAATCACCGTCGCAAAAGGCTTTTATGATGCCCTACCCAAAGTGCCGCTGGTGGGTGGAAGTAATTTTACATCGATTACTAGGTCACTCGAGCTGCGAACAAAAATATGATCTTGTTACGCGCTACGGCGTAGCAGGATCCTGCGTAGCGCTTGCGTCAGAGCTTTGTAGCAGCTACGACATATTTTCGTAGTCATGATTGAAATTAGAGTGTCGTGTTTACCATGAAAGTTCTTTTTTATTTAGTTTGCAGTCACGTTATCTTAATTATAGAAAAGTGCAGTTTATAGGGACATAAACTGCATTTTTCTAAAATTAAGATACCAACCGGCGTGACTAATTTTATAGATTACTTACTTATTGGGATAAAATTTCTCCTGCAATAGTGAAAGCTTCCAAAGATGTCCTGATACCCCCAATTACACATATGTGTAATCTCTCAATATCTACTGGTGTCTTCCCTAAGGTTCTGAAGATAGCACAAGTTAGCCCTATATTTAAACAGGGTGACAAAACAGACGTGGCTAATTACAGACCGATATCAGTTCTGCCTGTCCTCTCGAAGGTCTTGGAGAGGATACTAAACAATGCTCTTGTAAAATTCTTGGCAAAATTCAACATTGTAGCGGAAAATCAATTCGGTTTCAGGTCTGGCATGTCAACTGAAGATGCAGTTGCTTCTTTCATAGGTGAAGTAATACACAAGCTGGATACTAATAAGAAGTGTTTTGGTGTTTTTCTGGACCTCTCCAAGGCCTTTGACACTGTATCAATCCCAATCTTGATCAACAAGCTGGAGTGTCATGGCATTCGTGGTCGCGAGCTGAGCATATTCCGGAGTTATCTCTTGGGCAGGGAGCAGTGCGTCAAATTTGGTCCATGCATCAGTGACATGCAATCTATTGACTATGGCGTACCACAAGGCAGCATTTTGGGACCTACGCTGTTCCAGTTATATGTCAACGACCTCTGCAAACTAAAAATTACTAACTGCAGTATATTTGCGTACGCTGACGACACTGCATGTCTGGTGTACGGTGATGACTGGAAGTCTGCAAAGCAAAACACCCAGAATGCCCTTAAAACTATATAATGAACTGGCTCTCAACCAATCTCCTCACCTTGAATTTAAATAAGACTCAAATTCTCCCCTTTTACGTTTCTTCTGCCACCTCTCCCCCGCCGGTTGACTCCAATATCGTAGTGCATGCTTGTGGTCTACCGTCGGCGGCATGTGACTGTCCTCCCCTAAAAATTGCTGATGCCGTAAAATACCTAGGTGTCATTATTGATTCCAACCTAAAATGGGGTCCACAAATTGAAGCGTTGATTGGTAGGGTGCGTAAGCTAATTTACATATTTAAGATTGTAAGACACTTGGTAGATCGGGACACAGCCAAAAATATATATCTTGCATTATGTCAATCCGTCTTGTCCTACTGCATCCCGATCTGGGGAGGAGCTGGCAAAACTGTAATGCTTAACTTAGAGCGGGCACAACGAACCATTCTTAAGATAATGTCACACAAACACTTTCGATACTCTACAAACCTGTTATACTTGGAGTGTCAGGTCTTAACAGTCCGACAACTATATATTCTTCGAAGTATATTGCGAAAACATGCCTCTCTTCCTCTTGATCGGAGCATCCTCAACCGTCGAAAGGCCAACTATCACGTATGTCCTTCAGTAAAATGCCGAATAGCTCTTACCAGAAATCAATTTCCTGCCCTGTCTTCAAAATTATATAATAGTATTCATAAGATCTTACATATCTATGCCCTTAACAGATTCGAGGTAAAACGGATAACCACAGCATGTTTGCTGAAGATGTCGTATTTAGAAACGGAAAATCTCCTTTATACATAATATCCAACATAGGACTTAGTTTTGCCTTTCCCTCTCTCTCTCTCTCTTTTTAGACACACACACACACACACACACACACACACACACACACACACACACACACACACAAACACACATAAACACACACACACATGCTACAATTGTTATTTCGTATATATATATCTTTTATTTTTATTTTATTTTTTTCTAAAGTAATTCAGTTTGAAAAATGTCGAGGAATCACTGACACTGAAGATACAGTTCTTACTAGTCTCATTGTCAGGGATATAAATCTCATGATGCAAAATGATTAAATTAACCCTGTACACACCCAAGAAAAATCTGTTATCATGTTATCTGTAATAAGGTTATGAATAAATTATTATTATTGTCAGGATAGGGTAAGGTTTTAGTAAATCGGACGCGCTGTGTGTCCGTAAAGGTAAAATTGTTCGTAAAGGGAGATTTTTTTTACTTTTCACGATTATTGATCCTTTAAGCACTAAAACTTATAATTTATACAACCTGATCATCTAAGAGCACGTTTGCTTTCAACTTTTCACGTGTAGTTCCAAGGCGAACGATATAATATTTTGTCCCGACTCCCCAGGGGCTGAAAGTTCTCAGCTCAGAGCAGGTTATAACTTGTTCAAGATAAGAGTAAAATGCTCCCGTAAATTTTCCTGTCGTACCATTATCCAGTGAATATTGCTCATCACCTTAACTCGTGAAACGATAGTAAAGAAGTATGTTTGAAGGATACGTTGTATATCAAAGAGTGTACCTTGGGTAATTGGGTAATACTTTCAGCGTGTCATTTCTGCGGTGTAGATGTAAAAAAGTTTCACAGCAGGGATCAATTTGAAAGAACTTTTACACTGTTCAATATAGCTTCGATCCCAGTTCGTCAGATCCATATTTTTCAGGAATTTTATTCTCTTTTTTTATTCTTATCAAAACTGATTACATTTTTACGTACTTATATACTAATATATCACTAGAACTGTAAATGCTAGTAATGTGGTAGACATTACTAGCATTTACAGTTCCCTAATCGCCCACATCAACCTTAAAACAGTTCAACAGTCCATATTTATCTATTTTCGGAAAACATCAAAGTGGCCAAATAAGGAATTTCCTCCAGATACAAGAAGATTGCTAACAGCCTATAACGGGATTAGCGGCCACACGCCGCGTCCGATGACGACATTAGCCGGCGACCAAGCCGTTGATTACCCATGCACACATCCTCCCATTATCCAAATTGCACTAGGCAAACTTTTTATGGCAGCCGGGTGAGGGACCACTAATGACATTGTAAACATTCGTCACACATATCAAGCTAGAAACGAACTAACTACGCAGATCAGGCTTCTCACGTCACTCGACCATCTGAGGTCTGTACTATAGGTACCTTATATACAAGATTTAGTTTAACCACAAGGTCATGACGACCACTTGGTGCAGTGGTCCACATGTCGGACTTCTAAAACCAAGAGTCGCGGGTTCGATCCCCGCACAGTTAAAGCATATGTGTGCATGAACATGTGTGTTTGTACTGGTCTGGGTGTTTTCTATATATAATATGTATTTATTTACAAAAAAAAAGTATTTAAGTATGTTTATCCGCTGTCTAGTACCCATAACATAAGCCTGGTAGCTTAATTTGGGACTAGAGAATTGGTGAGATTGCTGTGAAATATTTATTTATTTATTATTATGTGGTATGAAAGACAAAAAAAACATTCTTGCTTATACTCGTATTAATGAGGTGTTTTGCCAACTACGGTGGAGTAAAAATGAGGATTAGGCCTTTTCTATTTGACCCACCAAAATCAAAACACACAGGATCAAAAGTGTGATGATTTACATCCTGGTTATATGAAACCTCAATTGTTTATCCAGCTAGTCTTTTATTTTCATATTCTCCGTAGCGTTGTTTATAAACTGAGCTTTTAACTATTTATTCAATAGGGTAGTTGACACCACCAATCATTGACGAACATTTATCAACTGGCAAATGTTTTTCTCCGTAAAGCTTGTATGGGAAAAACACACTATACTATGACATCATCGCGTGCTATGCCAACCGAGTAACGTTTCATCGATTTGAGATTAATCGAATATTACTAACTGCTGATAGAGGTAAATGAAACACGGTTTTAAAGTTATAACCTATTTTAGAGAAGGGTTTTTTTATTTTATTTTTTTGATAGTGGACACAAGCCTCTGGCTACTCTCCTCTTGCACCTTCAAACCAACAATAAGTCATTGTTGAAAAAATCGAAGCATTTAAAATGTACTTTATGTATTTGTATTTAGTAGTAACTATTTAGTAATCTGTGCCCTTATGCTGAATGTACCCAAAAAAAATGTTAAGAAGGCCCGTTACTAACAGTAACCTTAGTAAAAAGACCAATTAATACAATAGCATAAAGTGCCTTTTACCAGTAAATGTTTAGAAAACTGAGATCAAGTGAAACATTGGGCTTGGTTTGTCTGGTATGAAGAATGAAGGAGGCTTAGATGAGATTCATGAGAGGCTTAATAACGTGCGTGGCGTTTCCGACACAGGTTTTATATCATATTCGAGTTTGCACAGATATAGTTCAATTCATGTATAAAATACTACACTTTGTGATCGATTCTCCTGCCTTACTTTCATCGATTAGCCTAAACACTCATTATAGGGCCCGTGACCGCAAGCCTAAACTGTTCTCACTTCAGGTGTACCGTAACAACACTTCATATTACAATCCAGTAGTTAGGATGTGTCGCCTCTACAATGATATATCCCAGGAATATCCAGATGGTGATATTCTGGGTTCTGATCCAAATGACTTCTACAAATTTATTCGTGGGATTCTGAAGTGATTGGTTTTATGCGTTGTACGTTGGAGACCAATTATTTTAGAAGTCCCTACTTGCTTAAGGTACTTGTTTAAGGTGCAAAATTTGTAATACGCTTTTCACCACGCCAGTTAGCTCGAATATTTGTGATTTAGAATAATTTGTAACTTAACTTAAGATATTGTACTCATGTAACACATGTTTTGGTTTTCAGTTTAGTACTTAATTTTAATTTTTAAGAAATTTCACAACTCCACAACTGTAAACTGTTTTGTGTTAATAAATAAAATAAAAATAAAATATAATTCCTTACAGGGTTAGAGAAACATTGTTTGATCCCTTTGATAAATCATTCCGATCATTCTCAATGTAACCTAGTATAAGAATTGTATAAGAACCTAGTATAAGAACTAAGCTGGTAATAAATAGACTCATTGAAATAATAGTTCATTTTAGATATTAAAAAATCTTCAATATACTTTATAAAACCAAATAAATAAACTGATGAATATGTATTCAAAATGGTGACATTTTCAGTAAGTTCGTTAAGACAATAGTTCTAAGATTAAAAAAACATACGTAAATGATCATTCAAATAATTATCATCAAAATAAATAAACCCTTACTGAAGTAAAACTTTAAAAATATCGATTGTGGGTGTGTTATTGATAATAATTTTCCATCAACAAGACAACTACTTTCGAAATCAGAATCCACTTCAAATGAGAAACTGAAGGGAACCGAAACAAACTTTGATACGAATTAATTAATTGTTTTCAGAATGTTCAAACGAGTGGAGGGTATTTAAGACAAAATTCCTGGAATATAATATTTTCAACAGCTGGGGCCTATTGCGACGTTCCTTTCTGCTGCATGGCGGTGTTCTTATTAAAAAAAAAAGTAAATAATGGAATAGAGCTGAAAGCATCATCGAAATTGGATCTCAGATTTATAAAGGAGAAAACCAATAACTTCTATTTTAATAGAAATCTTTCAATCTTAACTTAATTAACAAAGCCAATACATAAAATAAGGCCCCGTTTCCACCAATGCGAAGAAGAGATGAGACGAGAGAAGATGTGTTTTGAATAAGCAATCAGATTTCGTCATTTCTCCTCTCCATTCCGCTTTATCCATTACCACGGAAGCTAAGCGGAGAGGAGATGAGAAAATAACGAAATCTGATTGGTTATTTAAAACACATCTCCTTTCGTCTCCACTTTGGTGGAAACCGGGCTTTATTTCATCAGCCATATGAATAAAAATGATTTCAGTTCGTGTTTATTCGTGGTACAGTAATTTAGATAAAATAATGTAATGAGTTTTCACCTCTACGATGAAAAACAAGAAAAATCGGTAAATACTTAATAGTAGAGTCGTTATGCAACTTAGAAGTACCTACATGTGTGTGTATAATTCTGTAGCCTAAGCGGATAATGTTATTAATAGTAAAGTGTTCATGGAAGGGAGAAAAACACGGCAACAATGTACTTTTCCAACCATTTCCTTTGTTTCAAATATTATTTCAGAAAAAGCTTCACACATCGACGTGTGAATCAATAACGTAAACAAATACTATAAATTACCTGTATCGCTTAAAGTTAACGCTTAAATTCGTAATAAAGCAACATATTCAACTTCATATCTCAAAACTTTCCATCAAATGATGATAAGATACCTAAATCGTGTATAAGTGGGTGCCTCTATAAATACATACAGAATCAATCACTGTACCTACTCATAATGTTAACTTTATTTAAGAGCCCTGGGAAATATCAACGACAACTTAATGAACCGTCGTTATTTATTCATAGTCTGAATATCATCTATTTATGAAAAGGGCAATATAATTATGCGTCGTTAACTAGTACATATTTCCAATAACATGTGAGTAATAACGAGTAAAAGCCTTCAAAAACGGTTCCGTTACATATGTATTCAGGTTTTTGTACAATATTGCGTAGTTAACCCATCTTGATCTGGTCTTTGAGTAAATTATTGATAGAATAATATTATGAAACTCACAGGAGTCGACGGGAGCGATGTCGGGCCCGTCATGAGGGGCCAGCATCTTCATCGTGATGGCTCCGGGCAGGACGCTGCTGGACACCGACACCTTGACCAATTTCCTTCGCAGCGACACGGGAAAACTCCTTTTTCTAAACGAAAAGGCTTTTTTGCGCGATAATTTAGGGATAGCCCAACAGGCTGTTGTTCTCGACTAGTGCACTATCGATTACGGCGAGTCACGCGTGCGCGGTGGACCCTTCCACCCGCATGCGTTAGAACGTCGCTTTTGAACAGCGGCCATTTTGAACAGGAAAGACGTCACGTGACAGTTGACAGGTTAAGCCGCCGCTTCCGCCTTTCTCGAGATGACGTCTGTTTCAATCCCCAATCGGCAAATGGAATGGGCGGCTATTAACTTAAAGGGTGACTTTGTACAAATTGAATCCATCTAAAATTAATTCTTGTTAGCTGCTGGTTCTGGTTTGTTATCTTAGGCTTAAGAACATCAACGTAAGTAATTGGGATGCGAATATACTGTGTTAATCTTGGGATTACAACTTTATTTCAGCCTAGCTGTACCTATGTCTACAAATTAATCTCAATATATTATTTGTGTTTGATTCCTTTCCCGACAGCCTGTGTCGCGGTGCTACGGCCTTAAATATGTTTCACGAACCATTTTAAAGATCTCGGCGAGTAGACGGGGTCAAAATTCAAATAATAGTCCTCCTGGCCGATTTCGACCACGGCGGCCAATCTCAACAGAGATCAGCCAACTACGCAGCAGATATTATAGTGCACAAGTGTGATCGCAATACACAGGTGCACTCACGGTTCCATCACTCTCAAAGTTCGGTGAGACGGCAATCCGACATGACCGGAGAGATATCAAGCGCAGGACCAACGGCTTAACGTGCTTTCCGAGGCACGGGGGTGTAACACCGCCAACTTCCCGACTTCGAGCTGTTTTTGAGAAATTAATGACAGAAAATCTCAGAAACAATTTTGGCTCGACCTGGGATTCGAACCCAGGACCTCTCGGATGTAGGGCAGAAACTTTGACACTACACCAACGAGGCCAAAATTCTAACATATGTTTATATACGGACGAAGTCGCGGGCGGCCGCTAGTTACGCGTTATTAAGTAATTCATAAACTTATGAAAATACGCTACAGGCTCAAAATAATTGCGACTCCGTGGTATATAGTTGGTTGAGTACCGGTTTCAAGGTGCCGCCATCTATGAATCCCTAGTTCGATTCCCTGACGGAGACAATGTTGGGAACCAATTTTCAATTTTGTCACGGGTCTGGGTGTTTGTGGTACCTTCGTTGTTTCTGATTCCCAAAGTATAACCTTCTTACTTTGGGATCAGAGCAATGCATGTGATGTCCCCATTTATTATTATTATTACAATTAATATCATACTATACACTTGTTCGCTTGCAATCAGAAAATAACAACGATATTTACCATTCACAAAAAAAACGATAAGGGGAATGGAGGCCAAAACAACCGTTATAAATTAATTTTATTGAAAATCGTAAATAAATTTACATAAAATATTAAT
Source organism: Pyrausta despicata (assembly GCA_963921415.1). Classification (NCBI taxonomy): domain Eukaryota; kingdom Metazoa; phylum Arthropoda; class Insecta; order Lepidoptera; family Crambidae; genus Pyrausta; species Pyrausta despicata. Next base: position 10,946,903 of record OY992861.1, on the reverse strand, counting down.
AAATATTATTACATCACGTGTAGAACGTATTTGTGTGTCTGTGCGCGTGGAAAGCGCGATCGAATGTATGTGGTGGTGTGTGTGGTGCGGCTTAGTAGCCGGCCAACTCGGCGAAGGTGGAGTCCATCTCGTCGGCCAAGCTCTTGTACCGGTCCTTGTTGATGCCCAGCTCATCTGTTACACGAGACATTATTAGAATCCGTTAGCTCAATATACAGCGAATTAACAATTCTGAAGCAATATCATTATAATAACAAGATGTAAAATAAAATCAGAATTGCCACAATCAATTCGCAATTGCGCTTGCTATAAACGTCAGACAGACTAGAAACGTTTTTATTATTTGAATCTGACCAAATCATAACAATTAGACAGTTTAAGAATATGTAGTAGGAAACTACTCTACATAGGACAACATTAATAATTTATCTCATTTTTTTATGTTTTAATTTATCATGGCGAAGCAATAGCTTTAATGAAGTAATTAATTTGATGTTTAAGAGATTAAAGAAAGATAAAGTACCTTGGAAGCATTGGTCCGCGACGGTATCAGCAAAGCATAAGACAGGTTAATCACAACACGAAAAGCGGGGCTTAAATCTATTTCGATCTCTAAAGGAGAGCCGAGCGTCCGGATTCCGTTCGGGCCGGCTGTCCTCTAAAGATCGGGTTAGGGTTTGTTAGTTAGAAAGAAAGTTTTAAAAAGCTTTAGAGACTGGTTCCACATTGAAGGTCCTGAAAGTTGAACTAAAATAGGAGCTCTTAGGTGGTACGTATAAAAAGGTTCTATGTGTCGATGAGGGATTGACTAGGGGTGCGTGGACGGTTTGACTTAGACTAAGTGCAGGGCGGTTAGTATCCTGTGAGCTCAGCGAACGTTCCGTCCAAGTCATCGCATATCGCCTTGTATTTCTCCTTCTCGTTGAACAATGCGTCTGTAAAACGTTGTCATTTGATAATAACTTACATCGTATCGATGTGGCTCCAGCTAGCTTAGAGATTAAAGAATTTTTAGAAAGATAGAATTAAGAAGCTTTGCAAGAGAAGTCATACCATTCTCTTTTATGTTATGATTTTAATTGTTGCACATGGTTTTTAGAATAGAAAAGTCATAGATTAATTTTATGAAAGTCATTTTAAAATTGCAAAATTAGTGTACCTACAGTCACGAGCAGTGAAAAGCATACAAACGTGATAAAAAAAAAACTAATTCCAAATCATATATATCTGAGGGCCTACACCGAAAGCCAATATGCGTAGTTTTGATACGAGTCTAGCTTTTCATTAAACAGCTAATTCTTTGTTTGTATTTAAAACGTAATAGATAGGGACGAAACACGGTCTAAGTGTTAACTAGTTTTTATTTTAAATACATAATATTTGGCCACAATCTCGCCTGATGGGAAATGACGATGTAGCCGAGGATCATGTCATTAGGGAAACCTACGAAATAACGAACATAAATAGTAGGCGCCTCTGTCTCAAGAGTAGGGCATTGGTACACTTTATATGCTCGTAACTGTAGGTAGATGACATGTTAGGATGGTAAATCGTACCTTCGAGCCTGTCGACCTCCTTCTGCAGTTTCTTGACGGTCTTCTCGGCGTACTCGGCGCGGGCTTCGGCTTCCTTCAGCTTGCCGGTGAGGGTCTTCAGCTGCTTCTTAAACTCCTCCACGCGCTGGTTGGCCTTCTCCTCGGATACTTCCAAGGATTTTAGGGAGTTACCTACGACCTGGGTGGGACATAGATGATTAGTGTAAAGCCTACTGTAGGCTTATAGTCCACGTCTATACAAGCTAACGTCACTCAGAATGGCTGGATCTGATTCTCCCATGGAAAAGCTTCTGCAATACCGGAGCCTTGATTGTTATTGTATAACATTGGTAACTTGATTTGCCCCATTTCGACATTTCTTGCACTCGAACTTTCAAGATCAAGCAATTCAATGATGATTTTGTTGTCGGGTCGGGATGGCTTGATGGTCATCAAAGTTTTCAAACAGGTCTATTTATAAAATACGGTTTCTAGACCCTAATATCTAATAGCCAAACATGAAACTTATGTAAAGTACGAATAACTTAAAGTTTTAAAACATACCTTCAATTCCTCCTCAAGTTCTGAGATCTTGGCATCTCCAGACTTGACACGGTCCTCGGCGACTTCGAGTTCATCTTCAACGAAGGCCAGCTTGCGGGATACCTGTTCCACCACAAGTTGTAATTAGACTTTAAATAAATATTTTTGCAACTAAGAAAGCCGTATCCATTTTTTTTATCGATTTCCAGTGCCCTATTCTCCAAAACTTTACCATTCTAAATGACCTCATGTGTGCTGATCCTCAAATTTATTCTTGCGCACTGTTATCCCATCAGATGACGTCAGAATGAGACGTACCTCGTCAGACTTGCCGTCGGCGTCCTCAGCGAGCAGACGGGCCTCCTTCAGTTGGTTCGTGAGCTGGTCCATGCGCTCCTCGTCCTGCTGTGCCCTGTTCTCCAATACTTTGCACATACTGGAAACAAAAAAAATCTTGTGAAAATCTATATCACGAAATATCAGCTTAAAAGCTAAGTGAGGTAACCGCGGGTGCGGGCTCGGTGGATCAGACTTGTATTATCAGAGTTCAAGATGATCGAAACACGAAAACATGCTGAATAAAGTTAGAATAGCTTAGCCAATATTTACGGATCTTCAAACGTTACAATATCATATTCTATAAGTGTGATTACAGCTTCATGCTACGTGGTTTGAGAGTGGACGTACTGATAGCTTAGTTTCATAGGAAAACGATTAAATGGGTAAAGGGGACACTTTTATGTTACAGTCAGATGTTAGTCATTATGTTACAAACTTTCGGATTGTCATACATAGTTCCTACTAATTCATTTGTTTTTGATCTTATCTTACCGGTTGTTCTCATCAGCAGACTGCTGGGCTTCGAGCAGTTTCTGTTGGGCTGTGCCAGACCTCTCCTCAGACTTTTCGAGGTCCTCCTCAATCTGTTGCACCTTCCTGTTGAGGGAGGCGACCTCCGCCTCGGTGGCTGTGAGGTTCTTCTCCTTCTCCTCCAGGTCTTTGTTGGCCTGCTCCAGCCTGTTCTTGCTGAGTATGAAGTCCTCCTCGACCTGCTGCAGCTTCTTCTGGAGCTCACGGACTTCCTCGTTGACCTGGGGGGAAAGACGAAATTTTGTGCAATCTGTTACTGAAATTACATCTTCTAATATATAAAAATGAATTGCTGTTCGTTAGTCTTGCAAAAACTCGAGGACATCTGAACCGATTTTGTTAATTCTGGTTTTGAATTATTTGTGGAAGTTCATGAAAGGTTAAAAACGGTGAATTTTTTTTTAAATTGCGAAAAGCGGGCAGGACGATTTCTGCCGAGTACGCTAATTTACAATATTATTTAGCAAATAATGAGGAGGCAAAAAAAACAAAGTTCAAAAGTGAGCTAGTGTTCTGTTCTCAATAAACATCATAGGATGTTTATTGAGTACTTTCAACCGAAGCCCGTAAACCGTTATGAAAAAAGTCTGTCAAAATGGAGCGCAACTTCTGGGGGCTCTAGGTCAAATGACGTTTGAGTAAACGAGGTAGTCTAGATGATTTGTGCCGCGAAATGCGCAAGAATTGGTTTCATGATTTATTTGTTACCTCATGAGCATCTGTCTCCTGAAACCCAAAAGACAATGACAAAAGCTTGTAAAATGTATTTACCTTCTCGGCGCGGAGGTTGGCGTCCCTAGCCTGCTGCTCGCAGGTGTCGGCCTTGTCCATGGCGTTGTCCTTCTCCAGCTTCATCGCCTGCATCTTCTTCTTAATCGCGTCCATGGTGGCGTTTGTTTATTTCTTCTTTCCGGTTACAAAAATACGCCAGTTACGGCCTGAAAGAGATAAATAATTTTGATTTAAGATTCATTTAGAAAATGGCACTACCTATCTACGTCTCTTAACTACCCAATTGACATTTCGAGATCGAAGTAAGTATGTAAGTAATACTTATAATACGACCGCTTGGTGCAGTGGTCCACATGTCGGACTTCTAAAACCAAGGGTCGCGGGTTCGATCACCGCAAATTACAAGCATATGTGTGCATGAACATGTGTGTTTGTACTGGTCTGAGTGTTTTCTATGTATAATATGTATTCATTTACAAAAAAAAAGTATTTAAGTATGTTTATCCGTTGTCTAGTACCCATAACACAAACCTCGTAGCTTAATTTGGGACAAGAGAATTGGTGTGATTGTTGTGAAATATTTATTTATTTACATTACCTACAAACAATAGGACAGACGCGGGAAGCGACTTTAAATATACGATGATGGTGAAGACAATTTTAAAATTAAAAAAAAATAGAATTGTATTTTCATGTTTCAGTTCACGTCTACATCCTTAACAATTAAAAGGATTTCCAGTTTACATAGTACCTACCTACACTCGCAATTTACTTTCTAGGTATCTAACTAAAGCTCTATACTGTAGGGAACCTAAACATAAACTTTTAATTACAGTGTTAAACCTCCGGGCCCGGGACAATGGAAGTCTCGCAAGTTCATAAAAGTTTGGGCCCGTACCGATTTCACAACCCCCCGAGATAAGACACGATTAAAGCTCGTATTAAGATGGACGTGTCTTCCTGGCTAAACCACGGTAACAAGATTCCAGCCTTTTTCATCCACCAGAATCTTAACACTTGAATTTCAACAAAGTCCTTATTTTTATCACTTCGAACCTTTTTGTATTTTTTTTCAATCTGAATCTTTTCTATAATGTCCTTCTTGGTATTGTTTTTACTTATATTGAACTCCCATATATTGCATTGGAATCCCATATTGGAATCAGTGCCAGCTGAATCTTACCTTTAAACATAAAACTATATGAGTGGCACCAACAAGACATAGACAGAAAGAAAGGTTTATTTGTTCTTTAGTTTTATTTCAATGTACAGAATTGGCCTCCTCAGCTGCCGTATTTTTTTTAAACGCTCGTTCGTTATCACAGCTATCAAATTCTTGAACTCTGGCATTCCAATTTCCAAATACGAATCCATTTTTATCCATGCTTGATTATTAAAATAAGTTGTTAATAACATTCAAATATAAAAAGTAACTTCATTCATTTAATATTTCCTGGCTGTAACGAGAAGTAAGGCTTAGGCTTAATCGCGATACACTTAAACTTATATCGCACACTACCGATTTCACTCGGACCGCGTAATCATTCACTTAAGTATTTTCTGTTGTAGATCGGTGCCTAATATTTAGGTCAGTCAAGGTAGGTATTCAAGTTTGCAGTACTAATACCTGTATTATTTTTGAAGCTACAGTAATTTTTCATTTTCTTCCATTGGAGTTCTTATTTTTGTCTATATCATTTAAACCATGCGACTATCGTAACGCATGATTATGAGTTAAATAGAAGATATCATTTTCTACTATTTGGTACAAAAACCACTCGCTTAGTGCAGAAGTCGCCAAGAAACAACCGTCTAAAAATTTTGCACTTTTCTCATTCAAGTGCAATTTTATGACTGGTTATACTTTCTCTCAGTATCGGAGAGCGCTTACTTTAAAAGTTTTAATTATAGTATTGACATTGGAGGAAATTTCATAAGCTTTCATTTGAATCCAAAATAACGTCAGTAGTCTACTGATATAGTTTCATTACAATGCTTAAAACCGAAAACCGACTTTTGCCTAAAATAAATAAGGTATTAAATTAAAAAAAATCTACGAGAATTGGGTAAGTGATGATATGAATAGAAACATTGTGATTACAAAAGTATTCCAAAAGTTTTATGGTAAATTTGGGTAACGTAGCATCCAATTCTAATAAGTAGTTTATTAGTAAATGCGATTCAAAGTTTGCCATTGTTAACCATTTTCCGTGTAGAGAATTTAAGGTCTTTTAGAAGTTGACATTAATTCTATCGAGAATGAAAATATACCGATAAACATACCGAAATTATTAGGTATATGTATATGACATATACCTAATAATTTCGGTATGTTTATTTTACCCGTTTTCCGCTTTAGACTCTCGTCATATTTCGGCGTGTCTTTACTTAATGGTAAAATTAATGTTGCCTTTAATAATCACAATAGCTTCGTGCATATTAAATCCCATAAAAAGCCCGGTCTTCTGAGAACATAGAAAGTCAACATTGAAAAGATAACTTTCAAACAATTTAGCTCTTCTTCTTTAAGCTTCTTAGTTGGATTTTCACGTGTCTAATAATAAATGTATAACAAATGTTTTTAATATAATAAGCTCAGTTTTATCCGTGTCAGTATAACGGTCATCCGTTTGGAACAGCAAGATCATAGCTTAAAATTTTAAGAAAGAAAACAAGAATTTCAATTTCAGAAAGTTTAAATTCGTAAGGAGATCTCACTTTACATTCGTCTCGCACCTAGCTGATGAAATAGATTCTGACATGTCTGGGCTTGAATGTGGAGAAAATGTTACATAACAAAATTGTTATAACTTTGCATCGGGATCTCACGGTTATCTTCTTATGATAGCACCTACCATTAGACAAAAAATGATGCAGTATGTTATTTATACATACTAGGTTGGATAAATAACATATTACTAGGCTAGTAATAGGTAATAGGTTGTAAAAAGTTTGATATTTACTGAATTTAACTTCTAGATTTGTGTTGGCGTTTGTTTACATGAATCTCTAGCGTGAGACCCAAAAATAGATTTTGGCATTTATCATGTAACTACCCATGTCTTGTATCGTCAGAGAAACCATGATATTTAGGTCGATATGGCTGTCTAGACACTGAATATAATTTAAATAGCTTGGTATTAGTTATAGCTAAGAACACATTTGAATATTAACATTTTCAAGTGTTTTTTTTTGGTCACAAACCTAAATGTAAAGCAAAATATATTTGCATATTTTGATTCGAAATGTTGCTTACTAAAAAAGTTATGTTGTTAACTGCAGTTTATTAAAAAGCTTACATTTATGGCATTTACTTTAAACATTGGGTGTACTCCAGACTTTTAGGTATATTAATATTAACTTCTATTTTATACTTTTAGTTTATATTTTATAGCACCAAACCTATACAGAAGTTTTTTTGCATCCGGTTAAACATTTACGAGAACATCAGCCTGATATCAGCTGCTATTTTCTTAAGCGTTAAAACAATGTTTTACAACAGTTTAATGCGTACATTAAATTACACATCGGTAAATAACCTGACGGGATAGCTCCAGGGATCTATAAAACTCGTTTAAAGTGTATGCTTTCGCGGCTGGAGGCGAAATATCAGAGCTGTGACGTCACAGGCATTCCTGGCAAGCTGTCAAGCGCTGATATTGTTCACAGAAATAAACCGCTTTTCAGTCTCAACGCAACAGCTGTAGAACTCGGTGTAACAGTATATTGCAGTAAATATTTAAAAAAGGACGTGAATGAACGTAGTGAGAGGTCATGGGAGCGGTCTTATTAGGAAACATCTCAGATTACTGAAAATCTTTTTTCATGGTCAAATAATACACGATATGGTTGTTTTGCGGTACGTTTTAAATGTGAGGAGATGTAAGACTTAAGTAGTTAGATTAATGGTTTCTTATTTTGAAAAAAAAATGATAATAATCCATCCAAATAAATGTTTGATTACAAAATGCTTTACAACTTTTCGATTTCTCACTTTTAACTTTTTTCAAAGTCTTTTAAAAAAATAATTTCGGGTTTCAATTTTTAATTATTGAAATATTTCTACTCGTAGTAGAGTAGAGATATTTGGAGTTCATAGATGTGTTTTACTTACATATTCATTATAACATTAGCCTAAGAATTGTGTTTAGCATCTTATCATCTTAACTTCTTCTCATCAAGAAACCTTTGAGCCGTATCCAAGTATTTACTTTTGTATCGAGAAAAATGAAGGTATCATAGTTTTTGATATCAATATCTTTTACGATTCGTTACCAATACCTTAGTAGTAAGAAATTGTAAGCAATATTGCCAATGAACCCTCCGATATTCTGAAGAGTGTCAAATGATAAACCTGCAATTGATTTAGTGAAAGTAAAACATGTCAGGAAACATTTTCCGTCGTGAAAGCATCCTAGTGTGGAGATGGTCTTTGAAGCACTGCCAACATTCCGCACTTAACCCGCTGTGTCTTAACTGCTGTACCTGTGGTCTGTGGTTATTGTTTCATAACTCAGCTCCTACATTTATTAAGTCCGATGCATCCACCGTCCAAATTAGATTTATGTTTTTGTAATCAAAGAACGGTATAAATATCTGTTTGGGATCGAGTTCGAAAAAGCTCTCGCGAGCTTTCAAAAATCAAGTTCGTTATAAAGCCTTGAGAGAGTTTACTTATTTTAATTTTATTCATGTGTAACTAAATGAACAGTTTTGTTTGATGCAGTCCATTGTTGTAAGTAGTTTGAGAAAACTTCAAGTTTATGTTATGAATTTGAGATGTGCTATTCTGTAAATTGTATTGTGCTTAGTGAAAGTGTTGAGAACTAGTTTTTAGTACTTATGCTAAGTTTATTAAAATGAAGTTTAATTGTAGTAAGACATTTTTCTTTAGTTAAAAACTTTATCTAAGTATAATATTTATAATTTGAGTGCGTTTTTTTCATTTACAACATCGCCCATTAAATTGTTGAAGTGTTTGCTTCTGTTTTTTTATAGTGTAAACGGATGTGTGAGTGCGACCGTTTTTGAGAACAGATTTTGTGTGTAGAATGTTGGTGAAATATAAGTGTGCAAGTACTGTACGTTTAAGCATCATAAAAATCTTAAAGGTGTTCTAGTTTTCAAGCTTAAAGTTTCCATCATTTTCGGACACATCCAAAATAGATCCGAGTCATGCAGAGCGCGTAGCCTAATTACGTGTTATATGGGCCACGTCTGCAGCTAAATAAAAATTGAGACGAGTTTCCTCATCTCACTAAATAAATACTGATGTTCGGGCATGCCGCAAATAGGCGCGCGGCGTGGGCGGGGCGCGGGGATCACTATTTTCAGCGAGGCCGCGCGCGCGCTGAAATCCGAGTCACACTCATGGGGAACGCCGCACCGACACGATCGAGCATCACCATATACATCCAAGAAACACCTCTAGATATGCATGGAGTTGATCCGCAAAAATCGTTACGGCTTAAGCTACAATATTCGTTACCAGTTAAGGCACAAAACACACAAGCCGCGTCACAGATTGGATACTCCGCACGTCACGAGTCGCGTTAGGGTTCACTGTCACAACACGGGGGTGAGGCCGAAGTTCGCAGGGCGCGAGGTCCGTGTATCCGTGTGTCCGAGTATCCAAACTGCTGGGCGGGTGCGCGGGCGCTCACTCACCTCACGAGCGGGCTGTTCACACGGCGGAGCGTCTCGCACTGCGGCGCCCTCGCGAGCCCGCCGCCCGCCCGCCCGACTATTTTCGGTGCCAAAAATCCAGGATTCCAATCCGCCATTCCGATCGCGACGGTGCCCCCGACACCCGTCACACTCCCACTCGTGCTACAGCCATCACTCATCATCGCACTCCACCATGAGCCCTAATAGCTGTCCTGCTTTTGAACTGCCCTGCTTATTTGACACTTTGTATACGAGCTGAATCTCATAATAAGTCGGTTCAAAAGCAAGCCTGCTATGAGCTGATGATGGAAAAGCAACTTCCCCCAAAAAACTCTAAACAAAATCATATTATCGTTCATTCCTTAATCTTAACCCATCCTTTTCATCACTTTACTCCTGTTACTTTGACATGTATAAAAGTAGCTAATTTCACAAATTCTTCCATCTTCCATCCGGTTAGCTACATATGCATCTATAATTAGCGCTGCTTAGTCAGTTAATCGGCCATTGATGCTTAGCGCTGACATTTAGCTTTCATCATACTCTCGAGAAAGCAAGTCGCTTGATAAACAAATAAACTTAGCTCGCAAAACACACTTACCTACTTATTCTCTCTCTCGTTTAGGAAAGCACAAGATTGATTACCTATGTTCATCATTACATTATGAGCTGCAAGTAGGCGTATCTTGTTATTTAACGGATCAAAATCAAAACTAACTAAGGATCTTAATAAGGATGGAATAAAGGACGTTGAAAGGTGATCGTAACACTTCAAAAACAGTAACCTGAAACCTTACATCCAAAAAACGTGCATGATTTGTACCAATATACATAAACCTCACTAAGCTTTTAAATGAGGTTAACTACTTGACTGCAGGAAATCTGGAGACGTTAATTTTCATCATCATCAAAGTCGTCATTTTTCGAAACGTAAAAATATAGAAATCTTCTTTTGTTTGAAAGAATCAAAATTGGCAAACTAAAAAAGCTCTCATCGAGTTGAAAAAAGGAAGTCAAAAATTATTATAGTTCTTTCAAATCACGAAGTCGAGCAGAATTTACTTGTGGTAAATATGTGTCCGTATATGTGTCGATGTGTGCGTGAAAACGAAAGCGGGTATGGTTAGCATAAAAATAATACCAATATTTTTGTATGTTCAATTGATAATAAAATAAAACAACAAAACTTTTAAACTAAAATGTTTATTATTTAAAATAAATAATAAATAAGGGAATGTATTAAAATAAAATTATGTTCTTCTACATTTGGGTTTAAGTTTTAATTTAAGCGAAACATAAGACTTAAATAAGGATATACAATTGAACTCAAGATATGGCAAAATTATGAAAATAAGGCTAGGCTGGAACTATTTAATAACAAATTTCTATCTATTTTTACGTATGTGAAAAATGTGTCGCCTTAATCTTCTTCGGAAAAACTGTTGCTTTCGTTAGTTTCAAAGTCAGTCGTGCTGCTATCACTTGATTCACCCACATTAATTACAAATTCAAAGTCATAATCAAAATATTTCATATACTCCTTTTCAATTTTTTCGACATGCTTGCATGTATTAAGCCAGATGTTGTTATCGATACTGTTTAAACCTTCAGCTATTAAATTTTGAACTTCTGTCATATTTTGACCAATATTTTTCGAGGCAATCTTATTTTTCAGAATACCCCAGATGTTTTCAATGGCATTTAATTCGGGGTGATATGGTGGCAGTCGTAGTATTTCGAAACCTTTGCTTTTTATTATCTCGTCAATTCTATATGAAATAAAACGCTGCTTATTTCTGATTATTAAATCATACAATTCTACATTGCGGGACAGTGCATTGAAAGGAATACCGTGTTCCGTCAGCCACTTTTGCATGTCGCTCTTGCGCGAATTTGACGTAGGTATACTACTACTTCGAGTATTATGGTAGGATGCGTTGTCCATCACTATAACAGATTTATCTGGTAAATTTGGCAGCAGCTTTTCATTCAGCCATTTGCTATAATTATTGAAATTCATATTTGAGTGATAGTCTCCAGTTGTGGATGATGCTTTGTATATTAACGAAGCATCTTTAATAAATCCACTACTGCTACCCGCATGCACTATAATAAAACGAGCACCGGTACTCAATTTTTTTAAAAATGACTTGTCTTTTGTCTTAGTATCTAGTTTTTTTAAATTCCACGTGTTTTGACGTACGTGCGAAGTTAGCACATATGTTTCGTCTGTATATATAATGGGACGGCCTTCTTCACGGTATTCATGAATTTTTTTCAAAAAATTAAATCTCCACAATTGTATTTCATGCCTTTCTTGTAAAGATTTACGATTGTTTTCAATTTTGTTCCATTCGTAGCCCATTTTTATAAGCAACGAACGTAATGTGCTCAAACATCCGTCAAAACCAATTTTTTCTCTTAATGCTGACTGAAGTTTTGCCAAAGTTGGAAGTTCATTGTGTTCTATATGAAAATTTTGAATTGTAGTTCGAATAATTTCTCGATTCATATTATCTAAATTAAATTTACCGTCTCTTTTTCGTCGCTTTTTCATGGGTGAAGTAAACTTGGTTGATGAAGATGGCAACTCTTTCTCTTCTTTTAAAATCCTACTTACTGTGCGTTCACTGACGCCTGTTGCTTGGGCAGTTCGTTCTAATATGTTTGCTAATGGACTTAGGTCACATCCATCAGTGTTATTTGCTTTCATAAAATTATATTCATCTTTTAGAAAGTGAAAGACTTTAGCAATGATTGCTCGACCCTAAAAACAATAAAATATACAATTGAATAAGTATCAAAAGTCAAAACTAAACTATTACTTAAATTAAAAAATAATCATTTTTATTTAATGTCAAAACTAGAAAAAAAATATTTACCTCGCTATGGATAACTTTGCGCTTTGACATGCTGACAGTACTTCACGGCAATTAGCGTCCGGAAACAATAAACACAACTAACCTGAGCGACAGCGCGCTCGCGACTGACCGCGTCGTCATACACGCACACTATTGCATTATGCATGTACACGTTTAAAAACAAATAAAGACTACTCGCCTTCGTGAAATGCAAGAACTGTATTGATAACTAGCGGATCCGCAGATGTCGTCCTGCCCGTTGCTGTTTTTTTTTTAAATTGTCCTATCATTTGAAAATTCCCTGGATTTCCACGAATACATCGAGACTAAAATTAGTCAAATCGGTTCAGCCGTTCTGGAGTTTTAGCGAGACGAACAGCAATTTATTTTTATATATAAGAATAATGCAGCCAACCTTGAGTAGGTACCAAATAATAATTCTTGGGAAATAAATAAAACACCGAAATATTAGAAATGTATTGTATTTTAGAATAGAACAGTCACTTAAAGCGCTTTAGGTACACTTCATTTAGGGGGAAGCTAGAGAATGCGGGCTGGAGACCGGCAGAGAACTGGAATGTCAAGCTTACTGTTACATACAAAAACTAACGCTAAACAAGTACAAAACTTACTCCGTAGTGCCTAAACGAACTCGTTACACGCTTCATAAGAATGCATTTATCTGTATTCAAGTAAAAACGTATGAAAAGAGGCATAAAACATACCGGCAGTGGACTTGCACATTCATCACTACTTTATTTATAAATGAGCCTCATCAACAAGCAATAAATGCATAATTATATTACGCAGACATATTAATATTTACAGAACGCACATAAACTTTTGTCATCGAAATAATTACGTGTCATTATAATACTCTTCAGCCAATATAGTAATTGAACTCATCGCTGAGTATTCAAATATTCATTTGTTTAAGGTGGTCTACGCTTACGAGCCGACCCAAAGTTCGTGTAGTATGGCCCGCCTTCGAGCCTCGAACGAGCGTGGTTCGAACAGTTGCTTCGTGTTCAACTATGCAGAAAATGCGCCTATTGCAGGTTTTTTGACGAACACACGTATTTTTTTTATGTGACCACACTTGTCACAGCGAGCAGAGCAGAGCTTGCGCTCCGCTCGTGCTCGGCTCCTAAGCGTAAACCCGCCTTTAGGATTTTGCGTCTAACATGAATTAATAATTTTGAATTAGGTTTATTTCTTGACAATGTCGTAGTCAGATTTCGTAGCGCTACGAAACTCGTTGCTACGTCGTAGGGTATTCAGACGGATATGTTTTATCTGGATCATTATTTTGCTGCAAAATTGTATACACTAGTAATCGAGCTTAGACGAAGAATTGATTTATGATTTCATCAAACAATTTCCCATGTCAGACACAAAACCGTGAGCACTCGTGTTCTAGATTTTTTCTATTATTTTGTTTTTGTCTGTGCTATCCCTAAATATTTTTGTACACGTATCAAAAATTATATTTTCGAAAAGTTTTTTTAATTAGCTTTTCAACAAGGATAATGTTGATGTATATAAAACCGATAGAATTTTTGGACTGAGTTACACATCGATAAGTATTGCTTTATATTGTAACAATTATTTTTAGATATTTATTTTGATATCAAGTCGAAAAGAGATTTATAGGTAACCCAAAAATACTCGTTTGAAATATTACATAGTAAAGTAACAATATCGTTTATTTTTTCAATTTTAAATAGCCAAAATAGTCAATAATACAATTAAAGTTTCAAGGTTTCAGACGCTTCCTTTCGTCATTATCGTAATCTCCCTTATGCCTATTATGTTTTTTTAAGAAAGCATTTAACTAGCAGTAGTGTGTAAAAGAGACTCGAAGCGACGAAAACACTAATAGGCACAGGTGTCTTGGACGATGATAAGTAATGACTGGCACGGCTTTTTGAATTTGAAAACAAAGCTTATTTTCGTGCTTGTTCATATAAACTCGCGGGCGCGGTGGCGGGCACTGCGTCCCAATTTCAAACATATAAAGTGATATCCCAGTGTTCACGAACGAAACGCACGTGCGCGGCGGTCTAAGTAGCGAACTCGCGCCCGCGCGTTCCTATGTTAACAAACAGACAGATGCGTTAGCGATTGCGTGCCTCAAAGATATACTTCCTTTGGTAAATATATGGAGCTTGCCAAATATTCTACGTCTCACATTAATAAGCCTCAAAATATTCGAAAATAATAACTATCTACCTAACACCTCGGTCAGTGAAAAAGTTATAAAATCATGATACTCAAATTTTTTATCCAAATGAACAGAGGTCTCATTTCCAGCCATCACAACAATATTGCCATCCAGAAGACACCGCCAACTGCCGATTTTCCCGCCACATTAAACATGGCAGCTTTTCCCGCCATCACATGGTGGCGGACGTTTCCCGCCAACTCCTATTGTGGCGGCTGCCTCCTGACTTAGTAGCCGGAGAGGTCTGCGAAGGTCTGGTCGACCTCCTCCGCGATTGCCTTGTACTTACTGCGCTCCTCAACCACCTCATCTGTCGAATGTTAGTTTGGTTAGTATGTAGTTTACGGCTAGCACTTTAATAAACGTTATTTCTGTTTTTGATGTTAATAAATAATTTATTTATTCACTTCCACAATGTAACAATGACTCCCAAAAAATATATTGTCATAAAGATGTCAATTTAGTTACATTGCGACCTTATTATAAACGATTAAAGTTAACCCGCTATGGACGATCTCATAAGGACGATCATAAGGAGCCTTAGGTTTATGTTAGTGTTGTTAAGTTTCGTCTTCTTAACTGCTCTTCGATTGATCCTCATTTACTTTTTAGAACACTACGTTATCTGATTTCGTGTCTTTTTTTTCTGTTCGAGATAGACATAATATACGATTATGATTGATAGTCAAGCTGATAACCTGTGAATCTCAGAGCATGTTTGTGGCGCCTGCGCCTACGTATTACGTGCTAGCAAATTTGTTCTAAGTATGAAAGCATTTCTATTTACCATGCAGCAGAAATAAATAAATTGGAAGCTAAATAGTAAATAATGTGTATCCTATGGTATCTACTCAAGACTACTTCCTATATTATAATGTATGCATAATGATCCATTTCGTACCTTTAATAATAAACCGAAATAATACTTACAATGCGTTTTTCTAACAATCTTAATTTTTGATCTTATTTCGGTTTTAATTAAAGATACAATTTGTGAACAGATTTATTTAATGTAGTATATGCTAGGTAACTTATTCAGGGTGATTCTATTCCAGTAATAAATAAAACAAAATAAAAGTAATAAATTATTTATTAATATATCATAATACTCGAAAATAAATACCGCCGTACAGCTATGGATTTTAATACTTTAAATCAGGAGTATAAAATATAAAATTATGTCTATAGTGATGGTCTGTGAGTCGCGGGCGGTTGTCATGGCCGCGGCGTGGCACCGTGTCACGGGCGCCCGGGGGGTGCCGAGGGTCAGCACCTTATTCCTTGAGGATGAGCTCGACGAATGCGGTGTCGAGGTCGTCTCCGATGTCCTTGTACTTCTCCTTCTCGGCGACGAGCTCGTCTATGAGTTTGAACAATAGTTAGATGCTTGTTTTACAGTTTTAGAAAGCCCTTTTGCGATGCAGCTTTCCATTAAATAGCAGCGCGACTGTTTCAAACGAATCGTCCTTGATTTTCTTGAAACGACAGTGCTGTTAATGAGCGGAAAGGAACATCGAAACCCCTATCTTGTCTTTTGGTAACTTAGTAATTTTTAGTTTACCAAAAGGCAAGATCGATAATACAATCTTTTCTAATATTGTTTAAGGTCTATGTTGTATGATACTATTATTTAATTACCTAATTTAAAACAAAAGGTGTTATCATTGTAGAAATATAGTTTTTCGCGGTGATTGCCATGGCTATAGGCCTCTTCCATTATAAAAATATTTGTTTTATAATATTTATTAATCCACATAATATGTCCTTTATTAGCAACAGAGTGTTCTTTATGTTGTTGCATTGACTAGCTAATGTATACCTAGTGAAAACTCCTTCAAGTCAAGTTTAAAGCAAATTAGTTTAGCGTAGGAAAACGTTTACAGACTATTTATCATGATCCGTAATTTAAATAGGTAAATAGCTATTGCTTGTTACAGTTTTCACACATTATTGTCTGTAAACGTCTGTCGAATTAAAACTAATAATTAATGAAAGTGCTTACATGTATGCGTCCTTGTTATTCCGAAGCCATGCGCTTCAGTGTTACTCGAAAGGTGTCGAGATCACATTAAGAACATGCGTATTGTTAATTTGTTTTAGTCTTTTTTATCGTTTTATTATGATCAAAGTGGGTAATTCCGTCTTATTTAAATGCAGATGAAAAGCGAAGAATCAGACGCTAGCGCGAAGCGTGAGGATCAGTGGCAGCACGTGCAGCGCTCGCAGACGCGCGGCGCGTGCACTGCAGAGCCCTTCAGGCCTAGGTCGTCGAAGGCGCAGTCCAGCTCGCCTCCGATCTCGTGGAACATCTCCTTGCCCGCGATCAGGTCGTCTGTGGACACCGCCGCCGTCAGTCCTCGCATCGCTCGGGTTAGTCACACACTAGCATGCACCGCGGGGCGACTACTCTATGCGCTATCTCTCGGTATTGAAACAATTCCATCAGCTATTTTCCTTCCTTTATTTGAAACATACAAAACGAGTCTCGGCGTTACATTGACGGCGTCGAGGGAGCTGCTCCGTTCCGCCGCTAAGTTTTTTAACGATAGCCGTTTCGAAGGTTTAAAAAATATATTTACTCAATCATAAATCGGAACTTTAGGGTTTCCTTAACGTACATTTCATACCGGTTAACGACGATGATCCTCGTCGGGACCGGTCCCATGACTTCAGACGGATAAAGTATTAGGTATAAAAAAAATAGATTTATATAAGATGCATCATAAACAACAGTTCGGGCGTATACATGTTTAAAATACGAGAGCGCGATGGAATATGGTAACTTTACGGCGCGGGCGCGGGCGCTGCCTCCGCGGGGGCCGGCGCGGGTGCCGCAGCTTCGGGGGCCGCAGCGGGCGCAGCCGGGGCATCCGCCGGGGCCGCTGCCGGGGCGGCCTCGGCCGGCGGGGCCGCCGCAGGGACACCCTCGGCCGGAGGAGCCGCAGCTGGGGCTCCCTCCGCTGGGGGAGCGGCAGCCGGGGCTGCCTCCGCCGGGGGAGCGGCGGCCGGGACTCCCTCCGCGGGGGGAGCGGCGGCCGGAGCACCCTCCGCGGGAGGCGCGGCGGCAGCTGGAGCTCCCTCGGCGGGAGGAGCGGCACCGTCGGCGGGGGGAGCCGCAGCGGGAGCCCCCTCGGCCGGGGGTGCGGCTCCGTCGGCCGGCGGCGCGGCAGGCGCTCCCTGTGCAGGGGGCGCGGCGCCCTCCACCGGGGGAACCGCAGCGGGCGCTCCCTCGGCGGGCGGAGCCGCTCCCTCCGCAGGTGGGGCCGCCCCTTCGACCGGAGGGACCGCTCCCTCGGGCAGTGGAGCAGCGCCGTCGACGGGAGCGGCGGGCGGAGCGGCCCCGTCGACAGGTGGCGCGGCGCCCTCGGCGGGCGGGGCGCCCTCGACCGGCGGTGCCCCCTCGGCGGGCGGTGCGACTTCGACGGGCGCGGGCGGTGGCGTGGGCTCCTTGGGCGGCGGCGTGGGGTCCTTGGGCGGCGGGGTCGGCACCTTCGGGTGCAGGCGCTCGTACTCCTTGCGCGCGGCCTCGACCTGGCGCTCGTTGGGGTCGACGCCCGGGATGAGCTCCACGAAGGAGTCGTCGATGTCGTCGCCGATGTCGTTGAACCTCTCGGTCTCGACGATGAGGTCGTCTGCGGCAGGCGAGAGCGATCAGCGCGCGCTCGGGGGTATGCGGATGCGATCACACCGCTCCATGCTTCTACTCTACCGGGTCGGTGCCATGCCCGTGCTTCGGAGGTCGGATGATGGTATGTACAGTGCGGCGGCTCCTGCCGCGATTTCATATCGCTTCTTTCGACGACGGTTACTCGATTCACTCGGAATGATATTATTGACGATGATCGTTATGTACTCGATGAGAATTAGGCATTTCGTTTCGAGAATTTACAATGATGAATGATTTGATCGGTTATAGCTGATAGAATCGATATGAAGTTAGCACGTACGGGGTCGATGGGAGGTTCACTCGTATTAGTAAAAAAAGAAAACTGTTTTAAAATAATAATATATATTTATAAACACTTGTGTTAGAATACTCTTAAAATCATTAATTTATTTCTCACGAACTTACTATCAATTCATGAATCAATAACATAAAAAAACGTTTATCTCGCAAGTGTCGGTGTCGCGGCGGCGCGAGCCCGGGGCATTGCCAGCGCAGGGGATAACAACTAACGTACGGAATCTTTAAAGTATTATTACAAAGTTGGAATGGTCATCATTTATTCATCGAATCATTTTAATAAATAACAACAATACTCAATTTTATGACACAAGAAAATAATACGCGAAACAAAATAGAATATCGAATACTTCGTAGCAAAGTACATTCCTATAAATATTAATATTTACGTGTTACCATACCACTCATTAAATAAAATATCTAATCTCTTTCTAATATTAAGTAAATAAGAGTTAATTATAAATAATAGCAAACAGTGCACTCATGATTATTGCCAATTTTTTATTATTATTATTTTTTCACAACTACGAGTGTAAAGTATGGAATGAACCTGAATATTACAAAAATATAGTTATTTGTTCTTTGCGCTATAAGAAAATGTACAAGTGATGTGCAACCTTTACAATAACAGTCCTAGTGACATGTTGAGTATACATTTCGAACATTTTGGACCCATTTTGGAATGTTGACGTTTAATCCTATAACTAGAAGTGCCGTAAAGCGGTTACCGTAGCTGCTACCGTATTCATCATAGAAAGTCGATTACAGGCACGCTGAACATAAATGTATATAGTGAAAATACACTTTCCAAACATTTATACGGAAAATATTAGTAGAATAAATTTGTGTATCAAAATAAAAATTGCACATGGCAGTGGTGTCTAGCAAACACTCGTTCTTGACATTACAATAAAAAGCGGCTGGCAATTACTCTAAATCTAGAAACATCTAGTCGCCCGCCCACCTCACTCCGCCTGCAGTGTCATTTCGTAAAAATGTGGAACTAAAAAATCGACTTCACGAGTCGATTTTTTTCTAGCCAATGAGCCAGAATTCTCCGGAGGGTTAAATAAAGATGGCGGCTCATGTCACAGTCACAGCTGTAGGGCTAGTGATGTGCAAGTGTCGATGTCGATATAGGGCGCGTGAGAGGGGCGGGCGAGGCGCGGGGCGTTCACATGTTCTGGATGTCGTGGAGCGTGGCCTCCATCTCGTCCTGCAGAAGTTTGCTCTTTTCGCGCTCGGCCACCAGATCGTCTGCAAGGTGCGACGTGGCCACGGTCAGTCCACACACAAACACGTTACATGCTTCGGACGTTCATTGCTCATGATCGTGACTATTGCTTCGAGATTAGAATTTGATAATATTCATAAATTGATTGTACTATTACTAACAGGTCACAAAACATTGAATGTCCGAATTTATTAGGACAAAAAAAAACAACATTTAAAAAACCATGCGGAAATAGGTTCTAGAAATTTTAAAACATCGAAGGATCGAGCATCTAGTGGACACATTTAAAATACATGCTCACGAAATAATAAAGTTGTGCGCAGAATTTGGATTGCAACTGTTTTGACTGTAATTGATCTTCTAAAATTGTATTAAATAGGTAAGATTTCGTTAAGTATTGATGACGATTTAGGGAAGAAGGTAATCCGGTTACACATGTTGAAATCCAAAATCCGGCTAGAAAAATCAAAACTGTTACTATGAAAATAAGAAAAATTAAGCTTGATATTATAGCGTAAATGAAAGTAAAAAAAAGCTTTCAAATCTATTGTACAGCATTGAACTCAAGAAGCCAGCTCTAATGACGGCTGAAATGATTTTAAGTGCAATTTAATGTCTAAAGCTTTGGTTATATTTCAAACGATGTTATTAACTTGACTTCAGAGTATTTGACTTAACCAACTGCTGTACGTCGCAATACTATCTGGAGAACCTTGAAAACTAGCATTAAACATGTAACGTTAAAAATTTCAGTTTCCAATATTGATAACTAACTTTTGTCATATCATAAATATTTTTGTATTCTCTGTGTCCTAGAGTAAAGAAGAGAGGTAATTTACCTTCAAGCCTGTCGACCTCCTTCTGGAGTTTTTGCACGGAGCGCTCAGCAAACTCAGCGCGAGCTTCAGCCTGAAACATTTTGGAGTCGTCGTGAACTTTTGAACTTGTGGGAAACAGCCTATTTTTTCTTAATATTTTTTTTTATAAATCTTACGCTGTGCAACAGCAGTATAATGTATTTTTATGTTCTATAATTTTATGCTATATGAAGTCTTAAAAAATAGGCTGTTTAACAGACGATATTTCATGCATATTAACTTTTTTTATGTTCAGAATAAAAAAGCAAATTAATTTAGCTCGAATGAAATTTAAAAGTATAAAACATTAAAAATCTAACGTTTAGCATAAAAACAACACTATGTTAGATATAAAGCAACCACGCCCATGCATTTTACCTTCACCGAAAGCAGCTAAGTGCCGTGTGCCGACACTGCACTACAATACACATGATTACCCTTTAATTACCTTCATTACAAGTACCATTATGAGCATGAGGGAAAGTACAGATGGCTCTGGTCGCATTGATTTTATCACTTAATTATTTTAACTATTCATTAAATTACTTTTTGATTACTCTTTTGTTATCAAAGTTACCGGTTGATCTTACCAAACGATCCACAGACCTAAGCATTTTTTTTCAAATGTACTGATTTAACTTTTCTCGATACATACGAGTTTAAAAAGTTTTTTTTTCACATAATGTTCAATGCGACCAGGCGTCTGTCGGTGAGCACAACTTACTTGCGACAGTTTCTGCGAGAGGCTGTGGATCTTATCCTCGACGTGCTCGCGCGACGCCATGGCCTATCCACACAGGACGGATTACTGACAAGCCACCGCATACCACGGTATTTGCTAACCTTGTGACTGTACCACTTACACATTTTCACGGCAAAGTATCATAAGAAGATATTGAGGGTTCAGGAAAAACCACACCTCCGCACGGAAGCTATAGAAAGTAATATGCCATTTGTACAGGCTTGAAAATTTGTTGTTGTAATGATGATGAAATCTACAGCAACATGAATCACCAAAATAATCAATCAATCAAATCAAATAATTCGATGACAAATGGAAAGTAAACTTATGCAAAACATTAAAAAGATCCTATGAACATTTTTGAAATGACAAACCATAAAAAATAAGCGTACAATCACAAGGTTGGCAAAAGAAACATACATACAGATACAGAAACAATTATACACATGTAACAGGGAAGAGACGTCGTAAATAAATATAAAGATGAAGCACCAACCGATGTCAGCCAGACTACATGGACCTACACCGACACAGTAGCCTCTGATAAAGAGACGAGGTAAGATCCACATGTATACGAGGAAGGGACAGATACTCTTAGCAATGGATGCACTGTTCCCAGTAATAATGGCGATGGCATGATCCTATCTACAGCCTTTACCAATGCTATCTACGACATAATTCTGCTCCAGCTGTCCGTTTTACCTCTTTCAGTTGTGCGTCGAGCAGTTTGACTTGACCCTCGTATGTTTCTTCCCTTTGCGTCGCCTGTGATTATTGTTTATTAACGAAAAACATAAAACAGCGAAAACAGAAAACCATGCAGTACCACATAGTGTCGTAGAGCTCACAAGAACTTACTACAACTATGAGATACCAAATAACGTCTAGGAAAGTGGGAACACTAAAACTTGGTTAAACTGACATTATCTGTTAGAGAAAGGAACATACACGGCAGCCAAATAAAGAAATGATCAGTGTGAAGATAAAAACGGAACACGGCAAGTACGCAAGACGCACTACGCACCGTGCATATTTTACCATGACTTCGTTTTAATTCCGTCATCGAGGTATTGTTTCGATGGTAAAATAGGCACAGTGTCTACGCTCTATTGAGGTATGTACATCAGAGTGCGGTTAGGCAAGCGTAGAAACACTTGTGTAAGTGAACCGATCTCGTTCATTCACACCTCCTTTAGGCGGGTGGTGAGGGTTTTGATCTGATTTTTGTACTCCTCCTCACGTTGGTTGGCCTGCGTAAAACGGGTTATATTTGGTTACTCATCAGTAATGGAATCTTTCTACACTATCTATGCAGGATCTTGAGTGGCTTCGTTTGCGTTATAGACCTGATAAGCATATCAAATGTTTTCCTAGGTTTTACAAGCTTGGCCTAGAATTTCAATTGCGTAAGTATCAGCTCTGAGTAAAGTTACTTAAACAGTTATCCTACCGGTATGGTTGGTGCATCATGTAATTACAAGTCATCAATGGAAATAGTATCTAGGGTCACAGTAGCTTTAGAGCTATCAGTATCCCTAGCTAACTTTTTCATCTAGGTCAGATATTAATAAAATTTGTTGCTATATTAAGTAAAGTCGTTTTACCTTCTCCTCAGAAACTTCTAGGGACTTCAGGTTGTTGCCGACAACGCGCAACTCCTCTTCAAGCTCGACGATTTTGCTGGAAATTGACAAAAGGCAACAATGAACTTCTACTGAATCACCAACACACGTTAAAGGAACCAGAGATAAATAATTAAGATCGTCATTCATCGATCGTCTATAAAATATTCGAATATTTCTAATAGGCAGTCTCCGATTGCTTCGGATATATTTGAAGGGCCTTAAACTGTACCAATTAAATAATAGATTCTTTGATCGATGACCTGAATATTTTGTATTTGGGGCGAACTTATGTAATAGTGATTTATTAAACGAAGCGCGTGCTAGTTAAATGTAAGTTAAATATTGACAGTTGCCTTAGCATTTATTTTAATGTAATACTTTAACAGAGTTAAAATAGTTACACTTCAAAACTTTTCTGAAATCATGGGCAACTATCAACGGTATGCATGCAATTGTTATAATGATGATGAAAAATAATTACTAATTAAAAATGTTATCTGCATCACTGATTAAATAAAATTGATTAATATCTTACGTGCTCCGAAAGTAAATGATCAAGCGCAGATAAGAATTGCAGTTGCAATTTAATCTTGGCACTTTCTCGTTTCACGAGCAGTACGTACTAAGGCATGTAATTATGCTTTTGTGAATTCTGGTGTGTTATAACACCGTTCGAATCTAAGAATTCATAAATCAAATAGGTTTAAATTTTGTTTAATAATGTATTCTAGCGAGATGTTATTATTACTTTCAATTTATACGCATTTATTTTTTGTTCGTGATTTGGTTTAGTTACATTCCACGTTTCGCTGATAAAACTAGGCGAGACCAATCAGATTTGCTGTGATAAACCTGAATGAGTTACGCTAAGTATTTTGTCTTCGCCTTCAAAACCTAGTAATACAAAGATTGAATTATCTGTTCCAGCTAATATCAGTGATGCGATAGTGGGGTCTGAGGTCGTACTCTCTTACGTTTCTTTCGTATTTTCAGGTCTAGCCAGCGCGCTCGCTCGCACAGTCAGCTTATAAGAGTGACAGGGATGGCTACATCCGAAACTACTGACAACGGCTTAGAGAGTAGGAGGTCAGTGTCAGCACTCACCAGTCGCTCTGCTCGGCGCGCTCCTCGGCCCGCTCGAGGTCCTGCTCCATCAGCACAAGTTTGCGCGCCACCTACCGCCGGCCGAGCGTTAGTACACGCCCACACGCACACACACAACACACACTACGCTACCGGGACGGGCGCCGCTCTCGGGGCTCCGCGGTGCAGTGCAAACTGCCACTCATATGCGCCACGGGCATCATGACACAACTCTAAATATGTGCAAGGACGTGTCAGGAAGGGGAATGGAACAACTCATTTTAAAAGGACAGGGAAACTACATATTTGCAACTGTACTCGTGCTACAGAATGCAAGTGTCATTTCTGATGCACCGGGCGATATCCTGCTAAAATTACATTCTAGGGAAGCAAACACGAGATGAAAACAAAACACAAACGATGAACTCGAAAAGGATCACACAAGCGGGAAATCGAGAGCGGCGTCAGTACTCCATATTAATAAAAAGTAATAAACGAGGGTTGTCCCAAAACATTTAAGTTCTAAATTGTAATTTCTCAAAAACATTAAAAATCTAAGTGCTATCTAGTGCATTATCGTATTCGTTATGTGATGTGTGCGCTTGCATATGTGCGGCACGCATACGGCCAGTAATTCTGGTGTAATGCGGTGCATATCTGAAAACGAAAATTGCCCTATACCACACATATTTCCTGACAGCCTATCTTACAGCCACGTTTAGAGATACACACACTGAAGACAGAAGTTTAGTCGACACATGGACATGATAGTTAACATTTGCATAGAAATATCCATGAGATGGGGCAACCCTTGTTTTAGTCTGACACTGAAAGGAGAACGCTTCTTCTGTCTTATAAAGAGTTCAAAAGCGGCGCTTTCCTGTTCAATTTCTTAATAATAAGTGGTGTTACCGTTTTGAAAGTCCGCAAAACGGTAACAT
Organism: Pyrausta despicata; assembly: GCA_963921415.1. Taxonomy (NCBI): domain Eukaryota; kingdom Metazoa; phylum Arthropoda; class Insecta; order Lepidoptera; family Crambidae; genus Pyrausta; species Pyrausta despicata. The sequence goes on along the minus strand of OY992861.1, from coordinate 10,922,025 downwards.
CGACTAAATTAATGTTATGGCATATGCAAATTATAATAAAGATTATTAAAAAATATTCTGCAACTCAGCATCGAACTCGTAACCGACCTAGAATGGGGACATGCTAAAAATTTGTGAGAGCCGATGTTAGCAATACCGATGGAGGTAAATCGGGTTACTGTGCAGCAGGTAAGAATGCAAATGAACAACCATGCAGAACGCTAGCGAAAACTAGCAAACAAGGCTTTAGGGCCGCCGCATTACCGCTCAAATTTGACTGTCATGACAAATAAGAAGGTACTTGAACAGGTAGAATTTTTGATGGTTCACTTATTTAGTCATGGAAGGTCAAAATTGGAGGAGGCAGCGGGCCTTCGGCGCGATGTGTGGAAACCTACGATTCGCCGGATTCGGCGCGCTCCTCCGCACGCTCCAGGTCAGCCTCAACCATGGCCAGCTTACGAGCGACCTGAAGATACCACACCACAACAAATTAGACAACCTAAATAAAAATTACACGCTCATTAATGTCACGGACAGTCGCTATGATAGTGCATGTAAGTAAGTCTTAAGAAACTTGAGCTACACAAATCTTATATGGAAGTAATGCTTATGTAACAACATATGCGACGAAGGAGACTTGTTATACCTTAAAAGGCGATCGAACCAAGATCAGGCGCGATACGGCTCCTTCTTGGGACTCTGACTTTTACGACTGCCTTCACTGGGCAGGGTCATATGTCAGGGGAATTAGGACATTATTATAACTCCACCATATGGTTGAAAAATACATACTTCTAATGACAACCCTAGATGGAATGGCAATGCATTGAGTCTTATAATATTTTCGAATTAAAATTATCTTATCACGTGTGATAAAAGAATGCCAGGTAGGTATTTTGATTACATTTTATGACTTCAGTAGGTTACTTACTTTGACAGCAAATACCTGTCGCACACAAATAACCAATGCAGGAAAATTGTGTTAGTATGTATCACTCACACAATATTTAATGATCATTTAATTAATAGGATTCGGATTTATATTTTTAGAAAGTATAAATATATTGTTATTAATTGTTACAATGAAAAAACAAGGGAATCCTATTGGTTAAAAGGACAGTATTAATAAGGTATATTGGCATGGATGAAGAATACAAGGGGAACAAAACCTCACTGACATCACGTCAAAAAGCAGTATCGGCAGATATTAATTGGGGGAAAAATCTTAACATTATTGTCTTTCTTCAAAACGATATTAGTTACGCACAGAGTTCTTTTTTACTCTAGAAGCAAACCATGCCAAACCAAACGACATCTAAACTCCGTTATAAAGACCTCATCGTATTTCTTGTCGGCTTCCTCAGCGAGGAACCTGGCCTCCTTCAGCTGGTTCTCCAGGGCGTCCATACGCTCCTCATCGGCCAACGACCTGTTCTCGAGGACCTTGCGGGCGCTGAATCCCAAATCACACATCTTCAGTAAAAATATCGACAAACGGTAACAGCCCTACCTATCCTACAATGTAATGGTAGAAGACTACTTTCAAGGGTAACCCAGAATTAGAAAACATGCAAGGAACAAACACTAGAACATTTGCGGAGAACACACAAAGCAAGAAACGACATGTATTCGGCTGTGGAAAAAAGGTGTTGAGAATGAACAGGAATATTGTTTAAAATATCATTGCTCATTCCAAACTTGTTGATAGTAATTTAATGATATCGCACACAAATTGAAATGCAACCAGCATTTTAATTTGCGAAATAAATAAATTAAAATAGCTCTCAACCACGTTCTCATTAATTACCTACCAATGAAATATTAATTACTCGAAGTGATATTAAGAATGTAATCGTTAAAGATAACCTACTTGAAATTTAATTATGTAATTGTGGTTTAGAGCTAATTTTATGACATGAAACAAGTCAAATGCCACAGTCGACTGATAATCATATTAATTTAAAATTAAGATTTACAATTTTTAGACTTGGTTCGTCCATTGAAAAAAGTTTGTGTTTACATGAATACCTTTGTATTTACTGACTGCATAACATGTTTTCTGTAACGCATTTGCAATTAACATGAAAAGTTATATTTTAAATTCGATAATCAAAATGTAACAAATAACATTTCATGCAGACAGGAGAGTAGTGATGGTACTGCTTTATCGATAGACTTGTACACAAGAAGCTGTCGCGTCACTTAAAGTTTGTACATTTATGCACAAACATGGCGGGTCAAATATGCGCTGTTAGTACATGAACAAAGCAGCACCATCATCGTTTGTTGGGTAACATTATTGTGCAAGCGTTCACCTCTTCGTATTTCTTGTCCGACTCCTCGGCAATGAGTTTGGCCTGCGACAGCTGGGCTTCCAAGATGGCGACGCGGTCGTCCTCCATGTTGGTTCGGTTCTCCAGCGCCTTGCGTATTCTGGTTAGTGCGGGGACCAAACACATGCATGTTATAACATCGATTTGTTAAAATTAAATGATCATCTTTTAACGAATATGAATGACAATGATTACATTTTTTTAATCTGTACATGTTACATCTTGTCAACACTATGTTCACATCTCAACATCTCTGTGTGTGTATGTGGCGCGTTAATTTCTCTTATCTGTTTTAGATAAGATAACTAGAACTAAACACTAACAGATGAAAGTAAGAAAAACAACTAACAGCTTAGACTATGGTAGTTACGGGCGAAAATCAACACTCATGCATAGGAGGAAGATAAGAAACGATTTGAATTCAAAATTGGGTCTAATAATTATCTTGAGCTGATTGACGTTTCCCCAGATCCAGACGTTGGGCGAACAGTTGGCCGAAAAATATATCACCCAATGGATTTCGAAAAAATCGTTTGCCTCAACGTTACTTGGTGCTTTGTTGAGCCTTTTTTCTAATGGCCTATAGCGTTAGTTTTCGGGCCAACTGTTTGCCCAACGTGTGGAGCGGACCTTATATTGGCTGTAAAACTATGCACTCATTTGAAATTATTTTCGAAACTAATTTGAAAAAACAAAAGTTGCCATGTGGCGCTAAATTCGTGTGTCAATTCCTTTTTGAATCGCTGAATTTGAATTTCGATAAAAGGTTGCCACATCACGGCTGTAAACTGGTATGGACTCACCGTTCGGACTCATCGGCGGCCTGGCTGGCCTCAGCCAGCTTGGCGGTGGCGGTGGCGAGACGCTCCTCGGACCTCTCGAGGTCCTCCTCCAGCAGTTGGATGCGTCGGTTGAGAGCAGCCACTTCGGACTCGGCCTGGAAAATAGATATTCCATGTACAAAACCAGTTAATGGGGACTTAAGCTAGGCTAGGAGAGTTTTTACTGCACATTGACCGAAAAACAGGTATGAAGGGATGATACATTTATTCTTCGAAAGAATTGAAGAGCAGAAACACTCTTGTGGGCAATGTATCAGTGATATCTTTTCCATAATTTGGATGTATCAATTTGATATAGAAACCAATGAATGAGACACAAAGTTTCATAATTGTGCCATTAACCCCTGACGCAAAAAGAGGGGGTGCTATTCAGCGGCATTTGCTGCTCTTTTCGGTGAGTTTTCTTTTCAAAAGAACATAGCTATAATACCTACATGGTTTCACAAAGTAAACCCCTCCTAACTTCCTATCTACTATTTATCGTCAAGGCACAGTTCTGTTTTATTATTTTCATTAGAAGTATTTTTTGTTTACTTTCAGACTTCGTTTACGATGATTAAAACGAGTTCAAATCGCAAAATCCCTAGGAGTCTTCTGGCATAGCATCTCAAAACAACGTAACCGCGGATAATTCGTTTGTAAGCCAGCAACCAGCAATTATGCCTGTGACCAACAACCGTGGTTACCTCACTCTACTCATTTTCGGATGGCTCTCATTAATAACACGTACCAATTGTTGCCCAACACCGGGAACCCAAACAGACTGTACCGAATTGGGTAATAAATCAGCAACAACGCTTTCTTACACGCTTTTTGGCTATAACACCGGACAATGCATACTTTGCGGATCATTCGAAAAACCTCTTTCAAAACATGTCTGTAGCATTCTTTGACTATTGTACTAGGATTACAAGCACAGAATTACAAGATAATCGTTCTTATTTGTAATAAATCAATTCACCGCAAATCTATATTATTGAATAGTATAGTGATGTCCTTAGTGACAATTGTTTATCGATATCAAAAACTGAGCCCAAATATGTCGAAACAATGTTTAATGTCGTGTCAGAGGCATTGTTGTCCACAGAAACAAGGAACGTGTCATGAATCTATGTCCAATCGGAATATTCTGCATACGTCTAATTATATTCAACCTGCCGCACACGGTGACATCACACGTCCTTGTCGCGAGGAAGCACAAACGAGTCCCAGTTTCTCCTCCTTTTATCCTGTGTCGTCATGATGTGGATGCTAATAATAGTCGTGACGGGACTAACGATTTGCACTCGCGGCTGTATCACTACAACGCATTCTTTATTCCACATTAGCACCAATTATCCAAGGCAGTACGTGTAACAATCTGATCTAAGTAAAAAATCGAATCAACTTTCGTTTCTATTAGCACTACTATTTTTCTTTCTTATTAAATCTACTTACATGTAATATACTCGTACATATTGGTCAAGCGAACACTTTTGTGGCAATGTGTAGTCACCTTGAACTTGGTGAGCATAATTCGAATTGACGCGTAAGGCTATTTTGGGCTTAGAAGCCAGTTAAGACTCTTATATAAAAGGTTAAAGACCTTATCGACAAAGTATTTGTTAAAAAAAACAAGTGCATCGTTATTGACGTCAAATATTCTATTCTCGAGGGTCAGTGAATGTGCCGTTTGTAGTTACAGTTGGGTGCGTAATAAGTATAGCTTACTTTCATGGACGGTCTAAACGCTTTGTTTAATTTTGTGGGATCGGTACTGGATCATTGTGTCCACTGCCTATTGACCGCCAGAGTACAATAGCCCGTCCAATAGTAACAACCCAATCACGGAAAGGGCCACGAGATTTGTTCGGAATGCACAAAAACATCCGCAGCCAAATCCCTTTGCCGTATTGATACTATCGGTGTGTCTACGTAATTTAAAGCTCTGACCAAACGAGTATACATCTTATTGCAAGTAGTATACATTTTACAGTAGCAAGTAATGTAGTAGCGATAAATATGATTCAACAATTTCTTTGTAAGTAAGTAAGTAGATGCTCATTTTACTAATATTCTTGTATGGGTGCTTGAAGACTTAATAGTGAAATTAGTCATCATGTTAACCTGTTTGTTTATCAGTTTCTAATGACTGGCATTCTTTTCAAATAATGGAAACTTTCGTTTGGTTGTTTGACCTTTTTTTATAATGTGACTGTGGTCTAATAAGAATCACCAATAAATTGGGAGTCAGTGTTATTTGATCACCAAACAATTTATGTCAATGTTTGTTTACGCCCACAGTGCGGAAAAAAATATTGTGCACAAAGTTTCTTCACATTCGTTCCGCGTGCCTATGGTTCAAATAATTAAGACTGATTCGCTTTTCGGAATTATCACGCCCGTATTCTTATCGTTTGATACAGTTTTCTAATCCGATAAGAATTTATAAATGGAAAAAACTGGGACCGGCATTGAGGCATTTTTTTAAGCTTCACACAATAGCATAGGTTGTCAAAATTTTATCAGTGTACAAAAGTCAATAGTCGGCGGAACATTACTACCAGCATAGGTGTTTGTAATCGGCAAGGGCATGCTGCCGTATTGGGTTACGTCATGTGGCGATAACGGCGAGGAGCTCGGACACGCCTTCGCGGCGCCAGCGGTCCTTCGAGGACACCCGAACAACAGGAATGCGTTGAGGGTGTTAGGACTGTACGACTCCACTCGGCTCGCTCTACATGTGCCACAATAGACCGGTGTACGACCTCCAACGCAACCAAACCTGTTACGTGTGACACAAACCGGCACCCGACCACGTACTGGATAATTATGTAAAACACCAATTTCACAAAAGCGTTCACACCTCGAGAAATTTTCGATCGGTTTAACCATCCTCGTTTTAGGAGCAATACTACTAGAATCACCTATCAAAAGAAATACACTATGAAAAGAATAATTATAAGCCGTCTCTTTCCTTCCGATTGAACCGAGATGAATTCGAAAGAGAGGCCAACATGCGTACGTTGCCTGCACACCTAAGTATGGCCGGACATTACTCACTATAGGTAGATAGTACGAGACTAGTGATAACTTCCACATTCTAAGTTGTTGATTTAACACAGAAATGTAGCGCACTTCATCCGTTATTTCACAGAGCACCACACAATTAAATGACACGTTTTCTTACTTCTTCTCTCCGCATTATTTCCACTTGTAATCGTTTGTGATACTCCTCGCATTCGTCCTTATACTTTTCCATTTCTTCTTTTGTCTGACGCATTTTCTTCTTCAACACGTCCAGGATCGTTCCTTGCTGCATGTTTGTCGTCATTTTTATGCACTTTTGTGTTTAAATTGAATACTTATAAGCTAAAAACTAGAGACACCTTCGCTCTACTCGCGAAAATGCCAACTGACTGCCTCGCTCGTTAGCGCCCCGTATCGCGGGATGGGCTCGGCAAGAATGAACACAGCCGGCGAATAAAATGGCCGCCGATCACACGCTGCAACTTATCGCGGCGACACTGGCTACACTCGCTAACTGGGACAAATAACAATTGATGCACACTAACTACTAGTCGAACGAGTTAAATTAATTTAAAAACAACTAATATTCCTAGAAATCACGCAGAGACTGACAGAATTTGACAGCGAAATGAGCGAATGACTAAACGTCATTAAACAAGGCAGACAATCGACCGTGCGGTTACTAGCTCCACCTGTTGAAGTTCGATGAAAACTGTTTCCTGTAGGGTCAAAATTGAGTTAAACCTCTAAATTATGGGATGGGTGACACGGTTGAAAGATTTTACACAAAAACGGCGGAAGTAGAGAATCAAATTGAAGCAAAGGGCTATAATAGAAGTCAAATTTGAATAGTGGGAAATTGCCTTGCAAGAGTGAAGACCATTCATGGGTAGAACAAAAAACTTCATAATATATTCTCTCCCCATGGCAAAGCCTAAAAATAATCACAATAAAATAAAAAACAAAAAAGCTTAATGTTTTGTTTTGCTAAAATAAACACAGTAAGACCTAGCAACGCCATCTAGTAATTCATTTACAAATCATGGATTACATTACAGAGATACCCAAGTTCAATAGAAAGCACTCAGTCACGCACGAGCACAGAGCAGCCGAAATATATGACGTCATTCCAGAAATATGCCACTGTTTAAAATTCCGTTAGGTGACCAAGCATATTTACCAAAAGACTGTCGATAAAGTAGACTTTTGAGTTTTATTTTTTTTAAAGATTACCGAGCAACATTGGTCTTAAAAACCTTGTCTTTCATTGGTAGAAAAGATATCTTAATATAACTTAATTTGCGTAACGTGTTATCTACTCTTATGTCAGTTTTAATATATTTCATGCCTAAAACTCACTCAAAACACTCTATTTTAATTGTTAGTTTTATGGCAATGATGTTAATAAAGCCTGTGACAGCAACTTTAATGTTGGACCACAGTAACATTAGTCAGATATTAGAGCATTCAGTTGAATAAGTGAGCTAATTTTATTGACCTTGTCTTTTTTTTTCAGACACAAAGGTCTTTACACTGCTACTGGTGAATATTTTTTTAGGTTGGAATGAATTCTAGACAATCTCGTGAATTTTATAATGGGTATTGTTATTACGAAGCGACTGGCCACAATTCGACATTTTTAAATGCGAGAAAAAAAGCTTTGAGTAAATTAACACAAAGTTGCGAGCATGACAACATTTCTCTGAGAAAGTTGTTGTAATAACTTTATTAGTATAGTGCAGAAACTCGGTCATCTGTCCATCATCCATGAGCCATATGGCTTTCAACCATTAATTATAGCCAAAGACTTAATATATATATTTTTTTATTTTATTTGTTAATAAATGGAAAAAAATGTATGGGCAGCGCGAATTATCAGCACCTATACCAGGTACTTACTACACTTGTGTAATCAAATAAATAAAAGTATATTTTGATTAATACATACTTTTATTATGTTGTACTTTTGTAAGCCAATATGATGCCGTTTTAGGTACTTGGAAAACTTTGGACATAATCTACTGATCATCGAGTTGTTACAGTAATCTCTTCTCAGTAACAAACACAAAAATATTTATAATACTTGTAAAATATATCTGTTTGGAGTAAACAAATAATAGTTTAAAATAATTACATGTATCGTCATTATCAATAAATTTGTATGCGAGCGAAGCTAAAATCACCTCGCTTTAAAGAAATACGCAGACGTAACAAAATTACAAGACAAAGTAGAGCACGAAAAGATAACGTTATTAACTTATCTCGACTTAAATGTGGAGAAAATTTAAATGAATATGATGGGTACAAACTCAAGACAGCATTTTCATTGGGTGATATAATAAACACGTTGAAATGTGCTCTTTACGCATTTATGACAATAGTCTACAATATTTTAAATATCATGATGATATCGTATGCTATGCCTGTGACTTTTAAGAGAATAAAACTTTTGAATAGTTGCATAGTAACCACAGTTTTATCCAAGATATAAATTACTTATTTCTGTTTAATGAATCGCATACAAATGCATACGTGGAAACCATGAATAAACAATGTTGTTTACTAATTCTAACATTCAAGAAACATAAGGTTTGCGTAAGCATTTCGTTTCATGCGCATTTCCTTTTCTAAACGATATTGTATGAATGAACTGAAGATATTACATAATTATCCTATAATAATAGAAAATCTTTAATTTATGCTATTCTAAGTATTTTTAAAGTAACTTGACCATGATACAATCACATCGATAGGTATAAAATTTAGTGGGTTAATATTTTCGCATCACTAATGTTTGTTCATGAATAATTTAGAAAGTCGCAAGACTTGTAAAGTTCTGCTTGGTAGGTAGTAAGTAGGTTTTGCAATTTTCCCCGTATTGTCGTCTTATATCTTAATTAATTATTTTTTACGAATTAAAATAATATTGTACTTAGCTAAAGAAACTGCAGTTATGTACATAATTTTAAAAACATTTTATAAACACGAAGTTATCTCGCGTTAGACAAATTTGTAAATACTCGAGATAGAGCTTGAGATAAAAACAGGAAACAGTGCGTACTTGCTGCCTTTCTCTTCAAAGATTTAAATATTTACGAACGGGTGATATTTGGAAGACTTATTTATTTGCAAAACCGGAGTGGTGGTTGAGGGCAGCGATGATTGCCCTTATCTTTCCAACACAACTACCGGAATACTGGTACCAAACAAATTGGATTTACGCAGCCCTATTTAAGTTGTAATAGTATCAATTGTAGACGCAAAGGGAAAAGGGGAAGGGCATGCGGGTCCCACGTGCGACAATCTATGACACCGACATCTAGCGGCGTCGATAGCAACCGACCGAGTAAACATTGTCAAGCGATGTCAGTGCTCAGCTGATCGACACGCGCGATGGGCCCCAGCCTCGCTCGGAGAGGCAGCGTCAAAGTTTCCCAGGATTAAAAATAGTTTTTACGCATCTGGCCCTAGCTTGCCTCACACACACAACAAAACATTTGCTCAAATAACAAAGGACGTTACCCTCTTTAATGCCGTGTTCTTGATGTTCTGCAACTCATTTTTGATGATAGAAAATTTCATCATTGTATCCGACGAAAATATTGAACTGCCGAATGCTAGACCGGGATAGTCCGCACATCTTCTTCTCCGCCTATTTTCTCTTTCAGCGAGAACTTCTGTACACTCGCTCGTACATCTAAGTTTTGCAAGTTCTGCAGTTTCAGGGTCATCGTCTGAATTATCACAAGGGACAGCGGTCACCTCGGCGCCGTCTCCCGGCGACCGCTCATCTTTAAACGAGAAATCGTCTTCGGAGCTATCACGAGATTCCGCGCCAGTAATTCTATCATCGAATTCGATATCATCGTCAATATTCGCTAAGTCCTCGAGAATGTTTCGATTCGAAAGTGCTTCGTCACTATTCGTCCTTGTCACTTCTTGAGATTCACTAACACTATTGACACAAGGCACAACATCGTCTGTTTGACAGTCTAAGGTTACTCGTTTGGACGGATCGTTTGCGAGCGCGCTGGGGGCGGGCTGGCGGTCGCCCCGCAGGCGCGGGTGGTGCTGGTGCCCCCTGCGCCGCACGGGGGTGCGCCCGTGGGCGTGGGGCGCGGGCGCGGACATCTCTACGCGCGGCGCGGTCCGTCCGGCCGCGCACGCCAGGCGGCCATGTTGACTGACGAGCGCGAGCCCCAACAAACAACACACTGGCGCTGGTGTCGCTCTCAGACGGCCATCTTTTGTTTAATCGAACTGTTTTATCGACACTGCCGCTCTCATAAGCATGTGGCTTATCTCCACCGCGCGAGAATTTGAAGCATCGAATAATAATTTTAAAAACGCGTTCTTTTTTTATTTTAAACTACATATTTGAATTACGTTTACCATACTTCATGTCTTGTTTGAGTTTTATAGTATTATTGAATTACCGTTTAAGATATCACGATTATTCTTTAAACTTCAAAAATATTTCAATGTAAGGAATGTAAAATATTTCCGGGAGGTTAAGTCTTAAATCTTGAACGTATGCACGGGTAAGCCGGTGAACGGAGCGGGTGCGATGTCTATTTTTAACGAAAAACTGGGCACCGGGCCCATATTAGGCGTCGAGCGCCCGAAATAGCCGCTCCGGAACGCCCCACGGCGCTGATTCCTCCGAGCTGACCGCATGCACCACGTTGCCTACCTGTTTTTTATCAGTGACGTCATTTTAATCGAAATTCATTACAGAAAAACATTCGTCTGGTGACTGACGATCGTCGCGGCGTTTGATCGTCTGGCCTCGAGATGTCACCACGCGGGGAGACGAATAAAATGTTTAAAAATGCATCGGCGAAATTAATGAATAGATACAATTTGGAATTTGTTTCAACAGCAGCGTGAAGCCAATGGGTCAGGGCTCCTGGCGCGTTGCGTGCGCTCGTTGCACTGCACTGACACACATTTTCAATTTAATTTCGTCGGCAATGTGCCGCCAAACGAACATTCTTTTGTGATGCAATAAACGATAATCCAACATCTGAATAAACCGGTCGATATATGAATACACCTCTTTAAGTATCCGTCTCGCACATAACAAAATCACGAAATTGACAGCACTTTAAGTACGCTCATGAGCTCTTATGTATCTTTCATAATTTTGTTTCATGGAATGTTAATTATGCTGTTATTGTAACAAAAAACATAATATAAAGTATAAAAAAAATGGGAAGTTTTACAATCGAATAATTTCTATTATTTATTTGACATGATTTATGTTGCGTTTTATGTTACGAAGTGCGTATATACATTTTGCGGAAACAAGAACACGGAAACAGATAAATCGATCATTTATGCCATTACTTAGTATTCGATACCTGATACAAAAAGCTTTGTTCCGTGTAATACATATTAATTACGAATTAGTTACAAAAAACGATTTTAAACCTGAATTAACTAGATGTATTGGTTTTCAGTATTCTTCAACTGCTATTTCAAAATTACTTTAAGTAACATAAAAAAGTGGAACTAGCTTGCTTTTTGATTGTGCACATTGTGCGCCATGCTGGTCACTGGTGACCCCCAAACAATATTATTTCTATTGTTTCTAGTCTCTCGGCAGTTAAAGGCTTAAGACCAATAACTATACGGCTGAACAAAATCCTTTCAAAATGCTTTATAAAACACTCACGTTCTGAAGAGCCTTTTCCTTCTCTTCTAGCTTGGCGTTGACCTGCATGAGCGCCTCCTGGGTCTGGTCGAGGTCGTTCTCAATGGTCTGGATCTTCTTTTGCAGCTGTCTCGCTTCCTCTTCCGCCTACAAGGAGAATAACACCCAATTAGTGATGATACAGAAAGCATAATTTTGAATATGTGTGTTGGCATGACACACAGTGTAGCATCTGTTTTTACGTTTGTGACGTTTTACCTAGATCTGGATTTCAAATTTCGAAATTGTTTTGATTGCTGTTCATGTAACGAAAAAATTAGATCGTGTTTCAGAAATCAACTCACAGAAATCTGTTTTCTAGGCCTTTTTGGGGGAGTTTAGTATAATACATGAAATGTATTACTATTCACATTTCCGCATGACCTTGAGGTTGACTGGCAGAAAATGCTTTCAGCATTAAGTCCACCCTTTGTACATTTCTTGTGCAATAATGTTTTAAGTAAATAAAAATAAATAAATGTAATGTAAAGAAATAAAGTTTGTTTGCGCTTGACTGCACACATTGATTAAGCACGATATTTGCGGTGTATCATTTACATTTTACATAATCATACGCACATAACCATAAGCATAATTAAATCTAAGTATAACATGAATCGGCAAAGACGTAGATGAATTTTAATTTGTAGGAAAAAAATATATACTGTGATTTCTAGATAAATAGAGCACATAAGAATTTGAAACGGGGATAATTTATGATTTTAAGTAGCTCAATAAATAACACTACCGACCGTTACTATGTTTTAAGTTTTACAATGATTTGTGCTTTTAAATTGCAAATAATATTTTACATTTTCATTAAGAAAATCAGAATCAAAATAACATGACGACATACGGAGGTAATTATTTCCGGAAGACATCACATCGATATGTACCACGGCTCCACATTAAGCTACTCATTTTCCATGCAAAATCACCCGTATTTAGTAGGCATATCGGACTTCTAAACCAAGGGTCGCGGGTTCGATCCCCGCACAGTGTAAAAGCATAAGTTTGCATGAACATGTGTGTTTGTACTGGTCTGGGTGTTTTCTATGTATAATATGTATTTATTTGCAAAAAAAAATATTTAAGTATGTTTATCCGTTACCTAGTACCCATAACACAAGCCACGTAGCTTAATTTGGGACTAGAGAATTGGTGTGATTGTTGTGAAATATTTATTTATTTATTATAAGATACCGCAGTGACTAACTTGACGTGCGGCCGTATGTACTACCTATTATTGAAATGTGTGTTATTTAGCATTATGTTCTTTTATTGTAATCAGTAAATAATTATGTTTATGTTATAATTATGTATAAAATAACCTGAAAGCCTAGTGTTCATCACGGTGTTTTATTATCAAGGAACACACACACAATACATAACTTGTAAGTTTTATTGCTCCTTTGTTACTGTTTTCTTTGATTTATTCCAACAACATAATTAATTACATAATCGTCATTCATATGAGAACTATCATTATCAAAGCCATTCAAGAATGAGGAAATTGAAATAGTTATGAAAATGGTTTTGAAATATTATCACGTCTAGACAGATGCATATTCATACCGGCGTGTCGCCAGCGTATTAAACGAGTTATTTAATCAATCAAAAATGAGTTACAGCACAGTCTGGAAGTTCTTGCACCCTTTCCTGTGCTTTTTTAAACATTCATGCGTACAAAAAAGCCTCTTAAGTACGGCCTTGAGCGCTCGGAATAACTTGAGTTCTTACAACGGGGTAGATAGTAATCAGACGTACTGAGGTCTCAGAAAGCACGATGTTTCTGCGTCACTTTGCATTGCTCTTATGACTAGAAACAGTTTTTATTTTATTTTCAAACTTCATTAAATGCAATGTCATATAATTCTTCTTCTCGACGCGCAGGTTGGCGTCCTTGGCCTCCTGCTTGCACGTGGTAGCGTGGTCCGGCACGTTGTCCTTCTCCAGCTTCGTCACTGCAAGTGACTGCACTTATCACTACTTCTTCTGTCATGTAACGTACCTTCTCGGCGCGCAGATTGGCGTCATTGTCCGCCTGCTCGCATATGGCGGCGCTGACCAGCGCAGTGTCCTTCTCCAGCCCCATCGCCTGCATCTTCTGCACTTATCTCTACTTCTTCTGTCATATAACGTACCTTCTCGGCGCGCAGGTTGGCGTCCTTGGCCTCCTGCTTGCACATGGCAACGTTGTCCAGCGCGTTTTCGTTCTCCAGCTTCATCGCCTGCATCTTCTGCACTTATCTCTACTTCTTCTGTCATGTAACGTACCTTCTCGGCGCGCAGGTTGGCGTCCTTGGCCCCCTGCTCGCACATGGCGGCGCGGTCCAGCGCGTTGTCGTTCTCCAGCTTCATCGCCTGCATCTTCTGCACTTATCTCTACTTCTTCTGTCATGTAACGTACCTTCTCGGCGCGCAGGTTGGCGTCCTTGGCCCCCTGCTCGCACACGGCGGCTCGGTCCAGCACGTTGTCCTTCTCCAGCTTCATCGCCTGCATCTTCTGCTCTCATCTCTACTTCTTCTGTCATGTAACGTACCTCCTCGGCGCGCAGGTTGGCGTCCTTGGCCTCCTGCTCGCACATGGCGGCGCGGTCCAGCGCGTTGTCCTTCTCCAGCTTCGTCGCCTGCATCTTCTGCACTTATCTCTACTTCTTCTGTCATGTAACGTACCTTCTCGGCGCGCAGGTTGGCGTCCTTGGCCTCCTGCTCGCACATGGCGGCGCGGTCCAGCGCGTTGTCCTTCTCCAGCTTCATCGCCTGCATCTTCTTCTTGATCGCGTCCATTTTGGCGGTTTGTGTTTGTTACTCCCTTGTATCAGAAAGCTGTAAGGAAAGTAAAATTATTAATCTGGTGGCTAAAATGCTAAAAAGTAGATTTGCAGTACATTTTATCGTGGTCATCTACTCAGGCACATTGGTATTGAATCCTAAATTGTCGGTTTGGTATTTTTGCTTTGATGTATTTTCGTAATTCTTGTACAATTCATGATATTTTTCAAACCGTTTTAGTCTGGGTTCCGACCATCTGGTGATCAGTACCGGATTAGCCACGTAGCAAGAGTAGCAAATGCTACGGGCCCCGCGACTCGGGGGGCCCCGCGGTCTAATACCTGTCTGACCGTAAAAAAATATTCCCTGTCTTGCACATTCATTAAATTTGGTTGCTAAGTGCGCTGCAGACTGCTGTATAGAAGCATTACTTTTCCTTTATTTCGTTGAAAACCTCTATACGTTTTTTCCTGCTTCTACCTATCGATGGAGTCGTCTTACGAACGCATTGAAAGATTCTACTTCAAAAATTCTGATTTTGAAAAGATTGTCGGACACTAGGTGGTCAGCCAGAGCTGATGCTACGAAGGCGCTTTTATGTGGTTTTATCACTATTAAGCAAGTTTTGGAAGATATTTTCAATAACGTGGACAAAAAGCATAGTGCCGTAATAAAGCTTACGGACTAGTTTCAACGATGAATAAGTTAGAAACGGGAATAATGACAATTACGTGGAACGGAATCCTAGAACGCATGCAAGCGACTAGTGCTTCGCTCCAGTCGTCTGATCAAGACCTTAATACAGGATACGCCCTTTATGAATCATTACATGGCTACGTCCAAGCAATGCGATCCACATTTTCAGATGTTGAGGCAAAAGCCAAAGATCTGACCGGTTGTGAAGAATATCAGCAACAGACTTCAAGACGAAGCAAGCGGAATACAAAGTACGACCATTACACCGGCTCTACTACACTCGATGACTTTGTTGAAAATCAAACACTTGGACAACGGTTTGAAATTCAGGTGTTTATTGACATTATTGATAACGTACTGTCTGCTTTGACTAAACGTATGGAAGCATATCATGAAATTACTTGTGTTTTTGGAATATTTCGACAGCTAAAATCCCTTACAACAGAAGAGATTTTGGAAAACGCCTCACGTATGGTCAGTGCTTACGAAGATGATTTGGAGAACAGCCTAGGCGACGAATTAGTGCAGTTTGCTGAACTGCTGAAAACAGATGTGGCTACTGTTAGTGACAGCAAGAAAGAAGAGTCTCTGGACCTGCAATTTATAAACTTTTATTAAATAATTCCTTAGAATCGTGTTCCCCAAACGTAGAAATTGCCTTGCGCATTTACTTGTCTCTCATGATCACTAACTGCAGTGGCGAACGTTCTTTTTCAACGTTAAAACGTATTAAAAATGAATTAAGAAACACGATGGGCCAAGAACGTCTTAATCACCTCACTTTGATGAATATAGAGTATGATTTGCTTAAAGACGTCGATAGTGAAAGTGTGTAGTGAATAAATAAATAAATAAATAAAAAATAAATAAATAAAATAAATAAATTATCTCAAAATTTGCCCATATTAAATGCAGAAAAGTTTGTTGTAATAGTTTTGTTTTATTTAATACCCTTTAACTAGCAAACCAAGGGCCTCTTGACAGAATTTGCTACAGGCCCCGCGCTGGCTTAATCCGGCACTGCTGGTGATTCTAATCTACGTGACGGATTTGCTTACAATACCCGTCATAATATTCAGAAATTATCTAACCAAACCAGGCTTGAGTGCAGCATTAGGCTATTTATGGAACCAGAGGTGCATTGATCTTGAGTTATTAGGCAAGCCCATACGGAGCGCCCATTTGTACGTTTATGATGCAATTGTTTTGTAAAATAGTCTATCTTACTCGTGAATATTACGGAGACCCTTAAAACAAAAGAACAAAGAGTGTAATCTGTCTCATTAATCATCGCACGCGCAACCGTTCTTGGTTTTGTTGTTAGCGTTAGCATCTTAGGTTATGGTTTTGTTAAAATTGTAATTTTCATAATTTAGGTTATAATTTAGAATTTAAGACATTGCTGAAAGAGAGCCGACAAAGCGTTAAGATGCGGTACAATCACGGACATTTATTTCCGAGTAAATTGCCGGTAACAGGTCCTTAACCTTTCCAACTGACAATTAGAAAAACGCTAATTATTTATCGGCTCGCTCTGAGGACGGTTTTATCGCGAAGAAAAACTGTCCGCGCTATGCGTATCACTTATTAGGGGAGAGTGGGTCACAATGGATCGCGGGGTAAAGTGGATAATTTTAAATTTATCTGTGTGTATTACACGCTTTTACGTTTTGTATTATGCCGCTATTTCATACCTCTCTCCTCCTTAACTAATCGTTGTCGCCCTTTCAAAACCCGAAATCACAATATCGAAATCTGCTCGGTAGTTAAGTAAAATAAATAAATTTGCGGTGTTACTGCAAAGTTTGTTGGAAAAGGGGATATTTTCATTTTGTCGTATACTATCTATAGACTACATCAATTGTTAAGAATGTTGCTTTGTCGTTACGGTACGTAGTTTTTTTATTGTTTATTTTCTTATTCAATAACGGCTAATAGGTAACAGTGAATCACTTCATGTTGAGTCACAGTGGATCGCAAATTTATTGGGCATTTTAGCATAGCATTTTTTTAATGTAGATACAAATGTCTCGCAATGTTTCATGTGAACTGATCAGAAAAGTAGAACATATGCTCAAGTCTTCTACTTGATGCTTGACAGGATCCATGGATTTCAAGTTTTAGTAGGGACGAAATTTTTAAATAGGGCTATTACGATTCTGCTACGATTGTATCAGCGGTTTTAGTGCTCAGAAAAATAGACCGATAGGTGCTGAGGGTTCTAAAGATTTAACAAATAATTGAGGGGAAATTGTTGAGCTTTTCTCTATCACAATTCAGTTACAGTTACAGTACCCCAAACACTGGTGACAGTGGATCTTTTGCCACTTTTTTGAAAGTGGCTAAAACTTGTATCTTTATATAATATAGGCCACGGAAAGCTTTTTTTATATAAATTACATACCTTTATTATCTTTTAAATTCAGAGAGGTAACATTTAGCCATAAACTTTGGCGTTTACTCATGTTAAAAAAAAGTGATCCACTGAGACCCACTCTCCCCTAATAAGTGATTCGCATAGCGCGGACAGTTTGTCTTCGCGATAAAACCGTCCTCAGAGCGAACCGATAAATAATTAGCGGTTTTCTAATTGTCAGTTGGAAAGGTTAAGGACCTGTTACCGGCAATTTTTCTCAACGATTGCCACAATAATGCTTATTGCAGAAAGGATACACGCTAATTTGGTAAGTCACGTCATTCACGTCGCTTGAGATGGCTGGAGTTTACTTTTTATGGTCATTGGAACCATGACATGACAACATTTTCAGTCCAGTTCAACGAATTCATTGTAATAATGACTGAAGAATTTGTACGAACATTTGTAAAAAATACTTTTAAAGTTACTACAAGCATTACTTTTAAATTTGTCAAATATCATCCAAGTGAACATATCACAGGTTGTCACTAAATATGAACCAGGATTAGCGGTATGAAATAAATACCAAAAATGTTGTATAATCATTGGTACGTGACCAATCATTTTAATCATTACATCTGCAATCGATACTCGCACGCTCCGGTGGCCGCGTAGTCCGGAACCGTGATTCAATCTCGATAAGTAAGGCAGTAGTATGTTGCATTTGCCTTGCATTTGAATACATTCATTTGGAGAGTCATTGCTGAGGCCATTAAAGTGCTACCTAGTTGTCTAGATGCGAGCGAAAGAGATGACTTACTTTGAAATGCTACTTCTCAGGTTTTAAAACTTGAAACCTTGTATTTAATTGATAATGAAAAATAATTGAGATATTTAAATGAGAATGCTACTAGTTTGGTTTGTTATCGATGCCAATTTGCCGATGCTGAGTTGTTAAGATCGAATAAAATCGATTAAAATTAAAGAAAACTACAATGAAATCTGACTGAATCAAATTTAAGGAATTCAGAAATTAATTTCACGAGCAAGGTCAATAAGGAAGTATGTGTAAAATGAGAAAGATTTGCATGACAACGAAAAATTCACAGTGAGTGAGACATTCCGTGTCGTGATTCAAAAGAAAGGCATGCCTGCACATGAGTCACATTTGCGCGATATTTCAAAGGGTCGCAAGACTCGCGGTCGACGATCGTCCATTTGTATACATATACAATCCCTGTATGAGTGTATTCCTGTATGGGTTGACCTGACTGAACCGAGTGCGTTCTTATCCAAAGACACGTTCTTATTTCTGAATACAAATATAGTTTTTTCTCTTAACAATGCAAATAGCCCTGTATCATGCACATAGAAACATTACCCGCGTCACCGCAAGTAATTTAGACATGATTTAGACAGTGCCAATGCATTGTCTTGAAGTCATGTAAAAGTGTAAAGTTTTGGATCCTTAAACTAGCTGTGACACTAGTGACAAAACATTTCAAATTGTAAGTAGATATTTTTTAGAAAATATTTATATTTACGAGTATGTAGTCTAATTTTTTTGGGTTAGGCTATAGGTACAGTGACCCGCCGTAAATCGCCCGTATCACAGGGGCATAAGATGCTGCAGTGTGTACCGTGATTTTATATTCATGGTTGTTGTTTACTAACTAAAAAGGTAAATACTCAGGCCGCATTCCCATACCCGCTAATATTTTATCCGTGCATAAGCACTATTAATACAAAACGCAAAATAAGTCACTGTTGTCACATTCTTGAGAAGTGATATCAGAATGCACACATGCATGCATGCAACTTGACAAATATTATATGCA
The DNA here is from genome assembly GCA_963921415.1 of Pyrausta despicata. Taxonomy (NCBI): domain Eukaryota; kingdom Metazoa; phylum Arthropoda; class Insecta; order Lepidoptera; family Crambidae; genus Pyrausta; species Pyrausta despicata. The sequence continues at coordinate 10,902,499 of OY992861.1, read as the reverse complement.
TTTCTCGCATGCCTCTTCAAAGTAAGTCAGACACAATTTTCTTTTTAAGTCAGTACTTATTCTTCGTTTTTGTTACGTTGCAATAATAGAACCTACGTTCTATACACGCTATTGACACCTTGAAGATGGTTTGATTCACAACAGTCACACAGCTATGCGTAAAAATGTCTAGGAATCAGAAACTAATCCCAATAAAAATGGTTTAAAGTTATTTCGATGAAAATCTACAATAAATTAAATTATACAAATCTACAATATACCGAACTTTAGTTTTTTAATGAATGGAAGTGCAACAACTAGCTAATGTTGTAAACGTCAACCAAGATTTTTTTCTTCTTTTTTTTTGACTAGAACAAAAAAGCTCAACGCGCTCTCGCTACGAACGGCTACGAGACCCCACGACGACAAGACTACGAAAAATACATTGGTTTTTTTATCAGATAAGTACGAAAAGATTATTCAACCTACTTTCTGTATTAGGATGGTATTGATATTCTATCTACGTTTTAATGAAAGTATGGCTATCATTATCTACAAAAAAGATACGTGAGGTTACAGCCGTTTCTATGAAACTGACAGTTATCTAATTTTCAGCCCAAGGTAGATAGAATCTTAGGAACCGGACGTTTGTTAGTCAGACATTACTGGCAGTACCTAGCAGCTCATCTATTTGATATCTTCACTGATTATAAATTGCGCATTGTGTACCACTAATCAGGGTTCGATTATTTTCTATTGTTGTTCACTTGGACTGGCTAATGTTTGGCGACCGGCCAGCTATTGGCAACTAACTATTGACGTGTGTCAATGTGAAATGTACGATGTAAACATTATACGCGCAGTCGAAGGTTACAATTTTAGAACAATACTTGGAAAAAAATATAATAAATTATAAGTATGAATTTTATAAAATGCTTTGGGTTTCGTACCGCACTAGGCTAGAAAACGGAATTCTTTAGGATCTTATGTTCAAGTTTTTTTTCTATGCCATATAAATGTAATCATCAATAAATCATTTGAGATGGATCATGGATCATATGAAAAGGTTGCCAACTGTCATTCGAATTCAAAGCAATAAGAGAATTTGATTAACGAAAACAGCTGAGCATAGTAATTGATTAAATAAAGCTGCAAAATAACTGTTTTACACCAGATACAAGAATTGTAATGGATAATTCGACATGACCTTGGCTTATTTTGGTTGCCCGCTTTGTAAACGGCTCTCAAGGTGTCAATTTTCCGGTATTTCAAGTAAAGAGCAGGCGAAAGATACATTCAATTTGTCACGCTTAATTGCAATGGCTGGTAATTGTTGTAATTGCCGATTGCCATGCTTGTTTCTTCAAGAAATCTGATATATGAATGACTTGGGTGCTATAATTAAATGATAAAAAAGCAAATATATTGTTAAAATGTAAAATGCATATTGTGTTGTGCAGGTAAAAAGTTTGCATTAGCTAGTAGAGAAACTTAAAATTGAAAAAAAACGACGCATATTTCGTACAGGTAACCAGTAACTTTCTATTTATAACACCACTGAAAAGCTGAAAGTTAGTTCGACGCATGCGCGCCCTCGCCCGCGCCCTAACGCTATTGGTCCGCGGCTGGCAGCATGCCAAAAGCGCGGGAAATCATCAGCATACATGGATTCTATTGGTGAACCGAAAACGTAACCGAGCACCGCGCCATTCAAAAATAGAAATGGGAACGATTAGAAGTCGATGGTGGGTTTTATTTTTAGTCCAATTTAATGTTTTTTTTTTAATTTGATAATTGTTGTACATTTTTCCTTTGAGTAAACAAAAAAAAGACGTCACAACTCAGTAAAAAAAGTTTGATAAGTCTCTTTCACGTTCTCATAATGCGTAATGGATGCAAACGATTTTAATTTTTTACACTTTTTCGACAAATGAAAGCTTAGTCCCTAAAAATCCTTGCAAGTTAAATCCTCCGTAACGTAGCCACTGCACAAGCCTACTTACCGCGCGCAAATAAACAAGATCAAGACTTAATACCAATGCACCTTTGCGTAGAAAAAAAAACACTTCCACTGGTTTACACTATAGCACTGTCAGAGCGGTCGTACTTACATGTCGAGTCGACGCGTGCTGTGGTGCGACTGGCGGGCTGCGCGGGAGTTCGCGCGGTGTCGCCTTACGGCCGGCTAAGGAGATGCCGTCTTCGTCGCACCCCGCTGGCCAGGCATGGGGAAAGCCCTCGGACTCCTGGTACAACCAGAGACTGATGATGATAACCATTTTTTTTTCTTTTTAGTAGTCATCCAGACATTTTGCCACAGTTTCACCTGTTGGTAAGTGTCAATGTGGCCGAGGATGAACCATGTGTGTCTAGCAGTAGTCTACTTACTCTTTTCTTAAAAAGAGTCTGATTAGCAGGGACATGACCGATCGTACCCTTGCCTTATGTCATGGTATTTCAGCAATAACGCCTTTAATTCAACATTATCACGTTCTAGATAGCCAGAAGCAAGTCACTAAATATTCAGAAAATTTATTCATTATTTATTTATATATAGTCATTAAACTGGACGCCAGGCGGTCCAGAATCTTAAATTTTATTAGTATTAGTTCTCATAAAAGAAACACTCGAGTCAGGAAGTAAGAAGCATGGGTTTAGAAGCACAATATTTTTATCAAATTTATAATATTCGCACAAAAGAAAAATTAAGATTTCGTTCTTAGAACAGTTAAAGAGTTTTGCTTTCATTTGGTCTGCTATTTTTGCTTAGCCCAAAGTTTTGACTGGTAAAGAAATGTCTTATGGCGTTAGGGCCACCTTTTGTACAAAGTTTTTGATGTGCAATAAAGTCTAAATAGATAAAATAAAAAGGAGTTAAAATGGAAAAAAAGCGATAACATGCAATTTTATGTCACTGAATCTGGCAAGCACGCATACCTATTTACATGCAACAAACAGCGTCAGTAGGAAAACAAATAAAAGCAAAGATGATAATTTGTATGCAGATGCACTCGTACCAAGATGTCAGCTATTTACGAGTAACACGTTAAAAGCAACTTTGTACTAAGCGTTCGAAGCTTTGTTGAAGTTCCCGCAAGATAGTATTTCAGAGCTTTCAGCATACGTCAAAGCTTTAGTACCCCAACCTAATCACATTTGCTCAGAATCAAGATTGATTTTTGTTTGCAGTTGTGCAAATACTAATACTATACAAATACTCGTAGTTAGGGTAGGGTAAGTAAATAAGAAATTGAGAGGATAGGTCATACTATAAACAGTGTGAGTCTTCATAAAGTGTAATGTTTTCGAGAATTGCACTTTTTTATTTTTTACTATTATTCTACACCTTAACTACAATTTTAAGCTACTAATCGATAGATAATTTAATGAGCTTTAAATTGATGAAAATAAAACATAAATTGAGCGCATATCATCTGAGATATGGCGCAATTAGTGTTACAGTACCTTTGACTGGACAAAAAAGTTTGAATGGCTATAGAAAGAAAACAAAAAGAGAAAGACCCCCTTCATAGGTTTTTGTCAATTAAATTAAGCATATTTACACATATTTTTATATGTACACTTTGTGAAGACTCACATTGTATAGTCATAAGGTAAACTGCTTCAGAAACGCTTTCGCTCAAAATGCGTGACGCATACACGGATGGAAGGGTCATCAAATAAAGGATGCTGATTGCGAATGCATGGAAAGTCCTTTTTGTTCCAGTTCTCAAATATAACTTTCTTTTTATATGAAACCTTATTTTTTTAATGCTGTTGAAAATATTGTTAATCGGGTCACTCACTCGTATGCATAAGTGAGAACTTTCGTATGTCATCATTAGCCCCAATGTAAGACTTGGTAAATGATCTTATCTTAATTAATGCAGAAAATAGTAGATTGATAGAATAATGTAGAAGACTTTTATGTGATAATAAATAGAAGAAGAAAAACTTCGTTATTAAAAAATCTCCAAATTATTAGGAGGTTAGCTTTCGTCATTTGAATGTTAATTTAGTCGTAAATAAACGCATATTCGTCAGTCACCTGATAAAACAGTTACCAACGCAACAACACGCTGTTTTCCTTAGAACAAGACGTAGTAAGCGACCATTTACTAACCATATATTTTCGTAGAACGACACTAAAATGGTCATTGATTTCAAGAGAAAATTCTTCGGCGATGAGTGATGACTCAGTTGCGTATTTTTATTTAACAGTTGACCCAGTTGCTTTAACTTTTAAGGAGTAGGCTACATGCCTCACCTTCGAACTGACGCGTAATAACCACTCAGAAGATAGTGACTAATTACTAAGTAATACGAGTGAGAATTGAGTAAGTTGCCCTTTGGCAATAACACCTTAGATGGTCCGGACAAGAGAAGTAAGGACGTAAAATATGTCTTATCAAACGGTTGGGATCTTTTAGCGCCTGGCTTTTTTATAAAAACGGGCCGTCGGCACTATATAGCTATCAAAACTTACAATAAGTTGCCAAACTATTTATATGCACTCCAGGATAAACTATTAGTAAATCATATCATAATTTAAATGAACATATTAACGACAAATTCCAATAATGTGTAATTTTTTAATTGACAAGATCGCTGTTTGACATTATTATTGTTTTAATTTATTATTGACATATTTATGTAATTGTATTTTAATTTTAACATTACTTTATATAAAATCACTAACGCCTTATAATAAGGTCATAATGTAACTGAATTGACATCTTAAAACAATATATTTTTGGACATGCTGCTACTGGCGTAATATCTAAGTTGGGATCTTTCATAAGTCGAAGCACCTCCAGCACAAATAAGTAGCAAAAATCATACTGAGACAATATGATGCAGTTTATGATGCTTCACATCAAACTTTATTTACCTACTTATCATCCAAAACCCGTATAAGCTGGTTATTAGGTACGTCTAGTCACATCAGTAGTCTTGTTCTTCAGTGGTTTCAAAAATACAGCTTGTTTCTAACAAAGTAAGAAACTCACATGCAGCAGAGTAGCGTTTCATATGGCATGGCAATGTTATTGTCATGATTTGACTGTACAAACATTTGTAGGCTTGAACATGTCTGTTTGTACTGGTCTGGGTGTTATATGTATTTATTTAAGTTTATTTGTAAAATTGTTGATTCCAAATTTGCTTAAGCTACTTACGACGGAGTTAGATCAATGTATGTGATGTTGTTGTATAATATATTTATTTGTTTTATTTATATGATGATCACTTAGACGCTGTTTGTTATCTCATCAATACTAATAACTTTACATAATTGTTATCAAGACATCTTTCCCTGTTCTGCAAGCGTGTAGTCACGTTTGGCTGTTTGGGCAGCTGCAAACGTGACCCAGAGCCATCTGTGGCCACCTTATCCGAAAGGTGAAAACGTTGTAGAAATCTTTACGAAATGCATGTGCTTGATTACTACCTATTGATAACGAATATAATATAACTTATAATATGTGAAGTCACTAAATTCGTATTAACGCCAAGTTTTTTTTAAAAACAATCAACGTTTTAAAGTTAAATAACAATAGTCCCACAAAACTATTTACTTAGTTTGTCTGTGGGTTTAGTAATCTGTGGTGGGATCACGAGTCTCTCACACATCAAATCAAATCTTAAATACTAAGTTAGCTAGAAAATACTTTCTAATCCCGGTAGTCTAATAGATACCTGGGTTTAACTAATTGAGCCGCAAATGACAGACACAATTGATATTCTATGGTAATGCATTTATTATTATTCATTAGCTATAACACCTATATTGTACATCTTTTTATGTAAAACTTCTGTTTGAATCTTTGTGGTGTGCAAAAGAGTTATCTAATCTTATTATGTAGTTCTTATTAATTTTGCATGTGACTCCTGACATAAACAATTAAAAAACTAAGAACATATGCCGGCAGTAACATTATCCTTACTAATATTATAAATGGGAAAATTTGTTTAAATAAATAAATAAAATAAATATTTAACAACAATCACACCAATAATTCTCTTGTCCCAAATTAAGCTACGAGGCTTGTGTTATGGGTACTAGACAACGGATAAACATACTTAAATACTTTTTTTTGTAAATAAATACATATTATACATAGAAAACACCCAGACCAGTACAAACACACATGTTCGTGCACACTTATGCTTGTACTGTGCGGGGATCGAACCCGCGACCCTTGGTTTAGAAGTCCGACCTGTGGACCACTGCACCAAGCGGTCGTCGGTTTGTTTGTTCTTTCACAACCCAAAGGACCAATGTTATGATAGTTGATGTAGATGTTAGAGTGGAGGTAGGTAGGAGGCTGGAGAGTGACATAGGCTACTTTTTCCGTGACAAAACATCTAAACAAAAAATAGACAAAAAAATAAAAATCGAATTTCATATTGTAAAGAAATTTGCATTATAATGCTAAAAAATTAAATTAACTTAATATAAATCTGAAATCAATTACAAAGTGCGCAGGGGTAGCACTATTGCTAAAGGCAATCTCTGACACGCAATCCTCATTGTTAATTCACATTAACTACTCGAGCGAAGCCGCGGGTAACAGCTTGTTAAGTATAAAGGTCCCGTCACAAGTCCCAAGCATTGCTAGATTCATTTTTGATTATTGATATTAGTATATCGAATGAGTTCGCAGCCTATTCGAATATGCCATTGCAGTCGGTAATAACATTTTCTTTGGTTGCAGTTTTTGCCCACTTCCCACGATGCAACCCAAAGCACGAACCCGGTTCACACGAATAATCTTATATCAACTTATTAATTATGCATTTGGAACAAACGTAGAACGTACGAAATGCACACTCAGATATGATCATCAGCTTGTGTCAAACTATAGAATTTTGAACTATTTAGTAATCAGTGCTTTGGCTCAGCCTCAAGTAGGTTTATGATGTTTTAGTGGTCGTAGGAAATAATCATTGTTATTTAAGTAGGTATAATATGTATTTTCTCATCATTTTAATCGTATCAGCTGCACGAAGTAAACATTTTTTAAAGTGTCTAATTAATTTTCAAAGTACCATAAACCTAAATTACGTCGACTGAAGTTTTCTAGAACATTGCTGAAAGCTCAATAACCTTCTTGTAAGTAATATTGTAATGATTCAACATAATTTACCCGTTCATTCATATCTCAATGTGCATCAAAGCTCTAAGCCCATACTTCAAGGGCCGTCCGGGAATGCAAAAAAAAGGGTGAAGCATCCCGCGCATGCGCCGTAGATCGCGGCTATTTCGGTGCTTCGGCGCATGGCGGCCGCGCGCTGAAATAACCCGTTTCGTCACAACACAATCTCGGTATTTTTATATTACGTTACATTGATGGAATCCGTTACTGCGAGTTTTATGCGAGCTTTTACAGGCCGTGTTATGTTTCGCGCTTCAACGGAAAGACTTCAAACAAAGCGGGGGTGGGCGAGGAGGCATACATAGTGCTGCCACCCGGATTGCCCGGATTTGTCCTAGTTTGAAGGGCCTGCAGGCGTCCAGCGAGGGATAATATGGATTTTCCCTGACACTTTTGATGTCAGGAAAAAGTTCCCTAACTTCTGAAATTGATGACTTCGTATCACTTCTTGTGGTATTTTTCAGTCTTTTCGATTTTTGCTAAAACATCTTTCTTTTCCAACAATAAAATGTAAAAGTCGGAACAACTCAGGTCCTGGAAATTATACTTGATTTAGAACTACCTATAGCTAGTTAGTTACTAATAGATTCATTTAATAATTTGATTGATACAGAAAAAGAGCGTTACGAATTATTTTTGTTGCCATATTACCTAAAAGTGTTAGAATTTTTGATTCGATTCATTCATTCATCGATTCATTTGTTATCAGCAAACTGTATGAATTAATAACGATGCTTTTTTTGCACAAAAAATATTTTCAGAGGCGTCCGACGAAAAACCGTATTTCGCCTAAATGTCAGGGATTTTTGCCGTGTTAATCCGGGGACGGCAATTTAGATGATAGCAGCTTTAGGCATAGAGTACCTTCTTCCAATTTATCTAAAGTTAAACTTGCAGAATAAGATCAACAGATTAGCAGAACAAAATTTGTTACGCCTGCTAACTATAAGAGGCTATGGGGACAACGGGAGTATTTCCTGCGCTGCATCGCTGGTTTGCTGTGATCATATGGTCTTAATAACCTTATAAACCAAATCAGTGAGAAAAATCTATACCTATTTTATCATTATTCCAAGGCTTGGCGGCGATAAAATATAATATTGCGATTTACTGGCCGATGCACTAGCTGGACTGCAAAAAACGCATCTCCACTGCGCCTTGTGAACTCAATTACTAGAGGCGTTAATTGTGCATATGCATGAGATAAGCAGCTCAGCGACGACCCTCGCGAAGGTTTTTTCGTCTTTCCCTCATTAAGGGAGACGTGCAGGTATTTCAATAATTAAGAAATTGCATCGATATTTAAATTAAAATAAAACGTTTCATAACGAAATAATTTTCTTATAAAAAACTAGAGAACCCCGCACACGTTGTCCTGCCTGTTGTTTCTAACAGTATCGAGACACTTTTTAAGAAGGTAGGTAATTCAATACTTGACGCTAAAACAAAAGATATACGAGTATGAGGCAACACAGACGTAACATTACAGTGCTCTAGAGTGAATATCTTTGAAAATAAAAAGCCTCATAAACGTACATCTATGTAAAGGTATGTTATAATAATACATGAGATACTTTTCCATTTAAAAGGATCGTTCCTTTTCGTTTCGGAAGAATTCGTTTCGTTGACGTCTTTTCCTTTGCCAAGATTATCTGTTATTTAATGCGTTTCCACAATAATTCGTCAGTGACTGACGTAAGTATGATGAGTACGTCCTGCGTCATTTTGCTCAGTTGCTGGAAAAACTGTATACGCAAGAAGCTGGGTCCCAGTGTCGTAACTTTAAAGGACATGAATTCGAACACGGTGTCATGATTTGACAACAATAATAACACTTAAACTAATACCAACCAAATATGGAGCAGTAATGTCGAACTTATTTTCCTTATTTGTTACTACGATCCCTTTGTTTCACTAACCTACCAGCACCTACTTACTGACGGCTTTCGCACTCACCTGGGGTCGTACTCCCTAACGTTTCGTTCGTATTTTCGGGTCTATCTAGCGCGTTCGCTCGCGAAACTACTTCCCCTCTACTCTCTAAGCCTTTGTTCGTAGTGTCGGATGTAGCTATCCTTGTCAATCTTACAAGCTTCACGGTGCGAGCGAAAGCGCTGGCTACATCCGAAAATACAAACGAAACGTTAAGGAGTACCAACGGCCTCAAGTCTAGTTACGTATTCTCTTAAGACTTATAGGTAACATAAAGTAACCCTACCCACTAATTTTCAAGTACATATTATTATATCTAAAATTCAAATGGGGGTCCTTACATGTTACTGAACATATATGTGCAGTCAAAAGTTTGAAAATGTCTAAGGTAGTCGAAAAATTAAGGTTCGTTTGTATCGTAAAATTTTACCTAAATTATGCATCATCGCATTCGGAGGATCGTATTTTCAAATCCAGCCTTCCCTGTTACTCATGCTAGCAAACCTTACGAATGAACGTGATGGCTATTGCCTGGTAAAGCGTTAGAGATTAGGACTCTCTTTAGAAATTTAGCAACCAACTTTTATGAGTTTTGTCGGAAAATTTCGCGGTATTTATTATTTTACTTTTACCGCACACATATGTTCAGTGACATATACAGATATCCCCATTTTATTTCCAGGTATACTTAAAAAGTTGTGGTGTACATAATAAAATATTACAGTGAGGAAGGCTAAAAGTTCCTTTTAAAATGAGATGATTTTATGGCAATACTCGTATTAACCTAAACTGGCGTGTAATTTTATGATTACATTATAAAAACCTTAAAATACAAAACTCCAGATATAGCCGCCGAACCTTATCCGTCCTTTATTAATTTAAGCATCGTAACATGTGTTATTTAATGGAGAAATCACTAGTAAATAAAATAGTACGCAATAATCGAGTAGCCATCGTCGTCGTGTCGCGCCAGTGGCCTTGTCTCGTGCTGAGATATTTCCTCCCTTATATGGCACTAGCAGACCCTGATTACGTTTTCACAACTGCAATCAAGTGCAGCCACGACGGACATAACACTCTGAGATACCGTATATACGCGTATAATATGTCAACAGGTTAACAACATAGCTTACGTACACGGCGAATGCTTGTGCGCCGTGGGAGTGGGTTTATGTATGAAACTTTGCAATGACATGACGAGTAGGAAAAAAAAAGAACTCCTTTAATTGACAGCAGATCGTTGTTTGATTGCGTTTACACATGGGTACTCCTAGAATGCTACGTTATTCAAAGCACATCTCTTTGTTCTCGATATAGCTACCTATCTCCTATTGTATCGACCATTACTGTAAACCACCACATACAGACAACTAGGTATACAATTAACTTAAAATCTTCTGTAATAAAATATAATATAAAAGTATCTTAACGCTGGTTGTTTTAAAATACTTCCAAGATTATAAATCATAGTAATACCGGTTATAGATGACAAATAGCTTTTCAAGTAACAGATGTTTGTAACACCATATGTCTGCAAACCTTCGGCGCGAGCTTTAAAAAGGATATAATGGGCGATTTTTCTAAGCACAAGCCTTATCTGTAAATGAGGGGAGCTTATCTGTAAATGAGGGGAGTTTACCAGAAGGTTGCTTCCGTCTACGAACAGTCTTGGATAATTGTCCGACTACGTTGTAAATTTTCCTGTATGCCTGTGGAAAGGTAGATCCCGTAAGCAGACGTAAGTATGTTAGTTACACTTAGTATCTTATGATAAAAATTAAACAATAAACAAAATTGAGCCTACGTGGCTACCCTGAGTACCAAAATTAATACCCAAAACCAACAAAGTTATTTTACTTTTCATCCATATATCCGTACGCTACTGATACGGCTACGGAGACTAAGCCTTTAATGTAACAATCGAAAAAAAAATATCTACTTCGAGATCAATTACCTAATAAACCTTTGATAGTTTAAGCCGGTTAAAATAATTTTGAATTAGGTACAAACCACTTAACATATCCAGCAATTACGAAGCTTGCCATTTAAGTCCATCGGCATCAACTTGATCAAAAGCTGCAAATCCCGTCGATTGCTGTAATATGTACTTCCAAGCAACGATTATACTCGTAACATAAGCGATCAGTGATCGTTAACCGCGATCGATCGGCGCTCTTGACCGTGTTCAATAAAAGGATCTATCTTGTTTTTGCGACTGTCATACGCAGGCCTGGCTTGCAAAATAAAATAGCCAGCTAACATCTATAATTTTATTGGTATTTAACACCTAACAACAACATTGCTGGCAAACAGTAAGCTTAAGCTTAGTAACAAAAGAATCTTGTAAAGGATGTTCTTTATTTGGGACAAATTTCAAAAGCACACTTGTTGCTCTCATTCTCATGCCTGGGAGATGGGTATCTGTGAAGTAATGTTATCCTCTTAACTTAAAATAATAATGATATTTCAAAAATATGCAATTGTATACGACCTATACGAGTACAATTGCAAATTTTTCGCGCTAGGTCATAGTAAAGTCTACCCAGGTCCCAGCGCGACAAAGGCCTTACTGAGCAGGATACCCAAAAGTGTGAAGTAGAAGAAGGACCCCGGGCGCCTTTTTGGCTATATATTTTTGATAATGACTATCAAAGTAAATTCTTCCCATCATGTACGGAACCCTAACTATTGGCTATAAGCCTAAATAGACTCGCAGCCCTGCGCAGTGAGTCATCGCGCGCGCAACGCGGTCAGCGCCGGCACGCTGCCGCTGTAACACCGTAATTAATCGCCGGCTTATCCGCCAGAGGTCGCGCGAGATCGCCATATGCCACCGACATCCTTGACACGATCGAAAAAGCTGGCTTCTATTCCCGGACGGTATTTCTCTACCGAAATACAAACTTTTGACTGCCTCGTTGGTGTAGTGGCAAAAGTTTCTACCTTACATCCGAAAGGTTCTGGGTTCGAATCCCAGGTCGAGCCAAAATTGTTTCTGAGATTTTCTGTTATGAATCTCTCAAAAACAGCCCAGAGACGGGAAGTTGGCGGTGTAACACCCCCGTGCCTCGGGAAGCACATTAAGCCGTTGGTCCTGCGCCTGATCTCTCTCCGGTCATGTCGGATTTCCGTCACACCGAACTTTGAGTGAAGGAACAGTGAGTGCACCTGTGTATTGCGCTCGCATTTGTGCACTATAATATCTCCTGCGCAGTTGGCTGATCTCTGTTGAGATTGGCCGCCGTGGTCGAAATTCGCTAGGAGGACTATTATAACCGAAATACATATTTTAGAGAACGCAGTTCCACAAGTAGTTTTCGTTAGGTAGCAAAAATGTTCAGTTCCGTGTTTGATGGCTTCCTTCGAGAAAGAAATTTATATTTTAAATGGAAAAGATTTTCAGAAACCTGACCAAAATGATATGAATAGTGGAAATTTAAAGCAAAATTATTCTCTTTTTCAGCTTTGAAAATTGCTTCGAATTTAATATAGAAAAATGCACAAATAAACTTAATAGTACCATTTATTACACTATACGTACATTCACAAATCTTACACCCTAATTTACAAATTATCATTGAAGTCAAACTATACTTATTAACAAACTTTCCGTGTTACTTCATCTCGGTCTGTGCATTGAAATCAAATACAATTATTTACGCGGAGCATACAGGAAACTTTAACAGTTGCAGAATTCAACTGTAGGCCTAATACGAAAAACGAAATGTTTCGAAACGTTAGTCGTTCTTTCATTGTACACATGACAGCACCGCTTCCATTTTTTGTAGCAAAATCGCCCTTATTACGTTTTATAAGATACAGATGATTTCCTGCAGCTGATAACTCTGTGATGTGATGACAATTATTAACTTTAAATCTAATATAAATCAACTGCGCATTTTCGGATATCAAATGCCGTTATCTACAAAAAATGAATGTCAACAATTTGATAGTTTCAGTTCTGTCAATGATTACAATATGTAATTTGTTTGTTCAACAACAAATATTCAATAACTGGAAAACATACATCAGAAAACACTCAAGTCAAATGCGAACTTAATTATTTAGCCCTTTTTTAACACAAAAGTTTTACCTATCTACAAAACGGTCACAAATTCTACTAAACCATTCAATTTTATGGAGCACATTTATTGTTGTATGGGTAGGAAAGTACCTAGCTACAAACATTTCATTGCGTTGTAAAAAGCAGAGTCTAAGACCCCTAGCAGACTGCCGACTTTCTGTCGGCCGATATTATATGTGTCTTCTTTCAACAGCAGGACAAATAAAAGAGACAAATATACTATCGGCCGACAGAAAGTCTGCAGTCTGCTTGGTCTATAAGGCTTTCTATTCCATGAAAGGAAGTCAAGAACTTACGGCTAATCTCTGTCAGAACAGTCACTGAATCTTTCTGTGGTACTCAGGTGTTGCGTTACCATAGTCTTGTAGATTCAGCAATGTAGACCGATTCGTGACCATGTACTTAAGGAAATCTTGGATATGTGTCAAGACATGCTGCAATGACTTCTCGTCTAGAGCAGTGTAAGCTAACATGGGTCCCATTTTCGCAAACAGTCTTAGAAGATGTATAGCTCCATAGATTTGTGACATTGGAGTGTCAGGGTACTCTTGTAAGATCTCACTGTACTGCGGCCTCTCGAACTTGTACAATAATTGTGACCCAAGTGTCGCATTGAAATACTCTTTTATACCTTCAGTAATGTCCAGCAGTACTGACTCCTTGGCTTGGTTGTGTGATTTGCTTGACTTCTTAAACGCTAAGTAGTTGTCGACGATCTGTGAGACTGTCAACTTTGCGGGGAGGATGGCCAGTTTCTGCTGACGAGTGATGACGTCCCAGTCATCGACGAGCCAAACTTTCAGCTCCTCGGGTATCTTGATTTTTACCTCAACCTTTGCAAGGTACTGTTCTTCAGATTCGATTGATAGGTCCAAACGACCGCGTTTTTTTCTGTAAAAATTAACGAAAGTACTTAGTGTATTATTTTTCTGAACAAGGCACTGCACTGTCCTATGCTTAAACCATTCAATAACTAGTGGACGCCCGCCCGCAAACTTCGTTCGCCTACATTTGGTGCTTACATAAAGTTTCATCCTCAATACAGCTTTTTTACACTATCTTCTGGAACTTTGTCTTTCTTATATCTACAGATATGTTCGTTCCTCATACTTTTAAGCTGGACTGCTAGTGTTCCACATTCAGTACTAGAGATCTTAAGTTTTGTTTTTTGTATGAGATATTTCACGTTACGTTAAACATTATTTTCCTAGGTTCTACATTCATACTGTTTCCGGTACAGATAGCTGAGCTGCCGACGTGTCACATCAGATCTTCATTTTTATTGTGGGGACAGAAAGTGCTCGTCACGCTAAACTAATTTTCTCAAAGCGTCATATTTATACCTTTTTTTATTGAGATGGGCTGCTAGGGTTCATCGTCAGATATTTCAATCTAAATTTTGGTTACATGTACTTAGATTGCTCGAGACATTGAACAATTTTTCCTTAGGCACTATATTCATACTTCTAATGGTTTAGCTGGGATTGATAGATCCCAGCTAAATCATGTCACATCAGGTACTCCAGATCTATAATTTTGTTATGGGGACGAAAATTGCCCGTAATGTTGAACAATTTTACCTATGGCATTATATTCATAAATCTTTCAGTTAAGCTAGGCTGCCTGCTAGGTACTACAACCTAAATTGTAACCATCAAAATAAATTGTAGCCTATGACATGGTTGAGAATTTTCTTGACAGATTGGTAGTTTCCATTTAAATCCATTCAGCCTTTTTCAGGTGATAAGCATACAAATGACTTAATTGTTTGCAAATACATTTTCCATTTATCCTTTAAATTCAAAAGGCAGTATTATTGTTATAGTATTTTTATCTTTCTCAAATTGTTTACTACTCGTATATTAATTTTAATTTTGTCAAACTATGTTACTGTTTGCTTTTACTTTTATTAGTATGCATGTCGCGGCAGCCTTTAATTGAGGCAACACTATTAAAATCTGGTTTATAAAATTGTTATAAGTGAATGTGAAGTGTATGCTTTGTAAGGTGTCCTAAATGAATAAAATAAACAGAAAAACAGACAAAAATTATCTAAAGTAGTGGAATGATTCTTAGTACCTCTAGCAAACTTCTTTAAAATATATCCCAAGTACAGACTTTTTTCCCACGTTGTGTTAAAAATGTACCCTAATTACTGATTATATATTGCACATCTAGTTCTTTAGAGTCATAAATTGCAAAAAATCTAAAATTCTGTTAATTATGCCACAACTCTCCTTCAATACGAATCAATTAAGTGCTTAAAGATCCTTGTTTTAAAATTTTTGACATTTACGACTTTAAAGAACTAGATGTGCAATATACATGTCTCAGAATATTTGATAAGTTTGCCTGCTTACTTTGGTTGGTCAGAGCCAGAATCAGCAGGTGTGTCTTTGCTCTGGGTCTTGGTGGCTTTGGCGGGCGTTGGAGCCACCTCCACTTCTTTGCCTAAAAATAAACAACACCAAAATCTATGTAAAAATCAAAATAATTCATACAAACAAAATATTTTGTTCACAATTATTCATGTTTAATACAGGAATATCAGTTAGTTTTTGTATTCAAGATAAATAGTTGAAAAATATGCAATCTGTTAATGCATTTCTTTCTACAATCTATTGCCAAAATAAAAACAAACATAACAAAACAAATCTGGTTAAAGTGTACTTACCAGCAGGTGTGGAAGCTCTTGACTCCTCACGTGCAGGGGTGGTGCTCGCTGCCGTTTCAGACTTCCGGCCCTTAGCGGGTGCTGGACAGCATGCACACACGGATATTAACATCACAAATACAAGGTTTTTAAATATTTTCAATGTTTAGTTTCAAACTCACACAGATTTAGGGTTTTTATTAGGAAGGTAAGCACAGAAAGATGGTAAGGACACATAGAAAAGAGCTGGCCTATTCAAATAGAACAAGGATCTTTTGGGATTTTAACCTGCTAAGCAAGCTAGCTCCTTGTGGCTATGGTACATTTATTGCATCCTCTCATGTTGTTCAACGAGTAACTACAGATTGTCATATAGACCTTAATTTGGAAAATTTACAGAAGCATATTAGTTAGACTAAGCAGTGAGGTCATTAAACAATCAATGACTAAGTGGTGCTGTTAGCACTTGTCCAATAAAGCAATTCTACATTTTACTGCTAGCTAGGTGTATAACAAGCAAGTAACATAAGAATGATGGTTGATAAATGTATTACTTTTCTTTGTCTTAGCTGGCTGTGCCGAGTGCGCCCGCTGCACCTCTTTTTGTCGCTGCACGTTTGCTTCATTGTACTTCAACACTCGGCTTTCTGGCACCCATTCATCCCAACTGAAAAGAAAAGATCATTGGTGATTAGTTTCACTTATAAACTTCAGTTGCTGGCATCTGCCGGTTTACATCAAGTGCTAAATTAAAGAAAATTTAATAAATTACGTGAACTTTATGTTCTTACAGGCGTTTCTTACAAATTCTGTTACCTAACCTATGAAAATCAGGCCAAGTCCAACAAAAGTTATTGGGTCCTATTTCATGTATAAATATTCGTGAACTGCGATGAATACGTACTTCTTGTTCCATCCTGCGTAATGAATAAGATAACGAACGTGCTTGTCCTTTGTGACGGAGCTTTTGAGGCATTTTGCTTCGTAGATCAAGGGACCATGGAAACATAACACTTTTTCACCTGAAATCAGAGTTTAAGTTTAATATCAGTTGAATTTTAAGTTCTTGATTAAAAACGACCACATATAAATGATATTTTATCTTCAAAATTACAATAAATCTGATAATATTACCTTCCGCAAACTTGAGCTTGGGTGCCATATTTATTTACTACTAACCGTTTGACAGTTTTTTTTGACACTGTCAACCTGACGTAAGAATCTGACAGTTTGTTTTTTTGTTTGCACTCAAAGTGATGGGCTTACAAATCGTTTTGTTAAATTTTATAATAAATTGAAATTTCAATTGCCTGACGGGTGAACTGCGCCATGCCATCTAAGACTCAACGTTGGCCCGCTTGGCCCCCCAAGGTAACAATCTGCAACTGCTTAAGAGACGTAATTCAAAACTTTGCTCTATTTTCTTTCAGCAGTCTTTTAGAGAGCGGATCCGGAAAAAGATCCAGACGTGAATGTTAGTACGCTATTTATTCATAACGTAACCGATCATTTCTACCTATCCTTAACCCTAGATAGCTAACCTTCTTGTGTAGTAGGTATGTTTAAGCTAACCATCCGTCGATACGACGGGTATTAAAAAAAACTAATTTTTGGCTTAAGTAATCAAAAATATCCACTTCTTTTTTTAAAGTATTATTCTTTGTTATAATTGTAATTGAAAAGCATTTTGTAAATCAACATCATCTATTTATTAATTAAATTATTATAACTTTTCTTAGTCCTCTAAAGAAATAGGAACAAATTTTAATTAACAACTTTGGATTCCAAAATTAAATGTAAATTAAAATAAAACAATCAGGTTTTTGACTTTATATGGCACGAATAAACATATTAAGTAATAAACAAATAAAATGAATTATTTATCTTTAGCGCAAGTGACACAAAAATCAATTTTATGTTCACCACATATCGCGACGTTACACTTGTCCATTTCGCAATTCTTTTAAATAATTTGTTGGTAAAAAAACTTTTCGAAACAAGAAACTTCATCCGTTAATCCCCTACAGGAACGGGTAGGCACCCTCGAAGTACGCACAATGTTCCTTATCGAAGTTTTCGTTAAAGTGTTCTCTTTAGTCGTAGACCACACGCATCGATTTTTGCCTCGAACGTACCCTTGAGGAAGTTGTATGATGTTGCTTTGCATGGTTTCTAAAGGAGCGGTTTTGAAGTAGTCAGCGAATCACAGTCCACGCTTGAAGACAAGTCTGGTGGTACATACACTTCCTCGGAATCTGATAGCTTATAATTTTTATAACTTCATCTTCCACCACAAAGTTTTCCGTCTCATTGGCAGAACTATCATCCAGGTCATCGTTACTAAGTTCTTGTTGTAATAAGTTTATTATTTCATCATCTTTTAACGAAGACATGGTGTAAATCTGAAAATAATTACACATTTATTTAAAAAATAAACAACCGCCCTATACTGACAGTAAAGCTAACCACCCGTCGAAACGACGGGCAAAGTTCAAGTACCTCGAAAACTAAGACACTTACCTGTGAACTGCTTGTGCCACTGCAACGGCCTCCGTTGCGACCGAGTTGGCTAGCCGAGACGTCTAGTTTAGTAAACTTACTAAAGTAATATGAAATATTTCATCATTCGATAGCACAGCGTTTATCGAACGAGCCCCCAAAAATATAGATAAGTCTGTTTTTAACGACTGAGCCTAGTATAGGCCAAGAGATAGTCACCGCTTTTTCAAGGAACAATTATTATTATTTGTACAAAAGAGTAAAAAGTAGGTCGAGAAGCATGTAGGAACCAAAACTTACACCAACAATAGTTTTAAATAATGTCTAAAATTATAAATCGTGTCAGTACCAAAGCTTTACTGTCTGTTAGAAAGAATACGATCTCGGTTAGATTGCGAAATGAATGCCTACTAACAGGAAACTTATTTAGAAAATCCGTAAGTATAATGTACGCCTACCTTAGTTATTATAATTGTGTGTAATCAAAACCACAGTCATCGTAAGTGTGAGTTCCTTATCAAACCGTTCAAATACAATACTAGCCGCGGGCTTACAACGCATAATATCTCGTGACCTTCGCTCAGAGCATAAACATTCAGTTGGCCGGTGAGACTGCGGAGGAAAGTCGTGTTTTTTGTTAAATAATATAAAAAAAAACTAGTCACAACAATGTCCCAGCAAGGCCCAGCGTTCGACGTGAACGCAATGACCCTCACCCGCTGGGTGCTGGCGCAGCAGCGGACAGCACCAACTGCCACTGGAGACCTAACGCAGCTCCTCAACTCAATCCAGACAGCTGTCAAGGCTATACAGTCGGCTGTGAGGAAAGCCGGCATCGCTAAACTGTGAGTATCTTGTGATAGTTACTAATGTACTCCGCATACTCGTAAATAATGTTACGAAATAAAATATTAAACAAGAATACTTTAAGGCAGACATACTTACTTTTTATGAAATTACCTTCATTTGAAAATATAGGCCAATATTTGCAAATGAAGGTGGGATACCTACTGTTCTAATCTTTTATCATTTAAAGATAATTATTTTCGTTGTTTAATTACTTTTTAAAAAGGTAAATAGCGATAGATTGCCCTGGACCTTACGTGACTTCATATCAAACGACCTTTACATAGATTACCTTGATATCGAATGACCTCAAAATACCATGACCTTGAATAACTGACCCGATTAATTAATTTGGGGAAATCCGACTCGCCGTGGTCCTTTGCCGTGATACTAGTCTGCCCGACACTAGAGTGCAATTCAGAAGCCGGAGGCGTGGAGGGAGAGCAGTCCTCGCCCCCGGTAACAAAGATCTGAAGCAAGCCGAAGCTGCGGAAGCGAGTATGGGTGCCAGATATTTGTTACGGAAGGGCGGAAGAACTGCACTTCCCGCAGCGCCGGAGAAGAGCGGAACCTATGTCTGCTCCAGTTAAAATGTTCTATAACTACTATTATATATTATTATTATTATTTATTATTTTTTTTTTGTACTACAGACAGTCACTAGGTTAGGTTAGTATTGTGACCACACACAAAGCTAGCCGCGGTAGAGGCCGCCAAGCGCTCTAACGCCGTGGGCAATTATGGCTGCATCGGCAGTTACTATTTTTTATTGGGTTCCTGCGCAAACCGGGATACACTCTATCTTTCCCCCCTTTTTTATAGTGGGGATGGATAGTGGGGGTGAAGGGTAGTAACGTTTGTATGGGACACTTTTCCGAAAACTCCCTCCTTCACCCCTTAGCCCGATCCGGTGTAGGAGAGGGTCCACGTTTATAGAGGCAGGGACTTAGCCGATTTCGTGAAATGGTGATGTCATATTAACCCCCCTTTTTTATAGTGGGGATGGATAGTGGGGGTGAAGGGTAGTAACGTTTGTATGGGACACTTTTCCGAAAACTCCCTCCTTCACCCCTTAGCCCGACCCGGTGTAGGAGAGGGTGCACGTTTATAGAGGCAGGGACTTAGCCGATTTCGTGAAGATGGTGATGTTATATTAACCCCCCTTTTTTATAGTGGGGGTGAAGGGTAGTAACGTTTGTATGGGACACTTTTACGAAAACCCCCTTTTCACTTCTTAATCCGACCCGGTGTAGGAGAGGGTGCGCGTTTATAAAGAGGCAGGGACTTAGCCGATTTCGTGAAGATGGTGATGTCATATTAACCCCCCTTTTTTATAGTGGGGATGGATAGTGGGGGTGAAGGGTAGTAACGTTTGTATGGGTCACTTTTCCGAAAACTCCCTCCTTCACCCCTTAGCCCGACCCGGTGTAGGAGAGGGTGCGCGTTTATAAAGAGGCAGGGACTTAGCCGATTTCGTGAAATGGTAATGTCATATTAACCCCCCTTTTTATAGTGGGGATGGATAGTGGGGGTGAAGGGTAGTAACGTTTGTATGGGACACTTTTCCGAAAACTCCCTCCTTCACTTCTTAATCCGACCCGGTGTAGGAGAGGGTGCGCGTTTATAAAGCCCTTCAACTCCCACTTCCCCCCGGGTCCCGAAGGTGTGATTAGGCGATTTTTTTTTGCTATTTTGAGTGTGCGCACCCTTTGCGACACCCTGACCGAAATGTCTTCGTGTAATTTGCCAGAGATAGGATTCGCTTGAAATCAAAATTGTGGACTTGAAAGTTTAAGTGCCACCTGATTCCTGATCAAATCGAAATATTTTAATTTTAAAAGAATTAGACACTGAAATGGAAAAAAAGGCACCATGTTTTTATCAAATACCTGTTAATATGCCTTCGACACTCGTCACCTGCTTACGCAAGGACAAGCAAGACACACCTCCACATACGTAAGCAACACGTCGATACAATCACCGACAAAAAACTTAAAACATGGCAAACAGGTTTTTTTGATCTTTTAAATCCAGTTGCAACTAAAGTAGATACTCGCTCTGTTACAATAATAAAATGCTAGTACCTAAGTGTTTATCAAAAAGTTCAATAATATAATATAACTTATATAGGTGTTCATGTAGTTACCAAATAGGTTCATCATAATATTATCTATCTACCTACGGGTGTTCGGCTTATATTTGCCCGCAGTAACAAAGTGTAATCTATGAATGACCTTTACAAACTAACATCTTTTAAAAACAGTTTTCTACGATAACAGAAATTGTACAACAACAACAACACTTGTCTATTTTTGCTGTAGGTACGCTTTTTTACAATTGACTATGCCACTCCGTTTAGTACAAACAATGCATTAATCCTGATATAATCCATACTAATATTTTAAATGCAAAATTAACTCTGTCTGTCTGTCTGTTACTCAATCACGCTTAAAGTGCGTACTGAACCAATTTGCATAAAATTTGGTATCGAGATATTTTGGTACCCGAGAAAGGACACAGACTACCACATTTCACCGCGGGAAAATCACGCATACCCATGGGAAAATTCAATTGGGCCGATCGCTTTTACGCCTAAACTACTGAACGGATTTAAAGGAAATTTAGTAAGGAGATAGTTTGAGACTTAAAAAAGGACATGAGTTACTTTTGACCACGGGAAAACAACGCATACCCATGAGAAAAGTTACTTTCCGGGGAATCTAATTGCTGTCGCTCCTAAATTATACTTAATCCAATTCCAAAAAAACTACCTAATGCGGACGAGGTCGCGGGTAATAGCTAGTCTTTATTTAAACACGTTATAGGTAATACTAACCCGTAGTGCGACAAACGCGACAATTGTAAAGTGTAATGTAAGTAACCACGTTTATGATCGTGTCCCATGTCACGAAGCGTGATTTACAATGACACAAGTATTGGTCGCATCGCTTACCTTCACACTTGTCACATTGCGACGCTCACATGGGATAACGCCTTACTTGCAATTCATAACTTTAAAATACTTTTAAAAATTGTTTGTTTTACTTTTCTTACCAAATTGTTGTCCTCGGTAGGCATGGAATCTCAGGCAACACAAATGTGCAGGGTGAAGAGGTGAAGAAGTTGGACGTCCTTTCCAACGATCTCTTCATTAACATGCTCAAGTCTTCCTTCACTACTTGTCTTCTAGTCTCCGAGGAAAACTCTACAGTCATACAGGTATGTTCGGGGGCCCTATTTCTATCTTGTTCAGGCTCAACGGAAGCTCTGCGATAGCGCTGTTAATCGTTATTTTGTTCTAAATTTTTAAAATAAGATCTCTACCAGTAAGCGGAAAGCAAGATGGTAATACGGCCCCAGGTCCAACAACCACTAAACCGTACTTAACCCGCGTGCTGCAGTTAGGTTCGTACCACCTCATTCATAGTTGTGATATAGCCTGTGACGCAGTGAGACGTGCTTTGGGCTGAAACGAATATTGTAGCTAGTATAAGCACTCCTTATGAGTTTGGGAGCCCCACATAACCCGTCACCACCTGTTGGGAGCTTAGATGGGTAGGTATGATTCAAGCATATTCGAACGACGAAAAAAAGACAAAAATTGTTACCCTAAGTCCACACGTCCGAAAAACCTATTACCCAATAAAGAAAAAAGCATTGTCCTCAACGTTGATTGGTGCTTCATTCTAATAGCCAATAGCGTTAAGTTGTGAGCCAACTGTTTGCCCAATGTGTGAAACCGGCTTTAAAATTGCCATTGCCAGCGATTCAAATTCCAAATCTGTTCGTTTTCGCAGGTAGAAACCGAGAGGCGAGGCAAGTACGTCGTCTGCTTCGACCCGCTGGACGGGTCCTCCAACATTGACTGTCTAGTCTCAGTGGGATCCATCTTTGCTATATACAAGTAAGATTATATTATCCTTTCAATAACTTTCTCATTGTGCGATCGACTAACAGAAAAAATAATATCCAAATTAGTATCACACACAACATACTAGGTATTCAGTTACAACCGCCCTACGTCTACGAGTAGCCGACAGTTCTTGCATTTCACGAAGGCGAGTAGTCTTTATTTGTTTTTAAACGTGTACATGCATAATGCAATAGTGTGCGTGTATGACGACGCGGTCAGTCGCGAGCGCGCTGTCGCTCAGGTTAGTTGTGTTTATTGTTTCCGGACGCTAATTGCCGTGAAGTACTGTCAGCATGTCAAAGCGCAAAGTTATCCATAGCGAGGTAAATATTTTTTTTTTTAGTTTTGACATTAAATAAAAATGATTATTTTTTAATTTAAGTAATAGTTTAGTTTTGACTTTTGATACTTATTCAATTGTATATTTTATTGTTTTTAGGGTCGAGCAATCATTGCTAAAGTCTTTCACTTTCTAAAAGATGAATATAATTTTATGAAAGCAAATAACACTGATGGATGTGACCTAAGTCCATTAGCAAACATATTAGAACGAACTGCCCAAGCAACAGGCGTCAGTGAACGCACAGTAAGTAGGATTTTAAAAGAAGAGAAAGAGTTGCCATCTTCATCAACCAAGTTTACTTCACCCATGAAAAAGCGACGAAAAAGAGACGGTAAATTTAATTTAGATAATATGAATCGAGAAATTATTCGAACTACAATTCAAAATTTTCATATAGAACACAATGAACTTCCAACTTTGGCAAAACTTCAGTCAGCATTAAGAGAAAAAATTGGTTTTGACGGATGTTTGAGCACATTACGTTCGTTGCTTATAAAAATGGGCTACGAATGGAACAAAATTGAAAACAATCGTAAATCTTTACAAGAAAGGCATGAAATACAATTGTGGAGATTTAATTTTTTGAAAAAAATTCATGATAACCGTGAAGAAGGCCGTCCCATTATATATACAGACGAAACATATGTGCTAACTTCGCACGTACGTCAAAACACGTGGAATTTAAAAAAACTAGATACTAAGACAAAAGACAAGTCATTTTTAAAAAAATTGAGTACCGGTGCTCGTTTTATTATAGTGCATGCGGGTAGCAGTAGTGGATTTATTAAAGATGCTTCGTTAATATACAAAGCATCATCCACAACTGGAGACTATCACTCAAATATGAATTTCAATAATTATAGCAAATGGCTGAATGAAAAGCTGCTGCCAAATTTACCAGATAAATCTGTTATAGTGATGGACAACGCATCCTACCATAATACTCGAAGTAGTAGTATACCTACGTCAAATTCGCGCAAGAGCGACATGCAAAAGTGGCTGACGGAACACGGTATTCCTTTCAATGCACTGTCCCGCAATGTAGAATTGTATGATTTAATAATCAGAAATAAGCAGCGTTTTATTTCATATAGAATTGACGAGATAATAAAAAGCAAAGGTTTCGAAATACTACGACTGCCACCATATCACCCCGAATTAAATGCCATTGAAAACATCTGGGGTATTCTGAAAAATAAGATTGCCTCGAAAAATATTGGTCAAAATATGACAGAAGTTCAAAATTTAATAGCTGAAGGTTTAAACAGTATCGATAACAACATCTGGCTTAATACATGCAAGCATGTCGAAAAAATTGAAAAGGAGTATATGAAATATTTTGATTATGACTTTGAATTTGTAATTAATGTGGGTGAATCAAGTGATAGCAGCACGACTGACTTTGAAACTAACGAAAGCAACAGTTTTTCCGAAGAAGATTAAGGCGACACATTTTTCACATACGTAAAAATAGATAGAAATTTGTTATTAAATAGTTCCAGCCTAGCCTTATTTTCATAATTTTGCCATATCTTGAGTTCAATTGTATATCATTATTTAAGTCTTATGTTTCGCTTAAATTAAAACTTAAACCCAAATGTAGAAGAACATAATTTTATTTGAATACATTCCCTTATTTATTATTTATTTTAAATAATAAACATTTTAGTTTAAAAGTTTTGTTGTTTTATTTTATTATCAATTGAACATACAAAAATATTGGTATTATTTTTATGCTAACCATACCCGCTTTCGTTTTCACGCACACATCGACACATATACGGACACATATTTACCACAAGTAAATTCTGCTCGACTTCGTGATTTGAAAGAACTAGAACACTGGGAGGAATGGCGAAAGATTGTGAAAGATATAAAGGATTTTCGTTCGGGACACGACGTAGAAAAAGAAGTTAATAAATAAAATGCAAAGGTTCCTTAAATTAAAATAAATAGATTGATTCAACGAACACACCAATTGCCTATTCAACTAAGCGATAGGTTGTGCTATGGTAACCGATATAAATACTTAAATGCATTTATAAACACCGATGCCACAGGTACTGCTCGTGCTCATCGCACAAAACTTTTCACTTAGCAGGATTCGAACCCGCAACATCCGGTTTTGTAGTCCGTTCATCAGACCACTAGACCAATTCGTCGTCTATCTTCAATTATCGAGTTCTAATCAAAATTTGGTATTTTTCCTATAACATTCGATCCAATTTGTAATTGTGTTATTAAAGATCCAGTATTTATACAGTAATTTGACATTGAAATTGACCTGAACTTATCGTAAGAGAGTGAATTATGTTATTGCAATAACAACATGTATCTTATTCATGAACTTAAAACCGTACCTTAGATACTAATTATTACCAAGCAGACAAGCGTAATTAATATGCGAGTAATAATAGCAAGAGCTATTATTACTCGCATATTAATTACGCTTGACTGCTCTATCTGATATTTAAACAACAACAAACTTACTAATTAGCTCTTCATGTCTGAAACAAGCCTGCAAAACAGTCACAAATGGATACAGAGTTCGGTCATCATACCTCTGATTATGGTTGGAAGAGTTCTGGCGCAAAAAATGTGCTTGTCTAACGCAGGCACTGAAACCACATTATTTTAAAACAACTGTCAACTTGGAGCCTAAAGGCTACTACTAAAGGACCGCGTGTGACAGCGTGCATACGAAGCGTATTCTATTTTTGTCTCAGCCGATGGATTTCACATCATCACCGTCATTGTTACTAGGAAAAAGTCCGACGGCGAGCCAACAGAGGCCGATGCGCTCAGACCGGGCAACGAACTGGTGGCAGCCGGGTACGCCCTTTACGGCTCAGCCACCATGATGGTCCTCTCCCTTGGCAAGGGGAAGGGGGTCAACGGGTTCATGTACGACCCTTCCATCGGCGAGTTCATACTTACGGATCCGAACATGAGAATACCGGAGAAGGGAAAGATTTATTCTATCAATGAAGGTAAGATACTATTGATCGTAGATGTTTTTTTTCCTTTATCTAAGAAAATTGAACTTCAACTTAACTTAGTTATTATTGACTAGGCAATTTTAATTCTGCCCTTTGCCAGTTATTTCACATAACTATCCACTAAATTGCAGTTTTAAACGTCACGCACGGCGTTGCTTTTAACTACTAAGTAAATCCACGTTTTAACAAAGTCTGCCGGAATCCAAGTCCATGGGCATTTTGATTAGATATGTTTCTTCTCAGGACTAATGTTATAACAAATGCCCGATATCTACATTCATTATCCCCAGGCTACGCCGCAGAATGGTCGGAGGGCCTCAAGAAATACGTTCACGAGAAGAAACAGCCATCAACTGGTAAGGCGTATGGCGCGCGGTACGTGGGCTCCATGGTAGCGGACGTGCACCGCACCATCAAGTACGGCGGCATCTTCATGTACCCCGCCACCAAGTCCGCACCCAACGGAAAGGTGAATTAAACCGCGAAGAGTATCGTACTCGCTGTGTTGACATCGCATACGTGGACTCGTAACGACAGAGAATATGTTTAAACTGGCTGTTCAACTAAAACAGTTGTTTGGTTTTTAATTTCTCGTACCGTATCTAGTCTATCTATCCTCCTCTACGGGATAGTCTTCAGACAGATTGATAGGTACACTGAAAATACTACAGGCAGAAAAGTGATAGTAAAATATCTGCCTAGACATTTAATCCATTGACTCAAAAACTTAATCAACCCAAGGCAATGTAACAAGACTATACCCTCTACTACCAAAGAAATTAGCAGTTATTATTCCTTGTTTAATTAGTATCCCACTAACTTGAAACGTAAGCCTCTTTTAGGTTATGCCATTTGAGCTGTCAAAACTTTAAGTTGGCCCATTGGCTGCCACTTCGCAGACACAATTGAAAATTCGAATAAGTATTATCCCGCACCGGTGCGTGTTTTGGCATATGATGTGTTAAACAAGATAATCACTCACTGCCTAGTTATTTTTCAGTAGAGGGGTAATTCTCTGTTATTTTCCACAGCTGCGTCTCCTTTACGAGTGCAACCCGATGTCGTTCATCGTGACCGAGGCCGGCGGGCTAGCCTCCAACGGCGCCACCCCGATACTCGACATCGTGCCCACCGGCATCCACCAGCGCGCGCCCTGCTACCTCGGCTCCAAGGCCGACGTGGAGGAGCTGCTCAAGTACTTGAAGTGATTATTGATGGAAATATGTAATAAAAGACTGATAACTACATCAGATGTTTTTTTTTTAAATAACTTACCGTAGAGTTTGGATGTCGTCCAGCGAGCAATGGAGAGAGCGATGCTTGGTATTTCCCTCCGCGATCGAATCAGAAATGAAGAGATACGCAGAACTAAATTGACCGACATTGCTCGAAGGATTGCTCTTAGCTGAAGTGGCAGTGGGCGGGACACATAGCGCGACGAACCGATGGCTGTTGGGTCGAAAAGGTTCTTGACAAACGACCGCGTGCCGCTCGACGCTCCGTAAGCAAGCCCCCTACAAGATGGACCAACGATCTATTGATGGTCGCGGGAAGCGCAGCACCAATCTCATTGGAGATTCTTAGGGAAGGGGGCTATGCTCAGCAATGGGCGTCGAACAGCTGATATGATGATGATGATCATGAGACTTTGGATGAGAGGAACCAACTTTTGTAACACTACAAACTCATCTGCACAGCCTTCGTTATCTAGATTGCACAATCGTTCTCAAAAAGTCCCGTAATAAAAGACTGATAACTAATCCGACTTGTTTCTTAGTACCTAACTTACTTTAATACCTGTAGGAATGAGCGTTCCATTAATTTGCACAGAGACAGAGGAATTCCGTAACAGAACAGTTATAATCAAAACAGTACAGTTTTGTGTTTGCACGATCATAAAGTATTTAATACGGTATTAAAAATATTTCATTCACTTTCCTAATATTCAGTACATTAAACTATTAATAATATGCAAATAACAAGCAATGGACTGATTATTATAGGTATATCAATGATATTACGCAATGAAGTACTTACTAAAATCCAAACAATGACTTCGTTTACAGTTGTTTATTTACATAACACAAAAGCATATTACATATTCTTACATATAAAACTTATCGTATCTCTGTTGATGACATAATTTAAGTGTGATTTTATAAACCTTTTATTTTTCTGTAACCATAAATTAACGTACAGAACAGAAACTCAGAATTTAGCTGATGCGGCTGCAAATTGTTCAATCAAATGGTTTGATGAACAGTCTAGTTCAATTTAGTGAAACTTTATTTCCTATTGATTAACATCAATATTCAAACTCCTTACAATGTTGTGTTGTCAAAATATAACTCAAACAGATACCAAAAGTCCTACTAGCCCATATCCACCCAAAAATAGTAGGCGACGGAATACAAATAATACGAATTTCATGTTACCGCTCAGTCGTGATATTTCAACTCTAGATAAGTATAGGACTAACTAAATCTGAGATTAGACAGACAACTTACGCATGGAGTCATTGAAAGTCTATTTGAATATTGGGTGCGAATATATTTGTGTGCTTTTCGCTGTCAAGAGAGCAGTTTGCAATTTAAAGGGTCAGTTGAATTTGCACATTCTCGAGCATATTATGATGCTATAACAGTAACGACGCGGCCTACACGTTAGGAAAGCACTAGCAAACTTCAACAGGCTTTGCCAATGTTGGGTGGCGGAGTGGTTGACGCACACGGGCCGGATGATCGCAGACGCAAGTTCGATTACTGCCTTAAATAGTTGATTTTTTTCTTAACATAAAATAACCACGGTACACTTAACTGCTTACAAGTGTGCAGAGCATCCAATACTCTTTCGTCGTATCTTAACTCCTAAGTCCGTTGTCACACAGTTGGTCCTTGTTCACGCGGTGAGCGCTACAAACTGGTGGAACACGTCCAGGATATGCGGATCCAGATCTTGCGTGAAGAGCAGCGTTTCCAGCGCGTACTGCTGTACTTCTGCACTTGCTCGTGGTGCTGTGAACAATATGAAAAAGTAAATAACTACTCCGCTGTCGACATCAGCATAATTAGCCGCGAGACAGGTCTGCTGAACATAACCTCTTCTCTCTAGAAAAGTCGCTAGCGGTCTTCATACAGTGCTCTCTTTATATCTGTACAACGTCATAAAAGGCGGCAGCCAATCTCAACAGGGTTCAGCCAACTACGTTGGAGATATTTTAATGCACAAGTGTGAGCGCGATACACAGGCGCACTCACTATCTGGCACTCACTAGGCAATCTGACATGACCGGGGGGAGATCAGGCGCAGGACCAACGGCTTAACGTGCTTTCCTTACCGCATACTTCCCGACTCCGAGCTGTCGGAAAGAAATTCTCAGAAACAATTTTTGGCTCGACCTGAGATTCGAACCCAGGACCATCAACGTCATAAAACAATCCTATGAACGCCTACGCTACGTGTATGGTACGGACCACACACAGTTATAAGCTAAGAGTGAGCTAGTAGGAGAGCTAGGGATGCTGAGCTGAAGGGCGGTAACTCCGAGGAGATAAAGAACCAAACCCGACGAGTGTTAAACGAACACTGTTTTATTTATCGCTAAATTGCTAAATAGTAACTTACAAAATATGAAGCATGTGGCGGAAATGCATGATAGGCTAAACTAATTGAGGTCAACATAAAATAAAAGAATTATGTATGACTGGCTCGTACATCCTGCCAATCAGGAGAAAGAAGCAATAAAATCTAAGAAATCAATACATATCATAGCAGTCATAATAGCTAATATTAAAACTTTAAGTTTTAGTTAAATTTAAAATAAGTAGTAATTGATAATAATTAGTAGTAGAAAATAACAAATTAAGTGCTTAAATTGTTAAAAATAAACGTAAGTAGGTATGCTCCAAGTTACTTAAATAACTGCTAAAAGCTAAGAGTTCATAACACATTAATAGTTATTTGTTTTCACTCCCGGTTGGCGCTAGGTATAATGTCACCCAGGGATTCACAGGGAATAGAAATCGACACTGCCCGCGGGGGCTTAGGAGGCGCGGTGCCTCTGTCTACACTTAAAATGCCCATGCTCACTGATTTACGTAATTCACTGCACTCAGATTGCACTTGTTGTCCACTACCACTTGTTGACACATCGACGCGACCGACGTTCGAAGGGTGCTCCCATCGGGGAGCTGCAGAAGGGGTTGAACACCTTACTCGCTGACGTCTCTTCCGTTTGATACGAAGTATGACAATGACCACCACTGCTATTAGTAGCACTGCTATGACACCATAGCTGATAGAGTACTGATGGATGTCATGAACGCTGAGGTCCGATGTTGATGCTTGTTTTAGGTCATGTATTTCCTTTATTATCTTATGATAAGCTTGATCGTGGTTCTCAGTAGTGAACTCGTGAATTACTGCAGAAGTGTTTATAAGTGAGTTAAGTATTGAAATCTGAGGGGCTTCGATACTGGGCTGTAGTGTAACCCTTTTTACAAAGTCGTTGTGAGCGTAAATCGTAAATGAGTCTCCTTTAATGGTGCAACCTTGATCTATATTGATTAGGCCATTGCCCGATATTGTGCTTACTGTCATACCGGCTGGGCAAAATATGCGTATGTTGCATTCTGTGCAACACGAGTATAACCAGACATTCTGTCGGTGTAACTTGACCCATCTAATTTGACACGGTGAATGTTCGTAAGTACAAGGCGAAGTGTTTTTATTTGCATTTATTAGATTTAGGTTACATATGTTTTGTTTGATGTCGAGATCATAGATAGGTTTATTTAGGGAACATAGTATTTTTCTTTCAGATGCATGTAGACAAGTTAGTAGGTCAAAATCAGACATAAATATAGCAGCATCTTTCTGCAAGTTGAAGGCAAGATAAGGGTAGATAGGTACAGTCAAATAGGACGTTCCTTCCTTATTGCGTGGAACGGTTATGATTCTATCGAGCTCGTATACATCGCTGCTTACTAGTGGGACCTTTATTTCGATAATAAGGTATTTCTTGTAGACTCTCGCGACAACTTTAAGAAGCTTGTATAGGTCGCGGATGTTTTCTGACTCCACAGGAACCTTGATGTCACCACGTAGCTGCCCCGATATAATATTAATTTGCTGCTCTAGCTGCTCGCTTGACAACAGGTGAGTGTCAATACGGCCGTTAGTGATGTCAGTGATAGTGTCGATGAGGGATGATTGCATGCGTCTTAGATTCTCCAGGATTAAGCTTGCTGCTAAAGCTGATGACGTAATGTAGAGACCGTTGTTGACGTCACGTTGAACTTGGTTTAGCTCGACCGATATTTCTCTCAAGTGAACATTAATTAGTGAAAACTGCTTGTTCATATTCTGTTCGTTGCGCTGTATGATGTTATATTCGCCTTCTATGATTATAGTTTGATTCTTAATGAGTTGTTGGAGATGTTTTTCATTATAGCTTATTTTTTCGATATCCTTGGCGTATTGTAAAGCAAAGTTTTCATCTAAAACTCCAAATAGATAGTTAGCTGCGGACCCGATACCGTTAATTAAGCCTCTTTTCTGACGCTTTTTGGTAGGGCCTTCCTGAAGTAACCGATTGTAGTGCTCAATTTCGGTCAATTCGTGTTCTAGCTGGTTCATGATTGTTTTATACTGCGCATTATTTGACTTCATTGTCATGCCTTTCAGATGTCTGACGTAATTTTCCATATCTGCTATAGCTTCCCAGTAGCCCGTAAGGTTGTAGTAAACCACAAGCTTCCACTCATCTCGGATGTATTGTAAATTGGAAACCATGTCAAAATAAAGAGTTCTATCATCACTTAATGCTGTTAAATTGACATTATTTAGAGTTTGCTGCGTAGATGGGGAGATAAGCAGAGTAAAAAGTAGAAGAGCTACTGTGAAGAAGTTTTTAAAATTAAAGCTCTTTGCTTGTCTTGAGCTGTTTTTTGAAGAAGTCGTAGAAGAAGAGTCGCTTTTTTCCGTCTCAACAGGTAGTAGTAAAAGCTTTGTTATTGGACGTTTCAGGATGTTGCCTTCGGTTTTGACGGACACTACTCTCACATATTCGTCCTTTCCAGGATGCACTTCCACAACCTTTCCGAGAGCCCACTTACCAGGAGGTAAGTTTTCTTCCTTTATTAATACAATGTCGCCAATATCGAAGTTCCTTGTTGGCTTTGTCCACCTTGAACGTTCCTGAAGTTGCTGGAGGTAATCAGATGACCAAAGCTTCCAAAACTGCTTGTTCATGACCTGCACAAGCTGCCATCGTGCGGGTAAGCTAATGTTTTCTGGGTCAGCTTGAGGTGTTGCTAATAGGGAATCGCCAATCAAGAAGTGTCCCGGTGTAAGATAGGAATCTTCGGGGTTTTCTGTTAATGGAAACAGAGGGCGGGAATTCAGACAAGCCTCGATTTGCTGAATTAAAGTTGAAAGCTCTTCATAGGTTAGCTTTTGTTCACCCAAGACCCGTTTAAAATGACGCTTAAAACTCTTAACGGCCGCTTCCCAGAGCCCGCCGGCGCTAGGCCAGGATGGGGCGTTGAACGACCATTTAATGTTCATCTTGCTTATGTCGTTGAAGAAGTCTGGGTTCATTGTTCGCAAGATCTCTTGGTGCTCCTTGTCTAATGCTCGCTTAGCTCCTATGAAGTTGGTGCCATTATCACTATACACGTGACGTGGAGTCCCACGGCGTGCACAGAAGCGACGAAATGCCGCCAAGAACGCTGGAGTTGACAAGTCTGACACTAACTCAAGGTGGATAGCTTTTGTTGCTAAACAGACAAACACAGCAACATAGCCTTTGTAGGTCTTGACTCCCCTACCCCTGCTTAATTTTACGTCCACATGGCCAGTAAAATCAACACCTGTATTTGTGAAGGGGCGCGAGGGAGTAACTCGTGCTCGAGGTAGGTCAGCCATGATTTGATGATGTTTTTCAGAACTAAATCGTCTGCATGTTACACATTGTCGCAGCTGTCGCTTGACTGTTCTCATGCCGCTTAGTATCCAATATTTTTCTCTTATGTATGATAATGTTAATCGCGGTCCACCATGTAGAGTAGTAAGGTGCGCTTGATTAATAATTAAATCGCTAAAACGGCAATTCTTAGATAATATAACCGGATTTTTTGCTGAGCTGCTGATGATTGACTGACTAAGGCGTCCACCAACTCTCAGTATTCCGTTTTTATCGAGATACGGATTTAGACTAGCTAATTTGCTACTTGGTTGAACACTTCCTGTCTTCTGTATATAGCCTATTTCGTTCTCAAAAGAATTCCTTTGTACATTTATTATAATCGCTTCGTAAGCTCTGTTTACTTCATCAGCTGATAGGTATGTCTCACGTACGATGGGCCTGTGACGTAGCGCCGCTGTGAAACGTAATACCCATGCCACTATCTTTGCGGCACGTGTGATAGAGCTATTGTTTATTAATATATCACTTATGAGTTCCGACTTAGGTTCTTGTAAGGTTACGTTCACCTTAAGCTTTTTAGTTTCCAGGGTAGGTGATTCATAGACGCTGTTTTTTAGATTAGTACCGTCAAAGTTAATTTGCCATTCGGGACCATTCCACCAGAGTGAGTTGTTTAGTAGCTTCGGGACGGTCAGTCCTCGAGTGGCGAAGTCAGCTGGGTTTTCCTCTGAACGGACATGATGCCATTCTGATGACGGTATTATTTCAGTAATCTGCTGAACTCGATTAGCAACGAATTGCTTCCATCGCGTTACATCGCCATGTAGCCATCCTAGGACAATCATAGAATCTGTCCAGCCGTAAATTTGAAATTCTGCGCTAGTAAATGAGCTCGTTATAACTTTCAACAATTTAGCCAAAAGTAGGGCTCCGCTTAGTTCCAAGCGAGGTAGTGAAACCTTTTTATTGAGTGGGGCTAACTTAGTTTTCGCTGCGACAAGACGTGATGTGGTCGCACCCTTACAGTCGCGTGCCACTAGGTACACAACACAAGCGTATGCCTTTTCCGAGGCATCACTATAGCCGTGTAATTCGAATACTTGTTGTGTGTTACCTAAGTATCGAGGTATTATGAATTGATTTACATTTTGTAAATCACGCTGAAGTTCATTCCACTCGTTTTTTATTTCGTAAGGAATTTCGTCATCCCAAGTCAGTTCGGATGACCACGTTTTCTGAAAAAGGATTTTAGCTCTTATTGTTAGCGGCGTGAGCCATCCTAACGGATCGAAGATTTTCGATATCAGCGAAAGAAGCTGTCTTTTAGTAGTGCATTCGCCAGAAAAGTCTATTTTGTTAGTGAATATGAATGAATCTAACGATGGAACCCATTGGAGTCCCAAAGTCTTCCGGGACTCTGAACTCTTGATATCAAATGGTTTGTCTAGTTGTTCAGATGACAGACCAGTTAAAAGCTCGACGTTATTTGCTGACCACTTGCGGAGATTCATACCTGCACCCTTTAAGATTGCTATCAGCTGATTCTGCAATTCTTTCGTTGATTCTAACGTATTTTGACCGCAGAGTAAGTCATCCATATAAAAGCTATTTTCTAATGCAGCTGCGGCTAGAGGATACTTAGAAGCGTCATCTTTAGCTAATTGTCTTAGAGTACGTATTGCTAAGTATGGAGCTGCCTTAGTTCTGTACGTAACGGTGGTAAGTGCGAATTCTTTCAGAGGTTCATATGGATTATCTCTCCAGATAATAGATTGAAGATTTTGGTGATTCTCAGTCACTAAGATCTGACGGAACATTTTCTCGATATCAGCAGTAATTACATATTTGTATTGTCTCCACGTTAATAGTAGTGTTTGAAGATCTTGTTGTAAGTTGGGACCACATTCCATCATATCATTGAGACTGAGCCCAGAGCTAGTTTTCGAAGAGGCATTAAAAACCACTCGAAGCTTTGTGGTGGTAGAATCGTGTTTAATGACCCCGTGGTGAGGTAGAAAACATTTAAAGTCGCTGTTTTCGCTTGTCTCTCGCATGTGACCTAATTCCTGATACTCGGCCACGAATTGCTTATAGCTTTCCGAATACGCCTTGTTTTTATTCATTTTTCCTTCCAGCTGTTTAAATTGTGCAATAGCTTTAGATTTAGAATGTCCCAAGTTTTCTTCATAATTTTCTTTCATAGGCAGAGCTACCTCGTACCTTCCGTCGGGTAGGCGCTTAGTTGTTGAAACATAGTGTTCTTCGCAAAATTGTTCTTCTTTAGTCAGCTCCGGTATAGCATTCGGAATCTCTTCCATTTCCCAATATTTTGCTATTTCTTCTAAGTTATTAATGATGACGTTGCAGCTAAAGGTTCTCACATTGCCAGACAAGATCCAACCTAGCTTTGTTTGTTGAGCTATTGGCGCGTTGGCCTCCCCCTTGACTAGTCCGCTCATGATGACGTCAGAATACACACAGGCGTCTAGTAAAATGTCTATAGGCTTGGACACATTGTATTCAGGATCTGCTAAGTTCATGTGTTGAAGATGGGGCCAATGTCGCTGCGTAAAGGTGGTATTAGGTAAATCGCTAATGACTCGTGGGATAACCGACGCTTCGGTATGAAAGTGGTAGTCACCGTAAATAGATTGACAATCAAGTGTCACTAGGCTCTTGCTTAGCTTAAAACTGTTTCCTACGCCGGAGACAGAGGCGCTAAATTTACGTCGGGGTAGACCTAAAAGCTGAGCAGCATTTTCGGATATCAAAGTTATTTGCGAACCCTGGTCAAGCAATGCTCGCAAGGTGACGTATCTACCGTCGACGGCCTTTATTTTTAACAGGGCGGTGGCTAACAGGACCTCCTCGTCCTTAGTGCTGACATGGTTTGCGACATAAGGCTTGTTGTTCATTGTTTTATCTTTAGGAGGTGAAGAAATAGTAGATTTTGACCCTGATTCCACAGCAGGCGAAACTATTACGGACGATGACCCGACACACGCGTCATGTAGTGATGTATGATGGTCGTTATTGCACTCCTTGCACCTTTGAGTTGCCCTGCACGTTTCGCTTGCATGTCTGAATAAGCAATTTAGACACAGCTTTAATTTTGCAACTGTCCTCAATTTAGCTTCCGCTGGCATGTTTCTATATTTATCGCATTTATAGATCTCGTGGTCAAAATTACACAAAGGACATTTACGTGTCCGAGTAATCGCTGCTTGATATCCTTTGAAACTAGGCTTAGGATTGAGAGATTTACGCGTAAAATGATTGCTAGGCTTGTTATATGTAGGAGCTGATCTTGTTGGAGTTGAGTGATCTCGTTCTCGCTTGTGGATTGGCTCAAGAGCAATGAATTTATTCTCAAGGAAGGACATAAATTCTTCCAATGACGCAAGGTCGCGCGGGGACTTGCGTGCCTCTTTGTAGTCGCTGTAGGTTTCACTGTCTAATTTTTTCGTTAGTAGATGAACCAGTATCGGATCCCAGGTATTAGTATCTACGCCAAGGTTATGAATAGCGTGAATACATTCTGTTGTGGTGTCATAGAGTCTTTTAATCTCGTATGAACATTGCTTACTGATGCTAGGCTGATTTAAAAAGGTCTCAATTTGCGTAGTAAAAAGTACTTGAGGATTATTGTAGCGATGGGTAAGGATGTCCCATGCCACGTCATAATTTTCTGAAGATATATTGAGATGCTGGATTAAGCGCTCTGCTTCTCCCTTTACTCTACCTTTCAGGTGCTGCATTTTCTGTGCTTTAGACAAAAATGAGTTGTTATGAATAGACTCAGTGAATAAATCGAAAAATGTAGGCCACTGAGTGTATTTGCCAGTAAAGGTCGGAATTTCTAAGATTGGAGTTGACTGCTGAATGTGTGCAGTGGCACACAGCTTTTGATAGAGCTTTTTTCGTTTGCTTATAAATCGCTTCGTGTTTAATAAATTCACTTTGATAAAGTCTATCTCCGCCTTCGAGAATGTTGTCTATTTCTAAATGACGCTTGTCTATATCTTGCCATCTCGACTGTATGTTACGAAGCTCGTCTTCAAGTTCCCACTTGTCCGTTATTTCACTGACATTAATGCTAGATATCAATCGATTAAAGGCTCGAAAGTTAGTTCGTTGAAATGATAAAAGCTCGTCAATCTTAGTCAAGGAAGCTGTATCGTAATCGATTAATTTTGACTTGCGCTTTGATGTACCTAAACCTAACCCTTGATCAATAGGATCTGTCGCTAAGAATAAATCTTTAAGTTCTGTGTAATACTGTTTAGTCTTTTCATAAATAGACTCGACAAAGTACCGTTGTTCTTTGTTTTCTACAGATTTAAGTAAATCATGATTAGAATCGAACTCTCCCCAAAGATTATCTAAAGAAGTTTTTCGAATCTCCAGATATTCTGAGGTCTTACGATGGACGGGATCTTTCTTAAAGTTTGTCCCAATGCGCTGAAGCTCGGACACAATTTCACCTTGACGGGTAAATAAAGCATTGTAGTCCGTCATGTTTGCTGCTGCAGTTAGTATAATATGAACGATCTTACTTGAACGCTGCTATGCTGCTAGGCGAGTCAACACGACCCACACCAAGTGAGTTGCTGAAGCTGAAGCTACTGGACTGCTCTTTGCCCAGGAACGCTGCTGTGATCTTCCAAATCACTTAACACCGACGCTTGTCAAAGTTCAAAGTTCGCTGAATACGTGGACGTGCGCAGAACGACACGTTTCACCACAGTTTATGCTAGTTCACGGAACACACTTCACTCGCGCGACGAGGTCCCGTTTAAACCGAAGGACCAAAAAATAAAGATGTATGGTACGGACCACACACAGTTATAAGCTAAGAGTGAGCTAGTAGGAGAGCTAGGGATGCTGAGCTGAAGGGCGGTAACTCCGAGGAGATAAAGAACCAAACCCGACGAGTGTTAAACGTACACTGTTTTATTTATCGCTAAATTGCTAAATAGTAACTTACAAAATATGAGGCATGTGGCGGAAATGCATGATAGGCTAAACTAATTGAGGTCAACATAAAATAAAAGAATTATGTATGACTGGCTCGTACACTACGTTTTCTTTACGCTACCGCTATTACGCTTATCGTCTCCAATATAGAACATGTTCGTTAAAGTGCTTGCAAAATAGTAACCTTGTGCTGTGTTTCCCTAAAGGATATTAGGAATAATCGAAACAAATCACATACGTGAAACAGTTAGTCCGAATTTATTTTTTTCTCCGATAATTTTAGCGTGCGAATGTTCAGAACTATTACTATACTATTACAATTTGTATATAACTATTTACAATTGAAATATTTTTATCGATTGCGTTTCGAAAGCAACAGTGATACTCGAATGTTGAAATTTGAATTAATAGTTGTCATGAAATAGAACTGTTAACAGTAATTTAAAGTTATAACTACACCTTATTTTAGTCTAAATACATATGAATTACAGTGAGGAAACAGTACGAATACAATGTATCGTGAAGCGCTGGAACACGACCAGGAAGAGACGCTTCTGTCCGTGTGGGCTGCTTCAATCACTTAGCACGCGACTCACCTTGAGGAACACTTGTCTCAGCCGGCCCACGGTGCTCCTGTACCAGTGCGTGTCGGGGTCCCGCGCGTCCGTGTCGCAGCGCACCAGGTGCTCCGACAGGATCATGATGAAGCGCTGGAACACGATCAGGAAGAGACGCTTCTGGTCCATGTGGGCCGCCTCGAGGCGTTCCTCCATACGCTCCACGGCCTGGGGGAATTCAGGAAGCGGGTGTGAGAATTTTTGTATTCTTTTTTTTTAACCTATCATGTGGTTTGCTCGACTGAGGTACTTCTTTTAAAAAAATCAAGTAATAAAAAACAAAAATATACGCGTAAAAGTCAAAACAATTTTTCAACAACTATCAGGCAATTCATTCAGCATGATTTAGCAATACAAAAGTATGTATGAGTTCTATTAACACAAATATTTTTTTGAAATAAAATCAAGAAGGTCTAAATAAATCAATATGAAATTGATAAACTACCGTTGTTGAATATACGAGTGCAACCCGATGTCGTTCATCGTGACCGAGGCCGGCGGGCTGGCCTCCAACGGCGCCACCCCGATACTCGACATCGTGCCCACCGGCATCCACCAGCGCGCGCCCTGCTACCTCGGCTCCAAGGCCGACGTGGAGGAGCTGCTCAAGTACTTGAAGTGATTAATGATGGAAATATGTAATAAAAGACTGATAACTACATCAGATGTTTTTTTTTAAATAACTTACCGTAGAGTTTGGATGTCGTCCAGCGAGCAATGGAGAGAGCGATGCTTGGTATTTCCCTCCGCGATCGAATCAGAAATGAAGAGATACGCAGAACTAAATTGACCGACATTGCTCGAAGGATTGCTCTTAGCTGAAGTGGCAGTGGGCGGGACACATAGCGCGACGAACCGATGGCTGTTGGGTCGGAAAGGTTCTTGATAAACGACCGCGTGCCGCTCGACGCTCCGTAAGCAAGCCCCCTACAAGATGGACCAACGATCTATTGATGGTCGCGGGAAGCGCAGCACCAATCTCGTTGGAGATTCTTAGGGAAGGGGGCTATGCTCAGCAATGGGCGTCGAACAGCTGATATGATGATGATGATCATGAGACTTTGGATGAGAGGAACCAACTTTTGTAAAACTACAAATTCATCTGCACAGCCTTCGTTATCTAGATTGCACAATCGTTCTCAAAAAGTCCCGTAATAAAAGACTGATAACTAATCCGACTTGTTTCTTAGTACCTAACTTACTTTAATACCTGTAGGAATGAGAGTTCCATTAATTTGCACAGTAGACAGAGGAATTCCGTAACAGAACAGTTATAATCAAAACAGTAGTTTTGTGTTTGGACGATCATAAACTATTTAATACGGTATTAAAAATATTTCATTCACTTTCCTAATATTCAGTACATTAAACTATTAATAATATGCAAATAACAAGCAATGGACTGATTATTATAGGTATATCAATGATATTACGCAATGAAGTACTTACTAAAATCAAAACAATGACTTCGTTTACAGTTGTTTATTTACATAACACAAAAGCATATTACATATTCTTACATATAAAACTTATCGTATCTCTGTTGATGACATAATTTAAGTGTGATTTTATAAACCTTTTATTTTTCTGTAACCATAAATTAACGTACAGAACAGAAACTCAGAATTTAGCTGATGCGGCTGCAAATTGTTCAATCAAATGGTTTGACGAACAGTCTAGTTCAATTTAGTGAAACTTGATTTCCTACTGATTAACATCAATATTCAAACTCCTTACAATGTTGTGTTGTCAAAATATATCTCAAACAGATACCAAAAGTCCTACTAGCCCATATCCACCCAAAAATAGTAGGTGACGGAATATAAATAATACGAATTTCATGTTAACGCTCAGTCGTGATATTTCAACTCTAGATAAGTCAGTATAGGACTAACTAAATCTGAGATTAGACAGACAACTTACGCATGGAGTCATTGAAAGTCTATTTGAATATTGGGTGCGAATATTTTTGTGTGCTTTTCGCTGTCAAGAGAGCAGTTTGCAATTTAAAGGGTCAGTTGAATTTGAAGTAAATTATGAAGATAACAGCTGATACATTCTCGAGCATATTATGATGCTATAACAGTAACGACGCGGCCTACACGTTAGGAAAGCACTAGCAAACTTCAACAGGCTTTGCCAATGTTGGGTGGCGGAGTGGTTGACGCACACGGGCCGGATGATCGCAGACGCAAGTTCGATTACTATCTTAGTTGATTTTTTTCTTAACATAAAATAACCACGGTACACTTAACTGCTTACAAGTGTGCAGAGCATCCAATACTCTTTCGTCGTATCTTAACTCCTAAGTCCGTTGTCACACAGTTGGTCCTTGTTCACGCGGTGAGCGCTACAAACTGGTGGAACACGTCCAGGATATGCGGATCCAGATCTTGCGTGAAGAGCAGCGTTTCCAGCGTACTGCTGTACTTCTGCACTTGCTCGTGGTGCTGTGAACAATATGAAAAAGTAAATAATTACTCCGCTGTCGACATCAGCATAATTAGCCGCGAGACATGTCTGCTGAACATAACCTCTTCTCTCTAGAAAAGTCGCTAGCGGTCTTCATACAGTGCTCTCTTTATATCTGTACAACGTCATAAAAGGCGGCGGCCAATCTCAACAGGGTTCAGCCAACTACGTTGGATATATTTTAATGCACAAGTGTGAGCGCGATACACAGGCGCACTCACTATCTGGCACTCACTAGGGAATCTGACATGACCGGGGGGAGATCAGGCGCAGGACCAACGGCTTAACGTGCTTTCCTTACCGCATACTTCCCGACTCCGAGCTGTCGGAAAGAAATTCTCAGAAACAATTTTTGGCTCGACCTGAGATTCGAACCCAGGACCATCAACGTCATAAAACAATCCTATGAACGCCTACGCTACGTTTTCTTT
The DNA here is from genome assembly GCA_963921415.1 of Pyrausta despicata. Classification (NCBI taxonomy): domain Eukaryota; kingdom Metazoa; phylum Arthropoda; class Insecta; order Lepidoptera; family Crambidae; genus Pyrausta; species Pyrausta despicata. The sequence goes on along the minus strand of OY992861.1, from coordinate 10,860,669 downwards.
ACGCTACCGCTATTACGCTTATCGTCTCCAATATAGAACATGTTCGTTAAAGTGCTTGCAAAATAGTAACCTTTTGCTGTGTTTCCCTAAAGGATATTAGTAATAATCGAAACAAATCACATACGTGAAACAGTTAGTCCAAATTTATTTTTTTCTCCGATAATGTCAGCGTGCGAATGTTCAGAACTATTACTATACTATTACAATTTGTATATAACTATTTACAATTGAAATATTTTTATCGATTGCGTTTCGAAAGCAACAGTGGTGATACTCGAATGTTGAAATTTGAATTAATAGTTGTCATGAAATAGAACTGTTAACAGTAATTTAAAGTTATAACTACACCTTATTTTAGTCTAAATACATATGAATTATAGTGAGGAAACAGTACGAATACAATGTATCGTGAAGCGCTGGAACACGATCAGGAAGAGACGCTTCTGTCCGTGTGGGCTGCTTCAATCACTTAGCACGCGACTCACCTTGAGGAACACTTGTCTCAGCCGGCCCACGGTGCTCCTGTACCAGTGCGTGTCGGGGTCCCGCGCGTCCGTGTCGCAGCGCACCAGGTGCTCCGACAGGATCATGATGAAGCGCTGGAACACGATCAGGAAGAGACGCTTCTGGTCCATGTGGGCCGCCTCGAGGCGTTCCTCCATACGCTCCACGGCCTGGGGGAATTCAGGAAGCGGGTGTGAGAATTTTTGTATTCTTTTTTTTTAACCTATCATGTGGTTTGCTCGACTGAGGTACTTCTTTTAAAAAAATCAAGTAATAAAAAACAAAAATATACGCGTAAAAGTCAAAACAATTTTTCAACAACTATCAGGCAATTCATTCAGCATGATTTAGCAATACAAAAGTATGTATGAGTTCTATTAACACAAATATTTTTTTGAAATAAAATCAAGAAGGTCTAAATAAATCAATATGAAATTGATAAACTACCGTTGTTGAATATACGAGTGCAACCCGATGTCGTTCATCGTGACCGAGGCCGGCGGGCTGGCCTCCAACGGCGCCACCCCGATACTCGACATCGTGCCCACCGGCATCCACCAGCGCGCGCCCTGCTACCTCGGCTCCAAGGCCGACGTGGAGGAGCTGCTCAAGTACTTGAAGTGATTAATGATGGAAATATGTAATAAAAGACTGATAACTACATCAGATGTTTTTTTTTAAATAACTTACCGTAGAGTTTGGATGTCGTCCAGCGAGCAATGGAGAGAGCGATGCTTGGTATTTCCCTCCGCGATCGAATCAGAAATGAAGAGATACGCAGAACTAAATTGACCGACATTGCTCGAAGGATTGCTCTTAGCTGAAGTGGCAGTGGGCGGGACACATAGCGCGACGAACCGATGGCTGTTGGGTCGGAAAGGTTCTTGATAAACGACCGCGTGCCGCTCGACGCTCCGTAAGCAAGCCCCCTACAAGATGGACCAACGATCTATTGATGGTCGCGGGAAGCGCAGCACCAATCTCGTTGGAGATTCTTAGGGAAGGGGGCTATGCTCAGCAATGGGCGTCGAACAGCTGATATGATGATGATGATCATGAGACTTTGGATGAGAGGAACCAACTTTTGTAAAACTACAAATTCATCTGCACAGCCTTCGTTATCTAGATTGCACAATCGTTCTCAAAAAGTCCCGTAATAAAAGACTGATAACTAATCCGACTTGTTTCTTAGTACCTAACTTACTTTAATACCTGTAGGAATGAGAGTTCCATTAATTTGCACAGTAGACAGAGGAATTCCGTAACAGAACAGTTATAATCAAAACAGTAGTTTTGTGTTTGGACGATCATAAACTATTTAATACGGTATTAAAAATATTTCATTCACTTTCCTAATATTCAGTACATTAAACTATTAATAATATGCAAATAACAAGCAATGGACTGATTATTATAGGTATATCAATGATATTACGCAATGAAGTACTTACTAAAATCAAAACAATGACTTCGTTTACAGTTGTTTATTTACATAACACAAAAGCATATTACATATTCTTACATATAAAACTTATCGTATCTCTGTTGATGACATAATTTAAGTGTGATTTTATAAACCTTTTATTTTTCTGTAACCATAAATTAACGTACAGAACAGAAACTCAGAATTTAGCTGATGCGGCTGCAAATTGTTCAATCAAATGGTTTGACGAACAGTCTAGTTCAATTTAGTGAAACTTGATTTCCTACTGATTAACATCAATATTCAAACTCCTTACAATGTTGTGTTGTCAAAATATATCTCAAACAGATACCAAAAGTCCTACTAGCCCATATCCACCCAAAAATAGTAGGTGACGGAATATAAATAATACGAATTTCATGTTAACGCTCAGTCGTGATATTTCAACTCTAGATAAGTCAGTATAGGACTAACTAAATCTGAGATTAGACAGACAACTTACGCATGGAGTCATTGAAAGTCTATTTGAATATTGGGTGCGAATATTTTTGTGTGCTTTTCGCTGTCAAGAGAGCAGTTTGCAATTTAAAGGGTCAGTTGAATTTGAAGTAAATTATGAAGATAACAGCTGATACATTCTCGAGCATATTATGATGCTATAACAGTAACGACGCGGCCTACACGTTAGGAAAGCACTAGCAAACTTCAACAGGCTTTGCCAATGTTGGGTGGCGGAGTGGTTGACGCACACGGGCCGGATGATCGCAGACGCAAGTTCGATTACTATCTTAGTTGATTTTTTTCTTAACATAAAATAACCACGGTACACTTAACTGCTTACAAGTGTGCAGAGCATCCAATACTCTTTCGTCGTATCTTAACTCCTAAGTCCGTTGTCACACAGTTGGTCCTTGTTCACGCGGTGAGCGCTACAAACTGGTGGAACACGTCCAGGATATGCGGATCCAGATCTTGCGTGAAGAGCAGCGTTTCCAGCGTACTGCTGTACTTCTGCACTTGCTCGTGGTGCTGTGAACAATATGAAAAAGTAAATAATTACTCCGCTGTCGACATCAGCATAATTAGCCGCGAGACATGTCTGCTGAACATAACCTCTTCTCTCTAGAAAAGTCGCTAGCGGTCTTCATACAGTGCTCTCTTTATATCTGTACAACGTCATAAAAGGCGGCGGCCAATCTCAACAGGGTTCAGCCAACTACGTTGGATATATTTTAATGCACAAGTGTGAGCGCGATACACAGGCGCACTCACTATCTGGCACTCACTAGGGAATCTGACATGACCGGGGGGAGATCAGGCGCAGGACCAACGGCTTAACGTGCTTTCCTTACCGCATACTTCCCGACTCCGAGCTGTCGGAAAGAAATTCTCAGAAACAATTTTTGGCTCGACCTGAGATTCGAACCCAGGACCATCAACGTCATAAAACAATCCTATGAACGCCTACGCTACGTTTTCTTTACGCTACCGCTATTACGCTTATCGTCTCCAATATAGAACATGTTCGTTAAAGTGCTTGCAAAATAGTAACCTTTTGCTGTGTTTCCCTAAAGGATATTAGTAATAATCGAAACAAATCACATACGTGAAACAGTTAGTCCAAATTTATTTTTTTCTCCGATAATGTCAGCGTGCGAATGTTCAGAACTATTACTATACTATTACAATTTGTATATAACTATTTACAATTGAAATATTTTTATCGATTGCGTTTCGAAAGCAACAGTGGTGATACTCGAATGTTGAAATTTGAATTAATAGTTGTCATGAAATAGAACTGTTAACAGTAATTTAAAGTTATAACTACACCTTATTTTAGTCTAAATACATATGAATTATAGTGAGGAAACAGTACGAATACAATGTATCGTGAAGCGCTGGAACACGATCAGGAAGAGACGCTTCTGTCCGTGTGGGCTGCTTCAATCACTTAGCACGCGACTCACCTTGAGGAACACTTGTCTCAGCCGGCCCACGGTGCTCCTGTACCAGTGCGTGTCGGGGTCCCGCGCGTCCGTGTCGCAGCGCACCAGGTGCTCCGACAGGATCATGATGAAGCGCTGGAACACGATCAGGAAGAGACGCTTCTGGTCCATGTGGGCCGCCTCGAGGCGTTCCTCCATACGCTCCACGGCCTGGGGGAATTCAGGAAGCGGGTGTGAGAATTTTTGTATTCTTTTTTTTTAACCTATCATGTGGTTTGCTCGACTGAGGTACTTCTTTTAAAAAAATCAAGTAATAAAAAACAAAAATATACGCGTAAAAGTCAAAACAATTTTTCAACAACTATCAGGCAATTCATTCAGCATGATTTAGCAATACAAAAGTATGTATGAGTTCTATTAACACAAATATTTTTTTGAAATAAAATCAAGAAGGTCTAAATAAATCAATATGAAATTGATAAACTACCGTTGTTGAATATACGAGTGCAACCCGATGTCGTTCATCGTGACCGAGGCCGGCGGGCTGGCCTCCAACGGCGCCACCCCGATACTCGACATCGTGCCCACCGGCATCCACCAGCGCGCGCCCTGCTACCTCGGCTCCAAGGCCGACGTGGAGGAGCTGCTCAAGTACTTGAAGTGATTAATGATGGAAATATGTAATAAAAGACTGATAACTACATCAGATGTTTTTTTTTAAATAACTTACCGTAGAGTTTGGATGTCGTCCAGCGAGCAATGGAGAGAGCGATGCTTGGTATTTCCCTCCGCGATCGAATCAGAAATGAAGAGATACGCAGAACTAAATTGACCGACATTGCTCGAAGGATTGCTCTTAGCTGAAGTGGCAGTGGGCGGGACACATAGCGCGACGAACCGATGGCTGTTGGGTCGGAAAGGTTCTTGATAAACGACCGCGTGCCGCTCGACGCTCCGTAAGCAAGCCCCCTACAAGATGGACCAACGATCTATTGATGGTCGCGGGAAGCGCAGCACCAATCTCGTTGGAGATTCTTAGGGAAGGGGGCTATGCTCAGCAATGGGCGTCGAACAGCTGATATGATGATGATGATCATGAGACTTTGGATGAGAGGAACCAACTTTTGTAAAACTACAAATTCATCTGCACAGCCTTCGTTATCTAGATTGCACAATCGTTCTCAAAAAGTCCCGTAATAAAAGACTGATAACTAATCCGACTTGTTTCTTAGTACCTAACTTACTTTAATACCTGTAGGAATGAGAGTTCCATTAATTTGCACAGTAGACAGAGGAATTCCGTAACAGAACAGTTATAATCAAAACAGTAGTTTTGTGTTTGGACGATCATAAACTATTTAATACGGTATTAAAAATATTTCATTCACTTTCCTAATATTCAGTACATTAAACTATTAATAATATGCAAATAACAAGCAATGGACTGATTATTATAGGTATATCAATGATATTACGCAATGAAGTACTTACTAAAATCAAAACAATGACTTCGTTTACAGTTGTTTATTTACATAACACAAAAGCATATTACATATTCTTACATATAAAACTTATCGTATCTCTGTTGATGACATAATTTAAGTGTGATTTTATAAACCTTTTATTTTTCTGTAACCATAAATTAACGTACAGAACAGAAACTCAGAATTTAGCTGATGCGGCTGCAAATTGTTCAATCAAATGGTTTGACGAACAGTCTAGTTCAATTTAGTGAAACTTGATTTCCTACTGATTAACATCAATATTCAAACTCCTTACAATGTTGTGTTGTCAAAATATATCTCAAACAGATACCAAAAGTCCTACTAGCCCATATCCACCCAAAAATAGTAGGTGACGGAATATAAATAATACGAATTTCATGTTAACGCTCAGTCGTGATATTTCAACTCTAGATAAGTCAGTATAGGACTAACTAAATCTGAGATTAGACAGACAACTTACGCATGGAGTCATTGAAAGTCTATTTGAATATTGGGTGCGAATATTTTTGTGTGCTTTTCGCTGTCAAGAGAGCAGTTTGCAATTTAAAGGGTCAGTTGAATTTGAAGTAAATTATGAAGATAACAGCTGATACATTCTCGAGCATATTATGATGCTATAACAGTAACGACGCGGCCTACACGTTAGGAAAGCACTAGCAAACTTCAACAGGCTTTGCCAATGTTGGGTGGCGGAGTGGTTGACGCACACGGGCCGGATGATCGCAGACGCAAGTTCGATTACTATCTTAGTTGATTTTTTTCTTAACATAAAATAACCACGGTACACTTAACTGCTTACAAGTGTGCAGAGCATCCAATACTCTTTCGTCGTATCTTAACTCCTAAGTCCGTTGTCACACAGTTGGTCCTTGTTCACGCGGTGAGCGCTACAAACTGGTGGAACACGTCCAGGATATGCGGATCCAGATCTTGCGTGAAGAGCAGCGTTTCCAGCGTACTGCTGTACTTCTGCACTTGCTCGTGGTGCTGTGAACAATATGAAAAAGTAAATAATTACTCCGCTGTCGACATCAGCATAATTAGCCGCGAGACATGTCTGCTGAACATAACCTCTTCTCTCTAGAAAAGTCGCTAGCGGTCTTCATACAGTGCTCTCTTTATATCTGTACAACGTCATAAAAGGCGGCGGCCAATCTCAACAGGGTTCAGCCAACTACGTTGGATATATTTTAATGCACAAGTGTGAGCGCGATACACAGGCGCACTCACTATCTGGCACTCACTAGGGAATCTGACATGACCGGGGGGAGATCAGGCGCAGGACCAACGGCTTAACGTGCTTTCCTTACCGCATACTTCCCGACTCCGAGCTGTCGGAAAGAAATTCTCAGAAACAATTTTTGGCTCGACCTGAGATTCGAACCCAGGACCATCAACGTCATAAAACAATCCTATGAACGCCTACGCTACGTTTTCTTTACGCTACCGCTATTACGCTTATCGTCTCCAATATAGAACATGTTCGTTAAAGTGCTTGCAAAATAGTAACCTTTTGCTGTGTTTCCCTAAAGGATATTAGTAATAATCGAAACAAATCACATACGTGAAACAGTTAGTCCAAATTTATTTTTTTCTCCGATAATGTCAGCGTGCGAATGTTCAGAACTATTACTATACTATTACAATTTGTATATAACTATTTACAATTGAAATATTTTTATCGATTGCGTTTCGAAAGCAACAGTGGTGATACTCGAATGTTGAAATTTGAATTAATAGTTGTCATGAAATAGAACTGTTAACAGTAATTTAAAGTTATAACTACACCTTATTTTAGTCTAAATACATATGAATTATAGTGAGGAAACAGTACGAATACAATGTATCGTGAAGCGCTGGAACACGATCAGGAAGAGACGCTTCTGTCCGTGTGGGCTGCTTCAATCACTTAGCACGCGACTCACCTTGAGGAACACTTGTCTCAGCCGGCCCACGGTGCTCCTGTACCAGTGCGTGTCGGGGTCCCGCGCGTCCGTGTCGCAGCGCACCAGGTGCTCCGACAGGATCATGATGAAGCGCTGGAACACGATCAGGAAGAGACGCTTCTGGTCCATGTGGGCCGCCTCGAGGCGTTCCTCCATACGCTCCACGGCCTGGGGGAATTCAGGAAGCGGGTGTGAGAATTTTTGTATTCTTTTTTTTTAACCTATCATGTGGTTTGCTCGACTGAGGTACTTCTTTTAAAAAAATCAAGTAATAAAAAACAAAAATATACGCGTAAAAGTCAAAACAATTTTTCAACAACTATCAGGCAATTCATTCAGCATGATTTAGCAATACAAAAGTATGTATGAGTTCTATTAACACAAATATTTTTTTGAAATAAAATCAAGAAGGTCTAAATAAATCAATATGAAATTGATAAACTACCGTTGTTGAATATACGAGTGCAACCCGATGTCGTTCATCGTGACCGAGGCCGGCGGGCTGGCCTCCAACGGCGCCACCCCGATACTCGACATCGTGCCCACCGGCATCCACCAGCGCGCGCCCTGCTACCTCGGCTCCAAGGCCGACGTGGAGGAGCTGCTCAAGTACTTGAAGTGATTAATGATGGAAATATGTAATAAAAGACTGATAACTACATCAGATGTTTTTTTTTAAATAACTTACCGTAGAGTTTGGATGTCGTCCAGCGAGCAATGGAGAGAGCGATGCTTGGTATTTCCCTCCGCGATCGAATCAGAAATGAAGAGATACGCAGAACTAAATTGACCGACATTGCTCGAAGGATTGCTCTTAGCTGAAGTGGCAGTGGGCGGGACACATAGCGCGACGAACCGATGGCTGTTGGGTCGGAAAGGTTCTTGATAAACGACCGCGTGCCGCTCGACGCTCCGTAAGCAAGCCCCCTACAAGATGGACCAACGATCTATTGATGGTCGCGGGAAGCGCAGCACCAATCTCGTTGGAGATTCTTAGGGAAGGGGGCTATGCTCAGCAATGGGCGTCGAACAGCTGATATGATGATGATGATCATGAGACTTTGGATGAGAGGAACCAACTTTTGTAAAACTACAAATTCATCTGCACAGCCTTCGTTATCTAGATTGCACAATCGTTCTCAAAAAGTCCCGTAATAAAAGACTGATAACTAATCCGACTTGTTTCTTAGTACCTAACTTACTTTAATACCTGTAGGAATGAGAGTTCCATTAATTTGCACAGTAGACAGAGGAATTCCGTAACAGAACAGTTATAATCAAAACAGTACAGTTTTGTGTTTGCACGATCATAAAGTATTTAATACGGTATTAAAAATATTTCATTCACTTTCCTAATATTCAGTACATTAAACTATTAATAATATGCAAATAACAAGCAATGGACTGATTATTATAGGTATATCAATGATATTATGTAGTAACTTACTAAAATCAAAACAATGACTTCGTTTACAGTTGTTTATTTACATAACACAAAAGCATATTACATATTCTTACATATAAAACTTATCGTATCTCTGTTGATGACATAATTTAAGTGTGATTTTATAAACCTGTTATTTTTCTGTAACCATAAATTAACGTACAGAACAGAAACTCAGAATTTAGCTGATGCGGCTGCAAATTGTTCAATCAAATGGTTTGATGAACAGTCTAGTTCAATTTAGTGAAACTTTATTTCCTACTGATTAACATCAATATTCAAACTCCTTACAATGCTGTGTTGTCAAAATATAACTCAAACAGATACCAAAAGTCCTACTAGCCCATATCCACCCAAAAATAGTAGGCGACGGAATATAAATACATAATACGAATTTCATGTTACCGCTCAGTCGTGATATTTCAACTCTAGATAAGTATAGGACTAACTAAATCTGAGATTAGACAGACAACTTACGCATGGAGTCATTGAAAGTCTATTTGAATATTGGGTGCGAATATTTTTGTGTGCTTTTCGCTGTCAAGAGAGCAGTTTGCAATTTAAAGGGTCAGTTGAATTTGAAGTAAATTATGAAGATAACAGGTGATACATTCTCGAGCATATTATGATGCTATAACAGTAACGACGCGGCCTACACGTTAGGAAAGCACTAGCAAACTTCAACAGGCTTTGCCAATGTTGGGTGGCGGAGTGGTTGACGCACACGGGCCGGATGATCGCAGACGCAAGTTCGATTACTGCCTTAAATAGTTGATTTTTTTCTTAACATAAAATAACCACGGTACACTTAACTGCTTACAAGTGTGCAGAGCATCCAATACTCTTTCGTCGTATCTTAACTCCTAAGTCCGTTGTCACACAGTTGGCCTTGTTCACGCGGTGAGCGCTACAAACTGGTGGAACACGTCCAGGATATGCGGATCCAGATCTTGCGTGAAGAGCAGCGTTTCCAGCGTACTGCTGTACTTCTGCACTTGCTCGTGGTGCTGTGAACAATATGAAAAAGTAAATAACTACTCCGCTGTCGACATCAGCATAATTAGCCGCGAGACAGGTCTGCTGAACATAACCTCTTCTCTCTAGAAAAGTCGCTAGCGGTCTTCGTACAGTGCTCTCTTTATATCTGTACAACGTCATAAAAGGCGGCAGCCAATCTCAACAGGGTTCAGCCAACTACGTTGGAGATATTTTAATGCACAAGTGTGAGCGCGATACACAGGCGCACTCACTATCTGGCACTCACTAGGCAATCTGACATGACCGGGGGGAGATCAGGCGCAGGACCAACGGCTTAACGTGCTTTCCTTACCGCATACTTCCCGATTCCGAGCTGTCGGAAAGAAATTCTCAGAAACAATTTTTGGCTCGACTTGAGATTGGAACCCAGGACCTCTCAAATGTGAGGCAGGAAATTCGCTACTACACCATCAACGTCATAAAACAATCATATGAACGCCTACGCTACGTTTTCTTTACGCTACCGCTATTACGCTTATCGTCTCCAATATAGAACATCAAGTGCTTGCAAAAATATTAACTTTGTGCTGTGTTTCCCTAAAGGATATTAGTAATAATCTAAACAAATCACATACGTGAAACAGTTAGTCCGAATTTATTTTTTTCTCCGATAATTTTAGCGTGCGAATGTTCAGAACTATTACTATACTATTACAATTTGTATATAACTATTTACAATTGAAATATTTTTATCGATTGCGTTTCGAAAGCAACAGTGGTGATACTCGAATGTTGAAATTTGAATTAATAGTTGTCATGAAATAGAACTGTTAACAGTAATTTAAAGTTATAATTACACCTTATTTTAGTCTAAATACATATGAATTACAGTGAGGAAACAGTACGAATACAATGTATCGTGAAGCGCTGGAACACGATCAGGAAGAGACGCTTCTGTCCGTGTGGGCTGCTTCAATCACTTAGCACGCGACTCACCTTGAGGAACACTTGTCTCAGCCGGCCCACGGTGCTCCTGTACCAGTGCGTGTCGGGGTCCCGCGCGTCCGTGTCGCAGCGCACCAGGTGCTCCGACAGGATCATGATGAAGCGCTGGAACACGATCAGGAAGAGACGCTTCTGTCCGTGTGGGCTGCTTCAATCACTTAGCACGCGACTCACCTTGAGGAACACTTGTCTCAGCCGGCCCACGGTGCTCCTGTACCAGTGCGTGTCGGGGTCCCGCGCGTCCGTGTCGCAGCGCACCAGGTGCTCCGACAGGATCATGATGAAGCGCTGGAACACGATCAGGAAGAGACGCTTCTGTCCGTGTGGGCTGCTTCAATCACTTAGCACGCGACTCACCTTGAGGAACACTTGTCTCAGCCGGCCCACGGTGCTCCTGTACCAGTGCGTGTCGGGGTCCCGCGCGTCCGTGTCGCAGCGCACCAGGTGCTCCGACAGGATCATGATGAAGCGCTGGAACACGATCAGGAAGAGACGCTTCTGTCCGTGTGGGCTGCTTCAATCACTTAGCACGCGACTCACCTTGAGGAACACTTGTCTCAGCCGGCCCACGGTGCTCCTGTACCAGTGCGTGTCGGGGTCCCGCGCGTCCGTGTCGCAGCGCACCAGGTGCTCCGACAGGATCATGATGAAGCGCTGGAACACGATCAGGAAGAGACGCTTCTGTCCGTGTGGGCTGCTTCAATCACTTAGCACGCGACTCACCTTGAGGAACACTTGTCTCAGCCGGCCCACGGTGCTCCTGTACCAGTGCGTGTCGGGGTCCCGCGCGTCCGTGTCGCAGCGCACCAGGTGCTCCGACAGGATCATGATGAAGCGCTGGAACACGATCAGGAAGAGACGCTTCTGGTCCATGTGGGCCGCCTCGAGGCGTTCCTCCATACGCTCCACGGCCTGGGGGAGTTCAGGAAGCGCGTGTGAGAATTTTTGTATTCTTTTTTTTCAACCTATCATGTGGTTTGCTCGACTGAGGTACTTCTTTTAAAAAAATCAAGTAATAAAAAACAAAAATATACGCGTAAAAGTCAAAACAATTTTTCAACAACTATCAGTCAATTCATTCAGCATGATTTAGCAATACAAAAGTATGTATGAGTTCTATTAACACAAATATTTTTTTGAAATAAAATCAAGAAGGTCTAAATAAATCAATATGCAATTGATAAACTACCGTTGTTGAATCAAATAAAATAAATTACCTCTTCAGTTGGTTTATCTTGATCCTTCTTCTTCTTGCTGCCACTCTCGTCTTCTGAGTCTGAGCTGCTGGAGTCCGCCCGTGCCAAAGCTTCCCTCGCTTCTTGCAGCTCACCGCCTATAAATAAAAAATAATCATGGTCAGAAAAATGACTTAGGTACCGTCAAGTTATCAAACACTATTCACTATTCCCGAAATAAGTTTTTTCGACTACTAAACTCGCGAGCAACCTAATAGAATCAACGCGCAAGCTCGCATATAAATATGATTTTTGCCTTGAAACAAAAATTATCTTACCTAAATCATACATCATCTGAAAGCGTGTCCTTCCAGCAATTAAGCAATACCAACATTTACCATTTTTATGAATAAAGTTGATGGAATCAGGCGTTACTTTGCAGAAATCCACGACTTAAGCTGAAAAAGAGGTTACTTTGCTTTAAATTTCCACTAAACGACGCCAGCGCAGGAACCCAAAAACATCCATTTGTAACCACCTGAAAAAACTAGAGCTGAACGTCGCAGGACTTGCTTGCTTGGACTGCTCCAATCGAATGGTTCCGGGCAAATTGAAGCCGCGCTTGCCGGTGAGCTGGAGTAAATTTCGATAAGTGTCGATTTCGCAATAAAGCGGATACAATGAATTAGTCATCTCTGCCTAACGTAGACCGGTGGCCGCTGATTCTTGGTCTGTGATTTAAGGCACCGGTCCCTTGGAATCTTTTGTAGACTCTGGATACAGCTCACTTGCTCAATTAAAGCTGAACAGCAATTTTACGCTGACTCAGTCCTTGCTGCAAAGGAGCAACAACTTGAGCAGCTTCTTGAGGCGAGGTGACTATAATGTCGTTAAAACAATGGATGCAATTAGCGGAGATGCTTACAGGTCAACTTGTGATAAGCGACTGATAAGGCTGACCTTGATGAGATTAATTTTATAGGATGTGTTGCGAGCGCAACTCTTGAGTAATGAAATGATATTTTTTTCGTTACGGTTAATTATCATTGTGGGATAGAAAATACAGTGAATTATCTCTTGATTAAAATAAAGCTTGAGCTTTGAGCTTTTAACCCGTATATATGTAAATATTATGCATAAATTAAACATTTTACGATAAAGACATCTAAATGTGGTAGCGTATGCGTTGAGTCGATTTGATTGCTGGCGAGTTTTTGACGCCTGATATTTGTCGCTTTAAGTGTTCGTGTCTTACCTCAATGCGAGAAAAATAGCACCGGTCGCAGGTAGCTTACGTTTAACCTGTCGACATTGGCTTAAGATGTCTACTCACTTAGCTCGTAAGTTTTTGTGCAGTCTTCCTGTCGTTGAAAGGGATGACAAACGAGCTGGTGGTAAGGTAGCATGAGACCGCTTTGATATAGTTGATGGAATCAGGCATTACATTGCGGGAATTCATGACTAAAGCTGAAAAAGAGGATTATTTTGCTTTATATTTCCACTAAACGACGCCAGCACAGGAAGATGCACTTGGAATCAAAACACTGACACCAACAATAATGAGCGACTCGCTCGTAGTCTGTCGAAGCGACAACATCTCTTGAGGATGCCACGTGTAGTGGCAAAACACGTCGAGTGTTTGTTGGTGTCAGTGTTGTGATTCGAGGTGCATCTTCTGTGTGACGTTGTGAGTTGTAGGTATTATAAGTCCTACGACTTCCAGTTCTAGCTTGTTCAGGTGATTACAGTTGGATGTATTTTGGTTCCTGCGCTGGCGTCGTTTAGTGGAAATTTAAAGCAAAATAATCCTCTTTTTCAGCTTAAGACCGCTTTATACGCCGATATGACAGAGCCTAGCCTCGCTATCATCTAGAATACCTCGTCATCGGCAATCTTCGTTATTTTTCAAACTTTTTTGTCGGAAAACATATAATCGGTTTCACGTGGAGCATCATAGTGTGCTTTGGTAGCTAATTTATGTTGGCAGACGTGTGCGATGTCCGACAAAGCCGCGCGACTTCGCAGAATTCTCACTTGACATTAATTTGTCGCCTAAAATATTCGTCTCCCTCTGGCCTGTGTCATCTTAAGGTAAAATGAATCTGGCTGACTGAAGGTGGCATACTCTCTGGCTATTGAAATGGCTAAAGTAGATCCGATGTAAAGTTACTCACTGAGCTTGGACACGTGCTTGTTCATCTTGTCGATGGTGAGGTGCAGCACCTCCCACAGGTAGCCGTGCGTGAAGAACGGCGCCATCTCCTTGGAGAACAGCCACGTGGCCACCGCGCTGCACTCTACGATCTGCGTCTTCAGCATCTTGTTCACCAGCACGCATACCATGTAAAGTTACTTACTGAGCTTGGACACGTGCTTGTTCATCTTGTCAATGGTGTGGTGCAGCACCTCCCACAGGTAACTGTGCTATAACAGCTCCATCTCCTTAGAGAATAGCCACGTGGACACCGCACTGCACTCCACGATCTGCGTCTTTAGCATCTTATCCACCAGCACTCACACCATGTAATGTTACTCACTGAGCTTGGACACGTGCTTGCTCATCTTGTCGATGGTGAGGTGCAGCACCTCCCACAGGTAGTCGTGCGGGAAGAACGGCGCCATCTCCTTGGAGAACAGCCACGTGGCCACAGCGCTGCACTCCACGATCTGCGTTTTCAGCATCTTATCCACCAGCACGAACAGCATGTAATGTTACTCACTGAGCTTGGACACGTGCTTGCTCATCTTGTCGATGGTGAGGTGCAGCACCTCCCACAGTTAGTCGTGCGGGAAGAACGGCGCCATCTCCTTGGAGAACAGCCACGTGGCCACAGCGCTGCACTCCACGATCTGCGTTTTCAGCATCTTATCCACCAGCACGAACAGCATGTAATGTTACTCACTGAGCTTGGACACATGCTTGTTCATCTTGTCGATGGTGAGGTGCAGCACCTCCCACAGGTAGCCGTGCGTGAAGAACGGCGCCATCTCCTTGGAGAACAGCCACGTGGCCACCGCGCTGCACTCCACGATCTGCGTCTTCAGCATCTTGTCCACCAGCACGCACACCATCTGAGGGTGCCGCTGCCACAGCTCCCACACGTTGCGGAGCACGCATATTTGAGCCTCTTCGGATTCGGCTAAGATCTGTAATTGAAAATAATGGATATGGTACTTTAATCGTGTGAAACTATTTGTTCGGTGAAAACGATTGTAGGGGTTGTGGATTTTGTGGGCATAGATACTTAGATAACTTTAGTACATAAGCATGCATGATTTTCTTTAAAAATTAACCCCTCTATTACTTTATGTAATATTGAAACAACTTGATACATATGTCTCTTGTAGGTAATGACATTTGCGCTGTCATGCACTTTAACAGGTTTCCCAGCAACCGGTGGGACGATGCGCTGACGTAACAATCACTTAACTCACCTTAAAAACATAATGAAACTTCGATATCGCAGCAAAGCTATGGGAAATACTCTTGCTGCCCAAATTGAGCAGCGTTTGCACAAACACGTCTATCTTCAGCGGGTTGTGCGGCGCGGCCTGCGCGGCGGCGGGCTGCTCCCCCTCCCTCAGGGGGTTGGGGAGCTCCCGGAGAACGTTCAGGGCTTCTTCGGGGGTGCACTTGTTACGGACGTTGACAACCAACTGGTGGGCCGCTTCGGTGCCCGGGAGCGAGGCTGGGGACAAAGAGACAATTGTTTAAATAAGTGGATGAATCGATGCCCTACTAACATTTGCAGTAAGCTTGGTGCCCTAAGAAAATTAATGCGGGCAGGTGCAGAAGTAGCTGTTTAATAAGACCGAGGTCTATCATTTCAGTCCAAAATAAAAAGATAAGATGCGTAAACAAGAAACAGAGGCTAAAACAAAGACCAAATCCATGGATATGGACAGAAACCAGAGAAACTCGTAGAAAACACGTTTGTATGAAACAACTGATGCACCTACACCAGATTGCCAATAAACTACTACAACACAACTATACAAGTCCCGAACACCACTTATCCACCAATTTAGATCGTTATCAACGAATCGTTCACCGTTGAAATCGGATCCAATTATCAACACATTCGAACACCGAGGGAGCGTCGACAATACTTGCAACAACGTTGATGGCGGCCGATACACCGAACAATACTGCCGGTTGCGAAAGTGCAAAGATCTTGGGAATCTCGGTCGAACAAAAAACTCTAAGCGGAGAGACATAGTTCTTTATCGGGAATTGTGGAAGTCATTACAGATAGACCTGCGACTCCGCCCCCTCGCAAAACAGAATTGAGTAATATTTTCGTGGCATACCTTTGGAATGAAAATATGGCCTGGGGCCGTCCGTACAACGACCTAGCTTTAAGCCTGGCAGCGTTCGTATTTCTAGAACAAAATAACGATTGAAAACGCTATCGCAGGGCTACTGTTGAGCTTTTTTTTTGGGATAAATTTGCTCTTTACCCAAGACTAAGCCCAACAAGGCAAAGACTGAGTCTACGATGGAGCGAGCTCACCTAGAAGATGCCTGTTCACTCTATCTTAGAAGATTCCTAAGTTGTAATTGCAGGGAAACACGAACGCTTCTGTTGAACAAGATCGCAAAAGGGCCCCGGTTCCGGTATTGAAAAGATCCGCTTACACGTAACAGATTTTAGTTTGCGTTTACTGATCCGCAGTTTTTTATACAAGGAAAACTAAAATCTGTTACGTTTTATGCGGGTCTGTGGAGGCTTACCTGAAAGCGGAAAAGTATCGAAAGATTTTCTTAATCTAATGACAAACCCTTCAAAATATTTTTTTATGACTTTGAGATATCGAACTGATCTAAATACACATACACGTTAGAACTACAATAAATTACATATAAATGCCATCAATGACAAATACATATAAACAATGTTACTCGAAGAAAACTCTTACTTTGTTTATTATTAATAAACAACCAATAAATCACGTACAAACAAGAAAAGCGGACGAATTCTCTGTCCGGCCATGCATAACAACATCTCGTACGCACGATCATAATTACTTATTACTGACAATTGATCACATTCGCTTGGCATACCCGACCACGCTCAATGCTCTTTGAGACCCACAAACATTCACTCTACATTTATAGAGATAGGAGTTAATTTTGCCTAATGAAAGGACAAAAAATACGGCAGTGAGTCGCTTATTAACAAACTATCGGACGTTCAATTGCATTCCGAGCACAGATTATGGACGAGCTAGAAAAGTACGCGATAAACTGCAATTACGCTTCTACCTGTTCGTTTTGGATTTAGATTAGGCGTTTTATGTCTTCCTGAAGACGATAGAACATTTGGTCAGTCAATGAACCATGTCACTTCAATTATGGCCACAAAAATACAGTTTTTTGGTATTGTGGTTACTGTCGTGTAATTACTACTCGTACAATGTATATTTGACGAGTCCGTTTGAAAACATAAGACAGGACAGATAGGATAGTGTTATGTGACTCTGCTTTACTGAGATTTCAGTGTATGTCCTTTATTTATTTATTTCAAACCACTTGTAGCTTACAGTTTACACCAAGCGTCTAACGACAAGACTGAGCTGATTTATATTCAAATTGTTTTTTTTTAATCACCTCTCATCCTTACACTTTTCTCTTGCTTCTATATTCATATAACCTAAGAAGTTAAAAACGCCCTCATAATCACATGAATTTTATTTTACGATCAAATCCCGACAATATAGGAAAAATCAAATTGACTGCACGTTCTAAAACTGTGTATCTACTCTTTGTATCCGCGTGCGCGGGAACGGTTGAAAAAACGGCGAAAAGCGAGATGGAAAGTGCGCACGCGAAGCGAGTACGCGACTCGCAAGGCGACAGCCGCCCGCCGCGTTTCACTCCGCCCGCCGCGCCCCGCCCGCGCCCGCGCCCGCGTCATAAAAATGTTGCGATATACTGAAAAGGGTAGTTAGTCCACATACTTTTCTTCTATTGGAAAAGCAAAATTGAGTTTTGTTGACGTCGACGAATGCAGAACATAAATGTCTATAAATTATTTGTGTAAGAGCATTCTTTTCCCACCAGCCCGTGTCGCGGTGCTAGAACCTAAATATATGATTGAGGTACCGTTTTAAAGATCTCGGCGAGTAGACTGGGCCAGAACTGTAACATTCGAACTAGAACGCGGATAAAGTCACGGGCGGCTCCGCTATTAATTTTAATTTATCAATAAATATTACGAAATATTCCCGAATGTACGAGATAAATATCTGTCCCAGATGACTTCCGAGATATCTGTGGGTTTTGCTTTACCTTGAACCCGCTAGCCGCTTAGGTATCCACTAGTTCGATGTTCTAGCTAGATATTACTTCTAACATGCTTGAAACCTGGTTTACAGATAAATGTTGGCCAAAATAAAACGTATAGTTTTGGTTTGGTAGACCTGCATTTTATAATTTCCTAATTTCAAATTCAAATTCAAATATTTTATCTCAGGCGGGAATTTAAATATAATATTAGGATATAAAGCTAATAAAGGCGCGTTATCAAAAAAACGCTTTTAATTTTAGGAAAATAGTAATGCTTGCTGTTGCTATGCTTTGCCAGCTATTAAAAACATTACGTCCTCACGCCGCACCAGTCCCCTGGAAATGCAATTTTTCCCCGGCGCGCAATCGGGAGGCATCTGATCAGATAGCGGAACTCGTTACCGTCGGATGCGGTTACGCCAGCGACGCAGCGGCGTTTGAGCAACCGATATGTGCGATTGTTTTGCTGCTTTACAAGTACATTTTTAATTTTTCCCTGCCTGCCATAGGCCGGGCTGAAATATCTTTGGTATTTTTTAATTCTAAGGGCTGTTTTTTCAAACGTTATCAAACCGTTACATATAAGCCGTCACATCAAAAGATGACATGACATTATAATGACTGCCAAAAAAATATGCATTGGTGTCTTTTATGTTAGGTACTTTTAAAGTTTACAGTTGAAAAATCAACCCAAAGCGGTTGAAAAGGTGCGTAAAAAACTAGATAAACTCGCGGACATTGCCTATGATTTAACGATTGGATAACTTTTATTTCTTTCGTAAAAAATTGGCGTGATATACTCGTAGTTCTTAGTAGGAAATAATTAGAAATGTACATTACATCACCGAATGACACGCACGGTGCATGATATTTTGCCACGATGCAATAATTAATGAAAGAATAGTACATACGGTGGTATTGAACTTACGAATAGGTAGGAACACAATAATTGCGGAACTGAAAGCCTTCTTAAAATTGTATTAAAATTAAACTGCAAATCAAAATGATAATATCCAGTTTCTTCGATGAAGATTACGAGTGAGGCAAATAAATTCAGTGTATCATTAAAAAATAATATCTTTGACTTGTTTGCACACCAAGAGCAAGGAGAGAGGAACGCGTCTGCTACCGAAGATGTATCGAGTGCAAAAAAACACGAACATAACGTGTACGTGTTAATTGTGTTAGTTAAAAGATGTCCGCTGTGCTAATTAAAATAAAAAATCAAATTAATATAAGTCCTTTTTTTAATAAAATTCTACGAAATTGACTCAACTAATGTATACGGGAATTATAATTTTCAAAAATAATAAAGATAAACAAAAATTTATTAAAACCATGCATACTCCCTACGCTGCTTATACAAATACCTAGGTATACGCATACCTTAACCTTAACCTAGGTATGCGTATACGTAACTATAAAATATACGTCATTAAATCTTCTATGATATAAAAATGAATCGCAAAATGGGTTTATAAGCGCATAACTCAAGAACGGCTGGACAAATTTGGCCAATTCTTTTTTATGATATTCCTCATTGTACGGGGGATGGTTTTCACGAAGAAAAACATAAAATACGAGGGTGAATCAAAAATTTCTTGGAATCAATATTAAAAAATGCAAAGATGTAAATAATAATATTTTATTTTTCTACATAATCTCCCTCCAATGCAATGCATTTAGAATAACGCGTTTCTAACTTCCTTATTCCTTGTGAAAAAAAATTATTTTCTTGACTCTCGAAAAAGTCCTCTATGGCAGCTATAACCGCTTCATTATCGTGAAATTTTGTTCCACGAATTTCCTCTTTTAATTTTGGAAATAAGTGAAAATCACTTGGGGCTAAGTCCATTGAAGCCAGCACAGCGGATTGCGTTGAGCGCAACTTCCGATCGATGAGCAGGAGCGTTATCTTGAAGGAACAACACGCCCAATGACAGTTTTCCACGACGTTTTTCTTTAATCGCTTCACGCACTTTCGGGATTAAATTTGCATAATAGGGTCCAGTAATCGTCTGGCCTTTTGGCATGTAATCAATAAAAAGGATTCCTTCACTATCCCAGAACACAGAGGCCATAACTTTGCCAGCGGTAGGAGCAACTCGAAATTTCTTAATGGATGGAGAGGATGGTCGTTTGCAAGACATGCTTTGTCTTTTAGTTTCAGGATCTAAATGGTGGACCCACGTTTCATCCATGGTGACAAGACGACGGCAAAAATTATCCGAATCACGCTGGAACATTTCGAGATTACGCTTGGAAATTTCCAAACGTCGCTTTTTGTTTTCGTCGGTTAACATTCGTAGCACCCATCTTGCAGACACTTTTTTGAACCCCAGTGAATCAATTAAAATGGATTGAACGCTACCAAAAGATATCTTTAGGATCTCAGCTATATGTTTTATAGTCATTCTTCTGTCTTCCAAAACCAGATTCTCAACCTTTTTGACATTTTCTTCTGTAACGGAGGTTGAAGGCCGCCCAGAACGCGGGTCATCTTTACAGCTTGATCTACCTCTTTTAAATTCAGCCACCCAGTACGCAACCGTAGAATAGGGTACAGCATCACCCCCTAATGTCTGCTGAATGTCCAAAAAAAAATCCTTCGTAGACATTTTTTTCAAACTGAGATATTTTATCACCGCACGTAACTCACTTTTATCCAAGTTTTGACTTTTTAGCAACTCGTTGCACAAAAAAATTTATTACATGCGAACGAACTGACAAAAACCAGTGACAGTCTGCATAAATATATTGTGATAGACACTCTTTAATTTGAATATCGAACTTGATCCAAAAAGGTTTCATATATAATATGCACTTCTAAGAACTTTTTGATTCACCCTCGTATAAACAACGGGCAGGACAACGTCTGCGGGGTCCGCTAGTAAATAATAAAACTTGTATTATATTCTGTTTACAATTTTATCTTTGTAATAATTTCAATATTGCACTGTAGAACGGATTACATATATCAATGCACACAAACATACGCGGCAATTTCTCCAACCCTTTCTCCTCTAAAACAAATAATACCAACTACAACAGATTGTTTACAACAACTTTACAGTTAGTTTCAGCGCGTTACCCGCCCCCAACTTCCATCTATCGCACAGTGGGGCGACTGATTCCCGCTTCAGTTTATCCGCTGCGGGCTAGCGGCGCAGGCGTCCGCGCCGTTACATTACACACACGGTCGAGTAACGTAATACGCGAATGTGCTAAGATGAGATCCGCGTTGCTATGCGTTTTCTTCGCGCTAATTGTAAGTATAAATCAACTGTAGCAGCATAACTATTTGTATTCGACGTTCCTACTGTGTGGTGATGCTGAAAATTTTTAGCGTTCGTGTTTTCTTGGGATGTAGAAGTAAATGTTCATAGGAAATCGTGTAGTCAAAGAATATTTTGACAACAATGCGCCTGTTTATATAAAAATTACTCCGTTTTTTTTTAGGTAGCTGTCAGTTTCCATCCATTTTTGCAGTGCTGAATAGTGTGCTATGTTAATCAATAAAGTTGAAAATTATTTTGAATTAGTTTAAAAAAATTAGGATAGCAAATATTCTATTTTGTTTTGTGCATCAAATCTAAATGTTATGTTAAAATTGCATTATTTACGGCGATTAATTAAATGAAACTACATAATAAGCGTAGACAATGACCTTTATGCCAGCCATTGTGTCTGGATGGGATTCTCCCAGGCAAAGTGGAGCACTCGAATATGACTGCGTATTGTAAATGTAATCTTTACAAAATTCGTAATAATGTCTCACGTAAACAATATGACTTTATTTCAAATTTAGGCTTCATTGGACTAAATGCATTCCCCTAATTTCATTATTCGCTTTGAATGTTTTTGCCTCGACGTCCTTTTTTGTGGTTCAAAAACTTTAAAATATTTTTTTGACATTGGAGTTTTAAAAGACGCACATAAAAGATTGATACAAATACGGATGGTATGATAATAAAAAGTCCAAAATTTTCTAAAACAAGCCTATTAAATATTTAGGTTAAAATATAACCAATAAATTAGCAAATTTGTTTCCTTGTTACTTGATTATTTCTAAAAATACGTAGTGTCTTCTCTTTATTTTTCAATACAAATTTCATAACAGCCTTTCTAAAGATAGGCTGGTTGAAATTATTTTAAAAACAAAACACGCGTGAGAAAAATCCAACGATGAATCGCGCACCATCGCGAGTTAAGTTGTGGTATTGACGATTGTCACAGACGGAAATGCTACAACAACATAAGCACTGTTTTAAATCACCTTTGAACTAGGTACATTATATTTTTGTTAATATAACGATTGAAGGTAATAATATTGGCAACGGAGGGCAGGGTGGGACATTTTGAAAAACAAACATGCCCTCGAGATAACTTAATTTTAAGACTGTATAACATTTCATTAAGAAATCATTTTTGGTCTCCGTGCAAACTATTTATGGAAATGAAATCATGGCCTAATTATTCTATCCTTTTTTATAAAATAAATCCGTGTGATAGATAAATGCTGCGCTAGTATTTGTATTAATTACTTACATATTTCTAAACTTTTGTACGCAAAATTCGCCAACTTCTAAGATGTATATGATAACAATGTTTCCCACATAACTAATCGACAATGTTACGTTTAAGAAACGTAATGTTCGTGCCACGGTGTGTGGCTATGTGGGTCTAGATCGCTATCCGATCCAGTGATAAATAAATTCACCTATCATATCGAAAACAAAGGCAATAAGCGCAGAGAACGTGTTATTATTATAAATAAGGCCTTCCGAGCCAAATTGATTACTAAGTGAAAACGTAGCAAATAGATATGGAAATGAAGACAGAATCAACTATATTTACGAATATGCACCTATTTATTCTATTTTGATTTTAAATTAAAACCTAAAAATTAAACAATAAGTGCCAAATTAGAATTTAACTCGGCCTTCACCTATAAGAGGTTAAGATTCAACCGGTGGGAGAGTTTCAAAACAATGCTCTAGGCGCTATTTGGCACCCAATTAATGTTTATGGAGCCAGATTAGACTATTGTGAGGTCTGGCCGCTATAAATACTTGCGAAATTAAAACTAAGAAGGAAGATATTAAAAAAGATTTCATATAAAATCACAAACTATATTGGAATTGTCGATTGGAAACTCTGCTCGCGGTGGGGTTGGGTGGTCCGGCACGCAAGGCGCGCGCGCTCGCGTGCTGCACTTTCCCGGCGATATACATTTTACTTTCAAACGCATACACTAATATTCAGCAAACATGTAAAACGTTGGCATACGCATTACTATTCATTATTCTTTTTTTTTTCAGATAGAGAGAGGAAGCCGGGCTTCAGACAGTGATTTTAGACCGATACCGATCCCGCTGGACGAGTATTACGAAAGGAGAGAGGGCCGAGTTGGGACCCTGCAGGAGACCATCCGCACGGAGCAGCCGCCCGCCGTGGCCGCCGTGCCGGCGCACTACTGGGAGGACGCGCTGCGGCACAGCGTCTACCTCACCCTGGTCAGGGACAAGATCGACCAACTCATCGCCAGAGGCGTCGTCGTCTCACCCAACACGAAGCCCGACCAACACGTGTCGAAGGAAGTCGACGACCACGACCTGTGGGAGAAAATCAAACAGGCACCCTTTGACAGGATCCAGGAGGACGACCACACCCTCTTCGGTGATGTCACCATTATGGCCAAAGGCAGACTCGTCGAGGACAACGGAAGTTTCCGATTCACCGAGGACGAGCGATCGAGGGAAGAGTGCAGCGACGAAAAGTGCTTGGATGGAGTCAAAGCTTTCTGGTCAGTGAAACGGGTGAGGCAGAGAGATGTCGAAACGTCTCCAGGTAGATACCATTATGAATTGACGTTTTCCGTTAATTCCCAACCGCCAAAGAAACAAAAGAAGCCGTACGAAAATTCAGTGAGAACTTTTACAGTTAGGGAAAATTCTCCAGACACACTAGTAGGAACACCTCAAGAGCAACCGGTCTACCAGCCAGTGCGGCCTCAGATACCGCGGCCGCAGAGGGCGGTCTGGTTGCACAGAAATATCGTTCCCAAGCAATATACCCAGGGTAGGTACTACAACCAAGGGTTGGACAGAATATTTTCCTCCTTCTTTTCGGACGACGACTCCCACGCCGAGCCGCCGCCACCCCGATACAAGCCAAACCCGTACGCGCCGCCCATGTATCAACAATTTTCTAAAATAGGATACGTGGGGATGCCCAGTGACCAACATCAGCAGAAGCGTCTTATGCCGTACCCGTACAAGCCTACCGTGTACAAGTACAGACCTCCTCTCCCCGCTCCCCCCGTCGGTCATATGCAGCACCACTACGCCGACATCGACATGATGAACCACCAGTACCCCCTGCAGCCACCGGATCACAGGTACATATCACCGAGCAACATAGTCAAAACAACGAGACCGGCCGCCGCGCCCACGCAACCTATGAATTATGCGACAACTACCCCTAAGAACGTGTCTTTCGACAACACGAATACCACAGCCGCAACTGAAGTAACGACAAAATTGCCCGAAGCACACACCGTTTATAAGACATATACGAAACCGAGGCCAGTCAAAGTGAGTTATTTCTCCGACCATGTGAGAACACCGATTTACAACGCTCCGCCTGGCGTGTTCGTGACTATGGAAAAGAAGCCGTTCAAGCCCATGCCGCCACTGAAGTACACTCACGGGCCTAAGCCTTCCAAAAGGCCAATAGACTTCCGCCCGAGCCCACAGCTTATCGATGGACAGCTATTCTCCAATCCCGAGACATCAGCAGAGTCTGCTTTTAGACCAATACTCACGAACAACTCTACGGACACAGATATCGAAGATATAGAAGTCACTCAGAGTCTGAGACACGGCGACCAAAATGTGCGGAAGCAAACAAGTAAAAAACCTCCGAAAAAACACGAAAACATAAAATCGCAACGAATCACTACGACCGCACCCGACATAATCACTGTTAATAACGAAGACGACGATATGCACTGGGCCGATCTGTTAAGCGCTTTCACTAAGACTACGCCGATGGCATCTCAAAAATCAAAGAAACCGGATGATTCGCAAGAGGAGAGTTTTGAAGTGTCTACTCCTGCGATGGAATCCACACTTAAGAAGAGAGTGACAAGCACAGAGGCGTATGAGAAGAAGACTACCACTACAACAACTACTACGACGTCGACGACTACTCCCGCCCCGAAGAAGCGGACTCGCCCTCCACACAAGTTTGTCAAGCCGGAGAAAGTGAGGAAGCATAAAAGAATCACAACCACTACAACTAAGGCACCAGAAAAATCAACTCTGAACAAACCATCAGACCTAACACCACAGGCTAGTTCTGCCGCTACAGGAGCACCCAAAACATGGAAACCCAAAAACATAACCACATCTACCACAGAGCAACCTCCAGCGACAAGTACAACAATAACATCCATGACAACGACGCTAAACACTACACCAGGCTCGACTACCAGAAGCTCGTATGTTGAGACGACGACACGGTCAGATACGCCCAAACCATCGCAGCCAAAAAACAAAAACCGCTTCCGAATATCCACATTGATGCAAAAAGGTACTTCCGTTAAACATGACCGATGGAGTGTGAACGTAAACGGTAACACTACAGATAAAAAATCATCAACTAACCCAACCGGAAAAAGCCCACCCAGGCGAAAGGGATCCAACTTCCAAGGATACGGAATAACGACTTCGTCCAAATACTTGGGTCACACTCACGAGGAAGACTTCCATAGGGAATCTTATTCGAGTAGATTCGAGACCAGCACGACTACTGAAGCCAGTACTACTCCTAGTACTGAGGCAGCCCCAGTTACGACACAAGCCACTTACGAGGACTATTATCATAGGGAGTCATCGGCGTACACCCAGCACCGCGACGACTCGGAGGAAGACGACGATGAAGACAACGAAGACATTGAAGTTTCAAAAGGAAACATAGATGACCAACAAGAAGCCGAGGACCACTCGGAATTCATTTTTGGAGTATCTTCCACATTACCGAGTGAAAGAACAAATGAAATATTCGAAGAAGATGTAATAGTCACTGAACAACCTATCATTATGACAACATCAGATGCTGCGAAAAACAAAACAAAAAAATGTAGAAAGAAGAAGAAAAACGATCATTTACTATCCACGACAACAGTATATCCTGAACAAGAGGTACTAGAAACGACGACGCCGAGCCCAACGTCTACGAAAAGCTCAACTGGCATCGACTTTCTTGACGAGATACTGGGCAGCCTCAACTACGAGGATACGACAGAGAGGGCGCAGGACACAAAACCATCAAAGCATGAATTGGATGAAGAAGAGAGTGAAAACCACGAAAAATATTTGAAAATTGACGAAGACTTCGAGGAGTTCTTGGGTAATTTGGATGGAAAGAACAGGCATTCCGATGAGACTGACGATGAGGAATACGAAGACGAACGCGAGGCATTGACGGAAGACGACGTGTCGCCGTTCGACAACGAGGACATCAACGAATCCTCCCGAGACTCCAGCGAAAAGGACTACGACGACTACCGCGAACGCTCCTACAGCTTACTAGAATTAATGGCCATGGAATAGACTGATTTTTCCTTAACTCAAATAATACTCAGCTGTACAGCTTTAAACTATGATTCCCGTCGTCGATCTCAAGTAAACTGAATCACAACTTCTTCGTGTTGATGCGATACTTAACAGAAAGGTTTTAATAGCGTTACAATTTTAAAGCATTTATTTAGAATTGACAAGCTTTCACTGTTTGCACAAGTCCTGGTAAGACGTGTTACCGAATGTACATATTTCCCGAATCTAGGTAAGTGTAGGCTAAGGTGATATAAAGAAGTTTTGTAAAATAAAGAAAAACTGGTTTTTTTTTTGCAATCATTTCTCACCTGCTCCTTCCATTGAATACTTGTAGATCGGCTCTGGTTTCAGAGGCACAAGAGTTGCAAATGTCTCTGGGGTGATGTCCTTTATCCTTTGGTGATATGAAAGCCTATAAATAACAAGTTACAGTAAGTAAGACAAGCAGTATTGGTAGGGTACCTATTAAAAAAGTAATTAATTTTTGTAAACAAGCTTATATAATGTAATTGTGCATTGTCAACTTGTCATCTAAACTACACCTTGTTGGCATTTTCAGTCAAGAGCTAGCTGTTACATTGAATGACTATTTTACCTATTTGTCTGCTAAATATACGAAATTTCAGCTCAATCATACACTGGGAAGTGTTTGAAATTTGCTTGAAAGATTTGATTACAAACAGATAAACATTGGGACAGGTGAAATAAAATAATGGCTTGTAAAATTATAAGTGTAGTATTTTTTGCCAAGGTAAACTTTTCGGAATATCATACATACCTCAGACATTTGCCAAGCACTTCTCTGATAAATCTTGGTTTAGGATGCTCAGCCTCTAGTGACAGACACCCCTCCCAGTCATCCCAGGACCAACGGTACTGGAAGTTGCTCAAGTGGTAAGCAAACCAAGTCACAAACCTGGAAATGTTAACATCTATATATATAAGAGGTGCTTGTGGCGCAGTGGTTGCAGCGCTTTGGTAGTGATACCAAAAGTTAAGCAACCTACGGTGCGGTCATGTTTGGGATGGGTGACCATTCTGACCATAAAAGTGATGTCTATTTACAAGCATCTCTGTGCTTCGGAAGGCACGTTAAGCTGTTGGTCCGGTTAATATCGATAGATATTAGTCGTTAAGCCTTGTCGGAGGCCCTCGCGCGGCTTAATAACATCTGACAGTAAGGTTGGTCACTTACCTTACACACAACCCCTCCACCAATCCGCACTGAGCCTGCATGGTAGAGTATGGCTCAAACCACCTCATGGTTGAGGTGAGGCCTGTGCCCAGCAGTGGGACGTATAAAGGATGATGATGATATATATAAAAGAAAGTGGTGTTAGTTAACACTATTTAAAACTCAAAAACGGATGAACTGATTTGGCTGAAAATTGGTGGAGAGGCAGCTTAGAACCAGGAAACCGACATAGGATACTTTTTATCCCATTTGACCGCGATTTCGAAAACAAAGGGTTTCACACAGACGAAGTCGCGGGGGGCCACTAGTTATATATGAATAAGATATATTACTCTTCATGGTAACATTGAATACTATCAAGGATATTATTACCTGTCAAAACTAGCAACATTCATGGTGTCGATTCTCAAGAACAGTATTTCAGTGGCCTGAGCCAACACCTGAGGCATTGTAGAGGGCTGCAGCTTGCACAGCTCAATCAAAATAGAACCATAACAGATCTCCAAGTATCTTGGCCTGGGCAGATTGAATAACTCCGCAAAAATAACTTCAACAATACAGTATTCCAGTGGTATCTTTGCTTTGTAAGGGAAAGATAATAGTTGAGCTGCACACTCCTTGCGTTCTAGGTGGTATGCCTCTAGAATGTTGTGAAGGTGTTCTTCGATAAGGAATCTCTCAATAGAATGAGCTCCTGGCAGGACAGGGCCGTCAGGGCAGTCCGTGTAGTCAAACATGCGGAATATGACCCTGGGCATTGGGTATGTGTCACCGTCATTGTGAGGTGGGGGCTGAAAATAAGATGCATTGTGTTATTAAGCTTCTATTTTAAAAAGAAAATTTGCTACAGTGTGAAAGCTTTGTTTTAAACATTTAAGTAAATATTTCTGAAAGTCAACTACCTGAATAGCAGGCAGTGTATGCTGCAGAGCTTCACACAGAATGGAATCAAAGGCTAGGTAAGGTCTAGGAATGTGTTTCTCTGACCAATTGTCCTGTCTCAACTTCTTGATCTGTGCCCACAGGCAGTCTAGGTACTCTTCCTGTAGATGAGGGGAGTCCGCTGACCAAACCTTTAGGGCTGGCCAATGCTTTTTGCTACGCTTGTTCAAAAATACTTCAATAGTGACAAGTAAATGTTCCAATTGAGATTCCTTCTTCTCATACAGCTCTCTGCCCACCCAAGGCAGCGCTGAGAGCACGGCGAATACAAACCAATCGCGGCGCACTTGCGGTACGCTATCTTCATTGGCACAATCCACCAATGTTTCCAATAAAGTAATCAAAGAAGATGCAGCCAGCACGTGGCAATTAACTAAATCAGAAATAAACCTTAAGCAATACCGAGCTGCGTTCCACTTGCCAGTCTTCAAGTTCTCTTTAAAAGTCTTCACAATGTATTCCACAAACTCCCCTCCAAAATTATAGTTTTTAGCATTGAGCAAACCAACTAATGTAGCGTAGATTGTGCATTTCTCAGGCATACGAATAGCACATTCAGTGAGAATGCGCAAGATTTTGACCCGGAATGTACTCAAATCGGCTTCTAGGACGCTAGCCAAGCCTTCCAGATTACTCTCCAAACTTGAGTTGCTTTTCTCGCCAACTCTAAAAATAAGCGATTCCAACCTGTCTTCTATTTCTTGGTTTTCAGAAACACGACGTCTTTTTCTATGTAAGCGATCTGAAATTGATGAAAAAAATTAATTTTCAGTCCAATGCATCGTCAACATTTCAACTAGCCCTAACCTCTACTAACCATAAACATCATCATCATCGTGGCCCCTTCTGCGATTCATCTTTGAACTACAAATATATTTAAGTTATTATTACTTCAAAAAAAGACTGAACCATTCGTGAAATGCAAGGAAAATTGATTTTCTCACAAAATAGATGCAATGCAAGCAATATTCTCAACAAAACGTCAAATCAAAGAATCCAAAAACGTCATTTCTCCACAGATTAAATAAAGTTCCACAGACTAAAAATATAAAAATTGATTATTGCATACGACTGTTCAATTGAATTGAGAGCTGCCATTTCTAATTCCAAACATTAAACATCACCCAAGAAAATATAAATATGAACATCACTACTAACTAACTAACTGTCAAAAAAGTTAATCCTTATTTTGCCCATGTTTGTTTGTTTGATCTGCTAGAAAATTTGAATTCTAAATGATAAATTGAAATAAAATGTCTTGTAATTATGCCGAAGGCTTATCACCGTATGAACACAAAGGAATATTAGGTGTTCCTGAGGTATGGATTAACAGAGATAGTATTTTTTTGCCCTAAAACAAGATGCTCTCTCAATCTTGTACTTTTTCAGAAATTCGAACCTTTGGAGAAGTTTAACAAAAAATGTGAGCTTTTAGCTCAAATAATAAGCCAGTCGAAGCATGTGGTAGTTCATACAGGGGCTGGAATAAGCACTTCAGCTGGAATTCCAGATTTCAGGTTTTTTATCATTTGGCACTATCTTATTTGCAATATTTTTTTAATAAAGAACGTCAACAGTTTTACAAAGTTTTAAAGTTACGACCTTACTTTACAGAGGTCCGAATGGTGTTTGGACGTTGGAGAAGCAAGGCAAGAAACCAAGCACAAATGTGTCCTTTGCTGATGCAAAACCTACCAAAACACACATGATACTAAAAAAACTGATAGACTGCAACAAAGTGCATTACATAGTGAGCCAGAACATTGATGGACTGCATCTCAAGTCAGGTTTATCCAGGAAACATTTGGCAGAACTTCATGGAAATATGTTTGTGGATGAATGCAATGTTTGCAAAAGGTAAGTTCATAAGTGTTTTGTTTATACACGCCAATGGTACTATACCATCTGAAGGTTCTCATGCAAGATTAAAAACATTATTCAAGAAATAATTTACTCCCAATTTATGTATGCATTTACAATATGAACCTGCATTATTCTAGGCAATTTGTCCGCAATCGCCCAGTTGAGACTGTGGGCAAGAAGTGTAGCGGTGTACCTTGCGCATCTGAGCACATGGGCGGCCGGCCCTGCCGTGGCAGACTTTATGATGGAGTGCTAGATTGGGAGCACAGTTTACCTGAAAATGATTTGCTTATGGCAGAGTGGCATTCCAGGTAGGCCCTTGTTTGATCTGTTGATTAATTATTATTTTTTAAACCATATGGTACAAGCTAACAGTTAGTTTTTGTTTTCAGCATAGCGGACCTAAGTCTATGTTTAGGAACTACTTTACAAATCATTCCAAGTGGTAACTTGCCATTAGAAACAGTAAAATATGGAGGAAAACTAGTCATATGTAATCTGCAGCCGACTAAACATGTAAGTAATACTTATTCTTGTATACTATGATATTTGTAGTATCTGTTTGGTACCTGGGTGCTAGTGAGCAAGTTGTAAACTTACTCAGACATTCTTTGTTTCAGGACAATAAAGCAGATTTGATCATTAACTACTACGTAGATGACATTCTAGAAAAAGTTATGAGTATTTTGGGACTTGATACTCCTACATACAATGAGGCTGATGACTTAAGCAAAATGGCAGTATCTTCTGTCATTGACTGGACTATCAACAGAAAAGATGTACATGCATTAGAGAAAATATTCAAAGCAAAATGTAAGGGAGTTAAAAAGAAACGGAATCTTATAAAAATTAAGAGAAGTAATTCACAAACTGATCCACATGGTGAAGATGAAATGGATGATAAATCCAAGATAATCAAATTGGAACTTCACAATAGTATTATTGAAAATAATCCTGGCAATGGTGACATTAAGACTGAACAAGAAGAAGCAAATGCCACTGAACAAAATAAAGTTAAATAAAGTCAAATGCATTTTAAAATCTAAATAGCCTCTTTATTTACTATCTTCAAATCAATAATTAATTTCTTAATATTAATAAATTCTTTGTCTTTGGAATGCATGATAAATAGCTCATAAGTATAAAAATATAAAATGTTTACATAAAAAATGTATAACCAATATAATAATCTCAACTTTTACCGTGTTTGTGTCTGAATCTCAGTTAAACAATAGAGATTCTGTTGATTTTTTAAATATCAGCAAAAGAAAGAAGTTATTTGGAAGCCAATGATCATAACAAGAGGTAAAACTAGGTTGTCCACTTGGTTGGTCTTGGCCTCTACCAAACCTGTCATGGTTGCTGCGATAGCTGTTCTTAAAATGGCGTTATTCGAGTCTAGCAACTCTGTAACAAAAATAAAATTTCAATATTTTATGACATTGAACCAAAGCACATTTTACCAAGTTACTAACTTAAAATAGTTACAGTTTGTCAAAAGTAAATGTTATACTCAAAACTAATGGTACTAAATTGTTCATTGACATATAATATGTACAAATAAAATTTGTGATTAATTCATTTTAATTACCAAATAATATTAGTGTATAGACAGTTGCAATTTGCGATAGTATGTTGAACATGGTACCCTCGTAGGTTCTGTTCCCACCTGAAATCAAATAATTTAAACTATCAGATATGATGAAAATGAATATCAAATTGTTTGCTATTCATTAGTGGATAATTTAAATCATCACCATACATTATTAAAAATTCAAATCAAATACCTGCCTGAATGAGTTAGGTGTTAAGGCACCATGTGCACACATTATTTTCTAGATGCATTCCCAATGATTATATCCATTCACTAACTCATGAAAACGACAAAAATATTAACTTTAAATGGAACTAACCAGACCACTTGTTGAACCCGTACTTGGAGCCGAACCAGCTTGCAGCGGTGTCGCCGACGCCGGTGGCCAGCACGCCGCTCAGCAGCTCCAGCTCGCAGCCCGCGCGCCGCGGCACCAGTGCCAGGGGACACGCCAGGCCCAGGTATAGGTATATCGGCGTCATCGCGAAACATCCGCTGTCCTGGAAAGTGTCATTTTATAGGGTGAAATTTTAGTGGTTGTTTGCTCGCAGTCAATCGCTTTACGAAGCGCTTGCAGTATAGGAACCAAATACAAGTAATTACATTAAAAATAACTTCCATAATTGGTAGTACATACATACTACTGAAGGTAAATCGTTCTGCTGCAGGAAAACAACCACAAATTGTTCACCTTGTATAGTCAATTACAGGAAATCCTACAGCTTTACATTGCTTTTCCATAGATTTGGCCATTTCACATTTTCAGTAATTGGTTAGAAGCTGAAACCTCCTTTGTTGAGAAAATGTAAATCGTCTAAATTAATTGTTTATTACCTTTTCATCACTGTACACTAGGAAAGCTGCATGAAGAGCTGATGATATTGGTTCTATGTTGGACTTCCGCAGTGCCTGAAAATATGTAAAGAAAGTCGGTCTAAGTACTGTTATTTGCGGAAATCATAAAATTTTTCACCCAAAATATCCTCTGACGAAATCGTTTGGTATTTTTTGGTTTAGGGTAAATTCCCAAAGACAAGAACTAGACAGTGTGACAAGTTCATCAAACATGAACCTAACTACACAACAATCCCATTGTTTTCTGATTGTATTACATACAACCCCCCTTTAGACCTGCAGCACCCACAAGTGGGTGTTATAGCCCACTTTGGGAATGGCTGAACTAAAGTATGTAACAGGCAACACGAGTAACAGCATCTTGTTCCTAGAAAGTAAATTGGAAGAGTTTACTCACCTCCACCAATATTAGCAATCCAAACCCGACTCCAGCAGCGAGGGTCATCAAATTTACATCCACCAGTATACCAGACATGAAGACAGCAGACGCGAGCACATGGAATGACTTGCGCGTAACCGTGTTTGCTTTGACGGCCAGCTGCGTTCGCATAGTAAGCACAGACACCGCTAGCACCAGGAGGATCAGCCAGAATGTGAAGATTTTGTACTACAAAAATAACATAGCTACAAATGAAGCAAATAATATATACTTTTTTTTAGTTATATATTAAGTTGTTTAATTTTTCAGAGGTTTTAACACAGAAACCAATACTTACCCTATCATTTTCTATGAAAACATAATGTAATATATCAAACACACATGTTATTCCCAGTAGTGACATCAGTGTGATTAACGCAAATGCTGCCCCGATACCGAGTATGTAAGCCAGATGTTTTAAGTCTCTTAGTTCATCTTTCAGCAAATAGAGTGCTGTAACAATCAATCCCACTGTTGATAACACTGTCTGAAAGTAGGTAATAAAAAATTATAGGCACCAATAAACCTCTACCAATAGTCTGTTATGTATTAAATAGTATGCATTGCATTACATGAAGTATTGTTAATCCTTACTATAATATAAACATTTGAAATAACTCTACTTTCAACACCTTCAAATCAGTCTCAATAAATAGGTCTAGTTAGTTAATGAAGAGTACTGAATAACTTACATAAATTACTGTGAATATGAATTTCATTTCTTCTTCTTCAACACCATCATCATCATCTGCCTCTAGGTCTACGGTCAGTTTGGCTACTAATACAACTGCGACCAGTACAACTGCTTGCGACATCACCATTGCTTCACCAACAGTAAACGTTTTTGGGAATGAGTTTAGAAACTTTCGTAAAACGTAGCTGTACAGAAATAACGTTGGCAAGGAAAACAATGTTGAGAATGTAAGATCTGAAAGAAAATTAAATCTCGGTCTCTGAATGTTGTTGTTGTTAAGTTCAGAAAAATATTTTTTATTCCAATATCTTACCATGGCCAAGAAACGTGTACATCAGTACGACTGACACTAGACTAGTTGATATGCACCCCCCATAAATTTGCTCTTGCAGTATCAAATATGAAATTGACAAAAACACAGTGAAGAGCAGACTATAGAAAAACTGGCCAATCGAGGCGAATGCAGCCAGCTTGTATAGCAAGGACACATCACACTGTACCGTATACAAAATCAGCACTAAGGGTAAAAGTATGCAGCACCACAAACCATTGCTATTGGACTTTCTGTAACATAAAATTTGAAAATTACAAGGATTAGTTCTATTACAAAAACAACAGTGAATATTTCAATAGACGCTTCAGCATTAGCAAATAGAAAACCTTATTTATTGAATTTGCATTTACCTTGGTACAACTTCTGCTACTTTTAAATTCCTAGACACTTGAACATCTAAGGACTTGAAGAACTTGAAAATATAACTATTCGCAATCTTCGTACTTATGCGCTGTAATATTCTTTCCATTTTGAAGATATTTATGGTATATTATCCATTGATTAAATAAGGTTTTGCTTTTCATGAAGGATTTTAATAATTTTTTGGTTATGCTGAAAATATCAAAATATTGTTAACTTCCTCCTACGCTGAACTAGAATTTAGCAGTTAACAAAATAAGCTCTAGCTCAGGGGGGTAAAGGTTAAAATTAAGTAAACTTATTTAAATTTTCTGATGCAATGTGTTTTTGACAGACCTAATGACATCGACAGTTGACGTTTTGGCTTTCGTTCAGGAACAGGAACCATGTCATCTTTGCAACCGTGTTAAACTTAATAATTTCTTCTTCGTTTGTTTTGATATTAAATAAAGAGAAAAAAAAATTAAATTATTATAAATTAGGTATCTGATTCTCATTAATAAATTGGACCGGTTAGAAAAGCCAAGAAATCTATATGCGTCGGATTATCTTAATAACTTTTTGGCCCATGCACCCCACTTCCATTCAATCACTCATTTCATCTAACCTAACCAATGACCATCTGAAATCCCATTTGGACATTGCACAGACAGGTATTTGGTCCCAAAAGTTGGCCAAAATCCCTTTTTTTTTAATTAATTGTACTACATGTAAACCATTATTTCCGAAAACCGGTTTAACCCCTCCATACAATAGCAAAAATCACAAAGCGCTAGCGCTATCCAGTGCGCCGTGGGCTCAGTCGGAAGTTACCGTTCGCCTCCAGTGTTCGTGTGATTATTCGATGCGCTCAAAGTTCATTGATTTCAAATATCTGCTAGTTTGTGATTGTGTGATTTTGTGTTGATTTTTTCTATGGATCATACACAACCACTTATGTACTTTATTTGGATTTTAATTTCAACAACTAATCCATAGCCTTTCTTCATTTATATCCCGATGAAGTAAGCACCAGGAAACGGTAAAAAAAAACAAATTTTTGAAATTCAAAGGGAATTTTAATACATTTCTCATCATTTCTAAGCTGAAAAAACTATTGCTTGTTAAAGAACAAAACCTAAAGAATGTAAAAAAGCGCAAAACGGGCACCCCAATGTACCCCTCTATTTTTAGTGATTTTTTTCCGTAGGCACTTTTGATTCTAAATAAATGAAGTTTTACTTATTTTTCGTGTATTTTTGTTATAGGCTCTTCTGGAATGAGGGTTTCGACTCGAAATGGTTTATTAAATATTATGGAAGGTTTAAATACTTCAACTTTTAATGAAAAATTGCAATTTATGGAGCAAGAATTGCTTAGTCAATATGCTGAAAATGACTCAAATATTGCTAATGTAAAGCAAAAACTGTCCACTATCATCAGCACCAGTTCAAACAAAAATGGTCAGCTGCTTGCAACACAAAGACTAGATTCCTATTTAAGTACACAGTCTAAATTTTTTTAAGCATTTTTACATGTGGCATACAGAAAAAAATGGAATGTCTGCCTTACGGCTGAGGAAAAGCAAGTAGTGGAACACAAAAAAACAGAAATCCAAGATAAGTTTCGGGAACAACTTGGTTTCTTTGTTGATATACCAAAAGCTAACTTTGGCAACACCAATGATGGAAACACCAGTAGACGCTTTTTTTAGGAGCTTTGACATATCGGCGGCAATAACTGGTATAGATATACAATTGATATATAGATTCAAACTTAAACACATTGTGCTGTGGATTTAAAAGAAACGTAGAGGAGTTTAAAAAATATTGCAAACGGCTCAGTTATACGTTTCTTTATATAACTTTTACCCTATGTCTCCGACTTAGCATAAAGTACGAGTATTGTGTCATGGAGCTGAGGTGGTAAAGGAAACCATTCTTCCCATTGGAAGAAATTCTTTTTTTTTCTTTTCCAAACAAAAACTGCATAAAAAGACTATTAGGAAGCCATTAGGGAAATCAAATATTTTTGGCCAACGTTTAGGACCAAATACCTGTCTGTGCATTGGCAGCATAGTATTTATATTTTCTTGGATTGGCAGCAGATCTGAGATCTGTCATTTCTGTCAATTGATTTGATGTCAGACTTCATTTCACTTTTCATTTTTATTCGTCTTCCGGTCCCGGTCGGTGAATAACAGCCGGCATTTGTGTTCCTTCTTAATTTTTATTATTTGCTGCTGAAACTAGAATAAAATGTTGCGGAACATATCGAAAGTTGTCCAAACGCAAAAAGCCAAGTTTGGTACAGCTGCTCCAGCGCCTCACACAAAACCCGAAATTTTATACACCGGTGTAAGTGTTCTGATAATTCCGAAATGAATTTTCTATTTGATTGTTATCCAGCTGTCCAGATAACAGATGTCCAGAGCATCAGCAATACCAATTCATGCCTCAACCCTAAAAAACTTACAAACCCCTATTTTTTTGCAGTTATTCATCAACAACGAATGGGTGAAGGCATCCGACGGGAAGACTTTCAAGACAGAGAACCCGGCCACCGGGGAGGTGATCGCCGAAGTACAGCAGGCGGGCAGGGCTGATGTGGACAAAGCAGTCAACGCAGCCAGGGATGCTTTCAAGTATGTATAATTTTATTTTATTTTACGTGTTGTAAATTTTTGACCTCACTTCATCAGGAGAGCAAGTGTTTGCGTTTATTTTGACTTTGTTACTATAAAAAAATTTAAAGTTTGAATCAATTGTTAACAAGGAATTACATATTTTTCAACTACAAGCAAAGCAAAATATTAATCAAATGGTTTGTAAAAAAATCTTGTATTGGAGCCTTACAAGATTAACAGTTTCCTCAACAATTACCATTATAATGTATTTTTAAGAGGAAATATACATGAAAATAATCTGGGAGCCAATAAATAAAGTTTGATACTTTTTTTTCCATTTAACTGTAAACAATGCAATTAATATGCACTATTCAAACCATTATGGTAATTAATGTAGATTGCCTACTGAAATAGAGTTGTAGAAATCCTATTGTTTTCAAAAGTTTTACATTTTTTTGTAAATTATCATCAATAGATAATAGAAGCTTATTTCAGTGGGTTCTATACTTCTGAATTTTTATTAACCAACTAAGTAAATAAACCTTGGTCTATCCCTAACTAAACAGATTATTATTACCAGGTTGGGATCACCATGGAGGCGGATGGATGCATCGGAGCGAGGGTACCTGATCAACAAGTTGGCTGACCTTATTGAAAGGGACAGGACATACTTGGCGGTAAGTTTCTAGATTATTAAATTACTTAAATGCTTAGCACACCCCCAGGATTTTTTTTTGGTCAGCTATAGATTTAAAGAAACCAGATGAATTTTAAACTTTGCCATTCAAGAATCTTAGTGTAGTGTCTCAAAAAATAATCTTGAGCAATGAAATCAAGTATTCCAGTCACTAACTTCATCATTCAGATTATTCATGATATAAATAAATCCTGTTTAAGAAGTAACTAGGTAGTCCAAATAACTCTTAAGCGCCAACGTTTTCTGCCTGTGAGTAAATTCTGTCTTTATTTAGATTTGGTACACACCAAACATGTTTACCTACTAGTATTATCACTCGCTCGCTAGCGCCATCTGTACTGTAGATGTAAAGTGATAAAACCAGTTCCAATACAAGCTAAAAATATAGGTGAATTTAGAGTCCAAGGACAACTGGTATAAATGTTATACATTTTGTAGACTTCATTAAATAGATACATTTACGGCGTATGGCACATCATACAATATAAGTAGTTATTATCTCATACAGAAGAAATAATTTGTCATGTATTTCTTTATCATGTAAATTTTATCGTTTTTGCACTCGATCTATTAACAATACAGCAAAACACCGTGTAACTAGGTATGTTATGTAACAAGCGATACATAGAATACGCCGGATACGATCTCTATATTGTAAAGTCAAGGTCATTTCTCATCATTTTTTTTTATCATTGTTTATTCTAATCTGCTGACATAGGTTTAATGGATTCATTTATTTTTTGGCATGTATGAAAGTGAATGTATTTATTTATTTACTTTTCCTGAATAAATTAAAATATTAAATTTCTTATGCAACGTATTTTTTTAATGTAGGAGGTAATTTGAGACGTTTTTATGCATTTTTTTAATTTTGGGCTTATAAAACGTTTGTTTTTTTGCGAATTCAGCGAATTCTGTTAGGTAAAATATACTTGCATTGCAATCACCGGTGTCGTATTAACTTACTTGTCATTTACCCGTACGGCACCTACATATTTACGCAACACTGTAAGCAACATCATTAGCGCAAATTCTTGATCAGGTAATTAAGTAGAGAATAATAACTGGTTCTTACCAGAACATGTGCCCACCGGGCCTCAATTTTACTAAGTCCAATGTCGTTAAATTGCATGGCATTAGCATGTCAATTGCATAAAATGACACTAATGGTATTCTGCTTTTCATATAAAAGTTGGATATCGGCTACCATTTTTTTAGCTGCTAGTGACTGCTGAGCTGACCAATAGCGTCATCATAGCGCCAGATCGGCAACGTAACACAGATTGTACGTACACACGGCTCCACATCAAGCTTGATGAGTAGCTACTCATTTCCATTGCAAAATCACCCTTATTACGTAAGTGTAAGATACCGCAGTGATTAATTAACTTAACGTGTGGCCGTGCGTTCCCACTTTAGTAGTCATTTTGATGATATACGTATTATTACACAAGTGTTACCTATAGCCATATCCGTCGGTGGTCGGCCTTGCGTATATTGAATATTTACACAGTCATGATTTCAGCGCTTTGATTAAATTGTGTTAACAAATTGACATAACCTAAATAATGGAAAGATATGAAATACGAGTAGTACCTACGGTACATGTA
Organism: Pyrausta despicata; assembly: GCA_963921415.1. Taxonomy (NCBI): domain Eukaryota; kingdom Metazoa; phylum Arthropoda; class Insecta; order Lepidoptera; family Crambidae; genus Pyrausta; species Pyrausta despicata. The sequence continues at coordinate 10,820,666 of OY992861.1, read as the reverse complement.
TGCATATGTGTTCTATTTGGAAGGTAGGTTCTCAGAATCCGCGTAGAAATGAAACGACCGTTTAGCTTTAGACCTCGTTTATTACTGCGCGCCGCGGCGGATTGAAGCGCAAGCGCACACGCGCGGACCGCCGCGCGACACACGCTACATACACACCAATATGACTATAAAAATGCAACATCTTTGAACAGCTTTAGCTTCGATCATCCTACCTTTACGATATCGCTTTTCATCAAAAGATCTCCACATAGTCCCAATATACCTACGTAGAAATATGAAGAATACGTAAATATGTAGAACTTTCTGTGCCAAAGTAACTGTCGAGCCTTATTAAAAAAAAAACTAAAAAAACACGCTTTTTTTGCTAACTGAAAAAGAGAAAATAACTTCTGAGTATACGGAATTTATTTGTTTCTTCGGTTTACGCAAGAAACAAATCTTGTAAACGGAATTTATATTACAGAAGAGTAAAAAGCGTGGGGTGCACTTTATGCATTTAATAGGATGATTTTCACATACTACTATACCAAGCACCCCACGCTTTTTACTCTACTGTTAAATAAATTCCGTGTACTCACAAATTATTTTCTCTTTTTTAGTTAGCAATAAAAGCGTGCTTTTTATTTATTTAAACTATTTTTTATTTTTCTAGTTAATAAGGATAATGGAAAACTCTTATCAAATTATTGCATTGTCATCAGTACTTAATACGTGTGCAGTTTCAAATTAATCCGATTTCTGGAAGTTGGTGAAAATTGAGCTAAAAAGTTCCGTTACATACATTCATACATACACACACCCCGATCTAATAGAAGCGTGTTAAAATCGCTGGAAGCAAAAAGTTTCGACATGGGAACAGCCGCTATCTCGTTCGCTCGCGACGCGGCGCGATATGACCGCTCCATAAAGAAATGGTAAAAATCTACATAACTAAAGATAATTCAATAAGCTTTAAATTGATAGAACGTAAATTGACCGCATATCAACTGAGATATGACGCAATTATTGTTACAGCGCAATTACCTTTGACCTTTGACTGAAAAAAAGTTTGACTGGCGATGAAAAAAGGTATAGACCTTCATAGGTTTTTGTTCGATAAAATTAAGCATATTTTTGCATATATTTTTATATGTACACTTTATGAATACACACTGTATTGCGCGACTTAAAATGGTCCTTCGTACTACGTGCCGCCCACTGTCCAGCTTATTAATCCGTAATTCAGTTAATGCAGATAAATAACCTACTTATTTTCATGTTTGCAGAGTCTAGAAACCCTCGACAACGGCAAACCGTACACGGCTTCGTACTACGGCGATGTGGCAGCCGTGGTGAAGAACCTCCGCTACTACGCCGGCTGGGCCGACAAGAACCACGGCAAGGTGCTGCCCGCCGACGGGAAATACTTCTCCTACACAAGACACGAGCCCGTTGGTAAGAATAAATAGAGATATAACATGCCTAAGTTGCCTAGTTAACTAGCGATCCTTCGCAACAATGTCCGCCTAAACTAAGAAATCCACAAACACGTATAAGTAAGGACGGTAAAGGGAAGCGCTTTTGGTAGCTAATTAGCGATCCCCCGCGACTTCATCCGCGTAAACGATGAACCACATACTAAAATAATAAACACAAACTTATGAATCTAATTTAAGCTCTGAAAAGATCTACTGTGCAAAATTTGAACATCCTAATACTAGTAGCAACGAAATTTCAGACTAAATAAGTCTCTTCAGCGGTGCCACATGGACTATAGGTATATAGAGGTGTTGAAATGTCTATACAATAACGCCACCATGTCGGTCCGAGTACAGGAGCAGAACACGAGGGCGATTCCATTGCGGAGAGGTGTGAGACAGGGAGATGTTATATCTCCGAAACAGTTCACAGCGGCATTGGAAGACGCCTTCAAACTCCTGGAATGGAACGAAACCGGCATCAACGTTAATGGCGAATACATCACACACCTCCGGTTTGCCGATGATATAGTCGTTGTGGCAAAGACGCTGGATGATCTGGGCAATATGCTCGGAGACCTTGACCGAGTATCCCAACAAGTGGGTCTTAAAATGAACATGGAAAAGACGAAAATTATGTCGAACTCCCGTGTTGTACCCACTCCTGTATCTGTTGGGAACTCAATTCTCGAAGTTGTCGACGAGTACGTCTACCTGGGACAAGTAATCCAATTAGGTAGGTCCAACTTTGAGAAAGAGGTCAATCGACGAATCCAACTCGGCTGGGCAGCGTTCGGGAAATTGCGCAAGAGTGTCTTTTCGTCTCAATTACCTCAGTGTCTGAAGACGAAAGTCTTCAACCAGTGTGTTGCCAGTGATGACATACGGATCCGAAACATGGTCTCTAACTATGGGCCTTATAAAGAAGCTAAAAATAACACAACGAGCGATGGAGAGGGCTATGCTCGGTGCTTCTCTACGAGATCGAATCAGCAATGAGGAGATACGTAGAAGAACTAAGGTAACCGACATAGCCCTGAGAATCCGTAAGCTCAAGTGGCAATGGGCTGGGCACATAGCGCGAAGAACTGATGGCCGTTGGGGCAGAAAAGTTCTGGATTGGAGACCCTTCGACCAAAAGCGCAGCGTAGGACGTCCACCAACAAGATGGACAGACGACCTTGTAAAGATCGCAGGATCGCACTGGATGCAGACCGCTTGTGATCGGTCGATGTGGAAAACTGTGGGGAAGGCCTATGTTCAGCAGTGGACGTCCTTTGGCTGATAATGATGATGATGATGTTGGACCCAGTTAGCAGGACCGATTTCATTACTTAGGTCCTAGGCAAGAAACAACCATTCGGGCCATCCGCATTAACTCATGGTCCCGTCCCACTAATGGCACCGTCTGGTTTTTAGTGGAGATACGAGCTCCTACCGAGTTCGGGTGTCCCAGATAACCCATCGCCACCCCCGCTGGATGTAGGTATGCGTAAAGCATTTTCAGTCGCAAACGAAAGGCCGTAGGCAAGAATATTCTCCAGCCTCTTAAAGTTTTAGGTTTATAGATGCTTGCTGTCACGAAGGAATATAATATTTGTTCTAAAGCAATAGTGTTGCGGCGTTTGTATTCAAAATTGCAGAATTTTCGTGTAGTAGGAATCGGCTAAAGTTGACGGAAAACCTTGACCCCTGCGTTGCGTGTAGTTAATATGTATGTTTCGGAAATATTTAAATGACTTAAATATTTTTATGTAACATTTCATACAGATGCTTAATCGCATCGACTAAGTTTGTTTTGTTACTATACACAAAGGTCACTTATGAATGATAAGATCAGGCCAATATGGTTTTACATGACTGTATTACAATGTATTTTTTGTTAAAAAGTTTTTATCACTTATAACGATAAATTTGTAGGTATTGCTTTCGATGATTTATGCATGATATTTAATTTTTAAATCTGGTATTAACTGCACAATATTAAACACAAAATTCAAGTGATAGATATGATATCTAACAGTGATATGAGTTGATTCCCCTGAGTTTGTGAAAAGATAATACCGTAATATAGTCACTAGCGTTACTAGATAATATTGTTGGTTCGTTAACTGTAACTATATGGTAGATTATGAACGTATGTTTCGGGCGTTGGATCCTGAGCTTAGCGAGGGACACGAGTTTGACACCTGTATGAAACGAGGGATTAAATCAGTCTGATACTACGACAGTTCTTTGCTCCCGAGGTGCATACTCCACTTTTCACACCATATGCAAGCCAATATTTACGGGCTTGAACGAATTAACCTCTGGACGCGACACATAAGTGAACTTACCTTTACCGGTCTTGTCAGTAACCAGGAAATTCTAGCCTTGGTCGTTTGTTTTTGCGTCAGTCACAAGCACTTACTCGACAACAAAACATCTCCCAAAAATGACGAAATGTTCAGTGAAATGGTGTAAAAACTATAGCGGCGGAAGCCGCACAATTTCTTTTCACTTGTAAGTACATTATTTTATTTCATTTATTATTATTTATCACAAAATTTAATCAAACGTAAAATAAAATTTCTATTATCCAACTATGTTAAATATAGTCGATATTCCTATGTATTGTTGACATCTGAAAACCATCTTAAAATAGCTGGTTTATACCATTCAGAACGAATGACAAAACGGTCGAGTGAGTCAATTTCACATCGACTAGTGCTTGACAATGTCGAAATATATAGGGTCACCTCGAATTAAGCGCAAATATTTTAAGGGTAGATTCTATGCATTAAGTTAAAAAAATAATCTTAATAAAAAAATGGTGTAAATACGCTAGTTTTTGTGATAAACGATTTTATTGAAACGCAAAAAAAGTGTGCGCGGAGCCTGCGCTGAATACGATTACGTTGCGTGCGAGAGGGACAGAAAACCCGGACAATGAGGAGGCGGCGCGTGGGCGCGTACTCCGGCGGGAAGCAGCTGACCGCATGAGTGCGGTCAACAAAGTCAGTCCAGTCGCTGCAAGACCTTTCGCAGCGTGATATAGCCGAAAAAATCTGATTCCGATTGATAATTGCATTCGATCGAAGTGACGTTTAAAATAATTGATCTTCAATTTCAAACCAATGCATCATAAAAGTTATGCGATACTAAGGAATACCTACTCGATTGTGTAAAAACATACGATTATGCTATGATAGTTTTTGTGCCGACCCCCAATGTGTGAAAGTAATAGTGAAGTAAGTAACATAAACACTTGTGATATGGAAATCAGAAACTCCGACGGTACCACAACAGTAACTCAGAGACTCAAGTCAATAACGAAAAACTAGTTCCGATATTGACCCGACCGGGAATCAAAGCCTGGATCTCAGGACCTCGGACACGGTGAAAAATTAAAAACTAGCGTCTTAACCACTCGCCCATGGAGATCGCTCGGAGATCTAAAACTTACTTGTGTTAAGGAAATCAGAAACAACGGCGGTACCACAACACCCAGACCTAAGTTAATTACGAAAAACTAATTTCGAAAAAGCACTTAATTAAAATAAAACACGATATTGACCGAAAATTGACCGAAAATTGAACCCGGGGACTCAGAAATGACGACCTTAAAAACGGCGTCTAACCACTCGGCCACGGAGATCGTCTAAAGCTACTTAGGTACTTGTGATATGGAAATCAGAAACAACTGCGGTACAACAACACCCAGACCTAAGTTAATTACGAAAATCTAATTTCGAAAAATCACTTAATTAAAATAAAACACGATATTGGCCTGACCGAAAATTGAACCCGGGGCCTCAGAAATGACGACCTTGAAAACGGCGTTTTAACCACCCGGCCACGGAGGTCGTCTAAAGCTTCTTAACTTACATTTCGAATAAACTTAGGGTGCATTTCCACTGCACCAAAGAAAATCGTTCTCTTATATCTTAGGTAGGTATCTTGCCCTTATTTAAATTCATTTTGTACTTACCTATACCCTGGTTTAAAATAACACAATTGTGTTAGGGCATACCTAACACAGTTTGCCAGTTTCAGTGCCTACCATACTAAACCACATACGCACGTACGTACCTAGGTGAATGTTAATCATTTCGATTAAACTGAAGCTGAAATCCAGTCAATATTATTTACAACGCCTTTTAATTCCTTCTTTTAAACAATATTAGGGCGCAAATCAACTGTACCTAACAAATTTAATCATTCCTATAACCTCACCTTTATTTAAAATCAAAACAAACTTTGATGTGCCGCCTAGCCTAAAACTAATCTTTGATGTGCCGCCTAGCCTAAATCAAAAAATCGTTGATCGTGCCGCCTAGTCTAAGGGATTGTAAATCAAATAATTAAGGTTTCACTGATTAATTTACATAATACTGATATTATGCAAAAGAACATCCTCAATGGGCATAGGCATAACAAATTATTTATGTAATTGTTGGGTGTTATGCGTATTTACATTATGAAGTGCCAACTAAGGTAGACGGTCCTCAAAATGGCATTTCATTATTAATAATTTCTAGTAAAATACTTTTAATAATGAAATGGAAACTTATCACTACGTTAAATTAATCGATTTATTATTCAATATCCTTAGGTATCGTTTGACAAAAGTAAAAACCATTTGAAAAGTAATAAACAAAAAGTTGGGTGGTAAAAATGGGCATAAGCGACATAAGTGTAGCTCTAGGCTCCTTGCCTAAACCTATTGTTTACATTTCGTTTGATCCGCGCCGCGACAAAGCGCGGCAAGTCCTCAAAGGCTTACAGGTGCCAGGATTGGTCAGCGCGGGCGCCGCCGGGCGCGGACTGCAAAGAGCGCGCGTGCCGCGTAGGGATGCCCGATCTTTTGCTTTGAATCAATCTTTTAAATCGAAATGGATCGTAACCCTGTGAATCGATTCACGCTTACGCAGTGTTTAATCATTACTTAATTCGAATTTTATACTACTTCTTCGTTCGGAATCTACGAAAATTAAGTGAATACGAAAATGATTCCTTTGCAATAACAATAAGTTGTAGTGTTTGAGGTTATGGGCTTTAAAACTTAATATTTACAGATTCCAACTCAACTAAAATGATAAGTTTATTCCGAATTCAAACAAAATGATACGTTTATTTTCATACAATATGATGTCCAGGCATACGATTCGATCTTAGCATCCCGTTGAATCGATTCAAAAAATCGGCAGATCGTATTGCCGTGAATCGATCTTCAAACAAATCGATTCAGATCGGGCATCCCTAGTGCCGCGCAATAGTAAGTGAGTTATGTATGTTATGATGTGAGTTAGTCGGCCAAGCAAAATCATTTCGTTGAGATGTGCGTGCGCGCGGCGCGTAGCTAAAATGCCGTATCGGTTTTCGACCAGGAGTACCTCAATATGGCTTTATGCTATCATGACGCAGGGGATGTTTTGTTGCGGGCGCAGCAGCTCACAGCTGTACGCTGAGCGGTATGGTCGCGCAATCAACCAGCGCACCATTCTTGGCTTGGCTGTGCAGCGCCATCGAGAGAGTGGGAGCTTCTGTCCACGTCAAGGCACGGGCCGACAGCGCTACCCAGCGCGGCTCAAGGACGACGTCATGCCTACGGGTCGGGCGTACCTGGACGAGGCGTTTCAAGGTCGGTGGATCGGGCGCGGTAGCGTTATTCGCTGGCCGCTACGTTCACCTGACCTGACGCCTTTGGATTTCCATGTGTGTGGTAGGGCCAAAGACCTAGTTTATGGCAACGACGGCCATACAATTCAAACTGTTAGTGAATTACGTGCAAGGATTGTGAGTGCGTTTGACGTGATGTCCAGGGAGGTTTAAGTGCTCAGTGCAGTTCGGAGGCATTGCCTTGATCGTGCCAGACTATGTGTGCGTCATCAGGGAGTTCATGTACAATACAACACTTAATGTACATAAATGTTTTGTGTGTAAATAGGGACTGGTAAGACTGTAAATATCAATGAATTAAGACTTTTAAACACGCCAAGTTATCACAAAATCTATTAGCCATTATTGTTAAGATAATAATTTAATTAACTGTTTTGTTATAGTTATTTTATGTTTTAACTTGTCAGTCCAAAGCCTGAGAAAGTGTGAATTTGTTGTGTATTTTTATTAATAAAAATAAACTAAAATTGAAACAGAGTTGTCATTTATTCCCGAAATTCCTGTTAGTTTGTGGGTAAGTATTAACTGAAATAGCTACGTTAAGTTATTTAACACATGTAGATAGGGTTTTCTTTTACCTAAGTTAGTCAGTTCAGTCTTGGCGTAGGTTAGGTTAGGTGTTAGGTTGTGCGCTTACAGCGCCTTGTTGTTTTAATCCTTTGCCTGATAATAGATTCATTACCTAAAATTAAAGTACCTAGATAAACATTCACTGAAATACGTATCTACGTAACACGTATCTTCCTAGCAGCCTCATCTCGCAAAATGAATGAGCTTGTTTGTGTGCTGTGAATGAAAGTTGGAGGAGGCGTGGCAGCAGCTGTCATTTTGCTACTTTATGAATTACTTGAGGGAAGAATAAGACCGATAGAAATTAATTTTGCGAATGAAATGTGGTAGAAGAGGCGTGGCTTAAGGGAAAGAGTAAGACTGATAGATATTAATGAAATGATAGAGATAGGTAGTGTAAGGACCATCACACATTAATTACATTTATTTTGTTAGGAAAAATCAAATAAAAAACTAGCGTATATACACCATTTTTTTATTAAGATTATTTATTTGAATTAATGCATAGAAGCTACCCTTAAAATATTTGCGCTTAATTCGAGGTGACCTTATATATCGATATTTGACTATAAGACTGAATGAATAATATTGTTATTTGTACAATACAATAACACTGATAATATTTACTAGCTTTCCGCCCGCGGCCTCGCCCGCGTGATTTTCGAGTTTCAATATCCCAACCACAGATATAAAGAAGAACCAGATCACTCTCAGATGATAGTATTTGAATCGTACGTTATTGAAAATAAGCTTTAAGTTTAAAATCACAAGGTTAAAAGTAACATTGCAACTTCACGGGAGGGATACGCGGTCCGAAGTTCCGAACACACACAAACGAAGGTGAAGTGGCCATAGTAAAAAATATTAAACTTGGTAGAAATGGTAGAAATGAAATGGTTGAATACTTTAAAATCTTTTGTTTATAAACCACTGTTTTACTTAGCTACTATTATTGCTGGATCTAAAAAATGCCTCCTATACTATTCGTTTGTGATATCTACGTATATTTTTATCAGTTATATTTTTACTGAACAAATAATAGAAATGGCCTATACTCATTGGGAAACCATCAGCTGCTTTTTGGCGGCCATAATAAAAGTTTGTCGCTTGAATTTATTTACATATATTTTATCTTGAATTTTTCGAAGTTTTTATTTAAAAAATGATCAAAAACTATGGCTACGAAGATTGCAACAGTGAATTATGAGCTAGTAGGTGAGTGATTTTTATGTTCAAGTCAGTAGATTTTAAGAAAAGAATCTTGTCATAGAGTAGGGTGACCATGAATTATTATACTTATCTTCATTCTATCTTTACACGTAAAATTTTTTGTGGAATAATGCAATAACTCTTAAATAAATGAACTCAAACTCATTCATTCGTTTATCGATATATTTTATGGACAACGTCCCAGCACTAGAGATGAGTGAATTTTTATGAATTTTGTATCTGTGTTTGTAAACATGCAATAAAATCTTTGTGTGCGTTATGCTCCACATGGTTGAACGAGTTTTCATACATTTGTATTTTATGTCGCGTCCAGAGGTTAATTCGTTCAAGTTTACGGGAGTACAAACCGGACACTAAAGATGTCTTAGTAAACCAATTTTATTTGTTAGGTTTTTTTTAAACCAATTTTTTCTCCATCCCAGGTGTATGCGGTCAGATAATCCCGTGGAACTTCCCGCTGCTGATGGCGGCGTGGAAGCTCGGGCCCGCGCTCGCCACCGGCAACACCGTCGTCATGAAGCCGGCCGAGCAGACGCCGCTCACCGCGCTCTACGTCGCGCAGCTCGTCAAGGTGACGTATAGCTCCTCACCTGTATGCGGGATAAGGATAAGAATGAAAGAAGTTTGATGTTGACAAAGAATGCTGGATGTAATCCTTTTTTTATTTATTTATTATATAATGGGTTCGCTCTTGACATCATTCTCCCTCTAGGAGGTAAAGAAGATGTCGACGATGTAGCGAGCTTACCCAGAAGGTGCCTATTGACTTTCGCTTTGAATGAGCTCAAGTTGTAAGAAAGAGGGAACACCGTCGGCGGAAGTGCATTCCATTCCTTGGCTTTGCGCATTATGAAGGATGAAGCGAAGGGCTTAGTGCGTATAGTTGGTATATCAACCAAGTATGGATGGTAACCCGCCGTACGTCTGGTGGTCCTCTGGTAAAATGGACTCGGTGGAATGAGCATATGGAGCTCATGAGCACACTCCCCGAAGTAGGGTCTGTAGAAAACCGACAAGCAGGCAACTTTACGGCAGTGGTCTAGACTATCAAGCTTAGTCTCCACCAGCTTCATGTCACCAATTAGCCTCCTGGCTCGAAGCTCCACGGAGTCCAGAGCGGCTAGTAATCCGCGCGTTATGCTATGCTTGTTCAATACAACAACGCCTTCAGGGCGCTGTTGCGGCTGCCGCGGTTTTGTAGTGCCTCTGCCATGTTTGCGATGGCCGGCGTAGATAGTTTTGACGCTATCATCATTGATTCTTAATCAATGGCTATCATGCGTAAAAAGACAGCCTCGTTCTTATACAGGGTACGTGGCAGCCACCGCAGCGTGCTGAAGGAGATAGTCGAAAGTGGGGATTGTCTACTGATTGGCCATATGATTAATAGGCCGAAATCCGTTTTTAAGATAGCATACTAACATAGTTATTAAGCTTTTACTAACAATATGGGTCTTAGTTAGCTGAAATAAAAACATTTTTTTGATCCGCGCGTGACAGAAACCGCGTGTATATGAATGTCGCGTCTGAGCCGCGCCGACGAACCGGACCACCACCGCATACTCATTGGGCCGCCTCTGTAAACATCCGGTCCGGTACCGACACGGTTTATTTATTTAAAACTTTGTCGCACAAGAAATGTACAAAACGTGGACTTAATGCTAAAAGCATTTTCTGCAAGTCAACCTCGAGGTCATGCAGAAAGAAGGCAATATCAGGCCTCTCTCACTGTACTCAATGTACTTGCGCGCGGTAATAGTCTACTCTCGCCCGCACCGACGTCGGTGCGAATTCAGTGGGCTGCCAACAACCGTCGGACGCGCTCACGACGCACTATAATTATTCGTGTTACTCTTACGATCAATTTAGTTTTCATACGAACCAAATAAGTAATCTGTGCTTGTTAAAAGTTAGCTCTATTTAAGAAAAATGACTTCTGGTGGTGGAAATTTATGTGCTGTTGATGGGTGTAGGTCGAATACTAAGAGAAATAAAACGCTTTCTTTTTTTAGTCTACCAGCTAATGAAGAAAATGTAATTATTACCCGGTAAGTTAGTAATTTATTTACAAAGTTTAAAAATAAACAAATTAGTAGGTGGTACCTACGTAGGTAAATTGGATAAATTCAGGTAAATTGGGGTTCGGCTTTATTGAATTAAAATGTAATACCTACAGTGAAACATAGGTCAGTTACTTTATCGAAATAATACCTAAGTACCTATTATACCTATAAGTCTACTTTTTATGGGCTGCGCATCACCTACGAACTGTGTGTACCTACCTACCTACCTACTCGACGTGGTGGTTTAGTCGACTAATGACTAATTAATTAGCGAAATGACTAGGTAGGTAGGTAGGTACCTACGTAGTTGACAATAAAATTGACCGATTCTCAAAATGTACCTACCTACTAATAATCTACAAACGACAGATTCCACAAATGACAGATTCGTTTTAGAAAGAGATAGCAAGAGTCACAATTAAGTAGCTCATAATTCGCTTGTTATACCTTATACAGGCTGAATTTCTTATTTCACAATTGTTATTCAATAATGGTATATTATTTCAACAACAGTCAATCAAATACCATTTTAGAAAAATGTGGTTGAAATATTTTTACCGAAAGTGTCAACCCTAGTTCGATTGTCACTCGGTCTCACGTCACGTGGTCTCGCGCAGCTGCAAAGCAATAGTGACTTTATACTCAGAGCTGCAGGTGCATTATTGTACGCGGCAGTAAAAGTAGTCTATTAACGCTGTAGATATCGAAATTTTTCTATGGAGTGATTTATCTGTTACGTAGTAACTATTTAGTAATCTGTGGCAATATATGAGTCGAGGACGGTAATCATCAATACACACGTGTATCATACGACGTTTTTCAACACACTTGTGAATAAAATAACAATAAAAACTCATTTTATTTAGTAGATAATATATATATTTTTCCTTGGAGTTTTCAGGTAGTAATTTTCCATAACGTTTAGGGGTTCACATCTTATATAGGGCGGTGTACTACATAAATCATTTTCTTCGTAACTAGTACTTGTAGACATTTTAATTAATAAATAACTATAATTTCAACAGTGAAAACGAGTTGTGAAAAATGTTTCGCTATGGCGGGACAAATTATGTAATCAGTTTTCCTATGCGCGCGCATTGCGATCGGCCACAGACTAAAGGGATGAGTTTTTTTTTCCGCGCATAGGGGTTGCGCCTATTCTGCCACGTACAATGTGGGGATTTTAAAGTTTTCTTTTTTTAAATCTATAACTCACTAGTGAGTTATAGCAATGAAAAAGTCAAGTTTGATTATAGGTGTCATTATTAGTCTAATTGCAGTGAAAGTACAACCACTTTATGAGCAAGTGTGTTGAAAATAATGTTTGTAATTGTCGTCGCTCAGGAAGCGGGCTTCCCCGCGGGCGTGGTGAACATGCTGCCGGGCTACGGCGACGCGGGCGCCGCGCTTGTCAACCACGCCCACGTCGACAAGATCGCCTTCACGGGTAAGTAAAATAAATAAATAAATATTTCACAACAATCACACCAATTCTCTAGTCCCAAGTTAAGCTACGAGGCTTGTGTTATGGGTACTAGACAACGGATAAACATACTTAAATACTTTTTTTTTGTAAATAAATACATATTATACATAGAAAACACCCAAACCAGTACAAACACACATGTTCATGCACACTTATGTTTGTACAGAGCGGAGATCGAACCCGCAGATTCAAGATTTTACATTCAAGCTGATAGCGGGCTACATCTCCATTAATCATGTCCGTGCATCGGAAGGCACATTAAGCTGTTGGTCCCAGTTAATATCGATAGATAAGTCGTTAAGTGTACGTTGTACATATTTCATTACGCCCAAATCACGCCATCAGCAATTTAGCGCTTTGGTACAATCCATATTTCCACTCAATTAGTCAGTGCATACATCGCATTCATAGCATTCACACGTCTACTTAGCAGTATCAAAAGTTCTGTAATTTACGCTCATTTACAATAAACTACAGTACCACAATCTGTAGCTATTCTTTAGATGTATGGTTTATCCCGTTCATTAAGCCTGGTCAGAGGCCAGTTTTACATACACCCCTCGACCGCACTGCACGGAGCCCGCGCGGTGGAGTATGTCTCGTACGACCTCAAAGTTGAGATGAGACCTGTGTGCAGCAGTGCGACGTATATAGGCTGATGAGAGAGAGCAGGCTACATGAAGAACCAGCAGACATCATGACATCGGCTACGAACTTGTACCTTTACGTTTTCCTTGCTGCATTTCTGTTAAGTAGACTCTAGCTATCTTATCTCTAGATGCGGAACACAAATGTTAAAAACATCATTGTTATGGCAATATTTTTCTATTGAGCAAGCACACTGTGTTATTTGCTCGAGCAGAGGACGTGTGTTTTAAAAAACTTTGCCATAGTATAGATGGTTATTTTATTACGATTGTTGGGCGTTAGAATACGTTCTTAAACGCGAGTTTGAAAAATTGTTGGACAGTAACAACATAGATTATGTATTGTTGACACCTTATTTTTGCGTTTTGAAATTTGAAAACTATTTTTAACTTGAAGTATCCTCCCCAGGTTCCACAGAAGTTGGCAAGCTGATCCAAAGAGGTGCAGCGGACACAATCAAGCGCATCACACTCGAACTCGGTGGCAAGTCGCCCAACATCATCTTTGGAGATGTGGACCTCGAGAAGGCAGTCGAAGCGGCGCATATGGCGCTGTTCTACAACATGGGCCAGTGCTGCTGCGCTGGTAAGTCACATGTGTTATGTTCGGGGTTTCAGCTAAATGGTGCATTATGGATTTCAAGCCAGCTCGGTGGAAAATGGTCTAACTAACATCATCTCAGTCGAAGCGGCGCATATGGCGCTGTTCTACAACATAGGCCAGTGCTGCTGCGCTGGTAAGTCACATGTGTTACGTTCAGGGTTTCAGGCAAAAGGTACATTATAGATTTCAAGCCAGCTTGGTGGAAAGTCGCCTAACTAACATCAACTTCGGAGATGTGATTCTTGGGAAGGCAGTCGGAGCGGCGCACATGGCGCTGTTCTACAACATGGGACAGTGCTGCTGTGCTGGTAAGGCACATGTGTTACTTTCAGGGTTTCAGCTAAATGATACATAAAAGTCATAAGTCATACAATACAGAATACAGGGTGTCTAACTAGCCTATCTAATTTCTTCTAGTTATAACTGTCAAGTGTTTCTGCGCTGGGAAACACATTTTATGGCTTCTATAAAATAACCATAATATATTACTATTTACATCATAATAAGCGGCAGCCTTTCATTTCTTCTCCAATATTGGTATTCACATTAGTGGATTCACTAGCATAACGTACGATTCTATTCAATCTAGAACTTTTTCATCCCAAAGGCTATTTGCTTTTCCGATTACTTAGTATGGCTTACTAAGTAAGGTGGCCAGTACGTCACGGTAAGCACGTATCTTTTTCGAGTGATGTTGGAACAAAAATGGGAAGGCTGATGTGCTGGCCACTGTACCATATAATCTGGAGTGTGTGTCACGTCCCCTTACATAAGCTGCAATATATCAATATGTAATTTGTGTAATGAGCCAGTAATAAACCATACGTTAAACGCGCAACATCTGTTTAATTGGCTGCTCCCGGGTCACATCCTTACTTGGCGACACTGCCAGTGCTGTATTCTGGGCAGCGCTGCACAATAAAATTAAATAGTGAAAATTGATTATTGATTACAAATCATTTTGAACGTTATAAAAGTGCACTGAAAAAAGACAATTTAAATGTCAATTATGATAATGGAGATAAATAAATCGTTAGTCGTCCACTGGATATTGAAACAAACGTGATAAAAATCAAATGCTGAAAAAAATCCTGGCTGCCGGGTGTGCAATGGCGCCAGATGGAGGAGAGAAAGTGTTGCTGGGCGCTGCGAGAGTTGGGCCCCATCCTTACAAAGTTCGTCCACATATTATCTCTTCTGATTCGATCCGTAGTAGCACCTACGTCGTCATAATGATTTGCGTTCATTTCTCGTGCAGGTTCGCGAACGTTCGTCGAGGACAAGATCTACGACAAGTTCGTGGAGCTGTCGGCCGAGCGCGCCAAGCGCCGCGTCGTGGGAGACCCCTTCGACCCCAACACCGAGCAGGGACCGCAGGTATAGTAACTTTGGAATTATAAACTTAAAGGTACGCCCCCAGGATGCGAGGGACCAGCACCTTTATCGGGATCCGGCGAGTCCATAGCAGAACAATTCAAATAGTGGGTAAACGACGTGGGTTATTGGGCGAGAAGAATTAAACACGGTTTAACACACACGATCACTTTACTTTTAGTCGAATCGAAATCAATCACTCGGATATAATTACAGTGCAATTAACAATGTCTCATTAATCAAAAATCCGGTCAAGTGCGCGTCGAACCACGCTAAAGTAGGGTTCCATAGTCAATTTTGGCACCGCGCTGTTTTGCATTTCTTGCATCATCATTATCTCCCTGGCCGTCAATGTCATCATTGTAAAGTATATTATTATTGTAATATTATTAATAATTTCGAAAGTATTCATCACAGGATACCCGAAACAATTTTAAATAAGAGTTTCCGAGCCTGTTCCTTTGTGAGAGATTTGAAGTGCTGCTATAATGTGTATGTATTTAACATTTAGTTGGCAAATAAAAGAATATAATAATATAAGTTTATAGGTCTAAGACTTTAGAAATTACAGGGGGGGGGGGGGACACCGTGTAAGTGCCTTTGGCGGGCTATAACTCGCAAATTGTAAAGCTGATAAAAAAGTGTTGTATGGAAACCCTATATTATTTTCATAGTCCTTTTCAACGATACCCCACACAAGGGGGTGCACTCAAAAACAAGGTTAACAAAGTTCGTTCATTACGACAATCGAGTCATAGCTATGGTATTTTTATTGCAAAATGAAATTCATAACATTACAATGGGGAAAGATGGAGGAGCATAAATTTAAGACAAAGATCTCTTTATCGTTTATAATAATGTCATTGAATTTAATTATAAGTATAACACTTTAAGCAGTTAGGACGCATTTAGATTATACAGCTACATTCACCAAAACATCGGGATTGAATGACGATGAGTGAGGTCGTCTTTGCCGTTTGAAAAATGTTGCCCTCCCCATACATAGTATAATAACTCGCGGTCATTGCTGTAACTACAATTATGTTTACAATCACAATTTTTTGGTGGTATAACTACTTAAAATTTTAAGCTTTTCGGAATTTTTCTGTTACCTGTGCTGTAAGCTATTGCTTCTTACCAAATTTCGAGATTCTATGTCAACGGGAAGTCGTCTTTAGGTTTTAATTCCCTTGCGTGTAGTTGCGAGTTTCAAAATATGCGGTATCAATGGTTGTACTTTTGCGTTTTGCGTTTTTGCGTTGACTTAGATTTTTTTTTCACGGGTTAAAGGCAATTAGATCTAAGTATTTGATATGAATTTCAACTTGATAGCTCTACGCGTTCATGAGGAAAAAAGTAATAAGTTTATATTTATTAAAAAATATATATTTTGTAATGTAACTAAAAATTTAAGGTTTTCGGAATTTTTCCTTTATGTGTGCTATAAAACGTTGCTTCATGCCAAATTTCAAGATTCTAGGTCGACTGGAAGTACCCTTTAGGTTTTGATTCCCTTGCGAGTACTTGCGAGTTTCAAAATATGCAGCTTAAATTGCTGTTTCTTTTAATTGCGTTGACATAGAAGTTTGATTTTGTTACAGCTTAAAGGTATTATAGACCTGAGTGTTTGGTATGAATTTCAATTTAATACCTCTACGCGTTTATGAGGAAATGGGTAGTAAATTTAAAATTATTAAAAAAATATATATTATGTGATATAACTAAAAATTTAAGGTTTTCGTAATTTTTCCTTTATCTATGCTATAAGACGTTGCTTCGTACCAAATTTCAAGATTCTGAGTTCACGGGAAGCACCCTGTAGGTTTTGATTCCCTTGCAAGTGTCGAAAATTTGCGGCATAAACGGCTGTATCTTTTGATTGCGTTGGCTTAGAAGTTTGATTTTTTCACAGCTTCAAGGGACAGTAGACCTGAGTAATTGATATAAATTTCAGTTTCATACCTCCACGCGTTCCTGAGAAAAAGGGTCTTGACAGACGGACGGACGGACAGACGGACAACAAAGTGATCCTATAAGGGTTCCGTTTTTCCCTTTTGAGGTACGGAACCCTAACAATTCACCCCCCCTTTACATGTATAGTGAGGTACCCTTAAAAAGGGGTTATTTTAATTTTTCGTATTTTTAAAAATGAGATCTATATGTGAAGTATCCTCGGACCATGTTACATGCAAATCAGTCCATAAACGTAGAAGATATTCTACTGTGACAGACTAGGACGGACTGAACGATCTTATAAGGGTTCCTTGTCGGACTACGGAACCCTAAAAATCAACGGCGCTCCGCCGAACACGTAACGAGCCGAAGCAATGCAGTTCCGAGTTCACACCGTAATGGCTGCCGCTCGACTGCCTGCACCCGCCAGCAATCGATGTTGCGCCAGAGCGGGGCGATTCCGGTTCGCAAACCGCTCTAAAATAATCGATGCGCTGTCAAACTTTTTAACAACGGACGCAAAAAAGAGGTGTTATAATTTTGATCCTTATGTCTGTTTGTGTGTGTTTTGACGTGACAACGTCTTAAATTAGGTTGTGGCTCGGAGTCACTCCTGAAAAAGTGTAACGCCCGCTCACGTCTGTTATGATGAGTCACCGAACGAGAGAGAGGCTCGCCGGACCGGCGAATGCCTTGCGTCTCTCTCCCACTCAAACATGATCGGTGTCACGTAAAATCCTCGCCCGTAAAACCGACTTTACAGGCAACCATTTTTTTTATGTGTGTCTGTCTGTGGCAACATAGCTCTCGAACGAGTTAACCGTCTTTAGTGCGATTTATTTTATTCGAAAGATACGTTAATAGGGATAGTCTTAGCTATGGCTGATCAAAACACGTCCAACCGTTTAAGCTCACCAGCGTATTCCTGGCCAATGTCGGGTTTTTTTTAATTTGAGTTTTTTATCAAGGTGTGAAATTAAAACATACTGAAAGAATACATGATCTGAACCCGCACCTGTGGCAAGCCGGGCGATTGCTCTAACCAATTATCTAACGCACATAAATTATTTTCTTACAATATGTACATTATTTTATATACGCAGGACCTTAGGAGTTTTTAATTTATTTTAAATTGTATAACAATGTGAATAAATTATAAATAAAGACGACAATTAGTCATCATCACTTCTTTTGTAAATAGGTATGGAAGTG
The DNA here is from genome assembly GCA_963921415.1 of Pyrausta despicata. Classification (NCBI taxonomy): domain Eukaryota; kingdom Metazoa; phylum Arthropoda; class Insecta; order Lepidoptera; family Crambidae; genus Pyrausta; species Pyrausta despicata. Next base: position 10,802,409 of record OY992861.1, on the reverse strand, counting down.
ACGATGAGTGAGGAAGGTATTATTGGTAGAGAATGCCCCATTGATGCATGGCGTTAAGTCCACCCTGTGTCAGCTTAGTAGCTCGCATGTTTAAGCTTGTAAGAGTGTTATAGGGATAGCCACATCCGAAACTATAAACAACTAGTCAATTATCAATATTTTCTCATTGTTCACACCTTGCCTGGACTTCCACAAGTATTTCAAGGATAAAATTATTGAAATCGGTTCAGCCTTTCTCGAGCTTTAGTGAATCTAAAGAACAGCAATTCATTTTTATATATAAAAAACGATCGGCCCATTTAATTTTTCTATGGGAATGCGTCATTTTTCCGCGGTAAAAAGTAACCGATGTCCTTTCTTGGGTATCAAAATATATCTATACCAAATTTCATGCAAATTGGTTCAGTAGTTAGGCGTGATTGAGTAACCGTTAGAGAGAGTTACTTTCGCATTTATATTAGTATGGATTACAAAAATAGTAAAGCTTTTGACGTCACAACGATATCACTGGTGGCGACCGCGATCTGACAGAAAGCCCGCGTGCAAAGTTATTTTAATACGATAAAGTGGCCACCTTAATGCCTACAATCTTCAGATTAAACAGGGATTGAAAGAAAGAAAGAAAACATGTTTATTCAGAAGCAAGTCATTGTATGAATTCTTTACTTACTACCATCATCTACTAAAAATATGATTTTGCTAAAAATATATATAAGTTAGTGGTAGTAACTGAATTAGCTGTTTGCAGTACAATTTAAATTATGATTATTTATTATTTTTAATTATTTTACATATATTCGACGTCAAAAAAACTTACTAAACTTTGCGCTAGAATAAGTCATGCCATATAAAAAGAACGCTGCACGACAGGTGTTTGCGCGTAGAAGCATTCGCCATACCGTTCGCTCGCGGTGGCGCAGCCGCGGGACGCCCGCTCCCTCCCCAGAGTCCCCACATAGCACCACAGCATCACCAATCAGATCCGTATATCGACTTGTGGGTAGGGGCCCTAGATTTTGTTCAGGCTATACAGAAGCTTTGAGATAGAGTTGTTAATCGTAATTTTGTCCTTATTTTTTTAAAGCTTGTTTTCGTTGCCAGTAAGCGGAAAGCAAGATGGTAATAGAGCCCTAGGTGACCATCTATTCTTCTTATAATAGACTTATTACGATTGCGACACTTGCGGCGGAAGATCCAATTAATTTGGTTCATAAAGATTACATTATAATAGGCTAGATGACACCCCCAATCGTTGACATACTTTTTGTTATCTATCAAAACGGTCTGCCTCCATAGATTTTGTATAGGAATACAAGAACGTGACGTCACGGTCATATATCAGAAATCGGAGTCAATTGACAGAATATTAATTGAGTTTTGTGTGTTCAAAAATTGGTTTCTACAGCTTTTTCGAAATATACTGGCTGTATTAACTTCATTGGGGCTATGTTTTTTAACGCCACGGTCTTGAAAATATTTAAGATAGGTGTCATCATGCCTTTTCTTCAGATCGACAGCGAGCAGCACAGCAAAATCCTTAGCTTGATCGAGAGCGGCAAGAAGCAAGGCGCTACGCTGGCGGCGGGCGGCGCGCGCACCGGCGAGCGCGGCTACTTCGTGCAGCCCACCGTGTTCGCCGACGTCACCGACGACATGGACATCGCCAACACAGAGGTATGTAGCCGCCAGGCAGGTGAATACCCGGACAGAATGACAGCTGCCACAATTACAAAGCGACAAAGTCAACTTGATCCTTGAAGCCGCGTTTCCGCGACATTAGGCGCGCGACGGGTAACGCTCAACATTAACGGCAGCGCACGACGTTACCAGCTAGCGTGCACTATGACGCGAGGCTTGTTGTTTGTTTAGTAGTCTTCTTTTTCTTCTTAGCGTGCCGATGAAACACGAGGAATTACACCGTGGCAGCCCAGAATTCAGCCACTTGTATTGCGGATCGGCTGCAGTTCATTGAATCCGCTGGCGTGCAGGTGTTGGGGCACGCCGGGCACGATGTTAAGTGTGCCATAGTTTGCATTGCACCGCAAACACAGTCCACATCGGAGCTTGCCGAAAATCGATCTGGAAGTCTTTAAACAGGCTTCGGACTCAGGTTGGTCGAAGTAAGGAGAACATGGCCAGGTGTTTAGTAGTAGACGCGTAGATACACAACGTTGGTTAACAAAAGTTCCACGCCGACTTTCAACATGTTCGGCAACTTGTTGTGGGACATGTTGCGCATTTATTGTGGAAACGCGGCTTTAATCGATAAAAACAAAGTTATGTAGGTAGTAGGTGGACAGGTAGGTTAAACTTATTGCAGGTAGGTTCGCCAACGTCCTCGACGACATGGCTATTTAAAACCCCTAGTAAAGGTCGTTTGTTACCATTAAGTCACTACTTTCGTTTTTTGTTATAAATTCACCAGCATAATATTATGTCACCTCGCAGATCTTCGGTCCGGTGCAGCAGATCATCAAGTTCTCGTCGATCGCCGAGGTGGTGGAGCGCGCCAACCGCACCGACTACGGGCTCGCCGCCGCTGTCTTCAGCAAGGACCTTGATCGAGTCAACTATCTAGTTCAGGTACGATCTTGCAACGAAACTGCATGAGAGGCTTGCTGTTATCTGAAGACTTTGGCATTGGATGAAAAATTATCATGTAGCGACATCTACCGTTCGCCATCACATTCACACGCCAGAACTGTGGCATGTTCAACACCGGCTCCATAGGCTAGATGGCGCTGTTAGCTTACTACCGCAAATGAACCGCGGTATATGATATTTAAATCTAGAATAATAAATATAGACAAATCAAGACAATGTCTATCGTCTTATTTTTAATATGGCGTTTAATTCAGATTATAGGAGTTTGCAACTAATATGTAACGATTCGAGAACGAGGAGATGTCGACGGAAAGGTGCTATGTGACTTTATAAAGGCATTCTGTATCTAACAAGATAATAGAGAATCTATTAAAAATTCTATGCCTTTCTAACTCTTTTACTTTTCATAGTTACTAACTGCATCTTACTAATATTATTTAAAAAGGCGAAAGTTTGTAAGAATGTTTGTTACTCTTTTACGCCAAAACTATTGGACCGATTTGGCTGAAATTTAGAACACATAGGGTACTTTTATCCTCTACTACTTCAATGTTCTATACGGGTGAGACCTCAGGCACAGATTACTAAATAGTTACTACGTAACAGATAAATCACTCCATAGAAAAATTTCGATACCTACAGCGTTAATAGACTACTTTTTCTGCCGCGTACAAAAATGCACCTACAGCTCCGAGTATAAAGTCACTATTGCTTCGCAGCTGCGCGAGACCACGTGACGTGAGACCGAGCGACAATCGAACTAGGGTTAACACTTTCGGTGAAAATATTTCAACCACTTTTTTCTAAAATGGTATTTGATTGACTGTTGTTGAAATAATATAATATTATTGAATAACAAATGTGAAATAAGAAATTCAGCCTGTATTAGCGAATTATGAGCTCTTGCTATCTCTTTCTAAAACGAAATTTTCTACGGTGAGAGTATGGCACTACGAGCATGTGACGTCACTGACTGGTAGCGGTCTCCATGTCTAATTAGAAAGTTTGATGCTCTATATCGTTGAAATTAAGGTATTTAAAAATAAGTACCTACCTATGTGGTGTTGCTATAAACATTTTAAGTCAATAAAAAAAATCCGTCAAATACCCTATTGTGTATTAGGAAAATAAAAAGCATATTTAGACACGCAGTAGTCAAGCCAAGATCAAACTAACAGAACTGGCGAGCAGCACCGTGTGTAATAGGTATTACACGAACCATTTGGAGCCACTTTTGACTTCTTCATTCATATCATAACTCAAAAACTATTTCACATAAACAAGTCAAATTTATTAAGATATTAACAAACAAACGATTATTTAGATATTAACGTCCAAAATAGTCATTTTTATCACTGACTGACCTCTAACTCAGTTCCAGAATGACCTAGAAAGTTCGAATTTGGAATCCAGATAATTGTAGGTGCATACAAAGAAATAAATCAGAAACTTTTATCATTTTATTATAATTTTTCAATTAATTAATTCTATTAAAAATACTTAAGTACTTATAGTGCAACTAAATTGATCGTAAGCGTAACACGAATAATTATAGTGCGTCGTGAGCGCGTCCGACGGTTGTTGGCAGCCCACTGAATTCGCACCGACGTCGGTGCGGGCGAGAGTAGGCTATTACCGCGCGCAAGTACATCGAGTGAGAGAGGCCTGCCTCAGGGCACAGCTAGTAGCAACATACTCGTACTAAAACCCACACATTATTTTCTCTCCAGGCGATACGAGCTGGCACGATATGGGTGAACGATTACAACGTGTTCGGCAACCAAGTGCCCTTCGGCGGGTACAAGCAGTCTGGCATCGGCCGCGAGAACGGGCCGTACGGCATCAACAATTACACGGAAGTCAAGGCGGTCGTCATCAAGCTCACTGACAAGAACTCGTAAACATTTTGGAAGATACCAAGTTGCGGCTTGCGCATGTAGCGTTGCCAGGCGTTCGGATAAAGCCGGACATAGTTAGGCTTTTTGATTGCATGTCCGGCCAAAATAAACGGTGTCCGGCTTTTGTTAGGCTTTTTACATTTCGCAAACAAGCGAGCACTGCCGCCGCGCCGCCGAGCGTAGGCGACGAGAGTCGACGACCGAACCGAAATTTTTTTGTCGTACCTATTAACACTAAGACAAAATTCTCAATAATATAGGGTGATCGGCATTTTTAACCAAATGTCCAGCCAAACTGGCTGGTCTGTCCGGCTATCAGGTTTGGCGACCTGGCAACGCTATGCGCATGTAATCACGGGTACACTAGTCTAGCAAGAAATTGACATGCGAACATGTTCTCCTAGTGTATTCGTACGGCAGAACTTTGTATACTGTTTTTTTCTGGAATGCAATATATCATTTCGAGTGCTTATATTTTATGTGTTAAGAATCTGTTATTTATGGTTCTGCCACTACTGCCACAACGGAGTGCAATGTAAATTGTTTCAATTGCCTGAAATTATGTTTTTATTTTATTATATACTGTAAATCAGTCATTAAAAATTGCCTGTTAAAGCTCAAAGGACATAAAATAGTTATGCTAGTAATATTTAGACTTATAATCAAGAGAATACTATAGTTTGGAGAGATATGAAATGTCTTCCACCATAAATCGCAATCTTTGAGACTAAGCTTGTCGCATTTTGTAAACTATCGTTGCCATTTTAAACTAAATCTTTTAATTTTTATCTAGTTTTAAGCATACGTTGATATATAAGAAAACTATTTTTTTTAAATTTAATAAAATACAAAATTAAGTACAAAGTTTTATTTAACGATTACAGTATAGACCTAAAATCAATTACTAACAAAAGTATTTCGATTGTTATACATACTTCAAATGTCTTCTAAAGGACAGCCAATCTGAAACAAGGCACTTGAAATATACAAAACAAACTAATTATACTATAGTTTTTAAAATTATATATTAGAAAATCAAAGATAAAAATGTAACACCGTTATTATAAGGCAAACCTTTGGCTATAATTAAAAATGATAGAAAAAAAATTCGATATAAAATTTAAGATCAACATGAAACCATAGAAGATTAAAATAGTGCGAGTATAAACCTTTAAAAGGTGTAAGTAACTAATTAGAAATCACAACAGTGGAATGCTTCGTGCTACTTATTCTAAAATCACATAGCCTTGCGTAATACTACAAATCTAATAAAAATAATAACCTATAAAATATGGAAATACCTAACGCAAATCTTTGGGTTTTGTAAATGCGAATATATTCCAAAATGTATATTAATCAGATTTAACTAGTAATCAAAAACGTGTAGGTGAATTAGCGGTAATTCTGATCGTAAAGTTGAAATAATTAAACTTTTATCAAGATAAAACCTATGCTGCGTTCAAACTCAATGAAAAATGTTACTTAAAAACCATTTTCTGTTGCCTTTCAACGAGTCGAAATCAGGTGCAGGTAACCTTTTTACCTTACAAAATTTATTGAATAATGTGACTCATTATCAAATAAATTTCATTTTATAGTCAATTTACATGTAACAATACTAGGGTACAGTATGAAGTTACTGTCTACCCGTAATAAATGAATGTCGCGGAAACGGAACTTCAAACAAAATTAATTTGATCGTGTAATTTGAAATGTGATAGTACAAAGAATGTTTGCCAAGATGACTGACATAAGTAACTTGCGTGTCTTGTTTACGTAAGTTTTCAAAGTTATAGTTTTAACATAATGTAAGAAGAACAGTTATTATAAGGCATTGCAATAAGTTTTTTGGAATAACAATAAAATGAGAATAATTTGAAAATTTGTCAAATGATTTAAAAATTGTGCAAGGGAAAAGGTTACTTACAACTGGTTGCTAGCCAATGCAATGTTGTTAAACATTCTTCATCCAATTTGAAAAGAGTGAACTTCAAAACACGATGCTTCACGATCAAATTGATTAATCACAGGCCCTTATACACCTGCTCCTGATATATAGAAAACTTTCTTGATCTGCACAGCAAATAGTTATAACATAGATGGAAAGGTTATCTAAAATATGGAATGTTAAAACGTAATAGGATAACTTTGTACTCGTCAAACGTCATGCAATGACTGGCGGTTGGCAACCGATGCTAATCAGTTAAAATATTAAACAAGCAAGATATAAATATTACGCTAAAATAAGAGAACCAACTGACTCCCCATGTTATTGTACTTGCAGTTACAGATTACTGGTCCCATGATCATAGGGTTAGTCGAAAAAGGCTAAATAATAAAAACTAATAACAATATCAACATGTTACATCTATCGAAATCTAGATCAACTGGACGGAATCAACCATTGTCTCTGCTATATGCTACTAAGAAATCTTCAACGCTTTTATCAACCATGATTCGTTCAACGAATTTCTTTCAAATATAAATACGAAAGTTGTGATGCAAAAATATATTAATCATCAATCGGTCAACGATCATTCCTTCTCTGTGCCTTCCTCATTGATGACGGAGAGGTTCTCTTCTGAGATCTTCTCTAGACAGCCGCAAGTCAACGACGACAGCGTGCTATTTGCGAGATCTTCCTCTATCTTCCGTTCTAGGAGCTCGAAGTCGTCATTCTCCGCCTGACACTTCAGGCACTCCTCTGACGAGGAATCTTGGTAGCTCATCACGTTTTCAATGTTCACTTCCACCTCGTCGTTTTTATCGGTCATAACTAGCGAGGGGCTGCTGCTGCTCAGCGCTCGGGTTTCTCTGGTGATGTTCGGAGCGAACACTTCCGATTTGGGGCGCGTTTTCAGCGAGTCTGTGTTCGATTTCGGTCGTCTTGCCAGAACGGGTGTGTGCGCCCGTTTGTCCTTGGGGAAAATGCGTTGGATGCGCTCCTCGACGAGTGATATGCTGCGTTTGAAGACAACGGTGTCTTGGGGGTGTTCGACGCCGTCGATAGCGTCGCGGGACTCGGTGTCGGAGTTGTCGCAGCGGAAGTAGACGGTGTCGCAGCCGTTCTCCTGCTTGACCTTGATGAGGCAGCACTCGTCCTCCCTCTCGCACAGGATCTCGTGCAGCGAGCCGTGCAGCGGAATCAGCTTCACCTTCCCGCCGAAGTTCTCCTGCATTTGTGTCGAGAGGTCGTCGTCTATGTACAAGTCCTCGGTGCTTCTTGCTTCCTACGAACAAACACACTACTGAGTATGTATTGTACAGCATTAAATATAAGTAGAAAATATCAATAAAATGTTTGGTTGACATGTAATCAAGAAGTTTCTTTACCCTATAAACATGGCCTCTAAATAATTAACTTCTCCCAAATTCAAAATGAAACAAATAAAATGTCGCATGTATGCTTTGTTTGTATAACCATGTCGGGATATGCCTTTATAAAGCTATAAACCTTATGTTTATTTATATTTATTTAAAAAGGATGGTTCGGAATAACAAACAGGGTCATAAACGTTACCTGAATGGCACTGAAAGCCTGACACCGCTTCAGCGAGTTGACTTGCACTTCATTTGCGTCCGTCAGGGTCTCCTCCATCGACTGGTTTAATTTCTCCCTCGCGCCGGTGCCTTCGCATATCGTCACGTTCACGCAGTTGTCCAGAACTTGCAAACTATTGTCCCCAGACCTACTGAAAGTTATCTGGAGCAACGGCTTATTGTTCCCATTGATTTTGACGCGTGAAAAAGATTTCAACGGTTCCTTTTTAAGCGTCTGATCGCACTCTTCATTTTTCAAGTTCTCGATAATGTTCGCGACGCCTTTAGTGAGCAGTTCCTCGTTTCTGACCGAGGATGCGGTGGTGGCTGCGTCGTCGGACATTTCGTGTAGGATGTGCTGAAATTCTTTGCGGATCAGCTCGCGGATGAAATTCTCAATGCTTTGCGTGTCCGTCGCTTGGTCCACCTTTGGATTGAGTTTTGGCGGATCATCGTCGGTTACATTACTGAAACAACAGGCAAAAATAAAATGTATATAAATATTGATGAAAATTGAGTAATAAAGAGTATAAGGGAAAGGGTTAAATGCATGTGGAAAAAAAGCCAATATCACGCGGTGCCCTTTTGCCAATATAAAGTTTTTTTTACAATTTTGAAAATATTTTTGACAAGTTAAGTGGAATTGGTGGATTTAGTACTAAAAAAACTCAATTCTGCCAAAGCTAAATAAATCGAATAATGTCAATCATATTTTTTTTATTAAGGCCAGCTTGCTTTGCTTATCGAACTTGATTTATAACGAAATAAGAAAGATACGACTCCTATAGCCGGCCATACGCCGGCATAGAAACTGCCAAATAAAAAGAATGCAAAAAGCGTTGGCGATAGCGAAGCTAAAATTACTGACGACTTTAAACTTACCCTTTCTCAGTATCTTTTTTCCATGTGAGAAATCGTTCGGAGTCCCGCGAACCGAAATTGACACTTTTTGCAATGGTGTCACGAGCGTGGCAGAACTGTTCCCATTGTGCACCTGAAAAAGTAATTAAATACCAAAGTAAAAGTTTCTATTGGAACAATATTCAAATATACTATTCGGCGACGCTCAAATTAACATGCAATGTCTCATCATGACAAACTAAATCTGCTAGAGCAAGTTTAAAATAACATTTTCCATAAAGTGCACTGAAGGTTAATTCAGATTACTGTCGGATAAAGTACAATTCGAAAGACAAATTTAATTCACAAACTTTATTTTAAAAGATTGAAAACATATAGTATGCCACAAATATATAATCGAAAGGAATAAACTTAATTAAGAGTCACGTCAAACGACAGGTTAGTAATACAGAGATCAAATAAACGTAATCACTTTTAACAATGTTAGTGTAGGTACTAACTACTAAGTCGGGAAGATACATTAATAATTAAGATATAAAACATAAGAACATTCAATTCGAGTTATGTAACATCCCAGTGAGGCGAATCTTTGCCTATTTATTTCGACGGTGTAGTATAAACTAACTATAATATCCTAAAGTGAGGTTTTGTTTAAAAATATTTACTCGTTTTGTTTGTGGGATACGTATATTGTTTTATCTTTGCGCGATACTCCTCCTTAACTACACCCCCATTTTAATTAAATATCCCACAAAATCAGGAAGTTACAAAAGCCACTTATTTAAAATAACATTAAATATTATACTACCGCATGCTTTAGCCATACCACAAATGCCATGCTTGCTAGAAATGTAGGTACTTGTCAAAACGTTATTGCATTACATTGATAACATAAGAACACGTTTCCACATTAATCTGCTCATTTTCGTTGCAAAATCACCCTCATTACGTAAGCATAAGATACCGCAGTGATTAGCTTGACGTGTGGCAGTGCGTACATACGTAGTTACATCTGGTGGTGTCCACTAGTATCAGATTTTATCTTGTTGATACTTGTATGTAGTTACAAAGTCCACCAAACCAGCTGATTAATTGTTTTTATAAGCCCGATGACGTCAAAAGACACCGCCTTTGCCCGTGCAATGTTAACCTATTGACTGACCAGTCTTTCAAAACCAGTGCAATGTTAACTTATTCACTGACTAGTCTTCCAAAATCCGTGCAATGTTAACATATTCACTGACCACTCATCCCAAACCCGTGCAATGTTAACCAATTCACTGACCGGTCTTCCCCACGCCTGGCGATAGCGGAGCCCTAAACGGCTTGGCCGGCCTCCGCACGTTCAGCTGCGGCAGGGATTTTTGCAGCGTATCCACGCAGTGCGAAGCTGGCTTCACGGCTGATATCGTTGCACATCTGAAATGAAACAGGTAGTTAGGTTAGGTTAGGTTAGTAGGAAGGAAGAAGTTGGGACGAAGGTGCTTCTTATTTGGCGGTGTCATTTTTTTAGCTCTTAGTGTAAAGCGGTACACTGTCTGACAGATTCAACCGACGTGTAGACCATCGTAGACTTATAGATTCACAGTCAGTCTTTAAGCCGCTAGAACATGAAAACTGGAATACTGGAAAAATATGCATAATGCCAGTATACCCGTTCAATCATTAAAATAAATTAATGGTTACTTTCTTTCTTACCAAACACAAAAAAACAGAGTAATAATGTGATACCTAGAAATGAGAGGCAAAAAGCCAACATCACGCGGTGTTCCCAGGCGGTCACCCATCCAAGTACTGACCGCGCCCGACGTTGCTTAACTTCGGTGATCGGACGAGAACCGGTGTTTTCAACGTGGTATGGACGTTGGCGATTGATCAGTTGAATTTTATAGACGTAAGAAGTATGGGTTAATTAAAAATCTGGGTCACAGCAATTAGCACAATCAAAATACATATTATCGAGCTTAGAAAGTATTCGTCCTTTCTAGCGTTGAAAAAAGTGGGAAATTTTCCCGTTTTTTTTTCAATTCCCTCGTATTTATACAAGTTTTTTTCGAAAGCTTCAAGAAAAATAAGAATGAAATATTTCATGTTTTTTAAATAAAAAGGGAAGAAACGGAAAAATAAGATAGGAAAAGTATTGATGGTTTTTTGTGAAATATTTTCATTATTTAGAATATTTTAACACTCACAGTATCATATTCGTATTTTTAAAGGATAAAATAAAAAACAAAGATCGAATTATCTTACAATATGCATCATTGTTTTAATGATTGGTAATAAATCTCTTTATTTCCGATATTTTTCGAAACAAACGAGGAAAATTTCAATAAAACTGTTTTTTTCCCCAGGGTTTTATTCTGATATATTTCAATGTAACAAACCAATAAAACGGTAAAAAATTAAAAAACGTTCTCTCACCGAAAAAAAAATTTGTTTCTTACGGAATTTTCAACGCTAGTCCTTTCTAAAAATAAATATTCAGATACTTAATAATTTAGCCACGGCCAACAGCGATCGAAGAAGACATTTTCACAATATCTTACTAGTAGCGACACCTGTTTTGCAGGCGCTGTAGTTACATGCTTTAGCTTATTTGCTATTTGATAGGGTTGCGTAAGTTGCGTTTATAGCTGCTGCCCAAGGGTAAACATACACAATGCAACGTGCATTGTGTATGTTATGTGGATTATGTATCACATTCATTCGTACGCAAAAAAATTTGGAATAGATGTTGAAGCTATATAGTAAAATATTACAATGTTTGTGAAAAAAAATTTAGCAAAAAGCCAACATCACGCGGTGTTCCCAGGCGGTCACCCATCCAAGTACTGACCGCGCCCGACGTTGCTTAACTTCGGTGATCGGACGAGAACCGGTGTTTTCAACGTGGTATGGACGTTGGCAAACTTAATCACGAATTAATTTGCCAAGTTTTACCTACAACATCAGTTAACATGACACGAGTTACGTCTGTCGCCAGGTATACGAGTATATGCTAGAACTGATTTTCGATGGCGAAATTCGCTTTCGTTCGACTTTGGTGTGCCGAATGTATAAAAATTAAATAAACCAGAGAAAAGTGCCGTAATCAAATCTGCAAGTAGTCTTTTCTATGGCATAAGTCAAATTAATACATTTTGGAAATTAAGTTTCGTCATCCACAATTAAGTATAAATATTTCATTTGTAACTTTGTCACGAGGTTCTGAAGTCGTTACGCTATGGAACCGAGTTACCGCATTTTCCAATTATTCTCCTTGTTGGCTTCATAAATCAAGTGCGACTAGCGGTTTCACGCACACGCTCGCTAGTATGTCTTCCTCTACTCTACAATTTGAACAATCTACAGAAGAAAGAGACAACTGCCAATAGTATAAGCACTCACTTGTGATCCTCGGGCGGCGACATGGAGCGACCTGTGCGCCTGTTGGCCTCGTATATCCAGCGCTCGTGTATGGCTACCAGCGGATTTAAATTCAAACTTTAAAGCGCCCTTTGTTAATTTCAAACTAATACATACCCACCACCCAACAACGCACGTGCTTATTATCTTCTTTCCTGTCTTACGCAAACACACGCACGCACACACACACACACACACTCAAACACACACCTACACCCACACCCACACACATAACACACTCACAACACACACACACACACACCAGTGTAGTACTTACCTACCTAATTCTCCGTTTTGGATCACTTATAAATATATATAGTATATGTTAGGCACTATTACCTACCTCTCTTAAGTAACAGTATGGAAGTATTGGCGCCTGTCACACAGTTCATATATAAACTAGTATAGACGTCAATAATCCCTATCTTTCTTCTGAGAATTTTTGCTTAGACATATATTTTTATGTAGATAATCTGTACTTGTTTTAAGAATCAAAAAAACTATTATTTATTTACTAGCTGTGCCCGCGACTTCGTCCGCGTGGAATATTTATTTTGGGCATCATTTTCTTTTTGCAAATTAATTTTTTTGTTATTATTTTAGACAATTTATTTTTTAAGTTTTAAAAGAACATAATTAGCTTAAAGTACTTTTGCGTTAATTATTTTTCTAGTTTCATTTTCTTGAAGAACAAATCAGTTTTGTCCGCAACGCGTTTGTAGGTCTGATCTTGACAAGGCGACATATGTGTGAAAAGCAGTCTTGACGTTAATTAATTCCTATCTGTTTAAATGTTTGCCTCTGTGATTTATTAATTGTAACGGTGAAAGATAGCATAAAAGGAAATAGAATTCTTTTAAAATTAAAAGGTAAATAATTTGGAATCATTGAGGTGCGAGGTATAAGCACTGTTTGACCAACTGCTAAACCAGTCTAAACTATTGCAACCATCACGTTACATATTGCGAAGAAATTAGATTTGAAGTCGGGTCCCGGTGGTTTAAGATTTCTAAGTAAAATTATTGGTGCACCTATTTTTAACTTGAGGGAATAATGGGGGAAGGCCACTTGTGTTCAAATAATTATTTTTTAATTTCGTCTACGCTACAGTTTCTCACTCCCAATATTGCACTTTGACACATCCATTGATGATCTTTTTTTTTCTATTTTGCATATTTTAGGGTGAACTCTCGATATAAAGTCCTTAATGTTACTCACTCTTAATCCTTTATCTCGTTCAATTGCAATTTTATTTTCAAAGTGAGGTACTTTCCCGTCTCCTATTAAAAGTAACTTTGAAGGAAAATTTATACAACCTCCCTACCACTGCCTCGTTGGTGTAGTGGCAAAGTTTCTGCCTAACATCCAAGAGGTCCTGGGTTCGAATCCCAGGTCGAGCCAAAATTGTTTCTGAGATTTTCTGTCATGAATCTCTCAAAAACAGCTCGGAGTCGAGAAGTCGGCGGTGTTACACCCCCGTGCCTCGGTTCGCACGTTAAGCCGTTGGTCATGCGCCTGATCTCTTTCCGGTCATGTCGGATTGCCGTCTCACCGAACTTTGAGAGTGATGGAACAGTGCAGTTTGAGAGTGCACTTGTGTATTGTGCTCACACTTGTGCACTATAATATCTCCTGCGTAGTTGGCTGATTTCTGTTGAGATTGGCCGCCGTGGTATATAATCGGCCTGGAGGATTATTTCTACCTCCCCTCAAATGTGCTCTCATATTTGTAGTTAATTTTAAGATGTTTACAAACTTCCATATTGGGGTATTTTTAAGGCAAGACTTTACAATGTCTGCCCTTGTTCCCCTTACTATTACTGGTACAGTTTTTCGAAAGTCCCCCGCAAACATAACAGTAATTTTATGATGATGATTTTATCACAGCTTCTTATATCTCTAAGAGTCCTATCTAGACCCTCTACATGAGCTCTATGGATCATGGAACATTCATCCCAGATTATTAAACGCGGTCACCTGGTCATTCATCGTATCAGCCTGTTATAGTCCACCCAAGGACCGCCACAGCGCCCGATCTCCCGCTCTTTGCATCCAGTCACTACCAGCTGCCTTCTTCGGGTCGTCTGTCCATCTAGCCGGGGGGCGTCCCACACTACGTTTACCTAAGAGTGGTCTCCATTCAAGAACCTTCCTGCTCCACCACTCGTCGGTTCTGCGACAGACATGGCCAGCGCACTGCCACTTTAGCTTGCTACATTTTTGGACAACATATGTTACCTTAGTCTTATGTCGTATGACCTCGTTCCGGATTTTATCCCTTAATGAGATCCCCAACCTAGACCATTCCATAGCACGCTGAGTGACGTGTAGTCGGTGAGCCAGCTTGACTGTCATGTTCCACGTTTCAGCTACGTGGGTTAAGACAGTTAAGACGCATTGGTTAAACAACCGGCTTTTTAGGCACTGCGGCAGGGTTGACGTGAAGATATGACGCACCTGGTCATTAATTAAATCTAATTTTGGTTCATCATGGTACCTCGTAGAGCTACACCCCTCTCTCCGCGTCGCTCGCAAGTAACGCCTCTCTTCCTTGCAGCGTCATGTTTTGCATATCATGCGGCGCGGGTGAATTTTATATTGGTGTTATTTTAAAATTGTAATATCTTCTAAGATATTCATTGAAATTAAGTGATGTCAAAGACAATTTTGTTCACAATTAAATACTCTTAATCAACAACACATTTATTTGGATAAAGATTAATATTATTACGTTGATACAACTCTTAACAAATAATGCATTAATTTTGGCCAAATTTGATTACCCCAAAAACGGTTCTAGTGACTTGATCTTAAAAGATAGACATATACTGTAGCAGACATTTTTTTAGATCATTTTAAGAGGAATAATTCTTTCATACAAATATTTTTGGTATCTTGAACCGTTTTCGCAGCGTTCGCAACGGAAGCCCTCAAGGATAAATAATTTTCCCCGTTTTTTCCACATTTTCCATGATTTCTTCGCTCCTAATGGTTGCAGCGTGATGTTATATAGCCTATAGCCTTCCTCGATAAATGGTCTATTCAACACAAAAAGAATTTTTCAATTCGAACCAGCAGTTCCTGAGATTAGCGCGTTCAAACAAACAAACTCTTCCGCTTTATAATATTAGTGTAGATTTTTATTATTATACACGTCCTCTTCTACTTTGCCTTTGGAACAATCTACAGAAGAAAGAGACAACTGCCAATAGTATAAGCACTCACTTGTGATCCTCGGGCAGCGACATGGAGCGACCGGTGCGCCTGTTGGCCTCGTATATCCAGCGCTCGTGTATCGCTACCAGCGGCTTTACGCACACGCTCGCCAACACATCCTCTTCAACTTTGCCCTTGGAACGGTCCACGGAGGAACGGAACGACCACGAGTGGCTACGGTCGCGAATTGGCTCTTCAGATTCCGGTGACGATTGAGACTGGGGGACTCTGTGAAAACGAGATACGTTGTTTATAAGCCTCATAAATATTGCAATAGATATGGCGTATGGTTAAGGTCATCGACTTCGGGACGAGAGCAAGGACGTCGAAGGAGTCCGGGAATTACACTACACACTAATATTATAAATGTGAAAGTATCTTTGTTTGGATTAAAGTTAAGCATAGTTTCGCATATTTAAGCATATTTCAAATGTGGACCTTATGAAGAGTCATACTATAATCAACAGATATGAACCACAAAAAAAACATACTAATACAATAGGTACCTACGAAAACTTACGTTCTAAGTCCTGTAAAGCTATCATGTGTTCCCACACTTTGAGGCGAGCATTCTTTCGCGGCGAACTGAGAGCAACTGTTGCTGTTGTGTGTAACGTTAACAAAATGATCTTTTTCCAACGATAAATTCGCCGAAGCTATAGGAGTATCCGGAGGCGATTGTTCATTTTTATCTGCAAAAAACGTAAAAGGTACAAACAGGGTGCAAAAAGCCAACATCACGCGGTGTTCCCAGGCGGTCACCCATCCAAGTACTGACCGCGCCCGACGTTGCTTAGATCGGACGAGAACCGGTGTTTTCAACGTGGTATGGACGTCTGCGAAATAACGAGCGTATAACATGAACATACTCCTACATTTTGTCGCGCGATCTTTTGGTAGTTGTTAGAATTAAGATGCTCGGAAGTTTTCAACGTGCTATTTCACACATACACACCATAACGAAGGGGCTTGTTTACTTGTGGTACTTGAAAAATATTTGCCCACTTTTGCCAATTTAAAGACATTTTATAATTTATAAAAATATGTATTTTGCACAAGTTAAGTGGAATGTGCGGATAATTATTGCTCAAATCATATTCTGCCAGACAATGTAGATAAATCTATAAAATTTAGGATTTTAAACCTGCTTGCTTGGTAAACAAAGTTTATTTTTAACAAAATAAAAAAGTTTGCGACTAACTACTACGCCGGCATGGAAACTGGAAAAAATAAAAATATGCAAAAAAGCCAACATCACACGGTGTTCCCAGGCGGTCACCCATCCAAGTACTGACCGCGCCCGACGTTGCTTAACTTCGGTGATCGGACGAGAACCGGTGTTTTCAACGTGGTATGGACGTTGGCGATAGTCGAAGTGAATTTAATAAACGTAAGGAAAAATATACAAAATCGAAGTCATCGCTAGAAATACCTTGCAGCTAAGACTTGGCAAAATCATGTTTGTTTTTTCTTTTGCCCATACATATAAGGATATTTTATAATTAAAAAATTAATATTTTACACAAGAAAACTGGAATGGGTAGATTAATTATTCCTCAAATCATAGTGTGCGAGACAATATAAATCAATCTAAAAATAGTCATTCTATCAATTTTAGGTTCTACCCACTTGCTTGTATAACAAATTTTATTCTAACAAAATAAAAAAGTTTGCGCCCATGCCGGCATGGAAACTGGGATAATTGAAAATATGCAAAAAGCCAACATCACGCGGTGTTCCCAGGCGGTCACCCATCCAAGTACTGACCGCGCCCGACGTTGCTTATCTTCGGTGATCGGACGAGAACCGGTGTTTTCAACGTGGTATGGACGTTGGCGACAGAACGTGCGAATAACGTGAACATAATCTGACATTTGGTTGCACCATCTATCGTTATTTGCTGGAACTAAATGGTTCGTTACCTTCCTTGAGCGTCTGCGGAGGAGGGCGGATCCATTTGTACGAACACATTATCGAGTAATATTTTTGAAGTTCAAAAACTTCTGATTTATGTCATCGCGTACAAAACAGTACAAATTAAAATTTAAAATTATGTTGTAGATGATGATTGATGCAAAAACGAATAACCGAAAACGCAAAAAGCCAACATCACGCGGTGTTCCCAGGCGGTCACCCATCCAAGTACTGACCGCGCCCGACGTTGCTTAACTTCGGTGATCGGACGAGAACCGGTGTTTTCAACGTGGTATGGACGTTGGCGGAATTTTATAAACATAAGGAAAATATCCAAAGTCGAGGTCATCGCTAAAAAATACTTACGAGCTAAGACTTGGCAATACTGTTAAACACAAAATATGATCTTGCTTCCAACTCAGATACAATTTTGGGTTGTAATCTAGCGAATACATGTACTTGTCTTATTGTATTTAATAACCTTACCTGATTGTAACCTGTTTTGTGTCTATGAAACAAATTAATATCATGTTTGTTTTTTTTCTTAAAATAACTTGCCTAGTAGTTATGTTCAATAAAAAACATGCAACTTACCATCAGTAATATTCGCTTTCGATTCGTGAATGGCTTCCCTACTTTGTCTCGTCATACTCAAATCACCCGATAGCCACGCATTTTTCCTGAGTTTATTACTTCGGGCGATCGGTGTTGATGGCAAACTATAATTTTTGATATCAAAGTTGTAAGACGAGCGATCACTGCCATTCTGATCTTTCAGTATACCTTTAATAGAATCCAAATTACATTCCGGTACCGTTATGTGTAGGGGTTTATACGATTTAGGAGTGAAGCTTCTGCTGAGTTTCGTTGCGGGTCTTTCTGTTTGATCTTTAAACGTGTCTTCGCTAGGTACTAATTGGCTTGTACGGTTCGGGCTTAGAATACTGCAATACTCGGTCGAGTCGCTCCTGTGCAGAGCGCCTGGGGTTCCGATGTCTTTGATTCGGGCCCTGATTTTTGCTATTGGCGTGGAGCAGGCGCTCGAGAAGTCTTTCTCTGGGAGATGATCGAATTTGAGCCTCGGCCGTTCGTCGACGTTGTCCTCGTCCGATATGAAACATTTATCGGGGACCGAGTAGGTTGGGTCGGATCTTTTTAGTATCCTTTCGTAGTGAGGGCTGTCACTTTTGCTGCAATCTTTTTCGCTGCTCTCTGTGGAGCTGTCCCTTTCCTTGTGGACGACCACCTGGTGCTGTATGTCTCGGGGGCTGAGGCAGTCGGAGTCGGTAGGCGATGTTGTGTCCCAGGCCACGGAACTGAAGTCGGATCTCTTTTTGGATAGCCTGGCCGGTATGACTATGTATTCAAGGTCGTCAATGTTGCACTGTAATATAAAAAAAATACTTAGTACCTATACTTTGTAACGGCATTTGTTTTATATTCTTTTGGTATGGAAAATATGTGCAAATAGATGGCAAAAAGCCAACATCACGCGGTGTTCCCAGGCGGTCACCCATCCAAGTATTGACCGCGCCCGACGTTGCTTAACTTCCGTGATCGGACGAGAACCGGTGTTTTCAACGTGGTATGGACGTTGGCGACACACATACTAAAATACATAAACAAAACCTTACCCTGAAGCCTACGCAAGTGGGACTATTTAAGGAAAGAAATCAAGCCCAAATGTTGAAGATTTCTACACAAAAGTATATACATATTGACAAAATTAAAGAGCTTAACATTATAAGATTTCGAAAACATTAACAAATATCAGTACCTATTAAATATTAATAAGTAAGCCTTTTAGTCTAGGAACATGTTTTTGGCTAGTCCTGAAAAAAATCTAGATGGATAATTATGTCAAATGGGAATGGGTACTAGATCGACGGTAAACTCAACTTATTTGCCATTCACAATGTAATTAAAAATTACCACAAATAAAAACAGAGCTGGAAACTTAACAATTATCAGAAAAAGGAGAATATAGAATCTGAGCAAAAAGCCAACATTACGCGGTGTTCCCAGGCGGTCACCCATCCAAGTACTGACCGCGCCCGACGTTGCTTAACTTCGGTGATCGGACGAGAACCGGTGTTTTCAACGTGGTATGAACGTTGGCAACACAATGAGAGAATAACATGAACATAATCCCACATTCGGTTGCACCATCTATCGGTATTTGTTGGAACTAAATGGTCGATTACTTGCTTCGTTAAAGCGACTGCACAGGAGAGCTCATTTGTACGAACGCATTATCTAGTAATTATTCTTCAGGTTCAAAAACTTAAATTTCGGTCATCGCGTACAAGACATTGCAAAATAAACTAGAATATATATTTTTGTAGATGGTGATTGATACAAAAATGAATAACCGAAAACGCAAAAGGCCAACATCACGCACGCATATCTTTTTGGATAGCCTGGCCGGTATTTACTGTAATATAAAAAAATATACTTAGTATACTTTGTACCGGCATTTGTTTTACTTTCTTCTGGTATGTAAAAATATTTGCAAATAAATGGCAAAAAGCCAACATCACGCGGTGTTCCCAGGCGGTCACCCATCCAAGTACTGACCGCGCCCGACGTTGCTTAACTTCGGTGATCGGACGAGAACCGGTGTTTTCAACGTGGTATGGACGTTGGCGACAGATATGAATAAAATACATAGACAATATCTACAAAACCGTGGGCTGCGGGGTAAGAACCCTGTAGCCCACCCGCATGTAGGACTATTTTTAGAAATCTTGCTGCATCAAGCCCTGAAGTATTTAAAAATTGACCTCACTTAAAAGCTTAACGTTATAGTACCACAGATTAATAAATATGGTTATACGACTTGGAAAATAATAACAAGTATCAATAAGTAAATTTCTTGGCGTCAAGTCGCAAAAGGCAGGAAGCCACATAGCCATCAACATTTCCAAGTTCGAAGATGAAAGTACAGATTAAGGATGAAGGCCGACCGACAAGTAAATGGGAACAGCTCGAGGGAGAAAAAGAAGTAAGAAAATAGGCCTTTAGTCTAAAAACATGTTTTAGGCTCTTCTAGAAAATATCCAAATATTATATACCTAATGGAAATACATAGATACAAGATTGACGGTAAGCACATTTTATTTACCGTTCATAATGTATTGAAAATTACAACAATAAAAAAAAAAACTATTAGCAAAAGGAAATTATACGATCCGAGCAAAAAGCCAACATTACGCGGTGTTCCCAGGCGGTCACCCATCCAAGTACTGACCGCGCCCGACGTTGCTTAACTTCGGTGATCGGACGAGAACCGGTGTTTTCAACGTGGTATGAACGTTGGCGACAGAATGTGCGAATAACGTGAACATAATCTGACATTTGGTTGCACCATCTATCGTTATTTGCTGGAACTAAATGGTTCGTTACCTTCCTTGAGCGTCTGCGCAGGAGGGCGGATCCATTTGTACGAACACATTATCGAGTAATATTTATGAAGTTCAAAAACTTCTGATTTATGTCATCGCGTACAAAACAGTACAAATTAAAATTATGTTGTAGATGATGATTGATGCAAAAATGAATAACCGAAAACGCAAAAAGCCAACATCACGCGGTGTTCCCAGGCGGTCACCCATCCAAGTACTGACCGCGCCCGACGTTGCTTAACTTCGGTGATCGGACGAGAACCGGTGTTTTCAACGTGGTATGGACGTTGGCGACAGATATACTAAAATACATAGACAATATCTTACCCTGTAGCCCACGCATGTAGGACTATTTTTAGAAATCGTGCTGCAAGAAGTATTTAAAAATTGACGTCACTTAACGTTATACGACTTGGAAAATACTAACAAGTATTAATAAGTAAATGTCTTGCCGTGAGGTGGCAACCGGCAGACAAACAACATAGCCATCAACATTTCCTCGTCCTGGGACGAAGGCCTACCCCAAGTAAATGAGAACAGCTCTAGGGAGAAGAAGAAGTAAGAAAATAGCCATTTAGTCTAGAAACATGTTTTTGGCTATTCTAGAAAAAAAAACCCGATATATACCTAATGAAAATTGATACTAGATCGACGGTAAACAAATCTTAATTACCGATCACAATGTATTGAAAATTACCACAAATAAAAAAACAATTATCAGCAAAATGAAATTGTACAATCCGAGCAAAAAGCCAACATTACGCGGTGTTCCCAGGCGGTCACCCATCCAAGTACTGACCGCGCCCGACGTTGCTTAACTTCGGTGATCGGACGAGAACCGGTGTTTTCAACGTGGTATGAACGTTGGCGAAAGAATGAGCGAATAACACGAACCTAATATCACAATTATGGTTGCACCATCTATCGGTATGTGTTGGATGGAACTAAGTTGTTCATTACTTGCTTTGTTACAGCGACTGCACGAGAGAGCTCATTTAAACTTTGAACAGTAAATAAAAGTTTTAAAACTTCAATTTCTGTCGTCACGTTAAACACAACAAAATTTAACATAAAAACAAAAATTAATACCCAAAATGCAAAAAGCCAACATCACGCGGTGTTCCCAGGCGGTCACCCATCCAAGTACTGACCGCGCCCGACGTTGCTTAACTTCGGTGATCGGACGAGAACCGGTGTTTTCAACGTGGTATGGACGTTGGCGAACGAAGTATCAAAATGAATGATTTCATTGAACTGGTCATTTGTCCGTCTTTTTCTATGAGTAAATTCGTTCGGAGGATGCTAGATCCGTAAGCTACATAGCATACACACGCACTTGATTGAACATGTGTGTTATGATTTTTTAAATTATTTTCGCAGTAGTTGGACTATGAAGTCTGTGACTTATTACCTTAACAGTCTGCAATGTGTCTTGCATGACGTCTAGATCGATGCGCTCGCTTCGGTTCACCTTGAGAGCACCCTGCAGCAACGCCAGCAGGCACCCGGGGTAGCTCCCGTTCTGCGGCAGGCGTATGCCCGTCTTCCATAGCACGTATAGCTCTTTTAGCTTGTCGTATGATAGTGTCTTCCACGGGATGGCGGCTGCAAACGACAAAAATATTCAAAAACAATTACTTCACAAATTACTTCACTACTATGTTGGGGATCTTATTAAGGGATAAGATCCGGATCGAGGTCATACGACATAGGACTAAGGTAACTGATGTTGTCCAAAAATGTAGCAAGCTAAAGTGGCAGTGGGCTGGCCATGTCTGTCGCAGAACCGAAGAGAGGTAGAGCAGGAAGGTTCTCGAATGGAGACCACGCTTAGGTAAACGTACTGTGGGACGCCCCCCGGCTAGATGGACAGATGACCTGAAGAAGGCAGCTGGTAGTGACTGGGTGCGAAAGGCGGGAGATCGTGCGATGTGGCGCTCCTTGGAGGAGGCTTATGTCCAGCAGTGGACTGCAACAGGCTGATATGATGACTTCACAAGTTTGTTTTTACCGCCGTGTCCTGGCATAAGGGTAGACGCAAAAAGTGCTGGTTTGGCGTCGTGGGCGATGTCATGCGTGACTGGGGCTCACTAAGAGGGATGCCCAAGACCGTGCGAAGCGGAGGAGTAAAAACTGGAAACCAGGGATTGCTATAGAGATGATGATAACTTTACACGCCTCGTTGGTATAGTGGCAAAGTTTCTGCCTTATATCCGAGAGGTCCTGAGTTTGAATCCCAGGTCGAGCCAAAATTGTTTCTGAGATTTTTTGTCATGAATTTCTCAAAAACAGCTCGGAGTCGAGAAGGTGTCGGTGTTACACCCCCGTGCCTCGGAAAGCACGTTAAGCCGTTGGTCCTGCACCTATTCTCTCTCCGGTCATGTCGGATTGCAGTCTCACCGAACTTTGAGAGTGAAGGAACAGTGAGTGCACCTGTGTATTGCGCTCACACTTGTGCACTATAATATCTCCTGCCTAGTCTAGACTAATCTCTGCTGATATTGGCCGTCGTGGTCAAAATCGGCCAGGAGGACTATTATTAATACTATTAGGTACAAAGAAGTTCTATGCCACAACACTTATATACATTACCTTATCATTTAGCACACTCTGTATACGGATTTGAAAGTAATTGATAGCCATTTTGATGTGTTTATTTAGGCAATTCTCACCGTTGCAGCACTCCCACAGCGTCAGGGCCAGCGAGTAGACGTCGCCGCGGGGGCACGCGTGCACGAACCCCTCCTCGTCGGGCGCGAACAGCTCGGGAGCTTGCCACCTGTACAGCTCCGACTTGCGGCAGACGGTGTAGTCTTTGGACACGGCGTTGGAAGCCAAGTACGCCTCGGAAGAACGGTTCGATAGTAACGGCTCGCATTCCACGCTGTTGGATTCGTGCGTGTCTGTAAACAAGTTTGATACCAAATTAGACTTTGAACACAAATTCCGTAAGATTTCGTTATAAAATTTTATCAAGAATACGATCGAAGCAAAAAGCCAACATTACGCGGTGTTCCCAGGCGGTCACCCATCCGAGTACTGACCGCGCCCGACGGTGCTTTACTTCGGTGATCGGACGAGAACCGGTACACGGTGTTTTCAACGTAGTATTCACGTGGGCGAAAAAACGAGCGAAGAACGTGAACATTGGGTTGCCCATCGCCATAAAATTCTCAAATATTTACATTATTCTATAGGAACTTTCTTGCCATTTAATTTTATTTTGTTTTAGTTATAACAGAATTAACATACCGGTCGACTTGGATGTTGTGAGATATATGTGGTATTTTAATATGTAGTAATTTTATCAACTTCTGTTGCATCAAATAGTGTATTTCTTGCCACTTCAATAGCCCTTCAAACATCTTATAAGAGTCTAAAAATTTTATTTTTGTATCACCACCAGTCAGTCAGCGTCAAAAATATTGTAGCTCCTAAGTACGCTCCTAATAATTTTGATACGGTACTAAAGTGCTAATAGATAACTCATTCGGATACTAACCTTCAATAGTAGCATACTGCGGTTCAGGGGTGTACACATCATATCCCTTATCCAACTTCTCCTTAGCCTTAGGCAGCTTCAGGCACGGACTGAGATCCGCCAGTTTGGCTGCATCATGGCTCGTAATCATGATACTCTTGCTACTCAGCTCCGAGTGGATGTAGCCTTGCATGCGTAGGAAGACCAGCGCGTTCGCGATGTCGAGCGCGTAGCGGACCGACGTCTGCACACTCAGGATACGGCCCTGGATGAATAATTTTATTAAATGGATGGATAGATAATTAAACAACCTATAGGCAGGATCCTATTGCGATGTTGCTTGTCGCTCAGTGGCAGCGCTGCCATTCCATGAAAATGGATGGAAAAATGAGTGGCAACCAGCACTGCCGAAGAGCTGCTGCTGTTGATCGGAGAGAAACATCCCAACCCTATGGGATTCCAGTATTTTGTTATACAGGGTGTCCCTCGATAAAGTGCAACCCCGAGAGGATGTGAAACTAGACCAAGAATAAATAATTCATAAACTCAAATAATAAAATAAAAAATTTGCATTATTTTTTGGTCTAGATTCACCTCCTTTCGGGGTTGCACTTTATCCAGGGACTCCCTTGTATTCGTTTCTTTGTTATGTCTGTCCACGTGCATTCTATAACTATATAAATTTATTCTAAAGGAAAAAAGTTAGCTTTACTTAGCAATTCATACATAATAGCTGACGGCAAAAATGACCGTGGGAATATAAAAGCGGCAATTAAAGTTGTATAGGAAATAGAAGTTAGTGAGTTCAACCAATTAAATGCTTACCACAACTCTTAGGCTTGCTATAATTGAAACAGATTCGTATTAGTTTTTTAATACGTTTTTAAAAAGTTAAGATATTTGATTGAGTCTTAGTTGCACGATTTGGCGAGATATCGTACGTATGTTCTTATTATGTATATGAACACACCATAGCCGAATCCGTCATTGCAATCTAATATGTGTATACTAAGAATCGGTATAACCGAAGGCTTCGGAATACTGCTGGTGGCATTTGATCCCTTGACAGCAACCGCTAAAAGTACAGTAGGTCTGCTACGAAAAACGAATTCCGTATAACCGTACTAGTTCTTTCGTTACATGCACGACACACATTCGCATTACAGCATATTAAAAAGGCGGTTTTCAACAACAAAATTCATGGCTTCATGTGCTCTCTTGTACAACGAAAGAACGACTTTCGTTTTTTGAAGTTGGCCATCAGACCTTTATGTAAATATTTTGCATGTGAAATTATTCTCAAGTGCACATGAAGAATGCCGTAAAGCGAGTCCGAATATGTGCACGTTGTCGCACACGTCCGGGTAAAGCCCCATCACAAGGTTTATGTTGGGTTGGTTTAAAGCTAAACTACCTTCCATTGAGAACAACCCCTCACGCTTCACGCTTACGCTAGTAACTATTTAGTAATCTGTGACTTTATGTAGACAGTTCATATGTGAAAAATTACATGACTGCCTCGTTGATGTAGTGGCGAATTTTCTGTCTTAGATCCAAGAGGTCCTGGGTTCGAATACCAGGTTGAGCCAAAAGTTTTTTCTGATATTTTCTTTCAGAAACAGCTCGGGGTTGAAAAATTGGCGTCAACGGCGTTACACCCCCGTGCCTCAAAAATCACGTAAAGCCATTGGTCCCGCGCCTGATCTCTCTTCAGTCATGTCGGATTTACGTCGCATCGAACTTTTAGAGTGAAGGAACAGTGAGTGCAGCTGTTCATTGCGCTCACACTTGTGCACTATATCTCCCGCGTACTTGGCTGATCTCTGTGGAGATTGGCCGCCATGGTCGAAATCGGCTAGTAGGAACTTTACTTGACGTCAAATTATTCTCACCTGAACATGAACAATGCCGTACAGCGAGTCCACGCAGCGCTCGCAGACTATGTGCACGTTGTCGCGCACGTCCGGATAAAGCCCCATCAAAAGGATTATGTTGGGATGGCTAAAAGCGACTAGCTCATAGTTACCTTCCATTGAGAACAACCCTTCACGCTTCACGCTTACGCTAGTAACTATTTAGTAATCTGTGACTTTATGTAGACTCATTGCGCTCACACTTGTGCAATATAATATCTCCCGCGTAGTTGGCTGATCTCTGTTCACATTGACCGCCGTGGTCGAAATCGTCTAGAAGGAACTTTACTTTGTATGTGATTTTATTCTCACCTGCACATGAAGAATGCCGTAAAGCGAGTCCACGCAGCGCTCGCAGACTATGTGCACGTTGTCGTGCACGTCCGGGTAAAGGCCCATCAGCAGGATTATGTTGGGATGGCGACATTTTCTGTGAACAACACACACTGTAGGCACGGATGGCACAATTTGACTACAGCTTTGGTCTAATGGTCCGAGGTACGGACTACAAATCCAGTTGCTGCGGGTTCTAATCCTTTTAGGGGCGAATGTTTGTGTGATGAGCACAAGCATTTGTACCCGAGTTATGGGTGTTTGTTTATAACTGTGTTAAAGTATTTCTATCTGTTATCTTAGTCAAGGGACAAGGCTAAGAAATTGGTGTGTTCGTTGAAACAATTTATTATTATTACGAAACTTTCGTGTTGACGAACTCACACTTGACAATTTCACATCATTCTTAATTTCAAGAGGTGACCCGGTACTAAGAATAATAATAATAAATATTTCACAACAATCACACCGATTCTCTAGTCCCAAATTAAGCTACGAGGCTTGTGTTATGGGTACTAGACAACGGATAATAGTACATTATGGTACAAGCGTGTAATGTTGGTGATTACCGCTGAGGCGCCATTGAGACCCGAGCCGTCAGGTGAGGGTCTTAAGAGAGCCGAGGACGGTAATCATCAATACACACGTGTATCAAACGACGTTTTTCAACACACTTGCGAGGAAAAAACAAACATGTATTGCATAAATCGTTTAATTATTAAAACAATTGGTGAATGTACAATTTTCAAAACGATATTGGATTGTTTTTGATGGCAACTTCACAGTTTGTGTTACATTGGTACTTGCCACTTCTTTAGTACCTTCATTTACTTCTTGTGTAAATGTCGGCGACAAAGGTAAATCATACAAATTACTGGAAGGAGAGGGCACCAAATAACTCATGCTAGTAGATGTACATGGTTGTGGTTCGGGGCAAAACTTTTTTGCCTTTGGCTCCAAATTAATGGCTTGCGTTATTTTGTCACTGATTTTCGCTTTGTTATGAATTGAGTCTTCTATGTACGATTCAGCGACTGCGTCAGAACGCCATCCACCATGTCACTTCAAAGTTAGTATATCAGCCCCCGAATCAGCCAACATTGTAGCAGACGTTCTTCTGAAACTGTGTCCAGTGTAAAAATCGGCCTCAGGCAAACCTAAATACTTCGCTATTTCTCTTGGCATATTACCAAATTTGTTAATACCGATTGTTTGTGCAGTACATTTTCCTTTCTGAAAGTTTTGGAAAAAGCGGTCATTCTTTGTTTTTGTTGAACGGAGATCTTGGTATTTTTTCACTATTTCACGAAACGTTCCTTGGATTGTAAAATATCGTGGAATCTTGGTTTTAGTCTGGGTAATTTTGACAAGAAGCATATCTCCGTGGATTTCTACATCTTTTGTTGTAATATTGTACAGCTCTTGTCGTCTACAAGCACCAGTAACACCGAATATTAAGGCAACCTGCAAAGAAATCAATTAATTAGTTCTAAGAAGTTATGCTAAAGTTACACACTTGTATATTGTAGATTCGTTTCGATTAAAAATATGAAACGTACCTTTGTTGCTAGATACTGACTATCCGGAACCTCATTCAAAAACTTTTCAACGTCGGCTGGTGACAAAACTTTAGATTTCCGACCAATATATCCATCCGAGCGTCTCTTCAAAAATGCCATCAGGTTACAGTACGTTTTGATATCAACACCATGTTTGAGCTTAACCATGCTTCTTAACATGGAATAGATGCACCACAGGGAGCTAGGTTTGTATGTATTGGCGAGTTCAGAGAAATACGCCAAAAACACATTTTCAGAAAATGACTGGGTTTTTTTGTTGCTCTTCCATTGCAGGAAACTATCGTAAGCAGCTAAATACTTTTCTCTAGATTTTGCAGGTATTAGGCTTTCGTTTGCATTTTGTGCTGCATTTAGTATTTCTGGCGGGGTTAAATCAATCAATTGTTCATCTACTGTACTAAAACCTGTCATTTTTACAATTATTTACCACACAGCAACAAATGCGATACAAACAAAATATTAAAAGTATGGGGAAATTGGGAAATGGCGCGCAATTTTTTTTTTTGCACGCGCCAAATGTATGGTGATTGATTACAGCCATACAGCCTACTTCAAAATGATAATTTTAGTGATAAAATGCAAATATTTTATAAGAAATTATTGTGAATTATAAATAATTTGATTATAATAAATGTTTTTTCGTCATAGTTAGGGACACATTTATTTATTTCAAAAATGTAAATGAATTTTCGGTGGCATAAAACCTCTTTGTTGTTACAAAAATAAACTGTATTACCCGGTTAAATTGAAAATGCTCTGTTTACTCGCATATAATTTGCAGTTAGGTACTAACTTAACTTTGTAGGGATCATTCTATTATGCACTAGTGTGTAATATTATTATGCACGTGTATGTTATAGTTCGGTTTATGGCCCTAAGAACGATATAATAAGGCTCACTTTACGAGCAAGTGTGTTGAAAACATACTTAAATCCTTTTTTTGTAAATAAATACATATTATACATAGAAAACACGCAGACCAGTACAATCACACATGTTCATGCACACTTATGCTTGTACTGTGCGGGGATCGAACGCGCACAGAACAATTACAACTTGGCTTGAAAGGCCAAAGGCATCGGTGCGCACGGAAGATGAACCAGGTTCCAAAATACAGGAATAGCTGAACAGGGCTTCTTTAATTTTACTACTCTGGGTATAGCGAATACCGAATAACAATGTCGATAGGAAATCAAGAGATTGCACTGGTTTAGAGAGATACTGCGGTATTATGACTCAAAAATGATTTACTATTTTATTACATTTGAGATATATAATATGATGTACGAATTAAAAAAAGAAACTTAGTTTCTGGTTAGTAAATTGACTCGTCAACTTTTACAAGAGAAAACATTGAATTCAATCAATGCATCTGTGTGCATCACAGAGACACGACGTAGACGCTATACATAAATCACTTTCCACATTAATTCAGTTTCGAATGACATCTCGCTAAAGAAACAACAATCAGCGCCATTGCAACTATGATACATTTTCTCTATAGATGCTTTCACGTTACGTATGTACGGCAATGTTATCTAGTCGGCATTGTAATCCGTGGCAGGGGGTTAGTACCAATTTTGTACTTTGGTACTACCAAAAACCATCATCACTTTGGTCACTTAGGTAGGTCGGAATCTAGTGCTAAGCCGCAAAAAAAAGCCTTTTAAGCTCGGGCACGGGTGAAAACTTTCCTATCTTGAGACGAGTAAATAATGATCACAATTAATGGACTGGCACAGGCGAAATGTTTTCTTTATGTGTTTTTTAATTTAACATTGTAAAGAAACTTGCAAAGTTAATGCTAAAGAAATAAAGTAAGTTAATAATGAACACAAGCTTTTTCAGCTACCAGACATCGGTACGACAGAAGTTAACACATCAAATCAATTATTCGAAGCGATTTTTTGATATAACGATCATCTTAATGGCTGAAAGTTGTACATAGGATAGATAACAACTCCTTCATGCTCAATAACAATGAATGATGTTTTTGTCCCCAGAACAAAAATCGATCAGGTTTGTTCTGGAAATAAAAAAATAATAATTTCGTATTCAATTTTTTATTATTTTTGGTGACGTCCCTATCTATTAGTTGGCAGGTCGACTGGGTAGGGGCTATATTTTAAACCCTACCCTACGTAAAGGTTTACTTCCGGCACCGACCACATCGACACCTGCGGTGCTGCACTACTGTATCTATGAGTCTGTATGACTCACATACATGTAAACAGTCTTAAGTGATTCTATCCGTTTTCCTAGTTACTAAAGCACAAGCTAACTCTTAGTTTGGTAATTGGTGTGTTCGTTGAAAATTTTTTTAATTAATTTTATTCTGAGCTAGGCCACAATGCAGCCTGTTACGCTATATACGTATTTACTATGGGCCTGACGTGCGACGCCGCAGGTGTATCCCGTGGTCGCAGCATGTAGTCCATCGCGAACCTAGATTAAGCTCGTTAACTTTAGAGATAGTTTACCTCAGTATATTTATCTCCGTGTTCCGTTTCTTCCTAACATGCTCGAAGGTGACCCCGGCCACCTGTTTAATCTGTACCGGCACGACGCCCCACTTGCCGTGGTTCCACACCTTGCTATTGTCACTGCTTATGTCCAAGTTGCTCGCGCTGGCTATGGGCAGCCCGTACGCGCTTGTGTCGCTCTGTAAAATAATATACCTGTTAGATTGTTGGTGTGTAACATAGCCTCATCAACGTTCAGCGCATGTCTTAGGATCCTAGGAGCACTTGTAGACTGCACATTTTATATCGGTCGATAGTATTGCCGGCTCGTTAATCAGTAGGAAGAGAAAAGAAGTCTGCAATACTATCGGCAGATAGAAAATCTGTTGTCAATCAGAATCAGAAATCAGATTTTGATCGCTACCTCAGGTCTATCGTGCAGGACGTTAATGGCCTATAAGTTTAGTCGATCTTTTAATTTTATTAAAGCATTTCAATCAGACAAAATATTATTAACACATAATTTTACTAACCAATTTCAAAAAGCTTTTAGATTCATGTTTTGAGATAAATTTGATGTAAATTTTAAGTTGCAGTTTACTGGTCTATTTAAACATTACATAATTGATTAGAAAGTAAGATTTTCTGTAAAGACAATGTCACTCACAGACTAAAACTGTGATCTAGCCGAGTTACGTAAACAAATGAATAAAATTACGACACATAACCCCGATTAAAATTACACCATCCTGAAGATAGCATAGCAGATACTTACTTTGCTGTCTTCTGACTTTGTAGCGTTCGGTGAACGAGGTTGTAGTTGTTCGTCCGCCCACTGGTCAAAGTTCTTCAGCTCACTCATCACCTCCCAGAGCTTGTCTTCACCGATGTCGTTATTGTTAACACCATTCGACGATAACTGACTAGATATCCTCACATCACCTTCCTTCACACCGTCCACTTCCTCAAAACCATTTCTAGAGCCATCCATGAAATTCTTAAGATCGAAAGGTAGGGAACTCTTTTTGCAAAATTCAGGGGAGTTTACGCGATCATCGTCTTGAAAATTTATGTGCCTTTGGGCCTGGAACTCAGGGTCCGGTGGCCTGTAGCATCCCTGTCGAGAGCTTCTACGGGACTTGTGTGGTTCGGAATAGGTAGACGTCGCCAGCATATTTCCCGGCATGAAAACTTGATTTTGGAATAGGAACTGTACGTTTGGAAGGCCGTCGTATATCTTTTCATCAGACGTCGCGCTTCTGACGCGTTTGTGTGTTTTCTTTTTGTACTTGACAGCAGATTTTTTCTCGTAGTTGAACGTGTTGTCATGATCCGCGCAGTCGGTGCAGGAGACCGGTAGCGAATGCCGGCCGCATTTTTTATTGGAGGGTGAGATGTGTAGTTCTTGGTTTCCCCCTGACCTTCTAGCTTGGAACTCTGCGAGGTCCCTTTTGTACTCTTCGGTGCGTATGGTGCCAACTTGCGTCGCGCTTTGGGGGCGTAGTTCTTCAGGAGTCGTGGGGTCGGGACTGACGTGACGAGTGGTCACTGTTACGCGTTCCCTGAGAAAATAAGATGACTTTACTATGTGAAACTGGTCAGGCTGTCGAAACAAAAAGAACATGAAGCGACGACAATAGACGGCAAATTTGGACCGTGAGGCGTAAGAAAAGCGTGGTAATGTCGTGGGTCAATAGAGACGTGATCTACTTAGCATCCGCCAATTGGGTTCTTGAGTGTTTCTATCTTTTTTTACTACATAAATAAATAGATTAAACATTTTATTATTTCTACATAGGGTTTCCGTCTCGGTAAACCATTACGGTTCTAAGATTTGACTTACGATTAGAAGCAGGCATGTTTGTTGGACAATAAAATAACAGTCGATTATAATCCACTTGCGATGTTGTGTAGCGATACACTTTTACCGATTAAACTTCGGTCAATAAAAGCAATCTTGGGCAGTTACAAAAAGGGGCCGCATGCACGTCAGTACACCTGAAGGTACTATCAGTTATGGCTAAAAGTTTTAGAGTAAATTTTGTAAAAAGCGTTCTTGGTGTATCGAATAAAAATGGTTACAGATATCTAGAATGGCACTTCGTTTGGTTTGTATTTTTGTCGCCAGTCTTTGTTTTCAATAAACAAGTTCTCTACTTGTTGAAAGAATATAAATTTAATGCTTAAAGTAAATTTCGGAAGTTCACGTAGTAATTTGGATTTCAGAAACAATACCGGCCATATTATAACCGATGAAGCATTCGGGGACTGCTGAATCGTTTTCGAGGAATTGATGTGAAGGGAACCAAAACAATGGGTTGCATAACATTGTAACCACACCATAATTAAAATAGAAAGCATACTGAATATGAAAAAGTTTTGAGTGACACGATGATAACATAATACTTACATAAATAAGCGGACCAGCCATCAATGTTGGTATTTGCAATAAGAAGATAGGTAATTCGGCGTTCAACAAATAGTTTGGTGAAAGTGAAATTTCAATAATACTGTTTTATAGAGCGAGCTCGATGAAAGGTTTCCGATTCAATCGAGTAATTAATGGAGGCATCAATCACGACGATGATAGCCGATGACTCTTTGTTGTGGTCGAAATTACTTATTCGTGCAGAAGAAGCATAGGATTTTCTTTTCTTACTACTTTCGCCATCGTAATCCGAAATTCTCGAAATTACGAATCGTAATTATTCGAAATCCGAAAACGACTGAAAAATCCGGATTTTAGGTCAATTTTTAAATCCGGATTTCCAAAACTCAAAACCGGTTTATCGAATATTAGTTTATGCTTACATTTCATATTCAATCTTGTATTACCATGAATGTAAATAGTATGATGCGAATGTAGGCTACTATTTGTGTAATGAAAAAATACTTAAAATATTTCACAATAATAGCCAACGCGATTTAAATATTCATTTTCAAGATGAAGACGGGAAAAATTATTGCAAAAATCTGGGACTCCTGGGAAATCTTTAGGAATCCTGATAGTTCCTTCAAGTTGTCCCATCTGACACCAGCTATTCGAATTTCGAAAATACGAAGTATACGTTTAATCTTGTCGTATGCAAATTTTGAGTTTTCGATGTTGCTAATTAACACATCGGAGGGCTGTACTCGATAAGATGTTTTGGCTAAATGCTTCCTGTTAGCAATTTTTTATAACTTAGGTAGGAGCGTGTGTGAGATGAGATAGGATGATGTTATATGTATATTTAGTTGATCCAAGGTTTGTGGAACGGATTTATCGATCTAGGATTTTAAAAACTGTCAAAATTTGTAATGAATCCGTACGATCTACAACACAGATGATATTACTTCCGATCTTTAGACGATTTATTTGACGTAAGTGAATAATAAGTCGAAACAGGGTTTCATAAGTATTTGTTACCTACTACTACATTGGTGCCTTTCAATTTCAAAACAACGAAAAGCACTTTAGGGAAAGTTTGATCTTTCATGAAGGTATTGTTTCTTGTGTTCATTATGTCATCGATTGATTAGAGCAAGTCTGCTTTCGCATTCTTAATCTTATTGTTATCTTTTAGGGTTATGCAACTCTGGGGGTCAGTAGATCTGTTGTGATGGCATTATGGTAAAGGTTTTATTTAAAAATAATTTTCATTCTTATTTGTCAGCAGAATAAAGGTAAGTACCGAAATCGATTTAAATAAGCAAGCAAGAAATTTGACATTGAGTAGTCGAAAAAAGGGGTAAAAGATCTAGTTTTATGAATTGCGAACGTTCCGCAAAATGATGATATGTATTAGGAAAGTACGAAACAAGGTAACAAGGCCGTATATACATTTGTTTATACAAAATATATGAAAGGATATTTTATTTTTAATAACGACAAGGCCTGACTAATAACCTTCATGATAAAACATCTTCGGACCTTACGTTGGACGGAAGTTACGGCGGAACATAACTATGCGTGTTGCTTAGTATTGCATTTTGGTGGCAATGGAATGCGTGTTGGTTGGTGAGCGGTAGAAGAGAATCCACCAAAAGGATTCGGGCGGGACCTTAGTGCATGCCGAGGTTGTTACCTTCTTTACAGTTGTAAAGAAACGAAAATCGCGAAACTCAAACCTTCATTTAGAACCTGTACATATAATGCAGTCAAGTTGCGCTATTAAGGACTAAACACAAGAACAGGCGATGAAATATACATGACGCCGCCACTCAGATGATCTTTTCGCGCCTTGCCTCGTCAATGAGCTCATACAATATCGACAAACCTACATCAAATGTTTTAATTAACTGCATCAAATGCAACAATGGGTCGGCAGGCTGATCATCACAATGCGGCGACCTCGATGCATTGAGACCATTGAAAGAGATTCGACCACTGATGATTCGGCATTCTAGGTGGAGACAGTTACATCATCCTACAATGGAGCAGACGGCCTATTGTTGGAATTTGTACAGGTTTTATTATGCGTTATTTGAACTTTGTAAAGCCTGTTCACATAATGAGGACACTGCCTATTAAATGCCACTACAAGTACTTGTACACAATTATTTATCAAACCGAAAGTAATAATTACAAATTACAATTGGTGTTTGATTTAATTGGTAGACAGTTACTTTTGGTCCCACCTACTGATTTTTTTAATTTACTTATTAATTCATATTAAAATGGAAATGTTGTACAAAATAACCTTAGGCCTGGCCATTCATTGGTGGTCATGCCTGACTGTTACCTGACTTGGAAAAAATATATATTGATAATTATAGGTCAGTACTTTCCTTGAGAGATCTCTAAATTATAATGTTTTGATTGTTATTATTGTTCTGTATGCTAAATTAAAATCAAAAATTTTGCAGAATCTGGTTACTAGTAAGGACCTATTAAAATATTAAATTTTAATTGCTAAATATAATATCAAAACAGATACCTACCTAGTTGACCTGTAACTACCTAATAGCTTAAAAAGTGTAAGTTCTGTGTAAATTAATATCCACCTGCCTAAATCAACTGCATACTTGGCTGTTTTAAAAACAATTTGCTGTAATACTTTAGAAACATTTTTATCAGACAGGAATAGGATTTAAGATGACAATATACTTATAGCAAATGATGCAAGTATTTCCTACTAGGTTTTAATGTTTTCTGAAATACCTTATTTATAATATCATACATTATTTCTAATTAATAACAGCAAACATTATGAAGTAAATTATATGAAAATTAATTGCCATCTTAGTGAATACTAAAAATATATTCTGATAAGAGGTCAAACAGAGTTCATTCACCCCAGAAAAACACCTGATTTATAGCAATATTAAGTAATAACTTAAAATGGAAAGTCAATCAGGTAGTTTTGAAAGCAACAAGGTTTAAGTCGTAATAATTAGAACACTTTACAGTATTTTTCGGGTCAAACTAAAGTACTTAGTGCTAGGTTTAAAAGGTAGGGTACTTACCGACGCAGCCACTTGAAAACTCCCATATCCTGCAGTGAATCCACTTTTCCTTTATTCCTTACACAACATACAAAAACTATCAGAACATATAACTACATAAAATAAGCGGAATAACTTTAAAACTGAAAGCATCTAACGCGAGCACGCGGGCATTACCGGCGAATTATGAGTGCGATCGTTACAAAAAACGACTAGCAACAATGACCACCGATATATTGTGCGGTCAGACAAAACATCACGAACGGCACGCCATTCGCAATGAGCTGAATTTAGTTTTTTGTACAAATTACTTTTCGTTGCGCTCCGGTGATCCACTTCATCCGCGCCAGTTGGGTCGGGCCCCGCTCGTCTGTTTGTCTGCTACGCGCTCGGAGAGATGGATCAACCACTCAAAATTACAATACAAGCAACTACTTTGAATAAAGAACAATACAACTGTAGGGTAGTTTCGATTTGTTCAGAAATAATTGTTTGTTTACCCTTTTGTTGACGTTTCAGTTTCAGATTTACTTTTCAAAGCTTTATACTCATTTATAAACTTCCTCATGTTTGTCAACCATTTAGAGTTTTTCAGTTAAGTTAAACACTAGTTAAAATCTTACGGGATATTTATATCTCTATATTAGATAGATAAGCTAATTTATATCTCTTTATTACACGTTAAAATTATCAACTTCTGAAATAAACCGACAGAATAACTTTTCTTGACGTCCATCACCACCAAAACAATAACAATCAAATTAAATGTTATTAATACTTTAAAAAATATTTATTAAATTTATAGATTTTTATAAATTATTGTACAATTTTCATTAAAAATGAATAAAAATCCACGTATATTAAAAAGTAATTAAAACATTTTATTGATTGGGAATCAAACTTTTATTTACTTTTATTTTGACTTCCGGTCTCCAAAATTTTTAATGTATTTCTTTATGAAGCTAGTGATGTGTGATGATTGAAAGTTTTGTAATTTGGTTACGATTACGAAATTCCAAATAATTTTGATAGTTTTTTGTTTGTGCTGCTCAGCTCCATCCATAGCACACTAGATTCAGGCTGCACAGTAGTGCCCCCGTGTAAAAACTGAGTGGCTGACTTACAATCAGTAGGACTTTTCATTTGAAGAATTTCAGTGCCTTATCTATTCGTTGCATTGTATATTTACATGTAACAAAATGTTTTTGCAGTACAAAATGGCAAATGCCTGCACTAGGCACATCTAAACCCAGTTGCTTGACATACTGCTTTCTTAACGCTTTATTGGAGCGTAGGCCGCTTTTTAACTTTGGGTATTTTTTTATTTTAATGCTTGGCAACTTACAAACTTAACTTTTCTTTCAAGATGTTCTGTCTAACGCTCAACGCTGTGGCGCCAACTTTAGTCCGAAAATTATATGGTGAGGATCGATGGATCGATGCGATTCACCAATAGGCACCTCATGCTTATTTGTGAATAGCATCGATCTCAAAAAAACCGGT
This sequence comes from Pyrausta despicata, assembly GCA_963921415.1. NCBI lineage: Eukaryota > Metazoa > Arthropoda > Insecta > Lepidoptera > Crambidae > Pyrausta > Pyrausta despicata. Next base: position 10,764,868 of record OY992861.1, on the reverse strand, counting down.
GAAGTGCGAGTTGGACTCGCGCACTGAGGGTTCCGTACAAACCTGTAGATAAGGAGTAATGAAATGTATGAAAACTTTGAAATTTTCAAAATTGTCAAAAATATTTTTCAATTTTTTTTTTATATGATTAAACCGAAAATTTACGGTTTTCGTAATTTTTCCTATATCTGTACTATAAGACGTGACTTCGTACTAAATTTCAAGATTCTAAGTTTACGGGAAGTACCCTGTAGGTTTTGATTCCCGTGCTAGTTTCGAAAATTTGCGGAAATTTGCGGCCTAAATGGCTGTACTTTTTGATTGCGTAGGCTTAGAAGATTGATTTTTCTACAGCTTCCAGGGACAGTAGACCTAAGTATCATATAGAAATTTCAGTTTGATACCTCCACGCGTTTCTGAGAAAAACGGTCTTGACAGACGGACGGACGGACGGACGGACAACAAAGTGATCTTATAAGGGTTCCGTTTTTTTCTTTTGAGGTACGGAACCCTAAAAATGCTTCGAAAAAGCACGTGATCAAATGTATCTTAGTTAAGGCTAACCCAGGCCAAATAATGGAAAAAGCATTATTTGATTTAAGTTTGAGCCAACGTTGGCGCCACTGAGGGGTAAAAAGGGTAAAATTAATTTGAGCTAACCACACTAATTTTCGAGTTAAGGCCAAGATAATAAATTAAAGTGTAAGAGACCTACGTCCTTGTACCTAACTACCTACTACCTTCCTAATTACTCCTCCTCTTTTTCCGTACGATCCTCTCTGTTCTTTCCATATCAGATATGGACGAGGAATCGGGATTAGATTCTGATCCCGTTTCCTCGTTTTACATGATAGTGGCTATGCACAAGCCGTCTGAGCCAAAGCTAAATTCAAAAAAAAAGACAGTAGTTCTGTCAAGAGGGATGATCGATATTAAGAAAACATCGATGTTGACATCGATGTTAACATCGAATCAAAAGTATCGATGTACGATAATAATCGCTTCAAAAACATCGATATATGTAAAATATCGATGTTTTATTAATATTTCGTTTCCGAAGTTTCATTATTTAAAAAAAATAATAGTTAATCAAATTTGTTTCCACTTCACGATAAAAATCGATTCAAAAACATCGATATATGTAAAATATCGATGTTTTATTAATATTTCGTTTCCGAAGTTTCATTATTTTAAAAAAATAATAGTAAATCAAATTTGTTTCCACTTCACAAGTTCACTCACAACACGATACCTGTCCTTCTATCTAACTACAAGAATGAAGCGACGTGAACATTGAATTGACGCTGACAGGATTTTTTTTAATCTGTCAAGAAATGCAATGAAATACCTATTCATACGGCATCATCCGATATTATTGACAAATGTCAGTCATGTAATGTAGTGCATCCAAAATACGCTAAATGATGCTCAAAACTTTTTTCGATATTTTTATTCATATAACATCGATGTGTCGATAATATCGAAGTCATAACATCGATGTCAAAACATCGATGTTTTCCAGCTAAACATCGATGTTTATTCAACATCGATGAATATCGATCATCCCTACTGTCAAGTTTTCATTTGTTTGATTTGGAAAAGTTTGTTTACAATTCGTTTTAATTTGTATTTTACAAGGTTTTTCTTAAAATTTGACTACTTTATTCATGGACGACTTAAGAGGGCCTAACATACAAATAGTTCTTCACGTAAAAGAAGGTAACTTTGCTTATTACTGTAACTTTTGGTAGTTTTTTCCTTCCGTTATGATCGTTATTATTATTTTAGGGCTCGGATTCGGGTTTTTACGAACTCCTTTTGTTGTAAGCGGCTCTCTGAATGGGTATATGCTGGAGACTGACCCAGTGGTGCCCACGCACGGTCCTGTGTTTGATGCAGAGCTAGTTTGGGAAGCTGATAAACGAAGATTTCGTAGGTTAGTTTGTTGTACAAAAGAACAATTTCAAAACTATCTATACATGGAACACTAGCCTTACACAGAGCGCACATGCTTCTTTTAATTGCGTAAGAAATAGCATAATTTTTGTTCCCAAATTATTAAATAACTTTTTTCAGCCTAAGAGTTCAAAATGTGCCAGTCAAGGTGGAGGTGTACACAGTGGGTACTCAAGGCAGAAAAGACAAGGTTGGATATCTGCTCCTCAGCCTACTGGGTGCTCAACCATGTCCGTCAAATAAAATAATTGATGTAAGAATAAGTTCATTTATCATTTTAAAGTTGTAAAAGTGTTTATGGTTTGTCCCAATAAACACAATGCACTGAGCAGTAACAAAGTTTTAAGTCAAGCTGAAAAAGAGGATTTATTTGCTTTAAATTTCTACTAAACATTCTAATTAATTTAAAGTAAAGTAACCCTCTTTTTTAGCTTTAGTCACAGATTTCCGCTAAGTAATGCCTGATTCCATCAAAGTTTTAAGTGCAGAACCTAACCAACACTAAATATGCAAATAAAGATTTTGATTTGAAATTGATATGATTGCTTTTTTGAGTGTTTCTTTCAACAAGTAAAAAAAATGACTTTATGATGTAATTTTCAGATCAAACACACTTGGCACAGGCTCCTTGGGGTGAAGTCAGAAGGCAAATGCTGTCATCCTCAACTGCTTATGAGTCTTTCAGTTGAAGACAGAGTCAACACTCCCACTCCTGTAAGTAAAAATTAAATCACAAATAAGAAAAACAATAAATAAATCAGTGTAGAAAAAAAAAACTTGTTTAATCATTAAATATAGTTTATGGCTTTCACTGATTGATAAATATGCATGTTCCATGATTTTACAGTTATGGCAAAAATAATGTTGGTTTCAGAAAGTCATTTATTTTTGCATATAGACCCACAAGGGGCCTTTGAACATGTCCCAAGAATATCCCTACCAGTCACATGTACCATTTAACATTGTTCTATAGTTTTTATATGAATTTATGATAGCAGATTAATGTGGTTTTATATTTTCAGAGAAATGAGTTAAGGATGTTTCACAGCAATGAAATAGCATATCCAGCTTCAAGCTATGTTTCAAACCCAAATGCTGGAAGATCTATTTTGTTTACACTTGGTAAGTGAACCAATAAAATATTTCGTCCACAACAGCATTTATCCTTGTTGAGGGTCTTATTTAAAAAAAATCCTTTAATTACTCTTTGAACTCTTCTTAAGTTTAATATCTTTCCACAAACAATGAAATCAGCATCTCAATTTACATTTAAGCTAGAGTTACACTTTTTAATTTTTAACATAAAAAGTGTAACTTTAGCATAAGAAGAGTGGCACTCCCTGGCACGAGTGTTCATACTCAAATGGGAGAATGAATATTTATTTGCTCATAAATAGGGTTACACTGAAGATCTTAATTGTTATATTGTTCATCCTATTTAACTATAAAAAAATGCTATTTTTTACAACAAACATTAATTATTATACATATTATATTAAATTCAATCTTTAATGAAATGAGTATCATTTTACAATAATGTCAATAACTATTGTATTAAATCCAGCAATGTCAAGTTAAACTAATTTTTTGTTCAAAATATTTTCTAGCTATTCAAATACTCTTGAAACAAATAAAATGCACGGCCTACCAGCCATTGTATAAACTTTTTTTACACTGACTAAGAGGTTATTGTAAATAATATTATAGGAAGCACTAAAGATTTTGTATTTATATATATTTTTTCCTTAGAGGAGTACATTGCTGAGAGTAAAAAGACAGTATCATCACCCGACCTTCAACCAAGACTGGTTTGCGAAGAAGGGCTCATCCAGATTGGCGACGGGAAGAACTTGTTCGTCCTCAGTTTCGTTATAGGGGCTGTGGAAAACTTGGACATGGTTTGATGTTTATATATTTCTTCACACAAAGTGTTTATTTCAATAGATTTCTAACAATTTCTCATAAATAACACATTCACAACAAAATAATCACATACAGATTGTATAATTAAATTTCAACTTGCTTGTCGCCAACGTCCATACCACGTTGAAAACACCGGTTCTCGTCCGATCACCGAAGTTAAGCAACGTCGGGCGCGGTCAGTACTTGGATGGGTGACCGCCTGGGAACACCGCGTGATGTTGGCTTTTTGTGTTTTCGGATATAATTTTTTTCATAAATCACGATCTACACATAATTTTTAATTTTATTTTACATACTAGCTGACCCGGCAACCGTTGTTTTGCCATTTAATTTTTTTTTATCACTTAGAGGTATGAAAAATAGATGTTGGCCTATTCTCAGACCTACTCAATATGCTCACAAAATTTCATGAGAATCGGTCAAGCCGTTTCGGAGGAGTATGGTAACGAAAACTGTGACACGAGAATTTTATATATTAGATAATGTTTTGTAAGCGATGACAGAAATTGGAAGTTTTTGAAACATACAAATATTACTCGTTAATGCGTTCGTGCGCAGACGCTTTAACAAAGCAAGTAACAAACAATTTAGTTCTATCAAATAACGATAGATGGCAACCAAATGTGAGATTATGTTCTAGTTATTCGCTAAAAATTTCGCCAACGTTCATACCACGTTGAATACACCGGTTCTCGTCCGATCACCGAAGTTAAGCAACGTCGGGCGCGGTCAGTACTTGGATGGGTGACCGCCTGGGAACACCGCGTAATGTTGGCTTTTTGCTTTTTAATGCTAAACTGTATTCAAAAGTGACATTTTTCTTTTTGTTAAAACATTTTTGAAAGTTAAAACTTAACTATTTTGATGGGATTTTCAGCTTCTGAATGAACAACATAAAGCAAATAAGGATGCCATCGATTGCTACGTCAGTTATTCGGTTTTCACGCACAATATTATGACTGATAGGTAAGTGTTAATTTTATTTTCATATTTGATAAGATCTTGTAGAGAACGTCTTTGCTATCATACAGTAGATAATGATTAACGGGCATACAATACCAGAAAAAAATTGGTTGCCTGTAAAGTCGGTATACGCGCGAAAGTTTTACGTGACAACGACTCTGAGTGGTAAAATAATTTTAATGTGAATATTCATTCGTATAACATGAACCGGTGTGTATGCCTATCTCTCTCTCTCTCGCTCTGTCTCTCTCGCGCGAAACGTGAGCGGAGCAGCGTAACGCAGTTTCTTGAGGTGTCACCCGGCAAACCAATTTATAAGACGTTGTCACGTCAAAACTTTTGCAATTATAATGTCATAATTATGAACTATATTGCTTTTTAGGGTTCCGTACCTCAAAAGAAAAAAACGGAACCCTTATAAGATCACTTTGTTGTCCGTCCGTCCGTCTGTCAAGACCGTTTTTCTCAGGAACGCGTGGAGGTATCAAACTGCTATATGATACTTAAGTCTACTGTCCCTGGAAGCTGTAGAAAAATCAACCTTCTAAGCCAACGCAATCAAAAGATACAGCCATTTAGGCCGCAAATTCCCGCATATTTTCGAAACTCGCACGGGAATCAAAACCTACAGGGTACTTCCCGTAAACTTAGAATCTTGAAATTTAGTACTAAGACACGTCTTTGAGTACAAATATAGGAAAAATTACGAAAACCGTAAATTTTCCATTTCATCATATTAAAAAAAAAAAATGAAAATTTTTTTTGACAATTTTGAAAATTTCAAAGTTACTACTCCTTATCTACAGGTTTGTACGGAACCCTCGGTGCGCGAGTCCAACTCGCACTTGACCGGTTTTTTTAATAGTATTATAGAGGGAAAAACTGGGAAAAGGGGAAAGGCGGAATAATGATCGTGGTGGACCTGACCAAATTTTAATTTTGTCATATTTTAAGAGCTTTAAAGCTGGTCAACGATAGCTACACTGGCTTAAAGAAATATATCAGCAGATTTCCAAAGCAAGAGCAGGCTTTATGCAACACGCTTACGGCGTTGTTTTCAATAAGTATTTTTCACCAGCACGGTTTTTTTAATACAATTATTTATTGTGGAATAGGTACGTACGCAGGACGCACGGGTGTGCTACGTGGCAAATGCCCCACATGGGGACGCATGCGGGCCAATCCCGCGTGCGTGATGAAATCCGCACGATATTAAAAACATTTTAGTCATTAATAGTAAAATCCAGTGTTCCTCTCTCTTCTCGTTCCCAGCGTCTTTCTTCTATCGTCGTCTTACGTTCCGTTTCACACGCATATTCTACATTCATAATAATATAAACTATCTCCAGGGTGGGCGCCACCGCATCGGGCGCGGGTACAAGCGCGCACTTCAACCAACGCACTTCGCTGCGCCTGCGCGCGGAACTGTCCACCCTCGGTCGCTACTTCGCGCAGTGCCCGCACCTGGTCACGCGGGTGTACGCGGGGGATAAGGAAGTCGGTTAGTGCAGTGCGAAATCAAAGTTTAATCCTGGCATAGTTACCACGGTGATATTATCCATACAGTATTCCAACTCGGCCGTGTCCTTAAAATAAGTGCCTACCGCCGCGCATGAGATAGGGCTGTCGCTGTCGCCTACCTACATCTTTTTAATTGCATCTGACTACTTCTAGTTTTGAGATTGTAAATTTATTACTTTTAATTTATAAGCACAGATACTTAGTAACAATATAAAATATTTATATGATTACATAAAATACTTTGTGAATTGAATAGAAAGTGTTCAATAAAAATCCAAGTTGTTGATTGATAGATCTAATTAAAAAAACATGATTAAGTATGTGACTTTATAACAAATCGGTTTAATAAATTTGTGACCGAAAAATATTTGCGCATTGACTGTATTACTAATATTATAATAGTATGTACGAAATGCTTTATCATTATATTTGAGTGTACAAAAATCCGCAATCCAAAAACAGCACAATATATTCTACTTGTGCGTCCGTTCATCAATGCGGCAATCCGCGACTAGCATGCCAAGCGCCTGCCAGGATCCGAGCGCGTAGTATAGCTCGCGTGTCGTCCGTTTATATGAAGTTAGAATACTGTATAGATAATATTACCGTGTAGATACGGTGACTATCAGTCTCCCATTAACAGATGTCGTCGTTGACAGTCGTCCCTTCAGAATCCAGAAGTCCTCCATCTGTGTATTTTTAACCTCCGACGAAAAAGACGGATTTTATGTCTGTTTGTTTGTGTTTTTGTGTGTTTTTTATTTATTCGAAAGATAATTTAATCACGGTGGTTCCTAGCTATCAGTCCATCAGATCGGCGAGTATTTCTAACATTGGCATTGTCTGTCGAAGACATTCGAATACGAACTGCCGATCCTAATCCGATCGCACATCTTTGAGGTTATTATAAATTCGGTAATTGATCTTGAAGTAAATGTTATACGAGTATTCAACGTATAAAAGGCTAGATGACACCACCAATCGTTGACATACTTTTTTTTAACCGCCATGGCAGGCCTCTCTCACTCGATGTACTTGCGCGCGGTAATAGCCTACTCTCGCCCGCACCGACGACGGTGCGAATTCAATGGGCTGCCAACAACCGTCGGACGCGCTCACGACGCACTATAATTATTTGTGTTACGCTTACGATCAATTTAGTTTTCATACGAACCAAATAAGTAATCTGTGCTTGTTAAACGTTAGCTTTATTTAAGAAAAATGACATCTGGTGGTGGTTTGTGCTGTTGATGGGTGTAGGTCGAATACTAAGAGAAATAAAACACTTACTTTGTCTACCAGCTAATGAAGAAAATGTAATTATTACCCGGTAAGTTAGTAATTTATTTACAAAGTATAAAAAACAAACAAATTAGTAGGGGGTACCTACCGACGTAGGTAAATTGGATAAATTTAGGTAAATTGGGGTTCGGCTTTATTGAATTAAAATGTAATACCTACAGCGAAACATAGGTCAGTTACTTTATTGAAATAATACATAAGTACCTAATATACCTATTAGTCTACTTTTTATTGGCTGCGCACCACTTACGAACTGTGTGTACCTACCTACCTACCTACTCGACGTGGTGGTTTAGTCGACTAATGACTCATTAATTAGCGAAATGACTAGGTACCTACATAGTTGACAATAAAATTGACCGATTCTCGAAATGTACCTACTACTAATAATCTACAAACGACAGATTCCACAAATTACAGATTTGTTTTAGAAAGAGATAGCAAGAGTCACAATTAAGTAGCTCATAATTCGCTTGTTATACCTAATACAAGGTGAATTTCTTATTTCACATTTGTTATTCAATAATGTTATATTATTTTAACAACAGTCAATCAAATGCCATTGTAGAAAAATGTGTTTGAAATATATTTACCGAAAGTGTCAACCTTAGTTCGATTGTCACTCGGTCTCACGTCACGTGGTCTCGCGTGCATTTTTGTACGCGGCAGAAAAAGTAGTCCATTAACGCTGTGGGTATCGAAATTGTCTATGGAGTGATTTATCTGTTACGTAGTAACTATTTAGTAATCTGTTTCCATGGTCTTGAAAATATTTAAAATAGATGTCATCATGCCAATTATTTCGTACTATTTTACGTATTCCAGGCATATGCAGCATGGATCTCCGCAAGCTAGTGCCCACCGAAGACCTCCAGCACTTCACATCCCAGTTCTGCAACTCAGACTCCGCCCTAAGCATCCACGAACGGTGCTACATACTGCGCGCCGACGGAAACGCAGCTGACGAGCGCCGCCGGCCCTTCGTCGACGTGGAAATGTGCCTCAAGTACCAGGGGCCTGGGAGAGAGAATCCTGCTGTGAGTGCTAGACTAGTTACTTCTGTCTCCTTCTAGCTATCCAGCAGTATTCACTAACAGGAGCATTGCTTCATACAGCGCGGCCGACGAGCGCCGCCGGACCTTCGTCGACGTGGAAATGTGCCTCAAGTACCAGGGGCCTAGGAGAGAGAAACCTGCTGTGAGTGCTAGACTAGTTACTGCTGTCTATCTCTAGCTGGTTACTAACGGGACAGTTGCTTCATACTGCGCGCCGACGAAAGCCTCCGGCCCTTCGTGTAGATAGTAATGGTATAATACATCGGATTGAAGAAACAAGGCTGCTTTTAAGCAGCTAAGCAGAAGGTTTTGATAGTGCACTACTAGTGCCTCGTGTCTCTAGATAGTACAATGTCTTTAGAAGACTTGCAGCTGCCAAGCTGCAGCTAATAAAGCTACTGTGTACTAGACTATGCGTACCTAGGTACTTTTTTAGACCTGCTGTGAGTTCTAGACAGTGAAAATTTTTCAAATTACTTAATCCAACTACTATAAAAGATACTTTCATCAATTTTTTATCTAAAGAAAGTACACTTACCTATTTACATGCAAAACTTTTTTTCAGAAACCATCAGTCCTCACCGCCCGTAGCGCGACCCAGCTTGAAAGCAGCCGGAAGAGCACGGAACCGGAACCAGAAGTGCGTCTCGACTACAAGAGCGGAAGTTGCACCAACTTCCAGGACCAAGGCGTTGGGGAGGTTGCGTACACTAACATTGCTGTTAGAAATACCGCTAGGTAAGTTTAAGTTTTTTTTCCATCCTTCTTGCTTTGCCCTTGTCGTAGAGGATTTTACCTACCTAAATCGGTACGTGAATGGTTAACTATTTATGAATGTTAATTTTGGTTCGATCGTCGCCAACGTCCATACCACGTTGAAAACACCGGTTCTCGTCCGATCACCGAAGTTAAGCAACGTCGGGCGCGGTCAGTACTTGGATGGGTGACCGCCTGGGAACACCGCGTGATGTTGGCTTTTTGCCTTTTCGGGTATTAATTTAAAAAAAATATTAATAGTGTGGTCGATTCTCCGTACTTGCTAAGTAAAATGTCTGAAGTGTCCCAGATCCAACCCCCGCCACTGTAGTACCTTTGTTACACTAATTTGCTCCACAAATTACAGAAGCAATAGTTTTATTATTAGATCTTAAAGAAAATATAACACTGCGTATAATCACATGAGATATGCGTATATTTCATGAGAAATTAAACCGCTTTCGTTACTTGTTAAAAAGAGAGGCCACCTGATGTAGCCAAGTGCCCAAGTCCATATTGTACACATTTTATTTTGTCCAGATCAAAAATTCTTACTTTCTGTTTATATAAATTTAGTAAATTTAAATTTGTAAACGCGCTTACGATCTACGTCTCGTCTATATCATAATTGTACAACTAATTGTGAAAACTGTATGGCTAAAGAACGCATCTTGTTTTATAAGCTTTATGTACTATAACACAGCTGTTTGTTTTCCTGAATAAAGAAAATAAAATAAAAATAAAACATTTTGCATTTATCACCACCTACTCAATAACTTTTTATATTTAATTTTGTAATTTTTTTATGCTTGATGAAATGATGACAGAAATTAAGGTTTTTAAACTTAATTAATTACATGATGATGCGTTCGTACAAACACCCTCCTGCGTAGATGCGTAGACACTTAGTTTCAACAAGTAACGATAGATGGGGCAACCAAATATGAGATTATGTTCACATTTTTCGCTCTTTCATCCGCCAACGTCCATACCACGTTGAAAACACCGGTTCTCGTCCGATCACCGAAGTTATGCAACGTCGGGCGCGGTCAGTACTTGGATGGGTGACCGCCTGGGAACACCGCGTGATGTTGGCTTTTTGCTTTTCATATGTTTCCACTCTGCTAATAAGCAATATCACTGATGATTTTGTTTCCAGAAATTATTTATAGTTTATTTTTGACTACTAATAAATGTTACGTAATTTTATTAATTACGTCCAGGTACAAAAACGCTGCGGGCGACGCCATTATACAAACAAACGAGATAGCTGAGCTCATCAAGAAAATGTGCGACTCCTTCACTCTGACTCAAGAGAAATTGCTCGCGTCTAGAACCAAACCCGTCACGAGCGACATGCAAGTGCAGTGCGAAGGTTGTGGACAGGAAACCACTGGGAAACAGGAGGCAGAGACTGAAACTACTGGTAGAAAAGAGGGGATTGGCAATGAGAGTAGACGCGTAAGCAGTGATGGAAATTGTCAGAGTCCCGGTGGGAAAGGCGATATGTAAGTGTTTTGTTTTATACAGGGTGTAAAAAAAACCTTAACGAAACCGAATACAACATATTCTACTAATTGTTACGATCATTTTTTTCCTTTATACCATACCTGGGAAGTTAACGGTTACTGAGATATTGATGGTTAAAGTTAGTTAGTTACTTAGTTTCAACAAGTAACGATAGATGGGGCAACCAAATATGAGATTATGTTCACATTTTTCGCTCTTTCATCCGCCAACGTCCATACCACGTTGAAAACACCGGTTCTCGTCCGATCACCGAAGTTAAGCAACGTCACTCGAGCCAGTACTGGAGGACTGGCTCGAAAGACCCCACGGCTTCCTAACATATCGGTTGGCACAGGTCATGACTGGGCACGGTTGTTTCGGGGCGTACCTGCATCGAATCGGACGAGAGGAGTCCCCGTGCTGCCATGCGTGCGGTGCGGAGGAGGACACGGCACACCACACTCTGGCCGTGTGCCAGGCATGGGCCGTGCAACGCAGCGCACTAATCGCCGTGGTAGGCCAGGCACTGACGCTTCCCAGCGTGGTTCAATCCATGCTGGGGAGCGAAGAGGCTTGGGAGGCGGTAGCTTCCTTCTGCGAGGACGTGATGTCGCGGAAGGAAGCTGCGGAGCGCGAGCGGGAGCAAGATCCCCTCGCTCCAGCGCTCCGCAGACGAAGATCAGGGCGGAGGAGGCGAGCGTTCGTTCGAACCCTGCCACCCTTACAAGGTGTTGCAATGCAGTTCCCGGGTGTGGGGGCACCCTGATCTGCCTACACGGCCTAACTAGGCCACTGACGAGCGGAAGCGCCTTAGTACCCAAACACGCTTCCGCAACCCCAACACCAACAACAGCAACAACGGGGGGCAAGAAGAGCCTTCAAAGGCTTCGCTGGGTGGCTCGCGGAGCAAGGATCACTGATGCCCGTGGCCGCCCGTCAAGGCGATGACGGGGTACCGCGGGGTTTAGTGGGTAAACCCCTGGGTTCACATTCCCAGGAGCAGTGTCTCATAGGACACCGGGAGCCCCACACACGGCCTTGTTCAACCAGGACAGGGTTAAGGTGCGTAACGCATTCCCCGCGAGAAAAAAAAAAAAAAAAAAAAAAAAAAAAAACGTCGGGCGCGGTTCAGTACTTGGATGGGTGACCGCCTGAGAACACCGCGTGATGTTGGCTTTTTGCATCTCTGTGTATTAGAATTTGGCATACATACGTTTTAATTTTTCAACTATTTGATTTTTAGACAATGTAAATTGTAATAACATTATAATTATTGTCTTTTCAGTATTGAAGAAAGACCTATAAGATTGGAAACTAGTAAGAGCGAAACATACATAACTCACAATGAAAGAGGTAAATAGTTTTAACTCAATATGAAAGTATGCGCCTTTTTTGTGTTATAGATAAGTTTTTTTTATTCTAAACTAACTATTTTTTTTAGATATGGTTAAAATGGCTCTCACGCCAACGGAGCGTGATTCCATAATGCAGAAATTCGTCGACGAATTGGAGGATTGGAAAGAAAAACAACAGGAACTATACAAAATACAGGTTGGATTTTTTTTACAATCTCAGTAACAAAAATCTGTGATTTTGTAGTTTTTGTTTTCGTAAAACAATACATAACTTCTTTTGTGTATGATTAGTGGGAGTCTTTTGGAAAGGGGTACAAAAAAAATGATATATGCGAATATTCGCATTTTTTGCGATGTTGTTAATTTAGATGCGCTGTCAGATTTTTATAACTAGGGTGCCTATTAACTGTGCTTTTAATAAGGTGATTTTTTTTTTGTATAAATGGTCATCTATAATCGTCCCCTAAAGTTTGGCACGCTCTTTTTGGGACAGTCTGCATGTCTGCAGGTTAAATTTTACTTCAAAACCTGATATCGTGCGGCCTACTACGTCCGGGTTTCCTCATATCTTCCAACCTTATTATTTATTACAGTTGAAACGCAAAGAGGAATACCACCTCGAGTTACTGTCGCGCGAGTGGGCCACTAAGCGTATGGAAGTGGAGAGCAAACTGAACCGCGGCGTGCAGCACTGCCGCGCGCTCGCCGCCGACCTCAGCCGCGCCACGGACGACTTCCGCCTGCGCGGCTACCGGAACACTGAACGGGAACGGAAGGTAAACGTATGGAAGTGGAGAGCAAACTGAACCGCGGCGTGCAGCACTGCCGCGCGCTCGCCGCCGACCTCAGCCGCGCCACGGACGACTTCCGCCTGCGCGGCTACCGGAACACTGAACGGGAACGGAAGGTAAACGTATGGAAGTGGAGAGCAAACTGAACCGCGGCGTGCAGCACTGCCGCGCGCTCGCCGCCGACCTCAGCCGCGCCACGGACGACTTCCGCCTGCGCGGCTACCGGAACACTGAACGGGAACGGAAGGTAAACGTATGGAAGTGGAGAGCAAACTGAACCGCGGCGTGCAGCACTGCCGCGCGCTCGCCGCCGACCTCAGCCGCGCCACGGACGACTTCCGCCTGCGCGGCTACCGGAACACTGAACGGGAACGGAAGGTAAACGTATGGAAGTGGAGAGCAAACTGAACCGCGGCGTGCAGCACTGCCGCGCGCTCGCCGCCGACCTCAGCCGCGCCACGGACGACTTCCGCCTGCGCGGCTACCGGAACACTGAACGGGAACGGAAGGTAAACGTATGGAAGTGGAGAGCAAACTGAACCGCGGCGTGCAGCACTGCCGCGCGCTCGCCGCCGACCTCAGCCGCGCCACGGACGACTTCCGCCTGCGCGGCTACCGGAACACTGAACGGGAACGGAAGGTAAACGTATGGAAGTGGAGAGCAAACTGAACCGCGGCGTGCAGCACTGCCGCGCGCTCGCCGCCGACCTCAGCCGCGCCACGGACGACTTCCGCCTGCGCGGCTACCGGAACACTGAACGGGAACGGAAGGTAAACGTATGGAAGTGGAGAGCAAACTGAACCGCGGCGTGCAGCACTGCCGCGCGCTCGCCGCCGACCTCAGCCGCGCCACGGACGACTTCCGCCTGCGCGGCTACCGGAACACTGAACGGGAACGGAAGGTAAACGTATGGAAGTGGAGAGCAAACTGAACCGCGGCGTGCAGCACTGCCGCGCGCTCGCCGCCGACCTCAGCCGCGCCACGGACGACTTCCGCCTGCGCGGCTACCGGAACACTGAACGGGAACGGAAGGTAAACGTATGGAAGTGGAGAGCAAACTGAACCGCGGCGTGCAGCACTGCCGCGCGCTCGCCGCCGACCTCAGCCGCGCCACGGACGACTTCCGCCTGCGCGGCTACCGGAACACTGAACGGGAACGGAAGGTAAACGTATGGAAGTGGAGAGCAAACTGAACCGCGGCGTGCAGCACTGCCGCGCGCTCGCCGCCGACCTCAGCCGCGCCACGGACGACTTCCGCCTGCGCGGCTACCGGAACACTGAACGGGAACGGAAGGTAAACGTATGGAAGTGGAGAGCAAACTGAACCGCGGCGTGCAGCACTGCCGCGCGCTCGCCGCCGACCTCAGCCGCGCCACGGACGACTTCCGCCTGCGCGGCTACCGGAACACTGAACGGGAACGGAAGGTAAACGTATGGAAGTGGAGAGCAAACTGAACCGCGGCGTGCAGCACTGCCGCGCGCTCGCCGCCGACCTCAGCCGCGCCACGGACGACTTCCGCCTGCGCGGCTACCGGAACACTGAACGGGAACGGAAGGTAAACGTATGGAAGTGGAGAGCAAACTGAACCGCGGCGTGCAGCACTGCCGCGCGCTCGCCGCCGACCTCAGCCGCGCCACGGACGACTTCCGCCTGCGCGGCTACCGGAACACTGAACGGGAACGGAAGGTAAACGTATGGAAGTGGAGAGCAAACTGAACCGCGGCGTGCAGCACTGCCGCGCGCTCGCCGCCGACCTCAGCCGCGCCACGGACGACTTCCGCCTGCGCGGCTACCGGAACACTGAACGGGAACGGAAGGTAAACGTATGGAAGTGGAGAGCAAACTGAACCGCGGCGTGCAGCACTGCCGCGCGCTCGCCGCCGACCTCAGCCGCGCCACGGACGACTTCCGCCTGCGCGGCTACCGGAACACTGAACGGGAACGGAAGGTAAACGTATGGAAGTGGAGAGCAAACTGAACCGCGGCGTGCAGCACTGCCGCGCGCTCGCCGCCGACCTCAGCCGCGCCACGGACGACTTCCGCCTGCGCGGCTACCGGAACACTGAACGGGAACGGAAGGTAAACGTATCGAAGTGGAGAGCAAACTGAACCGCGGCGTGCAGCACTGCCGCGCTACAGTTATGCTAAAAATAAATATCCCAATGAAATAAATACACTTGATATATTACTACAACCCTCCCACCCGGTGATACTTTGATTTTATGTACTATAATTTTACTTAAAAGAACCAGAAGGTTTTGAAGAAAAAAGGCATGTGGACCTGGCCTGACATCGGTGGTTAGCATTTTAAGCCAATTCAATGAGTGTTATGACCAAAAATATAAGAAAGCAGTGAAACAGGTACTACGATAATTAAAAGGTACTGTGTAAATGTTATTCTTAGACATCAACGGTTACATAGATGCTGACGCCCAGTCAGTCACATCGTCATTTTGTGTAAAATTGATCGTAGATCATTCACTGGGTTTGTCTTTTTAATTGGAAGCTATAGTGTATCTAAGGAAACAGCGAACAGTTGCGCTTGCAGCACACAGGCGGAATATGGCTCTCTCAGATTATTGTTAAGAAGCATTGTTTATATTATGTTCTATGTATGAGTCGCAAGGACGGTTGTTACAATTTCTTTTTTATAAGAGACTCATAATAATGATGGCTGTCATTTTGACTAAGCCTGATTTAAAATTGTAAGATGTTTGTGAAAGTTTAAAATAGATTAGCGAGTTTATAGCTAACTAATACTGGTAATTAATGATATGTATGTTTGCTGTGCTTGTTAGTTGTGTAATTTTTATTCTTGTGTTGTTAAAGTTAAAACAGCGAATGTACAGTAGGTTACGCTAGGGTTACCTAATTATCTATATTAGTTTAAGGGCCAGTCTTGGTGCAAACCTTTTTTTTAAACTAACAAGGTAATATGATACTGTCAAATGGACAGATATTGTCACTTATATACAATGTATTGATCTTTCGTACTACGCGTTTTATTAAATCCTGTTATTCTATTTCAATCGTCATCTTTTTCTGCCTATAACCTAATATACCCCTCCCCCCTTGACATTCATGTTTCTAGATTGATTGCTGCAAAATGGTGATAATGGTGACTTTAAGTCAACTGTAATATACTTTACAATTTTTTCACATTTCACTAACAACTGACTAACTGAACTTAGCCTATTTGACTCTCTGAAATTTAGAATACGCATATTGATTTCGATGTTTGATAACAGACAGTTTTGATTTTTTTTAAAAACACTTCAGTCTCTTATCGAATTCTGGAAACAATAAAATAATACGGCGTAAGTAAGCAGCTCATAGTTAATTGTTGGACCGGCTGGAATTCTCATTTTTTTGGCTTTTTAATAACACGTGAAATCGCGATGTCGAACAAAATTTCAGTACGGTCCATAATATTAATGAAACTTGGTTCACACTATTCTATCAGATGTTGCCTAATCCAAATATCTTATAATTCCAGTTGTTAGACGCAAAGAAAGCTCTAGAAGCTCACTACACGGCCAAGTACCAGGAGCTGCGCGAGGCATCACAGAAGATGGAGGACGACATGAACCACCGGCTGAAGCTGAAGGACATGCGCATCGAGGAGCTCGAGACCAGCGTACAGGCGCTGGAGAAACAAGTCGATGTGTTGAAGGTAGATACACTTCGTTCTGGTCACATCCTGTATAACAATTCAATTCATTTATTTATCGGGCAACAAAAATCCATGGGTTAGTAATACAATGGCGCTTAATAAACTAGGTGTTAGTACTTACATATATGTATTAAATTTTATGAATTTAAATTAAATTCAAATTAAAAACAAATCAAAAATAAATAAATATAAAAATCAATTTGTCATGTACCTAAGAGGCACCCCGTGCGGCCGACGAGTTTGCTTACTTAATTAACAAATCCAACTCATCAAATCGTGATACATGTTGTGATAACATGAATGATGTACAGCACATTTAGACGGAATGTGTCAAGAACCAAAGTGAGTGGCTGTTAATGTCATTGATGAGCCAACTTAATCTTAAGACTTTTGATGTTGGAGTCTTTAAAAGCATTTTAGCCAAACCTGCATTAGATTCTTTTAAGCTTATTTGCGACATGATTTCGGTCATTCACCAGTGAAAGTCACTTGTTTATTTATTATTAGTGGTAGTTTAGTTAATTAAGATTAGGTTACGATGGGACTGACATACTCTATAAAAGTCGCTAAATAATGAAAGAAAAAAAAGGTAGTCTATCTACATATTAGGTCCTTACATATGAAATTGGCGTTTTGTCGTACTGGCCACTTTGATCACAAATTTTTCCTATTTGGTTAGGAATTCGAAATTCAAATTTATACAGCTATTTCCACATGTAGTTGTGTTTCGTAAACCGTCATTCATTTGTTTTTTTACTTATCTTTTTTCTGTTTGCATCGCTCAATTTACAAAATGGAAAATTTGAAATATCGCGTTATTTACGAGTACGAGTTCCACCGTGGCACCAGTGCTGCGGAAACGGCTCGAAGGGTTAATGATGTGTATGGCGGTTGTGTCGCAAAAGAAAACACAGTGCGTTTTTGGTTCCAACGTTTTCGTTCTGGAAATTTCGACCTGCAAAACAAGCCCCGTGGACGGCCGGAGACCCAAGTTGATAATGAAGAATTGAAGGCTATTGTGGAAGCGGATCCATCGCAAACCACGTCCGAGTTAGCTGCAGGCTTTGGCGTTAGTGATAAAACTGTTTTAATCCACTTGAAGCAAATTGGGAAGATTAAAAAACTTGAAAGGTGGGTTCCTCACGAATTGAGTGAAGCAAACCGGCAAACGCGCGTCAACTGCTGCGTTACATTACTTGACCGGCACAATAACGAAGGGATTTTAAATCGAATCATTACCTGTGATGAAAAGTGGATTCTCTACGATAATCGGAAGCGCTCATCGCAATGGCTGGACCCTGGCAAGCCAGCCAAAGCCTGCTCCAAGCGAAAATTGACCAATAAAAAGTTACTTGTAAGCGTTTGGTGGACTAGCGCCGGTGTCGTTCATTACAGTTTTCTCAAATCTGGCCAGACGATTACGGCAGATATCTATTGTCAGCAATTGCAAACCATGATGGAAAAGCTAGTTGCTAAACAACCAAGGCTGGTCAATCGCTCTACGCCACTGCTGTTTCACGACAACGCTAGACCACACACTGCACAACAGACGGCTAGCAAATTAGAAGAACTTCAATTGGAATCTCTAAGGCATCCACCGTACTCCCCGGACCTTGCTCCAACAGATTACCATTTTTTTCGAAATTTGGATAACTTCTTGCAAGGGAAAAAGTTCAACTCAGATGGGGCAGTCCAAGTCGCCTTCAAAGATTTTATTGATTCCCGTTCGAATGGTTTTTTTAGCAAAGGGATCAATGAACTACCTATGAGATGGCAAAAGTGCATAGATTACAATGGCTCATACTTTGATTAAATAAATATAGTATATATAAAAAAATTTCGACTTTTTGTTCCTCCCATACAAAACGCCAATTTCATAGGTAAGGACCTAATATATCAGCGATAAATACATTGCGATCGTTAAAGGAATTCATGAACTACCTGTTGTTTTTCAATATATCAGCCTGTTACAGTCCACTGCTGGACATAGGCCTCCCCCAAGGAGCGCCACATCGCACGATCTCCCGCCCTCTACATCTAGTCGCTACCAGCTGCCTTCTTCAGGTTATCTGTCCATCTAGCCGGGGGGCGTCCCACGCTACGTTTACCTAAGCGTGGTCTTAATTCGTGAACCTTCCTGCTCCACCTCTCGTCGGTTCTGCGACAGACATGGCCAGCCCACTGCCACTTTAGCTTGCTACATTTTTGGACAATATCAGTTACCTTAGTCTTATGTCTCGTTTGACCTCGTTCCGGATCTTATCCCTTAATGAGATCCCCAACATAGACCTTTCCATAGCACGCTGAGTGACGTGTAGTTGGTGAGCCAGCTTGACTGTCATGTTCCACGTTTCGGCTCCGTACGTTGTTTTTAGAATATTTTAAATGAACGGCTGATTACAGCTGCTGTGAGACGGCCACTATGTGTTTAATTTGTGGTTTAATTTAACGCAGATATAGAAATTGGCCTGATATTCAGTTGAAGCACGCAATTTTCTGTAAACGACATCAAGTTCATGCGTCTTCTCAACCTCTTTATAAACGATCGCAAGGTGTTAACTGCTAAGAATGACAAGAGCGACGAGCATCCAGTTCGATTATGCAATCTTTGACAAGATCCTGTCAATAGTTAAAATTAACATTCCCTAAACTTTACAGACAAATCTGAAGAACTTTGAAAAGGATGCAGAATCTCGATATTCTGGACTTACGAAAGACCAAACCGCTAGCCTCATACAAGAATTGGTAAGTTTATTTTTTAGCTAGGCTATAAACTCATCATGTACTTTCGAGGTTCAAATACTGAAAAAAAAAAATTTATTTTTGCTCACCCTTCTTTATTTTGCAAAAGTACAAATATCCTTATTCATAAGCAAGTGATTTATATTTCTATATTGCAATCGAGGATTACTTATAAGTAAGTAAATAAATACTTAAATGTCATCTTATCAACTTCCCATATATTTTACGTTCTTTATACCTTACGTTGTTTTTGCATACATCAGATTTCTTACCCGTAAAAACAGAGTTGACTTGGTGCTGGGACACAAATTAAAATTTTGTAGTTGTAATTTTACGGTTAATATATATTTTTTCGTTCAGCGATGCCTAGAAGAGAAGCTGGACAGTGCAGTCCAATCGAAGGCGTTCTTCAAGGAGCAGTGGGGCCGCGCCGTGCGCGAGCTGCACCTCAGCAAGCTGCACACGCGGCGCCAGCTGCTGCAGCAGCTGCAGGCGCAGCGGCGACAGCTCGGCGACGAGGGGTGAGGCCTGCTTGTCACCACAGCGGAGAGGAGACTTGAGCTGCGCGCAGCGGGGACGTGTGAGCTGCACCTCAGCAAGCTGCACACGCGGCGCCAGCTGCTGCAGCAGCTGCAGGCGCAGCGGCGACAGCTCGGCGACGAGGGGTGAGGCCTGCTTGTCACCACAGCGGAGAGGAGACTTGAGCTGCGCGCAGCGGGGACGTGTGAGCTGCACCTCAGCAAGCTGCACACGCGGCGCCAGCTGCTGCAGCAGCTGCAGGCGCAGCGGCGACAGCTCGGCGACGAGGGGTGAGGCCTGCTTGTCA
Organism: Pyrausta despicata; assembly: GCA_963921415.1. Lineage (NCBI taxonomy): Eukaryota > Metazoa > Arthropoda > Insecta > Lepidoptera > Crambidae > Pyrausta > Pyrausta despicata. The sequence continues at coordinate 10,744,515 of OY992861.1, read as the reverse complement.
CCACAGCGGAGAGGAGACTTGAGCTGCGCGCAGCGGGGACGTGTGAGCTGCACCTCAGCAAGCTGCACACGCGGCGCCAGCTGCTGCAGCAGCTGCAGGCGCAGCGGCGACAGCTCGGCGACGAGGGGTGAGGCCTGCTTGTCACCACAGCGGAGAGGAGACTTGAGCTGCGCGCAGCGGGGACGTGTGAGCTGCACCTCAGCAAGCTGCACACGCGGCGCCAGCTGCTGCAGCAGCTGCAGGCGCAGCGGCGACAGCTCGGCGACGAGGGGTGAGGCCTGCTTGTCACCACAGCGGAGAGGAGACTTGAGCTGCGCGCAGCGGGGACGTGTGAGCTGCACCTCAGCAAGCTGCACACGCGGCGCCAGCTGCTGCAGCAGCTGCAGGCGCAGCGGCGACAGCTCGGCGACGAGGGGTGAGGCCTGCTTGTCACCAAAGCGGAGAGGAGACTTGAGCTGCGCGCAGCGGGGACGTGTGAGCTGCACCTCAGCAAGCTGCACACGCGGCGCCAGCTGCTGCAGCAGCTGCAGGCGCAGCGGCGACAGCTCGGCGACGAGGGGTGAGGCCTGCTTGTCACCACAGCGGAGAGGAGACTTGAGCTGCGCGCAGCGGGGACGTGTGAGCTGCACCTCAGCAAGCTGCACACGCGGCGCCAGCTGCTGCAGCAGCTGCAGGCGCAGCGGCGACAGCTCGGCGACGAGGGGTGAGGCCTGCTTGTCACCAAAGCGGAGAGGAGACTTGAGCTGCGCGCAGCGGGGACGTGTGAGCTGCACCTCAGCAAGCTGCACACGCGGCGCCAGCTGCTGCAGCAGCTGCAGGCGCAGCGGCGACAGCTCGGCGACGAGGGGTGAGGCCTGCTTGTCACCACAGCGGAGAGGAGACTTGAGCTGCGCGCAGCGGGGACGTGTGAGCTGCACCTCAGCAAGCTGCACACGCGGCGCCAGCTGCTGCAGCAGCTGCAGGCGCAGCGGCGACAGCTCGGCGACGAGGGGTGAGGCCTGCTTGTCACCACAGCGGAGAGGAGACTTGAGCTGCGCGCAGCGGGGACGTGTGAGCTGCACCTCAGCAAGCTGCACACGCGGCGCCAGCTGCTGCAGCAGCTGCAGGCGCAGCGGCGACAGCTCGGCGACGAGGGGTGAGGCCTGCTTGTCACCACAGCGGAGAGGAGACTTGAGCTGCGCGCAGCGGGGACGTGTGAGCTGCACCTCAGCAAGCTGCACACGCGGCGCCAGCTGCTGCAGCAGCTGCAGGCGCAGCGGCGACAGCTCGGCGACGAGGGGTGAGGCCTGCTTGTCACCAAAGCGGAGAGGAGACTTGAGCTGCGCGCAGCGGATACGTGTGAGCTGGATCTACACACATATCTCAAATCTCCACTCGGCCCCGTCTTATCTATATAGAAAAGTGAGACATCTGCACTCCGCTCCGCTTGATCCGATTCCAGCAAAGCTAAGCGGGGAGAAGATGTGGAAATAAAGAAATCTGATTGGTTATTCAAAACACATCCCTCATCTCCGCTTTGGTGGATGATGCCGCATGCCACTCCTATATTAAACTAGCGATCGCCCGCAACTTCGTCTGCGTATATTTTTCGTTTCCGTGGAAATTTCAGGAAATCCTTTCTTAGCGGATGCTTAAATTGGCATGATGACAGCTATCTTAAATATTTTCAAGACCATGGCGTTTAAAAAACATAGCCCCTATGAAGTAATTATAACCAGTTTATTTCCAAAAAGCTGTCGAAACCAATTTTTAAACACACAAAACTCAATAAATATTCGGTCAATTGACTCCGATTTCTAGTGACGTCACGTTCATTATTCCCATACAAAATCTATGGAGGCAGACCGTTTTGACAGATAATAAAAAGTATGTCAACGATTGGTGGTGTCGTCTAGCCAATTATAGTAGCTAACTGCATGCCAACTTTCAACCCGATCCGTCCAGTGGTTTGGGCTGTGCGTTGATAGATCACTATGTCAATCAATCAATCATTCAGTCACCTTTGAAATTAAATATAAAGATACGTCACTGTGACAGAGTTTGGCCGCACTGCTACTGTCACAGTGATTTACTATGAATCGCCTTTGGCTGTGGCATAAGGTGTTTTGGAAAAAATCAACAGTCTAGAATTTTTTTTTAACGGATTATAAGCTCTCTCTCTCTCTCTCATCTCACGATCTCGTCTCTCCTTAAAACTCTTACCAAAAATGATAGGTTTCTCTGTAACAAACCATTAGGGTCCCAATATGTATTCAAAGAAATGAAGCGAAAAATGTATTCTTGCCATTTACTTAACTTCCGTCTCCTGCAAAGCGGAAATTACATGAAATACGAAGCCAATTTATAAAATGACACAAAGAAACCTTTGAAAAGGTTTTTATTACTAAATTGAACTAAATTCCTAGACTTTTGTTGGCATACAAACAACCAGATAGGCATAATGTTATCAATTCCAGTTTGGACACGATCCTGGACCAGGACGAGAACAACCCGAACGCGCCGGTGGACATCAACAAGCTGAAGGACGACTTCTACGTCGACATACTCGCCAACACGCCCGCCTTGGACGCCGCCTCCATTATCAGTGAGCATATCGGCATAACCATAAGAAACACTGGAAAAGACGCGTGAAAGCGACTTTGCTTTATACTATATAAATCAAAGTCGCTTTCACGCGTCTTTCCCTATGTATGTATGCTTAGATTTATAAAACTATTTAACGGAGTTTGATGTATTACAGAGGTGCTTTTGGCGCAGTGTTTGCAGCGCTTTGGTAGTGATACCAAAAGTTAAGCAACCTAAGGCGCGGTCATAAATTATTTGTATTTTTTTCAGGCGCAACAGGTCCTGAAGGAATGGACTTTTTCGATGACAAAATGTAAGCATGAAGATTCTGATTTTACACCTATTAATCCATTGAATTTAATGAAAACTCTTATGTGCATGACCAATTCTAAACAAATGCCTGTTTTTATTCTGAAAATATCTACTAAATGTAAGTAGTCGTAAGTATATTTTTAATCAATCAATTTTAAGTTAATCGATAGATAATTAAATGAGCTTTAAATTTTTGACAACTGAACGCAAATTGAGCATATCAACTGAGATATTTGTGTAACTAAGTATGGATGTATGGATGTTTGTTACTCTTTCACGTAAAAACTACTGAATGGATTTGAATGAAACTTTACCACAATATAGCTTATACATCAGAATAACATATAGGCTACAATTCATAAAGAATTTTTAAGATAAAGGCTTTCCACGCGGACGAAGTCGCGGGCGGCCACTAGTTCTGAATAAAATTAAGCATACTTTCGTTTATTTTAATACTAGCTTTTGCCCGCGACTTCGTTCGCGTGGACTTCACTTTTTTACGACCTCACATTAGAAACCTCAAAAATTGTAGCCTATATGTTATTCTGATGTATAAGCTATATTGTGGTAAAGTTTCATTCAAATCCATTCAGTAGTTTTTACGTGAAAGAGTAACAAACATCCATACATCCATACTTACAAACTTTCGCCTTTATAATAGTAGTAGGATGTACACTTAATGAAGACTCACGCTACACTGTATAAGATTGTACTGTGTGTTGTATGTGTATTGTTCAGAACAATGATCATGTTCATCTCCCCCCAGCCGCGATGGCCACCAGCCCAATGACAAGCTGAGCTCCCTCATAGCGCAGCGCGAGGCGCTCGTGGCCTCGGCGAGCCCCGACGAGCGCGCGCTGCGGGACCTCAGCCGCGAGATACGCGCCATGCTGCTCAACTGCTCTACGTGACACTATCTCTATGACACTGTACATATATTATATAAGCTGAAGGAGAAAGGAAGCTAAGAACAAATGCTCTGAATGACACACGCACGCCTTTACAGGGCCCGAAAGATGAGCGGAGCGGAACCTAAACGATTTCTTTAGAAACTTTTACAGATCAGGGTGCTTAGGGAGAAAATAAAACATACTATAAGTCCCGACGTACGCATCAAGCAACTCCTGAAGGAGGTAACCGATGGGGGAGAGGGGTTTCAAAGGCCCCAATTTTAGGTTTAACGCCGTTTAAAAATAAATGGTGAATAGAAGCAAAAAAGCTACTTGTCGATAAGTGCGTCTGAGTGCTTGTGTCATTTCGTGCTTTGTTGTTGGCTTTCATTCTACTTATAATTGTCTTCTCTGTATCTATGGCCTGTAGAATAGAGTACCTATTCCGAAAAAATTGTGCGCGGCGTCCATACTGCGCGGGGATATTGGCGGACTTGGTAGGTATCGTCAAGGTTTAAAACGTTTTCCTAATTATACAAATAAACTGTTTAACGCTTGTCTAACTAATATCAAAATAATTTAAAATGTGTTTCCTTCACGCAGTGTAAATAAATGGTACTGCTTTGCCGCTTTTTTAAAATCGATGACCGATATTTAGTAGGAGGAAAATAGAACGGATAGAGGTGAACAGTGAAACGCACAAGCCCTACAAAAATAAGGTCAGAAATATAAACATGGAAATCGGCCCGATTATCGATAATATAAAAAGTCTGACGAAAGCGCGTACGCGTATTTAGACCAGCGTTTTAAGATTTTCTCGTTTATTTGTAGCAAGGATCTTTGAGTCTACCCCGCAGGTCTGTCACGTCACACCGACTGTCAGCAGGAGGGCTCTGCTCGCACTCAATGGACTATCAGCCTAGAAATGAGGAAAATAGTGTCCAATTCTATTCACTTTTTAATTATTAATGTTGTAAATCCTGAGACTGATAAAACTTAAGTGGTGTCATAACTATGGTTATTTGATTGGTTTAACTACAGAAATTAATGTTATAGCGCGCCCATGGGATCTGTTACGGGTAAGGACCTGTTAGGTGTACAGGCGCGATCAATGAGGATTTGTCACAATCGTGACATGAAACTTTTAATCAAGTTTGTACACCTAATCATTTTTATTATTTGATTATTTTATATATCTATTACTATATGAAGGGCGCATTGTGAACAATTAAAAATTATTAGTACATAATACTATTGGGAAAATATCTCAATACCAATTAGTTAGTTATAATAATCTACAATGCTGCATGGCTAGCCTAATTAATTGTAGACATTGATTAAATGACAAATAAAGGTGAGGTGAGTTAACAAGTGTTATAATAAATGGTACTTACATACCTTTTTCATTATTGCACAGTATGTTAGATGTACATTATTGTTATTAATTAAATTCTGTTAAATTGTAAATTGTTTAATTCATTAACGCAATCATTTTTTATGCCTTAGTAAGTGACACATAAGGTGTCATAATAAGGATAAATAAAACAACCTTAGTTATAAAAATAACAGTATACTGCTAGAGTGATTTCTTGGCAGTAAAAAAAAAACAGTTATTATAGAAACATAACATATGAATTTGTTTACATTTTGCCATTACTAAATAGCTTCAAATTCAAGTGCTTTTATAAAATTAATAATACAATGATTCATTATTATCAATTTGCATACTTTAGATTGTGTGTAAAATTTGGATAGCATAAAAAGCCCCAAGAGTAACCATACAGACAAACATTCATCAGGCCAACTACAATTCTCATCAAAAATTGAAATAATTGAAATTAAGCAATAAATTAAATGCAGGGTGTAAGAAACAAGAATAGTTCTTGCAAATACTCAATCATGTCTAAATTAAAGTAATGTGTATTTTCATTTGAATAAACAATTTTTTCACAAACAAAATTATTACAAATACAATTTATAAATTGGTGATGCTACAATAGAAAAAATCCAGTGAGTAAGGAAGTGAGTTCTGGAGAGAATCAATGCAGCAATGGAATTATGAGTTTAAAGACATATATAATCATCCAATTTACAAACATAAATATAATTTTGTACAAATTATATTATTGATACAATTAAAAAAATATGCATGCATGGTAACTTTTTCAGTAATAATGTTCGGTTATAATTGTGTGTGACTCCAATCAACACATAATAACACAAGCTACCATTTACACAATTTCTGTTAGTATTTTTCCATGCATATTCTCCACTGTTAATGTATTTAGGTACATTTTGATAGGTGAAACATTATGAATGAGTGATTCTTTCATTACTGTTCACATAGTGATATTAACAAATGGCTAATATGGTAACATAATTAATCATTTCTTTAATTACAACAAAGGTAACCTACAATGACTCTGTTATAAATCAATAAACTCTTGTCTTGCAAGCTAGCAATAATTTGCAACCAGTAAGTATGATGCTCCATTTGGTCTAGGCCTCATTCAAAACAAAAACACTAAATCAGTTAAACCAAGAACTAAAGCAACTTCCATAGAATAAAAACTTTATTTTGCATCATACATACTCAGTTTCCACTTAACTAAATTGAAGTCTATTATCAATTATACTATTTGCTGCTAATGGAATATATATTTACAAAATAAATTACATTATTTACAAATAAAATACAGCCTGTAACATCTAGTCATTGGATATAGAAACTAGGACATACTTTACCATGTACGCAAGAAAGGCAAAGCCAACAAGCACAAACAAGTTTGTCAAAATGTAGTACATGTGAGATTGTTGTTCCGAAGTCACTTCACCGTCACTTAGCTCAGGGGCACCGTCCGCCTGCAGCATCGCCTCCTGTCGCTCCTTCAGCAGCTGCTCAATCTCTTCCACATACTCCGGGAACAGTTCACAAAACATTTTATTCTTCAAATTTATCTCTAGAGACTCTGCAGCCAAGCAACGTTTCTGATACTCTGAGGTCTCTATCGAACCTAAGGTCGGTGTCTTTTCCAGCATGAAACTGAGCAACCCTGTGAGGATTGTGGAAATAGACCAGGCAGGGTTCCAAGTGTCCGGGTGAAAGTCTGTAATGCTAAGGCACAGTCGCGTGTTGGTTTTAAACCTCCCGTTCGGCGTTATCATGTAGATTGAAGGTGGTTTAAACGGGAACTCCCGAGGAAAAATGATTTTACCATGGTAGTATCCTCCTTCGTACGGGCTTTTCTCGGGCCCTTTCACCACGTAATGCCATTCCAGAATGTTAGAAGGCACCGGTTCAGCTGTGACATACGGGACAGGATCATTTTTAAGCCGTAAATAGTCTTGCTTTAGCCTGCTGGTGGCTCCCGTTACTTTACTTTTAGCCATTGTTCCTTATTCACAAGGGTACCATTAAACACTTTCCTAGTTTTCGTCTTTGTACAATCAGTCGTAGGGTGTACTATAATAACATCAAAACACCGCAGAAAGTGACTTCTTTGCTACAATGAATTATTGCTAAGTACGCCATATAATGATTAAACAAACGTCAATTATTAGCAAAAACGTATGGTAACTTTCCTTTAACGTGAGCTGTCAAAGTCATCGATAAGTCATCACAGTAGTAGTAGTACATATTAACATTGTTCCCAATGGGAAAGGCAACGGTCCGTGCCATACAGCCTAATCTTCATTTCTTACAATAAATTCTTAAAACTACATACTACTTTTATACTAAACTAACCTAACTCATAGAAATGCGAATATGTTTCACATTTTAATGCTCAAGAAATGGAGTTTAACGCGGGAATATCGATCAGATCAGTACGGAGCACCTTACTCTATTTCTCACATTATGATAATAATTCCACCTTAATATCACAATAATACGCCTTGAAAAATCAATTTAGAAAGTTAAGAAACAGAGCCCATACTCCTTTCGTTTCCCGCGTTAAACTCTAAGTCATCCATCACAGTGTGGCACGGCACTTCATGTCAAACGCCGGCTCTACATGTTGGGCCAGATCCACACGTGGGGTGAACAGCTCGTTTCAACGTTGGCCCGTTTCGACCGTATACGTTCACACGTGTCGCGCGGTTCAATGCCGGCAGGGCTAAGGATGTGCGATACACTCAGCGAGAAAATTTAAAACCTATAAATTGAAAAATTGCCCGTTACTCATTTTTCTATTGTATTATTAGTAGAATGCTCTTGAGTGCTAAATATGCTGTCTATATTCATTTTCTTATTTTTCAATGATGGCATGCTTCAAAAGGCTAACAAACTTATATATTTTACTTTTTTTAGTGGAATCCACTTCATTGTCCTCCATAAACATAAACAATTCAAAAATAGATTTTTTGTACATCCACGTAATTATGCTAGTGACTTACATATAAGATCATTAAAATTTATCTCATTTGACATACATACGCACTCGGTAGCTGCTGTAAAAAGACTGAGAACATCGCCAACGTGTGGATGGTCGAAGACGTCTCGCCAACGGCCAACGCGGAATCCTTTGAAGATATAGGGTAACCGGAATCTCATGAAAATCGAGATAATTTGAATTTTTGGATGGTAGCAGTGGGGGAATTAAAAATAGACGATCTTGATACTTTGTATTTTTATCCGACTACGGCAAAGGAAAAAAGAGGGTTAGGATTTTGACCGGTATGTATGTATGTATGTATACATACACAAAAACGTTACGGTGCGTTACAAGGGGAGGAGGAGGTTCAAAAATCTTTCCTCCCCCTCTCTTCAAGTAACGTAACTAACAATCACTTTAATAACTCCGACTACAGCGATGTGCTTCTGCATAAACTCTTATACGAATACTGACAACGAAAATAACATTAAATAACGTACAATATACTCTTGGGATTTCCCGTAAAACAAACGAAAATGGTTGCCAATTCAGGAGTTTTAATTCCCTTATTATTTATTTAAAATAACAATGTTACGTAACGTTTTGCAGGAAAAACGCTCACCTGCCTGCCCCTGTAACGTTTTACGAGACCCTTTCCGCCTAAATTGTGTAACGTGATACTTGAACGCCCCCGTAGTCGGGTTTTATTTTTAGAACTTATTTTAAAAGGATAAAAAAAAAGTTCAAGACATTTGAATATAGCCGGTCTAGACGAGTACGAGACGCGGTATCTGCATTTTTATCCACTTTAAAAAATGAACCATTAGTCAATGCGTTAAAATGGAAGAAAAGTCCGAAAATAGGATTGAAAACATTTATTTACTTTTGTGCATCGTGATAAAAGTTTTTAGTTATTTTTCTTTTGTCCCTGTTCTTGATTTCACCATATTTTTACGTTTAAAAAGAGTTACAAAAAAATTGTTGCCTGTAAAGTCGGTTTTACGGGCGAAGATTTTACGTACAATGTCTTTTCAACGCGCCTAATTCTCTCGTGCTGCGCGCGCGGCGGACCGATCATGTTTGAGTGGGAGAGAGACGCAAGGCATTCTTCGCCGGTCCGGCGGGCCTCTCTCTCATTCGGTGACTCATCGTAACAGATGTGAGCGGGCGTTACACTTGTTCATGAGTGACTCCGAGCCACAACCTAATTTAAGACGTTGTCACGTCAAAACACAATTCACTCCAATTTATAAGATAACTTCGGTCAATGTCTTACAACACGTGTTTATTTTAAAACTATAAATCACAACAAGTTCGTCTACCACTTCCTTCATTAAGTATCAAAATTGTTTGGTACCACTGAATGAGGAGAATGTCATATCACACACTATAAAGCTAGTCGTAACACAGCAATGAGACTTTTCACTTGTAGTTCATGAAACACAGTTAAAACGATGGCTGACACGATAACGCATAGTTCTAAAAAATATTAAAATATCAAAGCAAAAATATTTACTAAAATAATCCAACGACTTTTGATGTCATCGACAATAACAGTGGCAAAGTGGTGGCAAGTCATTATGGCCATATGAAAATCATTTTTACTTGACGTGTCGAATTTTCATCAGATTCCGGTCCTCCTATAGTATAGGGGAAACCGTGTCGGTATGGGGCCTATACCGACACGGGAGGGCGAAAAGCCTACCGCCTAAAATCCCCATTCACACGTTTGGGGCTAACTGTTCACGAAACGTATGGAGTCTTAAAAATAATGAACACGAGGCAATAAATAAAACAACTTGGTATTAATAATACACAGTATATTTTTTCCATACATCAAAGTACGATTACAATCGATTGGTGTATTGTTGATGCAACACCAATAAATCCAAAATAGTGAAAGAACATCATAACTGACCGACGTCATATTCTATCCATTTCTACTAAAATCAATAATTAATAACTATTAGACGACACTTATTTTATATTATTATACAAATAATACATAATGAAAGCATAAAAGTTTATTTATTTTTCAACTTGAAATCACAAGGAGAACCTGCTGTACCCTGGCCACAGCCGTACCTGGGCCAGTTGCATACAAATTTTTTTAACTGGCTTAAGTTTGGCCGAGGCCATGGTACGGCTGGTTCCTCTAGGTACCTAATTAAATACAAATAATGTACTCGTACCTCGTATAGGGTCATTTAGTTAAGGAATTAGAACAAAATCTTAATATTGTGATTTTACATACCTCATTATCTTAACTAACAGTATAGTGAACCTTATTAAATAAGTTTTCTTATATTCTATCAACACAATAAATCCTTATGACTATTATGGAAACCAATTTCATTAAACTAAAACTAAATTGATTATTCATTTGAAAAAATACAAAATCTTTACTTAATTATTTAACATCAGCACTTGTTTTAAACATTAAAAATTACTTTGTGTCAAGAGCCGGCTTAAAACATTCAATATTAGTACATTAACTATACTAACTTATCATGATTAATCTGAAATTAATCTTTGTTTTCCTCATCATCATCATCATCCCAATCACTAACTAAACTTTTGATTTTCTCATCTTTTTTAGGGTCATTATTTGAGACTAAGGCAGCGCTTGTTTCGTCAGTATCTACCACTTTAGTTGATTCAGGTCCATTGGCTTTATCAGGATCACAAGTTACTGGATTGTCAATAACATTATCTTCTTCTTGGGAGTCATTGTCCTCCCAGTCATTCAAAAGTGAAGATATTTTTTCTTGTGTCACTTCAACATTAACTGTGCCTGTTCCAGGTTCAGTCTCTTTCAGTTCCCCAGTAGACTGGTCTTCTTCCAAAGATTTTTCATCCATTTCATTTCCTTGAATGGAAATTTGCTTTTGGACTTCTTGCTCAATATTTTCAATAGATTCCTCTAATTCCGGTTCTTCGTTTACGGGGTCTTCTGGCTTGTTAGGAACATTTTGTACTGTAGGCTCTTCTACTGTATCATATTCATCCTCAGACCATTCCGAGGTCAAGGTTTGAATTTGTTTTTTAGCTTCAACTACTGGTTCAATGTTGTTAGTGTTTACAGGCATGTCTTCAGTTACTGTATTTTCTTCTGATGTGGGAGTATCTTCAACAATATTAAGGGCAGGCTCAACACTGTCTGTATTTTCAGTTTCTGGCACGCTATTGGATTCTTCAACTATTTCGTCACAAATTTGAACTTCCATTGCCGAAGGGAGGGAAGGTAGTTGTTCTTGTGTAGTATCTACGGGTTGAGTGTATGTCGGACTATGACATGCATCATGTTCAGGAGCAACTTCAGAGTCTTCAGTTGCTGTACTTATTTGTTCAGATACAGACTCCATAGGAATTTCAGAACATTCAGTTTCCGTTACTACTGCATTACCATTCAACTGATTCTGTTCAATGGATGCTATTTCTACTGTTATACCGGAAACTGTGTCAGTGTTTAAGTTGTTTGGTATTTCTACATTTTCCTGCACTAGTTGCTCTGATTCACAAACATTTTTAGTAAGTTCCACTTCTGGAAGGTCTGACAATTCAGGTCCAATGTTTGCTTGTATTATGTCAGTTTCATGTGTTTCGTTGACAATCTGCAGTTGATTTTCAGGTGTGACATGCATCAACGCCTGGTTTCCCGGATTTTGGGGCTCATTTTGTGACCATGTCTCTTCCATTTGTGCATCAATGACATTGGCTGACATAACAGATGTGGTGGTAGTAATGGTTTCAAAGTTTTGTGTCAAAACTGTTGAAGACTGGACATACTGTGCACCTAATTCTTGTGATGTTATGATTTCATACTGTTTATTATTGGGGTCATCATGTTCCATAGCATGGCTGTAGACAACCACATATTTTGAGTTATCTGCAGGGACTGCTTCAGAAACGCTTAATGGATAGTCCTCTTGAATAATCATCATATCGTTAGTCTGGTTATTGTCTATATCAATTGTAGCAGCATTTAAAGTAGGATTTTGAGGGGCAGTCAACACAGTAAGTGTCTTGTTGGGATCGCCGTCATCAAATATAATAGAATGATTAGAAGCCATTAAAGCCTTATATTCTTCTTCATTAGATACTACAATTTGTATAGGCTGTCCTATATTTCCTGGTTTTTTAAGAACCATTTTAGGTTGCTGTAACATTTCAGTAGGTTGGAGATTACTGAATTCCATAGACGTTGTCGGGGTATCAGTATCCAAAGTTTGTAATCTCTGTTCAGGTTCCTCTTCAATGTAGTCTGATATTATGTACTCATTGGATTTCATTACAGGTTTCCTGGGTATTAATTGATTATCTTTCATAATGTATTCATTATCATTTATAATAATTATATTTCCTTCACTGGACTCAGGACTTTTATCATCTTGAAGGTAATCGTTATTGTCATCAGGTGGCATACTTTTTACTTTCTGAGGCTTATTTACTTTAGGAATGCTGTATCCTGGATTGAGAATTTTTTGATTTGGTACCATAACCTTAGGTTTTTTACTGATTTGTCTGTATGTTGTAGTATGGGAATCATCCTGATTTTGATATTGCATTTCATCATCAAATTCATGTTCAATTGGGATTTCGTATTTTATTTGTGGCTTGAATTCTCTCCTTTCCTCTATTCTTTCATTTTCTTCATCTGAAACTGGTATAATGCCATCTTTTATGGCTTGTTCTTTATGAGAGGTTTTCAAGTGTACAATAAAATTGTTTTCTCTCATGAATACTTTCATGCAATAGTCGCATTGCATGTGGTTCTTTACTGGCTGAGAATTATGTGCATGCACATTCTGCATATGTTTCATTAAGAGACTTGATAACCCAAAGTGATCAAAGCACACTGGGCATCTTAATATCTTTCGATCTTCATTATGGGTTAGTTTATGTTTTACAAGGAATCCTTCAGTAAGTGCAATGTAGTCACATTCATTACACTTGGGGAAGTTATAATGTGGAGGTGGAGGCACTCCATGCTTTGAGTATATGTGGTGCAGTAAATAGTTTCGTTTAAGGGACTTAACTCCACAGTATTCGCAAATTGTAGAAACAGGCTTTTCTTTGTGAACTTCAACTAAATGACGCCTGAAGTTGTAATAGGAGGTAAAATTGAGTGCTCTGCCTGGAGTGCCACATATGAGGCAAATCCATGGACCTTTTGTATTTTCTGCACCTTGAGCAATTAATTTAGCTGCTTCCTTAGAGTCCAACACATCCGTTTCATAAGAAGTTTTCACATTCGTAAACTGAGGTTCAGGTTCTTTTTGTGGTATTAATTTCATAGAATGATTTGGGCTTGAAGTCAGTTTTTTAGTTTTGGCTGGTGAGTTAAGTATTTTAAGTTTAATATTCTTGTTGCCTTTCACTAAATGTGGATACTTTTTCAGCACTTCACTGATAATCTTAGCATGGTCCAGGTTTCCAGATTGTTTGTCTTTTGATTCTATAGTGACTTTTGCGCCTTCATTATTGTCTAGCATTTGATCAAACAATTGATTATTATCCTTCTGAGATTCATTTTTCACACTCAAAAATGCCGAGCCATAAATGTCATCATAAGATGCGGATTGACTCATATCATCATCAAAAATGCTATCAGGTTTAACCTTCTTACATTCAACAATGTCAACGGTTGAGTTAGCAAAAACTTTCTTGGAGCTTGGATCATTGCTCTTCTTTTTAGAATATTGCTTTGTTGTTTCTGGATGAACCATCAGAGGTTGACTAGTATATGAAATATTTGTGAAAGAATTGTCGAAAATATTATCTGTGTCAAGTTCTTCAGGTAATTCATATCTTGTAGGCCGAGGTTCGCCAAGTACCAGTTTTTTGTTATAAAGTGATGAATCAAGGGGTATCGGTGATGGAACACGTTGTGATTTGGATTTTAGTTTGTTCTGAGGCTGGTGGAACTTTTTATCTCTGTATACAACATTACTTTCATTTTTTTTTGGCTGAGTTGTCCTGATAGTTTCTGCTGGTTTTTTTACAATCTCAGTGCTTCTATGCTTACTGTTGTCAAAAGCTTTGGCATAAGACCTCTTAGCCGAAGATGGAGAAAAAGATTGATTGATACTTGATGATGAATGCAATGAATGCTTAGAACTGTCACTTGGCTTGTTTGTTCTTTGCCTGTGTGTTTGGGACCTGTTTCCAGTACTGCCCCGATGAGCTTCTAACAGTTTACTGAGTACTGGCATATTCATGACTTGAGATGTTTGATACAATTTGTCTAAAGCTTCCATTCTGAATTCCAACTGACCTGTGTACATGAAGTTGACTATGGGTACGACGACGTCGGCCTGCAGATCCTCCGGCATCACCAGGCAGTCTTCGTACATCTCGCATGTTCGCTCCAATATCTCGAAGTACTCTGTACAGGCATTGAGGACTAATCGATGCACTTTTAGCTGGGCATTGTCGTGAAACTGCAGCGTCAGGTCGCAGTAATCGGTGCGGTTGAAGAAGTGTTTCAATCTCTGGAGGAAATATATCCCCCAGTTGTCAACTTTCACTTGCTTTACGTCTGACATTGTGATGCAGATTCGATCATATTAAGCACATTTCCTCGTGGCTGCACTCCAGAGCCTGAAAAACACGAAATTTGCTGTTATTTTAATATAATTTCGATTTGTAAACACGTAAATAGGCAAGCGATCGATGAGTGACACTCGACATTTTTGGTTAGAGGACAAGATTCGCAATGCCTATTGTAAGTGCACATCTCACAATCACTTTTATTTCACGAATATCTTGAATTTTCCGCCACAGTATGTAAGTATTTATTTTCAGGAACTTACCAATAAAAGTACAAACACTAGTTAAATTATTTAGTTGCTCTTGGCGGACACAAAATTATTGCACCAAATTCCATCTATGAAACCTGAAGTTGACATTAGTCACAAGATGGCGGTGCTGCTTTGGTTGGGTTCATTCATTTGTTCGCGTTCGCTCCATTTTGGAATACCCCCTGGTGTGCGGGAAGGGTGCGTAAATCTGTACCCGTCATCTGCGG
This sequence comes from Pyrausta despicata, assembly GCA_963921415.1. Taxonomy (NCBI): domain Eukaryota; kingdom Metazoa; phylum Arthropoda; class Insecta; order Lepidoptera; family Crambidae; genus Pyrausta; species Pyrausta despicata. Next base: position 10,729,345 of record OY992861.1, on the reverse strand, counting down.
CAACATGGCGCGAGTTTGAAACGCGAGAGTTAAGGTTTCGAATTTGTTGATTCTTGGCTATGAAATGTTTGATAGACACTTATGTAATGATTTTATTTGATAGTATGATAACCAATGTATCTTATAATCGTTAAATTGTATCAAAAAAACCTCATTAACATTATTATTTTTCACAGGGAATCGAATCGAAATGCTATTACCGCACCTATTTTAGAAAAATGATTATTTATAATATATTTTATAACAAATTTTATGTTCCATTGTTGCCCACCTCAAGTTAGATATCCAGGCTGTCTCAAAATATAAATAACGCCACATTTCTTGCAAAATATCACTCATAAATTACATTACGAAAATCACCTATCACTTCAGAAAAATCGCCATATTGCACTACTTTTAGTCGAACTTCATTTTTGTTTTCTGATGTAAGAAATAGATATTTTTTGGGAAAACTGCATTTTTTTATGAAAATCAACTATTAATTTCTATTTAAAAAACAGCAAAGTAAGTATAAATGACAAATTAACCTCTATTTTCGATCAAATAACAAAACAACTCGCGATTTCATAGGCCAGTTTTCATTTACTAAATCACAGGTCTATGGATTATTATACTCTATGGATGTTATTGTGAAATGAAATAGACAAAATGGGCTTTCTCCACACACCACAAAATGCATTCAGCCAATACTAAATAATTTAGAAAAACGTAAAAGAAAACCGAGATCGGCGTTGAAGCGTCGTTACTTTTTGTGTACATGTGTGCGGAAACCGCACGGTCGTTACATTGCGTTATCACTGATCAGTGTTCTGGTAGCGATGCGCCATTTGCGTAAACACGGATCAGTGTTCTGGTAGCAATGCGCCGTTTGCGTAAGCACTGATCAGTGCAACTATACAGGAGGTTCGCTTTTCCAGTACCTGGTGAATATCATCTGACATATAATAAATGAATGAATAAAAGTGATAGTACATTATATATGATTCAAATGTTTTAAAAGATATTTTAATGGTCTAAAATTACATTTGTACTTAAAATTGATATTGTAATTAAAATTAAATTGTATCATGATGAATATACTATGCATGCAGCTGATTGTAGCACCACATGTATTTGCACTAAACATTTTTGTTAACAACCATATTTTGAGCAAATTAATAAATATATTATAAAACGAATAAATAATTAACTCGAAAAGTGAAGATTGTGTGTGTGTAGTGAGCAGACCCTGGATTCTAGATGAGGACAACGCTGAGTTGATGACGATGATGACTCGACAAGTGAAAAATAATATAATAGTGTATTTTCTGATAATGGAATTTGTTTCAACATTGCTATCCAATATAATGCTTCAAAAAACATTTATGAAATTCTAGTAACCTCTTATTCTAGTTATCTGTATAAAGAAGCTATTGTTATATTTAAAAATAATGCTGTAAATTTATAAAATACAATACATTCTAAATAAAACAAAATACATACTTGTGTGTACTTTTATTGTAATATAAATTACAATAAAATACTTTGTTAACGTTTTTTTTTACAATTTAAATAAATATTGGTTACAATAAAAGTTATTAGGGTCTAAATATCGAACTATATCGATTTTTGTCATTGTTTTATTAAACTAAACAGAATTACATCCACACACAAAAATATGTAATTTCCTTCGAGCACTGATCAGTGCTTCCGCACAATGGCGGCAACTAACTTTCGAGAAAAATAATATCACCCTATAAGGAGCAATGGTGGCACTGTATACATACACGAATAACCGCCATTTTGACGTTTGTATGTGTGCGTGAGATTGTGCCTATCGTGTTAAAAAATAACGTTTTTCTAAATATTTAGTCGTTTATGGCTAATATATGTTGTGATTTTATTTTCTCAATGAAATTACCCGTGTAATAAATACCACCATTCAGTATGCGCAATGTTTTATAACTCGAAAAACAGTAACTTTGTGTAACCGTTTCATAGTTCAGAACATACGAAGATAGATTATTCAAACTTAGTGATTTATTATTGATTTATTTGTACATATAACTGAGCCGCATAACATAAAGAATAATAAAATGTATCAATAGCTTCCGTTCCGTGGAGAAAACACTGAATAAATACAAAACTCACGAACCACTGTTTGGCCGTTCGTAATCAAAGTTTGAACTGATAATTTGTAACGTTTCTCTAAGTTGAATGATGAGTGAAGTTCTCGATCATTAGTTCAATATAATAGGAATAGGAAAATAAATCAATATAGACCATATTTCAAGTCTGTATATTTCAAAATCGAGGTGAAAGTGTCGCAGGTCACCTGTACACTGATCAGTGCTACCGCAGTTTCATACCAGAACGCTGATCAGTGTCGCAGCAGCTGAGGGGATACGCGTCGCTTGCTTGCTTTGAGGTCGATGGCTTTTTATTGATTCGAGTCAAATTAGTGCTTTTTTTGTTGTTAAATTTATTCAAGGCATTCTTTAAGCTGTATATGGTATTGAAAACATTTTGGTTTAGTTTAAAAAAAATTAAAATAGAAAATACAATTAAATAATAAGCATAGAATTTTTAGGATAATCAATTGCACTGCATAGAGTAACAGTGCTGACATCTACTTCAAAGTTCAAAACACGATGGAGTTAGTATTGATTATGCATTGGGTGTGCGTTGCGGTGCTTCCAAAATGACTCATTTATTATGATAGCTAGCGTAGCGGTAGTTTCAGTTTACCGTTCATCTACAATGTCTGTTGTAGGACAGCAGATGGCACTTTTTAGCTTTGATATAAGTCAAAAAGAAAACCACTGATAAGGCTTTATACAGGTTGTAAATAAAACGAGCTAAATTCAAGGGGGTTTAGAAAACAGGAAAAATATTAAAAATTAAATTTTCCCTGTTTTCTAGTCTAAAGAAATCGTATGGAACCTACGGTGGCCTACGTAAGGCGAACGGGGAGGGATGATTTTTATGAGATTTAGAAGTCGCGGAACCAGAAAAATATTACATGTAATACGTTTGCAGACCCGAATCGCTGGAAAAGTGATTGATCTAGCTGGATTTCTGGATGCTGGTTCCAGCTGGATTTCTGGATGCTGGCTCCAGCTGGATTCTAGAAATTGTACACCCTAGGCCCTAGTGGCTATTGAATGGTTAGTTATAGGTTATAGATCGGTTAGGTATGTACTTATACAAGCATCCAGATTAAACCTATGCATGATTGTCTGACCACACTGTCTGTAAAAGCCCTCCGCTGTTATGTGGTAATTGATCTACCGTCTACCAATCGCCTGGAAGAGATCGCTTCCAGCGACAAGACCGCTTTAACTGTACACCTTTCTTTGTTGAACCAGTTTATTTAGTTTTTTGTGGCGTGCCCTAAAGAGTTAATATATGTAACTACTGGTCTTTTCTTCCCCAACGGTCATAAATTCGCCGCACTATTTGATTTGCCTGCCTACTAACAACTGACTGATACGATTGATTATGTCCGTTAAAACAGGTCTCCTAATTCCAGATTATATCCCGCAGAAGAACAACCAGAATACCTATAGATCGTTGCTATTGTGATAAAATTGTGAAAAAATATAGCTCCGATACACTTAAGCCATCCGTTTTCGAAACACGTTGAATGAAAAAAAATGAAAAAGAGTTTTTTACATGTTGTAATCGTGTTGGTTTTACTACCTCACCTCAGGTATCCGCTATTATCGGACACGTAATTTCACATTGTTAAAACTTCTAGCTTATGTTAGAATAAATTCAACTTCTGTTGTGAGCTACGCAGAGGTGCGACAGGAATAAAAAAAAACTTAAAATCACGGTTCGGATATATTTTATGACAGATTTTACACCCTTGCGACATGCGGTGTCACTCGTAGATTGCTTTCATTGAACTAACAAAAGATGTACTAACTAGTGCTGTAGCAAACCGTATGTATTCGGTACTGAGTAACGGGACTCTAAAACTGAGTTTCGACAAATGGTTTTCCGACACTAGTTTACTGCGACACTACGCTACTCCGACAATACGCTAATACGACAATAAGTATTTCCGACATGACTTTTATCCGACACTATGCTGCTCCGACAGTACTGTAAATCGACATGACTTTATTCAGACACCATGATACACCGACGAAATGCTATATCGACATTACTTTATTAGAGAAACTAAGATGACAAAATTAAATTGGATAAAACTGAAAACTGAAATAAAATGAAAATGTTTATATTAAAAAATATCTAAGTACCAAGGTAAATAAAAATGTATTATCAGTATTAACAAAAAAAAACTATCTGTATGATTAATGGAAAAAACGCAGGTAAATCACAAAACCAAAACAATTATTACTTCTAAGTAATATAATACACAGTATAGTGTTTCGATTTCCATCTACTGTTTAACAAAATCATGTTATTATATCGCAATAATTATGTAAAAACTTTTTTAATATCAACTAAATAACAGGAAATATGAACCGAAAGAAAAGTATTCATCTTAATACAAAAATAAACTATTTTTTATAAACATTATATAAGCAATTCCTTGTAATAGAGTGTTCCATCTGATTGCCAACTTTCACAGGAATATATGATTTTAAACTTTCGCGTTGCATTGTAACACTATTGGTTATTGGGTCTAAACGCGAACTATTTTAATGAGTATATTGTACTCACTGCTCGATGTGTCGGCTGGATTGCACACAGCCGTGGTCACAGCTGACTAGTACAAGTATTTTGTGCAATATATTTTTATACATAAGAACTATAAAGGAGTTAATGAAGAAAACACAGAAAATGAAATAGCTCAAATTGCAGCGCAAATTGAAAAACAAAAAAAAAACACTAGATACAAAAAAACAAAAAAAAACACGACTAGCAATTGCAACGACATTTACAATTGAAAGATGAAATGACTACATTACAGTTTTTACAAGGAATTGCTTATATAATGTTTATAAAAAAATAGTTTATTTTTGTATTAAGAGGAATACTTTTCTTTCGGTTCATATTTCCTGTTATTTAGTTGATATTAATAGTTATTTGTTATACAAGAGTGCAAAGTTGCTTTTTAACCGCGTGTTCAAATTTGATGACCGAGCAAGCGAAGGATTCTAAAATTGAATCACGAGCGCAGCGAGTGATTCGAAATTAGAATCCTGAGCGTTAGCGAGGAAATCAAAAGAGCACGAGGTTAAAAATCTTTGCACTCAGTGCAACACGTAACTTTTCATTCCACCTTAGCGAGGAAATGACTAAATGCAAAAAAACCGTTGACAATCACAAGATAGGTACTTTTATTTCAGTTTAGGTTGGTGCTCATTGAAACACTCACTTTTTCACTTGAATTTATTTACATACCACTACACTGTATATTAGAGGACTCGATTAGACTGTGACATGCCTTACTTTAAGTTAAAAAGAAAAATTCGGATTATGCCGTGATTCAACTGACAACAGCGCCATCTAGTGGTGACGGAGAGAACAAAATTTACTTTGGATATAATGATAAAAGAAACTAAACATTCCGCCGCCCAAGGACGATTACAGTCCTTTAAAAAGGTGAATACAATCAAAAATTATATGTAATAAAAAAACTTAAAACTAGTTAGAACCATCCAGGGGCAAAGGACATAACTTAGCAATCGGCCTTTGAAAAATGCGATCCTTGTATTGCAATGTTACAACTCTTGTTACTCCATCAGCGCCTGGGTGTTTCTTTACTATTCGTCCCAAAAGCCACTTTCCAGGGGGAAGTCTTTCATCTTTTACTAACACAACAGTACCTGTGGCTAGTTCCGGCTGATCCTTGTTCCATTTATAACGATGTTGCAACATGGTCAAATATTCATTTTGCCATCGTTGCCACAAGCACTGCACCATACGTTGAATAATGTGCCACTCATTTTCATCAATCAAAGACGGTTCTGGTACTCCTATTAATGGTTCTCCTACCAGGAAGTGTCCAGGCGTTAAAGGAGGCTCATCAATGGTAGAATTAACAAGGGTAAGTGGACGAGAGTTGATACAAGCTTCAACTTGGGTTAAAACAGTAGAAAACTCTTCGTAAGTCAGTAAGGTTAGCCCAATCACGCGTTTTAAGTGTCCCTTTACGCTCTTTACACCAGATTCCCACAGCCCGCCGAAATGAGGAGAACTTGGTGGTATAAAGTTCCAGTGTGTACTGTCATTAGCTAGCAGTTCCGCGATTTCAGAAACAACTGCAGACTTTGCATCCTTAAAGGCAAGGTCTAATTCACGGGCTGCGCCTACAAAATTGGTACCATGATCACTCCAAATTTCTTTACAGTGACCACGGCGTGCAGTGAAGCGTCGAAAAGCAGCTATAAAAGCAGCTGATGTAAGATCTGTGACCAATTCCAGATGAATGGCTTTTGTTACGGTACACACAAACAAACATACATATACCTTACAGGTCCTTTTGCATCTACCAGGGTACAATTTCATTATAAACGGTCCGGCAAAATCTACTCCACTAGTTAAAAATGGACGACTTGGTTTGACACGAAATTTAGGAAGATTTGCCATAAACGGTACAGAAGGATTAGCCCTGTGTTTAAAACATGGTATACATTTAGTCACAATAGTTTTAACAATGTTTTTTACTCTGATTATCCAAAATGTTTGTCTTATGTAGTTTAAAGTAAGTTGATGACCTCCATGCAGAGTTTTCAAATGAGCGTTCAAAACAATAAGTTTAGATAAATTGCAGTTGTTACTTAAAATAATAGGGTTTTTCATAGTATCTGGAATCTCTGCATTGGTAAGTCGACCACCGACACGAATAATACCTTTATCATCAAGATATGGGTTAAGAACATGTAGTTTGCTCGATTGATGAACTCGCTCACCACGTGACAAGCGAGAAATTTCATCACCAAAGGTAACTGATTGTGACATTTTAATGCATCCGTTTAGTGCTTCATTAAGTTCAATTTTACTCAGGTGAGCGGGTTTATCAAACGATTTTCCATTGATTTTAAGTTTACACAAGTTAATGAAACGTAAACAATAAACAGTAACACGTAACAGTTTCGAAAGAGTTGAATATCGTTTCAGGTAAGATATCACATCATCATTTTCAAGAACATTAACATTAGCTTGTACTTTAGTTTTAACTTTCATTTCCAAATCCGTGTTAGGAACAGCCTTATCAGAATTATCAATAACATCGACATTTTTTAAGAATTGTGGGCCATTCCACCATAGCTCTGATTGCTGTAAATCGGATGGGTATACCCCACGGGAGCCTAGATCAGCTGGATTATTCGCTGAACTAACATGATTCCATTGATTACTATTTGTGAGTGTCAAAATCTCTGAAGTACGATTCGCAACAAATGTGGTCCATGTATTTGGTGTCTTACGCAGCCAGGCCAGAACTATGGTCGAATCCGTCCATGCATATACATTTTCATCAGAGATGTTTAGTAAAGTTTTTAGATGTTGAATCATTTTTGCCAAGAGAACTGCACCGCAGAGTTCGAGACGGGGAAGTGAAATTTGTTTAACTGGTGCAACTTTAGATTTGGCCATAACCAAAGAAATTTTAACATCATCATTTTCCCAAACCCTGAGATACACCACTCCAGCATAAGCAGCACAGGAAGCATCACTGAATCCATGCAGTTCCCGTCTACTTGTGACGTCAGAAACTCCAAACCATCGTGGGAACTGAATGGTTTCAGAGTGCGTAAAACGATCAAGGTAAGTAATCCATTCATTTTTAAGATCATCAGAAAGCTCTTCGTCCCAAGCTAAGCCAGCTAACCACAACTTCTGCATGAAAATTTTTAAGTAAGATTATTTCACGTGTTAGCCAACCTAGTGGGTCGAAGGTTTTCGCAATCGTTGATAGTACATTTCGTTTTGTGAAGACATTATCAGTGACATTCATATTTATATTTAATTCAAAATTATCAGTTTGTGGGTTCCATGTTATGCCTAAGGTTTTGAGAGTGTCTTCAACCTTTATATTTATTGTGTTTTGTGATTCTTTATCATGATCAGGAATTTGTGATAACACTGATTGACAGTTAGATGCCCATTTGTGCAACGGGAAACCACCACGAGACAACAATTCGGTAAGTCCTTTTTGCAAATTTATAGCATTTTCTTCATTGGACGCACCCGTCATTAAGTCGTCCATGTACAAGTCATTCTTCAATATTTCTGCTTCTACAGGAAAATCATGTTTTTCATCTTCTGCCAGCTGGTGAAGTGTGCGGATAGCCAAGTATGGAGCACATGACAATCCATACGTCACGGTAAGTAGTCTGTATTCTTCTATCGGTTGTGCTGCAGATTTTCGCCATAGTATTCTCTGGTAATCCACATCATCTTTAGACACTAAGATCTGCCGATACATTTTTTGAATGTCAGCGACTAAACAAAACTTATGTTGTCTCCATCGTGTTATTAGATCTCTAACGTCTTGTTGTAATGGATAACCAATCAAAAGTTCTTCATTTAACGATTTTCCTTTTTCAGGTGTAGCACTTCCGTCGAAGACTACTCGTAACTTCGTGCTCAAGCTCGACGGTCGAAGGACAGCATGGTGAGGTAAGTAGTGTATTTTCTTTGTTTTCTTTTCATGTTCAGGTACCACAACCATATGACCTTCTGATTCGTATTGTTCCATAAATTTGTGATACTTAAAGTCAGCGTTACGTGTGAAACGTTTCTCCATATGTTGTAAGCGATTGACAGCTTGAGGTTTGACATCACCGAGACTTGTGGGAGGGTCATCCTTAAACGGTAAGCACACAATGTAACGTCCGTCATCATTGCGTCTGTGTGTAGTTTTAAAATGTTCTTCGCATTGTGATTCTAATTTAGTCATCGGTTTTTTGTGAGGTAAGTTCTCTTCTATTTCCCAGAATTGCTTGAGTAACTGATCTGCTTCGAGTTTAGTGTGGGCCACGATCATATTGTGTTTTTGTGTTTCAGAACCAGTTTGTAAAGTCTTGCCGGAGATTAGCCAACCAAGACGCGAGTTAAGGGCAATCAGAGAATTATACTTGTGTAGTCCTTGTAATAGTATGTAAGCGTGAACTTCAGCACCAAGCAGCACGTCCACGGATCCTGGTGTGTTATAGTTGGGATCGGCTAGATCCAACTCCATGTAAGAGGGCCAGGTATTTTGTGGGAATTTGCGCGACGGCAACAATGAAGTGAGCCTCCCCAGGACATAAGCATTCACTTCAAATGTGGAGGCTTGGCTTTCTTTGGTATGTATTGTGAGTTTGACCATATATTTTGTAGTTACCACTGATGAGTTTGATATACCAGAAATTCTGCCAATAACGGGAGTGCGATCAAGATTCAATAATTGCGCTGCGGCTTCAGTGATGAAAGAGCCCTGTGAGCCCTGATCAACAAGTGCTCTTAATTTATAGGTAGTACCTCTTTTCTTGGACTCAACATTTATTTCAGCTGTAGCCAATATAACCATGTCATCATCTGTTTCAGACTTCAAGTTAACACTGACATTACAGGAAGCGCCAGGTGCAGAGGCATTCTCCCTTGATATAGTTTCTTCCCTTTTGGCTTCATCAGCTTCAGTGTGGTTCTTAGGAAAGGTTGTGAAATGTAGTAATGTATGATGTCGACGTCCGCATTTTTTACAGTTTGTGCTCTGTCTACAATTAAACACGGAATGACCTTTCACTAAACAATTGAAACATATGTTGTTCTTCTTTATAAAATCTTGACGATCAGAAACTGACAATGCAGAAAACTCTTTGCAGTGGCAAACGTAATGATTCTGTGAGCAGTAAGTACAAGTGCTTTCAACTTCAGTAGCAAAACTTTTAACGGTAGTTGGTTTTGGAGCGCTTTGATTAAATTTTTGTGCATCTTTTCTATATACTTCTCGAGGTTGTGAAAGATTGACCATTTCCATTGTTCGAAATCGTTTCTCTATAAAGCTGTTTAGTTCGTCATATGTGGGAATGTTTGTTGAATTAGCTAACGACTGTTCCCAAAGTTTGTGAGATTCAATGTCTAACTTTGAGACCAGAATATGAACGACTATTGCATTCCAGGAGTCAATCTTCAAATTTTTTAGAGATGAGAGACATTGGCTAGTTGTGTCTAATAAATCTTTAATTCCTTTTGCAGATTCGGTTGTTAGTTTCTTCTGAGTTAAAAATCTACTAAGAATGTTATTCACAATCACTCGCTTATTCTCATATCTTTCATTCAATTTTTTCCATGCATCATCATAGTTTGCCTCAGTTAAAGAATAATTTTTAAGTAACTGTTCAGCTTCTCCGATCAAACTAGATTTTAAATAATGGTGTTTTTCAATTTTAGATAAGCGGTCATCAGAATGTATCAAAGAAAGGAATATATCTCTGAAGCTCATCCACTGATTATAATCACCAGAAAATTGTGGTATAGCGATAGGTGGAAGCTTAGGTCTTAATTTAGGAAGTTCTGATGTTGTGTCAGATTTTGAATATTCAATTTGGGTTGGTGTAACATCATAAAATCTATCCTTTAGCCAAGTCTTCAAATCCAAATAATGCTCCTCAGTTTTTTCAAAATTACCAACAATATCGAAATCATATTCTGTTTTTAATATCTCGTTGTCTACCGAAACCGTAAGTAAATCATAACTTTTTGTGTAACAAGTCCAATAATCAAGTAACGTCTCCATTCGCGTGTCAACAAACCCTCTAGTTCGTTTATCTTTAGAACTTTTCTTCGTATTTGTGTGTAACTTCTCAATTTTAGTTGAATTCTGAATCATAATAGCTATGTGTTGTTTTGCAAGTTGATCCGCCATATTGAACAATATTCAGGATAATAATTGATAAGTAAAGTTTATTTTAGATAAATATCACTATTCCAAAGCAGGTAGGTACTAAATGTTTGTCAATGCACTATAATTCAAAGTTCAAATTCACCAAGTTCATGTTATGTTAAACTGATTAAAATTAAAATAAAAAAGTCTTTTTACCACAAAATTTTTCTAAGTGTTTTTTACTCGAAAATATTCTAAGTGTTTTTTCGCACAAATTATTCTATGTGTTTTTAGATCACGCGAAACGCTAAGTCCAAATCCACACGTATTATCACAAGTCTGTTTGACGCACTGTTTATATTTACACTGTGTTCTTGTTCACTTGCACTTTACTTACAGTTCATCCAGCTGAAGGACCATTTGGTGGTCATTGAAACACTCACTTTTTCACTTTAATTTTTACATACCACTACACTGTGTATTAGAGGACTCGATTAGACTGTGACATGCCTTACTTTAAGTTAAAAAGAAAAATTCGGATTATGCCGTGATTCAACTGACAACAGCGCCATCTAGTGGTGACGGAGAGAACAAAATTTACTTTGGATATAATGATAAAAGAAACTAAACATAGGTATTAACTACTACATTATGATAGGTAAGTATTACAGAGTAATCTTTAAATTATAACAATAAATATATAACAATAAATAAACAATAATACTCAGGTATAATTAATCAAAATTGAAAGTAACGTTGCTACAGTTATTTAAATTGAGTGTAATATTTTTGTTGGGTACTGTAATATTAGTGTTAGTCACTTGTGTACTGTTTTCGAGTGCTTGCTTTCTTGTTCTCGGATAATTCTATGAAATATGCCAGCAAAACGTTTTCTGAGAAAGTTTTGGCTCCTTTTGCTAGTCGCCACGTGTTGAACATAAATACTTCTCGTTTTAAATACTTCTCGCGTGATTGTTGAGGGAGAAAGCTCATTTGCGCATTATTAACAGTTTCAGTCAATTCTGTTGGCGTCAAACAAACTTCCTCGTCGCTAGAATCACTCATTTTAGTTTTTTCACTTGTGTTAAAGTTTCTTGTTTTTAAATAAGGTGATGATGTGAATGACGTGAAAAAATGCCGCGTAAAGAATCGCCTACAAAGGAAATAGAAAAAAGAACACCAAGAAGGTTCCGAGTTTGAGTTTATAACAAATTAAAAAAATGTTGTATGATATATTTGGCACCATAGAGGTAGCAATAAATAGGTTTAATGATTTTTTTAATTCACAAACTTAGTGCACACGATTTTCTAAATTCAAATTTACTTTCACCTCTAGTGAATAAAAACGGCTTTTCCACTCAGATATTGAAGAGCAAAAATACTCTTTCCGAGATGGTGGGATGAAAAAAAGTTTTTACATTACTGTACAGTTTTTACAGTACTGTCGGAGCAGCATAGTGTCGGATAAAAGTCATGTCGGAAATACATATTGTCGTATTAGCGAATTGTCGGAGTAGCGTAGTGTCGCAGTAAAGTAGTGTCGGAAAACCATTTGTCGAAACTCAGTTTTAGAGTCGAGTAACGGGTACCGCCGCGACTACCGAGTACCGAATCGTTACTCACGAATCTAAGTCGTTACTCGCATCTTTCGTTACCTACTCACTTTGGACACAAAATGGTTCGATTCGCACAAGTAACGTTGTTGTAAGTTGATACGGATACGGTTTTGATAAGTTTTGGCCGATCATGTGCTTTTGAAAGTTTAACAAATCGTAGGTACGATTTCGCTACTGATGCATGATGCTTTGTGATTCAAATGGGTTGATTTTGAACATACTCAGTATATTTTTATAAAAGTCGAAGAGCTTGGCCCTAAAAGCTACAATTATGACGAATAATCACTTGTTTAAAATTTGCAAAACACTTAAACACGCTTTGACACGAAACTTGAATGTGAATCATTAGGTATCAAAAGTACCGAGTAACGATACGATAGTAACGAGTACCGAGAATAATAGTAACGAATACATACGGGTTCGATTTTTCTCGTTACTTTTACAGCTCTGGTACTAACAAATGACTCATAGCATGACATGTTCTATGATTTGAAATTTAAATAGAAACATAGTGGCCAGGACTAGGTGGATGGATACAAAAAGGTACATAATCGTCGCTTACATCTGTAGAGGTTATATATATAATTTATTGATTGGTATACAGGGTGATTGGTTATTAGTGGCAGTTAGAGGAGGTAGTCTAGGGTTATTCTGACAGATATCACTATGGGACTTGCCGAGATATTCCTACTTAAGAGTGTAACCAAAAACATCGTAATAATGATAGTTACTTGTGTAATTCAGATTATGAAGCTTTAAAATATAGGGTCAACGGGATCTCATAAAAATCAGGGTAATTTAAATTTTTGTAAGGTATATAGATATGTATATGGTATGGTAGCACGGAAATTAGAATAAATGACTTTGATACTTTGAACTTTTAACATAGTAAGAAGACTGATAGATTGTTTTGGGATAGTAGTTTTCCTGATTGCCTTAGGCTTATAATGACTCTTGTCTTTATAAGATTTTAGACTATAATATCTGCGTTTTAAATACATATTTGCTAAAAATGTTAACCCTAAGTACTTGTGTAAAAAAAGTACTTAAATAAGAGAAAAACACATTTATTTAGTTTTATTCATCATAAGATAAGTTTTCTTACTTTATTTGAAAGTCCATATCTCTTCATTAAAGTCCTACCCTTATGAGTTACAAAAACACATGAATTCTTCAATTTATAAAATAAACTTCGGCCAATCTGATTTACGAAAATCTCAAGCAAAACTTTTTTTGTAAATATCAAAATTATTTGGTACCACTAAATGGGAAGAATGTTATCAAGCACTATCCAGCTAATCGGTCGATCACAATAATCACAATAATTCGATTTTTCACGTTTACAGTTCACGAAACACAGTTAAAGCGATGGCTACAACACGATAATGCATAGTTTTCTTCAAAATATTCAGGAATCATGACAAAAATACTCAGCAAAATAAATCAATGACTTTCATGACTTCGACAATGACAATGATAGGCATTATTACCAAACTAGCTGTGCCCGCGACTTCGTCCGCGTGGAGTTGTAATTTTGGGCATAGACATGTACTGTCGCAGACAGTTTTTTAGATCATTTCAAGAAGAATAATTCTTTCATATTTATATTTTTGGTATCTTGAACCGTTTTCGCAGCGTACGCAACTCAAGGATGGTTTAGTAGATTCTGAGATTCAATTTCCTGCCTGCCCCCTAAGTTCATCGGCGTGATTATTTATATCCCAGTTTACTCTCCAGGTGATACTGAGTCAAATAAAAAATGTCCCGTCAAAATCGGTCCAGTAGATTCTGAGATTAGCCCGGACAAACAGACAGACAGACAGACAGACAGACAAAATTTTAAAAAATTGTTGTTTTGGCTTCTATTACGGTAATTAAGACCCCCTGTAACAATTTTTCATAAAAATCTTCAATGTACAGAAATCGATCTTTTACAGTCTTATTATATGTATAGATGAAAATATTATTTCCAATTTTCATCAGATGCCGGTGATTTTACTGTATACTGATAGTAAAGTTTGATGAGTGGTCAGTATCGGCATAGGTTTGTAAAATGACGCTATCTTAACCTTTTAGGTTGCACAAAAAAAATTTTGTGTACGGCCCAAATTATTCTAAAGGCTGAGAAAAAGTATTATTGAAATCTAACTTCAGTGGCCACGCATGAATCATTATTGGTATAATCGTAAATCAGTGCAATGGTCATGCATGATCTGCGGTGAGAGATTCCTGAACTCCTAAGGGTTGAAGAGTTCTCCATCACAACCTCGCTTTAAAAATGCTTAAGAACCTTAAAACTTTTGTATATAAATACTTAAGAACCTTAAGATTCCTAAGCAAAAATTTAGCCGCAGACCTTATTCTGTTGGTGTTTGAGGAGTTCCCTGACGGATCGGACACTCTTCTCTTTAGAATGCATTATTTTTTCAAATCAAACTACCTTGAAATGCAGGCAGATAATGCGGTAACGTACATTAAAGAAAACGGTCGAATTTATAATCTCCTCTTTTTTAAGTCGGTTAAAAATTCAGTTTGGTGCATCGATCTGTAAATTGACAATGTTAGTACGCAATATAAGTATTACTTAATATGAATGTAATTAATAAATTACTAAATTCCTACTTCGTAGCGGCCTCCGATTTTCGATTTATCTTAAAACTGATTAAGGATTTTTAGATAGTTTGTCATTTCACGGAATACAACCTTTTCATAACTCCAAAATCAAAATAGGCTTACTACACTAGAACTCGGCAGTGTGGCACGCCTGTTGGAAAAGTATTCATTAAACGCATTTCACTATGCACACAAACAATTAGATAGGTATACTAAGTAGGTAGGTACTTCTAGAGCCGCTTTCCGCTTACTGGCAGCGTTCTTATTTCAACTAATTAGAACAAAATTTCGATTAACAGCGCTATCGCAGAGCTTCTGTTGAGCCTCAACAAGGTCTTAATAAGGCCCCAGGTATTTTCTTTTATGTTGATGTTAAATATAATATAGAAACCTATCATACGCGACCAAACGCCTTCACAGTCCGTCCTATACATAGCGACGATAAATAAGTTAAGCTTTTATTGTGGGCTTAGCCAGCTTTGCCCACTTAGTTCTGGCCACTCCACTCCTTAGTAAGGCAAGAAAAGAAGTATGAAAGAGCTGATTTGCTGATCAGAGTCCCGCCCAGCGGAGGCCCCGCCCACCTCGCCTCATTTTACCAGCCGTCGGAAACCAAATCAGTCCGTTCTCGACCTCCGTGGAGGATGTATTACGAAGCTGCTAGTGACACAGTTTAGTTCGATTCCAACGAAGTTTTTTTTGGAGACAACGTACGGGGAAAATAGCGGTATGTATCATCCTCACTTGCCGAAGAAAAATTATCAAAGGAAATCATGCATTCAAAAACTTTAGTACTTGTGTGAAAAGGCTGTCGTTAGCTCAAATTAAGACCTAAAATGTAAAAGGACTAAAAAGTAAACTCTGTATTGACTATTTTTTTAAATCTCTACGGTGTATAGCTCTATCACGCGATGTAGGTATTTAGTGTTATTAAGGCCGAAGGTTAAAACTGTTATTACTTGGTAGTTTAATAAGATAGGTCGTAGGGGTGAGGGGATGTATTTAATTTTTTGGTTTACGAGCCATACCACAAACATTTTTGACATACTAAGCAGTTTTTTGCCGAAAACATGGCAAAAAACCGAGTAAAATTTTTACATTTTTTTTTGTTTTGCTGTTTTCTTGATAACTGTTCATGAAGAATGACACATTATGTTCAAAAAATCTTGATACTGCTTTATTAAAACATTAACCACGAATATAAGTGGACTTAAGAGACAAAAACGATCTTTGTAAGATTCGTAACAGAAACATAAGTGATATTTCTTTAAAGAATCTTTAAAACTTTTTTCTGTAGTCATTGCGAAATTGTTATGAGGTGGCAAGAGTGGAAGGGGGAAAGGGAAATGCACAATTGAATTATGGGGCGACAGCTGTCGACCGACGGCCGCGGTCGCCGATTTTTTTGTTTTATTTTAAGTACGACATGGCTTTATTAAAACTATCACTTACTACTACTCACACTAAGGCCCTGTTTCTACCATAGCGGACAAGAATAGAATAGAATGTCAAGAGATGAGATGAGAGGAGTAGTGTTTTAAATAGACAACCAGATTTCGTTATTTTCACATCTCCTCTTCGCTTAGCTTCAGTGGAAATGTATCGATCGGAGAGGAGATCAATCTGCTTGGTTATTCAAAACACATCTCTCTCTCTCTCTCTCTTCGCTTTGGTGGAAACAAGGTCTAAGAGGTGACCGGTGTGACTCTTAGTCTTATATTTGTTTCTCGTGATAAGCATTCACGTTGTAAGCTGAGGATAATATTTTTGAGGGTAGAAAGATTCAACTGTGTGAGGTAGGAATCGAACCTGCGTTCATCGGGTGTTTTCACACTTGAATTAACAATAGGTTCAAAATAATTATTTAACACACGTTTCCCCGCGATTGTGGCGCCTTTCTCATCGTCTTTTTTATACAAAATATATTTTTCACAAGTGGACGCCCGCGAATTTTGCTAGCTTACATTTGGATGAAACTTTATATGTATGTCACATCAACCTCATCCTTCATTTTCAATACAACTTTATTACACTATCTTCTGGAACTTCGTCTTTCCTATACAACAGATAGTGCATAAGGCGTTATGTTTTTACCTCATACTGTTAAGCTGGACTGCTAGTGTTCCAAATTCAGTACCTACGGATCTTAAGTATATTTTTTGTAAGAGGAGAAATTTCACGTTGAACAATTTTTTGAAGGTTCTATATTCATAGGTAGTAGATTGCTTTTTATTTTGATATGAGGACAGAAAGTGCTCGTCACGCTAAAATTCTTTTCTTAAGGCGTAATATTTATACGTTATATTATTGAGTTGTGCTGATATGGTTCAAAATCAAACATTCAGATTTTCATTTTTATTACATGCTAAACATAAATAATTGCTCTTTACGTTGAAAAACTTTTCCTAAAGCACTATATTCATACTACTAATAGTTTAACTGGGCCTTTGGGTGTCACATCAGGTACTCCAGATCTTAATTTTTTGTTATTAGGATGAAAAGAGCTCGTCATGTGGACCCATATATTTATACATTTTAAGCTAGGCTGCTGTTGATATTTAGATCAGACCTTAGATATTCAGATCTTCTAGATAGAAAATGAATTGTAGCTTATAACCTGGCTGAGAGTTTTCTTGACAATCTGTAAATTATTGAAAATTTTACCTATCTAGGTAAAGTTTTAATTCAAATCTGTTCAGCCATTACATATAACTACACACATAAACAGAGACACAGACAAACAAGACGAAATTTCTAAAAAGTAGTGGAATGTGTTCTGTAGTCGATTCTCAGTACATACTTTTTTTCCTCCTCAGCTTTATTATAGATTGATGTTAGGTACTTGCGCTGCGTAAGGGCCATGCGTAGGTTTTATTTAATTAATCATAAAAAATACAAATTATCTAATGCAATGTAAATATATCGGAAACAACCTTTCTTTGATTGTTGTAAAAAATATTAATTATATTACTTTTGTGTTGTATCTTGGGTGTTGCACCTACAATATTAAGATTCAATTGATCCTACTTGATACTAAATGCGATATTTTTGTATATATGTTTGTTACTCTTTCACGCCATAACTTCTGGAACGATGTTGGTTAAATTTAGAACATAGATAGATCATAACCTGGAATAACAGATAAGTTACTTTTGTCCTGTAAAACTTCACGGTTTCTGTGGGACATGTAAAAAACGGGTTCTATGCGTGTGAAACCGCAGGGCACTGCTAGTAGACAGTAAGAATACAAACTAAATGACTTTTGCATCGGACAGAATTTAAAAATCATAAACTAACTAGACACTATGTTAACGAACAAATGATTTTAAGGAAAGAATGAGCGATACCGAAAAAATTTTTCAAAGATGGCTGTCTCCCCATTCCCCAACTTTTTGTCCCTACTTCTTATAAATTTTTGATTGACTCTTAATAGCTCTTTATTTTTTTTTGTGTTTCCTACTTTCTTATCAGCTTTGTCTCTGTTAAAAGATTGCAGATGAAATAATTTCATTAATAAAATAATCATATCTCATATCATAACTCTTGACGACCGCTTGGTGCAGTGGTCCACATGTCGGACTTCTACTACCAAGGGTCGCGGGTTCGATCCCCGCACAGTACAAGCATAAGTGTGCATGAACATGTGTGTTTGTACTGGTCTGGTTGTTTTCTATGTATAATATGTATTTATTTACAAAAAAAAAGTATTTAAGTATGTTTATCCGTTGTCTAGTACCCATAACACAAGCCTCGTAGCTTAATTTGGGACTAGAGAATTGGTGTTATTGTTGTGAAATATTTATTTATTTATCTCTGTCATTGTTGGATTATTAATCATTTGTTCTTGGTACCTACGTAAATCATAAATAACGTAGATAGCCCATACCCGTAAAAGGGTAAAATAATGGTTTTCTACACTGATCGGTCCGGAAATCTAACCCGGGATCATACAGATACAGTTTTTTTTTACCATTCAATCGGTTATATTTCGCTACCCAGAATTTTCTTTCAACTGGTGAATAAAATCACGTTTTTTATGACGACAAAGAATGAAAATTAGATCGCATGCAAATAAGTCGGGAGTAAAATGCTAATTTCCGTGGGACATCGTGCAACTTTTTAATCTCATGTGACGGCAGCCCCCGCGTTGTCGGGGATGATTGAAGGCTCCTCATTTGGGTTTTTATTACTTTTTAATTTTTCCCATTTTCCTGAGTGGTCGCGCCGATGTCTATTTTTTGCGACGTTCATTAGCTTCGAAGTTTCTTCCGGTTATATCGTAAATTGAAAGAATTCGCTCGTTCTGAAATTAAGATGGATCTTTTTCCAGAGTCATTGCAAATTGAATGGGTATTGGTGTTTATTCTTTGTTATACATACAGTGTTTTCATACATGTGCATACAGGCGATTATTTCGTAACTAATAATAGATTCTTTAATACATTACCTAGTAAGTAATGAACATATTTTTGTGTTCAGACAACAATTTTTTTTAAATGAAACGTTATAATAGAATGGTCTAAACTTAACAATTACACCTTCTATAGGGGTAAACTTAATTATTTATATCAATCAATAGCGAACCCGGCAGACGCCGTCTGCCCGATATCTCATTTTACATACCTATTAATCTACCTCTAGAATTTAAAAAAAAACTGCACCAATCATAAGTACTTTTAAAGATCCAAGCATACTTACATACAGACATAGGGACAGACGCGGAACGCGACTTTGCTTTATACCATATACTATGTAGTGTTGAATAGTAAGGTTAACCTAGATCATGTTTTTCTCTACCATTGTTACGTAACGGTGCTTTTATTGAGGTTTCTTTAAAATGCGTCTTGTTACTGAAGTACTTTACCCACATTAGGGACGAAAACACAGTTTCAGTTTAATTGTTTTTTTTAAACGAACCATTATTCCAACTATTTCAAATCAGTATTGATTGTATTTCGTTGCCTAGCAAATACCTGTTAACCGTTTTATAAAAAAGCGTATAATCCTATTTGTCCTCTCAAGTGAAATGTGATGAATGCACCCCATATTTGGGTCTCCCCCCCCCCCCGCGACCCTGTCATTGTGGACGCGTCAATCATTGCGTGCGTAACACCATATTTTAGTTTACAGTTCATTCATACCATTTTGGGCTCTGATAGTATCTGAAAAGAGATGGTAGGGAAAGCATTGGTAGTTGTGCGAGGATGTGTAACAGAATATACCATGCAGATGCCTGTGACATGCTTTGTCTGTGCACTATTGTTGCGATCGGATGGTGGATTCATGGAATTATTAGCGTGTGTCTATGGTTTCGTTCCAGTAGACATTCTGATCGTTATTTCATTACAGGTTTCTGAGCTGGAAAACCTAGAATGATACGTAATGAGCTTTCTGTATCGTTATTACCTATTATTAGCGTTACTGCCCGTGTTTTTTTTGCACTATGATATAGTTTTGTTTAATTATTTGAGTTCAACCAAGCGATGTTGTGTTGTGATTTGATACAAAGCATTGTTTCTACGAAAAATTAATCACACCTTTAACTTTTGACACATTACTTTGTCCAGCGAAAGTTTTTTTTACAAGCTCATTTGCTCTCATTCAGGTTATTTAAATGGGATGATAATAATTGAACTTGTGGGACTAACTATCCGTAGGGTCATCAAATGTTAAAATGTGTAATTTCGTCCGAAAATTAATTAAAAGCAAAGCTGATTAACATATTAACGTGTCCATGTGTAAAGAGTATCTTGTTACAAGGGGATTTATTGTAATATCTGTGGGGCGTTTGACATTTGCGATTTGTCGCGTTCGCGGTGCGCGACGAATCGCGGCCGTGGTGGGAATGCGACGTCTGTGACATTTAGCGGTCACGTGATTGTCCCCCTGGCGAAGCTCGGTAGCTGGCAGGAAGGCTTAGGTAGGATACGGCTGTATTTTGTTTTTTTTTAAATAATATGGGCATCAATCATTTTACAGTTCAATGTTGCGACCTGCTTAAGGTCGTGCGTCCGTCCAACTTTCCATGACTAAGTTCCGGAACGATATGCGTCAATCTCCACTATTCCGCTGTTCTTCAAAAGTTATTAACCTTGTCGTAGCACAATCTTGGCTACGAATTATCGTAGCTATTTTTATTTTCCACCATGCTACGAAATGCTACGAGTATACTACGAGATAAAAGTCGTAGAAGCGTAGTTGATGCTTGTAGCTCAGCCAGGTGCTTGAAGCATGTTTAGCATCTTTATGGTAGGGTTGGAGTTTAGTTTATATGTGGAATCGTTTTATAACTAAAATAAAAAGATGTACCCTAATATCTTTATACTGGATAATTGATTACAGTCAAGGTGATTGGTACCTGCTCCGTTGGTATTAAGTATCAGTACTTTTTTTTTACCTATCTCCAATGATTGCAACGCGTTTATACAAATTGCAATACCGCCGGCATATCTCCAAATTATAACAGCGGTCACCCCACACGTCGCAGTCGGTTAATACGAGGTTATGTGTTAATATCATTACAGCGAGGGCGACACCCCAGCTGTTTAGCCGCATTGTTCGATCTGTAATTTGATTCAATAATGTGGCTGCTTCATACCGCCTAGCTGACATGTGCGGTTGTATTGACAGCGTAATAACTACTTCCATGCTTGCCAAGTGAAAGAAGAGCTTTTATATTAAGTGGGAATAGGTAATGTTAAAAAAGCGAGGACATTACAACTACATTGACAGTAAGTCGTTTAAGTTTCTGTAATACTTCGACTACTATCAATGAAGTCGTAACTTGCATAAAGCAATTAGCATTTTGGAAAAAATGAGCGAATCTCGGCTGCAATTTATCATTTTGTCAAAAAGCTAATTAAAAAGCACGCTCTGGTTCCCTATGCACAATACCTACTTATCTAGTCAAATATTAGGTGTAGTTTTTTATTGACTACCTAGGTATTGTGTAGAGAACCAGTAGGTATCTGTTTTTACTAATGATTAAGATGATGATTTAGGTCTAAGATTCACACCAATATACCTCTGGCAAGGTGTACCATCGCGCAAAAGCAAAGTTCCTCCCCATCAATGCTCGTCACAAATCAAAAACCGCTTTCATCGCGTCCAAAGTTTTAACAATCGAATAATTAACAAGCGGCTGTTTTAAAAACAATTAGGCAATCAAGAATCGGATCCGTGACGGTATTAATTAGCGTGGCGGTGTGGCGGTGGTGGTGGAGCAGCCCCCTTTATCTCTCCCTCGAATGTCTTTTTAAACAAATAAAACTTGACGGCTCTGCAATCTGCTAGCCGTGAGACGACGTAAATTTATAACACGGAATTAATATCAATGCTGTTAGGTTCTCCCTTAGATTAAACGAGACTGATACGGTATGAGCTAGTCGCGCGTGGTTCTACTAAACCGAGACCAATGGACCTGCTCCGCTTTAGTCGTCGTCAATACTGCGAGTATTTTACACGTGCGTGAGCGGCTCATAGTTAAGTTGACGATTGTTAGGACGTACCGTATTCCGTTTCTATGTTTGGTTTGATTTAAGGGTTGTACAAGGATTATGGATAGGAATGAGCGCAATAATTACTTACTAGAACTAGATTTAGAACCTTAAAAAGCTTCACCAAAATACAATGTTATCTGTTCCATTCTGCGTCATTAAGCCTGTTTCAAAAATTGTTGTAAGACTTATAGATAAGCGACGGTCTAACAAACTCAAACCCTAAAGTTCCTAAATAAATGAGCAACTAATTAGGACTTAGTAAAATAGTACTTTTCTATGAGTTGTAGGTATGTTGTGCTTAATTATTATTCATCTCACAAGGGACAATTTAAGATTACCCTTCCTACGTAGGTAGGGCCTGACATACATAGGTACAATCTTAAATTTCCAAATTAGCCTAAAACAGAACTCCGTAGGTAAAAGCTCCCTAGTTACCTAAGTTTGGGGCTATATGGAGTAGCTTAAGGCAAAATTTATTTCGTGATTGGTAAACGATGTTTAAAAATTATTCAGTTCATTGATTGTTCAGGAATCAGACGAATGGTTCTTGGTCTCTCAAGCGTGCAACCGGAAATGTCCTAATATAAAATGGCGGCGGCCGCCATATTGTTTTCGCGAATTAATGGCGAAGCTTCCTGTCGTCTCGAGAAAAGAATGGTGCTAATTAATCTAAAGTCGCCTTCGCCTGATTTCCATGGAGAGTTCTCGCAGCACCCCAGTAAAATAATGGCTGCAGCAAGTTATCATAAGGTATTTCATTGAAATGCCCGAATCAGATTTTATTGCTTTCAACGGCACGCATCGGCACATGAGCATTTTTAAAACTTACAGTGGAAATTTTATTTCATAATACCTTTTAAAATTTAGCAAATTCGGCGTGCATGTTACGCCATGGTTAAAGCATTAGAAACACAATAAAAAAACGTAACTGTGACCTTAAGTAACTGACTTAAGATCACAGTTAAGTTTTTACTAAGCTTTTAGGCCTGATTAAAACTTTTATTTATCATATTTATTGAGTTGCTTTTAACAAACTCAGTTACTACTCTTTTTTATGCACTGTGGCGTTAACTTTTATACTTTGGACCACCCGAAGAGTTGACTATAATGACTGCTTTTGTAAGCCACCATCATTCAGGGATTGGATTTTTGTTTGCGGCTCGCATTTCGTTTATTAGCGATCTCCCCAGCTTGCATTAATCCCTTGGTAATTGCTATTTGTTCTCACAAGGTTTTGGGTTTACTACGTAATTTTTGTGTGTATAGATAATTTTTAACACTAAGAAAAAAGTGTAAACAAACATGGCGGTTCACTTTGACGTTTTAAGTGCAAAACTATTTAAAAACATGGCATGAATATTGTTTTGATATTTTGAAGCAGTTTAGGGTAATGGTGTTCTAATGACTTACTATTCTATGAAATCTATAGATTTCAGCATCGTCCCTTCCCGATACCGTACATTTTTGATTTGTTGTTGATGGTTTGTTTATATTTTGGACGTAGTGTTAAAAAATAGATTACCTGTTTTCGTAAATTTTCTGCTGTTTATAAAGCCAGTCATAATAAAACCTTTGGCAACTGTTATCTCATTAATGAAGGTCTGTTAGTTACACTATTTTAAAACGTACTCATGAACAACTGTAATTATTTTAGTTAAGCCAGACTCGAAATGCATATTTCGGATCGAATTTAACAAAAGTCGCTGCAAGTATGGGAAATCCGATATTTGTGCATAAAAGTTTCGGAAAGTTATCTAGTATTATAAACTAAAGCCTTCTATATATGCTGCGAATAACTGTCATGAAACGTTTTCACTCTGTATAACTTACATATTTTTCATCATACATGTGCTTTTCAACTCCCATAAATTCCGTTTGATTTATCAAAGCGAGCAAGAACCTGCGATATTGCCTCCGCGCATGACGTCTTAAAGCTTACTACCTTCTTTATTAATAAAACCAGAGATTTATGCGTCCAACTTTTTAATATTTATGGCCACGCAATAAATTTCTTGGCGACGAGTCTCGGGAAGGGTTGATTATTTTCTTGTAGGGGAGGGTATCAACAAGTAGGATTATTGCTTTTTCATTCTTGCGGCGGCTGCTGTACAGGGGATTTAATCGTGGAAGTTTTTTGCATGTTTACTTTATGTTTTTATTATTTACTTTTTTAAACCTGACATATTAATTTGAAAATGATGAAGATGTATTGAATTTTCAATGAAAAA
This sequence comes from Pyrausta despicata, assembly GCA_963921415.1. Taxonomy (NCBI): domain Eukaryota; kingdom Metazoa; phylum Arthropoda; class Insecta; order Lepidoptera; family Crambidae; genus Pyrausta; species Pyrausta despicata. The sequence goes on along the minus strand of OY992861.1, from coordinate 10,704,621 downwards.
TTTTTATTGAAAAATATTGAAAAACAAAAAATGTGTCCTATATCCAGTCCTTATTTTAACGGTTCCAAATGACGTTTAACAATCAGAACCTCTACTTTAATTGCTTCCTTAAGCAGTACCCAATTCTGAAATGTCACCATAAATCATAGACAGTTGTCGAGCGCCCGGGGCTCCTTAGAAATTGTCTTTAGCGCGCATTACGTTAATTTGTGGGCCGACTGAGAGTGACTTGCAATCGCGTTAATAACGGGGACGAACCTTTGATCAAACCAATCAGAGGAAGAAACGGTACGCCCTTACCATCGTCAACTTAAAACCTGTGGTGTGCTTACACGCAGAGAGCCTATAGCGCTCTCCGTGTCCAGTACAATAATGCCTTCAGGATGCTGATGGGGCTTCCCAGGTTTTACAGTGCGTCGTCGATGTTCGCTGAAGCTCATGTGGATGACTTCTACGCTACCATTCGGAAGCGGACGTTGTCTGCTTGCTAGGATATGACCGAGCCCCAACAGCATTCTGATGGTAACCAGGGATAAGCCATCATGTTCCATCTTTAGGTACTGGATATAAATACATGTGCAGGGATCCAGGAACCTGTTTTTTGACTGAGCACTTAGTAGTTTTATTTTGTATGTGGTAGTTTTAATTTTTTTAATTTTAAGGAGTACTAACAATAATTTTAAGTTTTATTTACTAACATCTAGCTATGGATCTTTGACTTGGTCTTAAATAAACATTTTATTATTATTATTATTAAAAATGGAGCGCTCACGCACGCATATGCAAAAAAAAATTCGCAGTACTGACGATGACTACAAGAGAGGAGTAGGTCTACTACGAGAAATGATATCCGTCAAAACGATAACGCTTTCAGACAAAAGCACATCACGCTACGAATTTGGTCGCCCTTATTACATACTCATAAGATGCCACAGTGTTTGCGGTGTAGATGTGCTGTCATGTGTACCTGTGTCAGAAAACGAAAAAAACGATTATTGCTTTGACGGATTTCGATCTTAATACGAGTAGAGAGGCCTCAGTGGGTTGAGCAAGAACAACTATCACACCAACAATCACACCAACTCTCTAATCCCAAATTAAGCTACGAGGCTTGTGTTATGGGTACTAGACAACGGATAAACATACTTAAATACTTTTTTTGTAAATAAAAACATATTATACATAGAAAACACCCAAACCAGTACAAACACACATGTTCATGCACACTTGTGCTTGTACTGTGCAGGGATCGAACTCGCGACCCTTGGTTCGCGACCGAACCTGAAGTCCGACCTGTGGAACACTGCACCAAGCGGTCGTCAAAAACTATCGTACCGTATCGTCGAACTATCGTAACGTATGCGTAGCGCTTATCAATCGTCAACTTGTTAGTTTGTATATGTCAGCTTTTGACACGAATACGTTCGGATAATGTTCGTGCTCACCCCACAGGTCCCATTGGGGTTGGTAGAACCACGCGCGACTAGCTGATACCGTATCTGCCTCTTTTAAGTTTGATCAAAGTGACGAACCAAGACCTACAGCGAGGTATTCCGAAATGAGATTCGAAGCGGACCCTTTGTTTGAGTATGAGACTAATTTTGTAAGAGTTTGGGAGACAGCGCTTGGACAAGATGCAAATGAAAACGTAGACGCTTTTCATATTTAATTTATTAGAACTGTGGCGAACAAAGTGCTGAGAAATGAATCATTGTTTTTTTTGGATAAGCGGTTTTCAAATAATGATTTAATTTTACGACAGTAAACAGTTTATATGCAAAATATACTAAAATTATAATTGGCGCGGATAGTCACGACAGTGACTTCATCAAAAATTTTAATTTTTATGCCAGGTATATTATCAAAATAAAATTTAGTACAGACCAATAGCGCTTATGCTTTATATTGGTAAAAGAATTTGAAAATTTGTTGAATTGAATTTATAAACTTACAAAGTCATTTTCAATACATATATGAAGAATAAAAACATAATTACGGTAGCAAAAAGAATGACTTAAAATAAAATAGAATCTGAGATATCTGTTACTGAACACTGAACTAGCCACTGGGCCAGCACATTAGGCTACCCATTTTTGTTGCGAAATCGCCCGTATCACAATCATATAAGTTACCACACTGCTTACCGTAACGTGCCGGCATCGTTCTTGTTCTAGTAATAGAAACGAGGTTTCCGTCACAAGATGTTATAGCCCACTTATAACAAAGCACCCCAACTTAAAAGTAAGGGCTGACTCACTAGGGCGATATACCCGCAATAGGCATGACGACACCTATCTTCAATATTTTCAAGACCATGGCACAGATTACTAAATAGTTACTCATGGCGTTAAAAAAACGTAGTCCCAGTAAAGTTGATACAACCAGTATATTTCCAAAAAGCTGTAAAAAGCAATTTTTAAACACACAAAATTCAATAAATATTCGGTCTTTTGACTCCGATTTCTGATACACTACCGTGACGTTACGTTTTTGTATTTCCATACAAAAGTTATGGAGGCAGATCGTTTTGACGGATAATAAAGAGTATGTCAACGATTGGTGGTGTCATCTAGCCTATTCCCTCTCCACTCATCGCTGTCTCTACGTAAGCTAGACAGAGCAAGCAACAGTGAAGTCTTAAGGCAAAAATATACATATCCACCTTCAGAGTTGCACCTCATGTATAACTCAGGTAGAGCGTATAAGGGCGCTTTCACACTTCTCGTTGCGTCGTAGTTAAGAACAATGAAATAGGACGGCGAGGGTGTCAGTTCCGATTAAGTGATACAATATTGATATCATAATGCAAATGAGGGACTGAACGCGTTTGAAAGAGACAAGGAAGAGAAGCATCTGTCCTTTCATTCAATGTGAATGTCAAAACAATGATCAAGTTAATATAGAATAGGACTTGTTAGGTACATATATCAATGGTTTTGTTGCCTATCTGATTTGAACATTGAAAGTAGCAGGTATCTTTCTTTTGGTTCTCAAGGGGTTATAGAAATATTTGATTCAGCTTAACTGGACATTAATGTGATTGTTTTAAACTATGGGCACGTTGCTAGGTTCCGGTAGAAAAAAACTGCATCAGGCTATGTACAAACGATCTGCACAGTTTATTTACAGTGTGTGCCCCTTTAAAAAAGAGAACGTGCCAAGAAAATTATAGGAATGGCAATGGTAAATTATTGTACACTAATTATGAAATATCGCGCCTGAGAAAAAGGGTTGGTCAAGATAGATGAAAAATGTACAATGACAGCTGTTTACAACAATCTTCTTTTGCGGTTGTTCTCATATCTCTATATTTCATCAGCCTATATACGTCCCACAGCTGGGCACAGGCCTCACCACAAATATGAAGTGGTCCGAGCCATACTCCACCACGCGGGCTCAGTGCGTATTGGTGGAGGGGTGTTTGTAAGGTAAGTGACCAACTTTACTGTCAGATGTTATTAAGCCGCCCGAGGGCCTCTGACCAGGCTTAACGACTAATATCTATCGATATTAACCGGGACCAACAGCTTAACGTGCTTCCCAAGCACGGAGATGCTTGTAAATAGACGTCACTTGCGTGCGACAAGACGTGACGCGACCAATATTTTGTGTCAATGTCAATCGCGCTTCTTCACGTAGGACACGATCATTTGCGTACATACATATGATAATGACGACCACTTTGGTGTAATGGTAAGAAGTTGTCTTAACCAAGAGGTCGCGTGTTCGATCTCCGCACAGTACATTTATTTATTTAAGCTTTATTGCACAACAATACTTTGTACAAAAGGTCATCACATCATTTGTGTGCATAAACACACCTCCTTGTACTGGCCTGGGTGTTATATGTATTTATTTAAGTTTATTTGTAACATCACTGTTGATTCTGATATCTGTAACACAAGTGCTTTAGCTTCTTACTACGGAGTCAGGTCAATGTATGTGATTGTTGTACAGTAGAATTCCGATTATCCCGATTATCCGAAAATCCGATTATCCGGACTCGCGTCACGGCTCTAGCTGCTGCTTGAAATTTTATAACGCGCAACTAGACAGACATAACAACATATTTCAATGTCATTTAACATATTTGAACCACATATATAATTGTTTTTATATTGTTTTGTCTAAACGACGTTGGTACATATGTCAAACTCATTCCATAATATAACATTTAAACAAACATTGTTTGATTTGACTACGAAATTTGATTATCCGGATTTTCGATTATCCGAATGACCACTGGTTTTAATTGATTCGGATAACCGGGATTCTACTGTATAAAAAATGTTGCGTCGCGTCGCACTTGTTGCGTTTATCCCTTACGGAGATCAGCTACACTATTTTGGCGTCTGCTTGCTAAGCATCGCCTGCGATATCAGCGTGCGTTACGCGTCCTTAACGCGACCGGCCACTTAGTAACAGCGGCGTTTTCTCAAACAATGCTGTCGGCAGGTGATTGTTGAGGGCTGTCCACACTACGCCGCGAATAATACGCTTTGTCCGACCGCAGTCGCATTGTTGAAGCACAGCGCGAAACACTTGTCACAGTGGGCTACACCCCTAGTTCGTTGACCTTCATTAGTCGATGCTGAAGGTCACAACTAAGTCAAAAATGCGTCATCCGCTCATCTGCGATATCTATGTCTGTTAACTACCCAACGCGACCGGCCAGTTAGCAACAGCGGCGTTTTCTGAAACAATGCCGTCGGCAGGTGATTGTTGAGGGCTGTCCACACGACGCCGCGAACAATACACTTTGTCCGACGCAGACGCATTGTTGAAGCAAAGCGCGAAACGCGCGTAACACTGGTCTACACTCCGTAAAAGTAGTAGGTACCTAGTTACCTGAAAACCACATTTTCAAATAAATAAATAAAAATACGACATTGGAAGTGACCTAAGTTCACAGTGCCAATTACCGATCAAAGTAGGTATGCTTGCGCTCTCGATTTCTTTTAATGCGCCAGAAACTTAACCTTCGAGTTAAAATCCCCGAATGAGCCAGGAAATCAGCTGTTGAGTTTTAATGGCTTGACGGATTTTGAGCTGCCTTAGCTTAGAACCACCGTGGGTAAATTATCTTTCGAACAAAAAAAAACCGCTTTGAAATCGGTCCTTCAATCCATTCGGGAGCACTCAAAAACACTTAAATACAAACACAAACAGACATAGGAGACAAACTTTCCTCTTTTTCGTCGGGGGCTAAAAAGGGTGAAATTTGTTTTTCGCGCTAGTCATTTGCAACTTACTGTTTCAAATTTATGGATTTCATAAGACATCAACTTTGTCTAAGACCAAAAATTATAATAGACCGTCAAGACTTCTCTCGAAATATTAGCTTTAGGGATTGAATTTAAATCTAAAGCGGAGCTCCAAACAGGTGATCTCCTAAGCAAACACAAGACTCCATCTTTGTTCATAAGCATTAGGCACAGTCGCCTACATGCCGCATACAAGTTTTTTGTTCTCAAATTATCCCTATTACAACGGTATAAGATTCCGCATTGTAAGGCTTGAATTATTAATTTTTGTGTAAGGATTAGACTTGAGTGATTGACTTGACTTGAGTCTGCTGTTTGGATATGGTCATACCTAAATGAGCATTGTAAACAGTAAATTTTCTACTTGGAAGACACAAAGAACCTGATTTAATAATAATAAATATTTCACAACAACCACACCAATTCTCTAGTCCCAAATTTAGCTACGAGGCTTGTGTTATGGGTACTAGACAACGGATAAACATACTTAAATACATACATAGTAAACACCCAGACCAGTACAAACTCACATGTTCATGCACACTTATGCTTGTACTGTGCGGGGATCGAACCCGCGACCCTTGGTTTTAGATGTCCGACCTGTGGACCACTGCACGAAGCGGTCGTCTAATGAGTAGGTAGATAGATAGATAACTCTACACAAAAAATATAAAATCAAAATACATAAACAATATTACAATTTAGGCGGTCTTATCGTTAAGAGCAATCTCTCAAAGACATAAATCTTCGGGTTTTGGATATGTTATCCACAGGGAGGAGTTTGCTGCTTGCTTGCTTGGTAATGTAATCGCAATGTGTCAGCCTTCTACCGCAATCCTATCAAAATTCAACTCATCAACTGGAACGTGTGTGTGTATGTGTGCATACTACTCGTATGTGTATCAGTGCTTGAATTATTTGATTAGGCTCGCAGAATTTATTCATAAATTCTACACCGTATTCACCGCATGCTGCGGTCTTACTCGGCACCATTTATACTGTAGTTTTTAGCTTTCCTCTCTCAATTCAAACCATCAAGACTAAAAAGGATGGATAAGGTTGCGAATTGTACTGCCTACTACAGAGTAGGGCCGAGATATGAATGCATATCCACAACATCCGAGCGTGATAGAACACGTCTTTTTACTTTTTTCCCGGTGCTGTGAGCTCGGGTACCGAACATATCACGTTACCGTGAACGCCGTGATGCAGATGGACTTGTACACGTAAACTCACTCACGCGAATTTAAATATGGCGGGATTCAGGCCGATAGATAGCATCACTCGTGCGGGAAATACGTGATTCCAGGTACACGGAGTTTATATGGAAATATCTGACTAGGTATGTACTATATGCACTTACGCAGTCACACATAATGCTCTATAACTGCATATTGTTTTTGGTGATATAGGTACTGGTATTTTATTGGATGAGTATTACTAATCTTATTAATATTATAAATGTGAAAGTATATTTGTTTGGATGTTTGGATGTTTGTCCGTCAATCACGCTAAAACTACTGAATGGATATTGATGAAATTTGGTATACAAGCAGGGTATAGGCTAACTTGGGTGATAGGGTACTTTTTATCCCGATTAAACTCTCCCATGGGATAAAGCAGGAATCTTGATAATCCTCAATCACGCCGGAAGTATTGAATGGATTTTGATGAAATTCGGTATACAGGCAGGGTATATGCTAATTTAGGTGTTCCTTTTATCCCGATTAAACTCTCCCATAGGATAAAGCAGGAATCTTGATAATCCTCAATCACGCCGAAAGTACTGAACGGATTTTAATGAAATTTGGTTTACAGACAGTGTATTAGCTGATATAGATTAATTGAACAATCAAACTAGCTTACCTGTAAGCGCCGTTCGATTGAGATTATCCCTGGTGTTGTCTCGTCCGAAGATGATGAAGAATTAACTAGGTAGTACATTTCCCGGTTACCTGAAGGCGTCACATAAGTTTAAATTCAGAAAAAAAAAAACATTTTCGAACGTTTCCAGCTCTATACGCTCCTGTCTATTATCTATGGTCGTCATTTAGTTATCAGACAAAATATCTGATTGATGCAACCACCCAGGGCTGTTAGGAGTTATCTGTAACAGAAGGGGTGGGCGGGACTCATCATCTTCGGACGAGACAACACCAGGGATAATCTCAATCGAACGGCGCTTACAGGTAAGCTAGTTTGATTGTTCAATTATACCTGTTGTTGTCTCGTCCTCGATGATGAAGAATTAACTAGGTAGATGTTTAAAGAATGTTGTATAATCAGATATTTATTAATGTCACATTGTATGTAGACATTTGAAAACAAAACAAAGATTAACAAATTAACGAAAGCATGGTAATTATTGATTAATTAAAAACCGCTTCTGCGAAGCCTACACTACGAATAGGACAATTATAAAACCTTGCAAAACAACTAGAGCTGTCAGTCCAGCCAGCCGTCCTTCTGATTTCGTCAATCGAGACACCTCTCTGTAAGGCAGCAGATGTTGATGCGTGTCTTGTGCTGTGAGCAGAGAATGTGTTCATATCTATGCCACTTTCTAGTAGCACTGACTTAATCCAACGGCTAATTGAACTGACAGTGATAGGTTTGTAAGGCTTTTTATAGGACAAAAATAAATTTTGATTATCACCTCTTATACATTTAGTAACATCAATATAGTCTATTAAAGCTTGTGCAGGGCATATATTTGGTTTGTCCCTAAAAAATGGTAGCCTGATGAAAGGCTGCATTCTGTTTGGGGCAGACGTTTTTAGTAGCTTAGGCACCTGAATGTATATAACATTATGTTCTATTTTAATTTTCTTTATATCAATGGCACAAATTGTTTGGGCCCTATGCCCTGTGGCTAATACTAACAAGGTAGCAGTCTTCTTTGAGCTTATTTCTAAGTTACTAGAGTCTCTATAATTATTTTCTATATAATTTAACACTACAGACACATCCCAAGTATAATCATATTTAGGGCGAGATGGTCTTAATTTGAAAAAACCTCGAAATAGTCTTTTGATGTTACAATCGGTTCCAATATGAGAGCCTAGCAGCAATGAAAGAGCTGACCTGGTAGAGTTCAGGCTACCATAAGACATACCTTCATTAAACTTTTTTGTAAGATACTTCATAATCTGAGGCACACTAGCTTTTAGCGTACAGATTTGATTTGAATGACAGTACTGAATCCAGTCTTTAATGCAAGGTGAATACTGCTTTAACGTGTTGTTGGATACAGAACTGAGCATAATTTCTATCGCATCTTCGCTTATTCCAGCCGCTAGGAAACTGCGCCGGAGAGCAGCCCTGCCATCAATGTTAGGCTCCCATGTAGAGGATGAACTGTCCTGCAATTACATAATGTAAGTAAATTTTTGTTAGGTCCAAAGAATAATGGTTCTTTTACCAATAGTTTCTGATAAAGTGGGTACCAAGGTTGTGTTGGCCAATCTGGTACAACTACAATGCCGCTACTTTTATCAGTAATGATTTTTTCTATTGTTTTTGATACCATTGAGAAGGGGGGGAAAGCATAGAAAAACATATTGGACCAACAAAATGTATATGCGTCAACTTTGTAAGCGCCAGGGTCAGGGTGCCATGAAACGTATTTTTCGCATTTTGCGTTTGTACGTGATGCGAATAAGTCAATCTGTGGTGAACCAAAGAAGTTGACTATTTCATTAAAATATTTATGACCAAGTTCCCATTCCGTATGTCCTATGTTTTGTCTTGACAAGAAATCTGCAACTACGTTATCCTTGGTGTTAATGTAAGAAGCAAAAATCCATATCCTATGTAATTCACACCACTGCCATATGGACTTAGCAACAGCATGTAAATGTTGATGTTGAATTCCACCTAGGCGATTTATATATGAGATGGCAGTTGTGTTGTCAATTCTCAATAATATTTCACAGTCATATAGATTACTGGCAAAACTTTTTAACCCTAGGAATGCTGCATGTAGTTCTAATGTATTGATATGGAGTTTTGCTTCTTTCTCTGTCCATGGACCGCTAGCTGTTTTATTATCACATCTGGCACCCCAGCCCTGGAGCGATGCATCTGTCTCGATTTCTATGGTATAATTATTTTTACGTATAGGACAGACTGCTGATTTGAGATTTGTACGCCACCAGTCAATATCTTCATCACAGGATTTGGGCAGTGTTATTATTGTTTCAAAATTTTCGTTGTTATCTCTAAGTGCTAAGAATTTTATTCTTTCTAGGTGTTTTGTATATAACATACCATATTTAATGGCTGGGCAAACTGACACTAAAGTTCCTAGCACCTGAGCTAAGAATCTAATAGACACCCTGTGTTTAAGTTTTGAAAGAAGGTCTAGGCATTTAAGCCTCTTCTCTTGTCCAATTGAAATATTCATAAGTTTTGTGTTGAAGATAAGACCTAAAAATTTACATTCTTGTTTAGGTATCAGATTGCATTTTTTGTAATTGACAAGAAATCCTAAGCTTTCAAACAAATTAAGAATGTGTTTAACATCTTTCAAGCATTGTGAATAAGAATCTGCAATGATACATGTGTCATCGAGGTATTGTACAACCTTTATACCCCTTTTCCGAAGATTGGCAAGAATGGGTTTGAATATTTTGGTGAATATAAAGGGGGCTGTACACAGACCAAAAGGTAAGACTTTGAATTGATATAACTGATTGTTAAAGACAAAGCGTAGATATTTTCTTGACTGTTTGCTTATGTTTATCATATAATAAGCGTTTTTCAAATCAATAGATGCTAAGTAGTTTTCCTTTTGTACTAACTTGCAAACGGTGCGATAATCTTCTAACTTGAAATGCTCAGGACACATAAACTTATTAAGTTTTTTGAGGTTGAGAATAAACCTATATTCACCATTGGGTTTCTTTGTCAGAAATACCGGTGAACAAAATTGACCCTTAGTTGGTGTGCAAATCTCAATAGCATTGATATTAAGTAAATTAATGATTTCTTTTTCAATAAGAGATCTCTCATTGAGAGAAACAGTGTTGTTTTGAGGTATTTCTTGTTGAAAAGGTAGATTAACAAATTCAATAATATATCCTGAAATCCAAGACAAAATCATTGGATCTTCAGTGATAGTTTGCCATTTTTTAATAAAAAATGGCAATCTGCCCACCTGTTGGTTTATTTCTTCGCATGGCTTCGGTGATGATGCTGGGGTCGACCCTTTTTGTACTCCTGTCGAGTCCCTTTCTTCATCACCCCTCCTCTGCTTTGCTTGTTGTTGCTGTAGTTCTGTTTGCCTTGCCTGTAGCTCTGCTGAGGAGGGGCCCGCCAGTTTAAAGTCCTGTTTGTTGCTGTATTCGCCTTATTATTACAATTATTAGGCTTTGTAGTCATGTTTTTGTTTGTTAGTTCCTGGGCCGATTTTTGAACAGCTTTTGTTAGCTTTATACGTTCTGAGAGTGTACTGCCAAAGAGATATTCATTTGGTTCATCTTGGAGAGATGCTTTCATATCCTTGTTGATTACGCTCTGAATGAGCATCCTACGGCTTCCAGTTTCATCATGGAATATATCACACATGAGCCGTGCAGCATCATTAAAATGTTTGATCCCATCCACCTTGTTTCCTTTAGTCAGGAAAATTTGAAGCCCGCTGCCTATAGCAGCCAGCGCAGTGGCTAAATTTTTTTGCCTGTTTTCAATTATGGTATCCCGTTTTTTTACAGGGTCTGTTACAGCCGCAGCCAATTCTGGATTGAGTTTTGGTGGAACCATGTTGGGAATGTTACTAAATGGAATGTACTGTTTCGTCAGTGTCAATTTTTCTTCTGTTTTGAGTCCTTTTGTAAGAATCGGGGTCCATCTCTGGGCGATCTCCAAGTGGACAGGGGGGCCGTTTGCGGTCTCCTCTTCGACTGCCCCCATAGCTGATAGTATATCGTTATCAATATCTTGTTCGAGTGTTTCAATGGGTTCTTCGATTACTGGTGATTCTGTTGGTTCTGGTGACATTACGATCAGCTCTGGGGTCAATGCTTCTGGGGAATTATTCTCTCGAGGCCTTACCGGTGATCCCCCATGCGTTAATTCTGCATTTGGAACAAAAACAAATAAAAATATAACATTCTGTTGATGTTATTACCTCGTACTAAGGTTTAGTGCAAAGAAAAAATAACAGTTATTTTTTATAAGGTTGTCCGATACTCTTGCAGTATAGCAACAACTAATGCACAAGGTCAGCATACTTTTAACTCACTTCTTTGACACCCTTGCGGTGTAACAAGAACTAGCCTCAGCTTGTATGTATTTGTTATTGTTGTTCGATACTCCAAAAGTATAGCAACAACTGAAAAACTAAACGTATGAACGTAATGTTGGGGACTGTTTTATCCAGTTCTGGTACAGAGTGAATTTTGAGGTTACGGAACGTAAGAAGTAAATTGTTCGATACTCGTATCAGTACAGCAACAATTAATTACGCCGTTCATGTGTTTTGAGGTTACGGAACGTAAGAAGTAATTTGTTCGATACTCGTATCAGTATAGCAACAATTAATTACGCCGTTCATGTGTTTTGAATAGAAAATACCAGGTTTCTGCAGCTACAAAACAAAATTAAGTGAAAAAGAAAATAAAACGGTTAACCGTCCACTGACCGTTATAAGTTTTCTTCTGGTTGGCTATTTTATCAATTTTTCTCCTCAATCTTCTCAATTCTCGATCCAAGTCCTTAGATTTTCTTTTTCCCATCTTTTCAGCACTTTTTTCACTAAAAAACAGTTTTTTATTTGGAGCGTCGTGACGCCATCAAGTGACATAAAAAACGAATGACGACCATAGATAATAGACAGGAGCGTATAGAGCTGGAAACGTTCGAAAATGTTATTTTTTTTCTGAATTTAAACTTATGTGACGCCTTCAGGTAACCGGGAAATGTACTACCTAGTTAATTCTTCATCATCGAGGACGAGACAACAACAGGTATAATTAATAGTTTTTAATTCAAGTTAATGAATCAACTACAATGCAATACATTTTCTTCATCCCTAGACAGTGTTGAGCAGTGTATAACCTGAATTAGATTGTAGGATATACTTTTTATTGTAATTATATGCTCCCGTGGGATAAAAGAGGATTCTACTTACATGTTCCCATACAATACAGCAGGAAATAGCAACTTTCATTCTACGTAGCGTAGTCTCAGTATAGTTTATTGAGGCGCCAATAGATGGCGTTGCCTGTATTTTAAATCGCGATAATGAATTATCACAGCTACTTGGATATTAATGACTGTGACTTTGAGGTGAAATTAGGAATTTTCTTCTTTATAGGTTAATTCTGTGTCGTTTCAGTTCCGCGTTGTCAATTGGTTTTTCGAATAATTTGTCGATTTGGCTTTTCTAACGGACTTGATTTTCTTTGCGATTGTGGATTTGGTTGATTGTTATTTTGTGTATTTTTCACAAGTATTCTTTCAAACAACTTAGATAGGTATATAAATTTTATAACTTTACATATTTGTACTAAATCTAACTATACGATTTATTACTACCAAAATCGTGAAAATCAAACACGGAAACATGGTAAAAATATAAGATAATTCCCTACGGAATGATTAAAATTAAACTTCTTATATGCAAAAAAATACAGTCACTAAGTCATTTGTAAATGTCCTCATTCTACGCGGGCAAAGCCGCGGGTAAAAGCTAGTTATATTAAAATTAGTTATCCGTTTGAAATTACAAATTGAAGTTTTATATTTTAGTAACGTTAGTAAAGATTCATATCGTATAGGTGACTCTATAAAGTTTTTCAGACAATATTATGAGTATAGATAACAAAGCTTATTTATTTATTACAAAACGAAACTCTTATACACTCTTCAATAATATTCAAAGAAAAGTACTACGAGAAGATAAAAGTGAGACGCTACGTCGTAGCTCGTAGCAACCGTAGAAGTTTCCACTGGATGCTACAGCCGTAGCTTTGTAGCACTGTAGCGCACCTTTATTGCCTCGACAAAGAGACCGCGACGTTCCGCGCACAATGAAGAAACTGAGCACTAAAAAAATATGGATGTGGCAAGAACTGGTAGGGACATTTGGTTAATATTTTACAATATTGAACAACGACATTTTAAGTAAAAAACTTGGACCATAGGTTGATTTAAGGGCATTAAGTGATATGGGAACTGGGATCATAGGATAATTGATTTAAGGGCGTTTAGTGATAAAAAGTCAGTGTGAAATTATAGTGGTTGTTTTTCCTCATTAGGTGCTAAAATTTGGGTACTAAAGTACTTTAGTTTGAATTCAAGAGAGATTTAGACCATTTTTTTTTAGAATATTTAAGTTTTTATCCTTTAAATGAATGTTTGCAAAAACACGAAGAACTCGTAGGAATTAAGCTTCCTCCGTTTCTTATTTTATTACATCTTCGTTGCGTGCTTTGACGGAATGTAAACGACAGCGCGCATTGTGTGGCGATACGATAACGCTTTTATTATTATTAGGCCCAGAGGGAGGGAATAAAATAAAAAGAGCCCTCGCCGAGTTGAACAACCACGTTGTACATACACCTCCATTTGTATTTAATGAACGGAGTATTTTTAAGGCGGGGGATTTTTCCATTTATTTCATCCTTTTCATAGACGCAGACATACATAACGACCACACACGAATAGACACACATCCTTCAAATAATTGATATTTCAGAGTAGGTAGATATATTTTCAGGCCACACACACAATGGGAGTAACGGAGCGCAAATGAAAAGAATGTCCCAGTGATCATGCTATGATTCCTGCCCCAAAATAGGAGTTGTAATTAACAAAACTAAATGTGATAATAATATGCTTGCTTCAAAATCTCGACTAATTAAGCCGAATCGCGCCAACATGTCTTTGATTAAAACTTCCGTACTTACGCTAAACACACAATAAGGATGTTCCTCGCGAGGGGAGTGTGTGATAATTAATACTCGTCAATTAATCAGACTGTAATGTTCAGACATCGTTTAAGCTGCGATTAAACGCAGACTGAAAGTGTTGCTTTGTTTCTAAAGCTTTTGCTCGTCAAGTTTTTTTAGCAAACAGCAAAATATCTGCAATCTTTGTAACTGGGACTGGAAAAGTTAAGATGATTTTGGTGCCATATCGTGAACATCCACAAATTCGGTATGTGGAATGCAACCGATAAAAAATACGCCTTAATAGTTCACTAAAATATAACAAGAAATAATATTGTGGTGATATTTCATGACTAGATATCGTTCATTCAAGCGCCATTACATTCGCTCATTCGTTCTACGGTTGCCGACTAGCCGTTATCACAGATAGATCTCTTTAGGAAATTGGCTTCGCCAGCTTTCTGATCGAGTGAGCTCGTTGATTAGCGAGCTATGATGAATCTTCAGGAAACGAGATTATTTTCATTCGTATTCGTATTTGAACGTACCTAAAATTGATTACGTAGTAATGTAAACTTAACAGGTTCACTTACACACTTTTAAATCCATCATCGGAATAGCTCAGTGGTTATTAGGTACAACTAATAATATAATGATGACTTAGGTTAATGTTTATTTTGAAATATAATTAGAAGTATACATATTATGTCAAAATATGTTTTTATCTTAGTATTATATATTAGTACGATAATTATAATATAATTAATAATTAGATAGTTAGTTAGCCCTCAAAATGTTGCTATGCCCTGTGCAGGGCGTCACATGTACCAATATCATTAAAACTTTTATACCACCTTGATGTAATGTGACATGCAATAAATGATTTGAATTTGAATTTAATTCGCTATTTTCTCCAAATCGTATAATAGCCATCAAGTATTTGTACAAAAGGTGTAAAGGTAAATTTATGAAGCCTATTTAACTTAATGACCCCTGTCATTGCAACATACTTATAATTAACTCTTACACAGTTAAATATTTAAACGGTAATCTATTACAACTACAGTATTATTACACTTCATTAAAAACAATAATTATGCAGGATAAATTTGTGATAAAAAAATATTTTTCATCCATTTGACACCAAAAGTTTGTTTTTGAATATCTTTACGTCATGAAATGTCAATCGATGAAATTAATCCGGGAGCGCTTACAAAAAAGCCGTCCAACCAGTAGACCGTAATAAATCATGCCGCCTCTTGAAGAGTACACTCAGTCAGATAATCGGGTACGTTTTAAAGCGGGCTTAGACCCGCTACCCCCACCGTCCCCCCCTCGCCACTTCACGTGCGTTTTGACGCGATTATCATACTCCGCATCTGAGCGCAATATTGTTGGCGACGAATTCGAGACACGCTTGATGTGGATGCGGTGCTTTGATTTGCGCCACCAGTTAGAAGGTATAGAAAAAAACGCTTAACTCTCTATATCTAAATAATGTGAAAGTTATTTGAGCGTTATAATAAGTTGTATTCTATCGAAAAGATTGCGTCTTACTAACGCTATAGATATCTATGATAATACATTTTGTCTTGCCAAGAAAGTGCGATTAAGTTGGAATCAAATTTTCTTAGGCCTACTAAGCGGCGAGTTACACATTGTATTCAGTAGAAGACCTTAAAACATATGGAAAATATTGACATTGTTTTCTAGGATTTTTCGGCAACATGTTGATTGGTGCATAAAACATGCAAAAGAGAGTTTTCCATGGTAATTAAATCATCGTCTGCCGGGTAAGTACGTTCCATATGCCGCGTCCAATTACCGCGGCTTCCTACCTCCACGTAGCCACCCATCTCGGTGGTTTTTGAAATCTGCTTCCTTTGTGACGGTTTTAATATGGAAATTAACGTTCGCTGCCGTGTGACGGCACCTCGACAAAAGTATTATTTACCGTACTTCCAGGGCCCCTCCGAACCGTATCACGTTTAGATAATGACTAGATTCGAACGACGCGATTTGGAATAAATGAATGTATGAACGAATTTGTCGCTAAAATCCAACAAGCCCGCCGGGATTGCGGTTTTTAATTGTTTTTTTATTGAAGTAGAAGCTGGAAATGCATCAAAATATTGTCTTCAATTAAGAGAATTCAGTTAAGCGTATAATACTTGCTTCAGGACCATATTACATAATATTGTATGTACTTATAGATAATTGTACCTATACGGTGGGTATCTTTCAGCAATACCATTAAATGGAGACTAACTTTAGAGCGAGAGTCGACTACTTCATATTTTCGGCATTACATTTTACACCCTGAAAAACTATTTATTCCAAAAATCACTAGTCCACAGGTGATTTGTCACAATCGTCGAATGAAAGCCACCAAACACTGCGTGAAAACATAAGGGTAACCATTACCAGGTTTCAATCGCGATCAGTCTTCAACAGCATTGCGAACTCTATCCGCAAAAATGATAAAAGACATTGCTCAAATAGCAACCACGGTAGGACTAGATGCGTTGGGGTTTCATTATACAACCAGTGGACGGTAGATGCAAAAAATATGACGGCCCGACGGAAATTTATTTTACGGCCGAGTGCATTTGTGCAGCCATCCATCGTTTCCCGCTGCACGTTTTAATTTACTCGCCCGTTCGGCTTTTTTGTCACTTTTCAGCTCAATAGCTGAAAACACGAGTGCGGGCCTGAGATTCTTCTGCGTTTTTTAGTTTTTAGAGCTGTGTATTCTGATTTCAGTTTCGTGTAAAAATCCGAAAATACTTGGTGATGGGTGGAAAATGTTTTTCGTTAACATTGCATTGGTCTGGTTATGTGTATCTGAATGGAAGTCGATAACATTTGTTTGCAATTTATCACATACCAAATAACTTGTACACGTCTTGTGCTGATGATGTTTAATGTTGAACTTTAACTGGGGACGAACTAGTACTTAAGTTGGTTTTATATATGAATATAAACAACAACATCACATACCTACATTGGTCTGACTCCGTGGTAAACCTTTTAAGTACTTGTGTTAAATCAAATCAAATCAAATTCTTTATTTGCCTTAAATAGGGTACATAAATGTTGTTTTGATACAGTAAATGCAGCTGAAATACCTATTTAGCCATATAACACAGCATGCAATTTTTTCATATTAGGTAACTAGGTACACAATGTTAATAATTATATAATTATAGATTTCAATAATTTGGCAACAATTTACATAAATTCAATTCAATTACTTATAATGTCAATAATCTTACTCGTAGATTTAGGATCGATTTAACGTGTCTATAAAATCATTAAAGTCAAAATTATATACTATTGTCATTCAAAAATTCCATAATCTTATAATAACACTTATCTACTAGCCACGCTCGTAGATTTTTAGTCATCAATTTTAAAGGTCCAAGTTTGAAAGAAATCAGAATCAACCGTGGTATTACAAATAAACTTACATAAATACAAATAAATATCTAGACCTGTACAAACAGATGTGTTTCTGCACACAAATGTTTGTACAGTGCGGGGATCGAACCCGCGACGTAATGGTCTAATAATCAACTTCTTAACCATTACATCAAAGTGGTGGTGGTGGTTTAATTACTCATTACCTTGTTTCCTACAGGTATAGAGTAGTGCTTATTTTCAATTTTTCTATCTTTTTTATATCAGTTAAAAATGAGTTCCAGACGATTAAACAATACACGTTTTTAATTACAAGTTCGGTTATCTTAAATCTCAGCAAACCTCTATACAAAATCGACGTGTCCCAATTCGTCCCACCTCCCTTCGGTTTTTTAGCGCAGACGGGAGGCAGGGGACGTCATGTTTGCGAGTAAGATTCCCTCGCGCGTATCAACTGTTTGAATAGAGATACGCCCGGAATTTATTGTGAGTTCCCCGGAGGGTAGGGCTGTCTACCAGACTAGGATACTTTGAGCACTTATTTTTTTTCAGATGTGGAATAATAATAATAATTATTATTATTTATTTTGAAAATCAAGCAAGGTAACATAGGTCTTAATACTATCACATGTCTCACTTGATTCTACCTTTTTACAATAAAATTTGGATAATATAAAGAAAAATATATAATATTCTAAGACTTAAGGTTTTGTGAAATAAATGTTATTCAATAAGTATTAGGGGTATTATTGTATTAGTATTATAGGGCTAGCTACCTTAGCCAAAGAATAAGCTTGACAATTCAGCGACCTAACGCTACTAGCGTTCTTGGCACCGTTGACATTGGTGTGGGTCTACAAAATGAACCTTTTTGATTCTGCTTTTTTTGTATCATATGTAAAAAAAAAATTATAGTTAAATTTAATAAGTTAGTGTTGGTATTTCGAAACTTAAATTTATTTTTGCAAATACGAGTATTGTAAAATAACCATATTTTGAAATTCTACGTATAATTAACCTACCAATTACTACTCCCAAAAACGGAAGAACGTATTTCAGTTCTACCTACCCACCTACACAATATAAAATCGGTCATCATCAATCATCAATTTTTGTAGCATTCATGTTGAATTGATCCGGATTAGTATCTTTACCCTTGAACATTTGTGAATTCCGAATATTTAACGTTCATCATCAACCTAAATACCTCCCATTGCTGTGCACGGCCTCACCTCAACTATGAGGTAGTCCGAGCCATACTCCACCACGCTGGCTCGCTGCGGATTGGTGGAGGGGTAAGTGACCTTACTGTACTATTTAACGTTATTCTTTCAAAACGACCTAGTTGCTTTGGGAGTAAACTATGTTTTAAAGTTTTATGATCTATCGTGATAAGCATTCACGTTGCAAACTAAAGATATTACCCAGTAGAAAAAAAAAAACAACCGCAAAAATACTATGTTTTATGTTGGAAATTGTTATAATCAATTTCAGTTACAATATTGTACAGCCCTGCACCCCACAGCCCGGCGTATTGTCACCATTGTCATACAAACCCGATGTATCGCTTACGCTCGTTCGTATTCAGATGTGACGGTTAATTCACGATTGAGGGATGTCTCGTCTCTTATTAGTGCAGCCCTACAGATATGGTGGAGATTAAACTTGGTTGTTAAATCTATTCAGTGGTGGAGACAGATTGGGAACAATAGGTTTATTCACTTAGCTTGTATTTAGCAGTAGCTCGCAGCTACCAACGATAGTGAAAACTAAAGCAACGTAGGTATTTCGTTTTAAATAACACCACAACAAGGTGTTGGTGGCGGAGCGGTAGCAGCGCTTTGGTAGTGCATATATCGAAGTTAGTTAACCTAAGGCGCGGTCTTGTTTGGGATGGGTGACCATTCCATTAGAAAGACAGAGGTTGTTTGATTTAAAAGAGTGCAGTCGACAATTTAATTATTTCCTACTTTCTCTGTACTGACCCACAGACATGCTACTGCTATCCCACTTGCAGATATGTGTAGTTTCAGTTAGTTTTTGTGTCTTAATTATGCAAAGATGAGTTGAAATATTTCTGGGAGTAAGGTACACCTTCCTTTACATATTGTATAAGTGTTCAAATCTTACAAAAATAAAATCTAAAACAATATCGAAAATCCTTCAAATTCCATTAATTCTAGGATAACAAAATATAACAGTGTATTACCATTGCACTGATAACGTAAGTGTAGAAATGAAAATTAAGTTACAGTACACACATCACACTGCCAGTAAAAATGATATTTATTAAGGTCCATTCGCCATGTAAAGTAGGTTTGATTTTCTTTTTAATTTATCGGTAGCATGTCTGACATTAAAGCGAACAGGCGGATGTGTGGGCACGTATCGACATCATTCGAATATTGCCAATAAAACTGCGCTGAGCTGAAAAATCGATGGCGACAGACGAACGGATTCGTTACACTTTTACGTTATGCAAGGTTGTCATTGGATTATATTTAAAAGTTATGTAATTTAGACTAAGAAGTGGGACTTAAAAAGAGAAAAATATTATTTCATACTTGAAGCGTACTTGCTATATTTAGTAAACATAGAAAACCAAAAACGAGTAATAGCTCTTTGCATAATTATCATGTATGTTTCATGTAGAGAATATGAGTTTTATAACTGAAGAGTGTCTGTGGAGGAGTACAACGTAGAACATATTAATATTGCCCTACATAAACTTGGAATGTTCAGTTCAACCAAGGAGCAAATGACGTCACTACTAACTGCTACGGCGTCGTAGCACCGTAGTACCCATGACTACGAATATCGTCGCTGACATCATAGATTCGCAGTTTTTAAGTTAGCGTACCTGCCTACATGCATAAATATTTATACAAGATTTAGCTACAAATTGTAGATGTTAGCGAAATATATGAACGCATTTCATGAATTTCATAAAAAACTTCACAAAAATTACGCGAGTTTCAATCGGCAATGTAACCTGCTATCCATTCCGTTGAACGCATTTTAATCAATTTGTAGATAGCGGTACGCCCTTCAGCGTTCTTTCATTGAGGTATTTTATTTAGATCAGACAAACTAGCTTTAGTCTTCCGTCTTCGCCTAATGGCGGTGTTACGAGTACCGGCTGAAGCCTCGACTTCCGCGATACCGCCGGTGCTGTGATGATCTGTCTCGAACCATGTAGCCGTAGCGCATTAAATAGCCGTTGTCTGTCTTTCTGTGCTCTCCTACGCAATATGTGTTAGAATTACTAAAGTGTTCATATATTACTTCATGGCCGCTAATTCAGCAGAGAGAGCAAATTCAGTATTTACCTCGAACTTCTCTCCTTGTAATATTTCCGCTTTCAGGCTGCAGTATTCATGTCCTTCTTCTCTTCTCTATTTGAATACATCTATGCATTCATCTTCGCGAGATGGATCCGCTCCGTGCGACGTAATGGTTGAGCATTGTTCGCGCGATAATCACCGGACGTCTGTCTCGGAAATACCGTATTTACATCGTGCGATTGCGATGCGACTTTTGAAACATCACCGAACTATTTTTTTTTGTTTACTACGGGATAGAACTAAGCCATCACACGATTACACCTGATGAGTATGTTTTTAATATAATATGGTGCCGTATCTCGAAGCACGTAGTGTATGCAATAGCTTCCTTACTTTTTATATATTTTATATATTCTATACCTTCTGTACTTTCCTACCCAATATGTGTTAGAATCCTTAAATAGTGTTCATACATACATATGTACCTATTGTTCGCACGATAATCACCGGACGACTTACACGCAACAAAAATCGTGCGATTGCAATACGACTTTTAATATCACCTTACTCATTGTTTTTAGTCACTCTACGAGATAGAAAGCCTTCATCATACGATCACAAATAACTTGTGTCGAGTGGTGATAACGCTGATGGTGGAAGCGCACTACTCCCGGATTCCTATACTAAAGCATCATATCTATCCAAAACAGTATAGGTAACCCAAGTATGTTTGTAACCAAACCGAATTCAATATGTAATCCCTCTGGTCATTGAACCCGGAACCAGTGGTATGAATCACCTGTGCAAGGAATATTAGAAAGAAAGGTTGCGGTAATTTTATCAATTTCTGATCTGTGTCAGCGACGAAAAGGGAAATTGATCATACATACAGTTCAGAACTTTTTTATAGATCTACAAAGGAGCAAATGTATTTTCAAATAATTACGTTCGATGTTTAAGTCGAAATGTGTAAGCGCCTTTTCAAGCAAAGCATCCTATTCACCCTCATGCACTCGACGCCTCGCATCTCATTCCTTTCAGAGATCTCTGTCATTTGTGAATTGAATCGGATTTTAACTGTACCACTCTTTTGTTACAGGAAATGAGTTTCGTCCAAGAGGAGAAGGCGCCTACAGATAGCGCTGCGAAGACCAACATACGAGATATAAGAAACACAGAACTTGTTTCACGACTTCTAGCTGCTACACCACCTTACTTATACAGTGCTTTGCCTCTGCAACCACACGCGTTTTTCTTCAGCGAAATGCTTCGGTCGTTCGTCAACGCGCGACACGGGTGTCGTCCCCCACACTACCATCGACGTTTCAAGCGCCGCAGTCACAAATACTTCGCGGAAAACGAAACTGACTTCCGACGGGAATGGCAAGAAGAGGAGAAGAAAGAACCAGAAACACGGACAGAAGTTCCACTGGAATTAACCGTTGATAAGCATACGAGGATTCGAGAACCCTCGCCCAGAAGGCTGTCGCCAAAGGCAGAACAGAAGGCAAGTGGTAGCCCTGGACCGCCTGGAAGGCAGTCGTCTTTTGTAGATGTCGGCACTGAAGAGTTGCCGAAACCTTCACCTTGTATCGGCAGGAATCCTGCCGAATCCGCAGCAGTCCCGCCGTCAAATTTGATTTTGCCTCCGCCACCTCCCATGTGGTACCCTCCACTATACAATCCTCAATTCGGAGTGGATCCTCTCAACTTCTTTATCGACTTGCGCGTGTCAGGGCACATTTACGACAGAAAGAGAGCTCTAGCCGAAGGTATCGACACAAATATATCTCAAAAAGAACGTCCAGAGGAGTCTAGCTTGGATAAGCGGCTCGGAAGAGATTTTGGTCAAAGACCACGACACATGTCTGCTTTTTCCGTGCCAGTCAGGTCAGGAAATATAAATGTGGATGGATCAGATAAGTATTTCGAGCAACGATCGGATTCTGGTAAGATAAATGGCACTTCGTATATTATGAGGAATTTAAAACGCGTTTATGAAAATCTACATGCTGGTAGAGACGAAGTTAAGGTTCGCAAAGAGGATACCAAGGAAGAATCATCAGATATTGAAGATGATATAATAGATTAAGTATCAAGAATAATGCTTTATGATAATCCGTAAGATCTTATCAATATTTAATATCATGTAAATTAATAATTGATTGTATGTAATTTAACTTTCTAGACTTTTAATTAGTAAGTATGTTGTACATATTCAAAAAACATCTTAAACTTATCATAGGAAATATTTCTAGTCAAACCTAGTACTTATGTTAAATATTCAGATGTATACTGTATGTAACTATTATCAATTTATCTGGCTGTATTACGAAATGATTCGATTGTTCATTGTAAATGCTAAATAAAATTTCACCTGATGATTCATTCAGTATTTAATAATTTATCAAATGTGAATTCAACATATCAGTTAGACGAAAATATAAATTATCTGTTGTTTTTCTTCTATACTCACTTTTAGGTATATTTCCATTTTTTCGTCAACTTACTCACTATGATGGTAAATAGTAGGATAGGTCGGATATAGAGTTACATATATGATTGTAACTCTGTCATAAGCAGTAGCTAAGTGTAGTGGCTCAATTTGGTAGTATGTTAAATGAAAACTGCACAAAATTTTCTTAATCACTACTATTTATTTTCTGCGTAGTCAAATCAGTCTTTATTTTGATGGCCCCATATTTAACTTTGCTTCGTCCGAAATCCCTAGCGTCTTTGATGGTCTCAGGCAGGGTAGCGTTTAGTGTCTCGGGCAGGAGTAGCATCGACCCGGTGCCGAGTAGAGCTACTGCACATAGGATTGCCCCTGGTAGTCGGGTATCTATTCTTCGGCCCTGTAATATTAAAAGATTAGTAATCCTTTCTCCAGCTATTGAATGCATTTGAAATCAGAGGTATATTTACCATGAAATGAGCCCTAGCAAGAAGACCATGGTAAAATGTACACCTCGGAGCTAAATTCCAGCTGAAAATTGTACTTGAGGGGTATGACTTTTGGTTGGTTCTTTAAAGTAAAATTTATACTCATCTTGTAAGTGCAATTTCTGCAGTTTTTCAGTCACTTTTTCCTGTACCAAAAATCGTCATCAGACATCTTTGACAAATCTTTTTTTTTCCTCGACAAACTTAAAACTTATATGAAAGGATTTAAATACCAACTAATTATACTATGAGGCTATTAACTTTTTTTGACTTGTCGATATCCATATAATGATATTTCAGACAATGGTCGTTAAAAATAGCAGGAGTTTTGTGTTTAAATGGGAGCGAAACTTTCAGCTTTGCCATACACACTTATAATACTCACAATGTACATCAAATACGGTCCCACAGCGCTTCCTACACTCGAGAAGACGTTGCCCAAAGACATCCCGGACTGGCGCAAGCAGGTGGGATACAGCTCCATGTTGAACAGATATATCACGTAGTAGGACACCGTGGTGGCCAGTCGGTTGATCACTACGATGGTGGAGCCCACCCACCAGGCCTGCAGCCAGGTACCTATTCCTAAAATAAATAACCTGGTTTTATCCGAGGCTCTTGGATCTGAGGAGATTGCTGAGTTCATGCGCGCATGTCGGGTGTTAAGGTGGCGTTCAGAATCAGAACATTTCCAAAGACCTTAATGGTAGGGTGGTTTCATTATAGTAACAAATTCGTGTCGTCCAAACGTCAGAAGCTGAGTTTCTACATACGAATTGACAAGTTAACGATAAGTAAACGCCACAAATACGTAACATTATTTGTTCTAATGTCTATTTACTTTTTTGGAATTTGATCTTGCCCGACGAGACAAAGACTTAGGTGACGATGAAACGAGCTCAAATGAATAGAATATGAACCATCCAAAGGTATTTTGCAATTGTATACAAATTGTTAAAATGTAATTTTGACGTTCATAAATGGCATGATATGTGTCTTGACCTGAATAAATTGTATTGAATCTTTAATCAATAGGTACATACAGATGCAATTCAATAATTACTGTGCACCAAACAAGGTAAATTATGCGCTTTACGTGACATGGGTATGTAGGTACTTATTGTTTAGTTGCCTCACAAATATGAAATTAATGGCGTCGCGTGTAGGTATCGTAGTAATAACAAGTTGTATTAACTGTTTTACCAATTCATTTGGTGTATCTGAAAGGTAGATACCGACCACCCTGTAGCATAAAATAACCATGATCCAACAAAAATATTTCAACTTGGTAAATGCTCGCCGGTTTCTAGCAAATTCATGGAATGGTTACTTACCATACTCTCTAAAGAAGATCAATATCCACATGACAGCGTTGACGGTGTACGCCGTGGCTCCAGCGCGTCTTCGACCCAGGTTATCAGCGAGCCAGGCTCCGACAAATGTGGCTGGTAACTCAACCATCGATTGCCAAGCGAACTCCAAGAAAGGATTGCCATCGGACTTCTCACTTGAACTCAGTAGGATCACTGTGTAGCTCAAACTTACGGAGACCCTGGAACAGTGATTCTGTAAGTATTAGAAACTAGATAATGCTTAATGTTAAACTAACTTTCTACAAGGTTTTATCGTGAGTCCAACTCTTTTGCAAATAAATGGTTCATGTAGCTAAAGTTACGTCTCTTCGGTCATGTAGGATTGCCGTCACACGTTACCGAACTTTGAGAGTGATGTAACAGAGAGTGCACCTGTGTATTGCGCTTACACTTGTGCACTATAGAGGTAATATCTCCTGCGTATTGGCTGATCTCTGTTGAGATTGGCCGCCGTGGTGGAAATCGGTCAGGACTATTATGTTGCGTTAAGTACCTTTGCAAGTACGAAATGAAAATGATGTAGGTAGATTGTAAAATGTTATATGATTCAATCCTACACCAATCCGCACTGAGCTCGCGTGGAGGAATACGGCTCATACTATCTTACAGTTGAGTTGAAGCCTGTGTGACGTATACTAGCTGATAAAGAGCTCGGGGATATAAGGCAACCACGGCGTCAATCAATCAAAGCAATTAACATTGTAACGATAATTTTAATTAGTCTCCAAAATTGTTAATCAACCAAGGAAGTGACATGTAATAAAGATATCTAATTATGAATGAAGTTCATCGTGAGAATAACGAATTATCTTACCATAGATAAAGTTGCAGAATCGTGTTGATAGCTAATCTCCTACCAGAGAACAATGCTAATGGTCCCAATTGAGTTCTTTTGGTCGGTTTTGATACTAATATTTCATCTTTGGTTTCCTGCTCTAGCTTTGTATGATTCACTCTAGCAATTCTATTCAATTCCTTGATACACTCTTTGGGTTTTCCTTCCACCCACAACCATCTAGGAGATTCTAAAATTTTCCTAGAAAGTATGGTTTATTTATTGCATCTATATTATGAAGTAATTTATTATAGTAGAAAATAATACTGGTTATTTTCTACTGACCATGAGAATAATAAAAACGGTATCTGCGTTGTCGTAGTGATTATCATGAACGTTTTCCAGTCCCTTAGCCACCAGTAAAGTAAGGGCATAATACACATCCCTGTACTGTACCCAAAAGTCCGCAATGTTGCTATAGTAGACCTCCGCTCTGGGGCTGATATTTCCATAGATATGACCGTAGCACTTTGCACTACCGTCCAAGATGGGAATCAGGCTATAACGCATCCGGCAACGAAGAAAATGTACCAATGGCTTGTTAATACTGATATAACTCTTCCTAGAACTAATAACGCTAATGATGAAACGTATGACAAGCGTCGTCCATATCTGAAAAGGAAAACTGTAAGTTACGGTACGGTAAGTTTTTTGGATATTTCAATATACAATAACATCACATACATTAATTTGACTCCGTGGAAAGGAGCTGAAGCACTTGTGTTACAGATATCAGAATCAACAATGAAATTACAAATAAATTTAAATAAATACATAAAAACACCTAGACCAGTTCAAACAGACATGTTCATGCACACAAATGTTTGAACAGTGCGGGGATCGAACCCGCGACCTCTTGGTTAATAGTCAGCTTCTTAACCATTACACCAAAGCGGTCGTCAATTCCGCAACAAACAATGTCAATCTCAGAAACAGATACTGACATATCACCAAACCACCCAAATATAACAGATCCAACGGCTTCGCCTATTTTGCTGTAGGCGAAAATGTTTGCAACCTTCAGCTCATCATCACAAACCCAGTTATTATCAGAGGGAACAGTGGACCCGTACCACGTGGTGTTATATAAATAAACTTCGCACGCTGAAACAAATAGGTCGTGTTATTATTGAGATAAGAGACTAAATAAACAGGGCATTAAACGGTTTTTTACCTTTTGTATCATTGTTTTCGTCTGGGTCTACATATATTTGACAACTGCTGAATACTGTTTTTCCATTGGTATCGTTACACCTAAGTTCAAGGATAGAGTTCATTTTAGATTGAATAATTTATACTAAGGCTTGACCCTATACTCCCCTTTAATAAATTTCACTTCATTGTATTTGTAGATACTTACATGGGAATGTATTTTGATTTCCATTCAAGTTCACTTACATTTTCATGCTTGTTAGGAAGATCACACGAATAGGGTATGATCACTAAAGCTAGTATTATGCTACTATAGGCCATAGCCCACAGCGAAGTGAATATAAAATTGTAAAGAATGTCAAAACGTTTCTGATATTTGCCATTGTGGCCTACTTCACTCAAAGCACGCTCGTATACGGAATCCATTATTTAAGAAACGAACGAATTTAATTTAAGAAAATGTAGACACCCACGCGACACACGATCATGAATTCGCTTCGGAACTACTGAGATCGATATGTAAGTATCCTTGTGATTATATGTAGCCCTGTTATCTAATGCGTATTTAAACGAGTCTTATTATCTTATCGGTTTTACTCTTAAAATTTAATGTCTTGTTTTGTAACAAAGTGTCTACGATTATTTGTTCAAACTGTTTAGAAACTTCTGTTTTGTGAAATCTGTTAACCAAATAATTACTTATCCTAATTTCAAAATGACAATTAAGAAATACAAAGGACCAACTTGAGTGAGCCTCGTGGTGCACCGCGTATTCTACAAGGGGTATTGAACTTTACACTTCTGACTGAAAGACACTTAATTGCGTTGCTTGGAGAGTATGCAAATAAAAAACGTTATGTAGCTGACACGCCACTTCTTAGCCTTCTTTTATGAAAAACAAGGCTACATAATTGGGGGCGAGAAATCTCGATTGACCCACTCCTTTACATGTAAACCTTCAAAATGTGCAATGTGTGTGTCTTTGCACATTTTGAAGGTATTTTCCTCTAAAGTATCCCACAGGTAGGACGCCTACTTACTTTTAATACTATATTTTTATTTATTTAAGCTTTACACAGTAAAATTTGCACAGAAGGTGGACTTAACGCCATGAGGCAATTCGCAAAACCACATCATAAAACCCAAGATTAAATAAACCTACTCAATGGTCAATAGCATTTATATATAAAAATATTACTCCATAAATTAAGTATGATTGAATCAAAGCCGAATAAAAAACGCTTAAACCACGCTAACTTTTTGAGCATATTTGGCGGGACGGGGAAAGCTATCCTTGTGAGCTAGCGCCCTCTGTTTTCGGTTTCTACAGGTACCGTACTTGTTCTTTTTTCATCGAATTACATTTTCAGGTAGAAACCTAGAAACTTTTATGCTTATTTCAATTTAGTGCCTTAAAATACACTTACCCTATTACTTTTTCTTAAGTTTTGCACAAGACATTTGACCTTATTTATTTGGATTTACTTATATGATTCCTTTGCCTAAATTTTTCCTATGACTGTCAACATGACATTTACGTTTTTAAAATGCACGTCGATGTTGCTGCTTTAAAAATAAGAAATAATAACCAAAACTTACCGAGTAAAGTAATGGTCGGTAGTCAGAAAAATATTTTAAATAAAATGGTTTATTCACTTGATATTATTCAACCACTTTGATCATATTTTTGTTCAGAAAAGGAGTGTCCTTAATTTTAATTTCATATTTCCCATAGGTTGTTTTTTTTTTCATATGGCAAGGCAGTACACCACGCGATTTTTCGTGAAACAGCGAGATTTTATTCAAGATATTTTATTTCACGAAATATTCTTAGAAAAACATTAAAATGTTTGGTGGACAACAGCCCATTTTAGTTCTCAGTAAGTTTTGTGCACAATATTTCCTTGGTTGCGGCAAAAATAAAGGATTTTATTCATTAGTCATCGTCAATCTTTTGCAGGCCAAAACACAAAACGTGAGTCCGGCCGGAAGGTTCAGCTCGAAAATATTAACGCTGGAAAGGTATTTATTGATATCTTAATTGATTGTATGTAAATTTACGCCGTAAGAAACACGTTTGAAGTATTCTTATGTCGTTTGTTTTTTTATTTTAGACAATAGCCGACGTTATTCGAACATGCCTCGGACCTCAGGCTATGTTGAAAATGCTCATGGACCCTATGGGGGGCATCGTGATGACGAACGACGGCAACGCCATTCTCCGTGAGATCACAGTGCAGCACCCAGCAGCAAAAACTATGATTGAAATCGCGAGAACACAAGATGAAGAGGTTAGAATTTTGTGGGCTTTGTTGTCCTGGTAACTTCAACTTTCTGTCAATTCAGTTAAGTTCTTAGTGGGTTAGCTGTGGTGGACTCAGATGAGTCTAGTTATGAGGAG
Organism: Pyrausta despicata; assembly: GCA_963921415.1. NCBI lineage: Eukaryota > Metazoa > Arthropoda > Insecta > Lepidoptera > Crambidae > Pyrausta > Pyrausta despicata. The sequence continues at coordinate 10,675,055 of OY992861.1, read as the reverse complement.
TGTATTTCTAAGAGATCTGAAGTTTACTTTTCAAATAAATGCAAATTTCTATCAAAATTATACCAATTTTATGAATTGTCTGAAGATCACATGATACCAAACACATTCTGTAATAAATGATTTTCATAATGAATTAAAATTATGCTGCTATACTTTCTTATTACATGTATCAGCATAGAAGCTGATACATATAATAAACACTGCTGTAAATGTTTTCCTTAAATTGATATCTATACTTGTTTGTTCTTTTTTATTAACTCTTTTTGTATACTAGGTAGGAGATGGAACTACATCAGTAATAGTACTAGCTGGAGAGATGCTGGCTGTCGCTGAACAGTTCCTTGCTCAAAATATCCACCCAACAGTTATTATTCGCGAGTACCGACAGGCCCTTGAGGATGCCGTCAAGCTGTTACAGGACAAAATATCTGTGCCTGTTGATTTGAATGACAGAGAAAAGCTCAAGGATGTGGTAAGTGTTTTTTTACTCACTGTTTGATCTCTCTTTATTGATTATTAATTATTAAAATAATTTTGCTGGGAAATAAGCCTTTGCTTATTAAATTAATTGCTGTATCCTACACATAGGTCAACCTACACTATAGTCAAATTAAAATATCTTCAAATTGTGTAAAACAAATTTATATAAAAATGAATTATGTAAAGTGATGGTATAAAATCAAATCATGCTCAACTGGGATTTTATTGACAAACTAGTACTCTTTTATTAAAAGTTATAATTTCCTACCCAATTTTAGATACATTGTAAATGGTTTCACCAATCATTTTCAGATCCGCTCCTGTGTAGGCACAAAATACATTGGCCGCTGGGCAGACCTAGCTGTGGATATCGCGCTGGACGCAGTCAACACTGTCACAATCAATGAAAATGGCAGGATTGAAGTTGATATCAAAAAGTGAGTAATGTAGTCAAGCTCTTTTTTTAAAGAACATAAAATAAAACTGAGGTATTCTTCTTAGTCCAAGACAAAACCCAGTGGTTGTTACAAATTTTATAAGATACTAGATACAAAAATAAATCAAAACTTAGTTCAAAATGGGGCTTATGTAATTGGCTGGGCTGGTGTAATTTTGACCTCTAAGGTTATATCAACCTTAGAAGTCAAAATTACACCAGGTGATCTTCAAAAAATTTTCAGAATTTTCAATTTGGTTTTTAGATCTTGGAATAAGTTAATGCCTTGGCCTGGCCATATAAATTTTCTTTTCAAACTAGGACAGGCATCCTATTTTAAAAAGAAAACAGCATTACGCAATGCTGTTTATTTAAAATGTGGAATTGTTTCAAGCTTATCACTGTGTCTATAAAGATTCGTGTTTAAAAAGTTTCACTCAACTTGCCGTTTCTTCCAGCTACGCCAAGATCGAGAAAGTCCCTGGCGGCACGGTGGAAGAGTCTCGCGTGCTCAGTGGCGTGATGATCAACAAGGACGTCACCCACCCCAAGATGCGGCGCTTCATCGAGAACCCGCGCATCGTGCTGTTGGACTGCCCACTGGAGTACAAGAAGGGGGAGAGCCAGACCAACATTGAGATCTTGGGAGACCAGGTAAGCTTTTAATGTTATACAACATGCTGCTCTTTATTGAGAACCCTTGCATTGTGCTGCTAGAGCTAGACTGATTGATCGAGTACATGAAGGGGGACAGCCAAACCAACATCGAGATCTTGGGAGACTAGGTAAGATAAATAGATTCCCCTCGGCTACAAAAGAACTAGGCAGTGATGATCCCGTGTCGAAATATAAGTCTTCCAATTCAAAGTGACTGACAGTACAAATGACGTCATTGGTGGTTGGATATCATTTAAACAAGGAATAAATACTGCCTTTTATGTTCTGTATTCAAAAGGTGAATACTGAACCCTAATTGAGACTTGACTGTCTGTTACCAGGCTGTATCTTATGGACCATTATAGCTAGAAAGTTGAAATTCACAGATAATGTATTCCTATAACCTTAATCTATATATATATATATAAAAATTAGCTGACCCGGCAAACATTGTTTTGCTATTAAAATTATTGTGGACAACCCTTATCACTAAAGGACATGAAAAATAGATGTTGGCCGATTCTCAGACCTACTCAATATGCTCACAAAATTTCATAAGAATCAGTCAAGCCGTTTCGGAGGAGTATGGGAACAAACATTGTGACACGAGAATTTTATATATATAGAGATGAAACCCGTTTTCCTTGGTCACGGCATCACACGTGAATGGTTGGACCGATTTCACTAATTATTTTCGGTTAAGGTTCTTACGGAAAAAAATATTAAGAAAATCTCTCAGAAATATTGAAAAATATACATTTAATTTTGCATATTTTAAAAAACGCGCGTAACTAATGTCAATGACATTCGATAACATTGTTCAATCATTGCAACGCTAAGGCGGTACGAAGTTCGCCGGGTCAGCTAGTTGCTCAATAAAACCTTTCCTTTAAAGAGCCTCAGAGGATACTTTAAGAATTATTATATTTTTAAGAAATACATGTATATTATAAAGATACAGGTAACTAGTAATAGTACAGATAAATTGGTATAAGCCATAACCAAAACTATATCCTGGTTGGTTGTCATAAACATAACAAAATATAATATATTCATTTGTCTTTTTCACTATTTCTAGGACTTCACAAAACTTCTCCAACTGGAAGAAGAGCACGTGCAGCGGCAGTGCGAGGACATCATCGCGCTGAAGCCGGACATCGTGTTCACGGAGAAGGGCGTCTCGGATCTCGCACAGCACTACCTGGTGAAGGCCGGCATAACAGCTATTCGCAGGTATGTGAAACTACACAAATAGGGATTGTAATTGCTGTTTACAGCATCCAGAAATTTAGCTGGATCTCGCAACATTTTTCACGTGCTGGATCAAGCTGTATCGACATAGTGTTCACGGATAAGGGCGTTTCGGATCTCTCGCATCACTACTTGGTTAAGGCCGTCATCACGGCTATGTATGTGAAACTTCACATTTTTGATTGCAATTGATGTATTCAGTATCCAAAAATCCAGCTGGATCCTGCAACATTCTTTTAAAAGCTGGATCCAGCTGGAATTGGTGCTGGATTCGCCTTGGATCCACGCTGGATTCTTGCAAATGTAGCTTGAGTGAAAATGCCTCTGGATTACATACAATTTCGTTCAGCGCCAGTGCGAGGCCAACGTCTCAGATAGATGGATAGATTAACACTTTATTGTACAACACAGAAAAAGCTAGATACAGACAAGTTAAACAAAGGATGATGAAGACAATTCAGGCGGTCTTACTGCTTGAAGCGATCTCTTGCAGACCATCTTCGGGTAAAGGAAGAATCGTAGGTGTGTTGTTCTGCTTTTTTCCCCTTTTTACTTGGAACAAAAAACAACTTCATCAATGGCAGACACAATTCTCATTATAATACATTCACTGATTACATTACATCCAGCGCAGCAATGCTTGTACTGTTAAAAGATTCGGACGGTTGTAGTAGTTATTTATTAATAATTTTATGTACGAGTATGTTAGTCTTTAAGGTATGAAGGCGCGTCGGTATAGCGCTGTTCGGATACACTGGTCTGATCAGACAGCGAGAATGTCCTAGATAATTCCTGGGCGCTTCTTAGTCCGTTATTTTCTTGCTTCTTATTTCTTTTTTTTGTATGAGACCATCTCTTTTGCTCTTATTACCTTGACCGCGTGAGCTACACCTGAAAATACGCACGAATCACTACGTTTCGAGCAGTAGACTTGAATAGGCAGTCGTAGTTATAGTCAGAGCAGATGTGCTGGCAACAGTATGCTTTCATCGTGGTCAAATATAGACGACAGTTTTGGTCTAGTGGTCTGAGGTATGGACTGCTAAATCGGCTGTTGCGGGTTCGAACCTGCTAGGGGCAAATGTTTGTGTGATGAGCATTAGCATTTGTACCTGAGTCATAGGTGTCTATAAATGTATTTAAGTATTTCATCAATTCCTTATTCAAGTCACCATAGCAAAACTAACGCTTAGTTTGGGACTACTTAGGTAATTGGTGTGTTTGTTGAAAAAAATATGAGAGCTCTCTGCTGCTCACCAGTACTAAAGCGTGTTTCGTCACTGGTCTGTATTTTTTAATGTTCCACTTGCAGGGCAAAATTGAAATCAGTAACACATGTCTTTAGAATCGGAACTCCGCACCTCGGCTTTCAGATTAGGACAATCCCAAACCCACAAACCTTTTCAACATGCTTGCAAACCGCTTATTGGTTACAGCTCCAAAAATTCTTGGTCATAAACATGATTGATATTGAAATGATACACATTTTACGGATTATTTCGCGATTTATTTACATTTTGTTTTAACCTGACGTTAAACATAGGCGGAGCACAAAGTCTGCAGTGTGTGAACACGCGTTAGATAAACCCAACCACTTCATACGCTTTGACCAACCAAAAGTCCTCGCAAGAGAACGTCGTTTTCTTCCTCGTATGCTCCGTGAGGCTATTGAAATTAGAAGACACCCTAATTTTAATAGTGAAGATGGTTGGAAAATTCCACCAGCTTGGGATCCTGTTTTAGCCAAGACTCAAGCTCGACCCCGCACTGCAAGACCTCAAGATACTGTTAGCTCATTTTGTGTGGATAGGAACGTACTCGTAACTTAATATTTTTGAGTGATGGTAGTTTAAAAATTATTCAAACTATTAGTTAGGGAGGCGAGGTAGCTAAATGGCGTAATTCAACGGCGCGGTCGAGACCTATCAAAATCGAAAGATGAAATAATTTCGAAAAGAAAAGCTCCTATGGCAAAAACCATTTTAGCGGTGGGTTTGGCGTGTACGGTTGTTCAAAAATGTTAAAAAAAACACTTACTTGGGCATTCTCGAGCGCGTCAGATATTCATACTACGTATGCCCCGAGTGCCTCTGATAACAACGGTATACTAATCTGCCGGTTTGCGTGGTGGGGGTAGGCATATAAAGTAGTCAAAAATGCAAAAAAAAAAAATTTACTCGAGCGCGTCAGATTTTCGGAAGGGGTGTTAAGTAGGCCCCAAGGAAGCTCCCTTTAAAAAAACTGACGATTTCGGCGTGACGATAAGTTACGATGAATTTTTGAAAATGCAAAAAAAAAAAAGTTATTTGAAATACTCGAGCGCGTCAGATTTTTATAGGGGAGGTTCATCTCGGTATCCTGAAAGCATATTTTTTTAATCTGACAAAAATGTTGGTGGGTTCTCTTAATCTGACCGAAAAAAGTTTTTTGGTTTCTTTTTTTTCCTTTCTTTCTCCTTGATAAAATGGGGAATTTAAGAATGACAATAAAGCGATAGATACAACCAACGTAAATGCAGATGAAATGTAGTACGAAGTGGATTATTTATTGTATGAAAAAATGAAATGATATAAAAATTTTCGCTCAATAAAATTCATCGTCTTCTTCCTCTTCACTGGAACTGTCGTATTGCGGCTCCCCATCGACAATTCGTTCCTGCTGAGTGCCTGCAACATCCGTAACAATTATTTCTATTCAGTAATATTGTTGAAAGAATATTATAGAAGTACAAAAATTTACCTGAATCATCCGTCTCGTTATTGCTGTCCTCCGTGTCATTCTCGTTGCCCAGAATATCCGGCGGTACGACAACATTTTCATACGCATCGGGCAATTGATTCCCGATGAACCACGTGAATTCGAGTTTATTATCCTTTTCATTCCACCCATAATCGGTCGGTGCAAGGTCAGTGATGTCGGATTTGTAAGCATTCCTCCACAAATTGGCGATGTACCGAGTTCTGAGGCAATGCTGGTATAGCTCTGACTGGCATGGGGGTAAATTGCAAGCGTCGTAGTTGCGTACATCCAACGAGAACGGCTTCGATGTGTCGTGCACCTTATATGTTTTATTAAAAATGTCGAATCGAGCTTCGTTGACATCAGCGAGTTTCTTCAGTCCGTACATGTGACATATGAAAGATTGAAGCGTGGGGAAAATTGTTTGAATATCACAATGATCGGACCCTACATCAGCGAGCGCTTTTTGAAAGATTTCAGATTTTCTCAAAATGTCAAAAGGTCTCTTTTTGCCTCGTTTATATAGTGCTGGATTAAAATCGCATCCTGTTAAAGCGTGGAAAGCAGGCAGTGCGCGTGAAAGCATTGAGCCTAACTGGACTGACAGTGCCGAAACATCTATATAGCGACGTGCATTACCGACTCCGAGATCCATCCACACTCTAACCGATTCGTTCAAATGCTCCACATTGGCCAACATAATGACCAGAATATCTGTGTCTGATGTTCGAATGATTGTTGTCGAACCTTGTGGCAATTGACAGGCAAGGAAAACTGTCTTCGTGTCGGCTTCTTCGTGACTTGAGCATGAGAGCTTAGGGGACCATAAATATATATTTATATATATATATATATATATTGTACCGAAAATTAATTCCCTCCTACCGCTTCTTTCCCCACCATCAATGTTGCGAAATAAAGGAAAAATACTGGTAAGACGGCATATTTCCGCGAAGCGCTCAGTCTGTATTACATGTTTATGGCAAATTCCTCTTTTTTGCTTCAATTCTTGACTTCGTTTTGCTTACGGTACGTGCAAAAAACAATTTGAGGATCAACAGGCTATTGAATAATATAAATATATGAAACTGTACATGTTAATAATACTTTTGTATACAGATACGCGTAACTTTTTCCGAGTACACGAAAATTGTCGAGAAGCTTTAGAAAAAAAAAATTTTTGAGATATAATAAAGTCACATAATTTAATCATCGTTATTTCACATAATTTTTTTTTAACACGCTCAGTTTTCGAGATATACTCAAAAAACCGGGAGTTTGAGTTTTTATGATGCTTCAAGTCAAAAAGTTTTAACTTTGGACAAAAATATGAAGAGACCTTTTTTGTGTAAAATAAAATTACCTTTTTTGTTTATTTAAACTTTTTTTTTGTAAAATGTATCGTTCACGACTTATATGCCGTAACGCGTTCTTAGGAAGACGAAATGGCTCCTCCACACTTCCGGTCATGCGGAAACCGGCAGATTTTGTATTTTTTGTGAGTTTTAGATTATATTCTTCAAAATAAAAAATAAAAAAATCGCGCTCGAGAATGCCGGATTAACGTTTTTTTTTTCAAGTTCGCGACCCTATAACTCGGCGGCGTTAAGGACTTATCGTCAGATTAGTTAAATTTAGTCTTTAAACACTAAAATCAACCCCCAATATCTTAATCTGACGCGCTCGAGTATTTCAGACTATCCATTTTTTTTTACTAATCTGATCGTCTATCCTAGGCGCGCGTCACTACATATAGAGCTAAATACTTTACAAGGTTGTTCTATTACGTCTAAGGTATCTCTCATATCTTAAACTGCCACGCTCGAGTATTGCCGAAAATTCCCCTATTCGCCTCCCTAACTATATGTAATGACAACTAACACCTTAGTCTACCTGTGACCACGGACGCTGAAAAGGGTCCGAAACGTCAGGTTAAAACAAAATGTAAATAAATCGCGAAATAATCCGTAAAAAGTGTATTTTTTCAATGTCTACTGTTCGCGTAAACCGAAGAAACAAAAACATGATTGATATTTTGTAGACTGCGTAAAACGGACAACAACCGTCTCGCCCGCGCGTGCGGCGCCACCATCGTCAACCGCACCGAGGAGCTGAAGGAGGCCGACGTGGGCACCCTGGCGGGGCGGTTCGAGGTCAAGAAGATGGGCGACGACTACTTCACATTCGTCACCGAGTGCAAGAACCCCAAGGTGAGGCTTTAAACATTTCCATCTTGATGAGATCCCGGGTTCGAGTCTCGGATGGAGACAATGTTGGAAAACATTTTTCAATGTTATTACGGGTCTGGGTGCTTGTAGTAAATAATAAATATAAATATATGCAACAACATCACATACATTGATCTGACTCCGGGGTAAGTGCTTGAGTACTAGTGTTACAGATATCAGAATCAACAGTGTTATTGCAAATAAACTTAATTAAATACATATACCAGACACTAGTCTGGGTGTTATATGTATTTAATTAAGTTTATTTGCATGAACATGTCTGTTTGTTACTACAAACAGACATGTTCATGCAAACAAATGTTTGTAAAGTGCGGGGATCGAACCCGCGACCTCTTGGTTAAAAGTCAACTTCTTGACCGTTACACCAAAGTAGTCGTCGTCGTCGTAGTACCTTCGTTGTTTCTGACTCCCATAACACAAGTACTTAAGCTCCTTACTTTGGGATCAGAGCAATGGATGTGTTGTGTTTCAATTAATTTCTGAGAAGATCGCACGTGACCTCCTGTAGGCGAACTAAAGTTTCGAACGGGGAATGTGTACTAGATGTCAGCATGGGGCAGCAAAGAGCAGCGTGTGTTTGTTCCTTTTTTTTCAATGGAATAACTTTTCATGGTATCTTGCTGATACACCGGTGATTCACTTTGTCTCCAGCCTTGCTAGCACGGCTTACTGTGACAAGACATATCTGACAGCCAGATATGACAAATTGTGTGAGAAACATTTTTGTCACATAGGCTAGCACGGGGGACATGACAAAATCAAGACTGGTGTGAGATATAAGTTTGACAGTCAAATTGGACTTATTTGTCTTATTTCTTAGCATGGGCGTAATTTTTTTTCACAACTGTCACATTTTGACAATTGTTTGTGTCGTATTTTATCTCCCTCCTGTGAAGGTGGTGATAAAATTTTGTCGCATTTTGTTGTAAATTAAAATGGCTCAAAATTATTTTAATTACCTCTATGCTCAACAGCAAGAGACGCAGCAACGGAAAATAAGTAGAAGGATGATCCGGGACTCGAATAACCCGTTTGAGTTGCCGGATACAGAATTCCAAAAAAATTTTCGTTTAACTAAAGACATTATTATTTATTTGTGCGAGGAATTGAGGATACATTTACAACCTCTCAACGAAGAAGACGGTTTGCCAGTCCACGTTAAAGTAAGTAGTAAAGTGCGTGTATGGAACAGTTGATACGTCATTTGGGGAGGCTCCTTTATTATAGCCCCAAAGTGCAGTATGCATAAAACAAATCTAGTCTGTATTATTATTATCAATCTCACATAATCGGTAATCCATTCTTTAGGTTCTCACTAGCGTTACAACAAAAACCATAAATAAACAAACGAGAAGTACATTTATACAATGAACAAATTGTAAAGTCATCTATCTGAATACTAATTAAATGATTGTAAGCACTATTCAATTTAGTGACCTATGCAAAAAAGAACGAATGAAATATTTAATTTCATAGATAAAAAAAGTTAGATCAACTGTCAGTCACATTCGAGTCGTACTGTGAAGTTGGCTACAAGACTTCGAGTCACGGGTGATAAAACGAGTCACAGGCTTTGCCCATGTTACCATATAAGACAAATTTCAAGAAATGACTCCATTTTATCAGTCTTGTCATGTCTTGTCTTGTGACTGCCGTGCTACGTGCACAGATTACCTCTATAAGTCGATGTGACTACATTCAAATGTTTTCGCGGTTTCTTGTTTGTGCGGCCCAACGAGATATCTGGGCGAAACGTTTTCGGAAGAATCTTATTTGGGATGACATGAAGTCTCCCTAGTTTCAGTTTAAACTGTTTTAATGATTGTTAGCATAGTTTGAAATATTTTATTGCTAATGATTGATGAATGACCACGAATCTTTAATTTATTATCAGGCCTGCACAATCTTACTTCGTGGTGCTTCAAAGGACGTGCTCAATGAGATCGAAAGAAATCTCCAAGATGCTCTGCACGTGGCCAAGAATCTGGTAAGTCCTCCCACATAAACTGTTTAAAGGGTTTTCTTACTTGTCACAAATACTTTACACTTTTTGACTTGAAAATTTTGTATACCTAACCAAGAATACCAGAAATACTGTAAAATTGTTTTGATGGGTGGTTTATTCCCTGCAACAGTCTTTTGATTTCTATGATAATCCAAAATTATGTGGGAACTGGGTATTGTCCACCATCACTTGAGGCTCTGTTGCTTCAGACATCTTTGTTCTATTTTTACAATTGTCAATGTCTAAGAAACCTGTTTGAACTCCTCATGAAGTTTCTCTATGCCGTCCTTGATTTAGATTAGAATGCTTGTCAAAGAGGAACACATGCAATAACGACGCGTTCTTCGTAATATTCGTGTATTAAGATACCACAAAATACATGGCTATAGTACACTGGAGTAATTAATAAAGTAATACGGTAGTTGACACCACCAATCGTTGACGTACTTTTTATCAACTGTCAAAACGCTTTTCTTCATAGAGTTTGTATGGGAATAACACACTTTGACGTCACCGCGTGCAATGCCGACTGAGTGACTAATTATCATTTGAATTCCAATTAAAAATCAAATAATACGAACTGCAGAAAAATATTAGTGTAAAGGCATCTGAAATTATGAATTATTTTAGAGAAAATCAGTTTTTGAATATTTCTTTCATAGTGGAAACAAGCCTATTATATCTAACTTTCAAAAGTTACGCCAAATTGAACAAAGTATATGCTTTTGTGAATGGTGAATGAATGATATTCGTGTTGTTCTGTTGGTGACAAATGTCAGTGGTGCCAACCGTTTTTACTTCTTCAGTCGGTACGTTTGGGACTTGGCATACTGACATTTGCCACACCCCTTAATCTTCAAAAGATGGCGTTACCGGTCACTGAAGAAACGCCAAGTAACGAAACTTAAAAACACACAACATTTTGCATTAATTTGTATTTTATCATTCCATTTTTTCAATAATATTCATGTATGCATTTATTACTTTTCGCACAAAACAAGCTACTAAGATAATCATAAATGATCGCCCGTTAATAGTGATGAGTGTGTACATGCCTACTAAATCGCAGGAAAACTTACCGGATTTTAAGGATTGCCTCAGTACGGTAAGCGCAATACGGTAGTTGACACCGCCAATCATTGACGTACTTTTTATCAACTGTCAAAACGCTTTTCTTCATAGAGCTTGTATGGGAATAACACACTTTGACGTCACCGCGTGCAATGCCGACTGAGTGACTAATTATCATTTGAATTCCAATTAAAAATCAAATAATACGAACTGCAGAAAAATATTAGTGTAAAGGCATCTGAAATTATGAATTATTTTAGAGAAAATCAGTTTTTAAATATTTCTTTCATAGTGGAAACAAGCCTATTGTAAATGAATATGGTGTAGAATCAATAGTGAGGCAATATCGGCATTGAATAAAATTTCAATGCCGATATTGCCTCACTATTTCACTCTGTGCTCCAACATTTTTGTAATGATCACTCCCTGTCTTGTGTTGATGTCGACCTGTTAGGCTTAAACTCAGGCACGTACACATTTATCTGTGCGGTGACTCAGTCGGCGAAACAATCGGTTGCTAATGTAATTGTTAAATATGATACTCTGTGGTTAGACCACTTCCCTCTAATTGTGTGTGTTACGACCTGGCTCGGCCACGGCAAAGGGAAAGGCCGTGGCAATGTCAGTAAACTGTACGGATACGTACTTTTCTGTACTCAAAAGGAAAAAAGGTACCGCTGTATTTCACCAGATATATACGATTTTTATGACCGGGCTACAACGTATGCGGCCCAGCCAGGCCACGCTTCTATCTAAATGAAATTGGACCTTTATGATATTATTTAGGTATTTGGCACTCTTATGCCTCGTGTACCACCGAATAGAATTAGATCTCCTTTGTAATCGGTAGTCAATACACCTTATTTTAAAATTAAAACTTTATGATACGAAACGCCTGGTATACATACTACAGCAAAAACGTAACTTGACAATTTTACGAGTTTTTCTATGAAGGCTCAATAGCTCGTTCGTCTTTAAACAATATTCCTGTTAGTGACCATAAGGGTATTGCGGAAGTATTTAGGGATTATTTTTCTGTGCAGTCTCCTTGGGCCCACCCAGTTTATGCAATCCCGCTGGGTTGCGCGAAGAGGTTACGGTCCATTTCAGTGCCAGGGATGTATCCCAAGTGATACAAATAATGAGTAGAGAGATATCTCCAGGTTACGATGGCCTTAGGAAACATGCGGGCCGGAATGCAGCGAGAGTACTGGCTATGTTCTATTCACTGTGCGTGAGCCACTCCTATCTGCCAGAGGATCTTATGAGAACGGTTGCGGTTTCCGTAGTGAAAAATAAAACCGGTGATATTGTCGATAAAGGGAAATACAGACCTATTTCTCTGGCAACGATCATAGCTAAAGTGTTTGACGGTTTGCTTAATACACAGTTAGACAAACACATAAAGCTGCATGATAATCAGTTTGGTTTTAGGCCTTTAGTGTCTACTGAAAGTGCGATACTGTGTCTTAAGCACACCGTATGATACTACACAGACCGCACAGATCATCCCCAATAGATTCCGTATGTTGATTGTTTTGTATCGTCTCAAAGTCATCACAGTTTGAGGTAAGTGCGGGTTGCGGGAAGCGTGACCATATTGCTGTGATTGGTTAGTTCAAGGTCAAACTTGCATTTGCTCCGCCCTCGTAAGCAAATAGTGATGGGACACGGTATATCGACAGTTTTGATTTATTAAAGCAAAACGAGCTATCGTATTGTCATAATAACTTAGGATAAGATAAGTAAAAAAAATATTCCATATACACTCAATATGTTTAATCAACATTTACATACAATATAGTCTACACATACTGAACTCAGTGAGGTGCACAAATTAAAAAAAATCAAAATAATTCATGTAATGATTTTTTCCATATATTGACAACCTTAAGAGACTTATTTATTTGACACCAGCAAACCCAACTGAATTGAATACCGCATTAGAATTCGTTTATTTTTTCACTTCTTTTTAATATTTAAGGCACACCTGGTGGTAAACTCAAACTCAAACGTTTATTTGCTAAGAACAGAGTTAGTTGTTAAGTAAAAAACTATAAATTAAAAATTTGGCAATGACTAACACGATAGATTATATTTTATGCCTATCTCGATAGATTCCATAAGCAAGATACAATAATCAACGTTACTTATACCTTGGTATAAAATTTTCGATACTCGCAATTTAACCACACAGTTTTAATTTTATTGCACCTTAACAAAATACATCGACAAATAGTTTTGTCAGTACTGAGCAATCACTAGTATTACGTAAGAAAGAGATAGCTTATTATAAATTTCACTTGAGAGAAAGAGACTTTTCAAAAAGACATCAACGCGTGCCTGTTTTAAAATGCACGATTACTTTTTTCGACTATTATAACTTGAGCTGCTTGAGACTGGTAATTACAAATTACTAGCTTTTACCCGCGGCTTTGCCCGCGTAGAATGAGGACATTTATATAATAATATAATGGTATAATGGGTATACGGGGAATCAATACGCTCTCGCCTTTGGCTGTCCCTGTGATTATTGTTGCTCGCACAATGTTTCTTCCCAGTTCGCTGATTTGTAATCGTGTGCCGTTGCATAATCGTGGGGCATCAAGATTACGCATCAACAAAACTGGGACGCCAACCTTCAGCTCCAGCTTATGGGGCGGTACGCCCGTCAATTCCAATGAATTGAGGAATTCCACTGGATACGTAGTGCTGTCATCACTTGCCATAACCGTGTCTATCGAAGTGTACACCGTCGATAAGCCATCTACTACATCTAATATTTTCTTGTATAAAGAAAGATTGATATTGACAACGCAGAACTGAAACTACACAGAATTAACCTATAAAGAAGAAAATTCCTAATTTCACCTCAAAGTCACAGTCATTAATATCCAAGTAGCTGTGGTAATTCATTATCGCGTTTTAAAATACAGGCAACGCCATCTATTGGCGCCTCAATAAACTATACTGAGACTACGCTTACGTAGAATGAAAGTTGCTATTTTCCTGCTGTATTGTATGGGAACATGTAAGTAGAATCCTCTTTTATCCCACGGGAGCATATAATTACAATAAAAAGTATATCCTACAATCTAATTCAGGTTATACACTGCTCAACACTGTCTAGGGATGAAGAAAATGTATTGCATTGTAGTTGATTCATTAACTTGAATTGAATGTCAGCTAATACACTGTCTGTAAACCAAATTTCATTAAAATCCGTTCAGTACTTCCGGCGTGATTGAGGATTATCAAGATTCCTGCTTTTCCCATGGGAGAGTTTAATCGGGATAAAAGTAACACCTAAATTAGCCTATACCCTGCCTGTATACCAAATTTCATCAAAATCCATTCAGTAGTTTTAGCGTGATTGACGGACAAACATCCAAACATCCAAACAAATATACTTTCACATTTATAATATTAATAAGATTATACTTACCGATGGAATGTGGTACCATCTTTTTTATATTTGATGTTCTCTTCGACTTTTCACACCATTTTTTTGCACATGTAGCCATTTTCAAACACTTTAATAAGCTATAATTATTTTCTATGGTATTTAAACACGCGTAACGCACGGGTCCAATGTTTGGTCGCTACTAAATTAGCGTCTCGAGAGATCGGCACGTATAGATAGTAGCAAAAACAACCATATGTGGTGACTTTTGATGGCCGTAAAACTCCCGTTTATACCTGCTTCCTCGATCTGTCTAAGGCATTTGATTTAGTTGCATATGATGTTCTGTGGGACAAGTTAACTGGGATCGATTTGCAAAAAGAAGTTGGTATATTTAGTTTTTGGTATACACATCAGACTAACAATGTTAGGTAGGCGGAAGCGGCGTCGGAATCGTATCGGATGGAGTGTGGTGTGAGACAGGGCGGGCTGACTTCACCTACCTTGTTCAACATCTATCTGAATGAACTCCTACATGTCGGCTGCTTTATTGACGATGTATGTGTTAATAATCTGAGTTACGCGGAAGACATAGTGCTGCTGAGCGCGTCTGTCTTTGGCTTGAATAAGCTGATTAGGCTTTGTGAAGGATATGCTGAGCGACACGGCTTGAAATACAATGTCCAAAACTGTACATGCTGGGCTAATTTAATTTATTGCTACCACTGTTTGTGGTTGGAAACTAATATTGTGTGTAATACTTTCGAAACCAGTTGATTATATCCATTCTGTTTATTAAATTGCACTTAAACAAAATCAACAACTACCATTTGCTCTCTTTATTGGTTTTTAATTGCAAAATTACTTACAATTGTACAGGTCATTATTGTACAGTCCCTAAAGTTGCAAAAGCTGCGCGTCGCCACCGTCGCGCACTTTGCCTTTTCTCTTCCGTTTGCCGTAGTGTGTAATGTAGTACATGTGCAGGTGCTGAGTCCGCGGCTGGTGGCGGGCGGCGGCGCGGTGGAGATGTCAGTGTCGGCGGCGCTGTTCGCCAACAGCGCGCACAACACGCCCTACCGCGCCGTGGCGCAGGCGCTCGGTGAGTGTAGTACGTGTGCAGGTGCTGAGCCCGCGGCTGGTGGCGGCGGCGCTGTTCGCCAACAGCGCGCACAACACGCCCTACCGCGCCGTGGCGCAGGCGCTCGGTGAGTGTAGTACGTGTGCAGGTGCTGAGCCCGCGGCTGGTGGCGGCGGCGCTGTTCGCCAACAGCGCGCACAACACGCCCTACCGCGCCGTGGCGCAGGCGCTCGGTGAGTGTAGTACGTGTGCAGGTGCTGAGCCCGCGGCTGGTGGCGGCGGCGCTGTTCGCCAACAGCGCGCACAACACGCCCTACCGCGCCGTGGCGCAGGCGCTCGGTGAGTGTAGTACGTGTGCAGGTGCTGAGCCCGCGGCTGGTGGCGGCGGCGCTGTTCGCCAACAGCGCGCACAACACGCCCTACCGCGCCGTGGCGCAGGCGCTCGGTGAGTGTAGTACGTGTGCAGGTGCTGAGCCCGCGGTTGGTGGCGGTTAGTGATCTATCTATTCTTACTTCAGAAAAAATATTCACAGGTCGGCACACTGTTTGTCCAGTGACTCAACATTTTTGTACCACAGAAGCATGTTTAGCACTAAACTCCTTGTTTTATACACTAAGTTAGACAAGCAAGGGAACTAGTTTATCTAAAGTTTAACATCAAAAATTATATCGATTTGTCAATATATGTTAATCTAGCGTTAAAGCGCTACTATTAAAGTATGATCGGTAGTTATTTATTTGTTTACATATAAACGCTTTTACAAAGGTTTATTATATTACATTATTATGCTAAACAGGAATAAATTAATTTTTAACAATTATCGTATTCTCATGTCCGCCATTTTCCCGCTATTAGACATATGTCCAAACACGTTCCGTTTCTTGAACATTATTTTCAGTGAAAATCGCATTCTCCAGAGCTTTATAGTGCCTTGTCCAATAAAACCAATTTATTTTTGTAAGTAGGCCCACAACGAGTACTTTTACTTATTTCAAGATTGTAACAATAGCTCCGACATACAATTAAATCGCTATTTGCTTGGTTATCATTATTTAACACCAAGAGCATAAAGTGTAACGGAATCAAACAGCCATTGCGCGGTGAGTGTACAAGCTGTAACGATGGATTACCCCATTTACATATCGCATTGTATTTATTTGTATGGTATTTATTGACTGCCTCATTGGTGTAGTGGCAAAGTTTCTGCCTTACATTTGAGAGTGATGGAACAGTGAGTGCACCTGTGTATTGCGCTCACACTTGGACTATAATATCTCCTGCGTAGTTGGCTGATCTCTGTTAAGATTTGCCGCCGTGATCGAAATCGGCCAGGAGGCGTATTATTTGTATAGTATTTACAGCATATCTCCCAATGTCGACAGAGATCATCCCCCGCACGCTGGCGCAGAACTGCGGCGCGAACACCATCCGCACGCTCACCGCGCTGCGCGCCAAGCACGCCGCGACCGCCGGGGCCGTCAGCACCGCCGGGATCAACGGGGATTCCGGAGAAATCGTCGACATGGCTGCACTCGGGATATGGGAACCGCTAGCTGTTAAACTGCAGGTATGGGATTGTTACTCTGATTATCCGTAAAAGTTGTAATATAGATATATAACACAAATGTTTAAGTGTATCTAAAAATTTAATGGACGTATTAATATGTACATGATACTGAACATATTTGTGCAGTCGAAAGTTTAAAACATAAATATCACGATATTTTCCGACGAAACCCATCAATGCTGGTTGCTTAATTCAAAACAGAGATCCTACTCGCTAACGCTTTAGTAGGTAATAGTCATCTCGTTCATTCGTAAGGTTTTGCTAGCATGAGTGGTAAGGCTAGATTTGAAAATCGGAACCCTTCCGATGCGTGTGAGGAAGATTACGATACGATGGAGAGGAAAATGCGATTATGCTTGAATTAACTACTTGCTAGAGCAAATAGTTCATTCATGCATTATCGCATTTTCCATCCATTATTTGGGTAAAATTACACACAAACCTTAGTTTTTAGACTATTGTTTTTTAAATCAATTATAGACCTCATAAAAAAATAAGACCTCAGACCACGGAGCTTTAATAATTACGTTATTCAATAAATACTCATTAATTTTCCCAGTGAACTGTAACCTTTCCATCTCCATTGTAGGTGTACAAAACGGCAGTGGAGACGGCGATCCTTCTCCTGCGGATCGACGACATCGTGTCGGGCTCCAAGAAGAAGGGCGGCAACGAGCCCGCCGCGCCCGCCCAGCAAGCCATGATGCAGGAGTAGACACTCACTACCGAATACTTATACTCGCTTTACTTACGAGTCGGTTGATGTTCGAGCTGCCTGTCAACAACCAACTACAGTGCTACTTACCGTCAGAAAAAAAAGTGGTCTAGTATAAAGGTTCAATTGACTTTTATTTTTCCGTTGCATAGTGTAGGGAAATGTTGTTATTATTGTTGAACAGTAACCTTAAATCGGCTACAAATAATCTCTACATAGATAGCTGGAATAGTTGACTTTGCAACGCTCAAAATAATAATTATCGATGTACGGAAAAATATTTCTTCAATTTAATCAAAGACAATTTTTTTAAGCGCTCTTGGTATGTGATTTCGATGGTTTCAACTCGAACAGCAAGGATTCGAAATAAAAACTGAACAATAGATAGAATTACTCACGCTAGCTAGTTTCACGGGCAAAAACTCCTCGGGAATAATAATTTAAGCATTTTACTTCTTACATACAAAATTAATTTATATAATTACAAGCTCTAGTCTAGATTATGTTTTTTGTCTACCCAAGTAACTGTCATTGAATTGTTAAATTGCTACCAAAGAAAGCTTCTAAATTTTACGATTGGTTCATTGATATCATGTAATCATCTCATCATATTCCGTATCACATGTTGCAGTTTCACATTTACCGCAATAGTTGGAGCTTTTTGCCTGTGGATTTGATTGTATTGAACAGAGCCATTCTATGAAAATCGTTAGTTATTTGCGTTGAACACATGCATGTTGACGAATGAAATATTATTCGGATATGCAGTAAAAGACACGTTATGTTATTATTTTATTTTCGCAATGTATTTTGTTTTACTGCGGCTCACTGAAACAATACACGAGCTCGAAGCTATGTTATTATGTTACATTTCAATGGTGAAAACTTAATATCACTTATAAAATATGTTGTATCGTCGTGACATAATGATACAGGGACAATTATTAATTTGTCATGAAAAGTATTATTATATTCTGAGATGGTTCGATTAAATAATACGTTTTACTTCGAGTGTCGTTTCAAAATGAATGACGTAAATAGCTATATTTCCGATTTTCGCCGGCTCGAATAAGCTTTGAATAACTTTATAGTGCTAACGTTGCCTTATACCGTGATTGTTTGTTCAGAGGAACGTATTATTTCCATGTAATAAGGTTAGTTTATTTAACTTTCTGTTATTTATATACGGTCACACGTGTTTCGTCTAATCTTCACAAGTTTGTGCATTTAAGTTGTCGAATGCTATTTTTAAATGAAACAATATTAGTATTAAAGTTTTATATATGTCTACTAAAGTTGTCGTTTAATTTAAGCATGCAATTATCACTAGCAATAAAATTACCGTCACATTTTATTTACGATACGAAAATTGGGTGAAAATTAAGTAAATATACAGATTAACTATTACCAACAAAGCTTCTTGTTTACCACACCACCCACTTCTACCACGAGTAGGAATGTAGTGTCAACCTGACGTAAGAGATCCTGGACAGGCTATTTTTAATTAAATTTAAAATTTTGCAACATTAAAATAACAAGAAAATTTTGTCCTGACTGAAACTACAGAACCTGTAGAACGTTCAGCTGTCTATTATTTACCTGGGCAAACTACTGTGTCGTTAGTAACTTTCACTCGATTGTTAATAGAAAAAAAAACATCTAAGCGCTGTTTTATGACCAATAACTTACTACGTAACCACTTACTTTTAGTCATGACAAAATTTTCTTATTATCTTAATGTCGCAAAATTTTTAAGAAACATCGTTTTTTTAAAATAGTCCTTTCTTAATTATTTTATTATAGGATATTTTTAGCAAACCAATTTTTAATATATTATAGTTTTAGAATTTTATTATAAAATATGTTTCATTCTATTATCAGCTCGGTGGAGGTCGATTAAGTTCGGATCTACTACTATGATTGATTACTCGTAGTAGTCAGAGTCTTACATTTTATTAGATTTCGCATACCTTCTACATTGCGTTGTAGTATTCTTGTCAAAATAGTATCGAATACCGAATTTAAACAAAAAATGACCGGTATTTATCTTGTTGTAGTTTATTTTTTCATGGATTGACCTCTTTTATAGAATAAGATTTAGTTAATGGATAGTATAGGCAAAAAATAATTTCATTTATGCCCGGCGTTTATTGAGCGGAAATACGTTTCAATCCGGACGCTTAACCATCTCTACACATACCGCCCGCTCTATTGCAAGGTCGAGAAAAAGAAGTTAACGTTTTGCTCATAAAAAAATACATTTATCGGAACCAATGTTACAGTATTACAGACGGGGCCAAAATTCTAAAAATAAATAAAATAATTTTATTATTTCATTAATTGGGCAGGAAAACTTCCACCGAGGCCCACTTGTGCTTATTTTTATCGAAATCGTCAGGGCGGTCATTAAGGCCTGTCCTAAACGCGGAACCATCGGATGCGCGTGCGCATGCTTTTTGTTCGATAAGCGACATTCAAATGCTCACCGTTATATGGGGCGCGTTTTCAATGCTCGCATTTCGAATTAATTCGTCAACAATTTCATATAATTTAGTAAAATATTGTGATTGTATTAATTTACATAAGACGAGTTAAGTGTTGTCTCAAACTTAGCTTACCAAGTTGAAATGCCAACGTTAGCGTTACCTTTAAGTTTAATTTGCTAGTCTCTTATTTAGACAAGCGTTTGATTCAGTTCTATATTAATTGTGGTCATCATCATCATCATATCAGCCTGTTGCAGTCCACTGCTGGGCATAGGCCTCCCCCAAGGAGCGCCACAGCGCACGATCTCCCGCCCTTAGCATCCAGTCACTACCAGCTGCTTTCTTCAGGTCGTCTGTCCATCTAGCCGGGGGGCGTCCCACACTACGTTTACCTAAGCGTGGTCTCCATTCAAGAACCTTCATGCTCCACCTCTCGTCGGTTCTGCGACAGACATGGCCAGCTTATTAATTGTGGTAAGGCTGATAATTTACTCTACCTGCTTTCCTTTCTATTTTTATTCAATATAATTTAGGCAATTACGAGTATATTGATTTAAAAAAAGTAACATAGGTAGATTCATGAGGAGCCAAGGTTGGTATGTAAACTTTATTGAACTAGTATACTGAACTTGTCCAGAAAAACTGTTTTAATAGGCAATTGCTAGCCGTACATACAACAATGGTGGTCTTGTCAGCGCCTTCTGTGTAAACAATTGGTTTTACATTCACTATTCACCTGCACTAGCGGGCCCCGGCAAAAGTTTTCACGTCCGATAAACGAAGAAAAAATAAGTCTTAAGTTTTCAGAATTTTGGCCCAGTTTATTCGCCAAGATCTTTCAAACATATTTTTAGGCCCTAGCACCGCGACACAGGCTGGTGGGAAAGGAATGCTCTTACACAAATAATATAGGTATACAGTTCCGTCGAAAGGATCGGATACGTAAGTAGTACACCTAAGGGATATTTGATAATAAATAATATTGTTTATCGTTAAAACCAAAAAGAAGGTGTGTATATGAAACCAAAATAAATATGCAAGTTCGTAGGTAAATATTTCAAGAATACATTAAAAATGATATCAGGTGTATGTTGCAAAAATCATGTATTTAGTTTGTCGTCGACAACAGCACATCAGGCTACCAACATTTATTGCAAAATCGCCCTTATACCAGCGGAATAAGATGCCGCCGTGCCGCTTGACATGGATTGTGGATGGAGAAGTGGTAATCAATGAAATAAAAGAGTGCGGTGTTTCAACAGTCTTGAAACCTACAGCAGTGCAACTGGGAAATGAGGAAGGTTGATCATACCATCAAGTGGAATGAGAAAACTACGGAGGAAACTGATAGAGAAAGAGTCATAAATGCAGTCAAATTCTTCTTCATTTTGGGCCTACAGAAGTTTGCTCGGATACGGATAAGGACCCTATACTATACTACTTCCCTGCAGCCCTGCCCTATGACTTGTCAATCAGATAAGCTACATGTCGTGGTACAATGGACTCGGCGCACCGGCCATGGTCCGTGACGGGTCATAGTTGGTTTCAGCGGCTTTTCGACCCGCGCACACAGTGCACTCTACGCTCGACCACGGATATGGTATGGTGAGTGCTTATTTCTTTTTAAATATTTTTTTCTTAATTTATGGTGGAGCAGGATTTTCGGGCATTTTGAGGTAGTGAACAAGTGGCTCGGTTTGGCATCCTTGTTTCTTTCAATTTATGATAGTCACCGCCATAAGTAAGTGCAGATTAATCACAGAATTTTCGTGGTGTTTATGATTCTTTTATCTAACCGATTATAAATATTACAATATTTCCGAATATTTATTCAAATCGGTGCTCATAGATAGATGGATAGAAAATTCTTTATTATTCTATTTATACCAAAACATTTTTACACTGTTTAATTATGTATTGCTCGAAGCAATTTCTGCTAGACAGCCTTTTAGTAAGGACAGCATTAATATAAATAATTTTTTTTTTTGGATTTTCTCATTAAACACTTCACGGCGTTATGCTGGGCTTAAGTTTTATAGCTATTCTTACATAGTGGTCTCAACCCGAAGGGAAATTTTCCGATTAATGTATTAGTAACCACCAGATTTACCGGTGTTGTGTTGTATTTTAAGGACTAGAAAAGACCGAACTCACGAAAGTACTAAATAAAGTCAAAGTACATAATATATAAATATTTTTTTGTCTAATGTTCTAACATTTTATTGGGCCACGAAAGCTTGTGGTATTTGCTGCTGACGCGTTGCACTCTTGTTCCAAAGAACGATAGAACCGATGACAGGCACAGAAATGGTTTCAGTATAAGGCGTTGTCCTACGTGAGCGAGGCAACGCGATGAGACGCGACGCGATGCGATTAATACTTGTGTCAGTGTAAATTGCGCTTCGTCACTTAGAAGACTTATCACAATACGGTAGTTGACACCACCAATCGTTGACGTACTTTTTATCAACTGTCAAAACGCTTTTCTTCATAGAGCTTGTATGGGAATAACACACTTTGACGTCATCGCGTGCAATGCCGACTGAGTGACTAATTATCATTTGAATTCCAATTAAAAATCAAATAATACGAACTGCAGACAAATATTAGTGTAAAGGCATCGGAAATTATGAATTATTTTAGAGAAAATCAGTTTTTGAATATTTCTTTCATAGTGGAAACAAGCCTATTACTGCAGTTATAGGGGAGAGTCGGGTATTGGGAGCCTACTAAGGGAACATAGCAATAAAATCATATCTATTAGTAGTTACCCTTACATTGACTATTTAACTTTATTTTAATCACCGTTACCGTGAATATTAATATTGAATTAAGGAACAATAACGATTTTATGAAAAAAAGTCAGTCGCTCCCATTACCTTGTGCATTACCCGTAATAAGAGCCCACTTAACACTCATATAGAAAAAGAGAGACTATTTTAGATATTCTCAAAAAATTACAAACATACTATAATAATGTTGCTCTTACTAATGTATGTGAAGAACTATTTGTAATACTTACAAATTAAAATCACCTTAGCACAAATATAAGTATCTGCATAATCAATCACCGCCAAAAACATATTTCGTGGGCCGAATTTTGGCAATTTCTACATAGATACCACATATTTCGCTCTTATCAGCGACCATATTAAATGAATGTGGTATCTACAGTTAACTTCATTCATTCAATTTGTATCTATTCGCATCTGAAAGAGATCGCTCTTAGCTAAGATCTTATTTTCTATAAATCTATCGTATATTCATCGATCTACCATCTTCTGCATAAAAAACAGCTGTTGTACAAAAAAATGTTTTCAACGTATTATATTTTAGTACCTAAGCCTACTCTTATTCTCTTGTTAGTATATTTGCGTTCGAATTTCAAGATGAAAGTGAGTGTTCCGAACTTGAGCTCTGCTTGCAAAGGTGTTTACCATCGACGACTAGTTCCAAAATTCGCAGGAGCTTAACTAGGTCAGCCTAACCATTGACCCTTATTGTAAAACACTAATAGACCATGCACATAACGGTGACCGATTGAATAGTACACTGGACTATCAATCGACAATAGAACTACGTTTTATTGCCCGGAACCGGCCGTGTGTCTGTCAAACTTGCTCCTGAACTATTGTAATTTCGGTGGGAAACCCGCGGAAGTATTGTATTACTGTGTTCATTTATAAAGTCTAGCTAGGCTAAGCAATGACCTTTTTTATGGCAGCAAAGATCTTTGATGGCAGTTAGTTACAGGAATGAAATGATCGAAATGATAGCTTTTTAAAAAAAAGACACACTGTAAAGTTGTTACAAAATAGAATACATTTGGTTTCTAGACCTAAGTGTTTAATTTTTTAAACGTGTTCTCTTTTGACGTGTTCGTCATGTTTCGTGCATTGTAAATAAATTGATGCTGCTTGTGATGAAATAGTTTATTGTGGTGTATATCTATGTCACTTATACGGTGTTGAAATAATTGTACCGATTAGTTTGGTCATCCAATTATTTTTTGGAACACGTGATAGTTTTTTTTAGGTACTAGCGTTGGCTCCATTTCATACGAGTATTTAATAGGACTATGTATGATGCTGTAAAATAGCACCTATACACAATATCGTTAACAATGAGCTGATACCCAGAGATCTATAGCTGTTTTTTACCCGACTACAGCGAAGCTAAAAGCAGGGTTACGATTTTGACCGGTATGTATTTATGTTTGTATGTTCATCTGTTCCCTCATAACTTCGAAACCTAGCATCATATTTTGAAAGAGGCGGTGTCATTTGATGTGTCATGTGTTTGAAGTTACTTAATTTTTTTTAATTTTTATTCTCATTCTGTATGTATTCATCATCTCATCATTCATCATAATAAAATACTTTTATATGTCTATTATTTTGTATCATTGTATTACGTTCATCAAAGCCTAAATTAGTTCAGCTAAAAGGTAATACGATATTCATTGACTGTTAGGCGGTACGAAGTTCGCCGGGTCAGCTCGTTGCAATTAATTACATGTCGTGCCCTCTAGGACACACTAGGTCATGAACGAAACATTTTTTTAACGTATAAGGTCGTGTTAGGTATTAAATGAAACAAATTACAACAAATGTCTCCAAAATGATTTAAATAAAAAGTAAGTTCCAAAACTAACACCCGACTACTTCATACCGAAAAGTATGAAACAAGATTCTAACGTTCAGAGAATAGCCGTGGTCGAATGACACTTTCTCTTCTCAAATAAGTACTTAAGTTTGTTATATTTGTTTCTTCGGTTTACGCGAACAGTAGACATTGAAATGATACACTTTTTACGGATTATTTCGCGATTTATTTACATTTTGTTTTAACCTGACGTTTCGGACCCTTTTCAGCGTCCGTGGTCACAGGTAGACTAAGGTGTTAGTTGTCATTACATAGTTTGAAAAATTTTTGAACTACCATCACTCAAAAATATTAAGTTACGTTCCTATCCACACAAAATGAGCTAACAGTATCTTGAGGTCTTGCAGTGCGGGGTCGAGCTTGAGTCTTGGCTAAAACAGGATCCCAAGCTGGTGGAATTTTCCAACCATCTTCTCTATTACCAGTACCACGCCGTTGCAGACCCCGGACCAAAGTTCATACAGTCGACCGCCAACCTGCCGTACTACCATACTTGAGGGGTGTCACTGACAAAATTGGAAACATCTTGAAGCGTGCTGCAATCAAAACTTACTTCAAGCCGCCTAAGATCAACCAATTCTTACCACCGGTCAAGTGTAACATACCTCTTTAAGACGCAGGGGTGTACAGACTGGAATGTGACTGCGGACTCTCATACATAGGGCAAACAAAGCGTAGTATAAGCGTACGGATTAAAGAACATATAGCCGACGTTAAACATAGACGGAACACAAAGTCTGCAGTGTGTGAACACGCCTTAGATAAACCCAACCATTTCATACGCTTTGACCAACCAAAAGTCCTCGCAAGAGAACGTCGTTTTCTTCCTCGTATGCTCCGTGAGGCTATTGAAATTAGAAGACACCCTAATTTTAATAGAGAAGATGGTTGGAAAATTCCACCAGCTTGGGATCCTGTTTTAGCCAAGACTCAAGCTCGACCCCGCACTGCAAGACCTCAAGATACTGTTAGCTCATTTTGTGTGGATAGGAACGTAACTTAATATTTTTGAGTGATGGTAGTTCAAAAATTTTTCAAACTATGTAATGACAACTAACACCTTAGTCTACCTGTGACCACGGACGCTGAAAAGGGTCCGAAACGTCAGGTTAAAACAAAATTTAAATAAATCGCGAAATAATCCGTAAAAAGTGTATCATTTCAATACTCAAGTTTGTTTTAACAGAAGTGGCATACGACCACGTCTATTATTTGAACATTATAATCTTGATGCATTCTTTTAATAGTCGGGTTTTAAGTTTGAAACAAATTTTTTTCTTTGTGTAATTGATTGTTTGAGAAAAGAAAAGTTATTACTTTACTAAGTATTTACGTATGATTCGTACCATGTCTAAGATATTTTATTCAAACACTATTAAATCAATTCGTACAGTCAATGCCACCAATAAATAAAAGCTCATTAAGTTGTTTAGGTCTGTAAATACTAATATTAAATTAGGAGATGCATAATGAGTATGTAGCTAAAATATAGCTTTTATAGTGTTTTTTTTTAAGTTTCTCCCTGTCTTACACATAAAACTAGTTCACTAATGTCATCTTTTCCGATTCGCCATTATCCGTGTGACTGTACAGGGGTCACGGTTGGCTGCTGCGGTACTTCCGGTCTGGTCCAGCTTCCGACGGTCACTGCACTGCCAAATGTGATGCTAATGATGGTGGACAATCCATGCTGATGGCTCTGGCCAGATAGGCATCACGAGCTACCCATATGTGATCGCTTTACTCTACTGTGTCACCTGATGTTTGTATTTTCGATTCTAGCCGTCCCGTTCGCACTCGCTGTCAAGTTAGTTAGTGATAAGGAAGGCTACATTCGAAATGGACATCGTGGACCCCAGAGAGCTGTGGCTCTCGTTTCCGCGTGTTAGGTGACTGATTGAAAATAAAGAACATAATTTGCTTTGTCTCCCTGTTGAAATTTAAATGGTGTAATTGTTATCGAATGCCTAATTAAATGTGTCGTAATGTGCTGTATGTAGCACAAATAAGTTTGTATTAAAAGAAATTAGTTCTAACGTATTTTTGACAGCTCGCTTATTTCGTGGATTTTTTCACCCGACTACTACAAAGCAAAAAGGAGGGTTATGATTTTGACCGGTATGTATGTATGTTTGTATGTTCATCTGTTCCCGCATAACTTATACGCCCTGTATCATATTTTGACAAATGAGGTGTCCTTAGATGCGTCTAAGTTGCCTGCTGGTTAAGCTGCGTTTAAATGAGACGAGTTAATGCTCATTCTATCCCCACTCTGTTCAATTCTTCTTATGTAAACTAACTTAGAGCATTCCTTCCTTGTTCTATTGCGATCTATCTATAGAATAGTCTTAGAATGCTCGCTCGCATGATCTAAACGGCACTGGAGCGCGCGAACCGTTGCTTAGGGCGTTCTTTCGTGTTTGGACGTGCTCGCTCGGTGAGGCGGTTTCTTCAGTGTTCTATGAACAATCACACCAATTCTCTAGTCCCAAACTAAGCTACGAGGTTTGTGTTATGGGTACTAGACAACGGATAAACATACTTAAATACTTTTTTTTGTAAATAAATACATATTATACATGGAAAACACCCAGACCAGTACAAACACACATGTTCATGCACACATATGCTTGTACTGTGCGGGGATCGAACCCGCGACCCTTGGTTTTAGAAGTCCGACCTGTGGACCACTTCACCAAGCGGTCGTCATTAGTCCATCAGTGTCTTATGAGCGATTAGCGTGCGTTCGGCTGATCTAAGCATCAACTGTGCATTCTAGTTCTAGTTCGTGGTTTCCATTCTTGCTAGTTAATCTTTTGGTTAACATTTAAAACGAGCATTTGCATACACTTAAAAATCAAGAAAGAATATTCCTGTTCGGCTCTAGCTCTTTATACTTTTGGTTCGAGTTAATGTAATAAATATTTTTCTCTTTCAGACTTGCGCTGCAATGGGGACAATGATGACATTGAAAGCGGTCGTTCTCCTGAATTGCATTCTACACGCGGCGGTTTCGCTCGATATTCAGCATGAATTTGAAGCACACACGGAGGTAAATATCGACCTTGTAAACTTCGCACTTACTTCTTCTTCATCGCTGTCAGTCATTATAATAATCTGCCCTCTTGTTGTGCTTATACACGGATACCTACATAACCTGGTATGGATGACGATTATTATGTTAAGAATATGGGGTATAGGTATGTTAAAATATCAATAATCGTAAAACACATAAATTAGGGTTTAGGTACCTACTTAAATTATCAAAAATCTTAAAAACCCATATGTGTCTCTTTTCAGATAAACATTTCCTCTGACAGCAGAGGTCGTCGCGATGTCATCGAGGAAGAAAAGTACTTCAATGTCAACTCCGAAATCCGAAGAGAGAACAACATAAATCACCCGACTCCTTGGATGCCTGGCCCACTACCTCCAGAAGAAGACCCCACAACGAAAATATCGCTCACAAACCCTGAAGTAAAGGAAGTTCTTCCCTTGTACCAAACTACCGAGTCAGTGACAGACAAGCCTACTGGAAGAGGTGCCAGGGCATCCAACGAAAACTGGATCAAGCTGCCTTTTCCGGGAGAAAGAGACGATCATAGAGACGACATCCTCTCTCCACCGCAACCTTCAGGAGACCTGATCAACTCTAGAATGCCACGTATCAACTTCGTCACTCAAAACAAGCAGCTCGAAGCGTCTGAATCCCGAAACGACAAGTCGGTACAACGCGCCACGCGCACCGACGACATCCGAACCGAATTCGTCCGGCCTGGCGAAGAGAGCAAACCCTACAAACCCGTCTATCCTCGACAGGCAGTGTACTACCCGGAAGAGTCCCGGCGACAATACTACGATGATAGATTCTACCCGGTCCCAGTCGACGACATGTATCGCCGCGATCCGTACTTTGATTTATACGATAGACGACGCTTGCCCGTGTACCCCGGCCCTCGCATCGACAGGTACGACGAACCGTTCGACAACTATGTACCGCGGAAACCGAAACGCATCATTTACTACGCTCACCTACCCGAAGTCATGAGGACACCTCCGAATGTCGATTTGAGAACGCGATTCGGAGTAGACCCCTACCGCCGCTTTGACGACGATTACTACGCGAGAAACGGACGATACGATTACAGATTCCGAAATAGATATCCCTACGCACCCTTGAGGAAGGAAGAAAGAAATTACAGAGACCTCGCAGGCGCAGGTTCTATCGTTAAGGACAAAAAGACAGACGACAAGGTAACTCCAACTCCTGTGCTCCCGAAAAAAGAGGATAACTACAAAAGCAGCAATACGAACAACAATAATAACAACAGGAATGTGAATGTTAATAGGAATCTGATCAACAGCCACCAGTACCACGATGCTTTGGATAGCTATACTGATCAGTTATCGCATAAAGCGTTTCAAGATATATTAAGACCCGATGATGGATATCTCCGTTTTGAGGAACCCTTATTTCAGGGAGCTGTGGAAGACCCGTATCAAAGGAAATATTAGATAACTGTTCGACGTCATTTATGCCTAGTTTTTACAAAGTCGAAAACCAGCTAAAAACTAATTTGAATCTTCGATTTGCCTAACATTAATTTGCCTGATTTAGTATTTATTCATAGGAGCTTGTAAACGTAAAGATACCGATGAACAAACTATTTGTGTAATTCGTTAATAAATGTAATTACGCGAGCTCTCGTTTTAATTATTGTAGGGCGGAACGCGGCGACAAATTGTCCAAGTAATAAATCGGGCGCTTAAATTAAAACACGGGAGGGTGAAGATGAATTTCATTAAGAATTAATTAATGTCATTCTTAAACGGTTTTTGTTTTTCCGCACGAATAAAAAACATCTGTCGAGATGTCGGGCGCGACGCGTTTTCTTGAGGTAATTAAGCAATAAATTTTGCCGCAACATCCCTAGGTGGGGCAATTACACTGAGCGTTTAAGAAAATGGATGTTCTCCCAAGCTACAAAACCAACGTGACTAATTAGAATTGAGGGCTTAGAAAAAATCCAACGACGTGACAGCTTGTAATCAAGGGGATAGATTTGGTTTTTTGTGTTTTTTTTTAATGCAAGCTTTGGATTAATGGGGCGGCGATAAATTAAGCGCCAATTAAACTGCTTGTCTGAGGGTTCAGTTAGTATCGTTCGTTTACAAATTGTGTGAATATTTTTACATAATGCATAACATTTTTGGTCAAGTGAAGGTTTTCTTTTAAGCGTAAAAATAATTAAAGAGTAAAAATAAAGTTTTATTTTCCTTTTGTTAAAAGTTCACATGATCTGCTAGTTACATATCAAATGAAATCATTTCACATACGAACATGTTATTTAAATGAAAGTTTCAAAAGTGGTAACGTTACACCGCACCTACTAAATGCTCATTAAATCAAAAATGTTGACATTTGGCCACATTGTTATATTGAATGGCCTAAATGCTGTAATTATTTTCCGGCTCATTAAACCTCACAAAAGCACGACGATTTCACATAAAATATTTTGTACCTACCTAGCTAGATAGAAAAATTGTGTCTGTTTACATACGACCATATGAATTTTGTAAACTTTGGCATGTAGTTACTTACGAGTATCTTCATTGGATTAACGGTGATATTGAAAAGACTTCGTGTATCTTTTTCTTGAACCAAGATGTTTCAGAGGAGAAATATGAGAGGGTCCTGTTTTGCGCAAACAGAGAGCCATTGGGAGAATCGACCCCTGATGAGGTGAATTATTTATACAGTCGCCTCGCTGGGGTGACCATAAAGACGCAAAAGTTATAGAAAAACCTCGAATATGGAGTTTTTAACAAGTTTCATATTATTGCACGATAATTATGATTGACTTTTTCAAACGCTAGAAGCGTTAGGCATGGTTATAAAGCTCAATGACCATTTAGATGTTATAAGACTTTCCTTTTTTACAATTATTTAATGCGCATGAAAAATTGAACACATTTCAACAAAAAACTGTAAACAGCATTTACTGCCACGTCCAAAAAGTTTATCTGCCCTGCCCTATTTTAACTTGGTAAGAAGTGACCGTGACCATATATTCTTAAAGCTTAAAAGTTAAAGCCAACAGAAGAGAATCTTCTCCCGTCTCTTTCCAGGTTGTGATCATGGATACCTCAGTCCAGGAAAGGGTTGTGACAGATGCGGTCCGGCCGGCAGCGACTGGCGAGCAAACAAAACTGATCTGTCTTAGGGCACAATTCATAAATAGGGGGCCAGGGACGAATTGAGGAGGCAATAACAAAATAGCAAAAAGACCGGTTGAAAACTGTGAATGTGGAGAACCCCTGGAAACCATGGTCTACCTCATTAACTGTCCCGCGTGCCCGACCACCTGCTCGCGTGAGGTATCCGTTCTGTGTTTACTTGTAAGTGGTCACTACACATGTCATTAGCAACTTTTGTACCTATTTATTTGAGGTTATTGTGTAAGTAGACTTTTAGTAAACCAAATGAATAAATAAAACAAACCATCCGCCCAGCCATTGAAGCTCGCGAACTGCTTTCCTGGATCATTTGGAGTTTTTTTATAGTTAGTTTTAAAGTTATAAAATTTAACCATTCCTAGATCAGTACCTGTGCTGCAAATTGGCTTCAGATCTAATCTGGAGCGATGGTCTTATTGGCCTGCGTCGAACGACTGAACTTACCCATTGTTCCGGTGAATATCTCGGAAAAAAACATATCTCCTGCATTGTTTGCGAATGAAGGGGTAAGCGAAAAATGTTTACGTAAATAGCGATGAAAATTTTCAGGAATATTTACTTACTTATTTCGTTAAGTTTGATTATGAGCGAGAGATGCTTGATTATGATCGAGGGACAAAAAAGGTTAAACTTTTTTGTAACTTGCCCAAAACATAATTTATTTACTCATTATTATGTAACTTCATTATTTTCTATTCGCCTTGGATTCAATTTAAACCAAAACCAGAGTAATAAATAAAAAATATACTTTAATACACACAACATCACCTACATTCATCTAATCCCAAAGAGCTTGAGCACTTGTGTTATGGGAATCGGAAACAATAAAGAAGCAATCACCAAGCCCAGACCCATGACAACATTGAAAATGGTTTCCAACTTTTTATCCGTCCGGAAATCAAAACCAGGATCTCATAGATAGCGGCATCTTGAAATCGGTGCTCACTCCACTACACCACGGAGGTGATCCAGAAGCTGACAAAGAGCTAGCAAAAATCCAAATTATTTATCAAAAGAAATATAAAAAATATAAATACTTACCCGTAGAAGTAAATGTCGGCATCTTTAAGTTTGTAGACAGAGAAACGGAATGTTAATTCATAGGTACGAGTAATTTGGAATGAAACGGTAAAATAACTAATTAATACAATATACAATCATCTTATGGGCTCCATAAGCTAAGGAACAAGTCTAAATAAATATCACGCTGCTAATCACCAACATTACGATTTCAACGTAATTCAATTGCTTAATTAATTACCTACACTTAACCCTTAAGCTGCCATATGCGTAAACAAGCCGGTCGTTTCGACCCCTGAATGACACATGATGGAGCGAGCGACACCGCTACTAGCGACATCTACGCTGTGTATTAACACGCCAATAACAATTTGCTGAATTGCTTTTATGTTGTTTTGGATATGAGGCCCGAAGGGTAAAGGGGTGTTGTTAGGGTTGACCATTACGAGAAAACAAATATGTACCTACTCCACAAATAGTTACGCTATTTTCTACTAGGAATATGGCAAAAGCACTACACTTTCAGCAAATCTATTACGTATTGCAAAAGCTGTGGTTTGATAGATCTGTTAAAGTTATTTGTTTGTGATCTATGTTTTCGAACGCTTCTGCTTTACATTAGTAAATATACTAAATGCTAAATTTATTTTATTTGAAAAATAAAAAAAGAAATGTTTAATGGTTTATTTGATCAAACATAATATTAAATTATTGATTGCTATAACGCGTCTAATGTCTTTTCAATCTAACAAATATTTTGTCGGTTTTATTGTTTATTTAATGCTTACCAGATGCATTAATTAGTGTAAACTAGCATAGTTAATATGGCCAGCCCTAGCCAGCAAGCCAAGTAGTTGGAAAGTCAAGGGTCGGTGTGTCCCGGCGCGCCCGTTCCTACCCCGAAAATTGATAATTTTCACTTGGCCTTAGACGTAACATTAGTTATTCATTAAACTAGATATGATCCAGGTCCGTCACTATTAATATTTACACCCGCTGTCCCTTTCTGTCCCATCGTATAATTAATTTGGGAATTGTTGGGATTGCAGCGTGCGGGTTAAATAGTGTATTAGGGTAGCACAATTTCCTATTTGATAATTAGTTTCCGCAGATTAAGATTACTGTTTATTTTGTTGAGGGTTAGTGTAGTGCATAATTTACGTCCTAATATTTGTATGTAATTTTGTGGATAGTTCGCGAGTTTTGGTGAAAGTTAGTGATTGCTTTGGGAGTTAATAAATACCTTACCTAGGTAGGTAGGTACCTAATGCTTTAAAAAAAGAATTCAATTATTTTACTTAACTTTCGGTATCATATCAATCTTTTGTTTGTGCATGTTTTCTATATACACCTTAATTGGCTCACATTATATGAGAGTTCAACAATTTTTTCTATTAATTTAGGTATAATTGAGCTACGAATTATTAGTCCCAATACCAACTCAACTATGTAAGGTACTTCTGGGTGTGCCACAAGTGCCACAACATTGTTGAATTTTCACCCTCATAACCTTCAAATTTATGGCAAAAAAGGAAATCAAGGCGATAATCGAATATGTCACAGACACACGACGACATTGTCCTTCTTCTCAGAACCTGGGACCTCCAGTCTTACTCATTTTATTTTATGTGACACTTTATTAGAATTTTTCTGTCGAACAACGAAGTTATTTAGTTTCCCAGAAGAATCTGTCATCGGGATATTTTATTAAAGATAAATGATAACTTTGTTGCGCGAGTTTAGGCTCACTTTTGACTGTGACTTGGTTATTTTATGCCTGGGGTAGGCTTCTTTATTTAATTGTGCTTTTTTAGTCTTAATAATCGTTTACTTTTATGAAATTTAATTGTAAAGTTCACTATCATAAAACATTACTTATTACTTGATCTGGAAAACGATTTTATGCATTTCGAGGTTCTCTCGTCTGAAGTGCCAATCGACTCTTACGCCAAGACGCTGAAAAAGGCTGCATGTCCAAAGTTTATTTTTTATATTGACAGCACACCAAGTAAATAAGTATCGAACGCAATTTATCAAAATAAGCTGTGATTCAGTGAGTATCAATAAACGTTGTCGTTCCTGCTGGCGTAGAATGAAATCTTCCTTTCTTGTTATATTATCATTCTTTTTAAATTAAGAGCAGCAAGAACTTAATTTTCTTTTTGCGTCAGGGACACTAATATCTATCTAACTAGTTAGTCGCGATTGTGACTAGTCGCAGCGCGTGCTGCGGCGCGACAAAGCGCGCACCGCCATTAACGCCGAGACACGACTATAAAGTAGCCTCGCCGTGGGACGATGACGCCACTGCCCAGGTGAGGAGGCTCTACTTCTCAAGAAATTAGTTCCGTATTTACCATGTGTGACCTCAGCTACTCTTTAATCTGTTGTCTTTAGCTTTTTAACCCAACTTTCCGACAGGGATACTAGATCCATCAGACCAGTAAGTTGTTGCATTTGCGACTAATCGCAAAAAGCACTCCGCCATTGACACGACCATATAATAGCCTCATCGTGGGACGACGCTACTGCACAGGTGAGGAGGCTCTACTTGTCAGGAAAAGAGTTCCGTATTTAAAAGGTGTGACTTACTCTTTAATCTGCTGTTGTCGGATACTAAATCCATCTGAAAAGTTAGTTAATGCGATTGCGACTAGTCGCAAAGCGTGCCGCTCCTTACGCCGCGACACGACTTTAAAGTAGCCTTACCGTGTGAAGTTGACTTGACGCCACGCACCGCACAGATTACCAACGGAATTCCATAAATGTATCTGCTATCTATCTGTTTGCATATCTGCGTCACTTGTGATACCCACACTGAGGGACCACGAAAAGACTACTTTGCAGGAAAAGGTTCCGTATTTAAAAGGTGTGACCTACGTAACTCTAGAATTTACTCTTCTTTTCTGCCATCGGACTCAATTTTCGATGGGGATATCTGTCCAGTTTAAGTTGTTACAATGACGCCACAGCACAGTTAGAGTCACTTATTCCAAGGGGAAGGGATCTGTAAAACAAAATGTAACCACAGTGTAAACACACTTCTAACCCGGCTGTGTCACACAGTAACAGTTTTTGAGTGAATCAACAATCAGCTTTTGGGAGATTATAGATACTCATCAAACCTGAAAGTGCCTTATTCACAGTATATCCCATCCTCATGATATGTGTTACTAACTTCCAAGCCTACAGGAGGAAACCGTTCGAGCCTGATTTATGAAGTAGAGCCAACATCCACACTAAACATTTATGCGGCGATATTTCGCGCCGTACACACATTACGCGATCATTCCGCATTATATTACCTTCGGTTTTTGTAAACGGGTATCGAACCCGGGCCCTTGTCGCCTGCCCACTAACCATAAATACTGGGCCGAGCTACACCGCCACTCATAACGTATCAATTGTCTTTATGGACGATATTTTTATTATTTACGACCGACATTATCATGTCAAGGCGGTTTATCGATGAACTATTTTTTGCTCTTTCAACGTAAAAGGTGCTACTTTGGTATGGTGAGGTGTACGCTTTGTTCCCACGGCCTAAGATGCTGGTAGGAATATCGTTTTGAGTGGATAACTTTGAAATCTTATTCTTTAGTGTAAAAAGAGCAATGGTGCTGAACATTTTACCATGTCGGTACTTTATTTTATTCTGACGTCATTACAGTCCCACGTCAAGTAGAGATGATAGAATATGACTTAAACCACCGTTTTATCAAAGTAATACTTACTTAGCCCTAGCACACACATTAAACCCAAGTGCAACGAAACGTGTTAATGCCATAGACTGCTTTGCCGAACCGCAAATGACGCAACCATTTTGAAAACAGTTTGAAATGCGTTGCAAATTAGTTCTTTGATAACTAATAATTTCAAAGGGGTTTTATTGCATTCGAGTTTCACCGTGTGTCTAAGCAACGCAATATTTAGCTAAAAGTCGCGAAGCTCTCTTGAACGAAGAAAAGAGATAAATCAAGGAGTTTTCTGAAAGTTGTACGCAGCGGGGCAATGCCTCGTTGCCTGTTAAAATACAAAAGTAACATCAAACTTCTAGTATAAAATTTCGTATGTCAAAAGAAAAAAAATATCTAGGATTTTTACGATTAAGCGTTGCGTAATGAAATATTTTTTATTTGTATTTGACATTTAATTAATACTAGTATTATGGTATTTATTAATTTTATTTTGGGGGTTCACAACGCAATTATTGAATTCGAAAAGACATTACACTTTAAAATTCGGCTCCGGTCATCAGCAGGTCCAATGCTATAATCGTATCATGATTTGAATTACAAATCACCAATCCGCACTGAGCCTGCGTGGTGGAGTATGGCTCGGACCACCTCATAGTTGACGTGAGGCCTGTGCCCAGCAGTGGGACGTATATGTATATGCTGATGAGATGAGATTATAACCTACTCATTAATGTAAGATAACTACAAGTAGTCTTTTGTGTAAAAATACTTAGAAAAAAGTTGGTTAAGAGACAGTTTTTACAGTGTAACGAATACTCCTCTCAGTTAAAAAGTTATATCTAAAGGATTACATTCTCTTGAGATCTTTGAAGTACTCTTATTATCTGACAATTATTTTTCCTGCAAACCAAATCCAATTGCAATAAGTTTCCACATCTTTATGTATTCAGCGTCTGTTACATCCCGGTCCCTCCGATAATGAGCTATTAATAAGTCAGGAGACATTCCTCCATCTTGCAAAGGAGGGACAGTAGTTCCTCAGAGGGTATTTATTGGCGGTAATTAAAAAGAAAACAGACAAATTGCCGGAGGATATCGGAATGTGCTTAGAAAACTAATGTTTAGGGATGTGACTCAATATTTTGTAGCTGTAAGTATCGATGGTATTTACATTGAATTGTGTTCGTCACTATCTTACTTAATAAGACCATTTATGACATAAACTTGATAGACTTTATGGTTTTTCTGATTTTAATTCAGATTGATTTTTTTTCAAAGCTTTAGAAATAATTCGGAAACGGCGATACCATAGCGACGATCTTGTTTGAACGCGAGCGTGACTTGCAAACCAAATTTGGTTTGGAAAGTCCTGTTGCAACAAGCACAATAAAGGGACCCATTTGAATTATCCTCCCTCTAAACTAAACTAGGTAGCTTCTAATCATCGATAACTTTCCTTTCCCCGCACTACTCCGCAGTGCCTGCAATCGCTCTGATAGCGGCTTATCAGCCTCCAGAGGCCGCTATCTCCCAGATAGCAGCAGCGGCACAGCCTTATTTATAGAGAACCTTCTTTGTTTATGCAGCGTCAACTTCCTACTTTATTTTAATAACTTTTTTGCAGGCTATATTTTGGTTCCCACTACAAAGTCTTACTTAAGTAGGCATTACCTATTATATATAGTACGTGCGGGTATATGTATCGTTTGAGAGTGAAGGAACAGTGAGTGCACCTGTGTATTGCGCTCGCACTTGTGCAATACAAGGTCCCTGCGTAGTTGGCTGATCTCTGTTGAGATTGGCCGCCGTGGTCGAAATCGGCCAGGAGGACTTTTTTAAGACATTACCAGAGACTTAAGCAACGAGGCTATCAGAGCCGATCAATACAAGTGCTTTCATAAAAGTTTTATTAGAAAACGAATTAAATAATTTCTGCTGCTCGTATGTACTAACCAGATCGCCACAAAAATACGAGAAACGCCAACATTTTCCACAGAAGGGAAGTGTTTTTCAACGACACACCAGTACCACCCATTAGTGCAATGACGCAACCATTTTGAAAACAGTTTGAACAGTTTACATAAAAATAAAAAGACACGAGTAAATGTAAATCCCGTAAAACGCCACGTTGCGGTTAGTGTCGCCATTACAAAAAATAAACTGTCCCATCAAAGGGCAGGAGTAACGTAGCCGCACCAGTGTTGGGTACAAAAACTAAAATTTAAATTGGAAGAACAACTGTTGAGCTTTAATGGCTGGACAAATTTTGACCAGCCATAGCTAAGAACCACGGTTGATGATAGTCCTCCTGTCCGATTTCGACCACGGCGGCCAATCTCAACAGAGATCAGCTAACTACGCAGGAGATAATATAGTGCACAAGTGTGAGCGCAATACACAGGTGCACTCACTGTTCCATCACTCTCAAAGTTCGGTGAGACGGCAATCCGAAATGACCGGAGAGAGATCAGGCGCAGGACCAACGGCTTAACGTGCGCACCGAGGCACGGGGGTGTAACACCGCCAACTTCCCGACTCCGAGCTGTTTTTGAGAAATTCATGACAGAAAATCTCAGAAACAATTTTGGCTCGAACCACTATTAAAATAATTATTAAATTGTCTTTCTAATAAAAAAAAACCTTGGTCCATCCGTTCGGGAGCTACGATGCCACCGACGGTCATAGGGGTCAAACTTATAACACCCTTCTTTTTTCGGGGGTTAAAATTAGTACTACTCGTATTAGCGCATGGCACCCACATTCACAGAAAAAAAAAACACCCATCTTTTTTCGTGGGTTAAAATAGTATTGGTGTATGGCAACGTCACAGAAAAATAACTTCATCACGTGCAATCGCAAGTTTAGTCGGTTTACCATTTTTAACATAAA
Source organism: Pyrausta despicata (assembly GCA_963921415.1). NCBI lineage: Eukaryota > Metazoa > Arthropoda > Insecta > Lepidoptera > Crambidae > Pyrausta > Pyrausta despicata. The sequence continues at coordinate 10,636,405 of OY992861.1, read as the reverse complement.
TATCTTTATACATATAATTTAATTAATAAAACCGCGTAGTTAAAACACGGCAAGGGCGGAAATCGACTATTTCAATGACTGGCATTAGCTTTCCATTTGAGAGGGTTTTATTTACCAATACTTATACAATATCTTGCTTTAATGATGTTTGGTATTTCCCTGCGCGATCTTATCATAAGTTTCAGCATCATTAAATTTCATTAGAACTATTGAAGGATCTTTAAGAATTAGAAACTGTTTCATTTAAGTGTTATTCCGGTCCGATCCCCTAGAACCGATACCCTGGTAGATAATATAAAGTTTTTATTAATTTTTTATTTCGATTGGATACACCAGAACGATTTGTATTGGATTAGATATTTAAACTATAACTCATTACGTACCATTAATATGGAAGGGGATCAGTCTGGAATGATAAAACGTATACAAGTGGATTAGAACGGAATTTAAGAACAATAATTGTCAGAGGATCAGTTTTTAGGATCAGGCCGGAATAACTCAAGTTTAAAAGCTCTACAATTCTGTCCTACCTTGCGCTGTTGAGCTTCTGTACTTTCGCTGTCGTTCACCGACCATCATTGGTCACCTCACGTCATTCAGGGCCCATTTGAAACCGGGGCGCGTTCCCAATGCGCCCCCGGGGCCCAGGCGCGGGTATTTGTGTTTTATTGATATTTTAGCGGCGGAATGATTTTCGTAGCGACTGTGCGGGTATGAGCCTCGCGGGGCGCGACCGTTAGTATTGATGGCCGGTGGTGACGAACTTGGGCTACTGAAAAACTAGAATTTACCTAAAACCTTGTATACTGTCTTAGCAAGGACAGACTTGCAGCATACTGTCCAGACTGTCACTCGCGTGTTGCGGCGCATATGTGCGTGAGCGGTTACCTTTTCGTAAGAACATGATCACTAAATCTAAAACTGGTCTAAAATCAATCGTCAAAAATGACATATTTGTAAATCATTGAACTTGTTAGTAACCTACCTACTGGCCAGCAGTAATGAGGTAATGTAAGCACGAAGATAGAAATTATTATGTTTGAATAACTTTATTTAATGTTTTAATTTTCTTACAGACGTATATTTTAAATATATTTTTTTTGTACCCACTTGCTAAACTTAGCGGCTTCAAAATAGGAAAGGTACTTGGTTCCGTTTCTAGGCTTGAATAATGTGGGATGGGTCAATTGCATCAATGCCTTATTGAACTATTTTTGGTTAAAAGTTTTTTTTAAGTTTTTCTATTCATTGTTTTCATTTGCCAATTTAGACCTAAATACATCTCTGTGAACTTCGCACGGGACATCACCGTACCAGATCCTCAGGTCGCGTACGTCACTGGCACGTAATGGCACTCCTCCCCAATACACGGTTATGATTGGCCGACTTTACGACTATGGCCGTCATTGCGAATTTATTCCACTTTTTACCCGGATACATCCCTAATGGATTGACGACTGGTAAATATTTGAAAACGGGTCAGAGATGTTAGGTACTCTTGTTGATTTTCGTAGTTTTTGACGAAAAACTACGTAGGTAAGCGTCATGTTAGGTGACTCGTAGTTAGGTATGTAACTCAAAATTGAAAACTTTAAAAGTACTTCATTTGCATAAGCCCTCTAGTATTTTTATTAATGATAAGTTCCGTAGGTAAACACTACTTATTAGTTATTGATTATTTACTTAGCTAAAAAATAAATAGAATTTTTGTAGCAGTTTTAATTAGATGTAAACAAAGTTGCCTGTAAACTCTTACGACGAAATGTCAATATGTTTAAGAAACAAGTAATTTTAGTAATTTATTTTTCGTCATTCAACTGCCTACACTTATCTTGATCTGGTTTTGTAATTTCAGCTCTCATTTTTTATCGAAACAAAATTTACCTGCCGGCACGTTCCGTACAAGTCATCAGTGGGTTTTTAAAAAGCGTGGACTAGTGGCCCTAGTGGGCATGCAATTACATAAGAAAACATTGCCATACAACACAGTCTGCTTCTTTAATGAATTATACTCGTAGGTTCACGGATAACAGAGCAAACTATAGCTGATTGTAAGATAATTAATACGGCGATCCGTCGTAGTCTTTCAGCCATGATTGTGTCCTGTCAAAAAGTGCACAATCTGATGGCTGCTCGTTTGTCGTTCCGCCAGAGTGCCAGCAGCACTCTTCTTTGAAAAGGCGCTATACAGACGCGCCGCGGCGCCGTCATGTCCATGATTTCGTGTATAATGGACTTATTTTTGCGATGATTAGGGCTTTGTCTAGGCAAAATTACATTGCATACATAGTCGATAACGAAAATCGCGATTGCTATCGTTTTTTAACGAAAGAAGTCACGTGGCTTATCCATAGTACCTAAATGTCAGGTAAAACAAACTTTAACTGTAACTTTATCTAGGGGACCATTTTATTGACGCATTTTCGACAGTACTAGACGCAAAGGCTTCTAAATTAATTAAATCGAACACTTAGATAGGAACGTAACTCGTAAGTAACAAGTACCGTCAAACACACTTACTTGCACCGAATCCGGGCGCGCGATAAACCTCCGTCTATCGGCTGATCTACGGCAGCGCACGCGCATAAATCGCGCGCAAAGCGAACCGTCGCGCGTCGACAAGGATGCACACTCAGAGGCGATAGCGCGACAACGCGCTTATCGCGCGGTGACAAATACTGAGCTTGCGCGCTCGGCCGATGCGCGTGCGCTGTTCGCTGTGTTTTAGATAATGGAACCGTGTGTGTGAAAGTCTATGTTACTGGACTTGAGCTCGCAAAGGAACGCCGACACAATGCCGACGCACTTCGCTTCCTTGAAAAGCTTTATCAACAGCAAGCTTGGCTTCACAAGAATGTTTGCTAACTAAAATTTATCGAAGCAACAAAGACAAAGAAATTTTTCGTCTTAAGAAGTAGATTTAATAATTGTATTGCAAAGAAGAAGTTAAGATTTTTTTTACATTTCACCAAACAAGTTTCACCAGCATTTGTCGTCTGAACAATAAACAAGGCGTCAAGAAGTAAGCTACGGTTGCATGATTTTATCAATGTGTTATTTTTAATGTCCCTTTCCATTGTTACCTCTCTTCAATCATTCCCTATCCCAAAAGACTGCAGCCAGCAATGTGTGGCTTCGTTCCGAACTTGTTGTTAAGGTGACAATGTGGTTTAAATAACGTGGTGCGGTCCGTGTTATCGAATTACGATTTACAGGCACGAAGATATCTGTTGAAGCTCATGTCTGGTTAGTATTTTTTATCTTTTGCCAAAGTATTGTTTCGCGAGTTATGCTTTGTGTATCGTGGGAGGATGTGTTTGTGTCCTGGTGTTCCTTTGATTTACCATGACTTTGAGTTCGATTTATGTATGCAGAGGAGCGGGGTGAAATGTCGTGACAAATATTTTGTTTGCGAGCCGGATTGTGGTCTATCCGATGGCGGGAGAGTATCACCTTTCTTAGATTGAATATCACAGTGTTTGGTTTTAGCCCATTTTTGACGTGACAACGTCTTATAAATTGGTTTGCCGGGTGACACCTCAAGAAACTGCGTTACGCTGCTCCGCTCACGTTTCGCGCGAGAGAGACAGAGCGAGAGAGAGAGAGAGATAGATAGGCATACACACCGGTTCATGTTATACGAATGAATATTCACATTAAAATTATTTTAGGTACCACTCAGAGTCGTTGTCACGTAAAACTTTCGCGCGTATACCGACTTTATTTTATTATTATTAAGGGGATAACAAACAGTACTCGTTTTTACACAATATCTTAAATAGAAATAAAATTAATAAACGACTGAGTAGGGCCAAATCCACTAAAACACACTACAAATCAGTAGGTATATATTTTTTGTATATAGAGTAGTATAAGGAAAAGTCATTTTATATGGAAATAGTCGTAAACACTATCATTGTTGACTGTTTGATTTGTAAGTGTATGTATGATGAGTTTTATGACAATAAAGACTTTTCTATTGTATTCTAGGTATGTATCTTCTAAATATCGAATAGTATTTAAAAATATGGATTCATTAACTGAAGAAAACCACATTCTGAAAAAAAATACCAAAACCAAATTACCTACCCTTTTACATGATTTCGTTTCTATGACCTGAGCTTATGATTATTGTATCTTCGTGTAAGGGGACCAAATTAGATTGCAAGTGGTTGTAATACTATTTTCACAATTTCACTCCGCGGAGAGACGGTATATTGGCGTGTTTATTGTTATTAGATCACCAAGGGGTTCGATTATCGGCCGGGTTCGAATGCAAATGCAAACTTATGTGGCCACATAAAAATATGAACCATAAGCCATGGGGGACTTGTTTCTAATGAACTGAGAGGCTGCACGTTCTTGACAAATGTAATAAAGAAAGAGCTCTTTGTAAAACAGATTTGTCCGCGACTCGTCGCGACTGATCGCATGTCAACCAATCACCCCTGACAGCCGCTTGTCGCGGCGACAGAATAGCGCAGGTGTGCTCTGACCCTGTAAAAACATTTTCTTCAATCACACGTGTTGGCAACACCGCTTGACGTCACAGACTTCGGAGCGAAAAGAACCGGTGGCGCGCGTGCTTACTTTTGTGTTTAATTTAGATATTTGCTATTCCAAGCGTAGTCACTTTCTTTGTAAGTATTTTAATTTTATTAAAATTAAATAATTTTCGTGATCTACTGTTTGTTTACATCTAACCTCTGAGTACAAAATAGTTAACACACACAAGTTCCAAGTAAGTATTCGCAGCTTAGTCACGAATTACCTCCCAAACCGAAACGCAATCGTGTTCATACCTCATATGACAAGATCATCGTAATAAATCGTTATTTACCGTCGTGTAAGACAAAGGGCGGTAATTACTTGGAAGGACGAGGCCCCAGGGGGCCCGGGGCCCGAGGACACGCAAGTCCAGGGCCATTGCCAATTTACGCGACATATACTGAATGCGTGAGAAACATGCACATTGTGGTCATTAAGATCAGAAAAAATATGTGTATATATGTAATCAACACAGACTTGACACTGACAGACTACAAGTTCCACCGGCCCCGTGTCTGTTTGTCTGTAATCAAATCTTGCGAGCTAAATTATACCCTTTTTTCAGTGTTCGATTAAGCTGAAATTTTGTATAAATGTTTAGTTTACTTATTTATTTATTTTATTTATTTAAAACTTTATTGCACAAGAAATGTACAAAGGGTGGACTTAATGCTAAAAGCATTTTCTGCCAGTCAACCTCAAGGTCATGCAGAAAGAAGGCAATGGGTGCAGTGAAAATTATATAAGAAAGGAAGTGTTTAATAACGCAAAAATAAATTAACTTAATAATTATATAGATATAATATCAACACATAAAAGTAAATATTAAATTATATTATAATATACAAAAAAATAAATATCAATTAATTAATATGGATAATATATACACATATATATATATATATATATATATATATATATATATATAATATTTATATATATGCAATTTATTCATTTAGAAAACTTCGAACTTTTTTCTTGAACGACAACTTCGAGTCTGATGACTACTTGATACTTACATGACAATGCAAAATTTAATTAAAAGCTTGTTGAATATGTAGGTATAAAAATATTTTTTTGAAGTACAGGTAAGTATGTACTCTTAAATTGCTAATTTAAAGCTGTATTCGAGAAGTTGTCACTGTGAGACCGCCTCGTTCAACTTGTGATGTATGTTACTGGTTTTTTTTATTGTTTTTTTCTTACATGATAATTCTGTTTTTTTTTAATCAACGCACATTTTTGACTTTTGTAATTGTTGTACTTACACCAAACTTTAATCGGCAGTTAGCGACAATAATTCAGATCAATAATCTGTGAATAGCGCTGTGGACTGCATAATTACTTGCTTGTATTTGTTATTTCTGTCATTCGTTTCAATTTATATTATGTAGGTAGTTGTTTGCTTTTCCCAATAAAATAAAATTATAATACTTATTATAGAATTGTACTTAGTAAGTTTGGAGCTCAAGCTATTTTGTACTGAAAATTTCATAAATATAGTTTAAGTAGTTTTTGGTATGATTTTAATTCCCGACAGAAGGGTGATTAAAATTTGAGAGTTTAAAAGTTAAATTAAAAGTTTAACCCTTATTCTGTGTGTGTGTGTGTCCGTCTGTGGCATCGTATCGTATCGTATCCCGAACGGATGAACCGATTACAGTGCATTTTGGCTGGTTCTAAGCTATGGCTGTTCCGTCCAGCCGTTGTCTTGGCTCATTTGGGGGTTTTTGTAGCCGTTTCGTTTCTTCTAACAGCAAATCAACAATGATGTGGATGAACATCGACATCATCAAATAAATTTAAGCTTTTTGTAACATAACTACATGTATTTGTTACGAATATCTAAGCAGTGCAACAGTAAGACGAAGTTAGTTACAACAGCAAGACTTATTACTTTCTTACCCCGTCTGACCGTAAGAAATATGGCTGTCCACCTCAACAACGAACTAAGCACCTTAATGTTAAATTAGGTGATCCATCTAAGGGCAGGGTGCGAAGGGCCCTATAAATTAGCAGGGGACAACGGGGCTAATAAACACGACGAAATGGCACTGCCGAATAACTTGTTAGGAGTGCCCTGTCCTCCCCTATTGACTAATTACGACACTCTGTTCTCGGAGTGGACCTCGCGAGGAATCGAACCTATTTACCGTCTTGTTTTCCAAGATGTCAGACTGAATGTTATTGCACAAATTTTAGATAGATGCTCTCTGTTTACACGGCGGACACGAGAGGGCAAGAAAAAATGTCTTCTGTAAGCTTAATTTTGTTGGTAGGTTATTTGTGACGTGGGTAATCAGCTTCTTTTTGAGTCAAGCTACACCTGCGGCCATACCGTGTCGCCGCGTCTCACGCACGATTAGATAACACTCGCATTTGACAGAGTCGTGGCGATAGCAATTCGCAGGCAAGCAAAACTGAGTGAGTACCTTTTTCTTAGCCTGACTAAACATTCTCCATCCCAAAATAGAGATGAAAACTTTATTAAGTTAATGTCATTCAAAACTAAGAAAACCTCAAGTGCTTGTTGTGCACGTAGACTCGCGGGCGGCGAGCTGGCGGGCGTGGACATGATATATCAAATATATGAAGTGATGACCAAGTATTCACGTACGAAACGCACACGTGCGGTCTAAGTATCGAGCTCGCGCTCACGCCCGTGCGTTCATATTTGAACAAGCACTATGCCTAGTTTGTTTTTCGGGCGAGATCCCCTTGTCAGACTCTCCAAATTTAATTAATTACAATTAATTTCAATATTCGCTCAGTTTTCAGAGGAATCTCTTAGATGGGCGTTGCGGAGGTCCCGTTGAGAACTCGAGAGCCGTGGCATTAATTACGACAAAGTTTCGGTCGTCGCACGACAGCGCTATACTTATTCATCGACGCCCCAGGGCTGACGACACGGACGAAAACTTTAATTGCCATCTTTCAATATACAAATTTACTTTGCAGATGAAGGGTTCGCGCTCTAAATGTAGAGATAGTATCTCTTCTTTCAAAATGGATCAGCAGACGATCAAAATTTCCGCTCAAAATCAGTGCTACTTACTGGTGCTACTCGTTCAAGAAAAAAGATGAGCATCGCGAATAACAGCGCTGCCGTTGAGCGGAAAACAGCACCGCAATAATAGGGCTCTAGATTAACAGTCACGGTAACTGAAAGCTTCACAGATTACCAGAGTACTTCTGGAGTAGGTCATATGACACTATTTTGCGATGAAGGCAAACCTCCTGTCCTAGGTGTACTTTTAACTCGACTAGGAATATTCAATTTCGAGGTCTAACGAATTTGACCAACTTCAAATAACGCATTCAATTTGTACATATTTAACGTTACGAGTGTCAGCAGACCCCATCAATTACCAAAACGGTCACGCAAATAGGACAACGGGGTCCAATGAAACATAGTAATTGATGTTGAGTCTTTAAAAGTCATTTAAGTGACAGCCCTATCATTAAGCATTCAGTGTCAAGAGTGACCGTTCGTAAATTATTTGTTCAAATTTAGAACGGGATCGCTTAAACGTTTCGGGGCATCAATAAGTAATACCCGACCAAGTAATCTTGAGCTATGCTGCGTTTTTCGACTGGTACTGCTACGAATTGTTTGCTGTAGATGGAAGGGTCAGACTTAGCTGGTGGTATCGTAATGCTGGACTGCAATTACTTGCCGGCCAGTGACAAATGTTTATGTGTTTGTCACTCGGACACGGGTGATGCTTTTGTTTCGTACCTGCCGGGGGTTCGCCGAATCGGTTAACAACCGGTCGCAAGATCGATGGTGGCGAGCAGTTAATTGCAGGGGAATCGATTTAATAATCTTTTGTCGATGTTTTCGGACGAGCTGCGGTCGTGTTTCATGTTTTCGTTGATGCTTCTTTTTTTAACTTTCTTATTGTTTTGTCAAACTTTGCAAAGTATACAGACGTAGGCATCTTTGCAATAACGTAGTAAGGTGTACATTTTTACACCTTTTTTATTGGTGAAACTTGTCATCGTGGACTGCAAAAAAGACGGAGAAGCGAAAAATCTAACTAGATACGTCAATCCATCAAGCAAGATCTTATATCATAGGATATAAGGATAAGCGAATGAATTTCAAGCTTTTCTTCGTCTAGCCACGATCCTTAGCCTCAGCGCTAAGACTACAAAACCCTTATCAATTCAGTAGAGTTTGCTAAATTATGGATTTACCAACAAAAGTCTGTTACACGGAGCATATTTCACTAAATTTGCTTAAGCTTAAGCGAGGTAAATAAATAAAAATTATTTAAACGTTATTGCACCGTAATACAACTTAATGCCAATAGGCATTCTCTACCAGACAACCGCGTTGAAATTCAGAAAAAAATATTAAGGAATTAAAAATTAAATTTCGCTATCTAAAGGCATGTAAAGGTTTTTTCGTTAAGGTACCACTGTCAAGTGCGACTTTCCTCATTTTCCCGTGGTCCTCAAAAGGCGCATTTCAGTTAATTTGTTTTTCCCTGCGCTCGTAACCTGCGATCATTTGTGCGCTCGTTCGGGCTGCGTCCCTCACGTGTGACGTCACGCAGCCGTCTCGTTAATGAAGATACTATTGGCAGTAGTTGGGAGAAGTACTTGAAGTGGCTCACAGAAAAAAAGGATATATCTTGCAACCTTAGGAGGAAAGGTCGAAATAAATAATAGGTACGTGAGTACATCTTCGCAATAGAGCTCCCGACGTTGGTCGACGACAGACAATAATCACTGCGTCAAATGTTTGATGGTTTTAAATTTTATATAATGTGAAATCAAACCGCGCCTCGCTTCGTATACTAAATCGAACGAAGAGAAGAAAGACCGTATAAATTGAACGCAGTTCATACACAAGCTAAGTACTAAGAAATCGATCACAAAGTGACCAGTCTGTAAAAGTTTATGTAGATAATATAAAATATTTAATAAAGGCAGGAAAATGGATAGGCATTTTTTTGCTAAATATTTCATTCCCTTAATGATAATCTGGAGTGGATGTGGAGGAGAATACGTAGGTTACCATTCATACACTGCTTTGAATAATATTTGCTTTAAGCAATTTCAAGCTTAAGATAATACTTTTGCAGTAGAAAAAATATCTGTCTGAGGCGGGGATCGAACCTGCATCCAACAGAGTCCGGCCCGTGTGCTTAAATCACTCGGTCACTCAGACATTGGCAAAGCCTGTTGAAACTTGCTACTGCATTCCTAACTCGTAGGCGTTCACTCATCCATCAGTCATCACAGTTTGGAATTACATCCAAAATTATTGTCTTTAGTTGCCAAATTTCATGCTTATCTATCACATTAGATCGTTCAACAATTTCAAGCTTAGGGTAAAGCCGAGATAGATGCCCTAGTGGTATAGATGACACAATTTTAATTACATTAGTTTCGCAGATAAATTCGATTACTTTTTCCATATCTATCAAAAGAATCTCTAACCCTTTCTTAATTAACTCAGTTGCATGGCTCTTACCGACAGCATGCAATGCCTTAATGAATTCAAAGATTTTGGAGAATAGATGCCCATTTTTCCGGTGAGTCATCTATCCTAAATGCAATTTATATGAGTCGGGCATCTATTCCTATATCCCGATAGATGTCACAAAATTTAGAGGTCCGCAAAAGTCCCTAATACTTTGAATATATCGAAGACAACGGTTTTTTACTTTTCATAAATTTGTAGACAAAACTCCCAAAAATAAACTTGTTTCATAAATAAATTGTTTTGATTTTTATTATTCAAGTTATATAGCGATTTTGAAAATTATGGCATCTATCTCAGCTTTACCTTATCCAGCTTACATAGGGCCGTGTGGAAGGGATGGCGGACATTGGTTAATTACGTGCGATAGTCGGAGCTGCGAGAATGATTACCGCCCGAGCGTCTTCGCTGGACTCCGCGGTGGCCACTGAAACAGCGTGGCTTGTGTTTTTAACACATCCACGGACACTGCACGCCTATAGACGCTATAACGATAAAACCTCTATTGTGTCTGGCAAACTGACCATTAATGTGTTAAAATTTATATTCCGATCACATGTTAATAAAACAGTCTAAGCCTTCAACACCATCATCATAATCAGCTGTAAGATGAAGTTGATTGAATCAAGCGTTACTTTGCGAAAATCCATTAAAATAACAATATTTTGTTGACAACGACGTGAGTGACGAGCGAGTCCCTCGAATTTTGTCGAAGCGACAACATCTGAGGATGGCGCGTGTTGTAAGGAAATTAAAACAAAACAATTTTCATTTCCAACTTTAGCTGTAAGATATCCTTGCTGAACATCGATAGATTGCTATTTTGACTGGTTACAAGCAGGGCAGGGCAATACGTAATTTTCTGATGGGTTGGATTTTAACAAAATTTATTCTGTATTTTTATTTTGCTCATACATAAAAATAGTACAGGCTATCATTTAAAAATAATTGTGAAGATAAAGGGTTTCCACGGCGGGCGGCCACTAGTATTGGACATAATAATATGACACAATTTCCACTTATTCTATCCAAAAAATAAAACGTAATTACTAAATAAAGTAAATAAATGTTTTGATCATTGCCGTAAAGCTTTACAAGGTGTTGGCGTTGCCAGTTTCTTATTTATCCCGTCCCACAAGTTTCGTGGCCGCACCAGTCTTCGGTAATGTCATTCGGCAGTCGGAAAGTAGTTTATGGACGTCGGGACCAACAAACAACACAACATACAACATACGTGTGAGTCGAACGCTATTATTTCGCAAGCACTGTCCTGTTTATGGGGTGGCCGAAATGGGCCGAAAGACGTTTCGGCTTATTTCGTTCGGCCCGCTAACGACACTTCGTCGCGTGATTGCACAGCTAGCTCCGTTTGGCAGAATCATTATTGTGTTTTGTTTTATTTTCCTGCTATCACTTCGTTTGCACTTGCATGACAGCCTGGTCATCGGTTGAATTTTCATTCTTTTGAATGTATTTTTGTTTGTTGATCAAGGGTAGCTTATTTGAAGTGGTAGGCAACTTACTTTGTATTAAGTGTTTATAGAACTACTTAATTTTTCTAAGTTGCCTAATTTTCGAAAAGAGTTCGTCCGATAGGAACTGAATAAACAATATGAAATTTTTAACAATATGAAACTAACCGAACCATATTATATTTATTGTAAGCAATTAAGGACAATTTCCACCGATGAATGTATTGTTTTTGGAACCCTTGTGCTAAAAAAATGTAGTCTTTGCAGCTATGAGTTCTAAAACTTTGCTTTTACACGGCGATGTGTCCGTCTAAATATTTCTCCATTTGAATATTTTTATTTTGCCTAATGGGTAAGTAGGTACGCGATGTTTTTCACATCCTTTTACATGTGCTTTATATTTATGTACAATACATATTTAAGAGACTACTCGTTGGCTAAACAAACGCTTGTAAAGTAAAGAAGCTACGAGCCCATCTTACAGTAGGACCATTTGGGATAACTTACGGGCGGTTTTTTAGTTTCGCTGGAGCTCTTAACGTGTTCGTGTCTGCTGTCCTGATTGTTCAGAAGAAAAAAAAATCTTGTTTGTTAAAGCATGAACTTATTATTACGGATTTGTCCTTAATTGGGCAAACAATCACGACTGCTTACTTATAGAACATATTCAGTAGTGCTAGATTAAGAGTAGGCTTTGGTGCTCAAACCAAGACCTACCACTACCATCCTGTCGGAAATGTTAGGATAAAGTTGTTAAAGGACTATTCGCGATGTCAGCTGAAGTACTTGGGTGCGGGCAGAGCCGTCTGTGCCGAAAAGATCTTGCCTGGACTCCCAACGCGGAAGACGTATGCTCACCTATGTAGAACCTCATGTTTGGTGGACTGATTTCACATCGTACTACCAGCGATAAAACCTATTGCTAACACAGGTGTCTTATTAGGCCTAATACTAATGCCTACTATAATGTCGATGAAACTACCCGATGTTGATGGAACTACTTACCCAAACTAAGACACCATCATAGAGTTTTGGTGTTTTGACGAGGCAGTCAGGGTTATTATTATTTTTTGGTATATTTAATTGTATCAACGATAGTGGTCTGAGGACAGACTAGAAAACTGGGTGCGGGTTCCAAACCTGCTAGGGGCAAATGTTTGAGAATTTTTACCTGAGTAATGGGTGCTTATAAAGGTATTTAAGTAAACAACGTACAAATTATGGCAAGCGCATTTTAACATTTAAAGGAGCACAGCTGTTTAACAAACTACCTACAGAATTAAAAAATGTCGACTCGATGAATGCATTAAAGGGCAGCTTGCCGATTATGTTTTAGAGGTGATGAAGTGAATAAGCTTTCATTTTTTTTGTTGTTTTTCTTTTTCTTCTCGTTGCTATAATTGACATTTATAACTTGTGAAACGTACTAGCTAAGATCGACGCGAACAATGTGTAACGAAAATTCTTACTTAATTTATTCTCATGCAGAAGAAGAAGAAGAAATATTTATTTGGCACATATTACAATACTATATATTGAAAATTAAAACTAAAACTAAGCAATGAGTGTTTTCTTTGAGAAATAAAGAATCTTTAAACCTAAGTATTTATATCCGTTATCCTAGTCACCATAGCACAAGCTAACGCTTAGTTTGGGGCTAGGTAGGGTGTGTTCATCGTAAAAAAATATTTATTTATTTGATGCTTGTCAACTCTACTATTTTATCAGTATCAATATCCTATTGTTTATTTATCATTCCAGCATTTCGGCATGAGTGGTTCGCGTGAAATCCGCCAGGGCGGCGCTGGCGTCGCGTCACGTGATGGCGGCCGTGTCATTTCCGCTTCCGGCAGTAGGATGCAGCCAAACCGAGCGTGGGCCGCATATGGGGTGAATCGCATCATGGGGTTTATTTAGCTGAAATAGTTAGTTTCGGAGGTAATCGACCATATTGTCACAGCCTAGGAGCCTCGTTTAAGGATATATCTGGCTTGTTCTGCTAAAAATGTTTACTAAACGTTGAAGTAATCGAAGTCAATGCGCTAACAAAATTTTACAGGTATTAAGACGACTTATGATGTCGTTGCCTTGTCAAATCGTAAGTGACTTTCAGCTGCGCATACACTGCTTATACGCTTAGGTCTAGCTACAGCCTAGATAATTCTTTCCATACATACTCGCATCTATGAGATTACTATCCAATTCTGAAAATTAAGATCGCATTTCACTTTTAGAATAAATAAAATCTTCGTGGCGTCTGCTTGTCTGAAAAATGAGGTTCACATATGTAATTTAAAATACTACTTATTTACAACGTTGTATGGTCTTGATATAGATATTTTGTGGTGATAGGTATTCAAGTACCTACCGATGTAACTGAATTAGATATAATTTTATTGACTCTGCAATTTTATGTTTATGTCACTTTACGTTAAGTTAGAATTTAAGAGGTACGGTTAGTGAGTAGCTTATTAAGAAAAGCATTTGTTGAGGTGTTTTTTTAATATTTAGGCCTTTTTTTGAAAAGTACACTTAAGCGTCAATTGTGCATGTGTATGTGTGCCAAACGCGTCGCGCACGCGGGAAAAACAATACTCCGATTATCGCTGAGCTGCCTTATCGAGATATGCATTTGAGTGTGTGTGTCATTTCCAGTATTTCTTCTTAGCGTCCTAACGGTGTCTTGTCCGTCCTTGATTACTGGTAGTCTATCTCTACTTTAGCTATGTTATGACTTGGGCTGTTAATCCCTCGAATTGCTCGATACTCACACTTTAAAAGAAGACTGTGCTGTAAAAACAAAAGTACTTCACCAACATTAAATAAATAAATAAAATCAATTTATTTCAGACATAGTCCATATGTGTTTGTTAGTAACAATAAATTTTAAAAACTATGTTAGTACATCAAATAAATAATACATTAAAAATAGAAATTTATATAATTATTTTTGGTGTCTTTGGCGATCTGGACGCGGGTCCAGTGCTGCATAATGGCACTGTCCACGTCCAGTCTCGCTGCGACCGTTTTTAGAAGGCTGTTGGCGCTGCCCCGGACTCGATGCATCAGCGATGCAATGCGCTTTCTAATGATAGCCGAAAGGCTATCGACTTCAGCTGCGGCTAGCATAGCCGAATTAAACTAATCATTTTAAGCTGTAAATAAAAACTAATGATAGTGATATATATTCCAGCGTTTAAAATCTACAAAAATGCCTTTTAAACATAACTGGAATAACTCAAATCGCAGTTTCAACCAACGAATAAATCACGCGACATTCCTAACGATTGAAATATGCAAATGTCGCCAAAAATGCGCCCGCAAGTTTTTTAATTCCAAGACCACAAAGGTCTGAATTAAAAACATCTCGGAACTCCTGCAAGAGGAATGTAGCATTGAGTTAACAAAGCGTAGTTACAGGCGCAATCAAAAGTTGACAAACATTCCGTTTTTAAGGGCAGATGAAGCGACGATGAAATTAAATCTACCTACCCGCAAAAAGTTTGTTCTTAGGCAGGTTACACACAAAAGAAGTTTAAGGGATTGAAAGTTAAGATCGCCTTTCAATTTTAGAATATATAAAACATTAATCAACATCAAATTTTATTATTATTCATCCAAAAACATTTATTTTGTTTTTTTTTATCTCAACCTATTATTAACCTTAATATTTGTAAAATTCTATTTGTTAATATTCATGTAATCGCTGTTGGTTTTCATACAAATAAAAAAAAATAAAAAAAAACATTTAATAGCAAAATCTTCGTGGCGACTGAATGTCTAAAAATTGAGGTTTACATACATAATTTAAAATACTATTATGTATGTAAACCTCATTATGTTTGTATGGTTTTGATATTTTGTGGTGGTAATTGGAATTCAAGTACTTACCTATGTAACTGAATAAGATATAACTTTTATTGACTCTCTGCAATTTTATGTTTCTGTTACTTTCCGTTAAGTTTGAAATAAAGAGGTACACGGCTAGAGAGTAGCTTAATTAAAAAAAAAACATTGGTTGTATGTTTTTTTTAAGTAAGTATGAAACTGAATCAAACTGGCCGTATTCAACTTTGTAATATTCCAAAAATGCCTCATTTACTTATTAGCTAGTAAAACATGTTGACAACACAGTGTATAAAGTCGCAAAGAGAATATTTTAATATTAGGTGTATATTGCGGGGTAGCGCCGGGAAACGGCCTCCTGTCGCGAAGATGAATCCTTAGACACGACATGATCCACAAGGCATCTTACCCCCTACCACCCTACAGAAATAATATTGCACCCCAAAAAAAACCTCATCCGAAATCACGAACGAATTACCACCCTATGCTAATGTATTACGGAACTTCGAATGTCAGTCGTTGTTCTGTAAGCGGAACAGATAAGTTTGTCAAACAGTATTTTAGTATTTTAATATCGCAGACACCGAGTCAAGCTTATTTGAAATTTGTTGTTTTTTGTGTTACGCGGTGTCACGCTTTTAATAAATTTATAGCCAATTTTTGGGTTTAAGCATTGTTTTTGATTAAATACAGCTTGCATAATGCTAAATGTTGCATAAATAAGCAAATAAGTTTTATTTATGGTACTATTTTATTCGTTATGTAGTTATCGTATTTTGTGTTATTTTACAACCAATACAATGTTTAATCTACAATGCTTTTTTTCTAAACAGCCAGTGTGCAAACTTGACGTAACGTATCTCTCTTTCCACACGAGTTAAACGTCAAACGGTCAAAGATTAATTTAGCGTGTGCGTGACGCGTCCGAGATTCGGACGTGAAATTAAATTTATAAAAAAAAAACGCTCGGACATTCCCTCCCCCGCGTGCGAAGAGTCCTTGACTGATGTCTCGGAATCGGTCCCGTTTTTCCAATAGATTACCCGCGGTTAGGAAATGCAGTGAGTAAGGTCTATTGGATGTTTCCGATAAGGGTTGCAGACGGGCAAAATATTTTAGTTGCGAACATTACAGTTGTACATCCGTTTCTATTACAGTTGTACCGTTCTTAAAATTGTTAAATTTGTTTTTTAATAATCGTTATCTTTATCTTTCTGTTCAAGTTTAAATAAAAATAAAAAATGAAAAAAATAGTTTAGTTCGGACAACAGGAGTTTAGGCCTTTGATTTTGATTGTAAGTAAGAACTTTAAAGTACACGTGCGTGTCTTTCCGAAAAAAAAAACCTAGTTACGAATGCAAGGTGCAAAGAGCAATGTAACGAATGTTCAAAACATTTCAAAATCACCACTATCAATATAAAGTTTAACGACTATAAATGGGGGATCATTTGACAATCCCTTGGACCAAGTGGAGTGGCGAATAACGAAACCCTACGATACTTGGGCCCCAATGAAACTATTAGGATGTGTGTCACGGCCGCCGCGGGGACCACATAGCACGGTAACTGTGGGGTCGCCCTTTAAAATTCGATTCTCGCATTTTTTATTAGTTTTATCGACGATCTTTCTTTTTTATTGATCATTTTCTTTCAGTTTTATTTGAAGAGGAGACTTTTGATCTGGATAAGTGAACGTAGGTAAGTTATGTTTGCTTACTAACAAATTTGCTTCGATATTTATTATAATCAAACGTCTCGTGTGTATCAATTAGTATGTGAATATTGATTTCAGATTGCAAATAAAGTAATACTCACGATAGCAAGAGAGAGAAAACGACAGGAGGGCAATTTCGATTTTCCAAAAAGGTAAAAACACTGCCCTCTCCAATTTCAGAGAGAGCCCCTACAAAAGATCACTCACGTTAACTATGAATGGCCGAAAACAACCCAGGCATGGTCGCGAATGGAAATTGAAAAGAAAAACCTGCTTCCATGCTACGGAAACAGGAATTGAATTTAAGTACATTTTAAATTTCGAACCCCTAGCTTTGACTGAACGAAATAATAGAAACCGAATGTTCGAAATGTGAACACTTTTTGATCTTATTCACGTTTTCCATCCCTGTAACGGCCAGCATTTGCGCGGCACGCGACGCGACTAAATGGATTATTTTCTTCGTGTGTTCCTTTTTTGAAAAACAATTTTGTAGTACTTTTTGTTGGTTGACGGGCTTTATTTTGCGACCAGTGTGCACTGAGCTCTCTAGCTGTGTAAAGTTTTAGAAAACAGTGTTGTATAGAGAGTGCTAGTGTAAATTGGTAGTATATCCTTCGTGTTTGGTGGTTTAGCTTAGCAAAAGAGACAACAAAACGTTGACAAGGACGGGTGTGATTAGATTAAGGAGGGTTGACTTTATAGTCGCGGTGCAATTTGGAAATTGACTTCGGGAATCTGTTTATGAGAGTGTGCGGTTTTTGTTTGTAGCATTAAGTGTCAATTTTTTTCTTTTGAATTTGAATATCGGATCGCCATTTGTGGATTAGATGTGAGCCCCATGTTGTAACAACACGGTTTTAGTGCAGTATATTTTACCTCTTTTGTAATGGGAGAATAAGCGTTTGTAGGTTTCTGATCTGTTAATAGCGATGCTTTTTTGTAATCTGTGTTTTAGTGAAGTGAAGTAGGTATTGCAATGAAAGAATTTAGATTGGACTAGATCCTATCATGTTATCCTACAGTTGCCATTAAAAGTTTCTGAACAATTAGGTACCATGTCAAAATGATGTTAAGTTAGTTTAAAAAAAATCTGAGTCTGAGTGTGACTTATGAACCGTTTCACACTCAGTGAAACGGTTCATAAGTCTTCATAGAACCTGAGGTACTAATTAATCAGCTTTATTTTTCTTCTCCCCACCAGATGTCACGGTGACACGTTTCCCCGAAGACGATTTCCGCGATTCATTATCCGAGTTCCGTGAGCGAATCGTTTAGCCATCAGTGGCTGACAGCTCATTCGTCATCGGGCAGCGAGTTACAGTTGTAGCTCTCTCTCTCTCTCTCTCTTTTTGTGGTCGGGTCCTTATATCTGAGGATCGTGGTCAGCATCAGGGTTGCATCTGGAGCGGATGATCTGCTTCCACCGGTTCCGCGCGCTCTTCAGACCATGTAGACCGGTAGACCACGTAGAGTGTGTAGTTGTAGCACAAACGCATTATTTAAATGTCCAAAATGAATTAATTTTGCGACAATATTACTTAAGGAGCTGTTTTAATGATTCGGGCCGTTTCAATTCTTGATGTTTGTTTTGCTTTAGCAATCCGACTGAGTATAGGTACCTTACACTACGTGAACTAGTATTGAACGACGTAAGTAAACTCAAAATCAGATTTACACAGAGATTTACAATTTAGGCAATACTATCGCTAAGAGCGCTCTCTTCCTTCACCAACCCTTGTTACATACATACATACAGGCACTTAAGTAACTAATTTTGGAAGTCAGCATTAGCCTAAGCTGTTAATAATATCATATTATTATCACTAACATAAAGTTAGCCAATATTGGTCGGTAGTGCCCAAAAGATAAGGAGACATGTTCAAGCCTGTTAAAATGTGATTTTGACGTTTATATGGTATAATAATGTCTTATGAAATAAATATGAAATATATTTTTATATGCGCACAACATGGAATTTCATAGTTTTTTTCTAGCAGGATGTTTTACCTTATGATAGGGCATCCAGATATTAGTTAGGTAGCTAATATTTATTATTATTATTTTTAAATGACAATATGTAATGATCCTAGTAGCTATGTTGAGATTATAAATGTCATACGATATCCTCATGTTGTTTGGAAAGCAGTTGTAACTAGTCAGTACATGACTAAGACCAAAACAATTCACACAACTGTCACACGACCTTTATTCTGAGTAGCCTGGAGCTGTCAAATTGAAAGCATTTCAGTTGAGTTTCCTCCGGGACGGTTACTAAGCACATATCGAGCGATCCAAGATGGCGTTGACTGGCGGCGCATTAGCACAACAAAGCTATCCGCCGATCCGTCATAACATGACTACTGATATATTTTAATGGAGATGTTTTGACCAGGTGCACTCTTAGTAAGGTGGCTGCATTAGATCGAAATTTAATCAAAACTTGAAAAGTGTACCAGAGTAACATAAGAAAACATAAACTCCACGAACAATTGAAGATTATGATATTTTAAATTAAGGTTTTGCACTTAAAACGTAAAAGTAAACCGCCATGTTTTTTTAAATTATTGACCTAGTGATAAAAAAATGTATATTGGAAACAGAACAGATTTCTATTGGACACAGCTATAACGAAAATACTTGTGAGCTACACAGGTTTGTATCTTAATGTAACAAACTTAGACTCGGTACTTCCCAGTATTTCACAAACTCTAAAACATTTTCTTCTCCAGTGTTTTAGTAAGTTTTCCTGCTATTCAAGTTAATGTTTCCAACAGGTAGGTATTGAGCTTGCTATTGCGAATAACAAAACCTGTGAAAAAAATCCTCATTTTCATTTCCTAAAGAACTATTTTTATTTTTTAAATATATTTTAGTCATAAGACTTATCTTACCACCATTATTGCTAAGAATGGAAAAAAGATGCGATTCACCGACAATTATATTTCTATGTGTAGCCAATGCTCTAACCTAAACACGAGCGCACAACAGCCGCCTCAATCAATCACTTACGAAAACCTATCAGGGCACATCCATAATGCAAGAGATAAGTTCTTACAATAACTTGTGGAAAACTTACCAGCAGCCCCCCAGACGACACGGTACGTGATTTACCTGGCATAATGCTCTCTTATAAAGATTGAGTGGATGTTAATGCTGACCCATGTCATAACCTATGGCAGTTTTACGTTAGTTTAATATTTGATAATATTTTGCTAAGAAAGTTGATTCAAGAAAATTTCAGTTAATCTATTTTTTTTCGCTCCAAAGCAAATCAATTACAGAAGCCTGTTTATATAGTGCCGGTTTTTCAATTACAAATAGCGCTAGTACCAGTCCGATAAAATTCCAAGGTGGCTAATTTAAAAAGTCAAACTGCATTATGCAGAAAGTCAAAACGAACGTCATCTTAAATTAGGTCGGCTTATATTTCGCAGTCCGAAAACTGTTTGCCTATTGAAAAATCAGCCCTTAGAAGAATATCACCAAATGTAAGGTTATACAGGCAGTGTTATTTGACAGTTGACGGAAAACAATTTCACATTTCGATAGCTACAGTGAAGGGTTATTGCTGTTTCACAACTTATAAGGAACTAATAACACTTCAACAAGACAAACTTTCGAAGATTACGGTCGAATATCAGCAAACGGAACGCTCATAAGATTTTCCCACAATTCCAATCTTTGGGGCTAAAGTAGCTCGCCTAGACATCCCTGGAATTCCCTAAATCCCCAAACGTGTCCAAGATCCCCTCTTTGAGGACCCTCAACCCTCTTTGTAGGTGGAAATACAGTTAAAGCGTTTGGCGAGCTAAAGTAAAGACTTGGATTTATTTGTTTAAACACATTTTCCTACTAAGGATTTGCAAGTTTGATATGCGATACCACATCTGGCAGA
Source organism: Pyrausta despicata (assembly GCA_963921415.1). NCBI lineage: Eukaryota > Metazoa > Arthropoda > Insecta > Lepidoptera > Crambidae > Pyrausta > Pyrausta despicata. Next base: position 10,615,433 of record OY992861.1, on the reverse strand, counting down.
CTGAACATCAATGAATCACATCGTAACTGTATAAATAATTAACAATCTATATTTAATTAAAGGTATTTTACAACCATATTTTACGTTTCCCACGGATGGAATTTAAAACTACTCCGCAGTAGTCTTTTTATCGTTTGACATCATCTTGAAAAACAAATACATAGAGAAACAGTACGTTACCCTAACTGTGTGGTCACATACCACATTCACATTACACATGTAGCACTCCTTAAAACTTGATAGCAAAACTTTCAGGGAAGAAAATGTTGATTCTGAACTCCCCAAATTATCATTTTCTTCCCTAAAAGTTTTCCCTCCTTCCCAACCATGTGTCCCCCATACCAGGGGTCACGTATATGTCACACGTCGTTTGGACCGTCGCATTTCATCACACGGGGGCCATTCATCCGTGTTGACCCCAACGCCATTTGTTGCCAATGCCCATTATTTTTTCCTTCCCATAAAGGTTATGGTAATGGCACGATGGGGTTAGGAAGTACGACAGATGTTATCGCGCAGTTTTTCGCTAGTCACTTCGGTTATCGCGATTTTGCACTTGTGCCGTGAATAGAAATGATGTTAAGCGGTTGAAAGCGGGAAAAAAAGTAATGGCGGTTTTGGTTTTGTGAATTGAATAAGTATTCATTTTTGGAAGCGACGGACTGAGATCTCTCAAATGCTAACTCTTAATCTAAACTCATAGGATGCGAGGAACCTATTACAAAATTAAATTATTATGACAAAGATGAATAATTATGATAATTTAGTTACTGTAGGTATATTTTTAGTAGATAATAACAATGAAAATTAATTTACAATGTATGGTGAATAAATTTGTGAAAACTGCGGGGAAATATTTTTTATATTAATTCGAATAGCACTGGCCACTTTGTATTATCCATGTAAGAAAAAAAAACATGACTGATTTGAATTGAATTTCGAACACTCCTGTGCGTCCAAAATAAGAAACAGAAAAAAGGTTTTATTTTTCAAGTAGCAAATATATTGAATCGGCGCACATAACGCACTGGCCACCTGTGAATTTGCATACGAAACGAGACAAGCGCAATTAGAGGGCCAAACCGAAACCGTGCGGTATCATTATTCTAATGCTCACCGCGTATACGGGTGAGCGTGAATGGACCGAATTTCGGATCATTTCGGTAGGATGTTAAGACGTGTGCATATGCGAACAAATCTTTTAGGGAGAGTTTGGTATCTGTTTGTCATCGGTACCTACGACGAACGCTTTACACAGATTTTTCCTGTAAGTATTCGTAGACTTCTACGTTCAAAACGGTCTAGGCAGAAGCCTGGTAAGCTTTGATCGTTGGGTAAATTAAAAGTTACCAACAATGTAAATGAGTGATCTAGAATTTCAGTTTAGATTTTATTTTGTTTAGTAGCATGTAAGTAATTTCATGAACTTCAGCTTTCTTATTCAACTAAGTAATAATTTTAATGCAGATACAACGTACTCATTTGTAGGTCAAATTAGTATAGGTAGGCATATTGTTTTTTAAATAGAATTTAAAATAAATCTCGGTATGCTTATTGCGAGTTAATTATTTACAAAAAAATCCTCTGTTGAACCGATCGGGAAGTGACACATAAGTTGTTGGCAGGTGAGTGAAGTATGTTTAAAGGAAATGTCTATAATACTGTTTTTTATCGTAAGATTTGTATATTTTCGTGTGGCCACTGCCTTACAACGTTGTGTCCCTTACAGTGGCATTATGCGCTATCTAACCGCGCTTCCGAAGCACCGGATGTCCTATTAAAATAATCGGCGAATTTCAATAAACAACCATTATATTGTTGCTGGCATTATTTTGGTAGTATACTCTGATGAAGTGAGTTTGATACTGGATTTGCGTTCGCTATTATTGAAATGACGACGTCTGAAAATTAATTTAGTATTTTAACCTACACATGCTATATCATATATTTTCTATTTGTCCCCTCTTTGTACACTACACTAGCAATTGTGCTTCGTACAAATAGTTTGGATAAAAGTAAAACGACAGTAAAATGAAAACTTTTTACGTACCCACTTCCACCGCCAAAGATAATAAATCGTGTATCATTGGTTTGTCAAGAACCGTTCACTCTAGTTTACGTTAACAAATCACGAAATATTATTTTTCTTTAAAGGAAAAGATTTTTAACCATCAGTTCTCGTTGTTTTATTAAACGGTTTTGAGTCCGTAAGCTATTTATAATACTTATTAATTGGCATAATGTTTTATAAATTAATAGCAGTAGTAGAATGCTAGGACTGCACTGAATGTGATGATAATTTTAATATTAAGGCATTTGAAACGATCTCGATTATACGTAGTCAAAGTTTATGGTGTCAGTTGTGATACATACCTACTTTCTTACTAATATTTTTCAATATAAGTCAGTTAGTTTTCTTGTTTTTCCTTCTTTTATGACGCAACGTAGCTATGTGATACGTTTTTTGTGTGGTAGGTAGGAAGGAGGCAGGAGAGTGAAATAGGCTTCCTTTATCCGCGACAAAACATCTCAATCCCATGTAAAAATTGTAAAATCAACCTATAGTTTATCGATATATGGCGCCACACGGTTAAGTTTTGAGGGCTATGCGCAGTTAATTCACATTTATCACGCAAGCGAAGCCGCAGGTAACAGTAACTTAGTTAATATTCTCTATCTGTGTGCCTTAAAAAAGGAGCCAGTATCAAGATTTTCGGGTGCTGTAGTAACATCTCCAAATGAAATGATTGCGGCGGCTACCTGTTTTACGCCGTAGGATATGTTTTATTTTGTCTGCTACATGGCCTGCATGTTAAATTACACTAAACAACTTGCGTTGTCCGAAAACAACACACTCTCTCGCTTTAACCCATATGTTATGTCTTGGGAAGAACGAGATAGCTATATTTATGAGTGCAATTTAATGATTTCATAATAAGTAAATAATAAAATACCTACAATTGTTCGGCATATAGGTACTTTACTGGGTTATATTTACAGGTCATTGAATATTACAGAAATGCATAAGACTAAAGCAAGTTGCGGTTTAGAAATAACACCCACATGTAAATATAATGAAGAAAGTAAAGTCATGGGTTATGGGTTTTTCATCAAAATAAGAGCCAATAAAACTTGGTTATTCTTAGCTTTCTAAATTTTTCTGGTTCGCTATAATACTCGTAAGTAGATAGGACATTACTCAAACAGTTTCACAATTACACAATTCTAACATGTGTCTCATATCTGAACACCACACCTACATGTTGTCCTTTATTTGCCGTAAATTGTAACAATATTTATGACCAAGATACACAAAAGTCTTAATTGAAAAACGGTTCATGGTCCAATCACCCCTTTCTCGGCCAATCCCACGGGAGAAGACGTGCCGGGAGTCGAACCCCGCTCCCGGTAAACAAGTCTCCTTAATTGGCACAACGTATTGACTCTTATCTTAAGTTCTAGAAGTTTTGTTTTGTTTGAACAATGTGCTTTAAAGTTATTCGACGCAAAACGATTTAAATTGAGTTTTATTTTTTCATTCAAATCTATTATATTGTATTTGTAACCTTATTTTGCCATCTTGACTGTTCCTACATAATATAGGTACTTATTAGAAGTTCTTACGCCAACAAAAAAGTGGTAGCAGCAAGGAAGTCTTACTGACGGCCCTACTTAGTAGTCGGATAAAAAAGAATAGCAATGTGGCCAGCCATTGCAATTGCTGGCTGGTTTTCAACATACAAAAAAAAACTAAAAAATAAAAAAAACTAAACTGCAGCCAACAAAACTCTTGTTGTGTCATTGTTGCCACCAGACAGACACAAAACAAACACAGCACTAGAAATAAAACAATTCAAATTTAGAACACCGACACTTGAATTTCGAACGAAAAATTCAAACGCAAAAACAGCGACACCTCGCCCCATCGCAATCCGCAGCCTTCTCGAACGAATTCGCTTTTCAAATATTAAAATTTAATCGCCCGGTTGTCGCGAGTCGAATTAGGCTCTCTTGAGAGATGCACACAGATTAGATAGATGTTTGTTCAGAAGGTAGAAAATAAGAACGGTGCCTACAAACGTTTTATGTTTTTATGTCTGGATAGCTATTTATAAAAAGAAACAGTAAAATAGTGGAAATCAAAACGAGGTAAGCAATCAAAATTAATGATGGATGTACATGGTGGATAATGATGGAGACATACTCTAAAAGAGAACTTTTGCAGTTTTAACATGAAAACCTTCTATTGTGTTTCGAAAGCCAGAGTTAATTAGATGGTTTTTTACCTACTTGAAATAACATTTACAAGTACTATGATTTCTGATTACGATTTCAGCTAAAACTTACAAAGGATCATAAAACGATTACTGAACGACTTAACTTATTCCTTCAAACTGTAATTTTAATCTTAACTTATATCAGTAGGTATTGATGTCTTGATAAGGCGCCGTTGTATACATATTACTATCCATGTTATTGCCTCAAAAATAAAAATAAAGATAACGAAAATAAATAGTTAAGAAGCTAATATAAGAAAACCATTTTTTATCAATTGTCCCCTCTGCGTCAAAGTTTTCACTCTATGTTTATTCTTCGGCAGTGATACGCGCAACGGTGTAATTGCCGAAGAGACGCAGAAAAGTGGTATTAATTCCTTTAGCGCCTCCCGCGCTGAATCATTTACGAATCTGTTTGTCTTTGGATTAAGTTGCGTCTCTGGTTAATGGTCCCTTGTCTCATCTTTGGGGAAAACTCGCTTTGTTTGTCATAAAGTCTACTTCGAAAACAAGAGGAAAGTATTGGTGTTTGATAAACTTTAAATCAGGCCGAATTCAAAATGTTTATTTTGAGTCTTTTTAAATAGCTCGACAACCGAGAACTTTTGGTGGGATTTTCATATCATTCAGCTGTAAATCTTGGCTCAAAACATGTTGCAGTGGAACATAGTATGGGATAATTCAGTAGCAGGCAAGTAACAATAATTAAATGTGATCATAAAAAAGTGTTCCTAATATAGCAATAATAATACGCCATTTGTTTTCTTGCCCATTTTAGGAAATTTAATAATTGGGAAAATTCGCACCGTATCATTTTTTTGCCTACCACCCGCCGGCCCCCTTTTACCATTGGACCACCTGACGTACCGCGGGATACCATCCGTACCGTGTCGATGTTCCACTGATACGAACCAAGCGCTTCTCATCTACATTCCTGATGCGCTCTGCAAACGAGTGGAACTCACTACCTGCGTCAGTATTTCCCTGCAATTACAACCTAGGAATTTTCAAAGCTAGAGTGAACAGGCATCTTCTAAGTGAGCTCGCTCCATCGAAGACTCAGTCTTTGCCTCCTTAAGCTTAGTGTTGGGTCAAGTGCAAACCTATTCCAAATAATAATAAAAACACCAAATTTACAATCTTTATGCAAGTGGAAGGCAAGAACCATACTACTACGTGGTCTTAGTGCAGATAATGAAATGATTTTTTTTTGTCAGAAACAATTTCCATACGTTCTTAACCTAAAACCAGCTATAGAGAGATAAAATAAAATAAAACAAAAATAAAACACTTAAAAACAGTCCAAAACCAATCCCAGCTTCAGGCTCTAATAGAACTTAAAGCTAGGATTGGACCGAACGTGGATTGATGCCCAGTAAGCGGTGATAGGGCTGTATATTCTCTCTGAAATAGCCTCACGACACGAGACACTCAGGAGAGCAGTGTTGGTGCTGCTCCGCACTCGCTCCCACAGGGAAGCCACTCGTTTTCGCAGGATGGCGTGAAAACCATCTGTGTTCCATGTGGCGAACATTCCCGAGGCACTGCAGCGCCAGGGCAAACCCAACATCCCCCTGAACGCATTGTTATATTGAATGCGCAGAGCAATGAAGGCTTTTTTGGTGTTACTGCTCCACAGGTTGCACTAGTATAAATTTTGACAATATGTTTTAAAAAGAGTAACTTTCACATTACGAGAACAGCGTGCAAACATACGTGATAGCATATTACCCCTCACCGACAGGGTGCTCTGCGCTCCCTCTCCATGTCCATGTCGTCATTTAGGTCCTCTGTGATCCAGTGACCCAAATATTTAAATTGTTTAACAACTAGAAGAGGAGAACCGTCAAAGGCTATCGGCGGAAGTAGTAATGATTAGAAAGCCAGATTTAAAAATCAGTATCTCACTCTTTTTCACATTATATTTGAGTCCATGGGCCACAGCGTACCTTTCACGAATAGACAGTAACGTCTTAATGCGTTGACTGATGGGCTCAGCAACACCATTTCGTCAGCATAGCTGATGTTATTGATAAAGTGTCCATCAACTGAACACCCCGCCCCTGCACTGCTGAGCTCCTCAATCAACCCATTTAACTAAATATTAAAATGTGTGGGTGAAGTTAATCCCCCCTGTCTCACACCGCATTTCATCTTATAGACCTCCGAGCACTGACCCGCCCACCGGACCACATTGGTTGGCGTACCAGTACTCGAATAGTCAAATCAGTTCCACAGGCAGATTCGTGTTACTGAGCAGTTTTTTCCATAAAAGATCATATGAGACCAAATCATAATAAGAGGGGTGTTTGAGGTAAGAGACCAACCCACCTCTATTTATCAACCTGGCTAAGGGCATCCGACGAATCTTTTTATTTATTTATTTACCCAAACTTACTTTTTATTAAACTTTTTTTTTAAACTAAACATATCTACGTCGCTATCTAATCTATTGATATGACGCAACGACAATCCTACTTTTTTAAGGTACCAAAAATACAAAATTTCTTTGTTAACTTAAGTGGTCAATTACAATAACGTCGAGGTTCTCCTTTTAAGTGAAATACTTGCATTAGGAGAAGCCTGCTCTTCTAGGGTACATGTAACACTTGTAAGTAATCTTAGGTTAAGTAAATTACATAGTGGTGGTTACATAATATGCGTGTGCGTTTATGTGTGCGTGTGCCTGTATTAGGACCAAGACGTCATGAGCATTGAAAATACTGTTTGCGGACCAAGACGTCTTGAGCAATTAACAAAGAATTCTGCTTATCCCGCTCCCGCTGCCGCTTATGCCACAACGGTCACATGGTCGGGCCGTGTCGTCTGCGGATCGATACAGGCTCTGTACCTAGACTGTCTAACACCAAGTTTCATTCCACGTTCAGTACGCTGACCTTAGTTTAGATGTACATACTTTACCACCAACGCGCGTATAGCAGAACTATACCTAAGATAAGTCGCAGAAGGACTTTCTTACATCATTGTGTCTCGCTTGTGAAACCTCGGGGGTAAGGTAACCTTCTAGCAAATCGTAGGCGTCTAGTTTCATTGTTTTGTTAGTAAAATGTTATGTAGGTAAGTATAATAATACCACTGTTGATTCTGATATCTATAACACAAGTGCTTAAGCTACTTACCGCGGAGTCAGATCAATGTATGTGATGTTGCATTATATTATATTTATATACAAGCCAGATCAACAGATGAAATTTTGCGGTTTCTTAACAAACGAATCATCAATCATAATAATGGTAGATTAATGACGAAACTGAAAGCTGGAATAAATGAATAATAATAATACAACAACATCACATACATTGATCTGACTCCGTGGTAAGTAGCTTAAGCACTTGTGTTACAGATATCAGAATCAACAGTGGTATTACAAATAAAATTAAATAAATACATATAACGACCAGACAAGTACAATCAGACATGTTTATGTACACACATGTTTGTACAGTGCGGGGATCGAACCCGCAACGTCTTGGTTAATAGTCAACGTCTCAAAGATAACATCAAACTGGTCGTCGAATGGGGACAATATCGCATATACTGCTCTGATCCCAAAGTAAGTAGCTTAAAAACATGTGTTTATGAAAATCAGAAACAACGACGGTACTTACAACACCCTTTTATAGGTAAGTCACATATTATTGGGTACTTTTTTTTTAAATAGTTGAACAAGTTGGTTTCCGATAAGCAATCGCCCAGCTTGCGAGAGGTGTGCGTTCGAGTACCGCATGTAGCAGTTCATTTTTTCTTTAAGGGTGTTTTAATTTCACATTGTAATAAGCATTTAAAAAAAGCATAGGTTTACTTACTTAGCTGCTTGGCAGGTACTACCGTTAAATGGGACGTCATAGTGGGAAATTACATATCCTGTTATCGACTTGGCAGCCGGGGTTAAATCCTGCTTTAAACAGTTGCAGTCGAGAGATGGCAGATACTAAGTCAGGTTTTAAAAGGATAGTACCTGGTTATGTACACTTAATGGCGATAAAACATTTTGAATTTGACTTATTTGGTTTTAAACGACACTAGCTCACACGCTACCGCTTATCAAAATCGCTACCGCCTACCGCGGTACTCTGTCCCTAATAATGTGACCCGGCCATGTCGCCGTCGCCCGGATCGATACAGCCTCTGCACTTGAGCTTTTTGCCCCCCTTTCCCCCTCGCCGGCGGACCCACCCTTCCCCTTAGCCATTTTTGTTTTTATGTTTATAGCTATTTTATTCGGGCTAGCTGATTATGTTTTCAGTGGATGAAAGAAACCTTTGTAGGTAAATGTATGATACAAAAAGGTGGCTTTTGTTGCGGGATTTTGTATTAAAAATAATTTCAGAGAATAATGGAATGTTCTGGTCAAATGCTAGGGAAAAAGTTTCGTGATATTTATAACTTTTTCACTGGCATTTGAATATAGAAAATAGTGTTCTATTAAACTCTGACGAAGACACAAACTTCGTTTTGAAAAGTTCAAATTCAGAAAGCTTGTCTGTAGACATCTCTGTAGTCTGTTTACATCACAAAATAAAACGTGAAATAAGTAGCTACGTATCAACCTTATTTCATCTACCTATCTATAATAGCCTCCTTAAAAAGACCCAAAGTTTCATTTAAATTTTCCGGCCAGTGTCCAAGGCATAAAAAAACTAAGCGCGTTCCCATTGGCGGGAAATGTCGCGTTGGGCGTGCCACGGTGCCTTGTCGCCAAGGGGCGTGGTCTGGATTGTCACTGCACGCCGCGCCTTAAAAAGCTTAAGGCTGTATTACTGTATGTGAATGACTATTTTGAGGGCGGGGACAAGTTAATGTAAGACGTAGTTCACGTTATGTCATTTACGTAAGTGATATATGCTTTATACGTGTAAATATTATTTCTGAGGTTAGATGAAATTGTATACAGGTGAATACGTTCTTAATAGGCTAGATGACACCACCTATCGTTGACATACTTTTTATTATCCGTCAAAACGGTCTGCCTCCATAGATTTTGTATGGGAATATATGAACGTGACGTCACGTCATGTATCAGAAATCGAAATCAATTGACGAATATTTATTTAGTTTTGTGCGTTTAAAAATTGGTTTCTACAGCTTTTTAGAAATATAGTGGTTGTATTGACTTCATAGGGGCTATGTTTTTAAACGCCATGGTCTTGAAAATATTTAAGTTAGGTGTCATCATGCCAATTTCAATGCGACACGTGTAATAAAAAAACGTTTTCTGTAGGTGTTTTCATACGAAATCTGGGTGATGAAAATAACTTAGCTACTAAGGTCACTTAGTAGTAACTTTTTTTGGATTTCAGATTGTTTCGCAATTCGTAACTTAAACTTGGTTGGGAAAAAAATTAAGAAATTCAAATTACTTATTACTGTAGAAATGTTTGTCTCGCTTTGTCTACTGCTAAAAATCAAGTCATATAAGTAAGTATCGAAACTTAGAATTGTGTAACTTCCAACTGCAACATTGTGAAATCTGTAGTAGGTTTTTCAGTATCAGAAATACGAATAAATAGTAAGCAATCTCCTTACAATGTGAAATTAAAACACATTCAAAGAAAAATGGACTGCCACATTCGGGACTCGAACCCGCAACTCTCGCAAGCCGGGCAATTGCTCTCCCTATTGAGCTACCGTGTCACTTACTCATCGGTACGAAGTGCTCCTTAGGGCCTAAGGAGCACTTAAAGAAATTCGGACCTTACCAAGGCTTAGGCTGCAGCCAGCCTTGCATTATTAATGCTAAAAATCTAAAAATAAAGTTACTTGAGCTCCTTTTGCAAAGAAACTCATACTTGTATTCTCTAAAGGGTAACATCACCTAGATTTTCTATTTAACCAGTTCAAATAAACTCCCCCCCGCCACTGCAATGATCTTTGTGTTTAAACTGTACATCTCGGGTGGTGGGGGGTAAAAGGGGGTAACCTCTTTTATTTCGTTACTCCGCCTTTGTTCGTTCTAACCAGACTTCCTGAAAAAAGAGCTTGCTGACTTATCGACTTTTCTGTCCGTACCGTTTTTGGGTCAGATTTTTATTTCGAGAGATGGGTTTGATGGGTTGAGATTTTAATAGTGGTTCAATATACCAGTTGACTGCCTCGTTGGTGTAATTGCAAAGTTTCTGCCTTACATCCGAGAGGTCCTGGGTTCGAATCCCAGGTCGAGCCAAAATTGGTACTGAGATTTTCTGTCATGAATTTCTCAAAAACAGCTTGGAGTCGGGAAGTTGGCGGTGTTACACCCCCGTGCCTCGGAAAGCACGTTAAGCCGTTGGTCCTGCGCCTGATCTCTCTCCGGTCATATCGGATTGCCGTCTCACCGAACTTTGAGAGTGATAGAACAGTGAGTGCACCTGCGTATTGCGCTCACACTTGTGCATTATAATATCTCCTGCGCAGTTGGCTGATCTCTGTTGAGATTGGCCGCCGTGGTCGAAATCGGCAGGAAGACTATTATACCAGTTGATTGGTTTGTGCGTCAGAAGATTTCGGCCCAGGACACACCTGCGGTATTCGGTCGCCGCGACTCGAGAGAATGACAGCGTGTCAAACAATCTCCGCTGCACCGCGGACTAATTGACAGGCGACAGAAAGTATGTCGCAGGGATGCCCTGTGCCTAAAATGTTACCTGTGTATTTGGTTAGGCATTAGTTAATAACCTTCTATTGTTCTTGTTTTTGGATTTTATTGCACACTAATATTATAATGAGGCAAGATTGGATTGTTTGTCTAAATTAATTAGACTCTGAAACTACTGGACAGATTTAAAAACAATCATTTAACTACCTCCTAAGTATATTCTAGGGATGCCATATGCTTAAAACTACTTAGGTTAGGCATTACCTAATTAACTTTTATTGTTGCACTCTATGTGCAATAAAATCCAAAACGACAACAATTATAAAGAGGAAAGATTGGATTGTTGGTCTAAATTAAATAGACTCTGAAACTACTGGACCAATTTAAAAAAAAATCTTCGTGTTATTTCTTTAAGAGAGAATCTAAGAATTAGAATCCTACATTATAAACAGGATATATGTAAAAAAATGTCCACCTATGCGAAACCAGTACGGTTAGTCTTAGTCTAAGATAACATGGGCCGGGATGTAATTGACCTTATCCAATTAATCTTTGTCACATTAAAAATTACGTCTCCTTCAAGATACAAATTGTGCGCCTACAAATTGTATCTTCAAGGTTCCCAGGCATGATTGTGTAAGCTTTTTCTTAAAAATAAGTAGATACCCGAGCAACTCTTATTTATCTCGTTTCAATACGAGTACAACGTTAAAAGTATGTTTCCCCTAAGTGCTGCGGGCCCATTCAGCCGCCTACACTTAATTTGTATATATTTATATTATGTAAGCTTGCTTTCTTTACAAGGGATTAAAGTGTGCTGTGTATTTTCACGCAGGATATTTTTTTAATGTTTATTAAACTATTTTTTAATCATGATTGTGTCACATATCCATTGAGCCCAGTACGGTCGGAATTGGCTCACGTAACAATAAAAAATTGAGTGGATCTGTGATTTTCGGAATTGACCGGCTAACCGTTTTTGTTGGAAAAAACTTTTTAGTAACTTAAATATTATTAAAAAATTTCGTATCCTTAATGTTTCCCAATTTATAAATGACGGCGACCAACAACACAACAACACGGATTTAATACCATATTGAATGACATGACCAAAATGCATCGTCAGCAAAGCAGACGTTACGACCCTAAACCTTACACCTAGAAAGAATATTCCCTCCCAAGAAGCAAGATGAAAATAATACCATGTTTTTTAAAGTAGATCGATCCCAGTGATTTACCCGCCTAAATTGTACTCTCAATTAATTTTGTTAGCTTTCTTTGTCGAACTTGTCTGTAATTTTGTTTCATATGGAGTGCTATAACTACGCAAAAAATCTCTTGTTCTTTCGTGCAAGCACTATTCTCTCTCAAGAAGAAGAGTGAAAGAAATATCATTTTTTTTAAAGTAATAGATCGCTCCCAGCGATTTGCTCGTCTAAATCTTGTAATCTTTCTTTGTTTACCTTTTCTATAATTTTGTTTTCTAAGGAGTGCAAAAATCTAACTAAAAAAATCTCGTTTTTCTCGCAAACGCAAATTACACAATGCACTTTAAGCGTATCCTTTGCAAAACCGTCCATTCAACAGCGATACATTTATTAAAGCCTGAATACCGTCTGAGTGGGTCGTTGTATGTCTCAATTAGACCAGCTCTTTCAGCCTGAAGACACCCCACTTTCAGGTATTTTTTGAGAGCATTTTTGTATGGGCTGCACAGAAATGTTGCTCTTTTATATGACCGAAATGGATTTTCGCAAGGTATCGGAATTTGACTGGATGTTTGTAAAAATACTTTTTGTATGGAATGTGAATATTTGTGATTCAGGAGTACTTTACCTATATACGGCGGTGTATTATTGTGACTCAAAACGTGAGTAATATTTTTACAGGCAATATTTAAATAAAGTGACCACAATTATACCATCCCAGCCAAGAAAGCTTTGAAAAACGTATCAAATACGTATGAAGATATAAAAGTATGTAATTATTAAATTAATTTATTTTCAGAGTATTAAACTAGAACTTAATTACCGACTTATTTTATCTGATAATGGTGATCATTGAAAGTAGGTGGTAGATTATCTATTTATAAAAATAAATAAAAAATATTTTATACTACAGATCCATATTATTGTTACTAAACAAATGACTAGATGACTAATGTTAGTAAAGTACAAATTGTAATGAAGAGGGTGCGACGACGACGATCACCCTTTGCCACGAAAGCTCTCCATAGTGGTGGTTTGTACGCTTACATAATGTATTGGTTTCTTTCTGTACAATTTGAATATTAATCGTATGACCAATGCAATGCGTGACCCATCATACAACTTCCCAACCAACTGCTTAAACTATGCTACACAGAGATCACGTTTCTAATTAAAAGTTGAATGCAAGTAATTCAACATGTCTACTCACTAGATTACCTTACGTTGAAACAAAACAAAATTTAAATTAATCTAGTTCTTGTAGAACTTAGTATATGTGTTGCTTATTTATGCACTCGTATTTTCATTTAGTAAAATTAATGATAGCAAACATTACAAGTAGGGTTGACACCCGTACTTTATAATAAAGTATTGTACGATTGTACGTTATTTCAGGATATTGTTCTCTGTACTTTATAAGAACAATATAGTACACGAAATTACTTTAATTTAGGTTTCTTTGTGATTTTGAAAAGTTAAGTCGTAAGTACTAATATAATTGTACTTTGGTAGTATAATTAATTATTTGTTGAACATGTTTTTTAATATAATAATAAAGAAAAACCAAATTGTCCTTTATTCTGATACTGGGTACTTTTTTTCCCTACCTATAAAAACTAATGTACTTTATTTGCAAGAAAGGTGGCTTACAGGTACATTTTTTTATTTTATGTCTATCGTATTTCCAAGCTAGAGCAAAATCAAAGCAAAGAACTCATACCCTGAAAATGTGTGTAAATAGTAACTTTATATAAAAAGACGTTGTAGCTACTTTCATCTCTTACTGAGCTATTTATGATAACGTAAATAAAAATGTTTTACCGTGTCTATATAAAAGACAGACAATAGGCTAGATGACACCACAATTCGTTGACATACTATTTATTATCTGTCAAAACGATCTGCCTCCATTAGATTTTGTATGGGAATACTATAATTTGACGTCATACTAAAGTATCAGAAATCGAAGTTAATTGAATGAATATTTATTTATTTGTACATAACAAAAATTTGGTTTCTACAGTTTTTTTGGAAATAATTTGGTTTTACTAGCTTCATAGAGGTTATGTTTTTACAAAACAATGGTCTTGAAAATATTTACGAAGTGTTGTCATCATGCCCATTGAAAGTTGGAATAGTATTAGAATATAAGCTTTTAACATTGTCTTTATCATTTGTTGTAAGTTTCCAACAATAGCGCGTCCAAATATAATAACGATAAAGTCATAGTTACCCCTCGACCCACGTGCACCGAAGGTGTTTAGCCCAGTTTGCAGTAATAATATATAATATCATTAGCCAGTTATTCCTACACTAAAACACCGCTGTTATGGCGATACGCTTCATGTTGAGTCGGTAAGTATTGGCCATTTAAGACTTTATTTAATGGAAATCATTTTTTTTGTTAAAATGTATAACTAATACACGGGATTTAAACACATATTATTTATGTGTTTAACGTTTCGGCTGAATCGCACACAGCCGTGGTAACGAGCCGGCTGGTGGCGCGCAGACTTTAAAAAATTATACACCTATTTTACCCTGCAACTATTTTTTATTTTAAACTTTCATGTTGCATTGTAACTCTAATTACTTCTTATCGGGTCTAAGCGCGATATATTTTTATGAGTATACGGTAATAATAGTCCTCCTGGCCGATTTCGACCACGGCGGCCAATCTCAACAGAGATCGGCCAACTACGCAGGAGATATTATAGTGCACAAGTGTGAGCGCAATACACAGGTGCACTCATTGTTCCATCACTCTCAAAGTTCGGTGAGACGGCAATCCGACATGACCGGAGAGAGATCAGGCGCATGACCAACGGCTTAACTTGCTTTCCGAGGCACGGGAGTGTAACACCGCCAACTTCCCGACTCCGAGCTGTTTTTGAGAAATTAATGACAGAAAATCTCAGAAACAATTTTCGCTCGACCTGGGATTCGAACCCTGGACCTCTTGGATGTAAGGCAGAAACTTTGCCACTACACCAACGAGGCAGTCAAAGTCAAGTCACCAACGAGGCAGTCGAGTATACGGTACTCACTGCTCGACGTTTCGGCTGGATTGCACACAGCCGTCGTCGTCTGCTCAGGACGGCCGCAATTTCCAGATCCACCCTCACATTTTCATTACTATAAATGTTAGTACAGTCATCGCGACAAAAAAACAAGCTGACGACGCCGCACGCCACCAGTCAGCTCGTGACCACGCCTGCAACTATTTCCTCTATCCAGGCATGACTTTTTCACCAGTCATACAATCTCACTACTCTCATAGTAAGATCAGATTTTTAATTTGAAAAATTAAGTGCTACATCATTCGTAGCCCTCGTAGCGTAAAATATTCGTAACGTGTGTAAAGGTCGTCGCACATTTTACCAGCACGGCTCCAACCAAGCACTTAACTTGTACTCTACGTATAATATGTATTTATTTACAAAAAAAAAGTATTTAAGTATGTTTATCCGTTGTCTAGTACCCATAACACAAGCTTCGTAGCTTAATTTGGGACTAGAGAATTGGTGTGATTGTTGTGAAATATTTATTTATAAAAAAAACTTGCAACTCAAATAAGTTGTGAGTCTAACAATATATTTTGCCATATAAATGTGAAAAAGCCGTCGGCGTGCAGTCAGCGCGTTTACCGTTCAGCTACAGATCAACTCGCAGCTCGCGTCGTTAAAAATTCATATTTTATGTTAAATAAAAAATGCTTACTTTTATTTATTTCTATGTTTGTTTGTACAGAAAAATAAATGTTTTACTCTTTACCAATCACACATGTTTTTCTACACCTGTAAAGTCACCGCATATGGCCAACACAAGCCAACGCCACTATACGATCGTACGATATTATCCACGGTAATAACGCGAGAGACAATGGCGTGTAATGACTGGAGGAGGACGCTTGTAGCATTATGTCCTTCGCGGAAACGCGTGTGTGCCCTCCTAAGTACTTAGGAGTAGGAGCCCTCCTTTACTTAGTGTTATGTATGACAAATCGAATAGGCGGATCTCCTTCAAAGTGCTTGTGTTTTATTTACTTGATCGTAAACTACTGTTAACTTGATAGTATATTCGATTTTGTCAGTGCCACGGCTCTGTGCGTTGTCGTAAGTGGCAGTACAGCAGTGGCAGACTACAAATCTGGGAGAACTTTAAGTCTTAGATGTATCAACCATAGGTTTGATGAACTTACGAGTAGGTCTGATATGACTATGATCTAAAGACATCTTTGTAAGGCGTTTTTTGGTATCCAAACATCCAATATCAACGATGACATCACGCGCTATCAAGTTGTGAACTGCAATATAGCAATTTGGCGTATATTCGCATTCCCTATTCATGAACGTTATCCCACTGTTGTACATTTGGATCCTAAAATAACCTTATAAAGATCTTCAGAGAAGAGATCTTCATACCTACTCGTAAGTTTAGCAAACCTAATGGTTTAATATGTTATAATAGTTGTCTAGCGTTTTTCTATAGAATGTGCGAATTCTTGAACTACAACACTGTCTTTTATATTCATCAGCCAGATCCAGGGACTTTTATACATATATTACAATGGTAAAGGGTAATCAGCAGGATAAACATTTAATTTTCACTGCCCCCATTGCCTTCTTTCGGCATGACCTTGAGGATGACTGGCAGAAAATGCTTTAAGCATCATGTCCACCCAATTGTACATTTCTTGTGCAATAAAGTTTGAAATAAATAAATAAACCTACTAATTAACAAAACATGTTGAACAAAACAAGCGGAAAATCCCCAAAGAAAGTCAACCCTTTCTTTAAAAGATACAGATCGATACATTTACATCCTCAACATCTCTCGCTAATTGGCCAAGAAAAATTAATTCTACGAAAGGGTTCAGTAGGAAGCGGGCCCTAGTGGCCCATTATACGAGACCCGGGGCACAAGTGAACCGTAACCCATACAGAAATAATTGAACCGGCGAACGAAAAATATGTAAATGAGTTCTCGCACCGTGAAAATTAACTTTTTCATTATGAATTATGTCGTTGACTGTCTTGGGTGCGTCTTCGGGGAGTTTTTCGAGATTTTAGTGCTGAGGGTCTACTGTTTTGGTCCTTGGTAAATTACGCGAGGATGTTACAGTGCGACAGTGTAAGAGATGTAATAAATTAAATGTAAGTTTGAAGTTTTGGTCTGTTTTATCAATTAGGATATTTTGACGACCGCTTGGTGCAGTGGTCTACATGTCAGACCTCTAGAACCAAGGGTCGCGGGTTCGATCCCCGCACAGTACAAGCATAAGTGTGCATGAACATGTGTGTTTGTACTGGTCTGGGTGTTTTCTATGTATAAATGTATTTATTTACAAAAAAATATTTAAGTATGTTTATCCGTTGTCTAGTACTTATAACACAAGCCCTGTAGCTTAATTTGGGGCTAGGGAATTGGAAAGGTTGTTGTGAAATATTTAATTTTAAATATTTAATATTTATTTAGGACAGATTTATAGATAACAACACCATACCCAACTGTAATTTGACTGCTGAAATATAAATTTTAGAATAATATTATTTTTTTGTTTGACGGAAGTGCACACGACAGAATGGGACCTTGCTGATTAATAAGACCCCAAAATATGAAGATTGAAAAATTATAAAACAGTCATCAAACGCTCTCGGCTTTATTCACAAAAGGTAATCATAAAACCAAAATAAATGTTGATTGAACCTCAGTTTAGAAAGATGTTCAATCGTTAATCAAATAAAAAATTAATAGTTGTTAACCACTATTAATTTTTAATTCGATTAACGAATCGACCGCTATCTGCTCACTTGGGTAGATAAAAAATCTTCAACTTAGTGCAATATCCTCAGGTGCATATTGTCAAAGGTATTAGGGATAAAAAGCGTGCCGTTAAGAAAGGGTGAAGTGTAAGAGTTGGGCATTTTACAAACGAGATTGCAGGTGGGGACTTGTTTTCATAAAAGTCGTTGTAATATTAAAAGTTTATAAAGGTTGAGAGGGTCGCGTAATTTTTAATTAGACGCTATTAAGCTATGATGCTTTCGTCAAAAGATCTTTTACATCCTTACCTACTGCAAATAAATGAGACGGTGTTTAAAGGTGGTTGAAATGATAACTAAGGGTAGGTAGGTCTAAATTCTCCACTCTATATGTTGTTGATGTTGGAGTTCTATGGCACCCCCGTGGTGCAAAGGGCCTTCTTGAGTTGTCGCCATCTCCCCCTGTCCTGCGCTTGACTCTTGACATCCTCCCATTGTAGACCTGCAGCTGTTATGTCGTGGTTGATGGTTCGTCTCCACGAATTTATGGGTCGTTCGCGTCTTCTCTTGCCATCGGGCTGCCATTCGAAGGCTATCGACGCAGCGTGTGCCCTATCCATCGCTAATTACGCTGAGCAATTTCTTGCTGTATGTACAAGTCCTCGTTGCGAATTGTATTAGGCCAATATATGCACTATACCACTCTATATACTTTAAATTGATTGTCATAAGCAAGGCTTTAAGACATAATGTTTTTTTATTTGGATATCTGCAGAAGAGTGTGGTTTTCATAAATGCAGGACTAACGATATTTATAAACAAGTAGTGTTTCGTCGAAGCTACAGTGCATAATCAAATTCATATTTGGTAGTTTATTCTTTTTTTAACAGGTCATTCCTTGTCATTATGTATGTTCTGTACCTGTATGTTTTCTCTGCTCGGACCTGTGGTTGACTGGTACAGAATGCCTCCGGCCTTAAGTTCACCATTGTACACAAGTTTGTGCAGAAGTTTTTAAATAAATATATATACATATACAATAGCATCACATACATTGATCTGACTCCGTGTTAAGTAGCTTAAGCACTTGTGTTACAGACATCAGAATAACAGTGGTATTACAGATAAACTTAAATAAATACTATAACACCCAGACCAGTACAAACAAACAGACGTGTTCATGCACACAAATGTTTGTACAGTGCGGGGATTGAACCCGCGACCTCTCGGTTAAAAGTCAACTTCTTAACCATTACACCAAAGTGGTCGACAAATAAATAAAACAAATATTAAGTATTATTTGTTTCACAATAATCTGTATTATTCTAATTCAAAATTGTGTTGATCTTTATTCAATTCCCACGGTCCTGACTCACCCAGGCGTCGAACCTGCACTTTCGTACAATACCGCGCGAGACATTAGCGATTCAATGCTGAGTGGGCGTCGCAACGAGGAGACTGTTCCACAGTGGTTGCAGCCGAGATTAATAACTATAAAAATAAGAAATAACACAAAAACTTACCATTAATGAAATTAAACATCATAATAACGATGATATAAGTACTTAAGTAACTTGTGCAAGTCTTTTTTTATTTAAAGTTGTGTTTTGTCTATATTTTGTTTGAAGTCCATTCTATCTATCCCTATCCAATTGTTCCCAGTCAGTCAAACAGATTTCAGTGACTACAGAATTTTCGGTTAAAGTTTGGTTAAGCTTGGTCTTGATCTTGAGATTACAGACTGAGGTGCTTTCCTTATTAATTCGAATGTATTAATTGAACATGATAGCAGTTTATCATTATTAATCGATGAAACTTTTTTTGAATCATTAACGTTATGTCACTGTCTAAGTCAAGTCAAACTAAGAAAAAGTTGATTTAGGTTATAAACAGAAACAGTGATATAGTGATATCTCTCGAAACCATTTTTTTACTAATGCATTTGAAGAAAGAAATAATAATATTCACATATTACATTACAATTATGATGAAACATAAACTGTTCAGCATATTAATATGTGCCCACTGTGGAAAACCACAGTGCTCACTTTACATCCATGTTAAAATGGTTGATAATTGCACCCCGCGACACAGATCAGCCTGCGCGATCTCATTCAATCGTTTGGGAGTGACGAACGAGTGAACGGAGTGAATGGGTCGGGATTCGGGATTGAGACGTTCACGCGGGAAGGATTTGTATGAGTTATGAATGCATTGTGACTTGCAATGTATAATTTTCGTATTGAATGTGTTGCAGGCGATTGAGAAGAATTACAGATTTTAATTGTTTTGATCGAAAGATAACAGAACTCGTGTGAACGTATAAGTATGTTTTTCAATACGGAATACAAAATTGATTGATTTTTGTGGAATCACAATGAAAAGACAAATTAATATTTGTGGTTGTATTTAATTCTGATGTAATTTATCTGTTAAATAAAGTTTCCCGTTAAGTGGTGTGAATAAAAATTCACACCACTTATTTTGATAAAATAAATGTTGCTAAACTATTCACTTAGGTAGCTTTTAAAATGCCCACGAGCAAAAGTTAGCCCTCCTAATGGAAACCTATGCGCTCCAATTGCTTTTCAAATAATTTAAGCCAAATGAGATAAAATAACGTTACCCTAAAAGGCTTTGGCCTGTATTCATAAGTAGTTTTGTGCAAATTAATGGTACTTAAACCGTCTATTGGGAAATTTTGTTTAAACTTCGCTATCCTAAGCTAACGACTTTAGGCTTTAAATATGTACTTACCTATTTACAGGTGTAAGTGTGTTTGGGTAAGTGAGTAGGTATCCACATCCACTGTACCCCCCCAATGAAAATCTGCCTCCAGGCTATAAGGAACCTTGGCCAACCTGGAGAAGTCTAAATAGGCTGAGGAACCAGGTTGGCCAAAGTAAAGATAACCTGTGTCGGTGGGGGTACTTAAGCAGCGAAGACGTCAGCTGTGAATGTCGAGAACCCCTGCAAACCATGGCCCACCTCTTGAACTGTCCCGCGTGCCCAACCACCTGCTCGTGTGAGGACTTACTTGCCAGTAACCAGAGGGCTACCACGGTAGCCGCTTTCTGGGCAAGTAAGATTTAGCCCGTGTTCTTGCCGACACGAAAGAAGAAGAAGACCTATTTAAAACGACCTATAAAAGTATTTTGCGCTAGTGCATTGCTTAAACCAATATTTATTTTTGTTTAAATGAAAATTTTAATTATTAATTAATCTTAAGGTAGGCGACCTCAAAGTTTAAATGACACGATCGAATAAGTTTTATCATTTTTTTATTCTCTTATCTTTTTATATCGAAAAAGAGGGGTGCTATAACTTTGAGCAGTTTTTTGAGCCTTGAGTAAAAAAACGCGTATTGAAAGTAAACACGATTATCAAAGTTTCATGGAATTTCCGAAGAAAAAGAGGACTATTATAAGTTTTGAACCCTGTGTCTGTTTGTGTTTTTGTGTGTGCCTAACCGTGGCATCGTAGTTCCTGAACGGATGGACCGATTTCAAAGCCGATTTTTGCATTCGAAACATAATTTTATTACGGTTCTAAGCTGTGGCTGGCCGAAATACGTACAACCGTTGAAGTTTTACTAGCTGTCCTCCTGACTAAGTTTAATAAATATTAACTAAATAAGAGAGCACACTTTTCCGAGACCATCTGAAATAAAGATGGCGCATGTTTAGTGCAAATGAGAAAAGTCTCCGCGCCATTTAGCAGCGCAGGGGCCCGGCGGGAATGAATCACGTGTTTTATTCAGGTCTCACGCCACTGTGCACGGTTTTAGTGGGTGTACGACGAAATGTGCTGCGTTCACTTTTGTGCTGGGAAGTAATTAAAGGTAAAAGCTTTGAGCTACTAAAGAATTACTGCTAAAAAAAAAATTTTACACATTTATGCTTTTCCTCTCTTGAAAAACGCCACCGGAAAATCAGTACACGTGTATACGTATACTAATTTTCCGTTGGCTATTTTTAACAAAAAAAAACTTATAGTTAAGACTTTCGTCCGTAAAATTACGAACTGTATACGCTTTTAAAATGTTCTTACTGTTGACTACAAAATACTTTTGGCAGTACTTTTTATTTGCAGTCAACTATTTAAAAAAGCGCATTCTTATACAGCGTATAAAGGCTGTAAATAGTCCTGATAAAATTTTCAGGTGAGCGTCGTAGTGTGTTTTGTTTTTAATTAATGTTGGACCAACTTTATGTGAAACAAAACACAGTGGATTAACTAGTTGATAGTTTCTTTTAAATAAATAAATATACAACAACATCACATACATTGATCTGACTCCGTGGTAAGTAGCTTAAGCACTTGTGTTACAGATATTATCAGAATCAACAGTGGTATTACAAATAAACTTAAATAAATACATATAATATAACACCTAGACCAGTACAAACAGACATGTTCATGACGATATGACGACCGTTTGGTGCAGTGGTCTACATGTCGGACTTTAAAACCAAGGGTCGCGGGTTCGATTCCCGCACAGTACAAGCATATGTGTGCATGAACATGTGTGTTCGTACTGGTCTGGGTGTTTTCTATGTATAATATGTATTAATTTACAAAAAAAAAAGTATTTAAGTATGTTTATCCTGTTAAAATACCTTTGATTTATTCATTTAAAATCATAATATAATTTTTGTAATGTTTTGTAGCTCTAAAAAAGTTAGGTATGCTTTTATATTCCTCTTTTGCTTTTATTTATTGTGCTTGTCATCGCAATTAATTTATGTAAAACAACTCTCAAAAAAAGTAACTGTGGCTGTTTAATTATTAATTGCATTTTTATTGATTATATAAAGCAATTTTATGTCAATTTGAGATAAATATCAATATTTAGTACTTATTATGATAATTTAGTAGATAGCTAAAAATAACTCATCATGGCGGCATTCGTTGTTCGCAAGTTGTGTCAGCTCGAATATATTTTTGTATTCTTGACAAATAAAACCTTTCGTTCTCTGTTAAGTGTGAGTTTTTATTAGTTCAGAAGCCGGGATTTTGGAAAAAACACGCCAGGTTAAGTACATAGTAGCAGAAGATTGGTAAGTGGAAAGAAGTTTTTTTTATGCATCATACAGTGTATCGAGAAAGTGAAAATATCTGAGATAAATACTAACTATTCGTAAAGTTCAGTATGCACAGGAATCAAGTTTAAGGTGGCCAATCACTACAATTATTTACACTTTTTGGCATACAGTGGTGGTAAGAAACCTTATTTGATATCTGTGTTCTATCGGTAAATTGTTCTTGAAACCCAACTAGATTACCCAAATATACTGACAGCGATCTCTTGGGATTTTGTATAACTTAATGCAAAGCTTGCTTCATAAATAGTATAAGTATATTTTTGTGTAGTTCCCGCCATTTTAAGATATTTCACGAATGTTGCTTTCGAAATACAAATTCGATATTATTGGCATCTAGTTGCGTGATGACCAGGTTACCTAGAACTTTTCTGACAAGGTTCAATAATACTCGTTGATATATTGCTCTCAGTAACATTACGTTATTAACCGATGTATTATTACCTTGATTTGATGGATTCGCTTAACATTGAGTTTTATAAAACGTGCCATAATAACAAGAACAGTGTTTATCCTTTTTTTTTTACTAAGAAGAAAGTAAGCAAAGGATGTGTATGACTTCAAGTGATATGGCCGTCCTAATTGCTTTGCAACAGGTATATCTTTTGTTGGCTTACACAAGTTAAGTGGAATTAATGCAGACAATTGTTTTCAGAGTACCTACTTATTGGCTCAATAAAAAAGTGATTATTTCTTCTCCTTTTCCTTCCCTTTCAATGTTTATTTCCCATGTTAATACGAAATAGTGAAATAAGATATTGATTTGTTGTGTAACATATTGTAGTATATTCTTAACATTACGTTAGCCTCAAGTTACTGGTTGCCAGCGTTGTGAACACACATACTTAATTATAATGTCAGATCGTGGTTTCACTCCTAGTACTACACCTCCTGGTAGTAAGAAACGCAATTATAACTTGGCAAGTAGAGAGTACTCGACGGATAGGACTAGTCGATCACGCATTCGGACCAAACGTAGACGTCGTTATCGTAGTTCTTCGAGCGACTTTTCTCGATCGTCCGATGATAGGCGCCGCGGCTCATCTCATGCGCGTGATAGGAGAGCACGCCGCGTTCGCGAGCAGTCTCACTCCGCTGTACGCGGTCGTAAGAAGCGCTCGCGCAGTTATCGGCGACGACGATGTCATCATAGGCACCGATCACGTTCGTCCAGCTCAAGTGATTTGCAGAGTGTACGTTCACGCAAACGACGACATGATCGTCACCGTTCGCGTAGTGAGTCTTCTAGGTCTAGGAGTCCACCCTCTAAACGCGTTAATATGTCGGCTTCAAAGTCAAATGAGACTTTGATTGAGAGCTTAGTAAGCGCGTTGAAGGGAAACAATAATAATAAAAGCAATCCGACAACTCATATGCAGGGTGCTCAAAATATTATTACTGAGTTTGATCCAAACTCTCGATCTCAGACAATGAAAGACTGGATAAGAAAAATCAATGAGTCGGCCGAAATCTATGGTTGGTCGGAGCAGCAGACAATCTTTTATGCCTTACCCAAATTATCAGGGTTGGCAAAAAAGTGGTACGATGGTCTTACCACTGTAAAATATAGCTGGGTTGAGTGGCAAGAAAAACTTCTCAAAACTTTCCCATGCGATCAAAATTATGGCGAGCTACTGACAGAGATGTTAAACCGAAAAAGTAGAAGGAACGAAACATTAGTTGAGTATTATTATGACAAAATTATGTTAGTCAATAGATGTCAGTTAAAGGGTAGGCAAGCGGTTGATTGCATAACACATGGAATATATGATAACAATATAAGAATGAATATACAAGGTGCTAATTATGATGACCCGGAACAAGTCTTAAATCATTTTCGAAACATTTCAAATAAACCTTTTGATTCCTTCTCTCAACGCCGATTCACACACGAGAATCGGGATCGTTTGAATTTTGATAGTCAAAATAAAAAGTCACAAGATCCGTCCCAGGATATTAAGACAAGGTATTCAAATGATACCACTGGAACCAAAAGATCATTAGTTAACGTCACCTGCTATAACTGTGGTGAACCCGGGCACACTGTTGTTAGGTGTACAAAAGAAATCATTAAATGCACAAAATGCAAGCGTCATGGACACAAAGATATTAACTGTACATTTAATTCAGGAAAAACTACGGGTATTAATAACGCAGATGATAAAACTAAAAACATTTTAAATATAGAGGGAAAGCCGGAAAATAACAAAAAGTATTTCAAAAAAGTAAAAGTTAATGATGTTGAAATGAATGGGTACATTGATTTTGGAAGTGAGTGTACACTTATTAGCGACAAGCAATGTCAAAATTTAAAATTAAATGTAGATTCCAAAAACTTACCTACACTGCGCGGTTTCGGGAATAGTAGTATAGTCCCTTCAGGACAAACAAAAATTCGTATTTTGGTTGATTTAGTACAAGTACAGTTGACCGCTTTCGTCGTCCCAGCTGTGCTATTACCAGCAGATGTTTTAGTAGGGCAGTCTCTCACGGAACATTTCTCAGTAAGAGTATATAAAACTGATAAAGAACTAATTTTATATCAAATAATACCGAATAAAACTAACTCTCTTGTACTCAGAGTAGTAGATGATGGCAAAATTGACAAAGATACATTAGTACCTGTAATTTGCTCATCTGATTATACAGGTTTTGTAAGAGTCACGTCAGACATACGGCGAGAGGGTGAGTGTGAGTACTTCATACTGCCGGGAATTTATTCAATTTCCAATGGTCAAGGATGTATTATAGCTGTTAGTTTAAATGAGAAACCAGTTTTAATAAAAAAGGATAAAGTGTATAAGGCTAGGGGTATAAGTGTACCGAAACCGGTGCTTGACTCAGAGGAAAAATCTAGTTATGTTGTTAATGTCAGACGTATAAGTAATGAGACGTCTCCAATAATTGGGGAAAATTTAAATATTAGTGAAAATTTAGAAATGATCAACAAAACTAAATTACTGGATCTACTCAATAACTATAGGGACTGTTTTGCTTTTACTACCGGAGAACTAGGTCAGACTTCAGTTACTGAAATGCGTATCAAGCTAAATGACAGCACTCCGGTTACCTATCGTCCTTACAGGCTCTCCTTGTCTGAAAGGGACAAGGTCAATCAGATCGTTGACGAGTTGATGAGTAATAACATAATACGCGAATCTAATTCGGAATATGCAAGCCCCATCATATTAGTGGCAAAGAAGAACGGGGAGTTCCGCCTTTGCGTTGATTACAGGGCATTAAACCGTAAGACCGTCAAGGACAAATATCCAATGCCCCTGATCGAGGACCAGATCGATAAATTACAAGGTCTCACGGTTTTCACAACATTAGATTTATCCCAAGGATACCATCAAATACCGGTATCAGAAGAGTCAAAACACCTCACCGCGTTCGTCACACCTGACGGACACTTCGAATATAATCGGATGCCGTTCGGGTTGACGAACGCGCCTGCAGTTTTTCAAAGGCTGGTCCATTCTCTTCTCAATAAACATAAAATCCCCGGTGTGGTAGCTTACATGGATGACATTGTTATTGGGTCGATATCTATTGATGAGGGTATGGAGAAACTTCGGAGAGTTTTGAACATGTTGCGTGAGGCAAATTTGACATTGAATCTCAAGAAATGTCATTTCTTTAAAACAATGATTGAGTATCTTGGATTTGAGATCTCTGCCGACGGAGTCCGCCCAGGTTTAAAGAAAGTCGAGGCTGTAGCAGCGTTTCCATCCCCTCGCAATCCTCATGAAATTAGACAATTTATAGGCTTAGCTAGCTTTTTTCGACGATTTGTTCGAAATTTTGCAGCTCTTGCTAAACCCCTTACCTCGTTGACTAAGGCCAATGCAAAGTGGAACTGGGATCAAGATCAAGTAGACGCTTTTGTAAAAATTAAGGAAATTCTGACGACTAGACCCGTTCTTGCTATTTATAACCCTAACCACAGCACCGAACTGCATACCGACGCTAGTCAACTGGGTATTGGCGGTGTATTGCTACAGCGTGAACATGATAAATCACCATTAAAAGCTGTCGCCTACTTCAGTCGGCAGACGACTCCAGAAGAAAAACACCTACACTCGTTTGAGCTGGAGACATTGGCAGTGGTGATGTCTTTGGAACGCTTCCGAGTGTATCTTTTGGGCATTCAGTTCAAAGTAGTTACAGATTGTAACGCGTTACGAACCGCACTGACCAAGCGTGACCTAGTGCCGCGGATAGCCCGATGGTGGCTTCTTGTACAGGACTACAACTTCACGGTGGAATATCGTCCTGGTACACAAATGCAACATGCCGATTCATTAAGTCGTAACGCACTTCCATGCAACGGTGATCCCGTAGAACTGAATGTTTTCAAGGTTACACAAAGTGAAAACTCATTATTGGCTGCTCAGATAAGTGATCCCAAGCTTAAACTTATTAAGTGCATTCTAGACAAAAATTGTACAGAAGCTAAGGAAGTAAACAACAACTACGTATTAAAAGACGGGAAGATATATCGAAAAGTACGAGACGACTTAAAATGGGCTGTGCCGCGCGACGCTCGCTGGAAAGTTTGTCTAACATGCCATGACGAAAGCGGACACTTTTCCTTTGAAAAGACCTTGGAGAAAATGCGAAGGGATTATTGGTTCCCGGGAATGGCTCGGTTGGTTTGAAAGTATGTGCGTGCTTGTATACCGTGTGCCTACGCAAAAGAACCGTCTGGCAAGAAACAGGGTTTATTACATCCTATACCAAAACCAAATGTACCGTTTGAATGTGTACATATTGATCATGTCGGGCCCTTTACGAGAAGTAAAACCGGCAATACTTATATTCTCGGCGTTGTCGATGCATTCACAAAATTCATCGTGTTACGGGCTGTCAGGAATACAAAAAGTAGGACGTCGATACAGGTCTTACGTGAATTTATCGGATTGTTCGGTTCCCCAAAAGTGGTAGTGTCGGACCGAGGGACTAGCTTTACGTCTGACGAATTCAAGCGGTTTATGGATTCTCATCAGATCAAACACGTGAAGAATGCTGTAGCAACTCCACGTGCAAATGGGCAGATCGAGCGATACAACCGCTCGATCCTTAGTTCCCTGACTGCATTGAATATTGATAAGGACGATCGCAATTGGGACTCAGATTTGAGTAAAGTTCAGTGGAGCCTGAACAATACGGTCAACAAGGGTATAGGCAAAACTCCCGCTCAAGTCGTTTTCGGAAAGGAAACTGTCAGCTTGGCAGAAAGTCACTTGCACGATATATCTGAGAACCTGACTGTTAATGAAAATATTAACGCCACGCGTGAAGAAGTATCCACTCACATCAGTAAAGAACAGGAGAAAATGAAAACTCAATTTGACAGAAAAAGGTGTGCTGCACGTAAATATGAATTAGGTGATCTGGTTATGGTTTTAAAGAATGTTCAGAACGTTGGTAACAGTAACAAACTTGTTCCACCGTACAGTGGTCCTTATAAGGTATCCGCAGTGTTAGGTAATGACCGTTACGAGGTCTGTAGCGTAGATGGATTTTCAAGCAGAAAATACAAAAATGTCTACTCTGCTGATAAAATGAAGCCGTGGATACGTTTCGCTCCCCAGAATAGTTCAGAATCAGAAAATGATTGTTCAGAAACTGAGTAGTAATTTATATTTATTTATATTAGTATTTGTTTTGGGAAATTTAATGTCATGTTTAGTGTTCTGAATATCTGTAATTATCCACCATGTTCCTAGTATTTATCTACCCTACGGCAATCACCCATCCTGTGACAAATTCCTTTCACCTGTCCTAATCTTACATCAATGAGCCGGAAGACAAAACACGAAAAACCTGCTTCACGAATACACGGGCTGGAGGCCGATACACCTTGTGTGTGTACGCGGTACCCCGTTTTAACTTTTCGGGCAGAGGCCGATACACCCTGCGCGTGTACGCGGTATCCCGTTTTAATCCTTCCGGACAGAGGCCGATACACCCTGTGCGTGTACGCGGTATACCGTTTCCTCCCTTCCGGACAGAGGCCGCTGCACCCTGTGTGTGTACGCGGTATCCCGAATGCATATTCTGACACTACAGAGGCCGCTGCACCCTGTGTGTGTACGCGGCATCCCGAATGCATCTGACACTACAGAGGCCAATACACGCTGCGTGTGCACGCGGTATTCTGAATGCATCTGACATCACACAGAGGCCGATACACCCCGCGTGTGTACGCGGTATTCGGAATGCAGTTGACAATACACAGAGGCTGATACACCCTGCGTGTTTACGTGGTATGCTGATTCATCCTAGCCAGACCAGAGACCGATGTACCCTGTGTGTGTACAGTACACGGCGTTTCCCATGATCATCGCTTTATGCTGAGGCCGTACTCCCAGTGTGTATACACGGTATCAGAAATGCAGCTAACAAGGTTACCATACTACAATGATTGCTGGAAACAGAGACCAATAAACCAATGAGGAATGCTCCTAGAGTGATGTCAATGTCGAATTGAAATTGACCGGTACACACGTCATATTGTTATCATGTTCCTTATTACTTGATTTTGATTGATGATTGTAATTGTATAATGTTATTAGTATTCAGTGCAATGAGTCTTGGCTTATGTATTATTATTGTTAATATTAAGCATAAATGAATGTGGACATTCAATTAACAAGGATGGCCGAAAATGTACAAGAAAGCGGTTGTATTTAAAATTTATGTAGATCACAATGGCAAAGTGTAACAATTATTTAATTGAGGTGTATTTTTGGTTGAATTTTGTTTGTTTTGATATTTTGTTTTATTATTGTTCTTGAATATGCAACACGGTCATATGCCTGAGGTCAGGCATAAGTCAGAATGGCCGACTGTTAAAATACCTTTGATTTATTCATTTAAAATCATAATTATAATTTTTATAATGTTTTGTAGCTCAAAAAAAGTTAGGTATGCTTTTATATTCCTCTTTTGCTTTTATTTATTGTGCTTGTCATCGCAATTAATTTATGTAAAACAACTCTCAAAAAAAGTAACTGTGGCTGTTTAATTATTAATTGCATTTTTATTGATTATTTAAAGCAATTTTATGTCAATTTGAGATAAATATCAATATTTAGTACTTATTATGATAATTTAGTAGATAGCTAAAAATAACTCATCATGGCGGCATTCGTTGTTCGCAAGTTGTGTCAGCTCGAATATATTTTTGTATTCTTGACAAATAAAACCTTTCGTTCTCTGTTAAGTGTGAGTTTTTATTAATCCATTGTCTAGTACCCATAACACAAGCCTCGTAGCTTAATTTGGGACTAGAGAATTGGTGTGATTGTTGTGAAATATTTATTTATTTATTTATTTATTTATTTATTTATTTATTTATTTATTTATTTATTCATGCACACAATTGTACAGTGCGGGGATCCAACCACCGACCTCGTGGTTAATAGTCAACTTGACTTGACCATCACACTAACGTGGTCGTAGTAAATCTTAGTGGTCAAGTACCCACTAATAAAGTCATTAAGTTGGAAATATTTTATTAGGAAAATTAGGGTGTTATTGTAATTATGAATTAAATTGATAAAAAAAAAGAGAATATGGGGTACGATTTTCATGCATTTGTACTTATTTTCAGTGCGGGTTGGTGAAGAAGTTGGTTGTAAGGTAAGTGACCAACCTTAGGTACTGTCAGATGTTATAAGCCGCTTGAGGGAGGACAAGATTTAACCTCCTCCTCCTCCTCACCTCATCAGCCTATATACGTCCCACTGCTCGGCACAGGCCTCACCTCAACTATGAGGTGGTACAAGCCATACTCCACCACGCGGGCTCAGTGCGGATTGGTGGAGGGGTTTTTGTAAGGTAAGTGACCAACCTTACTGTCAGATGTTATTAAGCCGCCCGAGGGCCTCTGACCAGGCTTAGCGACTAATATCTGTCGATATTAACCGGGACCAACAGCTTAACGTGCCTTCCGAAGCACGGAGATGCTTGTAAATAGACGTCACTTAAATGGTCAGAATGGTCACCCATCCCAAACATGACCGCGCCTTAGGTTGCTTAACTTTGGGTATCACTACCAAAGCGCTGCAACCACTGCGCCACAAGCAAAAGATTTAACGACTTATATCTATTAACCGAGACCAATAGCTTAACGTGCCTTCTGAAGCAACTTCCAAAGCGCTTCACTTAAAAAAGTTAGCTTATAAAGTTGCTTCATCTTTATTTTACCCTTATAACTTGGCCATGGAAAAATGATTGCAAATATTTATTTTAATATCGTTGTGCAAATATTTGTTAAGGACTCACGCTTGATTAATTGACGTGCTGGATTCAAATTACAACTGTTTACACGGCCATGTCAAAGGGCTGAGTAGGGGGACCAGACTTTGGAACGATATCAGGAATGAAGTTTAAAATATTCTTGTGAATGCGATTATTATTTGCCGAAGGAGATTATTTTTAAAAAAAGACAAAAATAACGGCTAAATAATTTTAATCAAATCGGAAAACAACAAAATCACGGAAAATAATTAATTTTGCAACAAGACGCAAAATACGCAAATTCAGAGAGGTCCGAACACGAAGACGGCTGGCGGTGAAATAGGCTCGAGCGCTGGCACGCTCCGGCTTATATAGCCACGCTGAGGTGGTCATTTCCTCATCTCCTACAATATTTTCTCTTTTTTATCTTTTTATATTCAAGTGCAACTTTTCGGTTCAAGCTTTTTTCGAAATGAGTCTGAGATCGCCCCTGGGCTACGGTAATACTCAGGTATTATTTTAAAAGTTTGATCCTCAAACAATTCGCTTTTGATAGTAAATTGCGTATTATTAGTACACAACGTCATCCGGTAAATGGTGTCATAAAAGGTCGGTAAAACAGTGAAATAAACTTTTTTTGGGTCATGGGTCAATATTACCCCCTGCGCTAAAGTAAAACGAATTGATTTTGATATACAATACAACTTGTACAATACATCTACAATACAACTTGTAAAGCAAATAGTAAAAAAATATCTATATTTCAATATCTTAAATTACTCTAACGAAGACATAAAAGACAGATCTCTTGGCCGGTTTCAATATCCTATCTACCGTTGACAGAATTTTATAGATATTTGTCACTTTCAGAGAAAAAATCTGAACCCTCAGATACATAGCTTGAAGTATGAATTTGACAGATATTTAACTGTCAGTCAAAGGTTGATAGGATTTCGAGACTGGCTTTTAGTAAAATATCATAAATACTTCCATCCGTACTATCCTGACAGTTTCCACAAATTTTCCCGAATCGTGGTCACCCCACGCAAAAACCGAGCGTCCGTTCCCGGGGCGGTGGACCTCAATCATCGTCCCGGATAGATGACCCATTTCGCTACATCATTTGGATGTAGATTGATTTCCGAACGGTTGTTTTGGTCAGGTCTCATTTGAAGTTGGTATTAATTCCGCGGTTGGTGATATTGGATGGCACAAATTGGGAATCAATCGCAATATCTTCTTATTTCTTGGGATCTATTTTCAAATTTTCATGGATTCGTAGGTTTCTTGAGGTGCTTGTGGCGCAGTGGTTGCAGCGCTTTGGTAGTGACACCACGTTTGGTAGTGATACGGCGCTGTTATATTTGGGATGGGTGACCATTCTGACCATAAAAGTGACGTTTATTTACAAGCATCTCCGTGCTTTGGGAGGCACGTTAAGCTGTTGGTCCCGGTTAATATCGATAGATATTAGTCGTTAAGCTTGGTCGGAGGCCCTCGGGCGGCTTAATAACATCTGACAGTAAGGTTGGTCATTTACCTTACACACCCCTCTACAAATCCGCACTGAGCCCGCGTGGTGGAGTACGGCTCGCACCACCTCAAAGTTGAGGTGAGGCCGATGCCCAGCAGGGGCCAGCAGTGGGACGTATATAGGCTGATGATGTAGGTTTTTAATTATCTTTTTTGACCCCCGACGAAAAAGAGGGGTGTTATAAGTTTGAACCCTCTGTCTGTCTGTGTTTTTGTGTGTGCCTGTCGGTGGCCTCGTAGCTCCAGATCGGATGGACCGATTTCAAAGTGGTTTTTTATATTCGAAAGGTAATTTAACCACGGTGGTACTTAGCTTTGGCTGGTCAAACCCATTTAGCCGCTGAAGCTCGTCCTGGCTCATTCGTTTATTTTAAAAGTATCGTTTAGTAGTGAGTTAAGCGTCTAATTAATAAATACAAATACAAATATTTTCATTGCCAACAAGATTATTGTTATTAAACATAATATAAGGTAGGTACAGAAGATATTTTACTATAGAATAAATTATTACACAATGCAAATCATGTTATGCCAATAACAATACATTTAGCAATTAACTGTGGGCCCCACACTAGGAAATTCCTGTATCGTGGGCACCCGATGGTTCTTACAGGATTGCGACGGATGACTATGTGTAATGAATGTATTGAAGATGATAAAGTGTGTGTGTGCGCGTGTGTGCGAATGTGTTGTGTATGCGAGTGGATGTGGTGAGTATGTGTGCTTGTGTGTACGCGAGTGTGTTTATGTAATTTCATGGGCGTATGAATCTGGAAAATGCGAACGTGTGTATTGGTGGGTACCTATATAACGTGCTTAATCAGGTCCTCTGTTTTTTGGTAAGACATGGACAAGAGCTTTGATGTTATTGAACTCTTGGCTTGTTTTAAGGTAAGGTCTTTAAAGTCACAAAATTTGGCAACTTTATTGTATACGAAAGGCAGCATGTGTGCAGGCAGTCGACGCGCAAAGGCAGTCGTTACTTTTAATACTTTCTTCAGAAACAAAATATCAGTGCCTCAGTAGCCACTTTTACCTGCTTTATACGCGTGTCATTAAATTCATCAATTAACACAAAGTTACATTTTTAAATACATTGGTGTAACCAAGTCCAAATATCAAACAATTTTATAGATTACTAGTAGACCAGGCAGACGTTGTCCTGCCCGTTCCTTTATTTCAAAATTTTCTGATCTTTTAAACCTTCCCTGAACTTCCACGAATATTTCAAGACTATAATTATTCAAATCGGTGTAGCCGTTGTCGAGTTTTAGCGAGACTAACGAACAGCAATTCATTTTTACATATAATAGATTGATGGAAAACACGTACTTTACCCATCGTAACGCACAAAAAATGAGCAACTCTCACTGTGTCAAGGAGTTAGGGGAAGTAAGTAATATATTCCGCCATGAATAAGGCACCATCTAAAAGCCGTTTTAATTTTTCAGCTCATGTCACGGCGGTCGCGTAAATCAGACGAAACGTCACGTTTCCTGCGTTTACTTGTCGCGGGAATATGGTGGATATGAAACAATTTATTATTTTAAGAAGAGAACCGAGAAGTGCCTACGTGCTACATAATTTTGTTGGTCTGTTAATAAAGAAAAGGTCGCAGGAGCAGATAGATACAAAAACGTATTTTCAACCGACTGAAATTTCTCAAGAGCTATTTTTAGGCTGTATTTGAACATTTAGGAGTAACGATACGAACTTGGTTGATAGTTGAAGATGAAGTTGAATATTAACCAAGAGGTGGCGGGTTCGATACCCGCACTGTACAAACTTTTGTGTGCATGAACCAGTCTGTTTGTACTGGTCTGGGTGTTATATGTATTTATTTAAGTTTATTTGTAATACCACTGTTGTTTCTGATATATGTAACACAAGTGCTTAAGCTACTTACCACGGAGTCAGATCAATGTATGTGATGTTGTTGTAACTTTTTTTATTCATAAATTTTAAGTATTTGACCTCGAACACGATATAAGTTGTGATAGATTCTCGGTCCAACTAAAATCCTCTTTACGAGTGTTAAGTTTCTGAGCGCGAAGTTAGCAACCCTTGCCTGCAAGACGTAACTAACTGCCCCCCAGAGTAGCGTACATGCATAATACGCCGCCTTCGCCCGACACTTGGGATATACAGGGTTATAGCGTTGTAGCATTGGATTGGTTTGCCAAGTAATGCTGTGCAACTTCGCTGTAATTCTGATTTTAGTGACAATTAGAACATTATTAGTGTTTAAAGTTGTATTTTTTTTATTTGCTAAAAACATATTAAAGTTTTTCCCAACTTGGTAGAGAAAAACGGTGTAAATTTAACAAAAACTCTCAGCCTTACACTGTCTTGAATGTTTAAAAGATAAGTATTCTACTTTTTAGAATCTAGAATGCTTTAACTTAATGTGCACTACAAAGGCCGTCTCCATTTCACAAAATTACTATTAACATTTCACCAGAACCCTGTATATCTCACCCGGTCAAATCGTTCGTGAATACATACGATTGTTTCCACTTGGTCCGTACATATAAATTATATGACCTGACGTTATGCGGCATGAATAAATTCATGAGTGCGAAATTGATATTACCAAGCCTCGTACGTTAGAGTTTGGTTTTACGCTTTTTTTGGGGTGAAATTGGTTTTTTATGCCACTCCGCATGATATGTGACCGATATGTGTAAATTACTGTAATGAATACTTCGAGATGTGTATGGTACTGAATTAATTTTCGGAATTAGCGTCACCCTGTATTTTAGTAATTTGCGGGTGCGTTTCGTGGGCTGGTATTAGCAAGCGATGAAGTTATAACGACTTTTAGGGATACTTCAGTGAATAATGATGGCGTGGTTTTGCATAATGCGCTGCTCTTGTGTATATGTAGTGTTTGAGTGAAGATAACCTCGGGAAGTAAGTAACGTACTTGCGGGTCGCCCGCGAACATTCGCGCGCATTCGGGATCATTCTCAAATTACCAACAAATAGGATAATTTTGATGGATCAAAACTAATAGTTTTCTGCACTGCTCGGCAGCGAGACCTTTTAAACGATACTTATTCCAATGCTTTCGGATGTCGCTCAGAAATGTGTACGGAACTTTTGTCGCATAGACAAACAAAAATTTATAGTCCTCCTGGCCGATTTCGACCACAGCGGCCAATCTCAACAGAGGTCAGCCAACTACGCCGGAGATATTATTGTGCAGAAGAGTGAGCGCAATACACAGGTGCACTCACTGTTCCATCACTTTCAAAGTTCGGTGAGACGGCAATCCGACATGAACGGAGAGAGATCTGGAGCAGGACCAACGGCTTAACGTGCTTTCCGAGCCACGAAGGTGTAACACCTCCAACTTCAAGACTGCGAGTTGTTTTTGAGAAATTCATGACAGAAAGTCTCAGAAACAATTTTTGCTAGACCTGGGATTTGAACCTAGGATCTTTCGGATGTAAGGCAGAAACTTTGCCACTACACCAACGAGGCAGTCAACATTTTATAGATAAGTACCATGATTTGACGTCATCATCTCATCGAACTGTGAGTATGTGTGTTATGCGCCTTATTACCTATGCAGTGGTCAATTACAGTAAACGACACTTCTAGCTGTACCTAATTATTACATACGTAAGTAAGGAAATGATTAATGGCTGATATTCGCGCCTGTTTGTCCGGGTTTGCAAATATACTTCCGAGCTATCATAAAACCACAGAAGTTATAAATAAATAAATAATTTATTTCGTTTTTAACTCATTCCTAATTACATAGTTGATTGAGGTCTCTATTTAAGCAAGTTATGCATGTATTTAGAGACCTCGCTCTACCTTATCTAGATACACATAACAACAATGTAAACCGAAAGATAACAAAAAAAAAATCAGGCTTAAATCTACATAATACAATTCTAAGTGTGTGTGTGTTTGTGAGTGTGAGAAAAACATTTATCTCTAACTAAAATCCCATTGAATCAAACCTTCAATCCATAACTTAAACACACCGGCCGATAGTGACCATAAATAAGCCGAAACCATTTCCTTCGGGAGGTTCGGCCATTCGGCCGTTCGGCATAAATAAGGCCGCATCGCCGTAGTGACCACAAAACCGATAGTTTAAGAATATTCACGGGGATAAATTAAACAGAGCACCGGCCGCGGAGATTTCCCTAATGGTTGACCATTGTATGTACGGTAACTGAGGAGATTTGATACTCGTGTTTCAAAAACCATTATTTATAAGCGTTTGTGGCGTAAACTAGCAAGATGTACACAAAGCATTGGTAAGGTTGAAGAATTGTCTTGGTTGTAAGGTCTCCTAGGGAACGGATAGTGTTTAAGTATTCTAGGATTAATCTAACTTATACGTTTTTCGGCTGTTTATGAAAGAAGCTGGTAAGCATTGAAATAAGTACACTTTTTTCTTGCTTTAGTGTCTTAAGGGTATCTTTGCCTAGATAAAGTATTTTTGCAATTAACATTTTCTCCTGTATTTAATATTTTTTAATTTAATCTTCTTTTAATGCCTTTTTTATCATCGTTGTTTACTTTATGTTATTAAGAATTAAACACAGTTGGTAGTAAAATAATGGTGTAATACTTGGTAAATTAGAGTTATAAACACAAAAACTAAAAAACGCGGTATGGTTAGCAAGAGTCCCTATTATCAACGTCATGATAGTGTTGCCCGTAACTCGATAGTGCTGTAACAAGTCGACGCGATTACGAATCTCTAACAGGCTTCACACAAAGTATCAGAATTCTTGAGCGCAGTATTCACGACAGGATATGTTTCCGGGGTCGGGTCGGTGGGCAAAAACAAGACACATGGCTGGAGTTCTCGCCTCGCCTCCCCGGAGGAAACACAAGTAACCCTGTATTGAGACTGCTGCGGAAGAGGAAAATATTTTGACTAATTTTATGCTAAAGCTGCTGAATTTCTCAGTATCGTAACATTTGTTTCAGACTAACAAATTTTTTCTCACTTCATGTGTGAGATTAATTATAAAAGGTTGATGGAGGATGCATTCATTGTGCTACCTAGCCTTTGATTTTGAGGAAGATTTCATATGTTCATGATAGAAATAACCGATAATACACATACTATTTAAAAACACAACAAGTAGTACGCCTACATTACCTCTGCCTTCAGAAGACAGTTCGATATCTCACAAAGCCAACATTGCCTTCTTTCTGCATGACCTTTAGGGTGACTGGCAGAAAATGCTTTTAGCATTAAGTCCACCCTTTGTACATTTCTTGTGCAATAAAGTTTTAAATAAATAAATAAAGCCGACACAAAGGCGACAAACAAAACAGGATTAAACTTCGTTATTAACAAGAAATGGATCCTTGCAGTTCGTAAATAACCCGTATAAATGTCAATGTCAATTAATAAAGCCATTACACCAAAAAATAGTATTAAAACAACCCTCTAATAGCGGCCGGTCTTACCTTCCATTTACCAAATTGAGTGAAATATTCCTCCCTAAACACCGTTAGGGACATTAAAAAAACGCCTCCAAACTTTTTAATATTCTAATAAGACTTTGATTTAATTTCCCTTTATCATTATTTATGTAAGAAATCGCTGTAAAAAGGCGATAAGTAAGGCCGTGTTATTATTTTTTTTTCGTCGGGGATATTTTCCCCCTTCGTGAATGACGCGAGACATTGGAGGGTTGTTTAGCCACAGTGTAAAAGAAAATTGAATGTAAACACTACACACTGACTTATCCCGATTCGGATTCCCATCGAATCTTTTAGCATGTGGTATATCACATTACTGAGCCGTATCGAATGCATGCGGTTTGAAGCCTTGTCGCCGACAAATGAGAGTCGATTTTTCACCATTCATGCTGTTTTTCCTATGGTTGTGTAAATGGTGTTTTACGGAACAATACAGGGTGACAAGTGACAAGGGAGTGTAACAACTTGTTGAACCGTTTGTTGCGTAACAAATATGTGTCCGGCTTTTTGTGATCACGTCAGCTAACAATGTAGTATTTTACGCTGTGGATTACGGCGTCAAGTTCCGCTTTTATGGGGAACATTGATGGAAAGCAGGGGATGGGATTTTCATTGTGCTGTACGAGTTGATGCGTGATTTGCAAATGAAACGTGCTTTATAAATGGTTGTTAAAATTATGGGTATCCGACACATGCATTAGGTATTCCTCACATGATCGTCCTTAATAGGCTAAGAGAACAACAGAATAGGAGATTTTACCTAACTGTAATAGTACTGTTATGTTGTTATTACTATTTCATTAGGTTGCGTCAGTTTGCTATGGATTTTGTTCTTCAGCGGTAAATCACAGGCCCATATCCTATTTTCATGATTTGTGGCTGAACAAGTATTTTTTTTTGTGTATGTGTTATCATTATTACTTCTTTGCTTCTACGAGTATTAATGTTGTTATTTCGTTATTGAAATGTTGATATTTTGTTAGTGGAGGGCTGATAACCTGAGATACAGGAACCAGCCTCAG
Organism: Pyrausta despicata; assembly: GCA_963921415.1. Taxonomy (NCBI): domain Eukaryota; kingdom Metazoa; phylum Arthropoda; class Insecta; order Lepidoptera; family Crambidae; genus Pyrausta; species Pyrausta despicata. The sequence continues at coordinate 10,576,218 of OY992861.1, read as the reverse complement.
GTATCAGCCTACCAGAAATTATTTTTAAACTCATTTATTTTATATTGTATTCTGGTGAGAAATAAATTATTATTATTATTACTAATATTATTATTCCCAACATTTACAATGTTAACTAACTAAGTTAAGTAACTAACATAGTTGTTAAGTATTTGATACTAACGTTGTCCGAAATAAACTTTATTTTTATTTTTTATAGTTAGTGTAGTTATAAGAAACATAAAATTGTATACCAAGCATAAATGCTACAGCAAAAATGTTATTTAAACGCTTTCATGAGCTAAAATTTGCTTTGGTAAGATTTAGAATGGATCCGACGCTCGCAAATATTTTCATAAATCTTTGAGCAATATTTATTATTTCCAGTAGTGATGTCAACTTAAATGCATTTCCATAATTTAATTAAAACCGAAACCTTAATGGTGTTGCTTCAAATATAAATCAAAGTAACCAAAATTACGACGTCTCTAGGTCCCCGTTATCCGCATTAGTCACGCCAGCTAATGCCTCCGAAGACATTTAATCATAACTCCAAGTATCTGGAAAGCTTTACGTACGGAAGCTTAAAAAAGCTACAATTTTTACTCGCAAGTCATAAGCGATGGCGGGTAGCGGACCTCTAATGAAATAAGTACGTGACTCTATCACACTATGTAATATTATAAACGTGAAAGTTTTGTTTTGTTTGAATGTTTGTCCGTCAATTACGGAAACTACTGAACAGAATTGATGAAATTCGGTATACAGACAGGGTATGAGCTGACTTAAGTGATAGGATACTTTTCATCCTAAATAATAATAATAATGGATAATGGTGCTGGTTGTACAATAAGTAATATTAATGTTAAACAGTTTGTAACCTGAATAGTACAATTGTTTATTGTCCTAAATAAATAAAATAATTAAATCCTGATCAAATGCTCCCTTGGGATAAAAAGGGAGCTTGAAAAGTCACTTTTTTTTAAAAAAACACCAAGTTTTGTGCAAATAAATATTTCATTCATTCATTCATTAATAACAAAAGGCGGTCTAGATACGAATAACAAAATCTCAGCATGAAGTAGTAAATACGAGCAGCAGATCAAAGTATTATGTCCTTCTTTCGAAATAATGTATTTTCTAGAATATTTGTGTCAGATGGTAAACTGATTAGTTTGATGTGTTGTTATCTGTTCAAAATTCCAATGCTTTTTTGTGTTCGTATGTGAAATATGTATGTGGTTTTATTGTTTCTTACCTTTATAACATAGATGAGACATATCCTTTAAGTGCCCAAACCAGTCAAATATAAAGACGAACAGTGTCAGTATACCCATATTGAGACTTAAAAAAAAAGCTTTGATACAGTCTGTGTAATATCCAAACAAAGCTTGGTCAAATAGTCATATATAAAATTCTCGCAAATTATCGAAGTGAAATACTTGCATAGGTAGCATAAGTTAATAATAATAATTAATTTATTCCTCGCCAATTCATTACAATACTATTTAGTGACGTTGAAAATACAAAAGTAAGAAATCCTCTAACTTGCACCACCCAAATAGCAGAGCGGTCGAGGGTGATACCCTTAATGTGATGTCGTAATGGCGACCGTTAAAACATTATAACGACGCGCCCTTAACGAAGGAGCTCGCCAAATGATAGAACTATTGCTACCTTTTGGTGCTGTGCTATGGTAGGTAGGTACTCAACACTGGAACACAAGTGTGAGCGCAATACTCAGGTGCACTCAGCCCCTGAGTATTGCGCTCACACTTGTGCACTATAATATCTCCTGCGCAGTTGGCTGCTCTCTGTCGGCTAAGAGGACTATTATTATGAAAGTTAAAGACAAATATCCGCACAAGCAAAGACAAATCTAATGAAACATACCTACTTAAATACGTTTCGTTGGTTCCAACGTTAGATGTCACTGGCGCTCATTGAATCAACGAACTGCTTAGTGGATGGGAGCTAGACAAATGACTGCAGTGACTCGCTGCTTCGCTAATTGACAGACTCTCCAGTGTAAAGAGGGTTACACATGGACGATGGAATAAATTGAGAACAATTTATTGTGTTACTTTTTTTAGCAATAAAAATGCAAATTTATTTATAATGTGAAATTATAACACACATAAGGAAAAATGGACTGCCACAAGCGGAACTTGAGTTCACAACTCTCGCAAGTCCATTTTCTTTTAGTTTTAATTTCATGTTTATGTTTTAACTTCACATTGTAAAATAATTTCACAAATTAAAAAAGAACTCTGTTTAATTTTCTATTGCGACTATCATTGTTAAGATGTACTAACGTGAGTTGTTTGTAAAATAAAAGTCTACGTTTGTAGCGAGTGTTTTATTGTATTACGTATGATGCAGAGACGTTTCAGATTAGACTCCGGTTAAGTATTGATTTCGGATGGGTGACCATATAAGTGACGTCTATAAACAAGCATCTCCGTGCTACGGAAGGCACGTTAAGCTGTTGCTTCCGGTTAATATCGATATATAAAATATTAGTCGTTAAGCCTCAGAGGCTCTCTGTCTCTGGCGGCTTAATAACATATGACGGTAAGGTTGACACATCCCTCCACCGCTCCGTTCTGAGCCCGCGTGGTGGAGTATGGCTCGTACCACCTCATAGTTGAGGTGAGGCCTGTGCCCAGCAACGTATAAAGGCTGAAGAGATGATTAAATAGGACTGAAATGTTACAATCGGGAAATCATTTTCCATTCTTACCTTCCGGGCGCCGGCCGGTGGGGCGTCCAAAAGTAAGTTCTCTTACCTAGTGTGCACTCTACTTTGAAAAATTCGCGTGTGCACAACTTTACGACAGGGCTCTTAAAAACCGGGACGGGAACAATAAATTCGCTTCTGTCGTCGGCGTTCCGTTCCGCGCAGTCATCGCGGGGCGATAATTTGTCGATATTTGCGGCGTGTCAGTAGAAACGAAACGCTTTGTAGGTACATGTTTACTAGGCAAAATCACAATGTTTTGTACTGTTCTATGTGTCGTCAGAAGTAAAACAAGAATCAAACTGTCGTTCCTAACATTTATTTATTTATTTAAGCTTAATTGCACAACAAAACTTTGCACAAAAAGTGGACTTAACGCCGTAGGGAATTCTCTACCAGTCATACCTTTGGGCTAAGCAGAATTGATTAGTGGGCGGTGCGATAAAATAAATAAAAAAGAAAACACAAAAATAATAATACCAATAAAAGACACATGAGATTAAATATAAAATAAACAAACTATTTAAATAAGATAACATATTTAAAAATACACATAATATAATAATATGCTAATATACACATATACATAAATAAATAAATTTGACGAACTTTAACAGTTCGTAATATAGAAAGATCTATGCTGACGGTTGCGATAAAGTAAGAAAGTAGGTGCGAATGAGTCTCTGGAATGATAATTTGCTGGTATCCTGTTTTATATTTTCGTGTAGAGCATTCCAGAGCCTGATGGCTTGAATGTGGAAGGAGTTGGCTTTAAAATTGGTACGGTGAAGTGGAAAGGCCAAGGTCAATTTATCAGTGGAAAGGAGTAACATGGCTCTCAGTTAAGCATATTGTTTTTTTAAATTAATCTTCATCTGTGGAATCCTACTTAAATGGGAGTAAATAAGTTATCATCAGTCGATGCGAATAAGTTACAAAAATAAAAAATTGGAAAAATGACTAAAAAGCTAAGTGAATCTTCCCAACTTTTTTATTTTATGGTAAATTTTTTTAGTTGGGAATTATTTATGACGATGGTTTTGTTGCGAGTTTTTTCTTATGACAATTTAAGTAAATTAAAGTAAAAATGGGACCACTATCCAGTCCTATGCGTAATCCACCCTCGCACTAGAGGTCTCGTAGTAACCCAGTGTTACAAGTAAGGAAGTGTGTGCTCAAATAGAGATTAATATTCGCTCATAATAAAAAAAAACTGAAACATTGAAGCTGGTTACAATTGGAACTCAACAGTACAAGCTTTGTTAAAAATAAAACAGCTCAAGAAATGCCAATTGGTGTTTGAACACGGGCCGAAAACACCACCGCCACCTGTAACCATAATTCAAGTTTTTTATTTGCATGCATGTGTTGATATTGAATACTGCCTCGTTTGTGTAGTGTCGAATTTCCTGCCTTACATCCAAGAGGTTCTAAGTTCGAAACCCAGGTCCAGTCAAAAATTGTATCTGACATTTTCCGTTATGAATTTCATAAAAACAGGTCGGAGTCGGGAAGTTGGCAGTGTTACAACCCCGTGCCACGGAAGCACTTTCAGCGGTTAGTCCTGCGCCTGATCTCTCTCCGGTCATGTTAGATTGCCGTCTCACCGAACTTTAAGAGTGAAGGAACAGAGAGTGCACTGTGTATGGCGCTCACACTTGTGCACTATAATATCTACCGCGCTGATATCTGTTGAGATGGCCAATTGGCTAGGATAAACTTGATATCGAACCACTATTTTAATGCCTATTCAAGAGCGTAACATGTCTTTCGCTGTTTTATTTTATCAAACCGTACAAGCGAGGACGTGTGTGCACAGCGGAAGCGCTGGCGGCCGCGCGCACTCGCGCGCTGTAGCGAGACGTTGCGCAAGCGCACGCGAGGCGACGCGCACACCGGACGTCGGCGCCGTCATGCAACCGCTGAAGTTTCAGGGTTCGCGCGGTTTAGCTGACAACTGATGTAGGGTTCCCGTCACTTAGCCTAACTACAGTATTGAACGTTTGTTTAAAGTAAACGACAACTGTACTGACATAACAGTATATTTTTACATACGTCAACGACCTTGCGTGTAACTTAAATCTATGCTTTAATTACTGCCCCGCACTGTACAAAAATTCGTGTGTATGGACATGTCTGTTTGAACTAGTCTGGGTGTTATATTTATCTATATAAGTTTATTTGTAATACCACTGTTGATTCTGATATTTGTAACACATATTACCACGAAGTCAGGTCAACGTATGTAATGTTGTTGTATATTTATATTTGTTTAGATATTAGTTCAGTAATATTTGTATTTATGTTATTTTATAAGGAATATATTCTATTTAATTGTAAATCTGTTCACTGTTAAAAATTAACATTCGAAGTAGGTACCACTAAAATCCTTCCAGTAATCAAGATTTTGGAAACGTAAACGGAAACAAAAGTTGCATGTACAAAGTGGAATAAACCGTTTCGCGACGAATCCGCGACGTATCGTTGCCTTCACTGCTGGCATCCGCAGGCGTTACACGGTCCGACTCTTGCGCCGAATTACCCAATTCAATTACACAAACCCCTACTACAATAAGTATAGAGTTCAAATTAACAACTTCTAAGTTCGTCAGGTGCAAGCCAAGTTGTTTTTTATTGTGTCCTGTCATTAAATTTGGAGGTCTGTTGTCAAAGGAAGCGATTTCCATTCGAAAGGACGCTGATTTCGTAATAAGACAATTTTACAGATGTATTTACGATCCTTCGTTTCCGGTTTTTGAAGGAGAATCATCCGTTTCATACGCTATTAATTAAATTTTGTTAAGTGCCTACCATCAATTAATTATATTTACTTATATAACTTCACAGTGAATTCAGTAACTTATAATTTTAATTAAGACCGATAACAATATTCAACGAGCAGTTTGTATTTTTTGCTCTTTGATATATATACTTGTAGAGTAAGATAGATCACATATCGTAGTATGTAAAAGTTGTAAAACATAAATATTAGTATTAGTTAACTTCTATGAAAATACGGACTCCTAGATTTGAAAAAAAAAAAGATTTTTATTTTATTCTTAATTTTATGACAAAAAAGAACAAAAATTTCGTGTTATAAATTTAAATTTTATACCTAGCTCTTGTAATAATCCAAAAAATAGTCTTTGTTTGTATCTTAGAAATCTGAGATTTCGTGTTGAAGGGCACCCTTGTGTACTTGTTAATAAACTAGTACACACCAGTATAAATCATACGAACCTTGCTCCTCGCACGAAAGACACGCTCTGATTCCCAAATAACGTATCTCGTTATGATTTAACACTATTTTGGACTTAATTAAGGCATAACTTGTGTATTAATTACTCATTCGCAATTTAGTTATTTTGATTGTGGGCCAGATTGACACTACGCACTAGTTTAAAAAAATATATCCTTGATGAGGTAGATACGTTAATTATTATTAGCATATATCTAGTGGTTATCGTACTGGCTTATTCGACTTCGACTGATTTTCTCTGTAAAATGAATCAACATTGGAATCATTCCACCACTGCAACTATGCAAGAACCATATGATGATGATCATGGTCTTCTAGCTGATTTCAAACAAGGCGGTCAATCTTACCCAAGAGATTGCCCAAGCCAACTGCGCAGGCGATAATACCTAGTGCACAAGTGTGAGCACATGCGTGATACACACGTTCATTCAATCTCTAGGTTCGGTGAGACGGCAATCCGACATGAATGAGATCAGGCGCGGCTTAACGTGCTTTCCGAGACACGGTTGAGTATGTAACACGCCAGCTTCCCGACTCCGAGTTATTTAGGAGAAATTCGTGCAAGAAAATTACAGAAACTATTTTTTTTCGATCTAGGATTCGAACCCAGGACATCTCGGTTGTAAGGCAGAACATTTGCTACTGAACCAACGAAGCAGTCGATCCATAAGATCCACTGGCTCCCGGCGGGATCGTTGACAGATCATTTGCCCCGACGCGCCACTTGATGACATATACTAGCTTGGCCTAGTATTATCTGTATTGAAAACCTAAGCGACGAAGAGAGGCAAAAGTAACAGTTACTTGGTATTAAATAGATTAAATTATGTTTTTTTTAGTTTGTTATCCAAATGGTAATAGTAGGACCCTATAACTTCGCTCTCTATCTGTTTTCAGGCTGTATCTCTAAAACAGTTATTTAACTCATCTCTTTTTTGTCACTATACGAGTATTGGTTCCAATACCTAAATGGCTTTTTGATTTGAAAATGCTGTCTGGCTGAGCGTAGATCTAGCTAAGTATTTTCACAAAAAGTTTTCACGTCTAAATCACTAGTCGCCATTCCATTACAGTACCAGACCAGAGAGATGTAAGTAATGTTCTCGACGTCCACAGACCATAAATTGCGTGTCGGATACACACTCGTGTCGTGTGCAAGTGAGCCAAAAATATTTTTAATCCAAACAAATATGGCCGCTCTTCAAAATAAATATTTCGGCCGCGAGTATAAGGGGCCCTGCAGATTGGGTGTATATTTTATCAACATATTTGATTGAACGTAATTGTTGCATGTTTTCAGTAGCATAAAAAAATATGTGTTTCGTAGGTAAAGCGACCAGTATACCTAAATAAATATTGGTCGCAATACTGCTGATGCTGGAGTCGCTCTGTTGAAACATATATTTGATGCCTATGATAGTAAGCATGATGCTATAGGAATTTTTTGTGACCTCTCTAAAGCGTTTGATTGTGTTGACCATGAGACCCTGTTGAGAAAACTACGCCAATATGGTGTATCAACTGATGCATGGAACTTATTTAAATCATATCTCACTGAGAGAACACAAAAGGTTTCTATCAATGGAGCAGAGTCTCCTGGAGCACCTCTCACTATGGGAGTGCCCCAGGGTTCGATATTGGGACCGTTACTGTTTCTGATAAGTATATATTAATGACCTTCCATACTTTGTCGAAGGTGTTTGTGAGATAGTGTTATTTGCTGATGATACTTCACTACTTTTTAAAACCCCAAGGGGTAAAGAATCGTTTGACGATGTACATGGTACTCTCTCGCAAGTACTTCATTGGTTCACCGTTAACAATTTATTGCTTAACGCGACCAAAACTAAATGCATTAAGTTTACAATGCCCAATGTCCGACAAGTTCCAACAAGGGTTGTTGTTAAGGATGAACAGCTAGTTACTTCAAATACTGCAACTTTTTTGGGAATTACTTTGGATGATAAGCTCCAGTGGGGTCCTCATATCGTGACCTTATCAAAGAGACTAAGCTCCGCTGCATACCCTGTTAGAAAGATAAGGTTTCTGACTGATGTTGAAACGGCAAGACTAGTTTATTTTAGTTATTTTCACAGTTTCATGTCATACGGCATCTTACTATGGGGCTCAGCTGCAGATATAGAAACAATTTTCGTATTGCAGAAACGAGCCGTGCGGGCTATTTATAAACTTAAATCAAATGAAACACTTAGGGAATTGTTTAAGGAAGTTAAAATACTTACAGTTTACTCGCAATACATTTACGAAAACCTAATTTACGTTCGAAAAAACTTACACTTATTTCCTAAAAATTGCGATTTGCATAACTTCAACACAATCAAAAAAATAGGCTTGCGGTTCCACATTTTAGGCTTCATAAAGTTGGTCACTCATTTATGGGTAGATGTATATCATTTTTTAATAAATTACCTGAAAATTTAATTTCATTGCCTTTAGATAAATTTAAAACAGTTGTAAAAGATGTATTAATGTCGAAAGGATATTATAAAATTGATGATTATATAAATGACAAAGATATATGGAAATGTTTAAATGCAAACAATTACAATTATTGTAAATCAATTTTTAAAAGAGGCAATGACAATAGTGACTGAGTTTCTTGCGCCGCTTCTTCTCAGCACTGGCCCAAATTGTCCCGAAGCGGTGGTAGGGTTAATTTATATGTTGGGACGTGTAAAAGTGCTAGTTGTTAGCCTACTTACAGAAATAAATGGATTTTATTTTATTTATTGGATATTTAACAATCTCTAGGTTTGACCTATCCATTTAATTAAGTCCAAATATCACTTTGAGTATTCATACAGGGAAAACTTTGTTTAAGAATTGGGGATATTAGTACAGAAAACGAAAATGTCGGAAGTGTAATTTATTAAAAATAGCTTTAATCGATAGCGTTATTTATACAAGAAAACTTACATGTGCTTTTCATCGATCAATGTGGATTTGTAAGCTGCGCATAGCATAATAAGTTCTTCGCGTGGTAACTAGATGGCGTTACTTGTATCGACTCTGAATCGAGTAAAGAATACATAATTGTTTTTCTATCTTTTAATTAAACCTTACAGGTCAGTTGAAAGAAAACATTGTTCTGCATTCAGAAAGTCATTACTTTAAAAAGCTTTTTAGTTTTGCTGCTGTTTTACTTCATCGCTCTAAAATACTTAGTGGTCAATAAGTAGCAAACGAAATATATTAAAACTGATTTATTATGTATAAGCTGAGTCAGTTTACATTAGACTCCCTATGTCAAATCACAAGTAGTACACTATGTCGTTTGTGAACGCCCCGCAATGCGATATAAAAATCAACGTTGACCAGAGCCAGATCACTTAGGACAAAAAGAGCGCGTGTTTACATTACTCGCCGCGAACGGGGAATCGTCCGGCGACTCTGATACAGGCCGCAATACATAAGCGAAAGCGATAGCGAAGAAAATGAATTGCAGAAAAGAATAAGAATACCTATAATAAGTCATAATCATAAGTCATTTATTCCAATTATAACAAAATACTTTCTGTCAGAAATTATAAGTGAGTTAAATAAAATTTGAAAATAACAAAATTACAATAATGGGAAATATGTCACTAATTAAAATTACAATAAGGTAGTATGTGAAAAATAGCATTTAATTTGTCATAAAAGTATAATTTTTAAGTCTAAAATTATTATTCCTAGCAATTAAAATTGACATATAAAACAATAACAATCTGGCTTCAAGGATCGATTGACAAGTTTGGGTTGACAGTTTGATATGAAATTAATTACACATCAATCAAGGGGTTTGTCGATCGACAAGTTTAGGGTGAATCATGACTTGGCTTCCGGTGGTAATTTCATTTACTAATGTTACCCTTTCTAAGATTTACTTTTGATACACACGACGCTATATCAAGATACTTATTTTCGTTGCATTTTCTCAATTTACGCATAAGAAGCCGCAGTTATTAATCTGACGTTTAGACGTATACTTATTAAACCGTATCTATTAGTCTTAGATCTTTATATTAAATAATGTTAGTATTTACAGGACTACAGCATACTGACATTGGATAGAGAGCTTGAAAAATTATATTTCGCTCTTTTATCTTAGAAACACAGGCAAAGATCCAGATTGCCAAATAACAAAATTAAAAAAAAAAATTAAAACATTTTGTAACAAACTTTACGGCAAGCGCTAAAGAGCTGCTATGTTTATAATTCGAACGTGCGATAGTCCGGCAATCGTAACAGTTCGATCGGATATTAGGTGCGAGACGACACGCGGCAGGACCGAAAACAGTTCGACAGACGATTGATATTAGCCCGTTTGCGGACAAAGAGCAATACGTATCCGTCGGGAGGCAGATACGACGTTCTATTTTCAAATACCGTATCACATATCCGTTCGGTTACGGCAGGATTTAAATTATCGGATACATAATTATAGTTGAATTCAATACATGTTTCATTTAGATATAAAGTTATCCAAATACTGATTTATTTATCTAATAATAAGGGTGACGAGAATATTGATTCGCAATGCGAAATTAAAAGGGTGCAGTGCCAAAATCTAAATATTACCTCCTAATGGTTTTAATTTAAGTTACAGCTGTGACGTACTCATCCTAACATTGGATTTGTACCCGCATTACTTACTAATAAATAGAGGAACTTAATGGAAATCCGGTCAAAAATTTACTGTGATTGCTAAAACTTCATTAAAGTTTTTCAAAACAGAACAGTTGAGAATTCTATTTAGCGAAAATGAATGCACTTGTTGAACATTGAAACAGTTAGTTTCAAACAAATTCGATGTGTCTATTAAAAAATTAGGCACAGACTAAACAAGTCAGGGATGGATGGATATGCTTGAACTCCTAAGTGACGTCAATTTTTTTTTCAAGTGCCTCGTGTTTAAATTTTCAAATGATAACCACCTAACACAGATTCTGGACTTTAGGTCAGTTTTGTTACGTTTCAGTTACGTTATGAAGCTATTTATTTTATGCATTAATGCATAAACTAAGAAACCGTCTACTTCTCTTTTACACATTTTTCAATTTCAATTAAAAAAATACTCGATAACTACCAAAAATTGCAGAACATACTTAAGGGTGATTCAGATACTTTTCAACACGACGTACCTAATTTAAAAAAAAAATAACACGTCACTTTTCTGGCTACTCTGTATATGGTACGTGCATGGAATAAAATCGACTAAAATTAGATGCAGACTAGTGTAGATTTAGATCACAAATAAAATGTTTTTGACGTGACAACGTCTTATAAATTGGTTTGCCGGGTGACCCCTCAAGAAACTGCGTTACGCTGCTCCGCTCACGTTTCGCGCGAGAGAGAGAGAGAGAGAGAGAGAGAGATAGGCATACACACCGGTTCATGTTATAAGAATGAATATTCACATTAAAATTATTTTACCACTCAAAGTCGTTGTCACGTAAAACTTTCGCCCGTATACCAACTTTACAGGCAACCAATTTTTTTTTAGCGTTTAATACTCTGCCATATAAGCTCAACAGCACATCAGAGTAAAATAACACAGACGGTAGTAATTAGACATAGGGGTCAACGACCCCTACGGCCATGATTGCTCGTTTAACCTGCTTGAAAAACAAAAACAATTTTCTGGAACAAAACCGTTTTAACAAACCCCAACACTTTAATAATTAGACGAGTAAATATTTTTAAGAGCTAACTCTCGAAGGCAGGTCTGTCGTAAAATTTCTTTGAACTGTATAGTTTGTTTTATAAAGCAACAATTTGGATGAAATGTTGCCAGGATAGGTCGGATTAAAATAATACGGTTTTACAAGCCGGCTCGCTTTGTAAAGTGCTGATGGTTAGAGGTTTTTAATATCTTCTCAATCGAGCGCTTTGATGGGGAAATTCTTTTAGTGCCGATGTTTATGGATTTTACTATAGTCTTGTCTCGAAATCACTTACACGATTACACGAACATAGATACGAATATAGGAAAAATATTACTTTTCAATTTTTTGATAAAATTTTAAGAATGATTGAAGTTATTTTTTTATTTGAACCATTGTGTTTACTCTGTACTCATTAATAATGATTAGAGCAATATTAAAGAATATTTTAATTAACATAATTGCGATTTCGATTAAGGTAATGTAAAGCCTATTTACCATGCCTCAGGTTCGCTGATTAGTTATTGCTGATATTTAAGCAATTTTGCCTCTTTGACATTTTTTAATTAAATTATTGGTTGTCTTAGTTCCTTCGTAGCATCATAGATGGCGTTAGTAGTGGCAGAGTTGAGAAGTTTGTAGGTAAGTTTTTACAAAGTGTAAAACAGAGGCATGGTTAGTGTTTAACGTATTTTTGTACATAAGTTGGGTTGCAATAAGTTACTCTTACCAAAGTCAAACGTTACTTTTGTCTATTTATTTACCTAGAGATCATGCGAAACGATGGTTTTGTAGAATATTGGTGAATCTATTTTGGAAGATAAATTTTATATGTACCACTGCATATATGTATAGTTTTAATTCTAATATCATTAGAAGGAAATTAATAAAACTTAGCCCTAGTTAATTACGGAAATACGTGGAGTTAATACTCCGTCGAACAAACTAACTCTAGATCGCTGTGAAAACACTAGTGTTCAAATAGACGCTAACTAAACCCGCATTAACCGGCTCAGACGCAGTTAGGGATGCAAGCAAATGCACGAAACGTTTGCTTTGCGAAAGTAAATCAAATCAGCAAAGCGCTCAAAGTTTTGTACCACAGTTCAGTAGATCCCGGATTAACGGAATCGGGCTATACTTGCAGTGCGGTCACGTAGGGACGTAGGCATGTAGGGATATACTACAGGGTCTACAGGTTACGTAACGCGCTTCAGTCTTGTGTTTACAGTGGCCGACGGGCGCGATGTCGCCTGTCCCCACTGCGCATCGATCCGCTCCGCCCAGCGCTCGCTCCTCCCACCGGCCCCGCGCCCCGCCGCTCCGCCCGCTCCCCGGCCTTTGTCGCGCGCCGCCCGCGCGCGGTCACCTGTGTCGCACGTCCTCAGTCGCAGAGCGGCCGCGACGCGCGCCACCCGCTTCGCACCACGGTATGACAGTGACGTGATGGAATCCAAAGAGTACGGTGCGGTCCCCGGCTTGCCGGCCGGTCTCGACTACTTCATGATGCCGCGAGTGAACAACCCCGCACCCCAGTTCGACTTCAGAAAACTAGGCGCCAGCTTCAGCGGACGCGACGATGACAGGAGCGACGAACGCCGGTCGCCCGAGTATCCCGAGCGCCGCGAACACCCACCGGCGCCCTGGCCGCTTGGCCTCGGCGTCCAGTTCGTCAACCCCGCCACGGGGAAGAAGAGAGTGCAATGCAACGTCTGCCTGAAAACCTTCTGCGACAAGGGAGCCCTGAAAATTCATTTCTCAGCGGTGCACCTGCGCGAGATGCACAAGTGTACGGTGGAGGGGTGCACCATGATGTTCAGTTCGCGACGTTCGAGAAACAGACACAGTGCTAATCCTAATCCTAAGTTGCATTCGCCGCATGTGAGACGCAAGATCTCCGCGCATGACGGACGATCGGCGCAGCCGTTCCCGCTGCTGCCGGCGCTGGCGCGGCTCCCGCTGCCGCCACCGGCGCTGCTGCCGCCCGAACTGGCCGCCCGACTGCCCCCGCCGCTCGCCGCGCCCGGCCCGACGCCGTTGCCGCCGCGAGTGCCTCTCGACGACCTCCGCAATTTCAGTGAAATAGAAAAGATGTATAGAAAAATCCCTCCGCCTGAGGAGCCGTCCCGCGGTGCGTTAGATCTCGTTAAACCCTCTGCCGCTAACGACGAGGACTCAATTAACTATAGTGAAAATTATGACCTATCCGATGATGAGAAATATAAGTGTGACGACCGAACCGTGTCACCCTCTACCGAAAGGCTGAAATATGATGACGAACCCGAAGATTTGAGTGTAAATAAAAATAAAAACGATGCCAAACCCGCCGTGTCCGAGCCCGAAGTCGGTGCCCGCAGTGACCCCAGCGCGACCGATGACAAGTCGTCTCTCGTTCCCAACAAACGTAAGAGGAAAAGCGGCAATCCTACCCGGTGTTCTCAAAACAACGAATATAGTGTATCGGACGAGGAGTATCACGGTGATTTGTTTAGAAACTTGTCGACGCCCGGCTCGAGTCGCGCCGACGACGAGCCGCTGTCGCTGAAAAAACAGAAACCTGAAAAGTGGGAGCCATTTCAGAACGGAGAGGAAGCAACTGTGGACTCGGAATCGGTGACGCGTGTGAAGGCTGAAAGTGATTCTGACGATGAATCGAGTGCACCGAGCGTGGTGCGTGAGGGGCTGCGGCTGCGGTCGGACTTGTACACGCCGAGTGACAGTGGGAGTGACTTGCACGCGATGGAGGAGCGCTTAGCTCGAGCTCGCTCGCCCTCCGCCAGCAGCGACAAGACGGACGACCGCACCGATATCAACGACCTCGACATCCCCATCGATGACGAGAACCCCGACCGCTGCACCGCCTGCAGGAAAGTATTTCAAAACCACTTCACGCTGCGTATGCACTACAGAAACGATCACTTGAAACTGCTCCACCCCTGTGACGTGAACGGTTGCGATGCCGCCTTCCCTTCGCGGCGGAGTCGAGACAGGCACAGTTCCAATGTCGATTTACACCGGCGACTGTTGTCGACGGGATCAACTGACAGCCGAGAGCAGAGACCCGGGCTAGAGGTCAACACGGAGCTATTGAACAAACTGTACGCCGATATCAAAGGTCTCGCATCGACGCTTGAAAGCTTGAGATACGGCAACGAGGACGCGGCGCAGCTGCCGAGCTATGTGACGGAAACGATGAATTTTTACAGTCGCAACTTGAGTGCACTGCAGGCGGGTTTGTTCCCGCAGTTCGGTGAGCGCGGGTTTTTTCCGGCCCCTTTTCTGATGGGTAACGGGGTTCCCCAGGCGAGCGGAGGTCCTTACGGGGCGCCGGCGGGCGCGCAGTCGGCCCGAGAGTCGCTGTCCCCGCTGTCGGCGTCTTCGCCGCCCGTTATTTCTCCGGGGAGGCTGGACGCGGCGCATGCGAGGCCAAGAGATGATGCCAAGCTGCTTTTTCGAGAGACTTCAGAATCTTTTAAGAAGATGACCTCCCTCTGCGAGCGGCAGGAGCAGCTGTACCAGCACCACGTGCCCGTCTCGTGACGGGGACGCCCCGACTCGCGCCCCTCGTGGTGATACCTCACTTCCCGAAGCTAACGCGCGATAGACTGTAATATTTAATTGTTAATAATTTTAATTGTGTTAATTCTATTTCGTATTTCGTTTTGTATTTTCTTGTGATATTTAGACAAATATATAATAATCGATCCCACGAACTGTAAGTTATAGGGATAGTCCGCTTGGTGACGTGGCGTTTGTGACGCGAGTGCAATACGGATTCGAATATTATAAATATTAATGGACTTGCGTACGACATGGTATCGTGTAGAGTATTCGTAATCGATGTTGAAAGTAAACGTTATTATGATCAGCTTCATTTATTGTTCTGGCGCAATAAACTCATTGAGGAAAATACGATTGTTTTTGTTACCTATGGAGTTTCGGTGAGTCGTGCCAAATTGTTGAGATAATCTGGTAATGGGTTTGGCTAACAATGGTCACTTTACGACGCTTTGTAGGGAGGCACTGGCATGGAAACTACATGCAGAACGCTGCATTTAATTATAACATAGACAGCATTCTTAGTAATTTAATAACTTAATTTGTCTCAACATTTTTTATCTTTTTTACGATGTTATTAACCTCTCTAAATCTAGTACTCATCTCTGAATAGGTATCATTAAAATACTTACAACATAATACGAGATTATACATTTCAGTCATAAATAATAAGTATCTCATCTCAGAGATGAAGTTTCGAAGTTAATTTTAGATCCAGCATTTTAAATATTGAACTCAATATGAGATATCAATTTCTAATGAATAGTAATAGAGCAGCATTCGAGTTTGATGTTAATGCTGAATGGATCTGAACAGAAGCTTTTTGATTATTTAAATTTATTACTAAATGATAAACAGTAAATAATTTCTTATTCAACGATCCAATTAATTGTGCTACCGATGTTAAAGATACAAAAACGGATGCAATATAATAAATGTTAAGTCACATTCAGAAGACAAACAACGATAGCCAGAAGGTTAATAAAAACTTTAAAAAAGGAATACAAATAAGTAAAGTCTTCATTTGAACCTTGTAAATGTTATGCTAAATATCTATTCCTAATTAGACTTGAAAACAGATCTAAAGTTTAATTAAACTTCTAAGATTAAACAACTCTACTATGCAAACTTAACGTACCTACATAGCTTTTATGAGAACGGCGAATTTAAGTCTTTCTTTACATTGCACAATACAAAACGTAAATGTAGATATCACTCCTTAAACAAATACTAACTACGATAGAATTCGAGTCTCAATCCAGTGCTGACCACATTGACCTCCGAGAGAGACTCAAAAAAACTTCCTAAAACCAAGAGCTGTAATTATCCGTCGTTGTCCATTGCCGTGAGAACATCACACTAATTGTTGTTCGAGACCTGTTATGATTTAATAACAGGGCGACGTCCAAAATGCTAATTCGTAACATTTTCCCAGGATTGGTCGCCGTAAAAAAATGGCTGACATAATTGTATCTGCTATCTAGGGCTGTCATTAAAATTGTGAAAGAAAAAGCCAGAGCAATCAATGCTGGTTTCTCATTCATAGAGGTTGACAGGGGTCAGAGCTAATCAAATTAAAAATTCACGTCGTATTTTTGAAGTGAAAACTTCTTTAGCGGCGTTGAGCACTTTTGTGGCATGGGTAGAAACTGTGAAACTCGCGTCAGGTCACGTGATGCTGATCGAAAAACCGTAAGACGGTTGTTAAGTTTTCACTTCTGCCGGCACTCCCGGAGTGCAACCCGTGTTTTTTTTTTAATTGAATTTTCCACTAGTGCAATAAAGGTTTATTGCATTAGCACTTAATATTTCAATTTCACATTGTAAATAAATTTGCATCCTTAATGATACAAAACAAAGTAACTAAATACAATTTTTTTTAATAAAGTCAAAACATTTAGCATCTAGACCTAAATAGTCATTTTTCATAAGATGACAAGCTCATAAGATGTGACTTATAACTTATAATAGTTTTGTGGTTAATTTAGTTACATAAATTTTTGGATAAACAAAAAAATTAAAAACAAACCATTCACTTATGTAGTTTGAAAGTTTTAGGAACCTGCACAACCTACTCGTAAACAGAGACCAAAGGAGTAAATCTAGGACATATTATAATAGTAAGTATTCACATCTTATTGATTGGCATCCAAGACCTTCAGTATAGTATGAAATACACACAACAAATATAAATATTTTAAAGGCAACAACATTTACCAACCCTACACCACTCAGTCACAACTCGGTGCGATTTTTTCTGTCACTAATGACACGTTGCGGTTTGACACAACTTTACAAAGGATTTAAGGACCCATTTGTATATTTAATTGCTTAGTTTAAGGATAGATTACACGTGTCATGTCCAGCTCGATTGATGACGGTTTTGAACGTTCGTTTAGTTAATTTTCGTAGTGTCATTATGGTACTAGCAAAAGGTGTTTCGTAGTTTTTTTTTGTTTCATCGATAACGCTGTATGATTTGAAACTAGCTGATGTTTTAACTGATGATAGTTAATGTTTTTTTTCTTAATTGTTTTTTGAGACACTATTTTGTAAGCATTGCGTAGAAATTATTAGTTTTCGCATTAAAAATTGAACCACTATTATACCTAAAATAAACAGTTAGTATCTTCTTAATGTTTAGCTCACAAAGACAAAAGAAATTTAAATACAAAAAAAAAAACAAAACAACTCATTTTGAGGTTTACGCTCGGCACCAACTAGATGGCGCTAGAAGACTTCGAATATAATTGAAGCAGCACGAAAAGAGCTTTTCCTATACAAATTCAGCGAAAGATTTTTATTTTACAAGGGTCATTTTACATACCTTTAGCCGTTTAGTTGTCATGAAACATCCTTCAAAGAATATTAGTCGACTCTTAAGACGAATAGTAAAGACTCTTATCACATTCCTATACTTAGTTATTAAGACTTCATTCGCTAATTTAATTAAACGCACTGTTACAACTTGAATTTAATGAGACTCAAGACCCCATCTTGTTACTAAACACACAACTGCACCAGGATATTAGTTCTAACAAGAGTAATCTTCGCAGACAACGCCTGGGGGCGTGCTAGTTCATAGTTGGTTTGTCAGCAATGTTCATTAATTTGCGTTTGACAAACTGCGCGGTTGGACGGATTTTGGATCCCTAGTGGCGTCGTAGCATTGTAGCTAAATGTTTATAATCAAGTGTGTCTATTTAATTCAGTTAATTAATAAGCTAATTGAAATTCAAGTAATGTTAATTCAAAATCTTGGATTCGAAATACGGCATTCATTTGAAAATGTGTCCTACTCGTAAGTCACTAAGGATAAACCGATTAAAAACAGATGATTCATAACTCAGCGTGCGCTAACAGTCCAAAAATTTTCAAAGATGTCTTTTATTCAAAATAGGCTGCATATGTAAAAAGTCAAAATTAATGACTAATATTTTACAGCTGTCTGTTATCTTACTGTAAAAAAATGAATTGAAAATTGAATAAGCCAATAAGTGCTTATAACCTTATTGATCCGGCACCGATTAGGAAATTTATAAAAATTTCGAACATAATACTACCAAAGTACGTACAATAAATAAATAGTATAATCAATTTGCAGCTCTATCAACGATATTGTGCTTTTTCGGTTGGTAAGCACCAAATGCAACGGTACCTACAAAAGCCATTAAATTATTCATCCAAATTGTCCTGATTAATTAATTAGGGTTTGACAAAGCGTGCGGTGTACCCTTGAACCGGAACTAGAGGCTTAAGTACATACTTATTTGTAAATTGTTAATCATTATATCTACACCACGTGGCCACCTTGATGGTATATCATTTTGCGGTTTAGTTTAATAAGTAAACATAAAGAGAATTGTTTTGGACGTCCTTCAAAAGGTTGATTAAGGTATTTGGGCGTGTACTTTCAACCATAGTTTGTTGTTGCGGAATGACTACTGAGTACGGTAACTAAGTAGCCATAGTTGATGGAATCCAATACAAAATAAATTTCCACTAAACGATGCCAGCGCAGGAACCAAAATACATCCAACTGTAATCACCTGAAAAAGCTAGAGCTGGAAGTCGCAGGACTTACTTACAATACCTACAACTCACAACGTGACACGGAAAATGCACCTGGCATCGTTTAGTGGAAATTTAAAGCAAAATAATCCTCTTTTTCAACGTAAGTAGCCATCTAAGGGAATGTAAAAAAAAAAAACACTCAGAAAACATCTAACGTACACTTACTTGTTAATTTGACGACAGCTTTGGTCTAGTGGTCTGAGATCCAGACTACTACGGCTGTCGCGGGTTCGAATCCTGCTAGGGGCAAATGTTTGTGTGATGAGCACGAGCATTTGTACTCGAGTCATTGGTGTTTATTAATGTATTTTAGTATTTCTATCCGTTGCTTGTGCTATGGTGGCTAGAATCCACCATAGCACAAGCTAACGCTTAGTTTGGGACAAGGTCATTGATGTGGTCTTTGAAACAATTTATTATTATTATAACAATTTTTTAATTATGATGTAAATAAACGAGTTTCGGACATGATATCATAAGACTGCAAATTAATCCTTCTTCAACTTCTTTCAAGGAATAATCGCATTTCTTGTTACCATGTATAACATCAAAACATGGTGTTACACAGTGGCTTAAGTATTCCTTACTATTAGGGGCTTGACAAACGCATTCAAAGTCTGACAACGCCTCGGGGGAGCTACGTCTTATAAATGGCACAGAGATAACAGAATATCTTAATAGGTCGTTAAATCCACATACATTATTTAATTTAGTATCAAAAGGTAAAAACCTACTTTTGTTTGTTAATTTCTAATTCTAAGCTTACTCCTTTTAAAGTCTATTTTAAGCACTAAATCAAAAGAAAAACAAACATGGCGGCTTACTTTTACGTCCTAAGCGCAAACTATTTAAAAATACATAGTTATTGATTTGGTATTGTGAAGCAGTTTTTGGTGATGGTATTCTAATGATTTACAGTGGATTTCATAATCGTACGTCCCGTAAATCTTTAATTGGAGGTTATGCTTTACATTTTGTGATTAGTGTTAAAAATGAACTATAACTAACTTACACATTTTAGTAGCTTATTTACCTACAGTTTTTCTTACGGTACACTGAAACATTACGTGGGAGCTTAGATCAAATCAAAAATGGCAGATGCGGTATGAGCAAGTCGCGCGTGGACCTACTAAACCAAGTCAAATGGACCTGCTTCGCTCCTAGTCGTCGTCAGTACTGATTACGAGTTGTTTACATTTTTAACACGCTTTAATTAGCACGGGCTGTATACATATATGTATGTATGTTACGGAGCTTTGAGCTCAATTTTCACTAACTTCCAGAAATCGGATTAATTTAAAACTTTGCACACGTATGAAGTACCGATCCATTATCCTTTTTAACAAAAAAAAAAGTAAAAAAATGTTAAAAAAATTAAAAAACACGCTTTTATTGTTAACTAAAAAAATAATTATTTCTGAGTACAAAGAATTTATATTACAGTAAAGTAAAAAGCGTGAGGTGCTTGGTTTAGTATATATTACAATCATTATATTATGAAAACGACATAAAGTGCACCCCACGCTTTTTACTCTACTTTAATATAAATTCTTTGTATTCAGAAATTATTTTTACTTTTTTAGTTAGCAATAAAAGCGTGTTTTTTTAGTTTTGTAAACTTTTTTTTAAGTTGACGATTGTAAGGACGTACCGTATCTTCCTCTGTTTCTTAATATCTAAGCATGGGCTCCACGTTTAATCATAGTCTTGGAAAATCGACAGTTCATATTCAAGCCTAGTCATCAGTAACTTTCGTAGATACTTCAGTACTCCAAAATTAACGATTTATGTTGATTATGCCTATGTGTTCAACGAGGAGGCGAGAACTTACAATTTCCTTTTTCTTTTTCAAATCCGTGACGCTCAACCCAGCTACAAGATGACAAGCGACTTTCCAACGCCTTTGACTCGTAAAGCACACACCATACTAAGGAATCCCTAATTAACTTACCCTCGAATCTCAAGAAAAGCCGAGTCAACACCACCGCGGGGCTCACTTTAATCTCCTTGTCCTCGGCAAAGACTAACTGGGAATAACTAATGATTCTTTTAATCTGCGAGAAAACCTTAGTTCAAAGTGGAGGTATTTGCCGACTCGCGGCCCGGGGCACGTATTTTTTTAATTATTTACAGTTAATGTCTAATCGGGCGCGGTTGAATCAGTGAGGGCTGTTTTTTTGGATTGTCTTCGTTGGGTTTAAGTGACTGTGTTAGCTAACTTATTAAGTTTTTTAATCTCTAAATTAAAAATCTAAAAATAAACTCGTTTAGGAAATTTAAGCATTCAGATTGCATCGACTAGGCCCCTATATACAATCTAGTGGCACTGCACACGTTACCACGTAGTAATTAATAGGTAGTTAGTAATTAATAGGTGGTACAAAATTCAAAGTAGATAACAACGTGACGAATGCTGAAGACAAATGTCATACATACATTCAAGAAAGTCTTAAGAGATTTTCATCATCGACTTCTGTGCCATGTAATTTTGTTCAGGGCTTCAGAGAAAGCCTTCGATTACCAATTAAGTATTATAAAACTAACACAATATCACTAAGGCGTAAAAAAGGACATAATGTGGGTTCACAGGTTATAATATTCAAAAGTTCATTTAACTACATTCACTTTCGCTTCAAAAACCCTGCAAATATCACAATGCGTATTTGAACAAATGCCCTTATGATGCAAATTCGGCACTGACAGCGATTCCACTTGACAGCTGGGGGGGGGGGGACAGGGCGATAGGTTGGGGAGGTATTGTTGAATAATTCACGTATTTGTGATCAAAGACAATCGCTCCGTCACCGCTCGACGTTTTCAGCCTCGACTAAGCTACCAGACACTTGCTAGAAAACTCTGTTTACGTTAGCTGAGCCGAAATTTTTTGAGAACGAAATATTACGCCTTTTGACCGAGTTTTTTTGGAAGCACTGGCCGCAATTACATTTTTTTTTAATTAAGAACTACCGCAGATTCTAATTTTTTAATAATATAATAATAAATATTTCACAACAACCACACCAATTCTCTAGTCCCAAACTAAGCTACGAGGCTTGTGTTATGGGTACTAGACAACGGATAAACATACTTAAATACTTTTTTTGTAAATAAATACATATTATACATAGAAAACACCCAGACCAGTACAAACACACATGTTCATGCACACTTATGCTTGTACTGTGCGGGGATCGAACCCGCGACCCTTGGTTTAGAAGTCCGACCTGTGGACCACTGCACCAAACGGTCGTCATTAAATCATTAATCAATTAGTTCTATAATGGAAGAATTTACGTCAGAAATAAAATCGCATTGATTCCTCACCTCGTACTTAGCATAAAGCGAATGAATCAGCATCAAGCTCAATTGCCATTGTATTGCGGTCAGTTCAGGGTTTCTCAAAGTTTTGTTGGTTTAACCCTTTGTTCGTAAATCTCCACGTAAGCAGTAATGAAGAATATTATGAGCTTTGTGCTTGCGCGTGTATGAGATTATAACTCGTCTAAAGCTGACAGTTGGTTCCTACTTCCTAGCAACCAGCGCGACCACGACGCGAGACCGAGACCACGACGCGAGACCGAGACCACGACGCGAGACCGCTACTCGCGACATCACGCGACCCACTCGCGACAAAAGTAATTGATAATAATCACGCGCAAGGTGCAGGTGAGATTTATTAATTATGCCTTTTGAATAAAAGACTAGATTACTTTAAGACACATAAAATTAATGTACCTACCTTATGTAAGATACTGTTAACCCTTAATGCTGGCTAGTGCTAGTGAATATGTACTGCATTAATTTTGCTCTAATTCATGTAATTCGTATCTCGAAAACACGTGATGATTTTTTTATGTCATTTAAAGTGAGGTAAGTCGGGTAAAAGTTTGACAACCCTCAAGTTAATTGATAGCTTCGATAGTCCAGACCGCTGCCGACTTGCTCCCACGGAGTCCCGGGTTCGAATCACGTACGGAGATAAGTGACAGGTCGTGTGGTGAGGTGTGAAGGTGCACACGATAACTAAAGGTTTGGTGTTCGTGATTGCTGAAGTTGTAGTGTGGAAGGAAAGAAATTTAGAGGATAACATATTATTAATATTAAATAAGGTGTACTCTAAATTAACGAGTTACTTGTATTCTAAATTGTTGATTGTTTGTTTGCTTGACTTAAAAGTCAAGTCTGACTTTGGTGTAATAAAAGAGGTGATTATTGAGAGGTGAGGTATTGTAAAGACTCAAAATGAGCGCGGCATGCTTATTTTAAAAATAGTGTTATATTCTGGCATCGGTTCTTTCGATAGGGGTAGCTATACCCCAATTCAATCAAGGTTTAAACCGAGAGTAATATCTTTAACGTATTTTATAACAGTGTTATTAATTATTAACGGTGCAAACATTGCACATTTTTGACGAACGCTGTCGCCATAAACCGCAGATAAACACTAACCGTAGCGTGACGCAGGCGCCAGCGATTCCGCCCAGCGCACGCAGGGCGGCGGTGGTAGGGTTGTCTAACTTAAATTAGTATCAATTGTAAGTGGGGATGTTGTGCAACAGTGTGTAATGGATAGAGCGTCGAAGTACAGTTTTTACAGTTGTTAAATGGTAGGGTTGAGCGACTGCATACGTCATAAACCGCAGATAAACATGAACCGAAGCGTGTCACGGGCGTTCGCGTTTTCGTCCAGAGCGCTCAAAGGGCGGCGGTGGTAGGGTTGGGAAACTACTCGTATTTAGATGTGAAAGTATTTTTTGTTTGGATGTTTGTACGTTAATCACGCTGAAACTACTGAACGGATTTTGATGAAATTTGGTTCACAGACAGGGTATGAGTTGAATTGGGTGTTAGGATACTTTTTATTCCGATTAAATGCTCCCTTGGGATTAAACAGGGAGTTTGGCAAGTCATTAATTAATTTTCTTGAAAAAAACTGGGCTATGTTTGCGAGCCGTTAATTTTTTAATATTTATACGGGACTTAAATGGGTTTTGGAAATTAGGGTTTTGTGCAATAGTGTGTAATTATATCTAACAAAATTGTTAAAGTTGTTAGTGATAGGTAGAGCTATTGAAGCTCATGAAGGTAATTTTAATAAAGAGCATTTGGGATATACTCATAGAATTAAGTAATGTAAAGCAAGGCATTTTTGAAAAAAAAAAATAGCATCTCTATGAATAAGCGTAGTAGTTAGGTACTGGCATTTGACAAACTGACACTGCTTTTTTTATATATGCTACAGTTCTAGGTAATCACTGGGCACACATATTGGCATCAAAATCTAAGTAAAAAAATATTTATAAAGAGCTCTATCTGTTTGAGAAGACAAAATACATGTATTAAAACCAGTGACAACCCTCGTGGGGTAGGAATGTGAGTCGAAGCGCGCCCTGTCGCGGGCGGCGATGTGAAAATGTGCTGAAATGATTTATTGTTCGCTGCAATCGCGCTAACTGAACAAGGCGCCTGTTAAATAGAAAGCGTGCATTTGGAACCGACTTTGTCATTTTATAACCCCCGACGAAAAAGAGAGGTGTTATAAGTGTGATGTACAATAAATGTTGTACGCTAACCAATCGTGGCGGCATGGTCGCACTCTCGCTCTAGCGGCGGTAGCGAGCAGAAATATAAATATAAATCTTGATTTGCGTTTGGTTAAGGTACACTGGAGATGGTCATAATTATTTATCAGCAATTATACATCCGCTTAATCAACCATTATCAATGGCATGCAAATCTTAAATTAATATAAGGATAATAAATTTAAATAGTAAAATGTCTATCTAAACAATCACAAAATGTCAACAAGTTATCATTAAATTAACAAAAAAAAATATGAGTTATCATTTTCTATCGCAATTTAAATATTCCTGTATAGTGTAAAAAGGCTTTTCACTAAGCCAGTTGTATAATTCTTTTTTAAATTTATTAAAGGGTAGGTCTTGAATTTCTTGTGGTATCCTATTATACATTGTCATGCACATCCAATTACATTTTTTTTGGAATTTTGCGCTCTTGGGAATTGTAACGGAAACTAACCTATTTCTGTTTCTGGTTCCTCGTTTGAGCGTTCAGACGTTCCCTTTGAGCTGTGTTTACAACGTACTGATTATCTGGTGGTTTCATTATATTATCACTATAAGTTTGATCCCTATGTCAGTTTATGTGTTTTATGTTTCTCTGGCATTGGAGCACCCGATCGGATGAACCGCTTTCAAAGCGTTTTTTTTTATTCGAAATATAATTTAGTTGCTCTTAGCTGTGGCTGGTTAAAAACCGTCCAGCTGTTGAAGTTCATCAGCTGATTTGCTGGCTCATTTAAGGGTTTTTAATCAACAATGTTCTATGTCATGGCACGAAACAATATTCTATTATGTACTGTTGTAATTTAAAGCAGGTCTGGGTGACACGTTTTAAAAAAGTCTTATTTTGATTCTGATATTTCCAATGGATTTTACAAAAACAATTGGGAGGTGTTAAAAATATCTTTAAACTATTAATAAACATTTTGATGTAGATGTTATCTTTGCAATACCTCCATTTTTTTATAATATATAGTGTAACCCATTGAGCTCCTTTCGGCAGAATCTAGCTTCGTAACAATATAACATAGATTGCGTATGTGATCTATACGATTGTCCGGCTAAAAAGTTATTTTAACTTGTTGAAAGACGAAGAATAACACAAATATTTATATTAGCTAGTATTGTTACATACAAATTAGTCACAGTTACAACTTAATCCGACATTCAATTCACGAATAATTTATGATAGTAATAATAATAGTCCTCCTGGCTAATTTCGACCACGGCGGCCAATCTCAACAGAGATCAGCCAACTATGCAGGGGATATTATAGTGCACAAGTGTGCGAGCAATACACAGATGCACTTACTATTCCATCACTCTCAAAGTTCGGTGAGACGGCGATCCGACATGACCGGAGAGAGATCAGGCGCAGGACCAACGGCTTAACGTGCTTTCCGAGGCACAGGGGTGTAACATCGCTAACATCCCAACTTCGAGCTGTTTTTGAGAAATTCATGATAGAAAACCTCAGAAACAATTTTGGCTCGCCCTGGGATTCGAACCCAGGACCTTTCGGATGTAAGGCAGAACCTTTGCCACTACACCAACGAGACAGTCATTTATTTATGCAAGTAAATAGTCACGTATCGAGAAACGCAAAACATAATTTCTAAAGTGCCAACCCTATTGAATAGTCGCGTCGCGATGTGGAAAATGTGGCGAAATGATTTATCGTCTGCAATCCCACTGGCATGACACCGCTATACAAAGAAGGGTAGTTGTAAATTACTGTTTAGAGATTCCTTCGGAGATTAATTTTAGCACGTATTAAGTAACTGACGACCACTTTGTTGTAATGGTCAAGAAGTTGGCTATTAACCAAGAGGTCGCGGTCGTCGTACAAACATTTGTGTGCATGAACATGTCTGTTTGTACTGGTCAACACAAGTGTTTTAGCTACTTACCACGGAGTCAGATCAGAGTGATATTGATGTATATTTATAAAATTAAAAATAATTATCCTTTGGGCGTATATTGCCACCTCGACCAGCGTCGATCTATTGTGGCAGCCCTTTATGTTTATAGTTCACTGCTTATCCCTGTTGAATCCAGGAATTTCCAAATTATTTTGAGAGTGACGTTAGCTATCTCCTCTGGGCATTAGCTATCTCCGCTCCTCTCGAAGTATCTTGCTTGGGTTCATATTCTATCTATATGTGCCCCAGAATTATACCTCTTTGCTTTTGAGTGGTCCGATAGAGAAAAGTATTTATTTTATTTTATTTTATGTCCTGAATTTCTCAAAAAGCAAGTTAAGGCGTTGGTCCTGCGCCTGATCTCTCTCCGGTCATGTCGGATTGCCGTCTCACCGAACATTGAGAGTGATGTAACAGTCAGTGCACCTGTGTATTGCGCTCACATTTGTGCACTATAATATCTCCTGCGTAGTTGGCTGATCTCTGTTGAGATTGGCCGCCGTGGTCGAAATCGGCCAGAAGTACTATTACTATTGTAAAAGTTAAAGTATTACAGTTTTGTGGATCAACATAATTCTTATGCGATCTTAAGTTCACCGAGTTAGCTTGTAAAAGATAACAATCTTTACCACAATCAGCCTATTACTAGGATGCCATTAAGTACATAAGTACCACGAGTAGGTATCACCGCAGTATCACTCTCGGAGTGATCTAGGCGTGAAGTCGTGCCTAGATCGCAGTTTGATACCGAAATAGCTTGTTAGCTAAACGGCAATTGCGTTTTCGTTGTACAGTTAGCGTCAATAATCAGAAATCAGAAATATTTATTGTCCCTTTACAAAATGGCCACTTATTAATTAATGTGAAAACATTTAAAAATAAAACATAATGCAAGTTTTAGCCAAGATATTAAGGGCTGGCGCCTGAAATATGCTTCGGGGAAAAGCCTGTGCTACTGGTCACCAGGCCACACCCTCGGACTCCACTATACATTGAAGTTTAGCCTAGAAAATCACAACAAATAGTATACTATTTAGCTTAAGAACATTAAAAGAAGATTTACAAAACAAAAAAAAAAGCATGTGCGTTTCTATGGTAAAGTGTACCTAGATGTCACGTTTGTGAATGTAAGTGAGAGTGTGTTTCTGTGGTGAAGTGTACAAATGTGTAAAAATATATTGACATTTTATTGTCATATCAAAATAACAATTTGAGCATTTATCTGTTGAAATCTGTCAAGTTATTGTGGCATTGTACTGAAGTGTTACTATATTTTTGAAACTGACTGTACAGACGATAGCACGTCAAGGTAAACACTGCGAAATCTGAGGCACTTCTTGTTTGTTTTGTTAAGCGCGATTTTTCAACAAAAATGGTTAGCATGATGTGCTGTCTTCGGTACAGCTATTCGTTCATTCTATTTCTGTGGTTTGTGGAGTTGTTAAAGCTTATTGATATTGTTATTTGATAAATTGTTAATCGTTATGTACATGTTGATTTATCGTATCGTACTAATCATATGAACGACGAATGAAACAGTTTACTTCTTTATGATCTGTATGTTTTCTTAAAGAAGAAAATAGTATTTTTAGCAAAATGTATCTCACAGCAAAACTTATAGAAAAAACCTACTTATTTAAATAGCCATTTTGAAAATTCACTTGCGTCACACTGTCAGACTAGTAGACAAGCGAAAAACTCAAAAATACAGGGTGTCCCATCGTCAATTCGTGTTACAGCATAATCGTACAACACCACCACAAAAAGTGAATCCACAGTGGCTTCCAACACCGTTGTAACAAGGCCGATTCTGTATTACTCATATCAAACGGATCAGTGTACATTTCTGACACTAAACGCGTATCGTTTCCACGTGTCAGCCAGCCCTAACGGGCGGATGAATTTTGAACACCGCCTAATGTGACGCGTGACAACCCTGATCGCTCTCTCGCGTGGTGCGGGACTTTGACAGCGCTTGACGATTCGTTTGTTGAATGTATGAAAAATGAACGTTAGAACACAATAGGGAAATTCAAACAGAGATGGTTTGAACGACATATAAAAGTGTTTGAAATATAAGCGAGTATGTGGGTATTTGAAAGAAAGAAAGAAAACATGTTTATTCAGTATCACATACTTTACAAAATAGAAAAACACATATACAAAAGCACATACACAAGATACTGAAAAGGTAGGCCACTAAGCATGTGTCTCTCTCAGGAATGCCACGACCCTGGTCTTCCGTGGACACCCAGACAGAGAGAGAGAGCACTTCTTCGCACAACAATTGCTTATCAATAAAGGTACACAGGTTTATCTATATATATAAAAGAAAGTGGTGTTAGTTACACTATTTATATTTCAAGAACGTATGAACCGATTTGGCTGAAAATTGGTGGAGAGGTAGCTTAGAACTAGGAAACGGACATAGGATACTTTTTTATCCCATTCGACCGCGATTGTGAAAACATAGGGATTCCACGCGGACGAAGTCGCGGGGGGGGGGGGGCACTAGTTTGGAATAAAAAGTACGTGGCAAAATGGCATTGTACGTTGGTTGTGTTTGTACTTTGTTGTTTACTTAAACACTAAGCTATTTCAAATGAATTGGAGTAACTAAAAGTTTGAGTTTTTAATACAAAGTGAGGCTGAAAAATTTATCATATAAAACACTTTCTATACCTCTGAATCTAAAGTACTCAGGCTTTAATTATCTAAGGCTTTGATTAGTTAATCTATCAAAAAATAATAAAGTACCTATTATGAACTTTAAAAACATTAAAAATATCCTAGGCATTCTGACAATACAGGATAAAAAGACGACCCCCTGTATCTTCACCGATAGAGAAGTCAATTCTATATCTATCAAAGAGTCGATTGTCAATCCTTAGCGTCTATCATGTTGATCTGTCACGCGGCTATCGAGCTCAACTGACGGATGTCATCTCAATCAGACGTGACTGATCTCTTTTTTGCTTCGCTTTGGTATACCAAAACTTATAAAAGTTCTAAAGGACAAGGGTAAAAAAACTAAAAAGGTTGGTGGTCTAGGTTATGTTTACTCGTATTTGTGGCATTTTGGGAAAATTATTAATGAATAAATTACAATAATAAATAAATATACAACTACATCAAATACAATGATCTGACTCCGTGGGAAGTAGCTTAAGCACTTGTGTTACAGATATCAGAATCAACAGTGGTATTATAAATAATCTTAAATAAATACTTATAACACCCAGACCAGACCAAACATACATGTTCATGCATACATGGTACGGTGTTGTACAGTGCGGGGATCGAACCCGCGACCTCTTGGTTAATAGTCAACTTCTTAATCATTATACCAAAGTGGTCGTAGTTTTAGTAATTTTTATTAATGTTAGGAATAATTTACGGAATATTCTTTATTGCACACCCCACATGAAGAAGATCACAAACAATCAACTTCATAGAAGTTGTACAATTAGTTGTATTACTTGAAGCAATTTCAATGACATGAAATATCTGAAGATCTGAAACAAAATAGAAAACTATTTGAATAATTTTCTATTCTTCGTTCGTTTTTAGTTTAGTTTTTAGTTCATACTTCGAACATCATTCCTAAAACCATTACATTACAGTAGGTACATTGAATTGGAAATCAAATTAAATGGATTGAAAATTTATTTGCGTATCGGGGTAAGGGTACATTAAGGTGTTAGGCTTAACATTGTTGTTCAGCTTTTTCAGCCATATTATTACAGCATGCCAATTATATTATATTACTAGCTGACTCGGCAAACGTTGTTTTGCCATGTAAATGCTAAGGGTGGACAACCCTAATCACTAAGGGGTATGAAAAATAGATACTGGCCGATTCTCAGATCTACTCAATATGCATACCAAATTTCATAAGAATCGATCAAGCCGTTTTAGAGGAGTACGTGAACGAAAATTGTGACAGAGAATTTTATATATAGATAGAATTTTATATATAGAGATTGGTGCTGGTAAAACATGGAACAAGCCAAAAATATTGGAATTAATGCACTTTGTAGAGCAGGTCAACAACTAATAAAGTGCTTCATATTTTTTTATGGAGCTCCCAACAACAGATCGTAAAAGGAATTTCTCATGATATGAATTTCATACACTTTCTACTACAGTTGTCAAGAAATAAGAAGCCAGCTTTGATATTAAAATGTAATATGAAATTAAGTAATAATGGTAAAGTAGTAAAAATACCAGACAAAAGATAATTAAATGTAGAGTCTTGCATTTTCTGACTAATTATGGCTCTTATTTTAGGTAACCTGCCTTAAACTTTTACTATCCAAACAAAATACATTATCTATCAAATACAATTATGGACATGCAACTATTTAACCATACAGTTCAGTTTTCGTAATTGATTCATACAATTTTGGAAGATTTAGCCTTATTTAAAATAAAAAAATCTCTGATGAGATATTCGAATTTCAATTCGAACATCACACCCCATCCAATCGAGCAGTAAAAATCCGCAAACAGTTTTTCCTATAAACAAATTAGTAATTTGCTTCCACTCCGAACCCACAACTCAATCATCGCGTTCTGGCTACACCGATTCTAACCTAATTCTGAAAACCATAAAAAAGCACTTGTTTATAGGACAAGCCACGCGCGGGAGGGGTGCTGGACACAGTGCACGTTTGGATGCAGTAGGTTATGATTCACAGCTTACAATATTGACGAAGATATAAACTCCATGAAGCGAAGCGTGGAGACTTTGTACTTGCACACAGAATGTAAAAAGCAACTAAGTAGCTTCTACCCAATGAAGGGTTTGGTGCCTAGAATGCTTATGGGAAAACTTCATTCTTTTGACCCTAACTACGGCTCAGTACTCTGCTTTTTTGCGGCCATCATAAGGCCGGCTCCTCACGTTGGGCGAACGGCTGGAACGAAAACAAACGCCATTACAATAAAACACCAACAAAGCACCAATCGACGTTGACGCCAATGATTTTTTCCAGGTCCACTCATTGGGTTATAGATATTTCACCCAACTGTTCGCCCAACGTCTGGATCTGGGGTAAGTCCCATCACACTGGCATCCACTATCCCGTGACCCCCCTGCGCCGTAGGTTCAATTACATGGATAAAGAAGCCGGCGTGTGGCGCTTCTGTGCCTTCGTACGGCGATATCGGCTCACCGCAGTCGCAACAGAAATAGCTCTTGACGCTTGTATCCGCGGTGGCGCCTGTTCACTGTCAACTGTACAGAGTAGCAAAGGATAGAGTATACAGTTATGATTTACAAGCGGTTTTGCGTTGGTAAATTTTTATAAGTCACAGCTGACCCGGCAAACTTTGTTTTGCCATATAAATTATTGTGGACAATCCTTATCACTAACGGATATGAAAAATAGTTGTTGGGCGATTCTCAGACCAATCAGTCAAGCCGTTTCGGAGTTTCGTTTCGGAACATTTTATATAGAGATAAACATGAACATTCATACTGTAGCTTCGACTTGTATAGACAATTTTTAAGCCACGATTAACGAAAAGCATAAAAGCTTAGCTGGTTCAAGTAACCATACCATACTTTTAGCAGATCTAGTATACCACATTTTCTTAGTGGTATTTAATGTGATATATTAGTATGACCATACAGGGTTACCTAAGGTCTGGGTTGCGTGACAAATACAAATACAAATATTTTTATTGCCAACAAGATTATTGTTATTATACATATATAAGGTAGGTACAGAAGATATTATACTATAGAATATACTACGAGTATTACACAATGCAAATTATGTTATGCCAATAACAATACATTTAGCAATTAACTGTGGGCCCCACACTAGGAAATTCCTGTATCGTGGACTTACTGGTAAGAAAGGGTAAGTGATAATTTTCGATATTTATTTTATATACCTGTTGGTCACATCTGTCTTCTAGTTCTACTCTGCGCACATAAGGAGGGCGCGTTAAAATTGAAAATAAATTCAATATCAATTTGAGCGCATGCCAAGTGGCGTGCCGCCTGCGCCGCGACCGCGACGGTAGCACTCGAGAATCCAGCACTCTAGAGGTGAGGCTGGAGACTGAAATACAATATGATACACTGATATGATGGGTAAGTGGCGTCCTTTTTAGCATTTAGGTTACTAAAAAGAAAAACTAACTTTAAAGCTGAAACCTCCTGAATGAGTTAGAAAAACGGCTGGTGAGCTTCAACGGCTGGACGAAGTTTGATCAGACATAGCTAAAAAAAAGGTTACTACTTAAACGATAAACTTTTATTTAAATGAAAAACATGCATGGACTGGCTCGCATTAGCACAATCCATGTTACCTTACTCAACCCTTTTCTAAAAAGAGGCAATGTCATTTCATTAATATTGTTTTATTGTAAGTATAATTAATATTTTAATTTTATTTTAATTCATGAACGTAAAAAAAATCTTTGCAGAGTATTCAGGTATATATCAGGTAGGGTTTTTTTGCAGTCAGCTGCCGGCCTTTATTCCAACTGGTCGAATTCAGGTAAATCGCAACTGGGGAATAACGCTACTAGCTTAATATATTAGGTAGTCTGACCCTTAAGTCAATGAATATGAAAAAAATATGACAGTAGGTGTCTAAATTTTGATCAGCATCATAAAGTTATATTATGTTACATGTGAGAAAAAATGCTGTAGGATTAGATAGTTCCGTCACTATCAAAACTCACGGTTCTGTGACTACGGTTTTCCTTATTAAGTGTGTAAAGCACAAAAACGTCGAGTGCTTTTATGTTCTAAGAAATTGCAATGACTAAGATTTTAATGAAGAACAAGACATACACTGGGAATAGTTAATTGATAGCATCTCAATTATGTGTAATACTTAGTAATCATTAGATCTATAGCACATGGAATTAAAATTACAAAGATGGATAGGATTCTGAGCTTTCAGTTGTTATCGTGTAGTCTGTGTTGTGTTGCTGTAACCTGTAATGTTGTCATCATTACAACACTTACGTAGATATCTAAATAAATAAAAATATTAGAAAGAAACACTTAGTTTAGTTGATTAAAATTGAATGTCATAAAAAATATGTATAAGTTTATTTGTAATACCTCTGTTGATTCTGTTATCTGTAACACTAGTGCTTTAGCAACTTTCCACGGAGTCAGATCAATATTATGTGATGTTGGTGTATATTTATTATTGTCGGTTTTTCTTGATCTGAAAAAGGCTTTCGATACTGTGTCTATTCCCGTCCTTGTACGTAAGCTCGAAGAAATGGGAATAAGGGGGACTCCTCTTGCCCTTTTCGAGAGCTATCTATCGGACCGGACACAAAAAGTGAAACTTTCTGATTGCACTAGTGATGCTGTGAGCGTAAAATGTGGTGTGCCACAGGGCAGCGTCTTGGGACCTACGCTCTTTCTTGTCTACATCAACGACTTATGTAGTATAGAAATCCCGAACGCTTGTCTTGTCGTACGCTGATGACATGGCCGTGGTATTTTCTAGTGAATCTTGGGAAAAGGTCAAATGTGGTGCTGAGACTGGCCTTTTTCGTGTGGCTGTATGGCTAAAACAGAACCTCCTCACTTTAAATACAACAAAAACAAGTTATATCTGTTTCAGTATCAACAACAGCTCACAGCCTCAAACCGATTTTAATCTAAAAATTCACGAGTGTACAAGTGATACAAATAAAAAGTGTGTAACTGTCCGGCTATCGGAAAAGTATCCCAAACAAAATATCTTGGCGTTATTGTAGACCATAGACTATCTTGGTACCCTCACTTAGAATACGTAATCAATAGAACTAGAAAGCTAATTTGGATCTTTAAAACACTTAGACACATTATGCCAAGTCACTATAACAAAGACTCACCAAATTATTTACTCAACCAAATCTACACGGCTTTGGCTCAATCTATACTGACCTATTGTATTCCTGTATGGGGTGGCGCAGCAAAAACTCAATTCTTTGAGCTAGAGAAGGCGCAACGTACTTTAATTAAAGTTATGTACTTTAAAAAGAGACGCTTCTCCACAGATGCTCTCTGCAGCATCAGTGGTTTACTTTCAGTCAGGAAGCTTTATGTATTCTGCACCATTGCTAAAACCCACAAGACATTAACATGCGACTCTAGTCAACTAAGATAGAGACGGAGAAATGTTGTTGCTCAGCCTTCCAATATAAGGACCACATTTGCCAGTAGACAATTCATGTCACGTCCGCTTTTCTGTATAATAACATATATAAATATATATGACAAAACATATCGTTTTAAACTTTCCTGTTGCGTAACGTCGGGAAGGTAAATACCAAGTTTTTACCTTTTAAAAGTGTTTGTGTTGCGTAAAACCCGTGAAAAAATCTGTGTCTAAAACATATCGTATCTGTAAGGAAAGTTTGTTAAATTGGATAAAAAATAAGACACATGATGAGGTAGAAGAATTACTAGAGCGCATTGCATAACCGTACATACAAAACACACACACACGCACACAAAGACACACACAATCACTCACAGACACACACACACTCACACACACACACACTCACTGACACACACATACACACACATAATAATAAGTCACCTTATGTAAGAGTATTAAAATAATAAATATAAGTAAAGAAATAAACATGTTCACCATACTGCCTTGTTAAAATAAAATATAGTTAAGGAAGAGCGGTCCCCCAAACACAGGCAAATTTTGCTTAAATGGGGGCTCTAATGTACTTGTCTTAAGGCAATTTTATAACGAAATAAAAAACTTATTATTATTATATTATTTAAAAAAAAATTGCTTGCTCGCTAAACGAAAATAGCCAAAAGCTCCTACACAACATTTTGCAGTTATGATTCGCACGTCAATCTTATGCGCATCTAGACACGGTATTGACACTCGCTTATTTCGATACTATTCGCATACCTTTCACGAAAAGCGATTCAATAACCGCTACAAATAAATCGGATTTTACGCGGGCATCCGTCGTCATATGAACCGCGATCACTTGACATTGGGATCAGAAATAATATCAAATCCCAATCGTAAAGCAGTCAGGGAAATAGTGTTGTGAACGGTTAGAGCTTTTCTTTTAGACTTTGACTTCATGACCTGAATCCAGTTTAATATAACTAAGGAGGTTTGATTTGAAAGCCAGCTTAGGTGGGGCGTCCAAAGACAAGCCAGATGTAGTAGCAATCTTAGTAAGTTCTCCGTATTAAACAGGACCTGTCAATGTGAATGATACAACGGTGGAAACTTGCGGTTGGATTGTGATGGTGTTCGATGTGGTTTGCCAATGCCTTCTCGTATCAAAACCCCAACAATCTACCATTAGCTTAAAATCTTAGCAATGTTAAACTACACGACAAATTAATACCTTTCATTTTCCTAGGCTTACGAGTAATGTGCTTAGTAATAAATCAAAACATCGGCTAGAATTCGTTCCTTAAGTACAACGTTGAATTACGTAACCAACCATACTTAAGATTATTCACCACTAGCTTCCCGCCAGCGGCTTTGCAGGCGAGGAATTCGGTTCTCTAATATATTAAGCATGTTAATTATACATATAAGCCGTCCTCTTATATAAGGTGTAGTGGCAAAATTACTGAATTACATCCAAAAGGTCCTGGGTTCAAATTCCAGGTCTGTAATGAATCGCACAAAAACAGCTCGGAGTCGGGAAGTTGGTGGTGCCCCCCCCCCCCCCCCCCGTGCCTTGGTGCGCACGTTAAGCCGTTGGTCCTGCGCCTGATCTCTCTCCGGTGATGTCGGATTGCCGTCTCACCTAACATTGAGAGTGTTGGAACAGTGAGTGCACGTGTGTATTGCGCTCACACTTGTGCACTATAATATCTTCTTCGCAGTTAGCTAGACTCAGTTGAGATTGGCCGCGGTGGTCGAAATCGACTAGGAAGCTATTATTATAAAAAATACGTAGGGACAGACGCGAGACCCGACTTTGCTTTATGACTTAAACGAATAAATAACTAATTATTACTTAAGAAACAAAATCTAGCCGATATTTTGATTTATTACTTATTAGTGATAAGAAAAAAAAATCATAACTCTGTCCGCTAATTTGTAGGTCAGGGCAGGACTTCACTCGGACCTTCATTCACCCATCTCCCTCATATCTACGAATCTAAAGATGTCGAGTGCTCTAACTTATCGACAATTTCCCTACACCATCCCAGCTCACATTCTCCATCGATCATGACTACAACAACAAGGCAAGAAGACACGTCGAATGCGTCGATAAACTGAGATGAAGATTGTTTTTCTTGCACCAGGAATAGAAGCGGACGTCATTACTTCTGGATTGCGACAATCAATAGATACTTTAGTATTGGCTGGGCTATTTCGCGAATGAGGTAACATCGATATGTGTGCATAACTAAGATTTTGCATTTGTTTTGCAATGTGGGTGACGAGTGATGACGGTGGCAGTGATTGTCAGTTGTTTATTTAGCATCATTGTTTCAGATTTGGTTTATTGCTTAGTTTGGTCTCGTGTGCCAGGTTACAGTAATATCTTTAGCTTAGGATAAATGATTGATTGAAGGGGTTTCTACAGTATTTCGTGCTATTTTTGTAATATCTACCGGTCTTACATTATTTATGTCATAGTTTTAATGTTTCTAGGTATAACTTTGTAACTAGCTTCCGGCCAACGGCTTCGCGTGCGTGGATTTTTAGTTCTATAATAATGTATTAAGCGTGTTATTATACATATAAACCTTCCTCTCAAATTACTCTACATATTTTAAAAAACTGCATGAAAATCCGCTGAGTAGTTTTAAAGATTTTAAGAATGCTAGATTCTGCCGTCATCAGGGAAGGGGACACATCTACATCAATCCCCAAAATAAGAAAAAAACATTAGATTTTTTCTAAAAAAAATCTTTTAATCTTTTTATGACGGCAGCATACAATTACATACCTACATACAGACATAGGGACAACCGCGGGAAGCATCTTTGCGCTGTACCTACTATGTAGTGAAGCTTCGATTTTAAGTGAGTCTGATAAATAATTCTTATAATAAGTCATGAATTATCCTCAAGAAGAAGGCAGCTGGTAGTGACTGGATGCAAAGGGCGGGAGATGCACTGTGGCGTGCCTTGGGGGAAGCCTATGTCCAGCATTGGACTGTAACAGGCTGATATGATTATGAATTATCCGATAATTCGTTTTAAGCATCCCACTGGACCATTGTAACATTATTCTCAACTTTCGATTACTTTCGATAGGGTTGTCCAAAGTGACAAACTGCGTATTCGCGGGATGTTTTAGTAATACCGTTGCAGGGGTGGCATGCATTAGTGATGCGTTGTCCGGATGGTAATCGCGCCTCCGGAGATTTAACACTTTTTGTTGCGGACCCTGACCGGTTGCGTACAGCGTGCTTCCTTTTGATGTCCTACTTAAATATATGGTTAAAAATCAATAGCAAGTTAATTATATTTCGTCATCCATGTTTAATTATACTAAACCTACTTAATACTAGCTGTAATTCGTGCGTTCTGTGTTTACTTGTGGACACTTAGCATTAGAAACTTTTGTACCTTTTTATTTAAGAGGTTATTAAACCAACTAAATAAAATAAAATAAAAATAAATGACTTGAAAATACACCGTGGGTGACGCACTCTACCAGTGATAACAATAAAAAACAAACTAAGAAGTAACAGAATTTTAATTTGATTAGTGTCAGTGACAATTTACTGATGCCATTTAACCGGCTTTTTAAAAATGCAGCTACTCTATTGTATAGTCCTCCTAGCCGATTTCGACCACGGCGGCCAATCTCAACAGAGATCAGCCAACTGCGCAGGAGATATTATAGTGCACAAGTGTGAGCGCAATACACAGGTGCGCTCACTGTTCCATCACTCTCATAGTTCGGTGAGACGGCAATCCGACATGACCGTAGAGAGATCAGGCGCAGGATCAACGGCTTAACGTGCTTTCCGAGGCACAGGGGTGTAACACCGCCGACTTCCCGACTCCGAGCTGTTTTTGAGAAATTCAAGACAGAAAATCTCAGAAACAATTTTGGCTCGACCTGGGATTCGAACCCAGGTCCTCTCGTATGTAAGGCAGAAACTTTGCCACTACACCAACGAGGCAGTCAACTCTATTGTATAACTCTACTCTATCAATTATATTATACTGTAGATTATACCTTGACTTAGCAGACTTTTTTCACCTACGAGTATGTAGTTAATGTTGGTACGAGTTTACCATAGCATTACCATCAATGTATTGGCTATCCAAGTGTAAGTCGATCTTTTCTTCAAATAAAACATATAAATCAATTTCTGGTTATCTTTGTATCGAGTTAAACGTAACATCACTAAAATGTGAAAAATGTATGAACCACTTTTTTAATATTAGTTATTGAAATAAATTTTTGAACCATCATGAATAATTTTAAAGCTTAATATGGATTACAGCCAGGAAATGTTTAATGAAAGATGTGTATTTATTAATATTTTATATTTGAATAACTTATTTTATTCAAAAAAATCTCATTCTGTATCAGACAGGACACTCTCACCCGATAATATGGGAATATCTCAAAAACACCTGCTTTACGAGGGAGGTTTTCCTGACTTATTTATCGGCACTGTGTCTGTTTCACCCTTATTTGGGTAGTTCTGTGATTTATACCCTGTATCTTACGCTATTTTACAAGTCGACATGGGTTTCATAGATCATTCAGGGGTCATAGATGGGACCACTTGTTTTATGGAAGCCTAAAAAGACGATATTGGGCGATGTCACTCTTACCGTAACATATGGTATTCAGAACAAAGTAATTAAAACAGTTGATAAAGACGTTTTCGTGTTTTATGAAGTATTTTCGTAGTGGTACCTATTAGTTTTTCATTTTATTGGAATGGCAGTGTTACATTAAGATCACCTGAAAATAAATGTAAGTAAAAGACAATAAACTACACGTCAGTTGGTATGGTAGATAGACATCCTTACAACACTCATTTTCCACAATTCCGGACATATTACCAAATAGGTTTCCATAAACAACCTTAACGATAGCTTGAGGATACTCTGAATGTACACGTTAGTTTACACATTTACGTATAAAATTAGCTGGATTCTTAGAAAACAGATAAATCGCCGCGCCGAACGCACACTTCACACTTTTTAAACGCCGTCGTAACTCGAAAATAATCCAATTTATAGGTTTACAATAAATTCTGCGGTGGCCGTTAGCACTGGACGTCACAAAGGGCAACAGAGATAGATGCAGTAGGCTTTCTTCTAAATTCCCGATATTTTTAATTATCATACATATCTACGTGGTCATTGAAAATAACTTAGTTACTAATGTAAAATTACCTTGTCTATGCCAGTTGCCCTGCGGCGATCTGTACCGCTCGCCATCACAAGCGCATGCCTAACGGTGGCAAGCACGACAGCGAGCGCTGATACGGCCCCATAGGATAGATGGCGCTGTACGCCTAGTACCGCACATGAACCGCGGCATATAAGATTTAGATCCAGAATTATATATAGATAGACAAATCAAGCTGATGTCTATCGAACTTCGGTCCCCGACCATAAGCACCCGGTTCGGTAGGAAGCGCTTCCCTTTACCGTCCATCAAAATATCTGTCACAATCTCGATGACAGTAAAAGCACACGGGAGTACATACAAATGTTTGCGTCTGCGTATTTTGGTTTACGTTGCAGTTCATTAGGAAGGATCTGCATTTATTCTTACCTTGCCTCATTGCCTGAAAAACGTTTGATTGAAAGTTCTTACCTGAATTCTAAATAATAAAGCATGTTACCTATACAAAACATTAGAATCAGTCTCAACACTAAATAGATAATTTGGACACACCTTTCAAACGAAACAACTTAGCATTCAACGATTTAGCAGCGAGTCCTTCGAGTGGTCGCGTAATTTTCAACTTACCGACTGCACACGACATACAATAATGCATTTGATATGCAAATAACAATTATAGTTAACGTTATCTGTAAGCGGCGTGTGAACGGCCTCGTTT
Organism: Pyrausta despicata; assembly: GCA_963921415.1. Taxonomy (NCBI): domain Eukaryota; kingdom Metazoa; phylum Arthropoda; class Insecta; order Lepidoptera; family Crambidae; genus Pyrausta; species Pyrausta despicata. The sequence goes on along the minus strand of OY992861.1, from coordinate 10,535,413 downwards.
GATGTAAAGGACGAATAGGCTGCGTCTGTGTCTGTGTCCATTATATAGTCGAGGTACGAGAAAATTTCGTACCAGGGAGGGGTGCGATTCTCGTGCATTCGTTGGACCTAGGATACAATCCTCATTCGTACTTTTTCCGCATAGTGATTCGTATTTAGCCAGGTAAGCCTATTTGTATAATAATTACTTCAAATTATGATTGATTGCATTTTATGACAGTTACAAGATATCGAATATTTTTTGTGCACTTTTATAACGGCCGTAAAAGGCATAAATAAATCTACCTCCGAATTAGGTGCCAGTTTTGAATACCTCTGTAATAGGGCACTTTATCTTAAGTTGTATTTAAACAAAGGCATATTGCTAACATAGCTAAGAAGAGATTAAAAATAAAAATGTGGCAATTGCAATAGTGTTTAATGCAATAAGTACTATGTAGATGAATAATTTTACCATAGTGAAAAAAAATATGTTTCGTGTTAAACTGTTCTTAACACGAAATATTTTTTCTTCTTAAGACAAAATTCTATTCTTTAGGCAGATTCAAAAAATAGCGTATTTAACTTAATTAAAAAAACGAGACACAAATCTCAGAGAACTCGACCCAATTATCTTTTTGTGTCAAAACCGTCCAATGGAAACGTATCACCGATTAGTCACATCACAATCAGGCATTTACGCAAAAATAACTCTATCAGGACTTCACGACTACAATTACCGTACCTTACCGTACCGTACCGTACGTCAGACGTACGAATCACGAACGGTGACTAACGTGTTCCCATTACGGGGGAGTCTATAAATAGATGTTATGGGAATACCGTAATGGACAACCACGAATGTAGACCTTGGTTACGCGAAAGAAAATTGAAGATTGTTAGGTACCTAATGAACGAAAAGCAAAAATGCTCTAGGTCCTGAGCCTATGCTTTAGCATAGGTGATAGAGATATCAGTGCATCTTTTTCTGTCTGTCTGTCTTTTATCTGCTTGTATCACACATAAGAAGGCAGTAGATAATTAATAGCTTAAAGCTTTTCTTTAGCATACCTAACTAATTTACTTTCTAGCAAGTTACAACAGTCCTTTGTTTTTAAAAGCTCACTAATTTCAGTAAAGTACAACTTTAACTCATACAGATTGGGCAAATCAATTGTTTAAACAGCTTAATCAGAATCAGAATCACGTCGTCGTCGTTGTCACGTCAAAACTAAACAACAGATTTTACGCCATACACCAATCAATTAATGTTATTTTAACACTGACATTCCATACCTACATACGAGTACAATAACGATTCCCAAAAATATGACGAACGTCAATTCAATAAAAATCTGCGCGCACGTGTTTTTACGCATATTCTATATTTAGCGTTCGTGATTTTATATCAATTCGTTTGTTTGACTCATGGGAGCGGATGATCTGTTATCTGTGATCACGGATGTTGCGTTAATTGAAATAGTTGCTTTAATACTATGAAAAATCATTATCTTGAACTTTGGTAGATATCAATGTTCAGGCTTTTGTCGGAACAGAAACAGATTTTTTTTCCTCGTCGGATTAGCCATTATGAATGAGCGACTTTTAGCAGTGATTGCAGTCGCTAATCGTCTAACTTTACAGACTTGCGTTAATTTTACCATCTTTGTGAAACGACCACTTTGGTGTAATGGTCAAGAAGTTGCTTTAATACTATGAAAAATAGACTATGACTATTAACCGAGAGGTCGCGGATTCGATCCCCGCACTGTACAAACTTTTGTGTGCATGAACATATCGGTTTGTACTGGTCTGGGTGTTACATGTACGAGTATTTATGTAAGTTTATTTGTAATACCACTGTTGATTCTGATATCTGTAACACAAATGCTTGAGCTACTTACCACGGAGTCAGATTCATACATTGGTATGTGATGTAAATTAAAAAAAAAAAACCATTCGATGCAGTTGCGATGCGTTGGGCGAAGCTGGCTATTTACACCGTAACGATAAGGTTTTGTCTTACAGCTTCCTAGCTGCAACGACGACTGTAGCGCAAGGAGATATTTACTCATAAAAAAGTCAGTGTCTATATAAACGTTAGTATATCCTCTTAATAACCACGTTGAAGTTTTTGTGAACTGTCTTAGTATTCTAAGCACAAACTTTTGAACTCGGGCCGCTATCGTTCTTTTACATAATTTTCACTTTTATTTGATGAAATCAGGCGTTGTTTAGTGGAAATTTAAAGCAAACCAATTATATTTTTCAGCTTTATAATTGTCACTAGCGCATCTCCTGACTACTAGCTAAGCCAACATCATTCACATAACGTGTCTGGTATATTGAATATCACAACATCACTCGTTTGTTCGACGGCTAACGGTGCTGCCTTAAAAGACGACTCCAAGACAAGTCTCGTTTGGGCCATTTACGTAATATAATTGATCATCATATCTGTCTGAACACTGATTAACATGGGACCCATAGCACCCTCTGACCTGAGATAGACAAATGACTATCACACAATTTTATAACTTGCCTTTTAGACACACACGAAAATGTACCCAAAGGAACTACAAGTGAAGTTTGTTTTGTATTTCTTTGATGTAAAGCATCATGTACGGTGTTTGAAAGTGCACTTTTTGTGTCGATCAAAAAGCTATCAAAAAGTGAAGTCTTCTAATATAATATTCATAGGTCTTAGGTGATCTATTCGGAAATCTGTTATAGTCAGTAACTAATTTTGGATGGTTGATATTCATGCAGACAATTAATATTGATAAGTGCAGCAATAAATTATGCAATTTTTCACTTATCATTTCATTCTCTTCGGAAGATATTTTGAATCTTGCAACTTACAAGAAGGACCTTAGTCATTCCTAATCGGACTTTGGGCACTGTTAAATTAGTAAAAAAATTTTATGCTTCTTTCACGGTTTTGAAGTGTAAAGGAGATGAATAAAACGTCACCTTTAAAAATCGTACATCTACACGGCTGGGCACAGGCGTCACCTGAACTATGAGGAGGTAAAAGATTTGCCTATTAATTCCATCACGCTGGCTCTGTACAAATTATTTTTTAAGAAAGTGGCCATGAAGATCTTACTGTCAGATTTTATTAAGCCAGACCTTCGCAGGAGTGTCTTAGTACTAAGCTGCAAGAACAGGTATCAAACGTGTCTTCTTAACTTCTCTATGCAAGACCAGTCATATTCAGGCTTCCAGGTGACAACACTTTAGTAGATTCAAACATAATTTTACCCTACATAGGGCACTCCCTTGCAACCTTTTGTGCGGAGTTTTTATTTTTAATTCGATTTTTTACCATTATTATTTGTTTTATATTGTGTTACTAGTTTTTTGACTTGAGATTGTAAATGTTTTAGTAAATTTTAATATTAAATGTTTTTCTTATGCCATTTTATTACACAATGTTATTTATATAATTTAATTTTGTATTTTTTAAGTTTTTTTCTTAAGAGCGTTGGACCGGACTTCCAAAGGTCGGGAGTTCGAATCCTCCCTGATGACCGGTGCCGAAGAATTTTGACGTGACAACGTCTTATAAATTGGTTTGCCGGGTGACACCTCAAGAAACTGCGTTACGCTGCTCCGCTCACGTTTCGCGCGAGAGAGACAGAGCGAGAGAGAGAGAGAGAGAGATAGGCATACACACCGGTTCATGTTATACGAATGAATATTCACATTAAAATTATTTTACCATTCAGAGTCGTTGTCACGTAAAACTTTCGCGCGTATACCGACTTTACAGGCAACCAATTTTTTTAAGTGTTATGTCTTTTCGAGTTTAATTTTGTATTGTAATCTATGGTCACGAATCATAAAAATAAATAAATTTTATTTAATTTTTAATTTTGCTTGGCCAAAATAGAAGATGCGCCAGCTACAAGAATCAGTTCGCCACCACTAATGCGAAGTGAAATGAGTCTGTCATTGTGTCGAAACAAACTGATCGTCCGACACAACCTATAGATGTCATGAATACGGACGTAATTGTTTTTTGTTGCCTGTTTACTCTGGGTTTTAGGGTTCTGCAGTACGAGACAACCGAGTAGGTAAAAGTCCTAAATAAACACGGAAAAATACACGTCATTTTTACTCTTTATACTTAACTAGTGTACCCGGAAAACGTTGACCTGCCCGTTGCTTTTTTCGTATTTCCTTATCTTTTAAACCTTTCGTCAGGCCTCTCTCACTCGATGTACTTGCGCGCGGTAATAGCCTACTCTCGCCGGCACCGGCTGCAGTGCCGATTCAGTTGACTGCCAACAACCGTCGGACGCGCTCACGGCGCACTATAATTAGTCGTGTTACGCTTACGTTCAATTTAGTTTTCATACGAACCAAATAAGTAATCTGTGCTTGTTAAACGTTAGCTTTATTACGTGGTGGTTTAGTCGACTAATAATTAATTAATTAGCGAAATGACTAGGTAGGTAGGCAGGTACCTACTTAGTTGACAATAAAATTTACCGATTCTCGAAATGTACCTACCTACTAATAATCTACAAACGACAGATTCCACAAATGACAGATTCTACTAATGACCAATTTGCGAAATGATCGTTTTTTATTGTATTGTATGAAAATAGTAAGTACCTAGGTATTTTTGTTAGAAAATTTAGGAATATGAAAAATAAAATGAAATGTAGATAAAGAATAAAGAATCATTCATTTTAAATAGTTTTCATTATGATCACAAATAATAGAAAAAAGCATGGCGCGTTTGTACGTATGTACCTACGTATGTACACAAAAATACGGATGATAGATAATATAAATACAAATATCTTTATTTCTTCTCTGACACAAATATCACTACAAAGTAGTTACAATCGAATGTTTCCTTAATGCAAAATCTAGTAGTAGGTACACTTTTTTAACTCAACAATAAACATTGTGTCAACCCTAGTTCGATTGTCGCTAGGTCTCACGTCACTTGGTCTCGCGCAGCTGCGAAGCAATAGTGACTTTATACTCAAAGATGTAGGTGCATTTTTGTACGCGGCAGAAAAAGTAGTCTATTAACGCTGTAGGTATTGAAATTTCTCTATGGAGTGATTTATCTGTTACGTAGTAACTATTTAGTAATCTGTGCTTTCGTGGACTTCCGCGAATATTTTAAGACCAAAATTATTCAAATCGGCTCAGCCGTTCTCGAGTTTTAGCGAGACTAACTAACAACAATTCATTTTTATATATAACACATATCTATTTTCGTCTACTAAAACGGTCCATTCTTTTCCCAGACTTCACAAATAACACTCAAAAAGTATTTACGATGTTCATTGGGTCGAAGCTGAAGTGTGTATATCAAATGACATACACTCACTTCAACATCGACCTAATAAACATAAAACACATTTATAGGGAAATATACAAAAGAAGATAAAAGTAGCCAGTGGGACATGTACTATCCCCCATCTTCGTAATCGTATCGACAAAAAAAACGATTAAAACTGTTTTTTAATTTTGGCGTTTTAATCGTTTTTTTTTATTTATTTTCAATATCGTTACCGAGGTTTCTCTATGTGCTATTTTGTCCCGTAATAAAAAGATACGGCAAATACCACTGTACCAGCTTTGTAACACAGATCCTTTATAACAAAAAGCAGCTCGCGCTTCACCGATCATTCGAACAATATCGATTTTCCGACAGCTTAACATTACACTGTGGTCATCTTCTGGTATACATGCCTCGTTACCTCCTCATAGTTTTTTGGTCAACTCCTCGTGGCGTGAGAAATTCGTCAAAATTGAACTCGGTATGACAAATGGCGGTGCCGTTAACGTTATTGGATGTAGGGAATCCATTATTATATTGGACACAAACTCGTTACGAGCAGGTGACGGGACGGATTGATAGTTTTTGTGTACTTTGGTGTTAGATTAAAATTCACTAACGCGAGCGTTGTTAATATACTTTTTGAGAGGACGTTTTGTGTAACTCTTGGTGATGTTGGCAACGGAATTTAGCAACGTAATCAGTTGTACAATTTCATTTGTGGATTAGCAGGTTTTATTTGTGATATTCCTTTATCAGTTGCACCCATGTATGTAGGTAGGTGGGGTTCAATGAAAAAGGAAATACTTGATACGCTTGTCCTGTGCCTCTGCATTAAAAAATAAGTCTTTTTTATTTACGAGTACAAAAGATACGTAGTTTTGTAAGTTAAATGAATTTTGTAGCACCTAATTATCTAAATTTTACGAGTAAATTCTCATTTTTCCTGTTTTTGGTTTCCGCCACCATTTACCTCTCCGAATTTCCATGTGGTTGGCTGGCAGAGAATGGTCTTTAGCATTAAGTCTGCCAATTGTATCACTTTCAGTGCAATAAAGTTTAAATTAATAGACTGTCTAAGAAAGGGTATCATTTGAATATCGTTGCTATAAAAAGCATTCTGAGTGTTTGCACTCATGCTAAATACCTACGCTCGTACTGAGAATTGGGCTTTGTATGTAATTTATTTTATAAATTTATGAATTAAGGTGTGTTTCAACGTATTAATACATTACCGTCTTTAATTTAGGCCTACATCACGACTAACTCAAAATCAAACAACCAAAGACACTGCAGTGCATACGGGGTGTTTGATATGTTTCAATTTAATGAGAAAGTGACACAACTTTGTATTTGAACATTACATTAATTAATATCTAAAACTTAAAACACATGTTTCTGCAGTAAGAAATCTCTTAGATACGAATAAGATAAAGATCACTTTTGTCACTTATTTTCTATGAAGTATGTATTTTGACATAAGATTGATTTTTTGAACCTTCTAAATCTTGCCGATTTTTACTCGTCCTTAAGCGATGATCGATTAGACATCAATAAAAAAATTCTGCTTAAATACTAGTCGATCAATTTGCTATATTGCAAGGACGACGCGTTGGCTTTGTTTTTGACGGGCACTGGCTAGAATATAAAAGACTTGCCCTTAAATAGATTTAAATATGTCCTATATAGCCACTTATAAAGGACACATTTAAAGATGGCAGATTACACACAAGAAAGATGTTCGTATAAGGTAGATGAATTTTTAAATTTTACAGAACTAGGTTATAAATTTCAATAATAATAATTTTATTGTAATGTAATCGTAATGTAATTTTAATGTAAATAGTTTAACTTGTGTCTTAAATCGGAATATTATGACATTGTGATGATAATATTATGATGCGCGATTTGATAAAATTGTAAAATATTTGCATGCTATTTCTTAAAGCTGGAAAATTCAAATTCAAATTTTTTACAAAAATGTACCCTTTTCCAAAAGCAAATAAATATTCATTTCATAGACGGTGGCGACGTGTCTGAAGCTTCCTACCTTCATGACAGGGCGCTACTTCTGTGGGGTTACCCACGTCCTGTAGATTGGTCTGTGATACATGTAACTCTTCTCATCTCCCGAGTAATGCGTTTGTGGAAAACATATCCCGTTTCAAAAAGCCTTACCATCAGGCTCTGGAATGCTCTTCCCGAAAATATAAAACAGGCTCCCAGCAAACTATCATTCAAAAACCCAATCGCACCCACTTTCTTACTTTAGCGCAACCGTCATTATAGATCTTTCTTTAACAGTTTGTCAAATTAATTAATTATTTTAGTGTACATAAGTTTATATTATGAGTATTTTCAAATATGTAATCTTAAATAAATTTATTGTATATTTCATATTACTCTCATGTGTCATATTATTGGTATTATTATTTGTCGCACCGCCCACTAATCATTTCTGCTTAGCCCAAAAGTATGCCTGGAAGAGAATGCCCTACGGCGTTAAGTCCACCTTTTGTACAAAGTTTTGTTGTGCAATAAAGCTTAAATAAATGAGCTCGTAGCATCAAGCTGTATAGCTCTGTCCAAGAGACTGCTCCGAGCACTTGAATTTAATAGAACCTCCCGCTGACTCCAGCATGTTAGATCCATACCCGATACGAGCGGTGAGACTTTTTGCCGCCATCTCAAAGTGAGAATTGTCTTCGACGTATAATTTGATTTTTATCGCCCGTGATTGAATACGGAGTGACCGCCACGGGGTTTGTCAAATTACACTTTATCTTGTATCGGTTGACGAGGCAAGTTGTATGTACACCTTGCTGTAAGATGACATTTGATTATTTGGTAATACAATGGTATTTTATACGTATATGAAACTGGCAGTTCTTCGACTTCCTCTGTCCAGATCAAAATTTTCATACCACTTTGGATATTATCAAATAAAATATAGCCTACACCATTTACAAATAACGTAGCTTCCTAGAAGTGACACAATATTCAAAATCGGTTTTGTACTGTCAGAGATCCTTTATACAAAATCTAAAATTTAAAATGAAACAAAACTCCCGAATTTAATTGGACCAGCCATAGCTAAGAACCACTATGGTTAAATAATCTTTATTATCCCTTCTGAGACTAAGGTACCAAAGATAGACATACACAAAAACACAAACACACACAATCAGCATATGGGCCAAACGTAACACCCCCCTTTTAAGTAAGGGGTTTAAAATAAAACTACAATAACTTACAAAGGTTACCTTTCTATAACATTACTGGCTGAACCGGCAAACTGAACCGTTTTTTTGGTCAAGCCGTTTCAGAGGAGTACGGGAATGAACATTGTGACACGAGAATTTTATATATAAGATATCGATCGATTACAAGACACTAATTATACTTGAGAATACGGCTACATAACTGATTAGTTTAAAAAAAGCAGATTCACTGTTAAATTATGCTGCCAATTTCAATATCTTCTTTCAAAATCGAACTAATATTTGAAGTTACCCATTTTTGATCAGGGAAAGTGACGTTATGATCACACGGTAAATAGTTTCAATATAAATAAATAAACAAAGCAACGTCACATTCATTGATCTTACTCCGTGGTAAGTAGCTTAAGCACTTGTGTTACAGATATCAGAATCAACAGTGGTATTACATATAAACTTAAATTTATTCATTTAACACCCAGACTACACATGTTCATGCTCACAAATAGTTTGTACAGTGCGGGGATCGAAACCGAGACTTCTTGGTTAATAGTCAACTTCTTGACTATTACACCAAAGTGCAATATCCATTTTTAGAATAGAGTAGTAGACACCACTAATCGTTGGCGTATTTTTTACCAACTGTCAAAACGCTTTTCTCCATAGCACTTGTTTGGGAGTATCACACTCAGACGTTATCCCGTGCTATGCCGACTGAGTGTCTTTTAAAAAGTTATCTTAAAATATACATTATTTTTGAGAAAAAACAGTTTTTCAATATTTCTTCGATAGTGGACACAAGGCTATTGTATCAAACGCTGCGTCACTCGTTAATCTAACTCGTAAATAGCCTAAAAAGTATTACGAAACGATACGCAATAAAAAGTGAACGCATGATCGACTGAAACATGACATCGTTTTGTTTAAAGATGACCGAGCGATAGTCAAGTACCCCGGTCATCGAGCTCTTATCCTATAGAGAGGGAATGTAACACACTTTGTAAGAGGACAATCGCCAAATAATGTTATTACTCGTAACTGATGCACTCTGATGATGATTCAATCAATCCTCTTGGTCCCAAGAGGATAGAATAAATAAATAAATAATAAATATTTCACAACAATCACAACAATTCTCTAGTCCCAAATTAAGCTACGAGGCTTGTGTTATGGGTACTAGACAACGGATAAACATACTTAAATACTTTTTTTTGTAAATAAATACATATTATACAGAAAACTCCCAAACACCAGTACAAACACACATGTTCATGCACACTTATGCTTGTACTGTGCGGGGATCGAACCCGCGACCCTAGGTTTTAGAAGTCCGACATGTGGACCACTGCACCAAGCGGTCGTCAATATATGAGGATGATATCGTAGACGTAAATTTAAAAATATCAATTGTTTCTCGTTAATATGCGTAGGGATTAAAAATACTTTTGTATTCTGGAGCCTTTTTTAGTTGGCTTCGTTTGCGTTTCAGTGTATAAAAAGGTCTTTGTTCTTAGGCGAGTTTTTAATATTTCGAAGCTATTTTTTATTCTAAATAAAAAGCGTAATGGAAATTAGACGTAGAACACCTCGTCGAAGTATAACCGAAATATTTTTGTTACAATCACCTTTTCTAAGACCATATAATGTTACATTACGCAGTCGATGACACATAATAATGAAATAATAGGATTGACATAAGTAACAGGAAAGGTAACACGATACTTTTCTCTGGATATAGTGATATATTCATACATATGCTAGTTTCTCATCGTAGAACCCAACGTACACAGGATTTTATCATTATTTTTAGATCACATTACAACTCTATTGGGTAATTGCTCGATGACCTCGTACTTGAAGATGTGGTATCTAGAATCAATTGTCTCCGTTGTCCGAGTCACCGTCATTCCGTGCCGTGATCGAATCACGTATTTGATTCGTTTTGGGGCCTCTTTCTAATTACTGGAGATATGTCAAATACAGCGAGAGAGTTTTTGAGGCAGGAACGGTAGCGTTTTTCTGCTTGAAAAGCTTAGTAGTTTGAGTTTGTTCAAATGTAGCGACTCGAAAGTTGAGTGTCCAAGTTTGAAGTGGCTAATATATGTCTGACAGACTCAATAGGAGGATAAACTGTAGTTAATAATAATTGGAAAAGGGCAGAAAAGGGCAGGTTTCCAATTCTTGCTCCCTTCATCACCACATCATTGGACAATGTTACGTAGCGAATTCATGATGATAAGCGCAAATGCTTTGAGCTTGCATACTTTTCATGTATATTTTTTTTATAGAAGCGCATTGTCCGCTAACTTTCTACATGCCCAAGGTTTGAATGGAAGCAAATGCTTTTTAACACCACACTTTAAAAACTTTTTTGTACAAATATAGTTTATAACATCGTCGCTATCGCTGCAAAAAAAAGTGTAAGGAGTTTATCAAACTGCACCGAGGTCCGCCGCGGATTCTGCTTGCGAAGTACAAACGGTACTTCGCGGTGACACGTTGTCAGTCTGTGTGTTGTAGTAGTTGTGAGGTACTTCATCAGTTTGTATGAAAAATATGCTTTTGTAGGGCAGCACACATACAACACGCATACAAAGAATAAGTCTGTCTTCTCGCGCGAAGGAGCGCAGTGCAGTGCGATAATCGCCTATGGATTCAGCTTACCGTTTGTGGTTTTTAATCTACCCATTTATAATCAAATAAAGAAATTTGAATTTACCTCCTGTAACTTAGACCACGTTTACGGGCGGCGCCCGCGCATGGTGTCACAACAAAATCAAGACGCGCCGACCCAGTTCCCACAGATCCGGTGTGTCGCGGTCGTCTCACATCTCTCGGACATGTCGCGTGGAACGAGTTTTTTGTTAATTTACTTCTTAAAGAGAGATAGCCTTCGTGACATCGGTTGCGATTCGCCACGGCTCGATGTCGTTTGTTGGTGGTGCTTGAAAATAATGTCGTTACGATGTTTGGTGAGTGATGGTACACAATCGGCGTATACTTAGGTGTATGTTTCAACAAAAAGACCTAGTTACAAGACAGTATAGAAGGAAATATCTAGGTTGTGCCTAAAGTGCGAATTGTTGGCTACCATAAATCGCCGGATTGACTAGGCTACAATTTTTATTTTATTTTATTTATTTCCTCAGTTTAATAACATCAAAAAATCAAAATCAATATTAATCAAAATTATTTATTTACCTTAAATAATCGTAGTGCTATAGCTAGGGGCTAGAGTCTCCTTTTAAGTATAAAAATACTTGTGCAAGGAGCCTCTGCTCTTCATTAACACTGTGATGACTTTATTACATTACAACATTAAAGCAACAACTTTACTTTACAAAGGTGTGATTTCTTTTAAATCAACAATACTTTACAATAATCACATTGTTTAGAAACTTCTTTTAAGCTATGACAAGCTTGTGTTAGGAGGATCTTCATACAAATATGTATCTAATGCATTACATAGTGGCCAGAAATTTCGATTTTCTGATCTATGACATTTGTGCTCAGGTACCTACCTACACTTGCGGCATCCTGTCGCGACTCTTCCGCGGCCATTTGTTGGTGAGTAGCGGCGACAGTATGTCGCATATGTGCATTGGCTGTTTTATATCATAGTACGAGAGCCCACGACCAAAATTTTTGTCTCATAGCAATACGGCCAAAACTGCATCAAATCGATAGATACGATTATCCTGAACTCGAAAATACCAATATCAGACATTTTCCGCGTAGCGTTTGATCTGACCGAATTTTCAAAATTGTCAAAGAATTTTACCGAACTGCATCATAGCAATATGTCTGATTTGCAGACTGTAGTTGAATGATAGTTCTGAGACACCGAAAACATATTTTTCAGACGTTAGTGGTGTAGCGCAAACCCGTAAAATCACTTAAAAAAATTTAAAATGAGACAAAAAAAATGTCTCATAGCAATACGTCTGAAAATCTTTTTTATTAGTAAATTTTGGTTATTTAATGCGAACAAAACAATTTTCAGACGGAAATGTGAACGCATTAAATTTTGAGACCGTTTTGAAAATGTTAACAAATTTTACCGATCGGTATCATAGCAATATGTCTGAAAATTGTTGGACATGATAAAATAAGTTGTCCACATGTGCAAAAAATTTATATCAGACAAATGCAGTGTAGCACCTTCTCTATCAGACAACTTTTCGATACTCAGATATCATTTAAAAATCGTATTGAGGCATCTTGAATTTTCTGTTACAAACCAATGAATACGTTGCGACTCTGAATTTATTAGATGTTAATTAACAAAGAATTTACCCGAAACCTTAACATTGAAGTTGAAGGACTGAAATAAATCGCACAAAAGAAAACTAGGGATGAAGGGAAGGGAAGGGGCAAGAGCGTAACAAGCGCTGAGGCTGTTGAAATTAAATACTGATTGATTTGATAGTTTTGGTTTTATTTAAAGCACACTTGAGTAACTTTTACAAAAGAAATAAATAATGACATCTGTCATCTGTCAAAGTACATATAATAGACAAGGGAGATTCTTGAATATCTATGAAGGCTGTAAATTTAAAAAAACATTTAACAGAGGCGTCGGCCAGGCGACTCCGAAACGTAATTTTCGTTTTTGGGAGTATATGCTACACTTAAAGTGTCTGAAAACAGGTTATTGGTAATCATGGCAGCAATAGGAAAAGTTGAAAAAAAAATTTATCCGTATTGCTATGATACAGGTCGGCTAAATTTGTTGACATTTTCAAAAATGCGCTCAGGCTATATGCTACGCGCAAAATGTCTGAAAACAAACTTTTTCGTAATACAATTATAAAATCTATGTACATTTTCACTATCAGACGTATTGCTATAATACCGACTGTCTTTTTTTTTGACACAGCAGAAATGGCCTCCCACGCAGTTGCTACACTTTCGACCGTTACTATACACCTAGTCGGGTTCAGAATCATACAATCTAACGATTTTATAGGGTTTTTGCCGTATTGCTATGAGACATGGTTTTGGTCGTGGGCTCTCGTACTATCAGAGTGTCGATAATTCGATTACCCTTTTATGTACTTGTGTAATTATCCAATCGTTCTGAACCCTACAATTAAAGTTAGAAGAAAGGTAACGATTAAAATATATTAATAACTTAATGTACGTTTTGTAATACCAACTATGTATTTATCCGAAATTAAAATAAATACCTAGTTTCACATTTTGAAAGCCGATACAATCTTTATCCGATTATTTTATTAGTTATGATAATACTGGAGGCCCACCTGTCAGCAATTAAGTGCAATATAAAAATGTTTTACATAAAATTGTCATACTTAGATTCGTGTGATGTTATAAAAGTACAGTCGCATACAAAAACTTGGGAACGCTATCCACTTTCAAAAGTTAACGTAAAAATTGTGTATTCAATTGATGTATCCATGAATGTATCCAATTATGACGACCACTTTAGTGTAATGGTCAAGAAGTTGACTATTAACCAAGAGGTCGCGGGTTTGATCCCCGCACTTGTGTGTGTGTCTATTTGTACTGGTCTGGATGTTATATGTATTTATTTAAGTTTATTTGTAATACCACTGTTGATTCTGATATATGTAACACAAGTGCTTAAGCTACTTACCACGGAGTCAGATCAATGTAGGTGATGTCAGATACCTATGTGATATTGTTTGTATATTTATTTATTATTTATTATGATATTGTCTGTGACTAATATGTACTTCATAGAAGTTATAAAGATTTTTATAAGCTTCTGACAAGCAATCATCCAGGTGTAACCTATTTAACCCACTTAAGCTTACTACGACAGAACTTTGTAGCCGTACTCCCTAACCTAACGTCAGTATTCCTGAGTCTAGCTAGCGCGTTCGCTCGCACGGTGACGCTTGTAAGAGTGACAGAGATGGCTACATTCGAAACTATGGACAACGGCTCAAAGAGTAAGGGGAAAGAGTTTTGAACAAGTTGAAAATACATATAAGATATCAATTTAATGACAATGACAGCAGCAAATTACCTAAAGGAAACATACGTTTCAAGTAAGGTGGATATTGTTGAAAAAAGCGTTATACATTAATTTATTTTGTAGTAAGCTTTGTTTATAAATAATTATTTTTTTTAATTAATTAATTATTAATTATTTAATTAATAAGGTACCTTCTTAGCCTTACATCTATTCGTAACCATTGAGTTTATGTCATTACATTGAAATAAATTCCAGAACTAAAAGTGCAATTACATTTACGAGCTCGACTGTACCGGGCGTGACGAATCTGAAATAATTTAATTACCTACATCGAAACGTACGCAATAACGTCCAACACGAGATTGATATCGTGAAAAGGAAATAAATCACTTAACTGTCCTCTTAGACTAATTAGCGGGTTTACGAGTGATCGTAAAAGTTCACTAAAATATTGCGCTAACTGTCCCTGGGACTAATTACCTTTTGGGTATAAAGAGAGTGTGTAATAGTTTTAATGAAGCCAAAAGAATACGTTCGAAGCGGTGATTTGATATGATGCAATTAAAAAAAAACACTGTTCCTTTTATACTTACTGTAAAAAGATTTAACCAGAAATATTAGGCTCAGTGCACACCAGCGGCATATTGACGCGATTTGGCCGCGGTGACTGATTGCCATTTTGCTGGTAGTCGCGCGACGTGCCCTGTGACGCAGGTATGCCCGGACGGTATGACGGTAAGTCAGTGGGTTTTAATTTCAAAACAATTTCTTTGTAACAAAAAAAAAACATTGTTTTGATTTATTCTTACTATGGTTCCTACTGTACAATAAAAGGCTATATATATTTAACTTTGCCTAACAAACTTTTCCCATGAACTTAACCAGAAAGCTGCTAGATGCGGGCAGCACAGGAATGATCGCATTGGAGATCCTTGGAGGCATAGGCCTTCAAGGTGAGCATAGGACTCTAAGGTGAACATCATCATCATAGCCTGTTGCAGTCCACTGCTGGACATAGGCCTCCCCCAAGGAGCGCCACAGCTCACGATCTCCCGCCCTTTGCATCCAGTCACTACCAGCTGCCTTCTTCAGGTCGTCTGTCCATCTAGCCGAGGGGCGTCCCACACTACGTTTACCTAAGCGTGGTCTCCATTCAAGAACCTTCCCTAAGTGTGGTCTCCATTCAAGAACCTTCAGGTGAACATAGAAAAAGAAATAATCATAATCTTTATTTGCGTTTGGTTTAGGTACACTGAAGGGCTCCAAGGTGAGCATAGACTCAGCAGTGCCCGTCGTACGGCTGATATGATGATGATGAACAAACATTTATAATTGCACTGTAACAAACACTTGCACGAGACCCGTGCGAAATTCTTTTTTTCTTGTGACAGAGTACATGAGGACATAAACGCGCCATCAAAGGCCATTCCAATTAAAATAATCGAGATTAGCATAGAAAATACGCGTATCGGGTCTTGCGGTCATTAAACAGTGCGATATTTGCAGCATTTTCTGTTTTGTTAGGCAAGCTAAGCTGAATAAAATTCTGTGCATCAGCCTACGACAAAGACTAAAACAACCTAATACTATTTAAATAAAATAAATAAATAATAAATAAATATTTCACAACAATCACACCAATTCTCTAGTCCCAAAGTAAGCTACGAGGCTTGTGTTATGGGTACTAGACAACGGATAAACATACTTAAATACTTTCTTTTTTAAATAAATACATATTATACATAGAAAACACCCAGACCAGTACAAACACACATGTTCATGCACACTTATGCTTGTACTGTGCGGGGATCGAACCCGCGACCCTTGGTTTTAGAAGTCCAACATGTGGACCACTGCACCAAGCGGCCGTCATTCATATTTGATTCATTACTATAAGGTTGTTATATGTGATAAACATGATTATGATGATGTACTCGTGTCCTTAATGTGAACATCATCCTCATTTGTCCAAGTGGGGAATCAGGTAACTATCGATATTAGGACTCAAAATTTTTTCTTTTAATGTCAATTCCCCGGCTGCCCTATAATTACCTTAGTATTTCTCTTATTTCTTTTTTAATGCATCCATTGGTATCTTCCTGCATGAACTAAGGGTTTGACTGGAAGAAAATACTTTTTGCGTTAAGTCCACCGTTTGTAAAAAAAATGTGCAATACAGTTTTAAAATAAATAAAATATGATTACTATACTATATTGTTGATAAGTGAAAACCTACCTTATGCCCCGGGCGGCAACTTAGGTTTCACGTAAATCGTATCATGTAAATGCCATTTGACGGTGAGTTGATACGTCCCAATCGCGATGGGGAAAATCGGCGATTAATCGAGACAGAATAGATCGATTGGTGACGATTTATCCATTTCCCACGAAAAAAATGTTGGACGGAAAATTGGAAGTTTGGGTCTTGGTATCATTTTGATAGGGAGATGCTAGTCTTGTACAGTTAATCTTTTTCGATTAAGAAAAAAGAGTGATTTTCCATCTACTCAATATTGATGAGTTTCCAACTACCAACTTTCATCGATTGATTCGCGATTGATTGGGAGCCCTTTCGGTCGCATAATATTTTTAGGCAGAAACTGTATGTTACCTGAACATATGGAATTTTTAATTAAACCGAATATGGACCCCGATTGGTTGACGCGCTGTCAAAAGCGAGTCTTGCTAGTGCACGTAACTTTTAAAAAAAATCTTTTCATGGATTTAGTTTTACACAGACAAGCCACCAAAACACAGCACAGCATATTCAGCAGTAATAAACATTTTACTCAATTATAATAACAGTTACTAACCGTCAATGCCATGACCAATAGCATCAAGCTCGTTCTTCCATCAAAAATATTGTCATATTACATATTTTATGACCATACTTACGAATGGCCTTAGATTAACTCGACATTAAATCTGTTACGCTTGTGTTTGTTGTGTCAGCTGTTTTTTTATCATACGCATGTCATGTAAAGTGGCATACTTAATAGGCTTGTACTTTGCCAGCTTACTCGTGCACTACCGGCGTACTTTCTTTTTATTTTTTAAGTATTTTTCGCGTTTACAACGCAATTTTTTAATTTCGAAAAGACAACACTTAAAAATTATTTTCGGCTCCGGTCATCGGGGAGGAATCGAACCCCCGACCTTTGGAAGTCCGGTCCAATGCTTTGACCACTGAGCTACCGAGAACCTTAATAGAGTCGTTGAATTTTGTAAGTGCTTTTTTTAACGCTTTGAGCCAGCGTATGTTTCATCAATGATTGTGGGAGACACCCTCAAATCTCCCGAGAACAATATTTTTACAAATATTTAACAATCGGTTAAGATGAAACAGGCTATAATTTAATTTGTTAAGTATTTTTCGCGTTTACAACGCTATTTTTTAATTTCGAAAAGACAACACTTAAAAATTCTTTTCGGCTCCGGTCATCGGGGAGGAATCGAACCCCCGACCTTTGGAAGTCCGGTCCAATGCTCTGACCACTGAGCTACCGAGAACCTTAATGGAGGCGTTGAATTTTGTGAGTGCTTTTTTTAACGCTTTGAGCCAGCGTATGTTTCATCAATGATTGTGGGTGACACCCTCAAATCACCCGAGAGAAATATTTTTACAAATATTTAACAATCGGTTAAGATGAAACAGGCTATAATTTTATTTGTTAAGTATTTTTCGCGTTTACAACGCTATTTTTAATTTCGAAAAGTCAACACTTAAAAATTCTTTTCGGCTCCGGTCATCGGGGAGGAATCGAACCCCCGACCTTTGGAAGTCCGGTCCAATACTCTGACCACTGAGCTACCGAGAACCTTAATGGAGTCGTTGAATTTTGTAAGTGCTTTTTTTAACGCTTTGAGCCAGCGTATGTTTCATCAATGATTGTGGGAGACACCCTCAAATCACCCGAGAGAAATATTTTTATGAATATTTAACAATCGGTTAAGATGAAACAGGCTATAATTTTATTTGTTAAGTATTTTTCGCGTTTACAACGCTATTTTTAATTTCGAAAAGTCAACACTTAAAAATTCTTTTCGGCTCCGGTCATCGTACTTTCTTTCCTATCCCCGTCTTAACCAATCCCTGATTTCACCAAGTTAATTTAACCGGTGGTGTTCTAAACAGCTGATAAGCGACATATCTAAGTATCGTAATTGACACTGAAACTATCACAAATTGGCTGATTAAGACTTAATCATAAAGTGATTTTGGGTCTTAGTGGCGTTGGGCCGTATTATGTTACCGTCCTACGTTAACGTTATTTGAGTATTAGCGACACGGTTTCGCTGCGCTTGCGTCGATTAATGTTCAACTCACGCGTCGGTATTCCACTAAAATTAAACAAATCTAGCGGTCGCCGCTTTGTCAACGCTCGTGACTTTGTGCGAAGGCCGTCGTGGTTGTGTTTAGGGCTGTCGACGTAGTCATCTTGAGGCTAAGGGCTTTTGAATAGTAGAAAATGTGATGAAAATCAACACTATTTGTTTGTTTTAGTTTATTGTTGCGGTCAAGAGTTTTAGTCTATGATGTCGGATGTTATGTTGATGATGTTGGTGGTGCCATCTCCAAACCCCAATGGTACCCATAGGAAACCAGCGCCATGGCTTGCCATGGCAATAATGCTGAGTGAAAAAAAGTATAACTTATACCTACACTTTTCTTTTATTTTAGTTTTATAATAGAAATATACTTAGCCCTAGTCCTGTGTTATTTTTCAAGTGTAGTTTATTAACCAACAAATTTTTTTCTTTGTAAAGAGGAGGATCTTATTTATTCCTTGTTTCCTCTCCGATTCATTGCAGAAGCAACCCACTATTTAAGAATGTACTAAAGTAGTAATTTCTCGTAGAGTAATCGTACGAGATGGGTCGTGTGTCCATTGCGAAACTTATTACGATAATCAGACATAAATTGACGACATTTTTTAGTTGAAATCTACAAATTTACCTACTTATAAGCGAAAGAACTCAAACTAGAAAATTAATGATGATTGAAATAGCGAAATAATAGCGATTTTAGAAATTAACCAGACCTACAATTGACTAACTTCGAAGTGCAATTAAGAAAAAAATAAACCATAAAAATTACGATACAGTAGTTTTTCCTCATATCGTCATTGTCCTATTCCTCAACGTATATCTGCATTGCCATTAAAATATTCATACAAATAATTATCATGAAATTCTCAGGTATTATTGTAACGAGTCATCGGATTCTATGGTAGTTATTTCGTATTCGGTCGTGAGTTGACCGGCCTCCTAAGATGACAACTAGGGTACTCATTAAAGGCTGATGTCATTGCCTTTGCGTCGATGCTGATTGAACGTAAATAATAGTTTGGAATTTAAAAAAAGGACGTGGAAAGAGCCGTACTCCACCACGCGGACACAGGGCGGATTGGTGGAGGGGCTGTGTGTAAAGTAAGTGACCAGCCTTGTTGTCAGACGTTATAAAGCTGCCCGAGGGCCCCTGACCAGGCTTAACGACTAATACTTATCTATCGATATTGACCGGGACCAAAAGCTTAACGTGCCTTCCGAAGCACGGAGATGCTTGTAAATAGACGTCACTTGTATGGTCAGAATGTTCACCCATCCTAAACATGACCGCGCCTTAGCAGTAGCAATAGCAACTACTGCGCCACAAACACCTCTAAAAGCAAAAGCAAATAATAAAAAACGTAAAAAGTAAAAATAAATAAAAATCATACTTATAAAATCATAAAGAAATTGTCTTCGCTAGAAAAGTGATTTGTCCAAAAAACAAACAGGTTTATTCAGTAGCTGGTCCAAAATTCGGCATTTGCAGATATTTCAGTGATTAAGTTTGCAGGACTTTTAATAACAACTAAAATAATTTTCCATCCACAACAATGACGCACCTAATACTGGTATTAGAGACTGAGAGTCGCAGTAGTACTCGTAACTTACTTACAGTTTTTTTTTAATTAGGTAAGTTGAGATAAGAAATTTGAAATACCCACATAATGAAATCAAAAAAATCAAAATATAGAATGGGATGATGACAGAGATGAGACAGGAAAAGCAGCCCTAACCCCAAAGAGGGTTAATGACAACGTATGACGTCACGCGGCCTTCGACGTCGCCTGCGCGCGATTCGATTTGCCGTCGCGTCTGCGGCGACAGCGAACATTAGCGGTTGCGGTTTGGCGACGAATCCGTGTTGTCATTGCCAATGTTTAAAAATAATTATGGGGCAAATTTTGGGGTTCACTGTACGAAGTTGAAGGTAACGTAGAATATAAATTCACTGTTCAGAGCCAGATACATGCGGCTTGCTGTCGCCGCGATTCAACGTTTATCGCATGTCAATATATCATTACAGCTAAATTCGCTGTCAGTCGCTGACAGTCACGGGTTTGCTATGTGCGTTGGCTCTTATAATACTAACTTCTGGCATTTTTAACGTGTAATCTATACACCTAGTATGTACGCATAATGTAAAGAAATAAACACATCTGGGATAAATTTTGGGGTTGGTAAGAATCGCGACAATTAATCATCATTCTCGTAAAACTTAACTTTAAAAAGTACCGAAGAATGTTCCGCTTGCAGTTTGCATAACAAACGGTGTCCTCTTTTCATTAAAAGAAGAAAGTCATTAAAAAATGTAGCCTTAGATAAATATCACCTATGATTTGGCTTAAATTATGATATGATATATAATAGGTAATGTTCAATAAAAGTTACCTTAACAATTTGCCAGACAACTAAAGTACAGTGTTTGCCAAACAACTAAAGTCGCGACAAAATCCTTTAGAAGCTAACGGATTTAGCAATTAATTTCTATAAACAAATGACACAGTTTTGTTACCGTCGTGACGCAATGTAAATAAGTCTCGTGAGAGTCTAAAGTTGTAGGTTTTGGACGAGACGATTTAGCAAGAAGACATTAATTTGTTGAAATCGAAACATATCTATGAGAAATAGACCAATCTAGTTACTTAGCTAGTAAGTACGGTGACGGTCAGCTCCGCGAGAACACTTTCTTACGAAAATTGTTTGCATGCACTTAGACACACGGAGCAATTAGTAAGCGGGATTGCGTGCGACTTGCAAATGATTTTCGCCTTAAACTGAGCTGTTTTTTATTTGCTTTTACTCAATTTTTCCAGCGGCATCAAACTGTTTTTGCCGAATAGATAAAGCTGCCCAACTATAGACAAAAATACACTTTTATATGGACATTAAGATTTTCTACAAACTACTAAATCACCTCTCGTAAGAAAATACTTTTTATATTAACAAAATAAAAAGCATGTGATGCAAACGTTTGCTGCTCTAATTTTCTCAACCGCACTTTTCCAAACGAAACAAACTCACGAAGAAAACTCAACACTTAGCAAGCAAATAAAAATGGGTTAGTTTCACACAGCATCGGCTATGAACCGACGATGGCACATCAAGGTAACCATTGCGGCATCTTATTTCGTTGTGATAAGGACCGGATTTGCTACAAAAATGTGTAAACTGACGTGCAGACTACACCGGCCTAATTCGCCAATCAACACCTGTGCATTAATCGACTAGCTAACTCGCCATGAAAGTTACGAAAAAGTGGCGAAGCGTGAGTTGGCTCTAATTGACAAGGGTTCTGATTTTTTTATTTAGGTTTATCGAACAACAATACTAAATTGTTTTATGAAAACGATTTACTGGGTAATAGTACGAGAGCCCACGACCAAAACCATGTCTCATAGCAATACGGCAAAAACCCTATAAAATCGTTAGATTGTATGATTCTGAACCCGACTAGGTGTGTAGTAACGGTCGAAAGTGTAGCAACTGCGTGGGAGGCCATTTCTGCTGTGTCAAAAAAAAAAGACAGTCGGTATTATAGCAATACGTCTGATAGTGAAAATGTACATAGATTTTATAATTGTATTACGAAAAAGTTTGTTTTCAGACATTTTGCGCGTAGCATATAGCCTGAGCGCATTTTTGAAAATGTCAACAAATTTAGCCGACCTGTATCATAGCAATACGGATAAATTTTTTTTTCAACTTTTCGTATTGCTGCCATGATTACCAATAACCTGTTTTCAGACACTTTAAGTATAGCATATACTCCCAAAAACGAAAATAACGTTTCGGAGTCGCCTGGCCGACGCCTCTGTTAAATGTTTTTTAAAATTTACAGCCTTCATAGATATTCAAGAATCTCCCTTGTCTATTATATGTACTTTGACAGATGACAGATGTCATTACTTATTTCTTTTGTAAAAGTTACTCAAGTGTGCTTTAAATAAAACCAAAACTATCAAATCAATCAGTATTTAATTTCAACAGCCTCAGCGCTTGTTACGCTCCTGCCCCTTCCCTTCCCTTCATCCCAGTTTCCTTTTGTGCGATTTATTTCAGTCCTTCAACTTCAATGTTAAGGTTTCGGGTAAATTCTTTGTTAATTATCATCTAATAAATTCAGGGTCGCAACGTATTCATTGGTTTGTAACAGAAAATTCAAGATGCCTCAATACGATTTTTAAATGATATCTGAGTATCGAAAAGTTGTCTGATAGAGAAGGTGCTACACTTAATTTGTCTGATATAATTTTTTTGCACACGTGGACAACTTATTTTATCATGTCCAACAATTTTCAGACATATTGCTATGATACCGATCGGTAAAATTTGTTAACATTTTCAAAACGGTCTCAAAATTTAATGCGTTCACATTTCCGTCTGAAAATTGTTTTGTTCGCATCAAATAACCAAAATTTACTAATAAAAAAGATTTTCAGACGTATTGCTATGAGACATTTTTTTTGTCTCATTTTTAATTTTTTTAAGTGATTTTACGGGTTTGCGCTACACCACTAACGTCTGAAAAATATGTTTTCGGTATCTCAGAACTATCATTCAACTACAGTCTGCAAATCAGACATATTGCTATGATGCAGTTCGGTAAAATTCTTTGACAATTTTGAAAATTCGGTCAGATCAAACGCTACGCGGAAAATGTCTGATGTTGGTATTTTCGAGTTCAGGATAATCGTATCTATCGATTTGATGCAGTTTTGGCCGTATTGCTATGAGACAAAAATTTTGGTCGTGGGCTCTCGTACTATAAAAAACAATGCAATTTTATCTTAATAATTTTATAATGCATTATACCTATGATGAAGACGGAATTATCCTAGGTCGTACCATGTCGTACGCAGACTAGGTACAAACATACGGATATAATCTTTGCTAAATAATTTCTTTCTTTTTACAAAATGATAATTATTTAATTTAAAAAAAAAGTAATAATGTCATCCGCTCTGTCCTTCATAAAGAGAACTCCAAAAAAACTAAACGCACAAACAAACCGAAAGACAATGAGAGCTATGAATCATACAAGTTTGGAAACGTTCGCTAATGGGGACCAGAATTTTGTAATAACGCCGCATAAATATGTATCTTAAATAGTCTTCATCGATCAACGCATTGCGCAACATCCATTGTTTCATTTTTAACATAAGGCGATGTTACATTGGGCGTTAATAAAATGTGTTGCGAAATCGCATTGATGTCTTCATAAAATGGACAGTGGACTGTCGTTGAAATTGTGATGGTGTGTAATTTATACTATTATAGAGTGGCTTCGGTGCTATTCAAATTGTTAGGGTTTGGGTGCTGTAGAAATGATGGACTAGAAATTACGATTATGTTTCAAAGAAAAGCGTTTCTTACGCCTAATGTCTCCTCGGAGTAAATGTAGCTTACTTAGTTTAAATTGCCAATATGTTATTAATACAGTATTTAAAAATATTTTTTCAACGTCTATATAGTTAGAGTTAGTAGTATAGCTAATAAATAGTATTCTAATGGCGTGGAATAAATGATTTATTATTATTATTATTTGTCAACTTGAAAATAAAATGGCTTTTAAATATTTTAACATTTAAACAAAAAACGTATCATCGTACAAACTACACAGTATCAAATCAAACGATGCGTTTTATTAAAATACTATTGATCATAGAAGTAAATTTTACCACTACCTTATTAGCATTAATTTTTCTAGCACCTTTTTAGCATCAAGTTAAGTACACCAACAGGTCATTCCAACGATAACCGATAGTGTTATAAACGGAAATATATTTTATTCGAGTGTGTAGTGGCCTTATTGTGGCCTTGGGGCACTCACCACCAAAGGTCGGCGCTGGCTGCAGTTGTAGCTAAACGATGCCTTAATAGATGTTAGGCAGGGCCGACCGTAACTAATGTAACGAGTTACGAATCGTGTCGTGGTTCCGTACACAATTTCTTTGTAAGTTGCGAATCAGGCACTACTTTTAAGATTTTTCGCACGAACAATACTTTTTTAACGTGTCCTTAAAAGTAATTTACCATTCATTACGTTCTTATTTTCTCATATGTACCTTCTGTAAACATGAGAGCAGTATCTGAATTTGTATACGGTGTGTATCTCTGTGTATTTTTATTACCTTTTCATGAAATTTAAAAAAGTGATATTTAACCGACTTTGTCTAAATATAATTGTTAAAGTTTTAAACTTTTTTACTGAATGGGACAAAGTTACACCCATGGGCTAAAGTAATACTGGAATTTATATCGAAATGACAATTGTGTCAAATGTATTGTCAAATGTGTTAAGTATTGTTTTTACTAAATGTTGAACTCAAATTTTTATTTCTGTAAACATTCACAAAACTTTACTGTCTTGATTGTTGTTTCGCGACGCGGTCAAATATCCGGTTTTTAAATACTTTTTATATTTCGCTTGCTTTGTTAAAGAAAATTGGCTGGTTGTCAAAACAAGTCGTTTAGTTATGAGAAAGCGAATTCCATACCGTGACGGAGTTTCTTTATATTAATATTATTTTTACCTACATAATAGCCATTATACCCTGTGCATTTTCCCCAAAAGCGTCGCCGCTCTTTTTGTAGTTGATTAGGTGTTATTTAATAAACAATTTTGGCGATCTTATTTGTTCTGCTAGATATCGGCAACAACAGACCTCGTATATCAAATGCCTTCTCGTGAATAACAAACGTAATTTTAAAATATAACAATATTATAAAATTTAACAATTAATCACCAATCAATTGTTTTTCAATTTGTTAAGACAGACGTCAAAATAATAAATTTTAAAGCAGCTTTGCGACGGATTTTAAGTCTGCAATGAATTAACCAATCTTTATGGATATCAATTATAAAAAAAATGTTTTGAGACTTTTTGAACATCATTAAATTATTGGTTTTGATGATCTGCTAGATATCGGCAACAACAGACCTCGTATATCAAATGCCTTCTCGTGAATAACAAACGTAATTTTAAAATATAACAATATTATAAAATTAAACAATTAATCACCAATCAATTGTTTTTCAATTTGTGACAGACAGACAGAAAGACAGACGTCAAAATTACAAATTTTAAAGCAGCTTTGCGACGGATTTTAAATCTGCAATGAATTAACCAATCTTTATGGATATCTATTATAAAAAAATGTGTTGAGACTTTTTGAAAATCATTAAATTATTTCTTTTGATGAGACGTCTTGTTGACTCTTGATTAATTATACAATCTCAAGTTGATATTTTTCCTCGTTTATCTGTGAAATGAGTTTATCCATTAGTTAGGTTATCATTAAAATCTCAGCCTCATTATTCACATGGAAACATTAAATGTGTGTATCCTATGCCCATTCGAACCTACTTTGTGGGAAATTCTGCGTACTTATATGCATAACTTCAAGTAAGTATCGTTACCTACTGATTATCACCCACAAGTAGTAGGATTAAATTGATCAGTAATTTTTATATTTTTACAGTCATTAATAAAACATTTTAAAATGTCGTGTGGCACTCGGCGAATGCCACGGTAAAGCTATTGCAAGAGTACATGCCTAAGCCTTGTCGCAAGCACATAAACACAGCGCCGAAGTCTGCCGAACTGAAACGACGTTAGACGATGTGTTAGGTTTTTTCTCATTTCTTGATTCGGTCGCCGAGCTCAAAGCCCGCGATAAAAGCTATGCAATAGCTTAAAAACATGCAAAGGCATTTAAAGTTTACAAAATTATTTTGACATTTTTTTCAATATACAAGAAAAATAGATTACAAGCCTGTGTGATCCAGCCCTAACACCTCAACTGTCATAAGACTTTATCGTTTCATTCTAAAGGTCTTCTGTCACGCAACTCGAAGCAACTCGTGCATTGACAAGTGTATCTATTGAAACGTCGGGACGACATGAATTGAGTGGCGTTGTCGGTGTTGTCACTTACAACATGTGTGAGGTGCCTGTTGCGTTTTTGAATCGGCAACATCGTTTATTTGATCAAACATTTTCTTCTAAATAGAGGACTTTGTTTAGGGAAAAAAGAGATTGTAGAAATTACTTTTTTTTTGCCATTTTATCGTATTAAACTTATCAAGCGAATAAATAAATATCATAAATATATACATGCCTGCTATTACTTTAGCCCAAGGGGGTAACTATAACCCAATCAATAAAAAGCTTGAACCTCAAACATTTTATATTTCGATGGCATCGGCATACAAGTTTATACTTCATCCGGTAAATGGTGTCATAAACGGTCGGTAATACAGTGAACTCAACACATAAAAGTGAACTTTTTTTTTGTAAAGGGTCAATGTTACCCCCTTGGGTTTATTTGATTGCACGGTAGTCATTTAACGAGAAAGATAAAATTGTCAAAGTCCAAGATCCTAAATCTGAATCTCATAGCACTCAGAGACAGCTCTGAGTCATCCCATAAGATTACTTCAGACGTGTTTGCATAAACGTCGTTTAGTTAAATCGTGAATTAATTTAAACCAACTTTGACGCGAATCTTTAGAATAATCGCGAATCCTTAAAAGGGGACAAGAGCCTTGTCTATCATTGTAATTAAGTTTATGATAATATTCACACTACTATCACAGTATAACGAGTCCATCGTTATACTGTGGAAGTATTGTGGTATTATGGCGACATTTTCTTGGCTCATTATAACTCGCCTGGTAATTAAATATTTGTGGAAAAATTATATATTAAAAAAAATAGGAGTTTCAGAGGTTTCAGAGGTCGAGCGTATTTGCAGTCACCTTTTAGCGTTCAGTATCATAATCATTCTCCATAGACGTACTTAAAAATGTATATATCGGTAGACACACAGCCGGTTGTTGTATGCTTTTTATTTCTATTTTTGGCGTAATTAAATTATTCCACATGACTGACTTTTTTAAATTTAGACTTTGGCGTAATTTAATCATTCCAGTACATGGCTGTTATTATTAAATTACGCCAAAGTGAATCCTTGACACATGGTCATATAAAAGCGTGTCTGGTAAACTCTGCTACGGCCTAGTGCATAGATGTCTCGTGCGTAGGCGCAGCTCGGGCAGGACTGCAAGTGCAGGTTGCGACATTAGGCCAGAGAATATAGAATAAATAATTTGTACTAAATAATATTATTAATTTTTCTGTTTGTCTGTCTGTTGCCATACAGTTTGAAACGACTAATGTAAGAGCTAGTGCTCATATGCGACATATGGTTGCCGCGACTCGCGACTGTTTGTACTTGACAAGCAACTGCCAGTGAGACGCCGTGAAATTAATGCCAACCAAAAAAATCCTTATTAAAAAAGCTTCGTTAACTCAAATGTTCAAAGCTCCCTAATCCTCCGTGTCCCCTAATCTTGAAACTTTTATATGGACGCACTGTCTACCTAATCAGTAGACGGGTTATCATACAATCGAGGAGTGTCGAATGTAGAACTTTTTCAACTCACGCGAGATTCAAATTTTTACGCGAGCTTCTTTTTTTACCTATTTTTTTTATTTGAGACGAATTCTTTTTATTACGAGGTCCTGGGTTCGAAGCCCAGGTCAAGTCAAAAAATAGTTTCTGAGATTTTTTATCAGAAAACGGTAGTGTTGTACACCCGTGCTTCGGAAAGCACGTAGTTGTTTTCACAATATCTGCATCTTTTGTACAACTTTTTAACTATGTGATATTGTTTGATGGCCCAAATAAATGAAAAAAATATATATTAATAAGCCGTTGGTCCTGCGCCTGATCTCTCTGCGGTGTTGTCGGATTGCCGTCTCACCGAACTTTTAAAGTGAAGGAACAGAGAGTGCACCTGTGTATAGTGCACTCTATCCCCTTCAAAATATTAAAGTTGGTATAAGAAATTCTATATATCCAAACGAAGACCGGGGATTCCGTAGTATCAATTGCGCCGAAGCGCACGCGACCCACGCGCTGACTCACCGCGGAGTTGATAGATCTGCGGATTAGTGCGCTCCCACGGTGAAGTAAGAGCGGGTACACATTGGGCGCTTTTAAACGCGCTCCTGGTTAACGCGAGTTTCGAGAACCGGGAGTCCTTATATTTAAGTGTAGGTACACATGCAAGCGGGCGCTGCTGATGAAGCGTTGATATGAAAACGCACGTTTGATACGCACGTCCAATGTGTGCCCGCTCTAAATGTCGCAGGTTCTATCTTCAATCTTCCTAATTTGAGGCTTTTGAAATCAAATTTATTTTTACTTTATACTAACGAACCCGGCAGACGTTTTCCGTCCGCTGTGTTATCATAATTAAAAACCTTCCTCTTGAATCAGTCTATCCATAAAAAAAACTGCATGAAAATCCGTTGAAAAGTTTTAAGGATCTAAACAGAAAAGAACAGTGGAACAACGCGGGAAGCAAAGTGGCTTCCCGCGTCTGTCCCTATGCTTTATATGAAGTTAGTGATTTTTGAAAATTACTTCTGTAGTAAGCTACAAAGTTTTAACTGGCGTAGATAGGTTTATTTTTCTTTTAGGATAGATATTCTTTTTTTTTTTCAAATTTTGACACCAGTAATAGCTACCGAATAACAAGCAGTGTTATATTACTACTTAGAATTAATTCGAGAGATTCGAGTAGTTACCAACATACAGAGAAACATAATGTAACTTCTCAATAAATCTTGCGCAAAATTTTACTACCGACATCAAATTAAGTACATCTTTATCAATGTTAATCCTTTTTACATGCGTAATACAGTACATAGTAAATAGGAACCGATATCGATTTCACGACCATCATTTGCTATTTACTATTTGTATGAAAGCAATAAATCAATGTTTTAGTTGGTACATTTCAGATAAGGTTACGAAATTATTAAGCGTGAGATCTTTCCAAATACATCAACACATATTATTGCTCGTATACATTTCCGTGTCTTAATAACATATGTCATTGTTTGATGTAGTCAATGATACTCAATACTAGATAAATTTATTAGTATAAGTCTGTTCACAATACTATAATTTAGTTCTTATAAAATGTACCACAAGAATTCGAAATAAAAAATGTTCCAAAAAAATGCCAATGGACAAAAAAATTAAAAGATGACATTTTAGAATGGCCCAAATACGAGTATATCACGCGAAATGAGCGCTGCAATTTGGGCATAAATCACAACCAAAGCCTGAAGAGAACAGCCATCTACTTAACATCGGTTAGTGTTCCTTAAGTTTACCTTATACGACTGGCTTTATGAAAAATGTACTATTTGCTTCTCTATTAAAAAGACTTACGACCGAACTGACTGGTTTTGTTTGCTTATTTCATAAATTAAAATACATAGAAAAGCTCGGAGAAGAGAGTGCATCTGTCTATTGCTAATATAATTAATGCTTGGGCATGAAATTACACAAAACTAAATTACCAAAAAACTCAAATGGTTAACTTTCCAATTTAGCTGTTGATCAAACAACATGTGAATAATAAATAAATAAATATTCCACAAATTCACATACATTAATCTGGCTCTATGGTAAGTAGCTTAAATGTTACCGAAATCAGAAAATGCAGTGGTATTACATATAAACTTAAATAAATACACATAACACCCAGACCAGTACAAACAGACTTATATTGCACACAAATGTTTGTACAGTGCGGGGATCGAATCCGCGACCTCTTTGATAGTCAACTTCTTGACCATAACACTAAAGTGGTCGTTAAATGTTACATCAAATCTGAAGGTGAGATCAAGATAAAACTTTTCATTGTCTGGTTGTTAATTTTGGAGTATGTCACTGGAGACAAAAAGGCTGCACTCACGACAACCTGTGACCGAGGGGCACAATCAGAGGTAATCGTCTCAATTCGACTGTCCACCGCCCGCGGACGCCATTAACATTGCAGCAAACTAATTTAAGGCTAGCAGTACGCGTAAGGTAGCACTGGCCTTTTTCCCGACTGCCAAGGAAGTGTTATGTTTTTCAAAAGTGCAATCACTGGTATAAATAGCGATTTTTTGAGGAAAAAACTTCCTACCTGCTGCTATATCTCTAGTCTATACAGAAGTAGTGAGAGAGTAGTGCGTGAGTGATAACTATGACAACGTGGCTTAAGTAGTTTGTCTCATCTCTTCAATCCAAATCTATTGATTGATAAGTCAAAGAACTACCTAAAACTATATAAATTAGACGTTGTTACGTAACTGTTTATGTAACAACAGGATGTTTCAAATGACATTTGACATTAAATTTTTAATGTTTGATGTATCATGACGGATTTTACAGTATCAAAATAAATGTGAGTTGAATAATAAACAGTTTAAACAATTAACGACGCTGTAATTGCTTTGGGTCAGCTAATTATGACAGGCAAGTGTCAAACTCGAATGACAACGCGTTACGGGCGTCACGAATTGTAAGGTGAGCACGTGATGCGTAAAAGATTTTTGTTTGAGATTTTTTTTTACAACATTACATACATTGATCTGACTAGGTTGTAAGTAGCTTAAGCGCTTGTGTTACAGTAATCAGAATCAACAGTGGTATTGCAAATTATCTTAAATAGATACATAGACACCGAGAACAGTACTAACGGCCATATTCATGCATTCAATTGTTTGTACAGAGCGGGGTTCGAACCCTTGGTCTAATAGATAACCTCTTAATCATTACACAAAAATGGTCATCAAACTCAACAATGCTTGGATTTGTTATATTTCAAATTAATATCAATATTCCTATGTAAAAATTTATTGATATGAAATTAAAGAAAAACATTTCCAATTCTTAGCTTTCATTTAATCATGGCTCACACAGACTTCACGCATGTTAAAAACAGAAATAAACTAGTGGTCCCCTGCGATTTCGTCGCGCAAATAAATGTTCATACCACCTCTTATTAGCATTTATGAATATCGCAATTTCGTATTGAAGAGAATTTGTTTCGGTTTGAAGTGTCACAATTTTACTTAACATTTTGTATGCGTGACAAATGCTGTCAACTATTGTCATTTACGTATCATAGAACCCAAATATAAATAGGCAGTTTGGGGGCGTGTCGTTTGCGCTTTGCCTAAGACCTTGAACTATGGACTATGACAGATCTCCAAATAAGTGGAGTCACGCTATGAGCAGTACCGTGGGCTTTGTTGGCCAAATATCAACGCGACCCAGGAAGCCATTTTGTGTGATAGTTTGACAAGGACCGGCAATTTGGTGCTATTGTTAACGCATCCTTGTGATCAGGAAGTTACACTTCATATTTTTTGATATGATAAAGTTTGATGATATAATGCTAAAATAATTTAACGACCACTTTGGTGTTATGGTCAAGAAGTTGACTATTAACCAAGAGGTCGCGGGTTCGATCCCCGCAATGTACAACATTTGCATGAAAATGTCTTTTTGTTCTAGTCTGGGTGTTATATGTATTTATTTAAGTTTATCTGATATCTGTAACACAAGTGCTTAAGCTACTTACCACGGAGTCAGATCAATGTATGTGATGTTGTTATATAAATATTAAAAAAGACAATGGTTTTACATATACGATATAGTTGATGGATTCGCTCGTCGAAGCGACAAATACTGAGGATGCCACGTGTAGTGGCGAAACGCGTCGAGAGTTTTGTTAATGTCGGCGCCGTGTTTCCAGGTGCATCTTCTGTGTTACATTGTGAGTTGTATTGTAAGTCCTGCGACGTCCAGCTCTAGTTTTTTCAAGTGGTTACAGTTGGATGTATTTGGGTTCCTAAGCAGGCGTCGTTTAGTGGAAATTTAAAGGTGATTGTTGTTTTTTTTTATTTTACTAAAGAACTATGTTAGCCTAGGTAATAGTTGTCGTTCATAATTAATAATACAAGTTTGATTTTAGGATGGCCTTGTATTTCACCATATAATAGTTGTTAGTTTAATGTCTTTCAATATAGCCAGCAGGTCACACCTTTTTTCTGGAAATTATTTTTGATTTCACTGACTTAATTTTTTTTAAAGTGCCTTCTATCGAGTGTTTGTCAAACTTCGGTAGAGTTGAGAGTACATCGTCTTTGTTTACTATGAGACCAAAGTGGCGGCTAGAAAATAATTGCATGTCATTAGCTAAGGTAAATCGTGATCTAGCATCAGGATATAAGTACGTACAAGTGTGCGTGAATAGATCTAATGTGCAGTATTGCATGTCATAAGGAAGCATGCTGAGTGTTTTCGGTAGCCATTAAAAACCTCTTATATTTTTCTTGCATGAGATCGAATATATATATGTATATGCTATTTCTATTACCATGTGCAATAAAATAAATGTGACGCTGAGGCACACCTAGGGCATATCGTTGTCACCGCGACTCGCGTCGCTACTGTCAGAGATATTTTTCTTTAAACAACAACATCACATACATTGATCTGACTCCGTGGTAAGAAGCTTAAGCACTTGTGTTACAGATATCAGAATCAACAGTGGTATTACAAATAAACTTTAATAAATACATATAACACCCAGACCAGTACAAACAGACGTGTTGATGCACACAAATGTTTGAACAGTGCGGGGATCGAACCCGCGACCTCTTGGTTAATAGGCAACTTCTTGACCATTACACCAAAGTGGTCGTCGATTTATTTGCGGCGATTTGTTGTCACACTGTCAGTCGCGGCGACAATATGCTGTAGGTGTGTCCTAGCAGTTAACGACGTATATGGTTCAAAACTGATGCCCAACAAAATGTACAATTTCAAGGTATGACTGGAAGAGTGGTAGAGAATGCTTTGTACTATGACGTAATTACCTACCAACAAAGTTTGGCTGTTCAGTACAGCTCAAATAAATGAACGTTTGTAAACAAAATACTACATTCCTATAAAAAGGCACTAGCCTAAACCTCTGTCACACTATCAATCTCTTTAATTGCGTTTAAATCTACTATAATTATAATCATTTCTGTCGCATTGTATAAATTATTGGCATTTAAATTTATCTTTGTAAAAATCTTATTCTACATCGACAAGTATACGGGTATGACTCAGCGTAGTATATACAATAGACACATAATTCATATCAGTGTAGATAAATGTTAACTATATTTTCTTTGATTCCCATATAAAACGTGTAAAACACATTTTATTTAATTAGTTTGTTACATGTAAATAGCATCATAGTCAGTTGCAAACTCAGTTCAATAATTTACAATGTTCATGAGATTTTGTCACAGCATAAATAAATACCACTCTACATTGCAGTAGTAGTTTTGGAATCCATAAGTCTTAATTGCAGTCTTGTGCTGTCACTGTGCTTTTATTCAACCGAACGCAACAGCCTCACTATAAAAAAATGTCTGTGTTTAGGTCTTGTTTAAATAAGACATTGTATTTAAATTCAACGACAGAACCAGTAGCTTATTTAAATACTTTTCAATTGAGTTGGATATACTCGTAGTTTAATTACGACACAACGCACATCTGGTTATTTAAAGTCATAAATGTCAAAAAACTTAAATTGAGTCAAACCATACTACAACTTTGCTTCTATACGAAACTATTGAGTAAGGTTTTTTTTTTTAAAAATTGACATTTATGACTTAAAAGATCTAGATGTGCGATAAATTGATAGGTGATAAGTTATTTGATGTATGTACATTCAAAAATATCCCTTACAAAAGTATTTTAATACAGTCCTTATTAATATTGGAAAGGCTGTAAGTGTTTATCAACAAACAGGTTGCGCGGTGACTTACAGCTATGCCTCATCGATTTACGACCGGTTATATTCATTGTGATTTTATCTGTCCGCGGTAAATCTGCGCCATGTCGCACTTTACCGGTAATTTGTGGATAATTTATTCTGTATCGGTTTTTTGCATTCAATATGTTGTTGGTTGTGTGAATACTACTATGTGGTCTTAGATAACGTCTTAGCTCCGCAGAAAAAAAAACATTTTGTCCTTATTTGAGATAAGCATATTTTTGTTTTATTTATTTTACAAACACAAAACGATTAATTAACGGTATATTAATACATTCTTCGGCTTTTTTACAGCCTGTACCGGGTATGATAAATAAATAAATACAAAATAACATCTATCTGTAAAAAGCTGAGCCTTTTTGCAAGTTTCAATCATTAGATTGTTTTTTTTTTCAATATGCTAAGCACTCTTTTTAAGCTGGCTGATTTAAATAGGCTGTAATTATTTATGTTCTAAGTCTGGTGAATGTGACAAACTCGTAACGGCGCTCTACGGGCGTCGTCTATCGGTCTGTGTGTGGAAATTTTGGTCTTTACGAATACTTGTTATTGCCGATATTAACATTTTAGCATTGACACGAACGTGGTGAATATTATCGGGCTATTATAGATTGGTCGATGCAATTTTGTTGGTGCAAGTTATGAGCGGGTAGCGGTAGCGGCTTTTGTTTCAAATTTATAGGTGGCATGCATTTGAAAATTATAATGGCAAAACAAGATGAATATATAGTGGTTTTAATAGATATTAATGATAGATTTATGTCAAATTGATGATAAACTATTTTATTTAAAAAATACTTATTAGTTCTGTAAAATTGATTGTTTTGTGATCACATTTATGTGTGGTGTGCAATAAATAATATCTATCTATCTTATTTCCTTTTTTTAAGGGTCACCCCTCCTCACACATAAAATTGATTTGCACTACCCCTACTTACTGCTTGATTTCACTTAGACAATTTAAGTAAACGGCCTGCGAGTGTCGGGGTTTAGTATATAAATTTACAACGCATTACCAAAAAACGTCTGAATAAATCCTAAGCGGTAATTTAAAAGTGCGTGAACTTAGATTTTAGTAATTCAATGTCAAAGGAGATGGTTCCAAAAGCCAGACCACGTCTCGAACGTTGCGGTAAAAAAAATTCTGCGAAAATCGCTATAATCTTCGAACTTGCAGCAACTTGCAAAAATGCTCTCCCACGATCATTACGCCGAGTGCTTTATCTGTACTAATTGACAAGTCGCCTTTTTGTGCGTCACTGCAGGAAATCGATTTTGTTCTAATGCGAACAAATTATCCAACAATTGTTATGTTTGCGAGCAAAAAAAGGCAAAGAAAAAAAAGGCGTGATCGTGTGGCTATTTTGAGGAAATACACGTGATTTATATAAGTATTGTAATCTGTTTATATGTATTTATTTACAAAAAAAAAGTATTTAAGTATGTTTATCCGTTGTCTAGTACCCATAACATAAGCCTCGTTGCTTAATTTGGGACTAGAGAATTGGTGTGATTGTTGTGAAATATTTATTATTATTTATTATTAGTACCGTGTAAAAAACCGTGTTTTTTACATATCAACAGATTGACGAGAAGGATTGTCATATGTTGTTTTGTCATGATACTAATGGGGTTCACTACTTCATTTAGAAATAAATACGTTTCGTCGAATTACAATTCATCGATGACAACAAGTCGATTATTTGTTTGATCGATGCGTTATAATATATGCTAAAAGTTGAAAATGAAATCACCGATGTAACGTCTTTTAGGCTAACAATGTATCGTTCAAACAAATAATCGACTTGTTGTTATCAATTAATTGTAATTCGACGAAAAGTAGTGAAACCATACTAAAGTGCAACTATATTTTTGACGGGGACTGTATCATAGCTTTGGCTATTGCATTAGTTTATTTAAAAAAAATGTGTATAAGTCTGAAAACGTAGGTAGGTACAAGAGAAACTGTCGTGTTTAAATCTTTTTTGCCAACTTTAGCATCATTTCACTCAATAGTTCTGGTAGAGTTTGATCCGTAATAATACATACGAAGTACTAAGTACTTCTTTCTGTATGACCTTGAGGTAGACTGGTAAAAAAATATTTTAGCATTAAGTCCACCCTTTGAACATTTCTTGTGCAATAAGGTTTTAAATAAAAAAGTAAGGCTACGTACATTTACGGCCGTGCTACGTACAGGGCACACCTTTGCAGCGTTCGTGGTCACACTCGCGTCTTTCAGTTATTTGGTCATAGTGATTGGTTGACACACTGTACGTCGCGTGTCGCCGCGACAGTACGACGCAGGTGTGCGCTGGCGGTACATGTCCCGAAAACTTTAACTTGTGACGTAGCTGCAAATAAAGTAAATAAATATAAATATAGTTCAACGGATAAAGACATACAAAATATTCAAGCAATATCAAACCTTTTTGTCTCCGACAGAATGTTATGACCATAAATCACTTATAAAACCAGTATAATAATTCAAAACGTTGTTGACAATCAAAATGCACATAAATTGAGTGGTTATTATTCTATATGACAACCGTATGCATATGATCTGCATATTTTAAACATCAATTTATATAAAACACTTTGGTTTTAATCAAATGAAACATTATCTTTTTTCAGTTCTCGATATAATAAAAAATCTTCATGAGTATTCCTTTATAGTAACTTCGAGAGTGATGGAACAGTGAGTGCACCTGTGTATTCCGCTTACACTTGTGCACTATAATATCTCTTGCGTAGTTGGCTGATCTCTGTTGAGATTCGCCGCCGTGGTCAAAATCGGCCAGGAGGACTATTATTATTGTTATAGTAACCTTACTTGAAAAGAATTGCACATTATGCACATGCCACAAAACTTGAATTACGTATATTGACACACCATTTGTGTACTTCGTATCACTAAGCTAACTAAGAAAATGTGCTGTTAAAATGACTCACAAAATTCCGCAAATATTTAATGAAAAGTTGAAGTCCCCACTTATAACAAATTGTGCGTCAAAAACAATACTATGAGTATTCATACCAAACCTCACTCTTGAGTCAAACGCCCTTTACAAATTCAAAACGATCGCCCTCCATCCCTCAAATATTTCAAGGAAAGATTTGTAAAATTTTCCCATCGGTTTTTCGTTTTTGTTGTGTCAAAGCATACTTGATCTTCGGTTAAATAAGTTGTACTTACGTTTATCGGTAGTCGGCGTATGTGTGGAAAGCCACGAAAGCAAATATTTGAGAGTTGGCGAGTCGTGGCCACCTGCGGTCGCCTTCCGATGTCCAATGGAACTTTTTGATACATTTATAGAGTTGTTTTAACCTGAAGAAGTTGGAATAAAAGTTTATTGTATTGTTCCACTATTTCCTGTGCAGCTTTAGTGAATAACATATCATTGCTTAAGTAAAAGCATACTTACAGGAGCTTAAAATGAGACACTTTTTACGGATTATTTCGCGATTTATTTACATTTTGTTTTAACCTGACGTTTCGGACCCTTTTCTCGTAAGCCGAAGAAACAAATTTCTTACAAGAGCTTTTAAAAAAAAGCCATTGAGCACATGTATGTTATTTATTGCTTGTACCAGTAGTCCTCCTACTTAGTTATATTATTGAAAACTATATAACTACAAATGATGTTTCATGGATCTCTTTTTCTACTTACACTATCATAAAATAATCTGTTGATGACCTAACAATAGCTTACCAGAGAGTCAACTACAGATAAAACCCTATGAGTTAAGGTTAAACCTATTTGAGGAGTTAGGCTATTTGTGAATTCAGTAGTTACTTGCACGAATTTCAATTTCTAAGCATTTAAAATTCATGCCATGACGTTGGACTTGTAATCATAATCACAATAATCATAATCAATCATTTATTTGACAAAATACACAAAAGTATGCAAGTTACAAACTGCAGATCTTAAAAATAGGTAGGTAGTATGCGCCTTATAAAATCCATGAGATATCAGATTATGACTCTACTAAATAAGAAACTTGGTAGAGATGGTTATATCCACTCCACACACATGCCACCTGCACTCTTTCCACCCTTATTTTATTTCGCGACTCAATACGTTCTCTATTTTGGTCGTCAAGTGTTTGCCTTTTTCCCTTTGTGTGGCCCAAGGGGTAGCGAGGAGAATACGAAACAGCCCTTAACTTAAGTGTCGGTCCCGCCGTTTCATTAGTTGTCCTAGAAGTAATTGTATTAGCAGTCGAAGGCACCGATAGTTCAGTATTGGATCTGTGATGGGAATTTTTATGGGTGAAAGTTTGGTGTGAATTGATTGCTGATGAGGTGGTGATAGGTGGCATGTCTGTTTTTGTATTACGAGTCGGCCAGTCTGTTTTTTCTATGCTCTATGATCATTATCATTTCCTTCAAAGTGTGTAAGTTTTCATAACACTGTGTAAATCTTTAAAGACTTACTCGTATTTGGTAAACTTTATTGCATTATCGAGTTCGATTTAAAGTAAGTACCTTAACACATTAAGGCATAAGTTCACATACCTAAAAACGGCAAAGATACTTTAAGACCTTTATATTAGACTTTCTATTTTAACCATTGGTTGGATGACCAGAAAATCAAGGGGTTAGAAAGTGTATTCCAGGCGCAAAATACTTTTTTACTACAGGTAAAAAATAACTAAGAAAACATGCAAAAAGGAGGTGTAGGCGCCTGCCTCCTTTTCATTATCTACTAAGTACTCATGTATCACACATAACTCATGTGTTATGATCACTCCGAAATGCTTATTACCTTCAGACATAGTTAATTAATCGTGTGCTATCTTCAAAGTGATCTTTCTTGGAGACCATTTTGACCTGCCCCGGGCGGTGTTTCCTCTGCTCTGTGACTAACTTGTTCAAAGAATAAAATGTTCACAGCTGCGACACATTAAACAAATATTAAAAGTGTTTAAGTTTTGATTTTGTTCCTACCAAGAAAAGTTTGTGATTAGATAGCAAGGCAAAAACTAATACACCGCAACTAATTATAAAATTATACTACTTATACAATGCAGCATCGATACCGTATCGCAACTGCATCGCTAGAGTTCAATAGGCAGCTTCTGTATTGCTACGGCATAGCGGCTGTATGGATGTTTAGGTAGCACAAGTATGTAAAGGAGGACTAGACCGGACCATTCATGTCTGCATCGCGACTGTAAAATCTCAGTCTAAAATCACTTAGTAAAAAGTCTGAACCGACTTTAGGTTTAGTATGAAATTGACTATATTTTAGCGTGCAATACATTTGACGAACATAGGAACAATATTTAAGTGCTTTCGCATAGATACAAGATACATAGTGTTCATCGCTAGGCAGAATATCCGAACGGACGGTTCTGTTTTGTTACGTACTCTTTGTCCCACCTACGCAGCTTTCAAAGCTTAGGGCTTGAACTTCACAACCCGTGTCTAATTCTGAAGACAATGCCAGCATTTAGATATTGTTAAATATCATACATAATGTGCTGTACTTTGGCTAAATAATGTTCTACGCTCGAATCGGTACGTGCTTACGTACTTATGGAGTTCGGAATTTAGACCGCCTTAAGTATGGGAATTTTATTAACTTTAATACAAAAGTATTAATGCAATTTTAAATACTTATGAGTTATAATATCTGTAGCAAATCTTTAAGTAATTTAGGACTTCGTTAAGACGCTATTCTCACTCAAAAAGATGCGAGTTACAACTGTTTAGGAAGGTATTTCTAATTTTTAACAATTTCCATGTGAGTTGATTGAAAAAGCTTAGAAAGCGTTTTAACTAACAAATAATAATAAATGGAGAAACATCATATACATTGCTTAGATCCCAATTGCTTACAATTGGAATCAGAGCTAAAGCTACTAATGGCTTAAGCACTTGTGTTATAGGAATCATAAACAGCGTAGGTAGATACCACAAACCATCAAACCAAATTTGTCTGTAATACTATCTCCGTCCGGGGATCGAACCCGGGACCTCATAGATTGCGGCACCTTGGCACCGGTATTCACGCCACTACATCAAGGAATAGTTATTTGTTATACAAGAGTGCAAAGTTGCTTTTTAACCGCGTGTTCAATTTTGATGACCGAGCAAGCGAAGGATTCTAAAATTGAATCACGAGCGCAGCGAGTGATTCAAAATTAGAATCTTGAGCGTTAGCGAGGGAATCAAAAGAGCACGAGGTGAAAAATCTTTGCACTCGAGTGCAACACGTAACTTTTCATTCCACCTCAGCGAGGAAATGACTAAATGCAAATAAAACCGTTGACAATCACAAGATAGCTACTTTAATAAAAATTAATTAATAAAAATTGAAAGTAAAGTTGCTACAGTTATTTAAATTGAGTGTAATATTTTTGTTGGGTACTATTGGTGATAGTCACTTGTGTACTATTTTTCGAGTGCTTGCTTTCTTGTTCTCGGATAATTCTATAAAATATGCCAGCAAAACGTTTTCTGAGAAAGTTTTGGCTCCTTTTGCTAGTCGCCACGTGTTGAACATAACGTACTGTTTTAAATACTTCTCGCGTGATTGTTGAGGGAGAAAGATCATTTGCGCATTATTAACAGTTTCAGTCAATTCTGTTGGCGTCAAACAAACTTCCTCGTCGCTAGAATCACTCATTTTAGTTTTTTCACTTGTTTCCAAGTTTCTTGTTTTTAATATAAGGTTTAACAATGACGTGAAAAAATGCCGCGTAAAGAACCGCCAACAAAGCAAATTAAAAAAGTAGCACCAAGAAGGTTCCAAGTTTGAGTTTTTAACAAATTATAAAAATGTTGTATGATATATTTGGCACCATAGAGGTAGCAATAAATAGGTTTAATGATTTTTTTAATTCACAAACTTGGTGCACACGATGTTCTAAGTTCAAATTTACTTTAACCTCTAGTGAATAAAAACGGCTTTTCCACTCAGATATTGAAGAGCAAAATGACTCTTTCCGAGATGGTGGGATGAAAAAGTCTTTAATTTATAATATGATTTTTAAAAACTTCTTTTTTTTAAACAAAGTGTTCAGAAGAGATCGTAATCACGATGTTAAAATAAGACTATACTATTCCTTCCGATCAGCAGAATTAATTTCAATATTATTAATCTGGCTATTCAATACCCGATAGCTCCTCGTTCAATCAAACATTGCTCTATCACGTACTCTTTCTTAATTCGTTCGCATCGCCAACCAAATGCTTCTCATTTGCTACCATCGCCCTCAAATAATTACCGCATTACCGTTAAATTATTACACTTTGTCTTTGACATTTGACTGGAACTCAATTGAGATTCGAACCTCGGAACTAAACAATATGTCAGCAAGCAATAGCCTTACCTAATCTATACTTAAGAATCTAAGTACACCATTATTCTAATACAAAACAATAATTCCCTTCAGAGCGCATGACATTAAGAAATTATTAGGTTGCTTGCATCCGCGTAAGGTACTAGCGCTTCGGGCGGTAAGGCTGTGGCCATATTGGGACAGTAGCTATGAAATGTCATTATCTGGTTCAAGACACGGTTCAAACTTGGTTAGTCATCACGATGCGCCCTTATTTGGAGGTTTGCTCAATATGTCGCCGCTGGAGTAGATTGAAGGCTGGTATTTTAGGTGTTTAGTTGTTTCATGAACGTTAAAAATTACGGCAAGTTGATTTTAAATGATTACACTGTGTTTGTCTGTCTGATTACTCTGTTATGAGTAATCTGTAAATTTGGGTAGATACATATGTGCCTACCTGCTTACTCCTATCGTCATATCCACCACTTTGAAATAATTAAATAAAATACTAAGTTACCACCTAATAACTAAATAAAATAGTAAGTTACGGAAATGGAAGCGAACAAAGCATTTTTGTTTTTAACCCTCATTTTTGAAGTAGTGCATTTTTGGAGAAATGTGAGAATGTGGAGAACCCCTGCAAACCATGGTCCACCTCATGAACTGTCCCGCGTGCCCGACCACCTGCTCGCGTGAGGACTTACTAGCTTGTAACCAGAGGGCTGCCACGGTAGCCGCTTTCTGTGCAAGTAAAATTTAGCCCGTCATGCCGACACGAAAGAAGAAGAAGAAGAAGGAGAAATTTCTAACTTACTAACCGATTTATTTTATAAGACGAAGTTATTCACTGTATGCTAGGCGACTACGACTCCTGTCACTACTATTCAAAATGGAGTCCAAACTAACCGAACCCGCTACATCGATCCTTTCAGACGAGAAAGAGGAGTGTTATAAGTTTTAATATGATTTTGTGTTATTGTGTGTGTCCGTCTGTGATATCGTAGCTCCAGGACGTATGGACCGATTTCAAAGCGGTTTTTTTTTATTCGAAAGAAAATTTAATCACGGTGGATTGTTGCTAGGTTGGCTAAAATCCGTCCAGCCTTTATAACTCACCTACTGTTTTACTGGCAATGATAAATTATTTATTAAGTTTCAAAAAGGTAAATAACAATTAATATGAGCTTAAGATTAAACATACGGTCTAAATACTTCCTTTACCTAAGCGGTAATAGACCTGTATCTCTGGCTAAAGAGAAAATATTATAACAATAGGTACAAGCTAATTAACATAATGTCGAAACTACTGATACGACTTAAAACAAATAAATAATGTCAATAACCGTTAATTATCTAAATTATGTCATTAGAGTCCGAGAATCGAAATTCTCTACCAAAAGCCATCTTCATTCGCCTTTCATCTAGCATGAACAGAGCTTAGTACTTCAGAGTTCGGACAGGCGACGTATGCGCCCATCCAGACGCGGCGCGGCGCCTCCGGGCCCCATTCTCTCTCAACACTGAGCCTTTTGAAAAGCCCTTTTAGTGAATAGCCGAAGGTAATTAAAGAGAAACGAAACTAGGACGCGGGAAAAGCACTAACTAGATTGAAAATAAGCACTGGGTGGAGTGACTCGTTGGAAATGCGAATGCAAGGTTTTGGGATTGGCAAGTCGGATTTCGGGTTGCAGGGGGTTTTTTCTTTACTAACTTTAATTTGCAGCTGAAGATAAGCTTTTGACTAATTTTATTATTTTGGTGTGTGATACTAAGTGCCAAATTTTGGGCTTTTTAAGTAAAATCAATGTTGCGACTGAGTCTTAAGTCCACAAACGTCAGTTTTGAATGAATATTGCATGTCTTTAGTAATTTTCATATTGTGTTTGACGACTTGATGCAGTGGCCAACACGTCGGTCTTCTAAAACGCGGGTTCGATCCCCGCACAGTACAAGTGTGCATGAACATGTGTGTTTGTACTCGTCTGGGTGTTTTCTATGTATAATTTTTATTTTATTTTATTTTATATAATATGTATTTACTTACAAAAAAAAGTATTTAAGTATGTTTATCCGTTGTCTAATACGCATAACACAAGTCTCGTAGCTTAATTTAGGACAAGAGAATTGGTGTGATTGTTGTGAAATATTTATTTATTTTATTTATGTTCCTAAGTACTCGAGAAACATTCGTTTGATGTGACACAATGGCACTTGACATTATTCATAACTTAGTGACCTATTAATAGCACAAAACCAAGATTGATGGTGTCCATGAACATCTCAAAAGATTTTAACCAATCGTTTGATATCATTAAGATAACGGCTACCACTCAAACGTTTCGCAAGACTTAAAACAATGAGATGTTAGAAACGTTGAAATAAGTTACAATACAGTATTAAAAGCCGCCGGGACGGACGGACAAACAATAGCGCACGTTATAGACGTTAACATTCATATTTTGGTTTCCTAAGCGAAAATGAGCCAACCTGAAAATCTTAATTTTTATTTATCTGCGTTTTTAAATGACTGAAAGCAGTGTTAAGAAACTGAACTATAAGTACCTTTTCTTGATAACTAATCATTTGGGATTTTCCACTTGTAATGCACTGAGTGTCAAATCGAAATAACAGGTATTACAAGCAACTTATAGCTTTTTTGCCTCCAAAGTCGCTTTACCAAGTTTTCGTTGGTTAT
The DNA here is from genome assembly GCA_963921415.1 of Pyrausta despicata. Taxonomy (NCBI): domain Eukaryota; kingdom Metazoa; phylum Arthropoda; class Insecta; order Lepidoptera; family Crambidae; genus Pyrausta; species Pyrausta despicata. Next base: position 10,490,933 of record OY992861.1, on the reverse strand, counting down.
GTTATCATTGTGACACATATTTTTTTGCTGTCTCGTTCATAAACCGTCTCTATTAATCGTGTTCTGTTTTTATTTTATATGTTTTACAAATGTTGTTCTATGACTAAGGTTCTTTGAAGCATGAATATCCCTAAATTGTATTGTTAAAACAACTTATTTCTAGTATAATATACACTAGTATATTTTTGACGACAACTTATGGTGTAATGGTCAAGAAGTTGACTATTAACCATAATGGCGTGGTTCGATCCCCGCACTGTACAAACATTTGAGTGCATTTACATGTCTGTTTGTACTGGTCTGGGTGATACATGTATTTATTTAAGTTTATTTGTAATACTGCTGTTGATTCTGATATCTGTAGCACATGTGCTTAAACTACTTACCACACAGTCAGACCAATATTATGTGATTGTATATTTATTTTTATATTATTTATAAATTCCAAAACGTACGATTACTGAGTTGGCACATTATAGTATTTGCACGAAGATCGTCGTGACGATTTGCCGTCGATAGAACAACTTAATAGCTTAGCAGCTTTTAAATAACAATAACTATATAAACACGCCCTCTTCTAATAATGCATTCGTATTCGTTATCACAAGATCTCAGGATGTTTCTCAACGATTTGCACCGTTTAGTCCTTCGGGGCTGAGCTAGGGTTTGTTTTTCGTGACTATTCATAGGTCGGAAGGTATTAAAAGTGGGCTGCAAGCAAATTATACTGTCTGCTCGCATACTTCAGCAGATAAGCGAATGTAGGGCAGAATCTAACTCAAACACCATAAATATTTTGCGCGTTTATTTCATTGCGTTTGTTTTGATTTGGATCAATACATATTTTGGGTAAACTGCGTGATCGTGAGTGGCATTGACTCTTAGCTTTGGACAATAACTTAAGAAAATATCTAGCAAGGTTGAAAATATGTCTTAATCTATTCAGGTAGGTACATCTGTATTTGAAATCAAAGACACATTTCTTAACTACAGGAATCATTGAGAAGCAGTTTTTTTAAGCGGGCTTGCTTTTGTCGAGTTCATACCTAAGTACCTCAATTGATGGCCCCAAATTGACGCTGTAATGGTCAAGAAGTTGACTATTAACCGAGAGGTCGCGGGTTCAATCTCCGGTACAAACATTTGTGTGCATGAACATGTCTGCTTGTACTGGTCTGGGTGTTATATGTATTTATTTAAGTTTATTTGTAATACCACTGTTGATTCTGTAACACAAGTGCTTAAGCTACTTAACACGGAGTCAGATCGATGTATGTGATGTTTTTGTAAAAAAAGATACACTTCATAACTGACAAGTAAACAATCATTGAAAAGCGGCATTTTTAACCTGCTTTCCGATGCACGGGGGAGTAACACCGCCAACTTTCCGACTCCGAGCTTGTGTTGAGAAATTCATGACAGAAAATATCAGAGACAATTTTGGCTCGACCTAGGATTTGAACCCAGGACCTCTCGGATGTAAGGCAGAAACTTTGCTACTACGAGTACACCAACGAGGCAGTCGTATCTCAATACTTCACTTTTGACGGCCCCAAATGACATAGCTGTGAAAAACTCCACTCGTATAAGTGTTGCTTCTCGTCAGTACGCTAAAGGGTCGTCCGTCCGTCACAAGCGGCGTAATTACCGTCGAGGACTCGTGGCGAATTTTCGATGTCACGCCACATGTTCTCGAGGGGTACGGATTGTGTCGTGGAGAAAAAGAAGTATTTAACAGTTACGTTGTATTTTTTTATTTAAGCAAAAAAGAGGTATCGATGATCATTCTAACTGGGCACAGCGATATCAATTGGCACAATAGTGAGCTAATGTAACTTAACAATCTAGCGGCTTATTACAAGGTTGATGCTCTAAAATGATTATTTTTCCTTTCGACCTATGGTTCGACTTTGAACCAACAACGTTAATAATCTATTAGTGTAGGTATAGTCCATGAATAAACACTTCAGTGAGCTTTTTGACGTGACAACGTCTTATAAATTGGTTTCCCGGGTGACACTTCAAGAAACTGCGTTACGCTCCGCTCACGTTCCGCGCTCACAATGAGAGCGAGTGAGAGGCACGCGTCCCTTCGACTCGGGCATGGTTAGCCCGCCTAAGAGCGAGTGAGACAGACATAAAAAGTGAAAGGCACGCGTCCCTTCCACTCGAGCACAGTTAACCCGCCTAAGAGCGAGAGAGACAGAGCGAGAGAGAGAGAGAGTGAGAGAGATAGGCATACACACCGGTTCATGTTATACGAATGAATATTCACATTAAAATTATTTTACCACTCAAAGTCGTTGTCACGTAAAACTTTCGGCCGTATACCGACTTTACAGGCAACCAATTTTTTTTGTAAAATTCCACTTGCCACAACAATTTTTTCATTACTTGCAGAAACATTTTCCAATTAATTGCACACATTGCATTTGCAAGAAGAACTAGACAAGGTTCATCTACGAGAGCTTCACTTCTATCCATAACTGTCTTTTTGTTTGTCACTGGTGTAATTATGGCGAATTCCTGTTGTCACGCGTGCGTCTTTTGCGAATGGCGTCTGATTAATAGTCGATGTATTGCGGGAAAGTGATTCGGAGTGACTCGACGATTTTGAGGAAATGTCATAAGCAAAGTCGGAAATGATTGGTCGGCAATCCCTCGTGTTTGGGAGGAAGAATAATATTGTTTTTGTTTCTTATTTGTATTGTTTAGATCAAGATTGGAACTTGTATAGGGAATTTTTACTTGGTCGTTTACTGAGCTTGAAGACACAGTATCTAGAAGGTAGTTTTTTAACTAATTAGGTGTTAAGATACAATTAAGAAAGAAAGAAAGAATATTTATTTGGCTCATTTTACATTACATTATGATGAAACATTTATCTAAAACGTAGCAAAAACAAAAATAAATGTACCTAATAATTAATTCTGTAGCGACATAAAATACATTTTCAATAACAGGATCCGGTACTTTTTCCGTGGCCCTGGCCTAGCTTACACTAGTCCATACCAGGTAAATTACTTAGACACCAATTATTTTAAGCTAAACGCACCACTAAAAGCACCACATAACCAGAGAAATGAGACCGAAAAGACCTCATAACTTAACAAATTGTTCCACCTGAGACGCTCCTTAGTCGGTGGGTCACGTACTACAAATATGGCGCCGCTTGCTCGCAATCTGTCGACCTTAATACGGCCCTGCTGTCCTCGCTACCCCATCACAGAGCCTGAGTAATGCCACTCGCATTTCTTTGTGATGGTGAGTGTATGGTGAGATGATTAGAATTTTTGGATTTATATATGACGATTTATCTGTGCTATGTGAAATTTAACAACACTTAAAGAAAAAAAAACGTTTGGCGGTCCGATTATTCCAAGTTCAAATTATAAAGGAATTTGCATTGTTAATGCTAATGTATAATAATAATAATAATATGTATGCAAAACTAGATTATAGGTACTATCTACTGCAGAAAATAATCTTCAAATAAAATTAATCTAGGTTCCTACTGTAACGAGTTTTCTGCTCAACAGCACAACCGCTGATCATATTTTTTTCTATTTTTTTAAACTTAGAACAGTGCCACTAAGCGGCTTCTGTTAGGTAGTGAGGCTCTATTAAGTTCTTGTTTTTTACTCAACAGAAGTTCTGCGTATTTTGAATAAATGAATGAATGAAATATTCATTTAATTCATTCATTCATTGCTATCATTTTTTGAAATAAGAACGCTGCCAGTAAACGGAAAGCAAAATCGTAAAACGGTATCTAATATTATTTTTCCTCCCGCTTGTTCCCTCTCCATGCCCTCGTCCTAACATCAAGAGGGTCCGTGTTTTCGTACCTGTCCCGATTTACTCCCTTTGACAACAAATGCCCTTCTCACAGGACACGTCGAAGCAATTGCGTGGAAAACAAGCGTCGCTTTATTGCTGCAGTTAGCTGAAAAGATTTTTGTGGGACAGCTAGTTTATGAGGGATGATAGATTTTGGAAAATTACATCTCTTTCTTACTAAAACAAAATCTTAAGATACATTCTGTAAGAAACAAAATATGCAGTTTAACTAAGCATATAAGGTATACAATGTCCCTTTATCGCACCACCTACATTTCATTTCTGCTTAGCCTAAAGATATAAATGGAAGAGAATGCCTCACAGCGTTAAGTCTACCTTTTGTGAAATTAAGCTTTCATAAACAAATACAATTATAGATATATTGGAGTAAACAATTATTTGAGTTGTTAATTTGGAGCTGGTAAAGAACGCAGAATTTTTTACTCGACAAACTGTTTATATCAATAGCTTTATATCAATTAGCTTTTTTTTAATCTTTCTTGCTTTTGTATCAATCTTGTTCGCATGTGACATTACTTACTTACTCGTAAAGATTCGATGACTCCTTTAAAGGAATCAGCACTGAATTTCTCCTGTGATTTAAAACGTGGTTAGTGGCTGAATTCGCCACCTATGTTGGAATGCTGGCTGTCTTCATCCATCAATCCCAGTTCCCGAGGAGGGCTCTACTGGAATTCCATCCATTTCAATCCAAGATATTGGCCAGTCCAGATACCCTACAGCGTAACGCTTCATCAGTATCATTGCATCTAGCTATCCTGTTTACTCGCATGGTGTAGTTGGGTCGTGTGACTCGAATGGCTACAATCGAAACTCCAGACATTGACTTCAGAGAAGGGACTTTGCAGACGTCACGTCGACGTGTCGGGAACGCATTCCTGTCACATCTGACCCTCGTACTGAAGACGGATTCAATTCTTGGACATTGTTTTAGTAGTTCACGCAATTGCATTTATTTCATTAAGTTTCACTTCTTGACAAAATTGAATGGTGGTGTGTAACTATATTTTCAAGTACCTACGCATACGTTACGTAATTACGTTTATTTTGAGTGTGAAAGTGTGCAATTTTGAAACAACCGGAACATTTTTGTACGGTACGTTGAATGCTTAAAGTGTAATACTTACATCTTTTGCTGACAGACCTTACACGTTTTGTCAATACACAACCTGAGCGCTGACATAATTCACAAGCCTCTAGGCGTTTCATAATTCACCTGCTAGATCATACAACGCATCACCACATATTGTCCATTGAAGAACAGTCGTGACACGATCGCGGCATTGACATTCCACCGCGCACGCTACCAAAAATCATTTAATTTATTTAATTTGCGCCTCTAATTACTCACAATCATCGCGCTTCGTGACGCTTCTGACACACAAGGTAGCCTTTTGTGCCGTCGTCATATTGTCAGACGTGTGTTTGGCCGTAACCTTTTCATACGCCATCTACTTGACCTCTCTAAACACACACAATACCTCAAAAAGGCCATAGTTTGTAAGGAATAAAAGAGGCAGGGGGGCTCTAGCTCGATTGGCTATCATACACCATTATCGAAGACCAGTAATCAGAGGTAATCACTGAACAACGAATAGTTTTTCATCGTGACGCGTTTTTTTTCTTCAAATTATTTTGTTTTTTCGTTTCCAATTCAATGTCAAAGATCGTCGTACATTCGATTGACAACAAATTGTATGTAATTATGACCTTAAGATCGATCAATGGCGGTAAAAAATGGTTTTATCCGTACAGGTTTTCCCATTTCGGTTTGAGTGGTTTGTTATGCTCGTATTGTTTGTAACGACTTCTTCAAAATGGTCAGTGTTCTTGTTAATTAACTGAAAATTATAATATTTGATCATTTGTTTGTTGTGGAGTCTGTCATGAGTTTGTAAGGAATTCGTGCTGTATGCAGAAGATATTTATTATTACGAAGTTCAAAAGCTTTGTTTTTATAAATATACAACAGCATCACATACATTGATCTGACTCCGTGGTAAGTAGCTTAAGCGCTTGTGTTACAGCACAGTTAGCAGCAAGCAAAGTGGTCATCGTTTGTTCACCTCTGAAGCTCTTAAAAAATTTCCGAGTTTATTTATCTAACCACGCATCGAAAGAAGAAAAATTAAAAAGTATATTCTACAACATTGATGTATTTTGATTCTTTTTCTTCTCTTGCCAGGGGCACACGATAAAGGGAACACTATATAATTGATTTGTAAAGTTTAAGTGAATGACATTTGCCTTCTTGACGCCACGTGACGAATCAGCAAGCGAATGTTATTTTTCTGACAAAGTAGTTTTTCTTCCTCTACAATGGAACCTAGTCTGTTTTCCCTGTTCTATAAAAACTTTGGCAAGCCTGAAACCATATAGGCTAGATGACACCACCAATCGTTGACATACTTTTTATTATCTGTCAAAACGGTGCGCCTCCATAGATTTTGTATGGGAATATGAACGTGACGTCACGGTCATGTATCAAAAATCGGAGTCAATTGATCGAATATTTATTGAGTTTTGTGTTTAAAAATTGGTTTCCACAGCTTTTTCGAAATATATTGGTTGTATTAAATTCTTAGGGGCTATGTTTTTTAAACGCCCATGGTCTTGAAAGTATTTAAGATAATCACGCCAATTGAAGCTTGGGCGCGAATGCTCGACCGACTCGTAATTCCTGCACCACCCAGTGACAGCCGCCGGGGCAGTGGGTACAAAGGCGATTGTTCGCGCGATCACCTGATACCGGCTCCTCTAGCGCTCGTCGCTATTATTTATTGTGCTCGAACCCACCATTACCGCCTCGCATCGGAGGCATCGCGGAACGCGGCATACAGTTTCTGCGTATTGAACGTGTTATCTGGGGGTTTGTTTGAGGATTGTTAATTGTGGATGCGTTAAATGTGGTACGGTTTTAAGGGTAAATGTTGGGTTAAGTTAGATATTTGTTAGCTTACCTACATTGTGGCTTGCTTATGTTATATAAAGGCCGTTTGATTGCTTATTAAAAATCTATAAAATAAAATGCAATACTTATTTTTTTTTTATGTGGATGTGTGTGGTGTCACACTGTTTTATAAACGTATGACAACAACATGTATGACGTTTATAAAAACGTGACGGAAAATAGTTATTCTATTAACAATAGTTGGTTAGAGCAATAGCCCGGCTTGCGAGAGGTGTGGGTTAAAGTCCCGCCTGTGTCAGTCCGATTTTTTCTTCAAGTGTGTTTTAATTTTACAGTTGTAACAAATCGACCAATAGATATGAGGTTAACAGTTATTTGTCATTTCCTTGGCATAAAAATTGTTGATTTGACATCATAAGTCATTGTTTAAACTAGGTTCCATTCACACCGCATAAACCACGTAAATGTAACAATATTGATAGCGTTTTCTTCATCCCAACCCGAGCGTTTATCTAGCACTAACTGTAAGGCGGTGTGCAGAATAAATCTGTGTGTATCTTAAGCCGCGGACACACGGTGAAAGTTCACTCGCATAGCTTTGAGCCTGCAGGCGACGGCCTACGCCACTGGTTGATGGACGGACGATACTAAAGCGATATAGAAACGAGATGGTTTATTCGAGTGTTGTTTGATATTTGTAAAATTACAAGAGTTATTTATGAAAAAAAAACCTAAACCTGCTTAATTTATCGGTTTTATTTTTGTCCGTGCACGTTCCGGTATAAAAATACCATAAGTTATTTATCGCTCGGATTTCTAAAAATTTTTTAGTTTAACAACGTTTTTACGTAATGAGATCACTTTTTTACACAAGAAGAGTACAGAGTTAAAATATTTTTTATATTATGGTAATATAACAGTAATAATCTTAGTAAAAAATGTTAATCAATCCATCTAAAAATTACCTTTTCTTTCTAAAGTTAGTATGTTTATAAATCTGAACCGCCCAAAATGGCCAGGTATATAAAATTGGAAAAGTGATCATTATCAGACTCAAAACTTTAAAGTCATACCTACAATACTCTGACAATATTTATCTATCGACTTATTCTCGTGTCTGAGAATAAACCCGCCTCAGCATCACCACAAGCGCGGTGGACAAGCCGATAGTCCATTAACGATTTATTGCATCCAGATTGTATCATTACACCGGCTGGATTATGTTGTTTGAATACGTTATTAGGACCTAGCTTCGCGCAGATATTGTTGCTGTTACTCATAGTTTATGTGTGTGTTTGCTTTATTGAAAAATACGGTATTTAAAGATGTGACGCGCATTTATATTTTAACCTCTAGGTTTTCGAATTTCCGACAGACAAGGGTAAACAGAATACTTACTTACTGTGCTTACAAAGAAAGACTTGAATTGGGCAAAGATAAGGGTGGTGTTAAGATGGGTCACCTAATTAGTGTACGGCATCTATGGCTAATTTTGGATTGTGTATTCGTTTCAGGCGGGACACGGTAGGTCTCGCAACTTATTAGGTCGTCTGAGACCGAATGGTATGTAAACAAATACAAGTATGTTGTATATTAAACCGAATTTTCTTTACCACAATACAAATTAAGTTTACTGCTTCTACAAGAATGAACACAGATGGGAAACCTTTGTGTTAACTACATTTAAGCGATTTAAAAAATCAAGGGGAATATAATAATAAATAAACAAATTTACAACAACATCACACACAGTAGCTTAATCACTTGTGTTACAGATATAAGAATCAACAGTGTTATTACAAATAAAATTAAATAAATACATATTAACACCCAGACCAGTACAAACAGATATGATCATGCACACAAATGTTTGTACAGTGCGGGGATCGAACCCGCGACCTCTTGATTAACAGTCAACTTCTTAACCATTACACCAAAGTGGCCGTCGTTTGTTTATCTGAGAAGCTCTTAAAAATTTTCCGTGTCTGTGCATGAGCACACAAATGTTTGTAAGTGCGGGGATCAAACCCGCGACCTCTTGATTAACCGTCAACTTCTTGACCATTACACCAAAGTGGTCGTCAATATAAATATATTTGGCCTTTAACGGGTCAACTAGAATGCAATCAAAAAGTTACAGTTATACTATTACACAGTATTACCGGTTAACCTAATCGATATTGTCTATGAACAACAAGGGAGGCGGTAAGACAATAACACAACACAACAAACTCACGTACCAAACATCGTACGGACTCGCCCTTTGTCCTTTATTGATTGTGCCCTCTTTATTTTGCGGTAGAGATGAGGCGCCACAGAGATGCGACATATCGTCCATGATTTTTTATGTATTTTTATTAATATTCATATTCATAATATTAGTTGCAAAGTCACACGTTACAGTAAGGTGTTACAGTCTCATGAGTAAACTAGTACAGTGACGCCCGGCTAGGGCACAGCAACTTACGTAAAATTGGATTATAAACATAATATTTTTATTTTATTTTATGTAAGTAATTAGTTTGTATGTTTAATAATTTGTCTTTGTACTTAAATAACTTCAGTTACATTGTTTGTTCTTCACCTTCACTTTATGCGCACCGCCTAAATTTTCTCTGCTTGGCCCTATGGTTGACTGGTAGAGAATGCCTTCGGCATTAAGTCCACCACTGTACACATGATTGTGCAGAACTTAAGTAAATAAATAAATTAATAAGTTGGCGAAGTGTATCGATAGTGTATGAAGTGTGTAGTTTTTTCATCAATCAAAAATCAATCGATCGAAACAAATAGATCAAAAATCATAAGTATATTTGCAAAAACAAAGATTTTCTTAACTTTTTTCGTTCAAACGCTCCTCCTTAAATCTACGTATTTTGAGTTAGAGAAATGTACATTAGAGCCATCGATATTTATTTTTTTAATTAACAGCGCGGTTTCTATAACGGCAAAGGCGCTGGTAATTTGTTCCCGAGGGTATCCCTGGCATAATCGGCTCATAAACAATACTGATCACACGTTTTAAGTGGACATCGAGGAAGTTGAACTGGCGACAATTTCATTTTAAGAGTAGCTAGCTATCTAGACATTTGGCCAAAATCTCACTTAATGGTAAGTTACGACACTTCTTCTAAGTATTCATTTATTACTTTTAATTGTGCACAAACATGTGTACAATGGTCAACTTAATGCCGAAGGCATTCTTTCCTAGTCAACCATGGGTCCATGTAGAGAAAATTCAGGCGGTGCACGAAAACTTGAAGGAAAAACTATTAATAATAATAATACATTAAAGTATGGGTAAGTACAGAAAAAGTTAAATGATAATGTGAATGTCAAATGAACCAGCGTTTTTATTGTCAGTGGGCCATGGTGAGTACCGAATCATTATCACCATTTAAACAATTTTAGATTTACAGACAATTTCCGTTGCTCCTTTTGACTCGAGGTCAAGTAAAACTAACCTGCAATAATAGACATTTGTGACACTTTGTGTTTGTAAAACGTCTTTCACTAAATGTACTCACAAATTGTAATAATGGTTTTTTTTCTATTCTTTTCTTTGTAGCCTGTCTATTCTATTCTGTACAGTTAGGCTTAGTAAGGTTATCAGCTTCGCGAAACATTTGGCAACCCTCTATAGCTTATTTCTAACAAAAATCGCAACTCCATGGCGTCTAACTTAGTTGGTCAGTAAGTGCGTTATCGGAGGGACCAAAAGTTGGCAGTCGGGGGGAATTAGTGGCGCTTCATTGGGCCGCAATTAAAAGAGAGCTGGGAGCTTACGAAGCGATCGCCATTCCTGCACTAAATAAAAGTTTTGCGGGAAACCTTGGCAAGAGGACAATGATCGCGTAATTAGGGGACGAGGTTGAAATGGGCACAGAAATGAAGTGATGGGTACTACGTATGTGTATGTTGTATTTACTATTTTAACATTAAAATGTTTCCAGAATGTAAACCTAATCAGCACTATCACTAAGCTAGTCAGCAATAACAAACCCCAAGAATCCCGGTTCTAAAAGCAGCCTGCATCCTGGGCCCCATAAAAGTTTTGACAGTTTGCCTAACTGTAGTATAGGATCTAATATAATATATTATATCCAATATATAATATCTAATATAATATAATTTCAATTCAAACCTGCTATCTTCTATCTTCAGGACAGCTGTTTAGATAGGTAAAGCGTTTCTTCTGCATGAAAATAATTAATTAAAACTATTTTCTAATAATAGCATGTAACTGTGAAAAAATGAAGGCTGCTAGGGCCTGTAAGGAAATACAAAATAAAATCAATAACACTTGCAGCAAATTCAAATAATAATTTCGTGAGAGTTACACCAATGGCTGCAATAAAATAATTATAAATCAATCATCAACATAAAATACCTGACCCAAAATTTAATTAAATTACAAAAAGTCACAGCAATTAAAAAATATCGGTGAAAACTCGCTTAATTAGTCAAACAGTGCCGTACGTATCGAGTATCGATATGTCGATAAAGTGAAAACGGCGGACGGTGAGATCAAAGTCGGCATTTCGGTTTTCTATAAAACAGATTGACTAATAATGAACACGACTCGGTAATCTGGACGATCTGTCGTGAGAACTCCGGTCCGTTAACTGCGACTTTTACAACTTCTCCGGTGGGGCCAGGAAATGTGCGGGTGCATAGGCTGGCGTTGAAAGTCAGTGTGAATAACTTGAACGTATATAAGTTTATCTAAACCTGCAAACACAGGCAAATTTTATGTACAGTTCAATTTTCTATGTACTAGTTTTAAGGCAACTTTGTTAGAAAGTAATAAAACTTTATTATATTATTATTAAACTACCGATCGCGTATTTTTGGAAGATTTACAAAATTTAAGGAAGGCAATACGAATTTTAAGGATGGCAGATAATTGCTGTAGCTCTACTTTTATGGACGTGTCGTTGACCGTATGACTTGTGTTCCATAATAATAAACAAAAGTAAAGTCCTCCTCGCCGATTTCGACCACGGCGGCCAATCTTAACAGAGATCAGCCAACTACGTGGGAGATGTTCTAGCGCACTTGTGTGAGTGCAATACACAAGTAATAAGTTAACAACCATTTCCATCGTTTCACAATAATTAAAAAAATCATATACTACACTAGCAAATATTATAGGTAATTGGGGGTGGTTTGGGAACTGGATGAAAAAATCTTTATCTTGTTTCTAAATCACACCGATTACTTTGTATTTACGTTCTATTTAAAAAATATACCCTTTTTACCATCGGACCACCAGACGTACCGCGGGATACCATCCGTGCCGTGTCGATGTTCCACTGATACGAACCAAGCGCTTCACATCCTGATGCGCACAGCAAAAGAGTGGGCCTCACTACCTGCGTCAGTGTTTCCCTGCAACTACAACCTAGAAATCTTCAAAGCTAGAGTGAACAGGCATCTTCTATAAGTATTATATATTATATAGTATTATATAGTATATTCTATTGTAGGTGAGCTCGCTAGACTCAGTCTGTGCCTCGTTCGGGCTTAGTCTTGGGTCAAGAGCAAACCTATCCCAAACTATAAAAAAATGCATGTAGGTAGGAGGTAGCTATTATAATATGGTAAGTTCAAGTCCATTATTCGAAACGATCGCCCCGCTCTCGTGGCCCAACAGTTAACTGCGACTTTACAACAGGCACACTCAAAAGAAATCCACCTATTTCGGATTCGTCACGCAATTTGTCAATCAATTCGCCGTCACCGCGCTATAGATCGTCCGAACTCAATTAAATGTCAATTTGACTTAAAAAATATAATTGGTCAAGTGCGAGATTGTCTCGAGGTTAACATGTTTACATAAAAAGTTCGTGCTATCTTATGGAATTTATTGATCAGTGTCATTATCTGTCTTAAATCTGCAGAGATAAGCAACAGAGACAGGAAAGCAAAGTTTTAGTGCGAAATTATAATTTTGATCCGTTTCGACCTTATTTGTGTTTTTTTTCTCGATACCATTTTAAATATAGGTAATTTAAACAACCTCTTTTTTGTGATGATTTAGCGTTAGTAAACCTATTGTCGCAACCTTTTCTTTGTTATAGAAAAAATCAACTGTCCTTATCTAGGTCTAAAGATATTTATTTCTCATAAGAATTACAAAGAAATTCACTCCTCATCTCCGACAATCACAATGCTTATCAGTTTATCACGATTAAACATAGAAGTTTTCTTAAGTGGTCAAAATATGAACATATTTATAATTATTTATTCGAATGTGGCATAATGTTTTTGGTTGAGTGTCTGCATCTCACCGCGTAACCCCAAAAAACGCGTCTTTGCGTTCGCCGCGCGCGTATTAATTCCTATAAAATTAATTGCGATGACAAATCCATTAATTTGAATGACCATCAACTGGTCCGGCGTATTGTTGGTCGCTTTTAACATTTGAACTTTGAATCCAACCGGTGATTTGGCGTTCGGTAAAAAGAACTCGTATGCTGTTCCGTTTTGATGATGTCTTTATATTTCTGCATGTAAATTTTTTTATATCCTTTTTTTATTTCCTTTTGTGTACGATCACATGGATTGCTACAGGTTTACTTACATTAGTTTTATCTGATTGGTGAATGAGAATACAATCAAGCCGTCAACCGTTTTTGCTCAAAAGTTTGGTATCTTTTGAATTTGTCCTACCATGGTACTTACTAAAGCGCGGCTCATCGTTTTATAGAAGTCATAGAAGGCACGATACACCTGTATCAGCTGCAAGTTGTATTATTTGATAAGATTTTTTTAATGCTGAGTACTTAAGTTACCAATCACCATTCTGAATGAATAAATTAGTTCTTAAGTCCTTTAGCTTAGTAACAGTGTAACAGCGTAGTGTCACAGCATAGTGTAACAGATAGGTATTCATAAGTGAAAATAGTTCAAGTCAAAAAAATGACAGTTAATCGAACGAACGATACTACTTTTTACTAACTGACATTCGAAACGGATCATATAAAATTGAATCTAGCAATTATCGATTTAGATGTAGATTGGACGGAAATATCCACAAATTGTGAACGAATAAATATTATCTTTATATTGTAGGTATCATAACCATTTACGTTTTGACCAAATTAAGTTTTATTTCAGTCACGACTTTCGTCACCATAAAAGTTGTTTCGTATTCAGTTTGATTTTACTATTTCGGAATGCACAATCGAGTAAATTTAGGTTATAAGATAACTGGTCTATTTTTCTACATCGTTCTTGTCAAATTCTTAGGATGTTATCTTATAAATGTGCATATGTTCTTGCTATGCTTACCTAAGAGAAAGCTACGTATATGTGATAGCGGCTTTTTCCAGATTTCACCAAAATTAAAAATTGTCTACGTCTATATTTAGAAACTGCGTTGTGCAATCCACATGTCGTGAGTCGATTAGTTGATGTTTTGGCAATTATACTAGAAAGTGTATACTTGACAAACTGGTCAATTGAAATCACCACCATATCATTTTAATCGTTTTGTCGTGTCACCGATACGATTATATTGCTTGTTGAAAATCGAGAAAAAAAGTGTTTACTTACTACATTAAATTTAGACTTGGTTGATTAAGTTTAACATGATCCAAGATAAAGGCTAAATACGCTGATCTTTTTTCATACCGAGATGACATGATTTTTTTAAAGCTGCTAAAAATGTTTTAATGAGTGTGCCGATGACACCTTAATTTGATATCGTGATATCAAATTAAGGTGTCATCGGCAAACAATTGGCTAGACGACACCACCAATCGTTGACATACTTTTTATTATCTGTCAAAACGGTCTGCCTCCATAGATTTTGTATGGGAATACATGAACGTGACGTCACGGTCATATATAAGATATCGGAGTCAATTGACTGAATATTTATTGAGTTTTGTGTGTTTAAAAATTGGTTTCGACAGCTTTTTGGAAATAAACTGGTTATATTAACTTCATAGAGTCTATGTTTTTTAAACGCCATGGTCTTGAAAATATTTAGGATAGCTGTCATCATGCCAATTAAGAATATCTACAATCTTCAGAAAACATTGGCCAGTAAGACTAATTCATTGACATAAGTATACATAATCAAAAACGTTCGAAATTTAATTTGTAAGTAGTTTTCTAAGATATTCCAAAACAAAACACACGCGTTTACCGTCCTAAGTATTTGAATCTTGAATGTTATCGAGCGTCGTTTGTCTTTCCAATTATATAAAATGGAGAACAATGCGTGGGCTGTTTTGTTTGCGCGTAGACAGCCATTGTACTCGCCAGCCGGAAAATTACATACGAATCTGCGTATATACCGTATACATACTATATATAGTATACTACCTGCCATTGGACAGCGGGCAGATTGTGGCAATTACCTCAACGACAATCTTGGAGGCGGTTGCGTCGA
The DNA here is from genome assembly GCA_963921415.1 of Pyrausta despicata. Taxonomy (NCBI): domain Eukaryota; kingdom Metazoa; phylum Arthropoda; class Insecta; order Lepidoptera; family Crambidae; genus Pyrausta; species Pyrausta despicata. The sequence goes on along the minus strand of OY992861.1, from coordinate 10,475,757 downwards.
GTTAGTTCTGATGAGAAAATTGCAGTCGTATTTGTGATTGTTTGAAATAGCGGCTGTGCTTGAGTGGCCTATTACAACAATTTTGTCAGCTAAGCAGTTTTTTTACGAAAACTTAAATTTCATAGCGTAAATTTAAAAGCGGACGCTACGAAGAACAATCTTCGTAATTAGATATATGGACATATAACATTGTCAATGTACAGATCGATATGCACTGGACTGATTTTTTATTTCGGCAAATGTTGTAACGCAATCGATTAATTAACACGTATCTTATTACGATGATTGTACTTCTTAGCGGCCTCCGATTTTGATGGTTGTCTATTGTTTTCCCGAAGATTATATGCCATAAAATTCAAATGCCAGAATTTCATTTGCCCGAAATTCATTTGCCCGAATGTATTGTTAACCATAATATACTTGTGACATACTCTTCGTCGCCCGAAAATTAGTTGCCATAATGTACGAGTGCCATACGTATTGTTATCCATATTATTAATTGCAAAAATATTATTTGACCGAATATTTAAATGCCTTACAAAATAGTTTTCGAATCTAGCTAAGCTATGCACTAGCTCATGAAATACCTGTTTATCTAGTATCTCTATAAACAAGCATGTATCAAGCATGCCGTTAGCATGCAATAAGCAAGTATGAAAACATGCAAGCACTTATGCATGCAATTGGATTTTCTCGTCTCCGGCGCTGCGGGAAGTGCAGCCTCTCCGCTCGCAGCTCGCTTCCGCAGCTTCGGCCTGCTAGGCGACCAGCCTCAGCCGCTCCAGCTCGCGCGGGTGCCTGATCCTTGTTACGCAAGGGCGGAGAGGCTGCTCTCCCTCCGCGCCTCCGGCTTTGGAATTACACTCTAGTATCGGGCAGACTAGTACCACGGCGAAGGACCACGGCGAGTCAGGGACAACACAATTTGTTCTCTAAATATATGTTTTTATATACAAATATTAACTATAGATAAAGCAACAGTAAGTAAGTGAATGGTATTATATAATCGAATCGAATTAATGTTTTTTTTCTAGAAGTTGTTTTGATGGCAAATGATGTTATGGCTTGTGATAATATGGCTTACAATCATTCTAGCAAATGATATTATTGAATTGGACTTTATGGGAAACAAAGTTTCTAGCACGTGACTAATATAGTAAACAATGAGTTATGACAAATGAAATTATGAGAAACAATATTATGTTTGTTGACGATTATAGCAGATGAAATTATGACAAATGAAATTCTGGCAAATGGGTGTACCCCGATTTTGATTATTCCTTTGAAATTCAAGTTTTTGGTAAAAAAACCGGTCAAGTACGATTTGGACTCGCGCACCGAGGGTTCCGTACAAACCTGTAGATAAGGAGTAGTAACTTTGAAATATTCAAAATTGTCAAAAATAATTTTCAAAAATATTTTTTTTTACATGATGAAACTGAAAATTTACGGTTTTCGTAATTTTTCCTATATCCGTACTATAAGACGTGACTTCGTACTAAATTTCAAGATTCTAAGTTTACCCTGTAGGTTTTGATTTCCGCGAGTTTCGAAGATTTGCGGAAATTTGCGGCCTAAATGGCTGTATCTTTTGATTGCGTTGGCTTAGAAGGTTGATTTTTCTACAGCTTCCAGGGACAGTAGACCTAAGTATCATATAGAAATTTCAGTTTGATACCTCCAGGCGTTCCTGAGAAAAACGGTCTTGACAGACGGACGGACAGACGGACCGACGGACAACAAAGTGATCTTATAAGGGTTCCGTTTTTTTCTTTTGAGGTACGGAACCCTAAATAACTGCTCAGCTCTCAAAATTGTTATACATGAGCTTTAAAGCTCAGTACCAATGTGTTTATTTGGAAAGAAAAACTAGTCTATTTTAGGGTCTTTCGAATCTTTTATCTTCCGATCTTCTAGAGATTTCCGATTTTAGGGATCGTAGAATGTTTTTGTCGTTAGTTTGATCTAGCGCATTAGTGGCGATTTGTAATCTAAAACTCTCTTAATTTTATGATATTTCACTGCTTTCATATTGAAGAGCGCGTCCGTTTAATTGTTGTTGTTAAAAAGTCTTAAAAATTATTTGAATAACTAATTTGAATACTTACGTTGTTGTTTGTTACTTTGAAGACGCAGATTATTAAGTGTATATCAGTTATTTTCAATCGATGAACTAGGCCTTAGGCATCAAATATATTTCCTAACATGTTCACGACACACCAGCCAGCTTAGCACAGATGAAAGCACATGAACACTGCGACATTTTGTGCGCTTGTGATACGGGTGATTTTGCAACAAAAAAGGGTAGCCTGATGTGCTAGTCACCGTCATGTTATGTAGTTACCAAGTGCCAGTTGTCACGGTTAGCTGATCCGTTGGCCCCGGTTGCAAAAGCTGTTGTGATGCGATGCCCGCGCAGATATGTGTAACGGAGTCACATCGCGTGAAGTGATTCTGCCTCGGGATTCCACATTTGAAATTTGAAGAAGGAATTTGCGGCCTGTGTTGAATGGTTTTTGAAGATTTTATTTGAGCTGTGTTCCATATTTAAATGAGATAGGGCTAACCAGCCAGTATTTGTCACCACATTTTATTACTATTTGACATTCTTCTTAGGGTGCGCACAGATTATGTTACATGTTATTTAGGCCTCTAGCATACCGACGCGTTTGCATGCGAATCCGAAATAACTAAAAATCTGCCAGTTGTATGTCATTGGGACGAAATGGTTACTTCTTTGTCGGTGCGGTGCGGTACGGTGGTAACTGCTAAATAGCCGCTACACAGACGCATACTTTTCGCATCTGCTATGCAATTTCCTACTATTGAATCATGGTTTTCCAGGGAGAGGGATATACTTTAGTTGAAGTATCTTCCAAATTTTCAGTAGGTCCATTCAAACGATAAAATAATTATTTGCGAAAAAACCGCAGAATCTTCGCAGATATTCGCTTCCGCATGCAAACGTGTCGGTGTGCTAGAGGCCATGACAAGTCTAACATTGCAATATGACAAAGAATTTGTATGTGTTTGTTGTAAAACATGATTTATAACATGTCATGTTACATAGTCTGTACGCAACGTTATATTTGGACGTAACAAGAATGTCAAATCACATGAATCATCCTTTATTTATTTATTACATTCAGAAAAGTGTTTGACATGAACATTTTTTATTCAACACTTACAAGCTAATGCTGTTGAGTAAAATTTTAACCATGCCCATAATCATATATAGGGTGATGAGTTAATAATGGTCCAAAGCAAAGAGGTCGATACTTACATTTTTGGTTATTCTATTGACAGAAAAACATTATAACCAAATTTGTAACACCAGGTACCAATTGCTAAAAAAATAAAATATTTGGTACCTCAGTGTAGTGTATCGACCCCTTTGCTTCGGACTGCTATATACGCCACACCCTTTATATACCCGAAATTGCTTTAAGCAATATAAATCCCAGAAAAGGTGATGATGATAGTCACTCAGAGACATAGGTGGAATACTGAAGTCTGGAGATACAAGTTACCATGAAACACGAAGACACGTTTGATAAAAAGTGTTGCATTTTTAATTAAAGTCTCTAATATCTATTTTGATGTTCACAAAAAGCAAATTCATGGTTACCCCTCATACCGAATGGCGGCTCAATTGATGTAATTGCTTTATGGTGTTCAACGAGTAGTATGATATGTATATTCTGCTAATTTTTATTCTAGAACTTTCTTCTAATAGTACCATCATATACTAATTTCAGCAGAATTTTAAATAACCTTCCACATTAAAGCTACTCGTATGATTGAATTTTTTATTCTTGTGACGAAGACGTCCAGCTATAAAAAGCTTAAAATTTACTAAGGGTAAATACAGCTTTTAATTTCCTGGAAATGTCTTCTTATCTGGTAGGTAGGTATGTCACAGTTTGAAAACGCCTCATGTTAAAAATTATTTTATTTGATTATTCTATTAAAGAGTATTAATTGGTATAGTATTGGCCAATTTATTTTATAATCAAAAATACTTTTTCAAGCAATTTCTTCACATTTTTCACAAACCCAATAAATGTCACAGTTCATCCGACGACCAATACGCCAAGACGCGAATCCGTTAAGGCCGGTAATCCGTGCCTGCAACAAAGGAAAGAATTTGTCAAAACTGCCCGATGCCCGGGGTGTATTGTGGAGGCAGCGTGTTATTATGCAAATCTATTGGACGCGGGGACTCGAACTAACGGAAGTTTTACATGTGAACAGGAAAATATTCTATGGAAAGTTCTAGAAACGAACACCTTGTACTTACAATAACCATTCTTTCCAATAACCTTAATATCGAAGCCTTTAAAGTGTATATTATGATTGCTTATTTTTTTATAAAAGTAGCATTTACGACACTCCATTTTTTTTAGATAACAAAATCTTCTTGATAAAATAAGATCATAATCAGAAAAGATTTGTTTTGTTTCTATCATTGAGCTTATGTATTATGTATAATTACGGCACAATAGCATATGAGACAAAAAAAAGCTTATCTACGTAGGATGGACTTTAGAACGAGTGGAAGTAATAATAATAATAAACATACAACAACATCACATACAATAATCTGACTCCGTGGTAAGTAGCTAAAGCACTTGTGTTTCAGATATCAGAATCAACAGTGGTATTACAAATAAACTTAAAATAAATACATATAACAGCCAAACCAGTATAAACAGACATGTTCATGCACACAAATATTTGTACAATGCGGGGATCGAGCCCGCGTCCTCTTGGTTAATAGTTACCTTTTTGACCATTATTACTACGACCGAAATTGTCGTCAAGTGAACCTCAGCCTTGATAATTATTCTTGTCTGTTTCTTCTGTTTAAATGCCATCTCATCTTGTAGTTAATTTAATTAATTCTGATACGAAGAGACAGTTCCATGTAACCCTTCCCTAACAAGCCACATAGAGGGCGGCAGCGGAATGTCAAAAATTTTCGCTCAAATGTGACTTAGGACGCGAGACGTCTGCCCAAATCACCTTCGTCTGTGCCGACCGCCTGAGGACAGGGGTCCTACTGTGTAAGCCCACGTCCGTATCGAAACTAGCTGTCTCTGTCACTCAAAGAAGGTCTTGTCAGACAAAGTGATCGATGGTAACAGGTACTGTAACTCCTGGGGTGCTTACTAACTATGAAAATATATTTTCAGCTCGAAAACGGCGATAACAAGAAGCGTTTTGGATATTTGCTAAAAGTGACCGTTCTAGCCGTCCATGTCATTCATACAAAAGATTAATACATTTTGAAGGGAAACCAGAGTAGTAATTTACACAAGCTTTGTTAAAAACAGCGGGATGAAAGGACCCTATTTCTGACTTAGTTCGCCGCGATAACATCAAAATCCCTACCCCTCTCGCTGTATGACATACCTAGTTTTGCTAAGCTAGCTAGGCTAAAGGGCCTTGACCATTGAAAAGGCTAGATTCGAAAACAGCGTGCAGAGTAGGGCGTACTGATTTGCGAAGAATTTTGGGAGAAAAATGTGTGTTCTTCGTATTTAGATGAATCACCACACTGGGAGGAATAATAATTTTTGCGTAAAAACTTAGGGATGAAATGGCATTCTCTTGTGTAAGATTTTGGATACATTAAATAAAATAAATAAAAATAAAATAAAATCAATTTATTTCAGACATAGTCCATATGTGTTTGTTAGTAATAATAAATTTTAAAAGCTATGTTAGTACATCATAATTAATAATACATTAAAAATAGAAATTTATATACCTAATTATTTTTTTTTGTCTTTGGCGATCTGGACGAGGGTCCAGTGCTGCATAATGGCACTGTTTACGTAAAATGATTCTCATATGGATTAACATCTCGTGCGATGAAACAAAATATAAATAATAAATGAATAAATAATATACAACAACATCACATACATTGATCTGACTCCGGGGTAAGTAGCTTAAGCACTTGTGTTACAGATATCAGAATCAACAGTGGTATTACAAATAAATAAACACATATAACACCCAGACCAGTACAAACAAACATGTTCATGCACACAAATGTTTCTACAGTGCGGAGATCGTAACCGCGACCTAATAGTCAACTTCTTGACCATTACACCAAAGCGGTCGTAAAATATAGGCCGAAACTGCTCTAATTTTTCACAAGCTCATAAGAGATGTATGTATAAGAAATCTAAATATATAAAACTGAAAGGTAACTGACTGACTGACATAGTGACCTATCAACGCTCAGCCCAAACCACTGACGTATTGAGCTAAAATTTTGTAAGTAAGTAGCTACTATAATGTAGGCATCCGCTAAGAAAGGTTTTCCCGAAATTCCCACGGGAACGGGAAATATCCGAGACGAAGTTGCAGGCGACTCTAGTGTCGCTATAAAGTGCTTACAAGATCTAAATGCGTTAACGAATTGTTAAAAATATTTTATTTTAATGACTTCGTTATTAGGTTATGTTAATTTTACCCAAAAGAAGTTATTAAAAGCGTCTTCGGTGAGTTTCAATCAAGATGCAAATGATTCCTTGCTTTACATAATTTTAACAATTTGATCCAAAGTTTTATTCATTGACCTATTAAGAATACTAAGATAAAAGTATGGTAAGCCACAATATCGTGCCAAATATGTATATATCCCTTAATTGTCTGATAAGAGTAATTTATACTGTGCAAAATAATAAATGTAGATTTATGACAGAATTGTTATAAAACTACAGTGAAATAAGTTTTCAAAAGTTCATAATGCAAAAACGTCATATAATAGTCCTCCTGGCCGATTCCGACCACGGCGGCCAATCTCAACAGAGATCAGCCAACTACGCAGGAGATATTATAGTGCACAAGTGTGAGCGCAATACACAGGTGCACTCACTGTTCCATCACTCGCAAAGTTCGGTGAGACGGCAATCCGACATGACCGGAAAGAGATCAGGCGCAGGACCAACGGCTTAACGTGCTTTCCGAGGCACGGGGGTGTATCACCGCCAACTTCCCGACTCTGAGCTGTTTTTGAGAAATTCATAACAGAAAATCTCAGAAACAGTTTTGGCTCGACCTGGGATTCGAACCCAGGACCTCTCGGATGTAAGGCAGAAACTTTGCCACTATACCATCGAGGCAAAAATTTCATGATACCCTACCGTATAATAAGTACCTACCTGCTATTTAATACTGTATAATAGTCAAATATCACTATATTTTAAAAAATTATAACTTTGTTAGTTTTTTTATTAGTTAATTTTAAACTATTTATATTTTCGGTCTCTGACGTTTTCGTCAAAAAGATGAATAGAATAAGATAAAATAAGTAGGTAAATAAAGTCAACATGAATAATTTATTCTCGTAACTAATTAAAATATAACACAAACTTAAGCATTACGGTCACATTTGACGTAATGTGTTTTCCAGTTTCTTTTGTTTTTATTGTTTACATTTAAATTAAGACTGGTGTGCTCTGATCCGTCTAAATGTTGGAAAACAAAACTTTTACCGATCCTACCTTAACATTAATCAGCTTAAATGAAAGTTAACTAGAATCTCAAATTTAGAGTTCTGCACATTAAATAGTTTGAAAGTACGGATAAAAAGTGTGGGAGGTCCAAATGCATCGACCAGAAATTATATTGATTTTCATGAATTTTATCTATTGTTACCGAATTGGTGTAGAGGTACAATAACATAACATACTCGTACATTGTTCTGACTTCGTGGTAAGTAAGTAGATAAAGCACTTGTGTGATATCAGAATCAACAGTGGTATTACAAATAAACTTAAATAAATACATATAACATCCAGACCATTACAAACAGACATGTTCATGCACACAAATGTTTGTACAGTGCGGGGATCAAACCCGCGACTTCTTGGTCAATAGTCGACTTCTTGACCATTACACCAAAGAGGTCTATTCTCAGAAATCTTATTTCTAGTTACCGATTTGGTGTTCTAAGGGGTAATCATAAAGTTTCCTTCAAAACACTTTTCTTAGCTTTATGATCAAAGCTTTATTTTGTGTTTTATTAACTTAAATCAGATTGATATATTTACCGTAATCAATAGTAGACATTGCTCTGTTAGACTATGTGAGTGAACATCACTTCCACATTTTTTGACTTGCGTCGCATTAAGTATTTATTTTTATTTGGGATAGGTTTGCTCTTGACCCAAGACTAAGCCCAACGAGGAAAAGACTCAGTTTACGCTGGAGCGAGCTCACCTAGAAGATGCCTGTTCACTCTAGCTTTGAAAGTTCCTAGATTGTAATTGCAGGGAAACACTGACTAATAATGACAATGAGGAAATAAGCTTATAACAGCTCAGCTAAGACGCTACTTACAAGGTTGCTCAACTCGACTAGTCTACACTCTACTATAATTACGTTTTACCATCATTACTGTGGATCACTTAAAAAACTGAACATAAATATCAAATTTTGCGGCCAGCGTTTCTTTCGACCGCTATCCCAGCCTTGTGTGACCGTTACGGCGCATGCGCGCTGAATAATTCATAATGGCTGCCCGTAATTAAATGTCTTGCAAGGTAAAAACCGCTGACACCTTCCTGTGGGATTTGTGTGCGACTAGCTAAGTCGAAGACATCGTCCACGGAATCGTAGGATTTACAACAGCAACAAAAGCCAATTGTTGATTGCAACGTTTTTGTAAATTATTTAACTGTCACACGCAAGGTTAGAGATATGTAGTCGGATAATATAAACTTTGCTTAGATTTGGTATGAACGAAATATGGCCTTCAGGAAGTATGTGTACTAATTGAAAACAGTCAATAAAGGACATGAAATATTGCCCAAACCATTCGTTCAGTAGTTCCAGTGACTATCATTCACAAATAAACAAAATATTCCCACTTTCATAATATACTAGCTTCCCGCCAGGGGCTTCGCCTGAAATGATTATATCAAATATATTAAGCATGTTATTTTTCGTAAAATCTCCCTACTAAGTCACTCAATCTATTAAAAAAACGGCATCAAAATCCATTAAGTAGTTTTAAAAGTGTAAGCATACAAACATACAGAGAGACGCGGTAAGCGACTTAGCTTTATGACTACGCAGTAATAGTGATAGTGAAGACTAGATTACGCTGTGTGTAGTTCAGTTTAACGAGTTGTCAACTCGTTTGGAATAACGACAACGACTGTTAGTAATTGAATTTGAGTTAGCAACTACTTGAAGGGGAGTTCTGTACTGGCACCAGTACGTTCACATGTCATTTGAATTTAATGAGAAATGTGCTTAAGCGTACTTCCTTAGCACTTACAGACATTGCACAAAGTTACTTTGACCATTACCGAACTTTTTTTGCACAGTTTGACGGAATAGACAGTTTCTGTTTAATGAAATTGCGTTCATAACGACGCCTTAACATTTTCCTTTCCGTAACGATTGCAATGCTTTGTCACACAGATATAGCGACGGAGCTTGTGTTCGAAAATGTGTGCGTGACCAGTAAGCCTTTACGCGGCACTTCACGCTACTGCCAGTAAGTTGACTGCTAAAACATAGCTTACATACATTTTTAATCGTTATGAAACTGTCACAACTCGTCTTACCAATGGAGTGATAATTGTGAAAGCGTTAGAAATAAGCACCCTATATAAAACTGATTAAAAACAATTAATTGTCACATAAACGTTTCCTATGCATTTTTTACGATACTGTAAGATTATAATAGTCCTCCTGGCCGATTTCGAACACGGTGGCCAATTTCAACAGAGATCAGCCAACTACGCAGGAGTGAGCGCAATACACAGGTGCACTCACTGTTCCATCACTCTCAAAGTTCGGTGAGACGGCATTCCGACATGACCGGAGAGAGATCAGGCGCAGGACCAACGGCTTAACGTGCTTTCCGAGGCACGGGGGTGTAACACCGCCAACTTACCGACTCCGAGCTGTTTTTGAGAAATTCATGACAGAAAATCTCAGAAACAATTTTAACTCGACCTGGGATTCGAACCCTGGACCTCTTGGTTGTAAGGCAGAAACTTTACCACTACACCAACGAGGCAGTCACTGTAAGATTATGAATCTTAAGACGAAGTATCAACCCAAAAAATGTACGATCTAAAATGGTCTCATGGAAATTTTAAATTGCAAAGTAATGATTTTCAATGAATCATTTTCCTCATTCGAATATGATGTAGTTGTGTCGTCGTTATGAGGCAATAGCCGTCAGTTATAATTTGCTTTTTTTTGGAAGGTTTTTTGGGTAGGTGTGGGAAAACTGATCGCAGCATGGATAACATTAAATGCGTAATAGGGTAGTCTTTGTAAGATGTAACATCTATATACTTTTTCTTCATACAACGACAACACATCGGGCCATCCAAACATTTATGTTGCGTAAGATGACGCAGTGTCGAACGTATTATTTATTATAGCTGTCTTGTTAACGTGCTATGCATTTTTAAAGGCATTTTTTTAAACCATATTATTCATAACAAAATGACATAATATAAACAATACGTATGCATTGTTTAGACTGTGTATTCGATTTTAAAAACAAAAGAAAATATGCCTTAATAACATATATTTCTCAAAAAACCGCAAAAAATTGCTCGGATCCGTTTAAATCTTAACTTAATTGTTGCTCCCATTTAAAAGTTAGGAGACTTGTAATTACGGTAAGTGATGTGGATTACGAGGGATGAGTCTGTAATCTTTTGCGATTTTCACTTAATCGTTCAACTTTAACTTGACCACTTTACGTAGACCTCTATCATCCGGGTCGGTCCGTTGAGATTGCTTTTAAAGTGGTCATCAAATGCGATATATGGGGCTCAGAATAGACTAGGCAAGGTAAGGCACCCCGAGACATTTGGACTTATGTGATAATACTAGGGCCAGTGAAAGAAATTTGATAATTTGCGGTTAGAGAAAACGATCGTTTTAATAATAACCTAGGTCGCATTGTTGGTAAATTATCAACCGCACAAGGAAACTGTGGAGTGGTGTGTTGAAGGTTTTTTGGAATTATATTTAAAAATAGCGTTCTAAATTTCGGAACTCACTTACTTTCAAATAGCTCGGAAATTGCTTTCAAAAGTACGTCCCGACAGTCGATTTTCTGATACAATTTGAGTGTTTGTATACTAAATGAGTACGAAACTGCTCAAAGATCAAAAGTTTAAAGTGCAAGTGATAGCAAAATGAACTGAAACGAGATGATAAACGACTAGAGCTAGGCTAGGCCCAGTAATGCAATTAAGGTTTATCTTGATTTAGCACAAAACCGCTAGCTAATTTTGTTAATTACGACGAGGTAGCGGTCAAGTTTTAGCCTGAAAAGAATTACTAACATTTACGTTGTACCTTGATAATTTATGCACCTTGCTTGGACTTCCCGGATTTAATAAAAATAAAATAATCGGAACAAAGGCGACTCCACACATGCCGCCGATGACGGCACCAAGAACCATTTATCACGGACGTCAAAATCTAATTGTCCCACCTCTAACCACTGCGTTGTAACCCTAATTACACCCTCTTTTTTACGACCTAAGTCAATCGAAAAAAACACATTTTTTCATACGCATTTTGCGCCGTTTGACACAAAAAGTCATTTTTTTACGATTCGATTGAAATTCCAACTATTGTACGCCCGCGGCGGGCAAGATAATCGGTAGATATGGTTTCGTCATAATTTTAATGCTATTAGAACTATTAAATGTTCAGTTGAGACATATGGTTAATTTGATGATACGATTTCAGGTACGATAAAGTGAAGTGATAGTTAGCTCGCTATTTCAAGATAATAAGGCGAAATGGGCGCGTAACTTGTTTTGAAAACCATTTAATTAATATTGCTTAAAAGTAAAAGCAATTAATCTCTATAATGTCTCGGTAGCCAAATTACAGGGCTGGTCTGTACCATTTTCTAGTAACAATAGGCATTTCAAAACAGGGGTGGATCGGTAGGCGGGCGGGGTTCATAGGCAATCAGTGAAGATTAAAGTAAAAAAAAACAAATTCGTAACGACTTATTTTAATTTCGAAAAACTATAAGATCGTATTTTTTAATATCATATCATACTTGTGCCATCACCTTGTGCCATCACCTCGCAACATATTTTTGTGGATACTCAGGTTGCCAGATATTCTGAACAAATCCCAATTAATGTAAGTAGTACAATTTCAGGCTCCGCTGGTGGTATCACGTGCCCCATGATATGTGTCCTTTATGGTAACGTTTATATACCGCCATAAATGTAATGCTTTACTCGTATATATGACAAAAGCATCGTCAAATAATTGGTTGGGCGTCGTTAAATTAAACCTAGCGTCATTTTATTTGTTAACAACAAGTCAATATTACTATATTATTTGACACACACATATCATATGAAAGAATGTGACTTATTAGCCTCCTGTCCTATTGTACAGTCCGTCCATAAAAAGTGATTAGATTCCCATTTAGTCCTGGATTGTTCCACGGACCACTATCAATCACCCCGTGTGGGATCAGTGTAATTACAGGGATTAGGTTGCCGGCCTGACCAGCTGCACTCGAAAGCTCTTCAATGTAAACCCTAAAGCATCTTGTGCTTTAGTGTTAAGGGCGATTTTCCAACAGAAATGACTAGCTTGTTGTGCTGTAACCTGTTCGTAATAGGTTTGATGCTGCGGCTGGGCCTTTTGGACACCGAAAATGGTGCAAGACGTTTCGTTATTAAAGAGGTTTTAATCGGATATTTTTTTATTGTTTTTGAATCTACTAAGTATATAAAAGTATGTATTGTGAAGAAAGTTTATGTGGTTGTTGGATTGAAATTCAATAAATAAGTAAATGCAGTGTTTTTGGGTGAACTTATTTTAATGTGACATTAAAACACATTGTTTTAATTTCACATTGTGATGAGGTACCTTAATGAACTTATTTTATTTCTATTAGTCGGATACATATACTATTAGTCTTTATTTAAAATTCATATTAATTAAAAACAGTAAGGAAACGAAAAAGAACCTATAAATTGATTTACTTCCAACAGAGCAGTAGATAATAAGCTCTCTTCAAGATGTTTATAGCTTAAATGGCTTTATTGAAAAAAAAAATGCTACTTACAGCCATCACAAGGCTTTTAGCATAAATGCTACAAACAACAATGTTGATTACAAAAGCACCCTTACCTTTATTCAAAAGGCAATCCAGCGATTTACACGCATAACGTCTTTAGCTAAAAACTAAACCGCAGACAAAAAAACATTTAATCGGAGGCAGGGGAACTGTTATTTTGCGGTCACTATATTTACCGTGAACACACCTTGACGGGAGTTAGTTAATTAAACAAAAAAAGTAAAGGAAAGGCCGAGAAAACCGAAGGGTAAGTTGAAATTGACTTAGATAAAGGGTTCAGTACTCCAAGTAAAATTATTAAACTCAGTTTTTTCACTGATGACGACGATGGCGAGATGAGCTTGACGCCTTGCTAAATGATTGGCTGGAGGAAGTACAGGACAGGAAGTCGTGGAGTGACCGGAGAGAGGCCTGTGCTCAGCACTGGGATATGATAGGCTTGATATGATATGACGATGAAGTTTTCAAGCATCGATAAATTTCCTTTTTTAAGCACTTTGAAGTGATTTATTTGTCTTGAACTAGTTACGAAATGCCCTAGTCATCCTAAATAATTTCTGCATGCCTAATTCGTTGTTCATAGAAACTTATTAAACACTTCTGTCTCTATCGCGTCAAACCGTACCAACAGATGATCGGCTAAAAAGATTATGAGAGTAAATAGCTGCTGCTAAACAGAAATGACCTAAAAAACAGTTATATTAACTTAGCTTTGGAATAAAAATGAAAAATTAGTGCACTTACCTTTAAGGTATCTTCACTCATTTTGAAAAAAGGTTTCTAATATCATTGGAATTATTTATTTAAAAACTTTATAGCACAGTTAAAGTTGTAAAAAAGACGGTCTTAATGCTAGAGTATTCATCTGCCAGTCAAGCGTTTCATCAATAGAATCTTTGCATCTCATACCCTTTAATTGGTTTAACAAATATCTCCACCCGGTGCACGGATCTCTAAAAGGGAAGAAAAAGGATAATGTTTCTCCTAAGCGCCTACAACGTGGCATTACACGATATTAATTGGGCGTAAACTGCGGTTCGCCTTCTGATTTCGGTTTAATTTTGTTGATTACTCCCGCCGAACAACAGTTTAATTTGCTTAGAACAGACTGTGGTGGGATGAAGAGTCAGCCATTTGTTACAAAAATCACAGAAAAATCTCGCTTTTAACAAAATACCATTTAAGTTTACCCAAAAGATAAAGCAGCCTTCTTTGCTTAATTAACACAATGAAAAGTTATTCTAAAAGGGACACAAACAAAATAAACTTTTGTTTTATATACAGGGTGTAAAAAAAACCTTGACGAAGCCGAATACCACACATTCTACCAATTGTTACGATCATTTTTTTCCTTTACGCCATACCTGGGAAGTTAACGGTTACTGAGATATTGATGGTTAAAGTTGGATTTTTTTTTAATGACTTTTACAGAAATGACTTCTGTCCGTTATAACTTAACTTTTTTCCAAAGAAACAATGCAAATTTTCACTAGTTTTTTCATAAAAAGCCTCTAAATGGCACACTCCGCAATAAACAGCGCACACTCGAACCGAACCGCGTCGCGGCGGCGTAAAGCAACACGCCCCGCGGTGACTTTTCCGCGTGCACGCTGTACATTGCGGGTTAGAATTAAATTATTTTTTTTGATGTCAATAAATAAAAGTTGTTTCCCAGCCAAAATTTATTTTTCATACGATTTGGTTTGATGTACTGAACGCGTGGTTGACGGCTTCGTTAAGGTTTTTTTTACACCCTGTATACATATTTAATGGCAACCACAGCTGCATCTCATAATTATTCCGTTTTTACATCATTTGTTATTGCATGTTGCTCTTATGAAAAATCATAAAAAACGTCTAATCCAAAAATATTGAGCTCGTCAGACTCACCCCTGTCAATAGTCATTATAAAGAGCCAAAAATAATGATGACAAAACACCAACGACAGGCGGCTAGTTAAACGAAAGCTTTCATATCCCCCAACCAAAATAGACGGCAAATTGACAGATGACAAATATGGACGTTAACACTACGGTCACGGCACACCAAAAACCAACATAACTTGACCCTTTACAATACACACCCACACCCTTTTAAGATCCAAGAGCTAAAGAAACAAAAGAGCGAGGGAGACCTACCAAGCGTGGACGGTGCCAGTAAATATTTCTACCGGCCTAAATGTGATAAAATACATCAAGACATTGTCGTTACAGCAAGATAGATGGGAGCCTGATGTTGGAACACATTCCTTTGGACAACAAGATTAGTACAGATGAATGTTTTGTACACAAACGCTTTGCTCTATTAAGCTCTGTTGAACTCATCTACTGTGGTTAGACGTAACAAGGTATTAAAAATTGTTTTGCGTCATCACTGCTTGGGGGGTCAACGGAAGCTATTATTAGTGTTTTAAACTCTTTTAGTACGTGATTTCATAATTGTAACTGTCCATTAAGTTTGCTAGATTGCTTATCAAAAGCTAGACTTAGTAATAATAGGCCTCCTGGCCGATTTCGACCACAGCGCCCAATCTCAACAGAGATCAGCCAACAACGCAGGAGTAATTATAGTGCACAAGTGTGAGCGCAATACACAGGTGCACTCACTGTTCCATCACTCTCAAAGTTCGGTGAGACGGCAATCCGACATGACCGGAGAGAGATCAGGCGCAGGACCAACGGCTTAACGTGCTTTCCGAGGCACGGGGGTGTGACACCGCCAACTTTCCGACTTCGAGCTGTTTTTGAGAGAAATTCATTACAGAAAATCTCAGAAACAATGTTGGCTCGACCTGGGATTCAAATCCAGGACCTCTCAGATCTCGGCAGAAACTTTGCCACTACACCAACGAGGCAGTCATTGTTAAGTCATTGCTAGACTTAGATCACTCTAATTGAAACCCCAAAAATCTTTTAGTTTTCTATCTGACTCGATTCTAGCAAAGTAAATTTTCGCTATAAGCTTATCCATTTTATTTTCGGTCCACCGTATTGTCCAGGAAAAAAGGAGTGTAACAATATAAAGGCAGCAACAATTGAGACTGAGGGCAGAGAGGTCGACCCTTTCTGGAGTGCATGGGTGTGGCGGGCTTAAATTTTCGCATTGACAGGCGAAACGGCCCTCAGGGACGTTGGGACGTGCTCTTAGTGCCTTTATTCGTTATGGCTAATGTGCCGAGTAGTTTACGAGGCAGAGTTGTTTATTTGTGAGGGCCGAGAGTTAAGAGGTTAGGATTACGCAGGTGCAATTATTGTTATTGTATTGTTAGTAATAAAAGTAAATCTTGCCCGTGAAAGGGAATCCACTTTAGTCTTTGTATTACGTTTTAGTATATGTTTGAGCTACTTTCTGCTTAAGATCTACGCGAGTAGCTTTAAGGTCATAATAACCTATCTAATCATAGGCATATAAGTCATAATATTTGTAAGTACACACGGTTTCACATCAAGCTACTCATTTTTGTTGCAAAATCACACTTATTACGTACGCATAAAATACCGCAGTGTCCAACTTGATGTGTAGCCGTGCGTCTGGTCAACTTTTAATGTTGCTTAGACTAATAACGTTTTCTTTTTGGTAATTAGACGATTTTTGACTATAAAACTTGCAATGATCACGAAAGCTGGCTAGTTAAGGAATACCAAGATAGATAAAAAAGATTCTATAGCAAAAAATAAACAACATCGGTTAAGTTGATTAACCATTCAATAGAAATGTAAATAGCGTTACTCACAATGGTATATGTTTGTACGGGTAGCGTAAACATTTTACCAAAACAAATCAGTGTGAAATATATCGTTTTCATCGATCTCAATCGAATTAAATTACAACACATTTAACCCTCATTTATCTGCATGGACACAAAGCGGCTGTTAAAATTGTTAAAATGTGGGTCGCAGGCGCATCAGATCTTGACTATTTAGATCAGTAGGGGTTCGTTTCGTCGGTTGAAACACTCAGAGACGTAACTAACAAAATTGAGATATTGAATTAAATACGCCATGTTATATGTTAGAATAAGTCAATTTTTCAATTTCCCATCAAATACCGCCTTTTTGTGATTCGACCGACGGTTTGTTAGTAAGGGAAGCACAAAGTTAAACCTTTTGATCAAAATATTTTCAATGGTAATTGATTAAGTGGGTTTCAGCCTGCTCTGCACACATTAAATTGTTTTTTTTTCAGGCTACCAAATTAAAAAAAAATGCATTTCAGTTCAAGAAAATAAGAACTGAATTGACTGTCTAGTTCCTCGTAATCAAGAGTTAGAAAGGTCATTAAAAATCTCCTCCGGAATTTTTCCACCCCATCAGCTCACGCTTGGCCACTCTTTAGATTGATATCGTTCTATTGTCGTCTCCGTCATCTGGCGATCGTGCATCAATCAACGGGGAACAAAATTACGTGTATTGTTCACCGGCCACCTTTACAAATGAGCCCTTTTGACGGCTCGGTTATTTTGACAGTTGGCATTTCTGGACCACGACTCACGAGACACGATTGAGTTTTGAACTTCATAACTTAGGCTCGATACTGATTTGGTATTTTTTTAACAAAGATCTTACCACAACCTAACCATAAATAGATAGAACAATTTCAAAATATATACATATAATAAAGCTGAAGAGGAAAAAAAACCTGTACTTTAGTGATATAATTTTTTTAGAATACTAATTCTACATCTGTACTGTAGGAGGTACGAACATAACGCATAAGGCGTTAAGTACTTTCTGTTGATAAAAATAATACAAAGTTCTAGAAGATAGTGTGATGAAGCTGTATTGAGGATGAAACTATGTATTTAAGCTCAAAATGTAGGCGAACGAAGTTTATAAAACCGGTGTTATATAAAACTTCTTCTACCAATTTGAAATGTATTCTTTAAATGAAACACATAATATTTCGCAAGCTTCCAAAATTGACCTATTTATTTGTCCTAATGCTGTAAGAATTATGTAGATAGATAGATAGATCCACAGCATAATGATGAACTAAGTAAGTCTGGACCAGAAAGTACTTATACAATGATATAAATATGCTTCAAATAGATGCAATTTAATGAGAACTCAAAAAGGTTTGTGTACCGCCTACTTAAAGAACAATAACTAGATGGCCACTACTAGGGTCACCGCGCACTCTGCGGCGATCATGCGTCACGCGATCGCGTCGTGTGCAACGACCTTTTGTAATGTCTAACGAGATGAAAAAAGTTATTGACCGGGGTTAATAAGTAACACACTTGCTCATTGTCCTTTGAGCCGCTTTATTTTTAACACTTATATTGAAAAAGGAAAGATTTGATTGCTTTGTAAAAATGTTTTACAATTAAAATCCTGCCTACATTGTCCCCAAGGAACATAGGCTATATTTAATGTATAATAACATGCTTATTATATTAAAGAACCGGATTCCACGCGGGTGAAGCTGCTGGTGGGAAGATAGCAACTAACATTTGGCAACTTTAGGACGTAGCTGCGTAGTGTCATTTTTAGTGTGACTCTAAATGGAACACTGAAAAGATAGGTCATAATCCATCATCATCATCATATCAGCCTGTTACAGTCCACTGCTGGACATAGGCCTCCCCCAAGGAGCGCCACAGCGCACGATCTCCCGCCCTTTGCATCCAGTCACTACCAGCTGCCTTTTTCAGGTCGTCTGTCCATCTAGCCGGGGGGCGTCCCACACTACGTTTATCTAAGCGTGGTCTCCATTCAAGAACCTTCCTGCTCCACCTCTCGTCGGTTCAGCGACAGACATGGCCAGCCCACTGCCACTTCAGCTTGCTACATTTTTGGACGACATCAGTTACCTTAGTCTTATGTCGTATGACCTCGTTCCGGATCTTATCCCTTAATGAGATCCCCAACATAGACCTTTCCATAGCGCGCTGTGTGACGTGTAGTCGGTGAGCCAGCTTGACTGTCATGTTCCACGTTTCGGCTCCGTAGGTTAAGACTGGTAAGACGCATTGGTTAAACACCCGGCTTTTTAGGCATTGCGGCAGGGTCGACGTGAAGATATGACGCAATTTCCCAAATGCTGCCCAGCCAAGCTGCACTCTTCTGGCAATTTCCCGCTCAAAGTTGTCTCTACCGAGCTGTAGTACTTGCCCAAGGTAGACGTACTCTTGGACAACCTCGAGCGTAGTGCCCTCGACGGAAATTGGTTCTGGGATGACATGATCGTTGAACATTACCTTTGTCTTGTCCAAATTCATCCCAAGCCCCACACGTCTGGAGGCAGCATTGAGACTGTGCAGCACTTTTTGCAAATCCTGCAGCGATTCTGCCATAATAACTATGTCATCGGCAAAGCGAAGGTGCGTAAGATATTCGCCATTTACATTGATGCCCAGTCCGTTCCAATCCAGCGTCTTGAACACATCCTCCAGTGCGTTGGTGAACAGTTTTGGAGATATGACATCTCCCTGTCTAACACCTCGAAGCAGCTGGATGGGTTTTGTTCGGTGGTTTTGTACTTGGACGGACATTGATGCCATACTGTACAGGCTTCTTAGCACCTTCACGTACCGCCAATCGACTTGGCATCGCTGCAAGGATTCCATAACAGCCCAGGTTTCGACCGAGTCGAAGGCTTTCTCATAGTCCACAAAGGCAAGGCACAGGGGCTGGTTATACTCTTCGGTCTTCTGTATAACCTGTCGCACCGTGTGAATGTGGTCCATGGTACTATAACCTTTACGAAACCCAGCCTGTTCCGGTGGCTGGAAAGCGTCAAATCTTGCGGAAAGACGGTTTGTGATGACCCTCGAAAACAGCTTGTAGACGTGACTCAGGAGCGTGATTGAATCCATACTAATATTATAAATGCGAAAGTAACTCTGTCTGTCTGTCTGTAACTCAATCACGCCTAAACTACTGAACTAATTTGCATGAAATTTGGTATGGATATATTTTGATACCCAAGAGGACTAATTTTTACCGCGGCAAAATGACGCATTTCCGAAAGAAAATTTAGGTGGGCCGATCGCTTTTTTATATAAACATGAACTGCTGTTCGTTAGTCTCACTAAAACTCGACAACGGCTGAACCGATTTCAATAATTTTAGCCTTAGGCTCCAGGTTTACACCTTGTAAACGATGAGAAAATATTGATAAATTGCGAAAAAAGCTACAGGAGAGCGTATGCCGGGTCCACTAGTATGTAATATTATTTCATTAAAAATGCATTTTCGTCTCTTGTAGCCAATGTAATATTTTACTATTCTGTATTCATATAAAAGGAACCATTTCACTGTTTCTTATATCGCCTACGTAGGTACTATATTGTTATACCCATTCTGTAATAACAAAACTAATTCTCTAATCGATTGCCCCTATCGTGTCGTGGCAGTAAGCAATATTGACGTGTTTCATTAGCCCTTTGTCTTAGGGTGGAAAGAGGATACTGGGGAGGCACACTCCTTTTGTGTAGAAGAAATAATGTGTGATTTATATGAATTTACTAGCGGATTCGGCAGACGTCGTCCTCTCCGCTGTTTTTCGCATTTAAAAAATATATTTTCTTACCGTTTAAACCTTCCCTGAACTTCGACAAATAATTCAATACGAAATTGAGCAAAATCGGTACAGCCGTTCTCGAGTTTTAGCGAGACGAACAGCAATTTATTTTTATACATAAGAGAAGATGTCACAGTACTACTGTAGAGTATGTTCGGAATTAACTGCGAAAAAGACATGTCGACACTACAAATTGTTGATATAGACACTTACTATATGGTTAAGGTATTTAAGTATCAGAAGTAGAACAGATTAATTCACGTAACATTTAAAACTTTCAACCTTCATAGAATTTGTATAGGAATTAAACATTGTGCTTTGATGTCAAAAGTTATCTACTTATGTTCAAGTGACTTATGTAATGATCCTTTTTGAACTAGGCTTAATCAACTATTCAAAAACGCAAATAGAGTAAAATTATATCGTTCGTTTTTTACGGAATACAGATAATAATAATAATAATAAATATACAACAACATCACATACATTGATCTGGTAAGTAGCGTAAGCACCTGTGTTACAATCAGAATCAACAGTGGTATTACAAATAAACTTAAGTAAATACAATATAACACCCAGACCATTACAAACAGACATGTTCATTCACTCTTGGTGCATAGTCAACTTCTTGACCATTACACTAAAATATGTGCTTGC
Organism: Pyrausta despicata; assembly: GCA_963921415.1. Taxonomy (NCBI): domain Eukaryota; kingdom Metazoa; phylum Arthropoda; class Insecta; order Lepidoptera; family Crambidae; genus Pyrausta; species Pyrausta despicata. The sequence continues at coordinate 10,454,459 of OY992861.1, read as the reverse complement.
TTAGTGTTTGACTATTTGAGTATGTTTTTGTCACTCAATAAGACGATATAAGTAACATTAACTATTATTTCAAATATTTATACACAATTACAGTAACAACCATTAGGCCAAATATTGCTCTAAGCAAGCAACGCCTTTTCGTTCATTACCTTTGTCTTCGCAGGGGCGATTGTAAGGGGTGGTTTTTACACAGTATTCTTTGATGTCAGAATGTCTCAAGGGAGTCCACGAACTAGCGGAGTTCAAAGCTTTAATACGACTCTAATAAAATATTTTAAAAGTTGGGACCCACAAAGTAAGAAATAACTAAAATGCAACATTAAAAAAAGTTTATATGATTAAACTTTGTCAAAAAAAAATACTTATTCTTCTTCTTTTAATATATGTCTTGACTAAAATCACCAATTTACTAATGAATACTTACTGAAATTTTCCTATTGGAATCACAGCAACGTTTTATCGGTGGCGGAAAACTACGATCATAAATACTGTTGTTGATCACCATTTATTTTTTAATGTTAATATATCTAAATTGGGATATCGTAAATTAACAGATTATATAATTTTTGCTACTGCTATATCTATGTTATCTTCTGTCTCATAATCTTATGCTTGTTCTTCATTAATTCTTCACCGAAAAGCTTCCAAATCATAACTTCCAAAATTACTCTCACCAAAATTCCTCACCAGATTTTTCCTTCCATGATTTACCGCGTCAATTCCTCCGAAAGTGGACAGTGGGCAATCTGATCAAACGTGTCATAAATAAAGCTAGTGTTTATCATCGCGAGGAAATATAGCAATCGCGATTTATGGCGGGGAAAATTGGGCGAAATAAGCTATTAATAAAAGAAAGTTTGGGCGATGTTATGTCACGGATGTGAATAGGGGTCTTTAGCTGATTGCAGGTTTGTATGTCTAACTGCTCGACAAGACTTTAGACTCAGGAGATATAAGTAAGCTATACATCAAATAAATAAAAAAGCCTTATTAATTTCAGCATGTACATGCAGGTACTACATTACACGTCCTTTTATTTGTTAAGTACTAGCGGAAGTTGTCCTGCATGTTGTATTTCTTAAATAAATTTTTTCTCGTAAGAATCATCTCCGTACTTAAAGTAATATCATTAATAAATGGCCAAATTCATTCGATTCATTTAATATTATTAGTATACGATTATCTGCTTACTTCCTGTTTTTAAATATAATTTGTTCTGAAACCATACGTTATGGTTTCAGAACAAATTATATTTAAAAACAATTGAAATATAATTTCTTTGATCAAATGACTCTACCATGAAAACACTAAAGCCGAAGTGGCCACACATTTGAATAATATAATAACCTTAATAGGCCATTACTCCAACGACGCTTCGTTTGCACTACAGCCACCCGGAAAAAAATACATTAAATCCCTAACTCGATTGAAATAAGGTGGTTAAATGTTTTTTTTTGTGTTGATAATTGTACAGTCGACAAAATTAACATAAAATAGCAGTGCCGGGGACAGTCGTTCCCAGAGACGCTCCGGTGACCAGCGACGAGACATTTTACTCCTGTGTTTTTATTCCTTATCGTTGGGGCGGGTTGCACCGACGCTGGTGCAGTAAACCGAGGTTTGTTAGCGGATTGTTAAAGTGCAAAGAAACAAGTTAGGCGATCAGAGTTTTCATTGCAGTTTAGAAGTTGACGTAGAAATATTTGCATGGATACGATGACTTTAGCAAGGTATAATAAATGTAAACATTCATATGAATCTGGAGAACCACAATATTGTGGTTCTCCAGATTTTGACCTTAAATTAAGCAATAACAATGTAGTTTTAAAAGTATTCATCAAATAACCTATCAATTTGTTTAAAATAATTTGTTGGTGGTTTATATTATTGTACTGCTTAATAAGGGTTATCAAAATAATAAATTAAAATAATTCGAAAACATTTATCAACAGCCTTTAATATATTTTCCTCAAATACGCACCTAAAAAGCTGTTTGATTTACATAAAAACATTATTTTCTCACCAAAAATATATTAGTAATAAACGATGAACTCAAAAATTAATACGGCTATTACCTAGTTTCTTTAAAGGAAATTGTAATTTTATTTCTTGTAACATTTGCATGCTAATTCCTGTAGCCTAACATGTGACTCGAATTGTAACGAATATCTATTTATACCATGTTGGATTCAAATAAAGAATTATTATTATTATTAATGGCTGGTTAGGAAAAAGAAATTATGTTGAATAATAAATTTTGTGGCTATACGAGTATATGTAATCAATCTAATGTTAGCCTTTTATTTTTGGTTTCGATGGTTAATTAATTTAAGTCAAACAATCTTAATCTCCGGTTAACCGTTCACATTTCAACCGGGCCCTACCGCGTTTTAATTAAATAAAATCAGGTGAGCTGAACTAATGAATTCAGTTGTCGGCGACACACTAATCACAATGTAATTGTACGACCGTTTTAATGCTAATTCAAGTCGTGGTCACCGTACCTTGGTTTCTTAGGGTGCGATGTGAGCAATAATTATAGCTCGGTTGTGGGAGGTTAATATTTTTTAAGCGCAAAGAACTCAGGCTTAAAGTATTTCTTGCCGGTCAATTTAAGCGCGGATTACCAAGAAATTTGTACTAAAGTTGGTCTTTTTGCCAAGGGGCATTCTCGACTAGTCATGGGCTAAGCAGATGATAAGCGGGCGGTGCGACAAACTTAGAACATTGTAAGAATATAGTTACACTGCTGTTGCAGTGGAAGCAAAATTCCAATGAAGTAAAAAAGTCATAAAAGTGTTTTTAGTTCTGATCATAGATCCACACAGTGGCTGAACAACGCGCACTCCTTTAATGGCCAGAAACGAGCAAATCTTCTGGAGGCATGTGCCAATCCCGCAAAGCTACTTGCTTTCTGGGATAGCCTGTGCTGGTTGGAGTAGGGAGGGAACAGATCTGCCCACCCGACACTAAAGTGCAGTAATCGGCCTTTGGGTGATTTTTCGTTTATCGGTGATTCTGAAAGCGGGATTCATAAGGTTTCTGCTGAATAAACTTATATTTTCTAGGACAATTAGGTGGTTTTTAATTAATAGTTTACTCTTACTGCAAACCCAATAAAATTTACAATTTGGTATGGTTTCCTAACTAAAATGCAGTATAGATTATATTGTGGACGAAATTTTAAGGTTTACTAAGTAAAATGCAGTTAGCAATCAAATTTTACGGCCTTTTAGATAGTTATATATTTTTGGGAAAAATAAAAGAACTTACTAATATGCAGTAAAATTTACCTCCATACTAGCTATTTTTACTGCAATTATAAAAATACAATTTATCTGATATACGTACAATGGCCAAATTCAGCAGCTAATTAGATCCATACTGTGTCCACACTTATACAATAAGCCTGATAAGCGTCAAAAAGTTCTGAATCATGCATATATTCTAGATCATACATAGACCATACATCTCTGCTTGGACCTGTGGTTGACTGGTAGAGAATGCATTCGGCATTGAATCCACCGTTGTAGACAAGTTTGTGCAGAAGTTTTTTTAAAGAAAAAATAAATATAATAAAATAGATCATTGACCAAAAGCTCAGTGAAGGGGCCTAGGTACCTACCGGCAAGATGGGCTGGCTGTTTTTTTGAGACAATCTATTCATAGCATTGCATGGGGGAGTGTATGGATTGTTTATTTTTTTGGTATTTTTTTTTAGATTTTTGGTGAGATGATATTGCATGTAACACCAACCAGTAACGCCCCAAACTTTTTTCCACACGAAGGACAACATTTATCATAGTGCTTTGCACGTATAATTCGACTGTATCCAAACTTTACTTGCTGCAGGGCACTTGATAATGATGATGCATCAAATACCACAGTCTCACGGTGTCATCAGACAAATTGAAGCAATGTCACAGCCAGCCCGGGGCTCTGACCATCATCATTCGAAGGTCAGAGGTTGGCTGCTGTGGGCATATTTGAAGTGTGTGTAGAGTCGAGAAGGCTTAGAGCGGACGGTTCATATGCAGTCAAAATGTACTTTAAAAAAAGGTAGGTCACAGCGAATTAAACTCATGGCTTGTGATATTGAAGTAGTTTTTTTTTGTTTGTGAGAAATAAATATGGTTATAAATAAGGTTTTTAGTTGATAAATACAAGTTAAGCAAAGAACATCATAATTTAAAGTGGATAGGTAGGTATAATAATTATTACTGTAGGTAGTTAGGTACATAAGGAATAATTTTTAAGCTTCTTATTAGGCATTTCGGTTTATAAACGTAAATATAGCTATAGTGAGACTTCTAAAACTTCTCAAGTTCACATGCATGTCTCCTCAGACAACATATCACAAGATGATAAATGACGAAATCGGTAATCGATTGGAAAAAGTTAATCAGATCTGTTCTATCGATCACATACATCAAAATATGTAAGAGCATCTATACATTGCGTGTATGATAAATATTTATAGTACTGAGTTATTGATTATCTAGCATAAACCTAAAATAACCTAGCCCAAAAAGATTGCTTAAAGAAAGTAGCGTTTTGAGGTAATTAATTTTCTACAAAAATGGTCTAATGAGGTGAATAATTAAGCATCAGAAGATAAAACAGTTGTGTTTTTTTTTAAATTAACAAATACAATAATTATATTTTAAATGACTACACAGTGACTATCTTAGGAAAGAACTAAATATTTTATCCTAAGCTTTCTATAGTTCCCATCACTAAAGGGCCACCGCTTGCATACGAGTAAAAATGTTTTACGGGCATGCAGATAATTAGTTCGCAAGTTCTTTAATGCCATAGTACACATGTAGGCGGTAACTCAACCTTGCACAAAAAAATAATGTTGCTTTATTGTTACGATCTTTAAATTTTCAAAAAGGACTCGACTGACGCATAGTTGCAATAATTGTATGAGCAGACGTCTGTTAAGAGCCAGTCATCATCATCATCATCATTATCAGCCAAAGGACGTCCACTGCTGAACATAGGCCTTCCCCACAGTTTTCCACATCGACCGATCACAAGCGGTCCGCATCCAGTGTGATCCTGCGATCTTTACAAGGTCATCTGTCCATCTTGTCGGTGGACGTCCTACACTGCACTTTTGGTCGAAGGGTCTCCAGTCCAGAACTTTTCTGCCCCAACGGCCATCAGTTCTTCGCGCTATGTGCCCTGCCCATTGCCACTTGAGCTTACTGATTCTCAAGGCTATGTCGGTTACCTTAGTTCTTCTACGTATCTCCTCATTTCTGATTCGATCTCGTAGAGAAGTACCGAGCATAGCCCTCTCCATCGCTCGTTGTGCTATCTTGAGCTTCTTTATAAGGCCCATAGTCAGAGACCATGTTTCGCAACCGTATGTCATCACTGGTAACACACACTGGTTGAAGACTTTCGTCTTCAGACACTGAGGTAATTGAGTCGAGAAGACACTCTTGCGCAATTACCCGAACGCTGCCCAGCCGAGTTGGATTCGTCGATTGACCTCTTTCTCAAAGTTGGACCTACCTAATTGGATTACTTGTCCCAGGTAGACGTACTCGTCAACAACTTCGAGAATTGAGTCCCCAACAGATACCGGAGTGGGTACAACACGGGAGTTCGACATAATTTTCGTCTTATCCATGTTCATTTTAAGAGCCAGTACTGAACCGTAATGAGTTACAGAACTCATTCGGTTGGTGATGATGATTAAAATATGCAAATCTTAACTCTCAAGAGTTACCCTATAAAGGGATCCAGAATTTTTTAGTCGTCATAGTAAAGTGAGATTCGCTTAAAAGATTCTTAATTAAAAAAATGTTCATAACATTAATGAATTGATTATAAACAATAAAAACACATACCTACATTGATCTGACTCCGTGGTAAGTAGCATAAGCTATAAGTTACAGAAATAAGAATTAACAGTGGAATTACAAATAAACTCAAATAAATACACCCAAAACAGTACCTAAAAACAGACATGTTCATGCACTCAAATGTTTGTAAAGTGCCGGGATCGAACCTCTTGATTTAATAGTCAACTTCATAACCATTACACCTGGTCATCATCGGATATAATCGAAGTTGAGTGGTATGTAACTTCCTTGGATGAGCTACTGGTTATCTTTTTTACTGTGGTAAGGCAGCTCACAATGTATGGAGACCGGGACTCAGATTTACGACAATCCTGTAATAGCTAGTCCACACAGGGGGATCGTTAGCTATTTGAAATAGAAAAGTCAGCCCTCTAGAATCTACGATCTTCACAAGGTTTGGTACATCTCTCTAGTAGACGCACTATGTTCAATGTAGAACATTCATTAACTAGAATCTAGTTCTTTTCGCTATGTGCCCTACCCTCTGTCACTTGAGCCTACAAAACCGCTGTAATGTGTCTCTTATCTGGTTCAATGTGCTGGCTGACAGGAGGGACAGAAGGCATCAGAGCGGCGATGATCCACCTGTCGCTGCCTTCCCTTGCCTTAAATACGGAAAAGTTTGTTGCTTCCGGATTGGCTTTTTCAGCCATAATAAAAAGCAGCAGACACCGCTTAAATCGTCTGTTATATACGGATAAGGCCTATGATGATAACTTAGGTACTTCTTCTACGTATCTTCTCATGTGTGTACTGTCCCTTATACATCGATAGATTTTACATAAAAGTTTTTATCAACTCCGCGGCATCGTTAGCCGGTGTCGTCAATTTTATGACAACCACTAACAGCTTACTACCTCGTTTTATAATAAAAGCTAGCGAACAAAATTATTTGTACCTGAATCTATTATAGTTTGGGTAAGTACTTAGTTCTCACGCACTTTATATTATAGTAGGATTGAGTGAGATTGATATAAACGTATATACCTACCTATTTCTTTTACACTACGAAATTCAAAACTATGTATTCTTATAAAACTGTATTTTATATTATAGTATCATGCATGTATATATATATATATAGTATAGTAAATCAGTTTTTTTATATTTCTTTCATAGTGTGAACAAGCCTATTTTATAAAAGAATATTATATATATTTTTATATTTTTTTTTGTTTTCTTTTATAATAGGCTCGTTCACACTATGAAAGAAATATACAAAAACTGATTTACTATATACTTCATAAATTCAGATCACTTTTCTTTAATATTTTTCTGCAGTTCATAAAAAATGAATTTTAATTGAATGGTCACTTCGTCGGCATTGCACTCGATGACGTCAAAGTGTGTTATTCCCATACAAACCCCATGGAGAAAAGGGTTTTGACAGGTAATAAAAAGTACGTTAACGATTGGTGGTGTCAACTACCCTATTATTTTGAGTTTAGTTTTTCCTTTGTCGCCTCGCCCACTGTTCATTTCTGCTTAGCATTCTTAAACAGTCATACTGGTTAAGAATAGCCTATGGCGTCCACTTTTTTTAAAAGTTTTTTTGTGCAATAAAGCTCAAATCCATACTAATATTATAAATGCGAAATTAACTCTGCCTGTCAGTTACTTAATCACGCCTAAACTACTAAACCAATTTGCATGAAATTTGGAATGGAGATATTTTAATACCCGAAAAAGAACATAGGCTAGTTTTTACGGGAGAATGACGCATTCCCATGTGAAAATTAAGATGGGCTGATCACATTTTTATATAGAAAAATGAATTGCTGCTCGCTAAAACTCGAGAACGACTGAACCGATTTGAATAATTTTAGTCTCAAAATAATCATGGAAGTTCAGGGAAGGTTTAAACGATGAGAATTAAAAAAAAACGGGCAGGACAACGTCTGCCTGGTCCGCTAGTTTTTATATAGAAAAATGAATTGCTGTTCGTTAGTCTCACTACAACTCGAGATCCGACCAACCGATTTCAATAATTTTAGCCTTGAAATATTTGTGGAAGTCCAGGTAAGGTGTAAACGATGAGAAAATTATTGATAAATTGCGAAAACAGCTCACAGGTCCACTGTAAATAAATAGACAAGTAAATGTAAATTGTTCTTTCAAACACGACGTAGGTACATAATCAAAGCGGCTGATTATGTTTATGCAAATATAGTGTTGAGGGATTGTACGAATGCGTATTCCAACTCGTTTATTGACTGACAAAACTTTCTAAAACACTCAAACAGCGATCAATCTATCACCATGTTTTTGCTTATTGTCAAAACTCAAAAGTATTGTGTGTGCAAATAAATAACGATGTTTCGCGAACATGATCAAATCAATCACTACTTGCCATTTCATAGGAGAATTTATGTTTTTAAGATTTAAAAATTATGATTGTGAATAGTCGCATTTATATTTTGCAATTCAATATGCGTACGTCGATCAAGACTGTTTTGATACCAGTTAAAAGCAAATGGGTAAGTCAATATTTTTCAAATTCGGCAAATATTTTAATTGAGCAAACTTACTCCGTTATTATATGGTTGGGTGCTTACTATTCAAATCAGTCAAGTTATCGAGCTTACCTAAGTATCTCTAAGTAGGTGCCTTAAGACCAGTACACACGTGCGTCACATACTGTCGCCGCGTCTTTCGATTTTCAGCGATTCAGCCGCGGCGATTGGATGAGACCCTGCCCTGACATTAGACATTTGACGTCCACTTTAGTGTAATGGTCAAGAAGTTGACTATTAACCAAGAGGTCGCGGGTTCGATCCCCGCACTGTACAAACATTTGCGTGCATAAACATGTCTGTTTGTACTGGTCTGGGTGTAATATGTATTTATTTTAGTTTATTTGTAATACCACTGTTGATTCTGATTTCTGTAACACAAGTGCTTAAGCTACTTAACATGGAGTCAGATCAATGTATGTGATGTTGTTGAATTACCGAGTTGCAGCGACCGAAAGTCGCAGGTGCGGCTTGGTGGTTAATCTTTTATTTACTCTTCCTGCTTCACATAACATAAAAGTTTTGTTGCAAAAAAGGTTTCAGTATAATTTGGCGTCCACCGCAACCGGCGCGGTGCCAAAACGCTGTTGGCGTGACGTTAGGTAACCAGCCCCAACTCTGTATCACTTCAGCAGTACTTCCGAATTTAAAAATAGCGTTGTGAACGCAAAATATACTTGATAAGTACTTCCGAATGTTACCAAGCGACAGGCATAGGTCACAATAATTTCCTTCACCATCCCATTGTACAGTGGACAGCACATCAGACTACCCATTCTTGTTGTAAGATCACCGTCTCACAAGCGCATAACATACCTTTACCATCTTTACCGTGACGTGCTGCAGCCATAGCTATAAACCAACATGTCTAAATTAACTTTTTTAACTTAAAAAAAGACTTTAAGTAGGTCTATCCGATCGAAAACTTCTATGCCGCAGACAGAGACACATACACACACAAACAAATATAAATACAAAAAAAATATTTTCTTTTACAAAGATGAGCTTAAACAAGACGTGGCCAGTATCTCCTTTTCAGCTTGATAAAGCCTGTGCCAGGAGCTACTGCTATTCCTTAAAAAGATAGAACTATCTAAGTAACATAACAAACATATCTGTTAAACTTATAACACCTCTCTTTTGCGTCGGATAAAACGGATCGGATAAAAAAAATTGGAAAGAAACTGCTCACATCAGCTTTTAGAGTAAGACCCCAGTTCCTTCCTGCTAGTTACGGCTATCGCGCGATCGTCCTTCCTTGTTGCGAAACGTGGCGTGACCCGGTTACTGAGGGTATTCCACCTGCTAACTTTGCCTGGTATTATGATATTCCCTACTTGAATCCAGCTAGGTACCTTACATTACTCATAAGTAACCTGTTTAACATATTTACATGTAAGTCAAAGCCAGGCAACGGATTAACTCAAGTATCTTGAAAATCGAATCTAATGTGAAATTAACACACACTTAAAGAAAAAACCGGCCAATTGCGAGTCGGACTCGCCCATAATGGGTTCCGTCATGACAAGTAACATGATATGAAAGTATTTGTTTTTCTGCTATATAAAAAAAATATGTACTGGATCTTGTTCAAACCAATTCTCGGTGTAAGTTTAGACGGTAACGTACATCACATATTTTTTTTGTTTATTCATTCTCATATTCGTTTCGATGAAGAAGAAAAACACGTACGGGGAATCCCCAAATATATTTTTTTCCCAGAATACATCTACTCACCATGTATTAATAGCATAGCCATTATAGATTCGGACAAAACTGGCTGTGACATACGGGCGGACAGACAGACAGACATAACGAATCTATAAGAGTTCCGTTTTTTTTCCTTTTGGCTACGGAACCCTAAAAACCGGACTGGTACAGGTGGGACTCAAACCCACACCTTTCGCAAGTGACACTAACTCGACCGTCCGAATTGCTTTAAGTGCTCTGTAAGCTGCAGCCATTTCCATTGTTAATGCTAAAAATAAAATAACTTAATCGAAAAAAATATCGACTGTAAATGCAATAAACTAACATCTCATGATTTTTGGTACTTTTATTTATGATGCTATTTAAAAAATGTAAAGCCCGAAACACATTTACAGCATAGTTTCGCCACGACTCGCGATAGTCATTGATTTAGCCGCGCGGCGATTAGATGACATGAATGAATGAATGAAATTTATTTGCGTATGAAAAAGGGTACATTTAGGTGGTAGGTTAGACATTGTGGTTCAGCTTTTTCAGCCATATTATTACAGCATGCAAATTAAATCATTTAAAAATACAATATTCAAGTTCAACTAAAATAAAATTCAATAAACACAGAATCACAAAATTAAATTACTATGTCAAATATTATGTCAAATTACTATATCAAATTGCTTTATAAAATTACAAATTTATCAGCATTAATAAGATGTCCATAAAAGTTAAAACATTAATAATAATATTTCAAATCTAAATTTATTGTCAAAAATGAAGAATGTTTCAGTCCTAATTTTTACACATATATTCATTCATACCGTAGAAACATTTTTAATTATGTCATCAATTAAGGGCTTAAATCTATTTAAAAGAAGCTCTTTAAAATTTTAGGGACACGCTGTCAGTTGCGAGTTTCGACTTCACTAGACGACAAAAAGTCGCATATTATGTGCCTATTTATAGTTCTTTGTTGCCCGACTTCCCAGTTAGGTATTCCTTAACAAATTATTTACATTTTTGCTAGCATCCTTCAATGTTTTATTAGCGAAAGTGAAACTTGACCTCATTTTTAACATATATTAAGTATATTTTTTGCCTCAAAATATTTGCGATATTCGCAAATGTCGTTTCCGTTTCATTATTACGACGTAATTACAAACCATGATCTAATTACCGTTTTATTTTAAATGACATGTTTCCTTATTCCTGATATTTTTACCGAATTTTTGAAAACAGTAAATGGAGTCGAGTAGTTTTTTCTACCTAATATTTATTTAATATTACATTTTCAATTAAATACTGTGCCCTGATCGTTTTGTTAAAGCACTTTGTTGGCACCAAGTTACCACAAACACCCAAACACGTAGCAAAATAGTAAAACAATGTTTTTTTTTGGAATGTTTTTTTTTATAAATATTACACAACAATCACACCAATTCTCTAGTCCCAAATTAAGCTACAAGGCTCATGTTATGGGTACTAGACAACGGATAAACATACTTAAATACATTTTTTTTGTAAATAAATACATATTATACATAGAAAACACCCAGACCAGGACAAACACACATGTTCATGCACACTTATGCTTGTACTGTGCGGGGATCGAACCCGCGACCCTTGGTTTTAGAAGTCCGACATGTGGACCAATGCACCAAGCGGTCGTCGAAGAGGTTGGTCATATTTTCGCTACATTTTTCAAACTGTATTTAACCTTTTTTTTTAAAGGAGAAAGTCAATTAAAGTTGTAAACAACACTTGTGACGTATGATTATGAATACATACATTTTAAAGTGGTAGGCTCTAATACTATCTGCGGTATACCATGTCTTATTCATATGTAGTAGTATTCTTACCGCGACAAAACCCACATTACACCATAGGGTAAGTGAACTGTGTGTGGTCACACACCGCGCCACCGCGTCCAGTGGCCGGTGATAAGAACACCATATTTCTTTGCTGTGGCGAGCGAGTAACACTTTTTCTATTGCACGCCATAGGCCGTCGGCATTTGGTACGGCAATGGGACGGGGAACAGAGAGAGATTGGAGTAGACGCATAAAGATTATTCGCAATTTTCTTAGTTGTTTTTGAACACGGTGCAATTTTCTCAGTCAATTTTTGATGTACTGAAACGCGTGACTAAATAATGAAAAACCTTCTTTCTAATTTTGATGTCTAATCATCTCTCAAGGACAAAGTTTTTACCGCCCGGCGAGTAAGAAATATAAGTAATTTTCTGCTATTCACCCAAACTTTCGATTGACCTCATTACAAAAGGAGACAATCAAGAGGCTACTATCTAATCTACTTGCGATATTTTTAAATTGAAAATTAATAGAGCAACTCCACGCCACTTTTGTTCCAAGTCAGGGGCCATCCGCTGGAGATTGTGCAAGTGTTTTCTGTGACCACAGACCGAGACATATACATATTTATGAGGTGACTTTAATATACGATTTCTATGTATTATCTCCTCATGTAATGCAGGAAGTGGGAGCATTTGATGATTGTCTTAACGGACGCCCGTTGATTTGGTGATATCGCGATTGTGAGTCTTTGTCATTTTAGGGTTCCGCGTTGGAATATAAAGTGACAGGTGCTTCATGGTTTGAATCGAATGATTTATACGCATGCGTTAATTGTTGCATAGCTGCATCGGGTAGCTCAAACTTCAAACGCAAACTTCCTTGAAACAATAAGTTAAATTTCATCTTATATTTCATGAACACTTTGGTGTAATTGTTAAGATGCTTACTAATAACCAAGAGGTCGCGGGTTCGATCCGGTCTGGGTGTAATATGTATTTATTTAAGTTTATGTTTAATGCCACTGTTGATTCTGATATCTGTAACACAAGTGCTTAAGCTACTTACCCCATAAAGTGAGTTTATTTATTTATCTATTTACGCACATTGCTTTTTTATATTCTGTTATGCAGATTTTTGGCCCCAATGTCACCTGATGTTAAGTGATGGATGACATGGCCGAGCATGGATATTGTCTGTTTAGAGACAACCTTTTCGTAAAAAAGTCTCTCTTCTTGAAAAGGTCCAAGTAACATTTAGCCGGCACCGAATTCTACTCCTTACCCATCTCATCAGCCTATATACGTCCCACTGCTGGGCACAGGCCTCACCTCAATTAAGTAAGAGGTGGTCCAAGCCATACTCCACCACGCGGGCTCAGTGCGGATTGGTGAAGGGGTGTCTGTAAGGTAAGTGACCAACCTTACTGTCAGATGTTATTAAGCCGCCCGAGGGCCTCTGACCAGGCTTAACGACTAATATCTGTCGATATTAACCGGGACCAACAGCTTAACGTGCCTTCCGAAGCACGGAGATGCTTGTAAATAGACGTCACTTAAATGGTCAGAATGGTCACCCATCCCAAACATGACCGCGCCGTAGGTTGCTTAACTTTGAGTATCACTACCAAAGCGCTGCAACCACTGCGCCACAAGCACCTCTACCCTTACCCATACGCAAAGGGAATGTATAATGTTTTGGTACGGTGGCGGTCAGTGCCGCGTGAACACTTCCTAACGAAAATTGTTTGCATGCACTTCGACACACACGGAGCAATTAGTCAGCGGAATTGAGCGCAATGTGCAAATGATTTTTACTTTAAAAAAGTTCATGCGATGCTGACCGCGATAGCACATCTTCAACGATAACATTGCAGTATGGTATTTAACTTTGTCTACAATGGACAAAATGCAAAATGTTATTTCTCGTATTGTGGTTTGTACTCACACAATTTTTCTTTTGTTTATTACCCTGTCCATCAGGCCCAATAATAAAGTCAGTTCGTTTGTTGAAATGTTTAGACTAGTGAATGTCCTATCCACCATTGTGTATTTTTGTTTTCAGCAAACTGTAAACTTTAGTACGGAGACTGAGTTTTAGGTCGATTATCGTAATAAACGGATTTTGGGCCAAAGATAATAGAAATGGAGTAGGTCTGTAAATTGAGAGGAAAATTCTAATGAATTACATTCTAGGTCGAATTGCCCGAACAAACCAAGTAAAGGTAAATAAACACAAATATAATATGCACATGATATACAGGGTGGACGATTAATGATAAACCTAGTCTTTATACTAATGATGAACCTAGTCCTTAAACAAAAAAAAAAACAATCAAATCTACCCATTAGTTTGGTCAGAGGACCACAGTATGATACGTGGAGTGTGTTCTATATGAACTTAATGAGGTTCAAAGTGTTGTACCGGAGATTGCTCGCATTTTATATTATTTATTTTATTTAAAAAAAAAAACGTTCTTTTTTTTAATTTGATGTTCTAATTTTTAAATAGCAGAAACATACTTAAATGAACTAGTATTGTCAATGTTTGCATTTATTGATGTAATGTCACAGTCTCCACCTGTATAGTAGTATCTAGGTGGCAAGTCAAGATCATAAATAATTGGAAGTTACTTTATTTTTAGCATTAACAATGCAAATTTCTTTATAATGTAATATTAAAATACACTTAAAGAAAAAATCTGACTGCTACAGGCGGGATACGAACCCGCAAGACGGTCTATTGCTCTAATCAAAGAGTTTTTCTATAAGTGTGTTTTAATTTCACAGTGGAATTTCAAATAAATACAACATCTTATTGTTTAAAGGCATTTGTCGCAACATGTGCTTGTAAAGGCGAACGATAGAGGTCACCACAGGCAGTACAGCAGACAGGCAAAGTACTTATGTAATGATGAGGAAATTACAACAGATAATTAAAACGTTATCAATAGACCTGTCGATCGTAACGATTACAAGATAAGACACACAACTGTTTTAGCCGATTTAAAATGTACTAGGCTTTTTTTACCCGTGTCCGGCCGGAGATGTTTTAATTTTACGTACGATTACATAAGATTACAGTCATGGTCGTATACTGATTGTGATTTTTTTTAGGGTTCCGTAACCAAATGACTGACGACGGTTCCACACGTTGGGCGGTTGGCCTGAAAATTGACTCTATGGCTATTAGAGAAAACCAATAAAGCACCAGTCGACGTTGAGGCCAACGCTTTTTCTAGGTCCACTCATTAGGTTATAGGTTTTTAGGCCAAAGTTGGCGCCATTGTATGGTCCCGGGGCAAGTCTGAGCGTTCCGTTGGTCTGTCTAATATATTTTTGAAATTTAAGAAGTTGTGTATCTACAACTGATTTAGCCGATTTTAAAATGTATTAGTTTTTTTATACCCGTGTCCGGCCGGAGAGGTTTTAATTTTACGTACATACATTACATATGATTATGATTCTTCCAGGATTCCGTAACCAAACGATTGACACCGGCTCCACACGTTGGGCGAACAGTTGGCCCAAAAAATCGCTATTAGAGAAAAGCACCAACAAAGCACAAGTCAATGTTGAGACTAACGCTTTTTTCTAGCTCCACTTATTGGGTTAAAAGTTTTAGGCCCAAATTGGCGCCATATATGGACCATGATATGGACCACACTATAGTGTGGTCCCGGGGCCAGTTTTCGTTCCGACTGGCACCTGTACCTCACGAACCATTTAATCTAGACAGTTGAAATTTCCACACATGATGTATTCTGTTGCCGTAATAAAACAAATAATTCACGTCATGAGCATTTTCCTCACACGCCTTACCTCAACTATGAGGTGGTAAGAGATACTACACAAAGTGAGCACAGTGCGGATTGGCAATACAACACAGTATAATAAATTAAATAAGCTCTCATACATAAAACGTTAAATAGGTATATTTTTTATTTGCCCTTTCATCACAAATTACACATCATAAAACAATATTGTAAGCCAATCATCTAAACCAAATGAGTCAAACATTGCGATTTGAATATGACATTCAAACGTTAACTATGACTGATTACTTATAATTACATTTAATTGGTAAAGTGGGATGTTTTGGTTTTTATTATCAGACCAACCGGTTTTTAAATGTCGTCTTCGAAACTGACAATCATGATATTAGACGGATCTTAATCAAGGCTTTAACAACGATTTTAAAATTAATGTTATCCCAGGCAGAATTAAAAGATAATTTTACATACTTTTACATTACCACAGTATGTAATTTTTTTATCATGGTACAAAGTATCTTTTATCATGGCACTTAAATGAAGAGAAAACGCACTATCCAATTAACCCTCATTTTATCAAAGGTTTATTGATGCAAATTAAAAGTAGGTATTGTAGAAAAAGTACATCTTTTGGTTATAGATAGCCATACCTATTGCCGGCTGTACACATGGGGCCAAGGTGTTGGGCCAATGTGTTGGGCAAAAATGATGGAAACCAAGATTCCTGTTCACACATTGGCTTACTGCTCATTCTGCATTGGCGCTTCAAAGATGGACGTAGAAGTTCTTGCAGCCGCGGCAATTTATTTATACAGTGCGTTTAATTATTACGTAGGTACATGTGCACCAAAGTAGAGTGACTAAAAAGAAATGGCGCAAAAGAAGGTGGTGGATGGTGACTATTCATCGGAATAGAACGAGGTACATATATGTGTTATTAGTTATTATTGATATACAGGCTGGTAATAATTTTGCAAAAAGTCAGAAGGTCAGTGTCACATTAAAAAAAACCCGCGACAGTTAAATGTCATCGAAAAAGATTAAAATCTCGGTTATGTATTACTTATAGTAAAATTGTTATCGCTACATCTAAGTTCAGTCGGGGGTTTTGAGTTATTTTATTCTTTTTCGATGAGATTTTTACCGTCGTGGGTAAAAATAGACTCGATCAGCTGATTGGATTTGTATGGAAAAAATAAATTTTTTTTGAGATTTCGACATTGATTCCATAAAGAAACTTTTTATGAATGAGACACCGACTGACTTCCTAAAATTTTGATATGGGGTAATTATAAGCAACTAATTAATACTATGTCCATACTAACTTTATTAATATTTCTTTGTTTTTAGAGAGACTATGAATCAACAGCTTGCCGAGCTTCTTGCAGAACCATCTGGGGAGTTCGATAATTTCATTCGAATGTCATGCACTGATTTTGAATACCTGCTACAAAAAAATTCTCCGATGATTTCTAAGCAAGATACTACTTGGAGGGAAGCTGTACCAACAAAAATACGACTTGCATTGACATTGAGATTTTTAGCTACTGGAGATGACTACAGAAGCTTACACTACCTATTTAAAATATCAAGTTCACTTATCTCACGCATAATAATCGAAGTCTGTTTGGCACTCAATGATGTTTTGCAAGATATGATTAAAGTAAGTAAAACTTCATGTTATGAATGTATTATTTATTAATGTTTATAAAAAAGAGTTACAAAATAGTTCAAGAGTTTCAAAATACAACAGTCTTTACTTTACCATGTAGAGATCAATTACTTGCATCATCATGAAAAAATGTTTAGCATCACGTGAACTTTTCATTTGTGTGTTTTATGCGTCATCATATGCCTGGTATATTATATTTTGAGTCTCTAAAGACTGAGACTGGTTGTACGTTCTATCAGATAATTCTGGTAAATGAAGTTCAACAGGTAGTTCTGGAGATGCTGTTTGTAGCCTTTGAGCAGATGAAGGCTGCATTAGTTGTGATTGTGAATATATTTTATCATTAGACAATATCCGAATACGTTGAGTTTGGGGTTCATTAAAAACGTACTGGGGTGAATGGGATGGGTTATGCGGAGATTGATTGGGAATAGTAACGTAAGTTGGAAGGATGGACTGTGCTGAGTTGGGTCGGTAGTGTGGTGAAGGAGATTAGCGAGACCAGTTTGTGCGATAAGAACTTTGTGAGGAGGATGAACGATTCATATTAGTAGAATCAGTAATAGTATTTTGGCTACCTCGACGTCTTTTTATCAACATGCTATCAATCTCTAACATAATTTCTTCTCTTTCATATTCTGGAAATTTTCTTAATTTCGTGGCAAGAAGTTTAGCATATAGATCACAATCATCATCATGTCTTGCAGTTTTATTATCAAGCACTCTGTTTAATGTGCCAAAAGCATTTGCCACCTCCTTGCTGGCCTCTGATAACTCTGGTGGATTTTTCGAACGGCGCTTTTGAGTTGGAAGAGCAGTAACTTTTGATTTAGCACTCGTATTCCCATGTTGAGATGTGTCACTTTCAATAACGGGACGACTGAAGTCAGTTTCTGCCTCTGTTTCGTAGTCACGTGTCGACGACGAATCCTGTAGTAAAAAAGTGATATCAGTTTTTTATTTATTTATTTCAGATTCCTGAATCTGCGAGCGAATGGATGTCCATTTCAGAAGGATTCAGCTTCCCGCATTGTTTGGGCGCTATAGATGGGAAGCATATCAATATACAATCACCTTTACACTCGGGAACTGAATACTTTAACTATAAAGGCCACTTTAGCATTGTTTTACTAGCACTAGTAGATAGTAATTATTGTTTTTTGTTTGCCGATGTAGGTTCTCAAGGGCGGATTAGTGATGGAGGAGTTTTCAATCAAAGTATCTTATATCAAAAACTATCGTCTAGCAGTATGAATTTACCCCGTCCTAATCCACTTCCTAATAGTGACATAGTCATGCCTTACGTATTTTTAGGCGATGGTGCATTTGCTCTAACCCTTAATTTGGCAGAGCCATTATTTATCAAAAACTAAATTTGTTTCGTCAGATTTATGTTCTTAGGGTTATTTAGAGGTCACAAAAAATTAACAAAAAAATGTAAACTTCACCAAATCGGAAAAAAACAATGTTTATCGCAATGAACACTGCCAAATGTATGGATAATATTAATATAATGATACTGTTCATTGGGGTGAACACTGCCTATTTAGGGTAGTGGTATTAAATGAAAACAATTATTTGTATAAAAATTAAATTTATTTTATGAAACGCTTTTTGAAGTACAAAATAGTAAATAATTAACTTTCACTATATAATTTTGAGTGATCGTTGATGTGATACAATGTTTAATGTTTTTAACCAAAAATTAAATCCTTAAATCTTAATTAATAACCTAAACGTCGTACAAAAGAAAAAAAATACTCCTCACTTTTATTAAATATGTTATTCAGAGTTTAAATAAAAAAGCACAAATGAGATAAATTCAGTAAATATTTTTGGAACATCTCCAAACAACTGCTAAATTAAAATACATAAATTATTTTGCATGAAAATTGAGAAAACAATTACGCCCACTTTTACCAGTAACAAAACATAATCTGATATTACATTTCATGCAATATACAGTTGTGTTTTTTTGACAAAATTTACAACGTCCCATATCATCTTTGGTGGAAATAAAATGACCAACATTATCATATCTTACAGGGCTTGTAGGCCTAGCTGATCTCGGTTTTTTACTGTCGATTCTTCTCCTCTTTCCAGTTCTTGTGATCTGTCTTTCTTTACTAAACAATTGTATATATCGTATCTAAAAGATTTCAACGACATTTTTTTACTTTTTATATAGTATCCACGCATTGTTCAGACAAATGTCAATCAGTTGGCTAAATATACCAATGTACCATCTGCGCGATTTAAATGGTATTCTATACAGCGAGATTAACATGTCAGCCAGGTCTACTCCACCCATGTGCTTGTTGTAATCTTTCACTATTTGAGGGCAGTCAACATTCACTTTCTTCTTCAGTTCTTTAGAGTACCTTTTGATTTGATGCAACGGTTCTGCCCCAACAAACGAGCTTATAAGGGTTACTGGTTTGTTGTCGTTCCATCGAACTACTGCAAGCTTACTTTTATCACAGACAACTTGTGCATAGGCACCTCTAGGTTTCTTTTTCATGGTCTTTTCATCCGGCAAATGCTTTTCAGCACCCCGAATCCGGTTGTTACGGATCGTTCCAAGCCCAAAGATCGTAAATTTGTGGTAGCGAAAAGTGTCCTCTCCTCCGTAAAGAATAAAATCAAAAATCATTCCGTTTACTCCAGCTCTCACATAATTTTTAAAGCCCCATTTGTTTGGTTTGTCTTTCATATACTGTTTTCTGTTTCCAGCTTTTCTACCCTTATAGGGGATCATCATCTCATCCACACTGTACTGGTTTCCTTTATCTTCGTTTAGGCAATTTTGTCTTATTTGTTCTACAATGGGTCTCACTTTGTAAAATCTGTCTGAATCCTCTAAAGTATTATCATTAAAATGAAGATAGCGTCTAATTTGCTGATAACGTTTCAGCGTCATAATATCTGCCACTTGACCATATCGAAAGTTTTGGCTCCAGTAATCCAAATACGAAGGCATTTGCACTATTCCCATGATAATGTGTATGGCTAGAAAGTCCTGTAAATCATTTTCTGTAAGTTGAATTGATTTACCTGTTGCCTGTACCGAATACAAGTTTGTCTGGTTTATTATATGTTTTATTACATCTGTAATATCTGAGCACGAGGGAAGAACGGGTAGGTACCGGGTTAACCAAAATGAGACGCGAGTAGTTGGGGTAATGATTTATTCCCGACTGAGGAGCCTACGTACATCTTAAACTACCTTACAACATAATTAATATTAATGTGTGAGTAGCTACCTACGTCACATTCCTCCACACTAAAATGTTATCTAAGCTATAACTAATACTATAACTAATACTTATAATTAGGAACCTTATCTAGCCTACATTTCCTAATTGGGCGAGACTGAGGCGGCACGGGGGTAGCTCCGGGAGAATGTTTGTTGGTGGGTGAAATTAACTCTTTTCTGGGAGTTTCAAAACAATCGTTATCGCCTGACCTTGTCTGCGTCTCCCCTTCGGCCGAACTGCGCGCCCGCGCAGGCGATTGCGCTTGAGATGCCGATAGTTTTGATTCCATTGACTGCTTCGACTGAGTGTCCGACTTTATTGGTGAACCGAACTCAGCAACCGATGTTACCCCCTCGGTATTAACTGGTTTGTTATCGATCGGGTATACTAAAGAATTCCTAGACCTACGCCTTAATTGGTCAATGTGGCGATGAATGGCGTTGCCATTGTTATCTATAAGAGAATAGTCTGTGCTACCTAAAGCCTTACAAATTTTTGCTGGCTGCCATTTTCCGCCTTTTAAATATTGACGATACCAGACTTCGTCCTCAACTGCCAGCTTCCTATTGGACCCCCCCGACGTTTCGACCTGACGTTTTTGGGTCTCGGTGACTTTACGCCCTACATCTGGCCTCAATAAATCTAGGTGTGTTCGTAGTCTCCTACCCATTAGTAACATTGCTGGGCTTTCACCAGTTGAACAATGTTCCGTGTTTCTGTAGTACAGTAAAAAAATATTTAATGATTTCATGATGTCCGTTTTCTCAATAATAGATTTCTTTATTACGCTTTTTAATGTTTTTACTGCATTCTCTGCGGCACCATTAGACGCTGGGTGATACGGAGCCGAAAATAGGTGTTCGATCCTATCGTTACTAAGGAAACTTTCAAACTCGCGGCTTGTGAATGGTGGCCCGTTGTCACTAACAACCTGTTTTGGAATGCCCCACCTAGCCCATAGCTCCCCTAGCTTATCAATAGTGTAACTAGCTGATGTACTGGGAACTTGAAATATTTCTATCCATTTCGACATAGCATCAATGACAACTAAATACGTTTTACCCATTATGGGCCCCATGAAGTCCACATGTATGCGTGACCAGGGGCGTGCCGGCCAAGGCCAGGGACGTGGTGCGTGCTGCGGCGGCGCGGCGGCCGTGGCGGCGCAGGTGGCACAAGCGCGGCAACGCGCCTCCACTGCCTCGTCTATGCCGGCCCACCATACGTACGAACGGGCCATAGCCTTGGACTTCACTATACCCATGTGGGGTTCGTGTATAATATCTAAAACTTTTCCTCGACACGCTTCAGGTATGACCACCCGATAACCCCACATTAAACAGCCTAGCTCCTCATACAGCTCGGATTTCCTATTAAAATAAGGTTTAAGACCCTCAATTTCGCATTGTTCCGGCCAACCATTCCTAACAAAAGAAAGCACGCGACACAATATCGGATCTTTGAGTGTTTCTTTCTTAATTTGAAAGTAATCTAAAAGTAAAGCATCTTTAGCAAAATGTAAAAACGTCTGTTCGGGTAATTGTTCAGTATTTAAACTTTTCCCTAATATTGTATTTTTCGGGGGCAATCTAGATAGGCTGTCAGCACAATTGTTACTACTCGTTACATACTGAATTTCGTAATCATACGCTGACAATATAATTGCCCAGCGTTGCATACGACTAGCTGTCATGGTAGGTATTCCCGTATTAGAGCCAAAAATAGATACGAGGGGCTTGTGATCAGTGCGCAACGTAAATCTTCGGCCATATAAATACTGATGGAATTTCTTTATGCAAAAAATTATAGCGAGTGCCTCCCTGTGTATTTGCGAATAATTCCTCTCCGCACTATTGAGTGAGCGGGAGGCGAAGGCGACTGGCCGCTCTCCGCGCGGCCCCGGCTGCGTCAGCACGGCGCCCAGCCCGCGCGCGCTCGCGTCGCAGGTCGCGATCAGCGGCCTGCTAGGGTCGTAGTGGGCCAACACATTAGCACCTAAAAGGGCCTCTTTCACGCCCTTAAACGCTTGTTCGCATTCTAGGTCCCAATTCCAATCTACACCTTTACGCAATAAATTATATAGCGGGGATAGTATCATACTTAAGTTTTTGACAAATTTTCCAAAGAAGTTTATTGTACCCAAAAAGGATCTTAGATCTGAAACACTCTGGGGTTGTTCCATTTTGACAATAGCTTCTATTTTAGATAGATCTGGGCGAATTCCTTCTTTCGATACTACATAACCGAGATATTTGACTTCATTAGCAAAGAAAACACATTTATTTTCCTTTAGTTTCAATCCCTTTGAATTTAATCGCTGAAAAACTGTTTCTAAGGCTCTCAAATGATCAGCTCTGGATTTACCCCCAATTATAACATCGTCTAAGAATACCTGTACGTTAGGAATGTCACCCAATAAATTAGTCATAATCCGCTGGAATATGCCTACACTTGAAGATAAGCCGTACACCAACCTATTATATCGAAATAAGCCCCGGTGCGTGTTAATAACTGTATATTGTTTAGATTCATCTAACTCAATCTGGTTATATGCCTGTGAAAGATCAATCTTGCTAAAGTAACTATTGCCGTTAAGATTAACTAAAACCTCCTCTATCTTAGGGAGCGGGAAACGGTCGACCAATAAGGACGGGTTCAAGGTTGCTTTATAGTCGGCACATATCCTAAGCGTACCGTCAGACTTGTTAACTGGTACCAGCGGCGAGGCCCAGTCGGAGCAGTCAACGGGTTCGATGACGCCGGCGCGCAGCATGGCGTCCAGCTCAGCGTCGACGCGGTCGCGCAACGCGTACGGCAGCGGTCGCGCGCGGTGGAACACCGGCGCCGCGCCCTCGCGCACCCGCAGCGTCGCCTTACCGCCCGTATACCGCCCCAGCCCGCCGTCAAACAGCTCCTTATATCTGTTGATCAAATCCATAACTTCATCACATAATGGTTCACTTGTGTTATTTAAAAGATTGCAATTGAACAGCGGTATTTTTATTTTTAATTCGGCTAACCATTGCCTTCCTAGTAAGGATGTTGTCCCCCCTTTTATTACAAACAACTCTAATTGCTTACGATATCCATTATAACCTACGAACGGTCTTATTATGCCTAAAGGTTTAATTTTAGATCCGTCATAGAAATTTAAAACAGTGTTATCACATTCGATGTTTAGGTGGGTAAAATATTTATCATAAGTCATTTTACTAATGCAAGAAATGGCAGTTCCCGTATCGATTTCCATTTCTAAAACAAAATTGTCTATTTGAATAGGTAAACTCACAGATTTGTAATCGTTCAGACACAAATGGTGCAATTCTTCCTCGATGTCTCCGCCGAGCTCCTCGCGTGGTTCGCGATCAGCCTCACCAAAATGCAGGCCGCCCCGAGCCGGCCGCGGCGCGCCTCTCGCCGGCGCCGGGCCCCTGCGCTGACCTACGTCCAGCGACGTCTCCGGTGCGTCCCACCCCGGGCACACCCGTCGCAGATGACCTTGACGTTGACACTTACTGCACACATATTCCCGGAACCGACAGTTCGCAAAGTTATGATTGCGCGCTCCGCAAGCTCCACAGTTAAACTGTTTTTGCGTATGTTTTTGTTCCCTTGTAAAAGGATGGGACCGTGATCAAATGAAAGACGTTTTGATTAGACAGGTTCCAATATAATATTGCGTCAAATAACGCTTAGAACTACTTATATACTAGATACAATAAGGGTGAAGTGAGCTTCACACTACACCTCCCCTGTTTTTTTTTTTTTAGAAAAAAAAATACATGTTTTTTTTTCTTACATTGATGCTGAATAAGTAAAATTGTTAAAGGTGATTTTAGTTACAAATGTTAAATGGAAAAAAGTAACAAATTTGGAAAACACTACACAATCTTTTAGAAGGTAATTAAATAACACGATTTGCAGTTTAGTAAATGCCAATACTTCAAGTATCTTATTACTTCAATCATAACATATCATCTTACATGGATTCCGATAAGCAAAGATAACAAATACTTTCGTTACAATTGCAAAACAATACTTTATATTAAAAATCTTCAATTACATTAATTTTCCTTTTAGCACTTAAAAGTATTTTCATACACTTAAAACTAAGTAATATTTTTTTTTATAAACAGAAGAAGCAACAAGTCAAATCACATACTAACAGTAACGCCAATAACGAATAAAATACATTGTATTTAATTATTAATAATAATTAAGTATAAGTGTACAGGTACCCAACAGCCATAAAAAGTACAAAGCGAAACTTTGATATAATAAACATTTCTTTATCTATGTTCAATACATAATTAAAAAAAAATTGTAAATAACATAATATCATTACTTATTACATCACATTATTCATAAAATACAATTTGTAGTTCTTTGACTCTACTAATAAAACACATTTCTTTTAATTGTATACTCTTCTTTACATAACATATAGGTAGGCATCTTTTTCACAACTCTACATAACAGCTTTACATTGGTACAAATTTACCTTATTTGATAATAAACACACAATCATTGGGTACTTATAATATCGTAGGCCGGTCCCATTTTTATTATAACATTTATTTATTTTATAAAGGTACAGTTATTTATTATTTTTATAGTCGACTTTTAATTATTTATATAGAGACACGATTTAAGGCCTTTGACCTCCAACTATTTTCACGGAGAGAAGCTCGTCTACACCATGATCAAATGAAGGATACATGCCCTATTCTGTACCTTGTACCCTTTTTGTACCATTGAACGGGTCCTCTTTTAAGATCACACGAATCTCCAACGGTTTACACAGAGAAATCTCGTTTACACCATGTTCCAACAGAAGGATTCGACACCGTTACTTAATTACCTTATATGCCATACCTTCACCATTTACATAACTATAAACTTTCTTTCCTAACTCATCTATGACAACAATCAAAATGAATGCATTAGCATAAATGATTTCGTTTGCTTTTGGGTGATCAGTCCAATTGCTTGACGAAACATCTCTACTAACGTATTCCATGCTTCTAAAAATATTTTCCTATCAACAATTTTCCTAATAACTTATTAATATGAACATATCATTGCCTTCTTAAAAATTATTCAAAGAAACTTTTGTAAAGTTACTATTGCAATCTATGGTACAAAAGATAGGCAAATACAATTAAATACATTTCCTAGTTTAACAACACTTTATAGCCAATCGATTACATATTTAATTTAAATAACTTTGTGCAATGGCTTGTTAGATACCCGTGTAACCCAAATATAGAAAATGGAATTTCAATACCTATCATCAAAGTTCTGTTTAAAAGTGTCTTATGTTCAAATGCAAAACAAATATTATATTGCGATAGCGATCAGTTGAAGTGCGGCACCATAATAAGATTCGCCTCATATTTCTTTCCAAGATATGACTCGACGGATCATCGGTAACCAAATAAGCTGATGGAATAATGACACGTGTGGACAGAAAATAACGTGAAAATCTAGGACAATGTTTTTTACAAATCTAATATTTGGTTATCAAGTACTTACTAGCACTGATGAAATAAACTTCTCTACTATAATCGGTTAATTACTAAACTATGTGAAGTCTTGAATTTAATTATATTTGGATACTAAGCGTAATGCGCAAAAAAAAAAATCAATCGTTCAAATCAATATTTAAAAAAAAGTCATGAAATAACTGCACTGACCAAAAAAAAGGATCTGGCCAAAACTTGAAGATCTTGAAGTCTATAAATTTCGAAAAATATTAGGTACTGAGTATTTGCGTATCTAAGTTTAACTACGACCGCATTTCCAATAACATCGTAATTCCAAAACTGAACTTCAAGCAATAATTGACATAAGTACATTACATAATGATCACGGTTCCTACTTACTTTACAAATTAGTTTTAGACAATTAACAACTAGAAGTGTCATCATTCCTATTTTTAAATTTTTTAAATCACTTCTGTTGCGGGATCACCGACTTAGTTAAGATAATGATCATGAAAAATAATCGTTTATCACTTTGAGTCAAAATCAAAATCATATTTAATTTTCTACACATAAAATGTTTTTTTGAATTTTGAATCTTAATAATTGAGGTACTTACAACGTAAAATACTGGAACTTCAAAGTACCTATGAACTATAAACAGAAGATTTAAAATTGCTGATGTGAAGGAAAAACCCTTGAAATATTTATTTTATTAACTGATTTATGAAAATCTATTGCAAACTAAGTTTGAATAAAATCATGATTTGACTTGTCTTCGTTCTTACCTAAATTATAGAAAAATACAGTGCGATACAAAGTGATATAGTGGCTATTTGTATCCTAATAAAATTAATTCACTGTTATAAGTGAAGTTATATTATAGTTAATGATTACATCACGTACGATTATACACGGAAAAAATAAAATAAAAACACTTATGGTTGTCGCGTAGTCCGTTTGTCAGAGATAGAAACTAATATCTCCCGGCGCCTCACGATCCGGCTAAACCATCGCGACACCAACTTCTCCCGGCGCCCAGCATCCCAAACCTCATTCATCGGACGCCAACATCTCCCAGCGCCCAGCTATAGCCACCTCCATCTAGCGCCATCAACGCCCGGCAGCCAGCATTTTCACCAAATTACACACTTTTCCCGAAGATTTTTAATGTCTCACTCATTGTCCAATATTAAAAGTTTATACGTTTTTCAATATCACTTTGTTTCACTAAACAAAATAATTACAACTTGAATTTAATTACTGTTGTGCGCAGCGCTGCCCAAAGGCAGCACTGGCAGGGTCGCCATGTAAAAGGATGGGACCGTGATCAAATGAAAGACGTTTTGATTAGACAGGTTCCAATATAATATTGCGTCAAATAACGCTTAGAACTACTTATATACTAGATACAATAAGGGTGAAGTGAGCTTCACACTACACCCTATAGCGATATTTTGCGCGTGCGCCATCGTCGTAGCCACTCGGCTGCCGTCGCGTATGTGATGACGTAATCGCATGCACTGCCTTCGATGATCCGGCCACCTCAACTATAGCCGCGTCTCGTTCTGCCGCTTCCAATGACGTTGCGAGTTTGACTGCCTCAGCAAATGTAATCGAGTCGTTTTCCGCAAAAAGTCGCTGACGTATGATGTCGCTGTGTAGTCCACAAATGAATTGATAGCGTAGGTTATCGTTCAATGTTTCGCCGAACTTGCAATGCTTCGATAACATTCTTAACTCCGCAACATATACCGACATACTTTCGTTGGGGTTTTGGCGTCGTTGTCTAAATCTGTATCTTACCGCCAAAACTGATGGAGTCGGTTGTAAGTGCTGCTTCATTAGTTCGTCTACCTTCTTCATATCCAACTCCGAAGGCTTACTTGGGCTGGCTAAATTTTCCAGTAATTCATATGCCTCATCACCGATGCTTGCGATCAAAATTGGGAGCTTCATTTCTTGTTCCGTTTTGTTAACCTTGAAATACATTTCTAACCGGTCCATGTACGACGACCACGACCCGCCGGCCACGTTAAATTCGTTTAACTTCCCTATCGACATTATTTTTATTGCACTTTTATTTACACTTTTCTAACGTTAGGGTTCGAAATCAACCTTATTCGTCGCCACTGTAATATCTGAGCACGAGGGAAGAACGGGTAGGTACCGGGTTAACCAAAATGAGACGCGAGTAGTTGGGGTAATGATTTATTCCCGACTGAGGAGCCTACGTACATCTTAAACTACCTTACAACATAATTAATATTAATGTGTGAGTAGCTACCTACGTCACAACATCCTTTGAAAAAAAAACACGGGTTGCACTCCGGGAGTGCCGGCAGAAGTGAAAACTTGATTATTAACGTTGTGCATTTTTGATTTATTTGAATAGTTAGGGAATAATTTTGAACAAATTGCTTTTAATATCAATATAAAAGTACAATCATTTATGTGGTAGAATACAATATTTATTTATTGCGCTATCGTACACAAACATTACAATTTATATCACATTAAAATACATTATATTACATTAAAAAGTTTATCTCTTAGAAAAATCAACTTACATCCATAATTTCAATTACTTTTTCACCATCATTATTACCAGAACCATCATCGCCAATCTCTAAAACTGATACGATAGGTTTATGATAGCTGAAGTAAGAAACGAACAGTTTTGATTCGAACCTATTTAAATGTCTTATAAAGACAGCATCAATAGTAGTTTTATACTTCGTTGTGCTAAGATTGCGATCGTTTGACATACACACATCAAAAGTGTCTAGGGATCAACATATATTTTTGCAATAACTTTTCTTCTGATTGATATTAATTAAAATTTTCTTTAAGGATTCATCAAATAAAGTGTTTTCGTTTGTCTACAGTAACGATAAACCAAGTCACCTTTGCATTAATAAAGAAATTTGCCATTTTCCTAATAAAGGGATTTTTGACATTTGAACCACTAAAATTAAATTTCGAAAAAAAGACTGAAATAACAGTTTTCTTTAAAATTTTATTGGGTCACTTAAACAATTAATAATCCGTGTTTCTACCGCGAACACTAACAACACAAGAACATCGGTTTGGCATACTCAAAATGAGTTCATCCAAATCACGCTGTGGAATGGCCGCCCATGTTCGTTGCAACAACAAAAAAAGGTCTTCTTGCGACTGGATACCCTCCATATTCAGCAGAGCTCTTCTCTGTAGTAGCGCCAGACGGACCAGTAGGACGGTATCGCTGCACCACACGGAGACAAGACCGATACATTCAAATCACAACTCGAAGAGCTCCAACAATAACCGCCATGATGTTAGCCGTGAGGCTTCATCACTTTTCAGGGAAATTAATTAGCGACCAAACAGTCAGAAACCGCTTGCATGAAGTGAATCTTCATTCCCGAAGACCGCTAAGGGTACCACCTATAGCAATGCACAATCGTAGGATTCGATATCAATGGGCTCTTGAACACAGAAATTGGGCAGAAGAACAATGTCGTTTCGTGTGATTTTCTGATGAGTCTCGTTTTGGTATGAGACCGGATACAAGACGTATACGACACTGGAGAACCCCTGGACGCCAACAGCGATTAAAATCCTGCCAGGAAGTCCATCCTTATAGTGGTGGAACCATCATGGTATGGGCGGGTATTTGGATCGGCGGAAGAACTGAGTTGATTTGGATCAGTGGCAACCTCAACGCTCAAATTTATGCTGAGACGATTGTATCAGACGTCATCGTTCCTCTACAAGTGCAAATCGGTCCCTTATTTCAGTTAATGCATGATAACGCACGACCGCACACCGCAAGAGTTGTAAGACAGACTTGAACCCGATTGAGCATGCATGGGATATGCTACAGAGAAGAGCTCTGCCGAATATGGAGGGTATCCAGTCGCAAGAAGACCTTTTTTTGTTGTTGCAACGAACATGGGCGGCCATTCCACAGCGTGATTTGGATGAACTCATTTTGAGTATGCCAAACCGATGTTCTTGTGTTGTTAGTGTTCGCGGTAGAAACACGGATTATTAATTGTTTAAGTTACCCAATAAAATTTTAAAGAAAACTGTTATTTCAGTCTTTTTTTCGAACTTTAATGTTAGTGGTTCAAATGTCAAAAATCCCTTTATTAGGAAAATGGCAAATTTCTTTATTAATGCAAAGGTGACTTGGTTTATCGTTACTGTAGACAAACGAAAACCCTTTATTTAGAAAGAAAGAAAGAAAGAAAGAAAACATTTTTATTCAGTATCACATTTTTACCAAATAGAAAAAACACCTTTAAAATCACATATACAAGATACTGAAAGGGGGGCCACTCAGCTTGTGTCGTAGCATCCCAGGAATGCCACGACGCTGGTCTTCCGTGGCCACCCAGAGAGAAAGATGAATGATGAATGCTTAAAGAAAATTTTAATTAATATCAATCAGGAGAAAAGTTATTGCAAAAATATATGTTGATCCCTAGACACTTTTGATGTGTGTAGTTAAACCAAATTCACTATTTAAAAATTCAATTTTAATAGTTGATTTTTATCGTCTGCAAAGTTTATGTTGAAATCTCCACTCAAAATCATTGGCAATTGGCAACCGTCTTACGGTTTTTTGATCAGCATCACGTGACCTGACGCGAGTTTCACAGTTTCTACCCATGCCACAAAAGTGCTCAACGCCGCTAAAGAAGTTTTCACTTCAAAATTTGTAAAAATATTCAATTGAAGAAAGTTTTTCATCAACCTGCAGATCATTGTTGTCGATATTTTCGAAATCAACACTATGGCGAAAAACAGCCTTTTTCCATTTGTATGCCAAAGTAAATTTTTTAGATTTCTTTGGTCTCTTTGCAACTGCAGCAATTTGTTTCCTGGATTTAGTTTTTCTAGTCATACGAGTTCCTGATGTAGTGGGAGTTGGCTCTACAGACGGCAGTGAAGGTATGGAAGAAATGGACGGAATATTGTCGTAGTTAGTAAGTCTCGGAGACAGTGGGCATATATTTTGAAAAATGGGTGTGAGTTGAATGTTTTCATATGGGTCCTGTTGAAGATCTTGGTGGTCAGCGTGGTTTTCTTCAGGTTCGGCATGTACTTCATCATCGGAACTACTTAATAAATGAAGGCGTTCAAGACTTGAGTTTATGGAGGGTCGAGGAGATGAAGCAATACTTGAAAGAGTAGGTGTGGGTGGAAATTCATCGTCTGAATTGGTGCCAGATTTATCACTAGTTTCAGATGGTGCGTGCTCTTTTGGTATAAGCGATAATATTCTTGAAGCTCTTTTATGCGTATATTAAGCTGCCAACAACCAAAACCAAATAAAAATTAGCTCTAAATAAAGAAATTAGTCCAGTGAAATAAAATTAAGCAAAAATAAACGTTTGATAGCCTATTTGTCAATGTTCACTGGGATGAACAAACAAAAATAATATCAGTTTGTTAGTAATTTGGCAATGTTCACTCGGATAAACACTCGACTTTGACCTGGCATAAAATGGCTTTTTTAGTAAATGAGCATTGTAATTCAATCAAGTTATTGAGAAAAAACAACAAGCAATACGTTAAAACCACTGTCATAACCCAATTATAATAAAAACCACATAAAGCTTGAATAAATACCTTGACACAAAACGCTGATCCTCGCCGTGCCGCCATTTTGGCTAAAATGAACACTTTTCGAGTGTTGCTAGCGCATAAAATAATTTTCTACCAACACTAAATTATATTTGCTAGTGAAAAAAAAAAACTTACCAATAATTAAAACGTATGCACTCGTCACATTATTTTTTTGAATTTAATGTTTACCACAGTTAACATTATCAAATTAAGGGTTAATGAAACAGTTTCCCGGTCATCACGCAATAGGGTCCCCAGAAAGAGTATTCAATCAAGAATTATCCCGTTCTCGAGTAAAAGTAGAAAATACTTTCGGAATACTAACCGCCAGGTTCAGGATCTTTAAAAAAAATATTCCCTTGGAACCTACCAAAGCTTCTATTGTTACAATGACATGTCTATATCTACATAATTTTTTGAGAAAAAGTACTTCTTCACAGAATATTTATTCACCTCCTGGTTCATTCGATATTTATCAAAATGAAGATCTAGTGCGGCCAGGTTCATGGAGAAATAATGGAGATAGTTCGTTTTTACCATTATTAAGTGTACCGCGTAGACCGCCGCATACTGCGACACAAATAAGATTGGATTTTATGAATTACTTTTTTAGAAATAGAGACCACTAAGATTTTGTGAAATTAATATATTTTTTACTTACCTGTACAATCTTTTCCTCAGTGTTAATCACACTGGAGCATACATAGACATCCTTTAAAAAAGCTTCGAGAGGCTCGTAATACGGCCAAATAGGATCATATCGTTCATCTTCACCCATTCCTGATTGTAATGATTGAGTTTTCTTCTTGTGATGCATTCTGAATGTTGTCATTAATGACTCTTTTTTCTTTTTCAATTCATTAACAGGTATATTAATTTTATCCGCTATGCGAATCCATGCATCACTAACCTGAAATATAAAATAGTTCATTATGAATAATAGAAATTGTTTAAATGACCTGCCCCTGGGGCCCTTCCAGAAGCGAGTCGATATACAAATTCAAGAAATTGCCTACAAAAAAAACAGGCTTTATAATTTGTATCCTCTGGAAGAGCCTTCAGTTCGCAATATGTAAAATCATTTAGAAATAATTTAGCCGCTATTGACAAGTTTTAAGACCACACAACTTTTACATATACCTACATTATAGAAAAAGTATAAAACATTTTTGGAAACACCACAACAAGCAGATTACATTGTACACAATACAATGTCAAACAAATAGTAGGTACTTAACTGTTAATGGATTATTTTTAATAAAAAATGTGTTTAAAAACTTACTTTGGTTTTATTTTTATGTAGTTCATGCCGTGGATTCCAAATTATTCCTTCATGTCGATACAAATCTATGAATTGTAAAACCTCATTACTTGTCCACACCGGCGCCGCCATCGCTATCGGAACATGGAAACGTAAATTTCACTCACGCGCAACGATACTGTCTCCGCCGACGAGTAACAACGAACTGAACAAGACACCAACGTGTGAACGCTGTTTGCGGAGCGCGCCAAGATCCTTTGATGTGTGCACTAAAAACCGACACTATTCGGATGGCCTGCCAATGTTGGCGCCAACTAGACCAACTAAGCCAACATACCGCCAAGTAGCTCTCTACACGTTGGCCCAACACGTTGGCCCAACACCTTGGCCCCATGTGTACAGCCGGCTTAAGCTTTCCAATTTTTGGGTGGTTGAAATCACACGCACGCAAAACCCAAATATCTAACCCAAAATTAATTTTCAGCTCAATTGTATCAATATTGTGTTATTTTTGGTCCAAAACACTAAATCTCAAACACCATTCAACAAATCAAAATCACGTTTAACGTCAAAACAACTCATCTTTATCTTGAAAGTCCGAGATTAGTGACTAATGTTCATATTCTTAAGTCTGTGCCGACAAAGTGTTCAATATGACGGCTCCGAATGTGTTCCACAGATAGCTAATTAATAAGCAGATTCATCCACTTAAGATAAAAGCGCATTCACACGGGATACATCATTGACGATTCGTCAAAAAACACGATACGTCATGACGGATGAATGATTGCACACGGAATCGTGTTTTATTTATAACAGCGACAGACCCGTCATAAGACCGTCCCGATTCGTCATTTTTAACGAATGGTGATTTTTGAAAGACGGTTCGTGAATTGAGAAGCATCTAACTTTTCTCATGATTCGTGACGCGTATGAATATGGCAATTTAAAAAAGCATAGCTCTCGTGAAAATATAATAATAGAATCGTACTATTCGTGAAAAATCACGATTCGGCTTTGTGGGAATGCGCTTTAAGTTGAAATGTTTTCATCCCGAAACTGCACCGGATATAGATATTATCGGAATGACAAAGCGTGGCGCCATAAAACTTTATCGACACACAATCGAAAATAAACCTTATTTATCAGAGATATTTGGTTCTTTTTTCTTTTGAAAATATTATCATGTTCAAAACGATGCCTTTGTAAAGAAATATCAGCTCTATCGTCCGATAACTTAAGCTAAAAATCGACTTCCTCTTTATTACTATCATCCGCAAAGTCAACGTAATTTTTTGTCACATCAACTTTTGACTTAATAACTTGTGATTTACGATTGATTATTGATTGATTCAGAATCTGAAGTGGCTTAATCGAAGTATAATGATGTTTTACTAAAAGCAAAGTCACAATCACAAGTGCAGATGGCTCATCAAGACAGGAATGGCTTAATAACTGATGTATTCCAATGCAAATGCTACCTTGATCCCATCATTATAGTTCTGATTTTAGGAAAAGCCGTTAAATGTGTCTCTGAAAATAAATTAATGGCTCATTGACAGATAAAATTCCAGGAGTATCGCAGTGGAAAGTTACTTTTCAGCGCTAGCATAAATAAATAAAAAATCAAAATGATTCAATAAACCTAAACTTTTTAACTAGACATAGCTAAGAGACATAGTGATTAAATTTTCTTTAAAATAAAAATAAAGGCACTGAAATCCGTTCGGGAGCTACGAACGATGCCATAAACAGACACACACAAAAACACAAACAAACAGAATAGGGGTCAAACTTTTAACACTCCCTTTTTCGACGTAGCTTAAAAATAGTAACTTTCAAGCGCTAACATTAATAAAGTCCACATTGCCCCTAAAACTATGTAAATGCTTTATTCTGTTTTTAAACAAAACAAGTCAAGGCATGACACACGCTGAGGCGTCCTTTTACTATATTATAAGTTCTATCACTTCCCCGTGCCTCGGAAAGCACGTTAAGCCGTTGGTCCTGCGCCTGATCTCTCTCCGGTCATGTCGGATTACCGTCTCACCGAACTTTGAGAGTGATGGAACAGTGAGTGCACCTGTGTATTGCGCTCACACTTGTGCACTATAATATCTCCTGCGTAGTTTGCTGATCTCTGTTGAGATTGGCTGCTGTGGTCGAAATCGGCCATGTTGTCTAGTGATAGAAATAATAATAATAATAGTCCTCCTATTATTATTATTATTTCTATCACTAGACAACATCACGTCTTGGGGTCATATTCCCCACACACGCAATTATCCCTGACCTGATCCAACTTGTAATCCAGGATCACAGAGAGCTTACACATTTTACCCACACAAGGACAGGAAAATACTGTGGCTCCTTACGCACTTTTAATAGGGGTGATTTTGCAACAATCAGCTGATAATAGTAATCGTTCTTGCAGTAAAACCTTGACAGGTGACGTGTCCAATAGTGCGGGCGATTTGGGAATAGTGTCACTCATTGGTGATTATGATTAAGTGTGAAGTGGAGTAGCATCATTGTTATACTATTTGATCTACTCGTAGAAGATATTTGTGCGTTAGGTTTACGTGAACAGTGGACATCTACCTGTGACCACGGACGCTGGAAGGGTCTGAAACGTCAGGTTAAAACAAAATGTAAATAAATCGTGAAATAATCCGTAAAAAATATAAAAAACGGTCAAATTGACATTAACCTTCTCTTTTTTAGCAGTCAGTTTAAAAATAAGTAAAAATGTTAACTTTCTATATTCATAGCATTAACAACGCAATTTTCTTCACAATGTGAGATTGATTAAGTGTGTTTTAATTTCACGTTGTAAAGTAAAATGTGATAAATGTAAGAGTCTGGAAGACACCGATCAGCCAGAGTCTTGAGGATGCTGTTGCTACTGGCACGCAATCTGGTAATCAGGGATACTGTCTTTTTACGAATGATGGTATGGAAGTCATCAACATAATGACAAGCAAACATCCCTGACGCACTACAGAAACGCGGCAGTCCCAACAGCATTCAAAAGAGACTGTTATAGACTGTCTCACCCGTATTACTATACAAACGCGACTAAGAGGCATGACGCGGCTGACATTAACACAAGGAGCTTAAAGTATTGGTCGCTTCGCACTTGCCGCTCAAGTAGAACAATGCCTTAAAATTGTAAGAAGGTATATATACTGCCTGCCCGCATTGCAATAAATTAAAAATTTCAATAACATTTTTTGGAAATGGAAAACATTGGTTCTTGGTAACTAGGTTAATAAGTTCGTTTTTAAGCACTATACCTACCATCTGTATAATGTTAATACACCTAGTATGCAAATGTTAATAAATAAAATAAATAACATTAATTTGTACTTACACGGTTTTCTCATCAGGCCCCACACAAGACCGCAATCAATGTCCACCCTGAGCGGCGTGTGACGGCCCTTGCCTAATTAGACAAGTGCCTGTTAAGTGACAGACATACGGATAGCCTTTGAGCACTTTGAGTGTGGTACCTAGTCTGAGGAGCTCGTGAGACCATCAAACGATTGTCACCATCACCACGAGAATGCCTACTTATTAAATTATTTATTTTACACAATACAACACAGACATACACAAAAAAAAATTTATTGTTCATTCACTGTTCATAAATTATTTTTTAATGTAATGTGTGTGTTGTATTATTTTGAATTTTATTTATTTGTAATTAATTTTTTATTGTAATTAATTCATTTTTTTTGGTTAGCACCTATCGCATTAAAATTAATTCTGTAAAGATAGATGTATGTATGAAATATAAACAAAAATAAATAAATTCTCTTTTAGCCAAGAGGTCACGAGTTCGATCCCCGCACTTTACAAATATTTGTGTGTGTTAACACGTCTGTTTGTACTGGTCTGGGTGTTTTATTTAAGTATATTTGGTTAATTCTGATATCTGAATCACAAGTGCTTAAGCTACTTACCACGGAGTCAGATCAATTTATGTGATGTTGTTGATAATTTTTGTATAATATTTATTGGATCACATTATATTCGTGAATAAAATATTTTTTGTAAAACAGCTTGAACCCTTGCAGAAGAAGACAATTAATTTTACCTACTTTTTGGTTACGCTAAAATTGAACTTTTTGGAAAATCAATATTATTTTCACCTAACTTTTTCTGCGAGGTAAATGATATTTCACAGTACAAAAGTTACCAATATTGACTGACACTTTATTAATTTGTGTCAAAGTAAACGTCGTTCATTCTCGTTACAGCTAAAATAAAAGATTTCGGCGTAAATTGTTTTTCCCCTAATTCCATTTACAATATTAATTTCGCATGTCAACGGGAACACTTTCGAGATAGAGCGATTGTGGTGTGATCCAATTCAAAAGCTTATTGAATCAAGAGCTAGTAACTAACAAACGCACCCCAGTAATTTTTTTAGAATGTTTACCCAATTTTCGGAGTATTTAAGTATTTTCAGATTACTTTTATGATAGTTACCATAAAAGTACCTAAATACATTTATAAACTTCCATGACTCGGGAAAAATGCTCGTGCTCATCACACAAACATTTGCCCCTAGCAGGATTCGAACCCGCGACAGCCGGTTTTTGTAGTTTGAACCTCAGACCACTAGACCAACAAATGAACAAAAGGTATCTTTTCTTTGGTATGTTCAAAAAAAAATTCACACTCATTTGAAGTACGACGAAAAGAAAAGAGATATTTTTTTCCAACAAATCAAATGCGTAATTCATTCAATTATTTCCATTTCTTCCACTTCGACAGATCGGAGTTGGAGGTCGCTTCCGCTCTTGACTTGTGAGTTCGTACCACGACGTAGACACTTCAGGGGTGCGATTTTATTAACTGTCGTCTACCACTGCTAACAGCTGATCGATCATTCATTCTTTAGGTTATTACTAACGACGACGTTCAGCTCAGAGAGAAGACTCTTTTACTTCACTTGCTTAAGAGTACACCGATAGGACTTTCTACAAAAAAAATTGAGGTCTGAATCGGTCCTCAGCGTTGATGAAACATACGCTGGCTTAAAGCGTTAGAAACCACAAACTTACAGAATTCAAAGACACCATTAAGGATCTCGGTAGCTCAGTTGGTTAGAGCATTGGACCTGACTTCCAAAGGTCGGGGGTGTGAATCCTGCCTGATGACCGGAGGTGAAAAGATTTTTTTAAGTGTAATGTCTTACCTCTTTTTCTTCTAAACCGAAAGGAACTTCCACAAAAAGAAATAGCTCTGAAAACCTTAGCGTGCCTTGGTCAAGTAATGCTTCACAAAATGTAACATAGTTCTGTGAATTAGAAATAATCCTGGAGAGCCGAACCGATGCTTATTACACATTGGGTGGTACACATATATTGAATGCCTACATAATTAATTTATAAGCAGATTAAAGACAAGTATTTGAACGACGTGCAAAATTATGAACAAAGCAATCTGTCATACTCGTACTTGCTGTAAAAAGACACAAGGCAGTAAGGAAAAAGAGACTCAAAAAGGCATATACGGTAAATCTATTAAATCCTCATAACTGTAATTATTGATTTGTACTGTTTAGTGTCACTTTGTATTAAGTTATGGACATTTCTATTATGTAAACGTGTATTGACATACTTTTTGAAACTGACAACTAAATTGTATTTGATATTATATTTCATTCATTTACAAAATGTACGTAATTTAAATTTGCATGCTAATCATAAGCTAAACATGTACACTTATCTTACTGTACCACCTAATAGTCCTCCTGGCCGATTTCGACCACGGCGGCCAATCTCAACAGAGATCAGCCAACTACGCAGAAGATATTATAGTGCACAAGTGTGAGCGCAATACACAGGTGCACTCACTGTTCCATCACTCGGTCACTCAAATTCCATCCATCCATCACTCAAAGTTCGGTGAGACGGTAATCCGACATGACCGGAGAGAGATCAGGCGCACCTACAAATACCATGTTTTAAGCAAATAAATATTATCGAAGCAGCTTTACTGGTCAAAATCCCATTAAACTTTTTCATGGTTTATTGTAATTTTATTTAGTATTAAGTGTTAACACTTACCATTTACTGTTGTTGGAGGTAATAAACTCAATTTATTGACGTGACAACGTCTTATAAATTGGTTTGCCGGGTGACACTTCAAGAAACTGCGTTACGCTCCGCTCACGTTCCGCGCTCACAATGAGAGCGAGTGAGAGGCACGCGTCCCTTCGACTCGGGCATGGTTAGCCCGCCTAAGAGCGAGTGAGACAGACATAAAAAGTGAAAGGCACGCGTCCCTTCCACTCGAGCACAGTTAACCCGTCTAAGAGCGAGAGAGACAGAGCGAGAGAGAGAGAGTGAGAGAGATAGGCATACACACCGGTTCATGTTATACGAATGAATATTCACATTGAAATTATTTTACCACTCAAAGTCGTTGTCACGTAAAACTTTCGCCCGTATACCGACTTTACAGGAAACCAATTTTTTTAAATATAATTATTATTAAACTATCAATATCACTGCGGTGTCGTCGTTAACAGTTTATTATGTGAAATTCCAGGTGATGGTGAGTTGTGGACCACTCGAGTGCAGTGATTACAGTGATACCGACGATATACGAGAAAAACACAAACAGTGAGCTGACATTATTGTATATTGCGAAAGATAAGCCTTTGTCATGTTACCGTCGGTGATTGTGCACGTTGCGAATATAAGTGATTTTGTTGTTTTTGTTTGGGAACGAAAAACAAAAGAACGTTTTTGGGAACTAAATATGTAAAATAAACTGATTAACTTGCGTGTTTTTCGCAGATGAGACAGTTTACCGCTTTCAGCTATTTCATTATTATGGTAAAACGAATATTAATTACTTACTAGTAGAATAGTACCTAGGTACTACTTTATCATTGGACGTAGAATTCTCTTCTGCTATAAATATTCAGTTTAAGCAGTCACTTCAGGTTACTGAACACAATTTTTTTAGAACTTTATTGCACAAGAAATAAAGTTCTGCCAGTCAAACTCAACGTCATGCAGAAATTAGGCAACGGGTGCGGTGAAAATTAAATGAGAATGGTAAATTGTGGTAAATAACGCAAAAATTAATAAACATAATATGTAATATCATAATATCTTAATATCAATAAATAAAAATATTTATTTTTTAAATTATATTATATTTTTTTATTTATTTATTTAAGTTCTGCACAAACATGTGTACAATGGTGGACTTAATG
This sequence comes from Pyrausta despicata, assembly GCA_963921415.1. Taxonomy (NCBI): domain Eukaryota; kingdom Metazoa; phylum Arthropoda; class Insecta; order Lepidoptera; family Crambidae; genus Pyrausta; species Pyrausta despicata. The sequence goes on along the minus strand of OY992861.1, from coordinate 10,414,248 downwards.
CCGAAGGCATTCTCTACCAGTCAACCATAGGGCCAAGCAGAGAAGATTCAGGCGGTGCACATAAAGTAAAAAGTAAAAACAAACAATTTAAATAAAGTTATTTATGTCCAAATAACTATACTAATATTATAATATACAAAAAATAAATATCAATCAATTAAAAAAATATGGATAATAATAACCCTACGTGAGTGCAACCAACGCTATAAGTGGGACGCGACGCGACAGTATCAAATGTATGTAGATACGTCTTTCAGAGTGTCCTACGTATCAAAACGCGATTGACATTGACACATGTAATGGTCGGGTCGCTTCGCTTCGTGTCGCACTAGTCGTTCACGTAGGACAACGCCTTAGCGTATACATTTTCGCCTTTTGTCATCAGATAAAGCTTTCAACTACTTTATAGTTTACAGTTTTGAATGGCGTACAAAAATCTCATAAGGCATCCACCGTTCCGATTCAAAACCTAACATTATAAAGCAATACAAGGTATATCCAGGGACGTAAGGTAAAGCATGTCAGTGACCACAACAGGCGCAAAGAGGCGAGTTCACTAATAGAATTACAGGCCCTAATCGGCCTAATCTAACCTCAACTCTTCCTGCAACCTTAGAAAGTAATCGTCCGTGGCCGTGGTTGTGGGTCACTGGTTCTCAAAGATAGTGGCAGTAAGCACGAGCTGAATTTCAGAGTAAGTTTTTTTTAAACAACATCACATACATTAATCCGACTCTGTGGTAAGTACCTAAAGCACTTGTGTTACAGAAATCAGAATCAACAGTGGTATTACAAATAAACTTAATTAACATATAACACCCCAGACCAGTACAAACAGACATGTTAATGCACACAAATGTTTGTACAGTGCGGGGATAACGAGGGAACCCGCGACCTCTCGGTTGATAGTCAACTTCTTAACCATTACACCAAAGTGGTCAGAATGAACCAGTTGTAATCAGAATAAGAAAGAGACATAAAACCTAAACGTGACCTGTTTTGTCGGTGGCCTTGAACAATATTCCCCCGAAGGTGAATTCAGAATAGGCACACAATTTAATCTCGTATGAGAATAACATCAAATGGTTTACTAAAGTGTTTTCTTGTTACCCAATTTGATATCATCATAATCAGCCGTAAGACTTCCATGCTGAACAGGTTTTCACCATAGATTTTTTATTATTATTATTATTTATTTATTATGAAAACAACATGGAACATTTATTTTATAAACAAAGTATATCCAGGTGTATCGGTTGCCAGCGGCCAGCTGTAAGGTGGGATCTTTTCAGGGTCCTAAGATACACCAGACCATCCCTGATCTTAATTTACATACCTATTTCTTTATTTATAAATATAAATCAATTAAATATTTTGAGAACCAGTGTTTTAAGCAGGTTAATATTACCAGTACCAGATTGAAAGGTGTGATTCAGTTGGAACTCGGTGGTACATTGTACGTTTGGAACTTAAATTCACGTATCTGAATCTGGAATCATCAATGTGAATTTTGGATTCACAACAGTACCTACCTACTTAAGTTTCATCACGTACAAAATATGAACATTTAAAATTTTACTCGCAAATGACGATATTTTATTTTTGTATTTATTTAAGTTCTGCACTGCCTCCTTGGTGTAGTGGCAAAGTTTCTGCCTTACATCCAGGAGGTCCTGGTTTCGAATCCCAGGTCGAGACAATATTGTTTCTTAGATTTTCTGTCATGAATTTCTCAAAAACAGCTCGGAGTCGGGAATTTGGCGGTGTCACACCCCCGTGCCTCAGAAAACACGTTAAGCCGTTGGTCCTGCGTCTCTCTGGTCATGTCGGATTGCCGTCTCACCGAACTTTGAGAGTGATGGAACAGTGAGTGCACCTGTGTGTTGCGCTCACACTTGTGCACTATAATATCTCCTGCGTCGTTGGCTGATCTCTGTTGAGATTGGCCGCCGTGGTCGAAATCGGCCAGGAGGACTATTATTATTAAGTTCTGCTCAAAAATGTGTACAATAGTGGACTTAATGCAGAAGGCATTCTCTACCAGTCAACTATCGGTCCAAGCAGAGAAAATCCAGGCTTTGCACGTAAAATAAAAAGAAAACACAAACAATGTAACTAAGTTATTTACGTACTTAGAGGAATCAATAAACATACAAACTAATTACCTACAAAAATACACAAAAAAACTTAGAAAATCGTAGACATAACATTATATTACACATACATTATAAGGATGGTACACATTATTGTACATGTTATTCTTTTAAACTTCTAATATTGATTGAACGGCTATTACATTTCATAATAATATTTTTTCAGTTATGAAATACTAGCACCGATCACTCAAGAAACCCTCAATACGTATGCATCTATATTTATCATTATCTTCTCTATATATATAAAATTCTCGTGTCACAATGTTTGTTCCCATACTCCTCCGAAACGGCTTGACCGATTCTCATGAAATTTTGTGAGCATAATGAGTAAGGTCTGAGAATCGGCCAACATCTATTTTTCATACTCCTTAGTGATAAGGGTAGTCCACACTTTACATTTATATGGCAAAACAACGTTTGCCGGGTCAGCTAGGTAATATATATTTTTTAAATATGACTAAGTAAATACGCCTGGAGAACCTAATCTAGCCAAAACCTTCCGGAAATCACACATTTAGAAACTTTTTTCTTTAAATTTAAAATCGATATCAGCCGCTGTCTACACATCCATAGCCACTATAAACCCATAAGAAAGTGGTCGCCGAACGAACTTAGAAAATTACTTACACGCCAATGCAATTTCTAGACCGCAAGCTTGGAGGCCGGCAAATAAACAGGGCGCTTTTGTCGGCGAGACCGCGAGAGTGTGAGACAATGTCAGTGGCTTGAGTGCCCTTCCTTATGGTACACCACCTGCACATTACTCTATAGATGTTAGTTGCAAAATAGCCCTTTATACAAGTTCATAAAACACCACGGCAGATTACTTGATATGTTTGCTATTCGATGTGGAGTCAGGTCTACACGTTGGGTCTGAGCGCATGCATGTAGCGCTAGTGTGTTGTTTTATCGCGAACATTAGCTTGGTTCAGGAATAAGAAGATGTATGTGAAAGAACTAACACAACGAATGGATTAGTAGGCTTGAGTTACAGCTGGCTCATTGTTGCTTGTTGAATGTTAGCTAAAAAGATCTCGCTAGGTGACCCTTCTATCAGAAGCAAAGCTTTAAAATTTCCATTTAGATAGGTGCACCGGCTAAACATCAAGCTACTCATTTTCGCTGCAATACCACCCTTATTAAGTTTTGTATAAGATACCGCAGTGATTAGCTTGACTTGCGGCCGTGCGTGCCATGTTTTATCGCTAAACTAAACTATATATTCAACTATCTCAATTGTCAATACTCCGAACAAATAAAATATAACCCCAGAAGCGTAATTGCGCACACGATTTGACATATAATTTCATTGAAACATCACTAAGAAAAACTTGATTACATAACAATAATGAAAATCGTACCCATTTCACTCATTCACGCAACACCGGATGAAACTTGACTATGTTTTAAGTAAAAAGGTAGTCCCTCAGATTAAATATCTTTACCGGACTCTGTCTCATTAAGAACATATTTAAAGTAAGTAATCATTTTCAAAATCTGTGACCACAATTGCTAAAATACCATTCCAATCATCTTCTAAAATCCAATCCGTTGGATCACCTGCCATTTGGATTTGGAATGCGATCCAATTCGTGAGTTACATGTCATGCATCGTTGACCGAAGCACACGTTACCCAGAAATTTGTGTTAACACTGCTAAAATATTTTTAAATTAAATAGATTGAAAGTTCAATTTTGTCTGGCGAGTAGTTTGACACACGTAAATCAAATTGTTTTAGAGAGGTCGCGTGTGTACCGCACATAGAGTAAAAATAGTGATGTGACCAAAATGACGTAATCTCTTTCGTAACTGTCCAGTGATTGCCCCAGACCATTTTACAAATGGCCAGACTCTAATAGGAGCAAAGAGAGTTATCGGTGTTTTTTTTTTCTGTGAAGCAACGAGGCGGATTCACACGGCCTTGGTTGCGACATTCAGATTTCGTAGATCTGACACATTGCCGATAAGAAAGGGTTTTGTCCAGATTTAATGCCGCATTGTTTGCTGTTGATTGATATGGCAATTTAGGTTCAGCTGGCGTAATAAAAAGCTTTTACTTAATGAATTGTTTTTTCCTGAAATATACTTATTTAAATATGGAATATTGTTAGTCGGTTAATATACTTTTAAATAAATGACCTATCAATTTATTTTTTAAGCTTTGAGTTGCATATTTAGATGTACAATTAGTTCAACAAAGTATGTATTAATACAAGCAGGGTTTGGATCTGAACTATCGCCGAAGTTATCATTCAAACCCTTAACATCAAAAAACATAAAGAGTGACCAAATAAAATACTTTTTGTTTACATTCATTTTGCTTAGATGCTAGAACCATTTTAATTTTTAGCATTCAAATATCCTTGTCCCAATACCTACACACCAAAATGGCACGTCACACCAAGTCTGTGTGAGAATCTGACTGATGAATTGAAACAATGATGTCACAATTAGACGGATGGCGTTTCGGACCCATCGCAGTGACAGACAGCCGATGTTATCTGTGGGAGACTGATGGGACCCACGGTTGAACTCCGAAGTCTACGGGTCATGTGATGATTGTGCTACTATCAAAAAGTTGGTTTGCTGCATGTTTTTTTTTTCAAAGTAAAGCTAGCGTTCGGATACACCCGAATGCGACGCGCGACATCACGTCACGTTAAAGGCTAACTTCAAAGTGAAGTAAGTAGCTTGCGTCACGAGTTGCCGTCTCGCGGTCGCGTTGATCCGAATGCTAGCTTAAGGGTAATATGACAACATTTACACAGCTAAGCAGGCAATTGCCGATAACTTAAATTTCAAAGGATAAATAAAAATTGGAGGCCGCAACGAAATACAAATTTCATTACTATATACATGTAAAGTAAGCAATTGCGTCAAAACATTTTCAATGTGCTGATCGATGGGCTGAGAGAATAATTCAGTTTAGTGCATCGATCGGCAAAAAACGGCTAAGTTGTCCAAATTTTCTGCTAGGCCTCCTAAAGCTTATTTGATCGTAACTTATGTCGAATCGAAGTCGAAAAAAAAGTGCATAATGTGACATTTCTCGTGATATGACAATTGCAGTTACTCGCGCGGTCCTTTCTGACTTGTAAGTACCTTAAAGATGACGTTCAATTAAATTATGTTACTAAATATCTAATCAGATATCCTAATAACAGCTTTGCTTGCCTTTTCAAAAAACGTTTAAATGTCACCAGCTTCTGAAATGTTCTCTGTACCTTAACTAATTCTCTGTGAAGAATATGACCTAAATTGTTTATTAAAAAAAAGTCTTATAAAACTTTGGAGCTATCTTCAAAAAGCTCAGTAACAAAAAAATCATTGTAGGTCTAGGATACAGGTTAGCCGTGAATTTAAGCATTTTACTATTTAAACCATTAGATGTTATGGGCATATAGTTATGTGGTGTGACTAAAAGTCAAAATGTCAATGGTATCGCCCACTCCATTAATTTGCCTCGGCTATGGTTCATCATCAAATAATGTCAAGATCGTCATTGTAAGAGCAAGTTTAAAAATATTCAAAGCTAATGATAAAGTCGCGTTTCAACTTTGTACAGTCGAGAGCACAAAAGTTTTAAGTACATTTCTGATGTAAAGTGCAAATAGATTAAAAACCAAATTAAGATTTGACAAATACCTGTGGACCATTAGAATTGGATGTGTTGAAAATTGCTCGGTAAATTCAGTTGAAAATACTTGTCTACTTTACTCATTGAAGTCGGTTTTAATAAATCCTATTACCATCAACCTTTAGTAAGTCGATTTGTATTACACTAATATAGCCATACTAGCTCTCATAAAACTAAATATTCAAACTACTACTCTATGCAGGCCACATCCATCTGTAATAACTTTGAAGCAGTTAGTCAGTTGAAGGGTTAATTAACTAGAAACAATCACCTACTTAAGGACCCACCAAAAAAATGCTGAGACAATAATAATAGTCCTCCTGGCCGATTTCGACCACGGCGGCCAGCTACGCAGGAGATATTATAGTGCACAAGTGTGAGAGCAATACACAGGTGCATTCACTGTTCCATCACTCTCAAAGTTCAGTGAGACGGCAATCCGACATGACCGGAGAGAGATCAGGCGCAGGACCGACGGCTTAACGTGCGCACCGAGGCACGGGGGTGTTGTAATACCGCTAACTTCCCCACGCCGAGCTGTTTTTGAGAAATTCATAACAGAAAATATCATAAACAATTTTAGCTCGACCTGGGATTCGAACCCAGGACCTCTCGGATGTAAGACAGAAACTTTGCCACAACACCAACGAGGCAGTCAAAAAAAATCAGAGACATTGAACCGGTGACCGTATCATACATCTGTAAGGCACAATCACCTCTTTTGTATTTTGACCCCGCCAAACGTAACTTCGTCAAGATCTTATCTTGTAACACGACGTCCGAAATCAAATGACATCTATTGTCTAAACGCCGCTTCCCATACTCCGTATACCCAATACCATCTTTATTTTCTCCGTGTTTAAATCCAAAATCCGCGTGAGAGATAAAAATACTTAGTAGTAGCTATAACGCGAGAGAACATACGTTCGGAAATGGTAAAAAAAGGCCGAACTATGATGAATTGGGATGCGTATGAGGCTCGTGTGATTTCTTCGTCTGACAGATTGTCTCGACTCTCTGACCCGAGCACCCCGTCGCGACACTAATGATGTTGGCGCAACACCGCAAGAGCCGATTGTCGATATCGATAGGAATCTTGGACTGACCTTTGGTTTGTCACGGCGTTAAACGATAGCAGTCCTTGAACCTTGCGAATGGTTGCGAAATCCTTTTGAGAGGTACGTTTTTAGTAATACGAGTATGACAATGGCATGAAATGGAGGTCTGTAGCAAAATGTAAGTATAATGTAGTAAAACGTAAGTATACTGTCCTAATTATGAATAAGCTTACTTGCGTCTTCTTCCTCTTCTTCATCGTATCACTCCTGACAGAGTGGTCGTCATATAGTATTGGAGGAGGTCGATAGCTGCGAAATGGTAGGTAGGTATGTCATTAAAAATCCGTTAATGCTATCTGTTAAAAATTAAAAAGCTAGATCGCAATATTAACAAACGCGAACCGATGAACTTGCAGTTTGAAATAACTCTGAAACATCTATTCATCTTCCTAGCCCAAGTTACAAAAATTTGATACGAAGTCGCGTCTCGATGCTTAAAAAGTGTTATCGATGAACAACTTTACTCACGCGCACCCCTAAGCGAGGTCGTCCGAGATTGCTCTCAGCACGAGACTGTCCCGTGTCGGCGCTCTTCGCGACGCGACGCTTTGACATTCCGACTGGACCAACATTGCTTTGAACCAACCAACTACACTACCACCTTATACCAGAGTTTTAAGGACCATTTTAAAACATAAAATCATCCCTAAGCTGCAGCCAACTCTTGTCAGTCCGTCACACGTTGATAGACGACCGAAGCAGGTCGGTGTGAGAGCATTTTTTACCTTTTGAATATGCAATATGAAGATATTGAATGATTATTAGTCATATTTTTTGAATAAGTACATTTTTAGACGTTTGACGTTTGATCTCAGGGTCACACGAAAGTGCCGTTCGTGACTTGATTAACACCAACGTCCAATGTTTGTGGGAAGGTTTGGAGACGAAGAAACATGTTCATTTCTTAGGTCTTGACATTGAAAGGTACGAGTAAGTACATACAACAGCACATCAGGCTACCCATTTTTGTTGAAAAAACGCCCTTATTACAAGTGATTAAGATACTGCAGTGTTTACCATGACGAGGTTTCGTGTGCACATGCATAATACAATGCAGGTACACGCATGCAAGAAAGCTCTTTAAAGCTCTATCCCTTCATAACATGAATTCTCTAAAAAGTTCTGTCATCAGTCACTTCTTCAGATGCATTCTAATTTTAAAATTATTTTACAAAGTGTGTCGACCTTAATTAAAGAAGATGGATTGAAGAGTATTGGCGAATTATTTGTGAAAAAGTAACTAGGTACCAGTATTATCATCATACACAAAATTCTATTAAAAACCTAGTTAAATAAATGAATATGTATAGGTAGGGTTTTTTATTAAAGCAATGTTCAAGTTTTCTACTTTTGGGGAGTGTTTTTATAACCTGTCACAAACTAAACTGTCACAAATAAAGACCGCACATGGTTATAATGCACCCGTCTACACCATTCACATCGAAACACAATCATAAAATAAATCACCCTCTCCAATAGCCGGCGACATATTTAGACTTCCTATCCAATAACAAACTGAACTTGAAGGCCTTTAACTGGCCTTAATTCGCTCCATTATACATCAATCACGGATCCACTTACGAGATGCAAAGTATATCGGGATGTGTCTCACGTTTCGGTGAAGAGTGGTTAATGAAGTGTGCAGGCGCAGCGACCTGTAATGGCGCCGCTGACAGTACAGTGGGACTGCCGCCGTCAACCCCGCGATTGTTTCTGGCCAGAGAGTAGGATGGCCAGGGAAAGAGCGGACTTTAATGATGACTAGAGATTTTAACTAGTGCAGCTCCTGTTTAGCCGGGATTCACAGCTAGGCCTAATGAAAACTCGAACCGAATATTGTGGACCGTTAAAACAGTAATCAAATAGTAAGCGAAAGACAATGTAATGTTTAAATAATCTCTTATGGGGGATAAACTACGGATATTGTCTGTACATATTAGGTACAAGTGGGGTAATTGCGCTCACTTACTTCTTAGGAATAAACAAATAACATTGACGTCTGGTATTAAATAAAATAACAGATTTTCGATAAAGTGAGACACGAAATCAAGTTGGTAAGGGCAAATGTTATAATCGTATTAAACTGTTCAACAGTATATATATATATTGGATTCTGGTGAAATAGCAATAAAAGCCCAGAAAATCAAAATATTTGGTATTTTTAGGTAATTCAGATAGTTTTAACCTAAGATATGAACTTTTCATAGAGTAGGAAAGTTTAAAGAATGACTATTTATTAAATACGCTTATTTCTGAATTTCAAATCAAATAATAACGTTCCACTTTTGGTTATTTTAAAGTAAGGCAAGATCTGAACTACAGAGTTACGGGCAATATGGTGATTTCGCACCATTTATGTAAAACGTACATCAAATGTAATAATTTATATATTGCAATTACCCCAAGTCGAAGGACATCTAGGGCTAATGTAATCCCACTTTACCCTATTATGTAATTAATTGAACATGGTTTGGTGACTGCATTAGTACTGTTAACACTAAATGCTAACTTTTTACCTAGGTCATCAAAACCTACCAAAATAGTTTTGCAGGTATAATTTTCAAAGTCTGCATATTAGTATTTAACCAAAGTAATGAATTGAAAAATGAACAAAACTTATAGACTTACATTACGAACTGCAAAACTAAACAGAGGAAACATACTTACAATACCAATTTCGTCCGCGTCTCTAATGGCTCCGTAGGATCGAATAAGAAAGACGTATTTAAATCACATTGATGTCTTGTTCAGAGGCTCGGGGCTGGAATATAATAGCACCTCCGTGAGAGGTGTCACCGCTATTCTCTCCAGAGAAATGCCTGATGCCTCCAAATGGCCTTCTTGGCCTTCAGTTCCCATGTAATTATGGTGCCATAGAACCTTTACCATACCAATTAAAAATTGACACTGGAAAAATATTATGATTCGGCTATGTTTGATTGGTCATGGATTCAGAATGAATTCCGTATAGCGTAGCGTGTCCATCGGCAAGATCGTCGGACGACCTTATAAATATCATAAAGTCATAAAAGTCATTAATTTCTGTAAATAGACATACAGGGAGCACTTTCACAGATCCGTTAAATCCCTACTAAAATCGTGACATTTCGTGAGCTGGTGCCGAGAAGAAGCTGCGCAAGAAAATTGGTTACCATTGTCAGTGTTATATCACAGGACCAAACGGATATACGATGATGAAATCTTCGAGTCTTGAGTATGATGATGAGTTTCTTCGTGAATTAATAGAAAATCCTCTCAAAGTTACTTTAAGGTACATTTTAAAGACGGATGAAGAAGTTGCTTCAAAACCTGACTTCGAAATCCTAATTGATTTAGCAATATGCAAATTCAAGTTTTTCTGTATCAGACTAAAGATCTCACGTGAATTTGATTACATAAACCATTTATGTAAGTCGATCACGCTCTTTTTCGGATTAGTTAATCCGACCTATGATTTATGCTTAATGAATTTGACTGCAAGAAAAACAGTGACGGCTAATGACCAAATAAATTGGGCGGCCATCAGAGTAATTTGTCAAATCCAATCACGATGGGTCAAAATAAAAAAAAGTTCGGTAGATGTGACTGTGAATAAATAGGTGTGAGTTCCGTAGAATTTTCATAATTTACTTAGTAACATTGATCTGTCCTATATGCTATATGTGTATTTGGTATTGGTAATTCCCTGAGTACCCCAAAGACGATTTTTGATCGAGTTTGTCAAGTTAAAATAAATTGGAGTCCTCCAGATCAGGGTGGTGAGAGTATAAATCCCTCAAAAGGTAGGACTTAGATAAAAATCCAGAGTAATCAAACACTATGTCTTGGGAGGTGACTCAGTGAGAAACAAATATAGATTACTTTGGCTTCCACGATGAAAACATTCAGTACTTCTAGGGTTTCATAGGTGAGTCTTTCTGGTTTTCAGAGCACATTAATTATCGCAAGAGCTAACGCGTCATGAAAAGTACTTGTACCAACTTTTTGTCTTGGCGTTTAGGTCACTTTAGACCCTTCACTATAAATGTCGTCAGTTAGCATATCCAGTATTTGTATGTTGTTTAACGGCCACACTGTCATGATAATAAGTTATGTTTTTAAATAGAATATAGATTCCCGTTTTTCAATTCCACCGCAGATCACCAAATATCCTCAAAACATTATAACGGTGCGGTTCGCGGGGACGTTTGTTGTTTTTTTAGCGATTCCAATTTAAAAACTAATTATAGCCGCGATGACTAGCCCCTAAGACCAAGAGCTCCCTACAATGCCACAAAGAACACAATTTCGTCATGTTAACGTGTGGTGACAAAAAAATGTGATTAATGATCCCGTTCCTCGGAAGAATTGTCAGACGGCGTCCATCTTTATTTGGGACCCCCGAAGTCCGAACTCAGACTTGGAAGCAAATCATAAGTCGTTACTTAGATACTAAATAGTTCATCGAAAATCGTTGGACAATATTGTCACAATTAATCTACAGTAACCGTTACGGCGATATTGCGATTTTTGTTAGCGCGACAGACACTTTGCGACTATTCAAATTCGAATTTCATTTATTTTGGACAACAAAGATCCATGTGTTAGTATAACATTAATCTTAAAAACTAGGTGTTAGTATTATGAATTTATGATTAATAATAAAATAATAATAAATTTGCAGTTTATTGTTTAGTTTTCTTTAGTTGTGTTGTTTTGTGCTGTCGTGAAGTATTATCTATCACCGATCAACTATGTTAAAGGTGAACTGTGGTAGAGCGTTTTAACCAATGGACCAATCAATTTAATCGAAGACAATCGCGAGTGCGGCGATAGTATGCAGCAGGTGTTCCCTGGGCCTAACATGCCAAGTAAAAGTATCGCCAAAGGAGTTGACAATTACTTAAGATACACAATAAAGTAGGAAGAAGTAACATTCGTGTCAACACGACCCTATAAGGGTAATGTAAAAATTTAAACCAACAAGCATCTTGCGATTCGATGATAGGTAAACATTAAATACTCTAATGTATGCATCTGCCCGATAAGATCTCGTCCATTGTGCACAAACCGCCGATAATTATTGATAAATCGTCGCTATCTGTGACATGTGGACAGTACCGAAATATATTCAATAGTATCGATACAGCCGTGACCTTTATCGATCGTGATCTATTCGCGGATCGGTCGTGACATCTAAATAGCCGACGGTATACAGTAAACAAACATCCAGTAACATATAAACTGTGCGGAGACTGCGATTTGTTCGTTCAGTATCACAAATTTTACTGAATGACTGCGTCGTTGGTGTAGTAGCGAATTTTCTGCATTCTTCAAAGTTGAACTTCTGCGTCTCAACTTGACTGTCTTTGAGGTCTCCAATCAATGACGGAAGTCAATACATCGATTGACGGAACATGTGCAATTAAGTTTTCGATGATGTTTAATGATCATGACTTGGCTTTAAAGGCGTCGGAGCCAAGTGATCGTTATCAACAGTCATTAATAACTCCGGTACATACACGTTTTGTTAAATAAGATCTTGTAAATAAGCTGACCTTTGATGATTTTGATTTGAAAAATGAAGAAGCTGTTTGAAAGAAGGCTGTGCTGTTTACACTGATTTCAATGTATTAAAAATAATTAATGATAATATATGAACTCCATTTGAAAAATACCACGTACTAAGTATTTTACAGAAGAATTTTTTTTCGTGGTGAGTCAATATTCCAAATACTATCAATGTTCTTTGAAATATAAGAAGAATAAGTAGCCGCCTCGCTCACCTTAATTTTCGCCTATACTACCTTTTGATGGGTGAAACTGGTTTCGCTAAGACCCCTTTTATATTATATCTTAGTGTCAAAGTCCTGCTTGACCTCATGATGACTGTCAGAAAAAGCATTTTGCATCAAATCCGCTTTTCGTACAACTTCAAAATGTACAAAAAAGTTTTCAAAATGATAAAATGAGCCAAGTGAAATCCCCAATCACCCATACCATAGACAACGGGAGACAAGTGGCTTCGCCTTGACTTTATCAAGTCATGGTTTGTCAATTACCGGGCCTTTGTGCGCTTGCGTCGATCTTATCGTAGTGACAAAAACGAATAATTAACCTATACATGTCCACTCTATGTAGACCTATGCCTTAACCAGCCACTTATACAAATAAAGCTCAGGTTGTAAAGCTTTAGATGCTGCGCAGGCGACGACGGTTGGAGATTTAAAATGTGCCTCTTGATTGGCATGACAATTTCGGATGACATATTTGGGAGGATACGCCTGTGAATTTCAATGTCAAATACTTCTTGGGAGAGCTTTTTTGTCCGTAACAAACAATTTTAAAGTGCACGGCATGTAAACATTTTGGATATTTTTTATTTTTATAGTACCTAAACGTAATGAATTACTGTACTTGTTTTGTTGTCTAAAATAGACCTAAAATAAAAATGAATCGTATAATGTGTTGGAAAGCACGAATCGCGAGAGCTGCTGAAACGATTTTGCTACTTTATTAAATTCCTTGAAAACGAGGATGGTTCTTACGGAGCGAATAATTTGAAAATATACAACGGCCAGGACATCGTCTGCGAAGTCCACTTTTTTACAATAACAGTGTGGCAGCAACCTGACATATCGTTTTCTCTCTCTTTAAAAACAAATAATTGAACTGCTCTATTGGCTTAATTTAAAAAAGTGACTAACGCGATTTTAATAATCACAAAAACACGCGGGTCTTACGTCGATGACTCAATAAATTATCAATGAACGTGTGAATTTAGAATTAAATGCAATGAAATCATGCCGACTATCCTACAGGTGTTAGATCATAATTATTTATTTTTTTATTCCAATCTTCTATCTCATGACCTTTACGGATGTTAGCTAAAGTCTAGACAGACGGGCATAGCTAATTGTATTACATAAACTTAGGTCCTATCCTAGATGTATATGGTTGTATAATTTGATTGATAGCTGGAAATTCGTAAAGTGATGAGGCCACGACTAAAGTTGCTGCCATTGCCTTGACATTTTAGGATTCTAAAAATATAGTTACAGCCTAAGATGCCTAAGTCAATGGGCTAAAAATTGCGTATGGTTTTTGACGTAACAACGTCTTAAATTCTCTTAGTCTTAAATCTCTCTCCCACTCAAACATGATCGGTGTCACGTAAAATCTTCGCCCATAAAACCGACTTTACAGGCATTTTTTTATTTCTTTAAAATAGGTTTGTTCTTGAGCTAAGAATAAGCCCAAGGAGGCAAAGACTGAGTCTACGGTGGAGCGAGCTCATCTAGAAGATGCCTGTTCACTCTAGCTTTGAAAATTACTAGGTTGTAATTGCAGGGAAACACTGAACAGTGAGTTCCCCTCTTTTGTAGTGCGCACCAGGAGTGTAATGAGAAGCGCTTGGTTCGTATCAGTCGGCCACCAGAGATCTACACATGGGACGACATTCGGAAAAGCACTCAATAGATGACTTTCTACTCGATCTCTTAGCCCTTAAAACCTTATAATGGAATCGTCCTGGCCGATTTCGACCACGGCGGCCAATCTCACTCAACAGAGATTAGCCAACTACGCAGGAGATATTATAGTGCACAAGTGTGAGCGCAATACACAGGTGCATTCACTGTTCCATCACTCTCAAAGTTCGGTGAGACGGCAATCCGACATGACCGAAGAGAGATCAGGCGCAGGACCAATGGCTTAACGTGCTTTCCGAAGCACGGGAGTGTAACACCGCCAAACTTCCCGACTCCGAGCTGTTTTTGAGAAATTCATGACGAAAAATCTCAGCAACAGTTTTGCCTCGACCTGGGATTCGAACCCAGAACATCTCAGATGTAAGGCAGAAACTGTGCCACTAAACCAACGTGGCAAACCTTATATCTGGTTTAACAATATCTAGATGACTTTATGATAAATATGAATTAGTCACAAAAAAGTCTTAATTAACAATCACTTAACTGCAGGTGTCTTCGACCCAGATTTATCTCACCCACTCATATACTACAGGCTGAAACTCAAGGCAGCAGTCGCGTACGCACGATGACTCAGCAAAGATCATCGGCGTAGATTGGCAATATTATTTAACACTACAATAGTACCGTCTGTCTGTCATCCCAGTCTGATCGTCATTTGGCCGTAATAATTGCTTTTAGTGTAATATGACCGGAAAAAGCGTTGGTCACCCCTTTTAAGAGACTTTTTGTCGTCAAACGTGAATGCGCTTTTGATGGTGTGAAAGATGATGTCGAAATTGAGATAAAGAGTGGAGACGGCTTACTTAAAACGTTGTTGTTAAAAATGTTTTTTTTTAAATAAAATTTTAAGTTGGGAAAACAAAACTTATGTGACTTTTCAAGAATCCTTGGTCTAAAAATAAATTAAAGAGACTATGTATGGTAAGGGTATCACACATTTTTACTTTGAAATTTCATTAAGACTGGCATGACAAAAAAAAGCTTATCTCTTAGACGCCCTATTTTTTATTATTGCAATTGGACTTAATTATGCTAAAAACCAACAATATAACAAAATACCTACATTCAATGCGGAAGACACAAACTAAAAAAACACTTGGTCCTTTTTTACCAAAATCCTTATCAGTGATGGCATTCGAATTATCGATAAAAGAGGACGCAATTGTAAAATCAATCGTAATGAGGATGCATTGCAGCCTTGACTCCGGGTCGAGTAGTGATGTCACCTGATCAGGAAGCGATGGTCACGACTGTAAGCTGTACAGTAATGGACAGATCAGATTGGAGGTCTTTTTTGGGAATGTAAGTTTTGGTATGATGGTTGGAAATGTATTTAACCAAGTGTCGGTCATGGTCTTATGAGAATTGAATAAATGTAAATACTTAGTTAACATATAAAATGTTTTTAAGACGAGGCCGCTAGATAACTTAACATGTTATATATTAGGTACCGATGACAAAATTAGAAAAAAAGAAAAATAAGAAAGAAATATAAAATTTGTTTGGTACCAATTTAAAAAAAAACTAAAGCTTAAATTAATTTTGAAAATTAATAGTTTCTAATGCAAGAATCGTATTGAAATTTGCATTTAATCCATACAAAATGCGATATGTCAGTGAAAGTTTTGTACGAGTAGAGTGAGCTAAGTCATATTTTTTTATTAATTAGTTTTTTACTTAATATGGCGAATTAATTTTATCAGCCGTTAAGCTTATGCCTGACTTTGTTCGTAAGTATTGAATAGAGTACAACAATTCACTCTATAAAATCTTATTATAATTTGTAACAAAAATCACTGAACGGTGAATAATAAATGTGAGCTCTTTTGTTTTTTAAATTACGAAAGATTTAATTAAAACCATTAAACATGAAACTCCGTCGTTACATCTTTTACTTTACACTTCAAAGCGTTCCGTCCTTGACTGTACTATGATAAAGTTTATGACACAGTTTTATTGCTTTGTTTCCTTGACGCTACAAACTAATTTATGTGCGCATGATTATTTTTCCGAGTCAGTGCATCGATATGGTGGGTACGTCACTATCGCGCACACGATCACGCGCGGGGCTATAATTCAGTGCAACTGTCACTGTGCACAACTCTGATTAAATTGCTTCGCGGTAGAATCGTGACCTGACGTCACCTCGCGGTCGTAGGGATGGCCGATAACATTGGTGTATCGATAACATTGTAAAAAAAAATTGTTTAAGTTCAAAATTTTAGGTGGAGTCAGATAATTTACGTTTGCTTACTTCGTATTTTTCCACATTTACCTGTCCATAGATGTGTACACTTTCCACGTCATAAGTATCACAAAACATCAAATTAGACTTTCAAGTCCTTACCAAGATAAAAAGAGCACACTTTTTTTTACATATTTGAAGTAAAAAGGGTTCTTACAATACGAATGCATATTAGATTTCACTTTTCAATATTACTTGCTTTCTAAGTGCTATATTAGTTTGTTTACATGATGAATAACAGCTCAAAATGATTAAAAAGAATTCAACGTTTTTTCATCGTATATTTTATCAATATAATTCGATAACGATCGTGCTCTACACAGACATCACTAGCTTACTACCGGCATATGAACGTGTCGCCAATTACCTGCTAGCCGCTACGTATTGACTCAGCCGAATCCGAGCTCTCATCATTTACATAATAACACCTTGTATGCGCCGAGATGTGGTGCAAGTTATAGGAAAATGTAACTTAGGTATGATCTTCAAATAATCTAAAGCAGTGTGGTCTGAAACACGTTCATTGCTATTTTGACCCTATTTACCCTCCCGTTCCATCATATTTTAAACCAACGGACACCTACACTATAGTTAACATCGACAGAAAGTGCTGAGCTGCTGTGTATGGCGTTAAGCCAATCATATGGCTTAGGTGACCTGCTTGGGTTCCGTCTACATCAGTAACCTTATCTATCTTCTTTTTTAATATGTAAATAGGCATATGGCATTTCAATGGTGAGTATCAGCGCCACGTAGGGTTCACTGCAGATCGCTGCCTTAACAAAGTAAGAAGGAATTTTCATCTTTCAATTTAAAAAATAGAGACTCGTTCTAGTGCCTTCATTTCAATACCAAATACCCTAGTACTTACCGCCTTACTTAGCAACCATAAACTAGTAAGATTGAGTATTCTTATATACTTATTTTATCTGCCAGCTCCTATACCTCAACCCACAAACCTTGAAATTCTAATTTCGAACGTAGTTTCCCTTTAAAGCGCTCACCGAAAATATTAGGCTGTACACTTAGATCCGTGGCGCGATAGCTGACGGCCATTGCTTTGTTTCCTATGTCATTAAAGTCATTTTCGCTGGACGTGTGTTTTTGTATGATTGGTTATTGTCTTACGTACTTATAATGTAAGAAACTTCCATGAGATGTTGAACAAATATCATTTGAGTTCAAAGTTTGACTCAGTTTGGACATAATCGAAAAATATAAAATCACAGTAAAAAAGTGAAGGTCCCATTCCATTACAAAATAAACACCGAAAATTCAATCAATTCAGTTTATGGTATTTCAGTTATGTCACACAAATAATAATTATGTTACCTACCCATAAAATACAGATTTAAAGATTTGTGAATAATTGAGTTACAGACCACTTACCTGGCGCGCGGTCGCTGATGTTAAAAAATTTGAAACTACCCTCCTTGAAAGAATGTAAACTGTTTGCTTGTGTTATTTGTTATTGTTTCGTTAATATTTTTGTTTTATAATTGTAAGACCACTAGCGGGGAGGAGGGCTAATAACCTGAGATACAGGAACCATCCTAGTTCAGGTATCTGCCCACCAGAAATTATTTTTAAACTTAATTATTTTATGTTCTTTATATCTTTGTCTTTTGGTGAGAAATAAATGATTATTATTATTATTACAGAGGTCAAGGTCAATTAAATATGTCGATCGACACCAGTAGTTTTTTGTGTATGTATTTACTACAATCTATTGCCTTCATTAGGACATTCGCTCTAGGTATGTGACATCCACTTTGTGGTGACATCACATCCTCCTTATAATGGCAGATTATTTACTGTGACTGCCTCGTTGGTGAAGTGGCAAAGTTTCTGCCTTACATCCGAGAGGTCCTGGGTTCGGATCTAGGTCGAGGAAAATTTGTTTCTGAGATTTTCTGACATGAATTTCTCAAAAACAGCTCGTAGTCGGGAAGTTGGCGGTGTTACACCACCGTGCCTCAGAAAGCACGATAAGCCGTTTAGTCCTGCGCCTGATCTTTCTCCGGTCATGTTGGTCTGCCGTCTCACCGAACTTAGATAGAGAGTGAAGGAACAGTGAGTGCACCTGTGTATTGCGCTCACACGTGTGCACTATGGTATCTCCTGCGTAGTTGGCTGATCTCTGTTGAGGTTGGCCGCCGTGGTTGAAATCGGCCAGGAGGAATATTATTATTTACTGTGATTGGATTATGTCTTGTGGTATTTTTCGTTTTAACCGTCACGCTTCCTTGTGCTCATCCATTAGTGACTGTGCCATATTCGTTCTTTATATGTTTTGGTGTGCCACCAGTAGTGAAGCTTTATTGGCGATAACCTACTTATTTACTAGTGTTTATGTGACAGCATCGTAGTAAATTAATGCAGAATTAAATTTATGTTGTTGTTTCAATTATCTATTTAATCGATTTAAATTAGCATAATCATCGATTGATTTTACATTATTACAAAATATGAGTAGCAAAACTGTATTATTCACAGAATATTCAAATTAGAATAGTTGGGATTAAATAATGAAATTAAGATGATAGGTGCGGAAACCTAATTAAATAAGCTTAACTAAGGAAAATAATATTGTTGACATAAATTACAATACACAGTCCAATTTTATTAAACTTCCACGAATTTTCCATATACCCTTGATGAGGAAAACATATTTTCTGAGAAGACGTGGATATACAAGTGGCATTAGATATTGATTAAAGGTAATCGTTATGTATCCAATCGCAAAAAGATCGATCGATAACCTCTCGAACGCAACGTCGACGAATTGGTGCTAACCAGTCAAAGTTTGAAATTAGCATACGAAATATCTTGATACTGTCATGAAATGCGCCTGTTAACAGTAAATTCAAGTTAATATTGCACACCAAGTTTATTTGTCTACATACAAGTTGCCGTGTGGAAAAAGTACGAATGCATGAGAACTGTACCTATAGAAACAAACGTATGACTTATTGGTTTCTTCAGTTTACGCGAACAGTGGACATTGAAATTATACACTTTTCTACGGATTATTTCGCGAAACATCAGGTTAAAATAAAATGTAAATAAATAAATAAATTTTTCACCACAATCACACCAATTCTCTAGTCCCAAATTAAGCTACGAGGCTTGTGCTATGGGTACTAGATAACGGATAAACGTACTTAAATACTTTTTTTTTTAAATAAATACATATTATACATAGAAAACACCCAGACCAGTACAAACACACATGTTCATGCACACATATGCGTGTACTGTGCGGGGATCGAACCCGCGACCCTTGGTTTTAGAAGTCCGACATGTGGACCACTGCACCAAGCGGTCGTCAAATAAATCGCGAAATAGACCGTAAAAAAGTGTATCATTTCAAACGTATGATTTGTAATACACCTACCGACTTTTTTTAAGTGGCTGCAAAAATTATAAACCGTTTTTCCAATGAAGTATTCGTTAAAGTAAGCATTCTTAACTCGACATACCTTTAATTATGCTACTGGATTTTATAATAGCTTTGACGAAAACAGTAGAATCTCGGTCAAATCATACCCAAGTCACTGCAAGTCTACCGATAATGTATTTATTAAAATTCTTCTGTCACGTGGTGAGTTAATAATAATAATAATAATAAGTGTTTATTCCCAAAGAAACCCTTAAGTGTATAACATTTTTGCGGCGGTCTCTGCACTAAGCTATTGCTTGTATTGCAGAGGCCAAGAAGAGGTGATAGGTGACAATACATATTAATATTATTTTAGGATTAACAATGGAGAATAATTTAAAGAAATAATGATAATGATTAAATTAATGATGATATTTTTTTTAAGTGTGTGTGTGTGTGTGTGTGTGTGTGTGTGTGTGTGTGTGTGTGTGTGTGTGTGTGTGTGTGTGTGTGTGTGAGCGTGTGTGTGTGTGTGTGTGTGTGTGTAGTTGTATTGTAAGTCCTGCAACTTCCAGCTCTAGTTTTTCCAATTGGTTACAGTTAGATGTATTTGGGTTTCTGCGCAAGCGTCGTTTAGTGGATATTTGAGCAAAATAATTCTCATTTTCAGATTTGTTAAATTCGACGGTATTGTAATCTTATTACTTTTCAGTGACCAACCTTACTGTCAGATGTTATTAAGCCGCCCGAGGGCCTCCGACCAGGCTTAACGATTAATCCGCACTGAGCCCGCGTGGTGGAATATGGCTCGCACCACCTCAAAGATGAGGTGAGGCCTGTGCCCAGCAGTGGGACGTATATAGGCTGATAATAGAACAGTTCAGTAGTAAGCAGAAAAGCACTGAGCACCCAACCTCCTAAGTAACTATCTAGTAATGTCACGTCTAACGCAGGTGTCTGATTGCAGAAGCCAATACAGTTCAGATAAGATAAATAAATTCCAATCGACTATGAACCAACAGCCTACAGGTCCCACACCTGCTTAAAAGATTGCAGCATAGTTTAATGTACGAGTGGTCTACAATAGAGGATATAGCATATCATACAAAAACAACTTACTACTTAATAAGGCAACGAAACTTTGGATACCACGAAATTGACAGTTACCCATAGGAGCAGTATATAAAAAAATGAAACCCGTTTTCCTTGGTCACGACATCACGCGTGAATGGCTGGACCGATTTCACTAATTCTTTTTTTTGTTGTATTTGTTATTATTAGCAGAAGGTTCTTATGAAAAAAAAATATTAAGAAATCTCTCAGAAATATCGAAAAATATACATTTAATTTTGCATATTTAAAAAAACGCGCGTATCTAATGTCAATGTCATTCGATGACATTGTTCAATCATTGCAACGGTAAGGCGGTATGAAGTTCGCCGGGTCAGCTAGTACTTCATAAAAATGGCCATCGAAGCTTAAAAGATGATAGTATTATATTTGCGTCATTTGATGATGATTTGATTGATCCCACTAAGATATTTAAGACGCTAATTATTTCTGTTAACTGAATGCTACAATATCGACAGATATTAGTATATATATCGACTGATCTGGGACCCTTGGGCGGCTTTATAACATTTTATTTATTATGTATATGTATGTCAATGATGTAGATATATAAAAGTATATATTTATGTAAGTAATTATTAGGTATGTATGTTTATTAATTGTTCTTTTTTTTATTAAGTAAGTAGGTAACTATTTTACTTGCATTTTCTTTTTCTCTCTCTGTATGTGCACCGCCAGTATGTTATCTGCTTGGTCCTATGGTTGACTGGTAGAGAATGCCTCCGGCATTAAGTCCACCACTGTACCTACACAAGTTTGTGCAAAAGTTTTAAAATAAATATATAACATCTGACAATAATGGTTGGTCATTTACCTTACAAACAACCCGTCAACCATTTCGCACTGAGCCCGGTTGTGGAGGGTGACTCGTACCACCTCCTAGTTGAGTTGAGACCTGTGCCCAGAAGTGCGACGTTCAAAAGGCTGATGAGAATGCTATATTCCACATGTAGTTTGTCAGAGGCTGAATGGGTCAAGCAGGTTAAGTCTGAAGATAAATCCGCCAGTGCACACGCTTATTATCTGTGCTGTGACAAATCGTGTGATATGGAGCCATGTCTATAAATATAAGGTGCGTATTTGGAAATAGGCGACACTTCAATTTTCCATTCCACTACCAGTTTCATAAGACTGTTGTCTACTCTACGCTAAAAGTCTTGCTATTGTCAAAAGTTTAAAATACAAAAGAAAATGTTTGAAAAAAAGTAATAAAGTAGATGTAAGTAATTAAGAATAGATTTAGCTACATTTTTTTTCTTACAATGTTATTAATTGCCTTAATTTTTGTTTTATTAAGGTAAGCCTCTTATATAAACACAAGAAACACCTTATAAGGCATAGAACTTTTTCATACCTGTGTGACTAAACAATCAATCAATTATCTTCGGTCGTTTATAATAATAGTGCTTCTGGCCGATTTCGACCACGGTGGCCAATCTCAACAGAGATCAGCCAACTACGCAGGAGATATTATAGTGCACAAGTGTGAGCGCAATACACAGGTGCACTCACTGTTCCATCACTCTCAAAGTTCGGTGAGATGGCAATCTGACATGACCAGAGAGAGATCAAGCGCAGGACCAACGGCTTAATGTGATTTCCGAGGCACGGGGGTGTAGCACAGCCAACTTCCCAACTTCGAGCTGTTTTTGAGAAATTCATGACAGAAAATTCAACAGGGCAAGGTTGAACATTTTGCATATTTTTTTTCAAAATGCCTTTCTTATCTAGCCGGTAGAGGAACAAACGTATTTGATCCTTAAAATTGCAATCAGGAGGATGGATTTCCAACTGTACCGATTGTTATAATCGGCGTTACTCATTTGTCATGTCAACTCTTTGTACCAGCCAATGGAGTTGGCACATACCGTCACGCTCTGCTGCCTGCAATCACCGCTTATGTCTAATTTTATGTATGACTGCGACACAATAACCTGATATGTAATGTGGCTAGCACGTCACGGTAAAACAGCGGTATCTTACACGTTTGTGATACAGGTGATTTTGCAACGAAAATGAATAGCCTGGTATGCTGGCCATTGTACTGCTAAGTAGTGCCAAGTGACGGTTGCAATGTGGTCGCATTCTTTACAATTTTGTCATTTGTTTGAAACTAACGGCCTAAAATGTAAAGATTTTAGGGATGTCAAAACGGAAGCTTAAGGTTTTGAGATTATTTGTAGATACTTTTATTCACGATTCAGTTCACGATTTAGTCTTTATCAAGCATAATTCTAAAACAGTTTAGAGAAACGTTTGAATTGGTCTAAATTTAAGATGGATTTTAAATCAATATCCTACAGAAAAAACAACAATAATAATTGTTTGTTTGAGTTAATTACAAGTTTATTCAATAAACTAGAAACTACGCTCATAAGCAGGGTCTAGTAAATTTCCGTGACGCAAAAGCATCATCCTCAACGTAGCGCATGATCAAAGAGTGATCCAAATTCTAGAACAGAGTATATAATATGGTCAAATCAAACTATCAAATTACGAGTATGTTAGTCTAATTACTTGATGATGTTTTTAAAACATATTTCTTAACACGAACTAGACAACACTAATGAGTGTTTAAAATCAAACTGTTACGCGATCGTAAGTAATTAGTTCTTTTGTGAAATTGTCAAACAAAGGCAAGGTACCGTAAGAGTGATTAGTACATATAAATCATATTCGCCACATAATCGCGAGATGGCCGCGTTGCGTGACGTGACACGTTATGTGCAGGGTTGTCACGTTTGGCAGGAAGTGGAAAAGACAAAAAAGTTTTGTCTTACATATTTATCTTATATATATTATTTTGAAACAAAAATCCATTGAAATATAAACAATAGTCTCCATAATACATACAAACTACAATACACCTATACAATACTCGGTTGAATGTGTCAGAAAATGACCGATGCGTCTTCGGGTAATATCGTGTGACATTTTCGTGTAACATCACGTGAACATCGGGAATTTGATTTTACTCCCTTATATTTTCATACCCCGGACTTATATATGAAATTCGATTCTTAAGGAGTAAACTCCAAAAATTTAGACTAAATACAGGATAAGGAAGGAACCACCACGTACACACTAACCTCATTTGTTTTGCTAATCTCATAAGTAATTTAGGAATCATAACATGCTTGTATTAAGCTACCATTGGAAGCTAATGTCGTACGTTGTTTGCAACCGTCAGAGCATCAATGGACATCGTGCGTTGTCCTAACTAAGCGACGCAAAGCGACAAGTGCTACCAAAGCAACAAAGGTATTTTATTTTTTATTATATTATTTTTTGGGAAACGTACAGTTTTAACATTACATAACAAAATAGGTAATGAAAATAACACGTAAAACCAATTAAGTTTCCTCAGCTTAAATAATACATAGAGTAAACCAATTACAAATTTGTTGAAAACATTAAAATATGTGGAACTATAAAAATAATTATTATTGGGGCAAGGTTTGTCTTTCTTTTTTAAATTTAACAAAAGTTGACGCATAAATGTCAACTGACTGAAAATTATCATTATAGCTATGAGGATTATAAGTACGAGGCAAAAAAGAGTTACCAGCATACTTAGTCCTATAAAGTGGCACATGAAAAATACACTGATGGATG
Source organism: Pyrausta despicata (assembly GCA_963921415.1). NCBI lineage: Eukaryota > Metazoa > Arthropoda > Insecta > Lepidoptera > Crambidae > Pyrausta > Pyrausta despicata. The sequence goes on along the minus strand of OY992861.1, from coordinate 10,389,494 downwards.
ACGGGCACTTAAACTTATACCGGTCATCATCAGCCTATAAACGTCCCACTGCTGGGCACAGGCCTCAGATCAAGTATGAGGTGGTGCGAGCCATACTCCACCTCGCGGGCTCAGTGCGGATTGGTGAAGGGTGTTGTGTGTAAGGTAAGTGACCAACCTTACTGTCAGATGTTATTAAGCCGCCCGAGGGCCTCCGACCAGGCTTAACTACTAATGTCTATCGATATTAACCGGGACCAACAGCTTAACGTGCCTTCCAAAGCACGGAGATGCTTGTAAATAGACGTCACTCTTATGGTCAGAATGGTCACCCATCCCAAACATGACCGCGCCGTAGGTTGCTTAACTTTTGGTATCACTACCAAAGCGCTGCAACCACTGCGCCACAAGCACCTGACAAACGGGTACGAGACGCGAACTACATTGTCATAAAGACGCGAACTACATTAAGTTGTAAAGCTGAAAAAGATGATTATTTTGCTTTAAAAATACATCCAACTGTAATCACCTGAAAAGGTAGAACGGGACGTCGCAGGACTTACAATATCTACAACTCACAACGTGACACAGAAGATGCACTGGAATCACAACACTGACACCAACAAACACTCGACGCGTTTCGCCACTACACGTGGCATCCCCAGGAGATGTTTTCGAAATTTAAAGCAAAATAATCATCTTTTTCAGCTTTAGTCATGGATTTCCGCAAAGTAACGCCTGATTCCATCAACTATGTTTAAGTTGGTATTGGTCGCGTCGTATCGCATCGCACTTGTCTCGTTGCGTGGCTTACGTAGGACAATGCCTTAGATTCGACTCATTCTAATTATATCGTTGGCAATTTACACAGTTTCGTTTGATTTTGCCAGCCCTACCAACACATCGAGTGACGAAACGGTCTCAGCACATATGTGTAACGCTGGACAGTCTCGCCCATTAAATCTTGCCGCTCTGTTACCCTGTCCAGCCGTAGTATTGTGTAGCGGCTCCTATAACTGGACTGTGAATGGGTACATTCGTATCTGTTTCTCGGGTGAGAGAGCCGGCCTGTTTATTGGCGACGATTTTTTTTAACGAAGTTTTGGGAGTCTTACGTCAGAAACTACTCTCTAACCCCGTGTCCAAACTGTGGCGGCAACGTTGGTCGAAAAATCTATCACCCAATGAGTGGACCTTGAAAACAACAGTTCGGAACAACTGTTCGCCCAATGTGTGAAGCCGGCGTTAGTCTAAGCCATGGTTTGAAGTATCAGCTACAGTCATCCCTGATACTCTTACTAGGCTGACTGAGCGAGCAAATGGGCTGACTTGTTCCGAAAAGACGGACTGATACTACGACGTACCTATTGCCTCAGACACGGTATCGATAGATTCTAGGGGTGGTAACAGCTTTGCTTTAAAAGTTTGCGCTATTCAATACAAACGATTCGAAAGAGCCACCTTTCGTGTCCTATTACAGCGGAATCAAACCCCCAAAATGAGTTTAACCTAGGATCTCTGTTGGTCAAAGGATAGAATGTTATAGAATCAATAAGGCGTATGTTTCTTATCAGTTCACCTTCTAGCAATGTCGGATCAAGAAGGATTTGCTAAATGGCAGTAACCAGGCCAGAACAGTACAGTCATGAAATATCTGACATTACCTCATCGACACCTAAGACCAAAACATTCACAAACATCTCTTTAAATACTTTTTCAAGGATACCTATATGATTTTAAACTCTCGCGTTGCATTTTAACACTAACTGTTGGTTATCGGGTCTAAACGCGAACTATTTAATGAGTATTTAGGTACTCACTGCTCGACGTTTCGGCTGGATTGCACACAGCCGTAGTAAAAAAATACTCATTAAATAGTTCGCGTTTAGACCCGATAACAAACAAGGATTTCGAAAAAATTCCCTTTTCAGGACACGGAAGCTTTAAACTCCGTTAGGTGTAAACGCACCTCCGTAATTAAAGTGCTAGTAGTTCGTCCCCGTCTACTGCAATATCACTGCCATCAATAACGAATTAACTCTTCGAATTCTATAGAAATAGAATGAAACATGAGCAACCATTATGGTACTAATATCAACGGTATTGTGTCAAATAATTAGGCCCGACTATTTGGATCAATGGCTCTTTCATTTGACTACTTAAAAAAGTGATGCATAAGATTCATCTCTATCTTCTCTATCTCTATATATATAAAATTCTCGTGTCACAATGTTTGTTCCCGTACTCCTCCGAAACGGCTTGACCGATTCTCATGAAATTTTGTGAGCATATTGAGTAGGTCTAAGAATCAGCCAACATCTATTTTTCATATACCTTAGTGATAAGGGTTATCCACCCTTAACATTTATATGGCAAAACAACGTTTGCCGGGTCAGCTAGTCTAATATATAAAATTCTCGTGTCACAGTTTTCGATGCCATTCTCCTCCGAAACGGCTTGACCGATTCTCATGAAATTTTGTGAGCATATTGAGTAGGTCTGAGAATCGGCCAACATCTATTTTGCATCCCCCTAAATGTTAGGGGTAGTCCACACTTTACATTTATAGGGCAAAACAACGTTTGCCGGGACAGCTAACCTATTGAAAAAGTAAATTGTGTTACATATCTCGGTGTTAAAGTTGACGCTGACTTCTCTTGGTCCCTACATGTAGATTATATATGTAATAAATTAAGGATACTCCTAGGTTAATTCCATCATTTAAGTTTTAAAGTTCCAACCACTACATTAAAATGTTTATATTTCTCTCTAATAGATTCAGTGTTGGGTTACGCTCTTGATAGTTATGGTCTTACTTTCAAAACACATATAGATAAGCTTGAAGCACTACAAATTAGATTTTTAAAATTATTAGTAAATAAAAAAACTAAAGCTAAATGTAAAGGAGACTATACAAAATTATTTAACATATGTAAAATCCTTCCAGTTAGCCTTAAACATAAGTATCAGTTAGCAATCAATAGTCATGACTCTTGGGAGCGTGACTTGACTCTAATTAGTAATAAACAATGTACAAGATCGATGTCTTCGGGTAAATTTGAAGGAGCGCGGGGCTTATTGTTACAGGGGTAAGTAGTAACAGGCTCTTTACACCAGGATCTTAAACGTTATTAACGTATTTCTTTGACTCGATATAACCTATAAACCGCACCGCATCATGTTTTCATAGCTACTGTTCCACTGGCCGGCGCAGTGAGCGACAGTGTGCACACGCTTCATTTCTGCCAGGTAATATAAAATTGTACTGTCGTAAAATTTTGGTTTGCGTTTTCAATATCGACTAATTTCAAATTTTCTACATCTTATTTCCATTTAAATTTATCTATCTTTGATAATGTGTAACAGTTTTATGATTACTAAATTATTTCAAAAGTTATCTAAATAAATGTTAAAAATCATACTGTGGGGTTAGTTGTAACAAAATCCCGGGGCTTGTTGTAACTTGTTACAACATGCCCCAAGTTATGATGTAGATATCTACTTTTTTCCTCAGTCTTAAAATAAGGGTATATAGAAGAAAGTCAGAGCATAATAATATATAGTCAGAGGTATATAAATCAACCAATAATAAAACTGGAGTGGGCAGAGCTACATAAAGATCTTATGTTCAGATTCAGAATCAAAAGCAGAAGAGTGGTATTGTCTGGTATGTTGTGAAGCTTACAAAGATACAAAGAAAGAAGATTGGATAGAGTGTATTATTTGTAAGTGGTGGTCACATATAGTATGTGTTAAAGGAGACATTATGTCTTTATTTGGATTAATTGTAGCTCAGATGAAGTCGGAATTTAATCATAATGAAATCCACCAAATGTTGATTCTTACATAAGTTTAGCACTTTGTTAGATAGCTATTAAGAAGAGATAAGTTCAAAGCATACCTTAGAAGTAAAAAACTGAAGTACTAACTGAGATTGAAAAGTGCCATGATGATTATAAGTAGTGTTTAACTAAATAAAACTGTTAATTTTTAATTTTTAAGTGTTGATTATTGAAAAAGTGTATTTGAGTTGATTTTTGATAAGAATTACATAATACTTACTTTAGAAAGATGTCAATTTTGTTAAAATTAAACAAAAAATAAAAGATTAGAGGTATCGTTGTAGTTTTTTTTTTGTCGTTACTACTTGCCCCGGTGGACGTTACAACTTGCCCCAAGCACGAGGTAAGTTGTAACACCGCACTTCTTCTAGAAAATAATTGATAGTAAAATAATGACCAATAGTTATAGTAATATTTTTACTTGATTTGGTAGAGGAAAAGTTACAGTATCCATTCATCTTTATTTAGTAGAAATGTAATCAATAGATCTCAAGATATATGAGTTTTCATGAAAACTGTTACAACAAGCCCCTCGCTCCCCTACCAAAGGTTAAAAATTATTTTGGAGATAGAACCTTAAAGAAGCGAATACCTTACCTACTTAATAGTTTGCCGGAAGACATTCGACGAGAAAGAGATAAGCTTAAATTTAAACGTAATTTAAAAAAATATTACCTCAGCACATTGGATACATAAATATATTACTTGTTAAACTTAAACTTTTAATGAGACTCACTTGATCCTACAGACAAACTGTGTAAATAGTTTTGTAGGACTTTGTTTATAAAATGTACATGTTGTTTTCATAATAAATAAATATAAAAAAAAAAGCTAGTATATACTATAAAATTCTCGTGCCACAATGTTTGTTCCCATACTCCTCCGAAACGGCTTGACCGATTCTAATGAAATTTTGTGAGCATATTCAGTAGGTCTGAGAATCGGCTAACATCTATTTTTCATACCCCTTAGTGATAAGGGTTGTCCACAATAATTTATATGGCAAAACAACGTTCGCCGGGTCAGCTAGTCTCTATATATATAAAATTCTCGTGTCACAATGTTTGTTCCCTTACTCCTCCGAAACGGCTTCACCGATTCTCATGAAATTTTGTGAGCATATTGAGTAGGTCTGAGAATCGGCCAACATCTATTTTTCATACCCCTTAGTGATAAGGGTTGTCCACCTTAAACATTTATATGGCAAAACAACGTTTGCCGGGTCAGCTAGTTAATCTATAATATTATCTGTGTAGCAAATGTTCAATATACGTGGCAAAGCTTTTATTGCAGCTCTGTCTTGACATTTTTTGTACACTAGTACTTGCATCTAACAAGCAAAGTAAGCACAAGGGTTAGGTAGTTGTTTTTTGCTTTTTGTAACGAAAACTGGCTTGAAAATCGATTCGACATATTTTCAGTGAGTACTTGGTGCAGTGAGTGAGGTAAGTGCACCTACCTATGGCAAAAAAATAATAAATAACTCTCAGCATAAGAGCGTACGTACGTTAACCTTTAGTTATGAAAAATACATTTTCAATTAATTTTGATTGAAATAATCTGACCTGATGATGTCATAGTATAAATTTACAACTGTACATCACATTTACATAACTGTATCACACCAATAATGTTATGGGCAAATTAAATAACATTTCAACGTGTAGATCATTTCGTGCCAAATTAATACTTATCCAATGAAATTGGTAAGCTTCCTTACACGATATATTATATTGTATCCATCACATTAATATGCTAATCTTAGCGCTTAATAGATGTCAATAGTGTTGTGTAAGCCAACTAACTACTTCGATATATCTATCGATATTTTATTGGAAATGTGCCACGCAACACTGTTTGTTCCCCTTGATGTGTTCTTTAAAAATAGCTTGGTTTGATAAGTGGCCACTAGGTTTTACCAATAACGCCTAATGTACCCAAACCCTTAAATGGAATTTCGTTATAATATTAAAGAAGACCTGATAGTTAACAAATAGTCAAACTTTTGTTATGTACAATTTAGTTATGTACCAAACCACCTCGTTAAGTTAATGTTAACTGCATTAGCTATGAGTGCTGTGACTTAAGTGGTCCGTTAATCAAATCACCTTTAGTTTTTTGACGTGATATCAGAGGTCAAGTATCGATATGGCCTACATCGATAGTTCGAGACCTCACTAGTCGACGTGCGAGTAGTCGATAATTGTCAAAGACACCGCGATAAGAAGCGCCGCCAAAATGAGCCCAAACAGACGCCTTAAAAGAAATTAATAAAGAGTAAATTAATGTGAACATGTATGTGATCGAGGTTCCGTATTAATTTCATATGGTCAGAAAAAAGTCTACGGCGTAGACACTTAAAATACGCATCACTTAAAATATCTCAGATTTAAAACTCATTTAAAGAAAGAAAGGGGACAACATCACATATATTGCTCTGATCATCTGATTATGGAAATCAGAAATAACGAAAACTGGTACTACCTACAAACGTTGTCACGGTAGGAAATAGGTTATGTACATTGTGCCCGTCCGGGAATCATCGGTAATCGCGAGATCAGGAATAGCGGGTACCACGGAGGTCGTTTAAAAGACTGTGGCCAGCAGTTAATTGATATAATGATGACTTGCTCAAACTGAGAACTGGGTTAAGTTAAGAGGAAAGTTGAAGTTAAGTGTTTCGGACGACGTTACGGAAAGTTTTCAAAGCTGTGCGTTTTTATATTTCACGTAGAACCCCCAAAACCAGCTTCCGCCATTAAGTTTGATTCCGCCGCGATGGATCGCCGCCGACACACGATCTAGCATTTGTAACAATTTGTTATGCGCATTAAATACCAGTATCGTGCCCGTTTACTCGATACGAGACAACTATATTTTGGGTTGTGGTGTAAGATAGAAGCTGTCGTCTATTAGTTGTTGTTCTAAGCCTATATACGGACCACTGCTAGGCACAGGCCTTACCTCAACTGTGAAGAGGTAAAAGTCATATTTCACCGCGCAAGCTCAGTGCAGATTGCTGCACTTCCTTATCACTTGATGTTTTCTAGCGACTAATCTTAACGACCTAGCTTTGTTTTACCATTTCCTCAGAAGACAACTTGACTTTAATCACACTAAACCTGTGAATCAACGCAAACTGCCCCGAACCATCTCCACGGAACTAACGGATATACCATCAGGACTTCCTCCAACCTTCTAACAAAAAAGAACATTAGGTTCAAGAATGACCGAAATGCTGAAAGAACCGTGCAGTAGGTACCTTATGGCGCTTATTGCTGGCATAACGAGTCCACCAGGCCTCCAAAGAGACAGCGATGAGGGACATTTAGTGGAGCCTGCTAATGCAACGACACAGATGCGAACAGAGTGGTATAATCTAAGAAAGTTTTTTGTTTTCCTTATTCATTTCATAGAGACTCTTATCGCTAATCTTTTTAATCTCAAACCAAACAGACAAAACAGCCATACCGCCATTCCTTGTCCTGCGGCTTTGCTCCGATATCAATAAAGAATTAACCATTATAAAGCTGTTAATTGATCGACCGTGGTGACATTTCACCGCGGCCACTTCACACGGGCGGCGCCTTTGATCCTGTCGGCCATCTTACCGCCGGCCACTGACAAAGGATGCCGCCACAATTAAATTCGTACGTAAAACTATGCGACAGTTGCCTAGTTTCTGTGTACCGGTGACCGTTTGGCAATTTTGAGCGGTATTACCGTAAAGGTTAATTAGAGATGACTAATAAACGTAATCACAAATTTTATTAATTGAACGCAATTAGGAGATCGCGCGTGAATGCGACGAATTGAGATAGGGAACTTTGACAAAGATGCGTGTGTAAGTCCTTAAAATGATGCTGGGACCTCTTTTATATGACTTCTCGAGGAGGAGTGAATTTAAGAGATTTTTAAGAAATGTCACATGTAACAATGATGATGTCATCGATATAAAAAACTTGTTAGGAGCTTTGTTTCGTAGGTAATTACAATTTGGCCTTCTATAATAGACGAGGCAGACAAACATAAAACATCGTTTAAGAATAGATAATAGTTTCAAAATTAACTCCAATAAATGACAGTCAAAAGCTTTAACCAAGGAAACAGAAGATTAAGCGACGTTTTCAAATAGCTAATTAAACTCAAATTTCTCATCGTCATTTTGCAATTAAGCTCACGACTTTAGGACCATACCTCACGACATCCACGAAATATTCGGTCGTCAAAACGACCAGTTTGAGATGGCCTGCCATCCTTCCGTTGGCAGATTTGGAGCACAAGAATAGGGCTGCATAAGACGAATAGTAATAGTCCTCCTGGTCGATTTCGACCATCGGGCCAATCTCAACAGCGATCAGCCAACTTTGCAGGAGATATTATAGTGCACAAGTGTGAGAGCAATACACAGGTGCACTCACTGTTCCATCACTCTCAAAGTTCGGTGAGACGGCAATGACCGACATGACCGGACAGAGATCAGGCGCAGGACCAACGGCTTAATGTATGCATAAGACTAAACTAAATACGGACAAGTACCAAAACGATTATGTCAAAAGCACAATATTAGTTCGACGAATAGTTCGTTCCTCTTTCTGCTGTCGGCAAGCTGGAATAAAGGCGTAAAGGAAATTTACTTGGCATAAGATTAGCTCTCTTTACTCGTGTGTGTCTTCGATTTTGACCACTGAGAAGCTAAGATCAGGAGAATGAATGACAATCACCTAATCACTGATTTAAGTTATTACATTGCAGCTTCACACCAAAGAAGACTACAAAAAGAAGCTTTTTAACATGACCCTGACAAATTTCGAATGAAAAATATCGGAAGTGACAACCCTATAATAATTTTGTCAATGGCTCAACGAGATTGCTTGTATAAATAAGTACTAAAGGAGACGGCTCGTGAAAAATGGTCGACATGAAATTATTACAATGCTTTGCAAAATAACGGATGAGCTAGTGCTTTGGGTCGTGTCGTGTTTTGCAATGATGCTTTTGTCTCGCAATAGTTAATTTCCTTGTTAAGAGCAGAAACTAGGCGAAATTAAACATTGTCATAGACTGATGTAAAACAGACAGTTCACTTGATTGAACTGATTGTCCAATCCGTCATAAGTTGTTTGAGGTGCCTATAATGTTTGTGTCGTTGCATAAAATCTGTGGGGTGGCCCAGCAGACACGGTGAAACACATGTGCAACGAAACTGCAACTTCTAGTTAAGTACTATTGAGTTGCATTTGTGTTTATGCCATAGACTCTTTTAAGGGACCGCACATGCCGCAACCATTTTCAAATCAGTTTGAAACAGGTTGCAAATCAGTTCCATAATTTATAATATAAAAATAAATCGCAAAATGTATGTCTGGACCTATTAGCCCAATACTTTTTTTTTATGATACTCTTTAAAGTACGGGGATGATTCTTACTAAAAAAACTTTAAAAAAAACACCTAGCAGGACAACGTCTGCGGGTTCCGCTAGTAGGTAACTAATAATTTCAAAAGAATTTCGTTGCACTCGAGTTTCACCGTGTGTGCTGAGGCTAAGGCCTGTACATTTATTAGGATGAAATGTGATTTTACGTCACGGGGATACCCCGGCACAAGCTGTAAGCAGATTTTCACGATTTCTTAAAAGTAATAATGCGTAACGACAACATCACATAAATTCGTTGCTCTGATCCCAAACAGTTGTAGTACATCTATAATAGCCGTTTTGCTGTAAATATACGTAATCACTTGTGTACAAATTGATGCGACGTTTTGTTTTGACGTGACAACGTCTTTTAAATTGGTTTGCCGGGTGACACTTCAAGAAACTGCGTTACGCTCCGCTCACGTTATGCGCTCACAATGAGAGCGAGTGAGAGGCACGCGTCCCTTCGACTCGGGCATGGTTAGCCCACCTAAGAGCGAGTGAGACAGACATAAAAAGTGAAAGGCACGCGTCCCTTCCACTCGAGCACAGTTAGCCCGCCTAAGAGCGAGAGAGACAGAGCGAGAGAGAGAGAGTGAGAGAGATAGGCATACACACCGGTTCATGTTATACGAATGAATATTCACATTAAAATTATTTTACCACTCAAAGTCGTTGTCACGTAAACTTTCGCCCGTATACCGACTTTACAGGCAACCAATTTTTTTTTAATATTTATTATTATTTAGTCAATCAAAGGCTTTGTCCTATGTCAGCGATGCAACGCGACAAGTGCGATGCGACGCGAAACGTTTTAGACTTGTGTCAATGTCAATGCGCGTTATCACGACGGACACTATTTATAAACGTATATACATTTGTGATTTTCGCGTCGCTTTGCGTCGCACTTGTGGCATTTGTCGCTAATTTTTAAGACAACGGGTTACTTACTTGCGTAAAAATAATAATGAATATTCTACTTAATTACTTTTAATTTAATTCACAATATCAGATATAAATTCTACTGATGTAATTTAATTGACATAATTTTATTGTAATTTCGTTATTGAATTTGTATTGTAATTTTGTCATTGAATTTTGCACGTCTGCGAGAAGACTGAACACATGCGTTACTTCCTTTTAAATGTTATCTTTATTTAATGTGTTCTTGGCAAATAAACGTTAAGTTTGAGTTTTTGAGTTTTAACCTTTCCATGCGTTTCATGCGTCTTATTTATTTGATCTGTGACCAAGTCAAATAGCACAATCTTGTTTAATTAGTCGAGACCTAATTACGTTGCATTTAAATGTTAAGATTTAGAGTCATGTGCATTGAACGTTATGTACAAATTAGGTGATTAAATTAAGAACAGACATACAGACTGCAACGTCAATAAAACTATTTAAATTAGAAATTCCTTGCGCAGTACAAAATCAAATAAGGCATCTTGATGTCATTCATTGTCTATCGATATTTTTGAACATGACATATAAAAAATTTACAGAAGTTTCTTTAAATAAATTACTTAAAACTATTATCTTCTGCTTGTAGTGCATTTAGCAAAAAACTTCTAAGAAAGATTTAATTAACAAAATCGTTGTACTTTTCGCTTTATGAAAGTGAGAAGAACAGAAAATCTTGTATTAAAGTTTTTTTGAAACTCCCATTACAATAAAAATAATGAGATAAGGTACGTATTGACAACAGATTTTATTGTAATATTAAAGTACAAAGTCTATTTTTCTTAAGTATATATCTCTGAATTTCAGTAGACATTAGACTCAACCATGACGTCTATGCCTTCTTATTTGAACTTTGTAAAACAAAAACAGGTGATTCAATTACAGAACGGAATCCCGATACAGATCGGGACGACGCGATGTGCGCAAGCGCACCGCGACCGCCGGACCAAATTAGGGCTATTACGCAGGTGTAGGCGACTTTTTATAAGCCTTACATTGTCTTTTGTTATTAGGTGTTTGTTGAGTACACGTTGACAGAATTTTGATGGCGTTTCTTGTTTGTCTTTCTATAAGAAAGTGCAAGTCATCATGAATGTATTGTTTACACATACGTTTGACACTAGACTCTAGGTAAATAAAACAATAGGCACCTAATTATCAGCTGGGCAAATATAACTTTACCATTACGTCTGGACATATAAATAACTTCATAGGTATTTAAATGAACGTCAGTGCCTGAAACCTAGATGTTTAAATTAGTAGTGGCTCGACTTTCTGTCTTGTCATCATACGGTCATTCTATCGGTCCGGTCCGTGTCCGGTTTTTAGTACATATTATGCAGGTAGTTTTTGTTTGCAAATAGGTCCAGCAATTGTCTTTCGTAAGTTCTTATCAAAATACGCATGGCTGTTTACAAAAACATTTAAAAAAAAATCTTGTGTCGTTCTCCTAAATTCCCATCGCTGCCCGGAACCCAAAATCAAGCTTTTTAAGCTTAAGCAGTGTCGAGATAAGCTACGTGGGTCTTTAATCAGTAGTGCCTAGGTAATCAACAGAAGCTGACCTGTGTCACTTGTTGGGTTGCCGAATTACGACCATATGTACCTAATTTCCATTCGCGTGGTTCACATATCTTCTAATTTCCGTTCGCTCTTTTAATTTATGTTGTATAATATCTAAAAGTTGACTAGTTGATTATTAGATACAGAAATTCGTTGTTAACCACATGTTTGTAGCAATATACCGTATTAATTATCATTTAATTATATCTAAAAAAAACTGTCTTGTCCCTATTTTCCATCACGCGAAAAAACACCAACATTAGTTTTTTATGTTTATGTTTTTATAGGTGCCTACTTAAAGTCATTTGGTATTTATGTCGCAGTCGAATTGGACACCTTGTTACGTTGGACCGCATCGGTTTCTACATGCTGACCTCCAAACTTCAATTTGAAGATGGCACCCCATGATGATGATGATTACGTTGGCAATGATCTATTTCAGTCTATCTACTGCCATTTTCTAGCTAGCTCAACATCTTGACAATTACTATTACTGAAATGTGTTCCAAACATCCGTCCCCAGTTGCAGTGTTCCGGCGAGTGCTGTATTTCAGACATATTAACGCTCTTCAGCGTATCGCCCCGCCCAGACGCTCTAGGAAACGCGTTTACTTGGAACATTGTCACTGCGATGTCATCCGTTCAGATTATACAGGGTGGTTTAGTAAGTCACTTTATTTTTTAGCATTAGCACTTAAAGAAAAATGAACTGCCATGTAAATGTATAGGTATATTAACACAGCATTGATGAATCATGGCTGGTTACAGCTCAAGGAGCACTTGAAGAATTATTTTTTTATCAATATGGGTTCGCTCTTGACATCATTCTCCCTCTAGGAGGTAAAGAAGATGTCGACGATGTAGCGAGCTTACCCAGAAAGTGCCTATTTATTTTCGCTTTGAATGAGCTCAAGTTATAAGAAAGAGGGAACACCGACGGCGGTGTATCAACCAAGTATGGATGGTAACCCGCCGTACGTCTGGTGGCCTTCTGGTAGAATGGACTTGGTGGAATGAGCATATGGAGCTCATGAGCACACTCCCCGAAGTAGAGTCTGTAGAAAACCGACAAGCAGGCAACTTTACGGCGGTGGTCTAGACTATGAAGCTTAGTCTCCACCAGCTTCCTGTCACCAATCAGCCTCCTGGTTCGACGCTCCACGGAGTCCAGAGCGGCTAGTTGGTATTTAAATTCGGACAAATGAGTGAGTGTCACTGTATCATCACTCAATTGGGAGAGCAATCGCCAGGTTTGCGAGTGGTGCGGGTTCAAGTCCCGCCTGTAGCAGTCCATTTTTCTTTTAGTGTGTTTAAATACCTAAGTGTAAGGATAGTTTAGATAACACTTTTTGACATAGTATATATATATACAGAGTGTAAAAAAAACCTTAACGAAGCCGAATACTACATATTCTACCAATTGTTACGATATTTTTTTCCTTTACACCATACCTGGGAAGTTAACGGTTACTGAGATATTGATGGTTAAAGTTTGAAAAAAAAATTGATGATTTTTACAGAAATGACTTCTGTCCATTATAACTTAACTTTTTTCCAAAGAAACATGATACAAATTTTCACTAGTTCTTTCATAAAAAGCCTCTAAATGGCACACTCCGCAATGAACAGCGCACACTCGAACCGAACAGCGTCGCGGCGGCGTAAAGCAACACGCCCCGCGGTGGCTTTTCCGCGTGCGCGCTATACATTGCGGGTTAGAATTAAATTATTTTTTTTGATGTCAAAAAATAAAAGTTGTTTCCCAGCCAAAATTTATTTTTCATACGATTTGGTTTGATGTACTGAACGCGTGGTTGACGGCTTCGTTAAGGTTTTTTTTACACCCTGTATAGCTTTCAGAGTCTGATAGAGGCCCTTTTTTTTGGTGAAATGATTCATATACTTTTCGATTTGATTTCACGACTTTCATTTAAACGACTTTCGTATTATATTTATAATACCGCACTAACAATGAATACAAACTTTTCCACAAATAAAGGAATCCTACTTATTTCAATGACTGAATTTAAAACCGCCATTTATTTGAAAACCACAACATCCTGTGTGTAAACCGTTTTCCTTGTTTAGTTTATGGTCGAAAGTCTAGTAACTTCACAAACTAGATCGTGTTGGTCCAGTGTACGAGTAAATTAGTTCTGCAAGTCGGATCTTGGATAAGCGTAAATCAAGTCTTCATAGTTGACAGTCGCACTTGACATACGTTTCGGGTGAATAGAACTGAAAATGTCGAGGATTGCTAGCTTTTGTACTTCTTCGCACAAGAGGCTACGCAAATAATCTACAAACACACATGTTTGTTTGTACATGTGTGTTTGTACTGGTCTACGTCTATCTCTAGCACTCCAAATAATAAATAATAAATATTTCACAACAATTACACCAATTCTCTAGTCCCAAATTAAGCTACGAGGCTTGTGTTATGGGTACCAGACAACGGATAAACATACTTAAATACTTTTTTTTTGTAAATAAATACATATTATACATAGAAAACACCCAGACCAGTACAAACACACATGTTCATGCACACATAGGCTTGTACTGTGCGGGGATCGAACCCGCGACCCTTGGTTTTAAAGTCCGACATTTAGACCACTGCACCAAACGGTCGTCAAATAATCTTATAAATATATCGCAAGAAGACAGAATTATCGAAATCGCAAGAGTTGGACTTTAGTTTTAAGCGCCAAATATCTGAATAGAGCTTTTCAACTGTAAATCTATTGCGTTTTCATGAGCGGTTCTAAGTACCATCTCCACCCTCTCGATCGGCGTCTCACATCGCGTCTTTTTACACAAATAGCCACACACTACGTCATTTCAAGTGGGCGGTTCACTCTACACTATCACAAAGTTTGACGTGGAAAAATTACCGATTCCTATCCTCAGATTGAGAGGGGACGTAAGACGTCAATGACCCCACGTGGTTAGGTTAAAACGCACTAAAATTAGACGCAGCACTTGTTCTGGTTTGTGTCGCGGCTGTTGTAAAAATTATTGTAAACAAATATGTACACTCGTGCTCAGGGGTGGTCTGCGGGTGATTTAGTTGGATATCGGAGTGAGGGACAAAATGATCGACAATTCAGGTTTGACGCACTTTTTTTGGAAGTGGGAAAAAAGATTTCCTGCAACTAACATACATACATTATCTACATAACAGATTTAAAAAAAAACTTTATTATCTCACTGCTAAACGTCTCGGACTCAGATCAATCCTAGAGGTAAATATCGGGACCGAAATAATTCAATCATATCAATTTAGGACCGTCAGTATAGTAAATGTTCTATTCATCAATTTTAAATTGTTCAAGACTTTAACGATAAGCAGATTTAAATATGACTATCCGAATCTTTTAAGTATCCCAATGACCTAATTTTTCTAAATCAAGAAAATAGATATTTCGTTATGGGCCGCAACTTACAGCAAAATTCATTGAAATGATACACTTTTTATTAACATTTTATTTTAACCTGACTTTCAGACCCTTTTCAGCATACGTGGTCACAGGAAAGTTGACTTAGATGTAAGTTGTCATTACATAGTTTCGAAAGTACTTAAATCGCGAAATAATCCGTAAAAAGTAGATCATTCCAAAGTCTAGTGTTCTCGTGAACCGAAGAAACCAATAAGCAAAAATGCAGTTTAGCCTTTTTTAAAATGACAAAACCAAGCACTTACCATGTATAAAAACGGTCCATAAAAATGTGCCACACTGCACCAGTGTAAGTACAAGCCCGATGGCAAGACCACCAGTGCTGGCCACATTTTGTAACTATAAAAACACAATGTACTTAATTAGCTAGTCGCTTGTCAGTCCAGTAACGAAACAGGGTCTTGTCACAGCCCAAAATAGAATAACCAACTAATTTCAATTGTAAATCTGCAAAATTTATGAAAAAGCAAAATACCTACCTACAATATAAACCTTCCGTATGACCATAATTTTATCTTTCTTCTGTATCAGCATGTTTAAGTACGTACTGCGTGTGCGTTTGCATAGTTGTAGGTTTATATATATATATAACACTAGCGGACCCGCAGACGTTGTCCTGCCCGATGTTTTTATTTTTATTTTTTTTTACTTAGTAAGAACCATCCACGTGCTTATAATATCATAATATTCCTTTAAGCAAGAATGAATTAAAAAGAATGGGCCAAATCGGTCCGAGCGTTCTTGAGTTATGCGCCTACCAACACATTTTGCAATTCATTTTTATATAATAGATCATAACAGTATTTAATCTCTCTCTAATATTTTTACAGAATGCTATGGTCTGACATGGTATTTTAAATGTCGTTGAAAAGTGTTATTGGAAGACCATCAGTCTTTCAAATTTTTACTTAACAAAGGTAGCCTCAGGTTAAGCTTAGGTTTCTCGTCAACATTAAATTGTTGTGATAATAATAGTAAGTAGACTTAAAATGAGGTTAAGAAAATATTTGCCTCTTTTGTACTCTAAGTGAGGAAGATCAAATAAGAATGTACAATCCGGCATTTTTTCTCGTGTTGAACTAATTCAAACAAAAGGCGTTGATATAGCAATAAGCTCTCTAAGCTCTCTAAGTATTATTAAGTGACTGTTCTTGTTATCCTGTGGTATTGTTCTTGCAATGGCACGTCTTGTACTATTCAATCGTTTGACAAATGAACCGCGCGCATGCTCGATCAATCGATAAAACTATTGATCCTCGATCACCTTAATCGTAACGAGTTTGAAAGACATCTTCAAGGTCTCGGTGAGATTCGGTCGGTTTGTTTTTACTTGTGGATTACAAAATATATTGTAGACTAGCTTTCACCCGCGGCTTTATCCGCATTGTGTAGTTTTTTGGAATGCGTTGTTTTCCCGTTATACCAATTTGTTTTCCCGCGGTCAAAAGTAACCCATGTCCTTTCTTAAGTCTCAAACTATCTCTTTACCAAATTTCATTTAAATCTGTTCAGTAGTTTAGGCTTAAAAGCGATCAGCTCACCTGAATTTCCCCATGAATGAATGCGTCGTTTTCCCGCGGTACAAAGTAGCCTATGCCCTTTCTCGGGTATCAAAACATCTCCATACAAAATTTCAAGCAAATTGGTTCAGTAGTTTAGGCGTGATTGAGTGACATATAAGAAAGAGTTACTTTCGCATTTATAATATTAGTATGGATAGATTTAGTATTTCAGTCAGAAGCTAAAGATCAATAAGTGTTTAGATTTTGTTGGTTGCCTGTAAAGTCGGTATACGGGCGAAAGTTTTACGTGACAACGACTTTGAGTGGTAAAATAATTTTAATGTGAATATTCATTCGTATAACATGAACCGGTGTGTATGCCTATCTCTCTCACTCTCTCTCTCTCGCTCTGTCTCTCTCGCTCTTAGGCGGGTTAACTGTGCTCGAGTGGAAGGGACGCGTTTTACGCGCCTTTCACTTTTTATGTCTGTCTCACTCGCTCTTAGGCGGGCTAACCATGCCCGAGTCGAAGGGACGCGTGCCTCTCATCGCTCTCATTGTGAGCGCGGAACGTGAGCGGAGCGTAACGCAGTTTCTTGAAGTGTCACCCGGCAAACCAATTTATAAGACGTTGTCACGTCAAAAACGTTGAACGGACATATCTTTTAACAAAGTAGCAAAATATAGGTCATACTGTATTAAACCCACATCTCTAAGTGTTTCTAAATACTTTAAATAAGTGAAATATTTACATGTGACTTGTACGTACCGTACTAGGTACGTGTATTCATTTGAATAACATTTTGTAGCTGTTTTCCCTGTAGCGGGTTTCCTTGAAATTTTGACAGCATTATGGATCATTATGACTGACGTTTATAAGCAAGTCTTCGCGTTTCCAGCATCGTCTTCTCCGAACTGTCACTTTTGGAATGAATATAAAAACATAAAATAAAAAATATAACTTACACACTAGGTATTTTTTAAATCCATACCTACAATGGAATATAGTTGATACCGATAATCAACATCTTCTTGGGTAAAAAAGTAATAAACTCTTTCTACTCGATACTAGATGGAGCTTTCTGATGCTAGAAATTAATCCGTTCCTAAATACTGCTATTTTGTCTTTCAGCGAAAACACGTTCTACCAAAAACAAAAAACCGGTCAACTAGGTACTTTTATCAACATAGTCAATGACGATAATCGTGATGGTTATCGACAATGCTATGTTACTTTGTCTAGGGGCCCAGATCCACACGCACCGTAGCGACGCGCGCGCACCGGAAGCGTTTGCGCAACCCCGCGGTAAGCAGAAACAATTAAACGAGTGCGGAATGAATAGCGATCGTTCACGCGCGCTGCCCCTGACGAAAGTGAACTTATGCAACGCTTGTTTACCTGTGTACACTCCGCCTTAGTATTCATGTGTCATGGTATTTATTATTTAAAAGATTTATCACCAAATAAATAAAAATGAATTTTATTCTACTGGGGGATATTTGTGATTTCGTCTTCTCCACCGCAGTATTAAATCTCATGTAATTTTTAATTTTAAAGGTTTTGCACCAAATAAATAAAAAATATTTTATTCTACTAGGGGATATTTGTGATTTCGTCTTCGCATATACAGGCTGACGTTTCGTTAACCTAACTCAGGAGTGGTACACATTAAGGTAGTTACAGGAAAATATAAAAAAATATTTAACTATTACTTTATCAGTAAAACCTTGTTCTAAAGTATCCTTTAACTTTCTCGAACACACGGCACACGCGCGGTAAATGTTTAAAGTCAAATTAAAAACCGTATCAATAATTACAACTACACAATACAATCGGGGATGTTTTTCATATTACTGAAAGAAAGTTTAAATAGATTTAAGCTGAAAAACACAACATTTTTCTGTTTCGAGCCACAACGTGTTTTGTTGAATCGACAATCACATTTTTTTTCAATTCAGTCATGAGCTCATGAATCATCATGGCTGACTGTACACGCATCCGGCTTAAGTTAAACAATCAAAGCTGTACAGAAGGAAGTCTTTTTGGCCAAAACTCATTAAAGTCCTAACGGCAAACTGTTGGCTCCAAATAAAACATTCAGTGAGTTCTTGTCGTTCATAAGTTTCAAATGTCTTCGGATTAGATGACGTATCAATATGCTTCTTTTTTAAAGGACTGGCAAACCCGGCGAACTATTTTTTGTAACATTTTGTTTGGGGATTAAAAGACAAAGAAATTTTCTTTTTGTTTGTTATAAACCTCACGGAGCCCGAGACTTTTCCAACGAATGCAAAACCGTGGAAATCGGTTCGTGCGTTCCGGAGTTATAGCGTAAGAAAAGAAAACCCGAGTTATTTTTAAATTATAGGTTTGAAGTAACCTGGTTTACCTATCGCTTGGGTTATAGACTTTACATAAATCAACCTACTTGTCTAAAAAAAAAGAAAAAAACTGAATTGAAAAGACATATCTAGGTAATAAGGTAATCTTATTTAAATCATAAAGTATTTATGTACCTACCTGTAAACATTGAAACCGGTTGGCTATTATGGTAATCAGCTGCCAATATCGTTATACAAATCACTCACAATTAGCCACCGATGACAACAATAACCAATTATCTTACTGATTGGAGCCTTTTAATTGAAAACTGTGAACAAGGGCAAAATGTCACGATATTCTAATTACGTCAGACACAGTTCATTCGGATACGGTAGGCTCATTCTCACCATACATGAGTTATGCCTGGCTTACATGGGTAAGGCCTGGCTACACCAGTGTACCCCACACTGAGAGAAGGCGTAGATGATTTAGCGGATAGGCCTCGCCATTCTGGAGAGAAAACCACATATTTACCCTCTGCGCCGTCAAGCAGAGGGAAGGTAACTATGGAGTCATAAGCATTTTTTTCACCAAAAGAAATAAAATTCTCAATAATACACAAGAACAAATATGTTTTGCAGTGGTTTGTACATTAAATATTTTTGTGCTTGACGGTATGCAATGATATTTCATGAACTCGAGCCCTGAGAAGAGACTCAGGTATTATTTCCCAAATGCATTCATTTTTTTGAAGTACAAAAGTTTTGTCACTATTGTCATTAAAAAATACTAACGATTACTAATGCATTTTCAAGCATATAAATTTGTTTCATTATCATGTGGTCTTTACGAAAAACAAAACCCTAACATTCATAAAAATACCATTTAGTGACCATATCTTTGTCCAGTTACTGATAACGACTGATTACTATTACCGCACTCTTATCTACAGTTAAGTGACCTTACTGTACCTATATCAACTATGCTCAAAGGAAGGAATGGGAAACATTCCGAATTGCATAGGTACCCTCACGCAACGCGGCGAAAAGGAAACCGTTTTCAATGTCTTCGTAATCGCTTTCATTTCAATGTCTATCAGTTTTCTTATGTTATGAAACCGACATTGTACATGCGTAGTCATTTTCATAACTTTTTGATTAATCGATTTTTCCTCTTCTGTTTTTTTTTTCCTATTTCATCCCACTGCTGAGCAAAGGTTTCCCCTAAACTGCTTCACCATTTTTCTGTTATCTTTATATATATAAA
Organism: Pyrausta despicata; assembly: GCA_963921415.1. Classification (NCBI taxonomy): domain Eukaryota; kingdom Metazoa; phylum Arthropoda; class Insecta; order Lepidoptera; family Crambidae; genus Pyrausta; species Pyrausta despicata. The sequence continues at coordinate 10,369,181 of OY992861.1, read as the reverse complement.
ATTCTCGTGTCACAATGTTCGTTCCCGTACTCCTCCAAAATGGCTTGACTGATTCTTATGAAATTTTGTGAGCATATTTTTTGGTCTGAGAGACGGCAAACATCTATTATTCATATCCCTTAGTGATAAGGATTCTCCACAATAATTTATATGGCTTAACAACGTTTGCTGGGACAGCTAGTCTAAAATAATAATCTTAATATCTGACAATATCCTGCGCTTTTTAAAAGGGGATCTGACCAACTTGCTAGTGATTATTAGATGCCTTTTCGACTGACTGGTTTGACTGCTCAACTACGGGTCTATATCCTCCGGTCCTTATCCACTGCTAGTATTACAATAGTTGAGGTGAGTCCCAGCAGTGGCACGTATATAGGCTAATGCTTCCTAAAATTAGTTCTTTTAAATCTCATATACCTACCCTGATTTATCTCGAACCACCGACCAAAGGCATCCCTTTTCTTTAAGCTAGGAAACTGACTGAGCCTATAAGAAATAAGAACTTATAAATTAACATAAAACGAACAGCCATTTACCTACATAAACCACAAAAATAATCTCAAATGTCATCCTCATACCAACTGCGGCTACCGTTTTCGTATCTGTCATCATTCAAATGAGCTTATAAAAGTCGAATAAAATCGAATCTATAAATTAACCGTTGCCTAATTAGGCGTGACATTTGGTATGCGCGGGCGTCGTTAAACGTCCTATTACGGAGCACAAATAAAAACCGTACGCCTAATTGACTGATCCGATGTGACAAAAAGAGACAAACCAGACGCCGGTGGAGGAAGAGTCAAGTGCGAGCTGGATTTTTGGGTTTTATTCCAATATTAATTTGTTTTTAAATAATTTTAAAATATTTGTAAGGCAAACTACCAGCTACAAATGCGGCATTCCGTCTCTGCAACTTGCGACTGATGGCGTGTAACCCAATCGGCGACAAAATGAAGCCAATGTGCCCTAGCTCTAAGGTTTTTGAAAAATGTCTAGCGTTAAGCCATCACAACAGAAGATTCAGAAATTATAAAATTCAAGGTAAATGCTAAATAAATAGTCAGACGCCATCTAAAAATGAGAAAATTAAAAAAGTCAATAAGATGAAACAAGATATTAAGGTAAAAGTCGAATAAGATGTTCGTTCCTGATGAAGAACCCTAAAAGCTTCTGTGACACGCTTCAAATGTTGCCGTCTTTGGTGTTAGATTTTCGAAAAGTAAAATCAAGCTTTATGATTCTTCTCATAAAGATGGAAGTCCTCTATAAAGAGAAAGTGAAAGTCTGTCATTTTAATAACCATAATGTTTTGGTTGTAACTGGACTCCTTCGTTCGAGGTCTTCAAATCTGTTACGCGTTATTGGTTCTGATTATGAGTACGCGTGTTGCAGCCATGTTGGATTTGACAAGACACAAGACGCTTCTGTTCTGTTCCGTGGTTACAAACAAAAAAATGTAGAACTAACCTCAAATGACGATTCGATGAATTGATACACGTAGGAAAAGAATAACGCAGTTGTTCAAATACTGGATTTGGTGGAGCTTTGATAAAACTAAGATCGAAATTAAAGATATGAAACGTAGGATAGACCAGAGTTCCTATACAGATTGAGACAATTAATGGAATCTAGAGTATGAGGTATCTTTTCTAGTTGATGAAATCCATTTTGAATTTATCATTATTGTATCTACACAAAAATTTTAATAACTGTTTTACGAAATGCTTATTGAAAACATTTTAAAGAGTCCCAAAGTCACTCGCTTTCAATCCTAAATGCTTCAGAAAACAACACAAATCAACATTCATTCAGACCAAACTCCAACTAATTAACACTCCAATAAACAGTCTACCGAAAGATAAACGCGACACCGTCACTAACGAGACCGATTTGTCTTCTAACGTAAACATCAAATGGGCCACATCAGATGTACACTTCCCCTATCAGGATTTCACCAAAACAGCTCCTATTACAACATCACAAGATGCAGCAGATTGGTGGTGCCTGTACAATTTGTCGACGAGATTCCATTGACAAAGTCCATTAAAACTGACGCCGGATCGGCGATTAGTAAACAGATGAGCGCAGTGACAGATTCGGATAGTTGGCAGTGTGACAGGGAAAAGTGGTGGGGTGGCGGCTAAAGGTGTCTGCACATTTGGCCAGTTCGTTATGGGCACAGTTTCGAAGGTATAAGTTTTAAGGAGTGCTTTTTTTTCAGAAAGAATGAGATCTTTTCTACCCGATATCGGAAGGAATGTAGCACATTTTCTGGCCACAGTTTAAGTTCAAATTACTGCCAAGTTTTGCTTGCCAAATCAAAAACAAATCAATTATTGCCAAGTAATGACCTGTTATGGGATAGGAACCCGCTAAAATGATGGGAGCCCATAACACTGTTTCAAAGAAGCCGCGTGTCATGTCAAAATTGCATGCAAAGTGCTAAAAAATTAAAAGCTTAGCTTAACTTCAACCCATTTAATTGCGGTGAATGCCTGTGGCTCTCGGCCTACGGTGAACACGTCCCCGACTCACATGGCACCGAAGGGCACCGTCAGGTTTTTAGTAGGTAGGCGGGTTCTCGCTCTGAAGCCTGGAGTCCCGCATAACCCCCAGCAGCCCCCGTGGCTGGCGGGTATGCGTAACAGCATTTCACTGGCGATAAAAAAAAGGTTCAATCCATTCGGTCCTTTCCAAAACGTTTCTACGCTAACGGCAATCCATTTACCGCGCTTTATGCTCTACCTTTCATCACCTTGAGCTTTCTGAACAACTGTTATCTAAGTCCTTCTAATTCCTTCTACGTACCACCTGATTACTGATCCGGTCTTATAAAGAAAATTTTTAAAAAATAGTATAAACTAAACTATTGATAAAACGAAATAAAACTATGAAAACGACATAAAGTGCACCCCACGCTTTTCACTCTACTGTTGTACAATTTTTTTTTACTCAGATTTTTTTTAGTTAGCATTAAAAGCGTGTTTTTTTAACTATTTTTTTAGTTTCTGATGATAATGGAAAAGTCTTATCAAATTATTACATTTTCATCGGTACTTGATTCGTGTGTAAAGTTTCAAATTAAGTAATCCGATTTCTGCAAGTTGATGAAAATCGAGCTCAAAGATTCCGTTACATACATTCATACATACATACACATACAGCCAGAGCTAATAAAAGCGTGTTAAAAAGAATATGTACTGTGTGTTATCCTTCTTATTCCAGAAGAACAACGGCCCGCCTGGTGACAGCGCGTCGTGAACCGTTTATACATGCTATTTTAGATTACTGACAACAACACCAGACATTTTCTTGTTGATTGTTCGAGTGATCTAACTGGGACTGTGGACGATGGAAAGTTAAACAGTGTTAACACTAGAGGAAACTTATCTTAAAAATAGATGAAATGATTTCATAACAATTAATAAATCACACACGTGAACGATTCTCTGTGATATCGCTGTCTGCTGGCCTTTGACTTTAATTTGCTGTCAATACCATCCAATCTTATAGTTTCAAATAAGGTAGAAAAAAACTAAAGAGAATCAAAACCCGAGTACCTATCAAACAAAATTACAAAAATAATAATAATATTTGAAGTTCTAAGGATGCTTATTTGTCGAATTCAAATGTTAATATGTTGAAACTGCTATCTATGGTTTTTTACTATGAAACGTTTTATTTTGGCCATAAACTTTACTGGCAGGTAAACGTCCTCCTATTTCAAGTCCCTTTGTTGACAACAAGATACCGATTTCCGACAATCAATCGCCTAATCCAAACAAACCCGAAATAGTTACAATAAACATTAGTGCGTACAGGGACACAGAAGTGTCTCCCAAGAAAAAAGTGTAAATGTTTTAGAACGATGTAAAAGTTTCCCAGAACGTGATCGAGGACAGTTTGTTTGGATGTGCGTGCGCAGGTCTGTACAGGGAACCGCTAGCTTCAAACTGACCTTTATTATTGACATAATAAGGATGATTTTATTTCTGGTGATAAGGAGTATTGTACATATGTCACTCGTTGACGAGACGGTTCCTCTCAAGTGATAGCCACAGAAATAGACTTTGTCTACACAAATGCGTTTACTGTCGCTAAGGCAATCGGTTCTTGGTACAGTGCTATCCGGTGTTTTAATGTTTTGTACAAAGAGACAATTGAGAAAAGTCGTTTTACTTCGGCATTGCAACGTTTTATTGGTTAAATACAAAGTAATTAAGCATTTTTTCAAATGTTAGTCAAAATAAAGCTGAAATACCTACATATTAACAGATTCATTCTTCTTTTTTTTTTAAATAAATATACAACAACATATACATTGATCTGACTCCGTGGTAAGTAGCTAAAACACTTGTGTTACTAATATCAGAATCAACAGTGGTATTACAAATAAACTTAAATATGTAAATACATATAACAACCAGACCTGTTCAAATAGGCATGTTCATGCACACAAATGTTTGTACAGTGCGGGTATCGAACCCGCGACCTCTTTGTTAATGGGTAGTCAACTTCTTGACAATTACATTTTTTAAGTTAAAATCTGTCAATTGTAATTCTGTTTATTAACTTTTTAAATAAGATGCAGCTGTAATGATAAAATGTACATTGATTTAGAAAAAGAAATTAAATACTGGTTCTCTCAGTCTTCCAGCTAGCAAATACCACTAACGCAATCGATTGTTTCTATTATTAAATAAGTTTTCGCAACCAGATATTGAACTTAAACCAGTATTTAACTAATAGGCGTACTGTCATATTTTTTTACCAACGTTTCAGTTTCAAAACGCAGAGGAAATCAGTGTCCGCGATTTCGCACTAAAGACAATGTTGGCAAAGGATTAAGTCGATATGGATGTGGTTACAAAAACTGATTTTAATTACATACATATCCTTTCCTCCACGACTTGAAACTAAATAGGGTCATTTGGTTGTAGACGTTGTGTATAAGCTACACTCAAGTGGCGCCTAAAACGAGTTTAAGAGAACCATTTGAATGGACACTTATCATCTGTTTTTTTATTTAAAGCATATCGTCTCATAATAATGATTTATTTCGGAAGATATCCTTCCAGGTCAATCCATAAATTGCTTGTTTAGCCGACTAAGCAAGGGGTCAATTCCGCTTATCAATCGTAACAAAATATTAACTGTGTCGCCTGTTTTTGACAGTTCTAGTATAGACGAAATATCAAAACCGAGCGATATAATAATTACGATTTAGTTGCGATTTATCAGCGGAATGTGGCTGCTGGACCTATTAATGAACAGTCGAGAAACGGGGCTCAGAAACCCCGGTTTAACGTACTTTTGCTGGACCAAAATTGGAAGTTGAAGTCTCTTAGTCTTAGGAAACCAAATTTACCACTTACCAACCAGGCGTACAAACACTCTGACGACCACTTTGGTGTAATAGTTAAGAAGTTGACTAATAAAAAAAGTCGCGGGTTCGATCCCCGCACTGTACAAACATTTGTATGCATGAACATGTCTGTTTGTACTGGTCTAGATGTTAAATGTATTTATTTAAGTTTATTTGTAATACCACTGTTGATTCTGATATCTGTAACACAAGTGCTTAAGCTACTTACCACAGAGTCAGATCAATGTATGTGATGTTGTTGTATATTTATTTACCAATCAAAAACTTTAATTGTTTATTTCTACTAAGCATCTACAGAAAAGCATCTATTTCAGAATCGACACCTTTTCCGCGTCCCCGACACTCGACGACAATTGTGGCGCCGCCTGCGCAATTTACTCAAACCTTACTTAGACAGGGTTGCATCCTTTACACAACCTGCGAATAAAATTGAACTTTAATACAACATTGATAAAGTTGAATATATAATAGCGGGAACTCAAATTTCAGGAGTTTGTTCTTATGAGTGGAATTCAAAGACACGTTCAGGAAAATAGACTTTGTTTAGGTTACGTCAAAAGACATTATCTTTTGTGGGGGCGTCGGTCACAGACGAGCGAGAGCAAACGAGCCGCGGTGCCTCTGTCGCCTACGCTGAGCGTTTTAAATAGCGTACGGTAGTGGATAAGCCAAGTTATACTTTCCCAGGTCTTAAATACTGTCATGAGATAAAATTATGTCCATCGAGATATTCCCCAAGAAACATGCGGCAAAATTCAGATAGGTACCCATTGCTAAAAATTGAATATTACATCATACAGATTTTTAGTTAAAGAAGATGCTTTAGGCAGTTTAAAGATGTCAACCCCAAAAGATATTAATTGAAATGTAAGCGACCTTTAATAGGTAAATAACTGATTAAGTAGTCATAAAAGTTTGTTCAGAAATCACACTGTTACACTAAGTTGAAATCTACGCCCGCTACCGATAATTACACAAAACCTTGTACTTTTCTTATCTGAATTTAAAATTGGTGAAGGAAAATTAATTTATGGTTTACTTAATGTATTTTTGTTGTAATGTATATTTACATTAAAATTAAAATTTAAATTATAACTATTTTTATTAGGTACTCACTGCTCGACGTTTTGACTCTTGTGACCACAGATGTACAGTGATTACCTTATTAAAATAGATCGCGTTTAGACCCGATTACCAGAAGTAAGTGTTAAAATGCAACGCGAAAGGTTAAAATCACGTATATTTATATTGATTGGTAGACTAGGTTAGGTAAAAAAAAATAAGCTTAGCAAGACCACACAAAAAACCGAACTTGGCTCTTATTTAAATTCCGCAAATATTGTTTATATCCGAAGATGACACGAGGAAATTCGTCAGCGGAAGGCGCATCGGGGACGCGGCCATAAATCCACACCAGTGACAAGTTAGCTTTACTGCCCCGTGAATTAGTGGACCAACCGTGGATAATCTACACTGAGGATATAGTTAGCAGGACGAGGAAACTTTTTGCGTTATAGATTCGCCGAATAAAGCTCCAAGTGTAAGATAAGCAACAACGTTTTTCAAAAAGAAATATAACTGAATTTGTGAATTATAAAAAATTTACATGAAATTACAATTTTTAATGTAACATATAAAAATTTAATATATCAATATTGTATTCATTCTACCTATTTGAATTAATTTTACACATCTGCATTCTTGCAAATAAACAAATTTCAATTTAGTTTTATTTCAAAATATGTTACTTAAATCAGGTTATGGAATTATATGACTTCATCCGCGCAAACGGTGGATTTTACCACATTCCTGTTTTACCTAAGGGAGCATTTAATCGGGATAAAAAGTATGTTATCCCCAAAGTCAGCTTATACCCGTCTGTATACCAAATTTCATCAAAATCCGTTAAGTAGTTTCAGCGTGATTGACGGACATACATCCAAACAAATAAACTTTATCCACTATAATATAAGTGAGTTTAATAGATTACGGACAATTGTATATTTATCACCTTACGAACCAATCACCATATACAGTTTGTATACATTGTTGAAAATGAATTGGTTTAAAAATGGTTAGAAATTAATGGTTTGTGGAATGGTTAAATAACTTAAGTTACATTTTTGTTTTTCCATTTTGCGTGCGTTTCAGGCGTGCGTTTCAGGCGTGCACCGCCTGAAATTTCTTAGCTTGGACCTATGGTTGACTGGTAGAGAATGCCATCGGCATTAAAAGTCCACCATTGTACACATGTTTGTGCAGAACTTAAAAAAATAAATTTGTAAACATTCCTGGAGTTTTCCGGAAGTAGTGCGCTTTCACCTCTAACAGCGTTAATAATAACACATAGTATCAGGTTAGTTCCCGCAATAACCACGTACGTAGTATATCAAGGGGACCAGATAGTCGTCCAGAAATAGTGGCATTTGACGTCGATCCGTAAACAGTGAGCTGTCACACTCTGCTTTTAACGATTGACAAACTTAGATCAAACCAAAACGAGGCAGATATGTTACTAGTAGCGCGTGGTCCTACTAAACCGGGCCCAAAGGACCTGCTCAGCTTCTAGTCGTCTTTAGTACTGCGAGTTGTTTACAAATGTGTGCGTGTGCGGCCTATTTTCAAGTTAAAGCTGAAAAAGATGATTATTTTTCTTAATATGCAATTTCTATGAAACAATAGACTGTAAGTATTAATAGAACACAGTGTTGTCAACTTAGATTAAACCAAACATAGAAAGATACCGTACGTCCTTACCATCGTCAACTTGAAAATATAGTTGATGGAATCAGGCGTTACTTTGCGGAAATCCATGACTAAAGCTGAAAAAGATTATTATTTTGCTTTAAATTTCCACTAAACGACGCCAGCGCAGGAACCAAAATACATCCAACTGTAATCACCTGAAAAAGGTTAAACGTGACACAGAAGAAGCATCTGGAATCACAACACTGACACCAACAAAACACTCGACGCGTTTCGCCACTACACGTGGCATCCTCAGGAGATGTTGTCGCTTCGACAGACTACGACGCTCAGTCGCTCGTAGTCTGTTGGATGTATTTTGGTTCCTGCGCTGGCGTCGTTTAGTGGAAGTTTAAAGCAAAATAATAATCTTTTTCAGCTTTAGTCATGGATTTCCGCAAAGTAACGCCTGATTCCATCAACTATATTTTCAAGTTGACGATGGTAAGGACGTACGGTATCTTTCTCTGTTTGGTTTAATCTAAGTTGACAACACTGTGTTCTATTAATACTTACAGTCTATTGTTTCATAGAAATTGCATATTGACGTACGTAAATACGTACCTAAACTTCAGTGATAAATCCTCTGCTCAATAGTAGCAAATTGAATGCCGCTTCAATGAAACAATAGAAAAATGTATTTACTTTGATTTAAGTTGGCACAATGTTCCGAAATTAGTTTCCCATTTAACTCGAAACCCTCCTTCCTTCTCATTGCAGTTTTTTTTTTAAAACCACATTTCTTAACTACGCTAAGTGTTAAAAAAAACGAATTAAAAATAAAACATTTGTAACAAAAGCAAAGCTCGAAGCTTATCAATTACTAGCTTTTGCCCGCGACTTCGTCCGCGTTAGGTAGTTTTTTGGAATGCATTGTTTTCTCGTAATACCAATTTTATTCAAATATTATATGTACGAGTAATTCAAAACTTTGTTAATTTAGGAGTGAAAGCGATCATGTTCCCCGGAGAGTAATTTTACCCATGGGAATGCAGTATTTTCCCGAGGTCAAAAGTAACTCATGTCCTTTCTAAAATCTCAAACTATCTCCTTACCAAATTTCATTTATATCTGTTTAGTAGTTTAAACGTAAAAGCGATCGGCGCACCTGAATTTTTTCGCGGGAATGCGTCATTATCCCGCGGTAAAAAGTAGCCTATTTCCTCTCGGATATCAAAATATCTCAATACCAAATTATATGCAAATTGGTTCAGTAGTTTAAGCGTGATTGAGTAACAGACAGACAGACATACAGAGTTAATTTCGCATTTATAATATTAAGTATGGATTAAAAAGTGTTATTTTTATAGGCGCATAAATTCACATTATACAATTCACACTTCTCCTTCAGAGTGTAAACTTGTCTTCAAACATAATAATCATCAAATCCGACCTGATTCTGATGTAAAAATTATCGGGGGCACTTGTACAGTCACCCATACATCCGTTATATTAATTGGAAAATAGCACTTATACTACAAAACATAGGGTGCATCAATGTTGTCATATGTACATTGCATCAACGCGATTGCTAATGCGTTCTTGTCACTGCAATACATTCAATTTACGTTATAAGTACATTGCGATCCAAAAATATGTAAGTCTTAATAAAATATTTTTCTTTCTTTCTTTTTAAAAGGCACTGCTGGATTGATTTACGCGTCTGAAAGATTCTGAAAAAAGAGAGAAATATTCAAAAAGCGAGCTAGAGTTTATTGATGCCAGATAAAATATTAATGACAAAAATTGAATATGAATTTATTCTGTTTCCTCATATTATATGGAACATTATGGCATCGTAAAATTCAAGCTTTATCACGGTATATACTGTTACACTCTGGATTTGTTAGCAATATTTATTTATTTATTTAGAGGCCAGAACAGTTTACAATATTGAAATTTAATTGAAAAAACAATAATTAAAACACGCTGCCAAATCATTGAAATGATATACTGTCTTACGGATTGTTTCGCGATTTATTTACATTTTATTTGAACCTGACGATTCGGACCCTTTTCAGCGTCCGTGGTCACAGGTAGACTAAAGTGTTAGTTGTCATTTATACAAGGTGGCGACCACAATACGACACCTGACTGTCTGTATGTCACGCTTTCATGCCTAAACCACAGAACAGATTTCGATGGAAATAATACACATACAGAATGGTAAAGACTTTGTTTGTGTACCAAAATTTATTTTAATCTGTTCTGTAGTTTAGGCGTGGTAGCATAACAGATAAAAAAAACAATTGTCGTATTACGGTCGCCATCCTGTATAACAGTTTAAAAAAACTACCATCACTCAAAAATATTCAGTTACGTTCCTATCTACACAAAAAGAGCTGACAGTATCTTGAGGTCTTGCAGTGCGGTCATGCAAAAAACGTGCAGGACAAATGCCGTGTAAAAGGGGCTTAGGAGTGATCTGTGGGGTTGCCACACAATATAAAAAAAACGTTTTTCGTTAAGTCCTAGAACAGTAAAAATTATAGATTTAATTTATTTTTCTGGTAGATAACCAACAACATTCCGCGACACAGCAGCCTTTAAGATTAGATCTGTTCTACCTATAATATGATAAATTGTGTTTCGTTATTTTGTAAAAAAAAACTTTGCTCCTGATGATTATGAATATAAAATAATTCTGACTGACTGTACCTGCACAAGCTTTTAATGCTGAAGCTCCGCTGCCGTGTCCCTGCCCGCGTTTAATTTACGCACTGTTTACGAGAGCTTTTAAGCTCCATGACAGTGTTCGTGTTGCGATGACAGAATTCTAATTCCGTGTCATCGTAAAACGCGATCGCACTTTGTAATCGCCGGTGTTCTATACAAATTTTAATGAAACGCTTTCGACACCTTGTTACATATTTGTGAATTTCAGGTTGATTTCAGAGGTTTTTTTGCAATCAATGTGACACTGAATTCGATATAAAAAGCAAAGTAGTTAGTTTGGTGGGGAAGGAATGTGGAAAGACTTCAGAGCTTCTTAAAAAATTTCAGCCGGTAACAATATCTTTTTTTTTAAATATATAAATAAATATACAACAACATCACATACATTGATCTGACTCCGTGGTAAAAAGCTAAAGCACAAAATGTATTATTCTTACTTCTCTAGAGTCGCGCTTTCGAGAGACTATTAGAAGAATCATCTTTTGATATCAAATCTCACAACCGTATTGTTCTAATTTTAATTTTAAAAAATACGAACGCCCCTGTTGCGACAAAGAACGACTACCCACGTTACGCTTTTATTATTTGTTTGCTTTATCTGTGACACGCGCTCGTTCGCTTTTTACAACGCCATTAAAGCTTTTTGTCAAAGCGAAAAATCCGTTTTACGCACCCTGTCAAACGTCCAAGAAACATTCTAACACGACGCTGTTCATATTAAAAAATTATACTAACTAACCATCTCACGTATGTCATAACGTGTTTTAAAACGTTCCTCTGTACGTGAATACAACACATGTCGATGTCAAACGTGTGAAAAACGTATAAAATGATCGTTAAAAATCTTGTCTTCTGTCTTGTAGTCACAAATTATGTGTAACAAAATAGATCTCGCGTCGAAGTTGCATTTTGGATCATGTGTTGTTGAGTTTAGATGTAAAATTGAGGTGTGGAATCGGAAGGGTTGTTGTATGTGTTTTGTTGAGCTGGTATTTATTAAAAGATTGATAGGCTGTCGTCAAATGTCTCTGCGAACTCGTAAAGCAACAGATTCGGGCTCGAAATACCGATGAGCGCTGTAGTGTTTGTTTATGTAGTGTCTGTTTGGACGACAAAAGACATTTGCTGGGTTTATTTTGTTTACGTTGAACATTTTTTCCCAAAATATCGTGGTTGGTCATTCGTTGACAGGTTTGGCTTGTTCGAGTGACTAATATGGCTCCATTATGTATTTTTACAAACGAGAAAGAATTAATTTGGATGTAAAAATTGAAATGTATTTAATTGTATCATTGGTCTCTGTGTGAGCAAAGCTAAACTCGACATTCGATGGGATTCCCGAAAATCTGAGATTTTTTTAATGATTCTTTTTTAAGTCTTGTATAAACAATGTTTTACGTAGAAATCACGGTAGCTACATGATAAAGACTATAATGAGATTTTTACATCAATTTAATTTGTTTTCAACACTTCAGCTCGTTTCAGATGTACTGTTTTACTTCAAAACCATATAGAGTCATAAAAGGCTGTTGTATATTACCATGGTATTGTTATGCTGTGAATGTAAACACTATTAAATTGCCATTACAGGCGATAGGAACCTCATTAAACGGGACCACACAAGATGAAAACTGGAAGCTTTAGTTTATCACGAAAAAAGATTTTTAAATAGCTTGGAAACTGCTTTGAGCGTTGTAGGGTTATGTTATGTGTGAAAGCCAGTTAACTCCAAAATAACTTTTGTGTACTTTATCACGATGACTCAATGATTATTTGGCGCTTTTGTGCCTCGGTACTTTTACCTGACTGCAGAAGTAGGGTTAAATGTTCAGGTGGTGTGAATTTTTGACTTGAATCATCGTGCCCTTTCGTGGTTCATATGGTTTCCAAAAAACCTGAAAAAGAGTGGAAATACAATTTTACTACTACCTGCGTCAGTGTTTCCCTGCAGTTATAACTCAAAGCTAGAGTAAACAATCATCTTCTAGTCGAGCTCGCTCTACCGTAGACCCAGTCTTTGCCTCGTTGGGCTTAGGATTAGGTCAAAAGGAAACCTATCCCAAAAAAATCCTGAGAACACTCTGGCAACATACTGAAGTGAATATTTGAAACCAAACCACTGTAACTCATGTGTTAGGTACCTTATCATCGTTGACCGTGGGACAGGCTCTAGGAAGAGCCGGTTGCACCACCAGTAGTTAACTATCCATTGACTATTCGCGTCGTAAAACTATATTTACACGGGCATAGATTCATATGACCCTCCCGTTTACGAGAGACCACCCAAACTTCAATTGGTTTGCTCGTTAAATTTTCTATAACAGACGAACGTTGGTAACGTTAATATTCAACACACTTCGGATTAAGGTTTGATTAATGTGTCGTGTGAGTCACCCTTGGATCGCGTTGATAAGTTTTAAAATTGGATTTTTTACATTTCTTGCACTTATGCTTAGTTTTGGGCTAGGCAATTTGTGTGTTTGTTAAAAATTAATTATTTATTTATTTCCTGCGATTTTGCCCGTTTGAAATAATTGTTACTCCACAACAACTTTAAAACGTTATTTATTTTTTACTAAGTACCTACAGATTTTCCTCTATTTATCTATCTATGCCTACACGAAGGTACAAAAAATCAGCGGTATAGTGGTGTATCTTACCTTTATGATTCTACCTACAATTCTTACTTGTTTAGATTTATTGATTATTTATAAATCATGAGGTTATTTTTAAAAAGAGTCAATAATTTTTAATAATTTAACATTTCTCGTAACATACATACCCGTATCTGTATTTTTTTATTTAAACACCCGATTTATACAATCTCTCTTTACAGAAGTCTTTTGATCGCTTTCTAAACGACCAGTGACTGCTACTTCAATTGTCTTTTAAACAGAAATAGTTCGAAGCACACCTTTGGCGGCGTCACTCCTCAAGTGCACAAGACAGCACATCAATAGAAGCACTGCGGCATCTTAAGCACTTGTTTTAGGGTGGACTATGCATCGAAAATGGGTAGTTTTATATGCTGTCATCTTCACATCTCTTTATCATCGTTTCTTGAAACACTCAAAGCTGGTATCTATCCGAAATAACCCGTAGGTACTTACCTAAGAGGAAGCACGGAATTAGCCCGGCCATTGAACCCGTACTTACTGCACGTGTAAGCTTTTTGTCTTGATGTTTGACATTACACACTTACGATTATGAGTATCGCACTTTTTTATCGGCCCGAATTAGACTATCAAGCGGAGGTGCTCATTTTTAACACTTCCGAGAAAGTTATTTTTTTAACATCACATACATTGATCTGACTCCGTGGTAAGTAGATAAAGCACTTGTGTTACAGAAATCAGAATCAACAGCGGTATTACAAATAAACTTAAATAATTACAAATAACACCCACACCAGTAGAAAAAGACAAAGTGCGGGGATCGAACCCGCGACCTCTTGGTTAATATTCAACTTTTTGACCGTTACACCATAGATCACGAAAGACTACACATACGTTTGATTTACCAAGCAATATATAGATAGCAGAGATCCTACTGGAATTTCATCTATTTGATGCCAAATTCTCTATGCAGGTTACAAAATATCGTCAATCCAACTCGAACAATAAGATAGAAGCTTATTATTACCAACTAACACAACTAATTTATGCAAAAATTTACAATAAACCTACCTACTTAAGTACGAACGGGACAGAAAAATCTTATAAAATATAGAATGCGAACCGCCACAGAGAGGTCCATCAGCAGAACCCAAAAAAAAAACAATTGAAGGTCGCTAAGAACACAAATAATAATTGAATTCAAAGAGACCACATATGTCAAAATTAAAAAATACTTTCCACAGCGCTATCGGGCGCGCATCAAATTAAAAAGTCCTCCCCCAATTTCGCTTCAAAGAGGATGAGCAATTAACATTCCTGTGTCCTGGTATGTCATACTTTACTGATAAAACGTAAACATTGCGTTACTTTGAAGTTAACAGTCCGCCAAGTAAATTGTTAACAAAAAAGTGTCTAGAAATTTTTGAGGATGGAAACTCATTTTGGTATTTTCAGTCCACGATAAATAATTGTGACACTTTCGAACAATTTTTTTTTTTACGTAGACTTGCAATTGGTTAAGAAAAAATATTGAAGAAATACCTAATCAGTTAATGTATTTTACTTACTGACTGTACCCTGTCTTGTTAAATTAAAGAAATCGAAGATGAAAGAGTTGTTAGAATTGTAAACAAACAGAAGTAACTGTTTTGACGATAAACTAAATTAATATTCGATGGTTTGAATTAATTATCAAAAGAAATTCAATCAAATGTAATATTACATCTGTGTATTAGTATACAACTGAAGTGCCCAAATTGGTTTTAAAAGTTTTTCAAAGCGGTTTTTAAAGCTCAAAACTATTGTTGCTCTAAAATTAATAACTTGCACTTTAATCAATTCGGAAATATCAGTAAAAATGCTGATCATAATATCAACAACCGCACCTGTTCAACAAAAAGACAATCCGAACTACCGAATTGACATTTCATTATCTTGTTCTCGAATCGGACCTAACAAAATAACAAATTTAGAAAAAAAAATAACACGATACGTTGCCTCAGTTAAGACTTTAACCATTTTTTACCGCATGCTTGATATATAAAAGGGCAAATCGGGTTGTGTGGCCTCTATCGGTGATTATGAAAACAAAATGGCGGCGGAGTTGACATTTGACAAAAAAGATCGCTATCTCGCCATCGAAATTGTCCAGCCTACCGTTTCGCGACCTTACCGCGAACCGTCAAAGCCATTTAATAAGGGACCAATTCACACTTATCAATTCAGAAAAGAGTGTTAAGTGGGTATATTGTTAGTAAAAGAGGGTTCTGTATTCTGTTTCTATTTAAACAAGCCCCATAGATTTAAAAAAAAATAATGTTGCATTATAAAAAAAATTAACATTCTTCCATTTCATTACGATACAAGTCGTCATCATCATCATATCAGCCTGTTACAGTCCACTGATGGACATGGGCCTCCCCCAAGGAGCGCCACAGCGCACGATATCCAGTCACTACCAGCTGCCTTCTTCAGGTCATCTGTCCACCTAGCCGGGGGGCGTCCCACACTACGTTTACCTAAGCGTGGTCTCCATCCGAGAAGCTTCCTGCTCCACCTCTCGTCGGTTCTGCGACAGACATGGCCGATTCATGTACGAAAAATTAAAAAAAAAAAAGATGAAAAAAAATTACGTCGGTGTTGTTCGGAACTAAGGAGACCCAATATAATTTTCAAATTGTATTATAAAAAGACAATAATTTTGCATAAAATGTTGTTTTTAAACCGAATTAAGGATCCTTAACTCCAACCCATTCAAATATGAATCTTGTAACTTTCAACTACGGATTGTTATCTTTTACACTGTCACATTTGTGTTTTCTGAATTTTGTATCACCAAGCCAAGCTTACTGAGACATAAAATGTTTTTTGGCATTTTTTCTTCGAATCGCAAATCGAGTCAACTTGTCTTTCGGGGTAAAGCAATCATTTTGGGAACACCGATTTTTGGGGAATTCGATGCTTGCGATAATAAATAAAAAATATACTTTGATCTGACTCCGTGTTAAGTAGCTTAAGCAGTTGTGATACAGATATCAGAATCGACAGTGGTATTACAAATTAACTTAAATAAATACTTTACGCAAACCGACATGTTCATGCACACAAATGTTTGTACAGTGCGGGGATCGAACCCGTGACCTTTTGGTTAATAGTCAACTTCTTGACCATAATTGTATCTGCATTACAATATGGTCAAGTATTTCACTTACTTGTCAAATATTATTAATTAAGACTTACGACTAGAGATGGGCGCCTTCCCGGTAAAAACCCAGCCATTGGAAATATTTCCATTTCTTCCCATTTATTCCCACCCAAATTGAATTTCTTCCCGGAAGAAATGAATGAAAAATTAATTCGTTTTATTTTCACCAGTAAGACGTATTTTCATTGAAAAATATGTGGTTTCTAACTATTGTTTTATTATTTAATTCGATAAGTTACAAAAAGAAATAGTTGTATATCAATGTAATAGAAAAAAAACACCACGCGTCTCATCTAATATATAAAATTCTCGTGTCACAGTTTTCGTTGCCATACTCCTCCGAAACGGCTTGACCGATTCTCATGAAATTTTGTGAGCATATTGAGTAGGTCTGAGAATAGGCCAACATCTATTTTTCATACCTCTAAGTGATAAAAAAAAATTAAATGTCAAAACAACGGTTGCCGGGTCAGCTAGTAGTCATATAAATACAGGAGTGACACGTGGTGTTTTAGTTACCTAGTGTGAGTGAATGTGTGCGGTACACATGCACACCACCTACGAATGGTGGCGGGGAGGGGGATTCACGATTCAGTCCCAATCCGCCATTTTGTGCAGTTGAGTGCGTTGCGCGGTCGCATTAAGTTATAGAAGCGCTTGTTTTATTTACTAATAAAATCCATCGTAAGTGTATGTTACGTATAACGTTACGTAAAATAGCTTTTTCGTCATATAACTGGGGTCTTCTACATAAATATTACGACAATGATGAAGAATTTGAAGAACATGAATCTTCTGATGATTTTTTTATCGACGCGATGACTTTGAAAATAATTCAACTACAGAAGAAGAAGAAGAACAACAAGAACCTAATGTTTTATCTAGTAGCAGTCGACCTGAAGTAGAATTTTTAAACTGTGATGAGATAACTGATAGTGACGATTAATAAATATAACTATTTCTTAACTTGTCATAACCTTGTAGTAAAACGTAATAGTCTGTGATTATCATTAAATAATGTTACATACTTACAAATTAAGAGTAAGCCAATCAAACTGTGATTATTATCTTATATTGAGTCAATTAGGTTATATAAAAAATATTTTATTGCATAATAAGACTGATTGTTGTAATTTTACAAATATTTTACAAATTTAGATTTATAATGCAAATTTGACTTGCGACGTGATAACTTTACTTAATGAATCGAAATATTTTCATTATAATATATATTTTTAATTTTCATATTAAAGAATATACATTATATTATTAAAAGACATTTTATTTTACATCCTTAATTCAGATATTTTAAGAAAATCTATTTCTTCCCGGGTGTTTTTAAAACTTACGGGAATAAATGGGAATTAATTAATTTTTTCCCTTCCTTCCTTTTCCTTCCCATTTTAACCTTCCTCAATTTCTTCCCGCTGCCCATCTCTACTTACGACATAGCTTATAATTTGAGAACGACAGAAATTGTATTTAAAAAGTAAAACGAAAAAAATTGTGAACATAAAAATATTTCAACCAGTTAACTTTTGTTGAGCCTGACGCATATGTCAAAAATGTTACGAGGATTCACTTTTAAACCCATACTTAAGGTTTTTGTCCGAATTTTATGACGTAGGTAGAGTTGTATACTAAGAATGCATTTCGCGAAAATGTAAACATTAATTTCATTTACAGGCTCAAAATCTTTATGCAAACGTTGTAAAAGAATGCTTTTGAATATGAAAAACGTATTGTTAAAAAAATCTTGAGCTTACTGAAGGCCTAAAGTTATTCAAACGATGATACCTTAGTACCTACTGAGTTAGTTTTTAAGTCAAAGTAAAATATTTTTTAGATGTTAACCAAGTATTTACTTATAAGCACGTGCCCCGTCTGAATTGGTCAAGTCGATTTCACTACCAATAATTATAATAATGACAAAAATACTCATTACGTCCTGCTTTTGTAATCCGTAAACCTTTGTCCACGTCCCTTACCAAGAAAAAAAAGTGAAGTTTCATTACGCAAACGGTAAAATTATAAATGCAAAACAAATACACCCCAGCACCGATGTTTTTAGTTCCGTCGTTCGCTCGGTGTGTGACCGCTGCGCTCGGACGGGCGCATGAATAATGCGCGACTTGTGACGTACGGGCGGGCGGGCTAGCTGCGGCGAATTGCTTTGTAAAGAAAAAAAAAGAAAAAAACATTAAACTATCTATTTACGTACAAGCTTTGCCCTGCAGTTTCACCCGCATAGAACGCGTTATCTACGTGAAGTTGTACGGGATAAAAGTGCCTTATGTTTTATTTCAAGTTTTCATCTATCTATGTTGCAAATTTCAGCCAAATCAGTCCAATAGTTTAGGCGTGAAAGAGTAACTAACATTCATACATACAAACTTTCGCGTTTATAATAATATTAGTAGGAAGTAGGATTGTATTATTTGTAGGATTTGGAAATAGGTATAATTTGTTCTACAAGCGAAAAAAAATGTGATGGGGTGATGATTGGGATTTTTATTGCCATCGAATTAGCTGACGTAACTTAGACCAACAAAGTCAAATATTATAAGAGTAAAGTTAAAGTCACCTTAATAAAAGCACATTCAATTATTGTTATCTGATTTCCTCCTGCGATGACGGTCTTAGTGGTATAGTGGCTTGCCAACCATTTTTCAAGGTGCCATCACCGAGATCATGGTCCGATCCGCGGATGGAAACAATGATAATAAATAATTGTATCAGTTTTTTTCAGATTTGCTATAACAAAGTGTGTGTCGTTGTTCCTAGAAAAAATTTAGGATTTTTTAAGGAGCCGGAAACATAGAACTTGGTTTGGTAATTATTAACTCAAAACTTGCTTAGCCTAAGCAGTCCAGCTAGCTTGTCGGTCGGTAAAGCACACATACGTTACTAAAAAAAATAAAAAGTAAAACAAATGAAAGCTACAAACTAATATTCTACAAAGCTGATTTCGCAGACTAAACTGCTTTAGAGTATTCGGAAACAGATTCATATTTGTTTGTTGTGGATATGTTGTATGTAACAAATGGTATTTTATGTTGAGTTATATTAACACAAAGTATGCTGTGTATAAAAAAACTGATAATAATATCAACATTACAGTCAATATTCACCGTAACAAGTCCGCACCTTTACACCGGGCAAAGAATGGTATTTATTAACAGATCGCGGTTACTTGCGGCGAATCCCGCGCCACGTAACAGGTCCATTTGACGGATAGGGCTGTCGCTCGCCGATCCGTTGTTTACGATCACGTGTTTCAAGAAACATTCGTGGCGTGGCTTGTGCCGCTTGAGGTACATTTGTTTATGACGTTCCGTGCGTATTCGTTGCATATTCGCTGTGGAATGTATCGGGCTTGATGATTACAACTGTTTAGTTGCTGTGTGAACGATTACGATCGTCGATTTTCAATATAAATATATTTCAACATAAATTTGACTGTATGTGTTTAGGTGTTTTGTGTGTGTCTGTGACATCGTAGCTCCTGAAATGTTTTCAATTGACTGTTTTTGAATGACTGTTTTCAAATCGTTTTTTTTATTCGAAACGTAATTATTTTAATCACAATGGTTCTTAGCTATGGATGGCAAAAAGCAAATCAGGGCAACGGCTAACTGTTTTACTGGCTCATTCGGAAGTTTTCTAACTGGAAAGTTAGTTGAAGTCATCATTACGGGCAGTCTGACCGACTGCACAATAGTTTTTGACTATCAATTATTGACATTTGCAATTTAAACGCCTTTTCGATCTATCACCTAAACTGTCTAGTTTTTAGCGCAGTTTTTCCACCATCGACAGCCCTAGCTAGTTAGTACCTTCTGTAGATTTTTTCCTCCAATTGTCGTGGAGCGTGACAAATCCAGTCGCGGCACGCGTCAGCGCTCACCCTCGCGTCTTGTGCGCACGCGCAGACGATTTTCAACCGTACTCCGAGCTAACAAATACCAAAAAATCCTTCTTCTACACTGTACACGACAAGTGACAAGTGCAGTTGTACACCTTAACAGAACCAGTTAAGAACGAACAAGTGCTATAGTACGGTTGACAGCACGGCAGGTTACCCATGTCAACTACGAGTAAGTATAGTTTTTATTGCGAAGGGAACAGAGGCGGTTTTAAAGTCAAAGCGGCCTAGCTTGATGTGCTGTTTGTCTGTACTTTTATCAGGTTAAAAGCAGTAATGCTTAATTATTGGCTTGTCTCCTCTTTTTATTGATCACAGATTGTTAGTGCCCATTGGTATAGTGATATTTTATTGTTTGTTGGCGTGTTTACTACGAGTACTTACTTTTGCTACGTAATAATTGACTTTCTTTTGCACTACCTATGGAGTATGTACGACAGTTAAATGCCATTGCACTCATTATTTTCTTTAAACCCTTGAGCAATAAAGGGGCGAAATTTATATTACAAGTTGTATGTCGATTTTCTAACATCACTACATAGTACGAAGCAAAGTCGTTTCCTGCATTTGGGCCTTATCTGTATGTGTGTATTTATGTTTGGATCTGTAAAACTACTCAACGGATTTTGATGCAGATGTTTTTGATAGGTGAAGTTATTAATTTGAAAGGTTTATACTCGTATGTATATAAAGAGAGGGTTGAGTTATTTGGAGAGGTCTGTCATTTGACAAGTTCGGTTGTTTGATGGATAAAATGAAGAATATTTTATTTTGTTTGCAATAAAAGGAAATTGATTTAAATAGGAAATAATAGTCTTTAAATGTCGTTTCTTTGGTTACAGGTGAATACAAAAGCTTTGCATATAAAAGTATTTTTTTTGAGTAAAATGTTATTTCGTAGGTATTTTAATAAAAACATTGGTTACAGAACAACACATAGTCTATTATTGAAGAAATATTTTATACTTATATGAATTCAAAAAGGCGAACGTAGACGCGGGCGTCCGATAGTATTATGTAAAATAGCCGCGAAATGCGGGAAGCGTAGAACGATCGCGGCAGAGATCCTTAAGATAGGCCTATGCTCAGCAGTGAGCTTGTACAATGCCCACTGCTGAGCACGGAGTACGCCTGATATTATATAAGTAAATACAAATATACAACAACATCACATACATTGATCTGACTCCGTGGTAAGTAGCTTAAGCACTTGTGTTACAGAACAGTGGCATTACAAATAAACTTAAACATACAAGTATAACACCCAGACAAGTACAAACAGACATGTTCATGCACACAAATGTTTGTACAGTGCGGGGATCGAATCCGCGACCTCTTGGTTAATAGTCAACTTCTTGACTATTACACCAAAGTGGTCATCAATTAAGATGATGATGTTGATGTAAAATAGTACCAACATCAACATTGCTGTCTCTGTAATCATACAGCTGGAAAAAAAATCATATTAGTTCATTGAACTATTTTTTTTTTTCATTTAATTTACCTGTTTCGTTTTTTCACAAAATGAAGTAGAGATCCATATCAGGCATATGGCTTAATCAGTAATCTGTGTAACAAATAGCTATGTTGACTTGAGATCGTTTTATCTTCTTAACTCAATGAAATAGGGTCTAAAATAGATGCAAGTGATACCTTCTAATATCAAGCCAAAAAAATATATTCACACCATTGTGTTAGTAGTCAATTACGATGACATTATTATTTTTTATTTCAATTATAGCAACCTTCATATGTCATACAAAAATGTGCGATCATATCAGTTTCGTGCTTTTTAGGATATTAATAGACATGATGACACCTATAGTAAATATTTCTAAGGCTAGTGCTTAAAAAAACTTCTATGCATTTAAATTTAACCAATTTCCAAAACGCTGTAGCAATTTTTGATACTCTAACGTGACGTCACGTTAAAATTTTCAGATCAGAGATCGTCAGATCGTTTTGAAAGATGATAAAGACGATTGGTGGTGTCATCTTGCCTATTTATGCTATACATGTGGTTTTGGAAAAACATGACAGCGCTAAGTAATGTGTACCATGATTTAGCCGTAATCAGCTGGGTTCTCAAATGAATTTTATTCCAAGACAAAATACATGTGCGCCTTTTGATATGTTTTTGACGCGTGTATTTTAGGAACAAAAAACAACTCCACGTAGCATATAAACAGTTCACTGATTTAACATTATTGTACAAGTAACAACATTGTTCCAAAGGACAAAAGCAGCACTGTTTTTTTAATCAGTATGTCTGAATTTAAGGGCCAAATTACCGGCAAATATTTATCTTTTGCGGATTTCGATTTTTTCATTTTTGCGACTATAAACCCTTTTAGGGCCACCCCATGAACATATTAATAAGTAAACTGTCTTAACCCCTTTGTGTACAAAGAAGATTTCATCCTAAAATAAAATAAGTTAGTTACGGGTAGTCACCGCATCTACTCGTGCATGAAACCGAAAGTACGTGACGAACAGACACAAAACACTCGTATTTATAAGTCAGTAGGTAAATAGTGTCTTCATCGCGTGATCAAATGTCGTGGAAATATTCGCGACGAACGAATAACAATCACTTGCAACAACTTCCTACAAATGTATGTTAGTGTAACAGCGAAGGTGTTACGTGTGGAAAAACGCGTGTTCTGGTTGTTGGTAAAAACGTGATAATGCAAGTGATTGATGGGTTGAGTGCTGTGGGCATGTTGTGTCCGGAAAAATTGTGGAAGCTAAATTGATAATGATGTTTTTTTTTAGTTGTTTGCAATAGGATTTATAGTATCGGGGATCACGCTGAAAATTATGGTGGCCTAAGAGATAAGAAACATTTGAGTCATTATAGTGATTGGACAGTAATATTCGTCACAAAAAATATATGAAAAAAACTTTACGTTTTTTTTTCTTGAGACACTCACCACAAAATTAGACTTTTATCAGATATGTCGCTTGACCACCGATAGCCATTGGGAACCGTCATGAAGTGGAAACAACTACACTTAAACTTTTTTTTTTTTTTTCCTCGCTGTGGAAATGCTTTTACGCATGCCCCCCACACATCTGCAGGGGGGTATGTGGGCTGGTGTGCAAGGCCGTAATACCCACTAAAACCACAGCGCATTCCACCACTCCGCCATTGTGGGGGGTGCCATGGGGTCACGTGAGCATTCACCACGGCACCCCGGCGGATAGCCCGAGGGCCACAAACTCCTTGGCGGCGGAGCAAGGTGTTGGGCTCCGCCACCACCCGGCCGCAGAGGATAGGGAGGACGGCAACGACACACCGCATCTCCTCTTCCTCTGCGGCCCCATCGCAGCGCCATCCAACGGTGCGCCCCCGTTTGGTCGCGGGAGATAGGCCGCACGGCAACGACACACCGAGACGTCTCTCCTCCCGCGACCGCACCCGACTGCGAGGGACAGACAAAACTGTCTCCCACACCCGCACCCTTGGACGCATCCTGCGCAGGCCTCCCCAAGTCCACGTGGAGCGTCCCCTCCCTGGATCCCGCTTAGCTTCACCGTGGGTGGCAAAGCCACGGTTACTGAGCCCCGCCACCACGACAAGGTGGAGATCCCACAGGGGGGAACTACACTTAACCTACCTAATTTAGTATTACAAATCAAAACCTATGTAGCCGAAAGTTTTTGTCTTCTTCTACTTTAATTAGAAGGAGACAAACACTTTAAGTAGAAGGAGACAAAGACTTTCGGCTACATAGGTTTTTCACTTTTGATCTTTTGTTGCTACCTGCTTTTTGGGTCGTATGGTCTAGTTTAACATCTTTATGACACTTGGTTTGATTTTTCAATATCTCTCGCGCCTCATTATACCTATCTATTAAACTACTTTAATTCGCTTTTTTTATATAAAATTAAAAAATTTCATGATAAAACTTATACTACTAAGAGAGAGCGGGACCTCCTGACACAAACATTTCTATGTTGATAAGGTTGGTCCCCACCACTATGCATAGAATGTTTCTTGTTACATGTTTAAAAAAACTTTTTTTTATTAATTTTCATCTTACTTTTTATTAGGAACGTTAATAACCAGCTATGTTAGTAACCTGTGCTAATAAATACTGATTTGCAAACGTGACGCTGCGCCGGGCGGGGTCATAAACGCGCCATTTGTGAACCCAATAAAATTGATTGAACTTCACTAAAACGGGGACAAGCGAGCAACAGTTCGGGCAGTTGGCGTTTCGTATATCTTTTTTCACCGATAGACCCTGAATTTGCACACGACCAAAATATATTTTTGTTCATTTTATTTGGTAGAAATATCAGACATACTACTAGACATATTAAACAGTAATACTTTTATTAGGTAAATTTATACTATTTTTTTATTTTTTAAAGGTAGCTTTGATTTCACAGAGTCAGAACATAATACTCATTTTATGACTACATGCATTATTAACGTGAATTAGCTCTAGATGCAAACTCCAGGTTGAAAGATCAGTCTTTTAAGTAGGCTTTCAGTGTTTTTTATGTGGGTAAAATCCTAATGACCCTTTTGACTTATAACCTGAGCAAGATAAGTAAACTAACCTAACTACGAGTAATATAATTAACCAACTAAAAGTAAAAAAATAGGAGTACCTGCTTTTAAGAACATGGGTTTTCGTATCTTTCATTTTTAACACGGATCCCTAAAAACTTGAGAACTTTGATCCTTACGCTTTTTATACGCTGACCACGCCCCTCGGGAACTGATGACGCTCTGGACCAACCACCAGTTTTCCTTGACCCCTGGTTTTCGTATATTCTTCTGTCAAAAACACAAAAATATTCCAGTCAAGCGAGGCAGGGTGGGTCAACTTCAACTGGTTTTAGGGTCATAATTGGCTTGGCTCGTTAAAAATTTTAATCAGCCTCCAAACTTTTATGAGCAGTTCATGAAAAGGCTTCTTTGTAATAGCAATTATGTCGGGTTTAAGGGTTCCCTGCTATAACTATTGCTTTATAGGATTTCGCCTATTGTTATGGGGTTGTTCAATATAACCTTGTTAATCGGTTTCTAAAACTGTACAGGGTTAAAAAGTTTGACTTCTCTTCTGCCACCAGAAAAAAATAGTAACGTCAAGGGTTGGTGCAGCCAGAATCAAATTAATTTTCTTAAATTTAATTTCATACATTGCAGTATAAGTGCTTTTTAACCACTCCGGATCAGTGCCGCGCACTGATAATGCCAAACTATTGTCATTTTTTGTTTTTATTAACACATCAAT
Organism: Pyrausta despicata; assembly: GCA_963921415.1. NCBI lineage: Eukaryota > Metazoa > Arthropoda > Insecta > Lepidoptera > Crambidae > Pyrausta > Pyrausta despicata. The sequence continues at coordinate 10,343,377 of OY992861.1, read as the reverse complement.
TTCGGACACTGACTCTTTGAAAAATATAGACGTTATAACAATTAAACTTATATTGTGTCTGGCAAACAGTCCGTGGATGTGTTAAGTTATTTTTTTGTTTTTGTTTTAGAGGTTAAGATATTCCATAGCTGTCAAATTATAACAATATCCACAGTCAAACGCCACCAAAGCCTAATGCTTCCATTACTTTCTATTCACCGGTCAGTCATCAAGGCAATATTTTAAAAAGCTTTTTTGCGTAAAGCGAATGACATGAAAGGACCAATCCGCTGAGTAGCCAAGGGCCCGTCTAAAGGGTCAATCGACCGAAGTACCCGTATGTTTTCAATCAATTTCTTATCTTTGATCTCACGAAATTACAGGACAGAGATACGTTTATGTTATCTATTCATCGTATTATGCAAACAGCATTTAGCTGAGTGAAATCTACTAACAATGACAGAATATTAGCTGCAGCATAAACTAAAAGGATGAAATACCTAGGATGTAAAAGTTTTTTAATATTACTTTTAATGACGTTAGTACCTTTTGAATTCATCATCAGCCTATATACGTCCCACTGCTGGGCACAGGCCTCACCTCAACTATGAGGTGGTGCGAGCCATACTCCACCACGCGGGCTCAGTGCGGATTGGTGGAGGGGTTGTGTGTAAGGTAAGTGACCAACCTTACTGTCAGATGTTATTAAGCCGCCCGAGGGCCTCCGACCAGACTTAACGACTAATATCTATCGATATTAACTAAAAGTAAAAAAATAGGAGTACCTGCTTTTAAGAACATGGGTTTTCGTATCTTTCATTTTTAACACGGATCCCTAAAAACTTGAGAACTTTGATCCTTACGCTTTTTATACGCTGACCACGCCCCTCGGGAACTGATGACGCTCTGGACCAACCACCAGTTTTCCTTGACCCCTGGTTTTCGTATATTCTTCTGTCAAAAACACAAAAATATTCCAGTCAAGCGAGGCAGGGTGGGTCAACTTCAACTGGTTTTAGGGTCATAATTGGCTTGGCTCGTTAAAAATTTTAATCAGCCTCCAAACTTTTATGAGCAGTTCATGAAAAGGCTTCTTTGTAATAGCAATTATGTCGGGTTTAAGGGTTCCCTGCTATAACTATTGCTTTATAGGATTTCGCCTATTGTTATGGGGTTGTTCAATATAACCTTGTTAATCGGTTTCTAAAACTGTACAGGGTTAAAAAGTTTGACTTCTCTTCTGCCACCAGAAAAAAATAGTAACGTCAAGGGTTGGTGCAGCCAGAATCAAATTAATTTTCTTAAATTTAATTTCATACATTGCAGTATAAGTGCTTTTTAACCACTCCGGATCAGTGCCGCGCACTGATAATGCCAAACTATTGTCATTTTTTGTTTTTATTAACACATCAATTTCGGACACTGACTCTTTGAAAAATATAGACGTTATAACAATTAAACTTATATTGTGTCTGGCAAACAGTCCGTGGATGTGTTAAGTTATTTTTTTGTTTTTGTTTTAGAGGTTAAGATATTCCATAGCTGTCAAATTATAACAATATCCACAGTCAAACGCCACCAAAGCCTAATGCTTCCATTACTTTCTATTCACCGGTCAGTCATCAAGGCAATATTTTAAAAAGCTTTTTTGCGTAAAGCGAATGACATGAAAGGACCAATCCGCTGAGTAGCCAAGGGCCCGTCTAAAGGGTCAATCGACCGAAGTACCCGTATGTTTTCAATCAATTTCTTATCTTTGATCTCACGAAATTACAGGACAGAGATACGTTTATGTTATCTATTCATCGTATTATGCAAACAGCATTTAGCTGAGTGAAATCTACTTACAATGACAGAATATTAGCTGCAGCATAAACTAAAAGGATGAAATACCTAGGATGTAAAAGTTTTTTAGTACTACTTTTAATGACGTTAGTACCTTTTGAATTCATCATCAGCCTATATACGTCCCACTGCTGGGCACAGGCCTCACCTCAACTATGAGGTGGTGCGAGCCATACTCCACCACGCGGGTTCAGTGCGGATTGGTGGAGGGGTTGTGTGTAAGGTAAGTGACCAACCTTACTGTCAGATGTTATTAAGCTGCCCGAGGGCCTCCGACCAGGCTTAACGACTAATATCTATCGATATTAACCGGGACCAACAGCTTAACGTGCCTTCCGAAGCACGGAGATGCTTGTAAATAGACGTCACTTTTATGGTCAGAATGGTCACCCATCCCAAACATGACCGCGCCGTAAGTTGCTTAACTTTTGGTATCACTACCAAAGCGCTGCAATCGCTGCGCCACAAGCACCTTTTGAATTAATATGTTTTATTCCCTGATCGTGTAACGCAATTTCGACTCATAAGCAATGAATTATGTAATTTTTACTTTTACATTTGGAGGAGGAGTTGAAACGAAATGAAAAGTCAAACAGTTGAGGAGATATCTACGAGTATGTGGCACAGTCGACTGTCTAGTGATTATCAAACATTATCCGACTCTGTACTACGTATGATACATAGTCAAAATAACACATTGACACCAATCACTATCACTACATAGTATACGAGTAAAGCAAAGTCACTTCCCGCGTCTGTCCCTATGTATGTTTGCTAAAATCTTTCAAACTGCTTAACGGATTTTGATGCAGTTTTTTTCAATAGATAGAGTCATTAATGAGGAAGGTTTATATGTTTATAAATGATGCAGTTTTTTTCAATAGATAGAGTCATTAATGAGGAAGGTTTATATGTTTCTAAATGATGCAGTTTTTTTCAATAGATAGAGTCATTAATGAGGAAGGTTTATATGTTTCTACATGATGCAGTTTTTTTCAATAGATAGAGTCATTAATGAGGAAGGTTTATATGTTTCTAAATGATGCAGTTTTTTTCAATAGATAGAGTCATTAATGAGGAAGGTTTATATGTTTCTAAATGATGCAGTTTTTTTCAATAGATAGAGTCATTAATGAGGAAGGTTTATATGTTTCTACATGATGCAGTTTTTTTCAATAGATAGAGTCATTAATGAGGAAGGTTTATATGTTTATAAATGATGCAGTTTTTTTCAATAGATAGAGTCATTAATGAGGAAGGTTTATATGTTTCTAAATGATGCAGTTTTTTTCAATAGATAGAGTCATTAATGAGGAAGGTTTATATGTTTCTAAATGATGCAGTTTTTTTCAATAGATAGAGTCATTAATGAGGAAGGTTTATATGTTTCTAAGTGATGCAGTTTTTTTCAATAGATAGAGTCATTAATGAGGAAGGTTTATATGTTTCTAAATGATGCAGTTTTTTTCAATAGATAGAGTCATTAATGAGGAAGGTTTATATGTTTCTAAATGATGCAGTTTTTTTCAATAGATAGAGTCATTAATGAGGAAGGTTTATATGTTTCTAAATGATGCAGTTTTTTTCAATAGATAGAGTCATTAATGAGGAAGGTTTATATGTTTATAAATGATGCAGTTTTTTTCAATAGATAGAGTCATTAATGAGGAAGGTTTATATGTTTATAAATATTATAAGAATGCGAAAACAGCGGACAGGACAGCTTCTTCCGGGTGCGCTAGTATCGTTTAAATTGCCTAGTTTTTTCCGTTCCACTAATATTATAAACGCGAAATTTTTAAGTATGTATGGATGTTCGTTACTCTTTCACGTTCAAACTACTGAACAGATTTGGCTGAAATTTTGAACATAGATAGATTATAACCTGAAAAACACATTGAGTACTTTTAATTCCATAAACCTTCACGTACTCGTATCCTGTGGGATACGTAGAAAAGGTGAAACCGCAAGGTACAGCTAGTAAAATATAAAATCCAAAAACGAGATTTTTTTTGCTTAATTTTTTTTTCAGTTTTAGTCATGGATTTCCATAAAGTAACGCCTGATTCCATCAATTATAGTTAGATATAAGTTTTTGACGGCGACTGTACCTGCCGTCAAGCCGGCCGCACAATGCGACAAGTCCGGAAATTGCCCCGAGGTGCGCACGCGACGCAAGCGCGAAATTAGACTCGTATAACAGCAATTATGCGGACACAATGCGCTGAAAATATTACAATTTTGTCTTTTATGCAAGAGCATACTGAGGATTAATGATTTTTACAACTTTAGATAATGATTAATCAAAATTTGTTTGTTACCTATGTATCATTTTAAAATAGGGCGTAATCGGGTAAAACAAGGAACGGGCTAAACATATAGGTACATAAATAAGATAATGCTAAAACTGCATAAGATTCTTGCCATTCAGCTTTTATGACTTTTAGATAAATATCATTTTGGATAAAATGATATTCGTTTTGGATAAAATGATATTAAATCATTTTCGTTTTGGATAAAATGATATTAAATCAGTGTATGCAGAAAGTGAGACCGGGTAAAACACAAAAAAAAAAAAAAATTGGCTAGTAATAAGATGTAATGGTCAAGAAGTTGACTATTAACCAAGAGGTCACGGGTTCGATCCCCGCACTGTACAATCATTGTGTGCATGAACATGCCTGTTTGAACTGATCTGGGTGTTATATGTATTTATTTAAGTTCATTTGTAATACCACTGTTGATTCTGATATCTGTAACACAAGTACCTACTTAAGCTACTTACTACGGAGTCAGATCAATGTATGTGATGTTGTTGTATAAAAAATATATTTATCTTCCATCAGTCCTGTATCCTTCTAATCATTGGCAATAAATAGCAACGCAGCAGGCTGGATTTAGCGCTATCTTTTTCATCTACTTACTTAGTCGTTAATATTAATTTCTATCACTATAATGTGCCAGCGCTCAGTCCATCGAATCGATGTAGAATTAATTTCAAGCAAATCAATTTAAATTTGAAAGGGTGTGCTACCTATAGCTATGAATTACTTTAATGTCTACTACACGTACAAACTACGACCTAACATTTTCACGGTGCCGAATATCTTTATGACATGGCCCATAAAAATTTCACGGCAAATCATCGTAATGTGGCCCCAACCCTTCTTTTACGAGGCTCAAAAAATCGCACGACCACCGTAATAAATAGCCGACAATTTAGAAGAGTAAGGAGTTACGGAAAAACGGAGGGAATCGCCAAGCGGTGCCACCGGCCACTTTTGTTATTCATAAAGGAAGGAATATTTATGTGTTATCGTCAAAATATTTATTATTGTGTCCGGCCGGTAGCCCCTTAGCCCTTTGTGCGACCGGGAAAAAAATCGGGGGTGTGAATAGTGATGGGGAAGAGATTGTCGATTATCTCCACGCCTTCGGTTTAATGAATCTTTATTTTCATTAAGACAATTCATGTCTCTTACATGGAAACTTAAAACTAAGTAAAATTAGGTAGGTAACATTACGAGTATTACAATTAGCAGTATCGTCATCGCGTCGCTGCTAAAGATAACATTAAAATAAGTAGGTTAACTATTAGGTAGGTGAATACTTATTTGGCCATTAAGACGGTTTAAGACTGATTTGTGTAGATTGTGCTTTGTTGAGTACCTCTCTATTATGTATAAGAACCAATGCATGCAGCTTGCAGCTTTAACATAATGTGTCAATTTATTTTTAAATGTTACAAGGGAATCACAATTTTTTATGTTAGTGGGTAAGTGGTTGTTCGCCTTTGCGTTTACAAACATGCACTCTTCTACCTACACGTTATTTCGCGATTGACTGTCTCGTATTGCCTTTTTTTTAGTATACAGAACATTTGACAGCTAAAACAGCCAGCTTAATAAATTATTTTACTGTTTATCTTTACTTTCAGTTTTTTTATTATCTAACAGAATTATCAAGAACCTTAATATTAATAAATGCCGACGGATATTACATTGCTTAAAGATAAGCTAGTAAACCAACCGAATGCACCACCTCGTATTCGAAACTTCAAGTTATTTATTTAACTCTCCTGAACTGAGCCGCAGGTAAGCGACCAGGCATCATCACAAATATCAACACGACCAACTACTACGATAAATATTTTTGAAATCTCTATATATAAAATTCTCGTGTCATAATGTTCGTTCCCGTGCTCCTCCGAAACGGTCTGACCGATTCTCATGAAATTTTGTGAGCATATTGAGTAGGTCTGAGAATTGGCCAACATCTATTTTTCATACCCCTTAGTGATAAAGGTAGTCCTCCCTTAACATTTATATGGCAAAACAACGTTTGACGGGTCAGCTAGTAATTTTATATTTTTCTTTACTTGCATTTATCGACATCTGATCGATTCATCGCGCGCTTTCTTCGCATCCCTACGCCTCGTAGCGTTATGATTGTTATGAAATATGTGATTCCTTACACAAGAGAAGTCCTTTATGTATCCCTTGGGACGGACTGGTCAAGTAGGTTATCACAAGTGGCCGCGGGCAAAATGAAAAATTTATGTCTCAATATACTGAGCGAGGAAATCGTGTCTGGCATAGCTCGGCCGTCTCGGGGGATGGTGGGAGATTGGTGTGAAAATGCATGCATATTTTGAAATGCTCAAATATCTTTGGTGGAAATTAAGCGAGGTCGCGAAGGAAATTTGGATAATGCAGGCATTCTTTTCAGCTATGGATAAAAATAATAATATTCATCCTGGTCGATTTCGACCTCGGCGGCCAATCTCAACAGAGATCAGCCAACCAGGCAGGAGATATTATAGTGCACAAGTGTGAGCGAAATACACAGGTGCACTCAATCTTATTATGATAGTCGTAGCGTCAAACAAATAAGGTTCCTATATAATCTCTAAAATAGCGTATAGGTATTTTTATGAATAACTTATATCTTCACTCGTGAAGTAAACTTATCGACCGGATAATTTTCAACAAGGCCAGGAATGGGTATCGCTGATTCTTGCATTGGTCTTCTATGAATATAGTTATTTGTAAGCAGCAATATGCGACCAAAAATCTCAAATATAAATCATCCTACAAGATGACCGCTGACTCTTTAATTGCGACAGACATCAGTACCTAACTGTTTATGAATCTTGACATCATAAATAACTGCAACTTTCCCGCAACCGCTTTAATATTCAATTAACGATATCGTTAACAGATTTTTATTGATATCAAATCAATTTGCATGCAAATAGCATTACGCATCATTTATAATCTTTCGATTGATCTTCGATTTTAATGGAAAAAAGTGACACGACAATTTTAGCGTCGCCATTTGAAAGTCAAATAGTTCTAAAAGGAGCACCGAAGATTGCTTTTAGAGATAATATTAATATTATCATTAACAGAAGTGGGTAGGCGACACAAGATTCGCCAGTCATGATAAGAACCAGTCACCCTGACCTGTCCTTGTTTACTCATCTTGGACCAGATCTGTGATACAAGACAATGGCCATGTCTCTGCATGGGTCAAGTTAGAGTGGTTGCTTCGATAATAGAAGATAGTGTAAGGGTCACGTTGACATTTGACGTTGATTTAGTATTGTGTCGATTTTGCTGATGTCATCGAATGCAACGTGACAAAAAAGTATTGATATCAATGTAAGAAGGTTTTTTATTTGCGTGATAAACTACTCGTACGTGTAAGTACCTACATCTTACAGAAAAAAAAACGCATCAAACGATCTAGTTTCAATTCGGTTGGTTTTCATGCGTTATGTTGAAAGATTTGTTTGATTAGGACACCGTGTTGTTTCTCATAGCTTGATTGTGGCTAAATTGTTTGGTATTAAATAACATACGTATTTGCAAAATAGGTACCAATCAAAAAATATATCGATGTGTGATTAACTGATTAAAACAAATAATATTTTTGTTCGATCCAAAAATTCAGGTATAACCCTGAAAATCGTTTCAGGTTCTCAGTGACGCGACAAGTCTTTTGTCGACTTTTCAAACTCTACGCCGACTTTAGTAAGTGACAATTCTATACTAAACCTTATAACTTCATGACATGATTGAAAATTGTACAGTCAAAACATCACAATTTACGATGATATAATGTCAGTTTATAAAGCGGGACGGACCACCCGGAGGTGTGAATGGTTTCATTTAGATGACATTAAGATGTTATTTTAGTCGCATTTAGGTGACATTGAATTTTAGATAAATAATTTTAATAGAGCCTTATAGTCAAACCGATAACTTTGTTTGTTTTTTTGTGATTATGTTTTTTTGTGTACTGCAGTTGAAATATCTTTCTGCATCATAGCCTCGGTGTATTGTCATGATGACTGATAATATGACCCTATTGCTTAGCTGCTTCTCATCAGTCTATATACGACCACTTTGGTGTTGTGGTCAAGAAGTTCACTATTAACGGAGAGGTAGTGGGTTCGATCCCCGCACTGTACAAACATTTGTATGCTTGAGCATGTCTGTTTGAACTGGTGTGAGTGTTATATGTATTACTTTTAATTTATTTGTAATACCACTGTTGATTCTGATATCTGTAACACAAGTGCTTAAGCTACTTACCACGGAGTCAGATCAATGTATGAGTTGTTGTTGTATATTTATTTATTTATATATGTTGTATATTTATTTTTTTATGTATGTACGACTGCTGGGCGCAGGCTCACCTAACCTATGAGTGCGGATTGATGGAAGGGTTGTGCGTAAGGTAAGTGACAAACCTTACTGTCATAAGCCGGCCGAGGGCCTCTGACCAGGCTTAGCGACTAATATCTATCGATATTGACCTGTACCAATAGCGTAACGTGCTTTCTGAAGCAAGGAGATGCTTATACATACACTTTACTTATATGGTCGAAATGGTCACCCATCCCAAGCATGACCGCGACCTCGGTTACTTTACTTTGATAATCACTACAAAAGCTTCGCTGTTAGTGCTTAATTAGTTATATTGAATATTTATTCGTACTGCTCTTTGAATTTTGGTACTAAATAGTGTATTGGTGTAAATGAATGTAAGTAGGTAAATTACTGCATTAACTATTAAGGTTAAGGTGTAACGATTGTGTTTAATACTCAATAGCTGACCCGAGGATAAGGATATATTCATAACGGCATTTGATTCTATATGTAATGTCAATCTTTTAGTATCTCGAAAGCTTACTTACGATGACTGCATCCATCACTCAGTTAATAAATCAATTCGCCTTGAACCCTTGAAGAAATATTGCCATGAAGTCTTCGTAATCCTGCTCGCAAAAATACTTTTTTGCTTTGAGCCCTAACACGATGGGCGTAAGTTTAAAAATACGGTGTTACGTGTAAGGGTTGTTGGCAAGATCAGGTGCATAGATCTATCAAAGTCCCGGGACGTGACAATTTGACGTATGGGACAATCCGGCGCATGCAAAATGGCGGGTGACGCGTGAACTGTTTTAGGGACGTCTTACATGGCGATAAAAAGTGTGATGATAAAATTAATTCAAAAAATAAATTGAATACAATTCACTCTCAACATTCACATTTCAAAACCAACCTTTATAACATTGTAACGTTGTTAATATTCTCTATTAGGGCTAAATTGTTTCTGAGATTTTCTATCATGAATTTCTCAAAAACAGTCGGGAAATTGGCGGTGTTACACCCCCGTGCCTCGGAAAGTACGTTAAACCGTTGGTCCTGCGCCTGATCACTATCCGGTCATGTCGGATTGTCGTCTCACCGAACTTTGAGAGTGATGGAACAGTGAGTGCACCTGTGTATTGCCCTCAAACTTGTCCGTGCACTATAATATCTCCTGCGTAGTTTGCTGAACTCTGTTGAGATTGGCCGCCGTGGTTGAAACCGGCCAGGAGGACTATTACTACTTATGAAATTTATATTTATAGTTAGTTAGTTCGGCCAGGAGGACTATTATAATTACTTACACACTTCAATATTCGATTATCGCCATCCATGTAAACCCTCCACGCGTCTCTTTGACAATTTACATCGTAAAATAGATGCGAGGTGTCATGTCGGGGGTCGATCAAACTGCGAACAGACTGTAAGTGGATTTTTGGGGTTCCGCTTAAACGACGAGAAAATTGACGCTGTCAAAGGAGGTTCATTCAATTTGAGGCTTATTAATCAACTGTTACTGAGAGGACGACGCTGCTGGATTAAAATAATGGACTGTGCAGGGGTTCGTTAGAGTGATAAAAGTTATCGTTAGGGACGTTTTAAATAACGTTAATTAGATACTATTTACATACTTCAGTTTGAACTTCACTAAAATAATGGTTTTTTAAGTGTCATGTGGATGTTGGTCTAAAGAATAAGATTCCATAATACTAAATGTTTCATTATATTGATTTATTTTGGAACATTATTTTGTTTGAAAAATATTTAAAGGATAAGATTCTAAAGAACAGTATAAAAAAAAAGTTGAAGACGTTTTAAATTACGTTAATTAGGTACTATATACCTACTTCAGGTTGAACTTCACTAAAAAATAATTGTTTTTAAGTGTCGTGTGGATGTTTGTCTAAAGAATGAGATTCCTTAATCCTAAAAGTTTCATTATATTGATTTATTTTGAAACATTAACTTGTTTGAAAAATATTTGAAGGATAAGATTCTAAAGAACAGAATTACCCATACGAGTACTTATCAGTAGAAAGACAATCATTTTAATAAATTTGTAATGTTATTCAATTAAAGAAGAGATACCATCTTTACATCGTATGTTCTTGGTGTATAATTATGTAAAAAAATAAATTGCGTCGGAGACGTGCTTCGTATCTTATTTTTACCAAACTCATAATAACGCGGGCTAACCTTGGCTTAGTACATTGACAATAACATAATTGGGATGTCATTATGGTAAAAAATCCGGCTAGGTGCAAGTTGGGTTTGTGCTTCTAGGATTCCGTACAAAAAATCCCCTGAGTTTCCCCATAAAAAGAGATATTGCTGCTCAATGACTAGGCTGGCGGCTAGCCTAAGGAAACCTAAAGCTATGAGCTTAGGTTTCTTCATAAAACCGCACAAGTCCTTTGCGCGAATGCCATGAAAATAGGAGATGAGGCTTGTCCCTAGGAGTGGTACATTGTATAGGCCAATGAAAAAAATAAGTCTAAACTTAGGTTTATTGACAAAATTTTGAGACGTGGCCTCACCACATTGCAATATAATATTTTGACGCGTGCCTAAGAACGGTTTTGATTGACCAAAAGATAACAAAGCCTTTGGTGTACGTCATACACCAAAGGCTTTGTTATTTTCGAAAAACCCTAATAACTTACATCGATAATCGACTTGTCATCGACAAATTGCGCTCGGATTCGGCTTATTACGTATAATCACGCGCCGATACGAATTGTCATCGTATCGAATTACGCAATCGGCTCGATACTCCATTCGATTCAAGCCGACGACAGATGTTGACGACGTGACGAATTTAAACTAAACTAATTCGATTGTCAACCTAAGTCCTGGTTAGTCCACACTCAGTTTTAAACTTTGTGGTGTGGTTACAATATTGGTTTTAGGTTGGAAAGCAGTTTGGCCAACTTCAAGTTGGGGTTTTGTGTCGGTAATCAGTCGGTGACCGCAAATCGTTGTCCCTCGATCAGACGTTGCCAGGAAATTACAATTTCGATTTTTATTTCACGAGCTTTGACAGTATATGTGTTATTTTCAGGTAAAAACTCCATCAAAAGTATTGCAGTGTAAAAAGTCAATATTTTTGTAATTAGTAGCAATTCGTAGTAGAATTTAAAACATTATACAGGTTTTGCCTTCTTCTGGTTCATGAAATCTCAAACGAAATTTAAAAACAACGCAAATTAATTTAAAATAAGATTAGTAAATTCCACTAATTTTGAATACTTGCTAAGACATTCTAAACACTTGCATGGATTAGGTAATCCATCGTTTCAATTTTTAGATATTAGGTACCATTTTCAACATTAAGTCAGATCACTCAGTAAATAAAAAATCAGGAAAAATAATAACGACCTTAAAACACGCATATTTGCGTAGCACCACCCGTCTCATCACAAAATATGTTAATACTCTCTTATCATTCATCTTCCATGTATTCAATGTAAACTACGAACAAATTGCGTACTTAGTTCATAATTTTTCCAGCGTTTTATTCACTATCTCGGCATATACTGCGCGTTGTATTGTTTTTGTGAATGTCATCGTTTGAGGCCGCAAACGCGCGGTTGCTTTGTGATACCGATGGGACGCAAGGTGTGAGCGACTGGCTTTATAGTCGATAGGTTGTAGGAAAAAAAAAGATCATCGTACCCCTCCAGTCCCGATTGGCATTCATAGCTGTCATATCTACCTCGTTGGTATAGTGGCAAACTTTCTGCATTACATCCGAGAGGTCCTGGGTTCGAATCCCAGGTCGAGTCAAACTTTGATGTAATGGTTGAGAAGTTGACTATTAACCAAGAGGTCGCGGGTTCGATCCCCCGCACTGTACAAACATTTGTGTGCATGAACATGTCTGTTTGTTACTGGTATATGTATTTATTTAAGTTTATTTGTAATACCACTGTTGATTCTGATTTCTGTAACACAAGTGCCTAAGCTACTTACCATGAAGCCAGATTATGTGATGTTTTCTTTTTAAAGTAGAAAAAATATTTTATAATCTTTTGATACTACCTCAGCGTGTTAATTGAGATGCTAAGACGATTTTGGAATTATAGATACATATATAACTATTTTGAGTTTACTCCTACAAAATATCGCCATTCTCTCATGTTTCACACGCGAAAAAGTAATAGATCGACAGGTCGTGTCATATTGTAAGCATTACAATGTAATTTTCCTGTTTTTACACAAGCGCCGTTAGTAACCAATACCACGCCTATAATAACCAACGCGGCTAGTAACATTACCTTCTTATTTATTTGGGTAGGTACCTGCTGTTCCTTCTGAATAAAAGGTACTAACAAAAAAAACAATGATTTCAGCACTAGTCAAAAGTTAACAATTTTATCACAAATTTAAATGTTTCGTTTCACATACCTATTAGAAAATACCTAATTCTTCTGTATAAACATTTTTTTCATTCCACCTTCTTGGAAAGAGTCATTTCTTCTCTATCTATAGAGCTACGAGTATATGTAAAGAGCTCTTCAATATCTGGGTGCAAAAGCCGTTTTTATTCACTAGAGGATAAAGTAAATTGAATTTAGAACATCGTGTGCACTAAGTTTGTGAATTAAAAAAATGATTAAACCTTTTTATTGCTACCTCTATGGTGCCAAATATGTCATACAACTTTTTTTTAATTTGTTAAAAACTCAGACTCGGAACCTTCTTGGTGTTCTTTTTTCAATTTGCTTTGTAGGCGGTTCTTTACGCGGCATTTTTTCACGTCATTGTTAAACCTTATATTAAAAACAAGAAACTTGAAACCAAGTGAAAAAACTAAAATGAAATTCTAGCGACGAGGAAGTTTGTTTGACGCCAACAGAATTGAGTGAAACTGTTAATAATGCGCAAATGAGCTTTCTCCCTCAACAATCACGCGAGAAGTATTTAAAACAGGACGTTATGTTCAACACGTGGCGACTAGCAAAAGGAGCCAAAACTTTCTCAGAAATCATTTTGCTGGCATATTTTATGGAATTATCCGAGAACAAGAAAGCAAGCACTCGAAAAACAGTACACAAGTGACTAACACCAATATTACAGTACCCGACAAAAATATTACACTCAATTTAAATAACTGTAGCAACGTTACTTTCAATTTTTCTTAATTATTCCTAAGTATTTTTTTTAATTTTTTTTTAGATTATTCTGTAATACTTACCTGTCATAATGTAGTAATACCTAAACTGAAATAAAAGTACATATCTTGTGATTGTCAACGGTTTTTTTTGCATTTAGTCATTTCCTCGCTGAGGTGGAATGAAAAGTTACGTGTTGCACTCGAGTGCAAAGATTTTTCACCTCGTGCTCTTTTGATTCCCTCACTAACGCTCAGGATTCTAATTTTAAATCACTCGCTGCGCTCGTGATTCAATTTTAGAATCCTTCGCTTGCTCGGTCATCAAAATTGAACACGCGGTTAAAAACAAACTTTGCACTCTTGTTTATCAAATAACTATTAACATTACTAAAAGCGAATTCTATCGACGTCTGTTAACCCAGACACGTATTATGCATTGTGAAATTATAACATATTATGCATTACTTACTATAAAGCCCCCTAGATAACATTACGTCATCACTCCAAATAGTGAAAAAGACATTATCCCACATTTGAGAAGTAATTTATCAACGGATCCTTGCCTGCCGTGTTATGACACGATGAAATATATCCGCCGATGATATTCGAAAACTCCGAACCTGAAGCTTTTAAATATTGGGTAGGGGTCCGTGGTGATGAAGAAGAAACCGCCGCTTGGCAACTTAATCTAATGGGCACTGATTGTTTTGGGTAGACTTCCATGACAAGCACTTGTATTTAGGTCTTTGATGACGCAACAAGACTGCAATCTAACAAGTAATAGCTTAAATTAATTAATATTTTTTAAAGTTATAAAAATAATATATTTAAGCTTTATTGCACAATAAAAGTTTGTGGCGATAAGCCATAGAGCATTATTTACCAGTCATACCTTTGGGCTAAACAGTAATGATAAGTGAGCAGTGCGACAATTATGGGATTCTTGTAGTTTTATAAAGTTTTGGGTAACCTACAGTGGGGCAGTAGTCTAATTCAATAAATTTATTGATTTGTTATTAGAAAGCGCAGGGCTGAAAATGTAGAATATATCCCTATAGAAATATTCATCGACTCTTTTTTTAGATCTTTTCACTTTGAGATTTTACGTCAAAATAGTTTATCAAGCTGAAAAAAAGGAAATATAATTGAAATAAGACATAAATAAGTAACTCAGATGCTCGTAGTCTGTCGAAGAGACAACATCTCCTGAGGATACAACGTGTAGTAGCGAAACGCGTCAAGTGTTTTGTTGGTGTCAGTGTTGTGATTCCAGGTACATTTTCTGTGTCACGTTGTGAGTTGCATCGTTAGTCCTGCGACTTCCAGCTCTAGTTTTTGCAGGTGGTTACAGTTGGATGTATTTGGGTTCCAGCGCTGGTGTCGTTTAGTAAGAATTTTAAGCAAACTAATTCTCTTTTTTATGGATTTCCGCAAAGTAACGGCTGAGCATAGTTTTGAAATGTATTGTTTTGCATATTTATACAGGTTCTATTCCACTTCAACTGTAATGCACAGAACCATCTTTATTAAGAGTCATACTACGCTACGCGCATTTCTTAAGGGTCAGACGACAAAACCTTCTCTATTGTGGCATTGCAGCAGTGATGCGACAACCATAACAATGCATCGATGACTGATAGTCGTCAACGATCTGACTCGCTATTGTCGGACTTGGAATGTCGAGCTTTTTATTATCTATTACGAATGGGGAGATGAAAACTGCTACTGTCATTTTTGGGGGAGTTATCGGTAAAAAACTGGTTTGAAAAGAAATTTATGCCGAGTCATGCGTGTGGTATCTTAACGCAACAAGGCCTTTGTAACTAAAAAGTTATGCTCGAATTCAACCAATACATCGTAGTAGGTACCTATTACAGACGTAATTTCTCTTAATTATCGATATCATTGCAGTTTACTTGTTGCGTCTCCGTCTTTGATATTGACAGAAAGAGACTGATGATAAAATGTGCATGTCATTTACTGGACTGCGATGTCTGATTTCCCGATAGGCACTGATGAAACTTCGACACATGAGCCTTAGGTTTTGGTTCATATAAAATAGAGTCATCTGAACGCCTGCCTTGTTTATGATCCACGCTTTAGCTTACGCGATTAAGCCGCAGCCATTAGCTGACACGCTATCAATCCGCTCCGCTAACGCGCCGGCGACGCGCTCGTTCTTGGCGCGCATCTCGCCGCATGCGCTGCTCCTGGTATGTTGGTTCCAACTCCAGGTTTTGCTTTTCTAGTCTGGAAAGTAAAAGTTGTGATAACGATAACGACTAAGCACAGGAAGAGTGTGCTTAGTCGTTATCACAAGTCGCAGCGACAATATGCCACCTTTATGTGTAGGCGGATAAAATGAATTCAAAATATTTGAATTTGTTATCAAACGTACCCATGAGCACTAAAAACAGCGTAACTACAACTCGCAGCCTCTACCGTAATTAGCCTCATTATTTTCACACTAACCTATTATGTTAATTGCTTCACACATAGCAAGTTCTACGTGGTAGCCATGTTGGCATCCCGGATTCAGCCTCATTATGGACCCTGAACATATATCATCGTCAGAAATCGAATTGCAAGTCATTCGAGAGGTCCTCTCTAAAAAGCTACGAGGGTGTGGAGTGAGACTTTCGTTTTAAAGAGTATATAGAAGCTTTACTAAAGCACTAGCTTCTCGTCAGCGGTTTCGCCCGCGTTGAATTCGGTTCTTTTATATAGTAAGCAAAATATAACCTAAGTCCATCAGGGATAATGTAGGATTCTAATGGATAAATATTTTTTTAAATCGGTCTAGTAGTTTCGGAGCCTATTCAATTCAAACAAACAATGAAACGTTTCCTCTTTATAATTTTAGTGTAGATTACAATATGTGTTCGATAACTGTGTGAGCTTGTTCTAGCCTTTGAAATCTAGAGGCTCTGTGACTAAGCCTGCAAATAAGCCTACTGAGTAAGTTGCTGTTGTTTGTTATTTCAAAATTTGATTACATACTAAAATCGAATAAGATGGCTTTAACCAGAAACACCGAGCAAGCGTTATATTCATTTGTAGGTGAACTAATGACGTTTTAGTTAAGTTCTTTAAAATCTATCGTACGTAGTAATAACGGAACTCCATCTCCACCCTAATGGCACCAGCAAATGACAAAAGGAATATCAAAGCGGTAGCTTTTATAGAAATTACCATAACCATTGACGAGGGCCTGATCACAGCCGCCGCCACAATTAAAATCGTCAATCCAGATTTATACTAAGGATAATGATTTATACCAAGGATATGAAAAAAGTGTCGACTCATCAACTTTAGGAGCCTGGTGTTCAATAGTTACTAGGAAAGTAACCAGTAATGAATGCGACCAAAATTTTTGGTTATAGAAATAAGATAGTTTCCTCCCCGATGACCGGAGCGGAAAAAAAGAAGAAAGAATTCTAAGTCTTTTCGGATTATGAAATAAGTTTAAAAAAATATCGTTTCGGCTAAACTTACAGTCTAGGCGTCTGTCTAAAAGTAGTTTTTTTGAAAATGGCTACAAACTATGAAAAATTTTAACAGACACATGTTAGATAAGCAAATCATTTAATCAAATGTTAGGTAAATAAATTTTGGCCGAAATCTCATTAATTCTAAAAAAAACGCGTGATATTGTGCGTGTGCGATTTGCACAGAAGACATGACACCGGCAAATACCTACTTTGTTTTGGTGTTAGAATTATTCCTTAATATTCTCAAGTCATCTTCGGTTTCTGTTTGATAACTGAATAATTTTAAATTCCTCGTTCATAATCATTGTAGGTACGAATGCCAGTTTTGAGTAAAAAGTTTGGAAATAGAAAATGAGCGATGATCAGTTTCTAAAAATGCCAAAATACTCTATCAACGGATTCAACACCTGTCTATATTGTCCAATCACGCGGGTCACAGACGTGACATCATTACTGTCGTGCATGTTTAGTTCATCATACTTTTTAGGGTTCAATTGGTAATGTTAAGAACCCTCTCGGATTTTAGGTATTTAAAGGTGACAAAGTAAATCGACAATGTTTGGTAGATCTGGTCAGAAACCAATGTTGAGAAAAAAATAGAAAAAACGAGGCCTGGTGAGATACTTCAAGAAATATAGGGATCACACAAGAAATGACGGCTGGGTGCCATTTTATAGGCGCTGCGCTGCAATTCAGAGAGCGATACATCTGGCCAAAACAGAAATGCCGCCCGACACGTAACGTTATCCATGGTTTTCACGGCCATCAGCCATGAGGGACACAACGAAGAAGAAGACAAGAAATCTCCTTAATAAAATAGCAGAAAGGAACTAACAACACGTAGTAACTATTTAGTAATCTGTGCTAACAACAACGAATCCTTGCATCGGGACTCATTTACAGTTTCTTTGACTTAGAACTAGCCCGGCTTCGCACAGGGTGGAATAATTGTAAACCCATGCGAAGCCAGGTCACTAGTATGCCATAAATAAACAGAAACGATACGGAACACACGCGACAAAACATGCTATTCTTACTATCGATAGGTATCCATAAGTGGACATAATTTTCAATCGATGTCTGCTCGTTTGCAATCGAATTGGCACGTCATCGATCGTCGACACCGTTACGGTCAAATCGATGAATGACAATAAATATTATGTTAGCGTTAAACTTCCAAATCGGTCTTTGTCCACTTGTCTAATTTGCAACTATTGGTAATTTTACTTTTTGTGGAAAATTAAAGTCTTGTTAATTCGACAACAGGATGAGCAATCAGACATAATATCTTTGTGTAATTTTCATAATGGTCGCTTAATTTTATTGTGGGTTGGAAGGAAGAGTTTCATTCTAGTTTCGGATTTTATTAAGTATTTGATGTGATTGATAGCTCGACGAATATCTAGATTGAGCAAAAGCTGATGATACATGGCTTGACACCGCTACTTATTGTATAATAACTTTGTTATTGCGTTATGACTTAGAATAAAATGATATTTTGAAAACTTTAAATTAAGAACATGGTGTTCTTTTTTAAATCCGGTTAGTTAGCCGTTATCAAATTCGTATTGCCAATAATGATGGAACTTAAGTAACCAGTCAACTAAGGAATTTTTGGCTACTGCACAACATTGCATTCCTCACAGAAACATAAAAGTACTTAAATAGGTAGCCCTAAGGAGCTAAAAAGAAGAGATCATCATTATGATGTGTCAGTACTTTCAGGATTTGCATTATTCCCAGTGCCTAATATGTATAATTATACAATGAGGTGCTTGTGGCGCAGTGGTTGCAGCGCTTTGGTAGTGATACCTAAAGTTAAGCAACCTAAGGCGCGGTCATGTTTGGGATGGGTGTCCATTCTGAACATTTATTTGACGTCTATTTACAAGCATCTCCGTGCTTCGGAAGGCACGTTAAGCTGTTGGCCCCGGTTAATATCGATAGATATTAGTCCATAAGCCTGGTCAGAGGCCCTCGGGCGGCTTAATAACATCTGACAGTAAGGTTGGTCACTAACCTTACAAACAACCCCTCCACCAATCCGCACTGAGCTTGCGTCGTGGAGTATGGCTCGGACCACCTCATAGTTGAGGTGAGGCCTGTGCCCAGCAGTGGGACGTATATAGGCTAATGAGGATACAATTTGCAACCTGTATTTTGACAAAAACTGTTCAGGATAGAAAAAAATTAGGACTTTGAAACTTGCTACTATCATAAACAAATCTAGCGTCACAGCCTTTTTCACTACTACTCTTCGTGTAGGTCCACACTGCAAGCCTAGCGCGGTGGCGACGGCGTGCGCTGAAATATCAACATAAGAAAAGCGTCTTTGAGTACACACTGAAGTTACTAAAACACCATACGATTCGACGGGCCTGCTTGCCGTGCCCGCTTGGGCCAAAAGGAAAATTCAGTTGAGTCCATCGATCTTGACATTGACAATACTTTTACGCAATACCTACATTACATAAACTATAAGTAATTAAGAAATTCCTACTTCGTAGCGGCCTCCGATTTTCGATTGATACTATGAAATCCGCGTTTTCGGCAAATAACTGTTTAGCTGTCTCATGATATGCGCCTAAAGACTGGACGCACACTTCGTCTGCAGGGCCACTCGGACCGCATTGACAGGCCGTGTCTGATCGGCGCGTTTTGACAGACGCGCGCGCATACGACGTGTGTCGGCCTCCGTCATGGCGGCCGTGGAAAAAACACAAAGGCCAAGTGAATTGTTAATCGCGAGGGTGCTGGCTACTAATGGGATGGAGGACAGGGATGATGTGGAGTCGTTCTTATAGATAATTTTGAGCATATCTTCGCGGGGCTAGGGCCTAAAAATTTGATTGAGATACCGATGACGACCGTTTGGTGCGGTGGTCTCCATGTCGGACTTCTGAAACCAAGGGTCGCGGGTTCGATCCCCGGACAGACAAGCATATGTGTGCATGAACATGTGTGTTTGTACTTGTCTGGGTGTTTTCTACGTATAACATGTATTTATTTACAAAAAAAGTATTTAAGTATGTTTATCCGTTGTCTAGTACCCATAAGACAAGCCTCGTAGCTTAATTTGGGACTAGAGAATTGGCGTGATTGTTGTAAAATATTTATTTATTTTATACCGTTTAAAAATCTCGGCGTCGACTGGATCAAAACTCTAACATTTTTCCGAATTTACACGCGGACGAAGTCGCGGCCGGCCGCTAGTAAATTATTAAGCCAAGCTGATTAGTACTTAAACGAAAAAAAAAATCAAATTTTGCTCATAATGAAAAAAAAATCAACCTTGTGAACTGCAAGACTTGTAAATAATAGCCCACCTTTTGCAGTTGGTCAAAAGTTATTCGTACTTACTTATCGTCTTTTCAGCCATCATCTATCTAGGTATTTGATTTTAAGCAGTCCTCTTGACACGCTTATTCCTTTAAATATGAAATTTTTATTTTACAACTAGCTGACCCGCAGATGTTGTTCTGCACGTTGTTTTTTTTTTAATTTTCTTACCCTTTAAACCTTCCCTGGACTGCCACGAATATTTGGAGACTAAAATGTTTCAAATCCGTTTAGCCGTTTCCGAGTTTTAGCGAGACTAACGAACAGCAATTCATTTTTATATATACGACTAGTTGACCCGACAGACGTTGTCCTGCCCGTTGCTTTTTTTTAATTTTAGGTCTTTTAAACCTTCCCTGGACTTCCACGAATATTTCAAGACTAAAATAATTCAAATCGGTTCAGCCATTCTCGAGTTTTAGCGAGACTAACGAACATCAATTCATTTTTATATATAAGAAGAATAAGAAGATTTTAAAAGATCGGGTTTTCCAACTTAAAAAAAATTATAAGAGCACCTAAAATTAGGATTACTCCCAAACAGTGTTCCAACAAACCAAATCTATGTTCTCACAGTGGACCTCAGTTCCCACTGGCCCACCTAATGAACGTAAATGGAAGCTCGTATCAATGCCAATCAGTTTTCATTTATCGGACATCAGCCTATCAGAGCCCTTTAATGTTAGTAGCCAGAAAGCGAGCGGTATAACCATAGAAGAATTCTAAGAGTAGCGTAATGAATAGGGACTGTTACCACGCTTCGAAAAAATTTATGAAATAACATTATATTGATGTCCTCTAAATAACTTTTCAGATATTAAACTTGACTTATCTAACTCTTTTGGTTAAGTTCTATTTAAAAGCTCCTGTACCCAGTGTTTAAAAAACCCAAATTTTTGACAGGAAAGCGTCTGACGGGATCGAGTAAGATTTCAAAGCGCTGACAAACAATCAAAGGCCATTCAAGCAAACATGTAGTCAAAATTGTTCTTTTGTATCAAATTGTTACTTATTATTTACAGTTCACAGTTCACACAGTGCTTTGTAAACTGACCAGTAGTCATTCGCCCGTACATGATGTTAAATGAGCTGAGATTCCTGCTGCAACGTGGTAGACACCACCGAGTGAATGAGGAAGAACTTCTTAAAAATATACAAATAAATACACAACAACATCACATACATTGATCTGACTCCGTGGTAAGTAGCTTAAGCACTTGTGTTACAGATATTATCAGAATCAAGAGTGGTATAACAAATAAACTTTAATAAATACATATAAGACACGTACACGTACATGCACACAAATGTGCATTAATTAAATTGTGACATAAAACAATGAAATTTTACTGTGACATAAAACAAAGAATAAGAATCGGTTGACTGGCAGAGAATTTCATTAAGCTCTAAGTCCACCAATTCAATTCTTTTGGTGCATATTAAAGTTTAAATAACTAAATAATTTGTCTGTTTTCTTTTTCAGTTATCGAACCAAACTTTCTGCATCTACGCTTTCGTCTTTCACCGCACTCGCATCGTTCATGAGTCGTCAATGCACTGTGTACGTTTTAACAGTTACATTCTATTGTGACAGCCGCGGCCATAGAATAGAAGCAACCGAGATGGTATCTGACAACGGCTGGTGGACGTCTTCCTCCCTTTGAGGCTGTCAGTCAGCGTTCGTAACTACTGAAATTCAATTTTAAACGATTGATTGAAAGTAGAAATACGGAAGAAGAAAAAAGTATGGGTGAAGTTTGACGACCACTTTGGTGTAATGGTTAAGAAGTTGACTATTACGCAAGAAGTCGCGGGTTCGATCCCCGCACTGCACAAACATTTGTGTGCATGCAAATTGTTTCTGAGATTTTCTGTCATGAATTTCTCAAAAACAGCTCGGAGTCGGGAAGTTGGCTTTGTTACACCCCATGCCTCGGAAAGCACGTTTAGCCGGTGGTCCTGCGCCTGATCTCTCTCCGGTCATGTCGGATTGCCGTCTCATCGAACTTTGAGAGTGATGGAACAGTGAGTGCACCTATGTATTGCGCTCACACTTGTGCACTAAAACATCCCCTGCGTAGTTGGCTGATCTTGGTTGGTTGAGTTGGCCGCCATGGTCAAAATCGGCCAGGAGGACTATTATTAGTTAAAGGCACTTAATATACCTACTCGAACCTTTAAATACTGAAATACTTATACTCCTTGCATAACCTGTCAGAAAAATATCATATGAATAAATAAGTCATCAAAAAACGCTTAAGACTCCATCGCCTTTCAATTAGTATCCTTACTTTATAGCATAAAAGATGTTGGTAGGGACAAAGTTTCGCAATTTCCTACAATTTAAAAAAAACGGTCCTTATGCAATTTTCTTAAATTGAAAAAAAAAACACGGTTCTGAAGCATGAAATCAATTGCCAAGTGCTGATATATTTTTAATTATTATTATTATTTTTTGACGGAAATGATGCTTGTGACCGGCTTGAAACCTAATAGGTTTAACTCTAACTGTTAAACTGTACATAACAGTAAGTAAAATAGTTACAAATAAAAAAAAAATAACTTCGCAAATAAAACATATAAAAAACAGTTGCACCTAAAAACCTAGGTAAATTTAAAAGGGGTGGTTCACACGCATGTACCTGGTTAAAATTTAAACCATAAAACCTATCAACTATTCCGATTGGCACACATCGACACCTCCGATTTATGAATAATCGAAACGCGCGAATCGCCGCCCCCGGCCGTGAGCACACAGCCTAGCACTATAGCGCTGTATTAATACTACAAAGTACACACTATAGCACTGTATTACTACTACAGAGTAGTACATAGTCCTAGATTCAGGGCTGCCGCTTTTTGAGCGCGATTTTTGATGCCAATTAGGTACTTTACGTTACGGGCCGGTTTGCAATATATGATTGAATTTACAATTGACGACCGCTTGGTACAGTGGTCCACAGGTCGGACTTCTAAAACCACGGGTCGCGGGTTCGATCTCCGCACAGTACAAGCATAAGTGTGCATGAACGTGTGTAATTTCACTGGTCTGGGTGTTTTTTATGTATAATATGAATTTATTTACAAAAAAAAGGTATTTAAGTATGTTTATGCGTTGTCTAGTACCCATAAGACAAGCCTCGTAGCTTAATTTGGGACTAGAAAATTGGTGTGATTGTTGTGAAATATTATTATTATTATATGATTTTAAACTTTCGCGTTGCATTGTAACACTAATAACTTGTGACCGACGTCAGCTCGTGTCTACAGCTGTGGGCCAATCCAGCCAAAACGTCGAGCAGTGAGTACCAAATACTCATTAAAATATATCGCGTTTACATCTGATAGCAAGTAATTAATGCTACGGGCCGATACGTGAAAAGTACCTAAGTTGGTTTCTATGCCCTTTATCTACCTATGGCAATAGAAATTTATGACAAAATGTCATTCCGAGGAAGTGAAAGCTGAAACAATTCCTCACTAGTTACAAAGTTGATTCAATTAGCAGCTCGTTTGGCAAAGCACTCATCATTATTATACGTACGTACGACGCCCACTGGGGTATGGGCCTTCCCCAAGGATCTGCACTGCGATCGAACCTGCGCTTCTCGCATCAAGCGGCTTCACAAAAGTATAGTAGTAGGTACTCCCAAACAGTTTTTTGTCCGATTACTTAGTACTATAATTTACGACGACCACTTTGGTATAATGATCAAGAAGTTGACTATCAACCAAGGGGTCGCGGGTTCAATTCAGTGCGTACAAACATTTGTGTGCATGAACATGTTTTTTTGTACTGGTCTGGGTGTTATTTGTATTTATTAAAGTTAATTTGTAATATTACTGTTGATTCTGATTTCTGTAACTCAAGGGCTCAAGCTATTTACCACGGAGTCGGATCAATGTGTGTGACGTTGTTGTATATTTATTTAAATATTTAATTTAATGGGGTACAAAATGGGTAAGCAGAATTAACCCTTAGTACTTTTTGCACAGTTGGCGTTAGCGCAGGTGAAATATGTACGTCTATTTGTGTTCTAACCGAAAAAAACACGTGTTATTATAATTTTTATTAGAGATGGGCTGAGTTACTCGTATACTACTCGGTACTCGTTTTATCTTGGTTTCGAAAGAACTTACACCTACTAGCGATGGTGGCGATTGGTCTAGATGCAAAATTTAATTGCCACACCCTCTAACACGTTTCACACGATTATATATTAAAAAAAAACGTCGCGGCTCGCAGTGCGTAGGGTTCGTCGCACCCGAGCTGAACTTTAACATCCTTGGACGTCTTTATCGTATCGTGAATGGGCGGTGCTCACCCTCGCAGGACTCACGTTCAAGACATTAAGTCTTTGTCACAGTCAGTGAAGAACAAACAGTCCACTCCGTTCAACTGTAAGAGTTTTTGGGAAGTTTTTTTTTGATTGAAAACTGTCTGTGTGATGTATGTTGATAGAACCGCATTTCTGAATTTTCAAGATTCAAAGATATGTTACATATGTGACATTTACGTCATCTGGCTCTTGTGTAGGATCTTTATGTATCTATAATGAGAGACGTGACATAATCCGAAAGTCTGACTAGCTTTCCGAATACTGCATGTTTTTTCAACTTCAGCTGTCGCTAACTCGTACACTTATTGGCTTTGTGTTGCCCACTCAGACTTTCTTGTATACATCCTCATTCCAAAAAATAGGATTAAAGTAGGTATCTACATCATAACTTGGGGCATGTTGTAACACGTTACAACAAGCCCCGGGAATTTGTTACAACTAACCCTACGGTATGATTTTTAACATTTATCAAGATAACTATTTAAATATTTGAGCAATCATAAAAACTGTTACACATTATCCGAGAAATATACATTTGAATGGAAATAAGATTACGAAAGTTTGAAATTAGTCTATAATAATAACGCAAACTAAAATTTTACGATAGTACAATTTTATATTACCTGGCAGAAATTAAGCGCGTACACAATTTCGCTTACTACGCCGGCCGGCGCAACACTGGGTGTGAAAATATGATGGCGGCGCGGTTTCAAGGTCAAATTGAGACAAAGCAATACGTTAATAACGTTTAAGATCCTGGTGTAAAGAGCCTGTTACTATTTAGCCCTGTTACAACAAGCCCCGCGCTCCCGTCACAGTTACTTGCAGTTAATAAGTATTTATCTAGTTTTTAAGTACCTGGAGATAACTAATTGTAATTTTAATCAAAACAAGAACACGACTACAGCAAAGATGTAAAAATATCAGTCAGTCGGTAACATCATTTCTGCAAACTTATACAACTTTTATGATGCCTGGCCGTTCTCGCCACCCTACCCACTTGTACCATGCAAATGATATTTCCCTTGCAAAGAGCGCAAAACCGCGGCATAATTATAAACGCATCAATCAACGCGCATGCGCTCGCCTCCGGCGTGTACGCACCGCATAAATGGTTATTAGTTGGCGGGATGGGCTTTTTGGTCTTGTTGTGCTTTTCGCGAGGCGAGGTGACGATAAATGTCCTTTACGGCTGTTATGAGACGTGTTGTGACATTCCTGGAATTTTGACTGCGGGGAAATTTTTGAGATTTATTTTATAGATGATTTTTAGGTACTCAATGGAGGGTAATGCTGAACAGATAAAAGTGAAAATTCTTTAAAAGATAAAAGTGAAAAGGCTTTTTACGATTTATCATATTGGAAATCCGTGGTCGGTTTATGCTTAGAAAATATGAACGTAAAACCATTTAAACAGTAAACGTATTCTAATTTGGTTTCTGTCTAGGTATCTACTCGTAGTTGTGTTTCGTAGAAAGTTATTTTATGGTGTAAAATTATGAAATTATAAGAGGCCTCAGTTGTAGTTCAGTTACATTGACCTAGTCAACCATAGTCGAGTAAAATACGCCTTAGATTTTAAAGTGTCACCAATTTCTTGGTCCCAGGAATTACCTGCCATTAAAGGAAACTAACCCAGGTTACCACCTTGGGTAAACGTAGTGTGGGACGCCTCCCGGCTAGATGGACAGACGACCTGAAGGAGGCAGCTGGTAGTGACTAGATACAAAGGGCGGGAGATCGTGCGCTGTGGCGCTCCTTGGGGGAGGCCTATGTCCAGCAGTGGACTGCAACAGGCTGATATGATGATGATGAAACCAGTTTTAGGTGTCTGTGATAACTTTGGCACGGTAATCTTTGGATTGTAATAAGATCATGTGTAATCCAACACAGCAATAATTTATAACATCTTCATGTATGCAAAAAGTCAGCGACATGATCCATACAATATTTTGACGGACGGAATATCAGAGCCGTCTCAATTAACCCAATAATAAAGACACGAGCATAATTTTGACGGATGTATTATGGGTAATTGAACGAGAAAGATTAACAGCCACCTCAGCATTGTTAGGCTTTAATGCAAGGGAATAAGATTTAGACTTATTTTTAAAGGTGTATGGTGGTTTGTTTTGATTGGCCCAAGTTTGATTGCAAATGCATTTACCAATTAGAAAGCAAATGGACAAAAGACTGTAGTGTTACGTATTATAAGGCAAATACTTAAGTGAGATTAACGACATGCGTTAGCAAAAGGAAAGCGAGAGGTGTCGTTATTCAGAGCAAAACATTAAAAAAAAAACATTGAAAATGTGGAAAAAAAAGATGATTTATTGCAAGGTGTCGTTATGCGTTGGTTTGTAATTGTTATTGTTTTATTCAATACACGAATATTTTGTTGTATTTTTTCACAACAATACCTTAATTTTACAAGGTTTTTTTTAGTTTGCCCTGACTCAGTGTTG
Source organism: Pyrausta despicata (assembly GCA_963921415.1). Lineage (NCBI taxonomy): Eukaryota > Metazoa > Arthropoda > Insecta > Lepidoptera > Crambidae > Pyrausta > Pyrausta despicata. Next base: position 10,316,143 of record OY992861.1, on the reverse strand, counting down.
GTCTGTAATCAAATTTTTCAAACTCTTTACCCACTCCTAGTGTCTAGTTGAGACAATCGATAGATTATTACTATTGTAGTAGATGACAATGCAAAATCACTACAAGGCTGTATAATGCAAATATTTTTTTGTTTATTCTTTTTTATTCTAATATTAAAATTCATGAGGGCACTTAGTAAATGACTCCTGCTACCTTTACTAACTGTAATCAGAAAATTGTTTGTAAGAATATGACGACAATATACGTTGGGACTGAAACTTGAAACTATGGGTAACTGAAAATATAGGTCCCTAACCCTTTTTATTTAGCCTATATCATCCCACTGGTGGGCAAATGCTTCCCCTAAATCCACCTGTCTCTATCCATTGCCAACGTTTCCCAGTCCCGTGTAGTATTGACCAAGTCGTCACACCATCGTTTCTAATTTAAAACCCAAATTTAGCCCAATTTCTTTTCTTAAATTACATGCCATACCCATTACTTACCCGAATATCTATATTTTTTACACAATTCCTTAAAGTATGACCGTAAAGCAGTTCGAAATAAACAAAAATCATGACTACATTATATTACTAAATATCCAATGGGAGAACCACTTTGAAATCATGCTCGATTTTGGTCATGTCAACATTTCTTGACATTTGTTGTGACATTAAGGAGATCATCAGAATTTTGTTGTAAGAAGATGAAGACAATACACATTGGGACTGAAATGAACTCAAGACATAGGTAAATAAGTATAGGTCCTATGTCTAATTTAAAATCAAAATTCAGTCCAATTTCTTCACCCAAATTACACGCCATGCCCATTTCTATCAACCAACAATACCAAGAATGTCACAACCGGCAGTACCTGCCGACCTGCGGACCAAATGTCAAAGCAATTTGGTATCGATTTACTATAAGTATCATTTCGGTGCTAAGGTCGCTCCCGTTCTATCAAATGCCAAGTTGAATTGTCAAATGATTTATTGTAGCAGATAAATTGGTAGGAATTCGAGACCCTGTATTACAATGGGAGTGATTGGACCCTTTGAACCCAAAGAATTGTATTACAAAAGTCACGTGCTACTTAGTTATCTTAGAAAAAGGTGCGATAACATTTGGTACGAGTGTAACGTTTTTTTTTCGTCGGAGAAACACCTTAAAACGCCTTTAATACGTGATCAAAAAAAGTTAAAGTAACGAAAACAGTACAAATTTTTTGAAAGAAAGAAATCATGTTTATTCAGTGTTCACATACTTTACAAAACAGAAAAACACATATTCAAAAGCACATACACAAGATACTGAAAAGGTGGGCCACTCAGCATGTTCAATTGTGTTATGTTTTTTCAGTTTGACATGGCTTCGTTAGTTATATTTCTGTAATTAGGAAATACGGGTCATATATTATGGTTAAGTCCGCCTTTAGTACAACTTTCTTGGTGAATGATACAAGGATACATGAAGCAGCAACAGTGTCGTCGCGACAACAGGCATGATGACACCTATAGTAAATATTTACAAGACCATGGTGTTTTAAAAACATTTAACCTCTATTCATGCAATTAGTAAAACCAATTTATTTCCAAAAAGCTGTAGAAACCAATTTTCAATTACATAAAATTCAATAAATATTCAGTCAATTAACCTTGATTTCTGATACTAAATTACGACGTCAAATTTATAGTAGTCTCATACAAAACCTATGGAGGCAGATCGTTTTGACAGATGATAAAGAGTATGTCAAAGATTGGTTGTGTCATCTAGCCTATTCTGGTTTCTAAGTGGTTCAAGGAAATACCCTCCCTAGCGACACGAAGTTAGCGACATGATTCATACTAACAAACACAGCTAAACCAGAAGTGTCGCTACGACATGTCGTGTGCTGCTGCTTCATGTAGCGGACTTCAAACTTGTACCTCTTTTTTTTGCTTTTTTTTTGTTTAAACACACAAATTACATATCCCCAAACTAAACATTAGCTTGTGCTATGGTGGCTACAAATAACACAGTCCTCCTGGCCGATTTCGACCACGGCGGCCAATCTCAACAGAGATCAGCCAACTACGCAGGATATATTAAAGTGCACAAGTGTGAGCGCAATACACAGGTGCACTCGCTGTTCCATTACTCTCAAAGTTCGGTGAGAGGGCAATCCGACATTACCGGAGAGAGATCGGGCGCAGGACCAACGGCTTAACGTGCTTTCCGAGGCACGGGGGTGTAACACCGCCAACTTGCCGACTCCGAGCTGTTTTTGAGAAATTCATGACAGAAAATCTCAGAAACAATTTTGGCTCGACCTGGGATTCGAACCCAGGACCTCTCGGATGTAAGGCAGAAACTTTACCATTACACCAACGAGCCACTGCGGCTACAAATACGTAAATACATTTATAAACACCCATGAATCAGGTACAAATGCTCGTGCTCATCACACAAACATTTGCCTCTAGAAGAATTCGATCCCGCGACAGCCGATTTTGTAGTCTGGACATCATACTACCAGAATACCTGTTTCTCTGTTATACGGTGTATTACATACGTTCCTACAATACATTCACACGTCGATTGTAACTGGAGCGGGCATAATTCATGCTTTTGAAGGTGCTCGTGCTTTCATTCAAGCAGTTTCACCATGGCCCATCTTCAATGACACCACGAAATCAGTCTGACCCGAGACAAAAGAACAAAGACAGCGCTCATTACTTTAGGGATGCGATGCAGTATGCTGATACTAAACTTATCGACTGTTTTTTGAGAGTTTTTACTTTTATTATTATTTTTTATTTATTATTTGAGCTTCAAATGAAGCACTTATTCATATTTCTATATTTTTTACACAATTCCTTAAAAGTAGAGATCGTAACGCAGTTCGGAATAAAAACAAATTATGGCTACATCGTATTGCAAAATATCCAATGGGAGAACCACCTTAAATCATGCCCGTTTTTGGTCATGCCACGTGCCAATGTTTCTTGACAGTTGTTGTGACAATACAGAGGTCAGGTGGCTACCAAATCTATTTAAAAATTATTACATCAAACGTCAAATCAATAGATTAGCTAGCGACGTATATATGTTCAGTTGTTCTGTGAGGAAATTTACATTATTTGTAATATATCTACCTACATATAAAAATGAATAACTATTCATTAGTCTCGCTAAAACTCGAGAACGGCTGAACCGATTTGAATAGTTATCGTCTTGAAATATTTGTGGAAGTCCAAAGCAGGTTTAAATAAACGGTGAAATTTAAAAAAAATATATGCGAAAACAGCGGGCAGGACGTCATCTGCCGGGACCGCTAGTTTATTATAAGTAAATTAAGAATAAGTGTTTGAAATAATTATGTAAATAATTATAAATAATTTTGTAAAAATGTATAATCATATTAAGTTACGCCTGTAATGACTAATTTATGTCTTTAAGACACTGAGACATCTAGCTGACCTAAAAATTCTTAAAATGGTCTATCAATCCCTGCGCCAATCCATTTTGTGCTATTGCATCTCAGCCTGGGGTGGAGCTTCTAAAACCCATCTACTAAAACTGGAAAGAGCCCAACGAGCTATCCTGAAGATTGCTGCATTTCTCCCCCTCTTGTATCCCACTACTGAGGTATACAACTTCTGGAAGGTTTTAACAGTACGTCAGTTGTTTATTGTCCCGGTAGTGCTCCGCAAGCACTCGCTGATCACATACGACTCTCTATTAGCGATCAACAGACGTAGGGATAGGGTTTGCTATAATCTGTCTTTTAACACAGCTTTTGCTCACAGATTCTTCTGCTTCTTAGGAAGCTACCTGTACAATAAGCTGAACAATATACTGAGCTTATACCACCTACCAAAGCACTCGTGTAAAACTAAATTAACATCATCATCAATCATTGTAGTGATGAAATAGCTCATGATAATGCATTCTATTACTTATATCTTATATATATATAATTATAACGATAAATGCAAAACACACTCACACGCACGCACGCACCCACAGACACACACCCACACACACACACACACACCCACACACACACACACCCACACACGCACACTCGCACACACGCACACACGCACGCACACACACACACACACACACACACACACACACACACACACACACGCGCGCACACACACACGCGCACACACACGCACACACACACACGCACACACACACACACACACACACACACATATTTACTAGATAAGTTAGAATGTTACATAGTATATCATTTTTTATTTTATTTTTTTCATCATTTGTCTACATAATTAATTGTACGACTGTCCGAGGTGGTGAGAGGCTGGTGACCTGTAACACAGGTATTTTATACCTAGCATAGGCACCAGCCTCACACAAACATTTCATTTAATTGTATCTCAATTGTTTATTGTCATATTTTTTTACAGATAATAACAGATACATCGACAAGTTACAAAACTTACAGGTGCGATTTGTCCCATCTCTAGCGCGTTGAGCAACAATTTGATATTCACGCACCGTGGGCCACATAATGATCTACTGATGTACATACGCGTTCTAATGGCGACCAGCCAAATTGCTCTGACCACTCGCCTCTCTCCTACAGCTACCATACAAGTGTATGATGCTACTATACAATCAAAAATGATCATTACATCTTCAAATTAGGGTCCAACTTGACCGCAATAACATTGTCGCCCGTTAGTGGACCACCACGCCTCCCATTGCGACAATCGGGGACATTTTCAAAGAACATTATCATACCATTCTATTCAGAGTTCTAATTCTAAAAGTTTAGAGTTTAATACAGGCTGTGTAGGTTGTGTATGACAAATAAATTCCTTCGATTATGATTGAGCTGTCTGTCATAGTTACAAGTACGTTTTATGTGTGGTAATGATAACACTTAATCACTTTGTCGCAATCTATAGCATGTAGAATAAGTTCATTTACGATTTCATGCAGCAATTTATAATCTGTTATCTCTGAATAGCCATCTATGTAGGAAATGACATTTTGTGCTAATTGCATTTGGAATGCATTTGTGTAGAAGTGGCTAGGTAGGCTTATCAAATACTAGCTTCCCGATAGCGGTTTCGCCCGATTGCTTCTTTAATTTACATTAAGCATTGTTATTGTACCTGCGAACGTTCCTTTTCAAAATACATTAAAATCCGTTGAGTAGTTTTAAAGATCTAAGCATACATACATGCAGATATATGCACGTTGCTAGGTAACGGTAGAGAAAAGCTGCGGCAGGTTGTGTACAAACGATCTGTACAATTTATTTACAACTTGTGCCTTTTTACAAAAGAGAAGGTGCGGAGAAGATGATGATGATGGCAATCTGACTATTGTACAATGGTTATAAAATATCACGACTGGAAAAACGTTGTCGTCGCGAGAGTTAAATTATGTAAAGTGACATATACCTACGATAAAAATATTTTTCGTCGGCTGTCGTCATTCAGTGTCGAATCACTCTCTAAATAGTCTGGAAATTCTTGGATTCAACGGGGCTAAGCAGTGAAATAATATAATGTATAAAATTAAATATGGTAGTGATTATTTAGCTTGGACCTTTTTGGTTAAAAAAACAACACATACAAATGATGAGATCATTTGTATATTTTGTTTGACCGAATTACGTTGATGCCCTGACAGTGACGATAATTTAAGTGAAGTAAATTTGTCATGCCCCATTGGTGTCAATCGGTCTATCCGATTTTGCTATGCTTCAGTTTTGATCAAGCCCTTTATTACCATCAAGGCATGACGAGTAATTTAATAATGGTCCAAAAAGTATAGCAACTTAACATTCAATCCAGTAAATTATGTTAAGTTCTACTTGTGACTGCATCCGAAATAATGCTGTTATATTTAATGTCCTTACATTTGAAACAATTCGTTGATTGATTAGTTTTACGTCATGTAAAATGTCTTTAAGAAGGACAGTTACTTTTATTTAGTTTTGAAATTGAAGGTCCATAATACACATCTAGTTGTTATAGACTATTTTAACTTATTCTTGCGTTGTTTCCTTCCGTCCAGTCAACAATCCAATCACACCAATATTATAAATGTGAAAGTTTCTTCGATTTGGATGTTTGTCCTTCAATCATACCGAAACCACTGAACGGATTTTCATGAATTTTGGTATACAGACAGTGTATGAGCTGACTTAACTGACAGAATACTTTTAATCCCGATTAAATTCTCCCTTGGGATATCTACAACTAAGGCGAACGTAGTCGCGGGCGTCCGCTGGTGTTACATAATTTCGGTCATTCACATTTCCGTCTCCATTCTCAACACAAACCCTTTCGGACCTTGCTCCACATATGAAAACTTCCTATTCGAAAAAGCTACATTCCGTCACTGGCTAGTTCTGTAATGATACGCATTATAATAATTGTCTAAGCGGGCAATGGGCGGGGCCGTATGACAATCACGCGGTGTGTAATGAACGGGTGCGCGGGCGCATGTATAGTGATGCACGCGCATGGGACGGCTATTACCATATTAGGGCATCGGCCGGGATGACAATTCGGACGTGACTTGGGCGAAGATTAGGGACGGTAAGAAGGAAATGCGATTATGTATATAATTATTTGGTTTCCAATTAAGTGTTGTTATTTAACTGACAATGGCAATTGAATCTGTATTAATGTAGAATAGCTTTTTAGCTGCAATCCCAGGATAATCAAGCTTTTTTCTAGTTAAGTATAGGGAAAACATTGGCTACAAAATGAGCCTTTATTAGAACTCAGAGACTTAGAGAGCTAATTGGCTACAACATTAAATAATAAATACAGAACAACATCACACATCAACAGTGGTATCACAAATAAACTTAATTTAAATATATATAACACCCATACCAGTACAACCAGACATGTTCATGCACAAAAATGTTTGCACAGTGCGGGGATCGGACTCGCGACCTGTTGGTTAATATTCAACATCTTGACCATTAATACTAAAGTGGTCGTCAAATTAAAACTATTTTCAATATTTTACTTCATACGACATAAATTCTGGCTTCCGCTCAGGATTCAATTGCACCATGCTAAAATATTTTTATGACGCAGGAAGTTGTTATGAGAAAAACAAATATTATCTTTACTAAAAACAGTATATTAAAGGTTTAAGATTAGCTAACAATAGCAATGAGATAATGCAGAAACTATTAATATTGTCTTATCGACTATCGACAACTTTATCGATACCACGCACACATCCCTAGCACGAAAGCTCATGTAGTGTCATTATTACCGTCGTCGACGTCGAGTCATGGCGGTAGGTGCCCATTAGATACTGTCGCTGTCCTATGCATGACTGTGGTTTTATTCAAATATATCCTGAAGAGGTATAGAGATATATAGAGGATTAACTGAAGAAATAAACAAATAAATTTTTCACAACAATCAGACCAATTCTCTAGCCCCAAATTAAGCTACGAGGCTTGAGTTGGTACTAGACAACGGATAAACATACTTCAATACTTTTTTTTGTAAATAAATACATATTATACACAGAAAACACCCAGACCAGAACAAACACACATGTTCATGCACATATATGCTTGTACTGTGCGGGGATCGAACCCGCGACCCTTGGTTTTAGAAGTCCGACATGTAGACCACTGCACCAAGCCGTCGTCAAGAAGAATTGGTCATGTAAAGTGTAGTGTGGATTTAAGAGTTTAGGCGAAGAGGATCATACTGTTTTACGCAAAAGATGTGACATATATTTTTCAAGACGTTCTTTTGACGGCTTCACTTTTGTTTTGGCCTGAGGTCGTACTCCGTAACGTTTCATCCTAACTCTTTAAGGTCATGCCAACTCGCTCGCTCGTATGTTCGAGCTACGAGTAGTAAGGGAGACAAAGATGGACAACAGTTTAGTAAGAGCCTATGGTGAAACCTCTGGTTCCATTCGAGCTTGACAATCAAACCTATACTTGGTTTTTGAAATACCTACATGTTCCAGAGAGCACAGAAACGTTCGACAAAAAGTATGTACACGCATGTTTCAATCACGCATGTTTGAAATACGTACTAAATTCAAATGCTGCCAAAGGTAGCTAGCTATTTGTAGGTAATCCAACGATGACAATATTTCGAGGTAAGAACAAAGAATCCATTTTAGGGATATCTAAGGGTTAATTTGCAGCTATTCTCTTTTTAATTTAATTGACACCTTGGCCTTATTTTTTAAGTATAATAAAGCTGGTGACAACCTAGTGTACCCTTCAGTGTATCCTATTTTAAAATAAATAAACTATTATTTTCTATTCTATTCTATTCCTAGTTTGTTGTAAACAAATTTACCGTACGCCTTAACAAATGTCAAGCTTATTAAGCCTTTTAACTCAAGGACAATTACAGTAACTAGTTATTTGTTGAAGATTATTGAGACGTTAGCCGTTTTTTCTTATCATAATTTCTTACGACCATGATGCAGGTGGGCAAGCGATGGTATCAAAAGCTTCGAGTTCGATTTTCCTGATGACACATTCCTTCAAATATGCTCTTTCTGTTTGTTCGTAGATTTCTCGCCAAAACCAGCCGAAATTTAAACGTATTATGAAAAACGTTGACCTCTGACCTCTCCGGATTTCGAAACGGTTGGTAAAAAAATGCGCGAGCGCTCGAGATATATATTTATATTTACAAAAGTAAGTAGCTGGAAATTTTGGTTATAATGATTCTCTCAGATTATTTAGTAAGGGTATGTTTAAGTGTGCGAGCAAATCAAACGCCCTAGATTTTTGTGTTTATGACCTCTCAGCAAGATATAAAAGTAAGTTCTGTAAATTTTGAGCTTTGTGATTTCTTAGACGTTCACAAAGGTAAAATCGCTTGCGCTCTCTGTAATGAAAGAGAGCGCAAGCGATTTCAGCGTCCAAGAGTTTAGGACGATTAAAGAAGTGAAAAAAAAAAGTTGCGCGACGGGAGCCTAAAACACTTGCCAGGGTTTTGATGCTATGTTCCTCCAAGCTTAGGGGGCCCCTGGCCAAAATGAAAAAGGCCTTCAAGCTCAGGGCTCAGCGTCCACGCCAAAATGAAAATTTAGTCCAGTGCGTCGATCAGTACATTGACAATTTTTTAACGCAATCGATATCGTAACATGTTGGGTTGATAACATAGTTTGTTCTTTGCGGCGGCCTCCGATTTTTGTTTTTTTCCTTCCTTTCCAAGTTTTCGGCAAAAACTGCTTAGCTTTTAAACATTTCGTGACAGCCCTCGTAATTATGAAACTAGTAAGCAAATAGTAAATCGACCTTTACATTGCCATACCACAGCACTAATCACAAATACCATCACATAATTACCTTGCAAACGAACTTTTAATCAGATAGTTAGCATATTTTATCTAGTTTTCCAATAATTATAACAGCGTACAATCTCTCGCCACGCCATTATCCCTATGTCCTATAAAGAATGACATTCATTATTTTTTAAGATCTCCATAAAACAATATTATGAGTCCCAACACTATACTTACATACTGTTCGTTCCCAATTATGGGCCATAACCGCGGGTTCGATTCCCGTCGATAATTACAAGTGGTAACACTGGGAAGCATAAATAATGTTGGATGGCGTTTGTCATTGTTTGGTGGCGTTTTTAATTGGATGGAATGTCAAGAGGTGTGTGGACGTGAGGTGGGTTGAAAATTACTTGGCTACCTTGCTTAGGGTAACGACGCGAAGTTTTTCAGACTTGAAAATGGAAATTAATTTTCAGGGAAGCTTTATTAATTATTGATTGATTAAATTTTTGAATAGATTTATTTTTCGTATATTTTATTATAATTTAATATAAACTTTTATTTTTTGATATTATATATATATATATATATATATATATATATATATATATATATATATATATATATATATTTTATGTTTATTTATTTTTGCGTTATTAACCACAATTTACCTTTCTCATTTAATTTTCACTGCACCCATTGCCTTCTTTCTGCATGACCTTGAGGTTGACTTGCAGAAAATGCTTTTAGCATTAAGTCCACCCTTTGTACATTTCTTGTGCAATAAAGTTTTAAATAACAATAAATAAATGAACATAGGCTACTCTATTTCTGTAATTTACCAAAAATAAATATTTGCAGTAGAAATAAAAAATAAATCAACAGTCTGAGGCAAGTATCGGAGTGTCATCGGGAATCCGGCCAGTGTGCGTAAGCCACTTCTGCACCCAGACTTTAGAAAAGCCTGTTGAAAGCTACTGCTTATCACGATTGAACTGTACAATTCACATTACCTGTATTGCAGAAGAAAATAGCTGAGAAGCACTAAGATAATCAAAGAAATAGAAATTTAAAAATATCTGAATAACGATGATGCTGATGCTAATAATATTAATTTATTTGACCACATACAACTAATTCGATAAAATAAAAATTAGATAAAATTTATCTAAAAACAAATAATCAATTAATAAGAGATTCAAAGTAATTAAAATAATCAAAAACCAAAAATAATAAGATATTTTTGGTTTTTGATTATTTTAATTAGCTTAGTGTTTTGGTTATTAATTGTATTAAAATTATATTTTCGCATTAGCCAGTACAATGCTGAAAGGGAAGAATTTAATGACCTGTAGGTAATATTTAATCATTGGCTCTGAGACTTTAACATTTACATCCAAAGTATATACTTCTTATAATTTGCTTGTTTTGCATTTTAACCGTTTCAAATCCATGTTAATTTAGTCAAGCGTATATCTACTGCAGTGATATTGTGACGTTGTTATAAGTCAGAAAAATGTATTAAACTTTATGCATGTTTCGAACCCGCAACCGCTGACTTTACAATCCGGAACGCGAGCCACTACACCACGTCCGTCGTCACACTGACGACTTAGATCAAACCTAAAAGAAGCAGTTACGGTATGAGTCAGTCGCGCGTGGTCCTATTAAACCAAGTGCAATGGACCTGCTCTGCTCCTCGTCGTCAGTACTTTGAGTTGTTTGCATGTGCGTGAGCTCATTTATAAGTTGACGATTATTTATTTAAAACTTTACTGTACAGTAAATTTACAAATGGTGGACTTAATGCTAAAAGCATTTTCTGCCAGTCAACCTCAAGGTCATGCAGAAAGAAGCAATGCAGTGAAGATTAAATGAGAAAGGTAAATTTTGGTTAATAACGTAAATAAATATAATATCAAGTTTGTAGTAGTAAATCATATCAATAAATGAATTAATCATCTTATATTAGGTCCTTACCTTTTTTTTTTTTTTTTTTTTTTTTCGCTGTGGAAATGCTTTTACGCATGCCCCCCACACAACTGCAGGGGGGTATGTGGGACTCAACGGCTGGTGTGCAAGGCCGTAATACCCACTAAAACCACAGCGCATTCCGCCTTTCCGCCATTGTGGGGCGCCATGGGGTCGCGTGAGCATTCACCACGGCGCCCCGGCGGATAGCCCGAGGGCCACAAACTCCTTGGCGGCGGAGCAAGGTGTTGGGCTCCGCCACCAAAACTAACTCCCACACGGCCGCAGAGGATAGGGAGGACGGCAACGACACACCGCATCTCCTCTTCCTCTGCGGCCCCACCGCAGCGCCATCAAACGGTGCGCCCCCGTTTGGTCGCGGGAGATAGGCCGCACGGCAACGATACACCGAGACGACTCTCCTCCCGCGACCGCACCCGACTGCGAGGGACAGCCTAAACCGTCCCCCTCACCCGCACTTTTGGACGCATCCTGCGCAGGCCTCCCCAAGCCCACGTGGAGCGTCCCCTCCCGGGATCCCGCTTAGCTTCACCGTGGGTGGCAAAGCCACGGTTACTGAGCCCCCCCACCACGACAAGGTGGAGATCCGACAGGGGGGGGGGGGATTAGGTCCTTACCTATGAAATTGGCGTTTTGTATGGGAGGAACAAAAAGTCGAAATTTTTTTATATAGCATATTTATTTAATCAAAGTATGAGCCATTGTAATCTATGCACTTTTGCCATCTCATAGGTAGTTCATTGATCCCTTTACTAAAAAAACCATTCGAACGGGAATCAATAAAATCTTTGAAGGCGACTTGGACTGCCCCATCTGAGTTGAACTTTTTCCCTTGCAAGAAGTTATCCAAATTTCGAAAAAAAATGGTAATCTGTTGGAGCAAGGTCCGGGGAGTACGGTGGATGCCTTAGAGATTCCAATTGAAGTTCTTCTAATTTGCTAGCCGTCTGTTGTGCAGTGTGTGGTCTAGCGTTGTCGTGAAGCAGCAGTGGCGTAGAGCGATTGACCAGCCTTGGTTGTTTAGCAACTAGCTTTTCCATCATGGAATGCAATTGCTGACAATAGATATCTGCCGTAATCGTCTGGCCAGATTGGAGAAAACTGTAATGAACGACACCGGCGCTAGTCCACCAAACGCTTACAAGTAACTTTTTATTGGTCAATTTTCGCTTGGAGCAGGCTTTGGCTGGCTTGCCAGGGTCCAGCCATTGCGATGAGCGCTTCCGATTATCGTAGAGAATCCACTTTTCATCACAGGTAATGATTCGATTTAAAATCCCTTCGTTATTGTGCCGGTCCACTAATGTAACGCAGCAGTTGACGCGCGTTTGCCGGTTTGCTTCACTCAATTCGTGAGGAACCCACCTTTCAAGTTTTTTAATCTTCCCAATTTGCTTCAAGTGGATTAAAACAGTTTTATCACTAACGCCAAAGCCTGCAGCTAACTCGGACGTGGTTTGCGATGGATCCGCTTCCACAATAGCCTTCAATTCTTCATTATCAACTTGGGTCTCCGGCCGTCCACGGGGCTTGTTTTGCAGGTCGAAATTTCCAGAACAAAAACGTTGGAACCAAAAACGCACTGTGTTTTCTTTTGCGACACAACCGCCATACACATCATTAACCCTTCGAGCCGTTTCCGCAGCACTGGTGCCACGGTGGAACTCGTACTCGTAAATAACGCGATATTTCAAATTTTCCATTTTGTAAATTGAGCGATGCAAACAGAAAAAAGATAAGTAAAAAAACAAATGAATGACGGTTTACGAAACACAACTACATGTGGAAATAGCTGTATAAATTTGAATTTCGAATTCCTAACCAAATAGGAAAAATTTGTGATCAAAGTGGCCAGTACGACAAAACGCCAATTTCATATGTAAGGACCTAATATATAAATATGAATTGCTGTTCGTTAGTCTCGCTTAAGCTCGAGAACGGCTTAACCGATTTTGCTAATTTTTAAAAGATAAGAAAATATGAAAAAACAGCGGGCAGGATGACGTCTGCCGGGTCCACTAGTATGGATAATAAAAATATAATAATGCAATTTATTCATTTAATAATAATAATATTAATATTATAAATAAAGATTATTATTATTATATTATTCATTTACTCATACAAATTTACGAACTTTATTCTTGAACGACAGCCTCGAGTCTGATCTTTTGAAATTGTAAGGACGTATCATATTTTTCTCTGTTTACTTTGATCTAAGACTGACGACTATCTGTGAATCTCACCGTCACGTCGTTACAACATTACCATAATTCGATTTCTAACCTTAGACACGGCTTGTAATTGCCACCAAGTTTTTATACCGGACAATTGAACCAAATAATTGTTAAGTCGTGCCCATCATTGTAAGGGAGTAAGGAACTTGCCGTAGGAAGTGGCCATTATAACGCATATCTAATGTCAGATGGTATGTGATATCATTGACATTTACAATTGGAGTTAAGTGTGACCTCAGGACCGAGTTCACCGACTCTAAACAAATAAGGTAAGTGAGGCAATTAACGCCCTATGTTAAATAGCGCCTAAACTTCAGAAAATGTACCTTTTATCATGTGAGCTGTCATGGGTCAGGCACACGTAGAAAATGCCAATATAACACGCCTAGCTAAGGCCTTGCTATAGAGGTGATAAATACCCCTCATAAGTAACAGATAAAATAACATCCACGGGTGGTTAGTGTAATTTTTTGGAAGAAAATTGTCACTAATACTATCAGAAATCATACGAGCCTCTTTCGATCTCACTTTCCACTCACTGGCAATGTTCTTATTTCAATAAATAAGTACAAAATTACGATTAGGAGCACTTCGGTTGAGCTGACGACAATTTTAGTATAATGGTTAAGAAGTTGACTATTAACCAAGAGATCTCCGCACAGTACAAACATTTTGTGTGCATGAACATGTCTGTTTGTAGTGGTCTGGGTTGTGTGGCCCAACTTAGGCATTATCTACCGCGAGCACATACGTGCGAAGAATAATGAGTTGTCGGGCGTGGATCAGCGAACACCTGACAAACTCGTCAAACTTTGTAATTGAATCGACGAACTCACAGGGACTTCCCATCCATAGCCTCTCTAAACGCAATACACTTAAGAATACATAGAACTGACAATTAAGACTAACTTACTTAGAATAATAATAATAGTCAATTATGTATATACAATAATAATATAACAATAAACAATTTTGGCTCGACCTGGGATTCGTCAACTTTACTTAGAATACCACTAAGAGGGCTACAATACTACAGTTTGTTGCTTCCCTATTCATTTCTAAGGTGGCTTTTTGATTCTGCTAATACCTTCGAAATTTGACTATTGATAGGCTCTTTTCCAGGTCTCAACAATGGTAAATGTTTGTTGTTTTTACAACGAAAATGAGACAACCAGGCAGTTACGTATCTAATCATCATAATCATATTTTCACTTGTTCAAAAAAACTCATCCTCATCATATAAGCCGTTTGACGCCCACTTCGAGCCATAGGCTTCCCCCAAGGACTTCTCCACCACGATCGGTCCTGCACTTCATCATGCATCCAGCGGCTTTCCGCGGCTTTCACCGGATCGTCGGTCTTATCACTGCCCTCTGAAGACAAAATATCGTAACCTCAAAGTTGCTGATTTGAGGAAAACGTGGTTAAAGTGTTTAAATCGTGTTTTTTTATTATTTAGATCACCGACAAGATTACTATATTACATGACATGCAAGGTTTAGAAATAAAAATAATTCGTAATTTCCTATTCATTTTATGATTTATTTCTGAATGCATTTTTTGAAAATTAACACACCAATTCATTTGGCTACACTAACTACGTTATACTTTCATAAAGTTTTTAGAAATGATACACTTTTTACGGATTATTTCGCGATTTATTTACATTTTGTTTTAACCTGACGTTTCGGACCCTTTTCAGAGTCCGTGGTCACAGGTAGACTAAGGTGTTAGTTGTTAAATATTAAGTTACGTTCCTATCCACACAAAATGAGCTAACAGTATCTTGAGGTCTTGCAGTGTGGGGTAGAGCTCGAGTCTTGGCTAAAACAGGTTCCCAAGCTGGTGTAATTTTCCAACCATCTTCTCGATTAAAATTAGGGTGTCTTCTAATTTCAATAGCCTCACGGAGCATACGAGGAAGAAAACGACGTTCTCTTGCGAGGACTTTTGGTTGGTCAAAGCGTATGAAGTGGTTGGGTTTATCTAACGCGTGTTTAACATAAACATAGACGGAATACAAAGTCTGCAGTGTGTGAACACGCGTTAGATAAACCCAACCACTTCATACGCTTTGACCAACCAAAAGTCCTCGCAAGAGAACGTCGTTTTCTTCCTCGTATGCTCCGTGAGGCTATTGAAATTAGAAGACATCTCTATAAATTTTATTTATTAAGATTTTTTGCGTTGTCAACGCTATTTTTAAATTCGAAAAGACATACCACTTTAGAAAATGTTATGTCTTTATGTAAGCATTAAGCATTGGACCGGACGTTGGCATTGGATTGGACGGGTTCGAATCAAAATTCGTTTTTTTTTGTGTTATGTCTTTTCGAATCTCTATAAATTTTTAATTCTACGCTCGCACAGTGTAGGACAAAGTTGTTCAATGGAGCGCGGTGTCGCGGCGTGCCTGGCGCGCGGCAATTAGCCCGCACTCATCAGCTCCGTCCTTGGGGTCAGGTGCCAAAGTGCTTGCCAAGTAAGCGTGAAAGCACAGCTCAAACTTTTATAAAAATTTTAATTAACTCGAACTAAAATTGAGAATTTCAATTTTATGTTACTAAGATTTTTTTTTATTTATTATATTACTAGCTGACCCGGCAATCGTTGTTTTGCTATATACATTATTTCTCTCATCACTAAGGGGTATGAAAAATAGATGTTGGCTGATACTCAGACCTACTCAATATGCATACCCAAATTTCATAAGAATCAGTCAAGCCGTTTCGGAGGAGTACGGGAATGAAATGTGTCTCGTGTATATATAGATCTCTATAAAATATGATCAAATAATCTTATTATTATTTTTTGGAGCAGCTGTCATAATCTTTTGATTATGACATTATGTTTTACTCATGACAGCTCTATGACACTTATGCGCTTATTCGTCAAAGCGTCATTGATTTCCATTATTACGGATTGTCCTCTTGGTATACTTTTGCGTAATAGATTATGATCGAGTCCATTTGAGTCACTCAGTATCCACAATAACTATTATAGAATACACATTTCCCGTGGAGCCTATGTTTATCTTTGCCTTTTATCTAAGCCTACATACAACTCTTTGTATGTCTAATGTCCCGCGTCTGTCCCTAAGTCTCTACTTAGGGACAGACGCGGGGCCCCACTTTGCTTTAAACTATGTAATGAAGCAGTGACGAGTTTTTTTTGATACATTTTATAATTTGTGTGACTTGAATGTCACAATCGCTTTACGACTGCTTGTACCAGCTCGTAGGTCCGACGTAGGAAACACTTTAATCCCAGCAAATACTTACTTAACCAGGCCCAAAAGCTAATACCGCTAATAGAATCAAAACATTATAAATGCCATCGATATATTACCCCTCATGACTAAATAACGAAGGAGAAAGTTCCGAAATTATGTGTGTCATAGATTGTTTGTCATGTCCCGTAGATCGAACCCGGACCCCACGCGCCGTGCTGCATTTGTCTTCATTTTCTTAGCTCTAGGGCCGAGGGCGTGGTCGACATCGATAAAAATAATTGTCGATAAAATAGTTAACATAACTCAATAAATAATCTTGAACGAAGATGGAAGAGCTTTGGTACGCAAACGAAATTGACATAAGCGGCCGTGGTAATTACAACTTTCTTTGTAATTTATCGCTATTTTCCATTTTATTATTGAAATAGAAAACTTTCGTTTCCAGTGGTTAATTTTTCCAAGTTAAAACCATAATGTGGATTGTCAAAATCATCGTGACGGTAAAAAGTTTCTTTAGTTCAGTCGACATTGTTTTCATACAGATTTTTAACCTTTTTTAAGAAGGGCATATTCTTAATTATAAAACCACTATAGAATACTTAGAATAGAATAGAATTTATAGAATTTATATCGCACATAAAGTTAACCTACTCTAGCCTGCAACGATCAAAGCAAACAAATAACATTCATCGACATATTATCGCAAACATATTTCCACCTCTTCTCAACCCTAGTTCCGTAAAACAAAGAACATTGATATTAATTTCGCCTTCGCGCACAAAATCAGGACCCGATCTAATTATCCGTTCCACCGGTTGATATTAAATTATGAAATTTGCGACGTTTCTTACGTCCCAAGGGAAATAACAGCGCGTTTTTAAATGAAACAAGGAAGGGAAAACGACTGAGGGGATTGAATAAGCAACAATTAAACTTTAGCTATTTACGCCAATTGTTTTTCGGACTGGATTTATTGGTTGGAGGACAGAGTGCTGGAGTTTTTTTTCCTTCGCAAGGGGTGGAACATTTTTGACGTTTTAAAACCTTGTATTATGTTTCACCTGTCCCGATGGTTGGTGTCAGTAATCAAATCTTGCAAGCTGAATTTCGCTCACTTCACGATGACCAATAGAGCTGAAATGTTGGCTAAACGTAAAGTTTTAATGACAATGCATAATTCGATTACAAAAGCTTGGTGATATATTTTTAAAAGACTTTCTACTTACTTAAAAGCTGTGTGATTGGTTGTCATTATGAATTTAAATACAAAGTAAAGTTTAAGCAGCAATGTATCGTTTTTTTTATTTTTTTATTTTGATAGGTACACATAACAGAGACACAATCGTAACAATGAACATAAAAATAGTTAGACATACAGATTTTATTGCAGTTCCAAAGGCAAGTGTACACAGCATGCAAATCGAGTTAACATATTTAAAATAAAATTAGATTATTACATCAACACAATAGTTACAGCGGGAAATCACTATTCAGAATATTAATAAATGAAATTAAATAACCTATAAAAACCATAAAATGTACTTTGTGTCTAATTAATTGTTTCTAGAGCCTCACTTTCGTAATATCACAGATTTGTCCGATAGTTAGATAAATAGGTAGAGAACACTTTATTCGCACCACCAAAAATAATATAAAATCAACATACAAAGACAGATGCACAATTTAGGTGGTCTTATCGCTAAGAGCGATCTCTGCCAGATCAACTCTGGTAGCTTTAGACTAGATGGAGAATTAAGTTCGTCAAAGGCAACTTAGATAAGTTTGAAAGTCTGTTACTTATGCCTGTACTGTGCGGGGATCGAACCCTCGACCCTTGGTTTTTAAAGACGACCGCTTGTTGCAGTGGTCAACATCCACTGCACCAAGCGGTCGTCAATTAAGTTTTCATAACAGAACATATACCTACCCATATAAAAAGCGGTTCAATGACGAATAAAATTAGAAATAATTTCTGAAACGAGCTTTCAATAGCTCATTCGATGTTGATATGAGCAATCGAAGAAGATTTATCTCATCGGGCCACATTAAAAGCGCCCAAAATAAAGTTATGTAAATCACTTGAGGCATTAAAATCCGAAAATTTTAAATGTAAATTCATTTAACCCTTTGTCCCTTTAACACTGTAATTGCTGAGTACAACTTTAAAATTCTTCCCAAATAGCTTAAACACTTAAAACAGTCATTTGTGTGGTGCATAACTCGAAAACTGTTTTAAATATCCAGGATAACTTGACCTGTTGTTAAGAGCTGTTTCTAGGGTTTTTAAGTCCAAGATAAATTGGTCATTTCGCGATAAAATAATTTTCGGTAGCTATAAATATTTAAATTCTACTTAAGAGAATGTGTCATAGCCGGGGGACAATCGTTTCTAAGTTTCGGTTTGAGTATGGAGATTGTTATTAGACCATTACGATCAGGGTCTTTTAGACCGTAATTTCTTGTGATGCCGTTTAAAGGGTTATGTATGAGTCTGTTTTATTGTAGGACTTTAATAGTTAATTGTCTAAGTTAAGAGCCGACTACGCTTTTTTAAATATTTGGCGGATTTAGCCTTATTTTAATGAATGACAGTTTTGAAGGATTTCTATCTCTTCCATGTATCTAAGCGCAATATTTTAATGAAGCAATATTGTTATGTAAAAAAAATTAAACTACATAGATTCAAAAATGGTGAAACCGTAATGGCGTAGAGAGATACAAATGCTTCATTATCTTGTTAACCGTAACGAAATAGAAAACCCAATTTGAAAACTGTGGCTCAATATTTTATTTTATTTTTTATTCTATTTATTCAAGATGCAAAACGGATCACAATTAATTGAGGTTGCACAATTTCATTCGTGACAATGTAAGCTATAGCAACTCAAAAGCGCTCAAAGTTAACCACTAGCCCTACCAGCCCTAACGGAATCACCACTGTGTAACAAGCCTTACCAAAAACCAGATACCAGCCAGGTACTTACCAACGCGACCTTACTCAACCGTCTACGCCAACCCTAACCAGTTCCAATCAACATCAAACGGATTCATAACCGTTGGTACCAAATCACCCCGATCAATTAGTATGTTAAAGGGGTCCCGCCGCAGGGCACACATGGGAACTGAAATTTCGAATTTGAATTTTCGGTACCAATTTAGCTCGAGGTGCAAGGCGACAGATACCAAAACGGTGCAGGAGTGATCGCAGCGCGGTCAGGTATAAGCGTGGGGGACAGATAAAACTGATGATAAATAATCAAAATCAAATTAAAAATAAAAATAAAGTTTTTATTAAAATCTACACATTTCACAAGTCAACAAAAAAATTTAATATTTTTTTACTAACAACAGCACATACATTGATCTGACTCTGTGGTAAGTAGCTAAAGGACTTGTGTAAGTAATCAGAATCAACAGTGGTATTACAAATAAACTTAAATAAATACATATAACACCCAGACCGGTACAAACAGATAATGCACACAAATGTTTGTACAGTCCGGGGATCGAACCCGCGACCTCTTGGTTAATATACATTTAGAAAGAGCGGAGTCTCCTAACACAGGCATTGTTATGCTTAAAAGGAGGCCCCAACTACTGTTAAGCTGTGTACATGTTTGAAACAATAAATAATTTTGAATTTTGAATTGAATTTGAATTTGAATAGTCAACTTCTTGACCATTAGACCAAAGTGGTCGTCAGGTTGTAGACAGACATGACCCAAAATTTTCCACATCGTCATTTACCATCAGGACCCATCAGGTGAGTTTGTAGCTGTTGGAGCGTAAAACGAAAGTCAACTCCTTTGATATTACATAGTTTAATAAGTATAGGTTGTCTCTTTTTTAGGTACTTTACTTTTTAGCATTAACAATGCAAATTTCTTTACAATGTGAAATTAAAACACACAAGAAAAATGGACTGCCACAAGCGGCCCTAACACTTTAGGGGCCAAATATCTTGATAGCTATTCTTTAAAATACAAGTTATGAAATTCCGCGATTGCTTCACTTGACATAAAATTTTAGCTTTAGAGATAAGTACTCACTAATGTACATTTCTCTATACGCTTGACGGATTGTTTAAAAATGACGTAGGTACTTTTTTTCATCAATTTAAAATTAATATCTTCCACGATCTGTCTACTACAACCAATGAGGGCTAAGTCAGATTGAGGTCAACAAAACTCTTCCCATTTAGAGATATCATTTATTTGTTGGAAGTAATAAACTCAATTTTTTTTTTTAATATTTTCTCAAAAATAACATGTGAAAACCAAGCGTATACACCGCAGAGTCACAATATTAATATCGGGTCGCGTCGCGGCGTCCCGAGGGGTTTCTAAATCATCCGTCCCTGTCGCTCCCTTGCGCCCGGCGCTAGGCATGAAAGAGTAGTGTGGATATGACTTGCAATTAACATTTAGCTTAAGAATGAAAGCGAAATAGCCAAACTCGGATGTAGAGAAAAGTTTGCAGAGCTTAACAACAGCTGATAAGGATCAATGCTGTTATAGATAGTTAGTAAAGCAAGTATTGAAGTACTATACTGATTAGCGTTGTACGACTTGTACGTGTTGTTGATGCAAATATTATAGGGAAAAAAACAGAATACCTATCAATCTCTCAGGGTCAGGCGGTTCAAAAACAGGGCTCATGTTTCAATACTCCGTCGACGTTAAATATGAGATAAAATTATTAGTGCATTCAGCTGCCACCGCACCTGCAACTTTCTGTCGTCGCAACTTGCATCTGACAGCGTGTCCACCAATCGCCACACCTCAACCGCTTGCTTGATAGTTTGCCGCAGGTGTGGCCTGAGCCTTATGACTGTAACTACAGTTACCTGATGTTTGGAAAAATCTATCCGAAACGAAGTACCAATACTAACTCTTTCATATGATTTGATATGTTAATAATGTTTATAAAATAAATAGGGCATGTCCACAAGTTTCTTTCATACCACATCGCCTCCGGTTACATTCGCTTTACGGTGCAATTTTTCTTATGTTATTTATTTATTTATTACGGAGTGAGTGATCTATATCACGTCATATCTTACACCCTTGTAAATGGCTGGCATTTATCCGAACGATTGCCGCTCCGTTGTCTTTGTTCATTGTTCTTGAGGCGGTAATTGTTTCGATGTGCTCCGCTGCGTATATCATATTGGTCTGATTTAAGTTTCTGAGTTGCGTAGCCGAAAGGTGGCCAATACTGGCAGCGGGACCTAAACCGCATTAAGCAATGATAAAAAAACGGTCGAATTCATAAACTCCTTTTTTTTAAGTTGGTTTAAAAATGGCTGTTGCAGACGTCCGTTACTGTTACATATTTTACTGCTGATTAAGCTGCTGCCTTTTGGTGATATGAAAAAAAAATGGTGAAACATCAAATCGGAAATCATTTTATCTTTATAATATAAGTTATTATGAATGAATTAATGAGTAGCTACTGAGTAAACTACTAAGTTAATTTTAAATAAATAAATATACAACATCACATACATTGATCTGACTCCGTGGTAAGTAGCTTAGGCACTTGTGTTACAGATATCAGAATCAACAGTGGTATTACAAATAATGTGTTTATCTAAGTGATAAATACATGTAACACCCAGACAAGTACAAACAGACATGTTCATGCACACAAATGTTTGTACTGTGCGGGGATCGAACCCACTACCTCTTGATTAATAGTCCTCTTCTTGACCATTACACCAAAGTGGTCGTCAACTGTTTAAAATTTAACTTTATTGCTGTTTTGCTACTGTTTTATTAGTACAGACACAGAGTACAACCAACAAACAACAGTCAAGTAGAAAGACAAAAATGCGATGAATAACACTCATTTATGTATCTTTCATGAAGATAGTTTTCTTAGAGTAGGGTTAACCCTAAGAAACAAGACAAACTATTACATTAACAGATTAACAGAAGTTACGTTATTTTTCTTACACTTACACGCGTAGCCCCGAGCCAGAATGTAAATTTATCGTAGAAAAGTTTTGTGAACCACATAAGTAGGTACTACACTGAAGTAAGACGTTAAAATTTTATGTTAACCAATGTTTTTGAACATACATCCCTTAAAAATACTCGTAGATATCTAAACTTATGATGAACCTATTGCACTTGTGTTGCTGTAGATTCAGGTAGCTTATAAAAAACTTGTTACGAACATATTTCAGAGTGATTAGATACCCTCGACCCTGCTCACACACATTTACGTAGATTTAAGAAATAGTAAATTAAATAGTAGTTTATATTATATATAATGTAGCATTATTTTATTAATTATATTGTAAACACGTGGTGTACACTGATCTTGGATTCCTGTACTGTTTGTAATTTTTTTAGTTAATGTGTATTGCATATGTAATTAATTACAGATATCTGTTTGTGTACCATGTAACTTAAATAAATAAATACGACTTGGTGAAACAATCAGGAAGTTTGACTTATTTTATGGTCCTTATCATTTGCTAATGATTATTTGTTTTTTTTTCTAAACCTCAAGTCACGGTCAGCGTACAACCTACCTTACCGTACCTTTTTACCCCACAGCTGTAGTGGGGTTATATTTTTTTTACTTAACCCGTTGGATTCGTTTTGGACAATAAAATGACCGCAGATGCTCAAGCAGGTGTGTTTCGTTTCATGCCAATTCATGATGAATCTTTTCCTCGTTATTAATATTTTACAACGTATATTTTTACGCTTTTTAAGCCTTATTAGTATTAGACATCTGTTTGGAGATAATGTAATGGTACGTGTTATGTGATTACGCGTGTAAGTACTTTTGGGAATCAGGTGTGATAATGATAAATGATTTATCGTTGAAGCTAATTGCATTCGCTTATATTTAATTTAAGTCCTATATTATGATTAACATATTTTGCTGGGTCTTTATTAAAAAAATCTGGTCAATATTGTAAGCCTGCAAAATACCAAAATATCCTTCTTTCTAACCTTATGTAAATAACTAAGTGTTTAAGTTTTTTGAAAATTATTTAAATTAATACTGAACATTTAATGTGAATGAATGGTAGATAAGCGTTATTTTTCAATATAAATTACTGAATGAAAAGAAAATTATAACTATTTAATTTAATACAATAAAAAAGTTTTACCTAATCGCACCAGCATTGAAATCTCTGAAAAAAACGACTATATTTTCAACACTTTACATTGTGAAATTAAAACACACTTAAAGAAAAATGGACTGCCGCAGACGGGATTCGAACCCGCACCTCTTGCAAACCGGGCGATTGCTCTCCCAATTGTTTTTTTGTATTATTTATTTAGTGTGTTTTAATTTTACATTGTAAAGAAATGTGCATTGTTAATGCTAAAAAATTAAGTAACTTAACATTGTCAAGTTTACCTACATGATACCAAATTATTAAACATAGTCTTCCTGTTACCAAATACATTTTATCAAAAACGTGCCATAAAAATATATCTTACTTACTAGAGGCCCGGTACGTGCATCGCTACGTATAACGTGAAATATATAAAAAAATGTTACAAAAAATGTGATAAATGGAGAACTGCTCTACCGATTTGTACAAACTGTGCGATAAATAGTCCAAACAATATATGTATTTGTTTCTTCGGTTTACGCGAACAGTAGACATTGAAATGAGACTTTTTACTGATTATTTCGCGATTTATTTTCATTTTTTTAACATGACGTTTTGGACTCTTTTCAGCGTCCGTGGTCGCAGGTAGAGTAAGATGTTAGTTGTCATTACATAGTTTTGAAATCTCATAGTCATAGTCCGAACAAAGCCTAATTTGATTTGGATAGGTGCGCCTAAGTTATTATTACAACAAAGAGTAGCATTCATTTTTATACGTACATACTATAAGAGGCTTAAGATATGGCTAGATATTCTATAAACTAAAATAACGAGCAAAATGTCTTCACCCCATCCGATCACTTTACTCACACGATTACGTATTCATCTCACGCGCGTAACTTATTTCCAAAGTCGAGTAATTAAATGCAAATAAGGATGTTACGGACAGGTTGTCGATATAATTTAAGTCGTTTTATCGAGCACCGATGCACAGTGGATCGAAAGGGGTATTTGAGGGACTTTGTAATGACAACTAACTCCTGTCTACCTGTGACCACGGACGCTAAAAAGGGTCCGAAACGTCAGGTTAGAATATGATGTAAATAATCGTAAAAAGTATATAATTTCAATTAGGGATTTAATTTTTGGAAAATACCGATCTACAGATCTGTGTTATCTGATGAAGAAAAGTGTAACATTTTATCTCTTAAGCCAACTGTGTGGCTGGAAAAAAAGGTTTGATGCTTAAGTAGTTTATACTTCTATGAAAGTTAAGAATGGGTTTTTTTATTGACTTGATTGTTTCCAGTCAAACGTTTCGTTTCAGGGCTGATTATTCATCGGTAATATATATATATATATATATATAAAGTCATTTAGTTTTGACTTACTATTTAGGTAGTCATAACTTTTGAAATCAGCCGTCCTAGAATTTCATAAAATCAGGGCTAAGAAAAAAATATGAATAACCTTTCTTCATCTGAGTGTTTAGATCTATCGATCGATATTTTTAAGAAGTTCAATTTTAAGGAATAAAATGAAAGTCCCTGCACATATCACTTTCGGTGCACTGTGCGACGGCTCGCGTGTCGGCCGGTGTCGGTATTATCAACTTTATGGTTTCTTGCGCGCCTCCGTCTGAGCTATCTGCTTCGAGTAACTCAATGTCACGCTAATTGAGCCAGCATAGTGTCGCGTGTTATTGAGATGTGACATTGAATAGTGAGAGGGCGAGATGATTGTCGATATAAAATGTCGACTGATGTCTTCCTTTTTTTCAATTGAAATCTTGTTCTTGTCTAAAATTTTAAGACAAGATTTAAAACACTATTAGATGCATTATTATCCTTAACATTAAGAGATTATTTATTAATTTGCCCAATGATGATACAGTGACAGTAAACTTCGTTTTACCCGACTTCTTGAGTGCATTATAAGTAATATGGAGATTTCTTCTTAGTCCATAACTAGAGTTATTACTATTCAAATAACACCTTGTCACAATTTTAATTCATGAAAACCTTACCACTCAGGCAAGAGTGGTTTACCATAGTCCATACCCAGTTTGTACAGCTTATGATAATAGTGCGAGAGCCTATAAATATTTTAGTCGCACATAAACTATTCCGAACGCTATTTGTTCATTTTAATTGCAAAACGGTATCAACGTCAGCGAAGTGTGTACACACCCTTACAGAACGATCACTTATACAACTTTAAACCTTATATCGTCGTTTTAAGAGAAAGTTATCTTTTCTCGGACGAGTTTTGTCGTTATCGGAGTGACAAGATTGATAGATGTCATCCCCGTCACGAAGGAATATCACCGCTAAGTGCTAAGAGACGGTACGTTAATGAGTGCTGCGATAAATGTATCAATTAACACATGTTTATGAAATTATTTAGCCGTAAATAACAAGCGGTGTATTAATTAGTGATGTTTCGCGGTGGGAGTATCTATCGGTGTTTGGTTAAGAACAGGGTTCGAGGATATATTTCGATGGTCACGATATTTATCATGATATATATCCATTTTTTTTGCCAGGGGAAAATCAAACTTATTTCCAAAAAAAGTGCAATCATCGACTTTTGTCACATAAAAAATATAGTTTTATGTTAATCTCAAATGAACTAGAAACAAATTCCACAGAGAAAAAAAAATGAGGTTGCCTTATTGCCAAAAGTTGTTTCTTCCAACCATTATTTTAATAGGATAATTTGATGTGGATTGAATATAATCCACAAAGGTTTCGATGAAGAATATTTTATTCGTATATGATTATTATATTAAAACGATTTTACTAAATAATGGCAAATTTGGAATCGAACTCAGGGTTTTATTTAGAAGTGTTAGGTATAAATAACAATAGAAGATGTCAAATTTATGAGCTGGAGTATTAAATTTACCTTAATCATATTAAAGATATTTAATATTTTATATAATAATATTAAGTGTTTATTGCCAAAATAAACCCTTGAATGTATTACATTTTTGCGGCGGTCTCTGCACTTATCTTAATTGCTTGTGTTGTGGCCAAGAAGATTTGACAGGTGAAGGGTTTAATGGTGAATACAATAATCATTATATTAAAATATTCTTACGCATCAATTAAGATTGTTGTTTTAAAGAATAATCGGGTATTACACCAGTGGTAGCAGAACAGGTTAGAAAATCTTTGACAGTATGAAGTACTGGTCTGGGTGTTTTATATGAATAATATGTATTTATTTACAAAAAAAAAGTATTTAAGTATGTTTATCCGTTGTCTTGTACCCATAACACAAGCCTCGTAGCTTAATTTGGGACTAGAGAATTGGTGTGATTGTTGTGAAATATTATATTATATATATATAATATATATATTATATTATAAGTCTAATAAATGACAAGATGGGGCGGTTGGAGGGGGCATTACTCGGCCAGCCGCCAACCCGAGCAGGCGCGTGGCACATCTTGGCGAAGTGACTGTGTTTCATTTGACACCGATTCAGCGGACTCCACAGACGAATCTAAAACATTATTCATGTCATTATACTCATCAATTGCTCTTCTACTCTTTATTCTCCAAATTACATACAGCTGCGCAATACATCAAACAAATTGCATCGGTCCATTCAAAGCTAAGACAAAGCAAAAATATAACTCCCATTGGACTCCCAAAACCCGAATGTAATTAACTGCTGGGCCTCTTAATTAGTCGCCATTGTAACATGACAAGAGAACCAGCAATTTTGGCTGGACGTCAAAACTCGAGACACACAGGTGCGGCGAATGTCAAGCAGGTCACGTAATAGAAATCTCGATGAAGCACTGCATTTGATGTAAATAAATAAAGATATGATTTTAAAGATATCGTTGTCGAACCTGAATTGAAAATGAAAAGCAGCAGTTTATTAGAAGTGATCTTTTTATCCTCCGACGAAAAAAAGGAGTGTTGTAAGTTTGACCCCTATTCTGTTTGTGTATATTCATTCACTCGATCGGATGGACCGATTTCTTTCCCTTTTTTTTCCGAAAGATAATCTAAACACGGTATTTCTTTTAGCAGCTATGGCTGGTTGAAATCTGTCCAGCCGTAGAACTTTACCAGCTGTTTTCTTAACAGCAAAGTTAGTTCACTAAAAATAGCTATCAAAAATCGCTCGTTATCTAAATTGAATAAACTTAGTGCTAATTTCACTCGCAATAAATAACGAATGATAACAGAAATCAAACCCAGGCTCCACTAACTTAGCAACAATCAGTCACAGTAAATGTTTGGCCACAAATCAAAACAAGACCTTAAAAAAACATTTAACTAAATCATCGTTTCTCCCCGAAAACGGAGCGCTTTAGATAATTATAGGCTGATGGTATCCATGGACATTCCAGGGAACTAATCAAGGAGAGTGGGACAGATGTATTTCTGGTGTGCGTGTGTCTCTTTTTGACTTAAGGGGCGCTATAAAATCAGTTATTATAGAATTACGGCTTGTCTCGGCGGACGCGTTGATTGGGTTAGGTTGGGTTAGCGCCGGTGTACAATTTGGATCCATACGTCATCGCACGACAGAAGGATGAGGATCAGTAATTGGGAGTAACTGCCATTTTGGTTTTGCAATTAATCCACCGTATTGTTGTTAGGTGCGATAAATGTTTTTCCTAATCTGGTATCCTAATCGTAACAACTGCATGTATTTGATATCTAGGACAGAATACCGAGAATTTCCCGATTAACATGACAGAGCGAAAGTAAGTAACAGAACAAACTCAAACATGAGTGAACAGTTGTTAAAATTGCCTTAGTAAGGTTTTTGAGGGCGCCAAAAAGCTAGCAAGCTAAAGAAAGTTGTATACGCTAGCTATTTCACAAAGGGCAGGCTTTTCCATATAAGTAGGACAATGTCAGAACTAGAATTAATAACGTGCAGTAATATTTAGAGCTGACATCAGATTCTCAAAGGCACGGCCCAGTAGCGATCTACTATCTTAGGTTATATAAAGTGAAAGTGCTACAACAAAGCCTTAGTGAGTCTTAGCCTTAGCCGTGCCTTAGCCTCGCAGTCACCGTGTTGACGTTCCCGTTAATTTAAGTTAACAAACAGCATATAATTAAGTCTAGCAATAACATAAATGTGGTCAGAGCGATCGCGGAACCGATGTGCTGATAAGCAAGAGACAATGGGTGATATCTTGTAACAATTTGTATGCAAAGTGCGGGAACCCGATCGCTTAATTTGTTGCTTGTCTCTGCGATTCGACGTATGCACGGAGCTAGAAGTTTTGGATGTGACATTTTGTTAAAAAGGTATTCTAAATTGATGAGGGTAAAATTAATTAATTCTGACTTAAGCAGTTTTTGTATCACTATTGTTATTATTATACTTGTAAGTAAATTAACCCCTTGAAGCCCGAAACAGTACAGCCAATTCCGGCTTCGTATCAATAGATATGTATTGTGTCTGCGATTGACCGGTTCAAACTGTTGGCTAAGGGGATGGCTGATCTACCGGCACAATGGTCTGACGACATTGTAGAAATCATTCAGCGTCAGTGTTCCTCTGCAATCACAAACTAGGAATTTTCAAAGCTAGAGTGAACAGGCGTCTTAGAAGATGCCTGTTTACTCTAGCTTTGAAAATCAAGCTCGCTGCATCGTAAACTCAGTCTCTGCCTCGTTGGTCTTGGTTCATGAGCAAATCTGTCCAAAATAAAAAAAATCGCCGGAACGAACTAGACGTAGGCGGCTAGTAACCGGGCAACCTGGAAGTAAATGAAAGAGAAACGGCATGCATTTGATTTGATGATGAAGGAAGGAAAAAGACTTGTGCAAATATTTGGCTGCTGGTTGGGAATAGGCCCATTGTTCCAGAGTTTAGATTTCCTCCGCACCAGTAGATGGCGCTGGGTGTACATTGGCTCGCGCTATGTATGCGATTTTTCTGTAATCTATTAGTTAATAAAAAGTGACATATGTAAGTATCGACTTTAAATTGCAGTGCGTGCAGTGCCCCCTACACACATCAAGTATGATCCACCTGTTTGTCTAAATTATTGTTCCCCTATAAGTAAAAGTACGATGACTCTTTTTAAATTTCCTTTTCAAACCATATTTATCTGCAATCAAGATGGTATATCACGTAGGTACCTACGTAACTTAATGCTTACTGGTATGTAAATATATCTTTTGAACTAAGTGCCCATGCGCAGCCGTAACAATGGTGGGACTTGTGCGTGGGACGCGCTTGGCGACACCCGACGATACTCATCTGGGACCCTACTCTGTAACACCGATGTCTAAAGTGTCAAAGGGAGATTCAGAAGTATTTTTAAACGAATAAAAACCCCGTTTTTCATTAGTCATCGTGCTCTATAAAAAGGGAAAGATAGTGCGGTTGAACGGCAGTTCAGCGGCCAAGGTTTCGCTGATGTCTTGTTAAGAGCCCCTACGATGATCTTCTATCTACTCGGCTTCTTCCCAGTAAAGCTGGTGTCATGTCGTTCCAGGAAGTCAAGGAAAAACGCCCGACAGAACACGGTGGCGAATGCTCCACCGACAATAAGAAGAAGAAGACCCGGTTTGTCAGGGATTCAGACTATAGCCAGCTATGTCCTATTTCCCGGGTCCGGTTTTCCAAGTAAGCTAGCAAAGCCAGTGCCTCTGTTCTCGTTTAAATTAGCACAGAAGAAGGTAATAGACGGTAGCATGAATTTACCTATCTTAACTTCCCTTGGTAACTCAAGGGTGTCATCAGGATTGCTTGACTTAGATTATATTCACGACTCAGCTTGAATGAATTTGGTAAAAAGTGCTGGTTTAACAGTAAGAGAAAGAAATAGCTTAACGTAGGGCGTAGACTTACGGAGTAGGACCTCTGTGTCGCAAACAGTTAAGAAACACTATTTTATATGCGGAATAATTAGAGGACATAAAATTGTGGTGTAGTTAAGCAAATAAGTTATATCATATAATAGTAGGGATGAAGCTGACTTAACTTATGGGAACTAGGAGGACATCTTCATAATTATTCTGATGTGCTCCTGCCGAACCACCACCACACTTAGGTATGAGAATTTCTAGATATTTCGGTTTCGGTGCTAGCTCAAAGTGTTTATTGAAACTGCAAATCTTCCAAATTATAGATAAATAAAATTATATCAAGCATCTTTTTTTTCTGATTTCTTTTATCACACCTTAGCATGCTGATAAAAATTTAATTCTTCCTGATTCAAATTACAATGTTTATTATTATTATTAGATTGTTCACCACACGAATCATCCGTTGACACTTAATTTTGCCCCGCCAAATGAAATTTCGGGCTACTGTCACTTTTCAATTAAAGCCCTCGCCAAGCAATTTAGGTTGCCCTCCAGACTTCAGAAAATAAAAAAGTGACCACGAAATATTAAAAAAGCGACCACAACTCATAAAGTGTCCCGCCCTCGGCTTGTCTTGTGGCCATTTTTGAATTTCGAATCTATTTCGGATTTGTGGCAATCATTGTTTTTTCTGACAAAGTCATTATGAGCTGCGTTTGGATACGGTATGACAGTGTTTTGTTTCATATTTTTTTAGGCGCTACTTTTTGTGATGTTATTAATCAAATTTTGTTAACTTAGCATAATCATTATTATTTACAAGCTCGAGTAGCCAATAATTTATCATTCTTTTGGACACTATTTTTACATGTCGGTGGTAAGTACCCACCTTTAGCACATTTTTGTATATGTGTAAGAAGAAAAAAGGAAGATTGTGAATTATTTTTAAACGAAAAAAAACACCGTTTTTCATTTTGTCATCGTGCTCTATAAAAAAGAAAGGATAGTGCGGTTTCATCTTGCCTTCCGCACGGCAGTTCAACGGTCAAGGTTTCACCGGCTGATGTCTTGTTATTTATGCTTGTATAATAATGCAACTGGTACTGATCCTATCAAAATCAATTTTCTTAAGTCATAAAATTTCTAACAAAATTTGATGAGCAGCAACTGGAATTCGCATCTCAAATCTCTTTGCACCCTAAGTTTACCTACAACCCAACAATGTAACGGTTAATATTGAAAATACGGAATTAGCTCAAAAACCGGAATCGTCACCGGATACTGCGTCACGTCGGTTGGTCGTGTTTTTGAAATTCGAACGTCCCGCAACGGTTGTTTACGTTGTGCTCACGCGCCGCGCCTGTCGCCGATGGGACAATGTTGCCACACTTAAAATAGATAAAACCGCAAACAATGTTACAAACTTAGATCAAACTTGAAAAAGGCAGATAAAGTTTGAGCTAGCCGCGCGTGGTTCTACTAAACTGAGTCCAATGGAACTACTCCGCTCCTAGTGGACGTCGTTTACGCGTGCGTGAGTGTGCGTCTGCGGCCCATTTTAAGTTGACGATGTACCGTATTTTATTTAATTATTATTTTATTCATCAGGGCACCGCAGGCAAACTTATTCTGATTATTAGAGCTTACACACTACAGACATATACTAGTTCGACTGCCAATTCAAAATATACCTACACAACATTTTTTAAGAACTTCTTCTGTTTGGTTTGATCTAAGGTTACCTAACACAAATGCTAAAGGTGAGCAAATCTTTGTATAAGCAATTTCAATTGTTATTAATAAGTAAATAAATATAGCAATAACAGGGGCAATTAAAGGCATTGCTGGAAGCTCAGTAGAGTTACGTCCTCGTAGAATATTAAACGTTATCCTAACTGGACTTATACTAGACTATTGAAATATGACACAAATATCTACCTAATTTACCACTGAAATTTTAGGTGCTGTCCTTCTGTACCATAAAAACATTGCAAAACTTCTCCGACCTTTTTTCATATTCGGGTAACTCATTGAGTACCTGACTCAAAGTTAAATCAAGGCTTATTTATGCATTCGAAATATATATTGCATGATGTAACGTACCTACATTTAGTTTTATTTTATTTCAAGTTATCTACATAATTATTACCTTTGACCCAGGACACACCTGCAGCATACTGTCACCACGGCTCGCGACTACCATCTATGTTAAAAAAAAGTCTGTTTAAGTTTCATAAAACGCCTGGTTTTTCAGAGAAATGCCTGTCTTTAATAGAAAAAAAAGTAGGTATGTGACACAGTAGAGTGACGTGCGCAGGCTGCTGCCGTGCGCGGGCAGACTTAGTTTAGTTTAATATCCGCGCAGCTCGCTTGTATTCTGTGTACTTGAAAAAAAATTTAGTCAAATTCAGAAACGCCTGTTTCACCTGAGCGCCGGCCGCACACCTGTCCAAACCGTAAAATGCCTGTCAAATGCGGCTAAAGCCTGTCAGATGGTAACCCTACTCGCGACTGTCAGCGATTCAACCTCGGCCATTGGTTGACAAGCTGTGTCGAGGAATCACGGCGACAGAAAGTAGCATGTGTGCCCTGGCCGTTAGTCATACTTAACAATAACATTCACAAACATTTGCTTCTCTACTTTAAAACCTCTTTGATTAATGGCTCTGCTGACACAATACAAATCGATTTCATGGTCATTACCAATACGTACGTTACATATTTGCATATTTAAGTACATACCCCCACGATACTGAAATGCACTTGTAACAAAGTGCATTTTGCATTGAAAGTGCAGTTGGAAGAATTGTATGCAAATTACGTGTTAATGTTTGCCAATAAGCAGCAATTAATATAATGAGTGCCGTCGTTTTCATGGCCTTAAATGAGTTATTTAGTTTTTAATATTGAACCATTTTGAACCGCGTTAACTCTTTAGATTGTCAGCTGTGTTCATATTATGCGAGATGATAACACCAATCGTTGACATGCTCTTTATTACCTGTCAAAAAACGGTCTGTCTCCATAGATTTTGTGTGGGAATACAAAAACGTGACGTCACGGTTGTGTATCAGAAATCAGAGTCAATAGACCGAATATTTATTAAATTTTTTGTGTTTAAAAATTGATTTCTACAGCTTTTTGGAAATATACTGATTGTGTTAACTTCATAGGGGCTATGTTTTATAAACGCCATGGTCTTGAAAATTTTTAAAGTAGGTGTCATCATGGCTATTAGTGAAAGCGTTACAGGTGACAATACCGGCATAAAAAACGATGACTATTCTATTTCGGTGTTTCAAATTTGTAAATCAAGAATATATTGCAATGTTTCAGTAAGTCAGTTAACATTGAGATGTACTTGTCGAGAGCACGTCAGGTTACCCATGATAACTACGAAAGTAATTGGCATGATGACAGCTATCTTAAATATTTTCAAGACCATGGCGTTTAAAAAACATAGCCCCTATGAAGTAATTATAACCAGTTTATTTCCAAAAAGCTGTCGAAACCAATTTTTAAACACACAAAACTCAATAAATATTCGGTCAATTGACTCCGATTTCTAGTGACGTCACGTTCATTATTCCCATACTAAATCTATGAAGGCAGACCGTTTTGACAGATAATAAAAAGTATGTCAACGATTGGTGGTGTCGTCTAGCCAATTGATGTTCACTGCAATGTTTTGGTAGTTTACATCGCCCGCTATTGTGAAGGTAATGTGCCTGAAAACCTGATGTTCTGTTGTCTCTACATATAAATTAATGAATGAGTTTTCATTCTTGTGTATTTATTCCTCTGAATTAGTGAATTATTTTTTATTTTGGTGCACTATACGTCTACCTAAGCACAAGGCACAAAAACAACAATTAGTCGAGGAAATTGAAATCGATGACCGCTTGGTGCAGTGGTCCACAGGTCGGACTTCTAAAACCAAGGGTCGCGGGTTCGATCCCCGCACAGTACAAGCATAAGTGTGCATGAACATGTGTGTTTGTACTAGTCTGTGTGTTTTCTATGTATAATATACTCGTAATATTACAAATTACAAAAAAAAGGTATTTAAGTATGTTTATCCGTTGTCTAGTACCCATAACACAAGGCTCGTAGCTTAATTTGGGACTATAGAATTGGTGTGATTGTTGTGAAATATTTATTTATTTTTATTTATTTATTTATTGATTAAAGAAAGTTTTATACATTTTTTATTGGGTTAGCCCTTTTAAAGCCTAGGTTCCATCTAACCTTCGCAAAATCAAGTGCCTTTAAAAATAAATGAGCTCGTCTCCGTAGCTGTAAAACAATAAAGTGTATGGCTCAATTATGCGCCCGCGCACCCGACATTTGCATATAATGAAGACAGATGTCGCTGATGGTTGCGCAATTAATCGCCTGACGATGATCGAGATAGGGCCTTCATTATTTTTTTCTCTAATGCTTTTTTGCAACTATTTTTTTTTATTTAGACTTTTCTTTATCTAGTCGCACCATTTTTGACCAGGGGTGATCTTTTCTGTCTGTGGGATCATAGCTGAATGGATCGACTAATTTCAGTGCAGTTTTTTTATTAGAAAGATAATTTAATTACGGTCCTTCTTAGCTATAATTGGTCAAAATCGGTACAGCTAGTGAAGCTGACCAGCTGTTTTCCTGGCTTATGTCGGGAGTTTTTTCGCTACTGGTACTTTTTGCGCGAACAGTCACGGCCTTACTAATTTATTCTAACCTGTGTTGTGTTGTTATTTGATTCATCGCATTTAAACCCTTGTAACTATGTATCTATATCAAAATTTCAAATTTATGCTGGAATTACTTTCAGATTAACTCAACTTAATGAATCTGAAAAACAAGGGAAATAGGCAATTCTAATTTCTACGAATTAATAGATATGTACTTAGTTAACAGATTGCAAACATAAAATTATTATAGGTACCTTTCTAAGGCCTTATTTTGTCAATCAAGTTATTATAACCATCATTTAGAAAGTACATGTGTACACATTGTAATGAAGAATACCTACTGATGTGGAAATTAAGATCAAATCACTCTTGTTTAATTTCAAAAAATATGTTAAAACTGAAACGTACCAGTATTCTAAATGAGTTAGATACGAAATTTCAGAAAAGATGGACTTTTGTGTATTTTAATGTTAGACTATTAGTTTTAATTCGAGTGTATGAATATTTATGATGATTCGAACGATTTCAGCCTTGAGCGTTTCGTTCGTCAAAATCATTTTAACTCAGCTTTTTTTTGGTTTAATTTATTCATTCACCCGCGGGGTTGTCTTAGAAATTGTAAATTGTGTTTTCAGAATGTTTATTTTTTAGTTAGATAGAAAATATTATATTTTTAGTTAGATAGAATATATAAATAGGCACTGTACATTTAACTTGTAGTTTGAAGAGGGTGTTATATACGAGTATAAAACAACAAACCAATAACAATAATGGCTCGTAATATACCAATAACAATAAATTTATTATCTGACAATATAAAATAATTAGAATCGTAATTATTCCTCATTAAAATAATAATAACGACAGGTTTTCGAGGGACACGGAAAGGTCATAGGATGGAATTGTCAAGCGGCAAATGTTACCTGCCAGTTCGAAATTGGCGCATGCGATCTTATTTCAATGGAATAGGATTTAAAATCTGAATGGACGGTTGCAGTGACTTTTGTTTTTTTTTAAATGCAGCCTAAGCAAAGACACAGAAAAATTTGCATAATTTGAGCGATTAACAGACGGCATGCAAATGAAAACAATGGTCTCTCGTGCGACAGCGGTGACAATTTATTGCTACAAGGCAAGCCACGGCGCAATTGCAACGGGTTTGTGTTTTTGCCGTAAAAACAGAAAAACAGAAGTCTTCTGGTTTTCCAATGATTAATGCAGCCGGTATATCTATTATATTAAAAAAAAATACATTAAAAAAACTCCACTTACGTGTTTGTATGTTTTAGGTACTTAATAGGAACATACAGAGCTGGGGTCTTATTGCTTTATGCTATTATTATCATGATTTTGTTTATTTTGATTTTAAATTAAATATTTGCTAGTGAGTGGAAAATAAGATCGTTATAGGTCCTATATTTTAAGCAATTCTATGCTTCTCTATGTAGTGTCGTAACTAAGTAATATGGTTCTCACCGATGCATCATCTCATCGTTCATCTTTTTTTTCTTTTTTATCCAATGAACACAAACAGAGTACAACCTTATAACATCAACAATATTATGAATAAAGCTTGAAATATTAAGTGCTCCCAGCGTGTTCAATATTATGATGTTTCAAGTAAATTGTAAAAGTAACCTTGCAATGGTGCAAATCAATACATAGGTAAATTAAATAATAGGTATATATGAAAAAAACTGCTTTTCTTGTAAGAACAAATAAATAAATTAAATTAAATTATAAGTAAGCCAGTTATAAGTAACATGTTAATCTTATATATAAAAATGAATTGCTGTTCGTTAGTCTCGCTAAAACTCGATAACGGCTGAACCGGTTTGACTTATTTTAGTCTTAAA
The DNA here is from genome assembly GCA_963921415.1 of Pyrausta despicata. Classification (NCBI taxonomy): domain Eukaryota; kingdom Metazoa; phylum Arthropoda; class Insecta; order Lepidoptera; family Crambidae; genus Pyrausta; species Pyrausta despicata. The sequence goes on along the minus strand of OY992861.1, from coordinate 10,279,013 downwards.
ATATTCGTGGAAGTCCAGGGAAGGTTTAAACGATGAGAAAATAGTATGAGAAATAGTAAAAACAGCGTCTGCCGGGTCCACTAGTTGATAATAAAAGAGATGACGAGTCGATTATTGAGTGTAGATTATAAAGAGTATTAAAATATTATCAGTAGGTAATATAACGATTTATGAATTGTCAAGATGTGTACCGACTATGTGACATGTTTCACATACTTACATAGCTTGTGTTTTATAACACGTCCACATCATCTGACATTATTTTTTAACTTTCCAACATGTGACAATACGTACACATTCGAATAACAATGTTCCATTACAATGTTGTATGACATTTTCGTGAGCCGCTCTTGAAGTGCTTCATGTCACTATAGTCATACTATACTTTATTTAAACATGTCATACGACTTGTGTTTTATAACATGTTATATAACATTGTTTTATAATATATTCTGTACACAATTTTAGAATGTACAATGGGTGGGTATACGTTACACAAGTTTTACTTACGCCATCTTGTGGCGAATATCTACAATACAGCCCTTTTATAGCCTGTCGTTTGTCCAACAAATAGGTCTATATAATCTGTTTTACAGCCGCAATTAAAAAACTAGACCACGCTGTAAAATCGCTGAGTAACGATCGAAATGTGCGCTTAAATTCGTATTTTTATGATGTTTTGTATGCTTTATTTGGTACGGAAAGGAGTTGGTTGACCTATTTTGGTTTCAAGTACTTTAAGTTAGATGAGTGACATAAAAATAGAATCAATACTCACCCCCAAATATAGCTGGCTCAACAATATCGGCATAGCTATCATAGCAATACACTTATTATGTCTCGTTACCGTTGCTCCAAATCGAAAGTATCGTGCTCAAAATATATAAAACTGAAATCTAAGTAAAATTCATTAATCACAATGACAAGTGAAAAATTCCATACTTATATTCATAGTGTAAAATATTAATGCTACTGTCTTATCTCTCGCCAATTCATAACACTATTCACCAAAACCACAAGATCCCCTTCAAATGAACTCCGCAAAAACAAATGCCTGTCGAATCCAATAAAATCCACTGAAAGTTTCCGAGAAAACTCTAACAAGTAAACCTGCGTTACTTCGGGTACAGACAATAGCAAATCAAGCTACCCATTTTTGTTGCAAAAACGCCGTTATTACAAGTGATTTCGATACCGCAGTGTTTATCCTGAGGCGCTAGCGTGGGTACATGTTTCCTTTCGACGACTACATTAAGACATAAAACAAGCTCCGAATTCCACCGGTATTGCTCACTGATCCGCTCTCGACGACCGTTCGGTCTATTTCGGTGGAAATAAATAAATATTACCGCCCGCACTTGACATCGCACGGAATTAAAGACGCTAGATGAGATATTGTTTTACAAAAAAAGTTTACATATCAAAATAGTGATGATAGCAGGATGGTTATTTGGAGTTGATGTTTTTGACGTGACAAAATCTTATAAATTGGTTTGCCGGGTGACAATTCAAGAAACTGCGTTACGCTCCGCTCACGTTATGAGCTCACAATGAGAGCGAGTGAGAGGCACGCGTCCCTTCGACTCGGGCATGGTTAGCCCGCCTAAGAGCGAGTGAGACAGACATAAAAAGTGAAAGGCACGCGTCCCTTCCACTCGAGCACAGTTAACCCGCCTAAGAGCGAGAGAGACAGAGCGAGAGAGAGAGAGTGAGAGAGATAGGCATACACACCGGTTCATGTTATACGAATGAATATTCACATTAAAATTATTTTACCACTCAAAGTCGTTCTCACGTAAAACTTTCGCCCGTATATTTGTCTTCTATGTCCTCTTAGAAGATTTTTGAATTATATCGACGAATTGTTTTAATTTATCTTCGTTCGGGTCCAGAAAGCACTTACTCTATCATCAACTAGATTTGCAACATCTAACTTATAAATTGACAAGTATCGCTGACTGGAGACAAAAAAGCTGTCCAGAAGAAACGTGATCAGAGGACAAGTCGCTTTTGTAGCAAGAGCGCTATTTTGAAAAAAAAATATACAGGGTTACTGGTAACTGGACGTATCCCATAAAAAGAGACAAAGAAAAGGTAATCAGCAACAAAAAAAGTTCCATCGATAAGGGGTTAGAAGCAATTGATATTTAGGATTTCGTGCTTTTAAAATTGCGAAATTTCTTGTCAAAGGGCAATATTTTGAGATTTTCGACCCCTACCCTACCCTTCGTTAAAGGGACCATTTTGTAGGAAATCACCTTTACTATGACTCTTTTCAAGGAATACTTCGAGTTACCAGTAACATTGTTACTCACACCATTTAATAGACAGAGTACTTTTAACAGACAAAGTAGGTACCTTTCAGAGAACCTTGAGCAGTACCTTTTAACAGACAGAGACGTACTGGCTTAGTAAACAACCATCATAATAAAGCGGTGTTACAACGCAATGCAATTTAATTATCTCGCTTTTACTTTTGTCATAATGTCATTTACTGTGTAGATTTATCTTTAACTACGCTCGCTCACCCATGATGCCGCATCCATAATTGCTCTACATCTTCGTCTCGGTACGACACGAGTCCAAATATAGACGCACTTGATAACGCGGCATTAGAACGCGCCCATGATTGATCAGGACTGGCTTCCGGCGATGTGGCATATCTAAGACACTCTTCAGAATAACAGGAAACCATTGAAATAAGTACTGGAATGAGTAAAACCTGGTTGGTGGGCGACAAACGTGTATAAATTTGGATTAACTGAGAGAAATGGCAAGGATATTACGAAAAAAAGATAAAATCAATTATATATACATATATAAAGGTATACAAGATTAGATAGGTATAGACAATAGGTATATTTAGCTTTATAAGTGACATTATATAAATCAATGTATTAACCTTGTAGCGCCATCTAACGGTCAGTAAGAACATTTTTACCCACAATCAATATCGAACTTAAATTTAAAAGGCTATCACGTTAGAATTTAACACCTAATTATTTTTATATATATAATTGATCAATATCGAAATTTAGATATGTAGAATAAAGAAAATTTCACACAGTGAAATAAGTCCTTAAATCTTGTACAATGAACAATCAACTACTTTTAACTAAGTGCCTCATTGCTTGGCAAAAGAAAACTTAAATCACCCTCGAAGCAATTACAGGCACAATTATTTCAGGCGATTAGTGACACCCATTCTTCGTCCCGACGCCGGACAGTCCTGCCGATGTCAGGGCACAAATTAATGAGCTTGGCGGCCCGGTGCAGGGGAGAGTGCGACGCCCATCGCGTTATACCGGCTCCTTGCTCGGGTGACCATGGGTTCTGGAAAAGGAATTGTTGGTAACGAAAATATTTTTAAGCTGGTTTTAGTCACCTAACAGTGTTAAAATTTATAGTAGAGGTATCTTCACAGCGATCTTGCCTAAAACTGTTGGGACGAATTCTGGCGACATTTGGTGTTGGTGAGAGGTACAAGAGACATTCCTTAATATCATCATAGATCATAGCCTTATGCTTGTTGGTATTTCGAAAATCTTCTTAAACAAGTTTAAGTCGCACAAAAGTGTAAAAATTCATACTAGAGGGTACTTCAGAGCGATTTCGGGCCTCGTTGACAGCATGTATTTCAATAAAATTATAGCATAGGGATAAAACAAACATCGGTTCGGCGGTATTTTTTCGTATTATTGCAATAATATAAACGACTATTTTCAAAATACCGTTAATTTATAATGCAAAAAAATTATGTAAGAGGTTAACTTTGGACCATAATTGCTCAGATCTATAATAGTGGGCCTGCTATATGACAGTGTTCACTAAATTTCCATCCGTACATAGACCTTTAATACATCGCTTAGAGTGGGCGACATAAAGGCGATCAATAAAGAGGTACACCTAAGTCATGCAAAATTTATTTTAGGTGGCTGCTCTTAAATATCTTCCCGATAGCGTAGTGTATGGTCACCCTACCAGTACGTGGGAACAGTATGCGTCCGCGCACCCGAGCGGGCGTGGTCGCCCGAGCGCTTTGTTTTTCAAACCATTTCCGGACGTCGTTTTTTCGAAATTATGATTTTTCGCCGGTAAAGATTTATTGGTTTGGGACAACCCTCTTTAATCTGTGAGGACCTAAGCCAAATCTATATTTGGGTTAAATAAGTGATCGTTTGAAATTTAAATGTTTTATTTCTTAAACCATGCGTTAATAGTAAAGTTATGAAATAGACAATCATTATATTGTTACGGTGACGATATAGACCTATTAATACTTGACGATATGGCATTGTATGGAATCCGAAAAGAATGCATTAAATAAATCAACTGCTTGAACCAAAAAATCAAGGTTACAAATCAACCTACACATTACAGTATTGCAACTGCATGCAAAAAGTTAAAATTAAAGTAGTAAGCAGTAACATCATAATACAAATCTTTAAAGATAAGATACGGCTAACTCAAACCAAAACAGTCTCATCACACCTCAAACTTATCTCAAAATCTTAATTGATCTAGTATTACAATAGCTTTAGGTGAAGAAGGTTCACTCATAGTTGCGACGAAATAAATACATACAAAAGCATTGTAAGGTCAATCTTAGGGGTAAGGATTTGTGGCGAGTGGCGACGCCACTTGAGGCTAAATCCACTTTGGATGAGTTGTAAATGCTTTGAACAAAAGATGATTGTTGTACATTTACATTTTTCATCTGTCTCGACCGAACCCCCTTCTCAGTCGCGATATTTCATAAATTAGTATACAATTATTTACCTGATTGCTATTCCTATCATCGTCTTCGCACCGTCTCTTTTGTAAAGAGGCACACATTGTATATAAACTGTGCAGATCCTTTGTACATAACCTGACGCAGTTTTTCTCTACCATCGACTAGCAACGTGCCCATGGATTGATTTACTACAGTCAGAAGCGATTTTCAACTGGAAGATCATGATCATAATCTTTGTAAAGGGCTTTTTAAACTAAACTGGTTAAGATTGAGCTAAGCTAGACGCCTAAGATCTGCTAAACTAAGAATGAAGTCTGGCTTTAGAGTTGTTAATGGGCAGATTTTAATATGAATCGGCCGAATGTAAGATCATTTTAGTTTGACATTCTACATTATGTAATGATCACTTTTCAAGTCAGCCATCTTGGAATTTTGTCTGACTGCTAGCGCTAACTGACTTTTGAATAATCGAGCAAGGCTAACATGAAAAAGCTGCGTCAAAGTATCAAACTAAAATGATCTTAAATTCGTCCGATTTATATTAAACAGACTCGACAACTATCTATTCGCCTATTGAAAATTCTGCTCATTAACAACTCTATAGCCAGATTTCATTCTTAGTTTAGCAGCTCTTAAGCATCTATCTAGCTTAGCTGAATCTCAATTAGCTTAGCTTAACAAGCCCTTTACAAAGATTATGGCCATGATGAGTTGAAAATCGCTTCTGATTTTAGTTAATCAATCTATGGACAGGTTGCTGGGTGACGGTAGAGAAAAACTGCGTCCGGTTATGTACAAACGATCTGTACTGTCAAACTAGCTAGCGCGTCTAGAGCTACTAATCATACCTCTATTGTGCGCGGATTCCGATCTCACATCCATCACGGCTCGCGCTTCGCCACTAAGCGACTTTTTTTTATAAAAACAAAACAAGGCAAAGACATTAAAAAGTACAAAACACAAAGGCGCGCCGGCGCCCGCGCCCCGCTGCGGGCGCGGTTAAACGCCGGGACTGACACGCATGCGCGGGGTATACAGGGTGGTGGGATTTTTCAAACTGACGATGTCTTGGAAGCTGGCTAACTTTTTATGATGTTTTCAATAAAACTACGTCTTTACTACTCACCTTTTAACACACAATCAAACACATTTTACACATCTTACACACACAGAGAGGACTGTCATAACAATATTTGTATTGAAATGACGTTAATTCACATTAAATTGATTTTCTATACCTAGTAGTAGATTTTTGTTTAATGGCTACTGCTATTTATGAACATAAACGTTTTTCGTCTAAATTAATAATTAGACCGAGTTTGGAGGCGCTGTATGCCGAAGTACAGGATTTCCTATCCTAGTTCGGTAGCAGATGCTATTATTTGTCAATGATATTTTAAGTTACGTATAAGTTTATAATTCTTAAGTGTTTTATACCACTTTATATTTTTTATGTACAAACGAGTAGTTTTTTTTATATATAAATAAATATATATATTTTTGTAAATAAATACATATTATACATAGAAAACACCCATCCTTCCACCATCATCCATCTGTAGACAGCCTAACTTGAACGTTAGCTGGGAACAGCTGAAAAGAGTCGAAGATTTCTGTTTCAAAATAATGACGAGTAATGCACTAGCTACCCGGGGTACGGGGTACCGTACCCCAAATTAGTTAATTGTACGTTCTTTCAGGGCCTAATTCCACTAAAAAAGCGTAAAAAAAAATTTGACAGGTCTAGCATGGAAGAAGTGTCAAAATCTAGGATACGATTGATTGATTAGTCATGAGTGTTTATGTAAGTATAAAAAAACATAAAAAAATACATAAGCAGGTATCTAATTTTTAGCAATTACCAAAATTTCCAAAAATTAAATTTCGAGCACCCTGTATGCTCTCATAATTTCCATAACCTCGTATATCAGACGGTTCGCCGTTTTTGTCACTGATGAAGTAATACCATTGTCTACGAGACGATTTGTCGCGCGGCCCGACATAATCGATTCACATTATAATCGTTCCGCACTATCCGATACGTAATCGATTAAACTTTTTGTGAGCGGCGCCTTTTGAAAACTTTTTTTTCGATACAAAAGGCGAAATTAAATGTTTGAACTCTGAAGAATGTTTAAAGGTAACGAATGAGATATGTGTGGGCTCTTTAATATTGCAGATGACAATTTATTGTTATTTTAGCTGTGAGATGTTTAAGACACCCATGTAAATAAAAATAATAAATAAATAAATATTTCACAACAACCACACCAATTCTCTAGTCCCAAACTAAGCTACGAGGCTTGTGTTATGGGTACTAGACAACGGATAAACATACTTAAATACTTTTTTTTTGTAAATAAATACATATTATACATAGAAAACACCCAGACCAGTACAAACACACATGTTCATGTACACTTATGCTTGTACTGTGCGGGGATCGAACCCGCGACCCTTGGTTTAGAAGTCCGACCTGTGGACCACTGCACCAAACGGTCGTCATGTAGGGCGTAGATGGCGTAATTAGACTAAAAACTAACACGGTGGATCATTACATAAATTGCAAAAAGTGCTTTTCCTATGAAGTATTATTAGCTTTATACATTATTAAGAGTAAGAGCATTCTTTTCCCACCAGCCTGTGTCGCGGTGCTAGGGCCAAAAATATGATTATATAAGGTACCGTTTTAAAGATCTCGGTGAGTACCTAGACTAGACAAAAACTTAAACATTTGTTTGAACTTGAATGCGGATAAAGTCGCGTGCGGCCGCTAGTTAGTCTTAATTAGTCTTTCCTCTGCACCTACAAACAAAATTGGGGCAACACAATTTAGGAACATTCGTTTATCCTACCAGCCAGAATCATCACAAAGTAAATTAAGAAAAAAAACTCGAATCAAAACGAACTTTAAAGAAAACATTCATTTGTTTATCCAACCGGCCAGGATCGTCACGAATTAATTTTGAAAAAAGAATCAACAACTCGAATCCAAATCGAGCTGGTCACCCAACACCGGGTGAAAGTCGCGATGCTTTTAACGTGACAGAGTGACAAGTTGACGCCGACGTCCGTCCGAGACGGTTAATTTAGCCGGCCGTGGGTGGTAAGTGTTAACGCGCTTAGCCCCGACGCACACTGGCTGAAAAAGTGGGTTCGATTTGGGTGTTAATGAAAGTCTTGAAATATTGTGATAATCATAAAGGAACTGCTTTTTTTTCAAATCCGGCCTAATTTTCATGCGATTATACCTAAGTAGGTATGTATAGCCTCTGACTGTTTATGTTTTGGTGTAACCATGAACGCTACCTAAAATTCCTAATCATAAACCATGTTTAGGAATCGATAATGAAATCAGAACCCTATATGTTTATTGATTGGAAAAATTGGTCGGCATATTGCCAACGTAAGTATCAATACATTTTTTTTGCAAATACTCAGCTAGTGTACGGCCTGGTTTAAAGTTAAACGACGATTAGGTACGCGGTGGAAATGGACAACGCGATTTGCGAATTCGAATTCCGAACGGTGAACGAACTTTTGAGGATTGTTGATTGAGTTTGTCATTCGTTTTTTTTTTCAGCTGCCAGTCAACGATGTCATCGAGGTTTTTTGTTACTAGCCAGTAATTAAACGAAAAATAAATAACAAACGAGGTTTATAGTTTTTTAAACTCTATAAGGTGGCCAGAGTAACACGACCAAACATTTGTAATTAACGTGCGGAGTACACAAATAGGTAACGTGAGTATCAGAGTTGATTGGACAGTCGGCGCGTTTTGTTGCTACACACTCTTTACCGCTTCCCACCAGAGTCTTTGTACCTTTGTCGTCACTGGACAACGCCCAGACAAAACACATTTACGTCATTAAGAAAACACTCAACATAGGCACAGGTATGGCAGGGTATGTCTTTCGTCAAAGACGCCGCCTCATCAGGGGCGATGATTTGACACAATTCGAGTTTTTGTGACACCGATGACACTCGGAATCATTGTGTTGCGCGCCAATTAGAAATGACGTTGATTAACGCTAGGTGTGATTGGAGCGGCGCGTTTATCATTGATTTGATTCGAGTATAATGATTTGAGAAGGGAAAAGGACATTTCTGATTGTGCGGGATGAAACGCGCTGTCACGCAGCAAGAAGAACCCCAACGAAAAGATATCCGAAAATTTAAGAGATCAAACAGATTTTCATACTTTACTTACTTGCATTTTTACATATAAATATTTTTAACTAAATTTTTTCTTCTAGCGATGTCGGTGTTTCTGCCATTCAAGAAGATTTAGCTTGTAAGTAATCATAATTCATCATAAATTATTTAGTTTGTACTATTTATCATAAAAATTAATACAACGTTTTAGCTTTCGTAGTCAGTACCTACATCTAGTAATTTTAGTAATCTAAATCAATGAAAGTAAATTTAATCGAGAAGAAATTGGATTTTAAGGATCATAACGAGGACACTACGGACCAGGCGGCTATAAAAATCACAATACCCTACTTTTTGAGACGTCATCCCATTTTTATCGAATACGACATACTTCACTCGCACGACACGTTGCTATTTAGAAAACGATTGATTTTTTTCTTCTACCGAACCCTATTTTTATTTCGCTCCAATTTCCTCAAGAACGGTCCGAAACGATGACATTGCTAATTTTTTACTCGTCACCAACAACCACACCCTACAGTAATAAACTATTTTATTCGATTCAAAATAAAGTCTAAAATCGTAAAAAAGTATTTTTATGACAGCAAAGAGGTATGTTGTTGCAAGCCTGAAGGTTTGACGCCCTATTCAAAGGCTGTTATTAAAAAAAGAAAGGTCCTTTACACGTTCGCGACGCAAAAAATCGATGATGGCACGTTAATTTCGCATGAAATGACTTTGCTGTCATCGTGACATGTGTGACAACCTTTTTTCACGCTGGCAACATTCGTTTTGTGAAGTTGTAGGTAATCATGGTCTTTGCTTTGCCGCAAAATAAATGGGACATAAGTAGGGCTTATGAAATATGCTTTCAAAGATTGTTTATGATATTACAAGAAGTACATTTATAAAAGGATATGCACTTGATAAGTATTTCCGAATCATTTAGAATTTAATCTTTGAGTGTCAAAGGGCCCGATATCGGGTCCTATAACAAACAATAATTGTGTCTCGTTGATATGGACTCAATGAATTAAAGGTAGGTAGGTAGGTATATTTGTAGGTACTTTATTGAAAAGCATTAAGGTAAGTGTCTGTTTTTTACCTTTATGCTTGCTCATGCCTCAATTTTGTTCATTAATGGTCTGCTTATTTAGATATTAACAGTTAAATTAAATTGAAATTCCGCAGCGATTATCTGTCTTGTCTGACGCAGGAAATTGTCGTACCTATTTAAAAAAAAGCCTGGTTGTGGATTCAATAAAAACTGCGGAAGGTACTTTTAGTGCCTAGTAATCTTGCACAGAAAAAAAATCAAATTTTGTCATCAAAACATCTTCTCGCATTTTATTAAAATCGCAAATGAAATCTGCTCTGTCATTGGCAAACAATTTGGCGCAGGTGGCGCCACAACTGTCGGAGTATTAGTTTAAAAAAATATGACTTCCTGCATCCAGGACAGATTTCTTTTTTTAAACTGTCGCAGTCACTAGTGTTCAAACGGTTAAGTTAAAAAAAGTTATTGAAGTAGGTAATAGGTACCGCTTAAACGTTATATTTTTTAATTTAAGCCCCTGTACGATCGACGCCATGAAATATTTGTATCGCGGTGCTAGGGCTTAAAAATATGATTAAGGTACCGTTTTAAAGATCTCGGTGAGTAGACTAGGCAAAAACATTAACATTTGTTCGAACTTGACGAAGTCGCGCGCGGTCGCTAGTTAGTCTTATTAGTCTCTCTTCGGCAACTACAAACATAATTGGTGCGACACAACTTAGGAACATTTGTTTATTCCACCAGGCACAATCATCACAAACTAAATTATGAAAAAAATAACTCCATCCATCCAAATCGTCACCATGAAAAATATTTTTTTTTTCTTTAGATACAATGGCAAAATAACAAGCATCAAATAAAAAGGACAAGAGTATTGGTAGTAGGTAACTATTTAGTAATCTGTGGTATTGGTTAGAAATATTCTTGAATATTCCAATAGGTGAGTCATATCTAGGTACCTATTTCTAGTAGAACTTTCTTATTGGATGACATCCATTCTAGTAAGATTTGTTAATCCAACTTCGAAAAACTATATTTTGTGGACTTCCTAAATTGTTCATAATATAGAAATAGGTACATATTTAAAACAATGTTAATTGTTTTTTTCTTATTACTGAAGAACTAACACTTTACGGTTACCTACATGACATAGTTTTAAATATGTAATTGTTATGTGGCCAATTATTGTATCGTCCTTTTGGTCCTCAAGAAATTAACCAAAATCGTTTTCAGGCTTAGCATCCTGCAAAGGTTGTTTTTTTTTAAGACAACAGGGTTGACTCCAAACATACTACAAATTAACTAGTTTCTCACCAGGTAACCCCCCTTAACAGAAAAACCCATTTGATCAAAATCACCTGCAATAAGAATTAATTAAGCCATCGCCCATAAAACTGTTGTCAAAGCAATTATTTTTTACTTCGGTGTCCCCTCGCTCCAATTAGATGACACCGAAACAGAATAAATTCTTAATTGTGCATCATAAACGAAAACCAGTCCACTAAGACCCGTCATCCATTTCAGAACCGAAGTAATTAAAAAAACGATACTGGGGAAAAAGAGGGTCAACGTATTTTGGACGGGTTAAGGGCGCCAAGATATGGCATCGATTCTTGGAATCGTGTTTGATGCCTTTGCCTTAGCTATTTTTAATTAAGTCACAAACGCACTGCCAGCTTAAACTTTGTTTAAACATTTTCGATTTCAATTAAACTTCATCAAAATAGAAATAGTTTATATTGCTACAGGTTAAATTAAATGCACCAAATAACTAAAACAATCATATTCATATCATAGGTATGATTAAATCATCTGTAAACTATCTTAATTGTCACTCATTTACCTACAAATTACGTCTATTTTTAAACATCTTCGTTAAGTAGGTGTAACTGGCTATTAATAAAGAAAAAATAATCAGTACCTTGACCCTAGCAACGCTTAAAAAAGAAAACATTCGAATAACAGTTTCGCGCCGAATATGAAAATGTCACGCACGCCAACCACGTGACAGGGCGTCAACCTGTCCCGTTGTCACCAGTGTCATTGGCGGGCGACGCCCCCATTGGCCGAGAGTGTCGCGGGCGTTTGCGCGACATTTCTCATTGGCTGCTTTTGTCACTCGATGGGCGGGGCTTGTGCGTTCCAATTTTAAATAGAACTGCTTAAATAGTTGCGTGGCGTCAAATAAGATTTTCTTTAAAAATTAAAGAAACTAAATATACTTAGGTACCTTTTTACCCTTAGATTTTGAATACAATTATATTTTCGGTTACCATAGCAACATCAAAATATTCGAACAACTTTTGTTTGAATGAAGTTTTAAGAAGGTTGTCACCTACCTATATACACAACTATTTATATGTTTGTTAACGACATTTTATTGAGAAGTACATGGTTTGGACTGACTTTACATCTCAAGAAAGCAAATAAGTTACCCACCAAAGTACCCGACCCGTCTGATCTTTAATCATGTAAGAGCTAAGAAATGAGTAGGCAGGTAGGAAATGCTGGTTAATTGTTATTAAGATACAACTGAAATAAGTTCCAAGCGACATCGAATTTTATTGTTAGCTACTTAAATAGACAGCTCTACATTTCGTTCTCGTCAGATCAGGCACCTTATTCGCAAGCCTTGGCAATCCTTGGAGATAAACTGCAATGGTTTTAAAAACATTATCAATTTCGTTTAAACAAAAAAGTAAGCCCCGCTATCACTGGCCAGCACAACTCATTACAACGTTCTAAAGTTGAAAAAAAAAACGTCGCGTTCCAAAGACAAAATCCTCGACACGGCTAGGTGTGAGGAGGGGGGTGTAGCAGCCGCGATCAATACGGCCTCCCCTCGCCCGCGCGACGACACCCCGCCCCCGCTGTCGCCCGCGTGCCGCTCGAGAAAAACCGCTTGCAGAGAAAATAGATGAGAATTAGTGTGAAACGAGAGTATATTTTGGTGGTTTTTTTAGTCGAAACCGAAAAGGTTTATTATAAATATAAGGTATCTGCATTCGTTCATACGTATGATATCCCCACGTGTACATAGGAAAAAAATATGTAAATTATACATACCTACCTAACGTACTATTATTATTAGTCCTCCTGGCCGATTTCGACCACGGCGGCCAATCTCGACAGAGAGCAGCCAACTACGGAGGAGATATTAAAGTGCACAAGTGTGAGCGCAATACACAGGTGCACTCACTGTTCCATGACTCTCAGAGTCGGAGACGGCAATCCGACATGACCGGAGAGAGATCAGGCGCAGGACCAACGGCTTAACGTGCTTTCCGAGGCATAGGGGTGTAACACAGCCAACTTCCCGACTCCGAGCTGTAAATCTAAGAAACAATTTTGGCTTGACCTGGGATTCGAACTCATTACCTCTCGGATGTAAGGCAGAAACTTAGCCACTACACCAACGAGGCAGTCACTAACGTAATAAGTACGTATGTAACGTACTTGCTCACCATGATGAAAAATATCGGTAAAAACTTTTCTTTCTATTTATTGTTACGTATGTAGGCTTTAAGCTATAAAAGGCGCCAGCTTAAAATCTTTTTTGAAAATAGAACCATTCCATCACTAGAACTACTACTACGCTACGTTTTAAGTGCTTTGTCGAATGACGTAAATTAACTTACGAATAACGATAAACATTATCTTTGCTTATAATTATAATAATAAGTTATAATTGCTTTGTCTATGGCTCCGATTTGCTATCAGATTCTTTTTTTTTAATTATGTCTTTTTTTTAATTATGAGACCGCTTTATTCCCGACTCGCATTAAACGCAACCTGACTTTAACGTATAGGGTGATTCTACACTATCGCAAAATACTTACAAATTTCATTTGTAGGATTGACATATAGATTTTGAGCCTTTTATTTTTAAATTATGCAGTGAAAGAAAGCTTATGAACACAATATTGTAAGTTTATTTTATTTTATTTATTTTATTTTACTTTATTGGAATACACAACAGGTAACAATCAACAGTATCAAGCATGTAACTAACTTAAGTAGCGAACTAGATTGCAACCTAAAAACGTGTATGCACAGCATTAACAGGCAATACGTAAACAAAACACTACATAGCAATCAGTTTACAAAGACAACAATAATTTATGTTGAATTAACAGACAAACATGAAAAAAAGAAAGGTAATAGTTATAATTGCAATGCTGTTTAAAGTCAAAACATATTGTTTTAAACAGAAACGTATAAAGAAGGAAGCAGGTAACTCAGTGGAGGATACGTCTGACGTTGTATCTAAATGTAACATATTTGGAGTTAAAAATATCAAGATTGTCACTCTGTACCAATTCGTTGTAAAGACGACACATCCGCACCACGGGATTATAATACGATGTGTTGTTACGAAAGATGTCCAGAACGAAAGTCCTTCTACGGTTGCGGGAGTGTATTCTAGCGTCAAATTTAAGGAGAGATAGTAGTTTAGAGGAATCAAATGTGAAGTGTAAAATTTTATGCAAATGAAGGAGAACTTGTTGCTTTCGTCGTGTTTCTAGGGAGGTAACTTTGAAATGAAGAAGCCTGTCAGAATATGATGCAAGTGTGCGCCCAAGTCCATGCCTGAAAGACAATATCTTGAGACACTTGTTCTGAACACTTTCAATTCTTTTAATATGAACGGCATAACAAGGGGACCACACCACCGAGCAATACTCTAAGCAACTTCTGACAAGACTATTGTAAATGAAAAGAAGTGACTGCGGGTTAGCAAAATGCTTAGTATTCCTTGCAACGAAATCTAGTGACTTAAGGCTTTTTGATATAATATGTTCATAGTGCTCCCGGAAAGATAGCTCTTCATCGAACAGTACTCCTAAGTCTCTCACTGTGGAAGAACGCTGCAGCGTTTGACCATCCAAATGATAATCATATATTATTTTATGTATTTTCTTTTTTGTAAAAGAAATGACGTGACAATTACTGATACTCAGGTACATCATATTTTGCTGGCACCACATCGATATCATATCGAGATCACGCTGGAGAATGAGACAATTATTTATATTCCTTACTTACTTACTTACTTCGCTGGCTCAGCGACCCGAAGTGGATCTTGGCCTCCGACATTAAAGTGCGCCATTCTTCCCTATTCTGTGCCAAATCTGACCAGTCGGGCACTTTTAGCTCTTTCAGGTCTTTGGCGACCTCATCCTTCCAGCGATATCTTGGACGCCCCACCGGCCGGCGCCCGGAAGGTTGTCCAAGATAGGCTCTTTTTGTGGCTCGATCCTCTCCCATCCTCTCCACATGTCCTAGCCAGCGAAGTCGGGAAGATTTTATTTCTCCGATGATGTTCGGCTCAGACACTAGATCTTCTATCTCTCGGTTGTACCTACGCCTCCATACCCCATCTTCTCCTCTTGTTGGTCCCAGAATTTTCCGCAAAATCTTTCTTTCTGCCACTAAGAGTTTGTCCTCCTCCTTCAAAGTTAACGTCCAAGTTTCGCACCCGTACATTAAAATCGGTCTAACGACTGTTTTATAAATCCGAATTTTAGTAGTTCTGCTTATCAACTTGGACCCTAACACCTTGTGAAGGGCTGCTGTACATCTTAGGGCCTTGACTATGCGGATGTCGATTTCGTCCTCCCTCTGATTTGTGTCAGTAGTCGTGCACCCGAGATATTTGAACTTGTCGACACCCTTGTACGTTATGCTATTGACATGAAGATCTTTTCTCCTGGTCCTGGAGTCTTTGTACCGTTTCATGTGAAGATATTCAGTCTTCTCGCGGCTGATTCTGAGACCCACATGCTTTCCTTCTTCCTCCAGTGTCTCCGTCATTTTGACTACCTCCTGTTCACATTGCCCAAGAATCGCAAGGTCATCAGCATATCCTACGATTTTGTGCTTTCCGTTCAATTCTACTCCCCCATCAATCAGTAGAACTTTTCGGATGATGTGTTCGAGAGCCAAATTAAACAGAACAGGCGAGAGGGCGTCCCCCTGCTTGAGTCCGGTAACCACTTCAAACTCCTCAGTTAGTTCCCCTCCAACTCTAACCCGCATTTTACTTGTGCCCGTAGCTATCTTGATCATTCTGACAAGCTTTTTCGGTACTTGGAAAGATGTTATTATCTGGTAGAGTTTCTCTCGGTCGATACTATCGTATGCTTTAGTGAAATCCACAAAAAGACAATGGACACATTGGGCATACTCCCACCGTTTTTCCATAATTTGTTTCAGAAGAAACATTTGGTCCACTGTGCTGCGGTTTTTGCGGAAACCACATTGATAGTCCCCGAGTATTTGCTCTGCATAAGGTTCTAACCGGGCAAGTATAACGTACGAGAGCACCTTATAAGCCGTCGACAGCAATGCAATCCCTCTGTAGTTTCCGCATTTCTTCCTGCATCCCTTCTTATGTATCGGGCAAATAATACCCACATTCCACTCGCTAGGCTGTTGTTCTTCTTGCCAGATTCTATGTATTATTTCATACAGTCGAGATTGCACTGCTCCCCCCCCATATTTCCACAGCTCACCCGTTATACCATCTATGCCAGGGGACTTATGATTTTTAAGCCTCATTATTGCCTTTCGTACCTCGTGAAAGTCCGGTGGCTCCGCATGATGGTCGTGATCCTGGTCTTGGCACGTGTTTGAGACTATTAGGGTTTGGTCGGTGACCGGAGGGCAATTAAGGAGTTGTTGGAAATACTGGCGCCACATAGTCTTCTGCTTTTCGGGATCCGATACAAGGTTCCCATATTCATCTTCGAGGAGTTGTGAGACAGGTTGGTATGCCTTTTTAACTGTTCTCACTTCTTGATAGAACTTCCGTGATTCGTTCGATCTTATTAACGTTTCAATATTATTTAATATTCCTATCAGATGATTTCTCTTTGCCTTTTTCACTAGCCTTTTGAAATCTCTTCTTGCTTCTTGTTGTTTTCCGTCCCATCTATTGTCTTGTTCAGCCAGTACCTTGTACGCTCTCTTTCGCTCCATTGCCATTTCGCAATCTTTATTCCACCATTTCCTTCTTTTCTGTCGCTTCTTCCCGCCAAGTACTCGAATCCCTACATCTTTCACTATTTGTTTTGTTTGTTCCCAGTCCGTGTTTATGTCCACTGTTTTATCCAACTCCGCAAATCGATTGTTTAGCTCCAGGTTGAATTTAAGACTTGTTGGTTTATCTTTGAGACTATCAATATTGATCATTGGTTCTCTAAAGATCTTTTTATGTCTTGTAGTTTTGATTTTAGCCTTTACTTTAACACCCACTAAATAATGGTCACTGTCGCAGTCAGCTCCACGGTAAGACCGTACATCCTGAACCATGCTTTTGTGTCTCTCATCTATCAGCACATGATCAATTTGGTTCACCGTTCTGCCATCAGGAGATTTCCAAGTTCCTAGATGGATGGATTTGTGCGGGAACATTGTGCTTTTGATGACCATAGACTTTGAAGATGCAAAGGATATCAGTCTCAGGCCGTTATCGTTTGATTTTGGGTGTTTACTGTACATACCTATAGTGGGTAGGTAAGCCTCTTCACGTCCGACTTTAGCATTGAAATCCCCTACCAGTATTTTGGTGTCGTAGTCCGGGATCTGATCAAATGCAGCTTCGAGATCTTCGTAGAAGCTATCTTTGTCTTCATCATCAGCTTTTTCTGTCGGTGCATAGGCGTTCAATATTGATATATTATTAAATTTACATTTAATTCTTAGCAGACATATTCTTTCCGACACTGGGATAAATTTGAGGACGCTGCCCACTGCTTTCTTGCTCACCAGGAACCCAGTACCATATTCGTGCTTTCCGTGGTCAGGTCCACTGTACAAAAATAATGAACCATTCTCTACAACGCACTCTCCCTGTCCAGGCCATCTGACTTCCTGTAGAGCTGCTATGTGGATATTATATCGCTGCACTTCCTTATTCGTTTGGTACAACGCTCCCGGCCTATACAAACTTAAAACATTCCATGTTGCCAATCGGAGGTCCAAATTTCCATGCCATAAGTCGTCGTTGGGATCGGATCGTTTATTCTTCTTTGTCGGTTTCGTAACAATATCTTTTTTTCCCGTGGGAGGGCTGTTAACCCGCCGCACAACCCCCGAAATGCTGGAGGGCCACACCCGTCGTTGGTCAGCGAGCCCATCGGGCTTAGCCGGTTAGCGTAGCTAGGCTGCACTACCGACCGTTCCCCTATCCGCCAGCCAGGGGACGCTCCTCTACGCCGTGAGGGCCAGCGCGAGGATTTATATTCCTTATGTTAGAAAAAACTTTTAAGTCATCAGCGTAGAGAAGACATGGGGAAACTAAGCATGAAGCCAGATCATTGATAAATATCAAAAAGAGAAGAGGCCCCAAGTGTGAGCCCTGTGGGACCCCAGATGTAATTGTAACAGGAGCTGATGTGAAACCTTTTAGCTTAATAAGCTGACTCCGCATATTAAGGTAGGAGCAAATCCATCTCAACAAACTACCATGAAAACCATACCACGAGGAGAGTTTTTGACAGAGCAGTGAATGATTGACCTTGTCAAACTCCTTTTTAAAATCGGTGTAAATAGAATCGACCTGACCACCATTAGCGAATGCCGTACAGAGGTGTAGTCGAGGAGATTTGTCGCAGTAGACCTATGCCGCATAAAGCCGTGCTGGTCCTGCGTAAGGAAAGGTCCCACATGGTTATAGATGTGGTCATAGACATTACTCTCGAAAAGCTTCGCCATCCCTGAAAGAATGCTTATCGGCCTGTAGTTGGTACAGTCAGATTTATCACCTGACTTGTAAATTGGAACCACATGCGCTGTTTTCCAGAAGGTTGGAAAAACCCCTGATTTAAGAGACATATTAAAAATGATTAATAGTGGAAAACACAACTCATTAGCACATGTTTTCAAGAACCTAGATGGTATACCATCAGGGCCAGCCCCTTTGTTAGGGTCAAGCTTTTTTTAACTTGAGAAGAACCTCATCGTGCGTCAATATTAAGTCAGAGAAATAGCCACCACAAAAAGCACCGTTGTCATTGAGGCTAACGGATGAAGATTGACTAGCATCGAACACTGAACTGAAAAAACTGGAGAAGAGTTCACACACACTCCGGCCGTCAGTAGCCACCGTTTGTCCATACTTCATAGTTTGCGGAATACTACTAGAGCCTTTTTTACTATTTACATAGCGCCAAAAGGGCTTTACGTCGCTTTTAATAGCGTTCTCAACTGAAGTCACATAAGCAGCGTAACAGGATTTAATAAGTGATTTGCAGATGGATCGAAGCTTGGAAAATTAGTCATAGTCTCTGGGGTTTCTGTATTTTTTAAACTTTTTGTGATATTTGTTCTTTTCTTTCAGCTGTTTAATCAATTCCCGTGAGAACCAGCCAGGATATTGACTAAGTTTGGCAGACATAACAGGCGTATACTCATTAATAATATTATATTATTTAGGCGATTATAAAATTTTGTAACGACGTCGTCGACGTTGTCACCACACATAATTTCCGACCAGTTTGTATTATCTAGGGACAGGCAAATATTATTGTAGTCACATTTGTTAAAATTTAATTTAGGGATTCTTTTGTTTTTTAATTTTTTATTTATATCGTTAGTATCCAACTCAATGCACAATGGCGGATGGTGATTATCCATACGAGTGAGAGATTCAGCTCCATATACTGTTACTTGGTTGACGTTGCACAACACGAGATCTAAGAACCTGCCATTCATATTTGGGATGCTATTAAACTGAGACAAACTACCGACAGCCATGGGGTCCAAGAGGTATTGTGCCTTATTGTCTGTTGGGTTGCCAGGAACCATATAAGTTGTACCAGGTGAAGCAGTCCATGTAAGCTTAGGGACGTTAAAATCACCTATAATTAGATTTATATCGTTGTCCCGTCTGGCAGACAAAACCTTAAGACAGTTAGAGTGAAACCGCTTTAAAGAATCCATGGGCAGGTCCGGAGGTAAGTAACAAACGCATAAATTAATCACAGAACCATTTTTTTCATTAGACATTACAGTTACCCATACATCCTCCACTGAGCTATCCCATGATGATTGACGGATAACATTAATTTTTTTATTAATTGCTATTAGGACTCCACCACCCTCTACTTTGCTTATACAAGAATTTTCACGATCTCTGCGAAATATGTTAAAACGCTGGTCAAAGAGTTCTGTGTCATAAAAGTCAGAGTTGAGGTTGGTTTCTGTCAAACAAATAACATCATAATCACAGTTAAGTGTATTCAGATATAGGTCACTTAATTAAGTCCTTAATCTATTTGCATTCTGATAATATACTAACATAATATTAAGTTTTGATGACAAAATATAAGAACGTTCGTTTTGAACGTGTAAGTAGCCTTGATATACGGTGAGCCTAGAATAAGTTGCAAAACCTTAAAGTACACATTATTTTACTTTATAAAATTATGTTACTTTCTTAATCTCAAAGAATTCCATTTAAAAAACAACCGTCTTACGGTTTTTCGATCAGCATCACGTGACCTGACGCGAGTTTCACAGTTTCTACCCATGCCACAAAAGTGCTCAACGCCGCTAAAGAAGTTTTCACTTCAAAAAAACAATATTTTCCTATTATTTATATCCACTTGGCAGTCTAACTGGCAGCCGAGGATTAAAAGTAAAAATCTTCCCATAAAGCCGATTAGTTCAAGTCTACGGCGCGACAGTGGCGTCGCGGCAGACGGCGGAACTAACCGCGTTAGCCCTTACTGCGCCTTGATGGCGAATTAATCGTGATGAGAAACTCTAAATAAGATTCGATCGACATAAAGTCGTTTAATTGCTGATGGCTTCGAGTTCAAGTTACAAACAGTTTGGCCGCAGCTTAATAGGTAACTCAATATGCCTTTTACTGAATCCCGACTAGTTTTGGACACTTATAAAAAAAATACTAGGGGCCGTTCGCGTTCTAGTTCGTATAAATGTCGGAGTTTTGGCCCAAAGCCCGAACTCCCTATCGTTTAATCCGTATTTTCGGATCTAGCCAGCGCGTTCGCTCGCACGTTCGAGCTTGTAAGAGTGACAGGGACATCCAAAACTATGGACAATTGCTTAGAGAGTAGGAGGTCAGTCTACTCGCAGAGATCTTTATAACGATACTTTAATCATATTTTAGCCCCTAGCACCGCGACACAGGCTGGTGGGAAAGGATTGCTCTTACACATATAATTTAAAGAGATTTCATTAAATTTACTTTCTTTTAAGATCTTTAGAGACATACAAGTTACTGTCTATTTAAATATTTAACGCGCTTTCCGTTGTTTCGTCACGCTTGCAGCGTAGTAGAGCTATGAAAAGGTTAGAAAGAATGAATCGAAAGTGGCGCCAGCTGCCGTTTATATTAGGAAACATTTACAAAAGTCTGTTATTTTCATTTATTATTTTCCTTATTGTTTGAAATAAATCAAAAAGTAAACTACAGAACTGAATTTCCTTTTTGACGTGACAACGTCTTAAATTAGGTGGTGGCTCGGAGTCACTCATGAAAAAGTGTAACGCCCGCTCACGTCTGTTACGATGAGTCACCAAACGAGAGAGAGGCCCGCCGGACCGGCGAATGCCTTGCGTCTCTCTCCCACTCAAACATGATCGGTGTCACGTAAAATCTTCGCCCGTAAAACCGACTTTACAGGCAACCATTTTTTTTTCTTTTAAGACCAATTTTATCGCTTTACATTTTTAAAGCACCTTAATCACATAAATTAATTTAGGTAGTCATCATCAGTGCAGACAATATTTCTAAATATTTACCTCCAACTTTGTGTTACGCCCAATTACCTAGGTACTTATTTATTGCACGACTACAAAAAAAAACAATTATATTTATTTTAAAATGTCCTATCTAAAATATTTCGATGTTTTCCTTTTGCCATGAACCGTGAAGTAGCGTGTGCACAAATTACAATAATTACGCTGCAAGTATTGAAAAACAAATTGACAATTTAGTCGACACCAACCTCGCTTGGTGTCCCAACCGTACATTGTAAATGAAGGAAGGAGTTATCAGTATTTTTGGTAATTGCTAAAGTGAGTACTAACCTCGTAAGTGGGTATTATAACGTTCTCTCGAAAAACGATATTTATCGTAAAATCATATTTGAGGGTCTAATTCGATCATGACTTTTTACTATTTAGTAATAAATAACTATTTAAGTTTTAATTGAAATCAATAGAACCTGATTGTTTTAGGATATCTTTTCGCATGCCGGTACCTAATTATGTCATCAATATGGTCTACTGTTCATTCTGAAACTTTTTCTTCAGCAAAACATGTCTGTTATTTTACATAACACTGGTGCTGATTACAGAGCTTTAGAGTACCTTCTTACCGTAGCTCTCATTTGAAGCTCAAGCAGTTAGAGTTATTTGCTCCAGTTTCCATTTCCTACTAATTCGCATTACCCCAGACATTCATCATTTCTCGTCATTACCAATCGTAACACAGGAGGCCAGCAAACGCCCGTGGCCGAAACAAGCGCATAATTACGTACGTATCATATTTACGAATGTAAATGCGTTGGACTGTGCCTGGCTATAAATCAACTGCGGTCATCTGCCGCCTGTGGCGACCAACATAACATGAGCTCACACTTCACATACAACACCCTCTAAACGATCCGAAAATTGATACGCACAAAGCGGGGAAGTGGTTCCCACTACGCTGGACGGATTTTCAAATGTGTATCAACAGAACGCATTGTGAGCGGGCGTTCCTTTTTTAAATCGCAGCCTGACAGATGCATGGAATGTTGCCATGTGCGTTCGGATTTATCATGCAATTCGTTGTCCATGTGAATTCTGGCGAATAAATTAGAACGAACTGACGTGGCAACGGTCAATCTTCAGACTGAAACGAGAGAGATTGCTTATTGGTCAGGTAGAAGAAACTAGAGCAATCACTATTTGTTACTTACTTGAATATATAAAATAAATAAAACAACTACATACATTGAGTTATTGAGTACGTCTTATGTAGCTTAAGCACTTACCTATGTCACAAAATCTCAACAGTGGTATTACAAAGAAACTAACAAATGTTTTTACAGTGCGGGTATCGAACCCGCGATCTTTCGGTCTCATAGTCAACTTCTTAACCATTACACAAAAGTGGTCGAAAGGGAGCGATAAATTGAAGATAGTGTGTTCATGGTGCTGAAAAGACTTCTCGCAAAGATGACTAGGATACCGAGCTTCTATTTGCTTTTAACAAAGTTTTTACACACATTTTTGCCACATTCATCACACCATATTGTTTAAAGCTTTAAAAAACCGAACTAAAATGCAGGCTCTTTCTATAGCAGGGTCCAAACAATAATTTAGCCGCCACCATAAAAGGCGCATCAATAAAGAAACCAATTTCATTCCATATTGTTTGTCAAAAATTCGATTATGTCCTGTGTCGGGGACAATCGAAACAAAAAACGAGAAAGACTGCGTTGATAGGAACGCATCCTTCGATCAAATGAGGATATTAAGGGATAACGGCTCGGCGACGATCAGTTTTTGGTGTGTTCGATGTTTGAAAAACGGCCAAGTGCAAATTTTAATGTTATTTCGAGGTTCCGTGCTAGCTCTCAGTTTCTGACCCACTTTAAATCGGTTATTCAGAGAAGTGACGAATTTTGTGGTACATATAACGAGCTATATTATACTCGGTGGATAAGATAATGCCAATTATGTCATTAACTTCAGAACAGGTAACAAGGTACGTAAACCATGAAAATGTTATGGAGATCTTCTAACACAAGCTTAGTATTTATTTACTTTAAAAAAATCCTCAATCGTCAACCTGTACTATAACACTTTGCCTTTGAATAAAGATTTTTTTTGTATTTATAACTTCAGAACTGACTTTTGTGTCAATGCCAGATTTATTACTTAGATAGATACTTCTAATATCGGACGCATCCCACAGTTTTAAACATTGAAACATGCAATAGAGCGTGTTCTTAAGTTTAATTATAAACTAAGGAAAATTTGCATACGAGCACAGATCTTAGGCATTTAAGACTATTCCCAAATGTGACGCGAACCCCAAAAACTGCTATTTTCCCGCGATGAACGAGGCGTGACATTTCAAATTTCTGTGTTGTCAGCAAACAAAAAAGGGAAACGAAACGGGGAATAGTGTTGTCGATGATATAAATGCGTCTAACGGATCCCTTTGTGGGGGATGCGCGTCATCGTACAATAATGATATTGGAGCAAAAAGGATTATTATTATTGAATTTTGTTTTCTTAATGTCCGCCCTTGCGTTTATTTCCGGCGGGTTATAGAAAGACTATTAAAAAACGATTGGAATTAGCATGGTGTGAAACATTTTTAGGATCTCCTTAACTAAATGTAATTTATCTAACGTCCGGTCTCAATCTTTTAACTTTCTTTGACTGAAATACAACTGTCAGTTGTATTCAGACGACCGCTTGGTGCAGTGGTCCTTGGTGGTGGTTTATTTACAAAAAAAAGTATTTAAGTATGTTTATCCGTTGTCTAGTACCCTTAACACAAGCCTCGTAGCTTAATTTGTGACTATAGAATTGGTGTGATTGATGTGAAATATTTATTTATTTAGTTTCGCTGTAACCGCAGATAGCTTTGAATTGATAACCTGACAGTTATCTAACTTTAAGTCAAAAGAAGATAGGATATTGAAACCAGCCGGGCCGTAAGCTCACTTCGATGCATGAGCAATGCGCCTTACTTTTCACTTAAAAAAGCAGACCACACGCACAACTTTTTTTTAATTTTTTATTCATTACAATGTCACAAACACCTTTTCGGCCAGTACCAGTGGGCTCTTTACCGGGTCGATATTGTTGCATGATTTACGGAGTACGGCAACATGTCAAGTTGTAGTAGGTACGGCAACTTAATCAGTTGTCTTAAGGGCTAGTTTTAAATGATAAAAAGTTTTTTGGGCAGTTGTACGTTAAGCTCAGGTGGCGAGCGCATCTGCTGATATTCTTAATAAGCTATTGTTGGCGGGTTGTGTGTGTGAGCTATGTAATGTATGTAGTTGTAAGTGTAGATTCTATTAAAATGTGTCTTAATAGGTTGTTTAAAGGGGAAACGGCAGCCTCACTTGTCTAACGGCCGGTTTTAATGAATGACAGATGACTAAAAGTTAGATAGCCGTCAGTTTCACGCTAAAAGCTCTTAGGTTATAGCCGTTTCTAAAAACGGACAGTTATCTAACTTAAGATCATAATTTTTCTGTAGAAAAAATAAACAGAAAGTACGATCAATAAAATCAATTTATTTTTGCAATTAGACTTACAAGTAGCACTTTTACATGACCCAACATATAAATTAACCCTATCACCGCTTCGTACCCTTTTCCAAAAGCAAAAAAATATTCATTTATTCATTCGGAAAAATTTGGGCCAGTGCTGAGAAGAAGCGGAAGAAGAAGACCGTGGCGGGGATCGACCGAAGTTTTCTTAGTTTCAGTCAAAGGTATAATATTCAGACCGGCTGAAAGTAGGTTTAAGACACTCTCGTTAAAAGTTTTTTGTGCCATCGATTAAATATATTGACCATATTTTAATCGCATGTTTTGCCCATAAAACACATTATAATATATCTAATCAAACTAAACTTATATTATATAGAATCAAACCTTATAATGGAACGAACCTTAATTTAAATGTATTAATCTAAAGCATGGGGTGTATTCTATTGTATTTTGACTTAATATTTGCGTCACAGACACACGCACAGAAGAGCGGTTTTTCCTAACTTAGACAATGTCTTTTCTAAAGAGAAGTAGGTACCCACGACAATTGTAGAAGACAAGCAGACTAAGTTACTGAAATAATATATCTGATTGATTTGACTTGAATTTTGCGATGGCTTTCGAAGGTTCTCTTACATTTAATGACAAATAAATCCTTAGAGTGCCAATGACTTTTCTCTGTTTACGAGACTGCGTATGATAATTACAGGTAGCTAATTACGAGCTAGTCATTACCTATAACTTTAAAGTTAAACTATGAGCTACTGAGACTTCAGACTGAAAAAACAATTTCGCAAATTAGTGTTTTTAATGTTATTTTTTTAAATAATTACTTTTTTGTAACACTCATTACATTTCTTTTGGAATGATTTTAAATGGACAGACTCGAGGGTACCTACTCCGTAATCGACTTCTTGTTACAGGCAATAGTGGCGAAAAGACTAAAAGCTATGAAAAACTTACGACTTGTTAGTGCTTTAATTAGACGACGTGACACTGAACATTTCACATTTTTAAAATGCTTTAAGTCTCAAATCTTGACGCCTACAACAAAAGCAAGCCGTGTGAACCAGCCTAAGTGACCATCCATTAAAACCGGCCGAATAAAAAACTAACACGGGTTGCACTCCGGGAGTGCCGGCAGAAGTGAAAACTTAACAACCGTCTTACGGTTTTTCGATCAGCATCACGTGACCTGACGCGAGTTTCACAGTTTCTACCCATGCCACAAAAGTGCTCAACGCCGCTAAAGAAGTTTTCACTTCAAAAAACAAAGTCGTGCTAATATAACCGGCCAGTATCTCGACATGCATCGCCCATCACAGTCATTTCACGGCGATTCGATGATATTGTTTTTCTGGCAACTGTCAACGCGGTTTCAAAAAAAGAACGCGTACACGGCCAGTACGTCGCAATCAGCGCTTCGCGGTAACTGCGGGATACTTTTGCATGTTGGCAGCATTGATGTGCTTGAAAAGGAGAAGAAAAAATTGGGAGAAAAAGTAATGATGAAATATCATGCACTTATGAAATTAAAAAAATACTTACTCAAACCTACTTACTTAAGGATCACTAATACGACCTCCGTGGTATATAGTGGCCGGTTTACCGGTACCAGTTTGAAGGCGCCATCATCTATAATAAGGTCCCGGATTCGATCACTGAACAGGGAAATGTTGTCACGGTTTGATATTCGTTGTTTCTGATTCCCATAACACAAGTTCTCATGCTACTTACTTTGGGATCAGAGCATGTGTTGTGATGTTGTCCCTATTTATAATACCTCTTAGTCAAGTTCTATTTATCCCTGAAGCCTTGTATGGTCACCGAAAAAGCTCGATTTCGATAAACGTCGCGTTGTTTATTTTTAAACCACTGTCATAGTTGATTAACGACTGTATTTTTGTTTTTCATGTAAGTAATTTCATCACCATGTCGTCACATCCAGTTTCCAAACTTAACACGATCAGATAAAAACTGTTCCAAACGTGCCCACTTTATAATTGAATTCAATATCTGACTAATTTATAGCGTCTTCACTAACCGCCAAAGATACGATCTTGGACCTTGATGATTTTCTTTTAATAAAAGAAGCACATTCAAAATTCAATCATAGAAACATCATGTGTAAAACTTATTTTTCTGTGCAGGTCGACAGCAACTCTTTTGTTATCAGAGCACATTTCAAAACGAATCTTTAGAACTAAGCGTTCTAAATTCAAAATTCTTCAAGCAAACGTGAAGGATGCGGCTTACAATAAACCAGGGGTTTCGTAATTATAAACTTTATGTTCCCCTAATAAGGTTGTATTCTAATTTAGCGTTAACTTTTTTGTTTTGACGAAGCGCCTCTATGGAGTTTGATCACAACAATGGAAACAAGTTGAGGTTGTGACCTTCTTGATGGTAAGATGATAAACGTCATGCGTTTTGTCGCTTCTGCTCCGCGGCGCATTGTAAGTGCGTTTTGTTGTAGCATTTTGTAATTGTACTCAATTCTTATTTTGAAATAACTGTTATTGTCTAGTATTTATGCTACGAGGTGCTAGGTACGAAGTTTTTGTGGCGCAGTAGTGGCAGCGCTTTGGTAGTGATACTAAAAGTTAAGCAACCAAATGTCCGGTCTAACCATATTTAGTGACGTTTAGTTACAGTTGTTTCCGTGCTTCGGCAAGCACGTTAAGCACGTAATTTACCTTACAAATACCCCTCCACGAATCCGCCCTGAGCTCGTGTGGTGGAGTATGGCTCGTACCACCTCCTAGTTTGAGGTGAGGCACAGTATTACGTAGATTTTGTAATACTGTGGGTGAGGCCTGTGCTCAGCTGTAGGAGGCATATAAGATGATAAAATGAGATGATTTAAGCTACATACATAACAGTGGACTAATGTAACTTCGTGAATGGAAAACTCTTTTAAAATGAAACAAAATACCTACCACCAACGAGTAGTGCGGAAAAGTCATTAAAATAGTACGGAACTTTTTTTATTTCTGTTATCATTAAAATCGAGCGTAAAACGTTTAATCAGACACAATTGAAGCTATTTGCGCGACGAATCGACGCCAACAGGTGATTAATGTGGCGTCTCCGTCGCGATGTCGCGGGCCGTGTGAACGCGGCCTTATGGCCGACGCGTGGGGATAGATTAGAAAAGTCTGGGCTGTTTGCAATTAGGCCTTTGCGTGTTTTTTTTTATTCATATAAAGTAATAAGTATACCTTAGTCATGTACGATACAATATTAGGACTGAAATTCATAATGCGCTATGAGTGTGCTACGACTACGACAAATCCTAGAATTAATTTTATATCAACCATACTTACTGAAAAGCACTTATTATAAAGCAATAATTTTAAAAATATATGTAATATTGAAAGGGTTACTAAGTTATAAGTGCAATTGTCTAGCATAAGACATGCTATATGTACCTATGTAACACTTAGTTGGCAAATAAATGAATATTAAATATGAAACGTCAAAAATAATTCATATCACCATTCTGGTATACCTAAGTCAAAATAAACAGTTTTTGAAAGACAGTCATGTCATTAAGAACTTTTTTAAGATAATTTCATTTTGATCTAACAAACTGCTTGTTCAGGCAGATCAATCCGTAAAATTATGTTACTTAAGGAAGTGTATACTTTTGACTATCTACTTTAAGTAGATAGTAGTATGTAAGTAGTATTACTACCTTATCGAATAAAACAGAAGTAAGTAACTGACATTGCAAATGACAGTTTTTCTCGCTATTGATTGATGTAGCGCGTCGCGATGTCACGCACTCGTGTGAACACCGCCTTATGGTGTGATGGGTGTCATGACATGCAAGGGGTGGTCTTGGCTATTCACCTTAATATTGGAAAATTAAAAAGTACCTGTGAACAATAGAGGAGATACTTACAATGTGCCTGAATGAATAATCAGGATAGAGCAGAAACTTAGGTACATTAATCATTGTCATATCAGCGGTGTGACGTCCATTGCTAAGCATAGGCCACCTTCTCGGATCTTCACCGCGACCAGTCGTGTGCTTTCCGCACTAAACGTCTTCCCGTGACCTTCACCAGATCATCATTCCACCTTGTAGAGGATAGAAAGATAGATAGATAGATCAACACTTTATTGTACAACACACAACAAAAATTACAGATAAGTTTAACAAAGAAAGATGTACAATTTAGGCGGCCATATCGCTTGTAGCGATCTCTTCCAGACAACCTTCGGTTAAAGGAACATTTAATTAAGAGGAATGGGAATTTGAGCAACATATAAATGGATAATACGAAGCAGGCACAATTTTTTACGAACAACTAAGATATAAATGACTAAACTTTAATACATACAACATAATATGTTGTATGTATTAAAGTTTAGTCAATGTTCTACACAAATAACTAATCTTCTCTCAATAAATTACAATTCTATGACTTACCATGTAGCTGCCTAACAATAAACACTGAAGAGCTGTCATCGCGAATAAAATTGGAGACTGCGCAAACGCATTGCGTCCACCGCTAAGATGGAGTAGTAACCGTTTAACCTGGCTTCATCAACAGCTGATTAAAATGCTGATTGGTTCAGTTAGTATTGTAATTAACTGATTCAGAGTTCTAAAAGATTCTACGGAGGCACGTGTGTATTGTTAAACTAGTTGACACTGTTTACATTTTAGCTTGCCTTCATGTCTAAATTAAGAAATTCGTCAGTAAAAACTTGATCGTATCTCATCAAAAATATTGCAACATTCTTAAACGCCAAATAAAAATAAACAAATCATCAAATTGTCGATGGTCCCGTTATTCATTTCATGAATCAACCGACACAGTCAGTTTAGTGAGTCATGAACCTCTCTTATACAGGTAAAGTGAATTGAATACACCTCATAAATAAGAATAAATGGCTACACGTTAATTGAATGAGCAAATAACCGAAGAAGCGGCGATTATGTAAGGAAAAGTGTGGGCAATTGTCACCATGCCGCGGGCGCTCCGCAATTATGCAAATCCAAGGAAATTGACTGTCAAAACGCAGGGCTGCCAACATGTACTTCAAAAACTTGTTACGTGCTTCACATTCTTTAATGTTTATTACGATTTTTTGCCACATTTTCCGGATCTTGAACTCTGTAAACATGGTCTCTAAACATTTGTAAAACTTTGCAAAATGTTTGTATGGAAATGACATCCGGCTTCGCCACCTGACGACATACGTGATTCGACAGCAGGTAGTTTTGTCATCAACGTTGCTATGTAACTTTGTCTAGGGAACCAGGATAGTAAAGGATGCTATCACTTGCAAAATTTATTACCAATTTACCCAGTTCAGGTTTGAAGCAATGCAATACCTAACACTTCTGCGGCTGTACTTACTCATTGCGGATACTTTACAATGTTGCTTTGATTTTTAAATGACAACCCTGAATATTGTAATTGTTTGGCGAGTCGCCGCGACAAAGAGTGCCGACAATTTTCTCGTTAAGTGAGTACAGTCCACTACGGAAAATTTGTCACTCTTTGCCGTCAACATCATTGTGGCATGGTCATAATATTTATGATTTTAATGAATATAATCTAAAGGGCATATAGGCACTTTTCTCTCTTTCGAACAATACTTCAGGCAACTGTTTATTTCTAGTCTGGGAACAGCCAAATGGGAATCCAATACCGTATTCATCCAATTACCCAAATAAGGCCAATGACAACTTACTAGTACGACTAGACAACACTTTGTAGCAGAATGTACAACTGATGGAATCAGGCGTTACTTTGCGAAAATTAAAAAAGAGAATTTAATTATAATTTAATAAATTTCCACTAAACATTGCCAGCGCAGGAACCCAAATACATCCAACTGTAATCACTTGACAAAACTAGAGCTGGAAGTCGCAGGACGAACAATACAACTCACAACGTGACACAGAAGATGCACTTGGAATCACAACACTGACACCGACAAAACACTGTTGCATGTACATATTTGGGCTCCTGCGCTGGCGTCGTTTAGTGGAAATTTAATGCAGAATAATTCTCTTTTTCTCCTTAAGATTTTTTTATTATTATGTTTGTCGCCGACTGTACTTGTGTTGTCGCAGGCCTAGTGCACTCGTTGCTCAATTAACGCCCCAATAATTACCATGTTTGAATCTCGTAACTTGTCAGTTGTCGCTATATTTTTAACACCTATACGACAATGTTGCGGTGTTAATGAAAAAGGCGAGTTAATAATTACCTCGTGGTTTAGCAGAGATCTTTAAATGGGTTGTCGGATGGTTAAATTCATAAACACATGACTATATAATTGTCAATTTTATTGTGATTAAGTTATTATTAAAGTATAAGCAGTAATAATTGTATTTTTATGGCATTTAGAGTGAGGAGACCGAGAATAGTCATGAAATTTTTACATTTTGTATTACATAACAATAGGTGCGACGTGTTACAAACAAAACCGTTTAATAAGTAATAAAAACACAATTAATTTTCAAAAAAAAAACGGTAAAAAAATCATTTCAAATGACGTAAGTTCAATAAATTATGTTTTCATTGACTCCGATTTCTGACACACAAAGTGACGTCACAATTTTGTTTTCCATACAAAATCTAAATCAAATCGTTTTGACCAAAGATAATTCATCAACAGAAGGTATGTTAATGTCGATTGTTGCGTTCATGTTTAAATACCATGTCCATATAATTCCTAATTGCCACCTGTTTCCGAACTCTAAATGAAAAAATACTGTCCACTTTTTTTTAAAACCCGAAAAAAGAAAACAATCGAAAACAAAAGCGCAATGTGTGCGCATGACAGTTGATACGTTTAATTCACTTACAACGACCGAAAGCGCACAAAGCAATTCGCGCGACAGTCGCGGCGACACAGCTCAACCGCAACACACAATGGCGACCAAATGTTGCGATGATACAGTACGATAAAGTTTGAGTAACTCATGTTAGAACAAGAAGTTTTCCTAATCAATCTTACGTTGGGTTTCATGAGTGACCTTATATGACTTTGCTTGGTAGAGCAGTCTATTTTAAAAATATTTTATCCTACCATCATTGTGATTTAATTTCATATAATGATGTAGAAAGCGTGTCATTTGGAGCAAAATTTGACCTAATGTGCTTACAGCAATTTCCTGTAAAACGGTATTTTAATCCGATATGAAAATATGTAAGCTTTTTGCTTTTAACAACAGTTTTTTACTCCAAAATTAAAAAGCAAGCTTTTTGCTTTCACTTAACAGAAATTAAATTAAAGTGATAATCAACAATACAAATTGTAAATAACATTTTTTTTATTTTGATGCCTAACTTACTCTCCCAATCTCATGCTGTGCCAATCCGATTCTCGTACAAAGTCAACCGCTAATTACGCCGTAAACGCACCGCGCACGTCAAATTTGCGCTAATTCTCGACATTTACTCGAACCCTGCTCGATAATGCTCAATATTGTCGATGCGGTTCTCGAATTAAGATCACGCAATAATTTCGGCTCGAGTTTCGTGACAATAATGAGGCGCCATGTGGTGGTGGGTTTCGATGTTGTGTGTAATTTTTTGGTGAGTACTTTCACTGTTAAGAATATTCGATGGATGTACAATTAACATGAACTTGCTCAACCGGACCGAGACGGAGTGTTAAACGTCAATTAAGTCACAGGAACGTTTATTTAAACATCAAAATTATTTTATTGTTACGTCGCCAATACTGTCCTCTTGGTCCCCAAGAAGATAAGACATCTTGATTATTCAGTGTGAAAAATTTACCACGTGTACCATATTTTGTTTCATTGTGCAAATTATTTTGGACATACGGTTCATTAAAGCTGAAAAAGAGGATTTTTACCAAACGACGCCAGCGCAGGAATCAAAATACATCCAACTGTAATCACCTGAAAAAGCTAGAGCTGGAAGTTCCAGGACTTACAATACAACTCACAATGTGACACAGAAGATGCACTTGGAATCACAACACTGACACCAACAAAACACTCGACGCATTTGGCCACTACACGTGGCATCCTCAGGAGATGATGTCGCTTCGATAGACTACGAGCGACAACATCTCGAAATTTAAAGCAAAATAATCCTCTTTTTCAGCATTAGTAATAGATTTCCGCAAAGTAACGCCTGATTCCATCAACCATACGGCACATTTATTTTTTATTACCTAGCACTCTGATAATTATCATAGAAATAGCCACAATACCGATTCATGAAGTTTACAAAACCAATTACCTTTTGTCGTATTTCAATGACAACAAAAACGTGTAAATGAGGCATTCATGCCGCATTATAGATTTCACGAATAAACATTATCGGTAATGTTGTATTAGGAATTCAAATTTGGAACATAGTGATAACAACACAGTTACATTTTGTCACAACTGACGACAATGGATTGACAAACGTACCGAAAAAGGTACAGTGGGAAATAAACTTTATCCCACTAAAGTAAAGTAGGATGTGCCTGAAAGATCATTTTGAAGCTCACGTAATATGAGTAACAAAAAAGTTATCACAAATCAATGATAATAAACACGGGCTGGTCAAGAGCGACGCGACACGTAAGTTTCTTATGCGGTTCTGTACTGTGGCAAAGATTTTTTAAGCTCGATCGAATATTCGATTTTTTATGAAAATTGAATGACATTGATTGAAGGGACAAAACGTATAAAACTTTGATACGACAACTTTTTTTGGATGCTTGGAAATTAAAGTTACAAGTCAATTAATTCTAATAAATGAATTATTTATGTGAACATTAATTTAATCAATACTTACTTGAATTTATGATCATTGAATCATCGACTTCCTAATTTATTAACAATTAGTGGACCTGGCAGACGCTGTCCTGCCCACTGTTTTCGTAATTTATCAATATTTTTTTTGATTTATTTAAGTTCTTTACAAACATGTGTACAATGGCGGACTTAATGCCGAAGGCATTCTCTACCAGTCAACCATAGGGCCAAGCAGAGAAAATTCAGGCGGTGCACATAAAGTAAAAACAAACAATTAAACTGAAGTTATTTATGTACAAAATAAATTAATAAACATACAAAATAATTACTTACATAAAATGAAATAAAAATACATAAAATAATCATAGACATACATTATTACGTATACATAATAAGGATGGTACACATGGTAAAAACACAGTGTCACTGAGACAGGAGAGACAGTTCATTCCTGTAGTGGGACTGCAGTGACATTTTAAAGGATAATTTCGTCGTCGACCGCTGGATTTCCTTAGGGAGTCCGTTCCAAAGTCGAGTAGCAGTGAGAGTGAAAGAATTAGACATAAAGCCAGAAGTGTTCTCATCGTTTACACCTTCCATGGACTTCCACTAATATTTCAAGGCTAAAATTATTGAAATCGGTTCAGCGTTCTCGAGTTTTAGTGAGACTAACGAACAGCAATTCATTTTTTATATTCAAAAAAAGTGTTTGGCCCACCTGAATTTTTCCATGAAAATGCTTCATTTTCCCGCGGTAAAAAGTAACCTCTGTCCTTTCTCGGATATCAAAATATCTAGATACCAAATTTCATGCAAAATTCATTCATTCATTCATTCATGCACATTGGTTCATTAGTTTAGGCGTGATTGAGTAACAGACAGACAGAGCTACTTTCGCATTTCTAATATTAGTATGGATTAAGTTAAATTAATCTAAGATTAAGTTAACTGGCCTTCGCTAACCATGGGTTTTCAATTTCTCAACAGACCCTAACGACAAAAAGTGGCGTAGTTTTGTAATTTGTATCTGCCGTTTGTCCCATGTGTGTCGTTGTAATACGCGCCTGGACAATGTCACGATTCTTCTATGGTATTTGCTCGTATTGTGTCGTGACAATCGAACAATGTACGCTATAAGTAGTTTAAGTAAATAGTTATGTTAGTTTTATCAATAAAAAATATCACATTGCATTTTTTACATAATATGTACCTTGAAATATAAATGTTCATCTTTTATAAGGCTTAAACGCAAACAATATCTAAACGTGTGACAGATATAATAAGAAACGAAACGTTTGCATGTTATACCCTGATCGAAATGTTTATAAAAATATCAATTGATGTTGTTTATAAACAGAGTTTTGATGCTAAACTTTTTTACTTCACTTAGCACTCTACAGAACAAAACATTATAAAAGAACATGATCCCTAACTAAATCAAAGACATTAAACACTCTTATCACCACTAGGCGTAACATGATACTATTATTATCTTTATGGTGTTTTCACAACCAGTTACATGGACCTCTTACAGTTTGAACTTTTGTCCTAAGTTCATGAATATATTTGTCAGTTTAAGATAGGCAAAGGATCAAAATATGTTGGTCGCGCTATAATATAGGCGGTTGACACGCTATCCGTGAATTATGGAGACTCGAGCTTTCGCAAAGTTCCAGGGTCTTTTGTGGAGTGGATTAAATTGTATGGGTTTATGAGTTTTGTGTTCAGTGTTGGAGAGCTAATTTAAGACGTTAACTTGTTTATTCCTTTATGTAGGTGATATCTAGATAAGTTTGCTTTAAAACAGTTAACTTTAGCCCGAACTGCAAACACAGTATAATAATAATAAAGATACAACAACATCACATACATTTATCTGACTCCGTGGTAAGTACCTAATGCACTTGTGTTGCAGATATCAGAACCAACAGTGGTATTACAAATAAACTTAAATGAATACATTTAACACCCAGACCAGTAGGTACCTACAAACAGACATGTTCATGCATACAAATGTTTGTATACTGCTGGAATCGTACCCTCCTCCTCCTCCGCGACCTCTTGGTTAATAGTCAACTTCTTGACCATTACACAAAAGTGGTCGTCAAACACAATGACTTCATTATTTAGAAAAAAAAAACAAGGATCGCAGTTTTCGACCTCAAGTGAAAACGGATAAGTTGAGTTAACAAAAGACACATTCTGTTTTAACCATTCTTAAAAAACTTTATTTTTGATTTCAACATTAAATACATTTTGCTTAAAAAATAATAATTTGTTTTACCTAATTGAATTAGTAAACGTTATTATTCAAATTTTATATCTTATTATAATCGGCTGTTTTCGTTTTGTGCTTTTTAGTTTTGAGGAAAAATACACCTCCACCTCCTTCCTCATCAGCCTATATACGTTACACTGCTGGACACAGGCCTCACCTCAACTATGACGTGGTCCGAGCCAAACTCCACCTCGCGGGCTCAGTGCGGATTGGTGGAGGTTTGTTTGCAAGGTAAGTGACCAACCTAACTGTCGGCCTCTGACCAGGCTTAACGACTAATATCTATCGATATTAACCGGGACCAACAGCTTAAAGTGCCTAAAAATACACGAACCTTTACAACTTAGTTTCAGCAACAAGTTTACTAACTCGTATAGTATTCCTTTACTGTGGCTTCATTAAAATCGCGCCAAATCGGTGTTACCGCGAAAATGGGCCCTTCCTGTAAACAATACTTATATATAATATATATACATAGCTACGTATACACTGAACCCTTCTAACAACGTCACCCTCAATTTGCAAAACAAATTAGCGGTTCCTTGGCTACCGATACCTACGTCCCATTAATTAAACACAGATATTGTCTTTACGGATCAAAATTATGTCAGAATTTGAAAGCGGTTGGAGTCGTAATTAATTTTGAGAACGCGTCATGTGATCGTCGAAAGAATATTCAATACGGAAGACCTACTTATGAGTAGTATGTAGGTATCTACTGCTTCCTACTTTAGTTGCTTACATATTTTATCTAAATTTTTCATGGTTTTAGCTTTTTGTCCTGCTGTTTGAAATTAAATAAAAGGGAATAAGACATTTTATTATCATAAGAGTCAATTTATCAACATTTTTTACACACGTTTTGCCCCGCTCTTAAAAACTCAATTCGAGAATTAAACAGGATCCAAATACCTACATTTTGTGAAATTAAAAAAAAAGTGGAAACCTTTTTATTTGTGTAAATCATTAATGAATAATGAAATTTAGACCATAGGTCTACTACACGTTACAGGTCAAAATATTTGTAAAAATGCAATATGATTTTATTTTCTCTATTTAGGGAAACAAACAGCTGTATTATAGTATATTTTCCCATGCAAACAATAGGTTTCCTGTGCCTAACTAAAATCGCACCATAACAAAACAGGGTGTAGGTACCCTACATCTATACCTATAGTCCTTAGTGCTAGGTCACTAATAGGTAATAGGATAAGGGTTGCAATTTGCGGAATAATGAACGCTTGTTAGACATGTGACTGGTATTGAGCCTAATCCACTTTGTTTGCACTTTGAGGGTATTTTGTGAAAACCATGAATAACCTTTTTAATTCACTTAAAAATTAGATAAATTGATCACGCGTGAACTTCTTACACACTATAAGCAGCATCTTAAGGTCTTATATAAAGGTTTTTTTACAAAAGAAAAAAATATGTTTGTGCCAGGAATTGAACTTGGGCCTGAAAGCTATCGGGGCCTTGCGTAGCCTCTCTGCCACCTGACTGACACTCTCTTGCCAGAGTGTCTGGACAGTCTCAGAGTGTTTGGACACTCTCTTGCCAAGTAAAAAAAAAACATGACATACAAAAAAGTAACAAAAATACATAAAAGTTAATTATGTAAGCATGTATTATTGATGTCTTTTGATAATAATGTCGATCCTGAAAGTAACAACTAGGTCCTAAGCACTTAACTATAATTTGTATTTATTTATTTTTATATAATACTACACACATTTACATTAAAATGTCACAGTTTTAACAAACAAATCTCAAAGCCCTCGGAAATCTAAACATATATACCAGATTAAATAGGCAGGTAGGTACAAGCTTAGATACTGTTTTAGTAGCCTAACCCTAGTCTAGATTAGCACAATAAACATTTAAGATAAGGATTAACACGCTGCCTAAAGCTGGCTTAGATTTTCTTTCCGAAAAGCCGTCGTTTCACTACATGCTTATGCGTGGGAATCAAATAACCACCTGGGTGCTTTGATAAAGGGGCATAAATATGTCTTTGGATCTTGGGTACATGAGCTGGTTGGGTGAAGGGGGTGTACAGGATGTTTGATGAAGGATAGGATCGTTAATTTTAGATTTATTTTACGAACTCAACTCAAATCAAGATATTTTTTTTCCTTAAATCTTTTTCTGAGCATCTGAAATTATATCTTCTATGGAGAAATAAGAGCAAATTGTATTGAAAATTTTGTGGACTCCATGTGAAATGTGCAATGAAATAATTTTTCTTTCTAGGTATCAACTATTATCATTGTTTTTATTTGACTGCCTTACGTTTTGAATTTCTGGGTCACATCTACCTATCTGATCTGCTTTTCATTTGTAACAATTTACATAAGACATCATTATTAAAGTACCATTTGCCGCTTAAAAATTACCTACGCAAAACATCCTCCACCATCACAAATCACCCCACAAGAACATACCCCTTCAACAAAATGGCTGCCATCTCAGCATTTCGGATGACTAAATATGAATCGGCACCCTCGGGACGTCTCAATTACCGCGTCGTGCTCGGATTATTAATTCCTGTGATTATTAATAAAGCTTCGTCTGTAAACAGTGGATGACGAGTTTGTTTTGATGGTCTTTGGGTGCCTTAGGTTATGTACAATCTGAATAAGGATATCATGATCATCAAATTTAAGAGCTATGCTCTTGTTGGTGGAGTTTTTTCCATGTTGGTCTATTTAATGCCATTTCTTTGACTTCCTGATATGACACGACACCTAATTTTTTTTTATCTGATCCATGTATGATCTTCTAGGTCTTCCTCTCTTTCTTTTCCCTTCTATTTTTCCCTTCCCTTATTCCCTTTTTTCCCCTTCTTTTGAATAAGGATATAGGTTAACGATAAAATAACCAGTGTTTCATGAGCCATCATAGAAAGAGAAATAGAAATATTTATTTGCGTAAATAGGGTCATCTTACAATACAATTATCATTTGATTTGTTGGGCATCTTACAATATTGCTTATACCTATTTAGATAAAACGTTTCAAACGTTGTATTTACATAAAACTCTTTAAAAAAATTAAAATTCTAATTTCAGCCGGATTTAGTTAGTAAGGAAGTTGATTTTATTGTAGCAAATATTCCATAAGCAAGTGCCTATTAGTTATTTAATTATTGTAAAATTCAATTTTTTTTCTATCCGCCATACAGTATTTCATAAGACACGAAAAAACACTCATAAAACTCAAACACTAAAGTGTAGGTACACTCATGTACATTATAGCAAATATCCCGTCAGCAAGTGCCCCGCGTATTATTTAATCATTGTAAATAATAATTTCAATTATGTACTGTCAATGCAATATCGGATAACCTCTCTAACGCGGAGCGTCAGCAAAAATAAACAAACAAAAATGATAAACCGCTGATGCAGGTTGTACTCTTAGGGGTTATTTTGTGTACTTATTACAATAAAAAGATCCCCTAAGAATAAAGACTTCACACAAGTTAATTATTTAAGAAAACTTAACTTGACAATATCAGATCTGTCATTCCACGGCTAAGCAAAGGTAAGGTATACCCTGAATTCAGCTGATCTCTACTTTTTGCTAGTGACTCCCCGTCCCTAGTTTTATAATTTGTATAGGCAACCAAATCAAAACACCATCACTTTTTGAGTTTATACAACAGCCGGTAAAAAAACATTAGGTAGCTGTCTTTTTTTTTCTTTTATTTACCTACTTAATACTATCTCGATTTGAGTTCTAGCCATGTTACACTACATACATTTCAATTCTTAACCTTCACCCCAACTTATCTTATATTCACACTCATGGTGTATTTCATACATTGTTTTTAATTAAAATTACAACCAATAAAATAAATATACAAAATACTTTTTTAATTTTCTGCTATCTGTACCTTGTAAACCACTCGGCTCGGTGCGTGTGCGCATTACCGGCGGTGCGCGATACTGTCGTGTTCTTTGCTTGGACGTTTTGTTAAAAAAAAAACTTGTATCTGCCGTACGTTAGTCACGACATGTAAGTCATTTATAGGTACTGTGAGAATATTCGATGTGCCTACAAAAAATATACTTTGGAAGCTACAACTAACTTAACAATTCATAAAACTTATAAGAAATGTGTACAATGTGGTACCTAAATCAATAATACCTACCAAGATTTACTTAGGTAATGTGTGGTAATCAGTAAGACCCGTAGTTTGACTTTTTAAGGAAACCGTATTAAAAATAATTAACAGTACCTATCACGTAATTGGCTTGTAACTTAAAAACCATTGTTTAAAATTACCTATCGTCAAAAATAGTTACGTCTTAATTTTTTTTTTTAAAACAGATCGCACTTATCCACCAAGTACCGTCAGAGGAAAAATCACGTATCACACATTAAAATTATTGTAACAACACCACAATATCACGTACTACTATTAGAATATCAGAGTAAGCAAATTAGGTGTAAGTATGGGTCGTAGAGTCGTAAATTTCGAGCGTGTACAAACTTTTTGGAATAATACAGCGTGATTTGGGCTTATAAGTGAATACTAGTTCCATGAAAAAATCCTTCTACTTTATAACTTATATTTACCGCGACCTTTTTTCACAGCGTAGGACGGAGTTAAATTTCTAAAAAAATTAAATGTTTTAAAATTTAATGTTGTTACAAAAATAAAACAGAAAAATTTGAATTACGAAAATTGATAAATACCTACTTTTTGCTTACTTTTACACGTTACGGGACTCCAACCTATTACTTGTTTCATTGCTGCACGAATACTAATTAACATCACTAAAACTCAATAGAAAAACAAACAACAAACGCTTGAAATCAAATAAATGCATAAGTACACTACAGAGGCCACTCTACCAGTCAAAAGATGCTTAAAAGGCTGTCATTTCGCCGTGGAACGTACTATTAGCCACTCACAACCCTCCACTTACCGTCAACTATAAGTTGGGAATGAAAAAAATTAATACACCCACTTTTTAATACAGTCCTCACGAGTGACAGTTGACACAATAGACGGTATGAAAGGGTTGAAAAGGGCTGCGATGGGCGAAGGGTTAATGGCTATGGGTGCATGTGGGGTTAGTACATAGACAACAAAGAATCGAACGGGCAAAATGGCGTATTTGAATTTGGCGGGAACCGTTGTTCTTATTTTGAATTAAATTGTTTCTTTTGTGGTGAAAGGGACAATGTTTTAAGTGATTCCTACATGTATGATGTTTGAGGTTGAATGCGAATAATCAGCTGAACATATCGTTTTTTTTCTTTCTTCAATAACTTTTACTCGTATGTAGGTAAGTGCCGTCCGTTGAAAAAAGCGGCTATTCTTGACGCCTAAAATGTAAGTTTTTTTAACTATTAGAAATCTATGCAAAGAAGTACCGACATATCCTCTTGCTATTTTGACGGCAAGATCAGTAAGTTAACCCGTCCACTGCGTGTCGGTCCCTCAGGCCCCCGGATAAAAACTTCTTAACCTAACTCGGACTTAAGTGACCAATTAACATAGTGGTGTCAAAACGACCGCGGCGACACTGCATCCCGAATTTACACTGCTGAGCACAAAGAAGTATTGATGCATTTTTTGAAGACCTAATGATGGATAGACATTACCCTATTTAGGTGAAGAAAGATCAACATTATATCCATGATTTCTATTATGTGACATACAGACTAGGATATAATACATATTACTTTTGCGAAAAATACTAAAATACTATTGTCAGGTGATAAGAAAAATCTAAGAAAATTTAGGAACCTACTTAAACTTATTCAAGTATCTAGGCCCGTTTTATTCGATATTCTTTTTTCTCGATGTGTTTTTTAAATATAAATTAATTGTTGTTTATGAAGCGTTCGTTATTAAGCTTGAATAAAAATTACTTGTATAAAAATGAATGTTTTTAGTACTGAATGACCTATCTAATTTATTTTAACTCTACAAAGCGGCACCACAAGGAAGACTGTCACAGTATAATGCAAAATGGCTTCTTTGTCTGATGTTGTCCTTTTTAATTCGTGACTTTTATGCGTCAAAGTGATTCACGGGCTTCTACCACGAATATAACAAACCTCACAAGAACTTATTGTCGTAATATTAAGGTTCACAATCGGATGTTTTGTTGCAATTTAGTGTCAAACGAGTACTAAAAAGTGCCGATCTTTTTATTAGTGCCCACAAAAACAGCTGAAAAGGGTTAATGTTTGCCAGTTTCGGAAAAAGTATGTTATGAGTCGGGTTTCCTTTGAACAATGAGTAATGCATGCGACTCGCGGTAAGAAATAATATTAAAATAAATATACCTCCGAATCAGGTGCCAATTTTGACTACCTCCGTAATAACTTAATAAGGCACTTTACCTTAATATAGGTTAAGATTCGATGGGACTGACATGTCAGCGACAAAAGTCCCTAATAAAAACAGCTTCAAAAATGAAAAAAACTTTTTTTTAGTAAAATTCTTATTTTTGTATAATACACAATAATTTTTGGTGTCAACATTTTCCCAGCCATAACCCTAAAATACGGTCATTATAATCGCCTTATCACTGCAACAACTCTAAATCACCACTTCTCTTGTAAAAACGGTTTAAAAATGCATTAATTACGAAAAAATACATTTTTTACTCGAACACGAACGTTCCGACAAGATTTTGGTGATGGGAATATTAATTAAGATAACCGTTAAAATTGTCCAATATGCATGCTAGATACTAGCGCTTAATAATATTCTCATACTTAAAAAACGAATACATATTTTTAATTTTTTTAAACTAAGCGACGTAATCACGCATTGTGATGTTCTAAAAATGATATACGCTAACTTTGTTAGAATTTTTAAAAGTGTATATGTGAGTGACGAATTAATTTCAAAATTTAACAACTTGCTAACATAATAGGCCGTAAATCTAAACTATAGCCCTGTAATTGTAATCACTACAGTCAAAATTTACATACACGGGGAATCCAGCTATTGTTTGTTTTAATATTTTTCATTTCTACGTTTCAAAGTGCTTTAATTTATGCTATACAG
Organism: Pyrausta despicata; assembly: GCA_963921415.1. NCBI lineage: Eukaryota > Metazoa > Arthropoda > Insecta > Lepidoptera > Crambidae > Pyrausta > Pyrausta despicata. The sequence goes on along the minus strand of OY992861.1, from coordinate 10,235,741 downwards.
TTAAGATTTTTGTATGTGATAAAAAGTGTTATTTCCTCATTTTTACTAAATTTTAATAACGCTTAAGACTCATTATATCACAAAAATTTTGACACCATAGCAGTTTTTGAATTTCAAAAGAAGAAAGTAAGTACAATCTTTGTACTTAATTATATACATGTGTTATCTAATCAATTGGGATGATGACACCTATCTTAAATATTGTCAAGAACATGGTGTTTAAAAAACATAGCCCCTATGAAGTTAATACAACCAATATATTTCAAAAAAGCTGTAGAAACCAATTTTAAACACACAAAACGCAATAAATATTCGGTCAATTGACTCCGATTTCTGACACATGACCGTGACGTCACAATCATTTATTACCATACGAAATCTATGGAGGCAGACCGTTTTGACAGATAATAAAAAGTATGTCAACGATTGGTGGTGTCGTCTAGCCTATTGCGTCAAAACATTGTCAACGCACAGATTGAAGCTTTGGGCTAAATTTTCCTTTCGACCCATCGATCTATAGGTACATTGACAATGTTGTAACGTAACTGATAACTTAACACTTATCTAATTAAAAAGTTTAGAAAAAAATCGTCTATTTAAAATTAAACTCAAAAAATTACTCATTAATAAAGGCTATTATAACATAGAAGAATTTATGGAGGATGATTTTTCTTGTTATAACAATAAATAAAAAAGATTAAGTGTTTAATATAATTATTTAATACTTGTTATGTGATTGTTGTTTGGGTGAATGGATGGGTAATCATAAGATTACCTACTTACTTACCCGGACAATAGTTACATAAATTCTAGACAATTTACTAGTTTTTTTCACTAGGTTCTAAATTACTTATTATATTGTATTATAAATAAATAATAGATATCTCATTGTTAAAGCTGAGAAGAAGCTATGATTTAAGTGAAGTAGTTCATACTCATTTGTGTACTTAAAAGAATGTTTTATTTTAATTACCTACCTTATGTTGCTGTGCCCTGCTGGGTGTTTACACTAATATGCTGTACTATTATTAGTCGGCTATATGTATATTTGCAATAAATATGTTAAATAAATTGTACTTCGTAGCGGTCTCCCATTTTTGAGATTTGATGAGCAAATTGTTGAGGTATGAGCAGTTGATGATAATGACCCTTAGTAGTTAGTAAATACTATGTATTTTTGTCAAATCCATTTAGAAAATGAAAGAATTTTACACACACACGTGAATACAAAACTTTGTCGATCGTTTTTTCGCGTTCGAAATTCAAACATTGTGAAAGGAACCTCTGTCGTTGGCGGCATCTGGCGGGACATCTATTAGCATCGGCGAACAAACTGTTTAAAAGCTACCGGAGTTCGCTCCGTCAATGTTTGTCCTGGATTGTGGACATAGCGATTTAAGAGCTCAGCGCGATGGGAATGGTTTTCGAGACGTGTTTGTAACTTTAGCGATTTTGTAGTCGAATGCAACGAGCAGAACTAAATTAACTTTGTTGTGTAATAACAAAAAAAAAGGTGATTTCGTTAGACTTCGAGTTCTCTACTGCAGACATTTTCAGCGTGAAAGCTCACAGTTGTCGTTGCTCGATCGATATTTCACGAAACTGAAACAAAGGTGCAGAGAAACAATACAATTTGACGATGGTTATTCATTTACAGAATCGATATCACCGATATCGGAAGTGTATTTAATTTTTGTAAGAACAACTTATTACAACTAGCGATAACAAAGTATTAAGAGAACACTTATGCATGACGACGATGCTAAGATAAATATTTCTAAACGCGTCTTCACTTACTTACGTAGCGCCACACAGCGGAGGTCCGTCCCGTATCCTAATCACTTTGACACACACTTTGCCTTTAGCAACGCCGCATGTGTGTACACTCCTTTAAAACTCTTCGAAATTCAAATTTCAAACATCTCAAGTTGCCAGCATTAGAACACAACTTACGTCATTTGAATTTTAAGACGAATAACCTCGTTTAGTTTTAAAATGTCTCAAGTTAATGGCACTGGAACATGACTTATGGCCTTTAATTTATTTTTCATAATGGCCGGCTAATGTTGTTTAGTTACTGCGGTCATAGACCACCTTCGGGTGTTTGCTCCCTTAGATTTAACAGATTAGTGGTGTCTGTTGGCAGGGCTTAGAATAACAATAACCGCGTAATGTATGAACGTCCAAAGTTATTGGCCCTTAAAATAATAACACAGGCGGTCAGGACAATAAGCTACTAAGGTGAGGCCACCTAGGATTTTATGTGAAACTCATTCTGCTTATGCTGCTATTGAAAATAGATAAATAAAAAAATATTTCCATGAAAAGTAGTTCTTAAGTTGACTTATAAATGTATTTGTATTAAAAGTTGGACTTGACGTCTATTTAATGCTTATTTAGAATGAATAAATAAGCATTAAATAAAATAGCATATACATTCTATTGAAACCTGTGATAAACATAAATATTTAAAGCTGTGAATCTTGTTTAATAAAAAAATGGTTGCCTGTAAAGTCGGTTTTACGGGTGAAGATTTTACGTGACACCGATCATGTTTGAGTGGGAGAGAGACGCAAGACATTCGCCGGTCCGGCAGGCCTCTCTCTCGTTCGGTGACTCATCGTTACGTTACCGGGCGTTACACTTTTTCATGAGTGACTCCGAGCCGCAACCCAATTTAAGACGTTGTCACGTCAATAAATAAACCTTAATACCAAATCACAGTCAAATCATCTTCCATTCCACACAAACACAATAATCCTATAATATATTACAGCTATGTATAACCAGCAAATCACACATGCCATGTAAATATCAACCCTAAGCATCAATAAAAAAATATCGGTCCCACCCTTTTAATCAGAGCACCCGAGTAATGAAATCTGGCCGCCATTAGAGGATTAAAAATAATAACCCTCGACGAGTGGACCAGGGGTAATAATGAGTTATTGATTGGGACGGTGCGGGTCAAAAATGATCACTATCGCAGAGGAGGGGTTGAAAGTAACACACGTAGTGCGGCTGAGATTTGCGACTTTGAACACAGTTTGACAAAAAAATATTTGAATCAATATTTTCAATACCCACATTCCATAACCAATCACTGATTCTATTACTTTTTAAAGACACGAACAAGCTGAAAATAATAAATAAAAATATGAGTATTTTTTTGTGAAAAAAATGCTCTCGTTCTTGATTGGCCAAAACGCTTTCTTGCACTTTAAATCTCCAACAAAAACCTCCCTAATTTGCTAATTAGGTTTCTTTTGTTTGCCCATGGGGTCAGGAATACCAGTCACTCATTATGGGGGTTAAGTTTTGATTATATTTTTATTCAAAGACTCTTATTTCTTTTTTTAACAATTATGGTTTTCATTGTGGGTTAGGGTTACTTACTCGGCCGCTTAGCGAATGACGGAAGTGAATTGAAGGTATAGGATAGGAGTCATAATAACGCCAGATAAATAGAATTATATGCATAACACTTTATTGCACACCATACAGTTAACAACAATTTAATGTAGGTATAGTTAAAACACTTCTCAGATCATAAGAACTATTAGTCACTTTTTTTTAGCATTAACAATACTAATTCCTTTACAATGTGAAATTAAAAACACGCTTAAAGAAATATCATAAGAACTGTTTGTGTTTCTAATCATTTTAACATAAATTACTTATTAGATATACCCTAAGCTATCTATGGTTTTGTTAACATCATCACCTCATAATGCACACTACATAATCAGTGGTACCAAGGGTCCAATTCCGTTAATCAATCGTTACAAAATCGTAATTATTACTTTCTTATTTAGGCTCAAAAGACGCTTTGCGATAGCGCTATCGATCGTATTTTGTTCTTATTTTTACCTTGTTCTGTGGAAATAAGAACGCATCAGTAAGCGAAAAGCAAGATCGTCATACGGCCCTAGTACTAACAATACATAACCAGTGCACTGTGACGTCACAGCGCGGCGCCGGCGCGGTTAAATTTAACCGAGCGCTCGCAGGGGGCCGGTTACGCGCGGTAATCTCGCGACGTCACTTGCATTGATCCATGGATATGTAAAGAGATGTTTGCTATGTGACATTAAAGCACACTTGAAGAAAAATATATAATTGCTATCATATATCTATCACACGGTGTGTGATTAGGCTCGATGTTTTTAATTAGTTGAGCTGCATTCGGCTGAATAGAGGTTCATAGCAATCTATATATACAAAAGAAAGTGGTGTTAGTTACACTATTTATAACTCAAGAACGGATGAACCGATTTGGCTGAAAATTGGTGGAGAGGAAGCTTGGAACCAGGAAATGGACATAGGATACCGGAGGACTTTTTATCCCGTTCGACCGCGATTTCGAAAACAAAGGGATTCCACGCGGACGAAGTCGCGCGGGGCCACTAGTAAAATAAAAAATCAAATAATTGTTTCTTATTTGCGGCTTAATAAATAAAGCTAAATAAAGGTTAACTTTGGTTGTTTGTGACTACACGCTAAGGTTCATTTGCACTTCCAGTTGCAGTGATCAGAAGGCGATGCAATTGTTAAGATCTGAGAGAAAAAATAATATAACCTTTTTTCCTTATATGTCAACAGATTCAGCCAGAAGTAGTCCACACTTTAAGCAAAAAAATCAGCGGGTTGTGTCGCCGAAAAGACGACGACTGACGACGCACGACACAAATGATTTTCGTGCAATGCTGTGCCGGTTCACATAACAGAAAAGTTTTCAAGTGAAATTTCATTATAAGAACCGCATAATGGTTTTGGCAGTTTCTAAACTATATTTTCTTAATAATAAAAAAACCCTAGCCTTACAACATAAAAGTTTTGTAAGCCTACTAAAATAGTAAATATAAAAATGATTACAGCTCAAAGGTTAAATATTTCTTAGGGTGAGATTTTACTGATAGAAATATCACCGATAAGCCTTTATAAATTCTATCCAATGGAAAATCATTTATTTTAAATACACCACAAACCCTTAAATAATTCATAAGAAATCACACTAAAATGATTTGTTCACACTTCATCAAACTATTCCCACTCTATATCATTTCCACACACCAGATCGAGAACTCATGATCGCGTCTCGAGTGATCCTGGATTACCGGGCGCATGCCTCTATCATCTTACCGCAGTCAAAACCTTATTACCTTGCAAAAGAGTTGAATATTGGTTGCTATGTAAAACGTCCAAGGAACACATCTCTATTGACATGTCAGTCGATTTTATGCCGATCGCGGTTTATTATGGGAATGTGGAGCGAGCAGGAAACTAGAAGTAAGTATGGTTGGATAGTAGAATACTATCAGACCGGATGGTTATTTCATTCAAACAATAAATAAATCAACGTTGATGTCAAAAATAGCAAATCTCCACACATGTAAAGGAACACGCCCAAATTTACCTTTAAACACAGATAAAAAATCTGGAGACGAGACTCCCTAAAGTCAAATACTAACAAAAATGTTTTGGAGAGTTGTTCAGCGGCTATTATTGAGGTATCGAAAATCAAATATTAACCCCGATATTTAGCCACAAATTCAAAATTATAATAAGACCAGAAAGTCCAGTAGTCAATTAGTTACCTACATGAACCATTTTAATATAACTATAGTATTTAAGTAGGTAAAATCAATAATTTCACGATAGCTTAAAAATTACCTAACACACGCTTATGTAACCCAAGTAGGTAATCTAAACGTTAGTATGTTTTAGGTATTTTTCAATTGGCGATATTATTATTCTATCTACCTTTGACTAAAAGTTTAGCACCTTCGAACGAATGGCTACGCAAACCTTTTCATACTTGACGATTTCAGTCTCCAAGCGAATACCGCCATACAAATTCATTAGGGCTCAACACTCAGTGAGTCGCTGACATTCGAAATTAGATTTTCTTAGATAACTGTCAGTTTTATACTAAGCCCGATCTGTGGGGTGAGCACAAATTTTATCGTAACGTATTCGTATAGTTCAAATGTCAGAAAATGACAGTTTCCCCATGCAAAATTGACAAGTTAACGTTAACGCTACGAATACGTTACGATAGTTGTTCGTGTTCACCCCACTGAGGTTACCAATGTTTCTATGAAACTGACAGTTATCTGACTTTCAGTCAAAGTAGTATTAGTAGTAGAATATTAAAACCATATTAAACAATTTCGGGATATTTTCGTAAAATCGAAAAGACGTAAGCTATAATTATAAGGTAGGCACTAATTACGTTAAATAAATTACGTTAACTGCAGTCGGAGGATCAAAAAAAAACAATTTTATACAAATTAATATTTAATTAAAATATAAAAATTACATTAATTAGTTACAATCTAAGAGATGAAACCTAATCGAAGTTAGATTATGGAATGATCGATTTATTTATTTATTGACGACCACTTTGGTGTAATGGTCAAGAAGTTGACTATTAATCGAGAGTTCGATCCCCGCACTGTACAAATATTTGTGTGCATGAACATGTCTGGTTGTACTGGTCTCGGTGTTATATTTACATGTTTAAGTTTATTTGTAACACCACTGTTGATTCTGATATCGGCAACACAAGTGCTTAAGCTACTTACCACGGAGTCAGATCGATGTATGTGATGTTGTTGTATATTTACTTATTTATTTATAATCATAAGGTAGGCACTTCTTACATCGCCCGTCAATAAAAACAAAACTACATATTAAACTTTCCATACCACTCTGCCCCTATAAGGGACCGACTGTGACCAAACACAGTGATTGAATCACGAAAAATATAATTGAAACTTAATCCTCATAACGCTATGTTGTTATCTGTGCACCCTACGGGGGAGAATGGGGCTATATGGACCGTTCTCATGGCGGCGCGTCATTTGGATAGTCATGTCATCGTGGGTGTTGTATGCAAGAGAGAACTATTAAGTAATAGCAAGCGAAATAAAGTTTTCTCTACGAATAACCTTCTATGCTCAAATTGTGCATTGTCATTCAAACTAAACATACTTATTTACAAAAAATAAGTTTAATCTGACATTAGGAAGTGGATGAAATTAAGCTTGCAAGATTAAGCTACAAACAACGAACAGCTGTAACTAAATAAAAGCTTGTAAAAAGGGCAGCTAAGCCAAAACACAGTATCCATCCCCGATCACATTGTCTATGACATGAAGTAAGTAAAGTCAATATATTCAATATTAAAAAGACAAGTCAAACTTATAAACACCTCTCTTTTACGTCGGGGGTTGAACCAAAGTCCGGATTAAATGTTTATTTGCTACTACGTTAATACAAATAGTTCATTCAGTAAATAGCAGGTTCCCAATGGAACTTCCAAAGTGACAATGAGTGAAATAACTATTTACTGAATTTTTAAGACTATGTGTTAGCTATTGTTAAAGCTCTTTTGGTAAAAAACCTTTGGTTTTGGCACCAGGGCACAGGCTTCACTTGAACTGTGAGGTGGTACAAGCCATACTTCACCACGCGCATTGGTATTTATAGGGGAAGTGAGTGATTGTACTGTCAGAACCAAACACAACCCATAATCAATTAAAACAAAACAGAACCCTAATATAATGTACGATGGCAGTGGTTGCATAACTCTATCCTTGCAATCATGACACACATGCATAATCCTCTCACTAATCGCACTGTCAATACGCGGGACGCGCGTACGCACCGAATCTATTCGCCACTCAAAAACATGCTCTGATTTACCCCATCCTCCTCACGCTCTCACATTTCGGACCTTATTTATTTTGGAATAAAGTGTATTTTTTGGCGTTGTTTAGGATTTATTAAAGTTTTTAGTGTAGTTTGTACATTGTCGCCCGGGGACTGGGTAGTCGGCCATTTTGTAATCCAAGCGCTAAGTGCACTTTGTCAATACGCTGCCAGTGGGGTGATTAAAATGGGTATGTATTGTATTTTATGTGGAAACTAAATAAACGAATCCCCTTTGTTGGGCAATGCTAAAATGGACAGTTCATATTTCTCTGTAACATTGATTTTGATTGACGCATCCAAACTTTTATTTTTTGCGAGGTACGTAGTTTTAAAATGAACTATCGCCTAGATCTACTTTAAACTAATTTAGGCATATTTAATTACCACTTAAAAATATATCAAATATTTATATTAACTTTAAGGTCAGAACGGGACCACGTTAGGTACTTTATTATATTTCTGAAATCAATAGTAAAATTACAACATTATTTGTTAAATGCAAGTCATATCATGTAATATCTGCATGAACATCTCAAATGTTTCTTCCTTAAAACAGCGCGCATTAGACACTCAAAAATTAAATCCGAAAACTGGAAGCAAACATTGGAATTTGCAGAGCCATTAGAACTCTTGGCGGGGCCGTCGGCAAATTAAATGGCAATCGATTTCAAGTAGCCCGCTATTGGGGAAAATGGAATGGACTCCTGTTAAGGTATGTTTGCTTGGTACTTACTTGGTAATAAACTAAGTTTATATTGCTAAGACTTTGATTTCAGCATGAAACCGACAAATATAGGTAAATTACTCCTACTCCACATGAGAAAATACTGATTTGTTTTGTTAAATTTATGTTTATGTTGTTGTTATGTATATCTAGATAAGGAAGAGCGAGGTCCCCAAACACATGCCTAACTTGCTTAAATGGAGACCTCAATCAACCGTATAATTAGGTTATAAACGAAATAAATTATTTTATTTTTGTATAATTAATTTCATTAATTGAAACAAAATAATCTCAAATTATGTGTTAACTTATAAGTTCTAATTCCGTATAAATAGGTAGGGCTCTAAAAGGTCGTTTCGAATATGATTATTATTTTATTACAGTCTTGATTGACTAACCTTTTGTGTAATAATAAAAATAGCCGTCGACATTTAATTTTTTTGAACAATTTATTTTTTCGCTCAACGGCAGCGTTCGAATTTATTAAATAGAACAAAATAATGTTTAGCAGTGCTGCAGTTGAGCGGAAACTGCATTAGTAAGGCAAAACATTCTTAGATTATTACAGCATAAAATTAAAATGCAAGAAAGCCAAAATATCATAAGAGATTGAACCACGAGAAATCCAAACTCGTCTGACATTAACGCGAGCACCCAAGGCGGAAAGAAGGAAATATCCTAATTAAATATGGATGCAACGTAATGAGTTATGCAAATATTTTAGACGGCGGCCATCGGCTGTGGGGGTGAAACAGGAATGGGGGTGACTAGATACTTCGCTACACAAACTATAAGGAGGCTTTATGTATATCGAGATAAGGTCCATGATTTACTGGGGTACTTACTTTCGGGCACTTTTGCGATTCTTTAGAAATTGTTGAAAGGGTTCAAAACGTGTTTGTTTTAGTTCGCTCGCCTTTTTAGGGTTAAGGGTATTGTCGGGAATTATAATGAGCGCTACAGTTGTAAGAGGCCGCAGTTGGAGAGAGATGTTAACGTTTGTTGAGATTTTTTAATAAATTTTTGTTTAGGGCAAGTTATGATGATTTTCTGAAAAATGCACTACCAGAATCTACGATCTATGCTTCTGAGTCAGGAACTTGGGCCTGAATAGGGTAAGCAATTGCCACCAAAGTCGTAATACTTTTTAGTGTTTGTGTCTATGTTGTAATAATAAAATATTTGATAATATTCTATTTGATACTGTAAGTTGAGATTACATCCTGCCTTCCCATTTCCAAAAATCCTCTCAAGCCTTTTTTAAATGTACTCAGACTTTTTTAAGGAAATGAGCGTCATTTAACGCGGAGCTATTTATAATGTATCTATCAATAAAAAAAAAACAACTCAAAAAAGGCACGGACCAAAGCGTATGTGTTTGTAATTTATACTAATAAAAAAATATTCAATTTTCAGTAACAACCAAAACGCTCTCCACAGAGCTTGTATGAGATTATGGCAATGCGTGTGTGTACTTATATAGCGACCGAATGACTTTGATCGATTTAAGATCAATCGTATTTGAAAGGCGGTCTTAAATCATGTATTATCTCAGAGAAATAATGGTTTTTGAATATTTATTACATTTTGACAGTAAAATCAATTTTTAATAATCGAAATTATCCCTGTTAAACTAAAGATGTCATGTATAGTTGACACATTCTGCAGTGATTATTATACCCCACCACGCTACGCATCTTTTAGACTCATAAGACGCGCTCAAAAACCTCTTAAGACGCGCAGTATATATTTTTCAAATATAATGAAAGCGTTCCCACAAAATCTAATCATCCAGAATTCTGAAAGATTTTCCCATTTTTTTCTCCCAGTTATCCTATTTCCCAGAACGTCGGTCCCTAATGCGAGTTGCGAAAAAAGCAGGCTGTTGCGGTCTCGTTATTATAATGTTGGTCGCAGTTGGCGCCCAAACTGTACGGGAATAATTTAAAGTACACTTTTTGAAGAGTTTTCCCAATATACTTTGCCTAATTTGTCGATAAATCTTTTGGAGGTAAACAGATTGAATCATCCTAGAATCATCAGCCTATATACGTCCCACTGCTGGGCACAGGCCTCACCTCAACAATGAGGTGGTGCGAGCCATACTCCACCACGCGGGCTCAGTGCGGATTGGTGGAGGGGTGTGTGTAAGGTAAGTGACCAACCTTACTGTCAGATGTTATTAAGCCGCCCGAGGGCCTCCGACCAGGCTTAACAACTAATATCTATCGGTATTAACCGGGACCAACAGCTTAACGTGCCTTCCGAAGCACGGAGATCGTCGATAGAATAGACGTCACTTTTATGGTCAGAATGGTCACCCATCCCAAACATGATCGCGCCGTAGGTTACTTAACTTTTGGTATCACTATCAAAGCGCTGCAACCACTGCGCCACAAGCAATTCTACAAGCGCATAAAATACCGCAAATTTACCGTGACGTGCTGGCCACCGTAGATACATATTGAACGGTATCAAGCCTCATAGCCTGCCTATTTACACTCGTTTCTATATATTTGTTACTATAGAAGAGTACTATAAGCCACACGCGTCGTGTGAACGTAGATCTTTACGATCTGTTTTATTTGCATCGTTGAAAAGAAAATTGAAAGCAACTCTCTCCTTGTCAGCACGCGTCGTTAATATAACATTATATATTTCAATAAAACTAAATTAAAACTGTCAAGTAAACCGTGAAATTGGCACGGTAAAAACGAAAGTCAAACAACAGCTATAAAGATCAAACTGTTAACACCACGCGTGATGCACTGTGCTATTATTATATGAAAGTGGCGAATAAAATAAATATACGAAGGGTATAATTAGGTAAGAAAATGCATAATTATGTTTTACATGCAGACTATTCCTTCAAATTGCAAAAGTAGATACGTCATTTTTGAACTGTGTCGTTTAGTACTTGAAAAAAAAAATAGGTAGGTTGTAGCAGAGAATGATTACAAAATAATGTCCTACATAGGAATTGATATATAATAAATAGTTACTTTCATATTTATAATACATCACTAAGCGGTGTAATACAAAATAAATTACAGCCTAAATTATAGTCCAAAGATTACTACTATTACGAAATAATTAATTACGAAATAAAAAAGCCATATCCACACGCATATTGGCGTACGTTAACCCTTAAACGCGACGTTACATTTTAATAAAATTCTTCAGCAAACATTAATGAAGTCGGGGCCAAACAAGCCCCGCATTGTGAGGCACGTCGAACCATTATGATTCTAACCGAGATAATGCACGGGAAATGACGGCAAAAGAAATTTAATTCGCAGCATGAAAGGGTTACATGGGGTCGGCTTTGATAAATAAAGCGAGGGACCCGGGATGTTACGCCCTTTTTTGCTCTACATATTGATATTAATGCACGTGAATTTTGTCAAAATTGCGCGGCCTTTGTCGACGTTCCACTTGTTTGTTTTTTGGTCCGCTTCGAAGTTTTAGCGTTAACAATGTACATGCCTCTTTTTGTCAAATAAATGGCAGTGCGAGGGCAGTTTTTGGCTGGAACTGCCCTTTTACCACTAATTTTCCACGAATTACACAAAAGACACAGAAGAATATTTGTCATTAAACAAATAGCACTAATATATGGAGACAGGATGAAGGATGATTTATTGGCAAACAGTGTTTTAGATATAACAAAAAAGAAGTTAACAAACGTAAGTATATTAGAGTAGGTAGTTTTAAAACTGTACCTAGAGTTACTACAAACTATCGAATTGGGTATCGCTGCCACAACTGTACTGACCATTTAGTCACATCTATGTTTTTTTTAAATTCATTTTATGTTTTTTTATAAGTCACTCATTAACTTAATTTTAAATAATTTAGTTTAATGTTGTGTGTCAATAAATGATATTCTATTTTAATTTAAATTTTATTACAATTTCTTCTTCAAATCATATCAATTACCTTGCATGTACATACTTGAAGTGGCACTATTTGTGAAATGTAATCAGGATCTGTTTCGGAAAAGAAGTGACATTCATTCCATAAATCTCAGAGACCGTAGCAAATTAGTGTACAATTGTTTACCGAAGCTACAACATTACCAAAACCAATGTGATGCTATGTGTGTGAAGATATACAATGCTATTCCAAACGACATAAAACAGCTACCAATATTATGTTTTAAGAAGAAGCTTGTAAAATGGCTCAAAGATAATAATTTTTATAAAGTTAGTGACATTTTTATTTGATGAAATTTTTATTGTATGACATTTAAAAATCTCTTGACGTAGATACTAGGTTTATTTACATATTGTTATTTAATAATAATCATAATAATAATAATAATAAATAGTAGGTACCTAACCAATTAATTATATTTGCATGCCTAATAATAAGGTAAAACATGTGTACACCCTGCTAGTAACAACTTTAAAATTCCATGTTTTGTGCAAATAAATGTATTTCTATTTCTATTTCTATTTCAATATAAATCGATATTACCTGTGCAGGTACCACCTAAGTACATACATAACATGTAGCATCGTAATTGATACCGAATCCCATCGGCCCGAAATTTCTCTCATATTCCGTCGAATATTTTGCGAAAGCGACCGTCGTTAGTCCCCTAATCCCCTTACAATCGCGTATCGCTTGTTAAATTAATAAAATCCCCACATGCTTTTAGATAAAGTCCCAAAAGTATGAACTACATGTCTGGTTTGGATGCTTCATTAATATTTTGCTACGAGCGTCGTTAATTAAGGGATCTGCGTCGCATCGCGGTTAAAGGGTTAAGAATTTTGTTTTGCATATTAAAATATTTTTGTACGTAGGGTGATTCAATTATTTAGAAACAAAAAAAAACATTTTATTTTCAGTGTTAGTTTTTTGAAATAGAAATAGAAATCGTGTATTTGCAAGAATACAACAAATTTGCAATTCTACAAAGGTCTTAGAAATAAAAGTCTTGTGTTTGTCGTACAGGCATAATTTAATGATGTGTCTTTTTAAATATTCGTACTTAGTTAGGTATAGTGCATGATGTTGGAATAATATCCCCTAAAATATATATTTTTTCCAGCATTTATTCAGCTTTTCGGAATATCTAGGAGAATATTATGGATAATTTTACTTTCATCACTCCCATACACAGGCCATCGGCGAAAAAACTTACAAGTCTCAAACACTAGTTCATAAATTACTCAATTAAGTCGAGCGTATAATTAGCCACGACCAGAATGTTTAATAATCAATCTCCGAAATGAAAGTACGGTTAGGTGTACGCACGGTCACACGTCAAGCTAATCACTGCGATATATTATGCTCACGTAATAAGGGTGATTTTGCAACAAAAATGAGTAGCTTGATGTGGAGCTGTGTGTACTTACAAAAAATAATGAGCACATGAAATATGTGAAGCGGGTGGCGACGGTGGACGATGTGGGGCCATGAAACTGAACAAAAGATCGTTTTTGATAGTAAAATTAAAAAAGTGAGTGTTGATTAGTAATATTATAATATATATAAAATTAATTATTTGATCGTTTTTTTTATTTTTTGTACATTATTATATAATTTAATATTAATTTTTATTTATTGATAATATGATATTATATCTATATATTACGATTATTCATTTTTGCGTTTTTAACCACAATTTACCTTTCTCATTTAACTTTTACTGCACCCCATTGCCTTCTTTCTGCATGACCTTGCAGAAAATGCTTTTAGCATTCAGTCCACCCTTTGTAAATTTCTCATGCAATAAAATTTTAAATAAATAAATAACAGAACAGCACAGTAACTTAATACTAAGTGATTTCAGCATCATAATACGTGAAATAAAATCTGACCATCATTTCTAGAAAAACTCGTTAGCTAACGTTACACAATTGTTTTTATAATTCTTAGATTTTCAATAATTTATATAATAACTGAAAGGGTTACTAAGTTATAAGTGTAATTGTCTAGCATAAGACCTGCTATAATTATGTATGTATTTAACACTTAGTTGGCAAATAAAAGAATATGAATATGAATATGAATAGATGTCGTAAACTTGTTTTGTCGATCCAACTCATATAATAAAAACATAGCACAGTCTCATTTCAATAATTAACAAAAAGTTCTGTTTTTAAATGAATAATTAATAAGAAATATTTGTTAGGAAGAAAATTAACAAATGTAGTGCGAAACTTATGACTTAATTTTAATACCTTATAACCACTAGCACTGCAACTGTAGCACTACTGCTGCTACAGTTAATTGTGTTCAACCTTTTTACTCTGTTATCGGCATTCAACAGAGCCAAGTTTCTTACTTATCAGCTCACGACGACCAACGTAAAGCAGGTGCATTATAAAAGCATAATAACCTCACATTTAGTGGCCCGAACTAAACAAGTTGCGTATATAGAAGGTCGTGACAGATGCACAGATACGATCGTGTGAATTTAATAGTGAAATATTACGTTTAGAAGCAGTCGTAACTACTGGTACAGATAGCAAATTTGACGACCACTTTGGTGTAATGGTTAAGAAGTTGACTATTAAAAAAAGTTCGCGGGAGCGATCCCTGATCTGTACAAATATATGTGTGCATGAACATGTTTGTTTTGTACTGCTCTGGGTGGTATGTATTTATTAAAGTTTATTTCTAATACCACTGTTGATTTTGATTTCTGTAACACTCGTGCTTAAGCTACTTACCACAGAGTCTTATCAATGTATGTGATGTTGTTGTATATTATTATTATTATATAATAGAAAAATTAATACACCTGATGAAACCATATATTACTTTAATAAGTAAAAAGTATTCAAAAAAAGCAAGATTAAATTACAAGGAGACAAGATGGTCTGACGCCATTGGATGTGGATGGCAGTCAGTACCTAGCAGTCCATGCCACATACGATCGAAATGGGTGGAAGAACTTTTTGTGTGGTCGCGATCCTCAGCATTGAGAGGAACGACGAAGAAGATAAACCGGATGCAGGTGGCTTAAAATCGCTGAAAACTTGAATCCTGTAAGCTTAGGGGGAAGGCCAACGTTCAGCGATGGACATTGCTCTGGCTTGCAACTGAATATGATGATGATTATAAGTTAACAAGCTTAGCTTGCTATTGCAAAGAAAGCCAGGTAATTCAGACTTTCAATGTGTTCTAACACTAGACTAGGAGAGCTAAAAAATTCTGGTAGAACAATCCACGATCCCGACTAGAAGTCATTTCTTTTTGGCGTGTCGACTTAGGCTTCTGAATTATATTTTTGAAGCCAGAACTTGGTTACCGACATAGCATTGTCGGAGGCTTTGTAGAGATCCTCGTGTGTGCTGGCGATGGGACACTGCAGATGTGCCATGGTCTCGGAGGAAATACAGTACTTTACAGACACGTGCTCTCCGAACTGTAGTCGACCTTTAAACGTTCTCCTTACTTCAGCCCACATGATTACGTAGTCTGTTGAAGGAGTTCTAAGTTTCCCAAAGTATATCATGCCTAGGGGAGTTGTAGATAAGATAACAGGGTATCCTATGGCAGCGGGGTGTTTGAAATTCAGCCTTTAGTAGTTATTACAGAGATAAAGCTTACGACGGCTGCGCGACGGACAACCGTCCCAACGTCATCGTCATCATGGATTATCATGAAGTGAAATCTATCTTCAAATAACACTTTATTCGTTATTATTTCTTCTATCCGTACACATGTCCAGCCGAAATCTAGTGATAGTGTCCGCCATGATAGTCGAGTCGTGCGCGCGTTTAATTACACTATTGCGCAGACGCACGGCTTTCTACTCGCGCCACTGGGAACCGCCAGCGTCAGTCCTCTTTCACTTGGTATGTGCCTTATACTAACTACTACTACTACCTCACTAACTTTTTGTTGTATCATATCAGCTGTTTGACGCCCACTGCGCACAAACCTCCCACAAGGATGTCCACCGCTCGATCCTGAGCTTCCCGAACCCAGCGTCTTCCCGTGACCTTCACCAGATCGTCGGTGCACCTTGTAGGGGACCTACAGAGCTTCGCCCGACATGCGGTCGCCATTCGAGAACTTTTTAGCCCCTACGCCCATCGATTCCTCGCGCTATCTATCCAGCACAATGCCACTTAAACTGAGCAATCTTTTGACCAACTTTTCGTTTATGGCTGTGTTTGACCTGGATGGGATAAATAAATAAGAGGTAACGAGGGAGTAAAAAGTCCTAATAGCAGGTGACGTCTTCTGTACTTATCTGGTTCTAAAAAAAATCAAGGATATTTTGTTTCTCCAGTTTGTGCTGGAAAGGTGCTTGTTGCGCAGTTGGTGCAGCGCGTTGGTAGTTATACCTAAGTTAAGCAACGATAGGCGGGTCGTGTTTGAGATGGGTGACCATTCCAACAATTTAAGTGACGTCTATTTACAAGCATCTCCGTGATTCGGAAAGGCCGTTAAGCTATTGGTACTGATTAATATCAATAGATTAGTCGTTAAGCCTTGGGCGGCTTAATAACTTCTGACGGTTAGGTTGATCACTTACCTTAAAAAACAAACCCCTCTACCGATCTGCACTGAGCTAATGTTTGCTTAGCGACAAAGAAAACGGTGTCTTCCCGAGGTCAAAGCCTAAGTCTTAGCTGAAAATCTTGCTATTGGCACCGGAATAACATATGTAGGTACAAAATTGAAAGTGTTAAAAAGCCTATAACCACAGAAAACGGAATTATCTAGAAATAGTATGATGACAGATTTGTACGAGAACCAGTGTAACAAAACTCACACATATCCGTTAACTTACAACTTATAACCCTTGAGTTTTGATTCGTCAATCTTAGCGGTTACAAAGAGTTTATAGCACAAACCCATTAATGCAAACTTTACCTTATTATTAGTACGTTAAAAAGCTGAACGAGGTAGTTTTTTTTTTACAAATAAGTCCCGGTTGCCGTCATAAACTGTCAAAATTTATTTACTTTGCTGTCACGCTCCGTATAATCAAGTGCGTCGTCGAGAACGCAGTTAGTTATACTCGCCCCTGCCCAATAACGCCTTCTATTCTTACGCAGTATAGTAAGTACTTTCCTGAATCTGTGTCTTTAACGCCTTTCCCATTCTTAAATTAAAACATCGTAATAATCATTTTTTCCGCTCTGCGCCTGCGCACTGCCCTCAATGACAGTCCTGCAACGTGTCATTACGTGCGCACGCCGTCACACAGTTTAGTTAACGATGTCAATGACTGTAATTTCGTTTTGTTCTTGCACCTTAGTTCGTTAACGAAACGCAAATTACGCAATCCAAACCACTGGGCATGGCGGCGTTATAAAAATTTTCACTTGAGAAAACCGATGTAAACAAGCGACAAGCAAATTGGTTTAAACATACGAATTACCGTTATATAATTGGGAAACGTCTTTCATTGTGCTGGAATTATGACGCTCTTTTTCAGTAGTAGTAAACCTCTTTATGTTTTAAGACCAAACATGGAATAGAATCGGATAGGTCCATGTGTGTGTCTATGAATTATTGTTTATATAAGAGAGCTTCTAGTATATTATATACATCTATAAGCAGACATTAGAATTGTATGGACCTAAGATTAGGTGGCTTCGGTGCCCGAATTTTTGAGAAGTTAAGTATACCCATCGAAATGTCCCCATTGATAAATATTTTAATTCTTCTTTCAAAACAGACTTACGCGTTATAAACCATAATATTAGGTTTAATAGTTCTCCTGGCCGATTTCGACCACGGCGGCCAATCTTATCAGAGATCAGCCAACTACGCAGGAGATATTAAAGTGCACAAGTGTGAGCGCAATACACAGGTGCATCACTCTCAAAGTTCGGTGAGACGGCAATCCGACATGACCGGATAGAGATCAGGCGCAGGACCAACGGCTTAACGTGTTTTCCGAGGCACGGGGGTGTTACACCGCCAACTTCCCGACTCCGAACTGTTTTTGAGAAATTCATTACAGAAAATCTCAGAAACAATTTTGGCTCGACTTGGGATTCAAACCCAGGACCTCTCGGATGTAAGGCAGAAACTTTGCCACTACACCAACGAGGCAGTCAATATTAGGTTTATACCTACCTGCAATAGATGAAGTAAAAACTCAAAACAGAGTCCACACCAAACGGTTCATATTGGAGCCGCGATCCAGGATCATGGAGCGTAATTATTATTATTATTTTATTTTAGAAATTCAGACAAGGCAGGTCCATTTTGTTAGTAAAATAATTTTTACAAGCTATATTAGTAACAGAAAAAAACAATGCACAATCAGTATTTGCTTTGACCAACACCCTGGCCATGTGGCGAGTTAAGGGGGAGTCATATCTCCCCGCAATGGTCCTCAGAATGGAGTTGCAGCTGGCCCGTATCCTGCAGAGCAACGATGCTGCTTTTTTGTAATGACGTGGAATTTGCTATGATCGTACGGCATGTCCATTCGGGGCGCGCTCTTTTGCCTCTCGATCTGAGCACGTTGGGTCACGACACATAACACGACTATTAATTATAAGTAACAATATTAAGAGCATTGGCACGTATTCGTACTTATCGATGCGCAAGCGCACATTCGGCACGACGACGGAGACGTGACGCGCCGCCCTCGCAACTGGGCTCGGATTTCGGCGCGAATTTGATGGGACAAGTCACAAGATTTTGTCAAAATCATGTCGTTATCAAGAAAGAAGAGTGATTTTATTGCAGTATGTACACAGCAGTGGTCGCCTTGCAAGCAAAAAGTGCAATTAATCATCATCGTAATAAATTCGTCGTTGTTACGATGATGATTAATTGCACTTTTTCAAGATAATGCGTAACAACGGAAATATAAAATAAAATTATATTAGTCAATCGTGCTGTAAATATTTTATGTCTTTTTTATGTTCCAAGGCATCTTAGAAACTACCAGACTGTAAGGTAAATCCAGGATCCATAAAAATAATTACATGTCACATAAGCTTAGTATTAATAATTAACTTTAATGTTATGTAATGGAAGCAGCTACGACAGTATCTACAAGAGAGTTCAAGAAGAGAAACTTGGAAGATCACCGTAATTGCCCTTACCCGGACATCAGTGGGCGAAACCTTGCCGTTCAACTGCCAAGCGAAAGGCAAGGAGGAGACCACCGCAGCTATCTTTCTCTTTTTATAAAGCATAAGTAATGGAAGTTGCAAAAGCTACACCGTCAAGAGCAAGGCTCTTGAATGTAAAGAAGAAAAGAAACATAACTAAATCAAAAAAATATCTATACAAAAACATCACATACATTGATCTGACTCCGTGGTTAGTAGCTTAAGCACTTGTGTTACAGATATCAGAATCAACAGTGGTATTATAAATAAACTTAAATAAATACATATAACACCCAGACCTGTACAAACAGACATGTTCATGCACACAAATGTTTGTACAGTGCAGGGTTCGAACCCGCGACCTCTTGGTTAATAGTCAAAAAGTTGACTTTTTGACCATTACACCAAAATGGTCGTCATAACTATAACGTTAAAAATTTGACAAATAGGTACATTCGAATCATCTATCTTTCATTTTTCTCGCTTTTCTTTATTTCTTGTACCGCCACCGCCACACTTAAACACCTAATAACATCACCAGTGATTGGGCTACTGCCTAATGATTGATGATAGGTTTATTGTCTTTAACCAGAGATATCGGCCACGATTTCTTAATTTCCGTAATTAGTGACGTAACCATGGAATGAGTGATGGGAATCAGAGCGCCTCGGGGTGACGACGTGGCGAGTGAACGAGTTTTGTGGACTGAGGTTGATTTGAAAAGCCTGCAAATTGATCCAGGAAAATACTGTTAGCTTGAGTTTTACGTAGTAGGTATACCAGGTACAATAGGAATGATGACACCTATCGCAAATATAAATAAATAAATTAAAGAATTTAATAATTATTCAGTCCATTGACTTCACTTACTGATACTAAATTATGACGTCAAATTTTAGTATTCCCATGCAAAATCTATGGACGCATCTGCGTTTTGACAGATAGGTCAACGATTGGAGGTGTTATCTAGCCTATTACACAGGACTACTCCTAACATTAAAACACTGCATCAAATAGCGTTACTAATTTGTTCGTGGAACATTTCCTACTATTTTTAGAGTTGTAGTAATTGTTTCGGAGACTGCGCAATTTCTTTATCAATGCGCTTCAAAATCTTGCGTATATGAATACGATTTTAAAAGTTTTAAAAAAAGTTTTTTTTTTAGTCAACCCACAGACTATTCATACCCCCTTCCATAGGAAAAGGCTCAGGGCTGTCTCCCACATCAAAATTTCAGCTGCCCCCGGCGCGCTCGTAAATCAAGGGTGCGACAACCCGTACACTCGCACACTAAACTCTGATAATCATTTTCTTTATTTAGATATGTTTTGAACTAGAGTACCCTCAGACATTCGTCCTGCCATCTGTGTTATTATCCATATAAATCTTCCTCTCGAATCAATGTATCTTTAAAAAAACTGCATCAAAATCCGTTGAGTAGTTTTAAAGATCTAAGCACACATACATACATACTACATACAGACATGGGGACAAATGCAAAAGGGGACTTCGCTCTTTACTATGTAGTGATCAGTGATAGTGTTCGATTTTTCATCGAACTTTAAACGCTGTTAGATAAGAATTTAATAGGTATTTATTGTACACCACACATGAAGAAGACTATAAACAATCAATTTCACAAAATTTTTACAATTTAGGTAGGTCTTATTTAGGCAATAGCCTGAAGTTTCGTTTGTTACGGGTAAAACACTCACACTTGTTTTTGTATGCTGTAGCTCGATGTTGTTGTGAGATAAAATATTTGAAAATGTTTTTTTTTTAATTTATTTATGCTGCGTTCATTAGTACAACTGTTATCATAAGTGCCACTCGAAATACAAAAGACATAAATGCTGCAATAAATTAAATAACGATACAATTTAAAACTTTTCCTCTCTGACTGTACTGACCGCCAGTTTCCCTCAGGACCTCCCTGCCTGTGTGGGTGGCCAGCTTGTACACACGAGAACTTTGGGCTAGTGTGCGTGCACACCCCAGTGGCACGGATCTAAGTTCCACGCTGACCTACTTGTCGATCGACGAAAATACCTACTTACGTGATGTTAGGATATTTGGTGATGGTGAAAAACATAGTTATATATGTCGCTGGGTAAAAGTATAAGAAAATATCGCGGGATAATCCGCACGTTAGTGATTAGATGTTGAAAACTTTGTTTAAAATGCATCGAAAGCGAGCGTTTGGTTACACATTACTACCACGATCACCAGTCATTATGAAGCTTACAATTATGAAGTAGATAATACAACTACTTTTGATGAGAAATTATAACTTTTTATTCTCTTTAAATTGATTTAATTTATAACTTTGCTGAAACTTAAGCTTTGATGCTAAGTCAACATAATTAAGCTACCACTTCAAACTTAGTGTAAAATTGTACAAACCTGCGAACTCATATTACAACTTCATCTTAACCCATCAAAAGCCCATTGCCAATTTTTCCCATAAACTGTCAAGTAATATGAAATTGCACACTTAAAACCATCTTGAAACACTGAACCACTGTTCTGTATAAAAAACACTATGATCTTTTTATGAACAAAATAATACAGTTATTATAAAACACTTGAAGATCTTTCCATAACTTCACTCGTGGAATAATCGCGGCCATCTGCCGCCCTTTGGTAGTCTTAAAAAGGATTATTATTAATGCACCTCTTTGATAAAAAGAATATTCAATATGGCGAATACACAAGATGGCTGCTTGGGTGCCTAGTGATTGAATGGAAGAATTTAATATGTAGGTATGTGTGTGTTTATGAAGTGAGTTTGTGAGCAGCGATCAAAGGGCCCATTTTAACTCTTGCTTGAAGTTGCCGTTAACGTGAATCTAAAATTAAATAATTTGATATTTGCATGCAGCAGTTAAAATGTTAAAAAATCTGTTATTTTCTCACCATATCAACCGCAAATAACATTTGCATTTTTTTTACATAACTTTCACATAATCTAAAGTTGATAGTTTTGTTGCGTCCCTACTTGCAGCAATGTTTGAGGCATGTGCGCTTGCTTCTACTCTATAGGTACGAGTATTTCTACATTCAACGGGTCGAGTATCACCATCCCTTTCGCTCATTCCAGCTCGACCGTGCGAGCCAATGAGACAGGTATATTCGAAAAACAGACAAAATGTAACAAAGTATAGACTAGAACTCTTTTCACTGCGTCCGCGCATCCTACACCCGCGGCGCGGCAGCTGCGTCCTTTGCCGGCAAACATGACAATATAAACATAATGGTTTGAGTATGATAAAATAATGTTCCTAGTGGGATGGTTCAATTCGTACCTTTTAAAACACATCGAAGTAGGTTAATTCATATTTAAAATTACAGTTCCTATCTACTAAATCAACAATTCCGACTACAGTTTGCAATTTTAATAAACGAAGGTTCAGGTAAATAATTTAATGATCACATTTATGGAATCAGTTTTTGTTTAAACGATAAGTAGTTATAAAAAAATATAGTAATATAGAAAAAGTTATTCTTGAGTATAAGTAGGTAACCTACCTTTTGCACTTGCGTTATTAACAGAAAAAAATGATTTCGGCATAATACATTCGTCTATACTCACACTTTTTCTTAAAAAAAAATAGCAGAATTCGAGACCTGACTTTCTACATTCTAACATGCCACGTGCTGTCACGTTTAATGGTGAACAAATACCGTTTTATGCTCGTTTTTTGACATCAAAGCAAAAGTGATGTTGTCTAACCATATAATATTTATGTATCAGGCAAGTGTCCAATGCTACATCCTTTCACTCAGACGCGGGACGGCAGCTGCGCGGGCGACTACACATTGTGACCCGCGGGCGGTCGGGTTGGCGGCCGTTTTGTTAAGCACAAAACAATACGTTATTTTTTAAGAAACAAAACTTTTTTGACTATAATCATGGACATGAGGTTGGATATACGATTAAAAATTAAAAAGCACATTGAACTGTTGATTGCCAAGAAGACGAAGACATTGGCGAGATGGCAACGAAATATTTGATGTGCATCGTTAGCAAGGCTCAAAAAATACAAATGTTCTAAAAGACAGTAACAAGTTCCAAAATCGTATTCGGCTTGCTGTTTTTATTTGCAATTTAAGAAGTAGTAAATAAGTATTACTCTCGTAATGAATACCAGAATATTTGCAAAACTTTGAAAAAAAGAACTGGGGCAAAACTTACATATGCCCTTAGAGTATCCAAACCACCTTCATTTGTGTATAATGCCAAAGAAAACGTTTACTTCCGAAGCATTAATTTATCTTCTTTAGCTAATCACACAAATACATTTTTGGATCTTTACAAGGCTGCTTTTTCAAGCTGCACAAAATACCCCACAAAAAGTTGAAACGAGCCAACTTTACACACCTGGACACATATCGCGGTAATATCGACCGGCGAGGGTTAGATCGGTACTTTGGACCCCACGTCACGGTTGATTTCGAGACGATTTTGTCGTTTCATCGCGAGTGATGAGTGTTGAAATTATACCCCGGCTGTGACGGGTTAACTATGCCCGTTGTGGCATTATTCAAGGTTGTCATGATAACATTTGTTGTTTGACGAACACGCAAAAAACGTTTTGTTGCTGTGAGATAAAAATTTTACGCATTTTTAATTCACAAATGCACTGAATAGTTCTTTGACGAATCACAACTGTACATCGAAAATAGATAGCTGATTCACTTCACAAAAAGTACTTACCGCTCAATTGTAACCCTCCTCCTTCTTACACAATGAAAACGCTGAACAAAAGACTACATAAGCGACATCGAGTGACATTTTCAATTGTGTTCCATTTTCGAACGGCGCGCTCCCATTGGCCGCCGCTTGGTGACAAATGGGCGACAAAATTGCGCGCCAGCCAATCGGGTGAGGGCATTATAACGGTCTCGGATTGTGTATTAAGAGACGGCGAGCGGTGACATTTTTTATGAGTATGTACTAGTCTGGTACGCGGTAGCAATTTCAACTCAAAGGAATATTGTTGTATGTACGTAACATTTAATGTAGAAAATTCGTTGTTGTGTTGTGTATATTTTTACATCTTTATTTTACACTTAACTATTAACATTATATAAAAGCAGACATGGACTTTTTTAATATACTTTAGCAATTGGCATACTAATGAATCCAATTCACACACATTTCATCATAATTTTAAGTTTGAGTTTGAGTGCCTCTCTGAACATAATATGTAGATAGTTTTGTTAAAGTTTCAATCGTCGAAGTATTAATATTACAGAACACTTTTAAAATTACATTTAACCCCTTAACCGTCGCGTTAGTTATCGACAAACTTAAGGCGCTATTACACGCCGTAACACGTGGGCGATTGGTCGTTTAGATACCGCGCCAACATCTACGCTACGAATATAACATAGCGCATCGTGATACACACCGCCTTATCTTATACAGTCGAAATAGGGGCTGTTTTGCAAGGAAATTGTAGTGTGACGTGCTTGACACTGAACTACTCTAGGTCTGATACAAAAATGTAAGGGCGCAGCTAACGGGTTAAGTTGGTTAGGTTTTTAATTGCTAGTGCTGGGACAAGGTGTCTATGCGAAGTATGAGCTATGTATCTGTGTACATAACTTGACAAAAATATTTTGCACTAGATAAGTTAATTACTTTTAGACAAAACAGTGTTTCAAAAAGTTATTAAATACATCTACAAATATACACAACCATCAGTACCTACAACAAGATAATATTTTATGGATGAAATTGAATTTGATGGTGCGGGAACTGGAGTCTGAACTAGGCTTGGAGGCCTGTTATACAGAGCGCCAGCACTCTCCTCACTAGATGTCGTTCGGGGGGGCACAAACAGTAAGTCTTACAGTACAACTAGCTGACCCTGCAAACGTTGTTTTGCCATATAAATTATTGTGGACAACCCATATCACAAAGGGATATGAATAATAGATGTTGACCGATTCTCAGACCTACTCAAACTGCTCACAAAATTTCATAAGGAGCAGTCAAGCCGTTTCGGAGGAGTACGGGAACGAACATTGTGACACGAGAATTTTATATGTATAGAGAAGATAACAATAGGTTATATAAAGAATTTAAAAACATTGCAACTTAAATCCACTGCGTGCGAAATCATGTGCTGTGTGTGTGATATCAAAAGCTATCTGCGGTAACGGTTACATGAAACTGACAGTAATTCATTTCAAAATTCAGTCAAAGGTTGATATAATATTGATACCGGCCGTTAATGGTTCAGTAGTATTTTTAAAGGCGTTTTTTTACGGAGAACCTGCTCCTACAAAAGTCAAACTATTGAATTTCTGTTTATTCAGCCATAGTTCCTCCTTACCGCACTGGGTCGAATCGAGTGTATAATCAACTGAGATTATCATTCGAACAGTTCGAAATGTTGTTTGTTTAAGCTGGGTGGACACTGCCTAGTTTTTTCTTGTGATTTCCAGATATTAAATTATTGATGTCAGTATTAGGAACCAAGTCACCGCATTAGAGGAGAAAAAAAAACTTAAATTTTCAGAAAGATATATCTGTCAACTTAAGATTTCTTAATAGTCATGATAATTTAATGTTATATAGCGTAAATCATTGTATTTTTTTAAATCGCTAAAATTAACTATTGGGTAAGTTAAGTAACTAAAGTATCACTCAATTTGAGTGAAGCCACTCTAAACGCAATTTTAAAGAAAATAAAACAAATTTTATTTTTTAAACCCGTCTTTATTGGTAGTTACTTGATTTTTTAGCATTAACAATGCAAATTTCTTTACAATGTGAAATTAAAACACTTAAAGAAAAACAACCCAGCTTGCGAGAGGAGCGGATTCGTGTCTCGCCTGTGGCTGTCCATTTTTTTAAGTGTGTTTAATTTCACACCACCTTTATTTAACACATTCGCGCAAGCTACGTATAATAACGTTCTGTTTTTGAACTCTGTGTTATGACACATATTTTTTCCATACAAATGTCCCAACGCTTAACGACGTCCCTTTTTTATTATGATTGAAAAATGTGACAAATAACGACACTGACGTTAAAAGACGATAACGTTTATAAACGTTCTTACGCAAATCATCAATTTAAATGCTGCTTGTGATCAAGAACGTTTAGTCACGTCAACTTCTAGTAACGTTCTAGTGCATATGGTTCTAAAATATTTCATAAATGGTTAACAACGTCTTATTACGTCAACGATAAATGACGTTCCGTCATAATCTATCTAATATCATAGTTAAATAAGGTAGCTACGTGCAACAAAGACAACGTTAAGAAACGTTCCGCCTCAAAAGAAAGGTAAGTTGGTAATTTTACATTTGCAACGTTATGTAACGTTTACGTCAAAAAACGATGTGCTAATAGATAATAACGTTATTTCATTCATTGAATAGCTACGTATAGCCTCGTCGCCGTCTAAAATCGTTCTGCAGTAGATAATGAATTAGGATTGACACAAAACATATGGCATAAAGTGCAGGCTTTTCTGGACCAGTCTCTCGCCTTATTTTCTTCTTAGTACACATTTTGCATTTTAGGTAGGTTGTTGTTTCCTCGCGTACTGGATTTTTTTCAGGCCAATGACCACCATTTTCTGGCTGTTCAGAAATTGTAGGCAATTCAAACCTCGCTCTTTCTTTCAGCCGGTTGTCAAACTTGTTGTGTTTAAGCACAAAAGTTTCGGGTTTTTATTGTTTTCGGTACCTTTAGGAGACTTCGTATCAATTCGTCTCGGAAGCAAAAAATCACATTGTTTGTTGCCATACTTTCTATAAAGAGAGAAGAAGAAGAAAGAGTTTTACACAGTCAAGTCTGATAAATGTAAAAAAAACTTTTTTGTACTACCGTAGAGATTTTCTAGGCGATGAATAGTATGGCACCATTTGGTCAGCTCGATCGATGCCAGACATGTTATTGTTATAAACGGCTACCTCTTCTAGTTTAGTTTTTCTTTTCCGATGTCAATTTGTAACGCTGATAAGCTTGGGATGGTTTGAGGTGGTCACCATAAGTACAGGCCTTTTATCGAGCCATTTCGACACCAATATTTTATTTTTACGCACCCAGACGTGTTCGCCATTTTTCAGCTTTTTCTTGATTAAATCCTTGGGAGTATCTTACCTGTTTGTTCTTAATATACCCGTAGTGAGAGTCTTCAGATCTAGCAGTTTTTGTGATAAATTAGCTGTGACACAGTACCGCCTCGCAAGAGCGCGCAGGTCGACTGACTGCATAGCGTTATATGCACGGGTAGTCGTATAATGACGTTGTGACCGTATCGATAGGGACTAGTTTAGTAGTGATCAATGCCTACTTAACATCATAAATGATCGATACAGTGTGGCGCTAAAGAATTGATATTTTGATATGTTGTGACACACTTACGTCACTCTAAAGATGTTGTATTGCCAAGGTACGTGTTCCAACGTTCTTAGTGATATAAATATTTTTGTGACGACGTGGTAAAACGTTGCTCTCCTTTGTAAAACAATTTTTAGGACGTTATTTGACGTAGCTCGCGTGAATGTGTTAATTAAGCGAAAATTTGAAATTATTTTTATGACAAACTTTTTTTTATAACTCATAGTCCCATATTGTACACCGATCCTTACATCACGGCCTGACCGCCCCTCAGCAATAAGCGTATAGATCCCCACAAAGATAGCGGCGTATCGTTTGTTACTTTATGTTTTTTCTTGTTGACACGAAAATGTGTTGATTGCCTATAATTTTTCAGATCGTGTGCGATAGTGTCCGGTGTTAATCATATTCCGTAAATATGAAAATGAGCTGCAATCACGTGGTTTAGCTGATTCTGGTCGAGTTTTGGGCTCGGTTAAGTAATAAGGGTCGTTGTATGAAATAGCCCTTATTATAGTTTTATAGGGTTAAATGTGTTTTTACGGGGTGATTTGTTTAAATTATTATTAATGTTTTTAGTGAATTACCAAAATAACCGCGATTTGTTTGTTTTAATAAGGTAATTTATTTAAATTATTATCCATGTACCTATATTTTTTTAAGTCAATCACCTAAATAGTCGCGATACGTTGTACTTTAAAGAAATATTCATAGATATCCACACCAAAACATTACTTAATTTTTTGTAATTTTTAAAATTAAAATACATTGAACAGGTTCATTTTATTACACCTGAAGAATATGTTCTCCTTAAACTTTTCATCCACACAAATACTTGAAGCCAAAATCCCATCAACATCTAACCATTGCCCAAACAAACGTCTCCCAAACTTGCCCATCACGACGCCATGATTAAATAGACCACCGCCGGGTCTAACTGACCATCATGTGGTGTCTAAGTACCTGTATTGGTACAACAAATACTTGACTGTCCCACGGAAGCTGGTGTATACTCATTTGAGTTAATGAGGAAACCGTTTTAGGGATCCGTGGTACCCAATTTAGCTCCGTTCGTCCTCCGTAACAATGTACTGCATCTGCTAAATGCAAATTCTAAGGATTGACAGTTTAAAACTGAACCTAGGATCTAGAAGAACTATTTTGCTTCGCATTTTTATTCAATTATTTTTTTCATTGAGTTATGTCAGTAGGTACCTACCAATTACCAAGGCGTGCTTAGAATAAAACAGTTCACCAAGTCTTCAGTAATGAATGAAGCTGAACTTTCTTTGAAATCTCACTGCTACAGTCAAATCAAACGGATATAACAAAAACAATAAGGAAAAGTTCACGAAAATACACGACTCGGAAAAGTTCATACGGATAAATTTCAAGGAATATTTTTTTTGATTTGAATGTTACTATAAGTGCACTTGGATTCAAGACACGACTTTTGCAGCGTTACATAAAGCTGATAATGGTTGCAGTATTGTTTACGTTATTCGAGGAAATAATGTTAAGGCCGTTCCCATAACACTTCTCGGCAAGAACTCGGCAAGTATCCTTTCTTATTTCTATTTTCGTGTCAAATCCGAGATAACCATCGAACTGGCCAGTCCTTAACTCGGCTACAATTTAACCGCGAAACCACCATAAAGTTGTAATTACACGCATTACCATAGACCATAAATAACTAGCAATCACAACACGTACTTAAGGTGACATAGAGCCAGAACGGCCGACTTCCGGTTCCGCCCGGAAGTTGTATACAAAGTGAGAGCCTTCGCGTGTGGATGGTATCAGAGTGGGGGTGGGGAGGAATATTTACGGCTACTCTTGGGGTACAAACACTGTAAAATTAAGGGTGTAGTCTGTAGTGGTAGAAGGGGGGCTGGATCAAGATTATTCGACAAGACAACATTCTAGTGTCGATAGTTGTGAAAAAGAACCTAAATCTTACACTAACTATTGTTATCGGGTCTAAACGCGAACTATTTTAATAATTATTTAGGTACTCACTGCTCGACGTTTCGGCTGGAGTAATACTCATTAAAATAGTTCGCGTTTAGACCCGATAACAATAGTAAGTGTTAAAATGCAATGCAAAAGTTTAAAGTCATATAAAGAACTTAAATCACCGAAACACAATAAAATAAGAAAACTGCTAACATAAAAAATCACCGATGCAATTTTTATAACAACTCAAAATAGAAAAATAACAAAGAGCTAGCTTAGCTACTCTAAGTGAGAAAATATAGCTTAAATACCTAACGAACTCCTTGTACGTAACAAAAAAAACCTTTATAGATACATTGTGCATTGTCATCCAATCTAAACGTGTTTAAACCTAAAACCTTTTACCGCAATGAACAAATCAAAATCAGTTACTTAAATTGACAGTCAAAAATTCAACTTTTCAAAATCAACCCTAGTTCATAAAAATACTTATGAATCTTCATACTGCCGCCGTAATTCGCAAGTAACGATTACGGCGTACCGCAGATCTTAGCATCGGCACTGAAATCGGTCCATCCGTTCGGGACCTACGGTGCCACAGACAGACAGACACACACAAAATATTCACACAAACTGAATAGTGGTCAAACTGATAACGCCCCCGTTTTCCTCAGGGGTTACAAATAACTTATGAATCTCCATACAGCCGCTGTAAATCGCAATTAAAAGCATCGTCCACTTAACGATATCATAACCGCAACAAAACGGCGTATCGCAGCACTTAGCGACACGCGAGCCGCGACATGCGATACTTGTGGCCGGTATGAAATGTAGCGAAACATACTCCGTTTCACGTACAATCAAGTGTTGAAATTTGCATCTCATTAACAAGAGCAGCTGGAAAACCTTAATAAGGAAAAACTATACCCCCGACGAATATACGAAAAGACAAAATGTAAGTAGATATAGGGGAAATAGGTCCATCCGTTCGGGAACTACGCTGCAGCAGACACACATAACATAAAAAAACATATATTATGATGGTTATAAAATTATTACTATTATTTAATTTTCACTGTACCCTTTGCCTTCTTTCTGCATGACCTTGAGGTTGACTGGCAGAAAATGCTTTCAGCATTAAGTTCACCCTTTGTATATTTCTTGTGCAATAAAGTTTTAAAAAAATAATATAAATATAAAGTCAACAATATTAACATAACAGTATTTTCATCTGTATGCCATTGAAAGTTATTATTTGTTGCAGCAGTAAAAATCAAATGTCTGAAGCGGGAATCGAATCCGCGTCAATGGAAATCCGGTCTGTGTGCCTAAACCGCTCGGCCACCCAGACATTGGCAAAGCCTGTTGAAATTTGCTACTGCTCTCTTTGACGACCGCTTGGTGCAGTGGTCCACAGGTCGGACTTCTAAAACCAAGGGTCGCGGGTTCGATCCCCGCACAGTACAAGCATACGTGTGCATGAATATGTGTGTTTGTACTGATCTGGGTGTTTTCTATGTATAATATGTATTTATTTACAAAAAAAAAGTATTTAAGTATGTTTATCCGTTGTCTAGTACCCACACAAGCCTCGTAGCATAATTTGGGACTAGAGAATTGGTGTGATTGTTGTGAAATATTTATATATATTATTTATATTAACGTGTAGGCCCCAGAGACGCGGGTTTGATTCCCGCCTTAGACAACTGATTTTTTCTGCTGCAAAATAGTATTTTTAGTTTGCAGAGTAAATGCTTATTACTATGAATCATAATACCATAGAATGTTCGTTAAAAAGTCCGTAACTTTAAGACATAAATAGGTAGGTAAGCGTGTTCTTGAAAATATTGGGACTACTGACTGACTGACTAATTATTGACTAACTAACTTAGCGAGGATAGTCCAAGATCGATTGTCAATAATGTCATGTGTTTTAAGTATATTCAAATTGCATTTAACAAACTCCAAACATATAAAGTGAAAACTCAAGTACCTGGCTACTATTTAAAATAAAACGAGTAGCGAGCCTCGCGAATAACCCAGAAAGAGATGTGCCGATAAAGTGCACTGCACACTGCCCAAAAGGCCAAAACGGTATCACAGCAGTTACCGTCACGCGAAATATTCATACATCAAGCGACGCGCGGTGCAATAGCGATGTCGGATTGTTGTTAGCAGGACCATACCTGCTACAGTCACAGTAGAACGATTCCATCGTTTACCTACTTGATAATCCCTCTGTTTATTTCCTTTTATTTAAGGCACTATTACATTACTCATTCACTTTTTCGCAGCTATGTGGGGACTTCAGTTGATGTTGGAATTTATTCGAAGAAAAACAATGAACCGATAATTATTGGAAATCTCTTAGTGTATTCAAATGCAGAAATAAAACTTATAACCAATTTAGTTAAACCTATGTTTGTTATAGTCTGTAAATAACACAATACGCAAATTTCAACAAAAACTTTTAGGTAAGTATATCATATTTCTGTAGTTTCAAAATATATTCATTATCCTGCAGTGGATCGTGAAGTACATAAACAGGTATACCAATAATTGCAACATTCTCTTCATACACAGAACCTATCAGAGGATCCCATAAGCGTGTGACACTTTACTATACAAAAATGTAACCACAAACTCTGTCGCCAATCATCGTCAACTTGTCGCCTTCACTCTACGTACGTGAGTACAAGAATCGGTTTCAGAGGGATTATTCTGTAAGTCACTGTCTCGCTCGACTGTAGCCACCCTGTTTTCTCGCACCAAGAAGCCTGTAAGTATGACAGGGAACAGTTACAGTAACCACTCAAAACATTGACTCAAGAGTAGGATCCCATACGACATATGGGGCATTGTGAACCCGCCTTTATTTACACACCAAACAAATGGCCACCACATGTCGCGACACGGAATGACAAGGACAATCCCTACTATTATATCCTGACCTTCCGAACTTTATACATTCGCCTACACAGTTTGGAAATTCTGTTTCTCTGAGGGAGGAAGGGCAGATCAAGATAGAGTGGTAGGACAAAAATAATGGCTGTGACACAATAAACACAGAGTTTATTTATTTACGTAATTATACATAGCAGATGTGTGTGCCAACGCGGTGTCTCGGTTGTTACAAGCTTTTGTGTCTTTTTTGCTGAAATTGTATGTGTCATTCAAGGCTAATTTAACCGTAAAATTATAACGTACCTATATTAACATACCTAATACATAAAAGCTGTTTGTTACATAAAAGACAACACAATTGTTTGTCTTTATTTTAAGAAAAACGGTCCATTTTCGGTAGAGCCAACTTTGACACCATTTCTTCGCTCTCGATGCATTTCCTAATTTTTTTATATTTATATAAAATTCTTAACCATTGAAGACTTGGTTGTCCTGGAAGAAATCTATTGGCACCGCAGCGAAACTAATCAGAATATAATCTATCCAGTCATCACAACCTTATCACAGGCAGACAATGTCGCAAGACAATTCGCACACCCACATGGTGAGTCAGAGACCCTACTCCCTAACTCGGTTCCACTACTTTCTTCTATATCCATCTCGTTCGATCGCATAGTCAAACTTACATCAGTAAAGCCGACTGTGGAGTCGGCATTACGTGCAACATGTGGACGTAGGGCTAACAATTGGCCCGAAAACGAACGCTACCGGCCATTAGAAAAAGCACGAGCAATGCACCAATCACCGTTGAGGCCACCGTTGAGAACATTGGCTTAAAGACTAGGATAGTACGTGAAGCAATTGAAATCAAGAAATATAAAAATTTCAATCGGGACGACGGATTTAAATTGTCATCAGCGTAGATACCAGTGATTAATAAGTGCAAACCGCAATTTTCACCTAAAAAGACACAAAGTGATATCGTCAGTGTTGATTGTCGCGGTGACTGTACTAACATTTTTAATAATGAAAATGTGAGGGTGGATCTGGAAACTGTGGCCGCCCCGAGCAGGCGACGCCGCAAGCCACCAGTCAGCTCGTGGCCGCGGCTGTGTGCTATCCAGCCGAAACGTCGAGCAGTGAGTACCTAAAAACTCATTAAAATATATCGCGTTTAGACCCGATAACCAATAAATATTGTTAAAACGCGAAAGTTTAAAATCATATATTAAAGAGTAGGGCTTAAGGCTGTCGTAACGTGTCGCGTCGGCGCCGGCGCAGTGGGTGGGCGCTCCTTTGATAACCATCTAATTAAACCCACTTTTGTCATAGATACTGTGACTGTGAGAGGAAGACAGTTTGAACACGTAAAGATATGAATTGCCAGCCATATTGGCTTAGCTTAGTGGGTTAGCAGCGATATTTCGATCAAGAATCCTGACCTTTCAATTTATACGTAAAAGTCCTGCCATTTTGACATGTCAGCGAAAGAAAGACATTTCAAAATAGTTCATATCCTGCTGGTAGATAAAAAGTACATCCGATATAGCAGTATTGGCCTCCTTTGTCCATGTTAGCCAAATAATCAGGTCAGCCAGTTTCATCAGTGCACCTTAAAAAAAATGTCGGACCGAATCAATACAGTTACGGACGTTGTAAGCCTATGTACACTAAAAAAATATCTGTTGAAATGGAAGCCGTAATGTCGGGGTCTTCACTTATGGGTGTCTATGCATGTGTTTATGGGGTATGTATGTAGGACGACGACGAGTAAATGAAACAACCGTTCTCGTTAGAGTGCAGAGCATAACTGTGTACTAGAATTAGAACTTACAATTAACGTCACACGTCCACTGTAACTCTACAGATGTCAATGATGAGCTGGTTAACAAACGTTTTGGCTTTCAAATTCATGAAAGTTAAACCGTAGAAGTAGTACCACCCATGTCCAACCTTATATCGTTTCAAGTGCCGGCTAACGGTGCAATCGTTTGTTTTGGCTCTTACATTGACAACGACAATATCTATACGATCTACTTGTTTATTCTATCAACATCACTGTCAGTACCGCCAACATGATTTGTTATAACTGGACATTCTTAAACCACTCTTAACCTTGAGAAGGTATGTATTGTGTTTATGCGTATAAAGATGAGTATGTTTTCATGAAAGGACACAATGTTATGAATAGAGGTCGATGGCTTGCATATTCATCATGTGTGTGAAAATTATTTTAGTTCAAGAATTTTTGTGTTGTCATCATAAACTATTCATTTGAGGCCAAAAATTATTACTTATTACTTTGTTTGATCCACATGTTTAATGAGGACCTTGGCACTTGAGGCCCTATTGGGTTGTTGCATTCTGCTTACTCAGCAGCTCTAGCAGCGCTGCTATTCCAGAAAATAAAGCAAAATCGTACAGCACTGTTGCTGTTCAGCGAAAAAAAAGTCTAAGTGCAGATGCCAATCGTCGTCTTAAAAGTTACACTAAAATAGGCACAGTGCACCTGCAGCATGCTATCGCTGCGACTCACGATTGACAGCGTGTCACAAGCAAATCACTGAATGACAGGACTAAGAGACCGTTGCAAAAACATTTTAATATTTTTGCAACGTTGTCTAGCGTGTGAACGCTAGATGAGTAGGCGCTGGGATGAGTAGGCGTGAGCATAACAGTGACAATACAGCTATCAACCAAGAGATCAAGATCTTTGTCCCCTTAAGGCTGGCATCTTGCGACAGACCATGAGTCAGCTCGTCGTACCACGTGGGTGCGAATCGCTTACACTCTCTACGGGAGATTGATGACAAACATTGACACGGTCTGTCGTGCCACCTACCCGCTTTGATTGTAATTTGGGATAAATGGTTTTGTAGAATCACCAACACAATATATTGCAAGTACAAGCGAGCATCGAGTATCATGGTGTCGCGAACTGAAAATAAATTAAGTCAGAGATGTGCCTAAATAGTAATAATAGTCCTCCTGGCCGATTTCGACCACGGCGGCCAATCTCAACAGAGATCAGCCAACTACGCAGGAGATATTACTTATAGAGCACAAGTGTGAGCGCAATACACAGGTGCACTCACTGTTCCATCACTCTCAAAGTTCGGTGAGACGGCAATCCGACTTGACCGGAGAGAGATCAGGCGCAGGACCAACAGCTTTACGTGCTTTCCGAGGCACGGGGGTGTACTCGTAACACCGTCTTCTTCCCGACTCCGAGCTTTTATTTTTTGAGAAATTCATGACACCAAAATCTCAGAAATAATTTTGGCTCGACCTGAGATTCGAACCCAGGATCTCTCGGATGTAAGGCAAAAACTTTGCCACTACACTAAAGAGGCAGTCATGATGTGCCTAAAACTCTTATTGAATTAAGACTAGTTACATATACTGACTGCCCTTTAAAAACAAACAAACATTATCTGACAGCTTTTCACTACTCCTCATTTGACCAGCCAGAGCAACAAATGCCTTCTTGTACTTTACACTCACTGAGGACCTCTGACCTTCCTCCTTATTTGATGGTCATTGGACATGAGAATTGCTTGTACTCATACTCATGTTATTGTCAGTGCTTAGCGAATGGTTTTATGGCTAGATGTTATTTCTAACATCGACAGTTTTGCCAAGCTTAACCTCACTGGCGTCAGTCTGGATTAGCAAAATCAACAGATATAATAACTCGATGTAACCGTCAACTGCAATGATGCTGATAGAGGCCCCATGCTACCGCATGATTTGTCAATCCTGAGTTAAGCTTGCTCAAGAGTGGTGCAAGTAAGTCTAAGAAAAATATTTCAATTTTAAGTAATAGTAATTTATCGAAGCAAAATCTAAGTAGAATTTCTTATGTTATTCAAAATTCGGCACTGGAAATTCATCAAATAGACTTGTTTACAATAGAATTCGACGCGGAGTTTGCAATGCTGACCGTTAAACATTTGCAAGGATCACTCGACATTTCAAATTCACAAATTTTGAACTTCATACTCTTAGACTTACATACCTATTATCTTAGATATTAAGTAAGTGTAACTAAGAGTTTAAAAAAATGCACAATCCAAATATATAAAACTCAAAGCTGAGACTGACAGATTAACATAGTGATTTACCAACGCAGCTCAAACCACTGGACGGATGTTATGACTCATAACATCTACCTTTATGCCAAATTTCAGCCATTTGCTAAGGTTTTGATAAATTCTACTCCGAAGGGGATAAAATCTGGTCCGAGGAGAGTTTGTCGCAAAGAACAGACGGTGTTGGTAATGTATGAGTAAGGTCTAGCTACACCGGTTTACCCCAGGCTGAGAGATGGCAACGGTGGTTATTTTAGTGGGTACGCCTGATCCCTCTGATGAGGAGAGCCCCACATAACCCTCTGCTCCTCTGCCTCGCCAAGCATAGGGTACTCAATTTAACGCAGTTTTTCCACGTTAAAAAAAGGAGATGCAAGTTTGTGTGAAACTCGGCGGCAAAAAGCTAAAGTCTCCTAATAACCCATAAGAACACTCCAACATAATCGACAGCCTTCTTTCACTACGTCTCATGAGTATGGTCATAAGTAATTTATTTGACCAACATAACGAACGACGAATATTATCAAATGGGTTATTTAACCGATCACACTGAGTGACCTAATTAACAAGGACAATCGGAACACGGCCATTATGCTGTTGTACACGGTAAATAAAGGTGTAGGCACACTTACAGTACGTGCTATATAGTACTGAATATATGTTTAGTCAAAGTACAGATTATTATGATAAGTGCTATATTTAAAATATATTTTTTTAGTACCAAATGTCTCTTTACATAAACTCCCTCACTTCTCGTATTTATTTTTTCTTTCATGCGTAGTTTTACGATGAACACACGGCTCCACATGAAGCTACTCATTTTCGTTGCAAAATCACCCATATTACTTAAGAATACTGTTCGCGCACCATCGGCTGCGCTCGGCTGGGCTCGGGTGTGCTCGGCTAGCCGCCTGACCCAACGATCGCCGATTGAGACTTCTGTCTTGTCATCGAGCCACGGCGGTTACCATACGCGGTCCACACAATCAATATTTGTACTCGCGGATTGCCATTAAATATTTATTACATACAGTCCACCTTTATTTATCTTCAACATCTCGAGCTATCTCCTCAACAAATACAATACTGCAGTGGATAACTTGACGTGTAGCCGTGCGTACACAATAAGGCAAGTTGCAATTGAAAATAATGGCTTACGTTACTCCGTGAGCAATTAATAATTTTTCACTGGGCAGGTATGTACATTGTCGCACATAGTTACTTACCAAATGACAGCTATCGCAGTAGCAGAAATCCAGAAAGCGATAGAGTGACAATTTGTTTGCTTTCACAAGGCACTGAGAATTGCTGGCGAGGGACTTTTATTTATTTATTATTATATTTAACACACTTATTACAGACATAATAATAATATCATTGTAATATATAGCTTGGCTTTGTCCTCAATCCCATGCTTTAGTCAGCCAGACATCATTACGAACAAACAATATTTATAACTTTGGTGCCACATTAAAAAAAAAAACAACAACATCACATACATTGATCTGACTCCGTGGTAAGTGGTGTAAGCAATCGTGTTACAGATATCAGAATCAATAGTGGTATTACAAATAACCTTTAATACATACATATTTGCACCAAAAACAATTCGCAAAGTGCAATTTTTACCGGATTACATCGTAGCCGTAAGTATCCGAACCAACCAAGTGTGCAAGTGCCTTAACCAGGGGCACGCTAGCCAAAACCTCCGAGGCCGGAGTGATTAATGGCACATCCTCTTTGTTCGTTTGTCAGCTACTTATTTGACGTTAATTGGCCTGTTATTGCACCTCAAGGCAAAGTACACACGACAGCACATCAAGGTAGACTGCGTGATACTATACTCTTGTAATAAGAGCGATTTTGCAACAGAAATAGGTAGCCTGATGTGCCACCGTCTGTACGTTTGAAAATCGTACGTTTTTAATTGTAATTGGACTTCGGTTGTAGCGATCTGATGTAATGAGATCGAACTTCAAATCAGTACAGATTATAAGGTCTACTTATTTTACCTTTGCCATTGAAATGGTTATAGTGATATTAAGTCTTCATTATGTTGTAAGGAAGTAATAACCAACGACATCTGTATACCTATCCTTTTTCATTTTGACAAAAAAATAGACAACCTGTTTCATTCTTCATATCATGGTGCTAATTGCCGCATAGATCTAAATAGGGAATCATCCAAATAAGTAATAATCCAATAGAATGTTCCCTTTTTATTTAAGAAACAATTTGTGTTGATTATAAAAGGGAATAGCAATACCTACTCGTATTAGTTTAAGAGAGGAAATAAAGAAGGCGCGTGCCAATGAATCCATGATAGAAGACTGAGGCCATGGTTTTTTTCTACAGCAACAATATTGTCTGATTTCAAAGGAGAAGCAACGCTTACTCCGTTTCATCATCATATCAGCCTTCAGACACCCACAGCTGAGGCCTCCCCTATAGATTTCCACCACGATCGGTCCTACGCTTCCCGCATCCAGTGGCTTCCCATAATTTTCATCAGATGTCGGTTCACTTTATAGGATGTCTGCCCAAGGAGCGTCGTCTGGCACGCGGACGCCTTTCGAGAACATTTCCTTTACTCCGTTTAAAAGTCAGAATTAACCAAATAAAGAATATTGAACGAATTACGAAATCCTATGCATCCTATTAATCTAAAACAGTACCAATAAACACTGAAACACCCCCAGCCACACACGGGGTGTAACCGCGGCCTGCGCCGGCGCAAGTAGCGTGCTCGGTTGACAGACGCCGCGTAAATGCGTTTATTCTACCATAAACGCGCGGTGTGGGTGGTCCTTTAGTTCTGATATAAGGGTTTACAGTAGACGACTGTGCGTCAGTCAAAGAGTCTCACTTAGGGAGTGGAGACGACTTTACGTGAATTGGATGAATTGTACCAAATTCATCTTTGTATCAAATCCAAATCTATTCAGTAATTAAGGCGTGAAAGCGTAACGAGTGTCGTAAAGTCGTGTTTAAAGTTTATGTCGATAAAACGTGCTAATGGAAATAAATACTAAGTAAAAAGATAGATAGTTACCAAAAAATGAATTTAAATAACATATCTGAATTTGTGCTAACAGTAAAGATAGTCCTGATTTCAGCTTGCTCAATGTCGCTTAGCTATGTCAAAAAGCATAATATATGTGTCTAGTTGTAGTATTGATGTGGCTAGTTCAGTAAAGATATGAAGATGACTTATTAACTTCAAAAGTTTCAAAACGATTGCGACGTATCCAAATTAGCCAATGACGGTCACAATGCCCATTGCATTGATACAATTGTCAAAAAATTTCGTTTGACGCGACAATATAAAAAGCACAGAGAGTCGTATCGTATCCGCGTCGCCTTCATTTCCTATTAGTCGTCCGGTGTACATCGCCCTTCCCGATATGTGAACACCGCGACATAAACAGACGGATACGAGTGTTTAGTTTTGGTGTTACGAAGGGATGCCATGTACGGTTGTTTTGTCTTTCACTTACATCGATTTGTGGACGTGTGTTTGAATCAGTCAAAATCTTTTATTTGAGTTTTAAATGTTTTTACAAACAACGCTCTTTGATCTGTTCGTTGCGGCGACAGTGTGAGTTGGTCTTTATAGTTAACAGAACCAAATACTTTGAACTCATGTGCACATTTTTCAGTATAGAGGGAGATTAGATGAGTTTGGTTAATCGAGAAATTGGACTAATAAGTAATAATAGTCTGTGAAAAGAATAAGCATAAAACTCTTAACTGTGTGCTAATGGATACTGAAAGAATGCATTTTTTAGAACGTCCAGGATAAGTTGGCTTAAGAAAAACGAAAAATGCTGATGTCTAACAGAGAACAAACTGAAGTCATTCACAGAGATGACATGTATGAAAAAAATCGGACTGCGTATGTCCCGCCTGTGGCAGTCCGATTTTTCTTTAAATGTATTTTAACTTCACTTTGTAATAAAAGTCGCATTTCATATGCTAATATATAGAAACATAATTGACATTTATCGATTTCCGCTCATTTAAATCACAAATAACATATGCGAGTACATACCAAGTACAAGTATAAGATAAAGCTCAATCAACTTCTTACCACGGATCATACTTTTTACTTACAAAAACACGAATGAATTCGTAATTCTCAGTTTTGTCGGTGCTTACTTCAATAAATTGACAAAGGAAACTGTGTAGGAACGATGTACGTAGTCTAAATAAATCTTTCCACGTATCAATCCACTTTACGAGTGCCGGTAGCGATTCGAATACAGTCTATCGATAACAATTCGATAACTATTAACGGTCACAGTACAGCTGGAACAGAACAGCCAGGAACTTTTAAACAGTGACAAAAGCACTAATTAGAGTGCGCGTACCATCATCATCAACATTATTATCAGCCGAAGGACATCCACTGCTGAACATAGGCCTTCCCCACAGTTTTCCACCTCCAACGATCACAAGCGGTCTGCATCCAGTGTTATCCTGCGATCTTCACAAGGTCGTCTGTCCATCTTGTCCGTGGATCTTGTCCTACGCTGCGCTTTATGTCTAAGGGTCTCTAATGCAGAACTTTACTGCCCCAACGGCCATCAGTTCTTCGCACTATGTGCCCTGCCCATTGCCACTTGAGCTTACTGATTCTCAAGGCTATGACCGTTATCTTAGTTCGTTCTACATATCTCCGAATACCACATAAATAAATAAAAGATTAGGTACTTATGTAGTCAGTACAGTAGACGATGTGAAGAGGGAAAGTTACCAAATTACTCTTATTTTGCTAACTTCACCACCACTATAAACGCCTTTATTGTTCATTTGCGCACTTGGCTTGTTGAAGAACAGATCAGAACAGAACAGCTATCATCATCGGGATCTCATAATTTAAAAACAAATGAATCACAACTGCATCTCTACTGCATCAAAACTGCATTTCCACTGCATCTCTACTGCATCACAACTGCATCACTAATGCATCACAACTGTATCACTTCTGCATCATAACTGAATCACAACTGCATCACTTCTGCGTCATAACTGAATCACAACTGCATCAGCTTGATGATGATCATCTGATGCAGCACTGATGCAGCACTGATGCAGCACTGATGCAGTATTGATGCAGCACTGATGCAGCACTGATGCAGCACTGATGCAGCACTGATGCAGCACTGATGCAGCACTGATGCAGTACTGATGCAGCTCTGATGCAGCACTGACGCAGCTCTGATGTAGCACTGATGCAGTATTACTACTTCACCACAACTGCATCACTACTGCATCACAAATGCATCACAACTGCATCACTACTGCACCACTACTTCACCACAACTGCATCACTACTGCATCACAACTGCTTCACAACTGCACCGCTACTTCACCACAACTGCATTACTACTGCATCACAACTGCTTCACAACTGCATCACTACTGCATGACTACTGCACCGCTACTGCATCACAACTGCATCACTACTGCATCACTACTGCACCACTTCCAACCTCTATTCTCACTTAACCAACTCTGCATCCTGTCACACTAACGAGCCAAAACTAATATAGACCCAATACCCACGAAACGTCATTATACCGCCAAGATCATACCCATAAACATCTCGAAAGTTTATGGCGATAATTAAGCAAGTTTTATGTTTTTATTGTGGTGGTCGCCATCTTTGTCAACTTCTGGGAATGGATGGTGTCATTAAGGGTTGTAAACGACGACAGAGTTGTAACGAGAGGCATAATGAGTGGACTTTTATGGTGGTTAACTATTGATAGGTGACGTCTAGATTGGAACTCCTGTTAGAGATGGCAAGGCAACAGTGTTGCGTCGGCAGTTTAACTGTTGATGGGGATAGTTCCCATAGGCAGTTTGTCATAATAAGGGACAGCTGTGAGCTATCGAGAGCGCTCCGCTAAAAAACTTTCGCGCATGAGGCTTTTTCCCATTAAGTTTTGTTTTAGCCAAGACTCAAGCTCGACCCCGCACTGCAAGACCTCAAGATACTGTACTAACTAATTATTGCATTATCTGTTTTGCATGCGATTTGTGGGAGGGCGGGCGGTGCTTTTTGCATGTGCTTGTTCTCTAACATAGTCGGTGGTCACAGGTAGTGTAGTTGGGTACTTATGCCGGCGTAACTGAGCGGAAATCTAAAGCTAAGTAATTTTTCAATGTTAATACGTAACTTAATATTTTTGAGTGATGGTAGTTTACAATTTTTTTTAACTAAGACAACTAGACAACTAACACCTTAGTCTACCTGTGACCACGGACGCTGAAGAGGGTCCGAAACGTCAGGTTAAAATAAAATGTAAATAAATCGAGAAATAATACGTAAAAAGTGTCTCATTCCAATGTCTACTGTTCGCGTAAACCGATGAAACAAATACCATTTCACATAATTTGAGCACAGGTATTATAGTAAGAGGCAAGTCACTATCAAGACTTCTCCTATTTAAAAGTACTAATCGGTCGGAATCAACTGAGGCTGGTTTAATGAGACCTTTTCTGTATTATGTGATACCATGGTGGTCTTTTTACAGTTGTACAAAAAGGTACACTTACATACGTAGGAAGTAGATGACACTATCCAAAAAATGGATACGGCATAATTTCTATCCTTTTACTGATAAGAGATAGGCTCTTTAATTTAAAAGAAATGAAAGGAGTTATTAAATAGTAATCTTTTTGTATAAAACAAAAGAATCATTTTCCTCTTATGACCGTATATTCATTTCCCCAACATTTAACCACAACTTCTAAGCTCCACCATAATATAACTGAAGAAAGCCATTGTTCCTAAGAAATATAGCTCCCTCAAGTATTAAATACGC
The DNA here is from genome assembly GCA_963921415.1 of Pyrausta despicata. NCBI lineage: Eukaryota > Metazoa > Arthropoda > Insecta > Lepidoptera > Crambidae > Pyrausta > Pyrausta despicata. The sequence goes on along the minus strand of OY992861.1, from coordinate 10,192,097 downwards.
ATTTAAATCAAAAGCAGTATCATCGGCGCGGTACGGCACCCAAGGCAGTGCGATCCGATTACAGGCATGTTGACGGCTGCGTAGGCGCATCTTGTATTCTTGCACTCATGTTCAACAAGTATTTTAAACTCTATGGTTTTAAACATAAAGTTCATTTTTGAATAACGCAAAAAGTTGCGTAAAACAATTTTTGAATTACGTTTCCCGAAACCACAAGCCGAACTCTCCTCTAACTCAGACATTAAAAGTTGGATTCTGCTTGCAGATTAAGACCACGTCTTGCATAAAGATACTCCAAGATACGCCGCTGCGTGCTACTTAGTCTTTACCACAATATTTTTAAGGGTGATATTTGCTAGTTTTTTTGTGATAATTAGTGCGTAAAATGGTGCATTTTGCGCATTCGTCAGACGTCCCCGGTAGGCGCGCGCGCAAGATGACTATTCCATAAAAGCGCTTTGTTTTGTTGCAACACTGAGCACAGTAATGCGTTTCCTAATAAAGGTACAATATACTGTAGGTACGGCGGAGATGATATCTCTCTCATTTTATTTAAAACATTCGAACCGATTTCATCGTCTGACATTACCTAGCAAGTACACATCTGGAACACTTAGCCAAATATTTTTGCAACTCGGGCACCTAACGTTACCATTTGTTATAACGTTATCAAATGGAAACGAATTTATTGATTTAAGCTTCAGCTTATGTAAAGAGAAAATCGAATGTAAATATAAAATTACTTATTTCACTTCATATTACTTTGTAACTTGTCAGCTTACAAAAGAAAATTAACTGAATAGAATAATAAATGGATGGACTGAATGAATAAAATGATTTTTCTTCAAATTAGGAGCGTAATAATTACTGACAGTTTCAAACAGAAAATTAATTAAAGCAAAGTTACTTTTTAATGTTGGTTCCTAAAAAAAATAACTGTCAAGAAACCTTAATTTTTACTCATAGTGGCGATATTAGGCTATAATGTCATGACGACTGAAATAATTCAACCCTTAAATCCTATACAATTTTGGTATTGATTTGCATTTCAAACACTTTGAGATTTCAAAGCACGTGAGGTTCAACATCGCAATATCGACAAAACCACCAATTGTGATGTTGCAGTTACAAAATCAATACACGAACTCGATTTTAACCAAGTTTTAGTAGAGCTACCCTCTACGCCCGCGGCTGACGTCACTCCCCACGCGACTGTCAAGCGCAAACGTGCAAACAATGTGATCACTAATTCATGAACATAATGACGTCATGACTTTCAATGGACGCGACATACGGAATTAAAGTTTGGACTAAACAATTTTGATACTTGATCTGCTTAGTCATAAAAGTACTGTTATTTGTTTAAGGCAATTTTATAGTGAAATGTCTCTTACGGGCGATTTGTCAGTCAGAAAATATCACGTTTAAAATCAAAACTAATCAGGGTTCATACTGATTATTCCGATTAGCTCTGAATATTGAAAAATTGGATTGATGGACGTGTAATGTTTTAGAATGCAATAATCAACTACATGAGTTTAAATTAAAAGATTTCCAGCAACAGCCTTTAGTGGTAATGGATCAAACAAACTTAAGAAATTAAAGAAATTTTTATAGATTTAAGACAAGTTTGTGATTTATTAATTCATCATCAATTGATAAAGTAGGATGTGAAATGTCAAGTACAGGCAACTGATGTCAAAATAAAATTGATTTCAAATAGGACTCAAACCCAAAACCGTAGTTTAACAGGATATTGCTACAAGGTTTTAATGATCCATAAAAGGATGATACGATTTCTAATCGATCTTTGCACTGTCAAAATCGATCGGAACATGCCATTGATCGAGTCACGAAGCAGATATCGTGTGAATCGGGTGTGTTTAGACAACTTTTACTGACCCCTAGTTACTTGATGATATACGTACAAACACAATATCAATCTACATATTTCCATCATACCCTGAACCCTCAATACGAGTACTAGCTTTGAAATAAGAGATCAAGATTAAAGTGGTAGTGTATACGTTGACTTTAACATGTCAGGTGACTAGCAAGTCAACGGATACGTCTGAATTAGATTTTTAATTGATTTTTTCGTTGATAGTCATAAAATTAGAAAGCGCTGTCATACACTATGAAATGTCAGTTATGTAAATGTTTGCAAATTTTGCGAAGAATTCGATTTGTATACCTAAGCGGTGTTGCACATAAGGTGCATTTGTTGTGCATGTATTTATTTAGTAGCTCTTTCAAATCAAATCAAATCAAATCATTTATTGCATGTCACATTACATCAAGGTGGTATAAAAGTTTTAATGATATTGGTACATGTGACGCCCTGCACAGGGCATAGCAACATTTTGAGGGCTAGCTAACTATCAAATTATTAATTATATTATAATTATTGTACTAATATATAATACTAAGATAAAAATATATTTTGACATAATATGTAAGTATACATCTAATTATATTTATTTTTTTTATTTTTTTTTTATTTTTTTATCTTTTTTGTGTAACGAACGTTACGCTCCAGTCGTTTTCTGCCAGGGCTCTACTCTATACAAAAATCTATCTAAATATACATCGCTTTCATTTGTTAAATATATGTATAAATTACATTCATTAAATAACCTATAAAAACCATAAAATGTACTTTGTGTCCAATTAATTATTTCTAGAGCCTTACTTTCGTAATATCACAGATTTGATTTACAGATTTCATTGACAATTTAAGTTTAAGGTTAACTGGAAGAGATTTTCTTAGCGATTAAACCGCCTTAATTGTGCATCTTTCTGTGACTGTTGTTTTTTTTTTTGGGGTGTGCAATATAGAGTTTTCTATCTATTAACATATGCAATATTGCCACGTGTCTTAGCGAAGGCAATGTAATTACCTTATTTTAGCTAACGATAGCAATTGCTGTTTTGTCGATCGCCTTCGCCATTCAACTCTGCCTAGAGGCCCTAGAGTCTAGGGCCTAGACGTTAAGGAGATTTGTCTTTCCGATCAACTGTAACGCTACTATTCCAAGCAAATAGAACAATTTTAATTAGCATAGCTGCGTTTCTGACTTGCACAAATCACTGATTAATTAATAAGCCATATTTAATATATCAAATATTCAATTAAGATAATTAGGGCCGAGCGCAAAAATTACTTGAACTATCAAGTGAGTAGACATTTGAAATTTAATAAACCAGGTAATTTTCAACGAATCCACTCTGTTTTTTTACAGTTTTATTGTGAGCTCAACAACTTCAAATTACTTCGCATGACAATCGTTAACAGCGATCTCGTAATAGACTTTTCACCCGAAAGCAATCAGCCCAACTGTCAACTGTCATTCGTGTCGACATGACACCGGAAACGCGGAAAGTGAAAAAAAGCTAGCCCAATGCGAGCCTTCGCCGGAAGTTGCCTACCTTCGGCATCAATCAAGCGACGTCGTGAATGCTTCGATTAAAAGTTTTTATGAGCTTTAAGGTAGTGATGAAAGCAAGGGATTATCGATTACTTATCGAGGTTATTGGTAGCCATGATCAGTACAACATACAAAAGTAAAAAATTAAAATCATAAACGCCCGGTTTTGATTTTGTTGACATGTGACTTTCAAAATCTGACTACACAGTGATATTTTTTACTAAATATATAAAAAAAATGTTCTTACAAATCAGGGACTGAAAAAAAATCTTGGTGAGAGCAAAACATCCAGCTGAATTTGCCAACTTCCAATGGAAAATATCTGTGTCTATTCTTTAGTTTCTGGCGCGATTTGTGAATTGAGACATAATGATAATGCGGATGACAATTCAAGTCACTAATATTATTATTATGTATTAATATTATTTGTGTAAGAGCATTGTTTTCCTACCAGCCCGTGTCACGGTGCTAGGGCCTAAAATATGATTGAGGTACCGTTTTAAAGATCTCGGCGAGTGGACGGGATAAGACTCTTACATTTGTTCGAATTTGAACGCGGACAAAATCGCGTTCGACCGCTACTAATATTAATTAGTCCTCTTTACCTTGACCGCTATCGCCGTAACTTATCGATATTTCGCCTACCCTTCACCAAATATGGCGGCAATGTACTTTTTAGATTAAGCCCCGATAGTGCGATAGTGGCACGTGATTATATTTATGACAGATGAGATAAAACGTTTACATCATAGCTTTTTACTCATAAAGTGGGGTAACTTATTTTAATAAGTCATCGAACGTTACTGCAGCCATAAATCTGACGATGAGAATAAATAAATCATAGAATTAATAACCAAAATTACCATATGAATATCATCACATTCATCATACGTCGCAGAGTATTCAATCTCACGTATTTATACATAGGTTCTACATAGGTAAGTCTACGAGTAAGACATTAACTTAGAGCAAAAAGAGTTCGAAAGATTGGAAACTTAAATCTTGTCTCCTTACTGTTCAAAATGTTCAAAATGTCGATGCAGGTTTAGCTAAGATGCTTTGAAAGACTCCAACATCAAAAGTCTTCAGATTAAGTTGGCTCACTAATAACAGCCACTTAATTTGGTTCTTGACACATCCCGTCTACACCTAATGATTAGTGGAAAATGGTACCCAACCAAATGCACTATATCAAGACTAACAACACTATAACAACGGCCGTGTTATCCAATCAACGCATAAATCCATTGGATCACGACACTATGGTCATGACAATAGCTCCGGGATAATTGCTCTCTGCTACTGTTGACTATAAATCTGCTCCGGCGCCGGTGGAATTGGGTTATTCACCGACTCGTTCCATTAGACGGAATTCTAATTAATATTATTTTTTTCTACACTGATATAATTATGATCGAAGGTCCTGGATTCTTGTTATGTATGGAGAGATGTAGTGATACGATAGTTTGGTATAGACAGTAGGCTATGGTCCTTATTTTCAAAAACATAATGTTGAATGAATATTAATGAATCATATTATGGTCTATTACTACCCACCAGTAGCAACGATGCTAATCGTAATTTGCTTTAATTTTCCTTAAATAATAGTAATAAATATACCAAAAGTGCCTTATAGCTGTAAAATGTGAATTTAAAACACACTAAAACAAAAAAAACATCGGACTGCCACAGGCGGGACTCGAACCCGCGTCTCTAGCAATCCGGGCGATTGCTCTTCCAATTGAGCTACCGTGACATTCGATAGTCCAAATTTCTTGAAGTGCTCCTTAGGCTACAACCAGCCATTATTCATCACTGTTGCGGATACTTACAACATCCGAATGAAACACCTTACACAGCTGCTAAAAAATCGGTTAAGATGAATCAGCTACTTTATTAAGGCTTTTTCAAGATGAAATCTTTGGACCTATTTTCCGTCGATTTATGACCTACCAAACTTGATAAGATTTAAAATTGTATTAATTAAATCATATAGAGCAGTTGTTACTGCAACAATTTGTTTTATACAAGTTTTATTAAAGGCGGTAATGTGGGACTAGTGGTGAATCACCCGTAAAGATGCGTGGGAGTTGGTGCCTTATAGCGAAACTTGTTGACAGAAGTGGCCGGATGATAGGTGTTTAATGAAATCGATATCTGTGAGCTGTTGAAACTTGAATATGATTGAGCAAGCCAATTTTGTCGCATGGCGTGATAAACAGCTTGATTTATGAAATGCGTGGGTTTAAACAGTAATGCTTTACTAGTACTACCAGTAATCTCTGTGTTGATATTTGTTTCATATTATTTATGAATACATGTATTGACTGAAGTTGTAAAAACCTATCCTCGTGGAAGACAACGAATTCTATGAAATATTACACAGGACAAAAAGTAAGAAAAAATCTTGCAATTAAATAAATTACTTCATCAAGAACGAAACACAATCCTGGCGTTTAGCTACTACGCATTTGTTAAGTTAGTACAAACAAAGGCCAAAGCAATCTACATAACGTCTTCTAATGTACCAAAAGTTGCAATTAAAACGCAATCGACCTACTATCATTATGCACGATATTATATCGACGAGCACTAACTTATCTTCAGCAGTGATAACTCACAGAGGATCCGACGGCCTCTCTGACAACCAGACCGCGACTTCCAACCGCATGCGCAGGTCGAACCACCAGCATAGATTGAACCCCAAAATTACCCCCAATAGCTCTTAAAAGGTCTGACCCACCAGCAATGAGAAGGGAGGTGAAGCTCACGATACACTGGCTTACGTGTTGTGCAATTGTTGTATAAGTAAGCGAGTGTTTACCCATCATTTAGTACAATGGTGATTACAAGACAGTAGATGAATGCGTCTGTGTTAATGGTGAAACTTTTGCTTTCGGCAAATGAGTTCTTTTAAAGCACAAAAACTTATGATCACAACAGAATAATCCAATTTTATTTGTTAAGTTTTTTTTGCGTTCACATCGCAATTTTTTAATTTGAAAAGACATATCACTTAAAAAAAATTTTTCGGCTCCGGTCATCAGGGTGGATTCGAACCCCCGACCTTTGGAAGTGCGGTCCAATGCTCTGACTCCGACCACTTACCGAGAACCTTAATGGAGTTGTTGAATTTTAACACGTTGAATTTTAAGTGCTTTTTAACACTTTAAGCCAGCGTATGTTTCATCAATGATTGTAGGAGACACCCTCCAATCACCCGAGAGAAATATTTTTACAAATATTTAACAATCGGTTAAGATGAAACCTCCTCTCTGATGACCGGAGCCGAAAAGATTTTTTTAAGTGTTATGTTTTTTCGAGAATAATCCAATATTTGGTCCTGTACAAGCATCATTTTGTCAACAAGAGACTCCTAGACAGGTTATTTGCAATGATGATTGAGCTGTTAAGAAAATATCGCAGAAGTTCAGATGCCAAGGATTTAATTGGTGTATCAGTTGGCAAATTGATTCAAATTGCAAAGGTCACGTCCAGTTTCAAACGTGAGCTTTCAAAACAAATGAAACGTTAATTGCTGTCGTTTTATTGGAAATTTGGAGTCGTAACCTTGCAACTTGAATAAGAGTCTATACTACACTAATGATATTATAAAGAGGAAAGATTTGTTTGAATTGAATAGGCTAAAACTAAGGGACAAATTTAAAAACATCTTTTACTAGAAATATATATATAGATATAGAATCCTATTTCTATAGAATCCTACACTGTCCTTGATGAACATAGGCTATATATATTGTGTGAATGTAAAAAAATAATGGTCGACCCGTGCGAAGCCTACTAAATAAATTGGCATTTACTTTTACAACAGTTAAGTGTGGAAAAAAGATATAATTCATATCCTAATTGCACTTTTAAAGATCACAAGATAAGACGTGATTTCAAAGTATTTGCACTCGTAAACTGTCTACATTCAAAACTCCCAAAAAAGCAGCAAACTTCTCCAATTTACGTCAAAGATTTCCATAACCTTAAACGATGACTCGCAATCTTTCAACAAGGGTGGAAAAAAAGTGGGAAAAATTTCCTCTTGAGATATCAATTTGGGAGAAATTACGGACTAATCTGTCACATCGCATGGCCCGGGGAAGTAATCCTGCCTCCCCTGTTTTTTTTGTGTATTTTTTCCCGGAAAAGATACAGGAGGGGAGAGACAAGTGATGTCGACAATCTTGTTAATTCCCAAAACTTCCCGCTGAGCTGCAATCATGTCGTTTTAATGGTAACTTGTTGCTTTTTAATTGAATTGTCACGCATCGTTGTCATTTTCAAGAAAGGCACCATCGCGTCGTCTTTTGTTATTCTTCTTCTGTTATTAGTCTTTTGTTATTCTTAATACTAACACTTTTCTATTTAGTATTTTAGTTTGATGGTTTTGTTCTTAATGATAACTAATTTTTATCCCTTTCAAGCTAGATTTTACATTTTCAAGCTAAAAAGCTGTTTTTGTTCGGTACACCTAAATTGATTAACTGCTTCAATAAACGTATTTCATTACGAATCCAAATAATGGTATTGGTATAGGTACAGAAATTGCATGAGTACGAGACATTATCCTCTGATCATCATCATATGAATATATGATCCTGTGTCAAATGTTATGCATATAAATATTTCCTTTGTGCGCACATCTCAAAACACCACTTTATATCAAAGTGGAAATGTGAAAAGGGCCGTTAAAAAGGACAAAGTGACGCTCCCTGCGCAGCGCCAAGTCTTTTATCGCTTCTCCCGTGGGGATCGCTATCGCCCTGCTGATATGGTACAGGGAGAACAGACAGTTCACAAAAAGAATGCAGTTAAGAAATTGTCTTGTTCGAAAATGAGAAATCCGCCAACATGCCACGTGCCAACCAATCGCCGCTCCTCAATCGCTGACAATCGCTAGTCGCGGAAACAGCATGCCGCAAGGGTGGGCTAAGCCTTACAGTCATATGCCAAACTTTTTGACGGCTGATTTAAAATAACTGTATAATAATAATATAATGTGTAATAAGTCAAAAACTAAGATAATATTCGAAGGCGGCTCATAAAAGATTTTCTAGAGCAGAAGCGGTGTCGATACAACTGTTATGCTATTCAAATTTAGTATGCCACTTTGCATGGAAAGAGTAAGAATCAAACTGACGGCATCACTGTTTCTCAAATTTTCCTGGCTCCTGTCCTGGCTTACCTCTTTCGTCCTAGTCACCCTGCGGAATCGAGAGGACAGTGTAATTGGCTCATTGTTTCACGTACCGATTGGCTTTTGGCGGGTTTTTTCTTTCCCGCTCCGTTGCTCTTTTGTTTTGGCTTGTTTTTTTTTTGTTCCTCCGTCCGCCCCTGGGATCTCGGAGGCGATTAGTCTTTTGGCCGATTTCCGTGTCTCTTTGTATTAATTGGAGCTTCGCAATTTTGTTCTTGCACTTTTTTGGGAACAATGCTTTTTTGTTTTAATTTTGCTGGTGCAGGATTGATACTATAAAGTTTATTACATCAGCAAAAGTGCCTGCTGTTTCAAATGTGACCAACTTGTTTTCCCATGATTTATCTCTACATTTTACTCATCATCTGCTATCCTAAATGTTGGTAGAAGTAGGTTTTTGCGAGTTGGATTTAAATAAAGTTTCAAAGAAGTCATATCGTTGTCAAATCAATTAACCTCACCGTTTACTTATACTTATTTGTCATCTCCAACAAAACTGAATTAAAAAAAACACTCTTCCTTTTTTGTACCATCACACAACTTATTGAAGAAGCCGGCCAGAAGCTCGAAAAATCGTCATTAATTGCTCATTGCGTCCGATTTTCAAATAAACCGTATCAACAATAAACCTTTTTCATTGTACTCCAGGATCGTAAATGAGGAGGGTGCTGTAAAATAATAAATACCCCGTCGGATCGACGTCGTAAGGCGATTATAACGGGCTGTATCCTATGTGAAGCTTGCCATGGACGCCGCGACTAAGATACACCGATCGGAGAATAATTTACAAGGATATCATGTCTGCTTACCTAAATTTTAATTCCATCGTGATTGATGGTGATGAGATGATCCGTATGCATATGACGACAGTCGGGACGGAAACTTTTATATAATTATTTTAAGTAAAAGTTTGACAAATTACTTGTGACTGTATAATCTCACTAAAGATAAAATCATCTAAACCATTTTAAACAAATGATTTCTTAAGCAATCAAATATGTATTGTATGGTAAATATGGTACTTTAAGAAACCCGTCAATTGGGATGATGACACCTATCTTAAATATTGTCAAGAACATGTTGTTTAAAAAACATAGCCCCTATGAAGTTAATACAACCAATATATTTAAAAAAAGCTGTAGAAACCAATTTTTAAACACACAAAACGCAATAAATATTCGGTCAATTGACTCCGATTTCTGACACATGACCGTGACGTCACAATCATTTATTACCATACGAAATCTATGGAGACAGACCGTTTTGACAGATAATAGAAAATGTGGCAACGATTGGTGGTGTCGTCTAGCCAATTATGTAGATTTTTTTCTGGTTCTTTGGTCAATTTCTTGCAATTTGATAATTCGTATTTACCTATACATTTTGTTATTAACAATAAAGTTATATTGTCAAAGGGCCGTGAACCGAAATGTAGATTACATTAAAAAAGAAACAAAGAAATTACAAACGTCTCATACTTAGTGAAAATTATAAGATTACATAACAACGTCAAACAATAAGCCGTCTTGAGATCTCCCCAAATTAGGGTATTCTGTTTGCATGCCATGTAAGCAAATTAGGGAAATCCCTTTAAGGGAGAATGCCTTGATTCTGGCAAAATGTTACCCTTGTAACGTACGCCAAATGGCTTTAAGCCCTCTAATGCCAAATGTCAACTGAGAGGTCGTACAGAGGTAAGAGGGCGAACGCTGGGTAATAAGTGAAGCGATTTGAACATTTTAATGTTTTTCATTTTTAACTCCCGACGAAAAAGAGATGCGCTATAAGTTTGACTCCTTCTTTTTGTGTGTGTCTGTCTGTCCGAGGCATCGTAGCTCCCGACCGGATGGACCGATTTCAGTGCGTTTTCATTTATTTAAAAGATAATTTAAATACAGTGGTTCTTCGATGTGGCTGTTCAAAATCCTTCCAGCCGTTATCGTGGCTCATCATTTTTTAAATAATTTAGTTTTGTATTTTATCAATTGCTGGAAAACTATTATTATAAGTGTCTTCGCTGATACTGTTACTAACAGCCTTACGACAAAGTGTTTTGACATTATGTTTTCAATTTTGTTACGTCTAAACACTGACTAAGACTGAAAATGTTCTTGATTAAATTAAGCAGCGTCTGAATGTGATAGGGGATTTCTCATGTCAGTTTTAGCAGCACGCATTGCTAATGATTATTCTAATATATTTTTTTAATCGAAATTATTTGTTGGAAACTCGTGAACTATCAATGTGCCCTCTTCCCAACCTCAGGCCCCGTTTTCTATGATCGCTCAAGCGTAAGACCATCGCTAATATTATTTAGCCCGGTCCCGCCCCCGGCTTGACAACTTTTAATCATTGCGCAAACATTTGCCGAGTCTGCATATTAAGGAGCCGTGCGCAATTGTGTTAGGGCAGTCATGCATCGCTGCGTTCACGATTGGCCGGCGGTGTGTCGCATAGCTACAATATTGCCCGCAACCCCTTTGGTATTTGAACAATTATCGATTGCGTTTGTTTTGCGTTTGGCCACGCTAATTTCGGGCATATTTCTGGGATCATCCAATTTTGAGAGGTTACTGTAGGTAGGTATCGATTTTGTTTGCTTTGACGTCTGCGTTTTAATGGGTAAGGGGTCGCTAGTCAAATGATCGAAGCCCTGGCACAATAACTTGGTTGTAAATATAATGATATGTTTTAGGAGCTGGTTTAGTTGAAATGAGTAAGGTGTCGAATCTTATTTACTTCCGATCTTTTCTAGACATTTTTGGCAAATGTATAAAACACAATAAAATTTGGAAGTTAATCAAGCGTGCCCAATGAATTATGTCGTAAAACGTAACAAAATCAATTCAACGGGCTATGATAAACATTGATTGTATATCAAATTATATTTATAATGTCAATGTCGTTAAATTCGCATATAAGTCACTGATAATATTAACCGATATTTTTTAACCATTAACACTAAACCATTTTTTTCTAGCCATTAACACCATCGCTACTTCGAATAAAAAAAACAACGAAGTTCATTTCGCTCAGCGCATTACGTTCAATCTCATCGGTACTACTAGGCAAAGCCATTATTTCCATCCGTCCACAATCGCTGTTAAGGACAGCAATCAGAGAATCGGACAGTAGCGTATACATTACACTGTATACATTCCGTGGTATACTTGCATTCTCCCGGTAATTCCCTCACGTACAATCAAGGGCATCATCCTTTTTATATTTTCTTGCAAAATCGACCATATTGCAACTGAATAAGGTGACAATATTCACCATTGTGTGCTGTGGGTACTTCACGTAGTTACTGTAGTTACCCCGTGTCTCTGCCACAAATGGGCGATTCTCATTTGTCATTACCGTGGCGTGGGTTGATTTTGGCTCTGATTGCGGGGTGAAGTTGCATTACGTGTATCGTGTTGCTCCAAAGACATTTCGTGCGTGCTGATAGGTATTAGGTTGATTTTGTTCAGGTCATTTAGTCACAAATTACTCAAGGGCAAACATACTTGAATACTTACCTAGCTAAAGATCTCCACATAAACATTTCACACATTAACATAAATTAGTTAATTAAAATAACTTTATTTCAGGCTATAGCTCATATATATCATATATAGATGATAACAACGATTAATTTTAAAAAAATCTGCCCCTTACTCCTATATTCCAATTCAGACCGCCATCTGACATGATAATCATTTGTTTAATTGCAAAAATCCTGTTTAAAACAATATTAACAAGAAAATATCCGAAAACTCCAGGTGAAAGATATTGCCTCACTCACAATTTCGGAAACCTAATCGAAATCAATCAACATCTTTTCTCAATAGATATTGAGATATTTTAATATTCTCAATAGATAATAGATATTGCGCAGATGCGCATTTTCAAACAGACCGATTCCAAGCCCGCAAACATCATGGTATAAAACTGGTAGCGTCTAGCTACCGTCACGTCACGGATATCTATGGGTAAAATGTCATTAAGTACGTGTGTTTGATTGTCGCGTCCGTGTCGCGCGGTTGCCGCACGCACGCCGTGCCATTACCGCGATCGTAGCTGTACAGAGGCGGGCAAAAGGTTAACAGATTTGTAAAAATAGTTTTGAAAATATGGAAGAAAAACAAGAAATAAAAAGATAAATAAGTGAACTTGATCAAGTGAAAATGCAACCAACTTAAATATATGCACAAAACACATGTTATTTAGAAAAAAAATCTTAATCCTTTTTGGAATACAATTAGCTGTTAATAAATTTCCTTTCGTCTAAACCTAAGATAATTAGCACTGACTTAGTCAGCATTTACTTTTAATTATTGTTTTTTTATTTCACTTACACTTTTAAATTTATTTGTTTGTTTGAACTCTGTAATAGCGAAGATACAATGGGACTGTCGTATCCATGTGGATAAAAGCCCCAAAAATATAAATAAAGATTAAAAAAAAAAAGGTGCCTATTTTTTATTTCTAGCACTGAGACGACATTCGTGAACATTATGATCTAAAACTGGTAGCATCGAGCCACCGTCACGGATGTCTAATGGCAAAATGTCATTACGTGTGTTTGATTGTCGCGTCCGTGTCGCGCGGTTGCTGCACGCACGCCGCGCCATTACCGCGGACGTGCCTGGACACAGGCGGGCAAAAGGTTAACAGATTTGTAAAAATAGTTTTGAAAATATGGAAGAAAAACAAGAAATAAAAAAAAATATAAATGAACATTCGTCAAGAGAAAATGCAACATAAATAGATGCACACAACACATTTTATTTAGAAAAATATCTCAATCCTTTCCGAAATGCAACGTGTATTCTATTAGCTGTTAATAACTGCCTATTTTCAATAGCTAGCACTGAGAAGACATTCGTAAACATTATGATATAAAACTGGTAGCGTCGAGCCACCGTCACGGATGTCTATGATCAAAATGTCATTACGTGTGTTTAATTGTCGCGAGCGTGTCGCGCGGTTACCGCGCGCACGCACGCTGCGCCATTACAGCGAACGTGCCTGGACACAGGCGGGCAAAAGGCTTATCCACATCTCCATAAAAAAATCCATACACACCTAACATGAAACGTAGTTTTACATACATGTCTTGTTAGGATGAAGACCGTGATTCTGTACGTAATTTACTACAAAGTAGTGTAACTATGCTTGAAAGCAACTCCATTGTGAGGTTAATGCTTACGTCCTTTAGGTTGATGATGCACTTGATTGTAAGTATAATTTATTTATGCGGTAGGTAACGCATAATCTGTGCTACTTGCTAATATTTGACCACAAATTACTAAATAGTTACTACGTAACAGATAAATCACTCCATTGAAAAATTTCGATACCTACAGCGTTAATAGACAACTTTTTCTGCCGCGTACAAAAATGCACCTACAACTCTGAGTACAATGTCACTATTGCTTCGCAGCTGCGCGAGACCACGTGACGTGAGACTTTGAGACAATCGAACTAGGGTTGGTGGACACTTTCGGTAAAAATATTTCAACGATATTTTCCTAAAATGGTATTTGATTGACTGTTGTTGAAATAATATAATATTATTAAATAACAAATGTAAAATAAGAAATTCAGTCTGTATTAGGTAAAACAAGCGAATTATGAGCTACTTAATTGTGACTCTTGCTATCTCTTTCTAAAACGAAATTTTCTACGGTGAGAAGATGGCGCTACGGGCATGTGACGTCACTGACTGGTAGCGGTCTCCATGTCTAATTAGAAAGTCAGCATCAGACTTTCTAATTAGACATCGCTGAAATTAAGGTATTTAAAAGTTATGTTGCGTTGCTATAAACATTTTAAATCAATAAAAAAAACCCGTCAAATACCCTATTGTGTATTAGGAAAATAAAAGCATATTTAGACACGCAGTAGCGTGTAAAGCCAAGATCAAGCTAACAGAACTGGCGAGCAGCACCGTGTGTAATAGGTATTACACAAACCATTTGGAGCCACTTTTGACTTCCTCATTCTTAACTCAAAAACTATTTATCTTAAATAAAGCTAACAAAATAAAATTCAATAAAATTCATTTATTTCTGTAACTAGGCTAAGAACTAGCACTTTTACACGTCCCAACATATAAATTAACCCTACCACCGCTTCGGGACAATTTGGGCCAGTGCTGAGAAGAAGCGGCGCAAGAAACTCAGTCACTATTGTCATTGCCTCTTTTCAAAATTGATTTACAATAATTGTAATTATTTGCATTTAAACATTTCCATATATCTTTGTCATTTATATAATCATCAATTTTATAATATCCTTTCGACATTAATACATCTTTAACAACTGTTTTAAATTTATCTAAAGGCAATGAGATTAAATTTTCAGGTAATTTATTAAAAAATGATACACATCTACCCATAAATGAGTGACCAACCTTATGAAGCCTAAAATGTGGAACGGCAAGCCTATTTTTTTGTCTTGTGTTGAAGTTATGCAAATCGCTATTTTTAGGAAATAAGTGTAAGTTTTTTCGAACGTAAATTAGGTTTTCGTAAATGTATTGCGAGTAAACTGTAAGTATTTTAACTTCTTTAAACAATTCTCTAAGTGTTTCATTTGATTTAAGTTTATAAATAGCCCGCACGGCTCGTTTCTGCAATACGAAAATTGTCTCTATATCTGCAGCTGAGCCCCATAGTAAGATGCCGTATGACATGATACTGTGAAAATAACTAAAATAAACTAGTCTTGCCGTTTCAACATCAGTCAGAAACCTTATCTTTCTTACAGCGTATGCAGCGGAGCTTAGTCTCTTTGATAAGGTCATGATATGAGGACCCCACTGGAGCTTATCATCTAAAGTAATTCCCAAAAAAGTTGCAGTATTTGAAGTAACTAGTTGTTCATCCTTAACAACAACCTTTGTTGGAACTTGTCGGACATTGGGCATTGTAAACTTAATGCATTTAGTTTTGGTCGCGTTAAGCAATAAATTGTTAACGGTGAACCAATGAAGTACTCGCGAGAGAGTACCATTTACATCGTCAAACGATTCTTTACCCCTTGGAGTTTTAAAAAGTAGTGAAGTATCATCAGCAAATAACACTATCTCACAAGCACCGTCGACAAAGTATGGAAGGTCATTAATATATATCAGAAACAGTAAGGGTCCCAATATCGAACCCTGGGGCACACCCATAGTGAGAGGTGCTCCAGGAGACTCTGCTCCATTGATAGAAACCTTTTGTGTTCTCTCAGTGAGATATGAATTAAATAAGTTACATGCATCAGTTGATACACCATAATGGCGTAGTTTTCTCAACAGGGTCTCATGGTCAACACAATCAAACGCTTTAGAGAGGTCACAAAAAATTCCCACAGCATCATGCTTACTATCATAGGCATCAAATATATGTTTCAACAGAGCGACTCCAGCATCAGCAGTACTGCGACCCTTTGTAAAACCAAATTGTTTATTATGCAATAAATTGTTTGATGTGAAGTGAAATAGTAGCTGATTGAATATAATCTTTTCAAAAATTTTACTTAGAACCGGTAAGATAGATATTGGTCGAAAATTTGAGGGGTTATTTTTGTCACCAGATTTAAATAACGGTACTATTTTACTAAATTTCATTAAATTTGGGAATTTTCCTTCATCAATACATTTGTTAAAAATGATCGCTAAAAGAGGTGCTATGAATTCAATAATAGTTTTAATGATACATACGGATATTCCCCACAGATCCTCGGTTTTTTTCATATTTATTTCATTGAATGCGTTCATAATTACATCGGTGCTTACGTATCTAAAGTATAGTGGTGAATCACACTCATCAATATTGGATTTGAGAATGGATTCAGACAGTTCTGCAGAAGAGTTAAGTTCTTTAGTAGTAGATGGTGCTATATTAGCAAAGAACTTTTCAAAAATATTAGCTACTTCTGCATCAGATTTAACTAGTTTACCTCCGTCTTTTAATGAATATGAACGATCTTTTGTTTTATCTTTACCGGTTTCTTTGTTTATGATATTCCAGGTAGCTTTGGCTTTATTTTTTGAACCTGAAACTATCCTACGAAGATGATTCGTCTTTGCTTGGGCACAAACTTTTTTAAAGATTTTTGAATATTTTTTAACATATTCTATAATATGTGGGTCCTGAGAATGTTCTCTAATACTATACAGATCATATAACTTATTCCTGCTTTTATAAATACCTGGTGTAGCCCATTCATTAAACTTACTTGTAAACCGATTAGACTTGACCTTTTTTTTTGTGAAAATTGATGCGAATTCGCTTTTAATTAAGTTAAAAAGATCTTCGTATAAGTTGTCTACGTTACTACTACTGTTTGGAATTAATGTTTTCACACCATCAAAAATCCTATCCTTAAATCTATTTATCCTGTTTGCAGTGACTGGTCTATAAACTATATCTACTACGCTCAAGGCCGGACCAGACGGAAATGTGACCTTTTGTCCTCTATGGTCGGAGCTTAGACATTGTAAAATAGATTTATTTGTAATTTTGACATCACAAAAAATATTATCTATGCAAGTAGCCGTTGTTGGAGTCACTCTGGTAGGTTCTTCAAAAACATTATTTAGGTTATACGATTCAAAGAGATTAAGAAATCTCATAGAAATTTGTGTTTTTTTTAATATGTCTATATTAAAATCACCGCATACTACTAAATTCTTTTTTGATTTTGATGCTTTTGATAAGACTTTATCCATAGTGTCTTCAAAAAGTTGGTAATTAGCGTCTGGCGGGCTATATACGCTTATGACAATATATTGATCAAGTTCAACACATGCAAGTTCAATAGTTCGCTCAATGGAGAGAGATACAATATCTTTTCGTTCTTTACAGTTAAATTGATTTTTCAACAGAATAAGTGACCCACCTCTAGTTGTAGTCTCCCTTGTGAACGAACTACCGACCTTATAATTGTCAATACTTAACATTAATTCATAGTCCCTATACCAGTGCTCAGTCACACACATTACATGGGCATTTAAATCTTGCAAAACTAATGATAATTCTAATTCTTTGCCAGCTAGGCCTTGTATGTTTTGATGTACAACAATAAAACTAGACCCAGCCTTTGTCTTCCCCCTTAGTTTAAAGTGTCAGAGGTTGTCAAGTTAATAATATCTAAATTAGTACTATTACTAATATGTTGACAACCATGTGATATGGTTGAGTTTAAAATACAATTAATATTATAAGCTAACAGAGTAGCTATTCGTTTTTTAAATTTAATAGGCAAGTGTAAAGAGCTGCCAGTCAAAGAAAATGAATTATTAATGAATTTATTTGTGTCAAAAAACACAAATTTGTCACTGTGACGCTGAGATAAATTGAATAATAAAGTATTCAGCATATGAATACTGTTATTTTGTGTTGCTGTATAATATTTTGAAAATGGTAGGGAACAGAGGATAATTTTTTTGACATTTAAATTTGTCAAAATGTTCCAACTCTTTATAATATTTTTCTTACTAACGTTTTGACTGTTCCCTAACATTAATACAATAATCGAGTTTGAATTGAAAGAGCTGTTTCGTATACTATTTACAATTTGATCCAGTGATGTGTCTGGCATACAGTTATTAATAATTTTGCAGCTCAATGACCTATTCAATAAGGAACCATAACCAATTCCTAGCTTATCTGAATATACATGAACATTTAGCACATTCGTGAGTAGGCTTTTGAGAGACAACATCATAAGTTTTTGAGCAGTTTAAATTTAAACTTTGTTCTAATGGACATAACTGCAAGCTTAAATCACTTGAGTCCAGTACAGTTTTCAAATTAATGTTTGGCAGGGATTTATAAATTTGGTTAG
Source organism: Pyrausta despicata (assembly GCA_963921415.1). NCBI lineage: Eukaryota > Metazoa > Arthropoda > Insecta > Lepidoptera > Crambidae > Pyrausta > Pyrausta despicata. The sequence goes on along the minus strand of OY992861.1, from coordinate 10,173,638 downwards.
TGGAGTTTATGTTCAAACGTTAACGTTAACGTTAACGTTAACGTTTTAACGTTTAACAAGCACAGATTACTAATTTGGTTCGTATGAAAACTAAATTGATCGTAAGCGTAACACGAATAATTACCTCTATAGTGCGTCGTGACTCGTGAGCGCGTCCGACGGTTGTTGGCAGCCCACTGAATTCGCACCGCCGTCGGTGCGGGCGAGAGCTATTATCGCGCGCAAGTACATCGAGTGAGAGAGGCCTGATTTGACGAGCATATTGGTGTAATTGGTTGAGTGGCGGTTTTAAGGTGCCGGTATATTTGGGGTCCCAGGCTCGATCCCCGGTCGAAGACAATTTTGTGTTACCTTTGTTATTTCTGATTCCCATAACACAAGTGCTCCTTAAGCTACTTACTTTGGGATCAGAGCAATGTATGTGATGTTGGCCTCATTTATTTAATTCTAATAAGTTCTTTGTTAAATAAATCAGACCACCGATAAAATTAAATTAACTATACCTACATGATGTAGGCTTAGATGGATATATTTAACTGATAACGAACAATTTCGGAACATATACAAAAATATCTTTAATAATAGCTTTAGGCAATTGTTAGAAGCTTTGTTAAACAGCTTAGAAATAAAAAAAACGAGCACTTGTTTTCGTACACTGAAAATTTAAAACCAAAGCATTATGACGACGACAGTACTCACGTTTTCCATTGACTATCATCTATCCCCGTATTATAAGTATGGGACAAATGATGGGACAATACCAGATGCATCTCAAAGTTCATCAGTGTGCATTATTGAAAATTACAGGCGCAAATGAAAATAAACAGTTATTTACGAGAAAATAAATAAGTTTGTGTTGGTATGTACGTACCTTGCGTTGAAGTGGTGAACAAGTAGATTTTAGATAGGTACCTGAAACGAAGAAAAGACATTTATCACTGGAGAGCGGCATAATTTACATAACGAATTACATACTGAAGAACAGTGCCGATAAAATCTCTTATGAAGACGTCAAATATTAATGTTGCAGCCCATTTGCTGTAAAAACTATTTATGCTGCGAGCCTAATAAGTAATAAATAACTGATTATATAAGAAAATGCAAGAGCAACTGATAAATGGGTAACGGAGACAAAGAGTTGTCACTTCACGACAGGGAATTGTAGATATTCATAAGCTCTCAATAGACTATACCTAGTCGATATAAGGATATTTTTAGTTTAAAACATAAGATATGATGCCATTTATGAACGTCAAAGTAACATTTTATCAGGCTTGAATATATCTCATTATCATTTCTGCAACATAAAATTGACAATACTCCTTTCATTATTGCAACAATGCTCCACAAAAGTTTAGGAAGCACAATGTCACGTCACGAATCACGTTTGTGATTGCACACAATCGCTACTTTGGTAAATCGCTGCGCCGGCGCAGCGAGAGACAACCTCAATCGAATTACACGTCGCTGGCTACCACTACTGGAATATGGGTTTGCGATGATAACCAATTTTGTGATCGTATCGAGAAAAAATCATTCGAGTAATTTTTTATCGGCCTCAGGCGGCTTAATAACATCTGACAGTAAGGTTGGTCAATCACTCTCAGGTATTACTTTACAAACACCCCTCCACCAATCCGCTTTGAGCCTGCGTGGTGGAAAATGACTCGTACCACCATAGTTGAGGTGAGGCCTGTGCCCAGCAGTATATATATAAGATGATGAAATGAAGTTATTGTTTATGGTCTTTTTAAAGTAATTCTTCAATTCTTGAAAAAGGTAGATGAGGTAGTAAGGAAATCTGCAGTAAATCTAACAGATAAGGGTTAAAAACGGTGCCAATACGACATCTATTATTTAACCAAATCATACAAAGTAACGATTGTTCTCAATACTGATAAAACTCTCTATTTGTAAGCAAGGCTAGCTGGAGCCAGCATTTAACTACACATGTACAATATCTCAAATAACTAAGTAATGGATGCAAAGATAAAAGAAGATGAAGATTGAAGCATTCAGTTTACAACCGCGGACCTTATAATATTGGTCTTCCAATAGTTTGGGAAGCAGATGTCACGTCGCGAATCACGGCTATGATTGCGCACAATCGCTACTGCGGTGATGCGCGCGCGCACTGGGAGACAACATCAATCCAATTACACGTGGCCGCGGCGACCACTACTGGAATATGGGTTTGCGAAAATAACCAATCTTGTGATCGTGCCGAGAAAATAACGTTAAAATATGTTTAAATGATTAAAAACTAAAATGTACCGGTAGATCTGCAGTGAAACTAATTGTACACACTTAGAATACCTACATTTTTGCAACATGATATTTCTACAAAAGGCTTGCTTTAAATATGTGTATAAAAGTTTATTTTTGATGCAATGTTCTCATGTACGTGAAATATTTAGGTTTTTTGTGAAAATAAACTTTCTTGCCCTAAACAGTGTCAAAATTTAAAGCATCACTATTTACGAGTAATTATTGTCCTTAGTAATTAGGTAACAGCTATGAAACTATTTACAACTGATTACACATCCACTACCTAGTTATATCTTAGCCACTATTCATACGCAAATCTAAAACTGTCTTCGCTTTTAAGGGATCTGGGCAGGAATTCAAAAGCTTACCTACAATCAACTACGACAATGTAATCGGTTTTTAGAGGAAGCTATACATCTGTCTCGAATAGTCTCCTCAATCGATGTATGTGCAAGTAGCATTCATTTTTAGATTACGTACAGAAAACCACGATTCCGAATATAACCGGCGAATTTCAGTGGAAACTAGTAAAAAAACAAAAGGATAATGCAATTCGCACGAAAATTACACACCACCAATCACCTTAGGAATGTAATAGTATCACAAAGGAGGCGCGGGCGCACAATAACTCTCCATTCGTGTAGTTGGGCAAATTGACACGAGACTTTGCCTCACGACCGCGCAATTTGACACATGTAACATCCTACTAGATGGGTGTGCTTCGTCTTTTTCTAACCGTACGTGTCAAAACAGGGACAGACAGATACGCGGTGAGACAGAATTTCAATTCAATTTCGAAAGCATGATACAATCGTGTACTTATACGCTACCAATATGAGAGGCGAAAATTGGCTGGAGCCATGATAGTACGACCGGAGCTATACTTAGATAAGTCACATACGGTCACTGTAGCTTGCTGAGCTTTTCTCTGAGCTTTCCAAAAACTCCACCAACCTCTTTATGACTTTGTAAAAAGTAGAAACCAAAAACCAATTGAAAAGGATTGGCGTCCAATTTCTAGAGATAGACTGATTCGAGAGAGGAAAACGACAGAAATAGAAAAGGTATAGAAATAAACAAATAGAGCTAAATAGGAATTTCTCGGCAGCAAACAATTAACAAAAACGTAACAGCCCAGTAAGTGTTAGACTTGTAACAAGATCCTGATATCATGTTCACCATAATATCACATTGATTTTTTTTTAAATCAGACAAGCAAGTTATCTGGAACCTGTATATTAAAAAAAACTATTAATGAAATAGCATACACATGTTTTAACATTTCAACAAGTGTTCGATGATGAGCTCACCATTCTTCCCGTCCGTGTGTCCGCTCGTTAATCCACACCTCGAGCATTACCCGTACCGATATTGCCATATCATCAGCACCCAGTTATTTGCTCTCCAATCTGTGAGAAAAACGCTGGCGAGCCATCAAACCGCCAATTTGGGGCTTGGAATGTCAAATGTTGAGAAACGCATGCAGGTACCCACATTCGTGACGTGGTGTTTGGCCAAATTGTTAACCAGTTAACTGCGGACCTTGGACGGTTCACGTATTGACGTTCGATTCTGAACATGTGAACTAGATTAGTGCCTCTAGTGTTTACAAGTGTTAATTTGATGTTGGGTCTCATAGATCTATGATGAATGATGACGGTGTATAAAGTTCTTTTAGCCTTTTAGCCAATTTCGATCACGGCGGTCAATCCCAACAGTGATATCCCAACCACGCAGGAGATATTATAGTGCACAAGTGTGAGCGCAATACACAGATGCACTCACTGTTCCATCACTCTCAAAATTCGGTGAGACGGCAATCTGACATGACCGGAGAGAGATCAGGCGCATATTAATTTAAAAGATAAACTACTATCAATATTTACAATGTGCTTTAAGACATTAAACACAAAGACAAGTCAAACAGCAGAAATAACAGCAAATCTGCAAAGCAGAAATTGTTTTAGGCTTAAGATGGTCATACTCGTAGTCAGATAATGTTAAAGTTTTGTAGCTTTTGGATATTGTATTTCTATTATGCGTGTTGTACAAATAAACGATTATACACAACAACATACTTCTGCAGCGCCATTCTAATGCAACAACGACAACAATCGACAAAAACGTAAACAGCCTAAATTCAAATCAAAAAACTTGACGCATCGGTAGGCACCTTTGAAACAGAAAATTATTATCAGCGTGGCATTATCTTGTCATGAGAGATACAATACGCACTTGCTAACAAGGAGTCATCACACGTGACTGCCCCGGCGCTTTTTGACGCCGTCAGACGGAAGAAGCGCCTTCCAGACCACCGCAGGCAGCGGCAGGGTTAACAAACTAACGTCAAACGAACGTAAAGTGTAACTCGTTGGAAATAGAATACAATTTAAACGAATATTAAATATTGGTGAGTTGGACAAGAACCGTGACGGATAGTCACTTGACGAATTTCTTTATGCCAAGATTTGATCTGCAAAAAACAAACCTTAACAATAAAATGCTAGAGTTGTTTCTTGAGGCAAAATTGCATGGCGTTTGAGACTATTTGTGGCCGTTTTAGGCATCATGAAGACGTCAAATGTATAGTATCGAGTGACACATGGTTAGAAATTTGAATATATCGTGCTGAGACGAAATTTCACCGCAAGACAGCCTTCATAAGATGCACGGTGGTACGTCACACACAGTGACATGCTTTTTGTTAGTTTAACACTTGTCTGTCTGTCACAAGTCGGTTTGGTATTCATCGTATTTTTGACATTTGGACATAAGCACTTGAGTTTTTAATATTTCGATGCACCAGATATGAACTGAACTCTGTTGTAGTAAGTACTGCCTACCTACTAAATACTGCCTAGATTTACATTATATATTCATCATAAGTTATGATAAAATTAGTGTTCAAAAGGTTTTATATATATATATATATATGTACCTACCTGCTTACTCCTGACGTCATATCCACCACTTTTACTTTTTACTATACTACCTCGTGGTCAACTGTAATTGGCTAATTACGAGGGCGTTTTGATAACTCCATGACTTTCAGGCTGAATAGAAACTTTTTTTATTTTTAATGATATTTCCTTAAAAGTAATATTTTTGCGAACCTAAAATAATTCTATTTTCAAATATGGCGCGAAAACAATATTTAATAACAAAAGAAGTTTGGCGGCTGTGAAGGTGTTCTTCGAAAATGGAGAAATCCGAGTTTCGAGTCTTGATTAAACACTATTTTGTACGCGGGAAAACCATTAAGCAGACCGAAGACAAGTTGAAAAAATATTACGGGGATTCAGTGCCGTCTCATGGAATGGTACATAAATGGTTTACTGAGTTTCGTTGTGGACGTATTACAACCAATGATGCCGAGCGCCCAGGAAGGCCGATTGAGGTAACCACTGAGGACATTGTTAACAAAATCCACGATATTGTTTTGGCTGACCGTCGAGTAAAGATACGCGAGTTAGCTGAGGCTGTGCACATCTCAACTGAACGAGTTTTTCATATTTTGCACGATATTTTGGGAATGAAAAAACTTTCTGCAAGATGGGTGCCGCGCTTACTGACAGTCGACCAAAAGCGAAAACGCGTGACTACTTCTGAGGCATGTCTGGCTATGTATAATCGCAATCCAAGTGAATTTTTGCGTCGGTACGTAACCGTGGATGAAACGTGGGTCCACCATTATACGCCAGAGACTAAACAACAGTCAAAGCAGTGGACTTCTACCGGCGAACGTGCACCAAAGAAGGCAAAAACGGTATGTTCGGCTGGTAAAGTGATGGCAACAGTATTTTGGGACAGTCAAGGGGTTATTTTCATCGATTTCTTGGAGAAAGGCAAGACAATAACCGGTGCTTACTATGCTGCATTGCTGGAAAGATTTAATGAAGAGTTGATGAAGAAACGACCGCATCTAGCAAAGAAAAAAGTTCTATTTCATCAGGATAATGCTCCGGCCCACTCGTCTGCAGTCGCGACTTCAAAACTTGTCGAATTAGGATACGAATTATTGCCGCACCCTCCATATTCACCAGATTTAGCCCCCTGTGACTTCTTTCTCTTCCCAAACATGAAGAAATGGCTTGCTGGGCAAAGATTTTCATCCAATGAAGAGGTGATAGCTGCAACCGAGGCCTATTTTGCAGGCTTTGACAAAAAGTATTTTTGGATGGGTTGAAGAGATTGGAGCATCGCTGGAAAAAGAGTGTAGAGTTGAAAGGAGAGTATGTAGAAAAATAAAATGTTTTTGTACACAAAATATATGTTTTTCTTTTCAAAGTCATGGATTTATCAAACCGCCCTAGTAAGTTATTTCCTCATGTAATTTTTTAAGTTGTAATACTGCTGTTGTACCTAATAAATAAATAAATAAAAAATCTATATTGTGTAATTACCTATTAAGAGATTAATAAAACTAAATGCTACGCCATCAAACAGTATGGTGCAGTAGAAAACAATGGGTGACAGCAGGCGGAGCGTTATGTCGTTATTGACACTATCTCTCAGTGCGCGAATGTAGGGGAGTTGGGCCCAAAGCGGGCACCTTAAGGGAAAGTTGAAAAAAAAAATGCTTATAACTTATTTAAGTTTATTATTGTTTCCCAAAAGATTAATTAATTTATCGCTTTTGAATGTAGCATGGTCCGATTTTTCAAAAATTGAATAATATAACATTTATTATCAAATTACGAATCTTCTACGATTGCCCGCTTTGCCCGAGGGGGGGGCCTAAAGCGGGCACTCGTTTAGGGCAAAACGGGCATGGGTTGCGGTAAAGCGGGCATGAAAAAATTTTATCTATAGATCACAACATTATTAGAAAATGTAATACCTATATTCTGCCATCAATAAAAGTGGAATAAAGGAAACAACAAAAATGATCAAGTTTTATAATCAAATCAATAATATCACAATTTGAAAAATAAAATGAAACATTCTAGGTAAATATCTTTCTAGATAATCTTTAAACAAACTTATATTATAAAGGAACATCGTTTTTGTACGTCTTCTAACAAATATAACAAGAATAAACTATAGCAGCGAGAATATTCGTTCATTAATTTTAACAATTACTGCAAGGTAATAACTAAACTAAACGGTTTCTCATCCAATCAGATTTTACAATTTCTTAAAACGTTTTTGGTTATATTTAATCAGACTTCTTAATCTTATTAATTACTTAATCTAATAAAAAATACGAATATAATCATGGTCCCCTGGGAACAATCATATCACAACAGAAAAAAAGTAACTTCTACACATCATCTAAAACTAAGCTGTTTCTAATTTAATCAGACTTTCCAGTTTACGTTTTTGGTTCTACTTAATCAAACTTAATTACTTAATCTTATTAAAAAAAAACAAAAATAAACATATTCCCAAAATAAAAAAAATATCATATCAAAATAAAAAAAAACAACAAGGTAACTTCTACTAATACTACTTCTACTAAACTTAATTAATCTTATAAAAAAAACAAAAATAATCATATTCCCAATAAAAAAAATATCATATCAAAATAAAAAAAAACAAAAATGTAACTTCTACTCATCATCTTATTAAGATATCATTATCTAATCATCTTCAACATCATCTAATATAGATAATCTTTGAGTTATTAAATTTCTTGACACAAGTCACAATAAAATGATCCAATTCCCGAATATGTTGTGCAAGATTCGTGGGCCCAGGCATCGCAATCATCACATTTTATCCAGTCCTCGACGGGCGGGTCCACATATGGCTCATGGCATTCAAAACATAGGTATTGTACAGCAGGCCTGGCATTAGACGTTTTTCTCTTTGGTTTCTGTTTAATTTTCATGGACTTTGCTTTTTCAATACACAGTTCTGCATTCATATTTCTTTTAATAGCATTAACACTTTTTTGAACCTTTTCTTTTTGGCTGTTTTTTTTCTTTTATCCATTTTAAGTCTTTGCTCGTCTTTGATTGGTGTACTAGTTAATATCTCAGCCTTTTGTATTTTTCTGCGTCGAGAGGTTTTATTAGGAACAACCTTGGGAACTGGTCTTATTACCATAGGACTAACGTGTGTACTACAGCTAGGAACAGCAATGTTGGCTGTGGATGGATTCATATTTTCCATAAAGGAAGTAATAGGGATTATTGACTCATCTATAGCCATTGGCTGGAAACCATCAGGATTCAATTCTGATACTGAAATATTTTTTTCTGGCACAACCTCAGTCTGATTATGTCTGTTTTGACTAATTTGTTCAAGCTCCAATGGAGATGGCGTCCTATCAGGATCCTTTTCTTCTATTAGAGATAGTGCCGGAGGCGTCGTAACACGATTTTGTGTAACGTTCAGAGCTGGTGGAGGGGTCACATAACCTTTCTCTATATTTTCAGAAGGTAACAAGTTGAATGTGCTTGCTATGTCTTCTATTATTGACGGCGAAGGAGTTGTCCTATTAGCTTCTTCGTCAAGTGGCAAAGATGCTTCAATTGGTTGTGCGGGTTCGGTCGGATTTAATGGATTTTCTGTAACAGAAGCTGGCAAAAAATCAGATTCATCAAAAATAAATCGATTTGTTGGAAGCAGACCAGTGGTCTTGAATCCGTTTATAGCATTGTTTGCTGTTGCTGCTTTCACATAAGCGTCTGCAAACAACTTCGCTACGTCATTTTGATTAATTATTCGTCCAGCATGTGCTTTTTGGAAAACGGCCACAGCCTGCTCGAAATAAATTTTAAGTGGACCATACACGCAGTACTCTAAGGGCTGCATACGATGTGTTGTATGTGGAGCCAAAGACACAAAGATTACATGGTTTTGTGACGCATACTCCAATGCTGGTAAATATTTATGAGACTCATGATTATCGAGCACAAGAATTGCTTTTTTCTCTGAGGTTGGTCTGACGGTCTCTACAAAGAACCTTAACCATTCCATAAACACTGGCCCATTTATCCAGCCATTATCGGAACATGCGCCTTGGGTACCGGGTGGAGCTCCATCAAGAAGGCGCGGAACCATTCTTTTTCTCGCGAATATCATGAATGGTGGAATAAATGACCCAGCAGCATTACAGCAGCATACAACTGTCGTTGTTCTTCCTCTTTCGGTGCTAGCTATGAGACCGACTTGTCGCTTTCCAGATTTTGTCAGAACCCTTGGCGGTTTATTCGATGATGTTTGAACACCCGTCTCGTCCATATTGTATAAACGAGTAGCATCAACTTTATGCTTTTCAATTTGTTCCTCTAACAAATCGAAAAATCGATAGACTTGAGGTTTGTTAAATCCTCTGGCTCGTGCAATGGATGTTGGCTCTGGTTTACGTAAAGTAAGGTCTGGATGACGTTTAATAAAACCTTTGTACCAATCTAAGCCAGCGGCACCATTTTTGAAAGGGTGTGGAATCTTATTCATTTCAGCATAATTATAAACAAGTTCCAAGAACTCTTGTTGTCAAAACAAGAGTTCTTGGAACTTGTTTATAATTATGCCCGTAAAACAAGTTGTCCATATGAAAAACATACTCCAAAAGCTCAGTTTCCTGATCCACAGAGAACACAGAAATATATCTTCCAAGTTTTACTTCACACGACCCTGATTTCAGATGCCTTTGCAGCGTCGTTCTTGGGATTCCATATGTAGTTGATACCTTTTTAACAGATTTTCCTAATTCTTGAACATCTCGCAATGCTTGCCGCATGGTTGAGGAGGTCCATGAGGCTTGTGAAGTCTTCCGCTTGTACTTATTTACCATCTAAAAAAACAGAAGAATCATTATATTATTAAAAAAGTCACCCTAGCAAATGGGTGGGCAAAGCGGGCACATGTCCGCTTTACCCTGCCCGCTTTGCCTTTTTGGCCACTCAAAATATTCAAACAAATTTTAACCTCAAAATGTTAAGACACGAGTTTTTTTGTGCAACCGGATTATAGCCAAATAACCACTTAATAACTAAAACGTATCGATAATTGCATTGTAAACACCAAAAATGAGAGAACATATGAGACTTACCTTCAAATATTTTTCAAGAACACACTAGAAATTATTTTTTAACGCTGCTCGTAATGGCGTCGTCACTGGTGAACCGAACGAATGACGCGAGGTGTGCGGGACGCGGGGACTACGGTCACGTGATAGCAGCGCGCAGTTTTTTGAAATGTCATTATAAAAGAGAGTGCCCTCTTTAGGCTCGGTGCCCGCTTTAGGCCCAGCTCCCCTATTCTAACCTAACTGCACTGTTGCCAGATGGGAAGGACTTCCTCCAAATTTGGGAGGTATTTCGAGAGCTGGATGTTTTTTTGCATCCATCGGGTATTTAGTTAGTGTTTTTTTTATTCTAGGAGAAGCAGCCACCTCCTGCGTAATTTGTTTTAAAAATGTACAGTGGTAGTACTGCAGCCGAAGATAATAAATCAGCAAAGCTAGCAGCTATCTCTGAGTTAATCTAAAGAGTGTATTTTATTGTGTTCTCTCTCTCTATCTCATCGGCCTATATATGCCCCACTGCTGGGCACGGGAGCTATACTCCACCATGCGGGCTCAGACAGTGCGGATCGGTGGACCCTAACGTCAGACCCTTATTGTGCCGCCCGAGGGCCTCTGACTAGGTTTAACGACTCATTTCTATAGTTATTAACCGAGACCAACAGCCAAACGTGCCTTCCGAAGCACGGAGATGCTTGTAAATAATAAGGCGCGGTCATGTTTTGGATGGGTGATCATTCTGACCATTTAAGTGACGTCTATTTTTATGTTTTATCGAAAAAAAAATCTTTGGGGTAAATTTGATGAAGGCTTGGGGGAAAACGTAGACAGTCATCTGGCAACACTGGGTCTGGCAGCGTTCGCTGCGACTGCGCACGTAATGGTCAGTTTGGACAAGATTACCGCGCAAATGTCAGGTGCCGTCATTTGTCCATAGAGGTATTTTAGATACAGCAGTCAAGAGAATCAGAAGGCCTACTACGAGAAATGATATCCGTCAAAGCGATAACGTGTATAGACGACAGCACACCAAGCTACGAATTTCATCGCCCCTATTTCATGCGCATAAGTGCCACAGTTTTTATCTTGACTAGCTGTCATGTGTACTTGTGTCATAAAACGATAAAACGACTATCGTTTTGAGGGATTTCGTTTTTCGTAGTTAGGCCTCTGCTTTAAAGATTTTGTAAAGATCAAACTCGCGATACTGTTCTTCGATATATTCGCCCTAAAAAAGAAGATTTTTTAATGGAATCAACCAAATAAAGTTTGATAGACAAACCAAAACCAAGGGAAAAGCTGTACATGCGCGTAACACCATAATTAAAGATTGACTTTCTTTCTTTCATTGACTCATTTCAGTTTTATTTTCATGATTGGAATTTCCACTTAACGCCAAGTTAAAGTGAACTTAACGCCAAGTGCCATGAGGCATGTTAGGCATAGGCAGAACTATTTGGTATCGCTGTATTTTTTTTTACATTCAAGAGATGGGCTTTCCTGCTCTGTCTGTAATACATCTATGCAAATGTCTCGAGAATTTAAATTGTAAATATCTGGTCGACTGATGGCGGAGTAAGACACGAAAATGAATACTCACCACCGTGGAAATACAGCAATATCGTATTTGAACTATGAACCACGTAGACTACTGCCCTTAAGTATTACATAGTGTCATTTTGATGGTATCTTATTATCAAATGTCAAAAATAATGAGTTCACTAAATAGCCCTGTCCTGACTTTATGAACTTCAGGGTTTGTCATGTTTTATAATAAGACACTCTTATCAGATGAACGTCGTTAAGTCTTTGCGATTAATTGCTTGTTAGGAAATCTGACTAGGTAGATCTCGTAGAGAATCCCCTAAATGCCCCCCTAAGTGCCCTATGGCACTAAGTTGCTGCGATGCAATGTTTTGCTGTGAAATAAAGCTTACATTAGCTATAGCCAATCGTGGGGACTATCCACTAATTGGCAAACTAATTCCACGTGTCAAGTCTGTTGCTAAATATTACATTTTCTAAATTGTATTAACATAGGAGATAAGATATTGATACTAACAATCTGGATCGTGTTGTCTGAAAAATAAATGTTATTATTTTTATTTTTTTTAAATAAAAAGGTATATTTTTCCCCTTTATTTGAGACAACATACAACATACAATTATATTATTATGATTTCAGTTCTTCGGCGTTTTGCAGACAAACTGAAATATAATGAATATTAAAATTAATATAATTCTAAATCTTATGACGAGATTAAAATCACATCGCCTTGTACGAGTAAGTATATAATATCTGTTGCCAAGCAAAGATATTAGTACTTTTATTAGCGCTCGCTTAGCAGTAGGTAATTAAAGTAATAATTACTAAAGTTATTGATTTGCTAATGCCTGCCAAAAACCATCTCGGCTATTATTGGTGCTTCAAATTTTGACAAGTGACATTTAGTGTCAAAACAATTGACGCACGAAAGAGTTTGATGGTGCTCTAATTGTGTAGCAGTATTCACCTGACCTTAGGACATGTTGTCATGATGAATGGTTTTAGATGTAGTTTCTTTACAATCAGCCATTGTACTGTGTCACGACTTGGCAAGATTTATTCTTGGTAATTTTATTTTGGTTTTATTTGTACTATTACGGTTTTCAATCTTAACCATCACTTTAACGAGGAAGTGCAAAGAAAATTAGCTTCTTGGTAAATACGTGCATAATTATATCACTACATAGTACATACCGAAGTGACTTCCCGCGTCTGTCCCGATGTCTGTTTGTATGTTTGTATTCCTAGATTTTTTATTACTCAACGGATTTGATGCAGTTTGTAATAGACGAAAGAGAAATGTTAATATAATAACTAGTAGGTTCGCTAGTAGTACCTTTTAAAGAACTAGAGAAATTGCAACTAGTAAATTGCATAAAAAGACTAAATCAACACGAAAAAGTACAAATTTAAAGATTACCTATGCATTTCAAAAACATGATTCAGAGTGAATATTAATTTAGAGTATAATATTGTTTGACAGACTTTGGTTCTAAAGCTTTATCTATTTAAAACAAACACCTACATAATGGTTTCATGATTGTCTAAATAGCGCTTCATTATCAAGTTTAAAAAATATGCTGGTCATTCTTTTTACAAGTTATTTCAATCATATTGTGTATTTTCATGCAAAACTAAACGTGTATACAAAATTTCAGCTCAAACGGATACTGGGAAGTTCATGAAATTCAGCTTGCAAGATTTGATTTCAGATAAACAAACATGGGACTGGTAAAATAGGTTACAAGTACACTTTGATCTTTAGAATAGTTATAATGATTGTCTAATAGTCCTCCTGGCCGATTTCGACCATGACGACCAATCTCAACAGAGATCAGCCAACTACGCAGGAGATAATTTATGGTGCACAAGTGTGAGCGCATACCTACACAGGTGCACTCACTGTTCCATCGCTCTCAAGTTCGGTTAGACGGCAATCCGACATGACCGGAGAGAGATCAGGCGCAAGACCAAGGGCTTAACGTGATTTCCGAGGCACGGGGTTGCAACACCGCCAACTTCCCGACTCCGAGCTGTTTTTGAGAAATTCATGAAATAAAATGTCAGAAACAATTTTGGCTAGGACCTGGGATTCGAACCCAGGACCTCTCGGATGTAAGGCAGAAACTTTTGCCACTACACCAACAAGGCAGTGATGAAACAATGATTTTCTACATAACGCTTCAGTATTGAAATTTAAAAATGATTCACGAGGATTCACTTAACTTTCTAGTACTTGCCAAAAGCTTACGTTAAGTTAGATAAGAAATCATGTTACAATTAACACCCCACGAACTGAACATCAGAGTTGTCCTAAATAACATTTTGCACAACACCTACAATGATTGACTGAAGATTACCCAGACCATCTTCGGATTACGTAAATTCTAATTGAACAATGAAATCAATAAAGTGCTTAAAGTTCAGTACCTATCTGTTAGATTTCATGGCAATTCAGTATTTTAAGAAGTTGGATTTTTAAGTAAGTGTTTAAGACCTAAAAATGATGGAGATGTAGATGTTGTGAAAATTCCTTGACTAGATCATTAAAAGTATAGTTTAATGAAAACAAATTTAAATGTGGTTAAAAAGCCAATAAAATAACATAGCCTTGGTCTTATATTAGTACTTTAATTACTACTACTACTGTTATTTATCTAGAAAAAAAAATTTTGCTCAAATTTTCGATTTGAAGTCTCAACTCTCAAAACTCTCAAATATTTCCGTAATCCTACCGAACCCTAAATCTTTTTCAGTGAGCTCCACACACCCGTGATAAATCACAACACTAGTAGTGTTACTGTCTGCGTGTCTGTTTGTATTTTTAATTAGCTTGTCAAGTTACAATGAGTAAAAGTGAATACAGTTACAAATAATTTATTATGGAGTCGTGTTTCTTATCTGTGTTTGTTTAGACGGTCGATTATGAAACCGCGGAATATTTTAACGTCAGATTTTGTGATGGGGTTAACTAGGCAATCAATGGTGTAAATTGCAAATACTAAGATTTGAACGATTGGACAAAGACTCAGAACTGACAGCTGTAGCCTGTCATGATGTCATCGGTGTACAGTTATCTTAATTATTATCACCAACAACTAAAAATTTAAGACTTAATTTCGACAAATTAAGGATGTACTTATAGATACATAAATATATATTTTTTATAAACCATATAAATAAATCAACTGATAAAGCTTACATATAAAACATACTTTATAAAAAAACCGTTTTATTGTGTTGAAAATCTTATGTTGCTGCGACTCGCGTCTGGCAGTGTTCGTTAACCAATGGCCGGGCCTGAATCTCTTTCAGTCGCGGCGACAGTATACCGCAGGTGAGGCTTAGCTTTACATTGGACAGCGCCAAATAAGAAATTCAGACAGCTTAATCTTCGAAGGAAGGTTGACGACAGTTCCAAACCGAAAACCCAACGAACTTGACCCTTGAAAAAGAGGTTAGACAAATACCGCTTCCTCAAACTACTAACATCAAAAAAACTATTTAAAACAGTCTCGAGTGTCGTAACTATTTCTCGCTGTACATTAGTACAAGTGGACGTCAGGTGCTTGGGACGGGCTGGTCACGATTCTTTGACCGATGTCTAGCTGAAATGCTCGTGCTATTCCATACAAACGTCATACGAAAAATCACTTTACACTCATTCGTAGTAGAGCATACTTTCATGTGACTTTAGTCTGAGCAGCTCTTGAGTAGACGCAAGCGGAAAGCAACTCTAACAGTTAAGTTTAGAGTTGATTTTGGGTTAGGGGAAGGCAGCAAGATTGAAAATACTTCGTGTTAGTTAATGCTCTGCCTGTGATAGTAATAATAAGTAGATGGTGTGTTGAAAAATTATCGGCGCGATCGGAGGCGCAATGGGTGCGTGACTTTTTTGCCTGTTTATATTGAGTTTCAAATTACAGGTTTAATTTGAATGGAAGTGATATAGAAACAAAAATTTGTAATACAACAGAATAATGATGATTTAGTTCAATATTTAGAATGTTTATCTAACTAACAACATACTGGATAAACAGAAATGTGTAGCATATTTTTTTATGGAATATAAACTTACAATAGAATATAAACTTTTAAAAACTTAAAAAATGTGCACCGAATATTCAAAGGACTTAAGTTACTGTAACAATAACTTCCAAATGATAAGAAGTACGGACTGAAATGTGCCAAAATACTTTTTGATAATTATAAATAAATCAATATATAACAACATCACATACATCGATCTGACTCCGTGGTAATTTTCTTAATTTTCTTAAATCAGAATCAACAGTGGTATTACAACTTAAATAAATAGTTATAGGGTATGACACCCAGATTAGTACAAACAGACATTTTCATGCACACACATGTTTGTACAGTGCAGGGATCGAACCCGCGACATCTTGGTTGATTAATAGTCAACTTCGTGACCAGTACACTAAAGTGGTCGTCATTATAATTTAGTGGTACTGAAAGCTTTACTAGAGGACGCCAAATTCAGTGAACCGCTTGAAAAGAATAGAACCTGAAACTTTTTTCTTCAGCTCGTCTCGTCAAGTCGCATCTAGTAACTTGCCTCTTTGTGCCAAACAAGTTTGTGATGCCCGCTGCGCTAGTAATAAATGTTTAGCGAATGCGTGGACCCCATCAAAATGTCATCAATGTTTCGGCCGGTACCCGCGCTGTTTTATCACAATATTGAACTATGTAATTATGTACAAACCTTACAGTATCTTATTTATTCGTAATTAAGGCGTTTTCAAAACGAAAGTCGATAGTTTAAGCTGCCGTCTGTACCTTGTTTTATGCCGCTCGTAAATGCTTTAAATATCGCATTATGATGTTACCCTTTTTATGAGGAGCAAGGTTTGAATTTTTATATATTTTCTCTGTATATTGACGGCTAAGAATGTTTCACGTATCTATGTTATGATGGTCTACACTAAAAGTAAAATTGACATGTGTAACCGTGTCAAACGTGTTATCCCGGTGACAAAGGATCACATTGGTGGAATGGTTAAGAAGTTGACTACTAACCGAAAGGTCGCGGGTTCGATCCCCGCACTGTACAAACATTTGTGGGCATGAACAAGTCTGTTTGTACTGGTTTGGGTGGTTTTCTTTTATTAGGGACTTTTGCGGACATCTAAATTTTGTGATTTCTATTCCATACAAGGGATAGATGCCCGATTGCGTTTGGGATGGATGACTCACCGGAAAAATGGGCATCTATCCTACGAAATCTTCGAATTCATTCTGGCGTAACGAGACATACAACTAAGTCAATTAAGATAAGAGTTGGTGATACTTTTAATAAATATGAAAAAAACTAATCGAATTTATCTGCGAAACTAATGTAATTAAAATCGGGTCATCTATACCACATAAGAACCTATAAGAACTCAAAATGTTTACAATGATGAGAAAACTTTAAGATGTAACCTATCAAAAGCGCTTAATCCGGGGCTTTTGTCCTGCAAAGCACGTATCAATTATATGTAATGTAGCATTGTGTATCATTACTTGTAGCATGTAAGGACATTTAGGGGCCCGTGAGTGTAACAGAAAACCTTTTTTTAATTTAAAAATACATTGATTAGACTCCGTGGTAAGTAGCTTAAGCACTTGTGTTACAGATATCAGAATCAACAGCGGTATTGCAAATAAACGTATATAAATACATATAACACCAAGACTAGAACAAAAAGACATGTTCATGTACACAAATGATTATACAGTACCTTTGAATAAGAAAAGTTCATAGGAAAGTGCGACTGTCGGAAAAACCTTTAGGTATATGTAGGAAGAATATATCTTTATCTCAACCAAATACCTTAGACTATCAAATATATCAAACATGAAGATGTGTTGTGAAGATCAGTCAGATTGAAATCTGAGTTTGTATTGTTTACTATTTTTAACAAAATGCAACACTTGCATTTATATTTATTGTTATACATATGTAGTTAGCATTGTTCGTGACACGATATAATATTTCTTACAATGTACTATTTAAAAAGTATTTTGAGTACATTATTTGTTCACCCACACAGAAAGAAAAAAAGTTACATAAATAAAAATTATCTGTAGGATAACATAACAAGTTGAATTCCAGCAAATAAAGTGTACTTACTACTACCTGCGTATTAGTCCTGCGTATTAGTCAGATAACGGAAAATACGTACTTAAGCCATCTTAAGTACGTACTATCCATTATGTTTAGTATCATTGAGACGCGTACTAATATAATGCATTGCACGTGCTTTGCTAATTGAATTCAATTTCTACTCAGTATTCTCGATTAACTTACAACAACTGTAAAAGATTACAAACATACAGAACCCCCTATTCGAAAACAGAGCGCGCTTGTCCAAGTTTTTTCATAGCGCACCGGTCGCGTTCGTGACTGTCCTGACAGCTACTTTTTATCCTCCGCCTTGCTCCTTTTGGTGTGCTCTTTGTCTACCCTTATTTACGTGCCGCCTGGCTCCACATTCGCGAGAGGATCGCGTAATAGCTGATGATTATACAAGCGCAGAAGTGCCAAGAGTTATTAAGGTTTTCTGCCTACAGGTACGAATATTACGGCATTGATGGTGTGAACTTAGATTGGATCACAATATGCTACTTGTTTATTAGACGCTTAGTGACCATTTTCACTAGCTTTTTTATTTTCGAATAAACTGTTACCTATTTACATGGCGATAGTAGTAAGCTATACGCCAATATATTACCGGTTTACTAATTTCCGGATTCAATACCTTATCTACCGATGGCTGAAAGTTAGATAAATGTCACTTTCTAGAAAAAGTATGTAACCCCTGATGGCGTTTAGTATGGAACTGAGATTTACTTAACTTTCAGTCAGCAATGGATAGGTTATGATGAGGCTGGCCATAGGAGAAACCTTCAAAATACCGATTGCTTTTCAGCCCAGGTAAGCACAGTTGCTGAAAGAATCAACGCGTTCAACTTTACTCGGAAATGCAACGTAAAGCAACTCGCACAGGTATCTTAAGAGCAAGTAGTTCAACAGTCCACACACTATTCTAACTATAGAAGGACAGAATTAAATTTCAAAGCACAAGTTATAAAAGCAATATTCATGAAGCTCATTGACGGGTACCAAGATGGATTACTCATCACTCATCATCATCTTTCGAGCTATCAAAAACCTAGATTATCGGTAGGCATAAAACCGGCCGCCCATTCTGCACCCTACTCCTAGTCTCTGGCAATAATAACGCCCTGTCCCCGGCCCGGGAATGCATGGGAACGGGTGCTGCACTAGTGCCCATTACCCCATTACACCGCTACGTTTAGTACTGGGCCCTGGAATGCTAAACGCACGCATTATGTCTCGCAAAGAAAGCTGCCAACTCTATTTTCTAGCGACTGTATGCTAATAAAGGGGTGCGGCTAGAATAGTTCCCACAATTGTCTGGTTGGATATATGAATATATATTAACATTATTGTGGCATACAGTAATTACAAAAATACTTATGTGTGGTTGTTTAAATAAACTATATAAATACTCGTGGAGCTGGCAGACGCTGTCCTGCCCGCTGTTTTCGCAACTTATCAATATTTTCTCATCGTTTACACCTTCCCTGGACTTCCACAAATATTTCTAGGCCAAAAATTATAGACATCGGTTCAGCCGTTCTCGAGTTAAAGTGAGACTAACTAACAGCAATTCATTTTTATATAAAAAAAATCGATCGGCGGATCGGCAGGGGTTGAAAATGAAACAAGATAATTTGGTTACTTGTTGCAGATGCATTTTTTAAAATATATAAGAATAAACGACTAGATAAGAACTTTTTATCATTGCCACTTAAAGTAATTATTAATTACTAAAAAAATGTTTTTACTATTAATTGAAAGTCCCGCAATGATTCACAGATTTTTTGATTTTTTTTTAAATACATTTCACAGCAACGAGTCATAGCCATGTGCATAGAGGAAGTCCAGGCCGCTTGGACAGCGGCACGTGAAAGTGATTAGTGCACAGAGCGCCTTGTCGCGCACAACGCGCCTTGTGCTGAGGGGAGACTGGGCTCAATTGAACGTTCGTATTGCTAGCTGATTTAAATAAGCGAAAAATTTAAAATTTTTAACTGATTAATTAACGAGTACAACTACTACCTAATACCACTAACTAATAATTTTGTGAGAATCCTAAAACCTTATCAAAACCTAGGATTTTTCAAAGGTAGAGTGAACAGGCATCTTCTAGGTAAGCTTGCTCCATCTTAGACTAAGTCTTTTCCTGGTTAGGCTTAGGTCTTGGGTCAAGAGCAACACTATCCCAAATAAAATAATAAAATAAAATAAAATATTTTTTTTTTACTAAAAACTGTCCCTGTATCGAATCAAAACCGAAAGAAAACATTGATGCGTCACCAACAAGTAATATAAACGTGTTGATGCGTGAGCTATGAACACTCCTTATGAATTAAATGTAAATTATTAAAATAAATAGTGCTTATAAGTTTACTTTTGTGTGGTGTCGTTGTGAAATAATATATCCCACTATTTTCCTTGCCTAACATTTATTAATAGTAAGCCGATATTTAAACCCGTGATTACGAGACGAAAGTTGAATGTAAAAAAAGTTTATGGTCTCATTTTGAAGAGTCTACAGTCCCCTTTCTCCCCTCAAGCGGTGAATGTCGCGTACGATTGGATTTCATCACTACAAGGTAGCCTTTGTCCTGCCAACCAAGTACCAACCGACGAACAAAAAACAACGAGTTAGCGTCGTTTCGGTGCGCGCGCGCAATCTCTACGTTACGCTTGCTATTACCAACTCTGGTGAATGTTGACCTGTCAAAATTTGAGCGAGTACGAAAATGACCGAAAATGGTACTAAATGCACGCCAGAATACAGTGATCCTTGCTTGTGGATTGGTTGTTCTGTAGATTTATTTATTCAAAAACAAATTTTAATATTTTTAGGGATACACAATAAAAGTGACTCGGACATGTTGTCCCTTTTTAGCGTTACGACATAAAGGTGACACGGAAATTAAAAATGGAAAACGTAAAAATAATATTTAACACTCCCTTCATGAGCCAGGAGTCAGGACCAGCCCCACAGCTGGTGAGCTACAACGGCTGGACAGATTTTAACAAGTTAAGAATCCCCATGATTAAATTATCTTCCGATTAATAAAGTACTGAAATCAGTTCATTCATTCGGGAGCTACAGTACCACAGACAAACACACACGAACAGAATAGGAGTCTACATATATACTACCTTAACCCACCTAACTTATACCACCCGTCTTATTTCGCGAGGGCTAGAGAGTCTGATATAGTTGATGGAATCAGGCATTACTTTGCGGAAATCCATGACTCAAGCTGAAAAAGAGGATTATTTTGCTTTAAATTTTTACTAAACAACGCCAGCGCAGGAGCCAAAATACATCCAGTTCTAGCGTGATGATTACAGTTGGATGTATTTTGGCTCCTGCGCTGGCGTCGTTTAGTAGAAATTTAAAGCAAAATAATCCTCTTTTTCAACTTTAGAGAGTCTGAATCACAACTTTATTGTTCCAAATTTAAATGTTTACGCTTGGCATTTAGTGTTTCTATTTTTAAACTGTTTTTAAAAATATTTTAATTTCAACGTTCGTTTGATAATAGTTAACAATGAATGTGGATCATCATCATCATAAGATGTACGTCTATCTACTACCAACACGTATTTCTCTTGTGAGTTCTCTGTGATCCACAGTTCAATTTACAATGGTCGTGTTGGTAGTGCCAAAATTGATGTTCCGTCGGTAATTGCAAGACAATGCGATGCGAGTCATAAAACAATGTTATAAAACAGTGAGGTCACGCTTAATTTTTGAATTTCGTGTTTCTAAAACTGAGAATTTGAGAGCGGTGTGTCGAAAATTCTTGCGGGCTCTAATTATGATAATGTATGTTACCAACACATGTTACAAATACTATTGATGTATCTATGTAGGTAACAAAACAGATATACTACATACCATTAAATATTTAACAACAATAAACAATAGCCAGAGTACTTGAATGTATCCAATGCATGGATTAGCCCTAAGTATAATGAAGGAAGGAATAAAATGAGCATAAAGATAAACACTTAATAATCATAATTACAAAGTTATTCGCCGTCATTTTGTTAAAAACACAATGAAATATTTTATTGTGAAAACCACAAAATCCCGGCACACAACCAGTAATAGACCAATTTAATAACAAATCTAATTTGCGAAACTGAGCAGGAAGCAAAATCTCCAAATTGTTTGTACAAGCACTCGATTCGAGTGGCGATACCAAACTCGAGTATTATCGAACGGACCAAAACCCGGCGAATCCACAAACACTCGAAAGAAAAAGTTTCACAAAAACCCGATCCACTCAAACTGAGCGTGAAATATAGAAAAAAATTATGCGCAACGCAACTCAACAAAGGCTATTCAATTCTTCATAAAAATATGATTGACATGTTTCTTAATATGACATCTTTTGGACCGGTGATATTTTTTTGTCGCCTGCCAGTACCGGGAAATGGAATCTCAATCCAAAATGTCATATTTGCCATCATCTTCTATCCAAAAATGATTTTACCTCCGCTTAAAATACGAGTCAATTTTGGGTATGTTTTTAAATTGAATTGGGGTTTTAAATTTCGGCAAATGCATTAGAAGAGAGATATTAAGTGCTCAGTAATCCAATTACATGTTCTTTGTGGAGTTTAGGATGTGGATTATGTTTCTACGGAGCCATGTTTTCCCCCCAAATATGTGATTATGTACAATGGGATATCTATTGAAGTTTTGTCCCTTTGTCCCTCTGTGTATCGTAATGACACGGTTGAAAGGCACCGATCGGTTTTGTAGTACAGTTTTTGTGCAATGTAAAGGCATGTACCAGAAATATCATACGATTTTTGATATGACGATAAGTAGACATTTCGGTGTAAAAAAAATTGTGTGCAATGGTGCGTGACGAATAGGCAAGCTGCGCTCTTGGTTGTCATATTTGCACAATTGTTACCTGATGGTTAAATGGACAACCTACCTACATGATAAATAGGTACTCGTACCTTTTTAAATAACTTTCCTACTAACCATAAAATTATCTCAAAACATGATGCAGAAATAAAGCGAAAATTCAATTCTCATTCAATTCATACTGGAATCTCTGAGAAAATTGACACGAATGAAAGGAAGACAGATGAAATTATGTACGAAGGTAAAAATGATTATTATAGTACTTAATTCACTGAAATATCTTAGGTTAGGTAGGCATACAGACACAAAAACACATATACACACACAAACAGGCATATGGGGTCAAACTTATAACACCTCTTTATCGTCATGGGTTAAGACAAAGACACGACCTTCGCAGTGGGTAAGGTTGTGGTAGAAACGTTCCGATTGGCTCATTACTTTAAATAGATAGCGGTATGTGCTACTCCAATGAACCAGTGTACGATAAACTTTGTCAACGTTATCTACCGACGTACCTACAGCAATTACTGTGGGTATGTTCTATCATGCTGCTGTGCATGTCAATTTAATTGATATCACCATATGAGAAAAATAACCCTCGTATTCATAAAACATATTCGAGGACATTTCGAAAGTTAGACAAGAATTAATTCAGTAAAATACAAAAAAACTACAAGACGAACTCTCAAAAACGAAATATTGAAGTAAGACTATATTAATCATTTGTAAGGAAATTCTTGAGCGATTTGGGTAAAATTTCGTATAAGATGTGGAATAGCGGACAATTTTCGTAAAAATAAAACCAACATTAGACAAATCATGAATACGTACCAATGAAACAGACTACCAATTTCAAGAAAAGATTGGAAAACATTGAGCCAAAGGATCCAATATTCAAATTAGAAGCAACAAGAAGACTAACAAATAACGACCCAACAACAACAAAGAAGTTTCAAAATAAAACCGACAAACAAACAATGTACATCATAACGCATAGTGATGCATAGAATTTGTTGATTAGCAATGCGACTGTCACTCTCATGTCTGGCGGTTCCTCGAATCAAGTTTATAGCTCTGATATTGCGACCGGGATACGTCAAACGCGATGGTCACAGGGACCGACCGACTCCGGCGCAGGGTTATCTGGCAAGTTTGGCGGAACGGACGTAAATTGACGCCGATTTTCGGGGCGTTCGCCTACCGCGGCGATGCGATGTGTAATTTTGTTATCGATACTTAACAGCTATTTTGACTGTCTCTGCTTAGTTGGTTTAGAGAATAAACCTAATATATAACGATAAAGGGTGTAATTTTTACTCGATACTTTTGCCTATTTAGCCAAGAAGGCTATTGCTTCCTGGATACATTGCTTATTGTATCCAGATAATCACAAAGAATGATTCCATACATTGATGATGCTACTTTTTTAAACAATAATATGCAAGTCATACCATATCTTTCAGATAAAATATACATAGTAAGAGCAAAATTCTTTCCGAATTGCAAAGAGAACAAAACTAATTAGAGCTAAAAATTGGTTGCCTGTAAAGTCGGTATACGCGCGAAAGTTTTACGTGACAACGACTCTGAGTGGTAAAATAATTTTAATGTGAATATTCATTCGTATAACATGAACCGGTGTGTATGCCTATCTCTCTCTCTCTCTCTCTCTCGCTCTGTCTCTCTCGCGCGAAACGTGAGCGGAGCAGCGTAACGCAGTTTCTTGAGGTGTCACCCGGCAAACCAATTTATAAGACGTTGTCACGTCAATAACTAAGGAGTTCTATCAAAAGAATGATACGGAATACATAGGATTTTTTTATCAGTAAAGTCGCCTAAGTCGTCGCCTTATATAACATTGTGACATTTGCATTGTAAACCCATTATTAATAACAAGAGCATTGATCCGGTCACCGAAGGGAACAAGCACCGATTAATCCAATAGATGTGGAGCCCTGATAACTCCAGCACTCGATGGGTCAGCCATATTTTTCTTGTACCGCCCAAAGCCACGATTGTAATCAAAGGTGAAGGACGGACTGTACAAATAAATAATTATAATGGGTGGAGGGACAGAGATAGACAATCGGTCACACTTAAATAAATTGCTTCGGGTTTGAGGATTGGAAAAAAAATATAATTTGTATTGATCTAATTTGATCATCGATCGGCTGTGTTGAATAGGCAATTCCTGACGTTATGATGTTGAAATTCAAGAAATGAAATATTCAATATGATTTTTTTAACAGAAAGTGGTTTATGGTAGCATGAATGAACTAAAACATAACCACTCACCAGATTTGGCAGTTAAAAATTACTTGGAATACAATCAGTACACATCCGCTAATGATATACTTATTTATTAAATTAATAATCTAATTAGCCACACTGCGGTCTACGAATCGCGGCTATAATTGCAATCATCGATAAATCGGCAGCGAGTGTCGATCGATTCTCGCCTGCGCACGATTCGGAGTTTGAAGTGTCGTACGTCGACACAGGTACACTCCGAAATAGTTAATTTATTTCGTAAGATTCGGAGAAAATCATAACCTTCGTCAGACATTGATTGTTAGTATGTAATATGACCAATAATTAAAAAAAGAAATGAACAAAGATAGTCAAATACAATTTGATTCGACATTTGTATTTTTAAGTCATTTAACCCACATATAATAATAGTAAGTTCATTAAGAGTCTAAAATGTTCGCACTCCCAACCTACTTAAAATTTTAGAATTACGATAATTTGCAAAATTTGGGCGCGACAAAGCAAAACTACATAAACTACAAACAAAATTAGCAATTATTTTGTATTAACAATTCATTTATATATAACGTGCACACCCCAAATGTTCATCTGACATTACCCGCGTGTGTACGGGGCGGCGTTGTATAGGAACAACAGATTTATTGTTAATGGTGTCCCGAACATAATTAAAATGGTTGATGGTCCGCCCGCGCTGGCCGCGTCCTTCGGTCCGATGTAGAGTAGGATTGGACAGAGGAAACAAATTATCATAAGTCGAGAAGGAGCAGAGCAGCTGGCTTGCCTTAATAACATATATTCCATCGAATCACATTTTAAGAAACAGTCGACACAGGAGACTAGGCTTCGAAGAACAGCTCGGACAATTTGTATTCATTGAAACATACAAATACCTATGATTCTGGAGGTTATTTCATGAGCAAACTAGGCACTATAGCATAGTAGTATAACTACATACATAACTGGGGGATGAAATGCACGGAGTCCATCGTTAGAGTGACAACAATTTCAATTCGGCGAATGTCTATTTGGACTGAAAAGATCCTATTGAAGAATTCCTATCATGCTTTAATAAGGCTTATGAGTACGTAAATCAATTCGGCGAATGTTTCTATTTGGACTATAAAGATCCTATTGAAGAATTCCTATAGATCGTGAATGTTGGACTAAAACTTATCCGTTCTGGGTAGGAAATGCAATCATAGGTCTCTCGGCACAGCTTGAACAATGAAGGCAATGTTAAAGTTCAGTTTAAGATTACTCTACATCCACAATGCTCTGTGCCACTTCATCGTTATAGATGATATCCACCGATAACCGGGCGGCTCTCACCTCGTGCGATATGTGGCGCCATCTGCTGGTCTCTATTCTTCAATCCTATCACCTGCCGGTCGTGACTTGAGGCTAATAGCCACAGATACTATTGCAATGAGAAAAACGTTAAATCGATTACTAAAGTTCAACGGCTATGTGAGGTAGAACATTTTAAACGCGAGTAGTAATTTCGATTAAGGACTAATAAAGGTAAAGGCTTAGCATTTGAAACAAAAGAGATGTAAGCTGTACTTCATCAAAAAGACTGATAACTTCAGCAGTTAAGGAAAGTAAGAAATCGCAATTGCTAACAGCTAATGAAATTACATAATATTTTGTAAACACTTTACAATATACGTGAAGGTCAGTCTTTTTTCCGTCCAATGTTTTTTCAAAACAACATGATTTCTTATGTTATAACTGACCTGTAAGCGTTTTGGACTTGCTCTGTAAGCTTGCACGTGTTTTTAATAAATAAATTGAAAATTGCCGTTGAAAAAACTTACAAAAGATCCAACTTATACTCCCAAAAGCTGTCGTCTAACCTAATCGCGTCCTCCTCCATTAATCTCATCCGAAACTTAATTATTAGAGGTTTAATTTCGTCCCATGGCTTATGGGATGTCCCGAGCCGAACGCGACACGCCCTGCCATTACAGGACTGCCATATATCATACAGAGAATATTACCAATGAACCGACTCACCGTTTAAACAAAGGTTGGCATTAACGCGGCCGAAAGACATCGCATTAAATAACCAATTAAATATAATGAGCTGGTCATTTACGAACTAAATATGGTAAAGCGCCTGTAAGACAACAAAATTTTTCATTGTTTTAAATAAATGTGTTTAATAATTATATTGATGGTAAAGAAACGTTTAGCTACAAATAATGCGTGTGTTTTTTATTAGTTTTTCGTAAATGTATTTATGTTTACAACGTGTACGATATCAACCTAATTTTTATCGAGCGTTTATCTGATATGATACGTTAGGAGTGTTTCTCTATGAATTGGTTTACGCTTTCGATAACCTTGCCAAAAATATATTTCCTTTCAATATGAATACCTGGCATCTCGACTTTACATAAAACAAATTCATAACGAGGCGCTCCTGAGGACTGAAGTCAGACAATGCGGATAACAAAACAAAACAACGAGTACCACAGGGCACATTACTGAGTCCACCATAACTCCCACTTCAAAAATGTTTCACACAGAACTTATTTAATTTATATTCCGTCCCATGCGTTAAGGGACGTCCCAAATTGCCGGGGACACGCCCAGCCATTACGGGACGCAATATATCAAGTTGGGATCCTGGACTTATTACACGTTTAAACAAAACTGAGGTTACCGATTTATGTTGGTTTGGACTGGGTTTGGTGGGAGCCACCTAATTGTATCGTCAGTAATGTTAGGTTAGTTCAAATTGATTGCCTATCAACTACTAGAGTAGTTTAATGTATTTTCTTTTATAAGTTAAGACATTTAAAAACTATTATTTTGACGACCGCATGGTGCAGTGGTCCATAGGTCGGACTTCTAAAACCAAGGGTCGCGGGTTCGATCCCCGCACAGTACACGCATAAGTGTGCATAAGCATGTGTGTTTGTGCTGCTCTGGGTTTTCTCTATGTATAATATGTATTTATTTCCAAAAAAAAGTATTTAAGTATGTTTATCCGTTGTCTAGTACCCATATTCGGAAAACCCGACCCAAGCCGTCCTACACATATGCTTACAATAACGAGGGACAGCTTTACTGTATGCAGTGTGATCGTATATTCAAAACCAAATTCGGTTTCGCGAGTCATCTGCGAGCCCATGAGAGGAACCTCCACGGGTAAATCTTACACGATTGCAAGGGTCGCCGTCGTCGGACACGACGAGGAGGACTATATATATAGTACCCATAACACAAGCCTCGTAGCTTAATTTGGAACTAGAGAATTGGTGTGATTGTTGTGAAATATTTATTATTATTTTTACTTCGCCAGGTTGCAAAGTGAGATAGAATTAGATTTCTTCTATGATCTGAGAGTGAAATTAGTTTTTAAAAATATATACGAGTAAGTGCAAAAGGATAGGATAGTGGAAACCCTTAGGAGGACTAATAACTAGGTGGCATATTTTTTACTGGTACAGTTAAACGTATTGTCATGTAATGATGTTACCAAAAATATTACAAAAGACTCATCATTAATAACAACAAAAGGCCTATTTCAAGCTGGATAGAAGTGGATCAATCGATATAAAATTAACAATATCCCGTTGTATCGACATAATTAAAGGACAACACATGTCCACCCCGCCCGATCCGGCCCTACAATATCTCATCTTCGAACGGCTGGTGAAGTGCGCGCTCCAGTTATGGTAAGTAAGTTGAATTCGTAAGGCGACAGGCACTTTTAGGGACCATGTCGCGATTATAGATTTTTTTAAATCAAATTTTATACTAAAAAGTTTAAAGCTTTTACAAGGTTATTCTTGTCATAAATACTTGGATCTTTTGTTGTCCGAATAAATAAATAAATTATAATTATTATTAAGGCTCACGGCTAACAGAAACCACGCCGAGAATACGCTATGCAGCCGGCTATCTATGTGACATAAAAATTGGAGCACTTTTTTTAAATTAATTTTAAAGTTGTGCCCTAATTTCAAAGACAAAATAAAGTTCTGTGAAAGTCGAAACAGTTCGAAAAAAAACTTTCTCACCAACATTGGACCTCTTGCTCCCCAATCGTCATTTTTCAATCGCTTTTTATCGAGACACAATTAATAATTCGAAAAATCATTAACGTTCGAGACAACGCACAAACGTCGCGCCCTTTGTACGGGATGAACGAGGATGAAAAAATGAGATCGGGCTGAACCCCGCGGGGTTCTGTGTTGGGGGTGAACCGTGAAATACGGCATCCTGTGATCTGCCCGGCTTGGACGTTTCGGCTGTTACTGTCACGCGCTTTACGTTGTAAAAAATCAAGTTTCTACGCAATACACCTTAGGCAGCAAAGGCATGGACAGAAGGAAAGATGTAATGTCTCTCGTGACGGAGAATAATAAATAGTCCTCCTGGACGATTTCGACCACGGCGGCCGATCTCAACAGAGATCAGCCGACTACACAGGAAATATTATAGTGCGCAAGTGTGAGCGCAATACACAGGTGCACTCACTGTTCCATCACTCTCAAAGTGCGGTGAGACGGCAACCCAATATGACCGGAGAGAGATCAGGCGCAGGACCAACGGTTAACGTGCTTTCCGAGGCACGGGGGTGTAATACCGCTAACTTCCCGACTCCGAGCTGTTTTGGAGAAATTCATGACAGCAAATCTCAGAAACAATTTTGGCTCGACCTGGGATTCGAACCCAGGACCTCTCGGATGTAACGCAGAATTTGCACTACACCAACGAGGCAGTTGACGGACGGAGAATACCCAATATATGTCGTATGATTACAATGGCAGCTTAAAATATTTTTTCTTAAGCGTATTGTGAACGAAGCTGATGGATTATAGTTAGTGTTAGCAAACATTGATGGTCGCTCGTAGTTTGTCGAAGCGACAACATCTCCAGAGGATGTCACGTGTAGTGGCGAAACGCGTCGAGTTTTTTGTTGGTTTCGGAGTTGGATTTTCAGGTGCATCTTCTGTGTCACATTGTCAGTTGCATTGTAAGTCCTGCGACTTCCAGCTTTATTTTTTCAAGTGGTTACAGTTGAATGTATTTGGGTTCCTGCGCTAGCGTCTTTAAGTGGAAATAAAATGCAAAATAATTATCTTATTCAGCTTTAGTCATGAATTTCCGCAAACTAACGCCTGATTCCATCAACTAAAACATTGATTGGCTAATCGAGCGTGCAGCGTAAGGAACCAAGAGCTAGGTTAAGTTAAACTATTTAATGATGCAGTGATGCTTGCTCTTGTGAATATACAATTACTCACCTTAAGGTAAGTTTTTAAGCCTATTTTATATATTGTTGAGAGTAGTACCCCTACTGTTTTCTGACCCCGTCAATTCTATCGTGAATATAAAAAGGATCGGCAACAGATCCGCATGCAAAACTTATTATGCTGTTCCGCGAAGGTGCTCTCTTTTCATTTAATGTCGAACGTAGGTTTCATCCTTTAAAAACTAAAACACACACACACAAATAAACACAACAAACTAGACAATGAGCTTACATCATTGTTCGACCAATCGAAAAACAATAACGTTGACAACGCTAATGGCATTCCGCGGCACGTCAAAGCGCGCGGTCAGGGGCGGCCCCCGCTGCCGATGGTGACAGACCAGAGTGTGTGTTACATATACCCGCAGTTAAGGCGCGTTTAAACTGGTTGAATTTATTTGAACCTGCCTGGCTAAGAATATTAAACCTAGGTTTGATGCTTGAGATAAATAGTTGATCGAAAAACAATAACGTTGACAACGCTTCTGCGGCACGTCAAAGCGCGCGGTCAGGGGCGGCCCCCGCTGCCAATGGTGACAGACCGGAGCGTGTGTTACATATACCCGTAGTTAAGGTACGTTTAGACTGGATTTGTTTATTTAAACCTGCCTGGCTAAGAATATTAAACCTAGGTTTGATGCTTGAGATGGATAGTTGATCAAAAAATGATAACGTTGACAACGCTAATAGCATTCCGCGGCGCGTCAAACGCGCGGTCAGGGGCAGCCCCCGCTGCCGGTGGTGACATACCGGAGTGTTTGTTTCATATACCCGCAGTTTAGGCACGTTTAAACTGACTAAATTTATTAAACTATCTAATCTAGGTTTAGACTATCAAATCTAGGTTTGATGCTTGAGATTACTTCCGCTACGGAAGAATACGAATTTAGGTAGTAACGAGGGCAGGTTTATCCTAGCTTTCAAATGTTACTTACTTTCCCACAGGTATTAAACTCTGCCAAAGACAATAGAAATCAATGACAATCCTGTCACTAGAACTGCAAAAAAAATACGTTAAATTTAAGCGATTTCACTGTGGAAAACTTCAGGACAGACATTTTTTTTTATATATTTATAATATAGGCTGATGAGATGAATTATCCAGAAGCTGTCATTTTCTCAAATAAACTTTCGGGGGGGAAATAAATACATAAGTCAGAACAATTCGGTAAAAAAAACAAAGATTGTTGTTGATGTTTCTGAAACTATTAACAAGGGACGTCAACACAGTACATTAATTAGCTCATCTTAAGTCATCTTCAATAACAGTTTACTCGCAACAAATAGATTTTCTACAAGACTTTGATTTAGCTCAAAGCGCATAGTTACCGTCGCCTGCAATCCATCTTTCCACGGATCACGCTTTGAAACCCTATCCAGCATAAACATCAATAGGTAACCCACACCATGTTCACGATTACGAATCGCGCGGTGTAAACGCACGGCAATATTCGCGGAGTGCCACAAGGCTCCACTCTTAGCCCTGCGTGTCCACCGCTTCGTCCATAAAACTGATCTGATATTTATGCCCCGTAGTCACGACACCGGCCAATTGGATGTCCCGATAATTTACTATAACGTGACGACATCCATAAGGGCACTTTGATATAGGGCCTTTTAATAAACCCAGTGCGCACGCTGCGACAATGTTGTCTATGACCTTTTTTCTCAAGGATTTATGTAGGACCATTAATTGAATGAATGTTTTATTGGTAAACCGTTTGTTTGAAACGCATACATTAACACTCTGAATTAGTTTTACTGGTTTGGTCAATTTGTTTTGTACGATGTTGTTTTATGAGCGTGCGTTTTGGTTTTTAATTTAAGTATTCTTGTTAAGGTTATTAGACTGTGGGTGAAACAATGGATGTATGTTTTGCTTTAACCGACTGCTATTGAATAAAGATCCTATTAAATATTTGCAAAAGTGGAGTCGGTAAATAATGTATTTTTTGGGTTTTCTGAACGAATTATGCATCCTTGTTTCAAAAAAAATATCGACCATTTAATTTGCACTTTGCTCTTAGTACCCACGATTGTATGTTTTTAAATATAATTATCACAGACAACTATGGCGTATCTAACCAGATGACAGCACCTAGAAAGAAGACCTTATAATAATTTCAGCAAGGTTGACACTTAGCTTGCCTTCCATTCTTTCAGGTTTTTCTGGATTTTCCAGATGTGATCCAGGAGTCATCATTAAAGGGCTTTTTAATGTGTCCAAATGTAGCCCGATATTTTTTTTAAATCCAAATGAATAAAAAAAATAAGTATGGTCCGGCGTTATAATTTAAGCGATGGCATAATAGCCCTACTCTTGGTTCTCTTGGTTGGCACACATGACTCACACAACAGTTAAGACATTCGTCTCATTGCATCCTTGATAACGGCAATAACACCGAATTGGCCACAAGATAACAGCACAATAGAATTGGTGGGCCAATTGCACGGTACGGGCGTTGATTACTTTAAAAGCATTTTAACTGATAGCGATATTGGCTGATGGATATGAACAAACATTGGAAGTAAAATTTATTGACGAGGAATACCTTCTTTTTAACAATGTGCAATATGAAAATTTGGTGACTTTTGAATAATGGTAGGTTTGACAATTCGCATTTATCCAAGAACGTTCTACAAATGTATTATTTATTATGTATTGTTTATTATGTATTATTCATGGTTAATGGTCTGCCCGTCTGTCTAATACTAATTATTACTTAGTTAAAAATATCCCGAAAATATTTTTTTTAATTTTGTACCGACACGTAAATACCCTTAAATTTGAGTCCCTTAAGTCTGAATCTCTAAACAAATTAACCATCAAAGATAAATTTGCGTTTTTCTTAAAAAAATAAACATACAACCAAACTAGCTTGTAACTTAAAAAGTCTATTCATTAAAAAATAATGGGAAAAAAACAATCAACTTATTGACCAAGACTAAAACATCAAATTGTTCTTAAAAATGTGATTGAACGCAGTAATTACTTCAAATAATAGGTTTCTAAAACCAGAAGGCCTCATCCAAAATGACAATAGAGACACGGTCAAACCATTATTACTGCACAAAAAGACGGCAAAACACAAAAATACAACACTAATAAAGTTGGACCCGAGTTTTATTTCAGTCGTAGCAACGTTTCACATCGTAAATTCTCGTCAGTCAAAACGATTACCAAGAAAAAACTGTCGTCCAAAAAAATTAAAACAACCTCTCCCTATCATTCAAAAAACACCCTTATTTCAATATAGAAAAAGGTTGTCGATGATATCGGGGATCCTAGGGACAAACTGTCATAAGTTAGATTCGGTCACTTTTCGGCGTTTGTATATTTTTTTCTAATTCTGTATTTTCTTCGGCGGCCCCTTTTATTGGACCAAATGACACGACAGGTGACGCGTTTTTTTTTTCACTCGTAAACGAATTAAAAATACAGGCTGGAGAGAATTGTTATACATTTTATTGCGTGTGCGGTGGTCGTGCGATCTTGACGATAGTGAAGCTAATTTGCTGGTTTTTGATCACAGATGTTGCGATATAGACGTCTTTTGTTATTGCCCTTTTTTATTCATTTGTAAAAAAAGGTAATAATAGGGACACAATTTTCATGGTTAGAAGGCGATGGGACGATGTACGGTTACACCTACTCATTTTAGTTGCAAAATCACCCTTATTACGTTAATATAGGATACCGCAGGGACTTGACGTGTGGCCGTGCGCACTTAATTAATGAAGTGAGTTAAAAAACAATAACAAACTTCAAACAACAAACTATTTGCATGTTGATCTGTAAGCACTTTAGGTAACGACTACGTGTAAGTCCGTGTAACGCATTCATTTATTTCAAATATATCAATACATACCTACAATATTAAATTACTTTTTTATAAAGTCTCAAAATTCCATTATTTCTGTTTGCCAAAACGTTTTAAAATGAGAGCGTAACCGTTCCATTAACTATATTTAGGTTCAGACAAATTGACAAAAAAGTAATACTTAACTTTCAAGGAGTCCATTATTTCGAAACGCTAATTGAGCCCAATCCATAAGCCCATCCCACAATTTATTTTATTCCGTTAACTCCGCGTGTTACATTTAACTTCGGTTGAACACAGAACAAACAGCCGATAATCTGTAGACATTAGCGGGCATCAGTCAAACTATGAAACAATAGTAATTGTCTATTAAATAACGCGTCCTTAACATTTTGTAAGCACTTGTCCATTCGGTGCCGGCTATTAAAAATACATTAAAGAAAGCATTGTACACTCGGACCGAATAAGGGTTTCAAACATTATTTCCATTCAATTACTACTAGTTTTTGACTCTATTTGACGGTCTCAACTCTAACTTTACCGTCATCAGGTATTTTTTTATATATATTTTCATACTTCTTACCAATTAAATGCGTATTTTTTTCACTTTTTATACGAACCTTTTTATTAAAATCAGATCGAAACCATATTTTTAAACAAGTAAATTACATGTATACGTTCGCGTAGCGACATTTCAGATAACTTAGCTGTAAGGATTCTAAGCGCTTAGCTGAGATAAAGCTAATCCAATGCCGACTGTACCACTTTACAACAGGAAACGCGAGTAGGTACCTGTGTTCGAAAAATAATATATGGAAATGGAACAAATATTACTCGCGTATCGCAATTTAATACCCTTAAGTGTTGCTTGTAGTTTTTGCAAGAACAATTATTGCGACGCTTTGCACAGTTGTTTGCGTAGCTTGATTTTATTCTGTGAGTCATATTATGTTGCGTGCTTTATATTCAAAGAAAAAGAAAACCCGTTTGAAATCATCTTAAGAAGAGTATCTACTTAATGATGAACTTACAGCTTCAACGATCTTGCCCTTCGAGCTACAGTAAGTACTCCAAATAAAACATTTATAATAGAATCAGCAATCTACTAAACCTTTTTGAATAACTTCAATGATATTGTAACATTATACGCCAACAATGTAGAGCTCACCTGTTTTCGGCTTATATTTGCATCAGCGCTAATTCACAAAGCTGGATAATTTTTAATCGGGAGCCAAGAGTAATCTTTCTACCCAATGTGGGTGGCCAGTGACATTACCATTCTGTTACACAAAAAAAAACAAAAGAGATTTTCAATTTCGGCACTGGCCGAAATCGCTGCGTCCGAAAAATTTAAAAAAAAATTGCGCAGTGCCCCTGTGGGCTGGAGTTTGACAAACCGAATCTGTCACAATCCTATTGTATACCTTTGTGATCGTGGCGCTACCGCTTTGTCGAAAATTGTACACTTGTACAGTCGTAACCAAAAGTCATTTTTTGCGACAACTTGATGACAGGTGACAAAGGAGATGCCATTTATGAAATGGGCTCGGTAACGAGATTAATATTTGGTCGAGTTGCTTTTTTGTTGCGGTTTGAAAGTTATTTCTTTTGGGATGCACCGAAATGATTCCTCTATCAACAAAAACGAATATGTAGATGATAAAATATTATTGCTTTGATTAGCATTAAGTAAACTGTGGGTGGGTTGCCAACCAATCGAACTCTAATTAAGATAAAATAGTAATAAAATGTTTTTATTTTGTTTTCTACATCTATCAATCATCCAAAGTTTTCTCTCGTCATTTAAATATTATTTTTAATATCTGTCTATCAGGATTTAAGGAATCTTAATCCTGAAAAACTTTACGATGTAAGTACACAATGTAAAAACACACCGATAACATAAACATCTATACTTACGCGCAGCTCAGCACTTGTCCGCCAAAAAGAGCCACATTGCGCAAATATCCTCGCAAATCCACACTGATCCGGCTTAGGGCCTAAAAAGCGCCGGTGGTGACACCTACCGCGTCCCCACCATGCCGTCTCGCTCGCTCGTCCGCGCCCCGGCACCGCGACAAACCGCCCGCTAAGTTAAAATCACCTCTATCGCACTAGTTTTAAAACCTGCACGACCAACGCGACACATTAGACGACAATCCGAAACAAACAACGACACAACCGACATTGAACCACGCGATCGTCGACTTTATGCTACACTTACTAAGAACGGGTTTTGTCATATTGAGCCGAAGGTGGCGTAGAGACACAGTTTTCAAATGTCACGTAGTGTAGTCGTCTCTTTTCTCCGGAGTCCTGTCGCATCTGCTCCTTTGGCATCCTTCAGCGTGCATGTGTCCCCCCGCGTATCTTTCATCCCGCTCTACGGCTGAAGCGAGGCCCAGTGTCCGGTCCCGCCGACTGTTAGACGGTTGTGTTGTTGACGTAAGAACACATCTCGTGCGTGCTATAGTCTACATAATATAGGATAAAGGATTAGGTGTGATGTACTGTGAAGTGGATTGTATTTGATGTTTGTGTGGAAGATTCTGAGAAGCATCCATGATTCAGGTCAGTTGGACTTTTTTATTTTTTAAATTGTCGGAAAAGGTTGAAAATGGTAACAAACAATTAGCTTTTGTCGGGTTTCGGAAGCTTTTGTTGTGTAAGGTCACAGTTATCGGGAACTTCAACTTTGCCATCTGTACTGATAAGAGTCCTTTGTAGTGGACGTTATTGTTTATTGAGACTCGGTTTGTGAATACGGCAAATTTTGTTTTTGACAATTTAGGTGTCAATGGGCATTTTCTTAGTGTTATAGGAGTTGATTTTTTTAGTTCTTATGAAACAATAGGTAAACACTTGTCTTCTTTATTCACGATTTTTTCATAGCTTTTCTTCTGGGCTCAGAATATTCTTAGAAAAAACTAATATATATTTTGCCTACTCGACAATACGAGGAAAAGCTGACACGATTTTTTATTTTAGACACCTAATGATTTCAAATATTTCAGACACCTAATGATACAAATTTCTATTAAAAATCAACACCATAATGAACTTATTACGTGCGGTGATATAATGTAGAGTCATAGATAAAACGTTGCCGAAATCAGTAGGTGTCCAGTCCACATGATGAAACCTTCCAATCCAATTGAATTAAATTGAATGTCCAACGAGTGGGTGTCAAAGTGGCCAATTGAAAAGCAATTTAATTATCAAATGTGTTCATTAACGTTGCAAAGGCTGGTCGAGCGATTAAATTAATTACTGACCGAATATATTGCACAATTAATAATATACTACTATTAATAACTTAGTAGGCAGGTAGGTAGGTATCGTCTTTAATAAACATCACTCATCGCGAATGCCGTTACATTACAAAATCCATAATTAAAAAGTATGACTGAAATGTATTGATTGACTGATTGATGTTAGAAACGATAGTAGGTAAGCCTAATTATATCAGCTAAATAAATAACACAATTCGAAATCAGAATTTCAGATACAGTAGTCCAAAAAATCTCTAACCGGGCTTAGAACTTAATAATTATGTTCCACAAATAATTATGTTCCGCAATGGACGATGGTGGTTAGATGCAGGATTGACTCCTGCATTGTGATGTGTGACTCGTGATGATTCCAAAGCATTGAAACGTCTTCATATTTAAAACACAAAACATCACTAATAATAACATAAAATATTACTCCAATTAGATTTAAAGCTGTTCTTACCAAGAGCTTGCATCATTAACATTAAAAGTAATGGCACACGTCTGCAGTAGGGTTTCAGTACAATACATAGGTACCGAAGGTACGTTTTATTTGTTTTAGCATATTTACCTATATAGTAATTGCTGATTGTAAGTTTAAGTGCAACAAATTCAAGGTTTATAGTGAGTCTGAGTAGGTAATGTTTCATAGAGATTCAGCTAGAGAATTTAATGCAAAGCCGGGTGCCATACCATAAATACTAAAAAGCAAATGGCCCACTACCCCAAAAATCGTTCCAAATGAAATAGTGGGGAAAAGTGGCTTTCGTACAATTTTTTAAGCGTCAGAAGCTTTCTTGGATAAGTTATTCCTCCCGTTTTCCTTCTACCATTATAAGTGTACAAGTTTAACGATAAGATAGAAAAGTAGATGGTAGGCAGATAAAGGCACGCTACCCTATAAAACGTCCCTAATGAATTAGTTGGGAAAGGAGACTTTTGTAAGATTTTTTACGCGATAGAAGCTTTTTATTTATTTTTCTTGGATAAGTCATTCCTCCCGTTTTCCTTCTATACCACTATCAGTGCAAAAGTTTAACGATAAGATAGAAAGGTAGATGGTAGGTAGATGAACATAAATATCCTCCTCATCCTCAGCAGATGCCTGTCCGCGTGACGGCATTAGTTCGGCGCAGTGCCGCCGACTGCAGCGCCGCGGGCGTAGAACGCGCCTCTGCGATTGCACGATGCAACTTACGAGTATACAGTGTGTTTGGTTATTGGTGTTTTATATTAGTTACTAGCTGATCCGGCAAACGTTGTTTTGCTTTATAAATTATTTTTCTTATTATGAATAATAAATGTTGGCCGATTCTCAGACCTACTCAATATGCTCATAAAATTTCGTGAGAATCGGTCAAGCCGTTTCGGAGGGGTACGGGAACGAACATTGTGACACGAGAATTTTATAAGATTGAATAATGGCTGTATTTAATATAAGTTAATTAAAATACAGGTTTTTCAGGATATTACAAAGCGGTACATAACAAAATGACAATGTTACGGCAATTTGATTAGATTTCTTGCCATGATTTTATTGGTTTTGACACGGATGCATTATATACAGTTTAAAATAAATTTTTGTTGAATGCTATGTTGATTTAGCCAGGTAGTCTTCATTTTGATTATATCTTTAAGATTGGGAAACAAGCGAAGAGATCGTTTGTTGCTGGCGATGTTTTTTGTGAATCAAAAATAACATGCAATTCAGGCTCTATTATTCTTGACGACTGTTTTGCCATGTCAGATTGCTGTCGTTGCACCGAAAGATGAGAATTAAGTAAAATACTTAGTATTTGTGTATTGCGAACTTAATATATTGTTACTGAAATAATCCTTTGTTGGATAATCGGTTATAAAATGGCCTTATATGCTATTATTGTGTTAAAAAGGATTGCAGCACCTACCTAGCGTCATCTTGTTATTTACAGGCTTTATTAAGCACAAATGAAATTCAACATTCACCCTGTATGTTAACTTGTTATAATGCGAAAGAGAAATGTTTGTTCGCAGTTCACATTACCGATTTAAGGAAATTATAATTTCGTCACACACGCTTTCTCGTTTCCGATTAGTCAATGATGAAGACTTTTGTTTACGCATGAGCTTTTGACAGATTTGCTAGTTAGGAGATTTTGCAAGTCATTTCTTTTGACAGTTTATAATTCGCGGATTTAAGGAGTCGCAGTCAAGTCGTTTTTGAATAGTCATTGCATAACAAACAGTTGTATGTAACACACTTTTTAAATCGTATCTTCTTGAATGATCCCCTAAATATTTTGAAACCAAATATTAAGCTGATATTTTTTTAATTTTCTAAAATTTTGTCCGAACATTAAACGAGCATTAAAGATATGCTGAAATTAATAAGTTTTCTACAAGCTGCTTATAAGCGGAGTTCTTTCCTCCCTAACCATGTTTAAAATGGTATTTAATCCACATTTTTTTTTGATTGAGCTAAATAGTTTTAATTCAATTCCCTGCTTAGTTATTTTATTCTTAGAATAATAATACCTAACTTGTTAATGCAGATTCCGTGACAGCGCCACTTAGGTACTTAGTATGTACATTGTTGCTTCTAATATTTGAACTAGCACTCGTTAAAGCATTGACATTGGTTGATGACCATTCATTTGTTTCAATAACCTGAATAAGTCTTAGTTGACCTAGGCTAAGGAGTACACATCTCAGGCTTATTTGCAATAATTGGCAACAAACACCAACCTTACATACTAATGATATTAATAATCACAAATAATAGCAACAACGCAACTATAAGAATTAGAGAACTTAACCCTCAGAGAAAATAAGATAATTACTCTTAACAAACTGCGTATTATTATTACTTTGACTGCCTCGTTGGTGTAGTGGCAAAGTTTCTGCCTTACATCCGAGAGGTCCATGTTTTTTCCGAGCCAAAATTGTTTCTGAGATTTTCTGTCATGAATTTCTCAAAACAGCTCGGAGTCGGGAAATTGGCGGTGTTACACCCCCGTGCCTCGGAAAGCACGTTAAGCCGTTGGTCCTGCGCCTGATCTCTCTCCGGTCATGTCTGATTGCCGTCTCACCGAACTTGGAGAATG
The DNA here is from genome assembly GCA_963921415.1 of Pyrausta despicata. Lineage (NCBI taxonomy): Eukaryota > Metazoa > Arthropoda > Insecta > Lepidoptera > Crambidae > Pyrausta > Pyrausta despicata. Next base: position 10,133,127 of record OY992861.1, on the reverse strand, counting down.
ATAGAACAGTGAGTGCACCTGTGTATTGCGCTCACACTTGTGCACTATAATATCTCCTGCGTAGTTGGATGATCTCTGTTGAGATTGGCCGCCGTGGTCGAAATCGGCCAGGAAGACTATTATTATTACTTAACACAAAATATTATCAAAGTAATGCAACGTTTCAGAACGCATCTTATATTTCAAAACATTACATACTCACTTACCTTATCTACATGTTTTTTAAATGAATCTAACGAACTTAATTTTGAAAAGTTTATTTAGTTATGCTTCGTAACTACGCATTGACAAAAACGATGCGAAATCTTGCCACCACATTCCCTAGAAGGCTTTCAGTATATCAAAAAGTCCACGCAAGTTTGCTTCAAAGCGTTATTCAATAAGCGCAGAGTAAATATACATTTAAACACCCTACAATTTTCATGACCAAAATTGCACATCATATTCTCGGGCGAAGCCGCGGGGCGCGTTAATGCAATATAATATTCTGTTCCAAGCCGCTTGGTTATTGAAACAAATCGGTGGTCATCAGCAAATGCATGGTCTAGCCATCAACCAGAGAGAAGCAACGCGGGAAAATACGTCACGGATTTTGCATTTACTTTTTTTTTTGCACGGACCAATGTGATTTCTAGCCAGTAGTGGACATTTTGCGAAAAAGAAAATGGGGATGTCGAGTATACCTTTTTTTAGTATCTTGCAACTGGCCGCTTTGGATGTAAAAAAAAGAAGAAAATATACTTTTTTAAATGCACATTTACCTGTCAGCTTAGTGTAATACAAGTGCTCAGATACTTATTTTTTACACAATAGGCTTGTTTCCACTATGAAAAAAATATTCAAAAACTGATTTTCTCTAAAATAATTCATAATTTCAGATGCCTTTACACTAATATTTTTCTGCAGTTCGTATTATTTGATTTTTAATTGGAATTCAAATGATAATTAGTCACTCAGTCGGCATTGCACGCGATGACGTCAAAGCGTGTTATTCCCATACAAGCTCTATGAAGAAAAGCGTTTTGACAGTTGATAAAAAGAACGTCAACGATTGGTGGTGTCAACTACCGTATAATATTATCAAAATGTGCATCATCATTAAAACTAAACGTGTAAAATTTCAGCTAAATCGGACACTGGTAAGTGACTGAAATTGAACTTGCAAGATTTGATTACAGACAAACCGACACGGGACAGGTGAAACTTAATACAAACATGGAAAATTAGTTTTGCACAAATAAGATTCTTGTGTTAGCAACATCATTATTAAGTATGAATTTTAAGTAATTTGTAAAAAAATACAAACCATAGTCATCAAATAGAGCGATAGTTGATCTATGACTAAATTGATCTTACTTGCTGCTAGCAGCGGCTCTGCCGACATTTCGTTTGTTTCGCTGCAATATTATATTTGTTATTTCATCCAGCCACTAGGCGGAACGAATTTCTAAGTTATTTTCAACTCAGTGTAATATAACATGATACTATAATAGTAACGCTAAATGAAGTTCGCATTGACGGGCTTAGTCGAAAGTAGATTTCCCAGAAATCGCTCGGAGTAAAGACTTGTTTTGAGTCGAAGGAAATCGATAGGGTTCAAGGGCAGGGTTCAGTGTTGTTTGTGCATAACGGATTTGTGGTAGTGGCCGATATTACAAGGTTACATTGGCCAAATCGATCATCATGATTAAGGAATACTAACATTGCAGGGAGATCATTTTTATTGACTAAGTTTACTATAAAAAGTAGTCTTATCTATCACTAAGCGGAGCGGATTCATCCAGGTACAACTAGGGCAGATTATATGCTGTCATGGCTGTCACAAACAAACAGAAAAATTGCTAAATTGATAAAATACAATTACCAAGGGATAGTTTTTTGTCTTCGACGACTTTTAATGATGAACAACATTGAATGGTTATTTAACTAAATATTTGGTTCAAGTAAAACTGAATTAAAATCCTACTGAACTTCATCTCATTTTCAAGACGTCGCGGTCGGGATCGGCAGTTTGCTACTACTAACGCCATCTGTTGGCGGAACTGGAAACTGAAATCGAAGCCTTACGCAAAGTCAAAGATAATGAAAGGCAAAGTATAGAAATTATTTGTCTACTGTGCCTTATGGCTTCTACAAATCTACTAGGCTATAGAATTTGAAATGCTTTAATAAAAAGGCTTACCTTTAATACTTGAGCTTTTACTAATTAATTAGAGTCATGTGTGTGATGATGATGGCTGAATAGTAAAAAAAAACTTGCAGAGCTATTATTAAACTCTTTGGCTAAAAAACTTTTTGGCTCTATATGAAGTAAATAAGAAGAGGAAGAAAAATCTTCATCATCTGAAAAATTATGGTATATTTATATATTTTTTAAGGTGCCACACAGATATCCATTTCATTTCTGCCGTATTTGTCTTTCACTTCCCAAAACTAAAACGTGCGTAAACATATTTATTTATTCCGCGTTAAAACCACTTCGCACCTCAACCAGCGGCTTCTGATACTAAAAACAATAACTCACCTCCTTGCGCCCACGCACAGAGCGAATTAATTTCGTAAACGCCACTCTGATTTACTGCATCAATTATGTTTCTATATTTTTAACGTTAACAAAGCTAATTTCTTTACAATGTCAAATTAAAACTTACATTAATAAAACGGAAAGATACAGGCGGGACTAGAACCCGCACCTCTTGCAAGCAGGGTAATTGCTCTACCGATTGAGCTTACGTGACACTTAGGTACTCACTTAGGTACTGGTTCCGAATTTCTTTGTGTGCTCCTTAGAGATGATTTATCTCTCTCAAAATCACTCTTGAATCAAAATCGGTAAGTCAGTTATTTTAAGGCTAACTACCGTTAACATAGCTCTCAATGATAACACTAAATCTTTATTTTTATTAAATAAAAATAGTATTTGTTTCAAGCGACATCTAAACTTTCTCGGAAGTAAAAAAATAAAATTTTATCTGTTTTAAAGAATTGCTATTTACCAAATTTAATCATTGAATTTAATCATTGATAATTGTTTCAATTTATTTGCAATGAAACGAAATTGACCTCTATTGATTGTGATATTCGCGTTTTTCCTCGACAGGAAAAGCTCCGGAGAGAAATCTTTTATTTTTTTAAATTCAATACCATTAAAATTCAATATTATCTATAAAACCGATTGATTCTCTAAATACTTAATATTCTGTATGGTAAGTGTCCGTCGGGTTTATTGAGAAGTTCTAGCGTCGCCCACGAGTTGATTTAACAAATTTCACCAACGCCATCTGGTTAGTGTCTAGTGTGATCCACACAGACATTCCCCTAAATGTTGCTTGATCTATTGATTTACTAACCAGATCTTCATGATTCACTGGGAAAATACGTGGATGCGTATATCGCTGATCTTTAGATCATGATGTTAGGCCTGGGCGCATATTCCTTCTAGTGAAACCTACGACACAATATGAACCTCGGTCACACTGAGAAGTCTCTATATCGGTTGACATATCTTCAACCAAATTCCCCGAGCCATTTCTGCAAACAGGTCCTTACTCCGCAAAAAAAAATTAACGTTGATTTGTGGTTGTTATGAAATCCTAAAATAATAAATAAGTGACGATTGATTGTTTCGTAGATGAATAAACTCCAGGAAGTTTACAGGCAAACGACCTGTGACCACTAACTACTGGTTATCGAGTCTAAAAGCGATATATTTTAATGAGTACTAGGTATGTACTCACTGCTCGACGTTTCGGCTGGATTTCAGCTCGTAACCACGGCTGTGAGTAGTAAGTGTTTAAATGCAACGCGAATGTTTAAAACCATAGACCTGTGACCACATCACACAAAAAAAATGATAAATGATTAACCACCATGATTGAGAATCGTTCATAATCATTTGCGAAACAGCTATCACGCATAAATAAAAAGGAATCAGCAAAAACGTCTCTATCGAATCATCGAATCTAGATTTAAGCTAACGATTACTTATATACTTGTAAACGCATATAAATCACGTCTATTGCAACTACCCACGTTTGATTTGACTGAGTGCGAAGGCAACTCCCAGCTTCGTGAGCGTTTCGAGATGCTATCGTCAGACGTACAAACATAAATTTTAGCTTGTCAATGAAATTATAGGTTTTAATTAATAAACACACAAATAGGTCCGTTGGGCAACTTCCATAAAAGTAGTAACTGCGTTAGAGTTATCGGAGCTTTCTATCTACGACCAGTGTAAGCTTATTTCATAAGCTTGGGTATATAAGGCGAATGTAACATTATAACTAACGTGACCATTTAATTTTTAGGTCAGAATGGAACATGTTTCGGGGAGGGGAGGGGGGGGTATAAATAATATACATACCTTTATCCATTTATATATAAAAATGAACTACTTTTAGTTAGTCTCGCTAAAACTCGAGAACGGCTGAACCGATTTGAATAATTTCAAAGTCCAGAGAAGGTTTAAAACAATTACAACGATCAGGACAACGTCTGCCGGGTTCGCTAGTCAAAAATAAAAGTTTTACAAGATTTTAAATATTAACCCCGACGCGCCACTTGATGACTTGTAGAACATACAGTAGCATAAAGCAATAAGAGCACCAAACACAAAATAGTTAAGAAGTTAAGTCGTCTGTATTTAACGGCGGAACAAATTTGTTTCAAAATATCGGGTTTTGTTTTCAGATAAGTGTAGAACTCAGTGCTTATTAGAGCGGGAAAAATAAATTATCATTTGGTCTGTTTGGAAAACGAGACTATTCGGCCTCGCTGGGGACACCGGGACAGGCAGCCTCAAAACGGGACCGTCCCGTTCAAAACGGGACGTTTGGTCACGTTAATTATAACACAAATTAAAGGGAACTTATATCCACCATGACCACCTTCAGATATACTGCATGTGACAATATTACGAGTAGGCTTTCGAACTCTATGCTCCCATAATATTTATTTCTGACACATATTGTAGATTTGCGCTATGCGTACAAACTACCGTCAAAAATCAAATGTTAACACTAGATTAAAATTGTCAATTATTTTAAACGCAAGCTGAATAACACTTGGCTACGATGATACCAAACATGATAACTCAGCGAATTATAGAGCCGTAGGCTTCAAATATCGTTAGCTCACAATAATTACATGAAGATTAAAACTTCTAATTGCAAAGTCTTCAGTTTACGCCGTCAACTTACAGATCCTTAAAATCAAAAAGTAAAGGACGACCACTTTGGTGTAGTGGTCAAAAAGCTGACTATTAACCAAGAGGTCGCGGGTTCTATCCCCGCACTGTTTAAACATTTGTGTGCATGAACATGTCTGTTTGTACTGGTCCGGGTGTTATATGCATTTATTTAAGTTTATTTGTAATACCACTGTTGATTCTGATATCTGTAACACAGGTGCTCAAGCTACTTACCACGGAGTCAGAACAATGTATGTGATGGTAATTAAAAAACACACGATGCTGAAACGCACAACAATAGAAAGTAAAGAGCTCCAGCAACTCTAGACATAACTAGCATTGTGTATTATAAGTTCAGCGCTTAGACAGGTGACTAGAACTAACTCATGCGACGATTGTATCAAGTGGGCGTAGCTGTTGTGCCATGTCGTCAGTTGCAGTATTGGCTATTGTTGTACAGAGCACAACGTCAGGCTACCTATATTTGTTGCAAAATCGTTGATAGTCCTCCTGGCCGATTTCGACCACGGCGGCGAATCTCAACAGAGATCAACCAACGACGCAGGAGATATTATACTGCACAAGTGTGAGCGCAATACACAGGTGCATTCACTGTTCCATCACTCTCAAATTTTGGTGAGACGGCGATCCGACATGACCGGAGAGAGAACAGGCGCAGGACCAACGGCTTAACGTGCTTTCCGAGGCACGGGGGTGTAACACCGCCAACTTCCCCACTCCGAGCTGTTTTTGAGTAATTCATGACAGAAAATCTTAAAAAAGAATTTTTGGCTCGACCTTGGATTCGAACCCAGGTCCTCTCAGATGTAAGGCAGAAACTGCCACTACACCAACGAGTCAGTCTAAATTTTCAAAGTGGAAAAGATGGATATTACCCTGTGCTCGTCAATTATACGATCAAAATACTTAGCCCGGCTTTCGTTGACTTGTACGTGATTGCGTTTTAATTTCGTTACTTGTGTTATAGAGAGACCAATCACTGAATAAATTGTCGCATCATAAGTACTATCAGGACATGAAAGGGAACCTAGGACTCCGTTCTGTAACACATATTTTTAAATTCCGGTTGTTTTTTTTTTAATAAGCTCGATAAATTGCTACGTAAAAGAACAGATAGGTAGGTATTTGGCTTAGGAGTTTCAAAATCAATCGCCAAAAATTAAAACAAGGTTTATTGCTCTGAATGCTTTTTTTTATTTTTCTGTGGTTTTAATGTACCGTAAAATGGGGCTATTTGAAATATTTTTTTGCTTTATCTAATGTTTGAGAAGAGAACAATGAATGAATCGACTCAACGGGAGGCTTTTTGGGTAGTTTTGATAATGTATTCTTGTTTACATCTACTAAAAAACATCTGTCACATGTAGATTTGGAGATATATATTTTTAAACATGCTGTTCCAAATATCGCTACTATGGGGTTATTTAGTATTCGATGTTAAATGCATCTGTTTGTCATATTTTATCATACTTGTCCTAAATAAAACCGTCCAAGCGATATTTGAAATTATTCCAAATATCACCAGTTGAGTTCTATAGCATTAAGACGTTTTTCGGTCAACAAATTACTGACTTATTTGAAGTTAGTCCCATAATCGAAATGATCTATGATGATAAATTGGGGATATTTGGAATTTGATGTAAATATATTAAAGTTGTACCTATTAAAAGTAAAGCGATATTTGGAATTCTTAAGGGTAGGCTATTCTTCATGAAAGTCTGCAGGCTAAATGAAATGAAAAAACATTTTTTTTTTCTTTTTTTTTATAAATTGAAATCTTAATCCGAAACACTTTTCAGTAACTACCTATGTACTTATTCTTATAAAAGGGCAAATCAATATAGGTAACAAATAATAAATTTTCACAAATAAAATGAACATGAAATTATTAACAAGAAGTAGTAGGTACCTATTGCTGTGGTAAACGCTTTCTATCATCTAACTTAACATTTAAATTAGGTACGTATTCGTCAAACGAGTTGTTAAGAGTTGTTAAAAGAGATCAAACAATTCTAAAAACGTTAAAATTAACAAGGTAATATCAAAAATACATCTCATCACATTTTTCAGAGAGTAGATACTCTTTGGTTTTCATAAGGTTTTCATTCAGAAGAATTTTTTTCACAATCCATATATCATCAACCTCATCTCGATCAATTTTCTTGCCAATCCGAAATGCAAGCTGTGGTTTTCTTATTGTCTTGAAAAAATTAATGGTGTATTTGAATTTACATCCATCTATTTTAATATTTTCGATGAATCCAATGTAATATTGACTTTTCATATTGTTGCAGTAGCGCACTAAGACATGGTCGTTAATGGCATACAAATTTTCTTTTTGAGAATCATTGCATTCTTGTTTTGACTCATCTTCTTGCATTTGTTCTTTATTGTAATTATTCGTTATATTTGTATCTTTTTGCGTTTCTTGTCTATTGTAATTATTAGTTATATTAGTTAAGGGAATAGGATTGGGTAAATCCGTAATATCACAAATCGCTGCATTGCTTGGATTGTTTCCAGTCTTATCAGTTACATAATCTAACTTACTATCATAATTAGTCTTCAAGTTGCTATCAGTCTTTTGTTCATCAGAAGCGTCTGTTATAACTATCAATTTATCATCGTGGTCAGGAATGGAGATATTTTCAACAACTGTGGGATGTTCGTCTGTGCAGGTTCTCATGTCTTCATAACGTTCGTAGCATTCATCAGGACTTTGTTGACCGAACTCAACATCTATAATGTCCGAGTCGCTATGGATGCTCATGATATCTGACACACTGGTAGTATCAGAATCTGATACTCTCTTGGATTTTTTATTTTTGAGTTTCTCTGCTTTAACACTAGCTATCAATCTTTCAATACTTTCTGGGTCTAAGTCCAAATTTTTTAAATCACTTATTTTCATCTGCTTTTTCTTTGTTTTTGGTTTAATTTTCTTGCCTTCAATAGCTATATTATCTTCAGATGCCGGTTTCTCTTCCAAATTATATGGTAATATTCTAGTTTCATTATTTTCTGCTTTGATTTTGGTTTTTTTTCCCTTGCCTTTGCCTTTAATTGATTGGTATTTTTCAATTTCTGGTTTTTTATAAGTTTGTATAATCTTTTCATGTTTTAATCTTTTATCATCTGAGCTACAGGGAGTGGAGTCAGAGTTAATCGTGTAAGGATTACATAGCCCGGAAGGTCCTGCTATTGGCTGTGTATTAACCAGATTTACTTCTTCTGCAGCTCCTCTTGTGTTTTCAGAATCAATGTAATTGTCTTCGTCTAAAGAATTTCTATTCTTCTTTTTGTCCGACACTTTCTTTTTTTTATTTTTCCGTTTGAGTTGCTGTTTGTTTTTTTCTGTCTGATTGTGCACTAAGTCTTCTGCTCTTACACTAATTCCTGGTGGTACATTGCATTTCCTTTTTCGTATTGTTTGTCCGTTGGCACTTGCAGGACTTCTCATTTCTTGTAAAATATCTATTACGACTGAAGTTGTTGTCTTCTCTATCTGGTCTTCAGAAATAATTTCTTTTTGTGGTAACCGTGATTTGGGACGTTCTGGATTTATGGGATATAAACCACATTTATTAAATCCGGCAATTAGGTTAGCAGATTCCGCGCCATTCTCCGCCAACTTATCTTTCAGTTTCTTTAATAACTTCGGGAAAGAACTTTTTACCAAAGTCTTGTGTTTCAATCCTTCTGTTTTCTTCCATTTTGTTAACACATCACGCCAATACTTTTTTAAAGGGGCGTAAAAAGCCACATCTAATGGCTGAAGAAGATGTGTAGTCTTTGGCGGTAAGCAAATGAATGATATATTCAATTCTTCACAAGTTTTTAAAACTGATTGCGAGAAATGAGAAGACAAATTATCTCCTATTACAACTTTCCGTCCTGGTTTTTTTCTCGCGTATGGCACTATAACGGTATTAAACCAATCTTCAAAACACACCGAATCAAACCATCCACTCTTCGACCGGTTGTACCTGGTTTCTGCAGGACCTCCCTCCACCCATTGATCCCACAAGTGATCAGCTTTATACACTACATATATTGGCAAGGTTTGCCCATCTGCAGTACCCGAAAACATTAAAGAAATTGATGTCTTAGAGCAATTAATGACTCTTTCAGGATACTTACAGCCTCTCTTGAAAATGTAATTTTTGCTCCCTGGATCGTCAGTCAAATTGGTTTCATCATAGTTGATGAGGCAATCTGGGGCGACTCCTTCGACAGATTTTGTGTAATTTTGAAAAAAGTTGTCTATTGTCTGTGGTGTGGTTCTAGCGCGATCGCAAGATATATTTGTTGCTGCGCGATTTGAAATTACGTCCTTGTGCCTGTTTAAAAAATTGCGCGCCCAGTCTACGCCGGGCATGTTGTCCTGTATGCTATATATGGTTTTTCCAATTTTATTCAAGTATTTTTGTGCATAGACTCGTAGGTCAGTTGAATCTAGAGGAAATCCCCAATGGCTAAGTAATTTTATATTTTCTATGAACGCATTCTCTTCTTCTTTTGAAAATAGCGTAGGGTGTCCCGCTTTTTCTTGAGTGCAGTTTATATTTCTATATTTTCTGCTTAACGTGCTCATAGGAATGTTATAATTTTCGGCGGCCTCTTTTAATCTTAATGAACGCTTTCGAACAGCTTCTATTGCTTTTTGTAAATTTTCTTCAGAATACATTGCATATGGTGGATGAGATTTGCCATTACGTGTGTTGGTATACTTCCTTTGATATGTTCGCACCATGATTTCATGCTTGATTTATTCCTGTGAACAAAAAGCTGCTAACATATAATTTTTATTTGTTTTATTGTTGAATGTAGGTATTGTTTTATTTTAGCATTAAGTTAGTGTATTTATTTTGTTTTATCGAAACAAAACGATGGCAGTCCATTCTCTTAGGTATCCCAAAGTGGACTTTTATCTAATAAAACTATTTAAACGACTTTTGAAAATTAACAATGAAATAAAAATTTGGGAAAAGTAGGTACTACTTATTTAATCGGTGAATGACTTACCCTTAAGGGGTCTAGTAATGCACTCTTGGGGCTATTTGAAACTATTACTAAAAACCATACTTATGTAGCGAAATTAGTAGAAGGGGCAATTTGAAATAAATATCCAAATAACCCCAAAATCCATCTCAAAAAGCCCCACGATCAAAAAACAGGAGCAGTATTTAGCTCGTTAGAGATAGAAAGCAACATGTAAAACCATCGAAATCTACAGAAAACACACGTATACATAGTTTAATTGGCGCAGTACATACCTTATTAGACTTTGTGCAGCAGATGAAAGTTTGACACCCACGAAAAAAACCGAAAATCCAAAATTTACTAAAACTCCAAACGCTCAACAAGAAATGCAAACTAACCTACAAAAAATTAAGTTGACGTTGACAGATATACGTAGTGTTACCCTGTGGCAAAAAAATATTCCTACCATTGCCAGATAAAAAATAACGTGTGATCAAATCTTTTATTTTAGAAATTCCAAATAACCTCCCTATTTCCAAATAGACCCATTTTACGGTACTTCAAAATAAATTTGAAGCTCTTTTCTATTCTCTTTTGGGCATTTTTTTTTATTAATTGCGGTAGACCACAAATGTAAATTTCCAAATTAATGATCGTCGAGGTGACAGTCAGCCACAGAATAGTTTTAATAAAATAATAAAATCATGTAACTGACCGCAGCCACCGCAAGTACTTCTGTCATGAAAGTGCAAACCTGAGGCGAATCGCATGCAAAATTATGATCGCCGAGTAAATTATAATTGCGTTGCGAAAGTATTAGGTGCAAACATTATATTATTGGAGGACCGCCGCAGGGCTATCTGATGGGCCTGACAGGCTAAATGATGACTTGCTTGATAGAAGTGCACTGCGGGTTAGCGCTCATTGAATTATGCTAGTGACTGTACCACAGCAGCACGTGAAGTTTCACACTGCGGTATCTTAACTTGTAATAAAGGTGTTTTTGCAACAAAAATGGGTAACTTGATTTGCTGTTGTCTGTGCTTTCGGTTAGATGGTGTGATAGTATTTTGTTTCTGGTTTTCGATGATGATATTAATTTCGCTTTGACTTTTAGAACTTCATGTTTCCGTTAAAGATGTTTGTGGATTCTGTATATGAATTTGTCGCTGTGCATAAACAAAAAAAAACAAAAACCTCTTTAATCAAACACTACATATAACTATATAAAAAACAGGTTAGTGCGTTTAGAATTTAGTTTTCTTAGGAACACCAGACTCATGGTTATATCTTTTGGCGTCATCATAACGAAACAAAACATTATGCTTTAAACAATATTTTCTTCAAAACGTCATTTGTGCACTTTTTAATGTCCAACGAGTGACTTCCCAAGTTGCTGTTTGTAGTTTGCCGCTCGGCACACGTGGTACGGGTCACCTTACTTCTTAACAATAGTCTGGTCCATTTTTGAATAATAAAAAAGGGTGACCTTTGTTGGCGTTTTTCCCCAAATATTTGCAATAAAAAGCACAATTCGCAAACAAAACCGCCCATTATCAGTAGGGTAGGTGATGCTATTGTTGTCCCAGCGCCAATTACCGTCACGTCTCACATACGACGACTTCAAAAGCGCCGATCAGTTTCCGAGAAATGGTACATTGTCCGTACTTATTGTTCTAAAAAAACAAGTACAAATGTATACTATGCAAATTGTTTGGCAGCTTCGCTTAGTTACCATTTTGGATATGTTTCACTTTTGTTTTCGACACGCTATTGTGGAACTCATATAGGTTTGTGGAAAGGCATTCATATGTTTCGGGGAATATGCCGCTGATGATAGCTTTCATAGTCATGGTATTTGTTTGTGTAACACTTAATACATGGTGCCAAAATGAAACAGAAAACGATGCTTGCCAAAAATATTTGGGTTATAATCTATAAATTCATCGTTAATGATAATATCACCATGATCATGTCAGCCGTTTAACGCCCACTGCTGACGGTAAAGATTCTTGGGGAGGTCTACCCCAAATATCTCCACCGTGATCGTGCCTGCGCTAACTGCATTCCTGGATTCCCGCTAAGGATAATATACATTAAATTAATCTTATATATATATATATATATATATATGTATATATATATATATATATATGTATATGTATATAAATGAAACCCGTTTTCCTTGGTGACGGCATCACGCGTGAATGGCTGGACCGATTTCACTAATTCTTTTTTTGTTGTATTTGTTATTATTAGGAGAAGGTTCTTACGAAAAAAATATTAAGAACATCTCTCAGAAATATTGAAAAATATACATTTAATTTTGCATATTTTAAAAAACGCGCGTAACTAACGTCAATGTCATTCGATGACATTGTTCAATCGTTGCAACGCTAAGGCGGTACGAAGTTCGCCGGGTCAGCTAGTTAACAATATATACGTAAGTTCAACAAGTGGTATCAACCAGTGCTTTACCTAATGTCAAAAAAATAATATTGAATTTATGTCATACACGATGAATAGTGTCCTCCTCTTCTGGCAAAAAATGTTTTACACTACACTAACAAAACATATAGGATGTTTGCTTAGTCGATATTTCATATTTAGGTTTCCACTTTTTCCGAATTGGAAAAGCTTTAATTTCCACGATTTGCTCAATTACCGCAAAAGCTTCCAATCGCTATATTGTTCAAATAATCCTTGTTATTTATATAATATTCAAAATACAAATAAAGCCTGGTAACATTTACCGCTAAAACGAGACGTGAGTAACAAAAAATCATAAATATTCAGTGAGACCGGTAGCGGTTGAATCAATAAAATGCTTCACCGTTAATGATAATAAATATCTGGCGGGTATTACTGGCCACGGACATAAAACTCTATTATAATTTTATTGCAGTGCACCAAAAGTACTGTCATTTAAGCCCAGCTTTAGATTTGACACTTCTATTGTTTTCAGCAAGCAGGTAGAGTCAAGGGTTAGGTCCTTTTCTGGCTACCCCCACCCTCGCCGGCACCTTTGAGGTTTAGCACTTATGTCACAGGATTAGTCTTGTCTTGAACTCACCGACGACAAGTGCAGTGATCTGTGGAAATTCCAATCTGTTCAAATCTGTTTTGGTTCGGTGTAAAAAGCCCAGTGTAAGAAAGGACAATCTTGTTTGTTACCTTATGTATTAGTGTAAAAGTGGATTTGGAGCAATCATGGACGAGTGTGACAGTCTTAACAAATTGACTCTATTTGTTAAACGATGGTGGGAAGATGATTATGAGGTTTGTTAGTTTTTCATGCTAAGGTCATATTTACATAATTTACTACCTATTGACTTTAAGAATCTTTTCTTTAGTCATTTAATACCTAAGATTTGTATTTGCCAAAATTCATATCTTTTTTAATTAAAATTTACTACACCTTTTTCAATATTGTTCTTTTTTCGTACGCCGGATAAGCCGTGGATGGCGCTACAAGTCAATATAGAGCACTTACTAAAGACAGCTTAAGCTCCAATCTCATCAGCGACATATTATTTTCGGGCGCACAAGTCGGTGTCGGATCAATACTCGACTTGACCCACGTTATCCAATTATTATTTAATACCCATAACGACGCCATGAGGTGCCTTAAGCCGAGATTAAGATAAGCCAGCCAGCGCACTGTCCACACTATATCATTACCAGTATTAAACTTAAGCGATCGCTCGAAGAGGATAATTTCGTAAATCTAAATTGTATCAGAAAGGTTAATATTACGGGTGGACAGATTACGGTGTCTTTGTAACTATATGTGATGGCCTTTAATCTCATATCGTTTATAATGAGAATAGTCAGGAACTCGTCATTATAGTATTATCATGTCATTATAACGTTTATACAATTTTAGATTCATGTCAGAAGGTTTTATGAGAACGATTTAGTGAATCAACCAGGCTTTATTTTTATGACTGTGATATCAGCTTGACAGCCTTACTATAAACATCAAAATTGAATGTGATTTCCTTAAACGAAACTTGCTATAAACGTACCAGTTCCATTTAACATGTATCCGATAATTGGTACCACATTAGTACGGCAAGTAACGAGGTCGTATCACCTTCCGAATGCATTGTGCTTTCTCTAGAACATTGATTCATTGCCCACAAGAGCCGGTAACGATAATTAAATTAATGGGTACAGCCAAACATCGGCCACCCACAGGCGCCTATTGTTGGACGAATGACAAATATTGGTGCATTCGCCCTGTTGATGTCATGTCTGCGATGATAGACAACGAGTACACACGACAGCACGTCCGGGCAAACACTGCAGTATCTTAATCACTTGTAATAATGACGTTTTTGCAACAAAACTGAACAGCTTGATGAGCTGTCGTTGATAGGAACGCGTACATGAACTAGCGAAATGTGTTTGCTTAAATTATTAATAGGTGTTACCGAAACGTGTTTTTGTTGAGAGATTTAATAAAGAAGAGTTAATATTTTGATAACTGATGTTGCCGAAAGACTGTCACTCAAAATAAGTAGGCAAAGCATCGTCTTGGAGCCTTTTGGGAACATAGCAAATGAAAATTCACCTATAAACCTTTTTTTATAATTACTTTGAACACTTTTTGTAAACTTCATAGGCTAAGAGCAAATAAGGAGACGAATCCCCATCTACCAATGTACACCATAGTTCAGACCTGAATATTTTAGATTGGGGACAAAGCATCCCATATTCCTAGTATAAACATGCGTACCTAGTCGCCCTGTAACACACTAGGTTACCTACCCATTTTAATTGCAAAATTGTCTTTATTACAAAAGCTTCTCCTTTTATATAGTCTTATAAACATGAAGCAGGACATATATGCATACTTAGTACCTCTTAACCCGTAGCCTGACACTACAGGCATCAGATGGCGCAGGATATATAGGCTAGGCATACATAGGATCTCTAAACCCGTAGCCTGACACTACAAGATACATAACCGTTTGAGCGACAGCCCCGCTTATAATGAACCTGCGCGCGCGCTGCTCTAGGGCCACTTAGATGCCTTCGCTATGCGACTCTAATTATTAGGTAGACTGACTTAACTTTGAGACTGTATGTTGTATACTCGAGGAGACAAGTGCTAGGCGAAGAATTTCATGTGCAATACGAAAAATATTTTTTGAAGAAAATACTTCATACGAGTAGAATAGAGCATTCTCATAAATCGACAAAAGTTACCCATTGAAATGTGTGTGGGGATTTTGGGGATGTGGGGAGTTTCTTCCAAAATTTATTTATTTATGTATTTACTTTTTTAATTTTTACGTTAAATTATAAGAAAAGCCAAAATGATTTACTGTGTTACAAGAGTTACATGATTCCTTATCAAAGATTTGTATTAAGTTGAATTTTCAACGTAAATAATTATTTCCTTCCATGTAATGAGTTCGTAAATTAAATAGCTGATCAAAAGTAGGCAATTAGGTACGCGCGAAGAGGAAGGCAAATTAAATATTGACAGTGACACCGTTTCTCATTACGCTTAGTTGTCGTTTCCCACATCATGCGGCTGCATGTTTAAGCGATCATTACGCAAAACGGAACGCGATGTGCGCTTCACAGTACAGAACCTGTTTACTTACTTCATGTATCATGCGCCGAACAATATGGCATGTCACGACGCACACCCGACGAAAAACGATCATCGAGAAATGCACATTTAAAAAAAAAACAAAGAAAAGCGCACTCGCAACCGAAATAACACCATACATCACGGTAATAAGGTACACATTGTAATGTGGCCGGCTCAAAAAAAATCTGTGAAATATGTCCGCTTGTCCAGTAGGCGTGGGTCAGATACATCGGCAAGTTTATTTTCATCATTAAAACCAGTGCAAAATGTGCTCTTTGCGCCGGTAATATGACCGTTTGGGTAATACAAAAGTTTGCAGGTCACTCACCTCGGTGTAACATCGCGACTTTGAGCGATTTTTTCATGTGTTTTTTGCTGTTGACTGTTGACAATTACTTGTAACATTCCCACAGTTAAGTAAAGAGCGGATTGCCTTGTAGGAAACCGTTTGGGAATGAAAAAAGTTGCGCTGCCGAAGCTTCTTCGCATCCACTTCATTTTTATTTGCTGTTTAAAAAAGAGCTTTACTCATTCAATTTTATTTCAGGGACAATGGACGTTTACACAAATATTTACATATTGAAACAACTTCTTATCTAACAAACTTTTAAGTTTTTTCAGTAAGATTCAGTAACGTAAATCCTGCCCAACTAAACAGTTAAATCTAGAAACTTACTTATTTCTATACCAAAATTATATTCGTATCTTCGCCACTTTAAAAATCGATCGCTCCGAGATGTGTAATTTAATTAAAGTATATGAATTTACGTCGAGTAATGATGTGATTGGTTAATGGCTGGCTGCGGCTTTAAACGCCCGCATCGCTAGTAATGAGAATTCCAACTCCGCTCAAATTAAATTTCATTCACAATGCAGGTATATATACTGCTTTAAACAAAAGTCTTAACCCTAAATCGATTTATTGGCTAATTTAAAACTAAATTAAAAATTAAGAACAGCCACTCTTAATCGGCATGCGCGTCTCATAAATTCTCCGAACATTGTAACCGTCATTATATTCACACAAATTGTCGACATTTGTAAAAATGATATCCCCAGAACGGTTCTATACAAAAAACCGTCACCAAGATGAAGAGTCTACTTGCTCTTACGAGAAGGAAATTACTTTCGGTAAGCCCTATAATTTGGTGATGCCAAGTTTGTGGCGTGTGTTTTTCGTAAACGTCACTTTATTATCCTGCGTTTATCCGTTTTGTGGTATTAGAAACGTCGTTATTTTTTGTGATTGCCGTGTTTTGTATGAAATTGCCCCCGTGGCGACGATTTAATTCTCCGACTGTGTAATGACACGGCGGTGTCGCCGCACGCCATTTTAATGGCGACAAACGTTTTGGAACAAGTGACAAATGTTGGGGCAACACGCGGGGTTTATTAGACCAGACAGCGGCGGAAGGGTTGAAGTTTAGACTGTTAACCCGGAAGTTACTTGTATTGTATATGTAGACAAAACAATTGATTTATATGTTGGTATTTGTTTGTTTTTAAACTTGTTAGTGTGTGATCTATTCTAATTACCCGAGTCGTTAGGGTCAACGTAATGAGACACAATTTTATTGATATTGAATTGTATCGCCGCCGATAACGTCATTCTGGTCCTAACAGGTTAAAATAATAAAGTTAACAAAATAGGTATGTATACATTTATTTAATGTATTCAAGTTTGTTTTACCTACAGAAAAGTTATATAACTTATTATGTAAAACAATACCAAATAAAAGAAACAGTACCTTCTTCCTATGTTTTTTTACTTCAATTACATTTTAAGACTGGTCACTTTTAAAGGGTCGTCTCAAAACACAACAATCGGTATTGAAAAAAAAAGATAATTGTTTAAGCTATTTTTAAAAGTACAAAAACTGTACAATCCAGTAAAATAACAGCTGATCGTTATGTTAATGTCAATCATAACCAAAATCATTTCGGGTTGTGTACGGTAACATTAAAATAAATTCCGAGGAGTGCCCAAATTAAGGTGAACTTAAGTTTGACAACGCGGCCAGCCCGAATGCTTACTAAATGAATAGTAATTTTGTTTTCGGATTAAATCGTTCTGAACACGCGACACAAACCACTTTTCTATTCCTGAGTGGATTCGAAGCCGTCATTTTACACAATTTTACCCAATTGCTCTCCGTTCTCGGAATTAATTTGATATTAGCCTTTGAAAACGCAAGGTGTGGTTTCGTATTCTGATAGTTATTTTGAAGGTTTTAAACAACCCGTGTTTAGGGCTTACTCTAGACTCGATAATCTTTTAGAATTAGCCTCGCTCATTCATCGTCGTTTTTTCGATTGAATGAAATGTTTACGATAACGTGTAATTTGTTGACTCAGTTTTGTTTTTGTGGAGTCAACAAGTAACAATTTGGTAACTGTTACAAAAAATCTGGCCTTGATTGTTGGGAGTATTTAGTTGTGCTGACATAGACTATTAAGAATTATTATATTGTTGCAGGAATCTCAATCGAGTAGCGCAGAGCGATGGGGTGGGCGCGGCCCTGAGCACAACATGGCGTTACAGCAAATTTTGAAACTACAAGAAGCCAGAGCACTCCACAAGACCTCACTGCTACCCATATACAAGAAGAATGGCCTTCCCTCACCATCCAACAGTGAAGATTACGACCAGAACAGAAGCGACAAGAAATCTGAATCATTCAATGATTCACGAGCTCTTGAACAGTTGAAGTTGGAAGCTGAATTCAGAAAACTGATGGAACAGTCAGCTAAAGATGTGCGCAGCGAGGAATCGCTGAAATATTTCCAGCACATGATGGAAGCCAAACAACATTTTGAATATCTCAAAAGTATTCATGACAAAGAAAGACGAAGCCCATTAGAAGACAACCAAGTTGAAGTTAAAAGGGAAATGCTATCTCCTATTCAAAACAGATCCTCCCCAGTACAAAATCACTCGCCTAGGCGGCCTTCTTCGGCAGAAATGTCACCCAACCACAGTGTTCGCCTATCTACCTCATCTAGCCCTCTCTCTGCTGCTAGTCCAGTAAACTCTTCTCCTTTAAGTCATCTACAAAATATGCAGCCCTTTGATTTCCGAAAACACAAAATCACCGAAAACGACAAAGACGAATCTCGAAAATCAAATTTTGATATGAGCGCAGCTGAAAAAGCTACCATGGATTTAATGAGAAGTCAGTTTTTCAATTTCCCACTATCAGGAAATTTACCCATTCCACCTATGTCAATGCCTTCGACCTTTAGCCATCCTGCTGCTATGGTAGCTGCTTTAAGTCAAAATCCAATGGGACTGGCATCATTACAAGCTCTCTTACCCCAAATGTCTGCAAAACCAGTAGAGTCGTCTGAAAACCAATCAAGCAACATATCTGGTAAAGGGCGGTCAGAAGATTTTAGACAAGAAGATGAAAACGTTTTGAATTTAAGTAAAGATTCTTACGAAGCAGTTCAAAATTCAAGAAACATGATGTTAGGGAAATGTATAACACCACCAAAGCGACAATGGGGTGCTTCACCAATGCCCTTGAACCTAGGAACGCACTTCATAAATCCCGCAACTGGCAAGAAAAGAGTACAGTGCAACGTATGTTTAAAGACATTCTGTGATAAGGGCGCTCTTAAAATTCACTTCTCTGCTGTTCATCTCAGGGAAATGCACAAATGTACAGTCGAAGGTTGCAGTATGATGTTTAGCTCGAGAAGGTCAAGAAACAGACATAGTGCCAATCCGAATCCAAAGTTGCATTCACCTCATTTAAGACGAAAGATTTCACCACACGACGGAAGGAGTGCACAAGCTCACTCAGTGCTTATTCCTCCACATCCCGCTGGACTGAGTATACCACCTGTGATGAACCCAATGCACCCATTTGGTTCTTACCCTCTTCTAAACCCACCACACAACATGAGGCATTTTGCCTCAAACGTACCTTTAGATTATAAAAATAATGCACATAACATGCATTATTCCTCTTCTTCGGATCAATCGCCAATGATGCGAAGGGAATCGAACTCTGTAGAAAACAAAGATCAAGACGGTCAGGGTGAATCTGATGAAGATGACGGAATAGTTGTTGTAGCCGGTGACGACGACGATGAAGATGTAGACCACATGGATACCAGCGACTATTATTCGACAGTTAACAAATCGAATGGTTCAGTCGATGATTCTGAAACGGATTATGACCAGCGTAGTGTCAGTGATCACAATGAAAACATTGAGAATAGAAAAGAAGAACCTATCGGTCTCGAAATAAAACGAAAACGTAAGAACCTTAACCCCACCCGATTGCAAAATAATCAAGAATCTGAAGACAACTCAAAAGAGAATGACAAAGCTACCGAGTCAAAGGAGGACGATGATGAAAACCAAGCCCTGGATCTCAAAAGAGTCAAAACTGAAGAAAGTAACGATAGAGAAACCAGTCATAAAGAAAGCAATGAAAAGAGAAGTACCATAAAAGTCAAAGACGAGTTCTCCCCAGTCAAAGAAGAACCTATGGATGTAAATTTTGGAATTCAAGATTTACGTGTTAAGGAAGAACCTACAGAAAAATCTGAAAAGTATAAAAATAATGACGGTGTGCAGTCAAGTGAAGATCAGTTCTCTTCAGAAAATGCTTTGAAGAGACTTGAAAGCTTATCGAAGGGTGATTTTCCTAATTTAAGAAAACCTGACTTGCATAGTTCAATTGGCCCCTATAACTTATCTTTAAATGAGTCGGTTGATTACTCAGATAGGTCGCCTTCATCTTCTGTGTCTAGTTTTGATTACACGTCCGATGACTCACAAGGCCAAATATACGGTCATTTTGATAGTGGATTCTTCATAAGTACCACAGACGTGCCTTTTGATCAAGAGAATCCCCGCCGATGTTCAGTTTGCGGCAAGATATCACAGAATGTGTATTTGTTAAAAACTCATTACCAAAACGCTCACCTAAAAGTAATGTATAAATGTAATATTGAAGGATGCAGAGCTGCTTTCCAATCCAGGCAAGGCAGAGATCGCCATAGTGCAAACGAGAATTTACACAGAAAGATGTTATCTTCTGACGAACTAAGGATTAGTGACGACTCCCCAGCCAGGCTGATCGAGAAAGCGAGAGAGCAAATGGAGCTAATAGCTCGTTTTAACGAAGAAGAGCGAGCTGTACCCTACATCGAATCGCACAAATACTACCGCGCTAAAGAAACTGACAAGATCAGAAACCATTTCAGTCATATGCCTTTCAGTCCAGCCTATCCTCATTTGCAACTTCCCGAAGCCTATTTGAACAATCGGGACATGTTCGCTCAGCATCCATTCCTCTTCGCCCCATTCGGTATGTTGCCTAATTTTCCTCCGCTACCATTAGGGTTTCTCCCTCCAAATCTTAGTGCTTTTGGGTGTCAGAACCAAAACTACTCGCCTCCTCTACCTCGGAAACTTAACTATTGCATCGAAGACGAGGCACCTAGACCGAATAAGGATGGTAGCTTTCCCTGCCGAGGCTGCAGAGAAAACTTCAAAGACCTGATGTCCCTCAAGTTCCATTGTGAAAACGTTCATGCGCAGTCGCTGCACAGGTGTACCGTGAGCGGTTGTACATCTGCCTTCTTCTCGAGGACAAAGAGAAATATCCATTACGAAGCTCACGTAGCCAGAAGGCCAAATGGACGGATCCCAGTGAATTCCTCGTGACCTATGTAAACCAAAACCGCACTTCGACAACCCCCCCAGTGCATTTGTGATGTTATTTAGAATTACCAAATAGTATAGACTATTGTAGCATGCCAGTACCTTTAATTCTCAGATTCTCTCAATAGGGTGTGCTATATATTTATGACTTTGTAAATAAATTGTGTGAATGCAAACGTAACACGATTTCTTGGTGATATCTTTCAAGGAATTTTATCACATTAATTATATAAGTTTCTAAATTGTAAAGTATTTGCTAGTTTAGGACGTAGACTTTTTAATTGTTCTTGTATTAATGTAATAAATCTTGACATTCCATAGTAATAATTTGTGCAATAATATGTAAATAATTAAGTATTAATAAATGTACAAACGTATTTACATGTTTAATAAAAATAGAAATGGTTCAAATACTTTTTTGTGGTCGACTGGTAGAAGAAATAATATCATTTTCAATTACTTAGGCAGAATGTTATACAATCAATTGTCATCTCTTGTATAAATATCTCCCTTTTGGTATATATGAAACTATTTCCTAGTTTATTACTTAGAATATTACATCTATTACATACAAAAATAGAAAACATTTATTATTATTGATTCCATATCTCTTGCTATTTTGGTGCTAATCACAAAATCTTCTTTGTATATTATCTATGAGAACTCCATAAATGATTGCTGTGTATAATAAAGTTGTGTAGGAACCAAAAAGTATTATTAAATTGTAAGTTAAGGACCTAAATTGTATAATACGAAGCATGTTAATCTTCCTTTTGCCAAACAACCGTAATAAAATGATTCAAAAATTAATATTTATTTTATTTACATGTTGTAGTTGTAGGTCGATCGTTAAGGACAATAAACCAAACAAAACCAAAGTTTAGGCCTAGTTATGGCATATTTTTCTTATGTTAGCCCCCGATAAAGTATTTTCAGTGGCCTTGTAAAATACTCGTATCTATGAAAAACTATTAAAAAAAGAACGAATATTTTCCTTAAGAAAACGAATTTAAATTAAAACAGGCAGGCTTAAAAACCACAGATGCTGCTAAAAGTTACACTAGAGTAATAATTTATCCGAAAATAATTTTCCGTGTAGAAGATTCGCTCACAAATAGCCCAAGGCTGGACTGAAGCATCCCAGAAGCCGAAAATGTAAATTTTGGTGATTTATGAATAAATCAAGTTCGGTTAGCATACTTTAATATATTGGGTAAAAATATTTTAGTATCTTAGAATTGTTTAACGACGAGGTATTAAAAAGCGCTTATATTTCTCTCTAACGCAAAATTTCATCATTTAATTATTATATGATATATGTCATACTTTGGTGTATGACGACCATTTAGGTACAAAGGGTTGACTATTAGACCACATAATAAGACCAAGAGGTCGCGGGTTCGTATCTCGTACTGACTAACATTTGTGTGAATGAACATGTCTGTTTGTAGTTTGTACTGGGCTGGGTGTTAAATCTAGGTATTTATTTAAGCTTTTTTGTAATACATACCATTGATTCTGATTTCTGTAACACAAGTGCTTTAGCTACTTACCACGGAGTCAGATGTAATGTGTTTAAAAAATTATAATAAGGATTTATTATTTATGACCACTTTGGTGTAATAGTTAAGAAGAAGAATTGACTATTAACCATGAGGTCGCGGGTTCGATCCCCGCACTGTACAAACATTTGTGTCCATGAACATGTCTGTTTGCACTGGTCTGGGTGTTATATGTATTTCTTTGAGTTTATTTGTAATACTACTGATGATACTGATTTCTGTAACACAAGTGCTTTAGCTACTTACCACAGAGTCAGATGTAATGTGATGTTGTTTAAAAAATAATTATTAAAAATCAAATTAAAATACCTAACTACTGGGAAGAACTTGCTAAACGTGGTTATTATTATTTTTTATTATTATTTATTTACGAAACAAACAACGTTTTACAGTAAAATTACAATAGTCCCACAAAACTATTTACATAGTTTGTCTGTGGGATCACGAGTCTCTAACATATCAAATCATAACTTGTTATAGTTCTTTCAAATCACGAAGTCGAGCAGAATTTACTTGTGGTAAATATGTGTCCGTATATGTGTCGATGTGTGCGTGAAAACGAAAGCGGGTATGGTTAGCATAAAAATAATACCAATATTTTTGTATGTTCAATTGATAATAAAATAAAACAACAAAACTTTTAAACTAAAATGTTTATTATTTAAAATAAATAATAAATAAGGGAATGTATTAAAATAAAATTATGTTCTTCTACATTTGGGTTTAAGTTTTAATTTAAGCGAAACATAAGACTTAAATAAGGATATACAATTGAACTCAAGATATGGCAAAATTATGAAAATAAGGCTAGGCTGGAACTATTTAATAACAAATTTCTATCTATTTTTACGTATGTGAAAAATGTGTCGCCTTAATCTTCTTCGGAAAAACTGTTGCTTTCGTTAGTTTCAAAGTCAGTCGTGCTGCTATCACTTGATTCACCCACATTAATTACAAATTCAAAGTCATAATCAAAATATTTCATATACTCCTTTTCAATTTTTTCGACATGCTTGCATGTATTAAGCCAGATGTTGTTATCGATACTGTTTAAACCTTCAGCTATTAAATTTTGAACTTCTGTCATATTTTGACCAATATTTTTCGAGGCAATCTTATTTTTCAGAATACCCCAGATGTTTTCAATGGCATTTAATTCGGGGTGATATGGTGGCAGTCGTAGTATTTCGAAACCTTTGCTTTTTATTATCTCGTCAATTCTATATGAAATAAAACGCTGCTTATTTCTGATTATTAAATCATACAATTCTACATTGCGGGACAGTGCATTGAAAGGAATACCGTGTTCCGTCAGCCACTTTTGCATGTCGCTCTTGCGCGAATTTGACGTAGGTATACTACTACTTCGAGTATTATGGTAGGATGCGTTGTCCATCACTATAACAGATTTATCTGGTAAATTTGGCAGCAGCTTTTCATTCAGCCATTTGCTATAATTATTGAAATTCATATTTGAGTGATAGTCTCCAGTTGTGGATGATGCTTTGTATATTAACGAAGCATCTTTAATAAATCCACTACTGCTACCCGCATGCACTATAATAAAACGAGCACCGGTACTCAATTTTTTTAAAAATGACTTGTCTTTTGTCTTAGTATCTAGTTTTTTTAAATTCCACGTGTTTTGACGTACGTGCGAAGTTAGCACATATGTTTCGTCTGTATATATAATGGGACGGCCTTCTTCACGGTATTCATGAATTTTTTTCAAAAAATTAAATCTCCACAATTGTATTTCATGCCTTTCTTGTAAAGATTTACGATTGTTTTCAATTTTGTTCCATTCGTAGCCCATTTTTATAAGCAACGAACGTAATGTGCTCAAACATCCGTCAAAACCAATTTTTTCTCTTAATGCTGACTGAAGTTTTGCCAAAGTTGGAAGTTCATTGTGTTCTATATGAAAATTTTGAATTGTAGTTCGAATAATTTCTCGATTCATATTATCTAAATTAAATTTACCGTCTCTTTTTCGTCGCTTTTTCATGGGTGAAGTAAACTTGGTTGATGAAGATGGCAACTCTTTCTCTTCTTTTAAAATCCTACTTACTGTGCGTTCACTGACGCCTGTTGCTTGGGCAGTTCGTTCTAATATGTTTGCTAATGGACTTAGGTCACATCCATCAGTGTTATTTGCTTTCATAAAATTATATTCATCTTTTAGAAAGTGAAAGACTTTAGCAATGATTGCTCGACCCTAAAAACAATAAAATATACAATTGAATAAGTATCAAAAGTCAAAACTAAACTATTACTTAAATTAAAAAATAATCATTTTTATTTAATGTCAAAACTAGAAAAAAAATATTTACCTCGCTATGGATAACTTTGCGCTTTGACATGCTGACAGTACTTCACGGCAATTAGCGTCCGGAAACAATAAACACAACTAACCTGAGCGACAGCGCGCTCGCGACTGACCGCGTCGTCATACACGCACACTATTGCATTATGCATGTACACGTTTAAAAACAAATAAAGACTACTCGCCTTCGTGAAATGCAAGAACTGTAATTTGTTGCTGTTTAGGCACACAGGAATAAAGATTTTTATTTTTTACCTACACACTTTATCAAGTGTTTATAGAAGGTATACCAACTCGTACATAATGTAGTGTCACTAAGGGCGCCTGATTCTCAAAATCAATTTACGACGCCACCCTCCAGTCCGATAATTGGGAGTTTAATAATTAACAAGGGATTGTCACGCGACAGACGTGACGTCGCGTGACACGCCCGTGACACCTAAATGTCACGACGACTACTGTTAGGGCTGACAACCAGTCTCTGACCTAGGTTATCTAGAAAAATTATAAATATATGTAGGCCAAAATATGACATAAAGGAGAGCTCTTCAGACGTTATCATAATATGGTTAAACTATTTTTTCGTTGCAATAGGCATGATGACACCTATCATAAACATTTGCAAGACCATGGTGTTTTAAAAACATAACCTCTATGAAGCTAGTAAAATCAATTAATTTACATAGAATTCCATAAATATTCAGTCAATTGGCATGATGACAGCTATCTTAAATATTTTCAAGACCATGGCGTTTAAAAAACATAGCCCCTATGAAGTAATTATAACCAGTTTATTTCCAAAAAGCTGTCGAAACCAATTTTTAAACACACAAAACTCAATAAATATTCGGTCAATTGACTTCGATTTCTAGTGACGTCACATTCATTATTCCCATACAAAATCTATGGAGGCAGACCGTTTTGACAGATAATAAAAAGTATGTCAACGATTGGTGGTGTCGTCTAGCCAATTGACTTCGATTTCTGATACCAAATTATGACGTCAAGTTATAGTATTAGAAAATCTATGGACGCAGATCGCTTTGACAGATGTTAAAACTTATGTCAACGATTGGTGGTGTGATCTAGCCAATTCCGCTCTTATATACCATAAATAAATACCTAAGGCAGTCTGTGATGGCGTCGGTCGTTCGTGCTATGAGTAATGTTGTCAATTGAAATTCGGTTGAAAATTGAGTTCTTATAAGTCCACAGTCATGATCTTACTGGAGTATAAAAAACGACTTATGAATGATTTCGAAAACATAGCAAGCACTAATCAAACGTGTAGGTACTATGTACTTCAATTTAGATACCTGCCCATAAGAATATGAAATAAAATAAATAATTAAATATACAACAACATCGCATACATTGATCTGACTCCGTGGTAAGTAGCTAAAGCACTCGTGTTACAAATATAAGAATCACCAGTGGTATTACATATGTTTGTATAGTGCGGGGATCGAACCCGCGACCTCTTGGTTAATAGTCAACTTCTTAACCATTACACCAAAGTGGTCGTCAGAATAAAAAAAACAGGAATCTCGTTAATTCTTATATTTCCCAATTAAAGTTACCACGTTACTTCACTTTGTAACATTAAAAGAAGCATTCATAAGGCAAGCATGGTGTTACTGAAGAATTACAATTACAAATATTTTCCTTCTGCCAACCCTAAGCATCGTCGCCAAAGCGACAAGTGAATGTCAGCAGTAAACTGTGTGCTGTGTACGCACAGCCACTCGTCAAACTAATCACTGCGGCATCTTATACTTACGTTATAAGGGTGATTTTGCCACGAAAATGAGTAGGTTGATGTGGAGCCGTGTACACGACGCCTTATTTTCAGACTGCCCCTTTGTTGTCGCCGTCTCGTGCAAACGGGCCTTTAGCAATGAATAAATCGACGATGATATACTTTTACTGACTACTGATATACTGTTACTTTGACTGCCTCGTTGGTGTGTTGGCAAAATTTCTGCCGAGAGGTCCTGGGTTCGAATCCCAGGTCGAGCCAAAATTGATTCTGAGATTTTCTGTCATGTATTTCTCAATAACAGCTCGGAGTCGGGAAATTGGCGGTGTTACACCCCCGTGCCTCGGATAGCACGTTAAGCCGTAGTTCTGCGCCTGATCTCTCCCCGGACATGTCGGATTGCCGTCTCACCAAACTTTGGGAGTGATGGTACAGTAAGTGCACCTGTGTATTGCGCTCACACTTGTGCACTATAAAATCTCCTGCATAGTTGGCTGATCTCTGTCGAGATTGGCAGCCGTGGTCGAAATCGGCCAGGAGGACTATTATTATACTTTTATAAGTTTACAAGAAGATTTGGAGCGATGCAACGTGAGAGTGAAAGAGTGTAAGATATTAGTAAGTACATAGTTGTTTTATTTACCTAATCAGAATATAGCTTAATAGTACTTGACAATCACTTTTTGCGGGGATATCAACGAAACAACAACAACCTGTCTAAATAAACCAACATAAAATGCTAAAACTCTCTTTTTAGAATCAGATAGCTCTACCTTATTTAGGGTATAACCGGGATAGACGCCCCACTTTTCGAAATCGGTCTATAACTTCAATAATAAAAATCAGAACAAATTATTTGTTGAACAAATTTATTCTTGGAAGTTTAGTCTACAATTTTATGAAAAGTATAAAAATGTTGTCTTCGGTATATTCAACGTATTAGGGACTTTAGCGGACCTCTCCATTTTGTGACATCTATCCCTATTATATAAATTGCGTTTAGGATAGATAAATCGCCGGAAAAATGGGCGTCTATCCTCCAAAATCTTTGAATTCATTTTGGCATTGCACGCTGCCGCTACGAGACATACAACTGAGTCAATTAAGATAGAATTAGAGATTCTTTTGATAGATATGAAAAAAGTAATCGAATTTATCTGCGAAACTAATGTAATTATAATCGGGTCGTCTATACCAATGGGACCGTAAGCTGAGATAGATGGCTTTACCCTACGTCGTAGAAAGAAAAAGACTACTACATGTTATTGACTAATATAATATTACTAAGTATGTATAACTCTATATATTTACTTGTGAATATACGATGTAAATAAGTTCTTAATATAAAACTTAATGATACGGTCAGAGAGTGGATTGAAAACGTAAAAAGATTCTTTAAAACCTTACAATAGTACAAATGTATGTACATATTGTCCTGTAACGGCTGTAAACTCGCTTCTGCAGACGCCACAATACCGACCGCTATCGGTGGCCAAACAATACACACTTCTCGAAACCGTACTCCGAATTTACATAATCAACTCTCATCAACGGCATTTGCATCCGAAACGCATACGAATTAAATTCAAAATACTCCGCAACCAACATAAACCTACCATCGAAATAACCTTTAAGTCTAACTACCGAAAGCTCTATATAAATCTGATGACTGCATTCAAATGTTGGCATGGGAACTGTGCGCAGTTGCCGTATTCAAAATAAGAAATTCGAACGTCCCGCTTGTCAGCAATTTGTTTTGAAGAGAGAACACTTCTAATTCGCAAAAAGACGAGCCTTCTATTTTTAAAAAGTATCGTCACGCAAGCTACGAAGTGAAGGCTGGCGCACACAGGTTCCGAGTGAATATTTTAATAAAAGGAACTAATTTAACTTTTGTCTTTCGTGAAATGCGTTAGATTTATTTTATTGGGCTTTTAAGTTGACGAAATCTATTTATTTATTTCATTTATTTTATTTTAAAGACTTCGGATTATCTCCGGCATTCAATATTTATTTATTGACTTGCATTAAAGAAGTGAAGAAGAAGAATGAGTAAGTTAAGAAGTACCTGTAACTCACGAGACTTAAATTGTATCTGGAGTGCTCAAAGTAGCTTTATTCTTACCATATTCCATTATCTTTTGCCATAACCAACATACGTACTCGTAGGTACCTACTTGTTTAATGTGTAAATCTGTACTTAGTCCAACTCTACATTCTCCTATTGATCTAGTTAAATAAAGAATAATCTAACACATTATACTTTGTAGATCAATTCAAACAGTATTTTAATCAATATTTTTTTTGCTTGCGGTCGCTTCTTATTTGACTATTAGTGTAAGCTGCCCCTTATGAGTTCTGAATTTGAATTTGAAAAGTTCGAAATGGGGCTTTGTAGACCTCTTTTTTCACCATTAATGAGCGTGTGGCTTCTTAGGGAGCCGGTGGGGCTATTACGGAATACGGGCAGACGTTAGGCAATTTAGGGTTGGGCATGATATTGGCGGTGATTTAATACCGGGGTGTGCAGGGTTAATAAGGATTCGGACACGAGAACCCGGTCGATACAAACGTTGGTCAAAGTTCAATTAGCTGGTCTAAGCATCTCTATGTATAAATTTGGAATCTGGTACCTCATATTAAATAAACAGCAGTCAAAATAAGAAATTAATAGGATACTTCTGCACCTTCTACCTCCACTAAGATAAGCTTAAGAAGTTAGACGTGCGATCCAAATATGAAATCGAATACTAACTATTACGATAAGTTATCTTATACTTAAATCACTTAGTTATGCAAAGGTATGAAAACTACCTCCTCATGCCCACTCATAACATTAATTTAAAAATGTACCTTTGCAATCTTAGTATTTTTTAAAATATTGGGCATATGGGTTCTTAAAATATGAAGGATTCAATACAACAATAGGTTACCAATTTGTTGTATTGAATCCAAAGACACTAGACTGTTGACAAAAAAAGGCTGTAATGTTTGAACTTTTGCTTCTTATCTTTCCACAAAGCAGAAGAGCACAAACGAAACTGTGTCTCAATGACGCACAATAGACAACACAAATAAATCACGTTGTATTTTTCGACCTCTCGTACGCACGGCCACACGTCAAGTTAATCACTGCGTATGTTATAATTATTTACGTTATAAGGGTGATTTTTCAACGAAAATGAGTAGCTTTATGTGGAACCGTCTGTACCTGTGCGGTCACGCGAACTCTGCCCCGCGGCCGTTGGCCGTGCGGCGCCTGACGATTTGAATTTGGAACGACGAGAGCGTATTTACAAAATATAAATATGAAGTTTGGAGCATGTTCTAGATCTAGTCGAGAAGAGCTAAATGACGAAAGTCTAGGTTGGGGCTCCCCAGATTCTGCAGTGCATCAACGATGTTTGCTGAAGCATATGCTGACGATTTTTATGCAATCATTCGAAAGCGGGCCGCCTCAATGCACTGCAGGGTAAGGCAGAGCAACAACAGCATCTAACTAGAGATAAGCCTTGTTGTCTTATCTTTAGACATTGGACCGAGCTGCAGAAAAGAGGGTCGTGTAGGTAGGTATGCCTTAGATTAAGTAAACTAACATAGATTTTTAGTTTTATTGATTTTTTTACTAACAACATTGTATGGATTCTTTGGATCTGAAATAAATCATTATTATTATATTTAAATCACAATAACATAATAAAGAATCCGAGAAAAATAGACACTTACTTTTTTTGTTAAACGTAAATGTGTTACCAGAGATGACAAAAGACTGTGACACGGTCTCTTCAAACGCTAGGCTAGTATAGCTCGACCTAGAAAACTATGAAAATAGCCTATGTCCTATGTTTAAAGAAGTGAACGTCTTACGGTCCATGTTAATAATGATAAAGATGAAGCTTTCCAATGCTGTAAGTATTTGAATTTGAGACTTGACATACCTACATAAGTATTTTTTATCAAATGCAGGGTTAAAATGTTAGAGTAGGTATTGGAAAAAGTTAACGTTGCTGTCTGAGTCTGTAGGTATTTCTCGGCTGCTCTAGGAGGTACTTACTAATAGAGCTTATATTGAAGGACCTTGTATGTTTCATTTAATTTAATTTAAGTATTAATTTATCATCGATCTAAGTGCACAATTATTCATAGTATCATCGTATTAAAAGGAGGCAGCTCTACGCAAGAAAATTATGTCCTAAACTTTAAAACTTTACTGGATCGATCAAGCTAAAACATACACAAATAATAAGGTTAGTCCTCTAATTAATACTACATAAATAATGCATTTTATAACTGCGATGTGACATTTAGAGCTCATAACTTAAGAAATATGGAATCTGGCATCAACAAGGTTTACAAAATACGCGACTGGGCAGCCATATTGCACACGCTATGCGCGGGCGCATCATTAAGCTATTTCGGCGCTAGATCAGCGGACAAGGTCGGGAAACAATAAACAGATTGGCTCTTTTGAATGTAGGTTGATCATTACCTAAATCGTTACAAGTCCTTTGGAAGCTACCGTCATTACGTACCTACCACCGAAATTTAATATCATTAAAAAAACCCTTCCAAAATATCTAGTTACTTATTTGAAATCGAAACAACAATAGGGAAATCATAATTAAATTCAAGTTGTTGTTTTTTGATACGAAAAAGACTTACCTAACTCATACTTTGTCTGCTATGCAGAAGAACTTTCCCACCAAACGTTAAGAATGTATGCAAATATGACGTATACTGCTTAACAATTTGGAATGCAAATCACATAATTTTTCCATAATTCACCAAATCCAAAATGCAAATAATGTGCAGAAGCCGATTCCAATCCAATTTACATTTTCAAAATTTTAAATTCGGTAGGAATTTGAAAACTGCAGCAGTCGATCACGCTAACTAATCATTCGATATCTGAATTTATTCGAAATTAAACTTTTACCGATCGTCACGAGAGAAAGTTCTCACAGTTTGTCACTCCCCCGAGGGACGAGAGATTTAAATTTGGAACGCTGGGAATTCTCAAGACACACGTGAGAATTTCGATTATCTGAAAAATATCGCGTTCGCATAATGTTCTGAATTTTTAAATAATAAATGAACGAAGATTAGCAACGACTTACTCAAAGAATGCGTCTGAGTTATTTGTTTCAGTACAATGGCAAAAGGAAAATAGATACAAAAGAAAATTGAACTGCAACGCTAAATGCACAATGGTTTGGATTGACAATAACTATAATTTTGAGACCTCCGCGTGTGCGCTGTGCACATAATGTCAGTGTCGTAAAGACCTTGTCTGTCGTAACCCAAAATACCAATGATAAAGCCAAGTTTTCCACAGAACTGCTAGCAAGGAGAATGAGCATTGTCAAAATGACAAGTGCTCGATAATTTCACCCCATTCTGTCAAAAACAGTCCATGACCGGAGGCTTTCGTGGCCCGTAACAAAACGGTTGCATTACCTGCCTACCCACGATTTCACAAGTTGACCTATATTCATTCCCAGGTGTATTCAGTCAGATGTAAGAAAGCTAGGCATCGTGTTCTTAATTTGACTTTTTGATCGGAAAAGATCAGAAAATGATCCTGATACAACTGATTTTCATGGCTTTAACTCGGAAACAATAATAAATGTTTAATGAAAAAGACGTTATAGAATCATGCTTGGTGATGAGAATAATTTTCCACACCTATTGTAAAAATACCATATCAACTCAATAAAACCAAAATGGAATCGAAAACACATCGATCACGGCTCTTGGCGAAATACCCACACGCAACACTTTTGATTTTCGAATGCCAACAGGAGCTCGTGCCGAAATTGATCTAAATTTAAATTGCGATCATCCATCCAGCCAGGAGCACGCTTCTACATAAACGCAAGCCCTCGCCTCCGGTAGCAGAAAAAAGGTTGCTCTTCATTCTTAATTCGAACATTCACGCAACTTTAATCTTTTGAATTGTCGTTCCTAATTCAAAATTTCACGCAATGTATTTTTTATGAGTACTCGATACATGATGAGCTATCCCGCTTACTCTCGGCTCTATTTTCGTATGGCCCGTCCCGTTTTCATGGGAGTGCGACAAACAGTGACATCTAGGCGCGTTGTCACCGCCGGCCAATGACGACAGGTTGCGCTCTCATTGGTCGAAGATGTCATTATAATATTTTCTGTGTCATTTTTTGTAGAAAACACGGGAACATTAACTCAGATCCGATTGTTGGTAGGTGTAGCATTCCCAATACAAAAAGTCAAGTTGGTAAAGTTGAGTGTTGATGCTGGAAAAGTTTCTATGGAATATTAGTTGGCTATTAGTAGCGTAAGTTATTTAGGATAGAAACATTTATTAGTCATGCCTGTCAATATGCTCTCTCCTGTTTGAGTTAGACTTAGGTTAGGACAAAAAGTACTTACTTAAAAATAATCTATTCTTATACTCATTTAGGTCGATTCTAGATTTGCGAATTGACAAGGTTCAGAACCAAGCATAAATAATACCACAAAATGTACAGCTTATACTATCTTGAGACCTGAATCGGGTTTCTCATGAACAGTTAAACAATCCATTAGTTCTACCGGATTAAAATTCTAAAATAGTCACGAAATAATTCAAAGATGTGGGCGTCCTCACCGTCATTGGTTGAAAATGTCACCGACCCCCACGCGCTCCGGTCGCACTATTGGCTGAAAGTGTCACCGTGTCGCAGCGCGCGACATCTACCATTGGCTAGACCACGCCCACCAATTTGAAATTAGAACGCGGAAAACGTGATCTTAATTCAAATTGTTAAGCGTTGTAGATGCCTACGTTCGAAAATAGAATTATTTTCGGCTCTATTCATAGATTGAAATTAAACCTCATTTCATCAATTTAAAAAAAATGCTATTCGAATACCAAAAAAGTTAACCATTCCAAAGCGACACGATGACCAAATCAAGTTTTTTTTCGTCACATTTGTTTATGCCGCAGATAAGAATGTTTTTGGCGTGTTGTCGTACTCAGCCAGTGTCCCGGCGGAGTTGCGCGAAACTATTGATTGCGGCGCGGCGGTGTGACAAATGACTTCGCGCGAACACATTTTAGACGAAATTCGAACTTAATTGACGGGTTTTGCGGTTGTTGCTGGATTCTGTGGATGGTTTGATTGGTTATTTATAACGAGAGACGTTGTAAGGTATATTTTTCATTGGAAACAATAAACTTGGAGGAGGCTTTTGCCCAGCTTATTTTATATAGAATATTTTTAGTAAAACAAATTATTCTCATTATCAGGTCGTATTACCATTTCAGGTTAACATTGAGCAGAATACATATTAAGTACGGGATTCAGAGCGAAAGGGTTTGATTTTTTTTAACGAAATATCATAAACCTAAGTACCTTATAAATATTTAAACGCAACGCAATGAGTAGGAAGAAACCAACTATTACTTAACATCTAAGCATTCGTCATTTTTACCAAACTTTTTATTTTACAACGTTTATTTCTATCAATCGTTACAACAACATGGGCGCTCAACTCTTATTTATACCTACCTCCGTTTTATTTTACTTTCCCAAGCCCATTTCTTACTAAACCACAGTCTTAGAAAGTATGGGGTGTATTAAAAAAAACCCTTGGAATAAAAGGGTGTATAGTGCAGTAACGAGAGGGTTGCACGACATAAAACTTTACGTGTGGTCGTAAAGACCGCGGATCAACAGGTATTTTAGGGTTAGTGACGATTTTGTCCCGACCGAGAATGTAATGGAATGTACTTCGGTAAAGCTAGCTACAATTTTTTTTGCACTCAATGCATACACGACAGTAAATCAAGGTAAAAATTGGGGCATCTTATACACTTGTTATTAGGATAATAGTCCTCCTGGCCGATTTCGACCACGGTGGCCAATCTCAACACAGATCAGCCAACTAGGCGGGAGATATTATAGTGCACAAGTGTGAGCGCAATGCACAGGTGCACTCACTGTTCCACCACTCTCAAAGTTCAGTGAGACGGCAATCCGACATGACCGGAGAGAGATCAGGTGCAGGACCAACGGCTTAACGTGCTTTTCGAGGCACGGGGGTGTAACACCGCCAACTTCCCGACTCCGAGCTGTTTTTGAGGAATTCACTCGACCTGGGATTCGAACCCAGGACCTCTCGGATGTAAGTCAGAAACTTGGCCACTACCAACGCAACGAGGCAGTCAATTTTGTAACAAAAATGTGTATCCCAAATGCCGTTAATACCTTAGCGATCATGCTAGATTTTATTTGCTGTTTTACTGTGGACCTTGGAAAGTCGACCTTCCGAGTCCTGACCTGTCAAAAAACTAAGATTCATAAGAAAAAATATGAGTACCTACCTACCTGCAACTGTGGATCCCTACTTACCTATTTGACATTGGCGAATGCGAATCATCTAACCTTTGCCAAAATGAGTTTCCTCTAAGAAAAAAAGACTTCTTATTGTTCGGTACTTAGTAAGTTACTTAAGTGCAGACGGCTACACGTCAAGTTAATTACTGAGGCATCTTATGTTTATGTAAGAAGGGTGATTATGCAACTAAAAAGGTTAGCCTAATGTGGCGACGTCTGTACCTATATTACCGAGGCACTACAAGTTCATTGGCGAAGCGGCTTTCAGCAGTCGCTGGACTTAGGACTTTTTACTGTAAGAACCTTACAGGAACCTTCGTAGACAAGTTTGTTTCATTCTGAACTATACAGCATAAACATAAGGAGAAGCCAGGATTCTGGCTTTCTGTTAACAAAAACTTACAACGCACAAAATAAAGAACTGGGTGTTGTATTTAAAAAAGTTACAATTCTAATGAATAAGTAAGTATTTAGCTTCCTGTGCCGACAACTATCATTTTTCAGGAATACGGCTCAAGATATTAATTTGAGCTAAGACGCCAGATTAACTTGACGACCACTATGGTGCTTTTTGGTGCTTTCTTGACCACTTTGGTCAAGAAGTTGACTAATAAACAAGAGGTCGCGGGTTCGATCCCCGCACTGTACAAACATTTTTGTGCATGAACATATCTGTTTATAGTGGTCTATGTGTTATATGTATTTATTTAAGTTTATTTATAATGCCACTATCGATTCTGATATCTGTAACACAAGTGCATAAGCTACTAACCACGGAGTCAGATCAATAAATAAATATTTCACAACAATCACACCAATTCTCTAGTCCCAAAACTCCCAAATTACTCGTAGCTTAATTTGGGAGTTTTGGGACTTGGAGCTTGTGTTGTGGGTACTAGACAACGGAAAAACATTTTTTTTTGTAATTAAATACATATTATACATAGAAAATACCCAGACCAGTACAAACACACATATTCATGCATACTTATGCTTGTACTGTGCTGGGATCGAACCCGCGACTCTTGGTTTTAGAAGTCCGACCTGTTGACCACTGCACCAAGCGGTCGTCAAATGAATACATCATCACGTGATATTGTTCTATTTCTTTATTTTCTAACTTGATAAGTAAGAAAACAAGAGAGGTCGATGTTTTTTACACCATTTGCAATTCAAGTCACTCACATCACAAAAAAAATCAAGATTAAACACACGGAATAATATCCGAGGCCCTTCTGAGTCTTACATCATCAACCCTCGCTTGCCCACTCAGGGAACCTCTATAAAAGGCGGTGTGGTACTTTCCACCCATTTGTTTATTTTACTTCACTCAGTTACATTTGCATTCCATTTCATTTCGACTGGCTACTGGACACTTTTATATCTTTTTTTACTGTCGTTTTATTTTTATTCGGGGGTAAGGGTTGGGTAGTACGTTTTTTAGGTTTACGAGTGCCCACGGAGTGTAGTTGCTCGAATGTTCAAGTAGCCTTCATTTTAGGGTTAAGTTTCATGAATGGAACTACTAAAAAGGTTTGTGGGATGCAAATGAAAATGAATGTTTGGATGTAATAAATACACAAGTAGGTAGGTAACAATGTAAATACCTTTTTCTGGACTCTGAAGACCTGAGTTATTTCAAAATTCATAAAAGCACAGAGTGAGTACCTAATAACAAAATACCTTTATAGGCAGAAACATATTACTTCTTTTTATTTTCGATTTTTTATTTATTTACAATATTGTCTCAATCGTGTGACTCTGTGGTTCATGAAAAAAATATGATATTGAATTCGCTAACTACTTATTATTAGGTACCTAACTTTATTTTTTAATAGCTGACCCGACAAACGTTGTTTTGCCATAAAAAAATATTGTGGACAACCCTTATCACTAAGGGATATGAATAATAGATTTTGGCCGATTCTCAGACCTACTCAATATGTTCACAAAATTTCATAAGAATCAGTCAAGCCGTTTCAGAGGAGTACGGGAACGAACATTGTGACACGAGAATTTTATATACAGATGTAAAAAAAAACCTTAACGAAGCCGAATACCACATATTCTACCAATTGTTACGATCATTTTTTTCCTTTACACCATACCTGGGAAGTTAACGGTTACTGAGATATTGATGGTTAAAGTTTGAAAAAAAATTGATGATTTTTACAGAAATGACTTCGGTCCGTTAAAACTGAACTTTTTTCCAAAGAAACATAATTCAAATTTTCACTAGTTCTTTCATAAAAAGCCTCTAAATGGCACACTCCGCAATGAACAGGCGCACACTCGAACCGAACCGCGTCGCCGCGGCGTAAAGCAACCCGCCCCGCGGTGACTTTTCCGCGTGCGCGCTGTACATTGCGGGTTAGAATTAAATTATTTTTTTTGATGTGAAAAAATAAAAGTTGTTTCCCAGCCAAAATTTCTTTTTTATACGATTTGGTTTGATGTACTGAACGCGTGGTTGACGGCTTCGTTAAGGTTTTTTTACACCCTGTATATAGAGAGATAATGATAGAATGTTTACATTTCGTTTTCTCCAATTCAGAGGTTAACTAAAGTTGAAGTCTAAATGTTGTGTCTTATCTATTTTGCATTCCGCCATTTTGCTTTCCAGCAAAAGCTTAACCGTCTCAAATCAGCATCCGTGAAATTAAATGGACCATTACATCCAATTTTAACCGTAGATTAAGTTTGTTAAGTTGTCAGCGAAGTTGAAAGTTAATCAGGAGGCATTTTGCGTGGTTCTTAATTCGTATGTCTACGGAACCTACGTGGTCAGCAGACCCATTTTTGTTACAAAATCGACCGTATCACAAACGCATAAGATATTGCAGTGTTTACCGTGACGTGCTGGATATCGTACTTAATTGGACGCATGACTCATCTGCATCCCGCTGTGAGGATGTGGAACCCTATTTCTAGATGAGGGAATAGGCTTGATTCTAGTATGAAAGATACAATTCAAAATTTGATTTTCTCTAAAATAATAATTTCAGATTCCTTTTCATTAATATTTTTCTGCAGTTCGTATGATTTGATATAGTTAAATAGTCACTCAGTCGGCATTGCACACGATGACGTCACAGTGTGTTATATATACAAACTCTATGAAGAAAAGCGTTTTGACAGTTAATATAAAACGTCAAAAAAATTTAACGTAAAAAATATATATAACGTTACGTCAACGATTGGTGGTGTCAACTGCCCCACTGGACACGGCCGTGTTCATAGTGGATAACAAGTCGTTAGTAAACAACGTAGGAAGGCACTTGATACAGATATCCTCATTTATTGAAATAGCTTACATATTTCGTGTTTGGTTAATTAGTTCCTTAACAAGGTAAATCAGGTAAGCGTGGCAGGAAGTGAGGATAAGTCGCTGGATGCGAGATGCGCAAGACCGATTGCGTTGGAGATGCTTGGGAAGCCTATTCTCAGCTATACTCAACGGATTTGGTGCCGTTTTTTTTTCAATAGATACCTAATATGTATATATATGTATAATATAAATCATGCCAAATATATAAGAGAGCAACGCAGGCCAAGCCGCTCGCGGAAAGCTTGTAACGAATATTCTTAGGACTGATTTTCGTAAGCGTTTTTCGACCGATAAGTATATTAAGGAGGCCTGTAATAAGACATTTTCGTTTGACATTTGTTATGTGGTATTAAGACATAAATTTGAATTATTTAGTCGTTTTTCGGTCATAGCAACTGAACCATAGACAAGTATCAGTCTCACTGTTTACTTTACTATGGTATTCACGTGCGTGTCGTAAGTTCGTTTGCTCACGTCTAATAAGAACGAGATAAGCCAGGCTAGGTATTAAAACAGCATCAGTCATTCACTATTTTCCTAGAAAATGTTTAGGCAGGTAGGTACACGTCATAGCTATAAGTATCTAGTGGTTACCTTGGTTTTTGAAACTATCTAATCAGTCAGTTCGTAATAAGTCTCCAGAAAAACATATGTTGCAATATTGCTTCAGACGAGGCGTACATTTGGTGACTTTTGCTATAATTAATAATAATAATAATATTTATTTTCTTCTATCACAATCACAGTAGATACATCAAATTTACATCCTATGGGTGGAATTGAATTGATTGTGAGAGAACTGGAGTCTGAACTAGGCTTGGGGGCCTGTAATACAGAGCTCCAGCACTCTCCTCACTCAATGTCGTTCGAGGCACAAAAAGTAAATCTTACATAATCTATAGAAGGTTATAAAGAATTTCATTGTAACTTAAAACAATCACTAATTATTTAATTAATTCAATACCAAGTGTGTGTGTGTGTGTGTGTGTGTGTGTGTGTTCGCGCGCGCGTGTGTGTGTGTGTGTGTGTGCGTGTTAATGAGTGTGCGTGAGTAGCTGCGTTTTGTTGGTATATCTACTCTACTGGAGGAATCATATCTTCAGTGGCATCATACGTCAGTGACAACAGAAACTTGGTGGTGGCACTTTTGCAATCATAAGTAGACAGAGAGTGAAGGAATTACAGTATATCTATCTATTTTGCTAATAAAACCGAAAAATAAAGTTACTTTTTTCTCTGTTTCAGTAACAAAAGTCACCAAGTGCGCGCCTAAGCCTACATGTCACGTGAACAGAGTTTAATTCAGGCTGGCTGATTTTTGTGGGCCGTGGGCGCGTGTTAATTCGTAGGCAATAATTGATTCCCTCCGGCCACCCGCGTCGCGTCTGTGTATTTTTAAACTTTGCCACGGCACGGCACAGTGGTCACTGTTGCTGTTGCCTCGCGACCATGCTTCAAACGAAAACTTACAACCCGGAAGAGGTATTGCTATAAGATCTGAAAGGGGTGTTAAAACTTTATACAAAGTCACCGTTAGAAGTTAGGTACTGTCAGTTTAATTATTATAGGTATTATCGTACACTTTATGGTAAAGACTTTACCTTGTGCATGTCAACCATAAGAATTAGTTTAATCGATCTTTTGGATCAATTTTGTTAAGTTTTGTAACTTTAAAGCTTAAACTCACGATTGTGAAGACTTAAGAGTTTTTAATCGCTCATCACCATATCAAGGGGGCAATTCCGCTAATCAATCGGTAAGAAAATTGTAATTGAATCGCCTGTTTTTCACAGTTCAATATGGACGAAATGTTAAAATCTGGCAATTTAATTACGATTGATTGTGGAATTTGCCCCCAGCTGTAAGTATTCGTATTTCATTAAGGGAAGGTGTATATTATATAGACATTTTTATCTTAAAAATTTCAAAATTAGAGCTTAAATCAATTTGATAGATGGCTATGAGTAGATGAGTAGATCACTGCAATAAACTAGAGCAAATTTGTTACCATTGTTCTTCTCCATGCCCGTAAGTAGTCGCGCTGTCATAATAACCGTCGTTTCGATTGACAAAGTGCAAAACGGTCGCCTGCTCCACTCCCGGCGACAGTTGACGATAACTCACGAACGCCTCCCTCGTTAGTGTTCGAAGTTCAAATTTTAAATTTCGCTCGAGTCATTTGCTGTCGCCGCTCGCGATCGCGCTGCGCGGGACACATGACGTCATTAGTCAACGGAATATACGAGGATCGAGAGAAGTTGAAACTAGATTGAAGTTTTTGTTAAGAACATTGTTTTTGGCTCATTCTACGGATCTCCGTCAGTTTAATTGAAATGATAAAAGCTTAATTCAGACGGTAGGTTAAGATTATTTTATCCGACTTCTATTGGCAACTTGGTTTGATGTAATGTGACATGGTGCGCAGAAACACACACGGCAGTTCACCAAATCAGCCGTTAACCTACACACACAACAACAAAATGTAAATAAATCGCGAAATAATCCGTAAAAGTGTCTCATTTCAAAACCTACAATCAGTTATCTTCTACAGCTGAAATCGGTTTCCAATAAGTGCGTACTGAGAATTCCGTGTCATACTTGCCAAGACAAAGCTTTTTAATCGTAAAATGATAATAGCCAAAAAATATTTCTACAATCAGTATTTCAATGTGTTTTTTAAAAGGTTCACAATAAGTCGGAATTTAATGTCTTATACCATTTCATCATGTCATTTTTAGGTAAACTCCGACAAATTCAGTTGACTTGCGAAAAGATCAAACTGTATCAATCGCTGTACCAAAGCGCCGCGGCGTCAATGTCGCGGGCGCGCGGCGACATGACGAATGGCGCCCGTTCTAAATTTAAAATCTGCCGCGTAACGCTCGCGCTAATGGCATTGTTTATGGAAGCGTTTCGCGGCTGCCAGTGACTTACGAACAGGCTGTACGGGCGATTTCCTTCGCCCGAGATTAATTTAAATGACGCTTGAAATCGTTTAAGTGCATTTCCCGACTTGTAATGGCGGAACCATTATGATATTTTGCCAAAGTCATTTGATTAAAGCTTATCGAAATCGATACGCTTTGCATTTTAACCAAGAGAAAGACAAAGCTCCTTATCAGCTGTAAGCTTTGAAGCTTCTACGCTGTCACAAATGAATTAAAAATCTTTTTGGAAAAGGTTCAGTCAAATGCAAATCAAATAATTATTCTTTAGGGTTAATAAAAAATATATAAGTCTTTACACTATGTAGTATAATGTACCTACACATTCAGAATGTCTGCCAGAACTTAAATTCAAGCTTCACTCGAGAGTTAGAAAATAAACAGTAACAAACATAATAACAGCTCTTTCACTTTGAAAATAAACAACAGAACGTCGAACAAAACGCGACTCACATTTAGTTAACGCTCTCATTTTAGAGCCATTCAAAGCAGCTAGCTAATTAATCTTAATTGCACTTTTGCAACTACCTGTCCAGTCTAAGTAGAGCTTCACACATCTGTACCTACCTATACTTGTTGTAGCTAAGATACAGGGAAAAGAGATCAGCTAAAACTAGATACCTACCAATAAAGCCATAAATTAGTCAGTTGCTTTAAGGTCACCAACACCTGATGGTGTTGGTGACCTTATCATCATTATTAGAAGCAAAAAGTCCACTTCTGAACATATTATTACAGGACTTCCCTAAAGATTTCTAGCCACCATAGCACAAGCTAACGCTTAGTTTGGGGACAGGTACCTAATTGGTGTGTACGTTAAAACAATTCATTATTATATGTCTTTTTGTGCTACTTACTTTAATGGATAACTTCAGCTTCATTTGTCTGATAAATAAAGTTGTTTTATTATTATTATTATTATTTTCAGGTCGATCGGTTGTTAGAGCTCGTATCCAGTTTAGTTCTGCGATCTTTATAAATTCGTCAGTCCATCTTGCCGCTGCTGGACGCCCTTGACTGCGTTTCATATACATGAAGAAAACACATAAAGAATTTTCCTGTCCCAACAGCCATCAGGTGCTGTATAACGATCTTTGCATCAAGCTAACTAGCAGCGTTCTTATTTTTTTTGACGTGACAACGTCTTATAAATTGGTTTGCCGGGTGACACTTCAAGAAACTGCGTTACGCTGCTCCGCTCACGTTCCGCGCTCACAATGAGAGCGAGTGAGAGGCACGCGTCCCTTCCACTCGAGCACAGTTAACCCGCCTAAGAGCGAGAGAGACAGAGCGAGAGAGAGAGAGTGAGAGAGATAGGCATACACACCGGTTCATGTTATACGAATGAATATTCACATTAAAATTATTTTACCACTCAAAGTCGTTGTCACGTAAAACTTTCGCCCGTATACCGACTTTACAGGCAACCAATTTTTTAAGTACAAAATTACGAATATCAGCGCTATTTCAGAGCTTCTGTTGAGCCTAAACAAGACCTTACTAGAGCCCCAGTTCTTCACGCTATTTGCCTTGCCCCATGCAACTTGAGCGCTATTTATTATTATTTTTGAGTTCTTCTATGTATCATCTCATATTCCTCCCTTCTCTATATCTCCTACCTAGAACATAGAGAAAAAACGGTGACCGGCAGGTCACGGTAAACA
Organism: Pyrausta despicata; assembly: GCA_963921415.1. Lineage (NCBI taxonomy): Eukaryota > Metazoa > Arthropoda > Insecta > Lepidoptera > Crambidae > Pyrausta > Pyrausta despicata. The sequence continues at coordinate 10,089,703 of OY992861.1, read as the reverse complement.
CTGCAGTATCTTATTCGCTAGTGATACGGGTGATTTTGCAAGAAAAATGGGTAGCCTGGTGTTCTGGCTATACTGTACATGATGGACTGGCTGTTCTAATCCCACCATATCAGGGTTCCGCCTAAACTGGTGGTAGATTCTGTCGCTTGAGTCACTCCGGGTTCGACCCGAATTCGTTGGCGCTAATGCCACTCGTTGCCGCCAAGCAGTTAGTAGTCATTATGCCATTCGGCGCCATGTTGCCAAGTTGCCGCTTGGCACGTGCCGGTGGGTTATTCGCCGACTAGACACAAAAATAACGGATCAGAAAGAATGGGCTACCTATAGTTAGTCAGAAAGCGTAAATAAGTTTTCTACTAGTTTATTGCATTCAAACGCATATGGTGACCGACTGTATTGATTTTGAAATGATACTATCACTTAATAAGGACGATCTCTTTGGTGTAATGGTCAAAAAGTTGACTATTAACCAAGAGGTTGTGAGTTCGTTCCCCGCACTGTACCTACAAACATAAAGGTATGACTGGTAGAGAATGCCCTACGGCGTTAAGTCCACCTTTTGTACAAAGTATTGTTGTGCAATAAAGCTTTAATAAATAAAAATAAATAAACATTTGTGTGCATGAACATGTCTGTTTGTACCTACTGGTCTGGGTGTTATATGTAAGTATGTAGGTATTTATTTATGTTTATTTGTAATACCACTGTTGATTCTGATATCTGTAACACAAGTGCTTAAGCTACTTACCACGGAGTCAGATTTGTTTACAGATTTATTACATTTTATTTTAACCTGACGATTCGGAACCTTTTCAGCGTCCGTGGTCACAGGTAGACTAAGGTGTTAGTTGTAATTACACAGTTTTAAAAAAAATTGTAAACTACCTACATTCAAAAATATTAAGTTACGTTCCTATCTACACGAAATGAGCTAACATCTTGAGGTCTTGCAGTGCGGGGTCTATCTTGAGTCTTGGCTGAAGCAGGATCCCAAACTAGTGGAATTTTCCAACCATCTTCTCTATTAATGATCTACTGTTCGCGTAAACCGTAGAAACAAATATGTATCGATTTTCTCTGCATGCTGTATATTAGGTCTAATGTAAGACATAATTATCCCCGTCTACTTTTTGAGTGGGATATTGTTAAAGCTTAAAGTCCTACAATAGGTTCAAAACTTTTTAAGCGTTCGGCGTTTGTTTAGTTTAAAGAGTTGTTACATTAATTATCCATCTAGATCATATTTATGCTACGTAAATGTGATAGACTTCTCTATGTTGGCCATGTTCAATGCAAGTGACCGTAAATACAAGAGTTAAGTATTTAATGTCCGATATAATTATCGAATTAATTAAAATATCCTTTTATTTTTTCATATTTCCACTTTGAACTCAGTATCGTCGCGAGTTATCAGCGCACGCGCACATTCTTCGTTCGCGCTATCGACCAATCGCGCGCGGGGGCGGGCCTGTGTAAAAACGCTCTACGACTTATCGGTTAATGGGCCCTTGTCAATGGATTAACGGCGGAAAATTAAGTATAACTCGTTAATAATGTGGGTAAATATTTTATTTTTTATATTATATTAGTTACAAAGCATCGGGTAAGCCCTCATGAATGGATGTGGAAATTTATACCACGTCTACAATAAGCAAACCTGTAAAAGATTGAGATTTTGGGCGACGCATAAACAGAAAATACAACAACAACATGAACTCACTATTAATGGAATGAGGAAACCTACCCTATGTAGTAGGTACCTACATGACTCCCAGACGGAGAAAGACATTTTAAGATTCGACTGATGAGGTTTTAGACACTTTATGCTCGACAGTTCTACACCATCTGGGTTGGCAAACGGTTAAGAAACTTCCGGCCCAATGAATCCATCCAAGGTAAACCAAAGTGGGGCAAGAGAATACAAAATCCCCAACACAGCTAAGCTAAATCCTAATAATACCTATACCTAAGTATAAGTATTCCAAACAAGCATCACACCGATTCGTTACTCACTTATTCCAATCACAATTTAAGGTTACATTGTTCTCGGAATTACCAATTTAATTGCGTGATTGATCGTTTGAAGTACGTTCATTTGTCTCGAAGCAGTGACAGGTGCCCTTGACATTTGAAACTTCCTCGACGGAGACCGGCATCAATCATCAGCTAATGATATGCTAATTACACATTTGGGAGTTAGTGAACGATAGATGTTACGTTGTTTTCCTGCTGATGTGTTTAGGCGCAGTTTGTAACCCTTTTTGTGACGATATCTAAGCGAATTATCGAATGTCAGTAAAATCATCGATTGACTTATTACTCTTCGTGAAAGATTGTAGTCAGTAGTAACTTAGAGTTAAACCTGCAAGAAATATTAATCGAACCGCGGATTAAACTCGTTTAATCAAGCATCAAATAACAATTGTAACGTATGCTACGAATAAATTAGGTCATGAGTCATAATGAGTATCAGCCCCAAGCAGAAGGTCTCCTCCATAGATTCCCAGGAGCAGTTAATAGTGACCTGCATCTAGTTCGATCCTACAATGTTTAAAAATTTATCTGTCCATATTATTCTTGTCGCTGGAAGCCTCATACTGCGCTTTTTACCAAATAATCTAGGGGATAAGCGTAGCGCGGCAAGCTAGAACTTAACGACCCCAAAGAGCATACCTAAGTGATAAATAAGTACCTACCTATTACTAAAATCGTCACCTTGCTTAGCCCTGCACCAATGATTAACCGAGGCCATAACAACTTTAATGGACAATCGATAGCACAAACAATGCTTCCAATACCAGCTGTACTCAAGCACAACATCTACCAATGTATACACCCAAAAATCGTGATCTCATTTCGCGGAAAAGATATCCACTGCAGTGTTACAAAAAGACGTAATGATACGTTCCGTGACACGGCCATTAGACGTCTAGTGCCGTGGCGCACGCACAAACGTCATTATTTACCGGCGTCCGGCACAAAATGACAGTTCAGTTACGGCTGGCCATACGCGTTTTTGTGAACGTTCTGTGATTGCTAAAGTTTTTAAATGAGAGCGCTGAAGGCTGAGATGCTATCAGTGATTCAATTGTAGTTGTGTGTTTGTATAAGCAACATACATAAACCTTCGAAGATGTATCCTTGTCAGCTAAGTAGGTACCCAAATACATAAGAAGCAATGATTTGATAAGTCCTAAATGCAAACCTTAGATTATGTTATGACTTATCATAATGACTGTTTTAGAGTCAGCAATTCAAGCTGCACTTAGATACTTTTAGGTATCTATTTGAGACCGAATTTTTTTCCCATTTTCATAAACGGAAATTTTAACTTTGTTTAATTTCAAAATCACATGCATCATAAATCGTCGCTTTCAAAAACTACTTATAGTCACAAATGGAAAAGTTAATAAATAATAATAGCCCTTCCATATAAGGGATCTCGGCCATATAAGTATATCAGTAATAATTACACTAATTTTAAAGTCACCAACACAGCCGTTTTCGTGTGTGATATATGGGTCGAAACATAGACCTTAAAATACTAAGAAGTCGTTTAAAATATCTATAGACAACTGTGTTTAGTAAAACGAATAATTATAGAGGTTACAAGGTTCTCGAAAATGTTAAGTAAAGCATTTAAAAGTAACGAGCAGAATCTTCTAGCCTGTATGTTAGTGTATTTATAAACGAAGATTAACGTAAGATTAAAAAATTGGAAAATTTTTCTTTCGGATAAAAACTTGACAAAAGACAAAAATAAATGAAATAAAAAAAAAAACTACTACTACCTGTTCTGAACCTTTAACCTTTTAAGATAACTCCAAAAATTTTATGAAATTGTTAGGAAAAAGTTCGGATTAATGCCCTTCATTTATTGGACTTTTAATGGCGCCATATATAAAACTGTTCAGCATTAAACTTTTTTTAGAACCTTCAGCAGTTCCTCAAAAGTCCTGGCTTGTCACGGTGCTCGATCCTTTCATGGCGCTTACAGAACCGTACATTTTAATACGCCACAAAACTAATCGTCAGTAAACTTTTTTCAAAAAAGGTGCTGAAACCAGCAGTTCCTCAAAAGTCCCGTCCTGTCACGATGCGCGATCATTTCATCGCGCTCAATAAACGGAAATTTTTAATACGCCACTTACAAAACTGATCGTCAGTATAAACTTTCTTCAGAACCTTCAGCGGTTCCTCAAAAGTCTCGGCCTGTCAGTGTGACCATCTGTGACCTGACCATAGTTTACCTATTACTCAGATACTGTTCAAATAGAAACCTACCCAAAGTCTACTTACATCGGAATATACTTATATTTTAAGTTCCTCAAAAGATACGTTTTTAGTTAAAAATTTATAACTATGGTCCGGCCGCCAGGCAGTGCCTTCTGGCCTTTCTGGCATCTTAAATAGTGATAATTTTATATTAATAAATCTGATTATTGTGTGCCATCCTTTTATCGCGCGCCCAAAACGGCAAATGATTTATGCGCCACAGCCAAAACTTTCTTCGGAACCTACTCCATGTCAAAAAGGTCCCATGCAGTCTCGACGCACGATCCTTTCATAGTGCTCACAAAACGGTATAGGTATTTCAATGCACCACAGACAAAACTGATCGTCAGCAAACTTTCTTCAGAATCTTCAGCAGTTGCCAAAAAGTGCCGTCCTGTACTGTCACGGCGCGATTCTTTCATCGCGCGCACAAAACGGTGGTTATTACAAAGTCGTGCGCGCGCGCATCACAATGCGTGCGCCTGCGGTGCGCTATTGTTACGGCGGAGCGCCGTGACATTTACCGGCTGGCTGTCACACCGAACGGTGAACGAACTACTGATCTTGTGGGAACTACTGATTTTGTAGAGCAAAGTGTTTTGGCGGATAGCCAAACTTTGGCTTGGCGGAATGACTGTTGTTAAAAAATAAAAATTGATTTTAGCTTTTCGTGCTATATTCTTGACTATCTTATAAAAGTAAGATATCATTATCTCGTGTTTAAACAGAGAAGAATAGCTGTCCAAGTTCCAACCAGCAGGTTTGTCCTACCTGTAGTTCCACGATCTTTTAATAGTCCAGTTATGGCTGGTTTTTCACGGTTTTCGTTGCTTAGTTCCTGTCACTAATATTTGATTTGTTCTTTGTAATGTTTGACAATAGTGCAATTAAATATAAATTGAGTCTATTAAAATTTACTTATCGACAAGTAAGCTAAGCTCTTAGCTACCAAGCTCAAGTATACCAGCCATTAGTCTGACTACTTTCATATTAGGACCACTACCCCTTTTTTGTAAAGGTGGTAATGTTGAGCAATTCTGATTGCAACTGGTCACTCATAATCAACTTCGTACTGCAGGGCCTAAAGTCCGACGCTAACGATAAAAAATATACCAAATACAAAATACGAAAAATAAATTGATGAAGTAAGTACCAAAAATACGACCCTCCCTTGTAATTAATGACCGCATCAACAATTCCCACATCGGAGCGACAAGGGACGTCCACTCCGGCCGACCGCCGCGGGGCGAATGACTCGATTCTTTGTTTTTTCACGCGGGTAGTCGGAGAATGTGACCAAGTGTGCTATATGGCGGTGCCTGCCCCACGGCTGAAGACATTCTTGCACCGCTTTTATATGCGAACGAATAAATTGTGCCTCTTAATCTTTATGCCTTTGGAGTGGTCAATGCAATCTTGACTGTGATATCGCCTTTTACAACTTTTTATAAGCGCGCAATAAAGGATGTTTGCAAATTGAGAAGAGTAATAATATGTCATGGTAATACAAATATGATTTTTAAATTTTTAACTGAATGCTCGGGGCTGTAATGTGAATTAAGCTTTTCAGTCTGGGAGCTTTAGACTGCCTTATCAACCAGATCTAGGTAGATACTCTCAAAGTTCGCTAGGGAAAGGGAGTTATAAATTGTTTTATGATTTTTCGTTATGATTTTTCGTCACGTTACAAACTAAAGATAATATTTTTGCAGTAGACGGGAATTAAAAGGTTTTGATTTTCGACGCCTTCCTTGTCGTCAAAACACTGTTAAAGGATAGGTATTAAGATTATTGAACAGATACATGTGACTGGACGTGTATGACTATTACAAAAAAAAATTAGTTTAATTGATTGTGAGTTCGATCTCAAAACCTTTTTTTTTTAAGTTTTGAGAGGCTTGACAGGTCACTCAATGTCATTGTAGAGTTAACCAGAGTTGTCACATAACGAAAGACCCACATACTCTCCCATCGATTTTTACGTCACGAGTTCACGACCATAAACTCAGCCTCACAAGTGCCACACAAAGTATGTAAGTATTACACTGCACGTCACTAATTGCGTAATCGTGAGTTTGGCGCGTAATCAGCGCGTTCCCACGGGTGCGTGTGCATGGTACCTACCGGGATGTGATCTGATCAGGTGGTGGGTTTTGACGACCGGTTGGGTTTGTTTTGGTGCTTTGAAATTATGCGACCGTTTCGGGAAAAACGTACGATTAATTTATTTTATTTATTTAAAACTTTATTGCACAAGAAATGTACAAAGGGTGGACTTAATGCTAAAAGCATTTTCTGCCAGTCAACCTCAAGGTCATGCAGAAAGAAGGCAATGGGTGCTGTGAAAATTAAATGAGAAATATCTTGAGCCACGAATAACGAGACACAATAGATAAGTATTTTATTGTTACGGACCACGATGTCGATACTACGGTGATAATAATCTTATTTGATAATAATTTTGTGAGAGAATTGACGCACAAATATAATTTTTACTCTTAACCTTTTAATAAAATCAATTAATCAATAAATTTTCTAAGGATCGACCGAGATTGGATTTTCGTTCTCGACCGAGACCGAGACCGAGAGTAAAATTAAATCTCGGCCGAGACCGAAAGCCGAGACCGAGAAAAGAGAAATAGTGAAAAAAATAATGAAAATGCACTAGTTTTTGTTTAAGTAGAATTTATTTGAAAGCTTAATAAGCTTTAATAATCAAAATTGAACAATATCATATTGTTCAATTTTGTAACACAAAAAAAGCATTTTTTCGGCATTTTCAGCCTTCAAAGAGTGTCGCCTCTCGTCGTATGATTGCCCAGCTCTGCTAAAAAGCTGTTCACTTGCTACACTAGTAGGCGGCGCTGATAAAAACTTTTGTGCTGCGGGTTGAAGTACTTTATAAGGTGACGATACCCAGTACTCAAAAATATTAGCATTTCTTTGCAGTCTTGGCTCTTTAAGAAAGTTATTAAGCGCTATTTCGATCAGAGCATTTGAATTGTTTTCGTCACTGGTCATGGCCATTGGCTCATCTTCCAACTCTATAGAATCATGAGTACCTACGCTACGCAGTGACACAAAGCGATGAAAATGTTCGGTTAAGGCCGAGAGTCTCGGCGATTTTTAGCCGAGAACCGAGACCGAGTTCTCGGTTGGAATTGTGGCCGAGAATGCCGAGACCGAGACCGAGACCGAGATCTCGGTCGAGCCTTAAAATTTTCCATAAATGTATTATTTAAACATTTGCATGCTATTTTATTTGGCTAAATAGGTAAAAGCTCTATTTCGTGTTTTACGACCACATTTTTATGTAATCCACCCTACTTATTTATAAGCAAATAAAGAAATTTGAATTTGACACCTCTTGATGCTCAAGGGTACTGTTTTAGAAACTTGCGTCAATTTTGTAAAATATTTCATTAGTATATTGCACAACGGATGTTGCCAAAAATGGTTTTACTTTCTGTTATTTTATAACATAATCCATTGCTGCTAAAACTGCTTTCCGAATTGAAATAGATCCTTGGGACCCAGGCTTGAGACTAAGACCTTAAATACAGAAAGCACTTTAAAAATCCCCAAAAACTTTTTATTCGAATCTGCCATAGTTAGAGTAAAAAAAAAAAGTTAACCGTCACGTGCTCAACAATCTAACCCCGCAGGACTGGTGGTGCGGATCCGCGGTCTAATTGTCCCACCAGAAGGGGGGAAGAGGATCTTTGTAAACAGCTGCCGGGCAATTTGCGTATCGACCGATTGGCTGAATGCACGAGGCTAATTGTTGAGGACGGGCAGCAGAAAAGTAAAGTTAATTTAAAAATAAGTTAAATAAGAATAAAGTTATGTAGCATTTTTTTATTTCCTTATTTTATCAGTTAAACGAACGTTCTTAGTTTTCACCGCCATTCCACTCTTAACATAAGCATTTTCTTTGCCCGAAGGTTGTCTGGAAGAAATTGCTTTTAGCAATAAGATCGCCTGCATTGTACAACTTCTATGAAATTTATTGTTTGTAATCTTCTTTAAGTATATGTGGTGTGCAATAAAGAATATTCTATCTAACTGTCAAGTGGAACCTGGAAAATGTTTAAAGTATTTTTACCGTTTTACGTGACTTTCCAGAGATTGGTATCAAACTTAGTTAACCTACTTTAGAAAGAAAAAAGTGTTATCACCTAAGGAAACACTATTGGTCGGGACCACTGAAATCTAGGAAAAGTATGTCTCTTAAGCCGTTAAAAACTTACGAAGTCGCCTCACGGTAGGTTTTGCAGCTACCCGATATTTGATTTTATCGTGCTGGAGTTCCAAAACTTTAAATGAAACACGAATTCATAAATATCTTCAAAATATGTGGATTCAATCCACCAATCCACACTATAAGCCCGCGTACCACCTCATAGTTGAGGTAAGTCCTGAACGCAGCAGCAGGACGTATATGGGCTGATGGATGAGATAAGATGACTTGTGGATTTAAGTTTAAAGTTATAAATTGTAAGTATTTAAAAATCTGCCAAAAAAACATTGCTCTTATTTATTTTGCTGTCGGTCCGTATTCATTAAACACAGTTGTTTGAAACGCACAGCCTCCGATGAGGCTTCCTCGAAGTACCTACTTGTTATGCTCTTCTTCCTCAGTCACTCTGATTTTCCCACGCGTGGAGAATTATGTAATCCTGGACATTATGTTTTAGCTGTGACTGGGACATTCCGGAAATTCATCCTTGCAATTAGTGTTGGCTCAAAATAACCCGTTTCGTAGTCAACTTTTTAGCGATACAAATAAGTCACAACTTGAGCCAGAATTCTATAGTAAATTATGCCAGCACACTGGGTGAAGACGACGGTCTCATAAACTAGAACTCTGGGGTCCAGTGTTCAAATCCTGATTCCAGTTTTTTTAAGCTATTGCATAGCTTCTATCGCGGGCTTTGAGCGCGGCGACCGAATCAAGAAATTCCGTAACGAAAAAACCTAACACTAACCTAACTTTGTTTCAGTTCGGCAGACTTCGGCACTGTGTTTGTGTGTGTGCGACTAGGCGTATTTTTGTAGTCTTGCAAAAGCTTTACCGCGGCAGCCCCCGAGTGCCACACTGCCACACGTCTTTTTTTAGGTTTTGTCTTCTTACCAATCGTAAACATTACCGAGCAAATCTCCGTCACCCAGATATAGCTTTGTAAGTCGGAGACGGTCTATGTAGAATTAAGAACTGTAACGATATTTGTAACGAATGGATAGTACAACTTCGTAGTAGCATTTACAAAAAATACGCATGCTTACTACCGTAGCGGTTTACTGTTGTGTGCTCGTGACGCGTGAAATGATTCTTAATCGCGTAAAATCCGCCATTGTAAACCCTTGTCCGACTTAGCGCCACTTGCTTTTACAAGAAAACGTTTTACAATAACGTTAAACGAACTCTAGCTCGTTATGTTAAAGTTGTTCAATATTAATCGTTTACTTATGCTGATTCGAATTTGGAATGAAATCCTACCGCCACCTAAGTCACCCTTGCAATGAAAAATTCGAAATTGGTTCTAGGCCGCATTAGAATAAAGTTAAAATTGTATCAACTAAGTGTTTTTTTTTTAAAGTGGCCAGCATTTTGCTACCCGGGAGGTCCGAATCGTCAAAAATCTTGTCATATCTGCATTTTGTCCATAACAAAGACTGTTATTGTTCAGTGAGCATTACAAAAATGTAATTGCCTTACAATTCGCCATGATTGTCGATTGACATACTATATTTCGGCCTTTGTTGGAGCTATTGTTGTTGGCAATGTACAAAGCATGAATGTTCGGATGCGTAATTGGTGTGGCTATTAAATATTATATTTTTAGATAGTTAGATTACTTGATCAAAGATAACGCGGCGTCTTGCGAAACAATGATGATGACGATTCAAATGTTTGATATCAGATGGTACTATATTTCTATTTTATCTCCTTGGTTTTAGGCTTAGATTAAACCAAATAGCGTCAATCTTCAACTTAAAAATGGGCCTGCATCCACAACTACATACACACGCACGTACATGTAAACAGCCCGCAGTGCTGACGACGAATAGGGGCGGAGCAGGTCCATTGCTCTCGGTTCAGTAGGACCAAGCGCGACTAGCTTGTTGTACCTTATCTCTCTCTTTTTGGTTTGCTCTAAGGTTTTGGGATACAAAATCATCAAACAACATTCGACAGGTTATGGGGGAGGAAATGCGGCCTTAAGTACCTACCTTCTTACATAATAATAATAAAATATTTTATTGCTTTCAAAACTAACATACAATGAGACAAACAAACATGACAAAGCAATTAGAGGTGGCTCAGCTAGTGCTAACTTGGGATATGATCCCAAACAGCGGTGGTTTTCAGCCACACCCATCTCTCCACAGATGTTGGGTGAGAGGTAGGTCTTGTTGAGGGCTTACAATAAAACTATGACATATAACAATAATAAAACAATGGATACATTAAAAAAAACCATACTAATATTATAAATGCGAAAGTAACTCTGTCTGTTCGTCTGTCTGTTACTCAATCACTGACTGACTGCCTCGTTGGTGTAGTGGCAAAGTTTCTGCGTTACATCCGAGAGGTCCTGGGTTCGAATCCCAGGTCGAGCCAAAATTGTTTCTGAGATTTTCTGTCATGAATTTCTCAAAAACAGCTCGGAGTCGGGAAGTTGGCGGTGTTACACGCCCGTGCCTCGGAAAGCACGTTAAGCCGTTGGTCCTGCGCCTGATCTCTCTCCGGTCATGTCGGATTGCCGTCTCACCGAACTTTGAGAGTGATGGAACAGTGAGTGCACCTGTGTATTGCGCTCACATTTGTGCACTATAATATCTCCTGCGTAGTTGGCTGATCTCTGTTTAGTTGAGATCGGCCGCCGTAGTCGAAATCGGCTAGGAGGACTATTACTCAATCACGTCTAAACTACTGAACCAATTTGCATGAACTTTGGTAAGGAGATAATTTGATACCCGAGAAAGGACATAGGACACTTTTTACCGCGGGAAAATGACGCATTCCCATAGGAAAATTCAAGTGAGCCGATCGCTTTTACGCCTAAACTACTGAACAGATTTAAATGAAATTTGGTAAGAAGATAGTTTGAGACTTAAGAAAGGACTTGTGTTACTTTTGACTGCGGGAAAACAACGCATTCTAATGGGAAAAATTACTTTCCAGGGAATCTGATCGCTTTCACTCCCAAATTACACAAAAATTTAAATTATTTTAGGATAAGATTGGTATTACGGGTAATCAAGGCATTCTAAAAAAATTACCTAATGTGGACAAAGTCACAGGTAAAAGCTAGTCGTTCATAAGTATGAAATGCAATTATTGGAATCCTGGTGAAATGCTTCATGTCTCTTACATTAACCTCAAGATGCCTTTTGATAGCAGGAAATAATAGCAAGCTAGAAGCGGATTCTCATTTTACCCGTAAATTGTTCTTTAGTAGGTAGTTCAAAGATTAAAAAGCGAGTCTCGGCTACCAACTGGGCAATAGCAATAAGTGCACGAATCCAACATCTTGGAGACTATTAAAACTAAACACCACATTATATTCCAGGGCTTGGTCCAATTTATGAAAGAAACCGTTTTTAATTCCCAAAGCATCTGCCGCCCTACTCTGTATGCAAGTGTCCGTAGTTTCGCATATAGCCATCTCTGTCGCTCCGACAAGCTTGACCGTGCGAGCACACGCGCTGGCTAGATCCGAATAGGCATGATGACGCCTATCTTAAATATTTTTAAGACCATGGCGTTTAAAAAAACATAGCCCGTATTGAGGTAATACAACAAGTACATTGCCAAAATGCTGTAGAAACCAATTTTTTAACACACAAAATTCAATAATTTTTTTGGACAATTGACTCCGATTTCTGATACACAACCGTGACGTCACGATTTTGTATTCCCATACAAAATCTATGGAAGCAGACCGTTTTGACAGATAGCCTATTGAATGTCAATTGGAAAAAAATATCCTTATAAATGTTAATTTCTGAGTGTAAAGCTTTTTTTTCTAAAAATAAATAATTTTTTAAATAGGTTCAAACGAACCTGTTCAACAGGTCACCAGGTCACCCTCACAGGTCTAATACAAGCAAAGAACTCAACAAAGACTGCCTCGTTGGTGTAGTTGCAAAGTGTCTGCCTTGCATCCGAGAGGGCCTGGGCTCGAATCCCAGGTCGAGCCAAAAATTGTTTCTACGATTTTCTGTCATGAATTTCTCAAAACCAGCTTGGAGTCGGGAAGTGGCGGTGTTACACCCCCGCGCCTCGGTAAGCACGTTACGTTACGTTGGTCCCGCGACTGATCTCTCTCCGGTCATGTCGGATTGACGTCTCACCGAACTTTGAGAGTGATAGTGCACGCGCGTATTGCGCTCACACTTGTGCACTAAAATATCTCCTGCGTAGCTCTGTTGAGATTGGCCGCTGTGGTCGAAATCGGCCAGGAGGACTATTATAACCAAGAAAAACATTTATATTTCTTATGGCTTAGCCACGTTACCTACGAGTATAGTGTTGGTATCGGCGTCGCGATCGGGCGTTGCCAAATGATGTAAATTTTCGAGTTTTACAGCGAAACAAAGCAATTGTGTTATCTGCGCGAGCATCACTCACGAGCGCTCTGCCGGCCCTATCTGTAGGAGCTCGGACCTGTGGTTAGGCTGCTGTTACACTGAGCGTGGCGGTTATGTAACCGTAGAATGTACTTGATTGCTAGACTCGGAAATTTACGTTTGTAATTAAATATCTACAGAAAACTGCGTTAAGCCAGTATCAAAATAGGGTACCAACAGCTGAAAAAGTTTGTGTAACAAAGTAATACTTGAGTGTCGTTGTCACATTGTTTTTCGTTAGCTAATAAAATTAGAATAGGCATCAATAATCTCCATCTTAAAATTGAGTCCTTTATATAATGATATGTACCCATATTTGTTAAGATAACATGTATTAGACGACCTCTTGGTGCAGTGGTCCGCATGTTAAACTTCTAAACCAAGGGTCGCGGGTTCGATTCCCGCACCGTACAAGCAAGTGTGCATGAACATGTGTGTTTGTACTGGTCTGGGTGTTTTCTATTTATAATATGTATTTATTTACAAAAAAAAAGTATTTAAGTATGTATATCCGTTATCTACATAGTACCCATAGCACAAGCCTCGTAGCTTACTTTGGGACTAGAGAATTGGTGTGCTTGTTGAGAAATATTTATTTATACTGACAAGAACAAATAAAGTTTTAGTATAAGTTAGTGATTTTATCGCTGGTAAATGAAACTGGTATTCCAAATACAGAGTTGAACAAATGTAGAGTGAGCAAACACACGTCTTCCGCGTAAGGAGTCCAGACAAGCTCTATCGGGCTCTATCTGCCCGCTCTCCCGTGTCTAGTTGTTCTGACACCGCGAATAAAGTAAGTCCGAGACGGCAGGATTTAACTACGGGTCGCTCGCAACAATCCTAGAGAAGGTTCCTCAGGCTTATAGCAGTGACATGGTTTTTTAAGAAGGTGGTAACGATCATTATTTCATAACAGCTATTACGCTCCCATCATATTATGTCCCTCAAACAAGGTGATTTTGTTGTTTCAGCCTACCTACTTCCGTGAGCTTTAAAACCTGGTAAAGGCTTTAAAACCTAATTGAATTCGCTTCTACAAATCATAAAAAAATATTTAGCACTCGTGCACACGATGCCACCACCGCTCAGCCGCCGCACTGTCTTAGCGTAATTTTACTGAGCATGATACTGTTGCATAAACTTTACTGATAACTCAGATCACACGTGACACTAAACACTAAACTAACCAGCAATGTTAGTTTAGTGTTTAGTGTTATGTGGTGAGGCGATGCGGCTGCGGAGCGGTGGCGGCATCGTGTGCACGAGCGCTTAGCATCACACAAAATTTATAGTCTAGCTTCTTCAGTGTGCCACTGGCCTTATTGAAGAAATCGCGGCTGTTGCCGACACGCACGGCCGTCCGAATTACGAGCACGATAGTATCGCAGCGACAAATCGCACGACCACCGACCACCGCAGCCGTGCCGCAGCTCAGCTATCGTAGTAACTGGTGTATCTTGAAACGTATCACATGAATGCTTTTGACAAATAGCAGGCTAAAGATGGTATTAAAAAAATTATACCTTAGATCCAGTATTCTGGATCCGTTTTACTGTATCAGTAGCGGCGTAAATCGGTAGTTATATGTGAATGCGCCTTAACTATTTATCTTAAAAGCTTCTAAGAAATCCAACATTTATGCTGATGAAAAACTTACGAGCAAGATAAAATCACAGCGACGAATCGCACCATTACGGCAGCTGTATAGCCGCTATCGTAGAACCTACGAGGGCGTTTTGATAACTCCATGACTTTCAGGCTGAATAGAAACTTTTTTTTATTTTTAATGATATTTTCTTAAAAGTAATATTTTTGCGAACCTAAAATAATTCTATTTTCAAATATGGCGCGAAAACAATATTTAATAACAAAAGAAGTTTGGCGGCTGTGAAGGTGTTCTTCGGAAATTGAGAAATCCGAGTTTCGAGTCTTGATTAAACACTATTTTTTACGCGGGAAAACCATTAAGCAGACCGAAGACAAGTTGAAAAAATATTACGGGGATTCAGCGCCGTCTCATGGAATGGTACATTAATGGTTTGGTACAGGAAGGCCGATTGAGGTAACCACTGAGGACATTGTTAACAAAATCCACGATATTGTTTTGGCTGACCGTCGAGTAAAGATACGCGAGTTAGCTGAGGCTGTGCACATCTCAACTGAACGAGTTTTTCATATTTTGCACGATATTTTGGGAATGAAAAAACTTTCTGCAAGATGGGTGCCGCGCTTACTGACAGTCGACCAAAAGCGAAAACGCGTGACTACTTCTGAGGCATGTCTGGCTATGTATAATCGCAATCCAAGTGAATTTTTGCGTCGGTACGTAACCGTGGATGAAACGTGGGTCCACCATTATACGCCAGAGACTAAACAAACACAAGCAGTGGACTTCTACCGGCGAACGTGCACCAAAGAAGGCAAAAACGGTATGTTCGGCTGGTAAAGTGATGGCAACAGTATTTTGGGACAGTCAAGGGGTTATTTTCATCGATTTCTTGGAGAAAGGCAAGACAATAACCGGTGCTTACTATGCTGCATTGCTGGAAAGATTTAATGAAGAGTTGATGAAGAAACGACCGCATCTAGCAAAGAAAAAAGTTCTATTTCATCAAAATAATGCTCCGGCCCACTCGTCTGCAGTCGCGACTTCAAAACTTGTCGAATTAGGATACGAATTATTGCCGCACCCTCCATATTCACCAGATTTAGCCCCCTGTGACTTCTTTCTCTTCCCAAACATGAAGAAATGGCTTGCTGGGCAAAGATTTTCATCCAATGAAGAGGTGATAGCTGCAACCGAGGCCTATTTTGAAGGCTTTGACAAAAAGTATTTTTTGGATGGGTTGACGAGATTGGAGCATCGCTGGAAAAAGAGTGTAGAGTTGAAAGGAGAGTATGTAGAAAAATAAAATGTTTTTGTACACAAAATATATGTTTTTCTTTTCAAAGTCATGGACTTATCAAACCGCCCTAGTAACTTTGCATCTTGACTGATATTTACATGGTGTTAAAATACCAACGAACAACTTCTTCCGCACAGTTAATAAAGGCGCTCGTAATCTGTCGAAGCGACAACATCTCCTGAGGATGCCACGCGTAGTGGCGAAACGCGTCGAGTGTTTTTTTGGTGTCAGTGTTTCCGGGTGCATCTTCTGTGTCACGTTGTGAGTTGTATTGTAAGTCCTGCAACTTCCAGCTCTAGTTTTTTGAAGTGGTTACAGTTGGATGTATTTGGGTTCCTGCTATGGCGTCGTTTGGTGGAAAATTAAAGAAAAATATTTCTCTTTTTTAGCTTTAATATAATACGCATTAAATAATGCAAACCCAGGTTCAAACAGATAAAAAGAAATTCGCCAATAGCTATTAATTGTTAGTTAAGGATCTCCACACGGCCGTTCGCGGTAAGGACAGATTCCTAGTCACGGTATTGCGTGTCGTCTCCCCAGTCTGTACTGCTCCCAGGATCCAATATCGGTGGATCTTAACACCTGTAAACGATAGTAGCCATGGGAATGCGGGAATCGTGTTTTAAATGGGAATTGCTGACTTTTATCGCATAATTGCCGTGTCCGCGGTAGTATGTGTAGGTCAAATCATGCAATTAATTTTTGGACCAGTAGTCTGGGTAAAAGCTTTTTTATATGTTTAATGACATATTGTCATGACCAGTTATTGGATTAAATGTCTTCAAATGCTAAAGGAACCATAGTAATCTAAACTGAACTTAATTGATGATCAATCGAGATGTCATGAAGTTAAAATGTAAAATCAGTAGGTACACACTAAACGAAAAAGCCGAACTCTTATCAGACGACGATTGATACTCGTATTAAGCGTACAAAGTTTTGATCACCAATTAGGTACTGAACACACAGCTCTTTAGCCGGTTTTGTAAGACGTGAGTAAAATAATGTTACGAGAAAGTAATTCTAACTCAAAGTAAATAACCTAGTCTGTCACTACACGTATTTATCCGTGCCTGATAGACCCCCGTTGAACTCACTTTATTTTGCCACGAATTCGTTTAACCCCACCACGGCCGCACTCTGATTTAGTTTCACTTCATAATTTCATTAAACAACAGATGCTCTTCAGTGCTTCCTACGCGGTGACGGGTTGACGGCGATCCTTTAAACTGGCACCAACTTACTAGGAATAGAATCCAAGGAAATTTTATCTTAAGATCTTTTATAATAAGGGCCAGACCATTCGCAGAGATAAATGAGTTTAGTCGAAGACGGGAGGTTAAAAGTTAACCACCCATCTTCACAAGATCAGTTGGAGTATGCGGACTTCAGATAAACGTTTTGTGGGTTATGTAGGTACTTTACAAGCGTTATCTATCTAAACACACGATCGAGGTCGCTGGTTCAATCTTGTGATGGATTTGCATAAGTACCTACAAGTAGCGAAGGGGTTTAACTGTCAGGTGTTTAGTAACGAGTGTACGTAACCTATCATGACTAAAATCCTTTTTTTTATCGTCAGGGAAATGCTGTTACGCAATCGCACCAGCCGCGGCAGCTGCGGGTTCGGTGTGACTCCAGGCCTTAGAGAGAGAACCCGCCTACCCACTAAAAACCTGACGGTGCCGTCCGGTGCCATGTGAGTAGAAGACGATACGGGTTCACCGTAGGCCTAGAGGCCACATAACTAACCTAACCTAACCATCCAAGTTTCAGAAATATAACTCTACAGGATAATAAATATAATAATAAATAAATATTTCACAACAATCACACCAATTCTCTAGTCCCAAATTAAGCTACGAGGCTTGTGTTATGGGTACTAGACAGCGGATAAACAGGTACTTAAATACTTTTTTTTGTAAATAAATACATATTATACATAGAAAACACCGAGACCAGTACAAACACAAATGATTATGCACATCAATGTTTGTACTGTGCGGGGATCGAACCCGCGACCCTTGGTTTAGAAGTCCGACCTGTGGACCACTGCACCAAGCGGTCGTCAAATCATACACCATCACATGGGATGTTTTGAGAAGAAAGATGGATTTGAACGATTAAGAAAGAAAGCAATCAATTATCAACAATTCCACTTTTTCAAATACAATTGAAAAAACCTTTTTTCAAATTACCTATTTAATAATATGTAAGTGCTCGAACGATACCTGTACACAGATTTGATAAATAACTCGCGATTTGATAAATTTCGCGCTCGCTCGCTGTGTAGTACGGACGTGTGCAGTGTGTGCCGTGCGGATAAATTAATAAATAGGTACAAGAAAAGTGTTACGTACTTAACCAACCGATGGGTACGAAGTGCAATGGGTGCGATGCGGTTATATATGACATTTCATATATGCTGTGTTCTCAAGATAACTGTAAGCGCTCTTATCATGCTAAGTGTCTTGGATTTACGGACGCAATATTTGAAGAGTTTTCTCAGGAATTTAAGGATAGCTGGATATGTCCCGAATGTACGCGAGACATACCGAAGAGAGGAAACAGTGATACGCCCGTCCGAGAACATGGAGTGATGAACAAAACCTTTACGCCAAGCAGCTACGTTAATATGGAGCGCGGGCGACCGAAACTCAAGCCAACATCTATGGCTGACAACGAGCGTAATGCATTGGAAGAGATCAAGGAATGGCATAAAGAAATCGTGACTAAAATCGAGGAACAACGCAGGGAGTACACACAACTCCAAAATAGATTCATATACTGTGAAACAGAGTTAAAACAAGTGCATGAAGTGCTAAAGGTAGTAAGCGAAAAAGCAAGTAAGGTAGATGTATTACAAGAAATGGTAAAAACCTTGATAGAAAAGAATGAACACTTAGAGAAACGGCTTCAGGAACGTAATCAACAAGGAGGATCCGTCTCTATTGCTAAAGAAGCACCATTATTAGCCTTATCTAAGCCAGCTACAACTTTTGCAAGTACAGTAAAAAAATCAAAATGCAGCTCCGTACCAGATAATATGTCGGTATTGGCTAAACAGTGTGTGGCCACGAAACCAGCGGAAACATCAACTGATGAAGTAAATTCTAAGAAGAAGGAAAACGAGTCGAATTTAAAGGATGGTGTAAAAAGTAATCGTTCAGAAAGTAATGACCAGTGGAAAACCGTTAATAGAAGGAAGAGTAGATATCCTAACAGTGAAGTAAAAAGAGGAGGCAGCACAGCGGGATTCGAGCTACAGGGGACTGAACGGAAAAAATATCTTCATGTTTGGCGTCTGAAAAGTGACACAACAGCTGAATGCGTGGAGTCGCATGTGAAAAGTATATGTGGTCATGAAGTAGCCATAAAAGTGGATAAAATTAGGCATAAAACAGAAAGAGACTATTCTTCGTTCATAATAGGAGTTCCAGAAAGTAAATACGATTTATTATGCCGACCTGAAAATTGGGCTGTGAATATCGAATATTGCGAGTGGGTGTGGTTTCGTAAGCCCGCCAATAAGCAAGCCCCCACTTAGAAGCGTCGAAGTATTTTACCAGAATGTACGGGGTCTAAGAACTAAATTACAAGAGTTTTATTTAGGCGTGACTACGGCGGAAGCGGATTTATTCGCTATAACCGAAACGAGTTGCAATGAGTCAATTCAGGATGCAGAGATAATACCATCCGGATACACAATAATACGATGCGATCGAGTCGACGGGCGGAAGCAAGGAGGAGCGTGTTTAGTGGCCACACCGCGCTTCGAGCTACGGCGAGTGCCGATCCCGGGTGACGTCATAATAGATAATCATCTGTTTGAACTGGTCAGTGCAACTGTTTACCTAAATAGGAAATTTTTATTTTTATGTTGTGTTATTTATATTCCACCCAGTAGTAGCGATACGGAGTATATGATTATGTTTAGGATAATTGAACAATATTGTAAAATGTATAACGCAGTATTAGTTATAGGAGACTTTAATTTGTATTCATGCTCAACAAACATTACAAATTATTACGAGTACTTTCGAAGTTACTGTGAATTCACTCAGAGCAACCATTTAGTAAATAATATGGGAAGGTGTTTAGATCTCGTATTAAGTACATGGTGTCATGATAGGGTACAGGTGAGCGCGGCGGCTCCGCTGGTCCCCCCCGACCCGCTTCACCCCGCACTCGCGGTGACTGTGCGGCCGGCCCCGGCGCCGGAGCCCCGAGCAACCGAACGCGAGCCGAATACGCACGAACATAACAATGCTCATGATGCGCAGAAGGCGTCGGTGCAATGGAACTTCAATAAGGCAAACTTTGCATATTTGTACGCGGCAATTGCGGCTATAGATTGGTCTCCGATGTGGAACTTAGATTTAGATGAAAGTATATGTTATTTCTATGAAGTATTAAATAGGACAATAGACGAATACGTTCCGAGAAAACAGCGTAAGACAGGGACCTCTAGGTACAGTTACCCCCAGTGGTATACGCCCGGAATAATAAGGGAATTAGCACTAAAAGCTAAACTTCATAGGCGTTTTAAAGCTAGTAAATTAGCAAGTGATTATATAATTTTTGCACAGTGTAGGGCTAGAGTAAAGAAAAGTATAAGGGCAGCAGAGGAACGCTATCAATATCGGGTTCAAAATCACCTTTTAAAAGAACCAAAGGCGTTCTGGAACTATGTTAAATCTAAAAGGGAGAGCAGACAAGCGCATTCAATTTTAAAAAATGGTGAGGCGTTAGACTTATTCCAAAGTGTCGAGGAATTTGCAAGGTACTTCCATTCGGTCTATAGCACGGAGCCGGCGAAGCTCGATGTAAGTGAGAGTGTGATTAAAGCTGGGAAATTAAGCGAAGGAACTCGGGTGCACTTAGACCA
Source organism: Pyrausta despicata (assembly GCA_963921415.1). NCBI lineage: Eukaryota > Metazoa > Arthropoda > Insecta > Lepidoptera > Crambidae > Pyrausta > Pyrausta despicata. Next base: position 10,068,991 of record OY992861.1, on the reverse strand, counting down.
ATTACAGCTAGAGGAAGTGCGGGGAGCGCTTCGGCGGCTGAAGCCTAAGACTTCCGTGGGGCCGGATGGAATCCCTCCATACGTGTTTCGTGATTGTAGAGAAGTGTTGGCAGCGCCACTTCTCCATATATATAATATATGTTTGAAAACGGCTGTATTTCCCGAGAAGTGGAAAATCACGAGGGTGGTCCCGGTACCAAAGGGAGGTTCATCGTATGAGGTGGAGGGTTATAGACCGGTGGCTGTGTTGTGCACGCCGGCTAAGGTATTTGAGTCTGCTATACATAAAAACTTGTACGCACAAGTAAGCGCGCAACTCACGGATGCACAGCACGGCTTCCGGCCCGCGCGCAGTACAAACAGCAACCTCTTAAACTACATGGCGGATGTGTTGCCTGCCGTCGATGAAGGGGTTCAGGTTGATGCAGCCTATTTTGATTATAAAAAAGCCTTTGACCTAGTAGATAACGATGTGTTACTAAAAAAATTTGCAAGTTTTGGTTTCACTCCACATCTTTTGCTTTTATTTGCCAGCTACATGAGAGATAGGCAGCAATATGTGGAATACGCTGGTTATAGATCTAAGTCGTACTACACGAGGTCAGGTGTAAGTCAGGGCAGTAATCTGGGACCTTTCGAGTTTATTTTAATGGTAAATGATCTTCCAGAGGTGGTACAGGACTCAAAATGTTTGCTTTTTGCTGATGACTTAAAGTTATACATTACGGTCAGGAGCCCAGAGGATCGTATAAAATTACAAAACGATATAAATCGAGTAGTAGTTTGGAGTGAGGAGAACGGGTTGCAGTTCAATACCTCTAAATGTGTTACCATTACTTTTACGCGCGCACGCAATCCCGTTCAACACACATATGAAGTCGCGGGGGTTGCTTTGAACAGAGTGAACGAAGTCAGGGACCTAGGTGTTCAACTTACTGCAGGGCTTTCATTTAAAAATCATATCACAAAAATATGTAAGAAAGCATATCGCAATTTAGGCTTTATCTTACGAACAGCTCACGGATTTAAAAACATAAAAGCAACTGTAGCATTGTATAACGCATTAGTTAGAAGCCATCTTGAGTGTAACTCAATGGTATGGTCACCGCACGAATCTAACTATACATTAATGCTTGAACGGATACAAAATAAGTTTGTTAGGTATTTGTATTGGAAACAGTATGGGGTGTATCCGTTCTATCCGTTGATGTATCCTAACTTATTCGTTCTGGGTATGGTAGGGTATAACGAGCTGGCGGTGCGGAGACACCTCGCACTTATGGTGTATATTTTTCATCTTATAAGAGGCAAGGTAAGTAACCCGCAATTACTAGAAAATATACTTTTTAATGTGCCAGATAGGTACGCGGAGCGGAGGCGCCGTCCGCGGCTGCTGGCGGAGCCGCGCGCGCGCACCAACCTGCTAAAGGAAGCCCCGTTCACTCGCGCCACGCGATATATCAACGCGCTACCGAGAGACGTAGACCTTTTTACTTGTTCTCTGAGTGAGTTCACACGAGCGGCATTATATGTTATTTGTTACACATAGCGTTGTATTGTACTAGGATTAAGGGATTATGTTCATTTGTTATACTATCGCATTGGGTGTTATCCTGTAATGATAGATATAAGTTTGGAAAATAAATAAAATAAAAATAAAAAACTCAAGGTGCTAATTTGCCCTAATCGTTTTTCAATCTTAGACAATAAACACGTATAAGACCATATTGTAAGCATAATTGACTATATTATTATGTACTACAAGCAAATAGTAATTTATAGTCGACACTATGAACGCAGACAACGACTAACTCTATCATTTGTATAAACGATTGTTAAATGTCAATAACGATTACATATCACATATTTTATTACATACATACACATTTTATAGCAGCTAATATATTTTTAAATAGAGTTGAAAATACTTAAACAAAATTTTAAAGTGTCTACCAAATTCAGTATGTAATTTTCACATCAGCCAAGACGTTTGCTTCCTGGGCCGACACCCAAATTACTCGACATTGTATAGATATAAAGCGAGGTCGACACACGGACAAACAGATAATTGTACTTAATTGCTATGCAATAGCTAACACGGTCGAAGGGCGTTGTACAAGGACCGGTGTGTTGCCCGTAACATTGAAAGCTTGTGTTTACCATCTGATTTTAGTTTGGGATGCAATCATTTTGATTACTTAAAACATTTTTCGCTCGAAGGCATCAAGTTTCTAACCGACGAAAATGAGGTGTGTCATGAGTTTGAACCCTATGTCTGTTGGTGTGGTGTATATGTGTTTCTGTGGCATCATAGATACCGAACGGATGGACCGATTTCTGTGCGTTGTTTGTATTATTCGAAAGATAATTTAATCAAGTTCTAAGCTATGGCTGGTCCAAATACGTCTAACCGTTGAAGCTCACCAGATGTTTCACTGGCTCATTTGGGGGTTATTTCACTGGAAAGTTAGTTTTTGTTTTCTTTTATGTGTAGTATATTAGCGGTGGATATCCTTGGGCGAGGCCACAGATTACTAAATAGTTTTGCGAGGCCTATTCTCAGTAGTGGGCGTCGAAAGGCTGATATGATGATAATGATGTAGATATTAGTTACATATAAAATTGGAAGTCTCCGCAATTGCACACCTGAGGTATATTGTCGCCGCGAATCGTGACTGTGTCAACCAATCACCGCGGCCAAATGGCTGAAAGTCACGAGTCGCGGCAACAGTACCTACACCACATACGAACCCTGGGCCTTAATGTCTGTTTACGTACCTATTCTGACGACCACTTTGGTGTTAATGTTAAGAAGTTGACTATTAACCAAAAGGTCGCGGGTTCGATGCCCGCACCGTACAAACATTTGTGCGCATGAACATGTCTGTTTGTGCTGTTCGGGTGTAATATGCATTTATTAAAGTTTATTAGTAATACCACTGTTGATTCTGATATCTGTAACACAAGTGCTTAAGCTACTTACCACGGAGTCAGATCAATGTATGTGATATTGTTGTATATTTATTTATTTATGTAAAATTTTGGAAATAACTTTTCTGTTCCTAACTTCAGACTTAAGAAACTTAACCCTGACCTGTAGCACTATTTTTACAACACACGCCTGCATACAATTTAATAGTTTTCAAAGCAAAAAACAAACGTCTCAATAATCCCATTCCAATAATTAAAGACTTTACCCATCTTAAATTAGCGTCAAAACCGGTGCAATGGGCTTTATGGAATGAATTTGCACGTGAGGGATTTTGAACCTTATTAAAGTTGAATAAAGGATACTAATTATGACAGTTATCTTGGGAATACGTGCGAAACGCACCCGGCGGGAAGGCACGATGTTTCGCGACAGTTGATACAATAATTTGTTTTTAAATTGCAAACGCTTGTAATATTGTGTGCTGAGATGAACCAATTTGTACTAAAACTATTCTATCTACCGTTATATTAGAAGTAGGTAATCTTATTTTCAGAATAAAAGTAATTTCGCCCTTTAATATTTACTATTTAAATATGTTCTAATGAGGCTGTTCACTCGTCAAAATGTCAGCACAAATCAGACAACTGTCGTGGTCCCGGAAAAACGTTATTTTGTATGAATATTTTCAAACTATTGATTTACAATGTGAAATTAAAAGACACTTAAAGAAAAATGGACTGCCACAGGCGGGTTTATTTTTGAGTGTGTTTCAATTTTACATTTACATGTTACAATTTTTCAATTGTTAATTAAAAAAAATAAAAGTTTATTTGTGTTTCCCTGTTAATATGCCGCGGCACAGTGTCCCAAAATGTTCACAAATAGGTCAATGGGACCCGAAAATTCTAAAACGGTGGGTAGCTTTATTATGGCGCTATAACTACATCTTCCAGTAAATACAAAATTAGTTCGAGAACATTTTAAGGTACGACTACGAAAATGTTGTTAAATAAACAGGTATCATATTGATTTTAACTCAAAGAACACTAGATTTGTTGGTTTTAAAGTAATTTCATACATTTTTAGGGTTCCGTACCTCAAAAGGAAAAAACGGAACCCTTATAGGATCACTTTGTTGTCCGTCTGTCCGTCCGTCCGTCTGTCAAGACCCTTTTTCTCAGGAACGCGTGGAGGTATGAAGCTGAAATTTATATCAATTACTCAGGTCTACTGTCCCTTGAAGCTGTGAAAAAATCAAACTTCTAAGCCAACGCAATCAAAAGATACAGCCGTTTATGCCGCAAATTTTCGACACTTGCACGGGAATCAAAACCTACAGGGTGCTTCCCGTGAACTCAGAATCTTGAAATTTGGTACGAAGCAACGTCTTATAGCATAGATAAAGGAAAAATTACGAAAACCATAAATTTTTAGTTACATCACATAATATATATTTTTTTAATAATTTTAAACTTACTACCCATTTCCTCATAAACGCGTAGAGGTATTAAATTGAAATTCATACCAAATACTCAGGTCTATAATACCTTTAAGCTGTAACAAAATCAAACTTCTATGTCAACGCAATTAAAAGAAACAGCAATTTAAGCTGCATATTTTGAAACTCGCAAGTACTCGCAAGGGAATCAAAACCTAAAGGGTACTTCCAGTCGACCTAGAATCTTGAAATTTGGCATGAAGCAACGTTTTATAGCACACATAAAGGAAAAATTCCGAAAACCTTAAAATTTTAGTTACATTACAAAATATATATTTTTAAATAAATATAAACTTATTACTTTTTTCCTAATGAACGCGTAGAGCTATCAAGTTGAAATTCATATCAAATACTTAGATCTTATTGCCTTTAACCCGTGAAAAAAAAATTCTAAGTCAACGCAAAAACGCAAAACGAAAAAGTACAACCATTGATACCGCATATTTTGAAACTCGCAACTACACGCAAGGGAATTAAAACCTAAAGACCACTTCCCGTTGACATAGAATCTCGAAATTTGGTAAGAAGCAATAGCTTACAGCACAGGTAACAGAAAAATTCCGAAAAGCTTAAAATTTTAAGTAGTTATACCACCAAAAAAATTGTGATTGTAAACATAATAGTAGTTACAGCAATGACCGCGAGTTATTATACTATGTATGGGGAGGGCAACATTTTTCAAACGGCAAAGACGACCTCACTCATCGTCATTCAATCCCGATGTTTTGGTGAATGTAGCTGTATAATCTAAATGCGTCCTAACTGCTTAAAGTGTTATACTTATGATTAAATGCAATGACATTATTATAAACGATAAAGAGATCTTTGTCTTAAATTTATGCTCCTCCATCTTTCCCCATTGTTATGTTATGAATTTCATTTTGCAATAAAAATACCATAGTTATGACTCGATTGTCGTAATGAACGAACTTTGTAAACCTTGCAGGTTTGTACGGAACCCTCGGTGCGCGAGTCCGACTCGCACTTGGCCGGTTTTTTATTTATTTACGGGATTCCATCAGTCCTTTTATGGATAGAAGTTATATGGAAAGAAACCCTCGCCAGAGGCCGTCTGATGCCTTTAAACAAATGATGATGAAAACATTTGTTTAAAGTGTCATTGTAGCCTAAAAATATTGTAGAAGTTGAACAAAAACTTGAAATTTCCGACACAATGCATGTTTACTAAATTTTTTCATCAGAGTAACCTTTTTCCATCTTTTTATCAAACGGCTCCATTAAAGATGCTTGTGGCGCAGTGGTGGCAACGCTTTGGTAGTAATACCAAAAGTTAAGCAACTTAAGGCGCGGTCATGTTTCGGATGGGTGACCATTCTGACCATATAAGTGATGTCTATTTACAAGCATCTCCGTGCTTGAGAAGGCACGTTAAGCTGTTGGTCCCAATTAATATCGATAGATATTTGTCGTTAGGCTTGTCCGTAGCTCTCAGGCGGCGAGATTAGGGAAAACTTAACAATCCATTTGAGCTACCGTTATTAGGTTTTTAAAGAGATACTTACCATATCCTTTTTGGTCCAACTATTCTCAAGTTTCCTAACGTCAATCATTCCATCGAGGTTGTTATAACACACCTTCAATATAACATGAGAAGATTAAGCATAGAAAACGATAAAACCAAATAAGTTTAAGTAACTTTTTGTATAAAAGAACCTTTTGTTTCTCAGTTTTTACATGCCGTGATAGCACGCTTAAGGATTATATCTTGTGTAGCTCTATAGTTCTTAGTTACTGCTTTAAGTCATGCCATGATGTAATCTGTTGTGTTGTCCAGTAAAAAATAAAAATAAAAAAATAGTTAAATTTGTTCGATTGTGACTGGAACCTTTTCTTAAGCTAAAAAGTAAAATAGAATATGTAATACTAAATTAATTATTGATTATGACGACCGTTTGGTGCAGTGGTCTACATGTCGGACTTTAAAACCAAGGGTCGCGGGTTCGATCCCCGCACAGTACAAGCATATGTGTGCATGAACATGTGTTTGTACTGGTCTGGGTGTTTTCTATGTATAATATGTATTTATTTACAAAAAAATTATTTAAGTATGTTTATCCGTTGTCTAGTACCCATAACACAAGCCTCGTAGCTTAATTTGGGACTAGAAAATTGGTGTGATTGTTGTGAAATATTTATTTATTTATTATTAAATAAAACAGCATAAATACTTACAAATTATCACTTTTATTTCATTTTACAACTCTTCTTATGCTTTAAAATCTCAACAGGCGTCATATACAGCGTGCTATCACAACTTTCGCACTTATACTCCTTAGCATTGGGTCTATTATCCTTACGCGCTGTAGAAGGTTCTGGTTCCTTCTGTTCCGTTCTAGAAGTACACGTAAAGTACTTGTGTTGGATTCGTTCTAGCGGGGAGAGGCATAGAGCCATGCCACAGTCGGGACAAGTGTAAGTTAAGGAGTATGTTTCTTCATAAGTGTTGTAACTCCAATCTGTGTCAACCACGCTGTAACAAATATTTTGGATGAAATAAAATCTCAAATATAATGGTGACGACAACTTTGGTGTAATGGTCAAGAAATTTACTATTAACCTAGAGGTCGCGGGTTCGATCCCTGCACTGTACAAACATTTGTGTGTTTGATCATGTCTGTTTGTACTGGTCTGGGTGTCATATGTATTTATTTAAGTTTATTCGTAATATCACTGTTGATTCTCATATCTGTAACACAAGTGTTTCAGCTACTTACCACGGAGTCAGATCAATGTGTGTGATGTTGTTGTATATTTAAAAAAAAGGTTATTGTAGATTGCACTCATGGAAATCAAGTAAATAAATAAATATACAGCAACATCACATACATTGATCTGACTCCGTGGTAAGTAGCTTAAGCACTTGTGTTACAGATATCAGAATCAACAGTGGTATTACAAATAAACTTACATAAGTACATATAACTATCATATAAATATATTAAACTTATCAATATTAAGACTAGAAATGAAATGATGAATGAATGAAACCTGGTGGATAATGATTCAATTAAATAAAATAAAATTAATTAAATTCATTGCAATATTACCCAGCCCTTAGCCAGTAAGCAGGTAAGGCGCATTGAATAACACCTATTGGGCAAACTATTCTGATGAGTTTAGAAGTTATGAAGGAACAGATGAACATACAAACATACAGGTCAAATCATATCCCTCTCATTTGTTACGCCGTAGTCGGGTAAAAATGATCACAAAAAAAAATTGGTTGCCTGTAAAGTCGGTATACGCGCGAAAGTTTTACGTGACAACGACTCTGAGTGGTAAAATAATTTTAATGTGAATATTCATTCGTATAACATGAACCGGTGTGTATGCCTATCTCTCTCTCTCTCTCGCTCTGTCTCTCTCGCGCGAAACGTGAGCGGAGCAGCGTAACGCAGTTTCTTGAGGTATCACCCGGCAAACCAATTTATAAGACGTTGTCACGTCAACAATACGTATAAAACGTTGGCTCTTTAGAGCTTTATGTGTAGAATATATACTTTTTCTTGATTCTCAATAAGGCTAGGCGATAGTATGTATCCCATATTTGGATTGGATTACAATTTCTTGTATATATTTTTACTGTTATTAAACTTTTATTATAAACAAAAACACATACCAGTTATAAACAATATTGTCAGTCACATACACCCCACCCTTCTTTTCATGAGCGCGGCATTCGAAGCCCTCTTCAAACGGATTAGGGTCTATAATCGGATGCGATTCATCAGGGCCACAATATATTACTTTTAGATCACCGGGTAGTAATCTCTTTATGGTGTAATATATTTCAGTATTCATATAAGAACTGATGTCACACGAAAGTTGGTGTTGTATTTCTTCGTAGGGTATCTTTGTGTTTTGTTTTTGAAGTTCGTTTTCTACGCTTTTGTTTGGGTTTGCGTCTGAAAATAATAAAATAAAATTGGCAATTTGAATAAATTAAGATTGTATAATACAGGGTGGCGTCGACAATTGACTTTCTGTGTGTTAGGTACGCTTTCACATCTTAACTACTGAACAGATTTGCATACAATTTGGTACACATACATGATGGTCAACTTTCTGTATGTGTATTAAATTTCATCCAAATCTGTTCAGTAGTTTAGGCGTGAGAGCGTGACAGACAGAAATTCAACTGTCGTATTGTGGTCGCCACCCTGTATAATGTAAAGAGATTGGTAATGCTGCAGTCATTAAACTAATATATTTAGCTGTCTGACATTCAATACACGCGCATACACACGGGATACGTCATTGACGATCCGTCAAAAAACACGACACGTCATGGCGGATGAACGTTCACATTGACAAATTCCCGAATTGATATTTACATTTGTTTCGTTATTCCCAACCGGTAAAAAATCGACAAAAATAATTATGTATCGTTATTTTTAAAAGACAAAACGTGATTAAAGACATATATGTCATTTATATCAATTCGTAAAGATTGTGAATATGTGTGTATGTGGGTATTTGAAAAGCTTACGTTTACGTATTTAAAAAAAAACCGATACGTGAAAAGACACTATAACGATTGTGTAAAGAAAAACATGATTATTTTTACATAGAATATTACATTATTTGATACAGCATAATGTGTAAAAATATTTGAGGTTACAAAATTAAGATGAAAAAATATACTTTGAAAATTTTAATGTTGATACCTGATAGTCTCCTATTGATAAGCGCATCCCATCGTTGCCTCAATTTAGTGGCTTTCAGCAACAGATTGAGGCCTGTTTCTGGATACGGGAACTCTAGTAGCAGCCACGAATCACACACTATTCTGTGAAGGTAAATAATCTCATTTGGTGTATTGTTTTGAAAACAAAAAGCGATTGAAATAAACGTTTTAAAACGTTTTAATCGCTTTTCCTTCCAAACGACCCTACATTCGTAGGAAAATATAAATCGTCAGTGGAAAGGGAAAACGGCGCTTTAGCGCCAAAACGTTTAAAGCGCGTTTAAAGTTTAAACTTTAGACCTCTTTTTCCACCCTAGTACCCTTTTGGCGCTTTAGTAGTTTTCCCTTTCCACTGACGATATGCATGTCTGTGTAATTATTGTTTTCTTAAGGGGTCAAAAAAAATCAAGTCCTGCTCTCTCTACTCTCTATACTGCCGTCCGTAGTTCGAGATGTATCTATACTTTTCTCTCTTAGAATCTTGACCCTGCGAGAGAGCTGGCTAGATAAACCCGAAATTATGTTTCGTCCATTACGGACCACGACACCTAGTGGTCGGTCACCTTTTGGTTATGGAATACTTAGCGAGATGCAATAACGTCCGGATTATCTAAGGCGTTGTCTTACGTGAGCAAGTGCGACGCGACGCGACCAATACTTGTGTCAATGTCAATCGAGCTACGTCACGGTGGACACCATCATAGACGTTCGTACATTTCATCCTACTACTATTATAAAGGCGAAAGTTTGTAAGTATGGATGTATGGATGTATGGATGTTTGTTACTCTTTCACGTAAAAACTACTGAATGGATTTGAATGAAACTTTACCACAATATAGCTTATACATCAGAATAACATATAGGCTACAATTCATAAAGAATTTTTAAGATAAAGGCTTTCCACGCGGACGAAGTCGCGGGCGGCCACTAGTATTACATATACTTAAATCAGATAAAACACTTAGGGATTTTTTTAAGAAGTTAAAATACGACAGTTTACATTCGCAATACATTGATAAAAACGTAATATACGTCCGAAAAAACTTACTTGCTTATTTCCTAAACATAGCAAATTGCATAACTTCAACACTAGACAAAAAATAGGCTTGCCGTTCAAAATTCTAGACTTCATAAAGTTGGTCACTCATTTATGGGTAGATGTATACCATGTTTTAATAAATTACCTAAACATTTAATTTCATTGCCTTTCGATAAATTTTAAACAGTTGTAAAATATGTATTATTGTCAAAAGGATAATTATAAAATTGATGATTATATAAATAACAATGATATATGGAAATGAAAAGAGGCAATGACAATAGTGACTTGACCCGAAGGCCCAAATTGACCCGAAGCGGTGGTAGGGTTAATTTATATTATGGAACGTGTAAAAGTGCTCTTTGAGAATCTATTGACAATAATAATAATAGGCAGTGTTACCCTGCAAATACAAGCTAGGGATTTTCAAAGCTAGAGTGAACAGGCATCATCTAGGTGAGCTCACTTCATCGTGGACTCAGTCTTGGCCTCGTTAGGCTTAGTCTTGGGTCAAGAGCAAACCTATCCCAAATAAATAAATAAGAAAATAATTGTATTGATTTTTATTTTATTGTGTCGCACTTGACGCGTTTGGCGCTCACGTAGCACAACTGGTAAGCATTTTACGATCGCATTGTCACATTGCATAAAGGTATTACCATTGAGGCGACCTCTACCGTTCGCCATCACAAGCGCATGCCTAACGGTGGCAAGCACGACAGCGAGCGCTGATACGGCTTCATATGCTAGATGGCGCTGTAGTAGCCTAGTACCGCACATGAATCGCGGTATATAAGATTTCGATCCAGAATAATGTAGATAGACAAATCAAGATGATGTCTAGCGGACCTTGGTCCCTGACCATAACAACCGGTCGGTAGGAAGCGCTAACCAAATTATAATTTGTGGCACAATACCTCGTGAAACCAATGTTAGTGTCGATGGTGTGAGCTAACAGCAGCAGCGTCTGTGCGGCCGGCATCCGCATGGAGTTCACTATGTAAGGCTTGGTCGTCTCCAATAGCGATCTGTAAAACAAAAAAAATAGTTTGAAAAAAAAATGGTTTAAAATTTATGTGCAAAAGTCAACATAGCACGTATTCAATAATGAATTAATTTTTTTGGGACAAAATTATCACTTCTTGATACTTTGGGATTAGAGAAAACATTTTGAGTGCTTCTTTTTTTTAAATCTGGTTCCTCAGATTAGGCTCGCCCCACGATTGTAACCCTGAATGACTAATCAGGAGGCCTACTACGAAAACGAAAGCACGTTGAATTAAAAACATTTGTCATCTCATGCGCATGTATTAAAGACGATATTTCAATTAATATTGAAAGCTTAATAAGCTGCGCAAAGAAAGAACGACTATCGTTTTGACGGATTTCAATTTTCGTATCAGGCTTCCCGGTTGGTTTTTCAATCGCGTCGCGAGCATATTGGTTCCTCTGATTTTCTGAAATGGAAGCATTTATGGTGTCTATTGACACAAAAAGTTAAGCGATAAAGATCTACAAAATACTTAGCGCAGTTAGTAATAATTAATAAATATACAATATCATCATATTATATTGACCTGACTCCGTGGTAAGTAGCTTAAGCACTTGTGTTACAGAAATCAGAATCAACAGTGGTATTACAAATAAACTTAAATAAATGCATATAACATCCAGACCAGTCCAAACAGACATGTTCTTGCACACAAATGTTCGTACAGTGCGGGGATCGAACCCGCGACCTCTTGGTTAATAGTCAACTTCTTGACCATTACACCAAAGTGGTCGTCATATATGTTAAGTTTGACCGAATTATCTGCTGATTAGATTGGGACATTATTTGAAAATAACTTACAAATAACACAATATCTGGTGTTTGCTGGACACAAGCAGCTTGCTCTTGAACCCTGGCGGCGTGTCCGTCTGTATGTCCGCCTCGGTCAGTTGCAACGTGCGAGGGTTCTTGCCGAAGTACGAGTTCGGGTGGAGGTAGACGAATGGCTTGCTCCATGTGTGGTATAGTTGTTCGGATATCGACTGTGGAGTGAATGAGGTTTGTGTTTATTGTTATGATAAAGGAAACAACCCCTCTACTCTCTAATGCGTTGTCCGGAGTTTCCGATGTAGCCATCTCTGTCCTTCTTTCAAGCTATATATAACTAGCTGACCCGGCAAACGTTGTTTTGCCATATAAATTATTGTGAACAACCCTTATCACTAAGGGATATAACTACACTAAGGGAAAATAGATGTTGGCCGATTCTCAGACACTCAATATGCTTACAAAATTTCATAAGAATCAGTCAAGCCGTTTCGGAGGAGTACGGGAACGTACATGTGACACGAGAATTTTATATATATATAGAGATAATCAAATGTAATATTAATGTTAAAATTCTTACAAATAATAATTATTATAAAAATCATATTTTAATAACTCTGTAAATAATTACAATATACAATATACAAGTATTAAAATTAGAAACTAACATTATCTTTACAAAAAAAAACTAGGTACTCCTAAGTTGGTTAGAGCATTGGACCGGACTTCCAAAGGTCGAAGGTTCGAATCCTCCCTGATGACCGGAGCCGAAAATATTTTTAAGTGTCGTCTTTCGAACTACTACTAACTCTTAAGTCACTTCTTGTATTATCGCGAGCGTAGTCCGAACCTATATCCGTGACCGCATACTACTTTATCGTGCATGCCATCTATATCAGGCGCCGTGCGATATTTATTTTGTGTTTTCTTTTTATGCTTTATGCTTTTCGATGCAACATTTACTAAAGATGTTATTATTAAGTTCTCATTGTAAGCGAATACCTGTAATTGGCATGATGACACCTATCTTAAATATTTTCAAGACCATGGTGGTTTAAAAACATTAGTTTATTAGAAGTTAATATAACCAGTTTATTTCCAAAAAGCTGTAGAAACCAATTTTTAAACACACAAAATTCAATAAATATTCGGTCAATTGACTCCGATTTCTGATACATGACCGTGACGTCACGTTCATTTATTCTCGTACAAAATATACGGAGGTGAACCGTTTTGACAGATAATAAAAACTATGTCAACGATTGGTGGTGTCATGTAGCCCATTATTTGTGAGAAAAAAGATCTTAAACCTTTAACCTTACTCTCGAATCCGTTGTCCGTAATTTCAGATGTAGCCATCTCTGTCCCTCTTACAAGCTTGACCGTGCGAGTAAACGAGCTGTCTAGATCCAAAAAAACGAACGAACCGTTAAGGCGAACGGCCTCTGCATAGAAGCTGAAGTTGAGTACTTTAAACCAACACTTCGTTATCTCATGTGGATATGTGAGATGATAATCACTACATAGTTTAAAGCAAAGTCGCTTCCCGCGCCTGTCCCTATGTCTGTATGTATTAGCTCTTTGCAACTACTCAACGGATTTTTATGCAGTTTTTTATTATTGAGTGATTCAAGAAGAAGGTTTTGATGTACCTTTAATAACACAGTAACGTCCGGTAGCGATCCGCGCCACGTGAACACTTCCTAACGAAAATTGTATGCCTGCACTTCGACACACGCGGAGCAGTTAGCAAAACGGGATTGCACGCGATGTGTAAATGATTTTCGCCTTTATGGTGTTTATGCGGCGCGTACCGCGATAGTACATTATAATCTGGTTTAATAACGAAAGAGATATTTGGAACAGACGGCACCACTTCAGGGTCAAGACCGCGGTATCTTATACGCTTGTGATACGGGCGATTTTGCAACGAATAATAGTCCTCCTGGCCGATTTCGACCACGGCGGCCAATCTCAACAGAGATCAGCCAACTACGCAGGAGATATTATAGTGCACAAGTGTGAGCGCAATACACAGGTGCACTCACTGTTCCATCACTCTCAAAGTTCGGTGAGACGGCATTCCGACTTGACCGGAGAGAGATCAGGCGCAGGACCAACGGCTTAACGTGCTTTCCGAGGCACGGGGGTGTAACACCGCCAACTTCCCGACTCCGAGCTGTTTTTGAGAAATTCATGACAGAAAATCTCAGAAACAATTTTGGCTCGACCTGGGATTCGAACCCTGGACCTCTTGGATGTAAGGCAGAAACTTTACCACTACACCAACGAGGCAGTCTCTTTGCAACGAATATGGGTACCGTAAATTGAGCGAGTTGTAGGTGGTATTTTAAAATACAAAAGTTAATAATAAAAGCATTTAGACAATTTTTTTCTTACTTTGCAATGGTTGAATTCATCCGCCACTGCTACCTGGGGGTACAGCGCTCTGCATAGCACAATCTGTAATAAAAAGACACGATTTGATGAAATAATTTACTACAACATATCTTATTTATGTATTGGGATGAATCAATCGACGACCTGACGACCACTTTGGTGTTATGATAAAGAAGTTGACTGTTAGACCAACAGGTCGCGGGTTCGATCCACGCACTGTACAAACATATGTGTGCATGAACATGTCTGTAATACCACTGTTGATTCTGACATTTGTAACACAAGTGTTTAAGCTACTTACCACGAAGTCAGATCAATGTATGTGATGTTGTTGTATATTTATTTATTTATATTTATTTCAAGCAAACAAATAGTCAATTGGGTTTAAAAAGTACAGCTCAATTCAGTCTGAACACGTGGGTAGGCGTTAACACGTTTTATTGTAGGTTCATATACGTTTCTGCCGTGTGCCTGTATTTTTGGTGTTAGATCAATCTTATTGTCACAGCTTGTGTCGCAATGCTTAGGCCTAAAATAATGGTCAAGGTACACTGGAAGAAGTCCAATCGAGAAATCATTGAATCACAAATACTTGATTTCAGTACATAATACAATTTTGTTCTACGGGGCAATTCAAGTATTACGTGAGCACTATAGGAGGGGGGGATCTTTGCTCTGCTTATTTTTGATAACGGTAGGGGAGTCTAGATGTTGATTACGTCATCAGTAGTTATTACCTTTTGTTACACGAATAGAACCCTCACATTGTCTTTGCTTGAACACGAAACGCATTAACGGGGATTTGATTGTTTGCGGGCATACGTTAAGACATTCTCTTTAAAACCAATTAGGTGAATTACCGCGCGCTATTCACTTGTCTAAATTTCCCGAAAAATGTTTACGTAAGCTAGGGGTAAGGGGGTAAAGGCTTTGCTTACTTTTGAAGACAAGAGTGTTGGGGGGTGGGGTAAAATAATTGTAATTAATCTGCTGACGTAATACTTGAATATAAAATAGGGGTTCCAAGAGAGGAAAGCGGCTGGAGGGAAGCAGATGGAAATGATACATAAAGCGTCGCATTATATAATAAACGTAAGGTATTATATACGTTAAATTCCTGTTTAATATTGTGTTAGTAGCTAGGTGCTGGACGTCTGTTATTTAGACGTCTTGATAATGAACGGCCAAGTCTAGTTCTACCTTCAGTACGCTCAAATCCCGTCCACCTGCAGCGCTAGCTCCGCTCAGCAGCGAGCGGATCCGCGCGGCGTCGTGCGTCATGCGGAACTCGATGTCGCGAATGTCCAGCGCTTCGGTAGAGTCCTCCTTGTTGTCTATGATCTCCCACGAGTCGACCTTGAGACGCTTCTTGCGTTTGGACTCTTCGGCTGCTTTTTGTTTGTATTGCCTGTAAAGATGGTGGTGACGAATTATGTAAGTGAAACCTTGATAGTTAAATCTTACCCATGCTTTGTCGGTGGCTTTATCTTATATGTAAAAACCGGTCAAGTGCGAGTTGGACTCGCGCACCGAGGGTTCCGTACAAACCTGTACATAAGGAGTAGTAACTTTGAAATTTTCAAAATTGACAATTTTTTTTTATATGATGAAGCTGAAAATTTACGGTTTTCGTAATTTTTCCTATATCTGTACTATAAGACGTGACTTCGTACTAAATTTCAAGATTCTAAGTTTACGGGAAGTACCCTGTAGGTTTTGATTCCCGTGCGAGTTTCGAAAATTTGCGGAAATTTGCTGCCTAAATGGCTCTTTTGATTGCGTTGGCCTAGAACGTTGATTTTTCTACAGCTTCCAGGGACAGTAGACCTAAGTATCATATAGAAATTTCAGTTTGATACCTCCACGCGTTCCTGAGAAAAACGGTCTTGACAGACGGACGGACGGACAACAAAGTGATCTTATAAAGGTTCCGTTTTTTTCTTTTGAGGCACGGAACCCTAAAAATGAATTGCTGTTCGTTAGTCTCGCTAAAACTTGAGAACGTTTGAACCGAATTGAATAATTATAGTCTTAAAATATTTGTGGAAGTCCAGGGAAGGTTTAAAAGATAAGATTTTTATAAAAAGCAATTAGCAGAACGACGTCTGCGGGGGCCACTAGTTAAATATAAATATACCAAGTTCAACACGACAAAAAGAAGAAGAAGAAGTGAAACATGCCAAAACATTTGTGTTTTTACTTCCATAAGCTTCCGCAATTCATTGTGCATCTCTCTCTCTCTCTGTATGTTGATTTTGTGTTATCTCTTGTGGTGTGCAATAAAGTTCTCTATCTCTAATTCACTGATATTGAAAATGACGGTGTTAATTAAATAGTCGTCAATCGAATGGTTCGAATCTTATAATCAAAAATCAACAGGACAAAAAAGAAACATGAAATCTACACCCTAAAAAGGTAGGAGTCCCATTTGTAGAACTTGGTGTATGATATCTTCTCTACCGTTAGAGGATTATCGTTCATTCACGGGATCAGTGAACACCACCTACGTATACACAACAGCACATCAGGTAACCAAACTATGACCTTGAGACCGACTTTGTCCACTTCGCAATAATAATAATAAATATACAACAACATCACATACATTGATCTGACTCCGTGGTAAGTAGCTTAAGCACTTGAGTTACAGATATCAGAATCAACAGTGACATTACAAATAAACTTAAATTATTACATATAACACCCAGACCAGTACAAACAGACATGTACATGCACACAAACGTTTGTACAGTACGTAGATCGAACCCGCGACCTCTTGGTTAATAGTCAACTTCTTGGCCATAACTAAACTAGCCAATTTTTATTCTTACTTTCTGTGTACACTATTTAGTAATTTTATCTATATCTATATTTATATATAAGTCATAAAAGCTTAATGACAAATATCTTATGCAATTTCACCAGTCTCTTATTCTCGTCTTTGATTAGCCCGTTCCTTAATAATGAAAAAACGCGAATTCTTGGTTAATAGTCAATTGACCATTACACCAAAGTGGTCGTCATACTATATTTACGTAGTTGACATGGATAACCTGACGTACTTTCGACAGTTGACTTACCGCCTCATATCTTTCAGTTGTTTCATTTGACCGTGCCGCAATGCTCGTTCTGATGACGACATCGCTTCCGGTTCAACGGACTCCATCAAGTTATTGTCCTGGAACAAACCAATAGAATAATGAAGAGAGGCCTAATCAAGTTGGACTTATGTGAAATTATCTCAAACTTATCCTTAAAGGTTCAGTTTATTAACGTTATTTATTATTTAACCCTTATTGTAACTTATTTAATTTAATTCTTACCTTAAGAGGTTGGGTTTACCTTTTAACCCTTATTTAAACCCCTACGAAAAAAGAGGAGTGTTACTAGTTTGACCCTATGTCCGTCTGTGTAGTTGTGTTTTTGTGTGTGTCTGTCCGTGGCATCGTAGCGCCCGAACGGATGGACCGATTTTAAAACGGTTTTTTTTATTCGAAAGATAATTTATACATAGAGCCACGGTAGTTCTTAGCTATGGCTGTTCAAAATCCGAGCAGACACTGAAACTCACCAGCTATTTAACTTGCTTATTCGGGGGTTTTTCAACTGGAAAGTTAGTTTTGTGTAAATTAATTAAAGAAAAATCACATTACCTGCAAAAGTCCTCTCAATTGCGCAGCCAACTTAGTTAGCTCGTACAATCTTTGTTCCTCTATGCCTCTCCGTCGACACCAGTCCCGACCGCCACGGCTTTCCGCCTGAAAATCCACTCTAATATTACAGTCGCGAAAACTGTCTGTTAGGCATCGTGTACAATATGTGAGGTGAGCACGAACTTTATCGTAACGTATTCGTATATTTATATTTTATTTTATTTATTAGGCACACCAACGACAGTTACAATTGGGATGATGACACCTATCATAAATATTTTCAAGAACATGGTGTAAAAAAAGCATAGCCCCTATGAAGTTAATACAACCAATATATTTCAAAAAAGCTGTAGAAACCACTTTTTAAACACACAAAACGCAATAAATATTCGGTCAATTGACTCCGATTTCTGACACATGACCGTGACGTCACAATATTTATTCCCATACGAAATCTATGGAGGCAGACCGTTTTGACAGATAATAAAAAGTATGTCAACGATTGGTGGTGTCGTCTAGCCAATTCAACAAACAAAAGACTTACATGCAGTAAAAAAAGTGTTGCTAATTGTACTATCAATTAAAGGTGTACACAGCATGCTTGATAACTTAGGCGTTACAAATTATGATAAAAATTTAGATTTCGTACAGTCCAAACGTCTAAATTGACATGATGACACCTATCTTAAATATTTTCAAGACCATGGCGTTAAAAACATAGCCCCTATGAAGTTAATACAACCAATATATTTCCAAAAAGCTGTAGAGA
The DNA here is from genome assembly GCA_963921415.1 of Pyrausta despicata. Taxonomy (NCBI): domain Eukaryota; kingdom Metazoa; phylum Arthropoda; class Insecta; order Lepidoptera; family Crambidae; genus Pyrausta; species Pyrausta despicata. The sequence goes on along the minus strand of OY992861.1, from coordinate 10,050,172 downwards.
CCAATTTTTAAACACGCAAAACTCAATAAATATTCGGTCAATTGACTCCGATTTCTGATACACGATCGTGAGGTAACGTTCATGTATTCCCATACAAAATCTATGGGGACCGGGTAGACCGTTTCGACAGATAATAAAAAGTATGTCAACGATTGGTGGTGTCATCAAGCCGATTGACAAGTTAGCGATAAGTAAACGCTAAGAATACGTTACGATGTGTTGTTCGTTCTCATCCCTCAGCAACCGCACCGGCGCCGGACCGAAACCGCATGAATACAGAGGCGGCCCGATGAGTATGCGGTGTCGTTCCGGCTCTTCAGCGGGGTATTACCTACTTCGTATACGCGCGGTTTCGGTTCGGCGCGGTGCGGTTGCGGCGTAGTGTTCATTCACTATGTCTTACGATTTTACACCTTACATACTGATCTGTTAAATTTTGATCGGATAGTTTGAATAGCCGACATTTATGTACGCGCGTAACTTCAGACCTACCATAGGAAATTGTATGATTTTTTTTAATGTGTTCCTCATTGTCAGTCCACGTGTTCTATATCAAAAACTAGCGGTCGCCCGCAACTTCGTCTGCGTATTGTATTTCCCGTTCTCGTGGGAATTTAAGGAAATCCTTTCGTAGCGGATGCCTACATTATAGTAGCTATCTGCATGCCAAATTTCAGCCAGATCCGTCGTCCGTTGATAGATCACTATGTCAGTCTATCAGTCAGTCACCTTTGAGTTTTATATATATATATATATATATATATATATATATATATATAATATATATATATATATATATATATATATATACGAGCCCCGATGCAAAATAGTTCGTCTAGTATGAAAAATAAGATATTATGAAATAATGTGAAGTGAATTTGGGTAAAGTAACTAAAAAAGTTAAGGAGACAGTAAACCACAATTTGAGTAACATTTCAAAGTTTATTTTAACGTATCTCAAAATCTTTCATGACCTTACATAACATAAATAAATAAAAAATATACTGAAACACATGTCGCAAAAGTATTCGTCTATCACTGTCTCTCACGCAAAATAGTTCGTCTACCACTTAGTTATGTCGCCTTTGCTTTCCGTTACAGCTTTAATGCGAAGAGGCATGGTCGCAACCAACGCTGCACACTCGTCGGTCGTAATTGACTCCCACACAGCCAAGAGTTTAGCCTTTAAGTCGCTCTTCGATCTTGATGGATTTTTGCGGACTTTTTTTTTAAGGACTTTCTTCATTTTCTACCATAGGGTCTCAATCGGCGATAAGTCCGGGCTGTTAGATGGCCACTCGATGGTTGGTATGCTTTTTGACAGCAGCCATGTCTTTGTTGTCTTTGCAGTATGGCAGGAAGCACCGTCTTGTTGAAAAATGAAAGAATCTTGATGTTTGAGTGACGGAATGGAAGGCAGTAGACTTTCTTTCAAAATATTTTGATATCTTATTGCATTGATGGAACCATCCACAAACTGCATCCCACTAACACCTTGCGCAGACATGCAGCCCCAGATCATGAGAGACGCTGGAAACTTAACTTTTCGTTTAATGCAATCAGTATTAAATGCTTCATGTTTATTTCGAACCACTTTTTTTCTTTCATCGCCGACTGTGACATCAAATTTAGACTCGTCACTCCATATGATACTACGCCACTGATCAGAAGTCCAATTTAAGTGATCACGAGCAAACTTCAATCTCTTTTTCTTCTGTAAGGCAGTCAATAGTGGTTTTTGCTTAGCTGTGTAAAATCCTTAGCCCATTCTTTTTAACACTCTTTTGCAGGTATCAACTGAAACATCTTTGTCATTCATGTCTCTCCATTGCACCGTTAGTTCTCCAGCTCGAGCACGGCGATTTTTATTGTCAATTTTTTTAAGAATTCTGTTTTCTGCTTTACTGGTGATACGGGGTCGGCCAGTTTTCTTCAAGCAAAAAGTATTTCCATTCTTTTTATAGTGCTGAATGATAGATAGCACTGTAGATCTGGGCAGTGTCAAGTCTTTTGAGATTTGGTAACTTGATTTATAATTTTGTGCAGGCAGATGAGATCAAAAGAGTTTCGACGGCTTTCCAATGACTTTAGCTTGAAATTTTTGAGACGTTTTTTAAAACTTTTAAGCTTTTTGGCAATTCCAGCAGAGTATGACAAGTGACAAATGAATCGTGTCTGTATCCTCTCAAGTCTCAAGCTATGTGTTGCATAATGCGGCCGCCAAACTACAGCGCAATACTCAATTATATTTCGAACCAGAGAGTTAAAGAGAAAGATTTGCTTTTTCTGTTTTTGAATGATTTGGGTTCCTTAGTATAAATCCCATGGAACTTAGATGCCTTATTTAGTATGTAGTCAATGTGGGGCACGAAAGACAGTTTTTGGTCGATTAAAATTCCCAAATCCTTAATCACACTAATTTTTGCAAGATTAACTTCGTTCATACTGTAGTTAAATACAGTTGGGTTTATTTTACGAGTAAAGGTGATCTGGGAGCATTTTTTAACATTAAATTCCATGCCGTTGTTGGTGCACCAACTAGTCAGCTGGTTAACATCGTTGAAAACTGAAGAAATTAACAGAATTTTTCAGAATTTATACGATCTCACTTGTCAAAATGACTAAAGAATTACTTTTCCAAACTTAAATTTTAAAATATAAATTTTATAAAGGGATAAAATATTTAACTCAATGATAGACGAACTCTTTTGCATCGATTAGCAACTAGATGAACTATTTTGCTTACGATTTGCTCAACTTAAAAGCAGGTTATCTCTTAATTTAAAAGGATGAAATAGTTTATTGCTTCAATAATGAATAGTGCATAAGTAACCGAACATGAGATGGTAGAATAGTTTTTCTGTTTACGTAACTGGACAAAAATAATTAAGTTAGAAAAAATCTTTGTATACGTTTTTCGTCCTAGGCGAACTATTTTGCATCGGGGCTCGTATATATATATATATATACATTTAGATATACTACTATTTTCTACATTTTTCGGATAGGACATCATCTGTCTGTGCCCGCTTATTTACTATATCACTGAATTTCGGTGGGGAGACAGTAAAGCATAAAGAAAATAACCTAAGGTAAATTTTTTGAGAGACCAGAAAGAAAAATCTAATTTTTTTATATCTGAAGATAAACATAATGTACAACTAATATTAACTATTTACCTTGATACTTAGCCATGCGCAGTACAAAGCAAGAAGAGTAAGTGGATCGCCGTGGTCAGATTCGTCCGGTTTTCTTGCGTTCTATAAACGGTAATAAAGTGCGTTAATAAATAAAAAAAACTTAGAATAGTTATGATTTGGCGCGACGTGGCGCAGTGGTGGCAACGCTTTGGTAGTGATACCAAAAGTTTATCAACCTAAAGCGCGATCATGTTTGGGATGGGTGAACATTCTAACGATACAAGTGACGTCTATTTACAAGCATCTCCGTGCTTCGGAAGGCACGTTAAGCTGTTGGTCCCGGTATTATTCGTTAAGCCTGGTAAGAGGCCCTCGGGTGACATAATAACATACATCTGACAGTAAGGTTGGTCACTTCTCTTACACACACCCCTTCAACAAAGCCCGCGTGGTGGAATATGGCTCGTACCACCTCACAGCTGAGATGAGACCTGTGCCTAGCTGTGGGACATATAAAAACCGAAGTGGGACATATAAAGAATGTATTCATTAATGTGTGCTTTAACTTATATCCATTCTGCGTTAGGATTACAATTCAACAGCATTTACACTCTCTGCTGTATCTGCGATAATTCAGCACGTTTCACTCTATCTGAATTTAAACGCGAACGCTATATTAGCGGTTTGAGCTGTATTGCTAGATCTAGCATTTGCAATTCCTAATACTACGTTATCATGTAGTAAGGTATTAACTGTCTTTCTACATTCTATTGTTACGCCGGCGGGCTAGTGCTAAAACTTTGATCGTGTTTTTCCGTGCCTTGGAGGCGTTTTCAGCAGGCTGAAATACCATTTCAGGCCGTTTCAGAGAGTGCTCTAACACATACTAGTTTATCGAAATTTCACCCAAGTTGCCGTTGTTTTCAGGCGCCTGAAACATGTTTTCAGTCCGTTTCAGGCCACCCTCTATCAGATGACGCCATAACCTGAAAGCCCGTTTTCAGGCGTTTTCAGGACCCCTTATGGGCCTTTGAAGCCCACTTCAGTATATGACGTAATTTTCAGTAGGAGTGAAAGAGATAGCACGATTAGAGAGAGGCAGCTATACTAAGAACATTCCAGAAAGGTGTGACAGAGACAGCACAAGACAAGGATAGCACTATGATTCGAGAAAGGTCTAGGCTAGGCAAGACGGCATTTGGAAGGATCCCGACCAGTCTCGTACTGGGTAGTAGGTACCTACCGAATATTCGGGAGTCCTTGACGGCCGGTATATAAGGAGCCCGGGAATGCGACCGAGTTTGAGTTTAATTTGGGAAAGCGACGAGTAAACATCGAAGCGAAAACTGCGACAAGAAGATTTTGGAGTGCGATATAAGTGTTTGTGTACTAAGTGTTGTAACGTAAAGTGTGTACAATAAATCCTACTCTACTTCATCGGTTTAGAAGTGCATTTCAATCTAGATCCCACACCCCTAGAACGTAACATTTGGTGTCAGAAGTGGGATTGAAAATGCCGATTACTCCGCGAGAAGAAGAGAAGGAGGGAATGCAGACCCGAAGCCGCACCGCTGCTGGAGACTCTGCGGGCACCGCCGGAACGTCAGACACAGCGGTACCAGCTTCAAGGACGCCGGAGATAGACGTCAACGCCATTCTGATCCTCCTGAAAGAACAGGCAGAAGGCAGGAGGAACAAGCCAAAATCCTGCAACAAGAGCTACGGGTTCAGCAGGAGGAACAGACCAGGAGGCAGGAGGAACAGGCTAGAATTTTGCAGCAAGAGCTACGGGACCAGAAAGAAGTCCTCCGTGAGGTACACGAAGTAGCTGCAGAATGGAAAAAGGAGATGGCTGAGGTGCAAGACAAAATTGTGGGCGTTGAAATAAAAGTTGAAAACCACGAGAAGCGCCTCAATGGACTGAACGAAAAAGTGGAGGGCCAGGAGAATCGCCTCCAGAAGTTGGAGATCAAAGTGGCCAACAGCACCACCAGTGTATCAGGTGCACCAGCCACAGGAGGTGAAAAGTTAAAGGTACCTCCATTCGATGGTACCTCTTCGTGGGCCGCATACAAGCTCCAATTCGAGATGGTTGCCGAAGCGAATGGCTGGAGCAAGGACTATGCTAAAACGGCATTGAGTTTGGCGCTGCGGGACGAAGCTCTCACTGTTCTGGAAGCGTTAGGAAAGGAGAAGACATACGACCGTCTTCTTGAAGCTTTAGAGGCACGCTTCGGTGACAGCCATCTAGAGCACGTTTACAGAGCTCAGCTGAAGAATAGGACTCAGGGGCATAATGAGTCGTTACAAAAGTGGGCACTTAGATAGAGAAGCTCGTCCGGAAGGCGTACCAAGGTTCCGCAGCGACTTTCATCGATGAAACGCTAGTACAGGCATTCATAGATGGGATTCGGGATTTTGAAGTGAGGGCTGCTGTACGGCTGGGACACCATGGGACCTTGAAGGATGCGCTCGCCCATGCCCTGGAGGTGGAAGCTGTACGCCAAGACTCAACAAAATCCTTTAGGGTGCGCGAAGTTGCGGCCAGGGAGCCGATTGCTCCACCTCGAGAAACTGGGCCTCGATGCTACAACTGCGGGGAAAGAGGACACATACAATCAGGCTGCCCAAAAAGATCTTGGAGGCAACGGGACTCAGACCGAACGGAGAGGCCAGCAAGCTCTGATAGTTCAGAGCGGCAGCAGCAGGAAAACGAGTAAAAGCCAGGACTGAGGGACGAGTGCTGGCTGGTGGTCAAAATGTCCCAGTTATGATCTCGCAGGCGAACGACGGGAACAGTCTGGCTGTCAAAGGAGAAATTGGTGGAGTACCATGTCACCTTACTATTGACACCGGAGCTTCTCGGACCGTGATCAGTTCTCGACTGCTGAAACACCTGTCCAGGGATCACCTAGTCCGACCAATGCATGTTCAGCTGCAAACGGCTACCGGCCAGTACATCTCCGTCCAGGGGGAGCAGGAAGTGTCAGTGAAGATTGGAGAAAAGAAGTACTGGCACAAAGTCATCATTGCTAACATCGTAGATGACTGCATTATTGGTCTTGACTTTATGAGGAAGTACGAGTGTAAGATCGACATGAAAGGAGGCGTGCTGAAATTTGGGGCTTATGAAGTTCCTATGGAAGGTGGAGTGAGTGGACATGTCTTCTGCGCTAGAAGGACTACACTTCAACCGAGATCGCAAGCCCTAGTTCCGGTGACATTGCCGCACGGTGCGAGACAAGGATCTCATTCCTGCGTGTTAATAGAGAAAATGGACGGCAGTAAACCATGGATGCCAGCTCGCACAGTGGTAACGACGTCATCTGCAGCATTTATAAGGGTGCTAAATCTAAGTGACACTCAACACGTCATAAGTAAAGGAACCCTTATGGGAACATGCGAGGCAATCTCTTGGATACGGAGTTGCCATGGGTCGAAGGAGAACAAGTTACAAGAAGAAGTTGTGGAAATTGGAAAGTTATTGGAAAACTGCCAAAATGATCTCACAAAGGAAGAACTTCTTAAGGCACGTAATTTGCTAAAGCGCTATAGGAGCGTCTTCTCTGCACATGACAGTGATATCGGGAGAACTGGAGTAGTACAGCACGAGATCGACACCGGAGATGTCATGCCTATTCGACAACGACCGCGGCGAGTTCCAGTAGCTCGAGAGAAGGAAGTGGAAGACATGATCAAGGAAATGAGGAGAGATAAAGTGATAGAACCGTCGACAAGTCCTTGGTGTTCTCCAGTAGTCTTGGTGAAAAAGAAGGATGGAACCATGAGATTTTGCGTAGACTATCGTCGACTCAACGATGTGACTAAGAAAGACAGTTATCCATTGCCTAGGATAGATGACACTTTGGACACTCTGCATGGAATGAAATGGTTTTCCACGTTGGATTTGAAAAGTGGCTATTGGCAAGTGGAAATAAAAGACAAGGACAAAGAGAAAACAGCCTTTTCAACCGGTAAAGGACTTTGGCAGTTTAATGTAATGCCGTTTGGATTGTGCAACGCACCAGCAACGTTTGAGCGGTTGATGGAGCAAATACTGGCTGGTCTCCTGGGTGATACGTGCCTAGTGTATCTGGATGACATCATAATTGTAGGCAAAGATTTTGATGACCACCTCAAGAAGCTGGAACAAGTTTTGTCCAAGTTGCGCGATGCTAACTTAAAACTAAGTCCGAAGAAATGCTCATTCTTCAAGCGCAAGGTTAACTACTTGGGACATGTGATTTCATCAGATGGCATCCAGACAGACCCTGAGAAGATAAGTGCAGTTAAGGACTGGCCGACACCGAAAGACAAGACAGCAGTACGTGCCTTCTTGGGACTTTGCTCGTACTACCGACGATTTGTAAAGAACTTCTCAGATATAGCAAAGCCTTTGCACCAGCTGACAGAAGAGAAAAGACAATTCAACTGGGATGATCAGTGTGCAGCAGCTTTCTCAGACCTCAAACAGAGACTTTGTGAAACACCGATTTTGGGATATCCAGACCCAGAGAACGAGTTTGTTGTTGACACTGATGCAAGCAATACTGGCATTGGAGGAGTCTTGTCACAGAAGAAGGGTGATCAGGAAGTTGTGATCGCCTATTTTAGCAAGTCGCTATCGAAGCCGGAGAGAAACTACTGCGTCACTAGGAGAGAATTGCTGGCAGTCGTCAAAACTCTGCAGCATTTTAGTAAATACCTGCTTGGACGCAAGTTCCGAATAAGAACTGACCACGCTGCTCTAAAGTGGTTGTTAGAGTTTAAGAACCCTGAGGGTCAGGTGGCACGCTGGATCGAACAACTGCAGGAATATGACTTTGTCATCGAACATCGCAGTGGAAAGTCACATGGCAACGCAGATGCCCTCTCTCGAAGACCTTGTCCTGATGATTGCAAACACTGTTTAAGGCAAGAGGGTAAGGACTGCGTGAAGATGTTGAGGACAGACACTGTTAGCGAAGAATGGAGTGATGAAGCAATGCAAGAAGCACAACAGGAAGATTGCGATGTAAAGCCCATTTACGATTGGATCAACGCTGGGGCACCCAAACCAAGGTGGTGTGAGGTAGCTCCGATGAGTACCGTGACAAAGAGCTACTGGGCGCAATGGGAAAGTCTGGTTATGCACAATGGCGTACTGTGCAGGAAATGGGAGTCAGAAAACGGAAAGGATGCTCATCTTCAAGTGGTTGTACCAAGAAAGAGATTTAGCGATGTTTTAAGATCCTTTCACGACGGCGCTTCCGGTGGACACCTAGGAGTAAAAAGGACTCTGATGAAGATTCGGCAACGTTTTTACTGGATAAACTGTCGGGACGACGTGGAAGACTGGTGTAGGAAATGTACTAGCTGTTCGTCAGTTAAGGGACCACATACACGCAGTAGAGGTGCGCTTAAAGTTTACAACGTGGGAGCGCCTTGGGAAAGAATTGCTTTAGACGTCGCAGGCCCGTTCCCGACCTCTGACCGTGGAAACAAGTACATCCTGGTGGTCATGGACTATTTCACCAAATGGCCTGAGGTATTTGCCATTCCGAATCAAGAGGCAGTCACAGTAGCGGAAACTGTAGTGACTGAAGTGTTTTGTCGGTATGGTGTGCCTCTTGAGATCCACAGTGATCAGGGAAGAAATTTTGAGTCTCTGGTGTTTCTGGAGACTTGCCGAGTCATGGGAATTCATAAAACTCGGACTACGGCCTATCACCCACAGTCAGATGGAATGGTTGAGAGATTCAATCAGACTCTGGAACGACATTTGGCCAAAGTAGTTGACAACCATCAAAAGGATTGGGACAGGCATATTCCGCTCTTTTTAATGGCATATCGGACAGCAGTTCATGAAAGCACGGCCGTAACTCCTGCGTGTGCTAATTTTGGAAGAGAACTACGTTTACCTGCAGACCTTCTGACCGGACGTCCTCCAGATGCACCAAAGACGGTTTCGGAGTATGCAAGTGAACTGCGAAACAGGCTTGATGATGTTCACAGGCATGTTCGTGAACATGGATTGCAGGCCAGCGAGAAGGTAAAGACCAGATACGACCGGAAGTCTAACCAGACGAGGTTTGAGGAAGGATCATTCGTGTGGCTACATAACCCTATGCGTCGAAAAGGAAAGTCACCGAAATTGTCGCCGAGTTGGGAAGGGCCGTACAAAGTAGTCACAAGGATCAACGACGTCACTTATCGGATACAGCGCAACGCACGTAGCCCCTGTAAGATTGTTCATGTTGATCGGTTGGCCAAGTACCATGGAACGAATGATGCTCGGGACGAGCATGTCTAAGGAGGGGGTAGTGTTACGCCGGCGGGCTAGTGCTAAAACTTTGATCGTGTTTTTCCGTGCCTTGGAGGCGTTTTCAGCAGGCTGAAATACCATTTCAGGCCGTTTCAGAGAGTGCTCTAACACATACTAGTTTATCGAAATTTCACCCAAGTTGCCGTTGTTTTCAGGCGCCTGAAACATGTTTTCAGTCCGTTTCAGGCCACCCTCTATCAGATGACGCCATAACCTGAAAGCCCGTTTTCAGGCGTTTTCAGGACCCCTTATGGGCCTTTGAAGCCCACTTCAGTATATGACGTAATTTTCAGTAGGAGTGAAAGAGATAGCACGATTAGAGAGAGGCAGCTATACTAAGAACATTCCAGAAAGGTGTGACAGAGACAGCACAAGACAAGGATAGCACTATGATTCGAGAAAGGTCTAGGCTAGGCAAGACGGCATTTGGAAGGATCCCGACCAGTCTCGTACTGGGTAGTAGGTACCTACCGAATATTCGGGAGTCCTTGACGGCCGGTATATAAGGAGCCCGGGAATGCGACCGAGTTTGAGTTTAATTTGGGAAAGCGACGAGTAAACATCGAAGCGAAAACTGCGACAAGAAGATTTTGGAGTGTGATATAAGTGTTTGTGTACTAAGTGTTGTAACGTAAAGTGTGTACAATAAATCCTACTCTACTTCATCGGTTTAGAAGTGCATTTCAATCTAGATCCCACACCCCTAGAACGTAACACTATCACTTTCTTTCACCTACGACAGTTAAGAAAAAAATATCTACTCAATTACCGGACATTTCTTAAAATACAAATGTATCACAAACACACACTCACACACACACACGTACGTACATATACACACACTAAATAAATAAATAATAATTGCTTTATTAAGCTTTTGAGGAGGATCCTGACTCTCGTAGCACAGGGAAACCTTATACGAGAGCAGAACAAAAATTACATACATTAAGTGTGTTTTTGAATAAATTACATTTTCATTTTTGAATTTTGTGAATGATTTAATTTAATGTATTATTTACCTCACACTCAAAGTCCCTGTGCGCTCTCGTAGTGAATATAGACCGTATCCCCAAAGCGGCCGCTAAAGCCAACGCCGAGTCACGCTTGTGTGGCGGTATGGTAGCGCTGCCTATAACTAACGCTTTCGCTAGCGATACTTCAACGGGTAAGTTAGCTAGGGCTTTGCCTAGGGATGTGAGCTTCTCGTTCGACGTTAGAGCTCCCTGAAAAATAAATGAATATTCGCTTCAAACTGAATACGAGATTGTGCTATGCGGATTTCTATCAGACATCCACTTAGCATTGCTCGATTAGAGACAGCAGTTGAATTTAACATCAATCACTCGATCACGCCAGCTTTAATAAATGGATAGCAGATACAAGATGCGAGATATTGCAAAATTGCAGATGCGAGATGTTGCAAAATTGCTAGCATTTAATCATATTCTTTTTTTTCAGCCAACTACAACAGCTGGCCAGAGGTCTCTTTTCTCCATAACATTATTTTAGCTCAGTTCCTCGCTAGCAATTCCCGATCCCTCTAGAATCCGAATCCAGCCGAATCGTCACTTCATCACTCAATTGTCATTCAGTCATTTCTTTCCATCGCTTAGGAGAAAATCATCACTCGCTCAACGTTTTTCCTACTTCATCTGGAGTGCAGTATGTTTTTTCCTTCCATACAATCTCATCTTATCATACGTCAATAAATACATCAACTGCTTTCGTGTGAATAATTTTCTAATCTTTCTAATAATATTATTACTTCACGCTATGAATTCTTCAACATCGCTTATTAAATTTCAACTTCACCCATTGCCTTCTTTCTGCACGTCCTTGAGGTTGAGTAAATGAATGCTATTAGCAATTTTCACTCAATGTGTTTATCTTGTCAAATAAAGTTTAAAATTAATAAAATAGTACCACCATGTTGTTTCAACTCGAACAGCGCGTTCTCAACAGCCTCTTAAGGGAATCTTCTCACGTCGCTCACTCCTGTCGAACTTATCAGGAGTAAAAGACTTGCTAGAGGTACTCTAAATACTTCTGAAGCACTGAACGATTCCATGTCTGTGTACTGCTGTTCCAAATATATTCTAAGCCCAAATCAAATATTACCAACATGTTGTTTCAACTCCAACAGCGCGTTTTCAACAGCCTCCTCGGGCGGGGCATCCAGAAACGGGAATCTTCTCACGTCGTTAACTCCTAACGAACTCATCAGGAGAAGAAGAGATGCGAGAGGTACTCGTGATACTTCTGGTGTACTAAACGGTTCCATATCTGTGTATTGCTGTTCCGAATATATTCGGTAGCACACTCCGGGACCTTGGGACAAAGTCATAAAAGTAATGTCAGTGCATGCGTATAGAACCACAAGGTGTTGTCTCTCGTGTGAAGACGACCCTTTTTTTTGGCATAGGGTTGCTCTTGACTATGGCCAGCGAGGCATAGAGTGAGTCGGCGGTGGAGCGAGCTCGCCTATAAGATGCCTGTTTCCTTTACGTTTGATAATTTCTAGGTTATAACTGCAGGGAAACACTGACGCAGAATCCTTACCTTATCTACCGATAGATACCTAAATATAAATATGAATTAAAATAATTGCTTTGATCCTTGAGTAGCTCTAGAACTTCTAATATAATCATGTAAAACAGAAACAACGAAGTTACCCTAAACCACTTAAACCTGTGAAAAGGCTGGGTATTGAATACGCGACATCCAAACTGGCGACAACTCGAACACCGCACCGGTGCGTACGCCACTTGACCACGGCGGTCGTCATTATTGCAAGTTGGTAATATTTTTTTAGAGATTAAACAAATTGGCAGTCCAGCCGACATGTCTCAACTGCGTAGCCGTTATTAATACATAAAAATTTAGTTAAGAAAAACTAAATGTCAGAAATATCTAAATTACCCGTCCGCCCTGCTCTGCCTTTTCTCTGGTCTGCACTGGCTTTGGAAATCCAAAACTCTTTTAGTCTCTGCATCTTAGTTGTTGAATCGTAACTCATTTCTTTAACCTGCGCAAAAAAATGTTTCGGTTATTCTTTTTGTATAACGAACAATTTCATAACAATATAAAAATAAGTCGGATTTTCCTTCCTGACGCAATAACTCCAGAACGCACGAACCCATTTCCACGGTTTCGTTGGAAAGGTCTCGGGCTCCGTGAGGTTTATGGCAAATAAAATTCAGGAAAGTTAAATGTTACAAAAAACGAAGACGTCTGGTGGCGAAACGGAGTTCGCCGAGTTTGCTAGTTTTATATAGTATTTACTACCTTTCCAGAATCAACGACGAAACGTATTCCGTCAATGGTGACAGAAGTCTCTGCAATGTTCGTGGAAATTATGCATTTTCTCACTCCTTCTGGTGGATAATCGAATACCTGAAACAAACACAACATACATTGCTTCAAGCAACAAACTGCCTTATACATAAATTTACAACTTTCGTTAAATTTATTTTTTGTAATCGTCTTTAAGTGTATATCTCGACCACTTTGGTGTAATGGTCAAGAAGTTGACTACTAACCAACAGGTCACAGTTTCGATCCCCGCACTGTACAAACATTTGTGTGCATGAACATGTCTGTTTGTACTGGTCTTGGTGTTATATGTATTTATTTAAGTTAAATTGTAATGCCACTGTTGATTCTGATATCTGTAACACAAGTGCTTAAGCTACTTACCACGGAGTCAGATCAGTATATAGCGCACAGTTTTTACAAAAACAAAGTTAATTAATTATATGTTTATTGGTGTTATGTCACAACTGAGGAGAGTTGGGGATCCCGTTAGCAGCGTGTGTACGCGGTCGTGAGCGGTCGCGAACTGAACCTCAGGCTCCGGGGTTCAGGGCACTTCAGGGAGCTGGTGCCAAAAGTGCAGACACAGCTCTATTGCGGGGAGGTCAGCCCTTATGGGTGCACCTGTTGGTATACAGTTCGCACCCACTTTCTTACTTTATCGCAACCGTCATTATAGATCTTCCTTTCACAGTTCGTCAAATTTATTTATTTAGTGTATATTTGTATATATTATGTGTATATATATACATATATATATATATATATATATATATATATATATATATATGTATATTGTATATTTTATATTTAATCTTATGTGTCATATTATTCTTCTTTTTTGTTTGTTTTCTCTTTTATTTATTTTGTCGCACCGCCCACTAATCATTTCTGCTTAGCCCAAAGGTATGACTGGTAGAGAATGCCCTACGGCGTTAAGTCCACCTTTTGTACAAAGTATTGTTGTGCAATAAAGCTTAAATAAATAAATAAAATAAATACAGTGCGAAGCAATGTATGCACTGCACTCAATAGCAGCTCTCCCGAACCATTAAAACATAGCTTCTTTAGCTGCATAATAGCGGAAACTATAAACTTAAAATTTGAATACCCCCGACATGAGCGAGGAAAACAGTTGGTCAGCTACAACGGCTGATCGGATTCTGACCGACCATAGCTAAGAACCAACGTGACTATAGTTCTTTCAAATCACGAAGTCGAGCAGAATTTACTTGTGGTAAATATGTGTCCGTATATGTGTCGATGTGTGCGTGAAAACGAAAGCGGGTATGGTTAGCATAAAAATAATACCAATATTTTTGTATGTTCAATTGATAATAAAATAAAACAACAAAACTTTTAAACTAAAATGTTTATTATTTAAAATAAATAATAAATAAGGGAATGTATTAAAATAAAATTATGTTCTTCTACATTTGGGTTTAAGTTTTAATTTAAGCGAAACATAAGACTTAAATAAGGATATACAATTGAACTCAAGATATGGCAAAATTATGAAAATAAGGCTAGGCTGGAACTATTTAATAACAAATTTCTATCTATTTTTACGTATGTGAAAAATGTGTCGCCTTAATCTTCTTCGGAAAAACTGTTGCTTTCGTTAGTTTCAAAGTCAGTCGTGCTGCTATCACTTGATTCACCCACATTAATTACAAATTCAAAGTCATAATCAAAATATTTCATATACTCGACATGCTTGCATGTATTAAGCCAGATGTTGTTATCGATACTGTTTAAACCTTCAGCTATTAAATTTTGAACTTCTGTCATATTTTGACCAATATTTTTCGAGGCAATCTTATTTTTCAGAATACCCCAGATGTTTTCAATGGCATTTAATTCGGGGTGATATGGTGGCAGTCGTAGTATTTCGAAACCTTTGCTTTTTATTATCTCGTCAATTCTATATGAAATAAAACGCTGCTTATTTCTGATTATTAAATCATACAATTCTACATTGCGGGACAGTGCATTGAAAGGAATACCGTGTTCCGTCAGCCACTTTTGCATGTCGCTCTTGCGCGAATTTGACGTAGGTATACTACTACTTCGTGTATTATGGTAGGATGCGTTGTCCATCACTATAACAGATTTATCTGGTAAATTTGGCAGCAGCTTTTCATTCAGCCATTTGCTATAATTATTGAAATTCATATTTGAGTGATAGTCTCCAGTTGTGGATGATGCTTTGTATATTAACGAAGCATCTTTAATAAATCCACTACTGCTACCCGCATGCACTATAATAAAACGAGCACCGGTACTCAATTTTTTTAAAAATGACTTGTCTTTTGTCTTAGTATCTAGTTTTTTTAAATTCCACGTGTTTTGACGTACGTGCGAAGTTAGCACATATGTTTCGTCTGTATATATAATGGGACGGCCTTCTTCACGGTATTCATGAATTTTTTTCAAAAAATTAAATCTCCACAATTGTATTTCATGCCTTTCTTGTAAAGATTTACGATTGTTTTCAATTTTGTTCCATTCGTAGCCCATTTTTATAAGCAACGAACGTAATGTGCTCAAACATCCGTCAAAACCAATTTTTTCTCTTAATGCTGACTGAAGTTTTGCCAAAGTTGGAAGTTCATTGTGTTCTATATGAAAATTTTGAATTGTAGTTCGAATAATTTCTCGATTCATATTATCTAAATTAAATTTACCGTCTCTTTTTCGTCGCTTTTTCATGGGTGAAGTAAACTTGGTTGATGAAGATGGCAACTCTTTCTCTTCTTTTAAAATCCTACTTACTGTGCGTTCACTGACGCCTGTTGCTTGGGCAGTTCGTTCTAATATGTTTGCTAATGGACTTAGGTCACATCCATCAGTGTTATTTGCTTTCATAAAATTATATTCATCTTTTAGAAAGTGAAAGACTTTAGCAATGATTGCTCGACCCTAAAAACAATAAAATATACAATTGAATAAGTATCAAAAGTCAAAACTAAACTATTACTTAAATTAAAAAATAATCATTTTTATTTAATGTCAAAACTAGAAAAAAAATATTTACCTCGCTATGGATAACTTTGCGCTTTGACATGCTGACAGTACTTCACGGCAATTAGCGTCCGGAAACAATAAACACAACTAACCTGAGCGACAGCGCGCTCGCGACTGACCGCGTCGTCATACACGCACACTATTGCATTATGCATGTACACGTTTAAAAACAAATAAAGACTACTCGCCTTCGTGAAATGCAAGAACTGTAAATATTTCGAATAAAAAATACGTAACGAAGCTATTCTATTAAAAATATCACATTCAAAATACTAGTATTATTTTTTCCGCTGTCTTGGGAAGCCAGAGCACTTTACAAAATGATTTGTAAAGGTCTTAATCGTAGATAGAATGATGAATGTAGCCACAATGAGATGCATAATAATGTTTGTGTTATGATTAAAAAATATTATTTTGTCGTATATGTATAGATCATTAAGTTCATATCTGACACTCATGAGGTACTAAACACGTTACAAACATCCAACTCTACGGTGGATGACAGGTGTCATAGCTAACGTTTAAGAAAAATTTGACCGTAGATTGATCATCAAACTTAACATAGTAACCAAGAGGTAGCGGGTTCGATCCCTGCACTGTACAAACATTTGTGTGCATGAACCTGGCTGTTTATACTGGTCTGGGTGTTATATGCATTCCTTATATCCCAAATACCTTTTCTTAAAGGACTGTTCGTTTTATTACCTTATCTTGTTCCGCAAGAGACAGCCCACTGTGCAACGGTAGCACGATCCATTTCTTCGTCTTCTCAGCGTACTGTTGCGCCGCATCACAGATGGCAGTGATCTCTTGTACGCCCGACATGAATATAAGTAGATCGCCTCTTTCTTCACCTGAAAGTGAGACATCTTTTTGTTAATGTAATAATAAACAACATCACATTGATCTGATTCCGTGATGACAGACAGAACTTCACGTCAACGTCAGTGACACGGAATCAGACAGACAGAACTCTCGGCAAAGAGTATTATATTCCTTGGACAGAACTTTTTAAATGCTACTTGAATAAATAAATTATTACTCATATTATCGTCAATTATCTATTATTATATAATATATTATTATGAAAGCGACGGATCCGTTAAAACGAACGTTATATGTGAACGCACCTTGTACTTGCTTAGATATTTGTCCCATTTTATCAAAAAAGGTGCTAGTTTATTAAAAATAACATGTACTTGCTTGGATATTTGCTATCCACCAACTGCATTATTTGGACGTAAGGCTGCGGGTCCAGTCGGTCGTCGCGAGTCGGCTTCCCTTCAATGAAAATCGGCTTGTAGTTCAGTTCTATTGGGAACAGTCTGCCAGGGACCTGTGGAAATGTATTGTTGCAATATTTAAAGCAATATGTTTGCCTTGCAAAAAGTTGTACTTGCTGATTCTAATCTCTTATATTCTGATGATAGCCATTTAACTTCATGTTATAAAATAAGAATGCAATAAGAAAAGTCCTTGAAGTTATTCCACTATACAGACACAGCACCGCCGAGAAATAATATTTGGCGTCAGGAGCCCGAACCCAATTTTAAGTACATCAAATAATGCAGACAAACCATTGCAGAGTTGCGAGCATAAAAAATTGGTTGCCTGTAAAGTCGGTATACGGGCGAAAGTTTTACGTGACAACGACTTTGAGTGGTAAAATAATTTTAATGTGAATATTCATTCGTATAACATGAACCGGTGTGTATGCCTATCTCTCTCACTCCCTCTCTCTCGCTCTGTCTCTCTCGCTCTTAGGCGGGTTAACTGTGCTCGAGTGGAAGGGACGCGTGCCTTTCACTTTTTATGTCTGTCTCACTCGCTCTTAGGCGGGCTAACCATGCCCGAGTCGAAGGGACGCGTGCCTGTCACTCGCTCTCATTGTGAGCGCGGAACGTGAGCGGAGCGTAACGCAGTTTCTTGAAGTGTCACCCGGCAAACCAATTTATAAGACGTTGTCACGTCAAAAACAAAAGTCAATCTGTGAATTAACCCTACCTATTATTCAAATTTTATTTATTTATTACGTATTGCCTGTTAATGCTGTGTATACCTACACGTTTTTGTTGCAATCTAGTTCGCCACTTAAGTTAGTTACATGCTTGATATATTTTTTATTGTTACCTGTTGTGTATGCCAATAAAGTAAAATATAATAAACTAGCTGACCCGGCGAACTTCGTACCGCCTTAGCGTTGCAATGATTGAACAATGTCATCGAATGACATTGACATTAGTTACGCGCGTTTTTTAAAATATGCAAAATTCAATGTATATTTTTCAATATTTCTGCGAGATTTTCTTAATATTTTTTCCGTAAGAACCTTCTCCTAATAGTAACAAATAGAACAAAAAAAGAATTAGTGAAATCGGTCCAGCCATTCACGCGTGATGCCGTGACCAAGGAAAACGGGTTTCATTTTTATATATATATAATAGATATAGATAAAATAAAATAAAATTTAACACCTTTGTATTTTACAAGCACAGACCTCAATCACAGCAGCCGACTCTGCAGAAAAGTAGTTCTCAAACAGCTTAATATTGATAGTAGCTGACATAAGCACAAGTTTGATATCAGTCCTGGTGTGTATCAAGCACTTGAGCACACCAAGCAAGAAGTCTCCCATGAGATGTCTTTCGTGAATTTCATCCAAGATGATGACGTCATAGTTTGGTAAATTCTCTGATGACATCTGTAAAGATGGGCAGTTTTTTTTAAACATAACTTAGTGTAAATTTACATATCACAAGACTTACCCAAATCTAAACTTGTATAAAGCTGTGATTGTCAAGTATTAGATAGTAATGTTGATGAAGTTGAAAAGGGCCTTAACTCTTTGAGACAGAAACAAATAATAGATAGATTAAGTCGTTACTAGAGGTCGCTCGCGACTTTGTCGGCATTCCAGTTCGGGTGTGCGGGGATCGAACTCACGCGACCTCTTGGTTAACAATCAACTCTAATTCAACTAAAGTATTGCGGCGTGTGACACAGTAGCAATAGTGTATGAAGCGAGGTCAAAGTGCAAAGTTGAAGTGTCACAATACATGTATTTTTTTTCATTGCAGAACTAGGAATCAGGCACTTACTTAAATAATATACAGGGTGTTTCTTTTAAGGTGTTAATCCGGTGTGGGTAGTACCATGGTATAATGAAAGTTTAAAAAGCTTTTATTAGAGAAGTCTGTTAGATAATTTTTAGAGAAGTCTTATATTAAATGTATTTTTACAGTTAAAGATTATATTCTGCTCTGATCGTTCTTAAACTTTTTGATAGTAATGCTTTTTTAAAATCTAATTTCAATTTAAGGAAGTAGATTATTTTACACAAAAACTACAATTAATTAATATTGTATTGAAAAAAAGAATAGAAAAATATATATATAATTTTTTTTAAAGCCGGTTAAAAATTAAACCTTAAAAAGTATGAAAAATAATTATAATTCGAAAACTACAAAAAATCGGTTAAATCGATAGGTATGGTACTCAGCTATCACCCCGCGCCGGCTAGACACCCCAAAAGAAACATCCTGTATAGAGATTGCAAACCATGAAAATTTCAAAAAAGGTAATACACAGAAAGATGTACAATTAAGGCGGTCTTATCGCTATAAGCGATCTCTTCCAGACAACCTACTAAATGATAATATGATGTGGCAGGCAATCAAATATTGAAGTGATATAAGTTGACATAGTATGCTTCTAATTTCATTTATGTAATTTTTTTTTAAATTCATAGCTTACCTGCCGTAACAACAGCCCTTCAGTGATGAAGCAAACTTTAGTGTCAGCTGTTTTGCTCTTTTCGAACCGAATTTGGTACCCCACTTTGCTCTCAAACTGTGTGAGCATTTCATATGCCACTCTCTTTGACAGTGACACACAAGCTATCCTTCTTGGTTGAGTGCAAGCTGTAACATTTATTTATTCAAAGAAATAAAAATTGCAAAATATTAAGTTACTTTGTTTTCTAGCATTAACAATGTGAAGTTATCTACAATGTGACATAAAATCCCACTAAGAAAAATGTGTTCTGCCTGTGGCAGTCCATTTTTCTTTCTGTTTTAATTTCAAATTGCAAAATAAGAGAAGTATTAACCCATGACTTAGTCTGGCTCGTCAACATTATTGATGTGTGTGAACTTCATGCTTAACCAGTAAACATTTCTACCCTTTGCCTTTTTATCTTTGTCAGAGGCTCAGCAGTTAGGGTACATGGTTTAATATTTTTTTTTTACTGTCTGATAAACAAAGGTCAACACCTTTGTTGCATGCATGCTTTATGGAGGCTTGTCCCACAACAGTTTTCCATGATGAAAACTCCTATTTGACCAGTATCAACTGCTTATTGCCCCAATATAATTTTATTTAAATATAGAAACTAAAACTTGTCAATATTAAGTTCGAGCATAAACAATGCAAATGTCTTTACAATGTGACATTTAAAAACACTCAAAAATTCAAACTGCCACTTGAACCAACAACTTCTTGCGTGATGGGAATTGCTCTAATCAATTGAGCTACCGTGAAACATGCTAATTCCCCAGCTTTCATCAATTCCGCAGTCCAAATTTTTCTATATGTGTGTTTAGTTTTCACATATTTGCAATACCAACATTTTTACATTAATTTGGTTTTACAATGGTAAATGATACCAGATAGTAGAAAAAGGGAATATACTGACCAATATTTTGGAAGCCAGCTTCATGCAAGTACTGTGGAATCTGTGTTGATTTTCCACACCCTGTATCTCCTGCCACCACCACAACTCTTTCATTTTGTACTGCAGACACTATTTCATTCCTGCAAAACACAAGAACTACCAATTAAGTAAGAGGTATCAAATGACTATCAACTATACATGACTGTCTATAGATAAAGTTGGGATATTTGAACAACAATATATTTGAAGGCCAATAGGTATCTGGTATAACAAATCTTATATATAAAAATGAATTGCTGTTCGTTAGTCTCGCTAAACTTGAGAAGGGCTAAACCGATTTAAATAATTATAGTTTTAAACTATTTGTGGAAGTCCAGGTAAGGTTTAAAAGATAAGAAAATTTTAAAAAAGTAATTGCAGAACAATGTCTGCGGGGTCCACTAGTATGCAATATAAATATTCAGCCAATACTTTGGATTTTTTTGGATTGGATTATTAATTTCAAAGAAAGAAACATTTCAATTTGGTACAAACACATATAAAATAAAGAATTTCAGTAATAACAAGTACATGCAAATAATAATGAAGGTAAATGTAGAATAAATCATACCTAAAACTTGCCACAGGTAATTCTTTTTGAGCTTTCCGCAGCTTTCGGAGTTTATCAAACTTTTCTTTATTTTTAAAATCTAGATAAATTGAGACTATGTTTAGAAAGGCATCAAATATTTTCTTAGTCAACTTTCTTCTGTCCAGATCATCACTTACTGAGTCAAAGAACTTTATACTTGTTATGAAATTAATGCAATGGAATTTGGAAAATGTTGTTGGTGCACCAATATCATTCAGTTCAATGTTTTCATCCTCAGCACAAACATACACTGGTTTACCAGCTTTTTTCAAAGTGGCTTCATACTTTGATACAAATATCCAGAAATCGTCAAGGCTGTTAGCTACAGTATTACTCTCATTGCTATACTGTATAATCTTGTTTAAATCTCGTTTATAATCCGTAAAACTGAAGTCGGCTTTCTGAGACGATGAAGAAATGCTAACATTTCGTAGTTTGTGTTTAGTTCTGTCCTCACGAGAGTGGGAACGTTTTCGCTTGTATCTATCTCGCCGAGGACTTGGACTTCTCCCCATTGTACGACTATTTGGATATTTAAGACTTTTGGACCATATCTGGAGGATAAAAAAATGTAGGACACAAGACAAACAATCTTCACTCTTGGTTTATTTACTTTTGAGCAACAAAATAGGGATGGCGATCTGAGATCGATTAATCGAGGAATCGATTTTGTAGACCAAAAAAAAATTGTTATCGATTTTTAAATCGATATTGTGTACTGAATCGATCCATTGAATCGATATTTAACCCTCTAGGATCGAGATTCGATTTTTTCTGTTTCGATACAAACATAAACATGTAAAGAAATGTCAATTTTTCACGTAATTACTCAAAAACTCGATAGATGGATGTGTATTCATCAGGCAACATCGCAAGTGATGAGCGTAATCGCTTGGATCCTAGCAGATTAGACAGATTGTTATTCTTAAAAAGCTTGGATATTAAACACTGGGAACTATAAACTATATAATGTTTTAACTTTAAATTAATATCTTTTTTAATACTTGATACTTTGATTTAGTAGTAAAAATTCTTTAACTAGTAAACGGGTTTGTATTTGTAATGAAAACATAGACTCAATAAGCAAATCGGAAGAAGATCGATTTTCACAGAATCGATTCTTTTTACCTCGATTTTTTGTGTATCGATTTATAAGATTTCGATTCGAATCGATTCAAAAATCGATCTTTTTTGGAAATAATCGCGGTCCCTACAACAAAACAAAACCAAATAACCAAGTAATAGATTATTTTTTATACAATAAGTGACGACGAGGGATGTGTAAACATAATCGATGATCTAAAGAAACGATTGTATTGGGAACAGATGATCGATTCTTTATAAATAATAGACTTTCTCTCTATAATCGTATTTTTCTTCTTCATTATTTTTATAGCAATGTCATTTGTGGCAGTTAGTTGACGAATTGTGAATTTTGTATTACACTTATTTTAAGCAAAGAACATGATTTTCTTTTTAGTACAATGTCTAATAAATTTAAATGTGTGTCTTAATTTTTTAAAGATTTCTGAAATTAATAAATATTTTATAAGCTTTTCGCATTTCGATTGTTATATAATGAGTGATAATTTTGATTTTTTAATGAAATTGGAGAAAAAATATATATTTGTTTTGTACTTACTTGAAAATAAATGGTATTGATAAAATTTCAGTGCAAAAAGTAATCGACAGTAATAATTTGTTATGAAGTCAGTAGAGTCGTCACACTCAACATCCCTCGACGTTGACAGACAAAAAATTATGACAATAACAAATGATTGACATTGACACATGTAATGTCACTGGCTGAGAAAACGAAACTTTTATTATTATTCGATAATCCACACACAGCACAGTTAGCTATTCGACGATGATAACTTTTGTTTGCGATTATTGTATGAAGATGAAAAAAAAAACAGATACAACAGAACTAATCAGACGTTGGCCGAACAATTCGTCCCAATGTCAAAACGGGCCACCGTTTAGTCCACACATTGGCTCACAAACTATTCAAATGCCGGCATGGCCAACGTGAGGATGTGCAATACACTCCGCGCAAAAATTGAACCTCATATATTTATATAAAGCGTGTTTTTAATTTTTCGATTGTATAATTAAGTAGAAAGCTCGTGGGAACTAAATATGCCGCCGCACCATGCTTATTCCTATATTTTTCAATGATGGCATGCTTCACAAAGCTTACAAACTTATGATTTCCACAGAGTTATTGAGTAGAATCCACTTCTCCACAAATTGTTCATGCATGTAATTATGCGTGGCGGGTGCTGTGATATGTTTTTAAAGTATGAGAATATGGATTTCATTGCCTAATTTTTTCAATGGAAAACTGGAGTCCCGATTTGTTAACTAGGTACTTACTGGCAGCAGGACATTTAGGGGACAAATCGTAGATATCTTTTTATCCTCCATTTTTGAAGTTGGAGCTAGGAGCTAGTCTTTGTTGAAAATATCTAAAAAAATACAAATTCCTGGCAAGCGCCCTCTAGCGAGTTGTCAGAAATTATTGTAATAAACCTTTGCCTTTTCCACACTAGCAAGGGGAAAGAAGCGCACCTAAAAAAAAAACATTGTAATAATTTCCGCCATTGCGTTCCGCCATTTTGCTTGGTCGCGCAGTGAACGTAAAATTAAGCCCATGTATTTTATCGTGGTTTACTGTTATTTAGTTTAGAATTAGTGTTTTTGTACACTAATGGCTTGCTTAAATACACTTAAGCTAGAAATCAAGACTTTAGAACAAGTGTTCCCAAAAAATCATGAACGGTTTCAGATAATGTCTGCTAGTGTCGACGAACTGACCTGCAGATTCGTTGGCAGAAATGGAAAGAAATATGAAATACATGCAAATATTACTGTAAGTATCTTGTAATATTCTCATGATCTGTTTATATATGCTTTCTGGCGTAAGGGTGTGTTTATTGATTATCTTTAGATGGGACAAAGGGTCGTTGTTTATGAGGGCAGGGCTGTCAGGGAAGGTTTACGGAAGTGAAATTACCTTTCCATGTTCTTGGCATGCTCTCTGCCCTATCCTAGCCAAAGTTTCCAAGTAAGATACTATTTGCTGATGCTGCAATCGTTGTTTAATGGCAAATATTGTATAAGTCTATAATATACCATCTGCTATCATTTTAATTTACGCATACATGGTGGCACTGACGATTTCAATCGATTAATTTTGGTTTCATGCTTACGAATTCGGAGTATTCGTTCCATTACAGCTATGTTTTGTGCAGCCTAACATCTGTTTTGTTTGGATAACGGTATATGAGCGCGTTTTGGGGACAAAGATGCGACTTAGTCATCCTCTACCTGCTTTTTGTTGTGTAGACATTTTTGTTGAATCCCCAACACTGCATTTTTTGTAAACAAGTATAACACTGTCTTTGTGAGAGCCCAATATCAGCAATAGGCTCAATAAGTTATTTGATATAGGTGTAAACATAAATGTTATCATTTATTGATATTATTTATTGTGATAATAGGTAAACATCTGTCTGGTATTTGACTAAACTTACTTATATTTTACTTAACTCAGGTACCTTTTGTGTTGAAAATAAACAACTTCTAGCATACAAATGCTATCACTTAAAAAATAATAGTTTTCTCACAACTCTTGTTAAAATATTGGGACCACATTTATTGGGTACCTTTTCCTCAGAATTATAGCATAGTAAATATAATTGTGCAGATAGAACTGTAGGAGCTTTTAAATTGTGTTTGTTGTTAACTTTAAGTACCTACATACAAAGTTTTTTTTCTAGAACTAAAAAAAATATGATGTCATTAGGTACTAATTTTCTTGTTCCATTTTCACAGGAGACATACCCAAACACACCACCAGTATGGTTTGCTGACAGTGAAGATCCTATTGTGACAAATGCTGTCCAGATTCTCACTAACACACAGGGCAGAGACAATCATGTTATAAATCAGGTGATTTGCTCTTTGAATTAAATATCTATTTCTAGACAAAAAAAACTTAGCAAAAGGCAATTAAGAAGAAGAAGAAGTTATTTGCTTGATACAAATCTGTTATAGCTATCTATTTATGTACTTTAGTTAAATAACATTTGATTTAGTACAAGATTAATTGACTTAGGAAACCATTATCAATATTCTTATCAAATTAATACAAGCTTTACCCAAAATATCTGTTATTTCAATTACAAAATATTACTATTATCATCTGGTAATTATTGTTTGTAGGTGGGCATACTGCTGAGGGAGCTATGCAAGTTACATGGTGTTCCAGAGCCTCCAGATTTAGACTCATTGTCTTTACCATTACACCCTGCCCCACAACAAAGGTAAATTTGCTTTAATTTATAATTTACTTTCATACCTGTAAACTGTAAACTTTTTATTACCATCCTTTACAGCCAAAACTTATCTGATGAAGTAACCCACTGGAGTTCTTATTGTAGAAAAAATATCTAATTTTAGACTTCATTTGCCTTGTAAAAATCTTTAAATACATAAATGCATTCTTAATAGGAAAGTTAAGATAAGTAGGTTAAATTTACAATGCCCGATGTCCGACAATGATGACAGGATGAACCACTAGTTCCTAGAAATACTACAACTTTTTTAGGAATTACTTTAGATGATATCCTCCAGTGGGGTCCTCATATCGTGACCTTATCAAAGAGACTAAGCTATGCTGCATACGCTGTACGAAAAATAAGTTTTCTAACTGATGTTCAATTGGCAAGACTAGTTTATTTCAGTTATTTTCACAGGATCATGTCATACGACGTCTTACTATGGGGCTCAGCTGCAGATATAGAAACAATTTTCGTATTGCAGAAACGAGCCGTGCGGGATATTTATAAACTTATCAGATGAAACAGGGAATTGTTTAAAAGTTAAAATACTTACAGTTTACTTGCAATTACATTTATGAAAACCTAATATTTGTTTGAAAAAACTTACACTTATTTCCTAAAAGTAGCAATTTGTATAACTTCAATAATAGACAAAAAAATAGGCTTGCCTTTCCACATTTTAGGCTTCATAAAGTTAGTCACTCATTTCATGTTGTAGATATTTTAAAAACTTTTATTTAGCTCTTTATTTCCCATTAGCGTTTTCGTGATTCAGTCAGTCATCAGTCTAGTTCTATTACTAAGGATTGGTTTAAAACAACTAGTAACTCGTTAATTTGTTTATCAACATACATATCTCGTCATTTGACTAGTCGACATGGTCGGGTACTGCACTTGATAAGAATGTCAATAAACTGCAACACCAGGACAAAGCCTCCACAAAGCATTTTACGCAAGATGCAAGATTACATGCAATCAAGTAGTAAAGTATATCATACGACAAATTGTATATCGCAGGACAGAATCATAAAACAATTACAAAATCAGGGGCATCACATCAACATTATTATAAACATTATAAATGCTTTTATATGTACGATTTCATGAATGTCACTCATCGATGTTACTCGTCAAAGAATCCATGGTGCTTATTTCAGTTTTGGTCTGTTTATATCATGATGCAACTAAGTATTTACCTTTGATACAGAAGATGATCAGAAATTGCATCTCAATGAACAAATAGATCACTTCAATTTTAGCGTATCAATTGGAAAACGTGGCGTCAAATAGCGACCAATCTGCGTCATCATATTGTTACGCCGGTGGGCTAGTGCTAAAACTTTGATCGTGTTTTTCCGTGCCTTGGAGGCGTTTTCAGCAGGCTGAAATACCATTTCAGGCCGTTTCAGAGAGTTTAATTTGGGAAAGCGACGAGTAAACATCGAAGCGAAAACTGCGACAAGAAGATTTTGGAGTGCGATATAAGTGTTTGTGTACTAATGCCCGTTTTCACCAGTAGCCCCTAAACAGTTACCTAAGTAAGGCTCCCCTATCTTAGGGGTCCCCTCAAATCATCCCCTTACCTAAATTCTGTTTCACCATGCTAAGGGCTACCTAAGTAAGAGTCCCCTAGTTAGGTGACGTTTAGTGCGGTGGTACTGCGAAAATGCTTATCGATAAATTATTCGAGTAAACGATTTCGTTGTTAATTAACGAAATTTTACTCAGTTTATTTGTAAAAAATACTAGTAGTGAAGGACTGCATCTTTTAAATATAAGATAAATAATAAAAAGATTAAGTTTAAGTTTTTTTGGATGTTTATGACGAATTCCATTGCCTAAAAGTCATTTGACATTTTGATGTCACGTAAGTTTGACATTACGTTTGTTTATTTGGTGTTCAAATAATTACTTTAAACCGTAGCATTTTCTTAATTTCTTAGAATAATGGCAGAAAAGAGGAAACGTGGACAAAATTTTTCAATCGAAGATAAAGACAAGTTGGTAAAGTTACTGCTCCATCACAAATAAATTGTTTTGAATAAAAATACATATGGGGCCACAAATGAGACGAAAAACAGAGCGTAGATAGCCATCACAAACTTTTTGATCACTTAATAACTCCATATCTTCAATTGCTTCTAAAGCTTCATAAAAATCGTGGCCACTATCCATTTTTATATCGTTTAAGAGAGTTGAGTCAAAAATAACCTAAAAATATGTGTCACCTAAGCGATACGGGGTCGTCCATTCATCCCCTAATTTTTAAGGCACCCTTAACGCTTTAGGTGTCACTTATGCGTTGGTGAAATCAAAATTGGCGTTAGGTGTCCCTTATATTGATTTAAGAGACACTTAAATTTTAGGGGCAATTGGTGAAAACGGGCATAAGTGTTGTAACGTAAAGTGTGTACAATAAATCCTACTCTACTTCATCGGTTTAGAAGTGCATTTCAATCTAGATCCCACACCCCTAGAACATAACAATATCATATTAACAGATGCACGTGACGGTATATATTCTTGGATGCTTCTCAAAATTACGTTAGATGTTGTTATGAAGGAGGATCTAATTACATGACAATCTTCTTATACCTTTGATAAAACAGAACAATATTTAAACGTTTTGCGGATTAACTATGATTGCATAATAGTTAAACTTTTATTTTCAAAACTTGTTTTTTGTGTAGACTCTAGTCGACTGTATTACAGCACTTAATACATTGAGCAATAATTCAAGCGTGACATGTTTTGTGTCCACATTGTTAGAAGCGCGACCACTCCTTAGCAGTCAATATGTAACAATAGGCACGCTAGGTAAAATTAAAGCAGATAGGTGCTGAAACTACTAAGTAAGAACTATGCCTACACCTGTCTTTTCATAAATTCGCTCAGGAGTAACGAAGACCCGTTTTTTTTTCTATTTTGATCTATTTACATTTAAAATTACATTTAAATAACACTGCAAATCGCATTATAACTACTTAGCTTATCTAACCACTATAAGTTGAAGATTATTCGCTAACGCTAATATGTACATTTTATTCAAGTACTGACTATTCTTCGTATATGACTTCGATTACAATTGTGTGGCTTCGATTTGGCCACGTGATTGTCTACAGCTGCCGCTGCACCGCACGAAACCAAATACCTTATCATGTTTTAATAGGGACGATTTTGCGACACACAATGTGTAGCCTGTAGTCTATACACGACCACTTTGGCGTAATGGTTAAGAAGTTGACTATTATAATAGTCCTCCTGGTAGATTTCGACTACGGCGGCCAATCTCAACAGAGATCAGCCAACTACGCAGGATATATTATAGTGCACAAGGGTGAGCGCAATACACAGGTGCACTCACTATTCCATCAATCTCTAAGTTCGGTAAGACGGTAATCCGACATGACCGGAGAGAGATCAGGCGCAGGACCAACGGCTTAACGTGCTTTCCGAGGCACGGGGGTGTAACACCGCCAACTTTCCCAACTCCGAGGCGTTTTTGAGAAGTTCATGACAGAAGATCTCAGAAACAATATTGGCTCGACCTGGGATTCGAACCCAGGACCTCTTACATGTAAGGCAGAAACTTTGCCACTACACCAACGAGGCAGTCAAGTTGACTATTAACCGAGAGGTCGCGGGTTTGATCCCCGCAATGTACAAACATTTGTGTTCATTACCATGTCTTTGTACTGGTCTGGGTGTTAAATAAATAAACAATAATAATAAACATTTCACAACAATCACACCAATTCTCTAGTCCCAAATTAAGCTACGAGGCTTGTGTTATGGGTATACAACGGATTACACAACGGATAAACATACTTAAATACTTTTTTTTGTAAATAAATACATATTATACATAGAAAACACCATGTTATATGTATTTATTTAAGTTTATTTGTAATACCATTGTTGATTCTGATATCTGTAACACAAGTGCTTAAGCTACTTACCATGGAGTCAGATCAATGTTTGTGATGTTGTATATTTATTTATACATGATAATTTATTTCGCAGAGTACCAAGCGTGACGTCCAACGGCGCAGAATCCGGCACAGAGGAAGACGAGGAGATGGCAGCGGAAGAGGACGACTCGGAGGGCGAGGACGACCTGCCTCTTGAGATGGTTGACGACGCTGGACGCAGCAATAAGGTAAATTGTAAACAAACTATGGCGATTAACCACACCAGCCAGGGTACCGCCGTGGTCCCTGAAAAACTCTCGGACGCATTTCCGCGTCGAGCGGCGTTTTAAAACGTACACATTCCATACAATCTCGTGGGGCGCGTGTTTTTCATACGAGATAAGGTACTTGTATACGAAAAATATAAATCCCTCGAACCGCGTACCACGGCAGATACCGGTATAGTGTGATAGCCCGTAACGTCCATTTAAAAAAAAATCTTATTTGAATCCATCTTCTTAGTTCTTAGTTCCACCAT
The DNA here is from genome assembly GCA_963921415.1 of Pyrausta despicata. Taxonomy (NCBI): domain Eukaryota; kingdom Metazoa; phylum Arthropoda; class Insecta; order Lepidoptera; family Crambidae; genus Pyrausta; species Pyrausta despicata. The sequence goes on along the minus strand of OY992861.1, from coordinate 10,020,288 downwards.
CCATTCAATTGTACTCTAATAATGCTGGAGTTGGACCTGGGACAATCTCCAAAAAATATTTGACGATGGTCAACGCATCACTAAGATAAAATATATCTAATGTTATTGTTTTTGATGGGTTTGGAGTGACAGACACGAGGAAACGTCAATACGTTTCTCGATTCTGGTCAGCACCCTTTTCTTGTTAATATAACGCAAACCAACTAACACTTTGGGTACAAATTCTTATTTTGCTCAACTCAACAAGGTTGCTTGCAAAAGCCATCTTAGTGTGACGTATTTAAGAATAATTAATTAGTTTGGCAGCAGGTCATTGCCCCCGATTGCCGGTCGAATCAATTAAGATAACAACGAACCTTTAATTTCTATTAACTTCTTGTCCGAAATTTGTACCAAAGTATTTCTTTATAGACTAAATGAGCGTCGTATGAAAATAATGTTAACCGCCTTTTGTATTAAGTTTTGCGGTTTGATGACGTTGGTGGCTCGCTAGACACATAATAAAGGTGCATGCGCTCTTTGTAAACTTTGTTTTTGACCTGAAACAGTTACAATTCACATTGCATTGACCTACCATACACAAAAACCAGCTGTTAAAATAAGCCTTTGATGAAAAATAAAATACATATTATACACATAGGGTCACTTCGCCGGTTTGCGTCCAGTTAGCCTAATTCTCAACTTCAAGACTAAATATTAGCATGTATTCTTAATACTTTCTCATAGGTGCTATTTTATAATGAAAATGTATTAAATGAACTTGCATTAAAATTTAATTTAATCATGATATCTTAATTCACTAATTTGTAAAGAAATCAAGTTGAAAAAATGAGCTATTTCGCTAGTTTACGACCACCTTATCCAGTTGACGACCAAAGAACACCCAGTTTCCGACCACAATGTTGCTACAAGGAAAATGGATTTAATTGTGTTCAAAATAAAGTACATTTTGGATTTTGTTATGAAAATCAACTTTATATTATAAATCAACATAATTGTAACATAAACATTAGTAATATTCTTGTTAATACATACATATATGTTTAAACATTTATGTTTTTTATATTATATATTTATTATATAATAGAAAGTTTTACTAAATGAACATTTCAGGAACTACATGCCTCGTATTACTAATTTATTATTAATCAACATAAACTATCTTCTTATGTAATATATTTTAAACATTAATATTCTTAATTGTTAAAGGCCCTTGAGTTTAGCAGCGGTCGCAAATTAGGTAGGTTTTAACTAGTTGTCGGCATGTAGTTTCGGTACAGGTCGCAAATTGGAAAACAAAAAACCAGATTCCGGTCACCAAAACATGTGCTGGTCGGAAACTAGACGTCAAAAACCTAGTTTGCGGCCGTAGAATATTCAACTTTAAAACTCGTCTTATTTGTTAAATTATCAACAATTTAACGGCCGGCTGTTGGACACAATACTCTATCCTAAATGTTCTTGGGAAAAAATGAGACACAAGTTGTTATCGCAGCCAAATTTAGACTAAAACTATGTATAATAGAATATAAGAAATTCACTAGCTTGCGACCATGTGGTCGGCTTTTAGGTTATGTCGGATTTCGTGATCCGCCTTACCGACCAGCTTATTTACACTCGAAAATTAATGTTATTTTATGATTCTTTAATGAAAACGTGAATTATACGTATAAATCTTGCTTTTATAGTTAGTCACACCACTAAAAAGCTGTAAGTAAAGCTAAAACTTACCGTTCAATGTTTGTATGTGCACTATTTTATTGCTCTGATTCGTCACACGTTCACACAGTAATTTTTTGAATCGCGACTGACAGTAAACGAAGAAAGACCATAGACTATAGATTTTATTACACAAATATGAAGTTCGTACAAGTCGAGTGGCGTATTTTTTTTTTAATCTGCAGTGTTATCACTTCTGTTATTTGGATAAAATGTATAAACGGTCGCAATTTGGTGGTGGTCGGCGAACCGGCGAAGTGACCCTAGTACGTAATACAAAAACAATACCGAATATGGGTCGAGCTTCCATTGTCATTGGCGGCACTGTTAGTAATAGGATATTTCTTAACAAAGGTAGCGGTGCGGTTTAGTGCAGATGTATACTTGGAATGCAGAGTTCTGTAAAACCGCTCGTGATAATGTCGGATGTTAACAATCAAAAAATCTTTCTCAATGACAATATGGTCTTGGAAAGCTATTCTGAAGCTCATATTATCTCAATCCCTTTACTCTTACTTACCTTTGATGTAGCTATCTCTGTCACTGAGCCCTTACCTTTAATGCAGCCATCCCTGTCACTACAAGCTTGACCATGCGGGTTATGCGGGAAGCCCGAGAATCCAGACGTTTGCACATCTGTTGGATATAGCAACAGGTTTAGTGAGACTCTCATAACGTTCAAGTATACCTGACTCCGGTTTGAGTGGTGCGACCGAAGTTTAATTGTAACGCATGCTCTTCTCTTCGAAGACTGATGAAATCCGCAACCTTAGTGTGTTCTCAATATCGTGCGATATAATCACGCATGCGGGATTGCCCCTCATGCGTAACACAACGTTTTTATACAAGAATTAATTGTAATGCGTAGAATACGCACGCGGATCGCGGGATGTGTGATGCGAGAGCACTTCTATATATCTTTGAAAGTCAGTAAGCGTTTTAATGTAATTCGACGTGCACGCGCGTATTTAATTTATTGCATTTAATCACGCACGCGGAATTGGCCCGCAATTCCGCGTGCGTGATTAAATCCGCTCGATATTAAAAACACGGTAAAACGCAACGCCAAGGAGGAGATAAATGATTGACCTTTAAAATGTTTCTATTATTATTTCAGGACGAAATGGAAACAGAACACTTAGCGACGCTAGAACGGCTGCGGCAGAACCAGCGGCAGGACTATCTCTCCGGCAGCGTGTCGGGCAGCCTCCAGGCCACAGACAGACTCATGAAGGAGCTGAGGGACATATACCGCTCTCACTCTTTCAAGAATAACATGTACTCTATTGGTAGGTGTTGATAACTTTTTAATTTTATCATAGGCTCTTGCAAAGCCTGAATCCTAGTAAACATCTTGGTTCTAGTAAACATGTATTGTTGGCGATAGGAACGAAGCTAGGATTCTTTAATAGGTTGGGTAATGTCCACGAGACATTGCGTTTTACGTAGCTTAGCACAAACACACTACTTCCGCGTAAGGAGTCCCGGAAAGCGCTTGACTAGCATAGGACGTCTCTGCCGGCAATCTTGACTGACACGACGATCTCCAATTTAGCCCTTTCTCCAACTTAATACAACAATTTGTTCTCAAATCTCAAAAAAAAAATTTGGATCTTTCATACAAAATTGTCGAACAGCTGATCGATTTACTATGTGAAACCCCTTTTTCCTAAGATTCTGACCGAGGTTTCTTTGGAAAAGTTGTTCAGTTTTAGGGGCACAACAGCCTTCTCAAAGATTTATTTGGCATTTAGTAACACCCTGAATACAAGCACCTAGACAAAGTCATACAAATAATCACTCGTACAATAGTGCCGAAATATCGTAACTTAAGACAAAACCGGACATGGTAAAAATCTGGTAAATATTTCTGGTCACTAATTAAAAATAATAATTAAGTAAATTTTCATTAAATTTATTTTCATTAAATTTAAACTAACTTTTCGTATTACAGAACTAGTAAATGACTCACTATACGAGTGGAATATCAGACTGCGCTCAGTGGACCCGGACAGTCCCCTACACAATGATCTTTTGCTGCTGAAGGAGCGAGAGGGCAAAGACTCCATCCTGCTCAACATTATGTTCAAGGAGACCTACCCATTTGAACCACCGTTCGTTCGCGTGGTATATCCTATTATCTCAGGTCAGTATTAGTATGACTGTACGATAAGCAAAACGAAAAAGCCGGCTCCTCACGTTGGGCGAACGCGAAGTTTCAAAAACGAACGTTATTGGCCATTAGGAAAAAGGCACCAACAAAACACCAATCAACGTTGAGGCCAACGGCCAGGAGTCGGCAGACTTACCAATCAGATGAGCCAAATATCCAGTTAGTAGATTTTCCCATACTTTCCAAGAGCCGCTACATTAATTACTACATAAAAAGTCTAATAATTTAATCAGCGCGGGACATGCCGGGCGGCGGCGGGGTAACAGAGTGCGAGCGCGCAAGTTGACGATGAATCCAGTTGTTTCATATTGTCTAGGTGTTTTTTTTGTGCGGTACAGTGGTACAGTTGAGTTAGAGTGAGTGTAAGAAGAGCCATATTAATCTTATGGAAGAGCCGCATGCGACTCGCGAGCCGCAGTCTGCCGACCCCTGTTCTAGGCCAACGGGTTTCCTAGGTCATTCAGTGATAAGTTTTTCGGCTAACGTGTGGACTCGGGGTTAAAGGTGATACCGTCACCAAGTCCACAACAAGACAATCGTGAATGGCAACTGATAACGTCAAATGTTGTTTTTTGAATGTTTACGACCTTAAGACTTTCCATCCAGCCAGAAAAACGTCAACAAAAAACATTATTGATAATATTGACGTAATACTTTTTGATTGGTGACGGTGGCTCTCACGTGAACGAAATCATATGTAGCCACAGTAATCATATTTTTTTTAAATAAACAAATAACTTCTTTGATTGACATATTATTGTATGTACTGTGATACTACAATCAAACCGACTTATTATTGGTGGACATAAAAGATGGCGATCGGCTGTAACATCAAGCAAGATCCACAACTAACTTTCCAGTTAAAACACACAAACACACACACACACACACGCGCGGAATCACACGAACACACAGACATAGGGGTCAAACATATTCCACCCCGCTTTTTCGTCTTTAAAAAGTAGGTCCTCAAAACTCAAATAAAAATAATAATAAAACCTTTCCCAGGAGGCTACGTGCTAGTAGGCGGCGCGATATGCATGGAGCTGCTCACCAAGCAGGGCTGGTCGTCCGCCTACACCGTGGAGGCCGTCATCATGCAGATAGCCGCCACGCTCGTGAAGGGCAAGGCGCGCATACAGTTCGGCGCGACCAAAGTCGTGTCGCAGTCCCAGTACAGCCTCGCGCGCGCACAGCAAAGCTTCAAGTGCTTAGTGCAGATACACGAGAAGAACGGTCAGTGGTGTTTGTTGAACATGTTGCTGAATTGTTTCTTAGGGTTCCGCACCTAAAGGGTGAAAAATAGAACCCTGTTAAGGCAAGCGTCCACAGGTCGTTATCATACGCATCGGACGCATCGCACGTAACGGATTAATTTTACACTGCGTCGACTGTATCGGCAGCAAATAAACATTTGCTTTAATTTATAATGTTTTGGTACGGAACCCTGCGTGAGAAAGTCCGACTCGTACTAGGCCGATTTTTTCTATTTTTTGTCTTGTAAAATGCCCACCTCTTACAGGTGTGGTAGACGATCGATGAAGTAATTTTAATTGGTCGATGGTTTTCTTTACACTAATTGATTGATTGTTTGTTTACGTTGATTTATTGGTCTGTTCTGACATTATTGATCTCCAATTCGTCTCCGTGCCGTCATCAATCGATGCCGTCGAACGATTATCTCGTAGACGATATCAATAAGCGTCGACTTATTCATGCTATCACTCCAAGATCTATCTACTATCTATTGGTCAAGTAAGACCCTGATAGGGTGGACAACCTCTAAATAGCCAAGAGGGTCGACTTAGTAGTATTATCAGGGCAGTCCTCCTGTTATATAACGACTGGAACTTTATATCTGTTCTATAGTTTAAATGCTTGCTGTTTTAAATTTCTTAATATCTGTCTGTAACGACAAAGTCACTAAAGTGTGCATTTGTAGCAGACATGATGACACCTATCGTAAATATTTTCAAGACCATGGTGTTTTAAAAACATAACTTCTATGAAGCTAGTAAAACCAATTTATTTTTTGCTGTAGAAGAAACCAATTTTTATTTACATGGAAGTAAATAAATATTCAGTCAATTGACTTCGATTTCTGATACTACATTATGACGTCAAATTATAGTATACCCTTACAAAATCTATGGAGGCAGATCGTTTTGACAGATGATAAAAAGTATGTCAACGATTGGTGGTGTCACCTAGCCTAGTGTTGCACGTGTGTATTTCAGCGTGTTTATCTGATTGCAGGTTGGTTCACGCCGCCGAAGGAGGACGGCTAATGGCGGGCGCGCCCAGTGTGTGTGAAGCTGACTGAACAGACTATGTGAATGATATCTCGACTATTGTATGTGTACTTTAATGTTAAGTGCTATTAATGTTCTGATAGTGCGGGCGGTCGCGAGAGACTTCATAAGACTTATAGGAAATGTTTAAATGTGTAACGTTTTTTGTAATCATTAATTTTCTCATTGAAAAGTTATCCACGAGTAGCCTTAGACGTTACTGGAGTGTAAAGTTGGAAAATTCTTTGCATTTCTTTTTAGTTATTGAAATAAAAGAAAACCTGTGATTCTTTTTGCTGTCTTTTAATGATCCTCGACTTGAAATTTACAGAAAATCTCACATGTTTATTCGTTTTTCAGAACTCGGCTACAGGTCGTTTATTTTCGTTATAAGCTGAACTTGGGACTAAGGTGGCCCTGTCTGTGTTATATAAAGGTCAGCGAATAAGGAAAGTATACTAGGTATCGGATATTCGAGCTCTTATTTACTTAACAACGCGCGTTTCTTCATATCTTACAATAAGTTGGTCCGACGAACTTATCAAGTGAATAAGTGCCCAAAAATCAGTTCGCTAGTATTATGTTTCTCTGTAGCCGTTACACTGTAGTATAAAATATATCTTGTCACCATTATAATGAAAAACTTTGGTAGCCCCTGTAATATACCGTGTAAATTAAAGTTAATTCGATATTAAATAATTTTACGAATAATCTCATAGCTTTGATTTTTGGTTTTGTTTATTCTGCTCCATTAGAAGTTTAAGGTAGTACACGTGGTCTTGGCAACCCTTTTCGTTCATTTCCTTGGCGAAATCTTTCTCCGACATCGTTTTTAACCATTGCTTTAGTTTTGGGTATCTGAAAAAGGGAATCGGCCTTTTAACACAATCTTAAGAATTACCAAAACGTTGTCCAATTAGAACAACTCTCCGGCTTTTCCAAGGTGTCTGTCTATCAGAATGTCATTTTCATCAGTGGTGTAGACGCGAAGAGAGATTTCAGCAAAAAACTTTATTTAACTATCCATACTTTTGTTACTATAAAGTTGTTCTGGATTAGAAAACACATTAAAAAAAACCTTAGTTAATAGTGAACGATGCTCTCTTTTCTTTGGCGTAGGTATTTACCTTTTCTCGTCAACCGGAATCAATCCATCTAACGAAGACAAAGAAGAAAATGCACAGATATCAGCCACAGTCATGTTATCGTCAGCCAGGAAGGTGGTTTCCGTAAGGTACGCTTCAGAAGTTGAGTAACCATTTTTTATGCCTCTTATAATATCTGGAGGTATCTCTGTCATTTGACCGATGTATGTTGGACCCTGAGAAAGGAAATACGTAGGTAGTGCTAAACAGGATACTTGAGGAAGCGAAAACTTCTTTTGATAATACATAATTTAATATGACTCCTATGTGTGTTTGTGTGTGTATATGCGTGTGTGTTTCTGTGTGTATATGCGTGTGTTTTGTGTGAAAGTGTCCGTGGCATCGTAGATCCCGATCGGATAACCGATTTCAAAGCAGTTATTTTATTGATCGGTGAAAGATTTCTAAGCTATAGCTAGTCAAAATTTCCAGACGTTGAAGCTCACCAGATGTTCTCCTGTTTTATTTTTTAACTAAAAAGTTAGTTTTTTTCGAATCTATCAAAGCATAGTCTATTGTACACCAGCTTGATCATGAAAGTGAACTCTATGGCGAGGGCAAACGCCTTCAATGTTACTAATGCAGGTAACGACGAAAAGCTCTCGATGTTCTTTAATTAAACGACTCTGAGAGTACACGTGAGTGATTTGCATAAAACGATAACACACTCGTTCCTATTCCGTGTGAGTGCTCATAAGTTCCATGTCAAAATAACAATTTAACTCATTGCAATATTTAAAATAGATTTAAAAAAGGTTGCTCATACAAATTTTTATTTTGACGCTGACTGTACTTCCTTACATTTATGCTACAGTATACTTTGCTTAAGCTTTTAATACATTGATGAATCTCGATACATACCATAACAGTTCGCAGCCTTTGAAACAGTACTGCACAGTTAAAAAACAACCTCTGATTGACTGTAGCTCTTTTCCTTCTATCCTTAGGGTAGAGATATTCGAGCTCAGATCCGCCATATTTGTCCAATAAATAGAGAACAATCGCGTGACTGAAACAATATGGGTTGTTATTTGTTTTACGAGAAACCGATTTCTCATAAACTAGGCTCAGCGAAATAGGGTGATACTTTTAACGAGCGCGGTTTAGTTTGTCATAAACATTGATGATCTTATTAAGTTTCATACCTGTCTGCTAGAGTAAAATCGCCTTCGTCGATGAATGGTACCGTCCTCATAGGATTTTTCTGAAATTTATAATTATGATGTATGCTTATTTTGCTGATTTACTGGTAGAGGGTATTGTGAAATGATCTCGATTCCACCGTTTACCTTTCAATCGTAAGTAAATTAACTGGTTTATCGATTAAAGATTCTCTACCTATATCGTGAAGCGATTCAACTCAAGAAATTCAATTGAAGTCGGGATGATGGATTAAAATTGCTTTCAAGTAGCATAGAATCGAATATTAGTATTGTGTAAGTACGTCGATACCTAGTGAAAAATAAAGAGTTGATTTGAAAAACTTCAACAACTACAAGTTGTTTGTCAACAACCGACGGTTACAGTACAACCTAGGTTACTAACACAGTAGCTTCGAGCAGTGAGTATTTTAAAATTATTAGGGTTCAAATTCGACTTTATCTATGGGCAGAGAGGCCTTTGTTCAATAATGGATGACCGAAGCTTTATTTAATACCCATTGAGTCTCGTATGGCCGAATTCGGCTGACGTTATAATAAAATATTAATTGTGTTTGCGATCTTAGGATATGACTGACGCTGTAACGTTCAGGTAAGTATACCATTCCACCGGTTCACATCATGTCAAAGGTTTGAGGAAACATCTTACCTACTTTAAGAGTATATTTTGTTTAATAGCAACAAAATAGGTATTACCTTTTTCAACTCTGGCGCATCTTGCTCTCGTAACACCGGGTTTAACTCCCGTTCTTCGAGCTCAAGTCCCAAGATATAGACTAGCATCTTCACAGCCCTTGCTGGCGGGCTCTGATCAGTTTTGTATAGGATGGTCTTCATTGTTATTATTTTTGGGTCATGGAAACCAACTGAAGGCAATTAAACAAACATAACCTTCAAATGTAACCATCGAATCCAAATAACATTTGAAAGTACCTAAATCAAAAACTTACCTGCTTATGGAAGGCAAATTTCTTATTGTATTGCGGGAACGTAAATAATGTAATTTCAATGCAACTCAGCACTACCTACACTTTCTATTTATCTCTTGTTCGTGTCGACTTTCTGAATTGGAAACTTTGGCCTCAAGATAAAAACATTGTCAATCTTATCTTAAATGCAATTTAGTTCATTGGGCTTTGTACAGATGGCATACAATGTGATACAAATTTTGAAGCAGCTCAAACTAGGTACCTACCTCACAAAACACAGTTATACCATGGTTATAGTACCTAAAGGTTATACTACAAGAGATGCCTGCCTTTGATCTACAGTCATTTGTTCAAATAAACTCTATATGTACTTTCAATTGAATCCATTGGTTGTAAAACTGGTCTAACCTTTATTGATAAAACAGTATAATAAAGGAATGATTATGTACCTACTATTGTGGTAAGATCCCGTTTTTCCACAGAGCTTATCCTTCCATTGTAGGTTTTTTTTGATAGGAAATTGATCGAAATATTGGTATTTAAGTTGTTTTGACTTCTTAAGTCAGAAAACGCTCTACAATCCTAAAAGCGAATTCAAAAGAATCCGTGCGGTAGATATGCGGTAGTGTTTTTATCACAAAGAGATAATAATATCAGTTGATTTTAGTTGGTAATGCGAATATTTGTAAATATTTTTATCTTTAGTCACATAAGCTAGCGACTACGTATACTTATAAATAAATCATTATAAGTATGTGCAAATAAATGGGGAAAATAAAATGCTGTGATCCCAATTTTATACTTAGCTTAAACACGTGTGTTGTGGGAATCATAAACAACGAAGATAGGTAAAACAAACACCAACACCCTTATCAACATAAATAATAATTGGTTACCAGTAATGTCCTCACCTCTTGTCTCTGGCGGCACCTTAAAACCGGCACTGACACCACCACTAAGGGCCAAATTCACCGCTTGCAATTTAAAACGAGTTTAAGAAAACGCGTTTAAGATTAATCGAGATTAGAAGTTTGTATAAAACGCAGTTTACGTCGCATCGATTTCACCGGCCTTGTTTTAATCTCGTTTTCGTAATCTTAGTTTAGACTCATTGTTACCAACTCTCAGAAATAACTAGACTTGGGTGATAAATAACGTCACAGTGAAAAAGTCACAGTGATCTGGTGCCTGCAAAAGTCACTGTGACTTTTTAGAAAATAACAACGTTCCAAAATAACGTTGTTACTTCGCGGCTTCCAAGTCGTTCCGAGCGCGACCGCGCCGCGCGTTATTTGTCACGGTTGGCGCCAAGCGGCCGCGCTCCCTCCCGCCCGGTCCGCGGCGGCGACCAATCATCGGTAGGTAGCTTTAGATTCGGCGATATAACCAATAATATGGCGATTATTGCAAGCGCGCAACGACGACAGAGCAACAAGTATAGTAGACACGGAAACTATAAAAAATGTCTTATTTGATTATTTTTTTTTTCGATACTTATAGGATAATGTAACAAATATTTAGTAATTACGGAACTTGGAATTATAACATGGTGACTTTTATCCTTGAAATAAAATAATAGTATTATGATAGTAATTTTATTTATACACTCTCGAATTGAATATCTATTTTTTATTAAGTCATGTATTAGAAATGATTTTCTCTAAATTTAATATCTTAATCAAAACATTTTTATTTATATAGATTGCGTGTAAGAAAATCTAAGTTCAAGGCAGAATTCTATCCTTAATAGCTACATTTTCAAAACAATAAAAATTGGTAGGTTCTTAAATAAAATAATTATGATATAAGAAAAACATAATTGATATAAGAAATACTATGATATAAGAAATACTGTGTATAATCATTAAATATTACATTCTAATTTTTTATTTGTCTTAGTAAATAAAAATTATGACATTTCTATTGTTTTTGTAAGCCTATGGCGGGCGGGGATTTTGTCTTGACCTTGAACTTCGACTGTATGATTCATCACTGTGACAAGTGCACGCGCTCTATTAACCGTTCCACCTAGTTATCTAAGTTCCAAGCCCAATGTCGTTCCATGTAACCGACAAGTAACGACGTGACAAAGTCACGGTGATTTTTCACAGTGATTTTTTTGGAACTGGAACGACAGTCACGGTGATCGCAAAATAACGACTTAGCCCATGTCTAGAAATAACTAGCTTTCACATAGAGTGAACGAATGAATGATATGTCATCATTTGAACGAAATGTCTGTCCGCCATGTAGTAATTTACCTTATCTATGCGCTATTTGGACATACTCCTAATAATCTGTGATACTCTCTCTAATCTTTGGCGCCTGCGCCCGGCCGCCATTGCTTTGTTTGTGTTGATGAAAAGTGTTTGCGTCGATTAATTTCCGCGTCAATAATCCACAAATACAGTGATAACCAGTGATCGGAATAGGGTGAGTATATTTACCTACAGTTTGTCGAACAGAGACGGAAATCGGAGACTTCCTTACGACTAAAAATTTTTTACCGGTAAATTTACCGGAACTTTGATATGAAAGTTTTTAATAGCTAAATGCTTCAATAAATCTTAATTAATGTTAGATAAAAATAAAATAACGCATATTATAAAAAAAAAATTATTAAAAAAAAAATTTGTTTGAACATTTCAATATAACATATAACATGAATATAATATATTAATGACTTTCTTATCCTAAAACATAATTATTTTAAAGTATAAATAAATATAAAGTTTTAAATATTACACCTTTTTACCAACACAGCGGATTTATACAAAATGTAATTCAATACTTAATAAAACGCGATTACTATAAAAAAAATTTACTGGTAAATATGCTGAAACCTTAATGTGTAAATCTTTATATCGCATTTTTAAACATTCTTGTTTGGTTCATTTTACACATCCTTTTTCAAATTAATTAAAAATGCACATGCATTATTTTTCAGGTAACGATTTTGACAATTATTTTAAACTTTTTTGTTCATTTTGACTAATTTTTGCTTGTGGTTCCGTCCGCGTGACTGTCAATCAAGGCGTAACTCTCAAAAGTTAAACTTAAAGTTGAAAATATTGAAAAATTAATGATCATCTACTTCAATTTCTTACAGGATAACAAAATTTGTCACAGTACCGATGATGAAAATATTGAAGACTAATGTATTTGTTTTCATTTGTTAGATATGTGACTTAGTTTCATTTTAATTTCAAGATTATTTGTAATTTCGAAGCGAGTGTCTGCACCGAAGTGTCGCTCCGGAAAAACTGCTGACCTTCTCGAATTCAAATATATGCTACTATATTTGCCACAAACGCTCACTTCGACCGAAATTTTTGCTTTCAATTGGTATTGATTGTATTAATTAGCCAAAAAAATAATAGTAAACACTTCAAACTTATTTGTTCCTAAATGTCTGTATTTTATTGTTTGTTTGTACTTAGAAAGCTATAACGAATGTCACTCATTCAAATATTTTTGTTTAGTTTTGAATATTAAAATTAACTTTTTGTGAAAATCGAAATACTTTTTTATTGTTTTTGTACATACGAATGGGAGAAGTCACTGATCTCTAAGATACAAGTTGCTGTCTAGTTTAGGGTCAGAAAATTCATTTAAATAAAGTAAATTATGTTTTTAATAAAGAATTAACGTAAAAATAATAAATAATTAATTATTATTTTTACGTTTATAGTAATCGCGTTTACATTTTGTATAAATCCACGGTGTTGGTAATTGTGCAGCTACAAACGTAGCTGCAAACCCAATTGCAAAAACTGTAAAAAGGTGTAATATTTAAACTTTATATTTATTTACACTTTAAAATAATTATGTTTTAGGATAAGAAAGTCATTAATATATTATATTCATGTTATATGTTATATTGAAATGTTCAAACAATTTTTTTTTTTAATAATTTTTTTTTTATAATATGCGTTATTTTATTTTTATCTAACATTAATTAAGATTTATTGAAGCATTTAGCTATTAAAAAGTTGCATATCAAAGTTCCGGTAAATTTACCGGTAAAAAAATTTTAGTCGTAAGGAAGTCTCCGATTTCCGTCTCTGTTCGTCAAACTGTAGGTAAATATACTCACCCTATTCCGATCACTGGTGATAACATTACTTGAACAATTATAACATTTGTGCTGTGATAGCCCTTTTGTTTGTGTCAAGTGCTTGCATTACCGTTGCGACCTTCGAATCTTTTTCGAGATGTCGAAAAGGAAGAGGGATCTCATCTGGTAATTCAGGAAAATATATGTGCTGTGGTCTGAGTGAAGCAATAGCAGCACTCACTTTGTGCACAATTCTATGTGCAGTAGAAGTGCTAAAACCACATAGATCTGCAGCAGTAATTTGATAGCATCCAGTAGCATAGAAACGAAGAGCACATAACAACTGGTTAATGGGCGACACACTGTTATTTCTAAAACAAAATAATCATTGATTAGGTAAATTTTATGGGTAATTTGATTCAGTCTGAATTAAAAAAACTTCAAATGGACCTTAAAGGCAACAAAGCCGGGAGACTAGTGTATACAGGTTACTCGTCTATCTACACTAGGGCTTCTTTTGCCAAGAAAGGATTTATCTATAACAACGAAAATCACCACACAACACAAAACAAAGTATATACTGCTACTTACATATTAGTAGAAAACTCTATTTTATCTTCAATTGATTTCAATACGGAAAGAACAGTTGGCTTTGTAAGTCGATATCTAGTGACAAAATCTTTTGCATCAAGAGTTTCAAAATGTTCCTCTCTCTCGCGTATCCACCTGGAGCGACGAACAACAAAGTCATCCTCATCGAAGGTTTCGTCAAAAGCGAGTTCCAATGCTCTTTTCATCTTTTTATAAAACAAGCACAATTTTCTCTAATAACAATAAAAATCTTTACTCCCTAATCTCCACAATATAACAATAATAACAGACCGTCATTAGTCTGTGCCGATGACAGGCGCTCTAAACGCGTTTAGATCAGTTAAACGCCGAAAATCGGCCGTTTAGAAACTGAACCAAGTTTAGCTTGAACGCCGTTTAGTTTATGCCAGTGAAATCCAATTGTCGCAGCGGAACGCAGTTTAGCGCTAAAACTGAGTTTAATTCGCATTGAACGCGTTTAATTTCAGTGGTGAAATCAGCCCTAAGTCGTTGGTCACTAATCATGGAGGTAGAGTATCCTTTCTCCTTCCTTAATACAACTCCCAAAAATAATTATTTATTGATTGCGTTGTAACGAGCAATGTGAAATTTTTGTTTTTGATGTGCTATAATATTACGGTATAGGTACTAGTGACGTGCCGGATCATTAAAAATGTATATCCGCTGATACGGATCCGAATACGGATATTTGATGTCAAGATCCACGGATACGGATACGAAATGATCTTCATTTTTATTTCATTAGCGAGCGAGACTTTAAAACGATCATTGACGTCACGCCCGCAGGAACGACAGGCAGGACATGTTTCGAATTCCATTGCGCGGGTACCTATTACTTTTGTTTGTTAAGTGTGTCACTGAGCCGCGAAGATAAAAGTTTGTGTATACCTTTAGTAATGGAGTTAAAACAATGTCTACTTACTAAGAAGTTTTCTAGTGTAATTAATCCATTAGTGTGGCATTTCATCCTATAAATTGAAAATTAATAATTCAAAAGATCCGTGAGAGTTACGGATACGGATCTTTCTTTTCTGTCGGATATCTGCGGATACGGATATCCAAAACATCACTAGTAGATACTATTAGCAGAGCCGGTTAATGCCTGGAATTCACAAATGCTATTTAAATTACAAGTTTTGCTGTAAACAAAATGATGAAATTACTCAACTTTGACTTTTCTATGATCATTATGATTTTAAACCTGTAACCTTTTCTTTGTTATAATAGTGTAGGTATTCAATTGATATTTTGGATTATTGTTTCAAAGGCCTGCGGTCATTACATTAAGCTTAACAAAATACAAGGATTATTTATTTAATTTATTTATTTATTTAAGCTTTATTGCACAACAATACTTTGTACAAAAGGTGGACTTAACGCCGTAGGGCATTCTCTCAGTCATACCTTTGGGCTAAGCAGAAATGTTTAGTGGGCGGTGCGACAAAATAAATAAAAGAGAAAACGAAAAAAAATAAGAATTATATGACACATAAGATAAAATATATATATAATTATATATATAGGTATATATATATATATATATATATATATATATATATATATATATATATATATATATATATATATATATGATTACATATTTAAAAATACACATAATACTCGTATATACAAATATACACTAAATAAATAAATGAATTTGACGAACTGTTAAAGAAAGATCTATGTATAATGACGGTTGCGATAAAGTAAGAAAGTGGGTGCGAATGAGTCTCTTGAATGATAATTTGCTGGGAGCCTGTTTTATATTTTCGGGAAGAGCATTCCAGAGTTAATTTGTAGAGGATATTAATATGAAACAGAATCCACAAAGTAGTTGTAGGTAAACGTTTTAGTTAGTGCTTAATTTAATACGGCATATAAAATAAATTTCAACACATTCTAGGTAAGCCTAACACTTGTATTAGTCACTTAGCAGGTGCTTAATTTAATAAGGCACGTTAGTAAACAAATATGACACAGATTCCGCGTAATGAGTGCGTCTGATCGCTTCAGCTAACATGACAGAAATGTCAATGGTTTGCAGCTTTGGACAAATTTTCATGTGTTTCTCTTGAGGTATCGTATTCGTCACCACAATAGCTTCCAAACAAGAGTTGTTAATCTTATCAATCGCGTTGCCTGCGAACACACCATGAGTCAAAATCGCATAGATTTTGCTTGCTCCAGCCTCACGCAGCTTTTCAGCTCCTTTGACTATGGTATCACAAGTGTCAGCTAAGTCATCCACCATTATAGCTGTTCTGTTTCTGACATCTCCTACTAGTACTGTTGAATCGCCTTGGTTTGCTCGCTGTCTCTCCTTGTGAATGATAGCGAAGTCGATATCTAATCTATCGGCAATACCAGTCATCCTTTTAACTCCACCTGCATCAGGAGATACCATCACACTGCTCTTCCACTCTGGAATATTTTCCTTAATCCACTTCGTAATGGTTGGCTCAGCGTACAAGTTGTCTACAGGAATGTTAAAGAACCCTTGAATTTGCGACGCGTGGAGGTCAATTGTGATGACATGGTCGGCTCCAGCTACGGAAACCAGGTTGGCAAGTAGTTTGGCTGTGATGGGTGCTCTGCTCTTTTCTTTCTTATCCTGCCTGGAGTAAGGGAAGCAAGGGATGACAGCTGTAACACGCGACGCTGACGCAATCTTGCAAGCGTTGATCATGATGAACAGTTCCATTAAGTTGTCATTTATGTCTCCGCATCCACTTTGAACGATGTAGATGTCATCTCCTCTCACCGACTCACCGATCTCGACATTCGTCTCTTTATTACTAAAATACTTCGTGGTGGCTTTACCTAGTTGTATTCCTAGCCTCGCTGCAATCATTTTGGCGATATCAGGATGCGAGCTGCCGGTGAATACTTTGATGTTCGGCATTCTTGGGCTTGGATTGATAAAGCTATTTCTGTGTTTTTCCTCTTTTGGTTTCTCCTGGCTTTCCTCGGGTTTCATGAAGATATTATGTGGGACTTGCGAAATCTGGGTTATTCTTGGGTGTAATTCGTGAAATCTGTTTCGTTCAGGCGCCGAGCGGAGAGTGAGCTTGTTTGCTTTAACAACTGATTTATCTAGGTTCAAGATGGGTCAGGTCGACTGTCGCTAATCAGAATCCCCCGTAATGGAAGTGTACTGTCCGTTATCATCTCAGTAAACACAAACAGCGGTTTTGTTTTGCGTAAGAAATGCGATAAATTTAGTCATAGTTACAACATTTAATTGCGCTTATGTAATATTTGTGATTATTTACAGCGAGGTTAAAATTACATTACTTATGTGATTGATATTAAAAATAAGTACATATTAGGTCCTTACCTATGAAATTGGCGTTTTGTATGGGAGGAACAAAAAGTCGAAATTTTTTTATATAGCATATTTATTTAATCAAAGTATGAGCCATTGTAATCTATGCACTTTTGCCATCTCATAGGTAGTTCATTGATCCCTTTACTAAAAAAACCATTCGAACGGGAATCAATAAAATCTTTGAAGGCGACTTGGACTGCCCCATCTGAGTTGAACTTTTTCCCTTGCAAGAAGTTATCCAAATTTCGAAAAAAATGGTAATCTGTTGGAGCAAGGTCCGGGGAGTACGGTGGATGCCTTAGAGATTCCAATTGAAGTTCTTCTAATTTGCTAGCCGTCTGTTGTGCAGTGTGTGGTCTAGCGTTGTCGTGAAGCAGCAGTGGCGTAGAGCGATTGACCAGCCTTGGTTGTTTAGCAACTAGCTTTTCCATCATGGTTTGCAATTGCTGACAATAGATATCTGCCGTAATCGTCTGGCCAGATTTGAGAAAACTGTAATGAACGACACCGGCGCTAGTCCACCAAACGCTTACAAGTAACTTTTTATTGGTCAATTTTCGCTTGGAGCAGGCTTTGGCTGGCTTGCCAGGGTCCAGCCATTGCGATGAGCGCTTCCGATTATCGTAGAGAATCCACTTTTCATCACAGGTAATGATTCGATTTAAAATCCCTTCGTTATTGTGCCGGTCAAGTAATGTAACGCAGCAGTTGACGCGCGTTTGCCGGTTTGCTTCACTCAATTCGTGAGGAACCCACCTTTCAAGTTTTTTAATCTTCCCAATTTGCTTCAAGTGGATTAAAACAGTTTTATCACTAACGCCAAAGCCTGCAGCTAACTCGGACGTGGTTTGCGATGGATCCGCTTCCACAATAGCCTTCAATTCTTCATTATCAACTTGGGTCTCCGGCCGTCCACGGGGCTTGTTTTGCAGGTCGAAATTTCCAGAACGAAAACGTTGGAACCAAAAACGCACTGTGTTTTCTTTTGCGACACAACCGCCATACACATCATTAACCCTTCGAGCCGTTTCCGCAGCACTGGTGCCACGGTGGAACTCGTACTCGTAAATAACGCGATATTTCAAATTTTCCATTTTGTAAATTGAGCGATGCAAACAGAAAAAAGATAAGTAAAAAAACAAATGAATGACGGTTTACGAAACACAACTACATGTGGAAATAGCTGTATAAATTTGAATTTCGAATTCCTAACCAAATAGGAAAAATTTGTGATCAAAGTGGCCAGTACGACAAAACGCCAATTTCATATGTAAGGACCTAATATTTGCATTAGTTTTTCAAACTATCGGTTTATGAATTTGAATTGAATTTTATTTATTTCAAGTAACAAAGACTCTTTTTTATTTGTCTGTTAGTTTTCTCACATTTTGAAAAATATTATTGGATTTTTAATATTCAGCAAATGTTCAAATTAGTTACATAAACAATGTAACATCGTTATTTTTGTTTTTTGAAAACATTTAAACGTGTTTTACTCGTAGATCTCGAAATACTTGTTCTAAAGAGTTAATTTAATTTACTCGAAATTCGTCGATTTCGTATTCAATCAAAGTTTAATCAAACACTGTCTTAGTTACATAACTTAAATTTTATTAATCAAAAAGTTTTAAGACAATGCCTTTGCTTTCCAACTCGCACAAATTAATGTTTGTTGTCATGTGTCTGTGTGTATCGTAATTGTTTTGTTCATAGTCTAGTCCGTATATTTTGATTTCTGTTATTGTGTTTGACCAAGTGCCAATGGCCGTGTCGCAGAATGTTTGAAAGTCGTCTCCCACTGAGGTTATTTCTAAGGTGTCATGGTTCACCACGAAGTTTATAGTCATGTTCGGTGACATGTATAGACTGCCTAATGCGTGGAATTGTTCGAATACGTCGAAACCGTTGGTGATGCGGACATTTTCTAGGGCTATGGTGAGGGAGTATGGAGAATTCCTGCGGGTCAGCGCAGCTGTCGCTCTGACATCCTGTAATGAAAAGATGTTCCTTGTATAATTAGTACTTTTCACGTCTAGCCTGCTGAATGCTTAGAAGATTTTCCAGCAAAGGCAAAATAGACTAAGTATGATGAAGTAGGCAGTCTAGCCGACTTAGGTAAGGTCGTTTAATTGATTAAGGATATCTATCGCAATTTTTGTAAACAAAACTTATATTGATGGCAGCATTGTTTCTTAAAGGTCGAAAAATTTAAGTGCTTATACCAGCTACGATGTACAGTGGCGGTCACCGCCGCGTGAACACTTTCAAACGAAAATTGTTTGCATCCACTTCGACACATGCGGAGCAAGTAGCAAGCAGGATTGCGCTTGATGTGCAAAAAATTTTTGCCTTAAAGGTCTTCATGCGTCGCTGACCGCGATATTACAAAGGTAGGTGTGTACCTACTAAGGTATAGTAGACATCACATTAGGCTACTATTGTTACAAAATCGCTCGTATCACAGGCTCATAGATACCACAGTGTTTAACGTGACGCGATAGCCAGCGTACATCGTAGCAGATAGTTTCTACCATGAACTTACATTTTGTGTAACCACAATGGAGCGACTGCAGATCAGCGTAATGAAATCCGCTTCAGTAGTCGTCAAGGTGTACAATTCGTTCTGCTTAGCATCAATCTTCAGTCCACTCCAGAACTCGAACCAGGTTCCAGGTGGCATTCTCACATGAACATGAGTTTGGCTCGGCAGCAGGTTTGGAGCTATCATCAAATTATCACCTACATGAAACTGTGTGCTAATATCATCTAGCTCTGAGTTAGGGTACTGATAGAACATAGGTCTCAGCAACGGCCCTTGCTGGAGTACCGTGTTAAAGTATGGTAGCAACCTCAGACGCGTATTCAAAGCCCTTATCATGATGTTCCGTTGAGTCACGTCAAACGCCATGGGGTCTCGGGCCGTGAACTTATTGTGGATCTTTATCATAGGTAAGTAAGTCGCAGCTTGGTACCATTTCACGCAAAGATGTGCGTGATTTGTGTCGTCAAAGTTTTCTGTATCGCCACAAATAGGCGATGACCAGAGCCATTGTCCAGATATACTTCCTAAAGCTGCTTCTATTAACTCTCTGTTGAGACTGGTCCAAGAAGTTTGTATGTTTTGTCTGTTTATCACTGCGTCTGCACTCATACACTGACTAGTCGAGTAGATTGCAGTTCCGTTGTAAGTCTTTTGAACAGCATTTACGAATTTGCTGCCATACTCGTTATGGTCGTAGAAATACAAGTCTCCATTTGACCAAGTTGCATTCCATTGCGGTGTAAAGTTGAAGGCAGTTTGGAAATTCTGAAAAATACATCAAATTAATGAGATGTGTAGGTTTGTTTTTTTTAAATGAACTAGACGTTGACTCGGGATAGTTAATTCCATATATTGTTATCTATAAGTGTTATAAATAAGCTCTGAATAGGCTTGTTAGTAAGCAACAAGACGCAAACAGGCACCAGAAAATGATTTACGGGATATTTTTGTATTGAAAAAACGACCTACCTATAGCAATGTGGACTTTGAACTTGGAATGTGTACCTAACAAAAGGAATACTTAGAAAGAAACACGTGGAGTTTTATTGTTTCATAAGTCAAAAAAATACTTAAACATTCGTTGGCATAAAGCAAATTTTAAGTAAAATTACTAAGAGTAATGGTAACGATACGATGCGAGATAAATACTTACTTGACTGTAATATGGTAATGATTCTTTGATTTCCTCATGGTCTTTCTCCGTCTGATCTAGTGGCCAGTTATTAACTAGGATAACTCCATCAAAAGCCGTATTATACGTCCACAATTTACCCAGAAAATCATCAGTAGCATTCTCATAATCAGGATATATGACTTTGTAGTCATTTACATGACCTATATACAGGCTATCATCTGATTGCATCATTATGTCACGAAATTCACAAACAATATTTGAGCAGGTCACATTTGGTTGTATATCGGTAGAGTTTAATCCAGTACCTAAGTCGTTAGAATCGATATAAGTTTCGTTGGAATTCGTTGCATTTGTTTCATCTGTCGTATTGTAACTGTCATCTAAAGTTTCGTTTTCTACGATGTAACGAATCTGAAAATGAAAAGTACATAAGTATTAAATGAATTCTTTCTTTGAGAACTGAAATATTCTGGAATGGAATGATAACTCGTTAAAACTATAGCCGTTTTTTTGGTATCGGGACGTTAAAATACTCGTAATAAAAATAAATACTTATTACAAATTACATGTTGTCTTGCCTTGTGTCTCACGTTGAATTGTTAAAGAAGGTAATTATAATAATTAAATCAGTTATTAGGTTTAGTCAGTAAGTAGGTTTAGTAAAAAGGTTAGGTAAGTATTAAAAAATTGGGAGATTTCGTTACGCAATGTTTCAGTCAGTCAGCTTAGGCGAAAAGGCAATGAAGTTTTACAGATAAGATACTTTGCTATAACTAGGTAAATAAACCTTGTTCAAAAAATAATGACTTGACAAAAACGGAGCTGAAAATTTAAAATTGGTGTGAAACAGATTGCTTGTTTTTCCATTTCCTGCCTACATAAAAGAAAAATATTTAATGGTAATTAACTAACCACTCTTCTTTTTCTGAGAAATACCTTAAAAGGTAAAAGCCTTTAACAATTAGTAAACAAATTGATACAGGGCTTGTTTGCTGAAAGACTTAATGGCACTTTTCTTAACTACTAGGTCCTTTATAAACGTTACTCTAATGAAATTTAAAAGGCATTTGCTTAGAAAATGGTAGCATTTATGCTCAAAATTACGTGAATATTTTAGGACTTACCTTCAATTTTACTAATGTTTTGAAATCTTAGGACATTTTAGCTTTAAATTAGGTACTGAATCGAATTGCAGCTGGATATTTAGGTATTTGAAAATTAAGAAAATTTGTCCGTTAGTTATAATAATAATAAATAAATAAATAATATACAACAACATCACAACTCAACTCAATGATACAACAACAATAATAACAACAAGATCAATGATAAAAGTCTAATAAATCATGTCATGCTGACCAAATAGTTACACCATCTGACTAGGGTAGAGGAATCAAAACTGGCGATTACTTGGCGATTTAAAAAAAAGTATATATATATATATATATATATATATATATATATATATATATATATATATATATACATATATATATATACAACAACATCACACACATTGATCTGACTCCGTGGTAAGTAGCTTATGCACTTGTGTTACAGATATCAGAATGGATAATAGTATTACAAATAATCTTAAATAAATACATATAACACCAAGATCAGTACAAACAGACATGTTCATGCACTCAAATGTTTGTACCCGCGGGATCGAACCGGCTACCTTGGTTAACAGCCAACTTCTTGACCATTATATGGTCGTAATATTATTAATAGTTTAGTTATTATTCGATAAGTATTAGTGGCTAGGTTAAATAAATATATGGTTTCATTATGACTATAATTGAAAGAGTATGGGAAAAGAGATTATTAAGTGAAGTTACTAATGCTAAATTTTGGGTATTATAAAAATCTGCTCTTCTCATTTTTGAGTATTAAACGCGGCTTAAGTCGTACAGATACGTGTAAAACACCGGATTTTCGATTGATCCTCTCGTATCATTTTTTCTAGTATTTTACATAAGAAATATATATTTTATAAATACTTACATAAGGCGCGACGTGTGGCACGAATCTTTTTCCCGCATTTCTAACAGCCCTTGCTCCGGCTTCCACCGTGGTAGCGTCTTCGGTGCCATTAGAGCTGAATACTATGGGCTTAGCACCGCAATGACTCTCGAAGGGTAGACCGTCGCGTGTAGCATTGGCTATGAAGGCGGTTAAGTGGGAGAGTGCTTCGTCGTCGTCTTCTGTGACCTCACTGGAATTGGCATGATGACAGCTATCTTAAATATTTTCAAGACCATGGCGTTTAAAAAACATAGCCCCTATGAAGTAATTATAACCAGTTTATTTCCAAAAAGCTGTCGAAACCAATTTTTAAACACACAAAACTCAATAAAGATTCGGTCAATTGACTCCGATTTCTAGTGACGTCACGTTCATTATTCCCATACAAAATCTATGGAGGCAGACCGTTTTGACAGATAATAAAAAGTATGTCAACGATTGGTGGTGTCGTCTAGCCAATTATGAGCTTATGGTTATAAGATTTATAGATAATTAGCTGACCCGGCAAACGTTGTTTTGCCATATAAATTATTGTGGACAACCCTTATCACTAAGGCGTTAAAAAAATGATGTTGGCCGATTCTCAGACCTACTCAATATGCTCACAAAATTTCATGAGAATCGATCAAGCCGTTTCGGAGGAGTATGGGAACGAACATTGTGACAAGAGAATTTTATATATGAGATTTAAAAGCATACGTACGGAAGCTGATTGGTTTCCTAGTGATTTTGTGATGATAGTTGCACAAAAAATTGGTTATGGTCTGTTAGAAAGCGGCGCTAATGCAGTTAATGAAAGCTACGTCCTTTGCAAATTATGTGTAGTTTTACCGGTGATAAACACAAATTACACTATATCAGTGAAAGTTTGAATAAAAGACCAATATTGTGTTCTATTGTAATAACCTTTAACCTTTAAATTGAGAGCAAATTACTGACGCCTATCGCCTACATTCCTTAATATTCAGATATTAGAGTATAGTTATTTGAAAGAAAATACAGACTTTCATATTTTTAGGTCATAATGTAAATGTTATGTAATGTAGACATATTATAACTAAGTGTTTCTCAACTTTTCAGTTAAAGTTAGTTAGAAATTTGGACACTAAACAACATAAAAATAATGCTAAGGCGATGTCAAGGATCAGTTGCAGAAATAAATTAAATGCAGATTAAAATACTTCAGTATAATTATTAACTGAGATACGAGTACTTAAGAGCAGTAAAGAAAACGAGGGCCGCAAATGCTTTGAACCTTCACTGAATGCAATAAACAAATACCAAGTTAAATATTTGTTTTCGACACCTTAACTGACAAGTAAAATGTTTGAAAATTAAACTAGTAATGGAAAGTTTTCTTCTTTGCCATCTCATTAGTAAAAAATCTGTATTTCATTTTCTTTAGAATTTGATATTTCATCTTTTTGAAATGCTTATTTTCGTTTTAATTTGGTGGCACTAAGATCAAGGGAATTAAATTTCAAGAGTGATATTTAAAAATAATCAAAACTAGACGGCATAAACATATTCTCTGAATAAATTATTAAATTTATTATTATCATTTTTAATTTAACTTACGTGTTGTTGTTCGTGCTTTCAAACCCTTTGTGAAAACTTTAGATAATTAACTGTGGTAGCGGGCAAATGTATGTGATGCTCTCTCCATTTATGTAATTACTAACTTAAATGAACGATTATTAGTGAACAAACTACGTGCTAGCGTTTTAATTGATCTCATGATTTCAAAGTCATTATACTAGTAGAATCTTTTGGTAGCTACATCACCAACGCGTATAAATAATAATTATGCTTTTTTTTCTAACAGCCAGTGGTCTCCCGCGGCTTCGTTCGCGCTATGATTAAATCTGCCTCACCAGTGGGGTGAGCACGAACATTTTCGTACCGTTTTCGTGTCGTCAAAACGTCAGAAAGTGTCAGTTTCCCCATACAAATTGACAAGTTAACGACAGGTAAACGCTACGAATACGTTATCATAGTTGTTCGTGCTCACCCCACAGCAGGACGAAAAGCATCACAATTTAGCCTCATAGGGAAAAATATGGCATTTTAAATTATATAATGACACCTTGACTACATAGTATCAAGGGAAGTCGTTTCCTGCGTCTGCTTGGATCTATAAAACGACTCAACGGATTTTGATAAGGTTATTTAATAGATGAGTAATTGAAGAGGAAGGTTTATAATATAGCGCCTGCCGGATTCACTGGTAAGAAATAATTAAATCTTCCTCGTTAAATAACATTCAGTTTTCATGGGTGAGTACCTACGATTATGTAGATACCTACCTACCTACCTAAGGGCGTGAAGGAACAGTAAACGATGGGACTAATTCGAACCATAGCAACCTAATATCAAGATGATATAAATACAACGACCCAATAAACGATTACTAATTTGTCGGATGATCGTATTTTTCGTTTTCCTAGTATCTCGTTATCGTAATATGTGATTTTATTTTTTACAAGAGGTTTATTTATTTAATGAAATCTTGTAAATATGAAATGAAAATAAAACTTGATGCCACATTAAATATTTTTTTGGATTTGCAAACATATCATAATTAAAGCGAAATGTATCTCTGATTTTTTGGAGTTTTCGCGACACATAACGATATTATTTGACAGTTGAAAGCTGTATAAAAAAGCGAAATAATGCTAATTAAAGCTTTTTTGCCAGTCGAACCTCCAGAAAGGTTGCATTCTTGTTGTTCTTGTGACGCTTTAATTGTATTATTCGTATTAACTCTTAAGTTATTTTGACTACAGATTAAAGACCCAATGAGATTGTATGTAAATATTCAGTCTCTAACTTACCTGCAAACGTGAGCTCCAAGCATCCAATAATCCCATTGCTTATTTCGACCAATCAGTTCCATAACATCCTTCATTACATCCTTTGGTTGTGGCCCAACAAAAACATGCAGTTTTATACCCGACTTAGTTATGCTTCTCAAAGATATCTGATTCTGTTCCCCAATCAGTATTTCAGTGGGAGTTTTAACGTCTATCAGCAGTCCATGGAATGAGCCATTTGACTTTGCAAATATAATAGGTAAACCACTTAATCCACCATCATGACTATATATCACTTTACTTGTACCTGGTCTAAGTGGTAGCTCACCGAGTCCATACATAGTTTCTGAGGTCAATCTGAAGACCATTTCCCAAATATCATCTGCAGCTATCAAAGGACCCCGTACCGTATCGAAGATTGTACCTTTAGTAGTGTTCACAACTATATTCAGTTCTGGAGATAGTACTTGGTATTCATAAAGCGGATCGTCAATTTTCGTTACATTTGACCTGTCAATGACCTCATTAGAATCATAGACTTGAATTACAAGATGAGTACGAGTAATTTCGTCTATTGCTAATCGCAAACCAGTCACCACATTCGTTGAATTAAAAGGAACTGTAGGGAATCTAGGTGTGAGTATCGTGTCTTCAGTCCAGATTTGTCCGGGAGGTACTAAATAAGAGAACCGAGATGGGAATCTGTGGAAGCAGATATTGTTTTCTAGATCGTAGCAGCATTGGCTGTGGCATTGCGATTGTGGTATTGTCCCCTCACCACATGGTACCCTGGAGGCGCGTGGCACTAGACAGGATCCGAAGGAGTGCCCATCGGAAGGTGGTACCACCATACTCGTGACAAACACAAACCGGTACACGATCACTGGAACTACCACGCTCATGAGGAACAAAGCCAGCACCACTTTTAAGGGTCTATTCAGCAGTATTTTGTCGTACCATTGGATTTCTGTAACATCAAAAAAGGCCAGGAAATTGGTACAATCAGTGGGGTTAGGTTAAATCTACTACGATTGGCTTTAAACCTTGTTGCCGCAATATAAGAAATTAATGCAACAAGATCAAAAGTTATTGTGAGAAAATATGCAAAACACGATGGATATTGCTTTAATAAAGTTCGCGCCGATTTATTCCAAAAGATTAAACGATATTCATGTAATGAATCTAAATTTTGTAGTCTGAAGTGGGAACGTATTTCTGTTTTAATACAATGGGTTGGTAGGTTAGAAAAAAAAAACATATCTTTTTAAGTTAGATAGTAATTGAAGGAATTTATTAATCAGTGACTAATGAAAACTGTATGAAAGAAAACTTAAAACTACTACAGTGATGAGTAAATTAGTGTGAAAGAAACTTAATTAATAGTTTGTGCGTTCGTAATACTTATAATGTATTGCTCATTTGAGTTCTATCGGCTATGTTTTATTTAGGTTATGTGCTTAGGTAAATTTTAATTTGCTCACACTAAGTAAGTAGTGGACGACAGCTATATGGTATTTAATCATAGTATCAAAATAATGCCTTTAGATCTCTCAAAAAATTGCATATTATATATAGTGGTAAACTTATCGAAAAATGTTATTACCTTGAGCCTTGTCGTAGTCAAACGATATTATTGAAACCTCGTCCGCCTCCTTTTCTTTACCCTCCACGTACGGTATCATGATTGTTGTTTACCTGTAAGCAAATGAAAAGGCGCTCTTATTAACAGCTGTTACTATGAATCGACACGACAGTGTTGAACGTTTGCCTTAATTTTTCAATTTTTAGAGTTCCGTACCTCAAAATAGAAAACGGAACCCTTATAAGATTACTTTGTTGTCCGTCCGTCCGTCTGTCAAGACCGTTTTTCTCAGGAACGCGTGGAGGTATCAAACTGAAATTTCTATATGATACTAAGGTCTACTGTCCCTGAAAGCTGTAGAAAAATCAACCTTCTAAGCCAACGCAATCAAAAGATACAGCCATTTAGGCCGCAAATTTTCGAAACTCGCACGGGAATCAAAACCTACAGGGTACTTCCCGTAAACTTAGAATCTCGAAATTTAGTACGAAGTCACGTCTTATAGTACAGATGTAGGAAAAATTACGAAATTTTTTTTTGACAATTTTGAAAATTTCAAAGTTACTACTCCTTATCTACAGGTTTGTACGGAACCCTCGGTGCGCGAGTCCAACTTGCACTTGACCGGTTTTTTTATTATATTCCTTAACTGCCTCGTTGGTGAAGTAGCGTATTTTGTGCCTTCCATCCGAGAGGTCCTATATACCAGGTTGAACCAAAAACTTTTACTGAGATTTTCTTTCATAATTTCTCAGAAAACTAGTCAAGCCAAGTCAGTGAGTGCACCTGTGTATTGCACACACATATGAGCATTATGAAATTTCCTGCGTAGTTGGCTGATCTCTGTTGAGATTGGCCGCCGTGGTCCAAATAGGCTAGGGGACCACCATCATCTTCTTAAGTAAACTAGTGTTGTCAATCACTTATCATTGGCCATCATTATTTACTTATGCAAATACACGAGATTTCCATAATATGTATACCTAACTCGTATATTAAGTGGCATATAAAAATATAGCACGTACAACCTTTCATGACTTTTATTTCATGAAACGACGTCAAAAGCGAATTCATTTGATTACTATTTAGGCCTATATAAATAACTTTTAATATAGATTTCACTTACTGCCTACATACATTCTCTATTGTCTGAAACGAGTCTGAAGTAATTAGAAATTCTCAAATAACCTAATAATTTCAATTGACTGATCATATCAAAGACTTCGTGTTACATTATGAAATATTTTTTACATACCTTTCTTTACTAAAAATAAAACCTCAAGCACTTAAAAATAAGTATCACGTTTTGTTTAACATATTAACTTAATTCAAAATTAACATCACGTACTTTATTCCTTTATCACAATCAATACTTTTCGGCGAAAATAAATCAGTTCTTCTGTTTTTCTACTAATTGCTCATAATCGCGTCTTGACAATGCAATGACGTTGCATGAAGTACCTATTTAAAGTGATAAGTGTGTCGATTTTGATAAGAAAAGATATTTGATAGATACGATAGTGGTAAACAAAGCGAGTGAGTAGGAAGCATTAATTATAACATACTACACGGGTTTAATAATTAAAGTAAAATGCTAAAGTGACCTTCACGATCCGGTGGAGATCCTTGGAAGAGGCATATGCTCGAGAGAGGGCGTCGAAAGGCTGTTATGATGAAATGAGCCCATTTATGGTTATTGTAAATTTTGTGTTATCAAGCAATAAAAAAATGCTGTGTCCTTAACCACAAAGTAATTGTTATAAGCTTGTCTAAAATTTATTATCCTTTCAGTTGTACAACCGACCTTCCTTTGTTGGTACATATGTGCGTGAGGAATATACCCTAGCTTATTTTTTAACAAACTCAAAGACATTATTTTTGCTTTAGGCAACATAAAAAATCGGTCCTATATTTTATATTTCCTAATATAATATGCTTTCAAAATACCTGAGCTCGTACTATTTTACCGAACTCAGGCTAGGAAGGTCTGAATATTCTCGTTTAATCTATTTCTGCAGACAAGTGCAGTCTTTGCAGACTTTCCAAGTGTCGTCATCGTTATTTGAATTACATTTTCACGCCTACGCGTCGGTTTTACCTTGTATTGAAACGAAATAAAGACATATTTACTGGATAATTATGTAATAAAATGTAATATTCAAACTTGAAATAAAAGGTCTTGAGAAAAAACAGTCTACTAAGACTTAAGTAAGGTATACATAATCTTCTTATTTATGTTAACGTTATTCACAATATACAGGGTGTAAAAAAAATCTTACCAAAAGCCGAATACCACATTTTCTACCAATTGTTACGATCATTTTTTTCCTTTACACCATACCTGGGAAGTAAACGGTTACTGAGATATTGATGGTTAAAGTTTGAAAAATTTTTGATGATTTTTACAGAAATGACTTCTGTCCGTTATAACTAAACTTTTTTCCAAAGAAACATGATACAAATTTTCACTAGTTCTTTCATAAAAAGCCTCTAAATGGCACAGTCCGCAATGAACAGCGCACACTCGACCCGAACCGCGTCGCGGCGGGGTATAGGAACACGCCCCGCGGTCACTTTTCCGCGTGCGCGCTGTACATTGCGGGTTAGACGAAAATAATTTTTTTGATGTCAAAAAGTTGTTTCCCAGCCAAAATGTCTTTTTCATACGATTTTGTTTGATGCACTGAACGCGTGGTTGACGGCTTCGTTAAGGTTTTTTTTACACCCTGTATTATCAAATAACTTATGAAATTGACCGATTAAAGAAAAAACAACAGCAATTTAATAAAGACTGGCTGCCCGTCCCGTATTCGCTCGGTTGGACAATTTTCCTTTAAGTTTTCTCGTATTTAATTTATCCTATTTTCATGAGAGTTAATGTAGAGTTCTAATGGTATAAGAATTTTTAAAATCGGTTCAGTAGTTTCAGAACCTTTTCAATTCCAACAAACCGTCAAATCTTTCCTCTTTATAACATTAGTTTATGACAGATAACATTTCCCAAGTGCTCTAACAGATTTGAAAAACGTATTTAATGCGTTTCTTTTTTCCTCCGTCATCTTTAGCTTAACCACATAACCATAAATTTCGCGATAAGGCCGGCCCACTCTAATATATTATCACTCGTTAAATATTTTTCGGCCTTTGCAAATCCGGGGACGGCTTAGTGACTAACTTTGCTAATTTGTCTCGTAGTTTTATGGGTTTGACATAAATATTGATAGTAGGTACAAGATACAAGTAGAAATAACTCAGTGACGAAACTCGTTGTTAGTTTATTGTAATGAGATTTGATACTTAATAACTTAATAATTAAACTGACATAAAGACAGAATTTGTGACTGAAAATCATGAAAACTAAACTAAGTATATAACTTATATTTGCTTATTTATATCTAAAGCAAGAATGTACATTCGGGTTGTAATTGTAATAATAGGTTTTGATTTCTTCGGTTGTTATATTGAAGCGAAATTTTGCATAAAAATGTGTACGCAAATTTATTAGTTTCTTATCACCGAATACGTCGGCACCAGGTAGAGTAATCAAATTTTACCGTTCATATCGAAGACACATATCTTTGAGAATTTCGCATAAAATGAGACTCGGGTTCCATTTCTACTTACCCTTTGACAAGGAACATCGTCACTACGAAGTATAAAGCAAAGTCGCTACGGGCGTCTGTCCCTATGTTTGTCTGTATGAATGTATGCTTAGATCTTAAAAACTACCGACCAGATTTTAATGCAGTTTAAAAAAAATTGATTTAGTGATTCAAGAGGACGGTTTACATGTAAACATCATGTTTAATATATATATGAGAGAACCAAATTACAATCATAGTTAACAGTTTGAGTGCCTTGATGATCCAGTCCAGTGGTCAATTTGCTTGTCTGCATCTTACAGGTTCGAATTCTAGGCCGAGCGAAAATAGTTTCCGACATTTTTTTTCATTTGTTTCTCCGACTTAGCTCGGGTGGTTGGCGGTATTACACCCTCGTGCCTCGTGGTTATGGCGGGTAGCTGTGTAATTAAACATTTAACTTAACTTATTATTATGTCCTATGTAACTAAATAGGACGTACAAGAATCTTGACTACGGCGGCCATTCTCAATAGAGATAAGCAAATTTGCTCATCTCTATTCAGAATTGCCGCCGTAGTTCAAAATTCTTGTACGAGGCTATTATTATTATTACATACTAGAGGATCCCGTCGATGTTGTTGTCCTGTCTTTTTTTTTGAATCGGTCGGCCTGACGTTATGCGCGTACATACGTTTCAGCGATTAATTTGTATTTAAATGAAAACCTTGTCCTGACAATAAGGAAAACAAAAAATAGAATCATCCAATTTGGTGCGATTGGTCTGAAGTTATGTGCGTACGTACATTTCGACGGTTTATTTTTATTAGACTCGGTAACACATAAGTTGTAACCTTACACTAAGGCCTGTCTCAACAAACAGTCGTTTGATGGAAGAACATAATTACTAATTAGTGACCTATTTTTTGCACGTGTCAACATAGCTTTCCGTAGTAACCTGGTCTGGTTTATAAATATGATATCAATATCGACTTGACACGATAATAATTGTCATTGTGTCCCTTCGCATTGAGAAGTCTTTTGTCCGTATTAAAATACCCGACCAGGAAATTACTTTCGAACGGATTTTCAATATCTACTTACTCTCTTCGGAACATAAATAGGTAGATACTTTTGACGTGGGTTTGATACTTCCTATTAAAAGTTAAAAGCATTTACCGAATGCGTGCTCAAAAACCATGTTATTAAAATCAACTGTGATTGAAACTTAATTTGTCAGCTTACACATATCTGATTTCAATTTTTAAGAAAACTGCAAACATTTCAATCCCTAAAAATCTGCTCCCAAAACCAAAAAATACTAAAAGTGTATGTACACCTTAATTTTGCAGCTCCTTTTTTACGCGTTGTTTGAATAAATAATATTGTAAACGGCTCATTCAGGATGTTTCACAACACAGATCTCTCCATTGATAAAATCTAGTCCTTGCTACGACGCTACGGCGGGCGGACGCACTACGAATCTCGTAGTCGGCTACGAGATCGCGAGTGTAGTTTGGATGTGATAAAGTATCTGTATTTCGAGTGTTTTTTCGTTTGAAAAAGAGTTATTAAATCGTAGTCCATGTATTGATGCTCTGTGTACTGTTTATTAGTAATTTACAAAAGTAAATTTTAGTGCGCTATGAATTAAATATTTTTAAATAAGTGACAAATGTTACTAAACCATGTAGAAATGAGTGTCTGAAACATGTTTCGAAATGTGAGCACGTTCCACTCACCGGATTTCTGGGATTACTTCGACATGACGTCGATTCACGTCAACGTGACGGATCACGTCGACACATCGGTACCCGAGCCTGAGGAGTTTGTGATAGCTGTCTACAGTGTGCTGTTGGTTGCGAGTGCGATTGGCAATGTGACCGTGTTCGCTTCCCTGCTCCGGTCAAGAAGGAGGAAATCGAGAGTCAACCTGTTGATGACGCATCTGGTGGTTGCTGACATGATTGTGACGTTCATCGCTATTCCTTTGGAGGTAAGAGACTTCATTATCCTATGACACTTAAGAGTCAGATTACAAAACTTTGACAGTTGAGCATTTATTTGCAGAAAACTTAGATTTCAAAAGATGAATCAAAATCGGGGGTCGTTACGACGAATAAATTTCATTATCACCTGAAGTAATTTATTGCATAAAAATATTGTTAAGATGGAAGCCCGCACTTCCGGAAATTAATTAATTAATTAATTTTTATTTACTTCAAGCTACAATCTATCCTCCGTAGCTAGCGACATGAAGATAGCGACTTGATTCATACAGACAGATATAAATTAGAAGTGTCGTGACGACATGTCGTCTGCTGCATATTCATGTAGCGGGTTTCCAACTTGTACCTTAAGGCTCACCCAATAAGAAATGTTACAAAGTTAATCAGTGGAATTCTTTTGAATTCAAACAACCCCTGATGAACATATTCCTTTTTTCTTCAAGCCATCCAACATTCTTTTCAAGCGGCCTATTTTTTTCGCACCTCCGATCTGTAACTTTGCCGTAAACTTTTGATATTACACTTTTAATCAAATAGCCTCTGATCTGTACAATGAGAAGGCTTATGTTATTTCTGGAGAAAGCTTAAATGAATTGGGATGAAGAACTCTAACGTGTTGAAAAGTGTTTGACTGTAAAGTAAATATAATTCATAAAGAAAAGCAGTGCCACATGGCTATTTGTGGCTCTGCTTGTCCTAATGAATTTTAATTCTAAGCTTAATTTAAGAATAACAGAATGAATGAAAACTAAATTTAACTGCAATTTAAATGGAATAAATTGAGATTGGTATTCAAAGCCCTGATATTTCATATTAAATTGCAATTCGTTTGACTGATATGAAAAATATTTTTTCGTTTAAAATATTAATCAAATATAAAAATTCTTTAAACACAAATCATATTATTGGAGACATTTGTGTTTTTTGGAAAAAAGGTACTAAGAAAATCTGGAAACTCATTAAATTTCGGTTTCAATCAGCGCATTGAAAACATATTTTATTAGGTTCTTGTTTGTATTTCCTATTTATTGAGGCGTGTTGGGCTGACACTGAACCACACGTTTCGTTTGTACAATGCTGGCAATAGCCGTGTTATCTCTTTGAAAAACGAGTATGTTATTTGTTGTATTGTTATCTAATCTTCAATTCTTAAAACACAATTCATATTATTAGGGACATTTGTGATTTGCAAATAAAACTCCAAAAGTCAATAACTTAAGCTAGAAGTGTAAGTTATTAACTTTAGGTAGTTCATTAACCTATGAAGTATCATCAGTACAACGTGACATAGTAATTGGGAGAATCTTCTCAGAACTCAACCTCAATACTCCCGAGATTGAATGGAAGATATGATACGACGTATCATTTGGATTCGTAACCTTAGGGTGTTGCCCTTTGGGCCTTTAGAAATGTTTGGTGTAGGGGTATTTGCGAAAAGTTATAAGACACGTTTTGTTACGTTTTCAGAGAGACAGATATGTGGAAAATTTTAGGCGTTTTGATAGAACATTTTTTTCTTATTTTTAAAAGCGTTAACAAAATTAAGATTTTTTGTATAATGCGTAGCTTAAGAACCATATTACTACGTTTTCACCAAAAAATTTTTTTGACAGCTAAGCAGTTTTTTTCCTAAAACTTCATTTTACCCTCGTAAGACCGAAGGCATATTTGTGCCGAGTTCTACTTAACGCCTAATGTACTTTATGAAGAAAAAATAATTTGTAGTCGGTAACGCCGAGCGCTTTAAGTGAGGATTTCTAGATGTTGTTGATTTCCGACAGGACTCAAATTTACAGGGGCAATAGGTACTAACATATTAAACACGTTTTTGGTAAAAAAAGAAAAAATATTTGTTCTTTTAAAAGAACATTAGGCATTGCTTACTATTAAATGAAAAAAATAAATTAATTGTTTTTTTTTTAATTAAAAATTAAAGGATATGCAAACACTTCATAGTTAATAAATTCTACATAAATATAAGGTTCTGCAAGTAGTAAATGTATTTCAACTGATATTTCTTTTAAAATTATATTTGATAGTTTATTATTTATTTTTTTGAAAGTACTATCGGTCTTAACGATGTCTTTACTTGTGTGATTAGTTATAAATATCGAGAAAGTTATAATTGGGTATATTAGAACAATGTCTCACATTCTTTTTTTCGTAATAATCATGTTTAATAATTAAAAAAAAAGTTTTCTCGACAGAGAGACATTAAAAACTTAGGAATATTATATGTCATATAAAAACAAACATTTAAATTTATTAATAACAAAAAAGGATTACTGACAACATAATATTGTATTTAAAACACCAGGTTAATCAAATTTAATTATTTTATTAGACTTGTATCAAGTCTGGCAGAAAATGAGTCAATGTAAGCACTTCTATAAAGCCGATAGTTCTTTGCAAGGAACAAATTAGTTAGTAATTTTGTTCTCGGAATTACATATTGAATATGAAATGTAATCTTTATGTTTAGTGACATCAAATACGATATTAATTTAATCCTAATATCTTCAATTCTTTTCATATTTCGAAAAAAAAAACCGGCCAAGTGCGAGTTGGACTCGCGCACCGAGGGTTCCGTACAAACGTGTAGATAAGGAGTAGCAACTTTGAAATTTTCAAAATTGTCAAAAATTTTTATTTTTATATGATGAAACTGAAAATTTACGGTTGTCGTAATTTTTCCTATATCTGTACTATAAGACGTGACTTCGTGCTAAATTTCAAGTTTCAAGTTTACGGGAAGCACCCTGTAGGTTTTGATTCCCGTGCGAGTTTCAAAAATTTGCGCAAATTTGCGGCCTAAATGGCTGTTGTATCTTTTGATTGCGTTGGCTTAGAAGGTTGATTTTTCTACAGCTTCCAGGGACAGTAGACTTAAGTATCATATAGAAATTTCAGTTTGATACCTCCACGCGTTCCTGAGAAAAACGGCCTTGACAGACGAACGGGCGGACGGACGGACAACAAAGTGATCTTATGAGGGTTCCGTTTTTTTCTTTTGAGGTACGGAACCCTAAAAAGACTAAACAAAATCTTACTTAATCACGTACGAATGTTCCTTTTAACGAACCATTATTGTTCGAAACGAATTCTTTAACTGTAAACCACGCAAATCAATAAGGTTTTAATTTTCAATTGTTTAGTAGTATATATTTTTCAAAATATACTGGCTGATTTAGATATCAAACCACGTAGACATTCAAATAAATAAATGACGTACCTCGTCTTTGTGTTGGTGGCATGTGGCATCTTGAAGGAAAAGACTGATCATTTCACATTTGACATTTTGTTTTGTTGCGTAAAAACGTTCGGAAACATGAATTCAAATATTGTGCGCCATAGACTAAAAGTGTTTTTATCAATAGGCGCGATTTTCAAACTCAAAATCAGCGTTAAAGTTTTAGTACCTCTGAAGGCACATCCGGCGATACTTCCAACTGCGTCCATCGGAGGTCTCGGTTTTAACGGCTACAAAGTTTTTGTTCTTTCAAAGGTACATTAGTGCTTACGAGGTTAAAGGATAAATCGAAACTCGGGGGCCACTATGCAGTAGGAATTTCGTAATTACATACATATTCACATTCCATGCCTGAGTATACTAAAATAATATTAATTAAAAAAATATTGTGAACCAACTTGTTACTTTTTTAATTTTTTCTTTGTAAGAACCATTAGGTATTTAGGCATATAATAAAATAAGAATTGCCAAATCGGTCCAGGCGTTCTTGAGTTATG
Organism: Pyrausta despicata; assembly: GCA_963921415.1. Taxonomy (NCBI): domain Eukaryota; kingdom Metazoa; phylum Arthropoda; class Insecta; order Lepidoptera; family Crambidae; genus Pyrausta; species Pyrausta despicata. The sequence continues at coordinate 9,983,438 of OY992861.1, read as the reverse complement.
CGCTTGCCTTGAGTTATACACATTTTGCGATTAATTTTTATATTTTAGAAGATTTGTTCACATTCCTCCATTATCTTGTGACAGACAGACTAAAGGAAAAATATGCGAAAGTAACATGATACGACATACTGCCTGACATGAATCTACAATAACACGTACAAACGTGTTATTTTTGTACGTACGGTCAGCATCAGAAATATAGTATTATATATTAGTACCATGCCAAAATACGATTATTGACTACATTTAAAATGAATAATTTTGAAATTGCCACTATATTTTTGACGCTGACTGCACTTCAAATTTTGAGAGAGAAACCCCGAGCGTAGCCGACGGCGCCCGATTGAGCCTTTTGACGGCTAGTTTGCCCCGCTCGCACTATTGAGAAGCACTTCGCTCTATCTTTTGTCGTTTAGTTATGTATAATATCTTTCATTAAAAGTGTTGTGTGTTTTTAATTGTAAATGGAGGCCCATTTCAAAGTTGACTATTGTAATGACGTACCGTATCTCCCTATGTTTGATCAAAGATTCTATGTATTGACTAGTCAGCTGTAAAAATAAATGTAAAGCTTAATATTTATGCGTGTCCTAAATTAAATCTTATAGTTTAGTAAATGTGACTGGAAATTAAAATCTCGACTTTGAAATATGTAAAACTCTTGATTAAATATTGTTCCACGCAGTGTTGGTAAAATAATATAAGCCATGTTTGGACAGCTACGTAAACGTTTTTGAATACTATTTTGTAAATGTTATTTATTGCTCTTGTTATGTATTCATAAATTTATCATTTTAAATACTATGATTCTGATACTCATACTATTATTTTATGAAATAAATTATTTAGGCGTCTAGATGATGAGTGAAGACACTCTTCTTTTTTCAGTGCTGTGGATTTTGTTATATAAACAAATTAAATGGGCATAAGAATTTTGAGCTGAACGTCAACCTAAGCTCAGTAAGCTAGTAATTAGTCCTGCGCTTAATATGTAAGATGTCATTGCAAAATGGCGAGTCGTATCGACAGCGCTGAAAAAAGAAATAGAAAAAAATACAAACTGGTAAACAAGATTAATTTTTTAACGGTATAAAAATATACAAAATAGGTAATGAATAATTTGAAAAGGTCGTATAATATTTAATTTGTTACTATGACATGACATGGTACTAAAGTATTCATATATTTATGCTAGTACATGCACCGGGTAGTGTCGTATGAACTCATGTAGTTCTATATTTATTGTTAAAAACTACTATAAGGGTCACTTGGATTTATCCCACTGTCTTTCTCACACCCAATGGAACCATACCCGTGACCAAAAAGCAATTTTTGGTTTAAAAGGCAGCGAGAGGACTTTGAATACATACAGCCATCGTGTCAACCAATCAGCGCGGCTAAATCGCTGACTCTGAGCCTTAGCTCTTGGATAAATAAAAATCCCCACTAATATTATAAATAGGAAATACCGTTTCGCACATCTAGCTCTTTAAAGTCATAAATGTCCTAAAGAATTATAATAAAACGATGTTTAAGCACTCCATAGATTCGTATAATAGTAGATTTTACAACGAGAGCATAAAGCAAGTCATTTTTATCCGAGATCGTTATATGCCCGAGCCCGCAGGGCGAGGGCAGATGATGAAGTCGAGGATAAAAATGATTTGTGCACGAGTTGTAAACTCTGCTTTTCACTTCGATTGCGAGAAAATAAAACAATAATTTGAGAAAATTCAATACGAAAAGTTCACGGCTTCTTTCCCGCTACTTTACTTTTTTTAATTTTCCTGCATAATTTTCGGGCAAAGAAAAAAAATATACAGCCTACACGTTTTGATATTTAGTTTCTTTTTCGTATTATCTTATTATAAATCAAAAATGCAAATAGGGAAGGAAATATTATAAATTAGCAAGTTTTATCCATGTACAATTAATTGTTTTTGGCTGTATGGGCTAAATGGTCACTGCCTTAGTGTAGACACATTTAAAAAGCTACTTTTATGCACAAGTGCATAAAATTCAACTTTATGTCGCCTAGATCCTGCATAAAGTAGTACTTTTTCGAGCATGAGAAGTGAAAAAGAAAAGTATAACATACATGCATAGTTAAGTCAATTTTAGGTTTTATGACAATAATGACTTTAGGGAACTAGATGTGCGGTTTGTTTGTTTGTCTGTTTTCTTCTTTCACGACGCAACGGAGCAATTTTATTATATGTCTTTTGTTTGGTTGTAGGTAAGAGCTCGGAGAGTGACATAGGTTTCTTTTTCCGCAAAAAAACATCTCAATCCCATGGAAAAATGAACAACTCAACTCATAGCTTACCGATAGATGGCGCCACTCGGTTAAGTTGAGAGCTATGCGCAGTTTCGAGCCGAACGCAGGTTGTGAAGATGAAGGGTTTCCACGTGGACGAAGTCGCGGGCGGTCACTAGTGACTACATATTACGTACATTACATTGACGCACGCAACGCAAACTACAATCTTGAAACTTTAATGGCGAAGTTTGCTGTTACCTAAACCAAGCAAAGCGGAGCGAATAAGACATTACTAATTTAACCAAAAACCGCTTCGCATCAATCATTTTTGCCCCCTGTAATGTATTTGGTGTAAAAACGCCAAATAATAATAATAATAAATCATTTAATAAGTTTCAATGAACAAAAGTGAATACATTAGAGCTTAAAATTACACTGAGATAGAAGACTTTCTTTGCCTGAACTAGGTTAAACCTGTATCTCAGGATAGAAAGAGCTTGTATTTCTTTTTTTTGAGTAATAACTAGTAAACAATCATTTAAAACTACAAAATATTTACACACTAAGTAATCATCATCAATATAAGACTAGAACATAATGAAACTAAAGTTACATTATCACTATTCCATTATCCTGTGCGGTTTTGGACTGTATTTTGGAATAGTTCGATCAGCCGTGAGACAATCTTATGCTGTAATAATAATAATCAATAATAATAAAAAGTTTATTGGTACAAATTGTTACATCCGGTATCTTAAAATAGGTACAAACAAAGTATTGGCGACACAATAATAAGATACGGTTTTTTTTTCTTTTATTAGGTCTACCAACAGTTTCATGCATCGATACAAGTCTTAAACTAAAAATACATTATTTCTTAAGAGTACTAAATACAGAAACTATTTACTGGTAAACACCACATGCTATATATAACAGAATAACAGACTTAAATCTATTACTATGTATATGTATATGGTCAGTTAAGTTAAGCGCAAACAGTGATCAAGAATGTAGAATTAGTATGCGCAACTTATTCTACATTCTTGATCACTGTTTGCGTAATGTTTCGGATCGTATCATTGAACAGATCAATTAGCCTGCTGTGCTGGTTCACTATTCTGCAAAGCCGGGGTATAACAGAGTTAGCACCTAAAACAGTACGTCGAAGTGGAGGGCATAGAGGTGCAATGGGATGACGCGGGTTGCGACGAGCCACTCTAAAGCATATTTGGTTAAAAAGTTCAGGGCAATCTATTGTACTATTTTCTAGTTTATGTATTAATTTAATCTCTGATAAGTCAATTCGTTTACTTAACGGTAACATTGAAAATGGTTCAATCTATCAGGATATGAACGGTTGAACGTTAACGGCTATACTAGTTTTTTTTAAATTGTATGACAGTCATTCATAGGTAACAGTCTCACGTTTGAATGCTGTCTTGGCCTTTAAAACAAGCTGATGGTTAGCTCGTCTCAGTCCCCTTACTGCCGTAACTTAAGCCGTAGCCCATAGACTACGGCTTAGAGAGCCTTTGAGAGAGCTTAGAGAGGCTTAGCCCTGATTTCATTTAACCAACGTTTTAGTAAACAGCCGATTTGTGACAAATTTTAGTATAGATATTGACACTGACACTGTCAAAAATTGGCTGATTAAGTCTTAACCAGCCATTTTAAACTCCGTGAACTTGGGGAGCCAGGGATGTCACTCTTTCAAGCCCGACTGTGCAAACAAACGCGCTGGCTAGACCTAAATTCAATAATACGCACTATGTAATACTCAATTTTGAAATCATTTTGAAGACTATCAATATTTTCATGCGCAATATAAATGTACTTTTATTACAGCGATTCACTCATGGTTTCAAATGTTAAGAAAATAAAGGAGGTTTAGCCAGTCTAGTTTTAATAACCAATTCCTAGCGGGAATATTCAATCAAGTATTTACACAGACAGTGTAAACTAACTTCGGATTAACATCAAAGTTAATCGGCAACTTAATTAGAATCTGAGCTCTAAAGCTTGTAATCAAGTTTCTTTTAATGCGAAATATGTGAAGTATTAAGATAAGAGTAAATCTTTTCCGAGCAAATCTTAATCGAAAACCAAATATAAAAACCCTATCTACATTCGAAGGTTCTGATATAAAATGATCATTAGTACGTTCATTTAATACTAATTGATCGTACTAATACATAATGTAAGAAATTAATAATTCTGTTTTCATTCAACTTAATACTTCGTAACCCAATTTAAGTAAAGTAGGAAAATAATTTCGGGCACAATCTCTACCTGTTACCATCATTTAGTCAGATACAAGGCTTAATAGGTTATATAAGTAAATCTACACTACGATGCGATTGCGATTAAGCGGAAAATATTATGTTTTTAGGAACATAAATTAGTTAGAACACTTTATCGTGAAACGCAATGGTCGATAATACCGTTACCGCATGTTCTCATCATTTAATTATAGATTTCATCAGTGTCACATTGTGAGTTGTTTCGTAAGTCCTGCGACTTCCAGCCTAGAGCTGGAAGTCGCAGGACTTTTTCAAGTGGTTACAGTTGGATGTATTTGGGTTCCTGCGCTGGCGTCGTTTAGTGGAAATTTAAAGCAAAACAATTCTCTTTTTCAGCTTTTGTCTAATTAATTCCATTAACTATGTATATTTAAATATGGTGCTAACACTTTCAATTTTACATAAATTTTAGTTGTCAATAACGACGCGAAGTCTAGAGCGCATTAAATAAAATAAAATATTTTTTAAAAAGTTTTTTGATGATTTGATTGCGCTCTTTATTTGAATAGTATGTTGAATGTCATTCGTCTATTAAGAAGAAGAAGAAGAAATATTTATTCGGCACATATTACAATACAATATAGTGAAAATTAAAACTAAAACTAAGCAAACCAAAAAGAAAATGAATGTAATAGAATGACCAAATTGGTCCCCACTCAGACTCACTTTCTTTATACTGTTTGATATTTAAATTGTGAGCTTGTTAAACTTGATATAAATAATGAATATACATATTCATATTCTTCGACCCACAACTACATATATTTCAAGTTGCAATAATCATATTACCTACTTCGTATACTGGAAAACTTAATCATGACTTTGCTAATAGAATTTCTGTCCCAATTTTGCGTATTGGACTGCTCAAATTCAGGCAAAGTAGCTCTCATTAGCGGCGTCATATGTAGGCTTTTGTCTGCTTCGGCGTACGATTAGACCACAAAGGTGTGACAAAAGATATGGAGGAACGTCGCTAGATCGTGAAATGAGCACATCACTATTGAGAACCGATTAATTACCGATATACCCGCCAGTTCGTGATATATTGCCTTTGATGAGAATTATTGAGCTCAACTTTATGTTATTGGCACAACTACGCAATAGGACCTATACATGTGACATATCACATGGTTAATAAAACTAATGGTGTATTCCAAAGAAGCTCTATTCCATGCTTATAATGTTTTGGTCTATTGACTCGCAAACTTTTTGGATAAATCAGAGACGCAAGTTTTTTTTCTCGCGGCTTTTTACCTCGAGTTCATGTTATGACTTATGTCAGCTTTCATATAAGTTGATATGTCTGTTTTTTTAAGTCCAAATATTGGATGTCTAGTAAACTGGTATCAATTTAGGGTCTTTAGATGATAAAAGGGTTCATTTCCCGGGAGTCTAGGGCTAGGGCCTAGGCCGACGGATTTTAGGGGCTAGCAAAATTTTTTTTTGTTCCTCTCGCACACGAGCCTAAGAAAGTTTTTTATGTGACTTAAAGGTTGAGTTGTTGAGTCTTTAAATTACCCTGTAATTTTCGAGGACTCGCTACACACCCACACTAATTAACATTGAAGAACATAAATCGGAACTTCTTCGAAGTCGGCTCCTACATGTTTCTGAAGTGCTATTATTTTCATAAATCTTTGTAAAAATATATGTGATATGGGTAAGGGAGAACCTTTGAACGGGGGAGTTTTTTTACACTTTCTGTCATATCTTCAGATTCTCTTGTTTTTGACCTTATTACTGTTTCGCAATGCCTAGTCTGACTATTAGGATATAAAAATGCTATACATAATATAATGAATTATATTATGCAACAATATTTATTTTAGAAGAAGTCAAATGTTCAAAGCAGTGCCCCACCCCTGGGGCAACAATACAATTCAAAAAAAGAATCTTTAACTAACAGAGATTAAATATCTTTAGGCAGCGGGTAATGCTAAGGTGTCCTATTTTTGACTCTCGGTATTTGCTCGTTTGCATATGCTAGCTAACGCACATTCTACCTCATTTAAGTTAATGCATAACTAAGTATCAACTTTTATGAGGGTCGGTGCATATCATCATAATAATATTGTTATTTTCATCCAACACTCAAAGAAAATCTACTCTTTAATAAAAAATTGTTTATTAATTTTTGCTGAATTTATAATTCAGGAAAAAATACAAGTCGTCATAGCCCTTTTGGAAATATTTCCCTGAATGGTATAATTAGGTACTATCTGCTCATAGGTAATATTAATTTTGGTTTCTCATTTCTTAAGTTTGACTGTAATTTTCTTCTTTAAATGAACAAACTATTATTGAAACTGAAATAAATAAATGTAGGTATCCACCGACTTTCCGAGTTCTTTGAAAATGTGCTTTAGGTTAATGTTGTTCAAATGAAATCTATCTCAGGAAATCTATTTTGATCAATAGAGAGATTCATCCAAATAGTAGTTAAGTAGTAAGTGTAGTATTTAAATGTTATTCGTACTAAGTGCTCATTCCAATAACTTTTGCAATAAATGTACATTGATTAATTATAATAAAAATATTGAGTAACTGATGAAAAAAATAAGAAAGAATCTTCTTATTTTCTCTCATTACCTTTATGTGTATTGATGGTTGGTAAATCACCACCCAAAACATCTTTCATACTTTAGCACCAAGTCTAAATAAAAAAATTATCAGTTTTCAACGAATTTCTCGGTTTAATTTTCAAAGTTTTATTTTGAAACGATTCTCCAATGCTCAGTTATTTTGACTCAAAATCTATCTAACCATCTACTACTAAGCGTAACATTATTTATTTCTGTTTTCCTTTTCCTTGACTAATGATGCTAACAGAATATCGTTCCTTCGCCATAAGTTTGCCATCGCTAGCCCACAAAACAAGAAAACCACTTACAGCTTTAGCCCATAAACTTTTTGTCTTGCCCTCTTTTGGTGAGGCTAAGTAAATGTTTTTTTAATTATGTTTCCTTTCGGGTAAATTGTCCGCTTTACGGGCATTTAGTCAAAGAGTAACGTTTTTAATTAGGGCTGGTCGTAAGAATGTTGGACAGAGAAGTAGTAACCTATTTACTTTTAATCCATACTTCCATACTATTTCTAATATACTAATTACTATATTACTCATATGATTATTTACTAATAATATTATTAATGCGAAAGTAACTCTGTCTGTTACTCAATCACGCCTAAACTACATACTGAACCAATTTACATTAAATTTGGTATGGAGATGTTTTGATACCGGATAAGGACATAGGTAACAAGGGAAAATTCAAGTGGGCCGATCGCTTTTAGGCTACTAAAAAGATTACAATAAAATTTGGTAATGAGATAGTTTGAGACTTAAGAAAGGACATAAGTTAATTCTGACCGCGGGAAAACAACGCATTCCCACGGGAAAAATTGCTTTCCGTGGAATTTGACCGCTTTCGGAGTGAATAAAGGTGAATTACTAAAGATTTCAATTATATTTGGATAAGATTGGTATTACGGGAAAACAACGTATTCCAAAAAAACTAACTTATGCGGAGAAATTCGCAGGTAAAAGCTTTTAAATAAATATGTATTTAAAAATTGTAGTAAATGGGTATCATTTCATCAGCCTATGTTACGTCCCTTTGCTGGCCTCACAAGTATAAGGTGTGCAATTAGGTATATAGTTTGTGGCGCTTATTTTTTAAATCAAAGATTTTTATTACACATATCTCAAGAGGTTTGAAAGGCCCGATGTAAATCGACATGACCGATAGCCGACACGTTTCATGTATAATGTGTCGCTGGTGTCTTGACTGGTGTATAAACTTCCCATAACTTCCGTACACATTCCGTAAGCGTTCGTACACGAGTGCTTGATGTTTATCTTTATGATTAGTTTCGGATTTCGTTACCCATGTATTGAAATGGAATTTGTGGAAAGCTAATCTCTCTTTGAAACTTGGAAGGAACTTTTCATTTACTCCACACGAGATCACACACCCACGTGAGTTGGTTACTTGTTAATCAAGTAAATTTTCTTACTGAGTTTACCCCTTTCTGAAATCAACTACTTAGGTACGTACCACAAAATCTTAACTATTTTTATGTTTTGATATTATCCAATATCTTATTATTTGTCTATCTATTATTATTTGTTATCTTATTTGTAAAGTAAAAATAGACTTTTGGTCGAGGTTATACACTATTAATTACTTAGTAAAACAATCTAAATGCGAAGCATGAACAGCTGAAATCACCGACTATTAAAACAGATTACTTCAATTAGTGTGAAAAATGACACTGGCATTAATTAGACTTCAGCGTTCATACTTTAATGATGACACATTAACGATTTGTTTGTTAAGAGGTAAAAAAAAATAATGGTTTTCGTGTTCACTTTCATCAATAAGTTTCAAAAAACCGGCCAAGTACGAATGTTTACGCGCGTGAAGGGTTTCGCACTATACCAATATATATGAGTATAATACCAAATTATTTTTCGGGTCCCAGTTGCTTTAAGTGTTTTTAAAATAATTCAAATTTTGCGTTTGTGCCGCGGACAAAAAACATACGTTTGATGTGTGGAAAAGGAATCCTTGTTTAATTTTTTTTCAATCACATTTTTTCACACTATTTGTTGTTATAGCGGCAACAGATATGTTCATCATCTGGGATGAAAGGAATAATAAAATGTACTGCCTAGCTGTAATGGTTATTGAGATACAGCCTGGAGACAGATAGATAGATGGAAAGATAAGTCTCAGTGATAGGGTTTCGCTTTTCACCCTTTGGGTATGGAACCCTAAAAATGCGAGCAATTTGTTACATTTAAGGATTCCGTTTAAGACAAAAGGTATCGTGATTTTGACGTCGGCAAAATGATGATTAATTCGACTACCCATTATTCGTGTGTACTATGATAAATCTTACTTAGTGAATCTCACTCTTAGTAATTACGACACTGTTAAATATAGTGTCAGTCTGTAGATGATCGAAATTGTCGCGTATTTGTTTTGGGTTGATAACCCGATTGGTATCCGAACCCCATAAGCCTCCGGCTTTCAGTTTGCAATTTTGGCAGTAGCGTATTAAGGCTGATACTAAAAATAAAATTGACAGTATATTGTGTATTTTGCCGCAACCTATTACTAGTAATAAACCGAGTCAATACAAAATTTTTTTTTCTTGCAATTACCTTATAACAAGAACACCGCTCCGTTTAATTTAAACCGACCGTTCACTGCCGAAGATTACAGACACAATCGATATTCTATTAAGGGAGTCGGACTTGGCCTTAAGAGGCTCTATCATTGAGCCCCAATGAGTTAAGATCAGTTAAGATGATAAGTTTTGACTTGCTTATACAAGTATACGCAGAAACCGCTTTTTAAATCAATCCTAACTCCACAAATAAGCTAGTGGATTAAAGTCGAAATTTAAATATATTTTGGAATTTCGATCTTGTTTTATATGATTTTAAACTTTCGCGTTGCATTTTCTGTACCTGATACATGATATCTGATACCGTCAGTGTTGTTTGTCGCGGTGACTGTACTAACATTTTTAATAATGAAAATGTGAGGGTCGATCTAGAAACTGCGGCTGTGTGCAATCCAGCCGAAACGTCGAGTACTGAGTACCTAAGTACTCATTAAAATAGTTCGCGTTTAGATCCGATAACCAATAGTTAGTGTTTTGTTTAAAAACAAAAGAACGAAGTCATTTTGATTAAGTTGATCCGCCTGGCTTTGGTTTGATGGGAATGTCTTGTGGTCAGTTTATCGGAGCGTGTTTGTTAATAATTATTGTTGACATCAACAAGATAAATGTTTCTCACCAACTGCTGACACAGATAAAGTTATTCCTTCAAAGCCGGGACCAGAGTAATTTGCATCATCACAAGGGCCGAAAATTCTCTTATGAACCCAAGTAAACATCCATGACGTGCCATGCGATATAGAGATTTGAATTTGGAATTGTGTGTTCTGCCGCGAGCTATCCAACCGACCACATTTACCGGGTGATCGTAGGCCGAATAAAAAAAAGCGCGTAAGTGGCCAGTATTTACGACTAACTCTGTGACTCTAAGTTACCAAAAAGATATTATCATCATCACATAAGAATAGTCGAAGTCCAGGCTGCATGGTATTTTCCTTTGCTTTTTTTTTCAGATTCGGAAAAAAGCAACATTGGCCTTTTTATTAGGTATACTAAGGCCGATGAGACTTAGGATTGTAGCTGAAAGATTACATTATGCCCTTAAAGTTATTTCATTAATTCAAATAAATAAATAAATATTATTCAACAATCTTTAGTCCCAAATTAAGCTACGAGGCTTGTGTTATGGATACTTGACAACAGATAAACGTACTTAAATACTTTTTTTTGTAAATAAATTCATATTATACATAGAAAACACCCAGACCAGTACATGTTCATGCATACATATGCTTGTACTGTGCGGGGATCAAACCCGCGACCCTTGGTTTTAGAAGTCCAAAATGTAGACCACTGCACCAAACGGTCGACAAAGTTTAGTCGTTGTTACGCCAAGGATTAATTTTATTTGGTCTACTTGTCACAAATAACAAGTAGCTTAGAGATGCGTCTCTATTATTAATTGCTTCATACGTCTTAACCAAATATATTTTTTTAACATAAATACACTTTAGCTCCGCATTGTCATAGGTATAGTTAAGAGTCAGCCTTGTGTTCAAAAGATATAGTAGTCTTTTTTGTTTGAGTAGGTATATCGACCGGAGGAACCGTCTGGTTGTAAATGAATTGGTTGGCTTTTAATAGCGTTATAAAGTCGGGGCCCAGGCATCTCATAAATCAGTTTAAAAATTCATATTTATATTATTTATTTTTATTTTATTTTTTTATTATTCGTCTTTGTTTATTTTTTAGTCTCCAAGCGACTATCGCCATACAAATTTAGTTTTAGTGCAATGATTAAGGTACGTTTAAAAAACCTTTTGATTTTAATCGGGCGCATTTATCTCCATTATATGTAATCAGTTTTTTTTCACACCAAAGTAGTCGTCAGATTGTTTAGTTTCATGTTTTCTCATGATACTCATTCACGTTGCAAACTTACAATATTTATTTAATATAAATTGGACAATAGACAGGAACAGGTGGAGAGATTTGGGGGAGGCCTTTGCCCAGCAGTGGGATGATATAGGCTAAATAAAAAAATAAAAAAATTAGCCGCTGGATAATTAAACCTACTGCCAAAGATAATGAATTATCTTTGCTACTGTTGAACAAGTCACCTCTATAGACTTACATGTTGAGGGAACACTTTGGTCTGTTACCAATTTTGCAAAGTATACAAGACCGTTGATTTACTTATGAAAAAATAAATTAAATTTATCTTTCCGGCTATCTTGGAATACTCTGCAATATTGTCATTGGTCGCAAATATTTATGTAGGTTGTAATTTTATACACTTAAATTATAAAAAAAGCCCCCGACAATTATAGACCTGGACGTGAGCCAGCAGAACATCTCTAACGGCTGGACGGGTTTTAACCAACCATAGCTTAAAACACGATTTTTAAATTAATATCTCTCTTTTTCGTTTCTCGTCGGGTTGATTAGTTTCATGTCTCCGGAGGTTTGAAAAATACATTAAAATTACTTTTTGTCGATAGTCCCTTTTAGTTCCCTTATCTTTCAAACACGCACATGCACTCGGAACGTGGAAACGCACAAACAAAAAAAACACACCCACAGCCACCCTCACACACACACACACACACACACACACACACACAACACACGCACGCACCACACGCACACATAAACGCACACGCATGCATATTATGTAACCACCACTATGTAATTTTAATTTACCTAAGATCACTTACAAGTGTTACATGTACCTTAGAAGAGCGGGCTACTCCTAATACAAGTATTTCACTTAAAAGGAGAACCTCGACATAAATTGTGACCACTTAAGTGAATAAATAAATTTTGTATTTTTATTTTGTATCTTTGGGTGTAAGTGTCATCAATCAAACCAAACAGAGGAAGATACGGTACGTCGTTATAATCGTCAACTTAAAAATGGGCCGCACACGCACGAAAGTGTCAGCACATCGCAATACTGAACGACTACACTTTTTTGCAAATTTTGCTGCGAATTTGATAGATGAAAAAGTTGAAAATGTTGGGCGCTCGCGCTCATAATATTCAAATCTGGAATAAGTTTGGGGCCCATAATTTAACACTTTCCCGGGCCTTTAAATAACTTATAATGCATTTGCTTTATCTTGGGAACCTATGACTTAGATAGGATTTGCAACAACAACAGCCCAGACCTGGCTTAATGCAGCACTGGACCCGCGTCCAGATCGCCAAAGACACAAAAATTAATTATATAAAAAAAAAATTATATAAATTTCTATTCTTAATGTATTATTAATTTGATGTACTAACATAGTTTTTAAATTTTATTGTTACCAACAAACACATATGGACTATGTCTGAAATAAATTGATTTTATTTTATTTATTTATTTATTTAATCTGTCATTAAAGACCGCGAGCTATAGCTGAGCCGGAACTGCGAAGCATAACCAAGACCAAAAACCTTTTGAATGAATGAATGAAATTTATTTGCGTAAGAAAAAGGGTTCTTACCGACAAACTTACGAAAACACGCGCATCTTAGGTTGCTAAACTTTGGTTTTCACTACCAAAGCGCTGCCAATACTACGGCACAAGCACCAAGCACCTGAATTTAAAACTAGATTTCAAAAAAGGTTTTGCTCAGAAAGGCATATATTATATTATGGCCTACAGGCAAACTGTGTCAAGGCAAGTAGGAACCTCCTTTTAAAGCTCTATTTATAATTTTATCTAATTAAAATAAATATCTAAGATGTAGGAATACTTAGCGCTATTTCAATGTTATCTTTTTTGCGTAGTAGTCTGATCGTAATTAAAACGTTTTATGGAACTAAAATAGTAAAAAAATAAGAGCCAGAAAATCTGATATTTTGTACTTTCACAGATAATTTAATTTAAAGTTTTAATGATTTAATTATACTCCAATGGTTTTTACTAGTGCTTAGATTCGTTTTGTCTTGTTTTTTATCTTTATTCCTTAGTTTATTATTTCCACTTCACATAGTACTTGAATTCTCAATTAAAATTAAAGCGTCCACAGACCTGCATTGGACGCATCGAACGAAACGGAATTAGGTTTGCATTGTAAAAAACTGCGGATCACTGGACGCTGTTGTATGAGTTTTCATACTAGACAATCTAAGACCAACCGATGCCGGCACGAGGACGCTTACCTTTAAGGGTAAAACACAATTTAGAACATAGTAAAATACTGTTAGCATCTAACTCAATATGAGTTAACATCGGAACAGGTTAAGCCTACGTGTTTTTGCTTTAGTTAACTTCCCGATGGTTACCTGAACTTTCTGAAACCTTTTAGAACAGTACCTATTCCATTAGAATCTAAAAGCTTTTAAAGGTTCAAACGACGAACAGTTTTCAACCGCGGACTAAAGGCAACATGCTTAGGTCCAACTTCATGGACTTTAAAATGGCCGATTTAGACTTAATCTTGATAGTGTCAATGTCAACTTACATTAATAATAACACTTACTAATTAAAAATAAATCTATATTAACTGACATTAACAAATATTAACTAGTTAAGTGTAAGTTGGGTAATGTACCTATAGTCGGAGAATTTCAGGCCATAGGTTTATTCTGGTTTGTTAACGATGCACTATTTAAAATCCAACACACATCTTTCCCACATCCTACTACCCAACATCGATAGATTTTAGTCGTTAAGGATGGTCAGAGTTTCTAGGGTTTATTACCTTGGACGCTAGGGTTTGTCACTACTTTACAAACAACCCTTCCAACGAATTCGCACTGAGCCCGCGTGGTGTGCCATGGTTTAGCACCATGACACCATTACCATTCATACCACATACATCTAGAGACCGGATTATATGCAGTTGCATATTGGCATACGCATTTGCATATTTTATCTAATCCTCGTAGTCATAGCATATTTAGCCAAAAATCCCCTATTGATGCGTATTTTCGCCATTTTTACAGTAATTGTCGGTAGGCAACATCAAAATCGAATTGTAAAAACATAAAACTACATTTAAAAAAAGGTTTGCATTAGGGCAGAATCTGGTATACGTAGGTAGGTAGGTACCTAAGAAATACATTAATTGAACTTATTGTAGTTAGAACGTCCTCCATCTAAAATTTATCGAGGGGCGACATGCTATATGTAGTTTTGTTCTCAAAACGTTTGCATTAACAAAATTTGATATAATTTTTCCTTATATAATGGTCATATTTTGCATATTTTAGGGGTTTATGTGCATTTTGGTGCATATTTAGAACAATCTTCTTGCATATTTGCATGCAGTAATGGCCGTTTCATTTTGCATATAATTTAGTCTCTACACATCACTCTCGTGAGGCGTGCTGTACCTAGCAGTTGGGCGTATCTATCATTCATGCTGATGAGATGAGATGAATATGACTTCCTAACACAATTTTTCTTTCCAGATCGGTTGGCGCACGACCAACGCGTGGCTTGCAGGCAACCTAGCTTGCAAGTTCTTTCTGGTGCTGCGAGCGTTCGGCCTCTACCTGTCTTCGAACGTCCTGGTCTGCATATCTCTTGATAGGTATGTTAACATGGGCTATTTGGTAACGTATTAACTAGCGACTCACCCCGGCTTGGTACGGATGCAATGCTGATAATAAAAGCGTTACGAAACTTAGACCAAAACAAAAAGTTGGATAAAAATATATAAAAAAAATTCTAAAGATACTAGAGGTACAATAAAACATTTTCGCCATGATTAAGAAAATGGAAAACCAATATACCAACCATAAAAATGCAAATCAAAGCAAAGTTCGGACCAACTGTTTGCAAATGGTGTAACCGGTCATCAACCCTTTTATAATCTACCGCTTAACCAATGCCACTGTGTTCTGTCGAAATACGATTGATGAACCGTTATTAACGAGGCAAAACATTTAGTACAAAAAATGTGGTGGTAGGTGTGAATTGGCAAACAGCTTAGTCATACCAGGTCAGATCAATTAGGGTAACATAACGGGGCTGGTAGGCAATTATACCGCAATAGCCACGTAAAACAATAAAAGTATAGGTGACTAGTTGTCTGCTCGCGACTTTGTCGACGCAAATGAAGAATTTTATCTAAACAATGTTCGATAGTCAAAGTTTGAAGTAAATCTGACGTCGAACATAAATGGACCATACAAACCTTGCCGATCTTATACCTAAAATCTTGAAACATGTCATTTATTATATCTGACATTTGCTTCAAATTCTTCTTATTTACTTGAAAACTGACATTTAACTTTACGTTTTTTTTTACTTTAATTAACTGTCTTACGGAAAGGACTTCACATTCAGCATACAGTTCAACAGTAGGGTAACGATAGGGTTTATTGGCCATGACCTTTACAACAGCTCTCTGTGCCCTTTCGAGTTGAAGAAGGTACGTGACACCGGCAGGAATGCAGTAGGATAATGTGGACTGAGCAAGGGTGTAATAAACCATTTGAAGGGTGTTAAGATCAGCTGAGTTCCTAAGTTTTCTCAATATAGGCATAACTTTACGTACTCGTTTTGTCAAGATCTCAATATGCATGTTCCAGGTAAGAGTGCTGTCAATGTGAACACCAAGATATTTAATGTCACTTACACGAGCTAAAGACAGGCAGTCACAGGTTAGGTCGAGCTTCTGCTCAGCTCTCTGCTGAGCCTCACATGAGTGAATTTTTATCTTGAAGTGTTCGCAAGGCTGGGAAGTTTTAGATGCGGAGAAGGTTATATATTTGGTTTTGCCAACGTTAAGGGTGAGTATGTACATGCAAGCTAAAGGTAAAATTTTTAGAAGTGAGACCAAAGAGAAAAGATCACGCTTAGAGTACCTTAAGGTGCATCCCGATCCGAGCCCGGGGGATTTTTCGACTTTGTAGAAAAAAATCTGAGAAATCTCAAGAAAGAAAATCTGGAAAATGATACGAAACTCGTACTCGAATTGAAGGAATAATGCCAATGTGCCAGACAGTTTTGTCCAATAACTGTTTAAGTAGTAACTAAAGAACCCCACTTTTCGTTTTCCCTTCGTATGGTTTTAGCTATCAATTTTAACATTTCAAATATGTAAAGCCAGTAAACTTATGGAAAATCTTACATTTGTGCGGTAAAGATGGGTTCAATAAATGTATACTAAATCAGGGTCTAAGATAAGCTTACGTACCCTAAAAAGGTATTCTGAACCGACTTCCTTAATGGAGCGATCGGAAGTGCGCGTCCACACTGAATGCGCAGTGACTAGGGCTAAGCCGAGCGCGGTGAACAGGCGCGTTAAATCCCATAGCGTTAAGCTCCCGCCTTAGCCATTATCCTAGGTAAGCGAAAAACGCGACAATCTGACGTGACGCGACTGACATTGACACAAGACGTTTGAAGTATTGTTCGCGGTCGTTGTCACGTCGCATTTGTCGTGTTACTCACGTCACGTGAAACAACGCCTTCAGTACAATATTAGACGCACGTTCAATATG
This sequence comes from Pyrausta despicata, assembly GCA_963921415.1. Taxonomy (NCBI): domain Eukaryota; kingdom Metazoa; phylum Arthropoda; class Insecta; order Lepidoptera; family Crambidae; genus Pyrausta; species Pyrausta despicata. The sequence continues at coordinate 9,966,301 of OY992861.1, read as the reverse complement.
TTTGATATTTTGCGTCCACCGTCTCAACTGTGCAGTGTAACGTAGTTTGAAAAGAAAAAATTGAAAAATTATACACTTGAGTACGTTCTTAGTAAAAAAAGTATTAACTTAAGTAACCTCAATCATTAATCTTGCAGTGATTTTTCTGAAAAATACGTATCACGTTTCACGTTGGATACAGGTGAAAAGCGCGTATTGTTATGTTAATGTATGTAGGTTTACTTAGAGAAATGCTTAGCATTGCGGGTCACGAATTTTGCGATGTAACCCTGCAAATAATTTCGGGGTATGTTTACTTTCAAATAGGATTGTTGGTAAAATACAGTGTATAGAAAACGGCAGTGTAAATTAAGCTTTGCTTACAGTGGAATTTTGCTATTAGGGTATTCTGATCAGAATTAACTAACTAACTATAAAAATAGTAGATCTCTGATTGCATCAATATTGAGGCAATATCTATTTCCTTATCTTTTGCGTGTGATGTCAAAAGATTGATAATTAGAAAGTTTTTGACAATAATTTAAGCATTCACAATGCATAATTCTTTTTAAATGAGACAGGACCAATGTGGCGGTCCGAATTTTTCTTTGAGTGTGTTTAGCTTGACATTTAAAATAAATGTAGATACTTGAATGATTGAAGTAATGTATGGAAAGTATCTATTTAAGAACAATTGACTCAACGTCGTCAATATTTTTAACGCAAACTTTCTGATTTTCTTTCAGATGCCTGAAATAAATAGAACTTACAAATTTTCGTCGAAGTCAAATTTAATTATTAAAAAAAAACTCCACGAAAAATTCTTCAGTTCAAATCTTTATTTGATATGCATAACAAGATTTAATAAATGTGCTTCTCACGTCCCGCGGAAAATCTCACGCAGCAAGTATTTTTATAGGTCGTCGGCCTTGGTTGATTTTCTCGAATTGAGAAGTGCCTTCTTGTAATACAATACAACAATACTGCAATTAAAATACAGTAGGTATCCCCAAACCTGTTTAATCCCCAACGAAATAGAGGTGTCAGTAGTTTGATCTCTACGTCTGTTTGTGCGTTTTTGTGTGTTTCTGTCTGTCGCACCTTAGCTCCCGGACGGATGGACCAATTTTAAAATGGTGTTGTTTTATTTAAAAGCTTATAAAATCACTGTGGTTTTTAGCTATAGTTAGTCGAAATCCGTCCAGTTTTATACCCGAATTTTCACTAACGTACATGTTCCCTTTTGAGTCGAAACCTGTACCTATCAAGTTAATTCTACTTTGTAATTGTATATTCGTTGATCAAAAACAAAATTCTAAATGTTTTTGGTCTAGACAAAGAGTTTTCGTATGATCCAAAGGTATTTATGGAGACTAAAACATTCAAACTTTGATCCTTTAAAAATATTTTTTTTGATTCATGATCTTATGACTATACTATATATATACTATGACACTTTACAACATTAGTGCTGCATAACCACATTGTCATATTTAGCATAGGTTAGCTCGTATTGATGGCATACCAAATATTGTTCAACTGATACAAGCTTGTGTATCAATTTACTAAACGATAAGTAGTTTGTACTCTGTGTTATTTTATTAAGATATTAGATATTATTAACACGCATTTATTAGGTCGACACGTATTTATGTAACTAAGTAATCAAACTAAGAACACTAATTTAACTATCTTCTAAACATTGTAGCGTTATGAAAATTGGCAGTATGTAATTTTGATGACAATACAATAATATGGTACTGTCGAGTTGATCTGATGATGGAGCCGGAAGATATAAACTGAAACTTCATGATGGATGATCGTATCATAGCCGTGTTTGGACTTGTTAGAAAGGTCTAGTAATGAACGTTGACCAGGATTACGTTTTTACTTTTACGTGCATCTATAGGTGCACGTAAAAGCGTGTTTTTTTTAAGAGTATATTTGCCAGTTTGAAAGGATTATACAGGGCGACAACCACAATACGACAATTGACTTCCTGTCTGTTACGCTTAGGCATGAAATGCCTAAACTTCAACACAAATTTCGATGAAAATAAATGCACATACAGAATGGCGACAAATGACGATTTTTTATGTGTGCCAAAAATCCAAATCTGTTCAGTAGTTTAGGCGTGGAAGGGTAACAGACAAAAAATCAATTGTCGTATTATGGTCGCCACCCTGTATAGGAATATCAATTCAAATTTTCGAGCTTAGATCTCCATATCTTCTTATTCTTCGAGCTTCGAACACCTTAAGACCCCGTTCAAGCGGCATTGTGCGGCACGTTTTTTGCAGTATACGTTATAAGGTCACTTTCAATATCACGTCACATTCATACGTTTACAGTGAACATTGACAGTGACGTTAAGACGTATATTGCAAAAAAACGTGCAGGAAAATGCCGTGTGAACGGGGCCTAACTTAGATGGTTTGGTCCTGAACCAATTTGAAGAGCCTTATTTACGAAAAATGTCCTGATCACCACATGTCAAAATAATGGGAAACATTTCTTTATGTAATGGATGTCGTAAAACCATACAAATATGCTAATTAACCTCCAATTAACTGAACAAATAGTCTGATTGTCAGCCTTTTTAATTTACGAGCAATTCGAAAGTGATTATCACACTTCGATCAACAAACAAGTCATCTACATAGAGCACCCACTATTACTGTAATGACTGTTCTCTTAAATCATCCACCATGCGAAAGTAGCTTTATCTTTTTGTGGGTGACACTTTTACCACTTAACTAATAATCGATTTAAGATTTGTTTAATGAATATTAATAAATAATAAATGAACCTTAATACCGCATTCAGTCGAGTAAAGCACTTCACTGTCCTATGAAGTTGCGAAAAGAGATATTTAAAATTTTCAAAAATAAATGTATAGTACGCTGATATCTTGTATCTCAGGGTAAGTGCATCTCCTACGACGAAGAGGGTCTTGACTAATACTCAGAGCACTTTAGATGTCAACAGCTCCAAACCGTCCAATTCGTTTCACAATTCAGCCCCTCCACTCTCTAACTAAGCAGTTGTCCGTAGTTTCGGATGTAGCCATCCCTGTCACTCTTATAAGCTTGACCGTGAGAGGAAATACGTTGGCTAAACCCAGAAGTACTAACGAAAGGTTAGGGAGTACGGCCTGAGTTTCGATTTATCGGAAAACTGTTAAAGTCGAAGGCAAGTGCGGTCAGCTGTTGACTTGACCCGTACAAATGTTACGGTCTTTTTGACATGAAATACAGTCACGTGTAAATTTCGTAAGTTCAGATTAAGCGCTGGCGATTTTGCGACTTCTTGTAACTCCGACTCGCGACTGAGAGCGTGCCAACCCCAATGGTCGCGCCCGCGGTAATAACACATCTCCACGTGTGAACGAGCCGTATGATAACTTATATAAAGTCTTACTGAGACAACCACAAACAAAGTAATAGCAAAAAAATGACGATAGTACATTATACACTAATGGTTCTCCTGGCCGATTTCGACCACGGCGGTCAATCTCAACAGAGATCAGCCAACTACGCAGGAGATATTATAGTGCACAAGTGTGAGCGCAATACACAGGTGCACTCACTGTTCCAACACTCTCAAACTTCGGTTATTATACACTAATGCCTAATATATATATTAACACTAATTTTATAAGTTTCATTTTTGTTACTAACACATAATATGGATTAATCTTGGTCCGAAATAAATGATTTGAATTTGAATTTTTTTGGCGTTAACGAGTGGTTACAAAAAGGAGAACAAAATTTGATTAAAGAAATATTACTTGGGACCTACTAACTTACACAAAGCCTAATATAATGTACTGAAAACTTTTTGGTTTTAACAAGTTACTTTTAAGTGAGTAAGAGAGGGCTCAAAGGGCTACTTCATTAACATATTTCTTTAATGTTTGAATAGAAATAGCTCTTATAATATACCTACAATTGTATCGCGAGTTTTTGTAGAAAATATAGGCTAAACGTTTGAAATTGTAACGTTTCACAACGTTCACGTTTCGTCGTGCTCCTTGTTCAACGTGAAAAATATAGCAACACTATACAAAAAAAAACAGATCTCAATAGATTGCCAAGGAGAATGCTTATGCGTTATCTTGACATGGTCCTTAAGTGCCATTTACTGTACGATTTTGCTTTCTTATTTAAGCCTTGGAACTTTAAGTAGATCTCTTTGTGATTCTTAATTCAAGACTCGTGGGAAATTGGATAACACACACAAAGGTAAATGGATTAAACAGCTTTGCAAGTTAATCGAATGAACATGCTCGGAAACGTTTCCTCATTACCTCTAGTTGCAAGGTACTAAATCCTCTTAGATCATAGGAAATACGGTGGCACTACTCTCTAAGCCGATGTCCGCGGATAGCCTGAAACCTTAGAGAGGGCGACACCAGGTCATACGAAATTGAAACCTTTTCTTGTTCGACCCAAATAAACCGAGACCTAAGACAGCGTCTAAATACTAACTTATACATTCAAATTAAAATCATTTATTTGATAAGACACAAGTGGCATTATACAGGTGGTGATGTAGATGGCAGCATGGTTTCACTATATCTTGCCGTTATAGGCGTACAAAATATTATTTAGCAAGATCAACATGCAAGATCTAGGATTACATACTTCTGAATAATGTAAAAATGGCGTGCATGTCTAAACAAATTAAAATGGCTTCAATATTCCTTTTATAATGTTCCATAAATAAAATGTGTTAATTCTATGTCAAATGCAATGTATAATATTGCAATTTTTATTATAATACTCATTTAAAAAATAGAAAGAACTATCTGCTACCAGCAAATGTAAATTGATTTTAAATTTAGTTAAGGGTGGTGCCCTTATATGATCAGGCAAAGCGTTAAATATTTTTATAGCTATTATAAATGTTTTTTTCCTAACCAGTGCTAATGTAGGGCTAATAAAAATATGCATCGATAAAGTTGAGTTTTACGTGATTATTACTGACCGTTACTTACAGCCTTACTTTTTTTTTTTCTCGCTGTGGAAATGCTTTTACTCATGCCCCCCACACAACTGCAGGGGGGTATGTGGGACTCAACGGCTGGTGTGCAAGGCCGTAATACCCACTAAAACCACATCGCATTCCACCACTCCGCCATTGTGGGGGGTGCCATGGGGTCGCGTGAGCATTCACCACGGCAACCCGGCGGATAGCCCGAGGGCCACAAACTCCTTGGCGGCGGAGCAAGGTGTTGGGCTCCCCCACCACCCGGCCGCAGAGGATAGGGAGGACGGCAACGACACACCGCATCTCCTCTTCCTCTGCGGCCCCACCGCAGCGCCATCAAACGACCGCACCCGACTGCGAGAGACAGACAAAACTGTCTCCCACCCTTGGACGCATCCTGCGCAAGCCACCCCAAGCCCACGTGGAGCGTCCCCTCCCTGGATCCCGCTTAGCTTCACCGTGGGTGGCAAAGCCACGGTTACTGAGCCCCCCCACCACGACAAGGTGGAGATCTCACAGGGGGGGGGGGGGTACTTACAGCCTTACTACCGTAGATAAAACCATATCCTTATTATATTTCAGTCTACGGATAAAACCATAACAATAAAACACCGTAATAAATGTAATTTATGGGTGTTCTCATGTAAAATACGTTTAATATTGGCGTGGCAATCAATGTAACGTGTAAATTTTCCGCTGTATTGAATTATATTAAGGGCCTATGTTATTGTAATACCACATTCAAATTCAGTGACATGGAAATACAACATTTGTGGTCATTGTATAATGATCTGTACAAAGCATATCCTATGGTTTGTGGTTTCCGGTTTGTACGGCATCCGGTGCCAAGTCAAGAAAATTGGGTTAGACATCAACCCTTCTTTTGCGTCCACACTGAAAGCTTGGTGACTGGGGCCTGGGCGGGCGTGGCGAGCGAGCGCTCGCCAATCGTTGACATACTTTTTATTATCTGTCAAAACGATCTGCCTCCATAGATTTTGTATGGGAATACAAGAACGTGAACGTCATGTATCAGAAATCGGAGTCAATTGACCGAATATTTATTGAGTTTTGTGTGTTTAAAAATTGGTTTGTACAGCTTTTTGGAAATATACTGGTTGTATTAAAATCATAGGGCCTATGTTTTTAAACGCCATGGTCTTGAAAATATGTAAGATAGGCGTCATCATGCCTATTCCGCGCCCGCCGTCGTCACCGCCCTAGGCTCGCAATGTGGACCCACACTTCGAAAACAGAGACAATATTACATAACTCAATTTACCCTGGCTACCATAACTGGTCCCTATGTGGAAAACGGAAAGGTAGTTCTACCTGACTGCTGAAGGACGATATGAATTTGCAATCTGATGCGCAAGTTAAGCTGAATTTTATCTTTAAACACCCGTATAATTGAAGGATACTAGTGTAGTACTCGTAGTCTCCCTCGATATAGATACGCTTATCACTTGTTTTTTTAAAGCAACGAAAATAGTTGTTGACGTGACGTGACGTCTTAAATTAGGTTGTGGCTCGGAGTCACTCATGAAAAAGTGTAACGCCCGCTCACCTCTGTCGTGCCTCTGTTACGATGAGTCACCGAACGAGAGAGAGGCCCGCCGGACCGGCGAATGCCTTGCGTCTCTCTCCCACTCAAACACGATCGGTCCGCCGCGCGCGCAGCACTAGAGAATTAGGCGCGTTGAATCGGTGCGTGCTTGTTGTGTCTCTGTCTTTCTCGAAAGACGTTGTCATGTATAATCTTCGCCCGTAAAACCGACTTTACAGGCAACCATTTTTTTACTTTTTTATATATACCTCAATACTAGCTTTTGCCCACGACTCCGACCGCATAAGTTTGTTTTTTTTTGGAATGCGTTGTTTTCCCGTTATACCAATTTTATAAAAATATTATTCAAATCTTTAGTAATTTCGGAGTGAAGCGATCAGATGCCCTGGAAAGTGACTTTTCTCATGGGAATTCGTTATTTATTCGGGTGTAAAGTAACTCATGCCCTTTCTTATGTCTCAAACTATCGCCTTCATCATTAGCCTATATACGTCCCACTGCTGGCCACAGGCCTCACCTCAACTATGAGGTGGTGCATACTTCACCACGCGGGCTCAGTGCGGATTGGTGGAGGGGTGTGTGTAAGGTAAGTGACCAACCTTACTGTCCTCCTGTCCGAGGGCCTCCGACCAGGCTTAACCTCTGAAGCACCGCGCTTCGCAATCGCGAACATCCGTCAAGCCCCGCGCTCTGCGCTCGAAATCGCGCCGTACGGGTTACGTCAGAAAAAACGTTCCTGTTCTCTTATTTGTTAACCAATTCTCATTCTGTTTTTCTTTTCAGAATCTAGAATAAATTTCCAATATACAGATATAAAAATATTGCAACATATTATCATCTATAAATTTATATTAAGAGAATAAAATGAAAAAATAACAACACGATTTTGCTTTTTTAGAAGGCAAATTTGAGACGGCACATAAAAACACAAAGATTTACACACTTACAATATTATCGAAATCCTTACTGAAACACACTTAACAAACACTTGAACCTGTTTTTATTGTATTTTTTGGCAAAAACTTCACAACACACGCAAAACACAAAAGCTAATGAGAAAGTCAACTTACTTCGGTAAGGCAAAAGTGACACTTCCATTCACTCAATTTGGACGGTTTATACGTCATTGGAAAGGGAATTTCATAACGATATATTATATAAGTCACAGAACATTACAAACAAAATTAGAACATAGTTTCTTCACAATAAAATAAAATTTCGCCTGCAAGCCACAAGTTCACATGTGAATCAGCGGTGCTTGACCAAAGGTAACTTATTTGATTCACATGTGAATCAGCCGTGCTTGAGAGGTTAACGACTAATATCTATCGATATTAACCGGGACCAACAGCCTAACGTGCCTTCCGAAGCACGGAGATGCTTGTAAATAGACGTCACTTTTATGGTCAGAATGGTCACCCATCCCAAACATGACCGCGCCGTAGGTTGCTTAACTTTTGGTATCACTACCAAAGCGCTGCAACCATTGCACCACAAGCACCTCGACTATCTAACTATCGCCTTACTTAATTATTTAAATCTGTTCAGTAGTTTAAGCGTAAAAGCAATCAGCCCAGTTGAATTTTCCCATGGGAATGCGTCTTTTTCCCGCGGTAAAAAATTACCTATGTCCTTTACCGGGTATCAAAATATCTCCATACCAAATTTTAATGCAAATCGGTTCAGTAGTTTAGGCGTAATTAAGTAACACACAGACAGATAGAGTCACTTTCGCATTTATAATATTAGTATGGATTGTAAACACAAACAAAACAAATCATGATTTGTTTGAGAAACGATACGAATACTCCGTTTTCTATCATAAACGTTTTGTCCGTGGTTTAGTTCATACAACTGTAATGGTAGCAGGCAGATTCTACAGTTGTTATATTTACCGAGACATATTTTCTTCTTAAGTAATAATAATAATAATAGTAATTGATGAAATCTTCTCAGAAGGTTTTATTCCGCTTTCCTAATTTCAGAATTGTATCACAGACGTTTTTCGTTCAGAAATATTCAAACGAGTACCTACTAGTACAGATTGTTCACATTTTCAATGTTTTACGTGGGGTAAGATTCTCTTGCGGTTGTGCTTTTCCCGCACGGTAATTCGTATGTAGCCAGCTAAACCAAGATTATAGTTGTCAGGTACATTTCATGATACCTACAAGATAATTCGTATAAGAATTTAAATCTTGTATGTAGGTTAACTTTATTTTATTTTATGTGCCAAATAAACTGAATTCTATTCTATTCAAAACGACTAGTCAGCACCACACGTTGCATTCGAGTGGTAATCGATCAAACTTTCTACGAGTGTAAACTTTTTTCGATTACACAAGAACCTCCCCCTGGCTGCAGAAGGCGGGTTACGATTTTTAGAAGTATCTCTTTCTCCATTTTGAATTGTGTCACTTATAAAAATCTGGATCGCATGACGCCACGGGTCGTGGTCTCGCGTTGCGGTCGCGCCGCGCGCCGGTCCCCGGTCGCCAAGAACCGACTTTTAGCTTTATACATAGATAAATAAATCATAAATATTTCACAACAATCACACCAATTCTCTAGTTCCAAATTAAGCTACGAGGCTTGTGTTATGGGCACTAGACAACGGATAAACATACTTAAATACTTTCTTTTTTTAATAAATACATATTATACATAGAAAACACCCAGACCAGTACAAACACACATGTTTATGCACACTTGTGCTTGTACTGTGCGGGGATCGAACCCGCGACCCTTGGTTTTAGAAGTCCGTCCTGTGGACCACTGCACCAAGCGGTCATCACTATATACATATAAATACTATAGCATACATTTAACAATTGTATTTTGTTTCAGATTTTTCGCCATCCTCTACCCCTTGCGGTTAGCCGTTGCGAGAAAGAGAAGTAAAATGATGTTGTATCTCGCATGGATGGTCGCCCTACTTTGCGCTTTGCCTCAGGTAAGGACGCGACTAATGGCACACATTACTCAATGTTAAAAGGACGGTGACATAAAGCGCGCAGAAAAATATTTAAAAGGGGAATCACATCTTGTGTGAATTATATACGAGGTAGGGTAGGTACTTCTATCTATGAGTTAAAGATTGTTTTTTAAACTTCTGCACAAACTTGTGTACAATGGCGGATTTAATGCCGGAGGCATTCTCTACCAGTCAACCACAGGTCCAAGCAGAGAACATACAGGCGGTGCACATACAGAGAAAAAAAAAAGTAATATGGTTATGTACCTACTTACTAGATAAAAAAAAGGATTAATAAACATACATACCTACTAATTACTTACATAAATATATATATTACATATATGTATATCACATCATAGACATACAAATATACATACAGGGTGTAACAAAAAGGCGAAATAATATTTAAGGGTATGTATGTATGTGATGTGAACATTAAGTAGTAAAAGTTTTAGTTAAAAATAAACAACTTTTTTTTCCCATACAAAGTAAATAATTTATTTTTTTACCGAAAGCGTTGACAACCCTGAATCTGCGGTCATTCGTTAGCGAACCGCCGCCCGCCGCACGATCAGCTGATGCGCGGACGCCGCGCGCCGCGACACGCCGCTTTCATACAGCCCGCCCACCCAAAACTACCTAAGTACCTACCTATGTTAGCTTTGATGGGAATGGGACTGAATGATAACAACGGTAATCAGATTAATGCATTTAATTGCTAAATTATTTAGAGACAATACAAAAATATCAGGTAGGTTTCTTTTCTAAACCTATGTACAGAAAACAGTAATTTATGTTTAGGACAATATCACCAACTATGACTATTACTTACCTTACCTCTTATCTCATAATTAGGTTCATACAATGTAACTAATATGTATGAAGTAGGTAACTATTTGATGGTAGATAACTAGTACCTACTCACTCTGAAAATCTACACAACATAACTACAACATAATTTGCTAACTAGTAATATTTTAATTGTAATAAACAAACATCAAATTTCAGAAATTCAGATCATAAATGATCTGCTTTGTGTAACATACTACCAACACTTTACGCACATAGCTTCACTTGAAACGTAATAACTTTTAGAAAGTTCGCCTTATTATCACTTTACAAAAGCCTTCATATTATTATCACTTTTTTACAAAAATGGCTTAAAATGTATGCCACCGTGCTCAATGCAAGCAGCGACTCTGCGATTCATTGATATCCTCACGTTTTGCAGCATCTGAGGCGTAATGGCTTGAAACGCTTGTTGTATTTTGTTTCGCATTTCGTCAGCACTATTGCACTACACTGCGGACACTTGGTTTTTCACGTAGCCCCACAAAAAAAAGTCCATAACGGTAAGGTCGGGAGAACGGGCAGGCTACGGCACTGGACCCCCTCTGCCAATCCACTGAGCACCATGTCGTGCCATGGACCGAAGTGCTTGTTCGTGGATCACGTTCGAAATGCGACAAAATCTGGGTCTCCAGGTCTGACCGCTCCCGTGTGCTTGGACGACCTTCACTTGCGGGCGGTCTAAACGAGCCAGTGCTCTGCAGCCGGAGACACAGGTTCCTGAAGCAGGTGTAGGAAGGTAAACGCCGCTGCTCCGCCAAGGGCCTGCCATCGATGAACCGCTGACGATTCAACTCGCGAGCACCATTGATGCTCCCGAAAGAAGCGCAAACGCACAAACTCATTTCATAGTATTCACTATTTGAACACGAAGAAAGTTCTTCACGAGACAAACTGATCGAAATCGGAGATCGAAATTCGGATAATTTGGATAGCGACTACGCAACGAGATCGAAGACGAGCAACTAAAAAATATTGGAAAATTGTAGAACAAAAAGTAGGGACATTTCGCAGGGTTCGCTGTAAGTAATGGAAAAACGCTTAACCTAAATTAAAGTTTCACTATACTATTTTTAAGAAAGTAGGAATAACAAAACTTATTTTGAGTTAAACAAACAAATAACTAAAGTTATCAAACACACTTTTTTTTATTAAAACATTTTCGTAATTGCCTTAAATTTCATCTTTTCGAATATGCGGATCCCGTAATAATATTTTTAATTATTTCCGGGAGGCGGGGCTAAGGCGTGAGTGATAGTCAAGTGACAGGATATTATTGGCTAAACGCATCGTTGCAATTTCTTTCGGAACGATTACTGATTGGTCCGGCGCACTTTGACTTTTGACTTAAAGGCGCCGCAGTCCACGTGGACTGCATGGTTTGGTCAATGATAAAATAAGTGCAGAGGAGCCACTGAGTTAAAACTATTGGTAGAATGTATTTGCCAAGTTACTGCTGTTGTGTTATTATTTTTGAATTGTATTAAATTTAAATTGTATTCTTATTTTTACCGAAACCACCCGGTAGGTCAAGTAATTGTCGTATTGGTGGTGGTAACTGTAGAGTGAATGGATGAAATAATTAGGGATGTTAATCAGTACTAAGTCATGCAGCACCCGAATTTCGAATAAAGCCCATCTACGACTTAAAACGCTTCATGATATCTCATAATCTCAAATATCGTCTTAAAGTTATTTTATTAGGTAATGTTCAATAATCAATTCTTCACCGGTATAGCATCTTAGCGTTGCAACACAGTGAGAAATCGAAATACCTAAAACGGCTAATTTATGATTTATTTAAATAATTCAATGATCATTGAGAGGTCACTGCACGTTTTATGAAAGTTTCACATCTGTTTCCTACTTGATCTCGATTTATGAGTTTGTTTACACCTAACAGCTGATATTTAAGGTTGTCACCGATAAGTTTTCGTTTAAACTTTAGCATCAATTTACGTAGTAATTTATCCTCGCACGAGTTTGTGGTTTTGCATAGGAACTACACATTTAATACTGTACACGTCCTATAAATTTTATTTCGCCTTTTTGTTACACGCTGTATAAATAATAATAAAAATGGTACACATGTATTAACGTATGTCATTGCGACAAAAGAGAGTTCACTTTTAAAGTGAACCCGCAGAGACCTTTTGAAAAGTTTCGAGGTAGACCGTTGTATATCCCTAGGTAGCCCGTTCCAATGTCGAGTCGCTGTGAGTGTGAAGGAGTTGGACATAAAGCCGGATCTTACACACCTAGGTTTTAAGAGCCCGGGCACAAATGCGGTACACTGTGGGCAACCAATCTCTGCGGCTAAGGCATTGTCGTAGGTGAGCAAAGCAACGCTAAAAGTGCGACGAGATAAATTCTTATATTTTATGATATATACAGGGTGTAAAAGAAACCTTAACGAAGCCGAATACCACATATTCTACCAATTGTTACGATCATTTTTTTCCTTTACACCATACCTGGGAAGTTAACGGTTACTGAGATATTGATGGTCAAAGTTAGAAAAAAAAATTTATGATTTTTACAGAAATGACTTCTGTCCGTTATAACTGAACTTTTTTCCAAAGAAACATGATACAAATTTTCACTAGTTCTTTCATAAAAAGCCTCTAAATGGCACACTCCGCAATGAATAGCGCACACTCGAACCGAACCGCGTCGCAGCGGCGTAAAGCAACACGCCCCGCAGTAACTTTTCCGCGTGCGCGCTGTACATTGCGGGTTAGAATTAAATTATTTTTTTTGATGTCAAAAAATAAAAGTTGTTTCCCAGCCAAAATTTATTTTTTATACGATTTGGTTTGATGTACTGACCGCGTGGTTGACGGCTTCGTTAAGGTTTTTTTTACACCCTGTATAGATCTTATATATATATATATATATATATATATATATATATATATATATACCTGCCTCGCGTAGCGGGGCACTGCCCCCCGCCTCCCCGCCCGCAGCGGCAACAGCGGCTATATATATGTGTTAGAACTTGCAGTTTATTTTACAAGGAAATATGGTATCGAGTATCGCTACTGAGATATCGGATCCCGATTCAATATCCAACCGTAAGTATGGGAACAGCGAGTGAGTGGAAACACTATCTTGTCCATAGTGAAGTTGTATCTGTCATCTGTCAACTGTCAGTAGTGCGTTTGGTCAAGTCGGAAGTTAGTTAGTTCGTTCACTTGCTTCCGAGACTGCGCCAGCGCCGGGTGTGCGCACTGATTGTTATTTTACAAGATGGCGGACAGCAATAACGACCATGCGGATTCAAATCCGTTTGAATCCGCGACAGCAGCAGCGGTGGGATCGCTTCCACACACATCCTACGAATCTACTACGATACCAGCTACACAAAATCAAGAATATTTCACGCCGGACTACCATCCTCCAGAAAATCATACTTCAAGACCACCGATGGCAAATGTTGCGCCTACACCTGAAACGTGGGCAACATTTTTCCAGAATATGATCGCAGGCTTTCAGAGCTCGAATCAGAAGCCTATTCCGAACGTCACCGAGCCGAGGAAGCTAAAGGCAAACGAGATTTATTTGCCGCCATTTGATCCGGATGACTGCCAGTTTACCGCAGCTCAGTGGTGTGAGGAAATTGAACACCATAAAATAAACAACTCCTGGACGGATTATGAAACCAGAAACGCCGTGTTTACGCACCTACAAGGACGTGCCAAGAAGTGGGCTGCGCGTTCTTATCCTTTGTGCACGACTTGGGATGAACTGAAGGAACGACTTACTCGGCAGTTTGCAGCGACGAAGAGGTTCCACGATCTGTTCCAAGACATGGTAGAGTACAAGAGTGACCAGGCGACGACGTACATCGAGTATTCGACCAACAAGTTGGCGCTGATCGACCGTCTGGAAACCGGCTGGGCGGAATCCAACAAGATTGAGGTAGTAATCTTTGGCATTACTGACAATCAGGTACGTTCTGAGTTACTTAAGAACACCCCTAAAGATTTTGTTGCACTTGATCGGCACTTGAGTACGTATCCTAATATCAAAAATCTTAAGCGAACTTTTGATAGGACAAGAAGTGATTCTGACACTTTTCATTCAAAACACCCTAATCTAAACGAAAGATCTAATGACCGACGTTGTCATTACTGCAATAAAATAGGTCATTTGAAACGACATTGCGCATTGTCACGTAACATTAATAAAACGGAAAGCAACACCCGTCCCTCTGTGTCAGCCGATAAATCTTTAGATAAACCCGTTCCGTGCTCTTATTGTCATAAGCCTGGGCATTCCGAATAGACTTGTTTTACAAAGCAACGTGATGAAAAGTCAAAGATTTTCAAAGACCCTAAATTGCAAGCGAAATCTGTTAATGTGTGTTCTCACTCTAATGATTCTTTAATTGAAATGCGCGTAGGCGGTTTCAACCTTCAACAAAAATCCACCTAGGTTAAATATTCTCAGGGCGGGTATTAAGATCCAAAACGACCAGGATTTATCAGAGATGCGACAGGAGGCAAAAGATAGGATGGTCGAGCAGGCAGCTAAAGACAAATTACGCTATGATTCTTCCAAAGCCGTTATCCACCCTTTTGCGTTAGGTGACCTGGTGTTAGTTCGGAAAAACCCGCGTATAATTAAAAAGTTAAGCGAAAAGTTTAGCGGATCTTGTAAAATCGTAAAAGTTTGTAAAAATGAGTGGTTTGTGGTTGAGCCAATATCTGGGGGACGCAGTCAGCATGTATGTCATGAACGATTACGCAAATACCCAGCTAGTTTACCAGAATTTAATTATCTGAAAGTTTCGAACCTGGTGAAAAGGATAATTGAGTAGTTAATGTGATTATTCTATTGCTTTTTGTTTAGGATGACTGAGAATTTATTGTTTTTGTTTCTGTATTCTAACTTAGATAATTTTAATCAAGTTTATTGGATATTCGTTCTGTGTTGTTTGTAATGCGGATCAAGTGATTTGTCATTGTATTGTTGATGATGACTGAATACGATGCAACTATGCTTACTACTGCATTGTTTTAATGGATGCTGAAAGCTTGACGCTTTGCAAATGATGTTGTTTTTGTTTAAACTCGTGGTTGACTTACGCTGAAAGCTTGTAAACGCTTTGCGAAATAACAAGTACAGAATCATTATCGATGTTGAAAGCTTTTAACGCTTTGCAAAATTAGATGATGTTGAAAGCTTTTGAACGCTTTGCAGAATTAGAGGATGTTGAAAGCTTTTGAACGCTTTGCAGAATTAGATTATGTTGAAAGCTTTTGAACGCTTTGCAGAATTAGATGATGTTGAAAGCTTTTGAACGCTTTGCAGAATTAGATGGCGTTGAAAGCTAAACGCTTTACGCAACCGCAACGTATGAGTGTGAACTGACCTACAGATAGGGCTGAAAGTTTAATCGCTTTGCGGTACGCTGAAAGCAAACGCTTTGCCTTATTGTGGTATTTTGAATTTGTGTGGCTTTTGATACGATGCTGAAAGTTTCACGCTTTGCTTGGTTAAGGTGTTTGACAGACAGGTAATTTTTAACGGATCAAGTTATCAGGCGGACCAATGGAAGTTTAACGCTTCTTGGTAACACGAGATCTGCTGAGGTAAGTTTGGTTGTATGTGCAACTTGGATTTTCTTTGCTGAAATTAAACAAAGTTTGTCTGCTTTTCTGAGTGTTCTCTGGTGATCATATTGAGGATTCCAATGCGAGAGCGCATTGGCTATCAGAATGGCCGTGTTAGAACTTGCAGTTTATTTTACAAGGAAATATGGTATCGAGTATCGCTACTGAGATATCGGATCCCGATTCAATATCCAACCGTAAGTATGGGAACAACGAGTGAGTGGAAACACTATCTTGTCCATAGTGAAGTTGTACCTGTCATCTGTCATCTGTCAAGATGGCAGACAAGATGGCAGACAGCAATAACGACCATGCGGATTCAAATCCGTTTGAATCCGCGACATATATATATATATATATATAAATTCTTATATTTTATTAAATAATATTATTATATACATATATAAGCTAGAACTGCAGACTCTTGGTCCGCACCTTTATTTATTTTGTTATTTATTTACTAGCTTATTAAAAAATTTAACACATTTAACACACTCCGCTAAAAAATCTTACATAGTTTATGATTTAAGTTATATAAACTATAATATATATACCTATATAATATATAATACTATATAATAATATATATACGTCATATATATACCAATTTTGTTATAATATTTGTGTTAATGTCAGTCGCCTTTTGTTGCCCGTTGTTCTGCGTGACCGACGCAAGTCGTCAAGTACAACCAACGCGACAGAAGGACGAGAAGCGATTGACATTGACACAAGGCGTTTGAAGTATTGGTCGTTGCACTCGTCACGTTTAAAGCGCGGCGACAATATAGAAATAGAAATCTTTATTTGCGCTTGGTTAAGGTACACTGAAGATGGTCACAGTTATTAATCAGCAATTAAACTCGTACATCCGCTTAATCAACCATTATCAATGGCATGCAAATCTTAGTTATATTAGGATAATAAATTTAAATAGTAAAATGTCAACAAATCACAACAATTACAAAATGTCAACAAGTCATCATTAAATAGATAAAAACTATTAGTTATCATCACTTATCGCAATTTAAATATCAGGAATATTTAAATTATAGTGTAAAAAGCCTTTTCACTAAGCCAGTTGTATAATTCTCTTTTAAATTTAATAAATATCCAATAATATATTGTTGCTGAATGAAATAGATTTAAGAAAAAAAATAGACACCAAAATAAGTTTAAGAAAAAAGTTTCAAATACTCCTACGTGACCGAATTGCGATAGGTGAAAACTATTTCAATGTAACAGAATTTTTACGAATGCAATCTCAGCGTTGTAGTGGTCGGTGTATTAAAGAACTTAACAACTTCTTGTAAATCGAGTTGGAACTCGTGCCCCGTTTATTAAGTGGGTTTAAAACTTTGATAGTAGTTTACAGTTTTCTTCTTGTAAGTTCTTATTAAGTTGTAATAAAGTAAGGCCAATGCAGAGTAAAGTTACTAAGCCGCAAACTTTAAAAAAAAAAGTATTCCAGATTTTTATGCAAGTTAGTTCTAGTCTAGTTAAACATGGTGGCGGCTTTATGTTTGTGTATATAAAATTAAGTCTAACAGAAGTCTTATAATTTGTTTTTCTAATAAATTCAGCATCTCCATCTAAATAAAGTTTTCAGTATAAGTCTCATTCCGTTTGCAGCATTTCTAGGTGTAAGTTCTCTTTAAAAGCATGATTTTGGTATTATATGTATTCAAAACCGAGTGGTTAAAAAATTTTTTTGTTTATCGGCACAAAATCATTTAAAGCACCAAACTTCACTACAGTGGAAAATGATTTAACAAGTTTGGATTTCGGTTCTCGCATAACTCGTATTCCATCGTACGTGAAATTCCAGCTAATTGGCGATCCGAAGGAATGCGTACGAATGGATCATTGGCCTAGCAACGCGAGATGAGGAATCGACAGTTTCACATTTTGACTATTCATCATATTAGCAGCCGCTGCATCATATGAGCATAGGCCTTCCCCAACGATCTCCACCGCATTGGACCTGCGCCTCACGCATCCAGCGGCTTCTCGCTACCTTCACCAGATCGTTGGTCTACCTTGAGCACACAGCGTCGTCCAGCACGTGGTCGCCATTGGAGAACCTTTCCATCCCGACGGCCATGGGTTTGTGGCGCAACTGATCCAGAGTTAAAAAGCTAAAGGGAAGCGCTTCCTACCGACCGGGTGTTATGGTCGGGGACCAAGGTCCGATAGACATCATCTTGATTTGTCTATCTATATTATTCTGGATCGAAATCTTATATACCGCGGTTCATGTGCGGTACTAGGCCGGTACTAGGCTAACAGCGCCATCTAGCCTTATGGAGCCGTAAAGCTCTCGCTGTTGTGCTTGCCGTTAGGCTCACACTTGTGATGGCGAATGGTAGAGGTCGCCACAGGTTCATCACGCTGTGTCCCGCCCACTGCCACTTCAGCTGAGCAATCCTTCAAGCAATGTCGATCGATTTAGTTCTCCTGGGTTTTGTCTTCACTTTTGATTCGAACGCGCACAGAAATACCGAGCAATGCCCTCTCCATCTCTCGCTGAGCGACAGTGAGCCTTCTTATACTATACAGGTAGAAAATTATATAAACGTGATGCATACAAAATAATATATTTAGCCTAGTTACGTAAGAAAACTGCTGACGCTATTAACTTGTGCATAGTTGCAAAGTGATGACTTTGTAGTGGCACTTTTTTACTGACATAATTAAGATTATTTCTTTGTTTTATAGCGTATTAAGTAAAGTTTCAAGTTATTGATAATTAGCCTAAATCTATTGTTATAATATATGTGTGCTCTCTTTAGCCTGAGATACAGGTTAATATGTAACCTAGTTCAGGTAAATAGAGTAATTGCCTGTAAAAGCCTCAAGTTTCATCCTAAGGGCCAATTAAATGTAATTTACCTTTTTGAAACTGAATGAATTTTATTATTATTATTCTCTTCATTTAAATTTCTCGTAGGAATTAGGTTTTTACATTACAAAAGAGAAATATTAAAAAAAATACAAAACATAAAAATATTATTATTATTAGGTATTATTGTTAATTTTATACATTTGTATCTCAGCGATAAGCTTTGAGATTTTAGCATTACACGGGCCTAAGCCAAGCGTAATACTAACAAAAATTCACAATGAGTATATAAACATATTATTATTAATATTATTTCCTATTATTTTACGAATATAAGATTGATGTCAGGCTCTTTGTTTGCTCTGTCTAGGTCCACTAAGTAATTTGAAACTCTTAATTATAATAATCGTTTTACGTTTTACTGACTATGAATCAGTTCATTTCCGAGATCGGATCGAAGTGCGTGTTTTGAATTTGATTAACGAACATTTTTCTTAGTAGAAACAGACATTCGACTGACAACTGACTATTGTATTGTTCGCAATCTAACGTAGGAAAGAGTGAGTTCATCGACTCGAGATCAAATCTCTTTGCCATGATTGGCATAAATCTTAAACCTGGTGCGAAAACCTGAAAACATGATAATAAAAGCAAGTCTCTGCCAGGCGGTAATTAATTTGTCAACGTGAGGGTCCGTAAATTAATTAACGCAGGTTGAAAAGGTTCCTTCCATTGTCTCAGGGATCGAGAAAATATATTTA
This sequence comes from Pyrausta despicata, assembly GCA_963921415.1. Classification (NCBI taxonomy): domain Eukaryota; kingdom Metazoa; phylum Arthropoda; class Insecta; order Lepidoptera; family Crambidae; genus Pyrausta; species Pyrausta despicata. The sequence goes on along the minus strand of OY992861.1, from coordinate 9,946,716 downwards.
AAAGACGTGGAAAATTCTAAATAGTCCTTTAAACATGAAGTGGAGATATACCTAGTTTATTTATTAAGATTGGGCAGCGTGAAAGTCGTGCAAAATATACTTTGATATATTACAATGCTTTTTCTTTATTGGTTGCTTACCGTAACCATAAAAGAAAATTTCTAAACGATTAACACAAATTGTGACATTACAAGAAGCTTTTAAATCAGAGCAGACCTGTCAATGATCATTCTGCGATATTGGAAAATGAATTTCTAAATATAGGGTTGACTAAAATACGTAAATTTCATACACATTTCAGGATCAGTTTAGTCAGGCACGTGCTATGTTAGCAAATAAACCAAATACATCATCTGTGTCTTTTTCATCTGCCTTTATAGGACTAAATGCTGGTAACTCTTTTTTGCGTCGTACTTGTCATAGCTATAATAATAATGTTCGGTTAGTTGACATTTTTGTGTCAACTTTAGGTAATTTAAAAAAAAAACATAACTTGCCCCAATAATAAGTAATTGTTGTTTCTTTGGCATTATGTCATCTATTTGTAATTTAGTTATGTAATGTTAAAACTGTATGTTTCCCGAAAATTAATAAAATAAAAAACTGTAAAACGAGTTTTTGCGACCTTAACAGTACAGAAATGAATAGAAAAAAGAACGTTAGTTTTTAACATAGTCGTCATCATGTCACAGATATCTAAAAAAGTTCCTCTAACCGATTTCGACTACGGTCGCCAATCTCAACAAAGATCAGCCAACTATGCTGGAGATATTTTAGAGCACAATAAGTGGGAGCGCAATACACAGGTGCACTCTCTGTTGTCTGTTCCTTCACTCTGATAGTTCGGTGAGACGGCAAACCAACATGAATGGAGAGAGATCAGGCGCAGGACCAATGGCTTAACGTGCCTTACGAGGCCACGGGGATGCAACACCATAACTAATAACTAGTTTCTTATACCGCACAAGATTGTCTTAAGTTCGTTTTCAGTATATTTTTTCATTATACCAAAATTGCTTGCCGTATCGCGTACTCCTTTTATGAAGAGGATATGACGATATTATGTAAATCTTCAAATAGGCTTTCCTCTTCCCTCTCGTTGTAATAAAAGCCAAAACCAAATAAGTAATAAGAGTTCGACAAAGCCCTGGCATTGGAATTAATGTATAAGAATGAGATTTTTCCGCTACTTGATTTGCACTAAAGCCGGCATTTGGAATTGAATGAATAATTTATTGTTATTTTTCATTCCAGTGATAATGAAACATGTGCCGTTTAAGGGTACTGTCGGCAAAAAAAAAACTTGGTCTGTAAATAGACCTTTATTTTAGAACACAAAGATTTCTGGTTTGTGCTTTTGGGTTGTAATGATGGTAACTGAATTTGTCTGTCTGTTACTTATACTCCTAAGTACCTACTAGTATATCGTACTAAGAAACAAAAGCTATATGTATATTTTTATCGTTGACGTATACGTTTTTTAAAGCTGGTTCTTAGTTTCTCATAAAATATATTGATCTATTAAGTTACTTTATTTTTTAGCATAATTAAAAATATTTACAATGTGTAATTAAAACACACTTAAACAAAAATAAATTGCCACAGGCAGGACTTTAACCCGCACCTCTCGCAAACCGGGCGATTCCCAATTGACCTACCGTGACATTCATCGGTACGAAGTTCTTTGAGTGCTGCAGCCAGCCTTTTTTCTATAAATATGTTTTAATTTCATATATTGATCTCTTAATTTGACGCTTATTTACTTTAGTTTAGATGGAGCTATAATAGGTATCATATCATCATATACGAATATATCATAATTTTTGCTTTCTTTTGATGTTTGAAACCTTGACCCTTTTTGAGGAAAACCAATAACTTTAAATGTAATTCTTAGAAGTAGGTATGTATTCTGCGGAGAAAATACTCGTTTTGTAGACATCAATACTCCGTCCCTTTACTCTCTAATGCCTTGATCACACGCGCTGAGTGGATGGGCGAGACAGTGCACTCGGCCAGTGTTCGCTCCGTGTGAACGGATTGGCGAATGCTATCTTTATAATAAATACTGTCTCGGCCGAGAATAATTTGACTGTCTCGCCCATTTACACGGCGCTTGTTAATATTAAGTGTTCAAGTGTGTTACATAGAAAAAGTACCCAAACAGAAAATGGACGTGCTTTAATGGTCGAGGGCACGTTCTTGTTTTCTCTGTAATTTGTGTAAAAATCCACCCTGCCCCCAGCAGCGGTGACGGTGTGTAAAAAATTTCCTATATAAAAAAATATTTTTGTAGCTGTATTACGTTCAGAGTAGGACCCTTGATCGGTCTTCTTAAGAATTGGAACGTGTAACGTCCAAAGCAAAGAAAAGGTTGTGTGTGTACATAGTCACCTACACTCCCATTGTCCCAGTAAACTATTTTTTGAACTGACCAAAAAAAAGTATTTTCTACAGTACAATTTAATACACTACAGAAAAATAATACATTACAATAGGCATAAGATAAAAATGTTTTATGTTGTGAATATGAATACTTTGGCCAGTATAATGATAATATTAGTCTTTCCGATTTCGACCACGACGACAAATCTCAATTGATATCAGCCAACTGCGCTGGAGATATGTGCCGCACAAGTGTAACGCATAGGTGCACAGGTTAGTGTTCGTTCACTTTCAAAGTTCAGTAAAACGGCAATCCGATATGACCGAAAAGCGATTAGACGGAGGACTAACGGCCTTACATGAATTCCGATTCACGGGGGAGTAACACCGCCAACTTCTCGACTCCAAGCTAAGTGACAATAAAGTTTTTGCTCTACCTAGAATTCGAACCAAGGATCTCTTAGATGTAAACCATTAAATTGGCCACTAACCAACGAGGCAGTCAATATAATTACGCGTTGGAATAAAGCTAAGATAGGACACAAAACATTAATCTTGAACTTTTTCATACTTCATTACATGAGAGTTCACCAGCTCATTTGTTCCAGAGTCTCGTCTTCCAAGTGATGACGCACCCCACGGTGCCAGAGTTCCAGCAGTGCGTCTCCTTCGAAGCCTTCGCGAACCAACGCCAGGAGTTAGCGTACAACGTCTTCTGCCTCTGCGCAATGTACTTCCTGCCCCTGATGATCATCACTGTCTGCTACGCTTGTATATTCTATGAGATATCTAAGAACTCGAAGGAGAATTCTGGTAAGTATGGTCTACATTTTTGTATTTATTTATTTTCGGAAGACCAAGGTTATTGAATACTGAACGTGCTTTCGTCCGTACACTGGGTGTCAGTGTAAGCACCTGATTTCCAAACTCATCATCATCACTCATATCACATCATCTAGTAAGATTATAATAACTTCCCAGTTTGTTACGACACACATTTATAACCTTACTTGCTTTATAAAAAATGCGATTATCCAAAAGAAGAATACACCACTACAAATAAGTTTATAAGACGAGCTCATATTTAGACTTTGACTGTCGAACTAGAAACTTTCAGACACAATTTCACCATTATCAGACAGAAAACGACTTAAGGCGTTGATAACAATGGCTGACCTTGTAACAGTAACCCTAAAATAGGGTATGAAAATACAAAACTCACACTTGACCTATTTACAGACACTATCAAGTGAAATATCCACTATTAGTATTCCTAGATCAATTGTAAGTTTCCTTTCAATATTCATACGCAGGGTTTTTCTTGGAGTACATGTTACATGGGTACTATCCACGAATTGAATGGTATTCAGACTTGGTCTTAATGATCTTTCGAATTTGATAAACCGAATTATTGTGAATCATCATACCTGACTGATTATTTGAATAATGACAATATTGTGTACATTGGGGGAAAGATAAATTACCTAACTTACCAGCATCGCAGCTAAAACACTCTTATTTCTCAAATTTTAATAGCCACTTCATATCACCCCTTCCCTCCGGACCTCTGTACAGATCAGTCGTGTTTAAAGTGGATCCTTACTAATTATTGTGGCAAAAATTTAATAAATCATAAGTGCAAAATAGGACGTATTACCATATTTCCTTTACGTCGATATTTTAAATCGATATCTGGCAAAACTCGTCAAACAAATCAAAGTTCTAACTAAATTGGACGGAAAGGCGAATAGTATAGAAAGTGCGGCGACCCGACCAGATAACAAGACCCCTGCACGAGCCCGCGTAAGCTACCTTGTACCTATTGAACAAAGACGGTTGATCTTTATTCTCTCGCATTAGATACAAAATGCTCCGATCGCCGCCACTGAACAAATCGGTGTCTACCTCCGAGCCTAACTTATTGGCTACTATAGAACCGTGCTATAGACCAAGAAGTGTTTAACGATGATAAACAAACGAATATAACAATCAGAGATAAACGCCGGAAATTATCGGGAGAAAACTATGATGAGTTGACGGCGTTTAAAATGGAAATGCGAAGTTTATTTCAATCTTTTCAAGAATCACAAAATAAACAAAATAAAAACACTAACCAAGACATCGAAAAGTCCCTCGACTTCATGACAAATGAATTGAAAAATCTGCAGACGAAAATTGAGGGCTTGGAGGGGCAGAAAAGAGATGTGGAGACCCAAACCTCTAAGGTTGATGAAAAATGTGAACTTCTGGAGAAATCACTGAAAAAAACCTACCTAGAGATTAAATTTGTCCCCCACGCCGAAAGAGAATATAAAGGAAAACCCTTTTTGGCTATATCAAACACTTGGCCCAGAACTTGGAACTTACGACACAACCTTCTGAATTGCGCGACGTGTACCGTATACCTAACAAAAAAGAGACATTGAAGTCTGTAATTGTCGTGGAGCTGTCTAATACTCTGATAAAACATCAATATTTCTAAGCTGTTCAAGAAAGTTTAACAGGACCCGAAAATTAAACGCCAGCCATTTGGGCATCAAAAGTCGCCAATATTCCTGTCAGAGGCCCTCACTGCGAAATCAAGAAGATTGTACTTTCTTGCAAGAGAATTTGCTAAACAAGAAAGATACCAATTCTGCTGGACTTCTAATGGAAAAGTTTACATTAAAAAACAGGAAGGATCGCCTTATATATTGGTTAAGAACGAATCACAACTTTGCTGCCCTATGCATTAATCGTAAGTTCAATCACTATTTTATAATGGTGAACATTTCATTAATATTAATATTCAAAACTTATTTTAGTATGTTGCCTCATAAAAATATTTTGATATTATTTTCTCTTAATGCTTTTTTGGCCCATTATCTACAACTACCAAATACGAGCGATTATATAATATGTTATAGACTGCCTATATGCTTGATACGCTTTAGCCACGGTAGAACCGTAACCCAAAAAACAGTACCAAATTTAGGACCTAATGATAGTTCACCGATTGATTATATACTTAAGCTAATGACTCAATTAATTTCATGCACTATATTTACTGAACTAATCACCTATTTAAAAAAATGTATGTTTTCTTCCACTGTAATCAACAACCGAGCCAATCTATCATTAAAATGCTCTCATCTTATAGCTACGATATTTTACTTTTTTGCTGCCACCTGCTCTTTAGTACCTGCCGTTCTAATTGATAATTATGGATAATAGAATAAATATATCAAATGATATAGACTGCATTAATCTTGTTAACAGTGTTGAATTATATCAAACTGAACAATGTAAATTTCACTTGTTGGGAAACAATGTAAATAAATTGACTGTACTGTCACAAAATATACGGAGCATAAACAAAAACTTCAATAGCCTAGTTATATTTTTGAATCGTTTACAATTTAAACCAGACATAATTGTGCTGACAGAGTGTAGGATACATGAATTCTCCAATGAAATGTATTTGGAAGATTATAATTGCTTCCATTCTAAAGTGTACCTTAATCAATCCGATGGCATAGTAATCTACTCACGGTCCGATCTTAACGTCAATATAATTGAACCACCATTTCAGGATGCGAACTGCGTGGTGCTCAAATAGAAAATATATTTTCCATCATAGCTATCTATCGTTCTCCGTCATTTAAGGTTATCAATAATTTTCTATCTTTACTTGAATCAACTCTCTCTTCTTTTACAAAACCCCACTCCATACTGCTAGGAGATATCAACCTTAACCTCATAAAAGAACCACTTTCTGAAGATACTAATGATTACTTGGATATTCTAGCGCACTACGGCTACATCAACAGTCACAATTTTCCAACCAGAGGGCCAAGTAATCTTGACCACTGCGTGATAAAGTCATTACTAGCTTCAACTACAGTTGTATGCCATTCTGCTTTAACTGATCATAGTGCGGTACTATGCAGTATAGGACTACAGTCTCAAAGAAATAACACATATTCATCTAACACAAAAGTCGACTATAAAGCTCTTCGTGAAACACTTAAACAATTCGATTGGACTGAATTTTATAAAATTGATGAGGCGAAAGATGCAGTAGTGACCTCTGCCATAAATAAACATACTACTATACATAAAATAAAAAGTCGTGAAGTTGTTTATAAAGATTGGATAACTCCTGGACTCCTAAAATGCATTCGGCGATGAGACGCACTCCATATCAAAGCTAGAAAGTTTCCAAATGACTTAAATATGCAAAACAAATATAAATTATTATAAATTATAAATCATTAACTATTGTGGAAATATATTGCAAAATGTTAAAAATGATTATGAACGGAAGAGATTACTTGAAAATAGGAAAGATATCAAAAAGACTTGGGCGACCGTTAAAAATATATGTAATATAAAAAGCACTATCAATAAAAGTGAAAAATTACTTAAAATCGGTGCGCACCACTTGGAGTCTCTCAACAAAGTAAATATTTATTTCAGCTCAGTGGGCGAAAATCTTGCTAAAGTTATGCTCGAGCAATCTAGTCAAACGGAGGATGAACTGGCAAACAGTGTTGACTCACAATCTATCTCATCGACCGGTTCTTCGTTATTCTTAAGTCCCACTGATGAATTAGAAATTGCAAAAGTAATCCAAACACTTAAAACTAGCTCTGCTCAAGGACATGACTCATTAAGCAATAACATTTTGAAGGAAACTAGGTGTATTGTTGCTAATCCCATTGCTCACATTTGCAACTTGAGTATCCTGTCTGGCTCTGTTCCTCCAGAACTTAAAGTTGCAAATGTTATCCCAATTTATAAGGCAGGTCAATTGAAGGAGCCTTCTAATTATAGGCCAATTTCACTATTGGCAACTCTCTCAAAAATGGTTGAGAAAGTGGTCAATGCAAGACTACTCAAATTCTTTGAGTCTAAGGGACTTCTCGCCGAAAACCAGTATGGTTTTCGCTCGGGTAAATCCACAGAGGTCGCCGTTAATGGTCTTGTCAATTTCACCATTGGCAAAATCAATAATGATCATAAATGTCTAGGCGTCTTCTTGGATTTTGCAAAGGCTTTTGATACGGTATCTCGACCTATACTTTTAAGAAAGTTGGAGCTCATGGGTGTGAGGGGAGTTGCCCTTGACTGGTTTCGGTCGTATCTATCTGAGCGAAGTCAAAGAGTTTCTATTGGAGACCTATACAGTGACTATGCTGAGATCAAATTTGGAGTGCCCCAAGGTAGCGTCCTGGGCCCTACCTTGTTCCTGGCTTATATAAATGATCTCTGTTCCTTAAAACTAAACAATGCTAAAATGTTTACTTTTGCAGACGACACGGCAATCATTTTTCATGCCAGGTCGTGGGCCGAGGTCCGCTCTGTTACTCAGGAAGGCCTGAACGTTGTGAGTGGATGGCTCCAGCATAATCTACTGCATGCCAATATTAACAAAACCAAAATTGTTGCCTTTAGTATTACTAGTAGAACTGCTCCTTTAGAGGACCTTGAACTTAAGCTACACTGTTGTCGAAACAAGAGTTCTCTTCAATGCCCATGTGATTTGGTTGAACAAGTTGAGAATGTTAAATATCTGGGCGTTATTATAGATCACCACTTGACTTGGCTACCTCAGGTGGAGGCCGTCTCTAAGCGTCTAAAAAAACTGATGCATATCTTTAAGAAACTTAGTGATGTCGCTGATTTAGTTTTAATAAAAATGATTTACCTCAGTTTGTGTCAATCGGTTCTGAACTATTGTATAACAGTGTGGGGAGCTACATGCAAGTCCCATTTACTCAAACTAGAACGAATCCAAAGAGCCATCTTGAAAATAGCCTACCGTTTACCTAGGAGATACCCAACGGACAAACTCTATTCTGATTGCCAGGTTCTCAGTGTTCGTCAACTTTATATAGCCTCAACTTTACTAGTATTCCACCGCAAAGCTAGCCCGTGTCTCCTACAGAACATTGAAATGGGATAGGCTTAAGACTAAAACGGACTTTGCTCGTAGATCTGCTGACTATATGGGCCCTTACCTTTACTCAAAGTTGTACAAATTTGATACGAACATTTTGAATATGACCAGATCTAGTTGCAGAGTACTGGTACATAAGTGGTTACAAAATAAAAACTATGAGGATACTGAGGCAATACTACACATTCTTATCTGACCAAAATTAGTTTTTACTGTCTTGTATTTTTTTATAAGTATTTATTTAGTAAAATAGTGACTAAGACTAAATACTGTAATGGTAGTACTAAAAACTTGTTGATCAAAGGCACTCATACACACGCTACATACAAACATACAGTCACACATCCACTCACAACACACACACACACACGTTCACACACACGCGCACACACACACTCAGACACATACTCACACACGCGCGCGCACACACACTAACACATACACACATACGCAAACGCACACACATCAACATCATTTGTTACTGGTATTACCATCGCATAATATGGTAAGCACACTATACTTTTATTAAAAGGGAAGTCTGGTCTTCACGACACAGGGTATCCTAGTGTGGAGACCAGCGACACTGTTTAGTTCATGTGCTTATTTTAAGTTTGAATAAGTTATCTATAACAGTGTATCAATATGTGTATTTAATAAGTTTTTTGAACTGAAATAAAATTCTTTATTCTTTATTTATTCTTTATTACTTACACTTTGTTAGAGCTTTGATTGATTTTCGTTACCACAATTAAACTTTTACTTTGAAAGACGTCTTCAAGAAGCAAAAGTTAATAATAACAATAACCCACCGCGCAAAACAGAGCTGCTTATTCTTTTCTCTACCTAATTCATATTCTGCTTGCAATTATGAAATTAAAGCGTATACAAAAATTAGGAATTTATAACGAGAGTTGCATTTTCTCAAAGACAAACTTGGTACAATGAATTGCAAGAGTCAATTAGTGCAAAAGAAAGGGTCTATATCAGGGGCTCTCTGAAAGAAATTCAATTCTTTCTTTTCTCATGAAGAAACCTTTGAGCTAATGAATAATTATTCATTGCAGGAGGAATGAATATAGTTTACAACTAGGCCTTTTATCCTAATCAGTCTGTTTTAATATGGTATTACTTACTATGGAATTATTCAGCCATCCTATTTCAACTGTCCGAATAAATAAAAATAATAATAAATCATTTAAGTATGTTTATCCGTTGTCTAGTACCCATAACACAAGCCTCAAGTAGCTTAATTTGGGACTAGAGAATTGGTGTGATTGTTGTGAAATATTTATTTATTTATTTATTCAGTTTCAATGAACAAAAGTTAAAACATTAGATTAGAGCTTCAAATTACACCGAGATAGAAGACTTTCTTTGCCTGAACTAGGTTAAACCTGTATGTCAGGCTAGAAAGAGCTTACATTTCTTTCTTTTGAGTAATAACTAGTAAACAACAACATGAAACTACAAAATATTTACACATTAAGTAATTAGTATCATCAATTTAAAACTAGGTTAGTAAACGTTGATGACTAAATCAGCATTTTTGTACCGTTCCACTGAACGGTACAAAACGGACTCACTGAGTCAAGGAATAATTCTTCGTCTAAGATTAATTCTAACAAGAAAAGTTTAGAAACGAGCGAAATGCACCGTCTTACCTGAACTCACAAACTCATACAATTATACTTTATTTGTTTAGATAAGTAATGGCCATAGATAACTTTTCAAAATATATATATATACACAGCCTAACATGTCTTGACACCTTATAAAATCAAGATTTCCCTATGTAACAATATTACATGTAATAATATTACCTACTTCCAAATCAAAAGAAGCATTACTTATTGAGAATAATTGAATAAGTTAAGGTCGAGATCTTTTTTCAGGATCTTGTTTACGGATGCTGTGAGCCCATAAAAAGGTTCTTTGTTCTTAAGATGTGGAATATTGTGTAAATAAACAATGTTTTAGACGTTCTCACCTAAATAATTACTTCTAATCGTACTAATTTCTTTCAGTTTTTGCGTTGTTAAAACAATTTCTATAAGAATTTTACGGGCTAAAGTAACGTCGACATGATGCCATCGACCCTCGCTTTTCTGTTATTAAACTGAATGAAATTCAGAGCACTGATGTTAAGCCTAGACATCTGAAAATTAGACTTATGAAAGGACATGAGATACTTTTAACTGCGGAAAAACAACGAATTAATTTTGTATGTTTGTTTTCAGAAAAAAAAACAAGTAATAAAAGCTAAAAGTTGTAACCAAATGAAATGGGATAAAATTCGTCCGGGGTTTCATTTAACTTTGGTAATGACTAGAATGCAGTGGTTTTGAAATTAAGCTGCGCGGGCATTTCCAATCGGTCCATACTACAGTTTTGGGTGAATTCTCGGATCGTTGTGTACGTTCACGAAATGTTAGGTACAAAATTAGTTTCAAAAGGCAACCATTTATGTAAGGATGAATTTGTTTATGTTAAGGACCTATGTGTAGGCAGCAAGATAAAAGTAGACTAAAATATTATTACCAAATAACCAGAACCATAATTGATTCTTAGAGTTTTTTCTTAATTTTTTCCAGTATCTATTCAGATTTATTCTAAGTCCACGGACAAGGATACTTCGCTAACATAAGTAATTACCTATTGTTTGATAAGAAATCATTTTATAAACATGTTTTCCTTAAAACACAAGGTTCAAATATTAATTATCCAATTAACAAAAGCATCGTAGCGTATGTTCCTCCCCGTCAGACACGCGAACCCCGGTAAATATTTACTGGGTACACGGATAAAAATTATTTAATTCCCAGCCTAATTATTTATCATGGGCACGAGAAATAAATTACAGGGACCACTCATAAATTACGCAAACCGGGAGTATTTATCAAATCCTATGAAAATCAACATGATAAATTAATGATATAATGTATCAATAGACCTATTTATTTCCTAGGAAATCGGTAACCTATTTTTTTGTTGCAATTTTTCGACATTTCTTTTGACGACCTCCGTGCTGTGGTGGCGTCCACTGGTCTAAAGATGCTGCCATCTTTAAGGTCCCTGGTTCGATCCCCGGACAATATACAAATGTTTTCATCTTTCTACGTATAATGGCACGGATCTCGGTGTTTTGTACCTTCGTTGTTAACGAACGTCGAACGAAGCTCGAGCTACTGACTTTGGGATCAGAACAATGTATGTGAATTGTGATGTTGCCCCATTTGATTTCATTTTTTGGACGTTTGCTAGCAATATAACAAGGAAAACCATTTTAAATTAGCGAGTTATGTCTTCATAAATGTCTTCTTAGGTGATCTCCGTCATGGGTATCCGTCGTACGTAATAAATACAATATGTATAAGTTTTTACCGTTGAATGAACTGTCCAGCCTATATATAGTCAAAAGCAGTTTTAATAGGTTTTCCGGCTTTTAGAGTAACGAGGACGAAATTTACCCCTATTTCCTTTCGTCGATATAAAGTTGCGCCAGCCACCTAACCTCGAAACCGCTGTCCGCAGTTTTGGATGTAGTCATCCCTCTCATTCTCGCAAGCTTGACCGTGCTAGCGAATACAATAGCTAAGTCCGAAAATACGCACGAAACGTTAAGCATGGCCACAAATAGCCAAATACGAAAAACAAAACGACGATCGTTTTTTTCGTTTTTCGCGCTATGAAACCCTTCCAAATTACAATCCGATTTCGAATCGAGTTTTGAAATTTAGTGGACAGTACTTACTGTGATGTATTGAACAATGAAAATGTCTCGTAGCAGGAACAGCTATCGGTTATCGTTTGACTATCGTGTAGTCTGCAATTTCGTCCTTCGTTTTTCGTAGCAGGCCTGAAGGCCTCGTACTCGTTACATCCGTTACTCGTCTTAGCCTTCAGGCTAGGACGACGAGTAACGGATGCACCCGGATATTGAAATGGAGAATAAAGCTTTTAAACCTACGCTACCCTGTATCTCCTCCAATTAATCAATTAAAAAATTTCTGGATCACCCAATTTAACAGATAACAGTTGACAGTTGTAGTAGATTATCTCCAGTTCTAAGACCAAGGGTATACTTGCGGCATAATGTCACCGCAACAGACATCTATCATTGATTTGGCCGCTGCGATTGGTAGAAATCGGCGACCTTCGTAATAAATTCATATCCCATTTGTAGCGCAGAGCGCAGCGCCTTTTTTAAAAGGATACATTCACAAGGAAGAGTTAAAATGTTATTTAGTGGTAATTCTCTTGACTGCAACTATTTACACATACAACACAGAAATCAGCTCATAATGTTGGCTGCGATACCCTCACGATAGAATAGCTAGCTTGACCTTGGTCAGAGGTAGCTGCCAAGCCTTTGGTTATCTGTATCATCAGCGGCTATTCTAATAAAGTGTAACTAACTCATTGGTGTAGTGGCAAAGTTTCTGCCTTACATCTGAGAGGTCCTGGGTTCGAGTCCCAGGTCGAGCCAAAATTGTTTCTGAGATTTTCTGTCATGAATTTCTCAAAAACAGCTCGGAGTCGGGAAGTTGGCGGTGTTACACCCCCGGGCCTCGGAAAGCACGTTAAGCCGTTGGTCCTGCGCCTGATCTCTCTCCGGTCATGTCGGATTGCCGTGTCACCGAACTTTGAGAGTGATGGAACAGTGAGTGCATCTGTGTATTGCGCTCACACTTGTGCACTATAATATCTCCTGCGTAGTTGGCTGATCTCTGTTGAGATTGGCCGCCGTGGTCGAAATCGGCCAGGAAGACTATTATTATTATTATTATATTATTAATAAAGTGTTCATTTGCAGAAAAGAGCCAGCAGTCTGACCACAGTCGCGTGATGCTTCGGCGGTCGGACCAACGGCCCCTAGCTAGGGCCCGGCGAAGAACCCTCAGGATGACAGTGACCATCGTCACAGTCTTCGCCTGCTGCTGGTTGCCATACGCCACTATGACTTTGTGGTAAGTCGTTTTTAAGGAGGACGAGCATAAAGAACAGAGGACAGCACATCAGGCTAAAATTAAAAAAAAAATCTATATTTTTTTGACTTCAAAAAAATGAGGAGGTCCTCAATTTGACCGTATTTTTTTAATTGTATGTAACCGTATATCTTCGGCATTTTTTCCGATTTGAACAATTCTATTTCCATTCAAAACAGTAGAGTGTTCGATTGGTCCCATGAAATTTGGTTAGTCTGGTCATCAATGTAGAAGTTATTGTAGGGTAGGAAAACAGCTGGTGAGCCTCAACGGCTGGACGGATTTTGACAAGCCTTAGCTACAATTCACAGTGATTAAATTATCTTTCGAATAAAAAAACACTTTGAAATTGGTCAGACACAAAAACACATCAATACAAACAAACAGACATAGGGGTCATACTCATAACACCCCTCTTTTTCGTCGGGGATTAATAAATAAAACATGAATCCTTATTGCTTGAATTAACTAAGAAACTCGTTTTTTGCGCTGTAGATTTTGCATAAACCATGTTTTTCTACAGATAACTTTTATGTGTCTGACATTGAAATAATACAAGCAAATCGATATTTCTTCTTTAAAACTGATTGGTAAGTGAGTTATTACAAGTCGCATCCCCCATACTACTTATTGGTCACGACCTAGATTTTCTGTTCGTCATGAACATGATTCATCCGAGTCTTAATTTCGTTTTTTGTGGGGGCGTAAAGCCTTTTACGAGGTTGACGCCTGATGCTCGTAAACACGAAATGCTTTCGTTATGATGCGATGTTAACGAAATACCTCTTTTTGTAAACAAGGATAGTTACAGTTCTTGTCCCTGAAAATAGTTTTTCTGGCTGAAAGTGTTACAAATAGGCAATCGGGCAAAGTGCGGGTTATTTATAAACCTTAATCACATGACACACTGAGGGTATTGTTTACAGAAGTTAAAATACTTACAGTTTACACGCAATACATTTATGAAAACCTAATATACGCTCGAAAAAACTTGCACTTGTTCGGTAAAATTGGCGATTTGCATAACTTCAACACTTGACAAAAAATAGGCTTGCCGTTCCACATTTTAGGCTGCATAAAGTTAGTCACTCATTTATGGGTAGATAGATGTACATGTATCATTTTTTAATAAATTACCTGAACATTTAATTTCATTGCCTTAAGATGAATTTAAAACACTTATACAAGATGTATTAACGTCAAAAGGATATTATAAAATTGATGATTATATAAATGACAAAGATATATGGAAATGTTTGAATCGAAACAATTACAATTATTGTACATCAAATTTGAAGAGAGGCAATGACATTACTGAGTTGACTGACTTTCTGACTGAGTTTCTTGCACACCTTCTTCTCAGCACTGGCCCAAATTGTCCTCGGTGGTAGGGTTAATTTATATGTTGGGACGTGTAAAAGTGCTCCTTGTGAGTCTATGTACAAAAATAAATTGATATATTGATTTAATCTTAGCAAAGACGTGGGGAAAGCGCAAAGTTTTTTTAGACATCAGTTTCTTCAAAATTCTATCTTTGCTATTGTCCTTTCGGCAGTGTTGAACACTTGTGTAAATATAAGACGGCTTATTCAAAGTAAATAGCAGAAATAACATAACCCAAAAGGAGATGAACGTTTTAAGTAATTTGGATTTTATTCGGACAAGCGTTGAACACTGCCTCTTTTATAGTAAGCCTATTTATGTATATCGACGTCGCGTAGGTACCTAGTACTTTTTTCTCGTGTGCTATTTCGAGCCCACTTCTTTGCTACTTAAGGCGTACCGCGCAAAGAGTTGACGGGCCTTATTACTTTTTCTTGGCGGAAAGGTTCTCGAATAGCCACCGTGTACCGGACAAAATGTGAAGGTCGCGGGAATCCGTCGGATACGGGGCGCAGAGGACCGATCGTGGTGGAAATTCTTGGGAAGGCCTATTTTCAGCAGTGGGGTCGAAAGGCTGATATAATGAATACTTACTCCTAAATCAGTTATTCGGAGAGCACGCTGATTTGTTTGTATTACGGTCGATGTTTATCCCGTTCATCATCAGCCTATATACGTCCCACTGTTGGGCACAGGCCTCACCTCAACTATGAGGTGGTGCGAGCCATACTCCACCACGCGGGCTCAGTGCGGATTGGTGGAGTGGTTGTGTGTAAGGCAAGTGACCAACCTTACTGTCAGATGTTATTAAGCCGCCCGAGGGTCTCCGACTAGGCTTAACGACTAATATCTATCGATATTGACCGGGACCAACAGCTTAACGTGCCTTCCGAAGCACGGAGATGCTTGTAAAAAGACGTCACTTTTATGGTCAGAATGGTCACCCATCCTAAACATGACCGCGCCGTAGGTTGCTTAACTTTTGGTATCACTTCCAAAGCGCTGCAACCACTGCGCCACAAGCACCTCATCCCGTTATCTCATGTTAAATTGCCGTTGCATTAGATTTGGTACCAATAGTTTCTAGTACGTAATCTCTCGTTAAAATATTAGATTAATTCCTGTGATTGGTTTCTCCTAGAAATGACATTGAGTATTTTCCAAATTGAAAAGCATTACTGTGGCCGTACCTACTGCCACATTATTATTGCCTCTTTTTGGTACGATGAAAGTATTTTCAAAAGTAACGTATTATATCATGATACTGAGAAAAAATCAAGAAATGGACTTTTGTAATTAGTTACGGGATCGGAGTCCAAGTTTGCATTAATTAACAAGGAAATAATAAAATACTGTTTGAATTGCCACTTAGGACCATATTTCCTCTACTGAGTGTACCTAATTACGTATTTGGAGCGAAATTTAAATTATTGAAAGAACTCCAACTACTTCAGGCACTCACTTGAACCTAAATATTTAGTTGCATAGACTTAAAAAAATCTAATTCATGTAAATGTTTATAGTTATATATATTTTTTAACTTGTATTTACTATTATCCTGTTCGTCTATATAATGTTTATTCCATGTCATTCTACACTGCTCAACAAAGTCTAGGGAACAGGAGGTTTTTAGGGAATATTTTTATTTTTATATATTTTTGTTTTAAAGTTTATATACCAATCGATGCGCAATTTAATGCTTAATTAGTTGCGTATATAAATAAAGGATTCAGTTTTTGAATTACGAGGTAATTTTAATGAAAAACAAAGAAAGTGTATTACAGAACTAAACAAAGAAATTTAATTTAATAAAATTTCTTAAAAATTAAAACATTACAGTTAAGAACAAATATGCGGGGACTTTTTTAATAATCAGTTGGACCCCCTAAGGCATTAACAACAGCTTGACATCGTCGTAGCATACTGATTATGAGACTATCGATTGTCTCTTGTGGAAGAAGACTCCATTCTCTGGAGAGATGTGAAAAAAGTTCATCTGCTGTGTTCAAATTTTGAGGGAGATTTCTAAAAGCCCTTCTCTTTAGTAAATCCCACGCGTGTTCAATGGGATTGAGGTCCGCGGACTGAGCAGGCCACTCCAGCACTTCGATGTTGTACTCGCGGAACACATCCATCACCTGACTCGCAGTATGTGGTCGTGCATTATCTTGCATAAAAATAAAATCTGCGCCCAGATTTTGTCGGTGCGGGATAACCACGGATTGGACTACCTGTTCGCAGTATCGCTCTGCATTTAAATTTCCCCTGATCAAAACGAGATCCGTCCGTCCACCCAGGCGGATTCCAGCCCACACCATGATTGTACCACCTTGGTAGGGATGCACCTCCTGTGGGTTTTGAAGCCGACTCTGCCGACCAGGAATCCGCCAAACACGCACTCTTCTTGAATCTGGATGAAATCCGAAGCGAGATTCATCGGAGAACAGTACATGTGCCCACTGATCTACGGTCCACTGCAAATGTTCACGTGCCCACAATAATCGATGTCCTCGATTTCCATGACGCAGCGCGGGCACTCTTAGTGGTCTGCGAGCACGAAGATTAGCTTCATGGAGTCTCCTCCGAGCAGTCTGGTCACTGATAGCAACCTGGTGCTGCGACTGGAGGTCTTCTACCAACTGACGAGCCGTAATGGTGGGTTGCCTCCTTGCGACATTTTGCAAAAAACGGTCTTGCCTTTCCGTAGTAACCCTATACCTGCCTCTGTGCCTTTCGGCTACATCGCCAGTAAGTCTGTAACGTGCCCACAGTCTGCAGATAACGCTCGCGTGAGAATTCAGAGCAGCTGCAACTTCGCGTTGGGGTAGCACAGCTTCCAACATTCCTACAGCTCGAATCATGTCTTCCCGCGTTAAATGACGTCGTGACATAATGGCCGTAGTCGCAAAAGTTACGAATAACAACAGTTAATTTTGTTTTTCAATAAAATCATAAAACAATAAAACAATTTTTTATCTTTAAAATTCTCATACAGTATCACTACACAGCAATCAAAATGAAAGATTCCCGCCTTTTACGAAAATTCTTTTGTTTCTAATTTTTTTTTTAAATTCGAACAACGTTTGATGAACATTCAGCCTACCTGTTTACCTCAAAGAGATCAGTACTTTTTTAAAGAAGATTTTACAAATAAAGTCATATAGTTGGCTTGTTCCCTAGACTTTGTTGAGCAGTGTATATGTATTACCCCTATCCAATTTCTACTAATACTATAAATGGGAAGGTCAAATGTGTTTGTTTGTTAACGTCGCAACGGAGCAATATGTTACGATATTATGTTTCTTTGTGTACGGAGGTAGGTAAGACGCTGGAGAGTGAAATAGCTACTTTTTTGCGCGACAAAACATCTCAATCCAATGTAAAAATTAAAAAAATTAACTCATAGCTTACCGATAGAAGGCGCCACTTGATTAAATTTTGAAGGATTGTGAAGATAGAGGGTTTCCACGCGGACTAAGTCGCGGGCCACTAGTAACAGATAAATCACAATTGTCCGTGTACCTCACTCAGCTGGTGTCCACAGAAAACTAGTGCCATGGCCTTCGTGGAGTGGGGTTGTATTAACATGGACATGGTGGACACACATTTGCACGGCTGTTGATTTTGTTCTGATTTCCTTTTATGTCTGTAATGTGTTGTACTAGGAGGCTTTATGTCAATGTCAGCCACTTTTTACTATTAACCTTAGCTATCCTTGTAATATGTGTATGTGAGTCGGTGATGTCCATTGATTATTGAAGGGATTTTTTTCCTTTCTTTCTTTCTTCTTTAAATTCAGGCCGGTCAAGCAAAGTTAATACCTTTCTTGACCGGCCTGAAAAAGCAGTCTGACAGTTGTAAATGCCTAATTAGTGTTCAAGTTATAATTTCATAATCTGTAAGGTCGTCTGAGAGTAGTAATTAGGTACTCCGAGAAAACTATATGACGCAACTCTTGAAAAAATATTTTTTAAATTGATATTTTGAGAGTATTCATGGAAAAATATTAAGTAACTAGTTTAGTTCAACTTTTTTTTAATACGAGTATATCATTCGTATTGACGATAGAATCTCATATTTTTTTCTTAGTAAAAAATACTTTAACTGACTCAGGTGGGGCTTAGACTTTACCTAGAAATATTTAAGCTTCTGCTTAATAATAATAATATACAACAACATCACAAACATTGATCTGACTCCGGGGTAAGTAGCTTAAGCACTTGTGTTACAGAAATAAGAATCAAGTAAATATATTGCATGTATATTATATTTTTATGATACATATTAATAAATTGCTTGATATTTATTTTTTGTATATTATAATATAATTTAATACCTACTTTTATTATTGATATTATAATATTGTATCTATATATTATGT
Source organism: Pyrausta despicata (assembly GCA_963921415.1). Taxonomy (NCBI): domain Eukaryota; kingdom Metazoa; phylum Arthropoda; class Insecta; order Lepidoptera; family Crambidae; genus Pyrausta; species Pyrausta despicata. Next base: position 9,927,644 of record OY992861.1, on the reverse strand, counting down.
TTATTAATTTTTGCGTCATTAACCACAATTTACCCTTCACATTTAATTTTCACTGCAGCCATTGCCTTTTTTCTTCATGACCTTAAGGTTAACTGGCAAAATTGATTTTAGCATTTAGTCCACCCTTTGTACATTTTTTGTGCAACAAAGTTTTATATAAATAAATAAACTTTGGCGGGGATGAGGTATTCTAGATGTAACGAGATCGAACTACTTTTTTTATTTGTTAAGTATTTTTTGTTTTCACAACGCTACTTTTAACTTCGAAAAGGGGAGGGGAAGGTTCCGGTCATCGGGGAGGAGGGAGAGCATTGGACCGGACTTCCAAAGGTCGGGGGTGCGAAACCTCCCCGATGACCGGAGCCGAAAAGAATTTTTTAAGTGTCATATCTTTACTTATTCATTGTCCGTCCGTAAGATCAGTCATCTAGTTCAGAGTACCAATCACCAATCTCATATCGATACAAGCCTGCAAGAGCGCAGAACAAATAAATGAGTGTCTGAGCGACATGAAAGATGACAGACGCTTTACGAGACAATAAATAAACGATGATCGAACTAGCAAGAAAGCGAAATTTATAACGAATTTAGTCTTTTTGAAATAAGGTCTAGAATTATTTATGACGTGCGAACTGAAATAAACTAAAATACCGAATTAGTTTAATTGAACTATTGACTTGTTCGGAGCGATCCCTTGACTGATCGAGCAAGAACAAGCCTATTTGACAACCCCTTTTTGGTAGAGACAGCCACGAACTTATTGGTCTACGGTTCAACTTGAATCAGCCGCATTGCATTTCGGAATTCTCGTATCGTATGCATACAAATTGCAAGATACGTCGTATCAAATAATTTGGCACGCAACGCCCACTCAATTTAAACAATATAATCGGAATCAAAATGGATGGAATAATCCAATTCTGGACTGAATTTTAAATAGTATTTTACCGTTTTATCTATCAGGTATCAGAACTGTCGATAAAAAAAAAAACTTCCAATTTCGTTTCAAATTTAACTTTGATATCAGTGAAATGAAATGTTGATAGAAAATAAAGAGCGTATCGCGTTAGCTGTGAGGTAATGTGCGCTTTGTGATATGCTCAATAATATAAACTCGCTATTTGGCTAATTAGGGTAAACTTCTTCATCACAATTAATCGTAAGACGCCCACGAATTAGAAAATTTCCACTTCGTAGCGGCATCCGATTTATCCTTAGAAATCCATCGACAATAAACTGCTTAGCTGTGAAAAGAGATATGCCACTTAAGTTTTTATCAAACTCTTCTCTTCCCCAGGTACATGCTCGACCGGCAATCAGCGGAGCACGTGTCAGCCCGAGTCCAGGACCTCTTCTTCATCATGGCGGTCTCGAACTCGTGCATGGATCCCCTGGTCTACGGCACGTATGCCCTCGACCCGAGGACGTTGACCCGGACGGTGCGGAAGATCTTCTGTATACACACCAAGCCTTCGGATATACCTGGTGAGTTGTTCTAGCAGATGCTCTACTTAGTAAGCCTAGTAGGACCAACGGCTTAACGTGCTTTCCGAGGCACGGGGGTGTAACACCGCCAACTTTCCGACTCCGAGCTGTTTTTGCGAAATTCATGATAGAAAATCTCAGAAATAATTTTGGCTCGACCTGGGATTCGAACCCAGGACCTGATCTCTCTCCGGACATGTCGGATTGCCGTCTCATCGAACTTTGCTAGTGATGGAACAGTGAGTGCACCTGTGCATTGCAATCACACTTGTGCACTATAATATGTCCTGCATAGTTGGCTGATCTCTATTGCGATTGGCCGCCGTGGTCGAAATCAGCCAGGAGGACTATTATTATTATTATTAAGCCTAATAAGTATGTCCCTAAACCCTTAGGGACGGTTAGTCGGTTTCTAGCGATCGGCGGGATCGCGACACGAGACCGCTTGTGATGTCACGCGATTTATTGTTATTTTAATCAGAAAATCATCAGCGATACATTTTGTTTGACATATGATAATGTGTATAAACATACACCTAATTATAGATTTCCACAACTTTACATTTCGAGTTGGAGTATTTCTTACATGCGATATGAGCTACTAATTTCATGTAACTGAAATAAACAAATGTTGGTTATGTTGAGGGTTATTATAGTTACAGCAAGTTAACAAGTATTCTTTATCCTTATGAACGCTCTCATCTCTGTGAATATATATTCAGATATATTATTCAGTGCTTATTATATGTAGGTATATATTTAATATTTAACCGTTTGCTGAGCTTAGCAATTTGGTCGCTTTCAGCTTAAAAAATGATTTGTTGTAAGCGAACAGGTCAATCTCTCTGAAAGTCTCATTATATACACTTATCTTCCCATTTAGCGGTCATGTGACGCATTCGTGAAATTTGTCAGTGTTCTATATAAAGCCATACTAAGTAGTGGATCGCGCGTTCAGGTCGCAATAAACCGAATGCTAGATTTTCTTTCCGTTCGTGTTTTCGGGTCGGGTTAGCCAGTGCGTTTGCTTGCACGTTCTAGCTTGTTAAAGTGACAGGCGGCTACATTTTCAGCTACGGACAACGGCTTAGAGGGTAGGATAGCTGACACTCATGTCAGCTTAAGTATGCGATCAAAAGAGATGGAAATACTGAACAAGTAATACGGAGATTTAGACTTCGGTCCAAAAATTCACTAGACATCGAGCAGAAAAGACTGAATACTACTTTTTACTAGAAGGTAATTAATAACTTTACCTGGGTACCGTCTTCTGAATCTAAGTTATTTTCTGCAATAATATGAACATTTCTATTCATTAAACATAAGATAAGGGCTAGCCCTTAGCCCACTTTTAATAGTAGGATAAATATTGTTACCCGTAGTTACTTTGAAGCCCTAAGTAAGTTAGTAACTAATTTAGTATCTACAATAAATAAGCACTGTATAATTGTATTTTGGTACTATGTGTCATTTTGAAATAAGTAAGTATTCTTTACTATTATAAAATACTAAGGAAACTGTCAATGTAGATACAAACTAGCTTTTATTTAAAAAGTTTGGAGGATATACAATATACTTACCACTAAAAGCTTTTTAGACTGTTTTTATGTTTGAAAACTACATATTTTTCGTTAATGTTTTCATACTGTATTGCAGTATTTACATTTTATTTCATAAATGTCTAGGTATTTAATCATTTAATTCATGTGCGTTCCTAAAAGGTATGAAAAGAAAATCAAATACAATTCACGTAGCACTTTCAGTGGAAATGTGAGTGAAGTTGTTGAGAAATGTCATTTTCCACTTATTTGATTAGACATAGAGGCCGCGGCGGGCAAAACAGGTTAATGGAATTAATGTTGTCATTCCAGTTAACTGTTAAGCTAACAAACTAGAATAGACAAAACAAGCATACACGTGTGTGTTGGTTTTAGTGCTGAAAGAAAACGTTAAATAATGTTACTAACAAAAAAAATGTTTTTGGAGTTTACTCCCTAAGAATTGATTTTCATATATAAGGCCGGGGTATGAAAATATACGGGTATAAAATCAAATTCCCGATGTTATTAGCGATGATACACGAAATTATTAATTAGCGATGTGACACGAAAATGTCACACGATGTTACCCGAAGACGCGTCTGTCATTTTCTGACACATTCAACCGAGTATTATACTTTATCTATGATTGTATAGGTGTATATTATATGTATGTATTATGGAGACTATTGTTTATATTTCTATGGTTATGTTATGTGTTTTAACAGATTAGTTGTATAATTAATAAAAATAAATGACTATCAGACATGCTTTATTTATCATAAAAAATGCATTAATTTATCCTTATTCCCTAATCTATTTACTTTTTATAATTGTTCTTAAGGTATAAAATCCAGTCGTGCGTCGGAGCTGATACACACACTTTTTTTTAAATGTTAGATGTATTAGAGATACTGTTAACCTATAACACGTCTGTCAATTATAAAACTTTCTTCTCATTGCATTATTTTAAAAGAGGCAATGACAATGGTTCTCTGCACCAGCCTACAAATTGACCCAAACCTTTGGTAAGGTTTTATGTGACGTGTAAAATTGCCCCCTGTCGGTCTATTAACAGAAGTGAACGATTATTATGACATTTATTAAAATAAAAATGAAAAAGACGGTAAAAATCAACTTGCTGACAAATTTTATTGAAAATTGATACTCTTTAATGTACTTGTTAAATCAGGCTGATATTTATTTCAGATAATTGAATGGATCGCTGACTTGCTGAATAATTAATAAAAAGATTCATGATTTTGAACGTTTACAATGAAATGGTTTTGTGATTTTGATTATTTAATATGTTTTACAGGTATTTCCGGGCCTGAACTTTTGAAGAGTAAAATGCAGGGCCTTGACACATCGTGCAATCATCATGATCACGTAAGTTGTTAAAAAAAGATAATATTGATACTGTATCTCTTTAAAAATATTGTTTGTAGATAAGTAATGTAATCGTCCTATTTAATATTAATTCGACGAGGTCCAAAACGGCAATCGTGAGCCACAAGACGACAGCTTTGGTCTAGCTAGTTGTCTGAGGTTCAGACTACGAAACCGGCTGTCGCGGGTTCGAATCGTGCCTGCAATTTGTGCGATGAGCACACGAGCATTTGTACATTGTGAGTTGAGTCATGGGTGTTTATTAATGTATTTAAGTATTTCTATCCGTTATCCTAGCCACCATAGCACAAGGTAACGCTTTGTTTGGGACTAGGTAATAGGTGTGTTCGTTAAAACAAAAAAAAACTGACTCTAACTTACAGGACCGCTTAAAAGCATATGCTGAAATACACGCTTAATTAAGTTATTATATTTTTAGCATTAACAATGCAAATTTCTGTACAATGCGAAATCAAAACACACTTAGAATAAAAATCGGATTGTCACAGGCGGGACTAGAACCCGAACCGCACCTCTCGCAAGCCGGGCGATGGCTCTTGCTTGCATATCGTACACGCTTAACTAACAGCATGTATTACCATGAATGAAATAATTGTGTTGAAATTGAAATTTTCTAAAACAGTTCATTTAAAGTGAATGGTGACATACATTTCAAATTGGTAGGATTTATTTTAGTAAAACTGTGAACGATGTCTTATTTCATCGTGGTAAAGCTAATAAAGTTGTAGTGTTTGCGGTAGTGTTTATGCGTCTTTAGATTAATTAAAATAATTTTGATATATCAATGTTTTCTATAACTGGAAACTTATTGAACTAGCAACCGGTTAAGTATTGGCTTATTTATAATTGAATGCACATGTCTCATATTTCACGTGCAGAGATGCAATTTATATGAAATATTTCCATTTTAAATGCAAATATAAAATGAAAAATACATATTTATTATTTTTAATTTAAATACCTTTTAGTAAAAACATTTTGTATTTTATTTGAAATACCTTCGGAAATGTATTTTGCATTTTAAATATTCGTTTCAAAATGCAAAATACTTCGTGACTAAGTTTAGTCAATATTACCAGTCAAACAAAATGAAATGAATGAATGACGCTTAATGCCGCCGAGGGTGCGTTCGGCTGTTCGCGTCATCAACTAGAGTCCCTAGAAATAGAGTCTGGTACATCGGCGCCATAACTTGTCAAAAGTCCATCTTCTCGATGAGAATGAGAGAGACATTTGGCAAGTTATGACGAGAGATATCTCTCTCTTGCCAATGTATTATAAATGCTGAAAGCAATCAGTCAGTCAGACGGGTGACAACATGTACCGGACTTTATCTTGAGGGACTCTATATTCCACGCGCTCAGAGTGACGTAAGCGTATTAAATAAAAAAAATATGTTTCGACTGTTTAATCGTTCTTTTTCTTTTCGTTATTATAGTTTTTTTACATTATTTTAAGTGTGTATTACTATTAATAACAACAGAATTTATTGATACGCATAGTGATAAATATGATCAAAATGTAACGCATAAAGTGCTATTTGGCTCGGCATTGTATCTCTATTCTATTTCTCATGATAGATACCTAAAATAAATAAAAATATCATTAAATTTGGACAATAGGTATTTTATTTTGAAAAAGTATTTGAAATTACCTATTTTGCATTTATCATTTGAAATACAAAACGTAACGCAATATATTTTGCATTTGAAATAGGAAACCTGAAAAGTATTTTGTATTTAAATGCTTTTTTAATACTATTTTGTACGTCTGTGCTACGCGACGGCAAGAACTAAGATTTAAAAGTTAAAAAAAATCCGACCAGAGCCAGGAGCTTGAACCGATTGACGGATTTTGACAAGCACAGCTAAGAACCACTTGGTCCTTCCGTTCGAGAGCTACGATTCTGCAGACGGACACACACAAAAAGGAAAGGGGTCAAACTTAAAATATTCCTCTTTTTAGTCTTGGGTTAAAAAGCCACTTACCAAAAACGTTAACGTTTTTGCATGCAAGCGACGGAGCGAAGCAAACTAACTGAAAGTTTGACACTTGACTTGCATGTAGGACTCTCTTAAGCCGGGTCCACAGTGCCAAATTTCTAACAAAACATGTTAGCAAAACATGTTTTGATAACAGCCCGTCCGTAGCGGCTTATTTTGTTATTGTTTTTATTTCATTTCAAAAAGATAGTAACAAAGTATTTTCTTTGTTCCGCTACATCATTATCAAGTTATCAAAATCAAAACATAAAATTATTTGATTATTCAAAACATAATCTAACTTTACGAGTGAACTAACGAATGCTTGACGTCTTGCTTCAATGAGCGCGAACAAAATATGCGACGCTTCACCTCCCCGCAAGCGTACGTTATCCATTTGTTTCGTCAAACATGTTTTTGTATTTTGCTAACAATACTATTAAGCCACACCCCTATTCTGTTCTGAAAACACAAAAACACGCCGTGGACCCGGCTTTAGGGGATTGTTACAACTACGAGTATATGCTTTGGACAGGAACGTGTAATAGATTTTCTTTTTCCGGAAATTCGTGCTTCTTCTATTTTCGTGGAGCGTGGGAGAATTCTGACGAGAACCGGGCACCTTTTTTAAAGCATTTTTATGTGGTTAGTAATGGATTGTGCAATTAAGGGCTAAGGAAGAGATTTTAATTCCAGCGGAGTCTGCTGTTCTTAAAATCTTGTTGCAAAAGGTACAAGATAACTTTTGAGGTTAGCAGTTAGTTAAAATAATTTTATTGATTATTTCACAAGGAAACAATACAATAAAAATGATATTAAATATTAAAAAATACGCTATGAGATTGCTTCGATGCACATGAGTACCTTTTCGTACCGTTTGCTTCGATACTCACTACTTCTTAGGAAATTCCTTAGAAGTAGTACGTTGTTATGAAATTAAACTGGTACACCTTTTCTAATTTATTTTTACCGCTATATATTTCAGATGTTAGTTTTAATAACTTCGCCGGGAAAAATACAATTATCGCACCCATAAGTGATTAACTAATTCTAAGTAATTATGTTTGTCTTCCGTCCAATTATTAGACGCAATGTCGCCCTGCTTGTGTCAAGTCTGAAGCCCTACCCAAAGAACTTACACTGTAGACGGTGTATATTATTTAAGCATGCTATCTCTGTTACTGACTGCCTCGTTGGTGTAGTGACAAAGTTTCCGCCTTACATCCGAGAGGTCCTGGGTACGAATTCCAGGTCGAGAGATTTTCTGTCATAAATTTCTCAAAAACAGCTCGGAGTCGGGAAGTTGGCGGTGGCACCCTCGTGCCTCGGAAAGCACGTTAAGTCGTTGGTCATGCGCCTGATCTCTCTCCGGTCATATCGGATTGCCGGCTCACCGAACTTTGAGAGCGGTGGAACGGTGAGTGCACCTGTGTATTGCGTACACACTTGTGCACTAATATCTCTTGCGTAGTTGGCTGGTCTCTGTTGAGATTGGTCGCCGTGGTCGAAATCGGCCAGGAGGACTATTACTATTATCTCTGTTACTCTTACGAATACTAGTGCAAAGGGGGAGGGGGGGGTCACTTAGTCGATAGTACGGATTTAGTTGAAAATCAGGTTCTGTGCGAGACGATTCCATTTTTCGGTTGTGGTCATCACCCTTAATTGCGTTGTTATGCTGGTTAGAATATAATAATAGTACAGCCATTATTCTCGTACTACTTCGTTGTTTAAAGGCCATACAAACTTTGGTGTAATGGTCCAGAACTTGACTATTAACCAAGAGGTCGCGGGTTCGATCCCCGCATTGTACAAACATTTGTGTGCATGAACACGTCTGTGTGTACTGGTCTGGGTGTCATATGTATTTATTTAAGTTATTTCAGTTCTACTTACCACGGAGTCAGATCAAGATGTTGTTGTATATTTATTTATTATTTATCAATCTTTCCGCGCGTCGGGCGACATTCCGTCGTTTTTCTACTCATGTGATTCCGTGGACAGGTCCCCTACAAGGTGGACCGACGATCTGACGAAGGTCGCGGAAAACGCTTAGCAGAGTATGGCGGAGCGTCAACAGCATCCTGATGGCCATTAAAGATTGGCCCTCGTGTTCCTTATTCAGGCACTGGGTTTAACTGTATGCTTAGGGAACTAAAAACCTGCTTTCTTAATTAATAATTATATTGAAAAAAATAAATGAATCTAAATTTAATTTGGTAACACAAATATTTGATTTTTTTTTTATGTTACTAACAAAATTGCTAACAAGATGCGGGAAGCGCAGCAACACCAATCGCGGTGGAGATCCGGCCTATGCTCAGCAGCAACTTAATTTTTAACAGGCACAGATTCATTGTATATGTGGTAACAAATTTTACAAAATTACAAATGTTTTGTAATTTTGTAAAATTTGTGTCTTTTACGATAAGTTTAAACAAGGCGTGGCCAGTATGTCCTTTTAAGCTTGATAATTTATTTGAAAATTTAATTTATTATTATACAATTGAAAAGTGTCTCCTCATTGGTTTCCGTCAGGCAACACGGATAGCATAGACTATTTCTGAGCCCAAATAATCAATTTCGTATGTTTAATGAACGTGATACTCAGATATCTTAGACTTTCAGTGTCCTAACTAAATACTTAATTCTAATTAATAAATACTGAAGGAAATCCGAGTTCTAATCGAATTCCTAGGTTCAATCATAAATCCGAAAATAGAACTACAAATAAATTGGTTTGCCGATAGAATCTGATTTCAAGAGAGTATGTAAGTACCCTAAGATTTGAAGAAAAAGCAAAATAATTTTTATTTAACTTGTAAATAACTTTTGGGTAAACTAATAAAGGACTAAAAGAATATTTTGATATGAAATTGTGTGAATGGTATATGGTAAAAGTGAATCTTTTATATTGACAAATAAAGTTAGAAAATATAAAGAAGACTTCAAATTGAATGGAAATGCGTTCAACACTCGAGGTTATTTGAAGTACAGACGATATCTCGTCAAAGTAAACGCTGCGGCACCTAACACGCTTGTAATAATAGCAATTTAGTTACAAAATGGGTAGTTCGATGTGTTGGTCATTAATAAATAAACAACAACATCACATGCATTGATCTGACTCCGTGGTAAGTAGCTATAGCTAATCAAAGCACTTGTGTTACAGATAACAGAATCAACAGTGCTATTACAAATAAACTTAAACATTTGTTGAGTGGATGCCCATTCATATAATGTGTTTCACTAAAAATACTCACTAATTGTAAAAATAATTTTATGTTTTTGTTTTCTATTCTCTTCTATATTCTAAAGTCATGTTCATGTCCACAAAACTCTTAGTTAATAGTCAACTTCTTGATCATTACACCAAAGTGGTCGTCATTGTACTTACATTGTCTGTTTCTGCAAAGCTGTCCAGTTTTAAAATTCAGCAAGATTGGTAAGGCATAGCATAAAATCTATATTATCTAAAAATAAAGTAATTAAAATACATTTACCCGTGGGTATATTATAAAGGATCATTGTACCAAGTTGTTGTTTGTTCGGTGAAAGTCTATCAAAGGGTTGATTGTCAAAAAGTGTTTTACTATTAAAGTTTCGAAAGCAAAAATATTTAAAGGAGATAGGAGAATATTTAATATTAATTACTGAAACAAATTTTAATTACTTCTTTGTAATGTGCACACGACTCAAAATCATCCTTATTACGTAAGCATAAGATACCGGAGTGATTAACTTGACGTGTGGCCGTGCGTACTTACAAAACTTTTTAAAACTAAATTCCATAAAATTTAAAGCGAAATATCGACAAACCAGATATTGGAAACCTACCAGATAAAGTGACTGATGTTAACAGTTTAATTTTACTGACGAGACTGCGTGTTGCCATGACAGCTTAGTCCCAGGATTGGCGTGGAAACAATTATTTTAATTTTCAGATTAAAATGAGGATTGTGAAAAATCTGGTTAAATAAATTCTTGGCGATTTAGTAAGAAGCGGCGCTTTAAATATTGGACCTCTTTACTTAAGAAACAAATTAGAAGGTTTCATTTTTCTAACGAACGGATAAAAGATTATTGAACAAAAAACTGCCCTAATTTATACCTGAGTTGTGGGTGTTTATAAATGTACTAGTTCGTACATATTTGCAACCCCTATTCTATCCCGTTGTTTTGTTGGTTTTGATTTGAGGATTTTGATAAATTCTATCAAAATCCTTTCTTAGCGGCTGCCTAAGTCATCATAACATTTACTTGCATGCCAAATTTCAGACTGATCCGTCCAGTGGCTTGGGCTGTGCGTTGATAGATCACTATGTCAGTCAGTCGCCTTTGAGTATACCATACAAAATCAATGGAGGCAGATCGTTTTGACAGATGATAAAAAGTATTTCAACGATTGGTGGTGTCATGTCATCTAGCCTGACAATGCAAATCTTGACATTCTATGTTATTCACGTCGGTAAATTTGTACCTAAAACATATTTTCTTGTTTGTTAGAATGATAATGAGAATGAAAAAAGTTTATTTCAATACATGTTAAAAACATACAATGCGTAGTGGTTGGGTCCAAAAATTTAAACATATAAATACTTGTGTCAGAGGAGGCCCCGCGCTCATAGTGGTATAAATATTTTCATGCTGTTTCGTTAATAGAAGTAAATAGTAGATTTTACAACGAGTGCATAAAGCAAGTCATTTTTATCCGAGATCGTTATATGCCCGAGCCCGCAGGGCGAGGGCAGATGATGAAGTCGAGGATAAAAATGATTTGTGCACGAGTTGTAAACTCTGCTTTTCACTTCGATTGCGAGAAAATAAAACAATAATTTGAGAAAATTCAATACGAAAAGTTCACGGCTTCTTTCCCGCTACTTTATTTTTTTTAATTTTCCTGCATAATTTTCGGGCAAAGAAAAAAAATATACAGCCTATTCTTAAATTATTTTGGAATAATGTTTTTTTTTGTGGTAAACACGTTTTGATATTTAGTTTCTTTTTCGTATTATCTTATTATAAATAAAAAATGCAAATAGGGAAGGAAATATTATAAATTAGCAAGTTTTATCCATGTACAATTAATTGTTTTTGGCTGTATGGGCTAAATGGTCACTGCCTTAGTGTAGACACATTTAAAAAGCTACTTTTATGCACAAGTGCATAAAATTCAACTTTATGTCGCCTAGATCCTGCATAAAGTAGTACTTTTTCGAGCATGAGAAGTGAAAAAGTTATTTATATACTACTTTTCACAAACAACGTAACTTAAATTTTGATTGAAACAGTTCCAATTTCAACTCGAAGTCACAATCTGAATTATTTGAACGATTAATTCGTTTCTGAGTCAATTGACTTCGTTCCAATTAATGTTTCGACTTCGAGAAATACGGAACAGCGCGGCAGAGTAAAAAATTGACCTTTCTTAATTTTTAAATATCCACACGACTGATCAACAACTAACAAATAACCCAAAGTATCTACACTTGAAGTTTACTTTGGTAGGTAGCTGTATCTGCTATTTAACAAGTTTTTATTTAAGTTCACCTATCCCGGTGTTTATTTTTAAAAATATTATACAACAACATAACATACATTCATCTGACTCCGTGGTAAGTAGCTTAAGCACTTGTGATACAGATATCAGAATCAACAGTGGTATTACAAATAAACTTAAATAAATACATATAACACCCAGACCAGTACAAACAGACATATTCATGCACAAAAATGTTTGTACAGTGCGGGGATCGAACCCGCGACCTCTTGGTTAACAGTCAACTTCTAGGCCATTACACCAAAGTGGTCATTTGTCTGTAATCAAATCTTGAAAGCTATATTTCATCCAATTAAGCTGAAATGTATACACGTTTGGTTTCGATGACAATTCATAATTACTGAGTTACTTATCAAGAAAGATTCTATTCTATAATTGGTTGCTATAGTAACTTAACTAAGTCCGAAATTAGCTAGGTAAGTAGACAGTCCTGTGTAAACAGATGTTTTGTAGTGTAACATCATGTGTTATTAACCTTTGCTACAATACTCAATTAGGCAAGTGTATTATATTTCCTTTTGATGCCGATAAAATATGGAGAAAAACCTACTTACAATTATAGGGAGTTCAGTTTGGCCTTCATTCCGAATTGAGGGTTCGAAAAAAATAAAAGTGATTTGATTACGTGCTTACTGCAACTAGTATTTAAAGATACATAATATGGGAGGCACAAAGTAATAATTGTTTACAAATATTGATTAAATTTAAGTGGCGAAAGACGTAACCAATATTTATCAAAAAAGAGGTGTGTGGAGGTGGGTGTTGTCCGGGGTTTTTGTACAACCCGGAAAGTACTTATTGTATTATTATGCAGGTTTTTCGATTAAAGAAATGAAAACGCACACTTCGAGTTCAAGCATAGGAAGCCAACCATTTATTTTTTTTAAACATCTATCATCACGTTCAGAAATCAACTTTTCGTTTTTCGTTTAGGAATAATATTTAACAGGTGTCATAAGTCTGACCCCTATTCTGTTTGTGTGTTATATGTGTTTGTGTTTTCTTGAGCAGTCTGTGGCATCGAAGCGGACGGACGGATGTTCCATCATCCAAACGGATGTACCGATTCCAGTGCGGTTTTTTTTATTCGAAAGATAATTTAATCACGGCGGTTCTTAGCTGTGGCTGGTAAAATCCGTCCAGCCGTCGAAGCTAACTGTTTTCTCAGCAAATGTTGAAGTAAATGTTAAATTTCTGAATATTTTAGTAGTCTTCGTTGTTGGTTCGGATCTTGCTAGAGGTGAGCGCTTATAACATAATCGTGCATGATGTAAAAGGTTACCTAGGCAATCAAAACTTTGTCTAGGTAACAGGATTGTTAGCACAGACTAACGGTTAGTAAGTGATCGGTCGAGTGTTTGCTAATGGAACCATATCATCTACGAGTATATATCGTTAACTGAGAGTTCAATAACTGCCATTTTCATGCTAAAAGCTATCTGACGTTCCAGATTTTTCTATGAAAGTATCTGTTAGCTAATTTTCAGTTAACAGTAGATGGGATATTGAAACCGGCCATCAAGGAACTCATTAATATCTAGGTAAGTGGTAATGGCGTGAACAATGGGTTTCATAAATGGTTTCGCACTGACACCATTACAATGTGAAATTAAAACACACTTATTTATCTACGCGCTATTTTTTTGTTTTTTTTCTGCGATCAATATTTTTTTTTTAAATCTTCTTGGCAATTTTCCCGATGTTATTAATTAAGTTTTATCATTATATAATTTCTTAGAAAGTAAGTATATTATGATTATATCAGGTTATTTGGAGAATATGTAGGTAACAATTTAAGTTCCATGTTTGCAAAATTAAATCTTTGTGAACAGGTAAATTTTTGAAACAATACGCCTTCTTCTTCTTCTTCTTTTTGTTGACAACTGAAGATAATATTTATAACGACGATTGTGTACATTTAAGCCAACTTATTCTCTTACTAGCGGACGCCCACGACTTCGTTCGCCTTAGTTTTGGATTACCCAAGAGAGCATTCAATCGGAATAAAATTATCCTTTCACCCAAGTTAGCTCATAACCTGTCGGTATACCAAATTTCATCAAAATCCGTTCTGTAGTTTATATTGACGGACAAACAAGTGTTATAAGTGTTATGCCGATTGTGCAACTTATTGCGGTGAATGCTTGTGGCCTCTCTCTCGGCCTACGGTGAACCCGCCACGTCCCCGACTCACATGGCACCGGAGGGCACCGTCAAGTTTTTAGTAGGTAGACGGGTTCTCTCTCCGAGGCCTGAAGTCCCACATAACCCCCAGCTGCCCCCGCGGCTGGTGGCATTTCCCTTATAGTAAAAAAAGGAAAAACTGTGCATCCTAAAATAACTTATTTCGCAAAGTGTTTCCGCTCATACTTTTAAAGTAAGCCGGGGGAATTTAGGTAATGCCTTAAATGGGAGCAGATGTTCCGACAAACAGGCTTCAATGTTCTTAGCAGCTTCATTTCTTAAACTTGTTTGCTTACAAATTGTGTTTTTGCGTAACGAAATTAAATTTTCAGGGAAATAAAAACTTCGGCAAGTACGTTGTAATGAAAGTCCTACATAACCTGACCTTTTAGGATATGAATTTGATGAAATGTTACTTTGTGTATGAAGTTTTTTTTCGGTATTTAACGTGGAAAAGTGCGTGTATGACCTAAATATACGTACTTATTGTATTGCTCATAAATAAAACATCTTTTTATTTACTTCAAAAGTATTGTGATTGCGTCAAATAAGTAGTTTTTTAATAAAAATATATTTATAGCGAAATATAATACTTCAGAACTAAATTGGTATGACATTCAGCATAGACGAAAGCATATCGAAGTATCCTTTAAAGCGTTTTTATTATTCCTTTTTACTAAAAAGGTTCGATAACCTTTTTGGGTAACCTAACCCTAACTGAAAATCTCTTTGCCAATGTAACTATCGAGGTACATTATCAATGATACTTACGGACCACTGAACGTTGCTTTGATATTACAGAACAGTAATTTTCCTAAATATGAAACTGAAGTTATTTATCCTACCAGAAAGAACACTGATAGCTTTTGCCGGGTCCATGCGTATACGGCAAAAGTAAAACAAAAGGTTATTTGGTGATACCGTGAAATTCCATGAAATATGAATAATAACCTCTAGCTGGAATTGGATTTTGAAACTGTAAGTCAAATGTTTTTAGGTAGATCAAATGGAATTTCAAGTACTAAACTGTTGAAATCGCTAAATTGAAAAGCGGATACCCTGAGCTTAATCTTTTGTTTCAAAATCGTCAAAATTTTATGTAACATGAAAAAATCTTTCTGCTCTACATAGAGTGTATTGAGTTTATTTTGCGGAACTAGATTTAAGTCCGAATATTTTATTCAATGTTTACGCATTAACGATCGGATATCCTTATTATATCCACATGTTTATTTTTGATTAACGATGATTGTGTTTTCACTGAAGGCTGGTTTTTTAAGTTAGTTAACGAGTCATAGTATTGGGGACTTCGTGCAACATCGTTGTTTGGGGGCGGCGAACTCCGAGGTCACCCGAACCTGCAAGTTTGCGCTCGACCTGCTCGCGGCCGAGCCGAACGTTCGCTTCATATTTGCCTTCAAGCACTCCTACACCTTTGTTGCGTTTAAGATTGTTCAAGATTTTATTCTCTGTATGTTTGAGGGTGAATTAAGCCACCCTTTTAGTAACAGTCCACTAGTTTTATTAAACATTATTGATAGGACATTAATACATAGGTATACTCGTATCTCATATCACCTTTAAAGTATGTTTATGATTAATCGTGATAAGCATTCACGTTTCAAACTTAAGATAAGATTTTTGCAGAAGAAAAAAGGCGGGCATCGAACCCGCGTCCATAGGAATCCGGCCTGTGTGCCTAAACCATATTGAATAGTTCTTGTTCAAACAGGAGTCAAAACTTTTACTGCTGTTTGCAAAAATCCGCCCAGTGCCTTGAGACAAATTGGCAATCGATTAGCGAAAACGCCCAAAGATTTGTATGGAAAATAGTCGTCGATTGACATGTCACGTGTCCTAGTCGTAACGAACTGTAGATTAGTAGACAAATAAAACGAAACATAAGTCGTTCGCCTTACAAAGCAAGTGGCGCTTTTTGACAATCGACTACGCTGAGTGAGCGTATCATCGCTAAGTTTGGTAGCGAACTTGACGATTAAGAAAAATAATATGGCGATTCTTAAATTCTTAATTCAGCACCTCAAGCCAAATGGCAAACGCTAATCGAATCGCTTAATTAAATGTATGAAAAGAAATAAGTCGAACGAAATTGTCACGTGATCTAGTCGTAGCGAGTTGTAGATTGGTAGACAAATGTACTTAAATTTTCTATTATATTATACGAAACGTTAGTCGTTCGCTAAATTTAGCCAAGTGGCACTTTTTGACAAGCAAATACGCTCCGTGAGCGTACAAACGCTTCGACAGTAAGCGACTCCCGACGCAAACGCAACAAAATGGCGATTTACTAGTCAGCTTACGGTGTATGTTGAAATTAGGTTGATTTTTTCGTTTTTGTGTAAAAACGAAAAAATCATATCTAAGACTATTATGGGCTGCACACAATGAACAAGTGTGGCTGAGGCGTCAACGGAGAAATACTTCTCGCCGGTGTTTAGGTTAGGTTTAGCTGAGCGATTTAGGTTGTATAAAACATCGTTTAGAAGCCTATGCTTCGACCTTCGAATCCACACTACTTTAAAAGAAACTCAAGACATCCCCGTTGAAGTAAAAGAAAGTAGTTTTTGCTTGATTTTTTAAGAAGTGAAGTGACAAGAGTTGATTTGTGGATTACCTTTTCCTGAGGAATACTTATGGCTGATTTCTTTATAATTAGATAAATTAACCGTCACAGGTTCTTTGCACACTGAGTTTCTTGGCTAAAGGTTTATATCAAAGAATTGTGGGTGTAACACAACATTTGCCACAGCGTACAACAAGTCTATGCATAAGACAAGTTGTGGGAGCACTAAACCATGTAAACAATGTTATTGAGGTAATATGCCTATAAAGCATTTGAATTAGTTCTATTCATTACATTATCTCAACTGTTATATTGTTTCTGTTAAATGATATTAAAAAATCCTAAAATCATTGAATCTAACTAGTAAGTTATGAATGAATAATAGAAAGAAACAACAATAGAAAGTGTGTGCCATGTTGATAATTATTGCTAACCAAAAATTAAATTGAGATTGGTAGGATATCTTTGCTACATAAATCACATGTGTTTCCCAGTGACTATCACACAGCCTTTTCTAGCCAACAAATTTGCAAACAGCAGTAAAAGTTTTGACTCCTGTTTGTACACGAACTATTCAGTATGATAAAGGCACACAGGCTTCGACAGTAAGCGACTCCCGACGCAAACGCAACAAAATGGCGATTTACTAGTCAGCTTACGGTGTATGTTGAAATTAGGTTGATTTTTTCGTTTTTGTGTAAAAACGAAAAAATCATATCTAAGACTATTATGGGCTGCACACAATGAACAAGTGTGGCTGAGGCGTCAACGGAGAAATACTTCTCGCCGGTGTTTAGGTTAGGTTTAGCTGAGCGATTTAGGTTGTATAAAACATCGTTTAGAAGCCTATGCTTCGACCTTCGAATCCACACTACTTTAAAAGAAACTCAAGACATCCCCGTTGAAGTAAAAGAAAGTAGTTTTTGCTTGATTTTTTAAGAAGTGAAGTGACAAGAGTTGATTTGTGGATTACCTTTTCCTGAGGAATACTTATGGCTGATTTCTTTATAATTAGATAAATTAACCGTCACAGGTTCTTTGCACACTGAGTTTCTTGGCTAAAGGTTTATATCAAAGAATTGTGGGTGTAACACAACATTTGCCACAGCGTACAACAAGTCTATGCATAAGACAAGTTGTGGGAGCACTAAACCATGTAAACAATGTTATTGAGGTAATATGCCTATAAAGCATTTGAATTAGTTCTATTCATTACATTATCTCAACTGTTATATTGTTTCTGTTAAATGATATTAAAAATCCTAAAATCATTGAATCTAACTAGTAAGTTATGAATGAATAATAGAAAGAAACAACAATAGAAAGTGTGTGCCATGTTGATAATTATTGCTAACCAAAAATTAAATTGAGATTGGTAGGATATCTTTGCTACATAAAACACATGTGTTTCCCAGTGACTTTCACACAGCCTTTTCTAGCCAGCAAATTTGCGAACAGCAGTAAAAGTTTTGACTCCTGTTTGTACACGAACTATTCAGTATGATAAAGGCACACAGGCCGGATTCCTATGGATGCGGGTTCGGAAGTTCAGGGCACATCTGAGTCATGCTGTCGCCAAAATTAATGTATGAAATCCACTGTAATTTTTAATGCACCACATTTGTGGAACAGCAACGATCGTTTTAACGAAATAGTATATTGCTTATGCAAGATTCGGGACAATGCAAGGAATGTTCGTCTGATAAATAGTCCCTTTCATTAATTTGCAGGCTGACAGTGTCTCAAGTAGGTTGTCCCACCGTCTTGTTCCTTACAATTTATCTTTGTTACTTGTCAAAGAATTATTGTTGCCTCAGTTACAATTTCATAAAGATAAGAAAAGATAAAATAAAAGATAAAGATTCCACTAAAAGATGTGGATGTCGAAAGTTGTTATCCTATTGCAGAAAAAATACATGAGACCGAGCTATATCAATGTGATCCTAATCACAGAAAGTTGTATAATAATAGTCCTCCTGGCCGATTTCGACCACGGCGGCCAATCGCAGGAGTTATTATAGTGCACAAATGTGAATTATAGTGCGCAAAACACAGGTGCACTCACTGTTCCATCACTCTCAAAGTTCGGTGAGACGGCAAGCCGACATGACCGGAGAGAGATCGGGCGCAGGACCAACCGACGATTGACCGCCCTGGTCGAAATCGGCCAGGAGGACTATTATTATGTTATGCCAACCGGTAACAAAATATTCGTCTAAATAGTTCAAATGTGCTTACAACAAAACAAGGGAACTGCTTGCTTACTTAATGCATGAAATCCTATAACTTTATATTGATATCAAAAACTTTTCCGACCACTTGTGTACTTCTTTAGCTTCGGTCTTTTAAAATGGAGATATTTGCCGGTCTATGGGAGTTAAATTTGGGTACTTTTTCAATGATCGAGTTAGGGCACTTCTGCAAAAGCTGCAATCACGAAAGTTCTAATATTACCTACCTACCTATATAAGAAGGATCCAAAAATATATCAACCGGGTAGAATAACGAAATTTGGTTAAATTTATTTGTAATTAACTATCAAAGTTACATCATACTCAAATTTTTTTAATAGATTTTTTACAAGAAAACTAATTGATTTAATCTTACTGAGGCGTTTTATTTATTTCGCTTTTTTCAACCTTGCAGTGCTTTGCGGTGGAATGTTCGCAAAATTTGCCGAAAATTTATTCGCCAATTTGCCGTATGTTTTTCTCGCTCACACCAAGGGTTCCATTCAATAGTAGATACAGTCTTTGTTTCTTGATATTTGACATTGGAATCGCTTCGCGCTCATTCTACCGTATTTGGCCTTGCCTAACGGATCTATGCTTGAATTTCGAAAAGGAAAACTTATGTAATTAACCGTTTCCAAAAAAATTGTCACCAAAGAACAACAAAACAGAAACACCATTGTGCCTCACAAAATACCTACATTGGGATATTCACTTGTTGTTCAGATAGATGCACATTCACTGGTAATAAGTTCCACAGTGCTATATCAAATAGTTTTTTAAAATAAAATTGAAAAAAAAAACATACATATTGTATGTCCTTGTTTTAGGTTGCGCTTGTTGTATAGAGAACTAAAAAGTACATACGAAAAAATAACTCATAATTCAATAGTACTGCTAAAGGTAAATCGTTCAACCACTATGAACACAAAAGTTTTCGCTTTTGTAAGTTTCTTTTTAATATAAATCAGGTTTATTCAAACAAAGGTGAAATTCTTATTAAATTTTGTTCAGTAGTTTTTGATAAATAGCATCCCTGCATTCTATTGCTAATGTTGGGTACCAGATAACAAAATTCATTATTTATTTTTTGAATATTTACCATTTGGTCGATAATTTCAAATTCAAGGTCCATTATTGGTTCAAACGCCACTCAATACATTTTATAAGCAATATGACCATAGTATGTTTTAATATGTATACAATACCAAGACCACATTCACGATACCACAAAAATAGTTTTGACCTTTTCCCTTTATAAAACGTTTAAGATTTTGACGTGACAACGTCTTATACATTGGTTTGCCGGGTGACACTTCAAGAAACTGCGTTACGCTGCTCCGCTCACGTTCCGCGCGAGAGAGACAGAGCGAGAGAGAGAGTGAGAGAGAGAGAGAGATAGGCATACACACCGGTTCATGTTATACGAATGAATATTCACATTAAAATTATTTTACCACTCAAAGTCGTTGTCACGTAAAACTTTCGCGCGTATACCGACTTTACAGGCAACCAATTTTTTTCAAAGGCGGCTTAGTTTTACACAGTGTAAACACTAGAGATAAAAAGGTTTTTTTTTAAATTTTATTGAATTTTTGAAATTAGAATGGCATAATTATTGTTTTCTTCGAGAATCTTTATTATTTTATCTTAGACTATCATGGAAACAAAACAGTATAAAAGGTAACATAATTTTTCTTCTATTAATCTTTTTCTTGGTTTTTACTATAATTGAACACATAAATAACAGACCTTGACAATAAATACTAGCCAATACACTAAAGTTTATCAGACTTATTTACTGATGTCTCTTTGGTGTCATCAAAAGTATAAAAAAAGTTGGTGTCACTGCATTTCAGCATTTCAGCGAAAACATATTTTCAAAAAGGAAAAACTTACGTTCGATTAACAACTGAACAAAAACTTTAAACGCTTCTACTGAACAATTGTCGATATGCAGATTACAGTCAACTTTTATATTAAACATCTTTTTTGTCATTTTTAACTTTCATTAGATTCCAGTGAACCTATTTTATATCATCGGGTCATTCGGCAGGAATGTTGAATCAATTGACGTATACTCTTTAGACAAAATCTAAGTAAGTCAAAAGTACTGTAAAATAGGCATATCTCATTAAGTGGTCACTCTGTTCCTTTTATCCTTCCTTTTATGTCGTATTTATTTCCCCTCTCACTCGTTAAATGCAGAATAAAATAAATTAAATCTCTGCCTTAAAATATTCAGTTTCAGTAGTTAGTTACAGATAGAAACACAAACACGAAACGAATAGATACAGCCCGTATTAGGTAAAGTACCAAGTTGGTACTTTACCTAATATGGGCTGTATCGTTAAGAAATTATTTTCCTTTACCAATTTGCATAATTTTCCGCGTTATGTAACAAAAGCAAGTAATTTTTATTTGAACATTCTGCTCGTATTCTAACACGTGTTATCATTTTATACCGTTTGTTTTTACCAACGATGTTAGGCGAAAAATAAGTACTTGTATCGTATTTTTCTGTAGTTAATTTAAGCGAGTACCTACGTATGAATTAGCCGGGATTTGTCTTACTTCATAATTGTTTTTCAGCTACACGCAAAAACTAGTTTCTAAAATTATGTTAAGCTAAACAAAAAACACGAATAGATTACTTATTTCAATTTTATTGTCCTACGTAGACATATTACGACATAGCGCTGGGTATTTCTTAAGAACAAAAGAAAAGACTTATCTTTGTCCGGATCACTAATCGGGTATTGAGTTCAAATTATCCGTTCCGCAAGAAAAGAAAGTATTTATCTACCCATCTACAAAGGTATTGCAATTGGAAAAAATCGCTCCCAGCAAATCGGTCGGCAGTCTCGCGTGAGAAAACCTTTTAAGAAATAAGATGATACATACCTTATATAATACCTTATGTGGATGAATAAAATACGCTTAACTTGACTACATAGCTATTACTGGAATGATTTATAAGCCCAGAAAATATCTACTTACTTAAACTTAGGTAAATGTTAATCATGGCACAAGTTAACCTTAAAAGTATATAGTAGGGCTCACTTACATATGACGTCCGTTTTATAGATAACTAGTAGACCCGGCAGACGCTGTCCTGCCCGCTGTTTTCACTATTTATAAATATGTTCTCATCGTTCAGACCTTCCCTTGACTTCCACGAATATATCAAAGCTAAAATTATTTAAATCGGGTCAGCCTAACGAACAGCAATTCATTATACTTATCGAATATCGAATAAAAAGCGATCGACCCACCTGAATTTTCCCATGGGAATGCGTCATTTTCCCGCGGTAAAAAGTAGCCTATGTTCTTTTTCGGGTATCAAAATATCTCCATACCAAATTTTATGCAAATTGGTTCAGTAGTTTAGACATGATTGACTCACAGACAGACGGACAGAATTACTTTCGCATTTACAATATTTGTATGTATTTTAATGTGAATGTACTTGTATGAGTGTGTTCACATATAGTACAGTAATTCATTTCGTAACATATCAATCCGAAAAAATAAGCAGAAATCCGTTTTAGAGGTCCGTTTAAACGTATGTGTTATTAGTTATTAGCGTATGCAGTAAGTGTCAGCCAGTTTACACATAATATTTATAGTATGTCGGATCCAGTAATACTGACCCGTGTATCGAATCAGTACTATGCTTGCTGTGCGAATACTATATCCAGCTATAAAAGGAACCTGTAAAAACGGATGTCATATGTGAACGCGCCCTAAGAGAAAATAATTTGTTGAGACGTAGTACTTTCCTTTCATAAAGATCAAACTTTTATTATAAATATAGCTTATGTTAGTACCTTCTTAGCTGTGGTTGCGACGCATCTAAACTTTTTTGCCTATTTTAAAATGATTGAATATTGTATGTAAACTCTAAGTACTTCTTAAATAAGAGATACGTTACATAATAGCCAGCGCCGGGACCAATAGGGGCTAACATCACGCTGAGTGAGGTCCTCTTGGTTTGGACAACATAAACACACAATTATTATTTATTGACAATTTGAAATTACTCAAGTTTTGTTTTTTCGCTTTGCCTTTATTTGTTCCTAATTTTTCTTTTTGTCCTATTGTTTACTTTTGTTTCTTGTATATGTCTGTGTTGATCTTGTATCTGTTCATACTTTTTATTTCGTTCTGTATATGAGATGTCATAAATCAATATACGCATTAATGAGGACTAGGAATCCTTCATTATTGTCTTGAGAATTTTTATGAAAATAAAATCATTCAGCTATTTTTAACCGATGAGTACTTTGTTACTGTCTACGTACGAGAATGTACCGTCTTTTTTAAAAGGTTAATTGGATCCCACAAGAATTAAACAAAGAAGGGGGTGCCTCCTTGTTACATCAATATTATCAAGTTGCGGCTTATTATATTGATTGCGATGTAACTATCAGGGCCTCGGAAAACTAATTTCCTTTTGCTGTTGATGTTCAAAGCAGGTTCTGTAAATCATGTCGGGGCTCGCTTAATGCAACCACTCCGCGTCACCGTCAAAGGGCAAAATTTTACAAATCTTAATTTAATTTAGGGCTCCGCTGCTTCAGAAAGAAAAAAGAAAAGCATTTATTGATTTTGGACATCACATCCACAGAACGAAATGAAAAGTATAAACAGATACAAGATCAACACAATAAAGGAACGAAAAAAAAAACAATTGGAGCAAAACGAAAAAAGGAACAAATATAACAGAAGTAATTGCAAAATGTTAATAAGTAGTTTTAGTAACCATAGAACCATTTTTCCTGCGCTGACTTTCCATAGTGTTTCTGTTGACAGGCTGTTTCTTCCATCATTTCTTACATCATTACATTGCCTTAAGCCCAAAGCAAGTAGCCTATGCACTTGTGTAGTGGAATTACGAAATTACATACGATGATGATATTAAAATGAGATACGGTGATAATATTGGAAATTGGTTTCCAAATTTATCTCCGAGACCTCAGACATCGCGGCACTTCGAAACCGGTCGTAGTAGAAGTTACATACTCTACAGTAAAATAAAATGAAAATGGAAACGAGGCTTAGTAGCTAAATAGTATAATGAAAAATTAAATTACATATTAATATAATTAATAGAAAAATTATTTAAATAATTTTTCTACAAAAAAACAATTTCTCTTCTACAAAATTGTTCTTACAACTCAACTAGACCTAAATAAAGTATACTTCCGATTATGCAAGCTGCCACATGTGGTTCCCATTTTAGTGAGAGACTGGCGCCTGATCAAGGTTTTGTTAAAACCTGTTCTACAGGCCTACATGATATGTTAAATATGTTTATATTTACTAATACTAGGCTGTAAATAATTGCTACAACAGCCAATTCAAACAATAAAATTTTATGGAACTTATGCTACGAGACTACAACTCACATTTCACTGTGTTTTAGAGGTAATCACAACCAGCCAAAGCTGGATGTTGCATACCAGCTGCATATCTGCAAGTGTTTTTTTTGTTTTAGTTGCTAGTTACGTGAACTTATGTGTGAACGTAAATAACTACCAGAAATAAAAGACATTTATTTCGGTGGCTAAATGACAAGAATTTGTACAGTGTTAAAGATCTTTTTGACTGGAAAAAGTAACTTTAGACATATTTGTACTTTGCTTGATGATGACATTCTATTTTAATTGTGACATTTAACGATGGAAAACTTGAAATATTATCATATAGGATTAACAATAGAATATCTATTTATACCATGTTGGATGCAAATAAATAATAATTATCATTAGTATTATAAATACAAACCACGAAAACAAGTAGTGTGTTAAAACCAGACGAAATCACATCAAACTAGCACTTCAGTCTCATAAGCACTGTAATGAAATATAATTTCAATTGGAAGTTTAATGTGCTATCTGTACACATCACAAGGAACCCCCTTGAAACCATTTGACTATTCGAGAGCTTTTAGTAAGGCCTCGTGAGGTCTTGACGTTATTTATCTTACACTCAACTTCCATCGAATCACATAGTATGTTGTATTTGTTCAAATGAATGTCACATATCATAACTTATGTGTTTCGAAACATCGCATGAATTAACGGCTTTTAACGTAAGTTAAACGGTTGACGAATAAACTTATCCGTTTTATAATACTTAAGATTTAGTTCTTATTTAACCCAGGCTCTCAATAATAATAATAATAAAATATTTAGTTCAGTTTCAAAAAGGTAAATAACAATTAATTTGGGCTTACGACCACTTCACCCCAATGGCCACAAGTAATGGCATCTTCTCGACATTTCTTGGCCGCATGATCGTATTGTTGGCATTTAAAACACCTTGTCACCAATGTGAAATCACTCACAGGGCACGACAGGGGATTTGGACGATGTAATTGCAAGTCTCGGCAACTTTTTTCCCTAATTTGTGGCTAAGCTTGATAGATGACAAAAACGAGTCGAGAGTAATTGTATCTTTAAGTTTTTTAGCCAGATTTTGTTGATATATGAAGCTAAAGACTTCAGTCTCCTGCAATGACGTGGGCACTCCAATGATGGCGATTCTGGGCTTACGTTTATGAGGCTCGTCTACAGTGAATCCCGAGGTCTTAAGTTGCGACAACTACTAAAGCTTCTCGATATCGTATCTTTGTATCTGTGCTTATGATTACGTCACCTCCATTTTTCGTTTTAGACAGTCCTCTCACGCGCAGCTTTATTTCATTAGGTCGGATGATTTTTTGAACCAGAGTTTTGGTTCTGGGTTGAATAGTCTTTAGAGCTATTATTATAGCCTTTGTACAAATATAGTTTAAAAAAAAGTTAGTTAAAAAAATGCGCGGCGGCGGTTATCGATGCCTTTATTGATTGATACGATGTCGATATTTGAGGAATTACTAAGATTATACTTCTCTCTACATCAAGAGACCGAAGAGATACACAAATTCGAATAGGAACTTTCGTGATTACGGATATTTTTTTGGTGATTTCTTGAATAAAATATAGAATAGTGTACGGTGGAAAGCACGTAAGATTACCCATGTAATTATGTATAATGTTGTCATGGAACTGAAGCGGTCTCAAGTTCAAAGTGGGGTAACCTGGTGTGCTGTTGTATGTACAAACATCCTAACACCTATTGTAGTCCCTCAAGCTATAATGCAAGGTACTTGGCCAAAGCGTACCGGCCAGGCAACAATAGGCATGATGACACCTATTTTAATTCAATTTAAGACCATGGCGTTTAAAAAACATAGCCCCTATGAAGTTTGCAGTAACTACTAAGTATGAAGTAAGTACTTAGTATGAAGTAATACAACCAGTATATTTCCGAAAAGCTGTAGAAATGTTTTAACACACAAAATTCAATAAATATTTGGTCAATTGACTCTCGAGTTCTAATACACTATCGTGATTTCACGTTTTTGTATTCCCATACAAAATCTATGGAGGCAGAACGTTTTGAGAAATAATAAAGAGTATGTCAACGATTGGTGGTGTCATCTAGCCTATTGAGACTTTCTGTCATCACGGCTCGCTACTGACAGCATCGCTAGTCGCGGCGACAGTTTACAACATGTGTGGCTTGGCCATAAGAGAAGTCCCTCAAATACTAACAAGCATCTTTGTTACAGGTTCGTGCCCTTCGCCGATACCCAGTGCGTTTCGAGGAGACCTCGATCACGCGTCCGAGCTTCAACTCGGATCCCGTTCATTTGCTGAACGAACGATCATTCGCCGAACGAACGATCAAACCGTCCCAAAGTTGTGAGGTCTTCGTTCTTCATACACCGCACAGGACATTCCATTCATAGGAGTTAAAGACGGACACTGTCACCGAAACAGTGTTCTGAATTTGAACTTCAAGTGACGTGAGGTACGTGTTATCTATTAATACTTGTGCGGTTGTGCTGTGAAAGATTTTTTTAATGGAATGATTCTGATGATATTTCCTAAGCTAGCTGTAAACTAAACTATAAATTCCAGACATACAATGTTCTAAGAACAATTTTGTTACAATAAGACATATCCGGAATTCCTTACGAGGATATTTAATTTCATTCAGTAATTAAATTGTATTCCTTTACATTCACATACATCAACATTTAACATGCATGAAAATAAAATTTTCCTTATATCATATCATGTTTCGCCCATCAAATAGTAACTTACGTAATAAGCATTAAATGAAAATTTTGTACATAGCTCTAGCTAGTACTTAGATATGTATTTATTAAATATTGTTAGGCGTTGAATTCGCGATGTTAACAGGGTTATAAAATTTTTCTTTTTCACCTTGGCCACGTTTACGAACTTCAAAAACCACTGATTTATAATATTGGTGTCAATTTTAGGAACAAAAATTGTCACTGATACTAATCGGCTAATTAAGCCTTAATCAGTTTAACTAATGCTGTACTAAAAGAGATGGCTAAACGACTGCCCTAAGAATGTATAAAGATTTGTCAGTGTCCTGTACTTCTGAAATATTCATTAATTAATTATGACGTACGTAATTTTTGCCTAGAACTTCAGTAAAATAATGTAATAATTTAAAGTATTTCATTTGGTTTCTCTTTTAAGCAACAACATAAATGTTGCCAGATATCACTTTCTATTGGTTACCTATACAAGACAAACGATTATCGACTTTAGTTATGGGTAATCGATATTGATCATAGGTAGGTACCGTATTACCATTTAGAGAGTAATATTTTGTCTATTTGATATTTAAGCGGTTTTTAATATCTCTTTTTAATTCTGTTACATAATAGGAATTAACTCTGTCACATCGATAGAATTAGATATATTATTAATAATCGATTGATAATCATTATTATGCGGGTAATCTAACTAAACTGAAAAGTCAGGCGATAATAGAGACGTCACTCGCGCTTACTGCCGTTTCTTGTAACTTTGCGTTAATAATAGAATATTTTAACGCAAATAAATTGAATAATTAATTACTCATAGAAACCAAGTCCGCGCGCCCATTTTGAAGCACCTTAATTGGAGCCATATACGGCTCTTAACACCGGGCTGCTCCGTGGTATCATACTCGTATACCTGAAAATGTGTATCTTGAAAGTTGAGAAGTAATCGAACTCTTTATAATTAATAGTATCAGGCGTTACTTTGCGGAAATCCATAATTAGTATTAACATTGAAAAATTACTTAGCTTTAGATTTCCGCTCAGTTACGCCGGCATAAGTACCCAACTACACTACCTGTGACCACCGACTATGTTAGAGAACAAGCACATGCAAAAAGCACCGCCCGCCCTCCCACAAATCGCATGCAAAACAGATAATGCAATAATTAGTACCAACACCGACGTGCAAAAGAAAACCTCAACGCGTTTCGCCGCCTCACGCGGCATCTTCAGGAGGAGATGTTGTCGCCTCGGCTGCGCTCCGTCGGAGCGCAGCCGAGCTAAGTAATTTTTCAATGTTAATACTAATCGAACTCTTTTTCCACACTTATTAAAATGACAACAAGTCATATGAAATAAAATCCTTAAAATAAAAATAGATTTTCTTTATGGTGTTGTTGTTTTCTTTTATTCGTTACATAAAAATAAACATTCCCGTATTATAACAACTTAACATTAACATATCCACACTTTACCAAACAGCTATTTATTATTATTGCCAAAAACAAATGGTTTTCAGCGACCGAATCATTACCCTACTTTCGGGCAAAATGAACCTTTACTGACAACATTACACAAGCGTATGTGTGCGTGTCGCCGAGCGTAAGCACGTTATCGTCACCTCTGTGTAAACCGGTTTAGTGCGTCACTTTTGAAAGGGCTTTTGCAAAGAGTAAAATAATGGGCGTTTGTATGAAGTCTATCTTTATGTGTAATTAATTATTCTAAGCTTTTGATTTCACTTTTGACTTTTGTTTGTTTACTGGACTATTGTGTGAGATCATAAAATATCCAGAAACGAAGGCTATGAGCTTGATTGACGTGAAAAATGTAGATAGTTTTGTTGTGGGTAGATCTCCCTTAAACTTAATTTGAAGGAATTACCATCGATTTCAAAATGGCACGGCTCCCGTGCCTTACGCCACATGCAAAAGAAAGTGGTAGCACGGCAGACGTGCCATCCACAACGAATCGGTTAATCACTTATCTGTGGAACGTAGTTTTTTTTAAAACACAACTCCATATAGTAGGTATTTTAATAGGCACTTATTGCACAGTTATAGCTATATATGGTCCCCTCTTACTTTTTAGTGGATCTTTGAAATGTCACGGATAGCTATCTTACTGCGACAATACAAGATGAAATATCATAGCAAAAGTGTATTTTGGCAGGTTTGCTCACAAATCAAAGTAGGGATTTTCACAATTTTATTTTGAAGATTGTAATATTTTGAAAAGTTCCTGAAACATTTTTTACACAAAATATTTATATTCAGCTACTCAGCTTTACATAAAACTAGGTGCCATGTTTATTAATTGTTAGTCAGTCGCCCATACTTCTATTTAGCCATCTCCTTTTGTTGGTGAAATCAGCTTTTATAGTAGATTATGCAACGAGGGAATAAAGAACTATGTATCTTAATCACGGGCGTTGAATCTGAGCCCCTCCTCCTGATCTTAATTTTCTGGAATTAAAATATTCAAAATCTAGTATTTCATGTAAAAGTATGTGAAAGTTTCGAATTGTTAATTTACTTCTCTTCTTCATACGAATTTCAACGTTCCGAATTCAAATAAATTTAATCCCTAGCGAATTTCCATACGATTTTATTTCCCCAGAGTATAAAGACTTGCTTTACTGTGACGTTTCCTGACATATAATTAGACATTTTCGAGCATGAGGTGTGAAAAAACACGTTTTGTTTTTACTATAGCTACTGATTTATGAGACCAAAGTTGCAGATAATTTTATCAGCTTTATTTGTGCAGTACAACAAAATTTGGTGAGACGCATGTTTTTTGCGACAAATGCAAAAAATTGGCAACTCCCCCAGATCACGTCCAAAGGATAGGGACTTTTACTATAAATTTCAGCTAACTAACCTTAACAAAGTTACGGCGTCGGCTCTCGACATTTCCAAAAACTTTGCTCTACTCGTATTTACTGAGGTACTAAGCCCATGTCATAACTTGTGACTTAAATATGAGACGGTTTCATTCAAGCTCTCTGCAATTAATCTAATTATGGAAACAGCGAAGGCTGCATTGCAAATCTAATAAGGCTCGAGCAGCTTATTAATGTTTAACTTTTTATAACAGAAGTTTCCAACTTCCTTTTGAAAAGAAAAATACTGAGGTCAACGGTATCTACTAAGCGGACTAAGCAAGACATAACTCTAGATTGGTAGAAAACTATATTATATTATGTTTTATCGTGACAAGCATTCACATTAATTACTTGTATTCGGGTCAAAACGCAATATATATTTTTATAAGTATTAGGTACTCACGGCTCGACGTTTCGGCTGGAGCTGAAAAAGAGAATTATTTTGCTTTAAATTTCCACTAAACTACGCCAGCGCAAGAACCTAAATACATCCAACTGTAACCACTTGAAAAAACTAGAGCTGGAAATCGCAGGACTTACAATACAACTCACAATGTGACACAGAAGATGCATCTGGAAACACAAGACTGACACCAAGAAAACACTCGACGCGTTTCGCCACAAAACGTGGCATCCTCATGAGATGTTGTCACTTCGACAGATTACGAGCGACTTTCCGCCGGATTGCACAAAACCGTGGTCACGAGCCGCCTGACATATAATTATTAAGCATACACATTGCAAACTTTAGACAATATTTTTGCCGTAGAAAAAATCACCCGGTCGCATGCGTCTATGGGAGTCTATGGATGTCTAGGCCCGGATGGCCTAGTGCGAAAAACATTCAGCCACCCAGACATTGGCAAAGCCTGTTAAAATTTGCCACTGCTTTCCGAAAGCGTAGGCTGTATAAGTTTTTGTAACACCATAAAGGTGATTTATTACAATTTATTTGTGTATTTAAAGTAAATAATCTTCTTGTATCCTATGCTATGAGCCGATCTCTCATACTTTTAAAAGATAATTCAGTTTCTTAATATAAATTCAATTGCATTCCACGCTATGCATATCACATATGCGTAACATACAAGAGTGAGAGTGACTTTGAGTAAGTGTATTATTTAATAAAGTTACATAAGTTCAGAGTTGGCGCAGTACTAGAGCGCTACGCTTTGATACCATAATATAGTTTAAAATTATTTCGCTAAGTGCTCAAAGATTTAAGGTAAGCGTCCACAGCCCTGCATCGGACGCATCGCACGTAACTGATTTTACTTAGCTTTGTACAAAACCTGCGGATCAGAGGACGCTGTTGTATGAGATTTTTTTGTTTAGTAGTCCTCCTGGCCGATTTCGACCACGGCGGCCAATCTCAACAGAGATCAGCCAACTAGGCGGGAGATATTATAGTTCACAAGTGTGAGCGCAATACACAGGTGCACTCACTGTTCCATCACTCTCAAAGTTCGGTGAGACGGCAATCGGACATGACCGGAGAGAGATCAAGGCGCAGGACCAACGGCTTAATGTGCTTTCCGAGGCACGGGGATGTAACACAGGGTATAACACGTGTTTTTCATGCTTTCAACAGCAGCAGACCCGTCATAAAACTGTAAAGATTCGTGATTTTTAACGAATGGTGATTTTTCAAAGACGATACGTGTTTTAAAACGTATGCGGCTTTTACGATTCCTGAAGCGTGTGAACACGGCTATTCATTTTCACGGCATAGTTGCTGCCAAAAAAAAGTGAAAAAACACGATTCATCTTCGTATTCAATGCGCCCTTAAGGGACGTACAAGTTGGTAGCGGGCTTCATGAGCTCGCAGCAGACCACATGTCGTTGAACACGGCTATTTATTTTCACGGCATACTTACCGCCAAAAAATACGAAAAGTAAAAAAAAAACATGATTCGTCTTCGTATGAATGCGCCCTTAAGGTACGTACAAGTTGGTAGCGGGCTTCATGATCTCGCAGCAGACGACATGTCGTCGCGACACTTCTGGTTTCTATGAGTTTGTATGAAATCGAAGCAAGCGATACGAAGATAGCGACGTGATTCATACAAACATATACAGGGTGTAAAACAAACAGGTAAAAGGTTTTTTTTACACCCTGTAGAAACCAGAAGAATCGCGACGACATCTCGTCTGCTGAGCTCATGAAGCCCGCTAGGGTTATCCCTGAGTACTCCGATCCTTGAGGCCCACGTCGCGGATGATCCGATGTATTTTTATCTTGATGAACTCAATTAAAAGTCATCTTCGGGGCTCTCTGGGACGGGGCTTCGAAGATCGGGGTACTCAGAGAATAACTCACTCGCTACCAACTTGTAGGTAGGTATGTACGAAGGGAGATGACCCCCGAGATGTGGCCACATACAGGCTTAACGCATCGGGGATCAATGGTGTCTGTATCTTCGTTCCCATTGGCCCGGCAAAATGAGCTAAGAGGTTCCGGTGGAAAGGTTTAGTGGGTAGGGTTCGCCTATAGGACGAGTCCCATGCATCTCTGGCAGCCCCACCCGGCAGCCGGAGACGGTGCGTAAATGCATTCATACCACCTTAAAAAAGTTAGGTAGGTACGTTGAAAATAACATTCGTTTTGATTTTCGCCAAATTCTATAGGCAGGACTGATAACGGTAATGTCTTAAAGAAGTCAATAAGAGTAATTGTTCCAAGGGAATTGAAGACCTTTAGTCACACTCGGACAGCATTCGGAAATAAATTGTCGTAGGCGGTTTCGATGTCGGCAACTTTGATCTTTGGGTTTATGAATTTTAAACTCAGGCCACCTTCAAATTTCATCGTAATGTTAACGCTGTCTATTGAAAAATCAGCCTTTTATTCCATCCATTTTGTATTATAATTTATTATTCTGGAAAGTAAATGAAGTATGTAAAATATTCTGCAATAAGTTACTTTAACTTGTTTGAGTACTAATACAATTCAAATTTCGTGTTTTTTTTACATAGTCAAAAATAAAAGTTTCATAGTTAATTTTTAAAATTAGAATCCTGAAAAATCTTTGCACTCGAGTGCAACACGTAACTTTTCATTCCACCTCAGCGAGGAAATGACTAAATGCAAAAAAATACGTTTACAATCACAAGATAGGTACTTTTATTTCAGTTAAGGTATTAACTACTACATTATGACAGGTAAGTATTACATAATAATCTTTAAATTATAACAAAATAATACGTAGGTAGAATTAAGAAAAATTGAAAGTAACGTTGCTACAGTTCTGTATGAATTCTTAAGCACTTATTAAACATTTGAACGTGTACTAAGAGACGAGAAAATGTCGTGAAAAGATACAATTTTTTGTCGTTATTTGTTTATCGTTTCAACAACGCATTGGATGTAACATAAAAGAGAAATACTGCGGAATATTATGCACTTGGAAGGAAGATTTTGCAACAAAAAATAATATAACGTCTTTTCTAACTCCCGACGAGAAACAAATAAGGCCCAGGTTGTAATAAGTTTGACCGTGGTGTCTGTTTGTGTGTAATTTGTGTCTGCTGTTGCATTGTATCTCCCGAACGGATGAATCGATTTCAGTACATTTTTTTTAATTTATTTTATAGAGAGTTCAACTACGATGGCTCTTATCTATAACTGGTCATAATCCGTCCATTTTTAGTTGTTAGTGTCTAGTTGTTTTCCTTGCTTATGTCGTTGGTTTTTTTGCAGGAAAGTCAGTTTTTATACAACAAACTTCGTTTATGACGAATTTTATTAACGCCAATGCATTGAAAACATTAAATGAAACTTTGTCTACGGGTCCTGATGTGTTGATCATTGTATGTACTATCTGTCTTATATTTTTTTTAAGTGCGTATTCAAATTACGGTACATTCCGTTAATTTTTAAGTTTTATCAGCTTCGATTTCTTTATTAATTAATGATATTTTATTTGACTTTCATCAAAATTGACATTTAAATTAATTTGTATTGGTTAATGTTTACAAATTTGCATGCTGTTTGACACGGATAGGTTTAAACACTATTTTAAGATGACCAACAAATCACATGTTAATTGTACCTTATTTACGCATATAAATGTTTCAATTTCTATTCTATTTCTATTTAAAACAAAATGTCTATATCTAATTTGCATATGTACGATGCATCAGAACACAAATTTTAGGAGTTTGATGAGCAAGTTTTAAAGACGAAATTGTAGAGACTTGGGAAGTGATTAGTGCATGAACTCTCTAAGGAGTCTAGCAAGCATTTCTCAGTAATTTACACAAGGTAGCTCTATGTAACCTACTTACATTCAAATCTCAAACATGTGTAACCGATCTCGTATTAAGTATGCTATATTGGTAAAATATTAATGGTATAATGTTGTAGCATTTTGCAAGCAGGTATCTTATTACGGGTGCCTGTACACGCGGAGCTAGTGTGTGGAGCGACCGTGGTATGGGGGAGCGGAGTTGCGTACGGTGTTTGTCCACCAAAGTGGAGAAAGACAGCAAACCGGAGTTCATGGCTGTATTTTTCAGTGTGTGGAGATTGGTTACTCAGCTTCCCCGCTCCGCTTACCGGTTTTGTATATTTTTCAACTCTTTGTCCACTGAAGAGGAGCGTAGATTTTGTGCTGCGCGGCCTCGCTTCGCACTGGTGGACAGGCTACCACCCTAATACTCAGCTCTCATGTCACAAAAAACACAAAGTATGTAAATTGCTTTAGTGTCTATTGGTGACTTATTCTACGACAAAGAGCACCTTGGGCCAAAATCGTGCGCTGTGGCGCTCCTTGGCGGAGGCCTATTGCAGTCTACTGCTGGCCATAGGCCGCTCCGCTCCGCCATACCACGGTCGCTCCACACACTAGCTCTTCGTGTACAGGCACCCTTAATAAGATACCTGCTTGCAAATATGATGATATGCTCGCGGCTCAAAGAATAAAATCCAATCTATGACATCAAAGTTAGCATTCGGGTAAACGCGACCACGCGACCGCGACAGTGACGCCACGTCACGTTGAAGGCTACCTTCAATAATAAGTCATGTGACGTCACGACTTGCAGCCTTGCGGTCGCGGTCGCGTTCACCAAAATGCTAGCTTCACACACACACACACACACACGCACACAAACGTAGAATTGTATCATGTAGATTTAAGCCTGATTTTGTTTTGTTAAATTTCGGTTTATATGTGTGTTTAGATAAGGAAGGCAAGGTCTCCAAACACAGGCATAACTTGCTTAAGTGGAGACCCCAATCGTTTATAATTATAACTATAAATGTTAATAATAAGTTAAAAACGAAAATAAATTACATATTTATTATTTATTATTATTTATAGTTAATGTATTTAATTCAATATCACTTCTTGATTCGACTAACGATATGTTTGATATTCACGCACCCGCTGTAGACACATACTAACAAAAACATGATTTATGCGTCGACCACCCAATACCCATCATGATGATTATCCCAACGTATTCGCGAAAATGCCAAATCATGTAAAAGCATCCCATGTCATTTTGTGTTTGGTTATTTCCCTTCACACTGTATTTATTTATTTTATTCGGAGATAGTGTAAAGCTGCTAGTTTTCTGAAAATGTCTGGGCTGGTTGGAGTAGGCAGGGAACAGAAATACGCACAATGGCCCAATCAAGCGGCTAAATGCGGAAATAGCCCAGCTGAACTAACTAGATAATCGATAAAATGTCGATAGCCCGATTTTTAGCGGCAAAGCTAATTTAAATATAATTTACGTGGCAATGTATATGAACCAACTTAGACCCAGGGCACTGATACTGTTGCCACAACAAAAAGTTTGCCAGTTTGTAAGGTGCCATAACGTGAGCAAACATGTGACTGAAAGTTGCAAAATAAGCGAACTTAAAGGAATTTTCCGTCAACCGTCGTTTATGTTGTGTAAACATGTTTCCGAATACCGGAAACTATTATAAAGTTGAGCTGGGAATTCTTTCCTGTCGGACTGAATTTTCACCCGATGTAAGTGTAATACGTAACAAGGGATACATAAGTATACAACAACAACCGGTAATCCTTAGTTACGTAACGTCAAGAAAAATGAGCTATCCTATTGGGTGATTGGCTTCCTATTGTCTGAGACTGTTGACACTTATTTATTTATTTAATCTTTATTGCACAACAATACTTTGTACAAAAGGTGGACTAATAAGTAAATAAGTAAGGCTAATAAGTAGAGAGAAAGCTTGAGGCAGTACTCTTTAACAATTCTCTCTCAAAACTCTCACACGGAAACTGTGGAGCACATTTAAATTGACTCACTATGACATGTGCTAAATGTACAGACGGCAGGACATCAAGAAATCCATTTGGTTGCAAAAACGCCCACATAACATGTGCAAAAGATACGGAAGTGTTTACGGTGTTGTTTACGGAAGTGTTTGAGTTTTGTGAGTTGTCGTGGGGTTCACTACTCCATTTAGAAATACGTTTCTTCGAATTACATTTCATCGTCGAGTCGATTTTTGTAAAACTTTGCATCGATGGTTCATTTCATCGAATGCTAGAAGACATTGTTCATTTCATCGAATGTATTTTAGCAGTCGATGTCATGTATGTTACGTCTTTCGGGTATATATAACGCATCGTTCAAAAAAATAATCGACTTGTTGTCATCGATGAATTGATTCGACGAAACGTATTTCAAAATGGAGTAGTGAACCCGTTGTAATGTGTACATACATGCTGGGTTATAAATTTCGATAGGGCCTAAGTTACCTGTGAGATATTATTAAACTCCGTATTTTGGAGCAGGGGCCTAGTCAAATGAAAACAGCATGCAATATTTACCTTCAAGAGTAATTTTTCAAAGTCAACCCAATAATAGCTCCTGGTCACATTGATTTATAACTTGAGTTCGACAGTAGGGCATTGAACATGAATTACTACTTACAGATGTTCTAATACATTCTGGGTCCATCTAAGTCCAACCTAAGGGCGCGTTCACATAACGTCCGTTTTTAAAGGTTGCGTTTTAACGGATCCGTCGCTACTGGAGATTTTATTCACACAGCACAGTGATCCGTTTAACGGATTCGATTTTCAGTATTATGTGTGAACTAATACAAATCTATGTATTTGTATTAGTAGTACGCAAATACTTACGTTTAAATGGACCTGAAAAATGAATTGCTGCTTATTTTGTCGGATCGCTATTTTCTACTGGATCTGGAGTACTGTACATATTATGTGTGAACTTGCTGATATACACATGGCTGATGTACATACTGATGACGACCACTTTGGACTTGACTATCAACCAAGAGGTCGCGGTTTCGATCCCCGCACTGTACAAACATTTGTGTGCATGACCATGTCTGTTTGTACTGATCTGGGTGTATATATGTATTTATTTAAGTATATTTGTAATACCACTATTGATTTTGATATCTGTAAGATAAGTGCTTTAGCTACTAACCACGAAGTCAGTTCAATGTAGACGACCGTTTGGTGCAGTGGTCTACATGTCGGACTTCTAAAACCAAGGGTCGCGGGTTCGATCCCCGTACAGTACAAGCATATGTGTGGATGAACATGTGTGTTTGTACTGGTCTGGGTGTTTTCTATGTATAATATGTATTTATTTACAAAAAAAAGTATTTAAGTATGTTTATCCGTTGTCTAGTACCCATAACACAAGCCTCGTAGCTTAATTTGGGACTAGAGAATTGGTGTGATAGTTGTGAAATATTTATTATTATTATTAAAATGTATGTGATGTTGTTGTATATTTATATTTATTTATTTATTTATACCAAAATAACACATAAATTTGAACGGACCTGTAAAACGGATGTTATATGTGAACGCACCCAAAGGTCGTGTAAGTAAGATGGTAATCTACAGTGTAACGACACTTAATGCATTTAACATTTTGGTCCCTTCTGCTCTGACTACAAATTGCAAGGTTGACTATTATTAAAGAATAATTAATTCTGATTGCATCGCCCACACGTGAGTGATTATGTTGTATTGAAACAGTTCACAGACAGCCTTAGTATTAATAATGAAAATGATTATGTAGATAAGTGCATGCATTTGAGTTCAATAATTAAACAATTTGGCTTAGGACACACCTGCGTTTTTCTGTCGACGCGACTTGCTTCTGAGAGAGTATCAACCAATCGCCGCACCCCAATCGCTGACGGTTGCTATTTGAGGCGACAGTGAACCGCAGGTGGGCTTGAGCCTTTCTTAGGAATATTTTTTTACTACAAACATGCCCAAATGCATGTAAATTTTGAACTATCTACAATTTTTATAAAAAAAAAATAGTTCAGAACTTTCTAACAAGCTATCAAGCATTTCTTCTGACTGCTCAAATGCCATAATATCACTTAACTGATTTCGACATCTGCCTACAACATTGCATATACACATAGAGACTAGTTTCTTTATGATCAAGAGTAAAAAGTTATTGATTTTAACTTTAAGTAAAGTTCAATACAAATATGTAAATTAAAAATTCAATACAGCAATGTTAACTTCGAAATATCAGAAACAATCTGTGTTTTATAATTGATAGCTGTTTAAATTATAAGTTTTGCAAGATCCTCTGAATAGATAACATTTCAAGTTTATATCAGAACTAGAGGTATCGATAAACTTATTGTATTGTTAAATCTGCTGTCACCACGTCAGATTACCCAATTTTGTTGCAAACGAACGCTCTTATCACAATTCTAATATCACAGTGTTTACCCTGAGTGGGGTGAGCACGAACATTATCGTAACGTATTCGTGTCGTCCAAACGTCAGAAACTGACAGCTTCCCCATTCAAATTGACAAGTCAACGATAGGTAAACGCTACGAATACGTAACGATAGTTGTTCGTGCTCACCCCACTGACGTGTGTCGTGTGTACCATTAGAAAACATGTATTTAATAACGTTAGTTTAGAACTTGCATGCGTGAGTTGATAATAATATCCTTAGCTTATGTACTATACACAAAATTCGTTAACACGTTTCGTTGTTCTAATATTGTGTAAAGTAATAGGCTAGATGACACCACTAATCGTTGACATACTGATTATTATCTGTCAAAACGGTCTGCTTCCATAGATTTTGTATGGGAATACATGAACGTGACGACACGGTCATGTATCAGAAATCGGAGTCAATTGACCGGATATTTATAGAGTTTTGTGTGTTTAAAAATTGGTTTCTATTGGTTGTATTAACTACAAAGGGGCTTTGTTATTTAAACGCCATGGTCTTGAAAATATTTAAGATAGGTGTCATCATGCCGATTAAATGTAAAGATTTTCTCTCTGTACGTGTTAAAACTTCTGTGTACTTAGGTAATTAATTATTTGATTTATTATGTAAATTTTATGTGTACATATAGGTGAATTACATTTATTAAGTGTTACTAATAGTTTTTAAGTGATATCTGTGATCATTATTACATATTGAAATTTAAAAAGTAAATGTAAATGTAAATGTAAGTAGTTCCAGTTGTTTGTTGTACCTACAGTTAAATAACGTTCGTTATGTGTAATAAATGTAATTTTTGTACCGAATATTCAATGTTTTAATATCCCGGATAGCACTCTCGTTTGCATTGAAAATATTTTTATTCATAAGTACATTATTTTTATTTTGGAATATTTAAATTTAGAGTGCGCCATTTTATGAATAATTTAAAATTTATTTCGGTCTGATTAATCGAGGTATCAATCGAGCAGGCGCGGATAACTCTAAAGAGATACGAATGTAATACCTAAACCTGCTTTTCGAAATCGATTTATTCTCCTGAAAATTGATTAAATACCAGCCTTGCGTAACAAGGCCTTCGTAGCAGTCGTAGCATCGTAGCACCGTTAGTGTCTTAACCACACGTGGAAGTTTTAGTATAAAAATGTTTTTACATATACAAGGTGTAACAAAAAACCCCGTTATAACTGAAGGGTGTTGTTGTGCCCGTAAACCTGAACAACTTTCGCTAAGAAAACTAGGTCGAAATCTCAAAAAATTCTTTTGGCTCTCCCATAGTAAATCGATCAGCTGATTGGATTTTATTTTGAGATTTTGACCAAGGTATCGTTGGGAATGTTGTGCATTTTTCCGGGCACAACAACACCCTTCAGTTATATAACGGGGTTTTTTGTTACACCTTGTATAAAGTAAATCTTTTTTAGTAAAAAACCTTGTTGTATATTTATTTTTCTTGTTATTTACGTTGTGTTTATGTTGACTATCACTCCCACGCTGGGCGCTGCTGTTTAAAACCACACCCGTATGTATATCGTTTTGTAAATACCTATACGAGTATTTATTTAACAAATACTGCTTCTGTGTCCATGGTAAGTATTGATTTAACGAGGAGTACCTAACTTTTTAAATAGTAGTAGGTATTTATGGCAGTGTGACAACGTTTTTTCTAAACGGGTAAGTATAAATTGACAGTTACAACGGTCACTGCGCTGTCCAAGCAATATCAGCCTGTCTCCCAGGAGAGGAGACGTGACTTAAATAACTCATAGGGATAGGTCCAACAAGAATATATATGGGATTCACTAGTTTATGTCAATAACATTGTTTTTATGTTCACAGATATCATCCTGTTTTATTTACATAACTATAATTTTACAAGACTTTATTTTTAGGAGTTCTTAGGTAATATAAACAAAAGAAAAAGTATGTGTTCTATATGTTTTTGGTATGTACTCGGAGTAGCATATATAGGCATCATAAAACAAAAAAGAAGAAGTTGTGACGTAGCATAGTTAGCACTAACTAACTAACTCATAGTTAAAGGATTGAATTGAATTTCAAAAACCTTCAAACATAAAGTTTGTTCAGACCTTTCGGCGCGCGAGTCCAACTCGCATCCCAGCTTCAGATTCTTCATCGTTTCAAACCTGTTACAGCGTTTTGTGAGCTAAGCTGTATTCCGAACGAAAATCATAGGAAATGACCGGCTATCATTTTTTTGTTGCACGTGTTAAGTTTTGTAAAGTCCTTCGGGGGTAACTCGGGCTATAAAAGTAGGTAGCCTACGTACTTATTAATAGGCATGATGACACCTATCTTAAATAGTTTCAAGACCATGGCGTTTAAAAAAAGCCCCTATGAAGTAAATTCAACCAGTCTGTTTCCAAAAAGCTGTAGAAACCAGTTTTTAAACACACAAAATTCAATAAATATTCGGTTAATTGACTCCGATTTCTGATACAATACCGTGACGTTTTTGACGTTGAGGCAGACCGTTTTGATAATAAAGATAATAAAGAGTATGTCAACGACTGGTGGTGTCATCTAGCCTTTTGAAGACTTTCCCCCTTGTTTATTTTGCATTCTGCATAGTAAACAAACACCATCTATTAAAATAGATGATGTATTAAAATAGATAAAAATAATTTTTTACAACACTTATTGTAAACCGATTGTCCGGCTATCATTTTTCTGCTGCACGTGTAAAGTCTTGTAAAGTCCTTCGGGGGTAAAATGTGTTTTTAAGTAGGTAGTGTAGGCTACCTATTTATTGAAGACTTTTCCCCTTTAGTCTAAGATCCGTACTTAAATTGTTCTTCTCCAAGCTGATAATAATGTATTTAAAATTTTCACAACAAAATTGTCTTTATCTTGATCTTAGAATCTTGATGTTGCAAAATTTATAAAAAAAAGTCTGTCTGTCTTTTTTAATAAATAATCTAATACACTAAATTTGATTTAAAATATGTTTAATTATATTATCAGCTCGATGAAGGTCGATTTGAGTTCGTATGTATTACTTCTTGTTTATTTTGCATTTTGCAAAGTAAGAGCCATTTTTTTTACAACACTAGTTGTAAAAATAAGATTTACGTATAAGAATTACGTATAAAAAAGCTAAGACCAAATATATGCTTACCCAGAAATCATGGAATAACGTAAACCTGGATGCAAGGACTGGAGGAAAAAATTGTCCATCGTATCGTATCATTTAATAGCTTTTCATATTTTTTCGAATATTTTATTGAATACCTTTTGCAGTTATGAGTACCAAGGTGCAATAATAAATAGTGGGCTTAAACTATTGAAAATTTGATATCTTAATTTTTTTTTTGCATAAAAAAGTGCTTTCTCAATGTAGTTATCAGATCATTAGTTTTCAGCACTTCTTTCGATTTCTCACGAATTTTTAATATTGATAACTCCTCATTCATTGAAAGACGGAGATTATGTAAGACTTCATAACATAAGTTTACTTCTTCGAAAGTATCATATCATATTCATCATCATCATCATCATCATCCCACCTACAGCCTATATACGTCCCACTGCTGGGCACAGGCCTCACCTCAACTATGAGGTGGTGCGAGCCATACTCCACCACGCGGGCTCAGTGCCGATTGGTGGAGGGGTGTGTGTAATGTAAGTGACCAACCTTACTGTCAGATGTTATTAAGCTCTCGAGGGCCTCCGACCAGGCTTAACGACTAATATATATCGATATTAACCGGAACCAACAGCTTAACGTGCCTTCTGAAGCACGGATATGCTTGTAAATAGACGTCACTTGTATGGTCAGAATGGTCACCCATCCCAAACATGACAACGCCGTAGGTTGCTTAACTTTTGGTATCACTACCAAAGCGCTGCAACCACTGCCTCACAAGCACCTCTATTATAATACCTTTATTACCTATACCATTATATACTATATGTCTAGATTAGTTAGCAGATTCAACAAGATATAATAATAAAAAACAACAAAGTATAAACATTATTTATTATGCGATTAGGTAATACGAGTACAACCAATATTCTGAACATGGTCTAACTACAATTATACAAAGAACTTAAAATTAAACGTAGTAAAAAATACAACACATTTAGTACAATTGCTTTATCGTGGTAAAATATGAGGAAGGTAGATTTATTATCATCCTTTTAACCGACAAAAAGAGCGGTAACTCAAGGAATCCTGTCGTACCTTGGCCATAGCCATACGTAGGCCAGTTGCATACAAATTGTTTGCATCTGGCCTGGTACGGCTACGGTCAATTACGGCAGGTTCCTCTATAATACTTAAATTCCAAACGATGACAAATTGGGTTACGCACATGTGAAATGATTTTCGATAGTAATAGTTTAATTTATTGAACAACCCTTGAGTCAAACTTATCATAAACATACATTAAATTTAACAACTAATTTGCTTTTCAGCGAGACCAGAGAAATGACTAGCTCGTTATGAATGTTAATTTGTTATAATCACGCTAAAATACGTTTGTTATCCTAGCTTACTGCAGAAAGGACGAAGACGGAGGAAAGGAATACTGTAGCTTCGGGTCAAAGTAATCAAAGTTTGATTCCAAGTCCCATCGCAATTTCTTCTTATCTACCGTTCATGATAT
Source organism: Pyrausta despicata (assembly GCA_963921415.1). Taxonomy (NCBI): domain Eukaryota; kingdom Metazoa; phylum Arthropoda; class Insecta; order Lepidoptera; family Crambidae; genus Pyrausta; species Pyrausta despicata. The sequence goes on along the minus strand of OY992861.1, from coordinate 9,884,270 downwards.
CTTACATAGAAGAAATATTTTATTGCAATATCGTATTCAGTTAATGTTGGTTCTCTAAAGCAAAAAAAGAGTATGTGGAGATTTATTGCTTTTTAATCAGACAAAATAGCATAGTATACTAGTAGAATCGCACTATAGTAAAACCGAAAAAATCTGTGGATTCGTGTTAGCATAAAACAATTAATACTTCACAAACTGCCACATAAGCAAATAAAAAAATTGCAAACAAAAGCCTATTTATATACAAGGTCCCTTGTTTTCTTGTTTTATCTTTCTATGCTATTCGCTAACCTAGTATAAGTTTCCAAAAATATAAACAGCTTTTATTATGAAATTAAAAAAAATACATATTTATTTTTGGATGTAGCCTAATATGGCACTTTTATACTGTAGTTTCCGAAATTTTTACTAAATAAAAAATAAAATACAGGACTTTTGTCACGTAATCTAGTTATATCGTATCTTTGCTGTTCTGACATTTTCGTTCAAGCTAGTTGTAGGTACTTACAAGTATCGATAGTCGAATATGTATTTACTTTCAGTATGCAAAAAGTTTAAAACGTACATCGTCATTGCATTAATGTCCAATCATCATACTAAGATAACATTTCCAGAGTCGTAATTACTATCTATTTATCTTATAATCTTTCAGGCATGGGTGAGACGGATCTCCTCGCCTGAAGAGCTTTGTTATCACAGTACGACCGGATATCCGCTATGGACTGCATCAGGAAAACTGGTACGTCGTCGTCTTGTTTCTGAAAAAAAAGTACGGGTCGTTATTTACTTATTTTGTAAATATTCCTTGCAATTTGACAACCAAATTTCGCAATTTTCAGTTCCGAAGATGCTCTCTGACTAAATTATTAGGAATACATACCATGATCTGCTTGTAGCTCAGTTGTTGAAGCACTTTAGTTTAGCAACCTAAAGCGCAGACTTGTTTTGGTTGAGTGACCATTCCGACCATTTAAGTGACGTCTATTTACAAACATCTTTGTACTTCGGAAGGCACGTTAAGCTGTTGGTCCTGATTAATATTGACAGATATTAGTCGTTAAGCCTGGCCAGAGGCCCTTGAGTGGCTTAGTAACATCAGACAGTAAATTTGGCCACTTATCTTACAAACTCACCCCTCCACCAATCGGCAGTGAGCCCGCGTGGTTTGGTATGGCTCAAACCACCGCATATACTAGGTGAGGTCTGTGCCCAGCCATAGGTCGTATATAGGCTGATGAGAGATACCGTGACCTCCATTTTATAAGGGTCATAACGCACTTGGACTTCAAATATAATTATTATATATCCTTAAATACTAAAACATATTGACACCGCCCAAATAAAGTTCAACGTCTTTTCAGATGGCTTACTCCGTAACTGTAAGCCGACGTCTATATTTTGGAATAAAGCCGTCCCTGTTACTCACGTATGTAAAATTATATAATTCAAATTTTGTAATGTTATGTTAATATTTCCTATGTTTTAAGTAAATAGGCAATGCTTGCCTTTCTAAGATTGCTGTGCCCTAGCCGGGCGTCACTGTACTTTGACATTATCTGTAACACCTTTTACTCATGTGACTTGCAATATTCTGATTCTGATTCTAAAAGCTTTCGAGTTAGTGTGATGGCTGATTGCAAAAATAGGTACGCAAACTTAACTTACGGTAACATTAAGAAGTCCCAGAAGCAAGTCATTGCTACGACGGCTAATAAAAAATGCAAAGAATAAATAATTAACAATTAATTTTATGTACCTGGAATAAAACTTCTCCTTCAAAATAGGTGAGTTGGTGTTTTCTAGTCCTAATGAGGAGGCCGACGAGCTTGTCGTTTATCACCGTGTATATCTGAAACAAAAGTTTACATAATAAGACTTAAATATCAATTAGGGCGCAATTTCGGGGCGTTGTTTCGTGGGCAGCCCCCTCCCTCCCTCTCTACAAGGTAGACCGACGAAGAACTGGTGAAGGTCGTGGGAAGCCGCTGGATGTGGGAAGCACAGGACCGATCGCGGTGAAGAGTCTTGTTGGAGGCCTAGCTCAGCAGTGGGCATCGAACGGCCGATATGCTAAATATTCTTTTTTGACGACCCCTTTGGTGTAATGGTTAAGAAGTTGACTATTAGACCAAAATGTCGCGGGTTCGATACCCGCACTTTACAAAGATTTGTGTGCAAGAACTGCCTGTTTGTATTCGGGGTGTTAAGATGTATTTATTTAAGTTTATTTGCAATAGCACAGTTGATTCTGATATCTATAACACAAATGCTTAAGCTACTTACCACGTAGTCAGATCAATGTTTATTTCTTTATTTTTGAAGTCGTCAAAAAATTACAGTTTCTTGAGGTAGAGGGAGGGACAAAATACCTACTATAGGAAACATAATTTGTTAATTCTTGAAATTGGCTGTAAAGAAACTCGAAAAACTTTTTTTTTAACCTAATTATAGGGTACTCAGATATTTTTTTTTGTAAATAAAGTAGTAAATACTCGTATACTATAGTTATTCAAAAAACTAGGATGTTGACAACTTAACTCATAAAAGATTCAACATCAAAGAATCCCGATATTTTCTAATAGCTCTAGGTGAAAAATATCAATATTTATATTAGACTGACGTCGATAGATCGTAAACACGGATATTCCTGCGGCTATTTCGGGATTGGAAGATTGATTTACGATACAAAATAATCTATTTCAATTAAGGGTATTTGATAAAAATATTATTAGTAAATGCGTCTGTGTGATTTATTTTAATAGATTGAACCATTATGAAATACAAGGAAAAACCGACACTAGTTTTTAATAAACTCCCCTTTTCGATTATTCATCATCGTCTGAAAGGTAAAATCGATTTTTGAAGTGTTGAAGAAAGTACGCACAGCCACACGTCAAGTTAATTACTGCGGTATCTTACGCTTCCGTAATAAGTGTGATTTTGGAACGAAAAAGAGCAGCTTGATGCGAAGTCGTGTGTACAATCTATAATATAAAAATTAATTGCTGAATATGTTGCTAACGCCTTGTCCTACGTGAGTGACGCAATGCGACAAGTGCGAATCGAAAGCATTTAATGCAATTTAATGCACGAGAAGACAAAGTTATTCTACTCTCAATTGGAGTGTAGAATAACTTTTGTTGTGTCATTTAGATGCACAAAGACCCCCAATGACACGTAGTATCGTAAATATTTTTAAAATATATCATCTCCAAAAAACTGTACAAAACGATTTAATTACATACATAAATAAATAAATAAATATTTCACAACAATCACACCAATTTTATCTAGTCCCAAATTAAGCTTGTGACAACGGATAAACATACTTAAATTCTTTTTTACAATAAATACATATTATACATAGAAACACCCAGACCAGTACAAACACACATGATCATGCACACTTATGCTTGTACTGTGCGGGGATCGAACCCGCGACCCTTGGTTTTAGAAGTCCGACATGTGGACCACTGCACCAAGCGGTAGTCAGAAACAAAATCAAGATGGATCGTTTTGACAAATGATATTTATTATGTCACCAAAATTGCGCTTGAACAGACTCTTCTTTCCTAATCCTCGATTTTGCAGACTGCTTTTACTTGGACCTATCAGAGACCTCCTCAATAAACTCGAGCGGCTACAAAATTTATGTATTCGCATAATTTTAGGTTTCCGGAAGTATGACCATGTTTCCGAATATCGTAGTCGTCTCAAGTGGCTTTGGACATTACTTTTTTAATCCCGCAATGTCCGCAATACTTTAAAGAGCGCTTTCATTTTCTGCAGCCGATACGAGGTCATGACTTGCGGTCATTCAGAAAGCTCCACCTTCAAAGCCCCGGCCATAGGACTAACTATTATAAAAGATCATTTACAGTTTATTCAACCTATGGAACTCCTTACCTCTTAATCTACGACAATCCGAGTCCATTGCTATCTTTAAAAATAAACTTAAAGAATATTTCAATAGGTTCTATTCAGATTGTGTAGGTTAAATACATTTATATTGGTTTATCATACATATAATTATGTATTTATTGTATGTATAAGTTCATATTTATATATATTTAGTTATATATGTAGTGAACATATGGTGTATGTACTTGTAAGTTTAAGTAGATGTATTAAAGTTTAGTTCCATAATATCATAGTTATTTTGAAAAATTGAGTTTTGTATTATTCATATTATATAGTTTGCTTCCTGTTAATGAATTTTCCTTTATCCGAAAGTTGTCTGGTAGAGATCGCTACAAGCGATAAGATCTCCTAAATTGTACATCTTTCTTTGTTAAACTTGCCTGTAATTTTTGTTTTGTGGTGTACAATAAAGCCTTAATCTATCTATCTATATATGCCAACGATTGGTCCTCATCCTTTTTGGGTACCAACGTCTTGTGCTTGCCCTGTCACGGAACTTCAAACTCTTCTTTATAAACGCGCGTTAAAGATATTAATTCACAGATGACACAGATGTTGAGATCTAATTGCTCATAAGCATCTAATATCATCTCTCGAATTTAGACATTTACGAGTAAGTACTTCTCATTTGCCAGTGGAAAATGTTGACGTCAATACACTAATTTTAGGGCCAATCGCTTCATGTGATTCCGTATTTATTTATGTTTCCATATTAGGAGCCGCAGCCGCTCACGATTCTAAAATGCGTTGCGTACAGTCAGCTGTTTGGTATGGATTTTATACACAAGTTTAAAATTAAAGATATTGAGCATGAGTACTCATGAAAACAAGGTTCAGTGTTACAAAAGGTTAACCGTACACGGTTGAAAAGCACTTATAAATAATAATAAATATACACCAACTTCACATACATTGATCTGACTCCGTGGTAAGTAGCTTAAGGACTTGTTTTACAGATATCAGAATCAACAGTGGTATCAGAATCAACAAATAAACTTAAATAAATACACAAAACACAAAACATACAAACAGACAAACAGTCATGCACACAAATGTTTGTACAGTGCGGGGATCGAACCCACGACCTCTTGGTTAAAAGTTACCATTACACCAAAATGATCGTCGCTCGGAAGCATTTACGATTCAAACTTCAACAGACTTTGCCAATGTCTGGGTGGCCAAGTGGTATAGGCACACGGGCTAGATTCCCATGGACGCGGGTTCGATCCTCGCTTCAGACACTATTGCAAAAATATTATAATGCACTTTATTTATGGGAACGTTTCATGTTATCAATAACTATCGTTTAATTTCTAAATGAACACTTGACGATTACAACCTGTATTAAATATTTGTAAAAATATACTCTACAAGTATTATGGAGACTCCAAACCTTAAACTGCGGATATTTTTAATTTTTAATTTATTCCTAAGGTACATACAAGGTGTGTACAAATGATATCTGTAAAATAGGAGAAAAGTATAGAACGTTTTTACTGTAAGAAAACAACGACCTCAAATAAAATATGATATTTTCCTCTACTCTGATTACAGATTTAATTAAAACAGCTAAATATTATTTGATTTTGGTACGAGCGCTGACTGAAGATTTTTAAGAGGATTTAATGATGAAAGAGATTGCTTTTGTAAGTGTCAGTTTGTGATTGAAAGTACTTAGGTGAGTAATTGTTTTCATAAAATTCTCATATATTAAACTTTACGAAACATACAAGATCAAAAATGAAAACTGAAATTACGGCCGCTGCAAGGCTATGCATTTTTCAAATGAAATGCGAACTATTTAAATTGGATACAAATAATAATAGGACAGACATAGTGTTCAGTCGCTAGCATCTCAGAAAATAATAGCTTTTTATACGAGTACTTTTGTACAAAACACTCCGGTGTGCGATGTAGGTATGCCAGCAGCTCATGCGATTGCCGTAAGGTCTATTTTATTACAAAAATGTAAACGTTTGCGGGCGTTTGTACGATGGCATGAGTAAACCAAGTCCAAATATAAATCTTGGCCGTGAAGAGTCGCGACGCGGAATGCTCCTCCCGTGACGTCACGTCACATCATCTGCCCGCGCATGACAGATGACCTCCTGTTTATGCGCGGTTCCAATTTTGAAAGTTGTAAATCGATTATGATTTCCTGCAGATGAATATAACGTCTTTCAATGAATATCGTTACAGTTCTATTTTTCGTATGTCTCTATTTTAAATACCGCGATTTAGGTACAGAGTACATTTCTAATTCAGAGCGGGAACACGCTAGAGTTTTACACGGGATATTTCAAATGATCAAAAATTACACTGCTTACAGAAAGCTTAATTAAAAGAATAATTCATAACATTAGTACTTAATACAGGTAAACAACTTTTGTAATGCCATACAATTTCTAGTAGTTCTTATACCCGTTCGTTAAAAAACGTTTAATCTTATTTTGATTTCATCTTCATTTTTTTCTTGTAACAATATACTTAGAGTTCTATTAAATCCGATTTACCGAAGATCAGTAATAAGATTTTGTTCTAAGAGGATTATCGGAGGCTATCGCTTGTTATTGAGAGCTTTAAACGAATTAAAATTGTTTATCAGTATTTATTTATTTATTAAGGTTCACCTACAACAAGAACATTGATTCAGCAGCAACAGGTGCAGTCTCTTACAGGCAAACACAGCATGCACGAATAAAAAGTCACTTAGGTAATCAGTATAGCGAATGTTTTGCAAAATATTGCCACGACAAAGAAAAAGAACAATGCTATAGTGATCTTCAAAAAGGTCGTTGACGGTTTGATGACGATAAATATCAAAGAATCGGCCAAGGATGTTTTCGCAATATTCCCACCAACCGCTTAAATTCCATCAAAATGTGTCTTACGTCCAATTTATTTGATATACAAATGTCTGAGAGATTTTTTATCGGAGCCAAAACGTTAACTGAGAGATAAATATTTGCTAAATGAATATCACAAGGTCTTTCAGCTCATTCATTTTGTCTTCACTTAAGGAATAGTACAGACGATAGCACGTCGAGGTATCCACTGAGGCATCTTATGCGCTTGTGATACGGGCTATTTTGCAACAAAAATGGGTAGCCTGTTGTGCTGGCCACCGTACATTTAGCGCGAAAAATATATTGGCACTTTAGTACCATGTCAAAATAACATTTCGAACTTCGACTATATCAAACTATTGAAACCTGTCTTTGCTTTTTTTAAATTAATTTTTGACTATATTTTTGAAGCCACATTTACGTGACGGAGGTCAGTGTTTGTTGACTTCTTATGGCCGATTTCCGTATTTAAAGAACTCTGTTATTGAAACACAGAAACCAAAGTCTTTAAGTTTTTTCTTTTTAAATATTGATAGTATTCTTTATTTTAAAAAAATATATATACTACGAGTATATTATTCATATAATTTAATTTTGTATTGTACTGAAAGATGAGATTAAGTAACCTAAAATAAAAGAAGTTTATTTTTTTTATTTATAATCCAATGTTATTTCAAAAAAGCATTTAATATTAAATCTTTTCAGAATAAGGCTTTTTCTGAATATATTTTAATTTTAAAATAAAATAAAATGTAACTTTGGGGTGGGCAGTTTATTAAAACTATACAAACTTCACGCATGACCATAGGCCATCGATAGAACATCGCAACGCATCGAACGACACAACTGGCGGTTAGTAGCCAACTGACCTGTACTTCATAGACGGATAGTGTTACCTGCTTAAGCTAGTGGTACTACTGTAAGAATAAGAATCTTGGTGTGTATCTCAAATGAATTAAGTTTCAAAGCTAAGTGGGTCTAAGACCTCAAACTTACTTATTACTTGGAGTTTGATAAAACTTTAAGAAGCAGAAGTCTCAAAAAATAAAATAATAATAATAATAGTCCTCCTGGCCGATTTCGACCACGGCGGCCAATCTCAACAGAGATCAGCCAACTACGCAGGAGATATTATAGTGCACAAGTGTGTGCGCAATACACAGGTGCACTCACTGTTCCATCACTCTCAAAGTTCGGTGAGACGGCAATCCGACATGACTGGAGAGAGATCAGGCGCAGGACCAACGGCTTAACGTGCTTTCCGAGGCACGGGGGTGTCACGCCGCCAATTTCCCGACTCCGAGCAGTTTTTGAGATATTCATGACAGAAAATCTCAGAAACAATTTTGGCTCGACCTGGGATTCGAACCCAGGACCACTCGGATGTAAGGCAGAAACTTTGCCACTACACCAACGAGGCAGTCAAAAAATAAAATATTAAGTACATAAAAGTCGCTTACTTACTCCGCTGGCTCAGCTTACCCCAAGTAGATCTTATCCTCTGGCACATACAGTCCGAGTAAGTTCTTGCACTTAGTTTACTTTAGTTTTCCTAAGCTATGACGGTGGTCCTTAATCCATACTAATATTATAAATGTCTGTCTGTCCGTTACTCAATCACGCCTATAATGCTGAACTGATTTGCATGAAATTTGGTATAGAGATATTTTGATACCCAAGAAAGAACATACAGTGAAATCCGTTTATAATGACTTCGAAGGGAATCGACAAACACGTCATAATAAGCGGACATCATACAAAGCGTTATGTAAAAAAAAACATTTTTGCGTAAATATGTATGTATGTATTTTATAGAAAAGTATAGTATGTTACTAATGAAATCAAAATTGCACATTTATTACGTTCACATGATACACATACAAGTGTATTTTTTAATGAATAAAATATGTAATCTACATATTATTGCACCTTTCTCCTCAATCGTAAATGCTTTACGACGTTGAAATGACATTCTTTTCACAGTATAGACACAAACGACAAACGAAAAATAATGCGTGACCTTCAAGCGTCAATTACTCACTGAGATTCAAAACAAAAACAAGCCATGTGCCGAATCAACGAACATTACCGAAGGTGTAAACATGATACTTTGCAATGTAAAGTATCACATCGGTCATTATAACCGGACATAATTTATTAAAAATGGGTCATAATAAGCGACATGTCACTAAGAGAAGTCATTATATCCGACTTTTTTGTAAAGAATTTTATATGAAAACAAAACTTCGTAGTGTAATTATAATAGGCGGTTGGTCAATGTAAGCGGAGTCATAATAAACGGATTCTACTGCATATTACTTTTTACCACGGGAAAATGACGCATTCCCATGGGAAAATTCAAGTGGGCCGATCGCTTTTACGCCTAATTTAATGAACAGATTTTAGTGAAATTCGGTAAGGAGATAGTTTGAGACTTAAGAGAGGACATGAATTACTTTTGTCCGCGGGAAAACAACACATTCCCACGGGAAAAAATACTTTCCGGGGAATAGGATTGCTTTCACTCCTATATTACCAAAGTTTTGAATTATAATTGGATAAAAATAGTTACGGGAAAACCACGCCTTCCAAAAAAAAAACTATCAAATGCGGACGAAATCGCGGGTAAAAGCTAGTGTTAAATAAACTCGATATTTCGTTCTTTTTTCTTATAAGGCACCAAAAAGAATATGCGACATTAACCGCTGAATCGGATCCATGTGTTGGCCCAAAAAGTAACACTATTGGCTGTTTGTAAAATGCACCAACCATCGTAGAGAATAACGCTTTTTTATCTAGATCCTCTCAACAGGCGATAAAATTTCGGGGCAACTGTTCGGTCAACACGTAGATCCAGGGTCTCACCAACAGATTCGTCTCACCGAACTTTGAGAGTGATGGAACAGTGAGTGCACCTGTGCATTGCGTATACACTTGTGCACTATCACCTGCGTAGTTGGCTGATCCCTGTTGAGATTGGCCGCTGTGGTCGAAATCGGCCAGGAGGACTATATATTTTTAGATAATATCAGATTTAATTTAACGTGTCAGAGTTCAATGCCCTGAAAGTCACTTGTTCAAGTCAAATAATTGTTGTTATCGATTCGACACTGAAGGAATTCCCGTAGGAATGTTCAAAATTTCAAGTGCCTTGAATTTGTGAATGATCGCCTTGATCTTTATGATAAAGATTTTATTCCCCTGTTCCTAACAATTTAAGCTCGTTTCATGCTAAACTAATATATTAATTTACGACGTTATCGTGATGTATTTTTTTTGTGGATTTTCTACATGAAAATCCAGCAAAGCAAATGTCTCTGCCAATTGATTAAGCTACGAATTAGTAGTCCGAATATCCAATTAGCTGATTTAAAAAGTTATCCATCACTAACTGTATTTGTATATTGTCAAAACCAAAGTCATCTTAAGTCTGTCAGCTATATGACTATTAAAAAGTCTGCCCTGAATCACTACATAGTATAGTATAAAGCAAAATCGCTTCCCGCGTTTTGGGCCTACGCTAGCTACGTCTGTATGTATGTAAGCTAAGATCTTTGAAACTACTCATTGGATTTTGATGCAGTTTTTTTATAGATAGAGGGATTCAAGATGAAGGTTTATATGTATGACGAGCGGAAACGGCAGACGTCGTAAAGCCCGCTGTTTTCGCATTTTTTTATATATTTTCTCACCGTTTGCACTTTCATTTCAACAAAATGTTTCAAAACCAAAAATTATCAAAATCGGTCGTTCTCGAGTTTTAGCGAGACTTACGAACAGCATTTCATTTTTAACACGCTTTTATTAGATCGGGGTGTATGTATGTATTAATGTATGTTACGGAATTTTTGAGCTCAATTTTCACCAACTTCTAGAAATCGGATTAATTTGAATCTTTGCACACGTAATAAGTACCGATGACAATGTAATAATTTAATAAGAGTTTTCCATTATCCCTATTAACTAAAAAATAAAAATAAATAATAGATTAAAAAACTAAAAAACACGCTTTTATTGCTAACTATAAAAGAGAAAATAATTTCTGAGTGCACGGAATTTATATTACAGTAGAGTAAAAAGAGTGGGGTGCTTGGTATAGTACTATGTGAAAATCATCCTTATCATTATTGGCAACTATAAAAAGAGAAGTATGAAAACGTCATAAACTGCACCCCACGCTTTTTACTCTACTGTTATATAAATTCCGTGTACTCAGAAATTATTTTCTCTTTTTTAGTCAGCAATAAAAGCGTGTTTTTTTAGATTTTTAAAAAAAAATTTTATATGTATATAACACAGCGAGAGGGACGTCTACCGAGTTCGTTATTTTTATAATTTTAATCAGAAATAAGCGCATATTTTCAAGCACAAGTATCAGTGCGTAATAGAAGTATGTTTTGGAATTCGTTTTATTGTATCAAACAACGTTATAAAACTCACTTTGTGTATTTTGAAGATATAAAACATTTGGCATTCTTAGGCGACCTTACTCCAGTGACCGTTACAAAGAAATGGAAAATTTAAACAATTGTAGTCTTTATCCCCAACTACTAAGGTGTAATTTAACTTCATCTGTTTTTTCAGATCACTGTACAAAGACAAGATTTAAACAATTTTAGTCTTTCTCACCAGCAGCTAAGGTGTGATTTAACTTCATCTGTTTTTTCAGATTACTGTACAAATACAAAAGATGCACGGAAATTCCACTCTCAATGGATGTGAATAGAGCCTAAAATTAAAATGTTTAGTTTACTTGTTGAGTTGTTAATGAAAAGTTTCATAAACCGAGATGCTTTCGGGATGTATCACCCGGACTTCGTGCCAACATCGTTATTGTCAGAAACACTGCTAATGATTTCATGTTCAAGGTACAAGGGCATAAGCAATACGATTTATGATTCATTCACCATCATAAACCGATAAATCCATAAAATGACTTTTTATATAAATAATATAAATATCAACATCACATACATTGATCTGACTACGTGGTATGTAGCTTAGGCACTTGTGTTACAGATATCAGAATCATCAGTGGTATTACAAATAAACTTAAATAAATACATATAACACACAGACCAGTAAAACCGAAATGTTCATGAACACAAATGTTTCTACAGTGCGGGCATCGAACCGGCGACCTCTTGGTTAATAGTCGACTTCTTGACCATTACACCAAAGTGGTCGTCGTTTCCTTTGAATATTAATTTATATTATAATTAGCTATGAAGTACTATGAGATAAAAATGTACCATATGTGTTATTCAAGGAAACGATCTATGTTCCAAATTTCAGCTAAATTCTTTTGGTAATAAACAACCATACTTACAATCTTTCGCGAATATTATATTAGTTTTCCGCTCGTAGATTCGTCTGTGTAAATTTTGGAAGTTTTACAAATAATGTTCATCTCTAAACGAGCTAGGTGAAGGTCGCCTTCTATTCAGTACATTCTTTACTAATAGCAAAAGTGCATCCCACGGGAGGAAACCCTAGGAAGCCATATTTTATAAAAATGCAACAATGTCTTTCGTTACTCGTATTATACAAGTAGGTATTGTTCAGTTTATGATGAAAATAAATAGCTTGTCCTCATAACTGGTCCCTTGTTCTTTTTCAGGGCTATTTTGTACCTTTCCTTGCGCGTTAAATGTTATTTCTGAACATAAAATGTAATAAACGTGCCGAATGTGTACTAAATGTATTTTAAGATTGAATGGGTTCTGTCATTTGAATCATAAATATATGAAATAATTAAAAGTATTCTTCGGTGAAATATGTAGCTACAAGGTTAGTAGAGTACTTTTAGTATTTTATGTGAAATAAAAAAGACTAAGTTATAAAAAAAGACCCAATCGATTGTATTACTATTTATGAACAATCAGTTTTCAGTTTTTGCTTATCTGTTATAAAAATAACCTTGTTAAATCAAAGGTTATAAAGGCTTTTAGCGGGCAACTGACAAATCTCTACCGAACTTAACCAATGTGTGAATAATAAGATACTGCTAAGGCACGTACGCAAATAATATGGTTGTCTGTCGCCGCGATTCTATGAAAATGATAATGAAAATGTTATTTATTAAAAACACACACTTAGGTATATGTATTCAATATTAATTTGATCTGCTCTAGTATAAGGTTTCCCTGTGCTATGAGAGTCAGGCTCCTCCTCAAACATTTAATTAAGTAATTATTATTTATTTATTCATATTAATATTCTTATGTGTGTGTGTGTTTTTTTTTTGATGATGACGTAACGCTTATGTGTTGTGTCTATACCGATGTGTCAACCAATCGCCACGGCTAAATCACTGACAGTCCCTGTCAGTATCCTGACAGTATCCTGTGCCCTAGTCCTTAGGGAATTTACTTAAAAAAACACGCTTTAATTGCTTACTAAAAAGGGAAAATAATTTCTGAGTACAAAGAATTTATACTACAGTAGATTCAAAAGCGTGGGGTGCACTTAATGTCGTTTTCATAGTTCTCTTTTTATAGTTGGCAATAATAGAATGATTTCAATACTACACCTGTATACTACACTAAGCACCACACGCTTTTTACTCTACTGTAAAATGATAGTTAATAAGGATATTGGAAAACTCTTATCTTATTATTGCATTGTCATCGGTACTTGATACGTGTGCAAAGTTTCAAATTAATCCGATTTCTGGAAGTATGTGAAAATTGACCTCAAAGATTCCGTTACATACATACATACAGCCCATGCTAATAAAAGCGTCTTGAAAAACGCGATGCGACTGCTTTGCTAGCAAGTTTAAATCTATCAGGCGTGATTAGACAAAAACTCAATTATGCACCGTGGAAGTGTTGAAATATTTGCGCTATTCCAAGTATTTTCCCGTTTAAAAGTATCAAATTTAGTGATAGTATTTGCAAATTTTATTAACGAGTTTCCTCAGTTCGAACAGCAGTTTTATGCTTCGCAACGGTCGTTTGCTTAGTCAAGTGTTCTGGCGTTTTATTTCACCGCTTGGATTATCCAATTTCTAGTACACGACAGCAATATAACCAGATACCCAATAAAAACTGTCCCTTTCCTTACCCCGGCAAATGTTTAACGATAAAAGATTGCGAAATAAAATTGCGTCTGACATTCGACGACGTTGCTGTTTGAAGTTCTAAGAACAATGTCAGATCGCGAAGATAGATGAGTCTTCTTTGTTAAGGCGATTGCACTAACCTTAAATCACGGAATCAAAGATTTGTCTCGAGTCAAATGTTTTAGGCGTATTAAAAAAAATACAATTCATTTCCTAGTGAATTTTGAAATAACAGTAGATTTATTATATACTCGTAAATTTAAATAACATTAGATTATTTACCGAGAGATTAATAGTCTTCATACGAATTTCAACTTTACAAATTCATACGATATTATCTCCCTAGGTTTAAAGACCAGCTTTACTTTGACGTTTTGTGTCCAATAATTAGACTTTGTCGAGAATTAATTTAGAAAATAATATTTATTTATCGATTTTTATGTAAATCCATAGGCGCCTGCATACAATTCCCTGTAAGTCGAGTTAAAAGAGTCAGAATTACTTGATAGAGCATAGGTAAACATTTTGTTTGAGCGAATCTCTGAAAAAAGTATTTCATGCAGTACTCAAGTGATTTCAGGGGCGACAAAAAATCTCAAACAAGGTTTCTGTTGTAGAAAACGTCTTTTTATTAAAAATTGGGACCAAGCTCCGTTAAACAGGTTGGTTAGACCAAAAATAAAGGTGGTAGATATATTGATTTTACTTATCTAGATTGTTGCTACTGATACTTTGAAAATAACATCGAAGACAATACAATGGGGTGTAAAAACCTTCAAATTGTAGTAAAATCATTTTCAGCTTGTCATACAGACCAACGCCGAGCATTTTGTCATGCCCGTCAAATATTTTCGCGGTGCTAAACATAACTAGTAGTGACATAACAGATATAATTTTAGCAAACAAACGTCTCTTTTGTTGACGTTACACGGTAATTAGCCAGGTGTCATTACGGAAGTATACTTTTGTTGTTTAATTTTAGAATAATATGTAAAAGTATTCACTATTCGCAAAAGTTAAATGTTTTCGTTGCTTTTTAATGTAATGAATAGATTGCTGAAGAATTCGACGTTCTTCAATTTCAATTTCATTTGATTTTGAAAAAGAATACTCTTTTGAGTTATTCTGACTAACTAACGTGTAAGTTTGTGTGTATAAAAACATTCAGATTTTTGAAGTGTTTCATGGTAGCTAAAAAAATTAATTGGCAATTATACCTTATATTGCAATTTCGCATTTCTTTGAATGTAAAATTAAACCACAAAAAATTCAATTTCTAGGCACCTACAATCAAATAAAATTACTGAAATTAGCATTTCAAATGTATCTCGTTCTAGAAATTTTAGAAACTGAGAATAGGTATATTATTAGCCGCGATTTTCTGAATTTTTAAATTATTTGTTGGGTGCGACTGCCGTTTGATCAAATGCATTTAGTCTTTTCAAACGCACGCATGACGTCTGCTGTTATATATTTACCATTTCACTGGTAATACAAAGGACTTTGGTTGTTTCATTATTCACGATGTTTCGTGTTTTGTTGAATTGATGCTCGGGGCGCATTGTCATGATGGACTGCGGAATCATTTTTTAATTTAATGTCTTAAAAGCAATAATTTATATTCCGTTGTTAATAAAGGGAAACTTTTGAATATGTTGAAAAATTTGAAACGGAAACAAGGAACATCGCGCCATCCGCTCCAGTCTGCCAAAATACTGCGACCGAGAACAAGACTTTTGAGTGGCTACGCTGCTGCTTCAAGCCTTTTTTCATTGCCCATTTTATCAGCCGTACGTCGCGTACTGCATCAAGGATCTCCATCGCGACCGGACCTGCGCTTCACGTATCCGGCAGCTTCCCGCGACCTTAAGCAAATAGTCGGTCAACCTTGTATCGGGGCTGCCCACGGAACGTTGCGCGCAATCGCTATTCCAGAACCCTTCTGCCCCAACGGCCATCGGTTCGCCGCATCATCTGTCTCTTCAAAAACTTACCGAAAACAATTCTCCGAATGATATGACCTTGGTGGCGTCCTTCAGTTCTGGAGGCAATAGACTCTTGCATGGTGTCTTGCCGTATTCGTGGATGATCTCGCAGAGCTCCTTCATCTCGGAACAGACCCTGGCTTGTGCTTCGGCCCCTCTGAACTCGGTCATCGATCCGGGGACGGGTCTGGGGAAGAAAAAGTAATGTTATGCAAAGTTCATCAACATTTTGTAGGGTTCCGTAGTTCGGACTGTGGTCGCATGTAACCGGCCCAATCACTCGGGCCAACCGCACTTACTCATAATTATAATATAAATAAATATTTCACAACAATCACACCAATTCTCTACTAAAACATACCTACCCAGTTTTTTACACATATAAAATTTTCACTTACGATAAAAAATCAGCACGTAAATTTGATGTACCGAAGATAAAACTACTTTTCTCCTGAATAAGTAGAATTAACTGACTCAATTTCTCATCCTGTGCTATCCCCAGGCTCATAAACTAAAACTCCTATATTACGAGTATATGTCTCGTGCCTTCTCAAGTGCAGGTTTTCATAAAAATAAAAGACTACGGAAAATCGAACGGCTTTTTTGTCAATATTACGTCCCATGGTGGTAAAGGTGACATGGCAAACATCTGAAAGCTTTTATCGTATATCTTTTGCACTGAATGGGATCATAAAAGATAATGCATAAAAGGTAAAATTCGTGCTACTATATGACTCGCAGAAAACTAGTGACAATGTAGTTTTCAGACTTATTCATAGATACGCGTTACAAAAGCAATACTAAAACAAAAATAAAAAATACTCGTAGTTGTAAATGTCAAGATGGCGGAAAGGTTATAGGGACTAAGAACTCAAAGGACCATGACCGTTTTCGTCGCCACCCACCAACAGAAATAAAATGGTATGTAGGATTGAGACGATGGATACATGGAACGGAATGCAGACGAATGAGTGAAAGGGAACGGAGTGAGTGAAGGGAGGAAGGGAGTACGGCCATATGGGCAGACGTAAGACGGAAGACGTGTGACTTGTGTACGATACGATTATTTTCTGTTTTTGTCAGTCCGGTAAAATAAATAATAATTTGAAGAAAAGAAGACTATCTTTAATTTCTACAAATTTGGGGGCTCGTCCGGGATACTGAAAAAAGAAAATAGTCGGCAAGATTGCGAAGATTGAAGACGATTACTGGCGAGCAAAGACGTTGCCGTTGGGCGAATCCACATTTTTTCCTGTAACCAAAGACGATCAACGACGATGGGAAAAGATAAGGATCGCCGCACCAGTCGCCAGCAGGACTACGACGACGCCGAGGAAGGATCCTCATCGGGACTTGGACGCAGATCCCATGAGAGCACGCTGGGTTACTCAGAGGAACTCGTGTCTAAGTTCAGCGGACAAGACAAGACGTGTTCGTCCGTGCGCTGGACACAGGAAGTTGAGGAGAATGCCGAGATATTCGGTTGGTCTCCTCTGCAGCAACTGATCGTCGGACGCAGATCATTGGTCGGAACAGCAGCATTGTGGTTGCGGTCGGAGAAACCGTTTAAGTCGTGGGAGGACCTCAAAGCTGCTGTGATCAAAGAATTTCCCGACTCAGTCGATATCAAGACCATCCACGAAATGATGACGGCAAGGAAGAAAAAACCTAACGAGAGTTGTCTGAACTACCTACTTGTCATGAAAGAACTGGGCAAACGAGGTAAAATGCCCGACTATGTCGCCATAAAATACATTATAGATGGCATACAGGACGTTGAGACCAACAAGATTATGCTGTACGGAGCCACCACTTACCCTGAGCTTAAGGAGAAAATAAAGATCTACGAGACCATAAAGGAGAAAATGTCCGCAGTCAGAAAACCGCAGAGCAGTTACGAGTGCAATAGTGCTACCGTCCGCTACGCAGCTCCAAGAAAGTGCTATAACTGTGGAGAAAGCCGGCACGTCTCAGCCCAGTGTCCGAACAAAGAGAGAGGAGTGAAGTGTTTTCGGTGTAACGGGTTCGGCCACAAATCCACTGAGTGCTCCCTGAAATGCGATCCTGAACATCACAGAAGCATGAAAACTGGCAGTAACAATAACAAGAGTGAAGTTCCGCCAAAACGATCGATGTTCACAGCCGAGCAGTGCCGAAACGCAGACAACTTCGCGGCAGTGAGTGAACCCACAGACCGAAGACAGGGACCGAACGACTACGAACGGATTCAGTTGTTGAACGAAGGGAATGAGTCGCTGACTGACATAAACGTCAACGTCACTCCAAATGTCATGACGAGCAAAACAAACATTGGAAATGAAAACATAAGCGGAAAATCGGAGAAAATCATCGAATTCGTAGATAATGACGGATTTACAACAACCGGCCTCGTCGATACCGGCAGCGAAGTAAATTTAATGACGAACGAGATCTACAAGAAGTTAGGTTCACCGACGTACGACGATGAAAAGTGTTTTTCTTTGAGTGGACTTGGACAGTTTGAGGTTATCCCGCTAGGAAAAGTGACTTTAGCGATAAAAATTGATAGTGATATTTATAATAATGTAGTGTTTTATGTAGTAGATAAAAGTTGTTTGCCTTATAATGTCATTTTAGGACGAGAGTTTCTGAAGCGAGTGTTATTGGTTATGAAAGATGGATGTGTGAGACTACTTGCGAAAGATGATGAATGGTTGCATGGAATTAATGTTTTTATGTGTGATGTTGCAGGTCACGTTGGACAAAACAGTTATAGAGAAAAGTTGATGGATCTGGTGGATAACTATCAACCTAAACAAGTCAGGGATTCACCCATCGAGCTTAAGATTGTGCTAAAAGATGACATTCCAGTAGCACAGCGGCCAAGGAGATTATCAATGCATGAACGACAGGTAGTTGAACAACAAGTCGACGAGTGGCTAAATGACAACATTATTCGCGTAAGTTACTCCGAATATGCTAGTCCATTAGTCCTGGTAAAGAAGAAAGACGGAAGCACAAGGGTATGTGTTGATTATAGACGAATAAACGAAAAGATGGTCAAAGACGAATATCCTTTACATGTCATAGAAGATTTGATCGACAAGTTGCAGCCTGCTAAAATATTTAGTGTACTTGATTTAAAGAACGGGTTTTTTCACTTGAAGGTGTCAGAGGAATCTATAAGGTATACATCCTTTGTAACACACCATGGACAGTTTGAGTTTTTACGTGCCCCATTTGGTTTGATGAATTGTCCCAAATATTTCATGAGATTTGTGAATATGACCTTTAGAGACCTAATCACCAAAGGTGTTGTTATAATATTCATCGATGACATTCTGATTCCAGCTGTTAATGAAAATCAGGCATATGAAAGGCTGAAAGAAGTACTTGCTGTGGCCTCCGAGTATGGTCTGAAGTTTAACTGGAAAAAAGCTCAATTGATGTGCACAGAGGTTGAGTATCTGGGCCACGTGATCAAGGCAGGTGAAGTTCGTCCAGTTCCTGATAAGATAGACGCTGTGCTGAGGTATCCTGAACCAACATCCCAAAAACAGGTACACAGTTTTGTTGGATTAACCTCTTACTTTAGAAAATATATAGAGGGTTACGCCACAATAGCGAAACCACTCACTGATTTGCTGAGGAAGGATAATGAGTTTGTGTTTGGAGAAGAACAAAGGAACGCTTTCTCTACACTGAAAGAAAAGTTAGCTGGTCCTCCAGTTTTGAAGATATATGACCCAAAGCTACCTATAGAGTTGCATACTGATGCTTCAAGTGTAGCTATTGCAGGAATTTTGATGCAGAAACATCATGACGGTGTGCATCCTGTCTATTATATGAGTAAGCGAACAAGTGAAGCTGAAAGCAGATATTGTAGCTATGAATTGGAAGCGCTGGCTATAGTGGAAAGTGTTAGAAAGTTCAGACACTATCTTTATGGAATGAAATTTAAGATTGTTACAGATTGTCAAGCATTTGAACTGACTTTGAAGAAGAAAGATCTAGTAACTAGAGTAGCAAGATGGGTACTTCTTTTGAGTGAATATGACTATGTGGTAGAACATCGCCCGAGTCACAGAATGAGACATGCTGACGCACTAAGTCGCAATCCACGTATTGTCGCGGTTGTGAGCGATTTTCATGACCAACTAAGAAGGGCTCAACTAAGTGATGATGGTTTGAGAGCGATCATGGAAGTAATGAAGGAGAAACCTTATGAAGACTATATCTATGATGGGAACTTGCTGTATAAGGGACCAAGGAGATGCTTAGTTATACCAAAGACGATGGAAAATGATGTTCTGAAGAGGGTACATAGCAAAGGCCATTTTGCCAAGAGGAAAATGACAGAATTGATAAGTAAGGATTACTTTATCCCAAATTTAGATAAGAAGATTGAGCAGTATATATTGGGTTGCATTCCCTGTTTGCTGGCTACAAGAAAGTCAGGAAAACAAGAAGGTTGGTTAAACTCGATTGATAAGGTGAGTGTACCACTTCATACATTACACTGTGATCACATAGGTCCATTGTGTCAGACAAAGAAGCTGTATAACTACATACTGACTGTGGTAGATGCTTTTACCAAGTTTGTATGGCTATTTCCAACGAAAAGTACGACAAGTAGAGAGACTGTTGATAAACTCATGATTTTACAGCAGACGTTTGGAAACCCTACACGTTTTATAACCGACAGGGGTACAGCATTCACAGGTGGTGAATTTAAGCAGTACTGTGATGAAGAAAATGTTCAACATGTGACTATTACCACAGGTGTACCACGTGGAAATGGGCAGGTGGAGCGAATACATCGCATTTTGATATCTGTATTAACTAAACTTTGCATTTCAGAACCTACAGCGTGGTATAAGCATGTGAGCAGATTGCAGAGAGCACTTAATAGCACGCATCAACGTAGTATTGGGACCACACCATTTGAGTTAATGGTTGGAGCCAAAACGAAGTCTAAAGAAGATGTAGAGTTGTACGATATGATCTTAGAAGAGGAGCGAGTTTGTTACATGCAAGAACGAGATGACTTGAGGAATGCTGCTAAAGAATGCATATTAAAAATACAGGAAGAAAATCAGCGAGGCTATAACAAGAAGAGAAAAGAGAGTAAGAAGTATAAAGAAGGTGACCTGGTAGCCATAAAGCGTACACAGTTTGGAGGAGGTCTGAAGTTGAAGCCCAAGTATTTAGGCCCTTATGAAGTGAAGAAGGTCAAGCGGAATGACAGATATGACGTTGAGAAGGTGGACCATAGTACTGAGGGTCCTGGTAGAACCTCCAGTTGTGCTGATTTTATGAAACCCTGGCCAGTAGGAGACCAAGTTACTGAATGATGTAGGTTTTCTGTTTTGGTTTCTATTTGAATTATTTTAAGTGTGTGTGAGAAATGAAGAGTGTGAGGATTATTTTTTTGAGGAGGCAACAACTGTTTATCTTCTGTAATGTGTCAGTATTAACTAGCACAATGTTATCTTGTTTATTTTTGTTATTTCAAGTTTGTTATCTTTAAGTTGTGGATGATGCTATGTAAAAGCTATTTATATTGAGAAGACTATTGTATAAATTTTGTTACGATGTAAGTCGGGAAGACTGAGGACAGTCTGGCAGCAGGATGGCCGAATGTAGGATTGAGACGATGGATACATGGAACGGAATGCAGACGAATGAGTGAAAGGGAACGGAGTGAGTGAAGGGAGGAAGGGAGTACGGCCATATGGGCAGACGTAAGACGGAAGACGTGTGACTTGTGTACGATACGATTATTTTCTGTTTTTGTCAGTCCGGTAAAATAAATAATAATTTGAAGAAAAGAAGACTATCTTTAATTTCTACAGGTATATAAACAGTAGATAACAGCGAATAAACCTTTGTGTAGTATAGCGACATCGAGCAAATCGACGTGGTTTCCGTGATATTCAATGTTTCGCGTTTTGTCTCCGTCCGACTTCGACACGCCCGCGCCCCACCGCCGCCGCTGCGGCGGGATCCCTAATTCCGCCGCGGCGGAGCAGCGCTCATGCCAAATCCGTATTTTTAAGGCTTTTTTTATGAATAATCTACTATGGTGATAACTTGGTAAGATTGAATTACGCGAATTTACCGGTTTAAAAATATAAGTCATTGTGATAAATGTTATGATCGTCTGTACTAGAACTAATTTTATACATAAATAATAATTAAATAATAAAAAATAAATACCACATCGTTTTTTTTAAAGAAAACAAAACTTTAAGGCAAGTAATAGGATACTAACGATCACATCGATATGAATTTGATGTCTGTTAGTGGGTGGGGACGGTGCTCATATATTTTTGGTCACGATCTTTTTGTCATGTCTTCTCTTTTTATTTATATTCATTGAAACAATTTAATATTATTATAATTTGGTTGGTTTATTTCCCATCCCATTTGTTGGACCATTGGAAGGCGTACATGGGGCCGAAGCCAACACGCAGAGGTCATTAGATAATAATAACCGAAAGGTAGTTATTATTTATTTATTACACACAGTCTTTATTTAAACGATACAGTGCTGTAAATCACCTCATGTGTACTTACCCCAATTTTAACCTCTTGAAACTAGTTTTAAATAGACCTTCAAATTCATTCGTTAATATGTATTTGTGGATTAATTCATAATTTCAATTAATTGAATTAACCTAAATATTTGAAAATTAATCCTCTTGAAACGTAGACAGTCACGTTTTAAGGTTAACAAATTTTTGTATTTACGGGTTAAGTTTAGTCAGCTAACTTGGTCTAATGAGGTTCATTGACTTCTTACATCAATATCAAAGTCAGTTAAGACGCTGTAATTTGAAAGTAGATGCAAGTTGAATTATAAGCAAAATACCTTCAGGCGATTTTGTCTTCACGAATAATACAAGCCTCGTAGCTTACTTTGGGACTAGAGAATTGGTGTGCTTGTTGAGAAATATTTATTTATTTATTTTATTTATTTAAACTTTACCTTATGATTGCATAAAAGCATTTCGATTACTTAACTATGCTCCCAGATTAAGAAATTGCTAAAATTACATGTCCATTGAATTCAAGGGACAATAGTAATTCTAACTAAAATATTTCTTGCAGTTCGTTAATTATTTTAAGTATGGAAAATTATGCAGTGATTAAAAAAATATGAAAAAAAACAATATTATTCAGACATTTTTGATTACAATGGCTTATGACGAAAGCCGGATAGGTATAACCTTGATATTATTATAGAACTACCTTGAGTGTTACATTGAAAAAGAAAGGGAGTCTAAGTTTTCAAATTTACTCAAGTTAATACCATAACCAAAAGCATCTTTATTTCACTATTGACTCTTATTTTGATTGAGAAGCATGTCAACAGCAATTATATAACCATAGTGATCCTGACGGTCATCATAACTGATACCAGTTATCGGTATTTATGTATGTAAACACAGGGTATTATGAAAGGGTCAATATACAAAGACTCCATTATCACAATATTAATGACGTTCGCTGTCCCTATGGGAACGCATCAATGACATTAATTGAGAATGGGAAATGACGACATAGGATGAACTCACGGTACATCACTACAGAGTATAAAGCAAAGTTGTTTCGCGCGTCTCTGTCCTATGACTGTAATATGTATGAATGTAAAAAAAAACTAAATTGATTTTGATGCAGTTTTTTTATAGATAGAGTGATTCAAGAGGTAGGTTTATAGCAAAGCAGGCAGGAGAGCGCTAGTAATATATACAAAACTGTGTTATTTATCTAACTAGGAATCTAGTCAGTATCAACTAATGACCGGTTTTATTATCCTATCAACTATTGACAGAAAGTTAAATAACTGTCACTTTCATAGAAAAAGCTGAAACCTCGGATAGCTTATTTAACTATTAGTCAAGAAACATTAAACATATTCTAAGATTTTCCGTCATGAATTTCTCAAGAACAGCTCAGGGTCGGGAAGTTGGCGGTGTTACACCCCCGTGCCTCGGAAAGCACGTTAAGCCGTTGGTCCTGCGCCTGATCTCTCTCCGGTCATGTCGGATTGCCGTCTCACCGAACTTTGAGAGTGATCGAACAGCGAGTGCACCTGTGTATTGCGCTCACACTTGTGCACTATAATATCTGCTGCGTAGTTGGCTGATCTCTGTTGAGATTGGCCGCCGTGGTCGAAATCGGCCAGGAAGACTAAAACTAAATAGGTAAGAATTGCTCATTGCTGCCTCGTTAGGTAAGTTAAGTAACCAACAGCCCGCGCACTCCTGCGCCATTCTGTCACTGCGACTTACCATTGACAGTCTTTCAACCAATCACCGCGGCAAAATACGTGACAATCACGAGTCGCGGCCACAGTCTGCCGCACGTGTGCCTTTAGCCTTATTTATGCCCCGGTTCGATTCACATGACGAGACGCTAGCGATAATCATTTTCGCGTGTTTATTATTTCACACAGTATATGACCGGTTATTATGAAATGTTATGATGTTTTAAAATAATTTATTAGCTCATTCGCTGCCGCATTTTGAGAGTGATTTATGAGATTTTCATAAAAAATATTGGCTAGTAAAATTTTGTAGGAAGGCAGTCTGTCTGCGATTTTTAAAGGTAGGTGTTTTTCTTGTTCAATTTGCCTCTCAGACACAATTTTTACTCATGTGCCGTAAATATATAAGATGTCGGTATGTGTGTTCGCTTAGTTAGATTTTTAAGACTACTGAACGGATTTTGATGAAGCATTCATAGTGAGAGTGTGTCAAAAGAAAGGTACATGTATTGTCAAAGCCCTCGTTACCAAACCCTCACAATAGACCTCAGAGGAGTGGGTGCGGCTGAAAATCAGCGCTGTCATATGTCAGCAATAGCTGAGCCGCTTCCAATTGCTTCCAAGTTTTTTATTTTTATTGTAATTATTATTAAGTGTTGCATCATTTGTTTGTTGGAAGTAATAAACTCAATTTTTATTTATTTTTTATTTATTTTTATTTACATATGTGTACTTATTATTAGCACAGTGTTCAGAACAACGTCTGCCGGGTTCGCTAGTACGTAAAAAAGTTTATTTTTTACGGATTGACGTTACCTGAGTCCAACCTGCTTGAACTAGGTAGCTAAGATTTCAACAACTGAAAAGATATTCATAGAATGAAGGTGACAAAATATATTTAATTTAACTGCAATCGAGAATAAAATCAGGAGGGTCGGATGGCGCTTCAATTTTCCCTCACAAGGACAAGTAAGTATACAGGGTGTATTCGTTAAATATGAACAGGCGATTATTTTCAAAGTTGAGAAATAATCGCCTGTTCATATTTACCGAAAAAACTCTTATAGTTTCGGACCGAAACGTATGATAGATATGAAGAATAGATTTCTAAAATGCTTAATCTGATTTCGAAAGTCCATAACCCAATGCTTTAATTGCCATTCATAACTTTTAACCAAAATCAATGGACATACGAAAAATTTTCTTTATTTTAGTAAAAATAATAGTTTTATTGTTTCAAAATATAATTTTCCTACTCTTTTAGGTTTATTTATAATGGTTTCTGAATCATAATTATTATGCTTAGTAACCACTATATTTCTCATTTAATTTTCACTACACCCATTGCCTTCTTTCTGCATGACCTTGAGGTTGATTAGCAGAAAATGATTTTAGCATTAAGTCCAATCTTTTTGTATTTCTTGTGCAATAAAGTTTTAAATAAATAAATAAAATAAATAATACTTCATTAAATAGCCTTAACTACACCTCTCTACTTAAGCCGTACTAATTGTATGGGGATCATGAGGACGCATTAATGTGAAAATTTTAATTTCATTTTACTCATTAGATAATGCACTTTAGCTATGTATCAGTCTAAAAAATTCAATATCTTTTATAGTAACGGAATTATCGCTTTTTTACTTAAATCATCCTAATGTATGGGCAAGTTTCATGTTGAAATTTTAAATGTTTTTAGTTTTATTTCTAAATAGTTATTTATACCCTTCTACTCATTAGGTAATGTTCTTTTGATATCTTTTAACAATTTTCAGATATCTCTTATTGATTCGGAATAATCATCTGTGCACACTTAACGAATACATCCTGTAGACGACAGCACACCGGGCTTCTCATTTTTATTGCAAAACCGGCATTATTACAACAGCACAAGATGCCGTGTTGTTTACCTTGACGTGCTGTTGTCTGTACTTTGCATTGCTGAATTGATTAAGCGAAAATGTACAGAAGGGACTGACCCAAACCAGATGGGACCTGATTGCTAAAAGGAGCTTTTATCATTTTAATTCAGGATATATTTTGAAATCTGTAGCGTGGTAATACGAGTATACTCGTAGCTTTTCTAAGTCGTTATCCGTAGTTTTGGATGTAGTCATCCCTGTCACTCTTATAAGCTTGATTGACCGTGCGTGCGAACGCGCTGGCATGCGCAACGTTACGTTGGTACGTTAGGTAACGTTTACGTTTTAGTTACGCAAAATACGAACGAAACGTTAGGGAGTACGGTTTATGTATTGAAAGAAAATACAAGTTCTATTAAGTATTACAATTGGTATGGAGCCTAATCGTCGCCCTTATACCTTAAGTACGTATTTCGTGTAAGGTAGCAACCCGATTCTTTAACTAGAATTGAAAGGGTTCTACGTCCTTGATGTACCTATTTGGTATTCGATATCAGACCAAAATAATTCATGTGATAAAAGAACTTTGACCTCTTGGCATCGTAATTTTAGGTACGTACTAAGTATTTCTAGAACCTACGAGTATTTTGTAACTGGGCAAGAATAGTTAATGGATACCATGAAGTACTAGTTGAAAGGATTTTAGGTGGATTGGTAACCTTCGAGAGATTTTGCAATAGTTTCTTAGATAATTTTAAATTTTTTTACATTTAAACTAGCTGACCCGGCAAACGTTGTTTTGCCATATAAATGTAAAGTGTGGACTATCCTTATCACTAAGGGGTATGAAAAATAGATGTTAGCCGATTCTCAGACCAACTCAATATACTCACAACATTTCATGAGAATCGGTCAAGCCGTTTCGGAGGAGTACGTGAACGAACATTATGACACGAGACTTTTATATATATGTATAGAGATATACAGGCGACGGCACGTCAAGGTAAATAATGCGGTTAAGATGCACTTGTAATGTGTAATACAATTGTGTGTGTGTGTAACAGTATGGGTAGCTTTATGTACTGTCGCCTATACATAGGCATGTTACTTACTTGCCATATTCGTCCTTTGAGAATGTAGGCTTGTGGTTTTTGTCGAAGGAGCCGCTGAACGCTGTGACTTTCTGTAGGTCCGTGTGCGCCTGCGCCTTTGTGTCAAATGCTGATATTAGGTCTGTCAGTGACGAACTCTGGAAAAAAGAAAAAAAAAATCAGATAGATGTCTCAACAGTTCGTAATAGTGAGTTAGATTCTAAGACGGCTGATTTGAAAAGTCATCTTTGCATATGTAAAAAGATCAAAATATGTCATCTTAATTATAGGTCGGGTTGTATTTTAAAATTCGAGTAAGAAACAGTTTGTATTTTTACTTTTATTTTCAAGTTTATTTTATTTTATACATTTAAAAGCCTTTATAGTAGCCACTTAAAACGAAATTAAAGAATCTGATTCACAAATACCTCAAGTAATATCACGCACGAGTAGTTAGTTCGTATCAAAATGAGGTTAGATATGTCTTGTAGATTATACAAATGTTATCTTTTATTTCATGTCCGGTGAAAGTTGTAGTAAGAGAGTTCTCTTTGAATATTTGAAAATTGAAAAAATACCTAGTCTTTCTTTAGCGGAAGTAAACCGGATTATCACTTCAGAACCAGATGTCAAGTTCACTTAGGGCTTCTTTGAAAGGCTGCTAAGTACGAGTACTTACGATTAAAGTGTGAAATTCCATCCTTTGGACGCAATATGAAGGGTAGTGGATTAGATAGATAATGAGTCACTAATTGAAAAAAACGAATGAAACGATGCCCATTGCCGTTTCAGAAAGCTTAAATTAAGGAGTCTAGGTGTCAAGTTCTAGTTGACATTTCAAATTTCCAGTGCAGGAATTATGAAAATTTGAAACTATGTTATGCAGTAGGTAAGAGGGTGGAAATTAAGTAGCTCGTAATATGCATAAATTCTAACGTTGCTATGCGAATTTTGAATAACACAGCTATCTCAGAAATATGGACTTAATTTAATAGTGCTTCAGGATTATCAAAGTTGGTTTTCTTGTTATCTACCCTTTACATAACTAAAGCAGTAGGTACTAGGATTTAATCAAGTTAATTTTTTCAAGGAAAATGATGACAAAAACCTTTCAAACAGTTTACTGAACACAACAAATACCAACTCGTTACCATAGGAACCTTTGTGTGTACGTTACTAACCGAGGAATTGATTAATTAATGAAATTCCTCTTAATGGCTATATTGGATTTCTTCATTTTAATTTCTAAGAAAAATATGGGAAGGTGGACTGATACTATGCATTTTTGTCTAAACAATCCGGATGGCAAATACTGTCAATGACCCCTTATCCTACGTGAACGACAAACGCGACGGGTGCGACGCAAAGTGACAGTTTCAAATGTAACCCAGGTACGTTTATGATCGTGTCCTACGATAATATTTCTCTATGGTCCTACGTGACGAAGCGCGATTGATATTAGACATTGAGATTAGACAAGTATTTGTCGCTCACATATATAGGACAACGCCTTAGAGATGTCGTGACGTTACCACACCCCGTGCTTGTGTCACTCTTTTTTCGACACGCTTTTATTAGCTCGGGCTGTATGTATGTAACGGAATCTTTGAACTCAATTTTCACCAACTTCCAGAAATCGGATTAATTTAAAACTTTGCACAGGTATCAAGTACCGATGACAATGGAATAATTTGATAAGTTTTCCATTATCCTTATTAGATAAAAATATTACAATACTTTACAACGTACTTCACGTTGTAAAGTATTGTAATATTTTTATATTTTGCTTGGCTTGGCAACTATAAAAAGAGAACTATGAAAACGACATTAAGTGCACCCCACGCTTTTTACTCTACTGTTATATTAATTTTTTGTACTCAGATATTGTTTTCTCTTTTTAGTAATCAATAAAAGTGTTTTTTTTTCTTTTTAAACTATTATTTATATTTTCCGGCATGCACTTCGGGCGTCGAAGTTGTCAGACTATAATTGAAATTCTCTTGCATACTTCCGCTCTCAAACCTTGTTTCACCGTAATATCGTGTTGGCACAGGTATAGGCTTTTATTTAATGGTATTTTTAGACTGTTTGTACATTTTGTCGCGTATTTTAAAGCTTACTTACTTGAAGCTGTTATCGGTCAGGTTTTAAAATCAAATAAAACTGTAGTAGACTATTTTCTAAGGCGGTTCAGAAGTACGGTGGCCAGTACGTCACATTAAATACGTGATACGGGCGATTTTGCAACAAAAATAGCTAGCCTGTCGTGCTGGCTACTGTATATACCAACGTTCTACTTTCTGTTTGTAAGTTGCCATCTAATTCCGCACTTGAATGAACATGGATACTTCCTACATGTGTCTCACTTGACAATTCTATGCAAACTTTACACCCCTCTTAACACTTACGATAGGATATCCTGATAGTATAAGACTAGTATTTTTTATTCTTATTTTTTTTTTCTTTATTCAGGGAAACAAACAGCTGTGTTATAGTACATAAAGCTTATAAAACAAGGCGTCGTTCTTTCGCCATACAGTTTTCACAATTAGTTATACAATTATGATGTGGACGAGTCGTAGATCGTAAGCGCGTTTACAAATTTAAATTTACTAAATTTATTTATGTAAACAGAAAGCTCGGGCTGTATGTATGTAACGGAATCTTTGAACTCAATTTTGCAGTTTTTGCATTGTCTTTACTTATGACTCTTTATATATAAAATTCTCGTGTCACAATGTTCATTCCCGTCCGAAACGGCTTGACCGATACTTTCTGCATTCTGTTAGCATTGAGTAGGTCTGAGAATGGGCCAAAATCTAGTTTTCATACCCCTTAGTGATAAGGGTTGTCCTCAACCATTTATATGGCAAAACAACGTTTGCCGGGCCAGCGATTATACTTATAAAATTAAAAAAAAACTCATTTCTTTATATCTAGCCTTTCGCTTAACATTATTTTCTGGGGCACACTGTACTGTTTCAGCTAATTTAATAGTAATCAATACATGTTGGCAGTGTTCTCGAAGACAAGTCTCAAAATATATTTCGACATGTCTAGGCCGCATCGGATGTTGTCTCGCCTAAATAAAAATAACACCGTGTTTAGTTTTTGTTTTAACGTCAGTTTACAAATATTAATATACCTGGAACAAGCAATCGTCCGGCTAGCTAGAGGTTGTGGATTCAATACCCACCTGTGGCAGTAATATTTTTTTCACATTATAAAGAAATATAGGAACTTTATAAATGCCTAATATACTTATAAACAAAAACTATAGAAATGTACAATGAAATTGAAGCTTCGACTTAAGTCTAATTTTACTTACGAGATCGTCATAGGAATTTATTAATTGTTTTATTAAATAATAAATTTAAAAATAAAATTCACTTATTTCAGGTTACTAAGACCCATAATAGTGAATTGTGTGGATGGAATTAATAAATTGTGTGGATTAGGCTCCTAACGTTTATTAGTATATACAAGTTCTAGTAAAATACTATGGAAGATAGTATGAGAATTTCTGGCGAAGAAATATCTAAATATTGCGACTAACATTTTGTTTTGGGAAAGCCTTGAAGAAAATTAGTATTTTTCTTAAACTACGTGTTCACAAGTATCTTCGTCCTTCGGAAGGCACGTTAAGTCGGTAAATATCGATATGATGTTAGTCTTTAAGTTTAGTCAGAGGCCTTAAAACTTCTTGACAACATCTGACAGTAAGGTTAGATGCTTTCCTTACAAACACCCGTCTACCAATCAGCAATGAGCCTGCTACCTTATAGTTGAGGTGAGAGTTAAAGTGTCCAGTAGTGGGACGTAAGTTTAAAGGCTAAGACTGATGATAACTATTACCATGACAAATTCTCTTATTACTGGTAAATATGTCGACCACTTTGGTGAAATGGTCAAGAAGTTGACCAAGAGGTCGCGGGTTCGATCCCCGCACAGTATAAAACATTTGTATGCATTAACATGTCTGTTTGTCCAGGTCTGGGTGCTGTACGTATCTATTTAAGTTTATTTGTAATACAGTGGTATCAACAGTGGTTGATTATGAAATCTGTAACACAAGTGCTTAATTACCACGGAGTTAGATCAATGTATGTGATGTTGTTGTATATTTATTTATTTATCATTTTGTTCTGGCTGTTGTGGGTATGCCGCTAAGAAAGAATAAGCACCTCTTCATCCTTGTCTGGACTTAAGCCAAGCGTACTAAATCGTTGTTGGGAATTATTTGCTAACATGTAATAGGGTATAGTTACTTTCAGGTATAAAGCTGCCGAAAATAAAGATCGATGTAAATAGACTATATTTTTCCGCTACTAGGTCTACCTAGTTCCAAGAGAGCTATTATGATTTAGTCAAAGCGTTTCTTATCAGCTAGTGACGTCGTGCGAAGGGCTGTCTTTTCTTTAAAGATTCGGCTGTTTAACCCTCTTTGGAGTACAATTTTTTTATATTTTTTTTACGTCAGGGAAATACTGCTACGCATACCCACCAGCCGCGGGGGCAGCTAGGGGTTATGTTCCAGGCCTCAGCGAGATAACTCGCCTACCCGTTAAAAACCTGACGGTGCCCTCCGGTGCCATGTGAGCCGGAGACGTGGCGGGTTCACCATAGGCCGAGAGGCCACAGGCATTTACCACAATTCCCCGGACTCTATGGAGTCTCTTGCTTTACAGTGCTGAGTTTTACTGAGTGACAAACTTTGTGAAAAGTTGAAAGTGGTATAGAAAAAAGACAACCCTTATTGCCAGCGTACACCTGCGGGATACTGTCGCCGAGACTCGCTACTGACAGCGTTTTAACCAATCACCGCGGCCATTTTTTCTAAAGTTTTTTTACAACAACATCACAAACCTTGATCTGACTTTTTGGTCAGTAGCTTAAGTACTTGTGTAACAAATATCAGAATCAACAGTGATATTACATATAAGCTTAAATAAATACATATAACTACCAGACCAGTAAAAACAGACATGTTCATGCACACAAATGTTTGTACAGTGCGGGGATCGAACTCAATTTAATAGTCAACTTCTTAACCATTACACAAAAGTGGTCAACAATTTCGTGGAGGTGTTTTCCCTTTTCAAAGTATTAATTATATCTTCACATCAAACCAGCTTTCATATTGATTTAGCAGCTTAAGAAATATGCTTACGAATATAAAACCCTTTATTGTCAATACAATTTGGTTATAAAAAATATCTTAGGTAATCCTTTGCGGACATACCATTTCTCTTCAGGACAAAATATGCGTAGGCATATTGCTCTCGTAAAAAATACACCACATTTCATCCTGAAGTATGCGTCTCGTCTTTTACCTCAGCTTGAAAGATATTTACGAAATGTTCGTATAAATAATATCACTCGCAGTCTTTTTATACCGTATATTTCCATTACCATTACATGCTAATATTCGCTCAAAACGTAATTATGGTAGAAAAACTGAGACAAACGCGGAAAAATTGTGATACCCGGCCTGAGATGTGGGGCTTTTTATTGAATGGGTCAAAGTTACCCCCGCGGGGCTAACGTTATGCGCAGGCACCAGTGGGGTGAGCACACAGATATACGATCGTATATCTGTGGGTGCGCACGAACATTATCGTAACGTATTCATGTCGTCCAAACGTCAAAAACTGTCAGTTTCCCCATACAAATTGAAATAGGTAAACGCTACGAATACGTGACGATAGTTGTTCGTGCTCACCCCAGAGTGCTTATGTTTAAACAAAGATCAAGAAGTTACGATAAACTGAATAAACTTTTTGTAACCATGCAAAAAGTCTTTGAAGAGAAAACATAATGTTTACAACGCACTTCAGTCTATTTCCAGCAATCTTTAGTCTAACAAAGGTATGTAGACGACAGCTGTGGCGCGTTGTTTGAGCTTTAGCATTAATAGCTTCTGTTAATGTTCGGTTAGAAACATGAAAGAATCAACATTTTAATGATTATTGTTTTTTTTTTATTTTATCTGCAGGCAATACTCTGTTACACTGGCCGTATTTATGACTATTGCAGGACCAATTTATGCGTGATCAAAAATCATCATGTTGAAAAGCGGAGTGTCAGTCGTGCGCTTAAACTGGGAGTTAGGTTCAATAGTTTTTAAGATTTATCGTGATTAGTATTTACGTTACAAACTGAAGGATATATTTTTACAGTAGAAAAAATCAAAGGCCTGAGGCGGGGATCGAAACCCGGGTTGGAAACATGGGAGTCCGGCCCATGTGCCTAAACCACTCGGTCACCTAGACATGCCCGGAAAAGCCTGTAGAAATTTGCTAATTGCGGGTTCGATCCAAGTCTCAGACAGTTATTTTTTCTACTACAAAAATATTATCATTAAGGTAGAAATCACAAGTTCGTGAGCACAGCATGAAAACCACGCAAAGCATGCTTTCCTTTTCTGCTACAAAACCCCATCGGTGATATCTTGTCCCTGAAAAAGATTGTCGTCACGTAAAAAGGTTACGAACTCTTCGGATTATAGGAATGGAGTATTTATGCTACAAAACTATTTTCAATCGGCCTGAGCAACACTGATAAAAAGGGTCGAGAAAATATGAACATCGACCTACAGAGTACGACCCTAAATTTCGTGTCCTATGAATGAGCTTTGTTTACGTAGTCTTGCAAAGGTCAGGCGATGTTTATTCGTAAGAATTTTGTTTCGTGTGAAAAAATGTTTGGGTTGCGAAAATAATCATTGAAAACGTTTTGATAGCAATTTAAGGTATTTTTCTTCTATAGATAAGTACATTTTATTCTCTGATTCGTTCTCTCGGATTGTTGTGTGAAAATATCTTCACACATTAGAAAATATCTATCTCTATTACTAAACAATATTAAAGCGTGCACATTCAAAAAACGTTAGTGCATTTTATGTTTATAAAACGTCACTAAGCACTTAACAGCACAAAAACGGTAAGAATAATGAATTTACAACGTGTAAATACACGTTACAATTTAGTGATGCGCAGTTTTTGTATCCCAATTAAACTAGTCTAGATTTATATCTGACTGATTGCCAACACCTGCTAACATTTTGTGCCACTGCGGAATGAGTGTGATCTTCTTTCAGAACGGTGGTATATGTGATGGATGTGGCGATAACCTAGTTTTTTTGTTACTACTAATTACTTTGACATAAAATAGATAGATAGATTTACACTTTATTGTACAACACAAAAAAAATACAGACAAGTTTAACAAAGAAAGATGTACAATTTCGGCGGTCTAATCGCTTGAAGCGATCTCTTCCAGACAACCTACGGTATATAAAATAAGTAGTTGATACATATAAGTCATAGGTTATAAACGTTTGTATTTCTGTCTCTTAGGAGCTATAATAATTGATTGTATTATTTATTCACTAAAATCAGTACTATTACAATTTTGCCCTTATATTTTGTTAATTTAAATGCAAGGACTATTAAGCACCTACCCATAAACAATTAGGAATTGTTTCAAGCAAATTAACGCTTGTGTTCATAGGCAGACATTTCCTTCAATAATTGTAATGTTGCACTTCTTTCAGAAACATGGTCAAAGGATCTCATAACAATTAAAATAAACGTGCAAAAATAAATAGATTGGATTTCAATTATTAGTATAAGTAAACAAGTAATAAATAATTTCCCTCAATTTTATAATAAAAATATCTGTAGGAATATTTGAAAGGAGATGAGGAGGAGCGCTACCACATAACTTTTAGTTTATCTAAAAGTTGCAGTACATAATTATACAATATAATATCTGTCAGACAAAGAGAATATACCTATAAGCAAATAAATAAAAATCCAAAGATTCTATACTAATTTAATAAGAAATTATAAAAACTCTAAAGAATCATTAAGGTAGTAACTGGCCTTAGTGCAGAATATTAAATTAAAACAAAGACTCTTAATGGAAACAAATGAGAAAATCACAAGGAACCTTAAAATCATTATAAGAAAGACAAACAAATCAAACAGAGAACCATAAATGAGTTCAATTATACACAATTCCCGGACTTTATGCAACACTTTTTTTACCTTACCGATAAATAAATGAATATATTGAAAAAATAAGTTGTCCAGAAAGAATCTCTGTGTAGTAGGAGCAGTACAAAACCCCCTTTTCTTTGTCGAAAGATCCATTCGATAAAGAAATGGGGGGGGGGGGATAATCTTTTATCACATGGATACTATCAATTGAATCAATTGTATTCACAACCCAGGCTTTAAACATTTGCATGTTAAATTTACTGGAAAAAGAAATAAATATAATGTATGATTATACGAACTCACCTTAAGTGAAGTTCAATCATAATTTTATGATTCTCTTTGTCCAGCAAAGGACTATTGGATGGTTGTTCGTAAAACTTTGAACTTATGAAGTTGGTTGACAGTTGACAGAGAGACATGAGGTTTCGTTAATTTTCTTAGGCTTTGGAAACTTGTGATTCGCTATGGCAAAATTTGCTGGCCAAAGAGAATCATTAATTATGATTGCACTTCACTTAAGGTAAGTTCGTTTAATCATACAATAACTTCTGAAGCTGATCGAACTTCAAATCGAACCATTCCTAAAGTTTGTCGCATTCCATTCGTTCAATAATCTGTGAAAAAAATTAAAAAAATTCAGCAGCAGAAAGACTGTAATTGTATTTTTCGCGATCTCGATTCGTATTTAATCAAATAATAAATTGATTCAAAGCTAATTTCAAGGCGACGTCTTCAATATTTTATATCGTATTTTATTTCAAGGTTACGTAAACATCGCACATAAAAAATCTCATTCATCAGCAATAATCTTTTCAGCAACATGTCGTGTCCAAGGCAACGGGAGTCAAAAACATCCCCTAGAACAAATTTTAGGAACACATTCCACTTTTGCCATAAAGATCAAAAATGTTTGAGCATTGGCTTAGAATCTCAGTAGAAATATATTTTTACAACTCAATCACTTAAAAGTTTGATGAATTCTTGGTTATCTGATATTGTGTCTGGCTACGGTAGCATGATACCCAAAACGGCCTGGTTTTTTCAGCAGTACTTTGTGAAAATTATCTCCGTAAGCTTAGTACGAGTTGGCAAGCTTTCTGCTTGACATTCTGAGATGCTGCCTAATTCTTTATTGAACCGCAAACGACTGCTTTTATTGCGTGGTAATTATTTTCGACATGAGTTGGCAAGCTTTAATTTCGGAACATTCCAATTTCAAACTTCACATTCCTTACGGAATCCAAAACGTTGTTGTTAATACTCTGCCCGTCACAAAAATGACTCATCTTTTTTGCCATATTTAATTGCAGTCACCGATTCCATATTTTCAGAATGGTTAAGAAGTTGACTGTAGACCAAGAGGTCGCGGGTTCGATCCCCGCACTCTAAAAATATTTCTGTAACACAAGAGCTCATTCTACTGCCACGGAGTCAGATCAATGCAGGTATGTGAAGTTTTCAATTTTGTCTAAACTTGGGCGCGCTTTTTTTATGACCAGTGTATTTATATGACATTCTCCTATATTATGATTGCCGACCACATTCCTGGTCGTGACTGTAGTACTGTAGACGGAAGCGTGAGTCAGCGTGAGCGTGTGGTCGCGTCAAAACAGCCATCTGTCACGTTAACAAGAGGGCCGCGCGCCAAGCCTCGCTGTCATTCACCCGATCGTGACAAATGCGGCGTATTTTCATTCTCACCGGCGGTCATCTTTTATCATTATGTAGACGGTGTCCTTACGTGCCGCCTTATGTTTGCGCACGTTTAGAAACAAAATTGGCTATTGTAGCCAGATAAGGGCACATGATAGGGCAAACCACCACAGACCCTCCATTACGGATTAAACGCAGTCACCGTAGCCGAAATTGGCATGGTTATACCTATATATTTTCATTCCGCACTGCGCGGGCAGCTAAAAAGTCTGACGTGTAGATATAGGGACTCCGAAATTTGATGAAAATTCGAAACGTCAGGTAAAAACGATTTTCATATGGCAATCATGATTTGCCATTGTCATTGTCGATGACCTCAAAAGTCGTTGATTTATTTTAGTGAATAAGTAAATGTTTTTGCTATAATTTGTGTGCTATAAATGTTTCATGAACTGTACGAGTGAGAAATCTTATTATTGTATCTCGACTAACTGGATAGTGCGTGATGACATTCTCCTCATTGAAACTCCTCACTAATCAGTTTAGATACTTTATAAAAGAAATGGTAGATGATATCGTAATTTATATATTTTTTTATTAATACGGATTTAAAGACATTGACCGAAGTCATCTTATAATTAAAGGGAATTATGTTTTTCTGACTCTTGAAACGTAAAAATATGGTGAAATCATTATAATGAAGAAAGAGGATAGTAGCAAAAATAAAAGAAACATTACGAATTAAGTGCGGAAATTATTCTCACGATATGCACGAAAGTACATGTTTTCAATCCTATTTTCGTACTCTTTTATTATAAAAGATTGACTAAAGGTTCATATTTTAATAAAAAAGTAGGTAAAAACAAAGATATGGCGTCCAAAATCTCATAGAGACAAGAGAAGTATACCTCGTGTGTTCATAAGTTTTGAGACAAACTTTGTGCTAAAAAAAAGAAATAAAAAATTACTGGCTGCTATTTATTTCTTTTTCTGATTTTGAAATTCGAATGTTAACTTTTAATTCCTTTGATTTTCAAATTCATTTCTTTCATTTTCTCGTGATGGAGAGAACAAAAGAATTGCGTGCGACCGTGATTTCGCTATTTAAGGCGGGAAAAAAACCAATGGAGATTTTCCGTGAGGTGAAAACTTTTGGTGTGAGCCGTAACTTCGTGTATTACACTATTAAACGATACAAGGAGACAAGTTCTTTGCAAGATCGCCAAAGGAGTGGTCGGCCGCGCTCTGTAAGGACGCCTGCGAACATCAAAATCATCCGAGAGCGACTTCGCCGAAATCCATGTCGAACTCAGAAAAAACTAGCTCTGCAGACTAATATATTCCGCGCGTTTCAGTCAACAGAATACTGAAAAATGATCTTAAGGTGAGGGCGTATAGCCGTAGGAAAGTTAATTTTTTAAACGATCGCCTTCGTAAATTGCGACGCGAACGTTGTCCAATACTGCTTAAGAGACACGATGCGAGGAAAATACTCTTCACCGATGAGAAAATCTTTACTGTCGAAGAAAAGTTCAACCGACAAAACAATAAAGTGTATGCAAAAAGTAGCAAGGACGTCCCAGCTTCAGCACGGAATGTCTTGCGTACTCATCATCCGGCTAGTGTGATGGTATGGTGGGGAGTTTCGTATGAAGGTGTGATTCCGCTCCATTTCTGTCAACAAGGCGTCAAGGTGAAAGCCAAGAACTATCAAACTGACATCTTAGAGCCTCTGTGTGTGAAACCCCTTTCCCTTACTTTGTTTCACAACAAGGATTGGGTTTTCCAACAGGACTCAGCGCCATCCCATAAAGAAAAAGCCACCCAAGCGTGGTTGAGGGAAAATGATGCCTTCATCGCGGCGAACGAATGGCCCTCTTCCAGCCCCGACCTCAACCCGCTGGATTATGCTTTATGGGCTGAGCTAGAGCTCAGGGCCTGCCGAAAGTCCCACCCAAACTTGGAGTCACTGAAGCGAGCTCTTGTCCGAGAAGCAAAGCGAATCCCGCTGGAAAAGATTCGTGCCGTCATTGATGACTGGCCAAATCGTCTAAGGGCCTGTATTTAAAACAAGGGTGGTCATTTTGAATAATAATAATTATTTTTTTGTTTATTATTATCTACTAATTGTTTACTAAAAATTTTAGAAATATATGTTAATTATAAAAAAAGTTATGCAACTTTTATTTCGTCTCAAAACTTATGCTCACACGAGGTAAGTCTAGACAGGCTATATCCAACTGTTCTAAAACTTTTTCATCGGCGTCACCCTTCAAAATACAAAGTATCAACATAGTTTGTTCCTAGTTTTCCAGTGCTAACATCCAAAAATTCAAATTACCTAGATTTTCATGAAATTTCGGTGACCCTATATTTTAACTGTAAATAAGTTGGTACTTAATTGTCGAGTTAACATAATCATTAGAGCTCATCTAAGACGCGATCTACGCACTTGGTACTTTCCGACTTTGATAAAAATGCAATGGATAAACATTGGCAAAAAAAATGATCGATTTTGTGCCTTATTTATAAAGATGCTTCCTTTTTTCTTTATAGACACCTTGTTTTTTTAAACGCAGGAAAACCCTTTTAAGAGCTATAACCGAGGCCGGGAGCTCTCAGCCGTGTGGGGACTCCCAGCGTCCTAAAGAGGACGCGGCTCCGCTCCGGGGAAAAACCGGAGAGGGGACTACCCACCAAAAACCTGCGGTATTCCTTCCCTTTTTAGGAGTTGACATGGATGGCGGCTAATCCTTTACGCCAATAACAGCCTCCGACTGCTTTTATCCAGCCACCTATTTTTATTACGAGTATTTCATATCTTTCGTTGTTTACTGCCACTATTAGAATTTTAATTGTATATCTTCCATGTTTGATTTTTGTTAAACCTTTTCATGGATTTTCTTTTTCTTTGTTTATGGCAAAGCTGGGCTGTGATCCACAATAGTGTACAAAGCTCATCTTAATTGTATAAATCTAAATATTTAGTCATGAGTTGTTTGGTGACTGGTCTGGGACTTTGGTTTGTACCTACTTACCTGCCTGCCGATTTAGGGGTAAGTACTTTTATGCCATGAACTATTTTGATGATTATTAGAAAACGTTAATAAGGTCTTAACGAACTCTACAATACTTACCTCATACAATACCTACTAGAGTCTGACGGTTCATTCTGAAAGACAGTACCCATTTTCTCTGTTTCGTAGTAGTGATGAAGGCTTAGAGAAGATGAATGATGAAGTCAAAGAAGTTTTTAACATTAGTGATTTGAGCGGGCTGTAATTCGCCATTAATAATATTCATCTATTTCAGGTTACTAAGATCCATAATAGTGACCATACAAAATTACCCAATTTGCGAAATTAAATTATATAAATAAATAACAGTGAGTCTCATATCCGCGATTCGCCTTAGTCACTTTGTCTGAGGCTGCCTAACGGCCAGTTCCAATATTCTACTGCTATCTTCTATACTACTAACAACCTTTGACTCTAAAGTAAGATTGTCAGTATCATACAAACGGCTGTAAACTGAGATAGCATTTTGTTTGAAGCTGACAGCTATCTTCCTTTCAGTCAAAGGTATAGATAGATGGTTGAAACCGGCCATACACGGATAGAATGGTTAAAAGAATTGCCATTGCCCGACCTCGAAACCTTGAGAACGATATGTGAATATGTTCCATAATAATTAAACACTTTTAACCGAACTTACCGAGTAATGCTAATTTGTTTTCAATTAAATACATTGATTATTAAGAAAATTCTTTAGCTTTCAAATATGAGTAAATGTGTGGCTTTCAACGATACTATTTCTACCGCTGATATGGTTTCAGTTAAATTAAAATCAAGAAGGTGATATGGATATCGCTGCCCGTGAATAAACCGCCAAAATAGTTTACATATCTTAGTCAAATTGGTTTAGAATATTTTATAGATGTGCAATTCAATATTGCGGTATGACAAAGAAAAAATAAAAGTTGAGCTCTATTACTTTATTATGATCGACAATCTATTATTTGGGCTGAACATATAAACAAGAAAGATGCGGGAAACGTTTTTCCCGCCAATATCAAAAAATATAATCTAAATTGACTAAAGTGAGAGCGATTGTTTCTATAACTAAATATTAAACCTTTTCACCCTTGGGATAAGGACGACTAGATAGATGAAATGAGACACGAATTTAAGTAAAAAAGATAGCTGGATTATTTGATTTTGCTTTAAATAGCGCCTATGACATTGCCTAATAGTCTAGCTAAATAGAGTTGGATGACCGAATAGTAAGATAAACAATCAACTTGAACAACTTGAAATAATCTAATGTTTCATTGTGACCTTATTTTACCAGTTTTTGTGCAAAGGTCAAGCTGCATCTGAAGTATATATAATCAAGTTCTATGCGCTCATATAAATGACAATAAAGAAATTGTGTAAGCCTTAAAAAAGGTTGTACGTATTTTAGGTCACACTCAATACAGCTATTATAAAAATAAAGGGCGTATGAATTTACTTACCGCCGATGGCGGTAGTAGAGTTTTTCGCAATCTCCTCTGCATAGTGGTCACTTAAACACTGCCTAGATACTGAGCAAAACACTTTAAAAGTTGAGCTTACTAACATCTGTTCGTATTCACGGCCGTTCGCACACTGCGAAAATTGGAAGACTAATACTTTTAAAATGTCTTTGTATGGGACCTAATTTATGACCAGAACAAATGCCAAGTCTAATTTGCATTCAAGCAAAATGCCGGCAGTGCTCGTAGATACTTGCGCAATCACTAGCTAAATCTACACGTCAAACTAAAAAATAATAGAATCAATCCAATGTGAGGAAAGTCTGCCAATATCTACGAGTACGAGCTGCTAATGAGAATCACGCAAGATATTGTTTTCATATTATTTATGTTAATCGACCTTGTCTCACATTTGCGTTAGTTGGCGCCAAAAATTTACTTTTCAACAGTTGTTGTACGAAAAGTATATTTTGGTCAATGATAATCTTAACGACAGATTGAAGAAAAATAAATACACACTCAGATACACTTAATTGAATTGCACAAGTGCTCATAACACGATTTGCATGCTATTTACATCGGCATCATGTCCACAACAAAAGGAAGCCTTACCCGCGATCTCTTTTGTATGGGGTCATCACCAGGAATCGTGAGGAAATTTCCGCTCATTTTCACTAATTTTAATTCACAAACACAAACGGTGTGTGTCACGTACGTGAGAAACGGAATTCGTTAAAAATAGCGCGGGAACGGTCTCGCTGTAGGACAAGCGCACGCGGCGGTGGTCAGTTTTGAAGTGATGCATTATTTTATGAATGAGTGACGTCTTAAAATAACATCCCCACTCCTTTGCGGGAACGTAAGCGATGGTATGTGGACGTCTACGCTCCAATACGATTGTTACCTAAATAGACCGCAACGGAATCAGCTGTGGCTTGCGAAAAATCTGAATCAATTTCGTGGGAGAGCTGTAAACATGAACGGAATCATGACGGAGGCGGTTTGCTGGAAATCCGGTTCTTGTTTTGAATGGACTGATTTGACAATTTGTGTGTCATTTTATATTTTAACACAATCTTATAGGTACCTAGACAGACATATGATTGTACTAAAGTATTTTTCTAATTTGGGTGCGACGTTGTTTACAAAGGAATTTGAGGGCAGGGAAAACAATATCTGCTATAAAAACAACCAATAATGAAACGAAACAAAATATATTTGAAATACGGATATTTATTTATTTTTTCATAAAAATTCTAAATTCAATAATGTGTTAAACATGTAACATTTACATATATGCATTTATACAAAGATATATGCAATGTTTAGTGATTTTAATACTAAAATTGGAGCGTAACAGACTCATGATGCCAATGCATGTGTAACGTCACATTTTACACTTACAAAATAATATTTACCAAGTATTGTCAAATGCTAAAGGTTTATGTGTCAACACGATTTGTCATTTTGATGAGACGATGATTTATATACTGTGCGCTTCTCTTTTAAACTAACTCGAATCGTAATATCTTCATAAACGATTATAAATAAAAAATTAGCCAATGTCGCGTACACAAACTTGTAAAATTAAAAATACATCAAAACTAATACTGATTTGTTTATGTAGATATCACACGATCCCATCAAAATTTTAGCGTCCCTTTCACAATACGATGGAAGTACGATTTGTAAGTATTTACAAATTAATGATCAGTGACTTTGAATTATTGAATTTGTTTTTAATATTTTTGACAATTCATCAAATAAAAACACATTTCGAACGTTGTTCAAACCAATGTTGTGTTTTGCTACGTTCAACAATAAATAACACTCCATTCAATGCATTAATGCCTGATTTGATTAATTAGTATTATTAAATTTGCGTTTATATAATTTATTTCAATGGACAAAGAATGTAATATATCTAATTCAAATTTTTAAACTATTACAGATTCTTAATAAGATTGAAAACGTTAATACATTGAATAGAATACTACACAAATTTTGTAACAGAAAACTACTTTTCATGTAATTTATGTGGCAAATTTTCTATAATTCTATAGTTACATAGATTCAGTCGACTCAGAAATATAAAATAAAAAAAAGTTTTCATTAGTAAAGATGAGTAAATATATATTATAATAATATTATTGAGATTTGGACTAGACAAACCACATTCTCTATCTACAGATATGTAATCCATGATAAATGCTAATATATAGAAAATCTAGCTCCCGTGTCTGACGTGATGTGCTTTGCTACACATCGCATATATTTTCATAACCACTCAGATTCTTTAAGGGGGCTGTTTCTTTGCATGAAACTGTATTTTACAAACTGCAGTTTTTAAATGACGAAATGGATTGTTATGTGCCGATTAAAGGGTGTTAGTTTAAACAAGAAACAATTATACTCACTACGTCAATATGAAATTCGTTATAAAACCAGATTTTT
This sequence comes from Pyrausta despicata, assembly GCA_963921415.1. NCBI lineage: Eukaryota > Metazoa > Arthropoda > Insecta > Lepidoptera > Crambidae > Pyrausta > Pyrausta despicata. The sequence goes on along the minus strand of OY992861.1, from coordinate 9,840,622 downwards.
AAAATAAGTACATAATTAACTTACATGACACGTAAAATATATTTTTAAATACTAATAGGATATAGGTACTATGTACGTTATTAACTTTTAATAAAAAAAAATGCATTTAAGTTGTGTTCCTTGTCCAAAATAACACATTTAATAATTTTCACTTTAATTTAACTATATCATAAGAATTTTAATTTTATTAATTTTGAGTTTATCATAAGAAAGAATGTTTTGTTTTCGTGGACATGAAAATATACGCACTAAATTTATTTGTGTGATGCTTCAAACTGTGTTTTCACTTTGGACTGTGATAATTATAAAGTTTTCTTATTATAATTTATTTGATATCAATTTTGCCCATTCAAATCAACAATGATTTATTGTTTTAGTTAATTATAGCCTTAACGAATAAGTTTTGAGCACTGATCGTTATAGTACAGTCTCGGTAAAGGAATATAAAAACGAGTCAAGTATTCAAATAGGTACACAATGTGAGGTTGAGAGTAAAACATCAAAATGTATTTAATAAAAATGTCAGTGCCCTGATATTGACATCGAAAATGAAGATCGAAGGTAAGAATACAATTGTTATAACAGTTAACACCTGATCCATGAATTTATCAGCTAAAACAGTTTTACATAAATATCCACGACAGTAATGATGTACCTCATTTTATAACAATATCACAATTTTCAATAATATACAATAAAAGACATAGGAGATTTTGATTACATGATAAACAGGCCAAGCGTATTTTAAAAGTAAGAGCAAAGATGTGATATACATATTTAACATTTTGTTGGTATTTACAAGTCAGTAAAATACTGAAACAATATGGACCACATTGTACATAGTAGATCACTCAAAACGGGACAAAGGATACGAGAGAAATATATAAAAGATGACAAGACCGTACACGTTATTAAAAATCATAGCTATACCTATATTAATTCCATTTTAGAACACTCATCTCCTAACGAACATGCTTTACGTACTTCGAGATAACCTATACACCACGCAGTATAACAAAAGGAAAATATTCACGCGCCATTCCGGATTTGACCTACACTCAAAAGACCCTTAACAACATTTTTACTCCGACTAATTCGACAAGAAGCAAGGATACAAACAAACAAAGGAAATAATTTACATAAGGCCATATATTTATTTACTGTACACGCATAACGAGTAGATGATTAAGTAGATAAATAATGTTGCATTTTATTATTAAGGGTTATGGATTAATGCATCCGTATTTACGACAGTTTGGTCCATATAAATATTATTACATTAATCGTGTTTCCGACACGTCCTTATCTTTAGGCGTTCAGCGCGCTAATGAAACAAAAAATGGTTTGTGTAATGCAAAAACTCCTATGAAACCAAAAGTAAATTTTCAGTATAAAACACGCATAAGAATAAAGTCGTATACAAAATCTAAATTTTCAAATATATTTTATTGGGAGCGAATTCATTGCACTCAAGTGTAGCCCGCTACATATTGCACTCGTGACGTAACCTAAGAAACGAATCAGTCTTTCTGATGAAGACGTGTGCGAAGTTTGGTTTCACAGAAGTTATTATCAATCGCTTTGCATTTAGAGGTACTCCAATGCAAAACGATTTTATGCGTCGACGTCTCTTTTACATCACTCAAAGGTGAGCGAGAGGGATGTTTAATGTTTACAATCGAAATTGGTTTACGCAGGGTTGAAATAATATTCTTGTATTACTTCGCGCTGAAGACCTAAAAACTTTATGGACGCGGCGACGCTCGCGGCCGCCTACGGTCAGTCTTTTCTGCTAACTTTTACGAATTTGTGCAAAATATTCTACTATCCGCGTAACTTAACATCGTAATTTATTTACAAAACGCCGTCGACGAGGTATTTTTTTATACGAAAGAAATGAAACGAGCACTGACCGGGTACCGAGAGCGCCGTAGTTGTGATCTCTTTCGTTGCGCCGTCTCGCTCGCACAAGTAGAGATCGGTGGGGTTTTCTCTCTCTCTCCGGGTCCTGGGTTCCGTGTCAGGACCTTGAGTGGGCAGGGGCGTGGCACGTGGGGTCTATTAGGTTCTCTCACGAGGGTCCTTGGGTGCCTGTGGGTAAGTAACAAGAACCCTTGTAAAAATTTGAGCACTCATAGCTAAAAAACCACATAAGGGTTGTGTTTCAGTGGTTTTTATTCTGAAAAACGATCGGTCTCGTCACTGAGTCAGTGAGTAAGTGAATGAGCCAGTGAGTGAGTGATTAAATGAGTACGCCAGTGAGTGAGGGAGTAAGCATGAGAAAGACAGTGACTGAGTAACGAAGTAGTGAGTGCGTAAGTCGTAAGTTAGTGAGTGAGGCCATTACCTGTGGGTGCTTCGGCCCGCATCTCCGACTTGAGCTTGACAAACTCACGGGCCACCTCGTCGCTGTGCCTCTGCGATAGTATCCGGAGAATGGTCCAACCGGTCTCGTCCATCTTCACCCGGGTGCCGAGTGGTAGCCAGCATGCACATGATCCCTGAAAAAAGGGTGGAACTTGGTAAAGTTTCAAGGTTGATTTTTAAGGAAAATTTAGACGTTAGCTAGTTAGTCCAAACTTAAATTCACACCAACCAGCCGGTCCCCGCGTGCGACTCTAAAGTCAGTCGAGAGTGTCTGGAAGCTAATGAGAAGCGCTTCCTACCGACCGGGTGTTATGAACCAAGGACCGATAGATATCGTCTTAATACTCGTCTTGATACTAATTCTATTAGGTCTGAATCGCATATACCGTGGTCATATGCGGTAGTACGCTAACAGCGCCAACTAGTCTATGGAGCTGTATGAGTGCTCGCTGCCATGCGCTTGTGATGGCAAACGGTAGAGGTCGCTTCAGTAGTCACGCATGCACACATGCAGGTCATTGAATTGATTCAGCTATTCTGGCGCAGATGCTCACTGCAATGAAAGTGGATCAGGACTCAGCGTTCCTGCTCAGCAATATCAGTCAGCCGCATAACAGCGACGCCGACGTGCCGGTCTTCGCGCACGTAACATCAGCAGCAGTTCCGTTGCTAGGTCCCAGTTTCCAATGTAGCAGTTCCTGTCACTCTTGCCACCTTTACCGTCCAAGCGTGCGGGCTGGCTTGATCCGAAAATACAGACTAAACGATATGATATGCCGGAATAACAGATCAGGACTCTAAGTACTTACCTACTCAGCAATATGAACCAGCCGCATAACAGGCCCTCGCGCTCGAAGTAGTAGTCGCACACGCACACATGCAGCTTAACACTTTAATGGACAGTAGACTGCTATAGCAGTTATAACAATAAAAACATCTATTGTGTCTGGCTTTCGTCCGTCAAAGTGTTAAGCAGTTCCAGCTGTTCCGTAGCGGATATCATTGTGGCGACATCTACGGTTCGCCATCACAAGCACATACCTAAGATTAGCATGCTCGACAGCAAGCACTGATATGGCTCCATACACTAGATGGCGCTGTGATCTTACCAATGTGACTATACTGCGGTATGTTAGATTTAGATTAAGAACAATATAGGCGGTCGAACCAAGACGGTGACTGTCGAACTTTAGTCCCCATGACATCCGGTCGCTAGGAAGACGTTTCTTTAAGCTTAAAGAAGAACAGCTCTTCACGAACCTGCTCAGCAATATCAGCCAGCCGCATAACAGCGACGCCAACGAGCCGATCTTCACGCGCGAAGCAGTAGTCGCGCACGCACACATGCAGTTCGAACAGCTCCAGCTGTTCCGTCGCGGATACCATACTGGAATTGAACGCATTATCATTGATAGGTATTTTACCGGTAATAAGTGCGTAGCGCTGGACGTGCCATCTAACAGCGAGCTAGATGCATACTGATTTTTATTCTTTGCAGTTCACCATCAAATATATAACAAGTATCGTTATCATAATCAGTCACAGGAAAATTCAAGCCTATTCTAACCAATAACCAGTTCGATTCCACGAAACTTTAATAAAATCGTCAATTGATTTTTCTGGAGCATTAGCTGCTAAAAGCAGTTTAAAAGCAATTAAATGGCCACCACCTTTAAGATGTCACCATCAAGATGTAATCTGATGACTTCTCTCTTTCTCAATCTGATCAATTCTGCAATGGTCAGCGAAGATTTAAAAAATGATTCCAATTTGAAAAGTACCTACCTATTGATAGTTAATTAAAATAAAAGGTGCCCTAATTCTTAATCGTTCATCAAAATCATATTCCTTTTCTTCTTCGTCTTTATAAACACTTACAAGTGGAAAGTCTCGTTGAACTTGGGGCTCCAGTTGTTGCTCTTGGACTTGGTCGCGAACTTCCTCTTCTTATCCGCGAGGTGGGGCCCGATGAGGTTCACCTCGATGAATGGACGGAACATGCCGCTGGCTATCACCCACTTGAGATCGTTGGCGGCTACCACTGTAGAGAAAATTTAGATGTTGAGAGAACAGAAATCATGGCAGTTTTTTTCAGAGAGATTATTTGACAATAGATTCAACTAGATTTAAACTTGATTCACACACAGCGGTAAAGCTGCAGTTATGTTGAAATGACGGCACACGAGCTCAGTAAGACATATTAATGGCTCAGATACACAGCTTAATCAGCTTTCACATCTACATTACAACAAACGACATCGCTGCTGCAAAGAATGGGTTATGAAGATTTTTAAGACCCTCAAAGCGTTTTAGTTCTAAGTAGGTATCAATTTTTATTTTATTTTAGAGGCATGTGCTGAGCGTAACTGATTAAATTGGAAATATTCACCACTCTCGCCACAACAAGAACATTAGTGGTAGTTAAGTACCTTTAACGGTGATCTTGTGTTCACCAGTGCCAGGATGAGTGAACAGGTCAACTTGCAACGAAACTTCGCCGACGCTGCCCTCTTCAGCCACTGCGGCGTCTGTGAATGAATGTAAGTGAATATTATAGTAGGTAGGAGTAGTAACCAGGACTATTTAGTACAAAAGTAAGTGGTAGAGTAGCTACGAGCTCAGAGAATAGGTTGAAGAGCAAGTTAAGAGCCTATTTGACTAGAATCAAGTCAAGCCTTCTTGAGGCCTTTTTCATCTCTGATAATAAAATATTATAAAGGTAAAGAGTTTGTTTGTTTGTTTGCTTGAACTCGCTAATCTCAGGAACTACTGGTTCGAATTGAAAAAATCTTTTTGTGTTGAATGGACCATTTGTCGAGGAAGGTTTTAGGCTATATATAATCGATTATATGTATATAGCCTAAAGCCTTTAGGAGTTTATTAGGAGCAAAGAAATAAAAGACATTGAAAAAAACGGGGAAAATTATTCATCGTTGCGTGTGCTGCGAAAACAGTTCTAGATACCACAAGTATATGTATGAAAGAATTATCCGTCTTGAAATTATCTAAAAAAATGTCTGCGAAAGTACATGTCTATGCCTAAAATAACTAATCAACGCGGACGCGGATAATGCTTAGCTTGACGATTGACTAATTTGACCTGAAACGTTCTGACCAGCTTGTCAGTGGTCTACTGTACACTGTAGTGGTAAAGACTGAGAGCTCAGGGTTCTTCTCAAGGAAGGTCTTCTTTAAACCACTACGTGTAAGTACAGCTTGATATTTGCTTAGTTTGATCTGAAAATATTTTAATTTACCTTGGTTCTGCTGACTGGTCACGAATGTTCTGATCAGCGTGTCAGTGGTCTGAGTGTACAAGCTGAGAGCATATCTCAAAGATTGCAGCTCAGGACTCTTCTCAAGGAAGGTCTTCTTCAATCCGTTGCCTCCAGCGTGGAAGTAAAGCTTGATGGTATCCAACGCGGCATCGAGGACAGCGCACTGCTTCGGTGTTAAACTCTTCTCCGCTGATAGATGCTGAAATCAAGAGTATTCGATTTGGGATTCAAATAAGTTAAGATATACCAAATAATGCTGTCAGTACATCAGGAACAAAAGTTGGAGTTCAAAGAAATCAAAAATAGTTCATGCGCCATGTCTCAGTTCCAACAGGTTTTGACGTTGAAAATACCAATCATGTGAACATGATTTTTTAAATAGGGATTAAATGTACGAAGATATATTTCTTTATTGTCTCTACATAAATCCTTCCGGATAATTATAAACACCTTGATCTCTTTGGAGGTATTCATTGGTTACAGTCAGACGAAACACCGAAAGAGATATTTACCTCTTTGGAGATGTCCATGACTCCCGACAGGGCATGTTTGACGTCTTGCTTGCCAACGGTACTCTTGAATAGCTGCGTCATGTCTTCGATTTTTGCATTCGCTGCTAAGTTCTTTGCGTTGTTAGTCAAGTTCTTTAGCATCATCTGTCAATGAGATTAGTAGTGTTAGTAGCTATTTCTGTCAAGCCCTGCGCCATAGGATATGCATGCAATCGATGTTTTTCTGTTTAGTGATAACAACGTAAATTGGACACAGACAGTTAGTTATACCTTGTTTGCTATCGACGGCTGGCACAACACTTGATGGAACTCACAATACATAATTTTATGCATACATTAAAAAAAATAAACATGAATAACATGGTGCATTGTGGTTTGACATTAACTTACCGTTTTATCAGTCATAGGCGGTAGTACAACAGTCTTTTCTAGAATCTTCATCACAATCTTCCACAATTCCTTGAGCAGTCGTTTGAGAACAGTCTTTTCACAGGACTCCGCGTACATCGTTAGGGATCCATCCTGTAGTGATGAAAGAAAAGTATTTTAATTATAGTTTTAGTGAAGCGAAAGGGGTAATAAACTGATGATTTACTTTTTGTGCTCCGATTTCTTAAACATGACTCGTTATGCAAAAAGTAATGTATTATATCTCTATATCCGCTTGTGGAAGCTACTGTCTGAGCGGTTACCTCATACAGAGTAAGGGAGACTTTGCTTCATTCTGAGGCACACTGCACGTTTATAGTAACGGACGCTCAGTTTTATGGGAGAAGAAACAGAACCATCACTTCTTACCAATATACCCATCAACGTTCGTAGTACTTCTTTTTGCCCTATAGTGCTTTATGTTTCCCAATACGCATTAATCTGACTAGATCAATATCTAATACACAGACGGCTCCGGGCATTCCACTAGCCTTGTCATAAGGCATCAGATAAGATACATACAGACTCTTTGGTGTAGTGGCAAAGTTTCTGCCTTACATCCGAGAGGTCCTGGGTTCGAATCCCAGGTCGAGCCAAAATTGTTCCCGAAATTTTCTGTCATGAATTTATCAAAAACAGATCGGAGTCGGGAAGTTGGCGGTGTTACACCCCCGTTTCTCGGAAAGCACATTTAGCCGTTGGTCCTGTGCCTGATCTCTCTCCGGTCATGTCGGATTGCCGTCTCACCGAACTTTGAGAGTGAAGGAACAGTGAATGCACCCGTGTATTGCGCTCACACTTGTGCACTATAATATCTCCTGCGTAGTTGGCTGTTCTCTGTTGAGATTGGCCGCCGTGGTCGAAAACGGCCAGCAGGATTATTATTACACAGACTCTTCACGGTCTTACTGATCTTCCGAAGCAGCACTACTTCCACCATTTATTTATATCAGGCTACTTACCAATATATCCATCAGCGGGCGTAGAACCTCGTCAGCCTCGTGGTGCGCGGGTGGCTGCGGCTGGCCGGGAGCTCCGCCCCCGCCCACCTTCTGTAGCAGCTCGCCGAGCTCTTTCACACTAGCCGTGATGCGGGTTTCTAGACTGTTGGATTAATGTTCGAGTTATTTATGCTTCGCTTTTCGAGATTGCAGTTATTTTTGAAAAACGCTTTGATAGTTTGTGTAAAAACCATTAAAGGGAAGCAAATGACCCCAAACCAAAGACTTGAGTTAGAGTCATCTTTATTTACGCGCATACACTTACATATCTCCACCAAACTTTACCAATCGCTACACCTCAATCACATACTTAACAGAACGTACTCAACTAATCTATTTCAATTCGAATAGTGCCTAGATATTTAATTACATAGTTAACAGAATAATGCCCTATTAGAATCTCACTGCAACGGTGTTTTGATAGAAATTAGCCCATTGTCAATAAGTAGGGTCAGTAAACAATACATCTTACTCACTATGTTAGTACCTAATAACTGATTTGGTGCATGTATTTTAGCTTATGTGCCACATTAAACATGTAGTAGCCCTACAATAACTTTCAGGATACCATTAGAGCTTTCGCGCATCCTGAACATCAGGGATGCTTGTTTCTTTCTGATAATAGCCATGAATGCCTCTGCGAACATGGCGGACGCACTACAGAAACGAGGCAGCCCCAGCAGTGTACTGAAAGCATTGTTAAATTGGTCTCTCAGAGTGCTGTACTATGCTTTGATAATTTTACCTGATAGCAAACATGGAAGCCAGTTCATCTAGAGTGTTGTTGAGACTCTGCTGCAGATCATTCAAGATGTCCGCCGCGTCACGTTCAAGTTTCGTCCCACCCATCGCTTCGAACATCTTTTCTAGTTGTACCCTCAGTTGTTGGATGTTGTTCATCAGGATACATGCCTTGGAGAACAAACATGTCAATTATACCAGCAGATTTTTTTGGAAATGAAATGGCAACCACCGAATTGGATAGCATAAATGTTAAAATAATTCTAATTTAAAGTACCGAGATGGTGATACTGTTGGATTTTATATTGCACTACTTCAAAGATAATGAAAGTTTAGCTTGCTTTCGTGTAAATCCACCGGTTTTTTTTCATACACACTCGTAGATATTATTGCTGAAATTCGATATGTCAAGGCGAATAAGAATATTTCAATTTATGTGCTATGTCATTTCTGCGCTCTTGAAAACGTAAACAAAAATTATCAATGTTCAATCTATCTATCTATATAAATAAAAGCCACTCGACGAATCGGGCTGAAATTTGGCGTGCAGGTAGATGTTATGACGTAGGCATCAGGTTAGAAAGGGTTTTGATTAATTCTACCCTCAAGGGGATAAAAAAGGGTTTGCATGTTTGTATGTTACTAGGTGGCAGAAAACTAAAGACCACGTGGACTATGTCATGCTATAAAGTTACACTCACCACTCTCTCCTCCTTAAGATGTTCAGGAAACTCCTTCTTCACGATATCGGCATACGCCACCAGAACTTTGACGATGGTCTTCGCGAATCTCTTCATATACCGCTTCCATATCTCAGGGTCCGGACACTCGAGTTTGGACACGACGTCAAAGCATTGCGTCAGTTGGGTGAACACGTCGACCACGGAGTTACTGAAGAGCGCGTGCTCGCTGGATTTTTGGAACTGGAAAATTTTACATGTGTTACAAGAATTATGTTTGACTAGTGGCCGCCAGCGAGTTCGCCCGATTTATCTACACAATTATATTTAAATTGTAGCCTATGTGTTATTCTGATGTTAAAGCTATATTGTGGTAAATTTTCATTAAAATCAATACAGTATTTTTTACGAGAAAGAGTAATAAACATCCATTCATCCATACTTACAAACTTTCGCGTTTATAACATTAGTAGGATGAGACGTCTCAAATCACAAAAAGTTGTGCAAAGTTTCTACAACCTTTATCAAAAGTCCAAAGATAATACAGAAATGCAACGAAAAATTGGACCATCGAGTGTGGCTTTCAGCTAACTACGAGTATGTTAGGTCTTCTCTTCTAGCAGACGCAGAATCTATTCTGCATCCGCTCTGATTTTAAAATTGGCCTGAATACACGGTAAGATCACATTGTCATCGTTAACTTCTTATCTGAAACTTAATATATCGTTTTGCGTTTTTGCCACACACATACCGGTATCATCGTCTATACTAGGTTTGCTTGAAAGCCTCCTTATTTAGTTGGGATTCTCTGATAACAAATTATATCTGTGAACCCTATTCAAGGCAGTCACGCCAAGGTACGGTATTTGGGCTGCGAGATCTCACCACTCGAATCTTTATGGTCGTTAGAATTTGTTACTAAACATGTACATACCCCATCTCTCTTATCCCTGTTGAAGGCTCCGTTCAGATATTCCAGTGACACGTCGTCGTTCTCATTCAACCACTGCATGACGAACGGTTCGAACCACGCCGGGTACTCGGGCACCGCACCACAGTACGGTGGCACGTCTTTCACGTAGTTCGTGTGGAGCCATTTCACCTGGAATAAGTCATAACAAGAGCTGTAAATAGGTTGTAGTCTTTCGTGATACTCGATAAACCGGGAATCCAAAACCGGTCAACTCCAAAGATCGCAGACACAATCAATATTACATTTTTTGCGAGCTGGAACGGCGAACAAAAATTGTTTTTTAGGCAAAATGTGGGATGACTAGATCAATCCGAAAATAGATTTTCAATTCAAGTGATGACTTTGCTAACAAAAATAATTAAGTGGAATTAATTTGATATTATATGATATTAAGTATGCTTTGCTTACGCTCCCGCCATTAATGCAAATCTTTTTTTAATGGCTAGCAGTGTCCAGCACCAATTTAATAGACATAAAAACTTCGTATAAAAAGCAATGACAGAAATGGTAAAAGATTCTGTTCGCGCGTTCTGTATGTCTAGTATCTTTTTAGCAGTCCGGTTTAGCTGTCAAGATTTTATATATTGAGTGAATAAAGTTTTAGGTGTTTTTTTCGTGTTTTATTCCTTATTTTACCTAGAATTCACTAGTTCATTTGCTTTTTATTGCTGTTTTTTTTACCTTGAAGTGTAAGTTCATGTAAGCAGATGACTTGCAGAGTCGATGTTGTTCGTGTTCTTCTAATGCGTACTTCATGTCCACTGCGAATAGTGACCACATGGTTGCGGCAGACAGCTGAAAATTAGAAGAAAAAACATTAAATTTTTCTACTTAAATTTTAGGTAACATGTAGGCTTGGCACAAACGAAAATTGACCATTTATTTGGGTTTTGGACAGATGATCAAGCGGTATTGACTTGACTCTATTTGACAAAAACATTCATTTTAGTAGGTAGGTACTTAAAACTGTAAGATGTATTATTTCGTCACGGTACCTATTTTTTTAATGCTCACTGTAAAGATTCTACAATACGTTTTACGTACCGCACAGGCGCGGGACCAAAACCGCGCGTATACGGATGAATATTGCGATAAAGAGCCGGTCCGATAATACCGCATACTCATCGGGCCGCATCCGGTGCCGGTGCGGTTTCGGTCCGGCGCCGGTGCGGTTCCGGTGTTGTCTGCATAAAGCCTAAAGGTACGAGTTTGTTAAGGGATCTCGTCGACGTATGAATCACGTCGCGTCCTGTCACTTGCTTCGGAGGGTATTTAGTAATAACACACAGAAACCAAAAGTGTCGTGATGACATGCCGTCTGCTGCGACTCGGTCTTCATTTTTAGAGGAAATTACTATCAAAGTCATTCATTTTAACCTCATCATCATCATCTCATCAGCGTTAGGACGCCCACTGCTGAGCATAGTCCTCCCCCAAAGATTTCCGCCGCGGTTGGTCTAGCGCTTCCCGCATCCAGTGGCTTCCTTCGACCGCGCACCAGATCGTATGACCTTGTGGGGGCCTGACTAGTGTGAGCCTTGTAGCCTCACAACTTTAACCTTACCTGTCCAATATTCAATTCCTGCGGGAACTGGTTGAGCACTGGCGCGTAGCTGTTCCTGTCCTCGTCTATCACGGATACGATGAGAGCAATGATCTTGTGCCAGAAGTCAACAGAGTCCAACTGTGGTCCGTGGTCCGACGGATCACGCTTTGCTTCACTTGGGTCCACCTGATTGAGAAATTATGTGTTATGTTAACAAGTTATATTGCGAGTATGTTTGTAGCGCCATGACGGCAAAGCGGCTGCTAGCCAACGCACAATTTGGGTTTTAAAGACGACTTTCTCTTTGCCCGGGGTGTTCTCTTTACCCAGATGCCCCCTAAAGCAAAGGGGTAAGTGTGCGGATTTTTTAAATTGGAATCTTCAAATTAATCTCGGGTACCTTACTTCACAACAAACGAGTATCACGATTTTGTCTGCCTCCGCGTTTTAGTATCCTCAGGTGTGAACATTCTTAGCATAGTGAAGCTTGATATAAGTTTTCTCGTTGCAAAATTGAACCAAAAACCACGACGAAGTGATCTTTTTATTCTTTGAAGTGCATTACCTGGAATTCTCTATTGTAGAGCTCGTAGCAATTTTCGAATAGAAACTGATACGTAGATCTAAGGCATGCCTTGACACAGTCCTTGACAACCGTGCTGGCACGAGGTGGGCTGCTGAGCTCTTGGACCTGGAATTAAATAAAATCCAACATAGTAAATGTTCCAGTTAACCAAACCCTACTATTTTTCATAATTGGTCGGATGTCGGTTAGGAGTGCATGCGTAACTTACGGGTTTCATTTTGAACTTAAAGTAATATTTTTGCCAGTTTTATACTAAGAGCTATCTGTGGTTACAGCCGTTCATATGAAACTGTCAGTTATTTGATTTCGTCAAAGTTAGACAGAATGTTGAAATCGGCCGTTGTGATGCATAAAAATAACTATTTGACGACTTTCAATTGCGTGGTGGTGCACCGACCTTAGATTAAACCAAACAGAGGATGATGCGGTACATCCTTACAATCGTCAAATTAAAAGAGGGCCGCTCACACACACGAACGCCTTGTAAACAACTCGCATTACTGACGACGAAGAGGAGCGGAGTAGTTCCATTGGACTCGGTTTAGTAGGACCACGCGCGACTAGCTCATACCGACTGAGTTTAGGTTAAAATCAAGCTCAGTTAACTTAGTAGCCATATTTTTAAAAAATATAAAATCAATAAAATCAATAAAATCAATTTATTTTTGTAATTAGGCTAACAAATTAGCACTTTTACACGTCCCAACATATAAATTGACCCTACCACCGCTTCGGGACAGTTTGGGCCAGTGCTGAGAAGAAGCGGCGCAAGAAACTCAGTCACTATTGTCATTGCCTCTTTTCAAAATTGATTTACAATAATTGTAATTGTTTGCATTTAAACATTTCCATATATCTTTGTCATTTATATAATCATCAATTTTATAATATCCTTTCGACATTAATACATCTTTTACAACTGTTTTAAATTTATCTAAAGGCAATGAAATTAAATTTTCAGGTAATTTATTAAAAAATATTACACATCTACCCATAAATGAGTGACCAACTTTATGAAGCCTAAAATGTGGAACGGCAAGCCTATTTTTTTGTCTTGTGTTGAAGTTATGCAAATCGCTATTTTTAGGAAATAAGTGTAAGTTTTTTCGAACGTAAATTAGGTTTTCGTAAATGTATTGCGAGTAAACTGTAAGTATTTTAACTTCTTTAAACAATTCTCTAAGTGTTTCATTTGATTTAAGTTTATAAATAGCCCGCACGGCTCGTTTCTGCAATACGAAAATTGTCTCTATATCTGCAGCTGAGCCCCATAGTAAGATGCCGTATGACATGATACTGTGAAAATAACTAAAATAAACTAGTCTTGCCGTTTCAACATCAGTCAGAAACCTTATCTTTCTTACAGCGTATGCAGCGGAGCTTAGTCTCTTTGATAAGGTCATGATATGAGGACCCCACTGGAGCTTATCATCCAAAGTAATTCCCAAAAAAGTTGCAGTATTTGAAGTAACTAGTTGTTCATCCTTAACAACAACCCTTGTTGGAACTTGTCGGACATTGGGCATTGTAAACTTAATGCATTTAGTTTTGGTCGCGTTAAGCAATAAATTGTTAACGGTGAACCAATGAAGTACTCGCGAGAGAGTACCATTTACATCGTCAAACAATTCTTTACCCCTTGGAGTTTTAAAAAGTAGTGAAGTATCATCAGCAAATAACACTATCTCACAAGCACCGTCGACAAAGTATGGAAGGTCATTAATATATATTAGAAACAGTAACGGTCCCAATATCGAACCCTGGGGCACACCCATAGTGAGAGGTGCTCCAGGAGACTCTGCTCCATTGATAGAAACCTTTTGTGTTCTCTCAGTGAGATATGAATAAATAAGTTACATGCATTAGTTGATACACCATAATGGCGTAGTTTTCTCAACAGGGTCTCATGGTCAACACAATCAAACGCTTTAGAGAGGTCACAAAAGATTCCCACAGCATCATGCTTACTATCATAGGCATCAAATATATGTTTCAACAGAGCGACTCCAGCATCAGCAGTACTGCGACCCTTTGTAAATCCAAATTGTTTATTATGCAATAAATTGTTTGATGTGAAGTGAAATAGTAGCTGATTGAATATAATCTTTTCAAAAATTTTACTTAGAACCGGTAAGATTGATATCGGTCGAAAATTTGAGGGGTTATTTTTGTCACCAGATTTAAATAACGGTACTATTTTACTAAATTTCATTAAATTTGGGAATTTTCCTTCATCAATACATTTGTTAAAAATGATCGCTAAAAGAGGTGCTATGATTTCAATAATAGTTTTAATTATACATACGGATATTCCCCAAAGATCCTCGGTTTTTTTCATATTTATTTCATTGAATGCGTTCATAATTACATCGGTGCTTACGTATCTAAAGTATAGTGGTGAATCACACTCATCAATATTGGATTTGAGAATGGATTCAGACAGTTCTGCAGAAGAGTTAAGTTCTTTAGTAGTAGATGGTGCTATATTAGCAAAGTACTTTTCAAAAATATTAGCTACTTCTGCATCAGATTTAACTAGTTTACCTCCATCTTTTAATGAATATGAACGATCTTTTGTTTTATCTTTACCGGTTTCTTTGTTAATGATATTCCAATAGATAGATAGATCGAGATAGATAACACTTTATTGCACACCACAAAAAATAATACAAAATCAACATACAAAGAAAGATGCACAATTAAGGCGGTCTTATCGCTAAGAGCGATCTCATCCAGACAACCTTTGTGTTAAGGATATTACAGGAAGTTTGGTGCAAAAGTCATATTAATATTACTATTTATGACTATTAATATAATTATGTATTATGCTTCGTTTAGATTATTTGATAGAAGGACCAACACGATTTTTTTTAGATGTCAGGAACTAATTCAGTAGTAGAGAAACTTTATTAACGCAACTCAGGGACACATTTCGTTGCGAGTTGTCAAACAAAGACAAGTTTGCAAATTTGCGTACCGACTGAGTTAAGGTTCACATTCAGCTCAATATCATTACTAGAGTAAGCCTCAAATTCAAATTATTTATTTGTTGTTAAGTAATAATAATAATAAATTGTTTCAACAAATTCACCAATAACCTAGCCCCAAACTAAGCGTTAACTTGTGCCATGGTGGCTAGAATAACGGATATAAATACTTAAATACATTTATAAACACCCATAACTCAGGTACAAATGCTCGTGCTCATTTGCCTCCATTTGCCCCCAGCGGGATTTGAACCCGCGACAGCCGGTTTTGTAGTTTGGACCTCAGACCACAAGACCAAAGCTGTCGTCAAAGGATAGTACATACATATAAATATGATCTTAAATATTAAAATAAAGCTGCTTCCTACATAGCCTCATGGTACAACATACAAATATTTAATAGAATAACATAATATCATCTAACTAATACATCAGTCACTATTATTTATACAATAATTCATTACCTTCATCCTAAAGAATGTGATGCTAGTGAGAAGGTCCACCGTGGACTTGAGGTCCATGAGTTTCTCAGCGCTGGAGGCTGGAAAGTTGTTCCTGTACATCGACAGGTCGATACGAAGCGAGTTGTGCAGCTGGTCCAGCAGTTTGACGAATTTCTCTTTCTGTGGAATTGTGTTATTAAGATTACTCGTAATATGGAGTAGGCAAGAGGTATCCCGCACTTGGTTAGTGAGTAGCCCCAAAACTTTGCATTCATTCAAAAACGCCGACCGATCTTTCTATCCAGCACGTATCTTGTTTCACTCGTTTAAATTAAATCCTTATTCAATTAATTATTTCTTCTAATGAGAGTGTTTTTTCTGTATATACGAGTACCTATAGCTTCATACTTCTAGTGGAGCATGATCAATCGACTCACGTTCGCATTATAGATGTGAAAGTTTCTTTGTTTGGATGTTTGTCCGTCAAACACGATGAAACTACTATCCGTCCAGACGGATTTTAATGAAATTTGGCATACACACAGGGTATGAGCTGACTTTTATGAAATAATTTTCATCCCTACATAATCACGTTTGGGCGGACCGCTAGTCGAGATTTAAAAATTAGTTTTAATTTTATTGCAACTTGTGTTTTACTTAAGTAATTTTTATTCTGTTTGAGAAATATCGTGTTTCATGGGGTTACAAAAAGAAGGTAGCGTAGAAAGGTTTACTTAAATTTAAAAAAAAATTCATTGTGATTAAAGCCGTTTAAGACCGAATATTAACATAATCATGACAAGGGTTAATAGTTTTCCAGACTTTCCATGAGTACTAAAAAATGTTATTGTTATTTAGTAGAAGCATAACTCACCCCAAAGTTAGAAGCAGCGAAGCGGTCCGAGGCCGACACGGCAGACGAAGCCGTGGTATGAGCATAGTATGCGTTGATGTTCGCCAATAGTGTTGACATAACGGCCGGCACTCCCGCGCAGAGGTACTTCGTTGATAAGCAGTGGAAATGCCTGTAAAGTTCAAATCGAAAAAAAATAAAAATAAAATTAAGGGCATGTACTTAAAAAATTTACTAAACACACGCCATGTTCTGTGAGGTGATAGCACCAGCCTCGCCCTTTAAAATGTCATGATGGAAAGTCCTTATAATGTAAGTAACGAGGATAATTGGTTAATTAATTAGTTCCTTAATCTTATTAGGACAAATGTTATCTCTATATATAATTCTCCTGTCACAATGTTCGTTCCCGTACTCCTCCGAAACGGCTTCTTATGAAATTTTGTTAGCATATTGAGTAGGTCTGAGAATCGGCCAACATCTGTTTTTCATATCCCTTAGTTATAAGGGTTGTCCTTAATAATTTATATGGCAAAACAACCTTTGTCGGGTTAAAATAAAGCCTCAATCGTATTTAAAGCCTTTAATATTCCGGATACGTCGATATTATTAAGCCGAAAGTATAATAAATGAGTTTCAAATAGCTGCCGAGCTTGTTGCTACCTTAAAAGCGACAACGTTGATACATAAATCTAACCGAAGCCTTCATAAATTTTCCACGAGTGAAATCAGACTTAACCTTTCGCGACGGAAAATCAATTTTAACCGATCCAGACTCTTTTATATTTAAGTTGACGGCCATGAAAACGGTTTTAGCTTGAGCCTTTAAGTTTGTTGTAAACGTTGATAGGCTCATACGACCTATTATACACAATTTTTTGAGGATTCTAGTCCGAACTCATATCAATGCTGTGTTACTGGAGTTTCCTTGCTGGGTATTAACTAAGCAGCTCGAAGAAACAAGGCATGGAAAAACAACAATCCCTGGTTAATAGTCAACTTCTTGACAATTACACCAAAGTGGTCGTCGAATATTGTCAATTGGATGTATTTGGGTTCCTGCGCTGGCGTCGTTTAGTGGACATTTGAAGTAAAATAATATTTTTTTTTCAGCTTTAGCCATTTCCGCAAACGCCTGATTTCATCAACTAAATCAACTATTAATTATTACAAATTACTATTATTTATTATTACAATTATTTATTATGATATAGTTCTTCGGGAAGCACGACAAACGGTTATTTCTTACTACAAGATTAAGGCTATTTTGTTGATTGGCTATAATTTGTTAAACAGTTGGCAAGGAAGATAACATATTGTAGTCTTTTGATGACCTTTACTCTTGTCTAAAACTAGAAGTGTACAACTTAAATAGCAAAATTGCTTTTACAGTCGCGTTGTCACAATTTACGAGACCACAATTCCAAAAATTAAGTCGCACTTACAAAGGTTACCACTCTCGCAAGATAACATTTTATGCCGCCCTAATTGCTATGAGAAAAACGTGTTTTCTAATTAGGCCACGCTCTAATTTGGGTTTATTTAGCAACGTTGTTTGTGTAGCCAGACAATATGGCGTTTTCTATGCAAATGTACGCGGCATTCGCTTAATATTATGAAGGTGGAAACTATGCATATACTCAGTAATTCGTGCCTGAATAAGTAGTCTAGATGATTAGAATTTCCGCTCACTAAGCAATGTTTAGTGATATTATGGAAATGCCAATAGCTAAATTATAAGGCTGTTTAATATGTATTAATAACTAAATTAGTCAACTAAACCCCAAAATAGAAATAACAAACTAGCTTTAAAACTGTGAAATTAATAGTTTAATTAATTTAATTAAATAGCTAGGTTTAATCCACAATTTAAATTTCTTTAAAATTATTCCGTCAATACACAAAAAAGCAATACCTTCGAATGTTAATTATTTCAATACTCAAAAGTATTCAGCTGTTTATATACTGATTACGAGATACTTTGTGGTATGGTAACACTTTCCAAAACATGGTTGAAGACAACGTTTTTGATCGAGGTCTTTTATTCGATTCTGAGCCTAAGTCCTTTTCATTTAATCATTAGCAAGAAAATTGGACACTAAGTTCTCCTCTTATTTCGTAGTGGGCTCCGGAAAATATATGTGAGATGCAAGCCTTTATATATAATTTCTGATGATAAGCAAACATCAAGCTCTATTGCTATGGCTACGAAATAAAACCTTAATAATAATGACAGTTCTTTCAGCACTTACGTCATAGCCTGATAGATAGCCTCGATGCCGTATCTCATGGCGAATTCATCCACAATCTCTTCGGGGTTCTCGTTGAAGTACACCTTCCACGCGTCGTCACCCCTCGCGGCGGGCAATGTGACAGCCCCGCCATTCTCCTCGCACAGATAGTGGAACAGGTTCTCGTGAAGGCAGGTATACTGTGAAAGAAAATGACAAATTAGTACAGTAATAAACAATTTACTGATAGATGTTGGGGGAGAAAAGCTCTAGATTTGGGATTATAGGGTAAAACTGAAGCGTAGGAAGTCCACCGGCATAATGGACCGGCGCGACGTCAGAACAATAAGTAAGAAAGAACGGTGACTTGTATACTTGTATACCAAAGTCGTTAAGTTACATTGAGTTTTGATTGGTCATTCGTAGCTATTACAAAAGAAGCACCATCAGTAATGCAGACTTAACTCTATGATAAGATTCTGACATTGAAGATGACAACAATATTAATAGCACCAATAAAACAAATGTTTTAATCTAATGTATAAAATTCTCGTGTCACAGTTTTCGTTGCCATACTCCTCCGAAACGGCTTGACCGATGCTCATGAAATTTTGTGAGCATATTGAGTAGGTCTGAGAATAGGCCAACATCTATTTTTCATACCTCTAAGTGATAAAAAAAAAATGGCAAAACAACGGTTGCCGGGTCAGCTAGTTTTATATATGACTTTGTGAGACGTAGCCATAAAACAATTGTTATTTGTGTGGTTTACTGGCTCTACAATACTCGTTATTATGATAAAATGGCCACCAATAAGGAATTAATGATTATGCAACCTACATAATGCAACATAAAAATGCAACCTACATAGCCCTTAGTTTTTCGACTGTCTTAGACATTTATAAACTGTTGACTGCATACATATGTTCAGTAACATGTGCGGATACCCCCATTTGATTTTAAGATATACTTAAAAATTTGTAGTGTATAAATTGACGCCATGATGTAAATTCAAACGATTCGCATCAGACAGATTCAAATAAATATGTTACTAGTAATTTATATTGTCAACGAATACGCCAATCAACTTAATTGTTCCAGTTCAAAGCGCAATAAACCGTTGTCACAGTTTTACACGATTACGATACGTTCTTTTTATTTTAACTTGTTAAATTCAAAACGAGGTATTTTCCCGATATTGGTAGACCGATCCAATTAGGATTTCCAACGAATTTCATTTTTCGTTTTCATTATTGGTTTTCTAAACAAAAGCCAACATTGGGGGACTGGAGGTACAGAAAACAAAAAAAAAGAAGATATTGGATCAACCTATCTCGCACAGTGAAGGACATGTATTCTTAAAAAGAAAGGGTCGTGGATTTTTACATTAGGAGGAAATTCTTATGAGGTAAAAACCGTGAAAAAATACTTATTGAACTTTTGGTAGGTAAAAATTTGTCAAATTTGTCAAAAAAATGTTATCAAACTAAACACAATTTTATCGATTTAACACGAACTTTTACGAGTCTAAACCATCGATGTCTCTTTAATTAATTAAGATGTATATTTAACCACATTAAGCCTTTTTTAACTATCAATATCTGTTTTAATGAATGTTCAAAGTGATAACATAACTTTTATTTAATTGAATGCTCTCATAACGTAACATACTCGTATAAAACGATATAACGATTTAATATCTCAAGACGTAACGATTTTTAGAACGTAATTTTAACAAAGATTTTTTTTTGTGTTTATTGCTGAATTATGAAAGAAGGTCAAAAAACGTTAAAATTAATTAATTAAAATTGGCTTAACAGTATTTGCCTTATCAAGCTAAAAATCTCTGCTTTATAAGCTTAGTTTTGTCCTACATCAATGATAAACAGATGGTTTAAAAAAAAGTGGTAAATCAGATCAGTACAGTAAGCAAAAAAGAATTTAGTCCATAAAATATGTCTACGGCACTGGCAGATTAATTAATAAATTAACAAACGGAGTGTTACCGGCAGGATTGGAAATGAGCGCGGGTATTTTAATTAATTGCAGTGTCTGAGAGGCTTTATTACGAGGGAAAGAGTTTCAGGGGCAGGAACCGGTGTGTATGCCTATCTCTCTCACTCTCTCTCTCTCGCTCTGTCTCTCTCGCTCTTAGGCGGGTTAACTGTGCTCGAGTGGAAGGGACGCGTGCCTTTCACTTTTTATGTCTGTCTCACTCGCTCTTAGGCGGGCTAACCATGCCCGAGTCGAAGGGACGCGTGCCTCTCACTCGCTCTCATTGTGAGCGCGGAACGTGAGCGGAGCGTAACGCAGTTTCTTGAAGTGTCACCAGGCAAACCAATTTATAAGACGTTGTCACGTCAAAATATTGTCAGATATATTTGTGACTGTGACTAGTACGTAAAATTTCCCACAGTACGTACGAACGGAGTTTAGTTCTTTTTTCTTCTACCAACAAAAGTACAGAAGGGCTATTCCGAAAACCGCCTTCCGAGAATAGCCTTAGTTCTGATGAACTAATGCTCTTGCGTATATGTTTTTACATTGACGTGCTGTCATGTAACGAAAAGACGATGATGTTTTTGAAGATTTTGTGTTTCGGAATAGGCTTTAAGCTACGAGGGATGATGGTTTTGACGTATTTTGTTTTTTCGGAATAGGCCTTCAGATACCACTTGATACAATAATGAAAATCATCGTCATTACAAGCTTTCATAATGTATACTGCTACAACTTTGAACGCACACTAGGTATTCGAATGCTTTTGAAAATATCAATGAGTCATTAATGTTAATGTAGAACTTTTGATCACAGCCTATTATTATAACAGAGCATTAAAAAAACTGTAACACTTTTGATTAATTTATTTGGGTGTGATTTCACAGATTCAGGGTTGGCACTTATGACGTATTTTGACGTGACAACGTCTTATAAATTGGTTTGCCGGGTGACACTTCAAGAAACTGCGTTACGCTGCTCCGCTCACCTTCCGCGCGAGAGAGACAGAGCGAGAGAGAGAGAGTGCGAGAGATAGGCATACACACCGGTTCATGCTATACGAATGAATATTCACATTACAATTATTTTACCACTCAAAGTCGTTGTCACGTAAAACTTTCGCGCGTATACCGACTTTACAGGCAACCAATTTTTTTATTTTCTAGTACCTACTAATATGTTTATATTTAATTTTTTTAATAGGGCTGAAACAGATTAATGTGGTCGTTACTATTTAGACATTTTGGTGATGTATATTTGCATCAGAAATTAAAAACACTGTTGTCGTCAAAAGTGAGCTAGGAGAAATCTTTCTATAGATGGTGGCAGGTCCATACTATTCCAAATATAGGTAGGTACTTGAAATACTAATGATAATATTGACTTTTTAGATGTGACCATTTCATTTTGTATGAGAAAATAAACGTTTATGAAGACCGCTTCATTAAGCAATCACCTTCAATTACAATTTATATGTATTTATCTCTCTCTCTCTCTCTCTCTCTATCTATATGCGTGCGAGCTTGTGCGTGTGTGTGTGTGTGTGTGTGTGTGTGTGTGTTTGTGTGTGTGTGTGTGTGTGTGTGTGTGTGTGTGTGTGTGAACCAGTGTACAGGGAAACAAAAATGAATGGATAGACACGATTTAATTACATACAAGTAATGCCATACTCCATAGGTACCTAATGGGTTTTGCTCTTCTAAAAATTACAAAAATAATAATATCTCCCAACATAACAGAGTAAGACTGCTGGTGAGCTTCGAGTTTTAGCTAAGAACCATTGATTGGTGATTGTTCATCACTAATTATCTTTCAAATATTTTTTTTCTCTTCGAAAATGGCACACACACAAAGAGACAGAGGTCAAACAAATAACACTCCACTTTTTTGTCGGGGGATAAAAACTAGGTTACTTTGTTTTAAATCCGAAATAGTTATTTTGTCAGCCCTTCCCTTTTCCCTTCATTAACGAATGTTTGTCCGTCAGGCAGTTGGCATTCTCGGCTTCCCCTTAAATTGTTTTGAGCAACTTTTACCGGGGATCGTAAATTAAGGAATATTCGAGATTACCGGTAATATTTCGAGTTTCATAATTTTCCACGAGGGAAGAGATACTTTACAAAAATTGGGAAAAGCTTTTAAAGTTTCCGATATTTCGTTTGTTTGATTGCATTTTTGTCTAATAGCCAGGTGAAGCTTTGATCGAAAGAGAATTTCTAAACGTTTTTTCTTGTACTGTAGGCAAACTTTTACGTTTGTTTCTAGCTCTGATTTAATGTTTTAGTATACGGAAAAATGACGAAACTTTCTCGAGCTTAAATATTTTTCGTAGTCCTTAATTCGTAGATTTTGACATTCATTTCCTTTTAATTACCGTTAAAGTTGTCTTTATAAAATAGCAAACCAAAGGCGGGCTCATTAAATATTAATGTAACACCCATTATATATCTTGATGAAATACGACCTAAGCAAATGAGGAAGCAGCACACGTCAAAATTTACATACACTACTTCTGAAGGTCGGGTCCAAATGTTGGCCCCAACATTGATCCAAACTGCGCAAACAGGTTATACATCATGAAAAATGTTTTTTTTTCTAGACTAACTTTTTGACATCCACTTCAACTCGGTGAATGTCATCTTTTTAGGCATAACTATTACTAACTATATTTCTATTCGCGCAACGTGTGGAACAGCGACTTCAACGTTAGGGCTAATCACTAATGTTAGGACCAGTGACATTTTTAAGTCTATACGTTGGTTAGATGAACAGCATTTGGGCCAACGTTGGGAACAAGGGCCAACACGTGGAACCGGTGTAATGCGCCTCGCCAATATTTTGGTCTCCCCTAAATTAAGGTACCCCTAATAAATCAAGGCAAGATAAATTGGTTCAGCCGGGTCCTGCCTGGCAAAGGTACGAACCGGGCAATTTAAATAGACCGGTACAGAGAATTAGTGAGGATATTTGGATGGCACATGGAATTTCCTACATACACACACGCGTGTAATGTCCTTGTTCCAACACAAAGGTGCTGTGATTTATTTCTATATTGAATATTTGAGAATGAAGGATAAACTGTTTAAATAAACATAATAGCAGTAAATGTGAAATCTAGTAGGTAGGTAGGTACACAATGAAAGTAAATAGTATTCACAGTCAAAACGGTATATTTAATGGTGAAAAGTAAAATTACATTAGCTGATAGATGCCTAGTGATGATTTGCGTCTGCTTTGATGATCGGCTCTTAATAAATTCATAAATATGCATGACAGTTTAAATAAAATTAAAAAAAATACATTTATAAATGTGCCTTATGCATGAATCAATTAGATTTATAAAAAAAAACCGTTGCAAAGTTACCCTGTTCTCGTGCTTAGTTAACTATTAAAACACATAAGTGCCAAAGTCTTACATAAGCTGTGTTACTTTGTCATTATTAAGTCGATAGACATTAGCAAAGTAAACTAGTTGAAGTGAAGACAAACTTTATAAGCTGGCATCGTTTGACCTTCGAACCTTAGTAGAAGAGGGTGCAAGGAAACTATTCTGGAAGTTCAACTTCGATGACTTTGATTTTCATTTCACCCCGTATGTGCCACAAAAAGAAAAAACAAAATAAGCTCATGTAATCATGCACGTATTCTTTATTTTTTGTTTATTCTTAATTCTTTATTGACTGCCACTTTGGTGTAGTGGCAACGTTTCTGCCTCACATCGAGAGGTCCTGGGTTCGAATTCCAGGTCGAGCCAAAATTGTTTCTGAGATTTTCTGTCATGAATTTCTGAAAAACAGCTCGGAGTCGGGAAGTTGGCGGTGTTACACCCCCGTGCCTCGGAAAACACGTTAAGCTGTTGGTCCTGCGCCTGATCTGTCGCCGGTCATATCGGATTGCCGTCTCACCGAACTTTGGGAGTGATGGAACAGTGAGCGCACCTGTGTATTGCGCTCACACTTGTGCACTATAATATCTGCTGCGTAGTTGGCTGATCTCTGTCGAGATTGGCCGCCGTGGTCGAAATCGGCCAGGAGGACTATTACTATTACGAAAATTAGTGATATTTCTAGATTCCGATTTCAGGAGACTCAAAAGAACCGTCTACCCATAGGTAGGGTACATATATTTCTCACACAATGGGGAAGAGGGAACAAAATTGAATTCCAAATAAATCGCTGACCACACCTGATGCCCTACTCAATAAAAAAGTCCCCATATTTTTCATCTTTAGCTGTCTTTCTCACTCACTTTACATGAAACATGCACATTGCGTGAAAGGGATGCAATACTTTGAAATATGTTCATTGGACAGCAGAGTAGAGGCCCCGATCCCTTCTTATATTTCACTGTCACTCCAACAAAGGTTTCCAATGAGAGACACAATAATGGAAAGATTGTCCCGATTACCTCTTGTATGGAAAAATGTTCATGCGTAAAATGAACCGATTAATCAGCCATTCATTGTTCATGCCAGAACAAGATCGCAATATATGTCATACCATAATCGACTTAAAACATTTGGTTGGAGCGGTTGCTCCAACCAAACAGACCGACATGTCTAAACAACCAACATATTCTGTCTCCTGTGAAACATTTTTCAACCGTTTAGCTGATCGTTACCAAATTTTTCGTAACCTCCTAGTTTAGCATGTGGCGATTTGTTGTTCATGAAGCAAACATTATCGCCCTTGTGCGGAGCTTTTTACAACTGCAACATACAACATATTATTTTCTCATATAATTTCATATAGTATAGATATATAGATATTAATATATAGTAGCTACATGATTTATCAAGACAAGCATTCATGGGCAAATATAACATAATGTTGCTATGGATGCGGGTTTGATGCTTGCATGGGGAATGCGGGGAGCCTCAGAAAGTTGTTAATTTCTACTGCAAAAATACGATTTGATACGAAGAAGAGTTTTTTTTTCGAGTTTTTCAAAAATTCTCCGCCATTGTTTGCCAGTGAATTAAAAAGTACAGTAAGAAGGTAGGTTGACAAAATCGGGTTCCGGTTTTGGATAAAGCAAGACTCGTTATTTTGACACGAAGGTTCCTTCGGCAAGCAAACGAAAGTCAAACATATTAATAAACAAACAAATACGCATTTATCTCAATGCTTATTCCAAAACAAACAATTTAAAAACATAACGAGCCATAAAAGCGCGCCCTTAAAACTTCTACCTTCAGAATTTGGGTTAAATATTTGAGCAGCCCTTGAGTTGGCATTAAGTAATATTTGACACGCATTAACAGAATTAATATTCGGTTCAAACAATAGCAGGTGAAATTATACCCATATGAAGATAAAGTTATCATTTATTGTTATTAAATGTACTTGACCGTAATTCGAGGCTTATACAATGAGATAGGCGCATCCGGTTCCCGTAGTTTTTACCATTTTAGTACTCATTTTCAACTATAGAGGGCGTGTTTCCGTTGTCTCAGTGGGCAGTGGCGCCATCTGAAGTTTCTTAAACTTGAGTGGAGCCTTTTTAGTCCATTGGCGGTCTTGTTCCCGTAGAAAAAGGTTGTTCGCTTAGAAGCGTACAAAACGTTCCACTGTCGAGCAAATAAGTGCTACATCATTCACGCGTCGATATAAATTTATTCGAGTCAAAAAGTGATCGAGTCAAAGTGAAAGTGAAATAATAAAAGATGTAAGTGCAAAGTCATTCTACGCAATTGTTTGACACAATTGCAATTTATAAATATTATTGCCGTAAATTTTGCAGTTCTTACGAAAGAATGTAACACTTTTGTTGCAACTACCCTCAAAGTGAAATATTTTTCTAAAGTAAAACTATTTGACCTAATTTCAGTTGTAATGTTTAAAATTCTGTTTAAAACAAATAGAAAATAGGTTTTTGACCGTTTTTGCAACTAGTTGCATTAAAATAATTTCGTTTAACGGTTTTTCCGTTCGATAGTTAAGTACATAAAGTATGTTTATTCTTATATCAGTGGCAGTATAAACAGTTGTTGGATTGTTTTTTTTTTTTACATATAGTTGTTTTCAGAATGAGTGAAATGAATGCACCTGCTGGTGAAGATGAACCAAGGGCTGGACCAAGTGGTGTGCGGCGAAAACGAGCTCGAAGCAGCAGCAGTGACAGCACCAGTTCCTCCAGCAGATCCAGCTCGAGTTCCTCAGATAAACGAAAGCGATCACGGCGACACCGCCATAAGAAAAATAAAAATCGTCACTCAAAGTGGCATCTCTTATCCATAGAAATTAGTGAATTGCGCAATATCATTTCTCAGCCAGCTGTTCAACATAATTTAGATGATCAAATATCGATTTATTCAGCAGTTAGCGGGGATCTTTATGATGAGGAGGTAGGCAGTCATGAAAGCATAACGTATCCTACAAATTTAGAAACCGACTTTACTTTTGATTTACCCCATATATTTTTGTTAAAATGTTAGCCGATGTTCAGCGTTTCGGTAACCCCACTTGGTCTGAAGTTAGGTATGCAGACACGCAAAAACTTTACAATCATGTTTCCCCCCCGGTTGTCACCCCCTGGTTTTGTAGAACTTGAAACTAATGGTGGAGTACAACCTTATGACAATCTTCCACATTTGGCCAAAGCTGATAAGGCATATGCTGCAATGACTTTTTGTGCTCTTAAACTAAATGAATGTCTGCAAGAAAATATTCGTAATTTGCTAACTTGGGCTAAGTCAGATTCAAGTAATTTGAGCCAATTGAATTTGAAAATTGAAGATTTGTTTCTAAAAGGAGATTATCATAAAATATCATCTGACCTTGTACAGTTAATCTGTGGTCATAGATCTGAAATTGTCGAGGTTAAAAGAGACGCGATTCTTAAACACGTTAAGGATCCTGTTGTTAAGATGTCTCTAAATAAGATTCCTCCTTCAAACACACACATTTTTGAGGAAGAGGCTTTTTCAGCGGGGTTAGAGAAATCAGGTGGTGTACGAAAAGCCTTCTGGCCACTTAAAGCTGAAAATTCTCAGAGAGGAATTTATAAAGCTCATCGCCGGCCCTCGAGGGGTACAGGTACTAGGAAATTTACCACGCCATCGAGTGGCGCAATGCCATGTTGTGGTTCTGGCTCGTCTCTTCATTCACACAACTTCGCACCACCCTCGAGGGGTGTGTGCAGCAATTTGAGTACAAATCAACATCAGTTCCATAATAATGCAACTAACGAAAATTTGCGAGGTTCATTTAAGTCCAGAGGCTCGAGGCCTCGAGGACAGGGGGGAGGGGACGAGCATCTTCTCATGCCCCTAGAAGTCAATCCAGACGTTATGAGCAATGACTCGAGGTCATTCCAAGCAGGACAATTAGTTCACTATTACGAAAAGTGGATGGAAAGGGGGGCTCCACCAGTAATTTTAAAATTAATCAAAGGTTATCGCATACCGTTTGTCACAAAATCTCCTCTGTCCTTTCCAAATGTAAACAGTCTGATTCACACTCAAGTATCAGAGGAAATGACAGCAGTTGTTCAAAAAATGAAACTCCAGGGCATTCTCAAACCAGTGCCCATAATGTCCCCAAGTTTCATATCGCATATGTTTCTGATTCCCAAGGCAGACGGGTCACAACGCCCGATCTTCAACCTAAAAGTATTGAACGAATTTGTAAGAACCGAACCTTTTCGTCTTATAAACATGTATTGAGTTCCGGAGTTCCTCCAAGCATACGACTGGCTCTGCAAAATAGATCTGAGCCAAGCATACTTCCATTTGAAGGTAGCGGAAGGGCACCAGCGCTTTCTTCGTCTGATATACAAAGGGGAATTACTAGAAATGACGTGCTTATCATTCGGCTTAGGCACGGCCCCAAAAACGTTCTCCATGCTCACGAATTGGATAGCCCAAACTCTTCGTCAAAAGAATGTAAGAATTTTGGTTTATCTGGACGACTATTTAATTGCTCACCAAAATCCTATCATACTCCGCGAACACGTCTAAATGACCTTAAATGTCCTAAAGACTCTCGGATGGTGTGTCAATTTCCAAAGGTCGATAACGATCCCTCAAAAGAGCATAACGTACCTAGGTGTCTCATGGCGAACTTGGGACAACCTAAAGTCGTTACCAGAAGAGAAGGTAGCTACGACCGTAGCAAAAATCCATCAGGTCCTAAATCAAAGACAAGTGACGCTGAGCGACTTACAGAGTCTCGTAGGACTGTTGAACCTCGCCAGCTTTGTTGTGCCACGAGGCCGGTTACATCACCGTCACTTGTTAAGATTAATGAATGCCTTACTAAAACGACCCACAAACAAAGCTGTACTACCACAAGCAGTACAAACCGAGTTAAAGTGGTGGATTCAGAACTGCCACCGCTCAACACTGCTACACTTCCCCCCTCCGTCGCATTTCCTTACAACCGATGCTTCAGATCTTGGGTGGGGTGCTCAGTTAGACAACGTACCCCTGACAGGCTCCTGGTCACCAAAAGAGCAACTCCTCCATTGCAATCAAAAGGAGATGTTAGCCATACTACATGTCGTTCGACTAAAAGCACACACATTGAGTCACAGCTCACCCTTAATACAGTGCGACAACAAAACGGTTGTGGCTCACCTCCGGAAGGAGGGAGGGACAAAGTCGCTAGCACTGATGAACATAACTCACAAATTATTGACATTACTAGACCGGCATCAAATTTAATTCACCATCCATTACATTCCGGGCAGATACAACAACCATGCCGATCACCTGTCAAGACATCGGCGTCCACCAGAGTGGCACTTAATACCGGAATGCCTCGAAACGATATTTGCAAAATGGGGGACTCCGGTGATAGACCTGTTTGCCTCGGAGAGGGCTCACGTGGTTCACAATTATGTAACCCTAGACCAGAGAGATCACAGAGCACTGTTCTACGACGCGTTCAGTGTGCCGTGGAATTACCCTCTAGCTTGAGTATTCCCTCCCCCGTTCCTAGTGCCCAAGGTTCTATCGCATCTGAACCAATCGACAGGGATATTTCTTATAGTGGTGCCCCGGTGGCAGAAAGTATTTTGGCGAGCCGACCTCAAGGCGAGAGCCCTAGCGGCTCCTTTTGTTCTGAAGAACTTGACAGTCAATCTAATAGACATGTCAACAGGTCTGCCACCCCCGAACATAGAGGATCTGACTTTCGAAGTGTGGAAATGTGGGGGTGGACGGAGGAAATAAGTGACTGGAATAATGATCAAATACTTGCTAAAAAACTCTTGGAGACAATCAACACTCAAAACATACAAAGTAGCATGGAATCGCTGGTTAATATGGGCAAGATCAAATAGTGTCGATGTTAAAAAGCCTACAGGATCGCAACTAGCGCAGTTCTTGGCAGATTTACATTTAATTCATGGTTTTTCATATAATACTGTACTTCTACATAAGTCTGTGGTTTCTACCCTTTGTAATGCCGACATGTCTAGCCAGTTAAGCTCCCATGTCCTAGTAAAGCATATTTTAAAATCAATATCGCTAAAGAATCCAAAGGCAGTTAAATCTCCTATCTGGGATATTGATTTATTAGTTCAATTCTTATCTAGTTATTCATTAGATAAAACCAACATTTATCAAACCTCCCGGCACACTGCTATTCTTCTGCTATTGTGTTCTGGGCGCCAGATCCATGACTTAACTTTACTGAGGGTTGATCCAGATCACTGTATAAGATCAGATGATGCAATAATATTTTGGCCTGAATTTGGCTCAAAAACCGATAGAGACGATTACAGACAATCTGGTTGGAAGTTGATGGCAAATAATGACAACGTTCAACTTAACCCGATCTTTTGGATTGAAAACACAATTTCATCAGGGAAATTTAATTTCTTTGTAACAGTTAGACGTCCTGCAAAACCGGCGTCACGTACTGTTATAGCAGGTTGGATAAAGAATTTGTTCAAAGATGCAAATATCAAGTTCACCCCTGGTAGTGTACGATCAGCGGTGGCTTCTAAGAACTGGTTAAATTATCCAGTTGACGAAGTCTTAACTCGTGGTAATGGGCGGTCGGCTAATACCTTTCAAAAGTATTATAGGCGCGAAATCATGCCTAACTCTGATTCTGCTAATAAACAATTAGTAACTAGATTATTTAGTCCTATCAGCTGAGTATATTACAGGACAGTACTGTAATAGTAAAATGTAATTTATGTTATAAAATGCTTTCAACTTATTCGAATTAGGCTGTGTTGGTTCAAACATTATAATAATTGCACCTTCATCGCAGAGTATAGAGAATAATGTGTTATAACAAAATGAATACTAGAAAATATTGTATGATTATTTCTTGTGTTGGTATAATTTATGTAACTTTAGGATGTTTACTATTGATGTGTAATTAATTATATAGGTTTTGTATAATTTTGTAATAAAAATAAACTTATTCATTATTCAGTGATCTGTTTCACTGATCCTATTTGATCACATTGGCGTATATAACTAGGTGTTTCCATGTCTCACCAGGCGATAACAGACATTTCTCATTGTATAAGCCTCGAATTACGGTCAAGTACTTTTAATAGCAGCGTTTTACCTGAAATAAAACGCATATTAAAATACTTACCTAATTCGAGGCTTAGTTTATAACTCTGCCTGGTGAATTTTGAGAAGCCAATGGACTAAAAAGGCTCCACTCAAGCTTAAGAAACTTCAGATGGCGCCACTGCCCACTGAGACAACGGAAACACGCCCTCTTTAGTTGAAAATGAGTACTAAAATGGTAAAAACTACGGGAACCGGATGCGCCTATCTCATTGTATAAGCCTCGAATTAGGTAAGTATTTTAATATGCGTTTTATTTCAGGTAAAACTCTGCTATTAGATTAAGTGTGTGTGTGTGTGTGTGTATGGGTGCGCGCGCGTGTGATTGTGTGCATATATGCATGTTAAGCAACATTCTGTAATATTTTCATTAATATGTTCCGCTTCTACGTTCGCGTTCATATGCGCTTCAAGCATAACTCGCACGCAAACGGTTTCCCACCCGTATTCATTCACTCACTCACTCGAGTGAGTGAATGAATGGGGGAGTAAGTAGATGAGTGAGTGCGTGAATAAAAAAGTGAGTGAGGGAATATGCGAATGAGTGAGTGAGTGAATGAATGAATAAATATATGGGTGAGTGAACGTGTAAGTAAATGAGTAAGCTCTTAAGTAAACAAGCTGTTATTTAAAGCTTATTTACCTATTTAATTGAAAATACAGATAGTACAGATTGGTGTATGTACGACTCAAAATGGTGTAAGGGCTTTGACTTCAGGGACAATAGGGAATCAGGAACCTCCTTTTTTTATTGCTGAGCTGGGTATTGAGCTAACATAATTAACATAACAAATATGCGATCTAACGTAATTCAAACGATTGCATTGCTTCACGATGTACTTTGCTGTCGATTATAAGTTTAGTGGTACTAATTATAATAAAAAAAGCTAAGTGTATCAATCTATTTTTACAGTTACTAACAGTAGGGATACTCAACGAGAAATCCACTAACTGAAAAGAGTGAGATTTTATTCAATGGCGCTGTTTCTCTCTTATTTATCGCTAGCGTTTTTATGAGTCGTTCATTTTTGTTGCCAATAAGCGTGTTGTGTGTTCTTTCTTGATTCTTGCTCATAAAATAAAAACTTGTTTTCTTATTATTTTCGAAGAACCCCTTATAAGTATAGTTTTATTTTATATTAATTCTATAGCAGTCTCATCAAATTAATAGCAATACCTATGTATTACGTACGGAAAACTAGTTGGAATGTGCAATATTTACCAAGTAACATTGATTTTTCAGTGAAAACAGACACAATCGATAATAACTCTTCTAGTATTTTTTCAGTTTGGAGCATTTTTCAGCAGTGTTTACTGCTGAAATAAAATGTTAAACAGAGTTTTTATGGCTTCCTACTTTTTGTTGCCGAACGTTACAAACTAAGACAATATTTCATGATTAGTAAGCATTTTCGAACGATCAGCAATAAATGTTTTCTTTTTACATTCGTTCGTCCCATTACAGGAAGAAATAGATCAAACTGGACATTTTCTTTTGGATGTTTTAATGCGCGATGTTATCTTAGGGTCATCGTTTGTAAGCCTCTTAAATGTCGTATTGGTATTGCGCTCACATAGAAATCATCAATAGCTATTTTAATCTTTGCGTTTCTGTACATGGTATATATCAATGTCACATTTTGTGCTATGTACAAGTTTGGTGTTT
This sequence comes from Pyrausta despicata, assembly GCA_963921415.1. NCBI lineage: Eukaryota > Metazoa > Arthropoda > Insecta > Lepidoptera > Crambidae > Pyrausta > Pyrausta despicata. The sequence continues at coordinate 9,807,791 of OY992861.1, read as the reverse complement.
GGTCTTGCGGGTGTGTATACCGGGTGTATTTGTTAAGTGTGCACAGGCAGTTATCCCGAAACTACGAGTATAAGAGATATCTAAAATGTTCTAACTAATTTCGAAAGTACATAACGTACATTATAAAATGCCATTTATAACTTTTTTCAAACAGAACGATAGACATCCAAAAAATTTTATTTAAAGGTCCCCATACATTTAGTATGATTTTAGTAAAAATCTGTACTTTAAAAAAAACAAGTTTTTATATTTTCAAATATATTTTTTTACAACTTTCCTAGGTGTATTATGATTCGTAAATAATAAGTACGCGTCATAAAATAATCTTATGAAAGGTAAATAAACCTCTCCACTAAAGCCGTCCGTATGAGGAGCATAAGAACGTTTTAATGTAAAAACTATGGATATCCATCGGTTTATTCAGGAAAAATTATCGATGTCATTTTACTTATTAAATAAAGTACTTATGATATCAGTTAAAAATATTAATTTTAATTTAACCTATTAGATATCAAAAATTTCAAATATCTCTTATCGTAAAGGAATTATTGCCTTTTTACTAAAATCATTCATGTTAAAATAAAATTTTGGATGATTGCAATTTTCTTTCAAGAAAGATTGCAATTTTATTTCAAGAAAGTTATTAAAATTGTTTTACTCATACGGTAATGCACTTTCAATATCAAATCAATATTTTTAAATATCTTTTATGGTTTCGGAATATTCGGCTGTACACACTAAACGAATCTACGGGACATTCTTTTCATAGCTAGTTAAGTATACACCTTATTATATACATCGTTTCAAATGATTACCCAAACTTAATGATTCAATATCGACTTTTGTAGCTAAAATTAAAAGTGAAAGTTTTGTACCTGAAGGAGATATCCCATTTATAGATACTGTTACATTTTAGACAAGACTCAAATATAGTTTTGTCTTGACGCTCTTGTCACAAGAACTTACATTATTGAGTTTCAGTTTTAGTTCCATCTTTGGGACAATATTCATAGAACTTAATAAAACAAAGGAAACTCCTTAGGTGACAGTCCTGATTGTGTGACAAAATAATGTTATATAATGTTTCACAATATTTTAAATAATTAATTACCTTATAATGAGAAAACTGTGTAACTTCATTGTTGCAAATGTCTGCAATGAGGTTCTTATATTGCCGTCCCCGCATTATTTTACATTTATCACTGTAATGTATACGACCTTAAAAGTACCTATGGCATTTACCGTAACATGTGGGAGCGAAAGTAATGCAATTAAAAGTTGTTGAGAGCCCCTACCTGGAAATTAAAGTGTTTAATGTACTCCGTGACCCAGTAACCAGGTTGTGCTGTAATTTCTGGTTAAGTGATGGTAGTAACGTGCCTCTGTAGTAAGCCAGTTTTCTTCGTCGTATAACCTCTTGAGGGCATTGTTAAATAATAAGTGCTTAAATTAGCTTTCTATCTTAACCGATTGTTAGACAGCTGAGAAAAAAATTTTTGCAGTAAAAAAATCTGAGACGGGGCTCGAACTTGCGGCCCAGGGGAATCCGGCTCGTGTGCCTATACCACTCGGCCTACAACTAAGCAAATTTAGCAGGCTTTGCCAATGGCTGGGTGGCCGAGTGGTATAGGCACACGGGTCGGATTAGAACCGGATAGAACTAGCTGAAAAACGTGTTTCTTTCGGATGTTGTAGGTATCTAACCGCAACTTTGATAAATCATAGCTGGGTTGCAGCCTCAAAAGTACTTAAAGAAATTCGGATCGATTAATAAGTGTCACGGTAGCTCAATTGGCTAGAGTTATCGCCTGGCTTGAGAGAGGTGTGGGTTCAACTCCCAACCATTCCCAGTCGTACAATATATTGAGAACATCAAATTTCAACAACATGAAATTTAAAAGGAACAAAAGCAATGTAACTAATTAAGATGAATATGCCTCCAACTTTAAATTTACATAGAATCTCTGAATCTTGGTACCCAAACTGGCTTTTCTGTACGGAATTTGTAAGAAGTATACCTAACTTTCTTTATTACGACGATTTTTTTATACGTATTACTAAAAACTAGTTAAGTTAGTTAGTTTAAATCAAAGCTTACCCATTTTGCTGCCCTTACAAAAATCCTTTAACTTTCTTAAAAAAATATCCCATTAAAAGCACGAGTAAAATCAGTATTCCCCGCAAATTGTACAATTGATATGAAAATAAACATTTTCCCCAAATTCAATCGCGGGTTTCACGCTTCCGGGTGTTTTGATAAGTAAATCGAACATTTAATATTCGACAAACGAATGGGTTGAAAGCCAAAAACATTTGTTGTAGGTAAGGTGAGGTACGTAAACGTTTTCTCTTTGGGAGAAAGCGTTAAGCAAGAAAAAAAAAACGCGAGGGCAGGGATCTGTTCTCTTTGAAAAACGGCGGGAGAACGAAATGCGTAGGTATGGAGCTCAATCGTGTAATGTGTTCTATCTGAATATTTTACGAAGGCAAATAACTAAGATATTTCAATACTTTTGCTGTTTTCTTAAAATTAATTATAACAATAAACATAAAAGCCACGAAATTAAATACCAAACTGTAGATGTAGGTCAATTAAGTCGTTCCCCGTGAATGGTATGCATGAATACAAAAATCTTTTAATCCCTTAGTCGAGAAATATATATTTGACCAGTATATACAAATACAAATACAAATATCTTTATTTATTAAAGCATTACATTTCAACATTGCAATCGAGGATTTCTTTTAAGTAAATAAATACTTGTGGTAGAATATCCCCGCTCTCCATATTAAATTAACAATAATTGACAATATAGAATAAATTAAAAAATACAGTTATAAATTATGCCATATTATTAACAGCTTCATAATAATAATTAAGTATTGATATTTTTAATATGAATAATTAGTTAATTAAGTAGTTGCAAAATTAGATAATGATTTCCTATTGATTTGATAATTTAAAATAATTTGTTTCAAAAAATAATGATAATAATCCTATTTAAATAGCATTAACAAATTTTGGTCATGCATGTGCGTGCGTGCGTGCGTGCGTGTGTGCGTGTGTGCGTGTGTGCGTGTGTGTGTGTGTGTGTGTGTGTGTGTGTGTGTGTGTGTGTGTGTGTGTGTGTGTGTGTGTGTGTGTGTTAATTTTATTCTTCTAGGAATGCCTCAGTTTCCACATAGTTATTTGATTTGAGAAATAAGGTGATCGATTTTTTACATGTATATACGTTATTCGAGTAGATGTTTAAAATTTTATTTATTTTATTATATAATTTAGCAGATCGTGACACATACTGCCTCCCTGCGTAAGCCGTTCTTATAGCAGGCACAAGAGCTACGTTATAATTACGTCTTCTGGCAACTTTATGGGCATCGTAAGGCATAGATTTATGTAGTTTCAGAATTGCGTTTAAGATGTAGATTTGTCTTACCGAGAGTACATCACTAAGTTCATAAAGATCTTGTGTAGAGTATCTGTATGGTTTAAAATGTATAACTTTTAAAAGGGCTCTTTGCGCTATTTCTAGATCCTTAAACTTGACCTTACTTGCCCCTCCCCAGACCGGAATACAATAGGCTAGAACTGACTGAGCCAGTGAGACATATACTAATTTTAGGAGCCTTTTATCGGCAATGCATCTAAGTTTCTTAAACGCCCAAATGAGCTTTCTTGTTCTTGCCATCATTAGTTCAAGGTGGGCATGCCAGGAAAGTCTCTGGTCAACTAGCACGCCTAGGTATTTACTTACTGTCACTTTGGTAATTACTTTACAATCACACGGGACATTACGTTGGTTTTCATTACATTCATGAATTTGTATCTTGAAGTTAGTTTTAGGTTGTGATGAATTATAATTTGTGAACGCTATGTAATTTGTTTTTTCTGTATTTAGTGACAGTAAATTTGATTTTAACCAAGTAGCTATCTCTGCAAGCCCTGCCTCTGTAGCCTCTCTGTAACCTCTGTAGTATAAAAAACTAAAAATATAGGTAGTTTATTATTTCCAAAATAAGACTCTCAAAAAAAGCTTCGATATAAATGCAGCTAAGACGAAATAAAAAACTTAAGCCGTTTAGCGCTAAGCGCTCAGAAAATCGCGAAAGTTCGTGCACAATGGAAACTCTAGACAAAACGTATAACATATAAACGATTGCGTTGCGAGAATAAATCGCATGCTATTAAGGGGCATTATTGAATCACTCGATGTAGGGAATCCTCGTTAATTACGAACAATATTGTCATTGGAATGGAACAATTTCCTTCGCCTTATGAATAGGGTGGATGGGATCAGATATTTTATTTGATCTCTTCTAGATGATGGTAATCAGGAGGTTTGAACATATACGAGGCATATTTTTATTAACTGAGAGTTTCTAAACGTATAGAACCACGAAAATGAGAGTAGCTGTTTTTAAATGTCACGAACGAGACGACCACCCCGATTGGATTGTGGATCATTGGAGATTGGAGATTCTTCATATTATTTCACTTTGTACGTTATAATTGCACAATTACAAGCTAAATTCTAATTAAAAGAGAATGAAAATCAATACTGAATATTAAAAAAAATATATTTGGTATCTGTCTAATGGTAAACATTTTACGTCAATCAAGCCAACGGCCTGTTGAAAACCCTCTGGCCATTTAGTTCGTTGAAATATGCTCAAATCTACCGTAATCATTCTGAACCCCTATGTCAATATTCGGAATTATTTTTTAGTAACTCTTGGTGATCCTTATGGTCCTCTCCATCTTCCCGTTAAGGACAAAACCTTAGCTCTGCCATTTGAAAAAAGTACAATGAAAATAGAATCAGCATCAATTTGCTTCCACTGTTAACTGGAATCTTAGAGAACCAGTTGCGACAGATATTTTTAAATGGCTAAAGATAGTGCTGAGAAACAATGCAAGTAGCTGAAAAACTTTGACCAGAGAAGACATAAGAATCTTATATTTTTATTCAGTAAAGGTAAGACCAGTTAAACATGCTATCTTAAATTACCGTTTGCTAGCTTTCATTATGTACCTAATGTCATGACATGAGATAGGTATAAGAACAAGTCAATTTCCAATATCGGTAGGCCCATTCTAGTTAATTACGGTAAATTAACGTAACAAACTAGACGCAATACTAATCAACCCAATAAAGGTTATTGCTGGTGAAGTAAATATTAAAATTTATTACATAATGAGGTCAAATTTATGTCGATAAAATTAGTTCAGATCGATGTTATATTTAAAGTATACGCTTCCAAGTTAAGATTATTGTATCGCCACAACTCAGTTTATGAAAACAACTTTTTTGTAATATTTAGAATCTGTGCTAGCTACTCTCAGCACAGTACAGCATATTACGTTTTAAAAAGACTATGTCAACTAGAGACCGTAACATTGACGCAAGGTGATCTTGGCGTGATTACTATAAAATGTGAAATCAAGCATATTTACGAAATTTTTACATATTTTCTAATGCTTGAGGAAACGTGACGAAGGCTCTGAAAGACTTTAAAAAAGTGAAAAGTTAACACTTCATGAGTAGAAAATTCATACAAACCATTTTGTTCATAACATCTAAAAGCACTCTAGTATTTTATGCCTATAAAAACGAGCCCAATCGATAAACGTCGAGCCATTTTAGATTTAGCCAAGTTTCTGAGCCAAAGCGGATAGAACTTCGTAACAGGCTTTAAAAAGTAAAAGAAAAGCCTTACTTCAAATAAATAGGACGTCGAAACATTGACTTTGTCAATTTCTTTAAGATTTTATAATATAGCGCTTATTATTCTTGCTGAAGATTTCGTTATTATTGTGATTGTTAAAAATATATTTTCTTGTCAAAAATGAAGATACGTAGCGGTCACAGACTAAATAAATTGTCAATGTAAAATAAACTTAGGTAATTTGTTTTTTTTTAGCTACCTCGTACTAGCAGAACCTGCAATGATGCTCAGTGCTTGAAGTCCTTATTTATCAAAGAAGATATCCTACTAGATTATCAAACTACTCGTAGTGCAATGACTAGTTTTTATCTTAAAGCCGCTACTTCAACGACATTCGAGAGTCATTTATTATAGTTGATGGAATCAGGCGTCACTTTGCGGAAATCCATGACTAAAGCTGAAAAAGAGTATTAATTTGCTTTAAATTTCCACTAAACGACGCCAGCGCAGGAACTTAAATATCGAGTCGCTCGTAGTCTGTCGTAGTTTAAGCACGTTAAGCTGTTGGTCCTGCGCTTGATCTCTCTCTGGTCATGTCGAATTGCCGTCTCACCGAACTTTGAGAGTGAAGGAACAGTGAGTGCACCTGTGTATTGCGCTCACACTTGTACACTATAATATCTCCTGCGTAGTTGGCTGATCTCTGTTGAGATTGGCTGCCGTGGTCGAAATCGGACAGGAGGACTATTATTAGTCTGTCGAAGCGACAACATCTCCTGAGAATGCCACGTGTAATGGCAAAACGCGTCGAATGTTTTGTTGGTGTCACGGTTGTGATTCCAGGTGCATCTTCTGTGTCACGTTGTGTTTGGTTTCTGCGCTGGCGTCGTTTAGTTGAAATTTAAAGCAAAATAATACTCTTTTTCAGCTTAAGTCATTTATTATTACGTCGCCGACCCGCTAAGCAGATATCTCGAAATAACGGTCAGGCCACCACACCTACAGGTCTCTCTCGCCGATACTCAATCGCTGACAGTCGCGAGTCCGAAGATGGTGTGCCGCAGGTGTGGCCTGATCCTTAAAAAAAAGACAAATATAACGAACATACCCTGCGGCACATTCTTTAATACATTAACAAACGCGGTTGGCCCCACGTAGAAGTTCCATGTTTTTATGATACGAATTCCGTTTTTTTACTATGTATACTATGTATACTTTTTTTATATATGTATTCAAAGGAAGCCAACAAGAAATGGCTTAAATAATACTAGTGTGCAAAAACAGAGCTCAATGAAATCACATTTCCTCTGTCTTAACAGAGTCTTGGTTAAACGTGAGTCGGTATATTATTCATGACAGGGTTCTTTCGAATACTGTATACAAAGTTTTAAACATGACTAGGGGACGTAGACCCAAGCAACGAACTTGTCAAAAACTATGATGGAATGGTCTTGTCCTCCCTTTCTTACATAATAACCAACATAACGAAACCAATAATCCCACCAGTTTTTTAAACGTAACGACGCGATGGTTTTTGAGTTAAATCAGTCTGGGTACAGACTAGCAGGCTTAAAACTCATGAGCTAGTTATGTAGAAGTACCCATCTTAGAATAATCTTGTAATATAAAATGTGTTTTAATTAAATATGTTACCTTAAACTTTATTTCTTTGTTATAATTGATGGAATCAGGCGTTACTTTGCGGAAATCCATGACTAAAGCTGAAAAAGAGTGTGTCACGTTGTGAGTTGTAGGTATTGTAAGTCCTGTGACTTCCAGCTCTAGCCTTTTCAGGTGATTACAGTTGGATGTATTATAGTTCCTGCGCTGGCGTCGTTTAGTGGAAATTTAAAGCAAAATAATCCTCTTTTTCAACTTTAATATTTTTTGACGTGACAACGTCTTATAATTCGATGGAGCCGGCTGCACGTACCAAAAAACATGACGCATGCGGCTTTACCTCGCTCTGAGGCGTTCCATTCAAGGCTTGAAGTGCAAGCGAGAGCGCGGAACAAGCGACAAAGAGGCAACGTGACAAAGACGTTATCACGTTCAACTATCGTCAGTGAAATCAAACTGACTTTACAGACAACCGATTTTTTGTAAACCCTAAAAACCCTCTTTGTTTTTTGGGAACCCTAAAAATCTAGCTAGCTTTCTTTGATCAGGACAAATGTAGTGATTGTCAGTGTTCTAGCACAAATTCTCACAACGAGCCGACCCTAATTTCTCTTATGTGGTTATCTTGTGCGGTGCAAGAAACGTACGTTATCTGACTCCAGAGTATACTTACTTAGTATTCTTCAGATTGGCTTTTGTTTTTATATTCTGAAAATACGAAGCAGCGGTTATACTCGTATTAAATTATCGCACTCATAATACTCGTGATTTACATACACATATAGTACTATATCTCATATTATCAGCCTATATTATGCATCCCACAGCTGGGCACTGACCTCACCTCGAGAAGTGTGCGAGCCATGCTTCACCGCGCGGGCTCAGTGCGCATTGGTTAGAAAGGTAAGTAACCTTACTGTCGGATATTATCAATTGTAGTAGTATCAGCAATATCTTTATTATGTATTTTTTACGTATCATTCGTAAAGTTTAAAGATAAAAACAATCTGCTATGTAATATTTACATAGTTTGGTAGAAAATTTTATCTACGGACATATCATTAGTGCTCTAAAATGCGTTCAGAAACCGTAGGAAATGACCAGCATTACTACAACCAATTTTACTATGAGAACTTTCTTATCTGTGGCAATAGGTAAAATCTGTACTGTAATGTTATAACAGTATCAATTTCTGTAAGGTTATGACTTTAAATTTGGAACAGCTGTCAAAACTAAAGTAGGTCTCTATTCTAGTATCCATTGATATTAAAGCAGTTATCGATATGAAACGTCAAATTCAGTATGTTTTTTAATCCAAATCGCACGACATATGATCACAAGTGACATGAGGATAGGGACTTCATTCGTTTGTCTATGATATAAAAAAAAATCGTCGTGACGGAGGATTGAATTACCCGCCTTTACTGTTGTCATTCATTTGTTTGTTGGTTTTTCGCTGTGACGAAAATATTGTTAATATTTCCCTACGACCTCTGAACCCATCTTAGAGTACTTATGATATGTGTGTAGATAAAGTAGTGTATGCAACTGTACATAATTAGGCCTTAAAAAACTCGTGTGATGCTATTATGAAACTCGCTGACGCTCGTTTCATAAAACCACACTCGTGTTTTAAGGCCCCTCATTATGTATCAGTTGCATAAACTACTATAACTACACCGAAGTTAACTTTAACTTATTTTTTAATAAAGCAACTATTTTTTTATTTTAAAAATGGACGATTTATTAAGGAATATTCTATTTATTTATCTGTTATTCTACAACATCATATCAACGTGGGTTTATTAATGTTGAAAAAAAATTGATGCTGAATAATTTATCCGTTGGTATTTATTGTCACGAATGGAAAGTGATCAAATACCTAACCTTCTTCTATCATCGGAACAAGCTTAATCTTTTTGAAGGAAACTGATTAAAATATCACAAAGGTCATCAAGTGCTACGAGTATTGTTACAAGCATTAAGTTAGTTTTACCTGTCCCTGTGTTTATAATAAATTATTTGTAACCAAATCTTGGAAGCTTAATTTCACTTACTTTCGAATGTCTGATTTAGTTAAAATTGAAATTGAATAGAGACATCAGTGTTAATTTGTGACTTTTATTTGTAACACCTAGTAGGCACCTATAAGCACCTTCTGTAAGTCTAGATCGGGGCACGTGATTTAGTAACCAGTAGCTAATATAGACGGAGTGACCACTATATATTAACAACCTCGCCAAAATTTTGGTTCCATTTGGATGACTATGCACATTTCAAAAGCTTGCTCCAAAAAAACTTTTTCGTTTGTTACTTTTCGAATCAAAGCGCCAAGGACTCGGGCGGGGGTGGTCTTATTAAAAATGTATTGAGCCCTTCCAATGGCATTGTGAACAAACAAATAGCGCTATCGATCTAATGCCATATACTCGGAAACATGTTGGAATTTCGATGGACTAGAAACTCGATTTGGAAGTGTCAACGCCATTGCGGTGAAGTTTGTTACCGATATATCGAATAGAATTTAGGTTGCCACAACATTAGTTATGCTGGATACCAAAGGTACCTATTTTGATAAGAGTTAATCAATCTATGTAAAATTATATAAATATAGATATACAATTTCTCACTTATGCTCTCTTTTTGATAGAAATAATTAATATTTTACTTTTTCTTGTTATAATTTCATTTTACAAATACAATACAAAGTACAAAAATTCTTTATTCACTTAAGTGGTCAATTAGAATTTATGTTGAGGTTCTCCTTTTAAGTGAAATACTTGTATAAGGAGAAGCCCGCTCTTCTAAGGTACAGGTAACACTTGTAAGTCTTAGTTAAAAATAATAATAATATTTTAATACTATGTCTCTACGTAGAAGTCATATTTAGGTAAGGATACCCTACCCTAGGATAAGCATACCGGCATAAAATAAATAGCTACTTACGACTTGCAACAGAAATCATTTAACAACACTTTAAACGGCGACTTTTCACCGAAAGAGGTTTAATTATAAGTTAAATGTTGCTTCACAAAAAAAATATATATATATATATATATATATATATATATATATATATATATATATATATATATATATATTCCGTTTACGTACAAACAAATCCATTCAATAATGTAACTAGTCGGAAGTCGAAAGAGGTGATATTTATAGTACCTATTGGAGTTGACCCTTTTTGGGGCATGACCGACTTATATTATCACGCCATCACTAATAATGGCCAGGAACTGTCAACCTCATGTCATCTAAAGTGAACCTTTTGTCCTTCACGATTAGGCTTAATAATAGGTCCGTTCAAATTTTGTGTTTCACTTTTTATAATTACAAAATTGTTGCTAGGGGAACCTTTCGAGAATGTGACTCGCATTTTAAACGCGTTAATTTGAATGCTGTTATGGAATAAACAAAATGAAGTATTTGTTTTTAAATTAAGTCTTTGTTATTTGTTAATTAACGGCCGATTTTCGCATAGCGCTAACAGTCCAATAAAATTTCAAGTTGGGTAATTTAAAAAGACATAACTGCATGTAGCAAATTAAAAACGAATTTCTCTTAAATAAGGTCGGTTTACATTTTAACAGCCCAACAACTTCTTTGTTTGTATTTTCCTTATGCATTCTTGGAACAAGCCGTGCAACTTTAACCAAGAACAAAATGCAGCTAACACCCGAGGCCTGAACTTCGGAGAAGGAAGCCACACAATCGATCGAGACAAGTGAGAAAACACGAACTGAACCAACTTCCTTATTTACAAGTTTGTACTTAGCGCGGAGTAAGGGCTCTGTGGCCGGGCGATATGACCCATTTCTGGAGTGTCTATTAAAATGGGCTTAAGTATCATCTTTATGGTATGAAGTGAATTTAAATCCAGAGCGGGATAAAGTTTTTAGCTTAACATATTTCATGAGGGTGTACAGCAGAATGTAGAGATACGTAGGTAGATGATAAGTATGTTAAAGAACTTGGGGTACCAAAACCCTTGTTTCTCCCAAAAGTTTTATTTATAAAAGCGAATTACTAAATTATTAAACAATTAAAACCGTTAGAAGCATCCACGTTGCCAACGTGAGAAATAACGTTTGCTTTTGGTGTTTGAGACCACCAGTGCTCGGTGTCCTGACACTATACCATCTGTCACATTGAATGGTGACCCTCTAGAGAGAGTAACGCAGTTTAAATATCTAGGACACATAGTGACTGTTGGTCTCAGGGATCATGCAGACATTGAAAGGGAGAGGAGGGCGCTGTCACGTAGAGCGAATATGTTGGCTCGTCGATTTGCGCGATGCACAGATGAGGTAAAAATTGCTCTATTTAGAGCTTACTGCACCTCACTGTACACCTGTGCTCTATGGGCTAACTACACGCAGAAGGAGTACAGCACCCTTCGCGTTCAGTTCAATAATGCCTTCAGGGCGGTGTTGGGGCTGCCCTGCTACTGCAGCGCCTCGGGCATGTTCACTCGCCGCGGCGCGGGTGGACTGTTTCCACGATACAATGCGCAAGAGACGCGCGTCCCTAGTGCGCAGGGTGTGGGCCAGCTCTAATACCGTTCTGAGGATGATAGCGGACAGGGTGGATTGCCCCTTTGTCCGGAACTGCTGCAACGGACATGTGGCTGTAGTTTCGGGTTGAGTGGCGGTCCACTGCAGTTTTGTAGTTTGTGTTGTTTGTCTTATTATTGTATTTCTATTTTATTTTATGAATGTTAATAAATGTATTAGAAATGAATGAATTTAATAATAATTGTTATGTGTTTCGAATTTAATTGTAATAATTGTATCTTTCAAATTATGGGTTATTATGACCTGAATTAAATGCATTTTATTTTATTTTATTTATTTATTTATTTAGCCAACGGACGTTGCAAATGCTAAGTGGCGGAGTGGTTTACGCACACGGACCGGATACCCATAGACGCAGGTTCGATTTTTGCCTTAAACAGTTGATTTTTTACAATGCAAAAATATTTTTTCTACTATTCTACATGAACATCACCATCAGCAGCATAACAGAAGCCGCATAGGGCACTAAAAAATCTTTAAATGGTTATCTTTTCAAATTGGAATTTCATGTAAGTTTTTAGTAGAAACTTAGCAATAATGGCTGGTTTTGTTCGTCACAAACTACAAATCCTCTTAAAACAAACTCCAACAACTAAGTTTTACTGCGCACCGAAGTCGATACAAGCAACCCGAGGGAATTATTAATATAATGACAGTTTTTCTTAATGAGCTTAGTAATAATGTTTTGTCAGAAAATAGTGTTCACTCGAGCGGAAAAGGGATTGAAAGATTATAGCCTTGTCGTTATCTCAAAGGAAAAAAAATATTGGCTTTAAATTGGTTCTCGTTAATATGGTGACAATTCGAAAAATCTAATTGTGATCAAAATGAAAATATTGACTTCAAAAATCAATTTAACGTTGACTGATTACTTAGTTAGTTAACTGAAGGTGAGTCTTTCGTACCTCGGCCATAGCTTTAACTAGGCCAGATGCAAAATATTTGTTGGAGCTGGCCTAGGTACGAATATCGCTGAAGCCTGGAGTCCCACATAACCTCCAGCTACCCCCGCGACTGGTGGGTATGCGTAACAGAATTTCCCTGACGTTAAAAAAAGGTACGAATATGGCCAAAGTACGGTAGGTTTCCCTTCTTTAAAAACCTAACCGTTCATTTAAGTGACGAGTGCTCAATTAATTAAAACATATGAAGCAGTTAGCTTAAAAAATCTAAGTGTTTATTGAAAGAGCTGTTTACAAAACAGTTTTATCTCGAAAAACTGAAATACTCTCTCTAATAAGAAAAACTGTCCAATCATTTTTGCGAAGATAAGTCGACGTTAAGGGGTCATATTTCTGTATAATTCGACTGTTATTTCGACTCTTGTATCCTGTTCTATCGCACAGCCAAGTTAATATGACAGACAGGGACGGATACAATACGTACGAAATAACTGACATAGACTTACAGCGATTCAGTCACGGCTACTGGTCATTTGTCAGCGATCACCGCCCGCCTATTTCATTTTGGACCGAGGAAATGAGCTGGAATTAATTTTGATGGACATCTTTTTCGAATATCGTAAAAAGCTCTGTGAATATTGTGGAAAGCTAAATGCTTTTTTTCGGTATCAAGCCTCGTTTTTAGACCAATCAAATATCTTTGCATTTGGAATGATGTAAATAGCTACTATATTCAGTGGTGTCAACGACAAAAAAACATTGTAAAGGCCTACTGATAATAAAGTAATAAAATCGTGATTAAAAAAAATACAACAACATCACATACATTGATCTGACTCCGTGGTAAGTAGCTTAAGCATTTGTGTTACAGATATCAGAATCAACAGTGGTGTTACAAAACAGGATTTTGATAGTTCACGGTTAGAAGAAAATACGATGAAAAAGAGGCAAATAACGGTTTTGTAACTATTTTATGTATTGGAAATTAAAGTATTTAAGTCTTGAGCTGTTACTGAACAGACCTACCAAAGTATTGTGTGGGCTGGATGACGTTTCTTACAGAACAACGGTTATTTTATTATATTTCAAATAAATAAAAAAAACCATTTCTTCGGGAGCTTCGATGCCACAGACAGACACACAAACAAAAACAAAGAAAAAAACAAAAACACAGAAACACAAAAAAAAACACAAACACATATACTACATACACACAGATAAAGAGGTCAAACTTATAACACCACACCTTTTCGTCGGGAGTCAAAAACAGAACACATAAGGTTTATAAAAAGTGAGTTTTGAGTTTTCTTAACTTATAATAGATACTTATAGTAGTTATTAGATAAGCAGATTCCTTTGTGAACGACAATTATGGGATATCTGAATTTTAGGCAGACAAAACCGCAAGTAAGAAATAATCTTAGGGCGCAATTTTCATTTCAGAAGTAAGTCAACTTTTATTATTTTGAAAGTGTACTTTGCATAGACGAGCGAAACTCACAATGTTAATATTGTAATACCAAGTTTCGGAAACTTTGTTATGAATCAGTACTAAACTAGGTATAGGAGAGCCGTTGATGGACAAAGTTTTCAATGATTATATTTTGTTAGAATTATTTTTGTAACCAAAAGAACCTTTACTTCGCAGAAATTTAATAGCATACAAAAAAATCGTATATCCATGCAAAGTCTACTTTTTAATGTATACTAAGGTAATATCTAAAGTAATAAAATCGTTATTAAAATATAAACCAAAATCACATACATTGACTCCGTGGTAAAAAGCTTAAGCACTTGTGTTACAGATATCAGAATCAACAGTGGTGTTACAAAACAGGATTTTGATAGTTCACGGTTAGAAGAAAATACGATGAAAGAGAGACAAAATATGGTTTTGTAACTTTTTGATGTATGGGAAATTTGAGGTCCTTATGTCTTGGCTGTTACTGAACAGACTTACTAAAGCATTGTGTGGGCTGGATGACGTTTCTTAACGAAATAAATTTCATCATACAAATGCTTGATTTCTTTTTATGTATAAACTCTAGCTCTAAAAGCATAATTTCCCAAAATTGCCAATCGTGTTTTAATTAAATAACACCAGTCCTCTAGTGATTGTTAAAAAAATATGAACGACAGGTTCAGTGTATCATATAGTTTCATGACTCTACTTATTTATTATTCTACACCCTCAAACAAAATATTATGTGACGCACGTGGCATATGTTTGTAAAAATATCACAACTATCAAATCGATGATGTTTCCCGGGAAGTGCTGTTTGATCGCTCTTAGACTCGAGTTTCTCGATAAAGCTCGAATCTTCTGAACGTGCCCTCGTAAAAAGTTTATCTACGCTTCCTAGCCTCAAGAAATAACTATCTAGCCGGGAGAAACAAATATTATTTCATACCAGGCGAACTTATGTTACAGCTCTTAATAATAATAAAATTTTCTGCCCCTTTCAGAGACTCTGCAATTCGCATTTTACTTAAATTCATTCATAATGGACTTTCACAATATTTTCGTTGGTGACACACCGTGGCGAATAGTATTAAAAATAAATTTATAAGAACTGGAAAGTTGTGGGAACGTGTGAAAAATGTATTTTCACCAGAAACAAAGATGACCAATATTCAAACAGAGGTTCTACTATCCTGTCATATTCTCCAGAGAGTATTCAAAATTATGCTTCATATCATCTTAGTTCAGTCTAGAATAACTGGACTGGCGAGGACAAACTCCATGAATACATTTATACCAAACTTGCAGTACCCAGTTTAACTTCTGAATTGTGGAATACTCATATTTGCAACTGTACAACGGACTATTCCTGAATACCTCTAAAATCTAGTTTTGAATTTAGATTTTATTTTAAATAAAATATTCCATTTGCGTTTGGCTACGGGTGTAAACAGATAGCCCCGTAAATTCAGCATAATCCTGGCTGTTTAAAAATGAAAAATATAATATAACAGAATGTTATCTGTTAACCACAAATTCCGAGAAACAACTTTGTTTTAACTGTGTAGGTATGTTTATTTCACACAAGAATACACGGAATTTTAAACTATCCTATCAGTTGATTATCTGCCTATTTCAGTGAAATAAATTGTAAATCAACTACAAATGACATTAATGTTGTAAGAAATAAAACAAATTGTTGATAATAAATAAAGGACAACTAATCCCCTAATGACTGAGACCCCAATGACTGCTGAATAAGTGTCATAAAACAACCAATCGCAAGGGACATCGACATCAACAGTCAGATTTAAGGTTTGTCTTAGAGAGTCTTTTTAAAACCACTATTTTCATTACAATACACCAAATATATAAATTTCATCTGTCGTCACTAAAAAGTACCCTAAAAGAAAATAAAGTACCGAACATTTCACTGCCATTTCCAACGATATTAAAATGATATCCCCTACCGAACCAAGTGAGATCTAAAACTGTGCCAATCCACCGTTTCCCCGAAATAAAAATCCGAACCATGAAATTGGATAAACACCAGCTGTTGGTACAAATCTATCTACTTAATGAGAATGTGGTATTTGCTCTAGGATTAAAATAAGTACAGTACTTGTTACAAATAAGGCCTATATTCCGAAAAAGCCATTAAAAATATATTAACATCACAACT